>OV816024.1:199423183-202372967 GCA_929113105.1 Agrypnus murinus
AAATTTTACTTACTTTCATAGCTAAATGTTGGTTATTTTCTGCAGTTGTTATAAATCTATCAATATGGTTAAATTCCAATATTTTAATAAGATTAAGATTAATTAAGATAAGTTAATTCTTTTTAATAAGATGGAGGGAGAGAATATCCGACCATTTTACCTTGTCACAGAAACTAAATTAATTTTATAAAAACAAAACAATTTAAGTAACAAATGCTGAAGTTGAATTTTCAGTGAAGCCAACTGTCAAAAGTACTTAACAAAATTTCACTAACAAATCTTATTTAAAACGAATTTATTTTTTAATAATTAACGAAATAACGACGGAAGTATAAAAAATAGTATAAAGTATTCGTTTCATAAGGCGTTTTAGCGCACTTGTCCGTTAGAAAACTCCTCGCTTCGCGGGTCGTTTTCTAAACTCGGACGCGTGCGCTAAAAACGCGTCTTATGAAACGAATACTTTAATATACTATTTATGCCTGGAAAAAAAGAAAAACTTATATTGTAAGCACTAAAGCTCCTGCAGGCTGGACAACTGCTACTAAACTCGGAATTCAAAAGAAAAGAACGCTGGATGTTTGTATTAACATCAATTAAACACATACGTAAAATTGAAAACACAAACTTTATTTAACGAACAAAATAAAAATTCAAATGGAAAGTCAAAGTAAAAAAAATGTTATTGAAAATAATACAATTGAAAATTGATAGGGCATAGATTCTGCCTTGTACGTTTTATCGACTGACTTTGTTACAATTTGCCCAAGCTTATATAGTTTATGCCAGAACAAAAGAAAACTATGGCATTTTTTCAAAACAACGGAACATCAAGTAAGCTCGTGACGTCACTAATCCCGCACAGCTGTTTTTATCACTAATCCTAATTCTGTTATTATAGAATTGTAGTCCTTGAAACGACGATCAAAAAAGTATAATACATTCATTGTCCCAAAATGTATCGTAACGAAGATATTCAAGAAAAACGATTGACAATGTACATATCTCGTTACGATCTAATTACATATAAAGTTCAACAAATCAAGGTTCATCCTTTACAAACTAACTACATGAATACATGACACAGGTAATACAAATAATTTCTCCATAGAAACATCTTTACAATTTATTATAAACATAATTTTTTTTAGAGTACGAACACCAATTAATGCATATACAATTAGTGCCAGCTTAAATATTAAGTCAATGTTTATCAATTTATACTCAAAATGTCCAGCATACAATGCTCTAAGCACATACATCAAAACAATGGTGAGAAAAAACAGGATAAAAGTCTATAAGAGTCATATCAACACGAACGACAGGATTTAATACCTTCATTAATTGAAGTGATTAGAAATATTATAAACAAATTCAAAAATTAATTGTATTATATGAGTCATAATAAGATTGACCTAATTAATCAATATTCAGCTAATTAACAACATAAACTTGAGCTGGCCTCCTTGCAAATAGAAAAATTTATCTAACGCTAAACATCGTAATCTGTAAATTTAAATATGGAAATTACTTCCTCCTAACAAGTGGGAAACCGTCCCAAAGTGTAACTTGGGTTGCATAAAGAGGGTTAATTTTTGTAACTTCGGAACTGTTCTTTGTAACATAATCTAATTTTCTTTAAAAGATAGTTAAAAATATATAAAACAACATAGCAAAAGGGCGATTCCAAATTCAGAGGCTGGCAGGGTAGAAACAACCCCCGAAGGAGGGTTAATTTTTGTAACTTCGGAACTGTTCTTTGTAACATAATCTAGTTTTCTTTAAAAGATAGTTAAAAATATATAAAACAACATATCAAAAGGGCGATTTTAAATTCAGATGCTGGCAGGGTAGAAACAACCCCCGAAGGAGGGTTAATTTTTGTAACTTCAGAACCGTTCTTTGTTACATAATCTAGTTTTCTTTCAAAGATAGTTAAAAATATATAAAACAACATATCAAAAGGGCGATTTTAAATTCAGAGGCTGGCAGGGTAGAAACAACCCCCGAAGGAGGGTTAGTTTTTGTAACCTCGGAACCGTTCTTTGTTACATAATTTAGTTTTCTTTAAAAGATAGTTAAAAATATATAAAACAACATATCAAAAGGGCGATTTTAAATTCAGAGGCTAGCAGGGTAGAAACAACCCCCGAAGGAGGATTAATTTTTGTAACTTCAGAACCGTTCTTTGTTACATAATCTAGTTTTCTTTAAAAGATAGTTAAAAATATATAAAACAACATATCAAAAGGGCGATTCTAAATTCAGAGTCTGGCAGGGTAGAAACAACCCCCGCAAGAGGGTTAATTTCGTAACTCCGTAACAGTTCTTTGTTACATAATCTAGTTTTCTTTAAAAGATAGCTAAAAATACACAAAACAACATATCAAAAGGGCAATTTTATTTTTAGAGGTTGGGTTCACTCATTTGCTTGATAAACTCGTACTTCGCCCTCGTTAATCAAAACTGCAAATTCGTGAAAAAGGTATGACTTTCATAGCTAGTTCTACAATATACTATTTTCCAAGTGTTCTTAGCACAAAAAATAAAAAATCGATAATGCACATTTGCAAACTGTCAAATATTTGTTCCAAAATTATAAGCATTCATAATTTATTACTTTCACAAGTTCAATTCTGGAATCAGATCTAATTTGTGACTTGACATTTGATCTGTATCAAAGGTCAAGTCCAGATTTTGCTTCTAAGTTAACATGTGCGAGGTCTCACAGTAAGGTTCACAAACTCGCCGCTGTATATTTTTATGTTGGCAGCACTATACACAAATCCCAAAAGGCATATTAACGTTTGAGAACTGTGTTATTGTTGATTGATGATAGTGTCTTTTTGAGTTGCCTGTATTTTGGTGTAGGAGAGATTAGAACAGCTAGCAACGAGCAGAACTGAAGAAAATATTACAAAAGCTCCCCAAAGTGTGCGTGAAAATCGTCGGCTGAATGTCCGGAGCATAGCAGAGCAAGTAAACATTGACATGTGAGCTTACTGATTATGATTTGTTATGAATTTATACCAACTGAACAATCAATCAAGTTTACAATTTAGAAGTGCTGAAAAGGCATGAAAAAAATGGAAACAACCTAAACTTTTTGCCAACCACTGTGCATGGTTCTTGCCTAACGACAATGCACCTGCTCACACGGCACTGTCTGCGAGGAAGTCTTTAACTAGTAAACAAATAACTGTGTTGGAACACCATCCCTATTCACCGTATCTAGTTCGTTATGACTTGTTTGTTTTCGGAAATAAAGGAAATATTGAAAGAAATGCATTTTGATGACACCAGCAATACGAATGCAACTCTGAAGACCATTCCACAAAACCAGGTCCAAAATCGTGTTGAAGGGTGGCATAGGAGCTGACGTCGGCGCATAGCTTCTCAAGGTGAGTACTTTGAAGTCGACCACAGTGATATTCAGCAATGGAATATATAACACTTTTACCGAGATGAATTCGCGAGCTTTACTGTCAGACTTCGTATTTAGATGGTGGAAATAAAGGTAATTGACTAGCGGATGGTTGACCTTTGGCACAGGTCAAGGTTAGAGTTCGGTCCTTAGCATATATAATATAAAAATATAGTGGAAGTATTGACCAGTATAGAACGCCTCGTTGTCTCCGAAGAGAGAAAATTTGCGCGTCTCAGGCTATAGACTAATCAACCTGTTCGGTAATCTGACATCGAGTTGTTAATTTCACATGGCATAACTGATTGTGAACCTTACTAAGACAGTGTTTTCTTTGCTTTATGGTGAATATATATATACTCATGTGCATCTCAAACGAAAATATTGGAATATGCAACGTTATTTTTACCTAAACACAAATCGAGCGTCTTACAACCACAATGTATTCGGCTTCAGGATGAAAATCGGCAAAAAATGTTTGAAAAATTACTCCTGAAATTTAAAAATTCCTTTCCTATCTATTCTTAGAAACATATATCAGAAATCGATTTTACTATTACCTTTATAAATTGCATCATAAATAACTTTACGAAATTCATTCAGGTTGTTCTTGTTGGTGCAAATAAATATATTTTTTTACAGAAAGTATAAAACATGGGAAAAAGAATTAGTTACACAAATAACCTTCAAGTCAAAAAATGCGGCACTAAAATTAAACACTATATCATTCTTTGGTAACTTTTTAATATATGGCAAAAGTGTTAAAATTTATGGTTGAAACAAAACTTTTATGCTCTTGTTCATTTCAGCGCACATAAAATATTATCTTCGTTCTCGCTTATCTGTAAAAGGAAGGTAATCAGCAAAATAGGTTGCTGTTCTAGTGATCTCGCTCTCGCCTTCGTTTTTATATTGCCCTCCTGGTCGCTCTCACTGTAAATTGCCTGTCATCATTCTAACATTGCAGAACACTTCATTTCGACGTCAAACTTTAGATTGAGCGAGTAAAAAACTTTTGTCTTTGTGCTTTTTCAACGTTTACTAACTCCCTTTATCATTGAGAACCATAATGGACGCATTACTGGAACAAAGTTGTAACTTCAGTACCTTTCGAGAACAATCGAAATTAAACTCAGTTCCTAGTTGAAAAGAACAATTCAAAGGATTCGAAGCATACCATAAAAATCTTAAATGTAAAACGTAATTGGATTTATTCAAGGTATGACAGCTTTTCTAACAGTAACTAAAAAAAAAGAAAATCTCAATAAAGTACCTACCTTGACAGTAAATCGGTTCAAAGTTTTACATGAATTTACATTCCAAAAATTTTAAACTTTTTTAATGCGGAAGTGTAAAAATTGCCATTTCCCGTAACATAAAATATTACCTTAAAAGGAAAGAAGATGTCGAGAGCAGTTTTGAAGAAGGAAATGCATACAAAATTTAACTACCGCCATTAGTTTGATTTACATTTGTTTTAGATAGAATAGTTTTTACATAAAGTGGAAACAAGTGTTTTATAACAACCAGCATATATTACTTTAATGGCTTTACCGTTGATCATAAAAAAGACAAACAAAAAGAAATCATCTGTAACAATTTCATAATATGTTTCCCTGTGCCTGATAAAACAGAAATTTAAAATTTCCTTCTTATCATTTTTAGGGATGCTAACCATCTCCGGTCAACGTTTTGAAAAAGTAATGCCTTTCTATAAAGTGTTCGTTGCAATGAATGAAGTAATGACAAAGTGTTCTTATTCACAACGATATTATCTAACCCCGGTGCCTCATAAAAATGACCTGCCGCCCCTAAACGTCATGAAGAAACCCCATATTCATATGTCACACCCTCACCACTTTCTAAAATAAGGACTTGATGACATATTGTAGAGCAGCCACCTTATAACGTGACTTTCATATATCAAATTAAGTGAACCTTTGCGCCTTTAACAATTCCTCTCCCCGTTTTCCCGTTTCTACGTTTTATTAATAGCAATTTACTCTACGACACCATCACTCTTTGTTTCTAGGGAAAGTTTTTCAACTCAGAGATTGCAATGATCGCGGAGGTAGTTTCTGGAATAAAAACAAGATTTTTGTGATCATTACAATGAATTTAGGAACGACAGCAGCTCGGAAATTCATGCTGCGTATTTTAAAAACTAGAGAAATGCTTGTAAAATGTTATCGATAAAAAACATTAGTTTAACAAGCAATTTCTGGAACCCATTCTAAAACCACGTAATTCTGAATTGCAAGGAAATCATACAACGAAAAACGGCGACATCAACAGGAATATGCATAGGAAGAGATTCTTTATTATTTATAAAATATACGATTTCTTGTAAGTTTCTCTTTCAGTATTCAAATTTTCTACAGCAGATATCTCATATACTGTAGGATTTTTGACAGGAACTTGTTAAAAGGAAATTGAATATTCGTATTCATCGCTCTTTATCTTTTACTTGAGTAAATTAATTTCAATCTGTCTTACATAAAAGATTTGCTAAAACAAGTCGAAAACAGATTGTGTAAACTTTATATAAAATTTATTGGAACCTTATTTCAAAGCTTTATCAGAATATTAGATTTTCTTGGCAATCATAAAAGTATTATAAAAGTTGTATTTCCTTTTTAATAATACTATTTAATCAACTAACGGCATTTGATTTCTTCGTTGCTGATAAAATATTGTTTCGAAACATACATGGAAAAAAAGAAATCGTAGAAAGATAAAACTAGAAATGATGAAATATTTCTGGGTTTGCCGCCACGTTTGACTCAGACCATCTCGGCAACCACAAACGCAAAGCGATTGTGCGTGGTATCGTCTTAAAGCTTTCGAACGAGAGTTATTTAAATATACGAAGAACATTGCGCAATAATTTGAACTGAATATTTTAAAAATTGGTTTCTTGTAAACACCTCTGATAGTGTTGCAATTTATCTGGACAGCCGTAGGTGCAAAATGACCGTGTGAGCTATCGTTTTAAAGTTCTCGGCGGGATTTTTAAAACGATACCACGAATGTGCATGCATCACGTACCATTGGCTATAACAAATTAAATAAACGCTTTTAAAACATTCTATATTACCTCATTTCAATTCTCAGACCTGCAAGTCGTAATCCTACGCTCCAAACTGACGGCTCAATCAGAACTAAGCCTACCTGTTTTTTCCTCTGTAATTAGGTTAGTATCTTAAGGAACGTCTTGCTACAATGCTGAGCAAAAATAAAATCCGATAACATTCTACTAGTTAAATAACTAAATCTTCCTATAATTGAGGTTCATACTTTAGAAAGAACAATTTTTTTCTATTATTTATCTTTTGTTATGACACAGAATTATTCACCTTAGGGCTGTATCGGCGACATTACTTGGATCGGTTATAACAGCGCTTTTCAGATTTCAGACTATTTTCGAGATCGACAACTCAAGAAGTATGCACAGACGTGGACCAAAAGAACAAAGTGGCTTTGTCAAACTCCACCATTAAAAATCAAAGTTGAGATAAGCAATACCATCCATAAGCAGGATAAGCAAGAAAATGAATGATATAATTTGCCGCTTAAGAAGAGCAAATCAAGATAACTCTAAAAATATTGAATATGAGTTTAGAAATAAAATAATATACAGGGTGTTCCATTTAAAAAAATTGAAAAAAATACCGTTGAAATGTATAAACTTCGCGCCTCTATAAACAACACCCTGTACAGTATAATTAATTTTTAACACTGTCATTTGGGTACAACCCTAGACTAATAACTGTAAAATATGTTTATTTTACTTGTTTTAATAGGCCAGTAAAATAAAACCTGTTGGTGCCAATAAATGTTGGAAAGCAGTAGATCGTTTCGATCGCTTCGTTTGACGTCAAATATAAGTATCTTAGGTTTGCACGGTCTCTCGACTCGAGCTTACCTGAGGGCATCAAAAGAACCACGAAATCTTCGGACCTTTTTTAGTTTTTCACTTATTACTCCAAAGCGGTGCTTTCCAACGAAAACTTCACTATTACAAGAATTAAAGAGCATTAAATTCTGCGTCGGATGAATTAACACTTTAAATCCGGTCCAGTAGTATGGTTGAAATCGACGGTCGAGAAACGACAATTCTACAAATTTTCGATTTTCCGTCAAACCGGACGCCCAGAGGCTTTCTGTATAAAAAAAACCCGTTGGACTCATTCTGATTGTTAATATAAGTCGAGAGATATCTAAGCTTTAATATTATAGAGGTTGCCAGATTTAATTAAGGGCCATTTCTTTGTCATCCCCTATCATAGCAATTAGGATCGATCCATATGAAGCAGTGCAGTACTGGTCGCTCGATCATTTCGAAAAAAGATATATTTTTGTGTGTTATCACCCCTACGTTTTGGTAGATCAAAACCACTGTCATTTAATTTTTATTCCATTTGATTGAAATATGACAGCCATATTTGTTTCGTGGTGCACGATGTTGCTTGCAGTTTTTGATGTAAACGTAAATCTTGATATCTCAAGAACGGTTGAGCCTAGAGACCTGCGGTAAAAATGATTGTGTTGCTCACATGTTGGACTACGTTTCTTAATCTAAACATAATTTTTGTAGGACGCTTACTTATGGGTTTGATTTAATCCCGAAGATTAAAGTTTTTACAAAAATTTCCGCTTTTATGGGGGCATATTTCATATATCCAGATAAAAATAAAGTCTTAGGGCGGATTTTCTATTTAAACGTACACGGCTAGAAGTAGTTTATGTATAAAATACTTTAAATCTGAAATTTTACTATTTTGGTATTTATGGGCTTTGAAGTTCTCGTTATGATACATCATATCAATATTATTTTTAGATTAAAAAATGTAGTCCGACCTGTGAGCAATACAATCATTTTTACCGCAGGTATCTAGGGTCAACCGTTCTTGAGATATCAAGATTTACGTTTACATCAAAAACTGCAAGCAACATCCTGCACCACGAAACAAATATGGCTGCCATATTTCAATCAAATGGAATAAAAATAAAATAACAGTGGTTTTGATCTACCAATACTTAGGGGTGATAACACACAAAAAATTATCTTTTTTCGAAATGATCGAGCGACCAGTACTGCACTACTTCATACGGATTGATCCTAATTGCTATGATGGGGGATGACAAAAAAATGGCCATTAGTTTAATCCAGCAACCTCTACAATATCAAAGCTTAGGTATTTTTCAACTTATATTAACAATCAGAATGAGTCCAATAGGTTTTTTTATACGGAAAGCCTCTTGGCGTTCGGTCTGATGAAAAATCGAAAAATTGTAAAATTGCCGTTTCGCGACCGTCGATTTCGACCATACCACAGGACCGAATTTAAAGTGTTGGATACTCTATGCAGAATCTAATGCTCTTTAATTCTTGTAATAGTGAAGTTTTCGTTAGAAAGCACCGCTTTGGAGTTATAAGCGAAAAACTAAAAAAGGTCCAAAGATTTCGTGGTTCTTTTGATGCCCTCAGGTAAGCTCGAGTCGAGGGACCGTGCAAACCTAGGATACTTATATTTGTTGTCAAACAAAGCAATCGAAACGGTCTCCCGCGTTCCAACATTTATTTCCACCAACGGTCCCCATCGGGGCTAATTTTACTCGCCTATAATAGTAATAGTCCAGTCAAACTAAACATTTGAAATGGAAAATGGAAGTACATAAGATTTTTTTCTTCCAGCATGCAGGGGGTCTAGAAAAGCTTAACTTGAAGTTTTCGACCTCAAATTCATATGAGCTTTTTCCGCCATTTTAAAAAGAAGGGTGAAGTGTTATTTTGAAATTATCTCTGTAACAGTAGGTCCGACAAAAAATTTGTATGAAGCATTTTTGTCGGCAATACGATTGTCTACCACTTTTATTTGAAACTTTTTCGCTTAATATAAAAAATGTATTCCATTTATAAAAATCTACTTTTTCTTTGCTGTACTTTTGTGACACACTCTGTATAAACAAAGATATTTTCTAAATATGCATCATGGTATCCCATTGACATTCCCCACCTTAAATTTCCCATAAGATTAAAGCATAGGAGGAGAATCCCGCACTAAATCCTGACTTTACATTTCTGCTACTCTTAAGGGTAATCCTTTTTAATAAACATACATGTATCTGTATGAGTATGAGTGTGAGCTTTTTTAATTTACTACGTTTGCACTTTCAACTTGGAAATAAAATGTGTCACAAACAAGTCTCATAACTGGTGTTGGTACTGATTTATATGCATCAAAGAATGCATGTATTCCATGCACGTTTTGTATGGATAATAAAACTTGCATAAAAATGTAACCATTGTATATTTATAAATATTCTGAACAGTAGGTAAGAAAACTAAGAAGTAAAAGTCAAAGAATACGGTACTGTCGTAAATAAGTAAGTTGTGGGTATTACTATTTTTAAAAATCAATTTACTTCTATTGCAGTATCTCTTACAATATCAAACTGCAGAAGTAGCTGAAGTTCCTGGCGATGAACACAACACGTACTGAAAATATTTAGCAAAAGAATTTGATACTCTCGGAAACCATTTTATTATTATAAGGTGGTTTTAAAATGTATCCCTTTAAATTAGAATTTAACCTAACTAGAGGTATTTCTTATTTGCTTTCTAAGAAAAAGTAATTGGAAGAGAGAAGAATGGAAGGCAAATCTTACCAAAACCATAACTGATGCAGTTGAGAAAGCCGTTAATTTAAAACTTGTGGAACTCGAAACCAAACTACTTGCTTTGGAAACCAAGTATGCTACGCTTAAAACGGAGGTGGATTCTGTAAAGAAGGAAAATGAGAAATTACGCTTGAATAGTGATAACTCTGAGCAGTATTCGAGAAGAAATAATCTGCGGTTGTTTGGAGCTAAGGAAGTGCTAAGTGAAAATTCCGATTCCATCCATCATATTGAACATCTTTAAAGATAAGTTAAATGTTAATTTAAAACCCGAAGATATTGATAGATCTCATAGAGTTGGCGTCAAGAGAGACAATGATAAATATCCTAGATCAATAATAAATAAATTTGTGTCGTATAAGTGTCGTAATCTTGTGTACAAGAATAAAAAGCTTCTTAAAGGAACGGGACTCGTAATTAAGGAAGATCTAACCAAAGCCAAACTACAATTGTTTCACTTTGCGGCAGAAAAATTTAATAAGAAGAATGTTTGGTCTGTTGATGGAAAAATCTTTATAAAAATAAATCACCATATTAATATTGTCAACTGCAAGGAAGATATCTCCAAACTTTTATATTAAAAGTATAAAACCCACTGAACTTTAATGTTTTATTTATCTGCACTGAATGGCTACAGGACTCGATATGTTTACTTTTTTTAAATAGTCATTTCTTATTTTATTTTATTCTCCTAATTTTTCTTAATAACTTGTACAAATAAGCTTATTTTTTCTGATCAATTGTATATTTTATTCTTTTGTTTAAGGTGTATTCCCATCCGATTAAGGTTGCTCACATTAATATTAGATCTCTTTTGCCTAAATTGAATGAAATTCGGGAATGGATTATTAATCTAAAACTGAATATTTAAGCGATAAGTGAATCATGGTTGACTGAGGATATTGATAATGAATGTATAAGAATAGATAATTTTCAGTTGGTTAGAAGAGACCGCAATGGACGTGCACAGAGAAAAATGCAGTAGCGTAGTTTTGCACAACGTTGGTTAATTGTGATTCTACGATTTTTTTGTACAATTGGGTTCCATTATTTAAAAGCGTTGCGTATTCTTTCTTAATAAGATTGTTTGAAGACGTCGTGAAATCTGATCTGACAAATTGTACAAAGCAAATTGAAGTAACTAAAGGAATTAATAGTTCACAAAATTGTGCTGCGTCTGTCCACAATCTTGTTGTATATTTTGATACAAGTTGTTTAACTGTAATTATGCAGTGTTGTGCAGCTTTTTAATTGTATATGATGAAAAAATGCAAATAAAATTTGAAACTGTAATACAATTTGAGTGAAATCGTATATCAAGGTTATTTTTAAAGTGGGATTGACCTATTGCATTTATTTCCCCCTCAGATCAGAGACTCCAGACATAAACAAACTGCAAAAAACGCTGTGCTACGTAGACATGGAACACGTTCGTTTAGTAAGTTTGTGGTAGTTGCAGAATACAAATATAATATAGCTGAATAAAGATTTAATTAATGTAAGTATTTTTAATTTTTTACCCTATATTTTAAATTATTATTATTATGATTGGGCACGCATTTTATTTACATTATTATTTTAGTGCAAGTGCTATGTAATAAATAACTAATTTATACATTCATTTTCCAGGCGTAATTGGGTGCGGAGTTTTTTCTTCTTGGATCAACCACTATACAAACCGAATTTTCTAATAATTCAGAAGTGGATCGATGATCTTGCAGTGTTTGTCATTATTAATCGTTTTATTTTAATTAGATCGTTTGCTTAATTTGTATTTTTCTTTATATGAATGTTTTCTCTTTGTATTTTTGCGTTTAAATTAAATATATAATTGTTTAATAAAATTATCCACAATTTGTGTTATTAAATCACCCAGTGTTTAGCGTTTCTTTCAGCAATATTAAAGGTTAAAGAAAAATAAGCACAATATTGTGCAAATGTGCACTAAACTACTATATACACAATTACTCCAAAAAAATTCCACATAAGGATCGCAAGTGTTTAATACAACATTTTGCAAGACTATGCTACAAAATGTAGAAGATTCTTTAAACAAATTGTTTTAGGTAGTTACCTATTTGGTATGGAGCTAAAAATAATAAGTTGTTTGGATAAACATTACAATTTGTTTTGCACAAACCAATGCAATTATATTGCACAAATTGTTCCTGTCACCGTTTTAGGCACAATTTGTTTGAATTTTCTAAACAATTGTGCACTAAATATACAAACATTTCTCTCTGTGTGGTGGTGGTGTGTGTAGGTATATTCGTAACTGCTTTAATTATAAAGTAATTCCTTCTAATTATAGTATTGAACAGGTCTGGATAGAGCTAAGGCTTCATAGTACTAGTTTTATTATTGGAGTTGTCTATAAACCCCCCTCACTTAATTATAAACTCTTTACTGATGAACTGAAACAATCTCTTTCGCATAGCTCTGTTATCTCTGAGAAAATAATTTGCTTAGGAGATATGAATATTAATTTATTGCAACCCTTTAACCCTGATTCTTCTTACTTTAACGACATGCTTGAATCTTTAAATTTTCAACAAATTATTAATGAGCCAACGCGTGATCATTCCCTTTTAGATTTAATATTAAGTTCAGATGGAGACATTGTTACTGATTCGGGCACTGTTGATTTGCAACTCGCGGATCATGATATGGTCTATTGTGAAATATCTCTTCCTAATCTTAGTAATCAATCTCATTTTATAACCTATAGAAATTTTAATAATTTCAATTTTAACCTATTTTATAACGATCTCAACCAACTCCCGCTCCATCTTATTTACGATATGGTTGATGTTGATAATAAAGTTAATTTTTCAAAATGTTGCTTATTATCTGTGATAAATCTTCATGCTCCTTTTAAAACTGCTAGAATAACCAAACGCAGAGCACCCTGGCTTACTACTAATGTCAAATTGCTAATGTCCCTTAGAGATAAAGCTAAACAGATATTTAAAAAAACTAAAAAGTCCTCACATTGGGACTATTATAAAACATTGCGGAACTTTACAACCTCAGCAATTAAAACTGAGAAAAAAGCATATTTTGAATTCACTTTAAACAATAAGAGCTCTAAGGCTATTTGGCGTGAATTAAAATCCTTAAATATTTCTAAAAATAATAATCATGTACTGCCTAACAATCTTCTTAACTTTAATGAAATTAATAATTATTTCTTAGATTCAATTCCTATTCTAAATCATGATATCACTGACCTTTCTCAATATTACCTTAACAATAGCTTTATTAATAATCTCATTATCAAACTTAATTTTAACCTTGTAACCGAAGCTACTGTCTGCTCTATTATTAATAAACTGAGAAGTAATAGTGCTGGTGCAGATGGTATCAATCTACAAATCATTAAACTTTGTATTCCAAAGATCATCCCTTATATCACTCACTTCATTAAAACTTGTTTAACCTCTAGTAAATTTCCTACAGCTTGGAAACAGACAGTAGTTGTTCCTATCTCTAAAGTTACTAAACCTGTAGATTACAAAGACTTAAGACCTATTAGCATTATTCCTACTTTGTCAAAAATACTTGAAAAGGTGATTGATAATCAGCTGAGACAGCATTTGGAGAAATATAATATTTTACCTGTTAATCAGTCTGGTTTCCGACCTAATCATAGTTGCACTACAGCTTTGGCACACGTCTTAGATGATATCTTAACTGATTATGATCAAGGTAAAATGTCTGCACTAATGTATGTTATTAAATTTCAGTAAAGCGTTTGATACGATCAATCATGAACTACTTTGTGCTATACTACATTATACTGGACTATCTGATAATTCTGTATCCCTCTTGCAAAGTTATTTAACCGATAGAACTCAATTTGTAAAATTACCCAATGGTACATCTGACTTGAAAAACGTCTTGCGCGGTGTTCCTCAAGGCTCCATATTAGGACCTCTCCTCTATACTATCTATACTTCTACCTTTCACAAATGTCTAAACACCTGTAATGCTCATATGTATGCTGATGATACTCAGTTACCTATATCATTCGTTCTTGGTCGGTGATTATGAGCATGCTTCACTTAAAATCAATGAAGATCTGAATAGTATTTCAAATTTTTCTAAGGAACACTGTCTCAAGCTCAATCCACTTAAATCCGTAGCACTACTATTTGGTAACAATACTCAGCTATCACTATTAGAACATAATTTCAAATTATCTGTTGATGGTTCTGTCTTGCCTTTAGTCAAAAAAACCCGTAATTTGGGACTTATTGTAGATAATAGCTTCAGGTTTAATTCGCATGTAACTAATTGTGTAAAGAAAGCATATATTAACTTAAAGTTAATTTATCCTCACAGACAATCATTATCTACTAAAATGAAGTCCAATTTATGTGAGGCCTTAGTTCTATCTCAATTTGCACATTGCTGCCAAGTATATGGTCCATCTTTGACATACGATCGAGCACAACGAATTCAGAGAGTCCAAAACTCATGCTTGAGACTCATCTTTGGTGTAAGAAAATATGACCATATCTAACATACTTTCTCCAGATCTAAATGGCTCTCCATGTCTAATAGAAGGAAATTATTAAGTGCATGTTTTTATCATAAAATTTTAATACTGAAAAAACCTTCTTATTTGTATCGTAAAATCAGATTTAGAAGCGATGTTCACAATATCAACATTCGTTTTAAGAGCACAATTACGCCACCACGCCATAGAACGGCTCTTTTTGAAAGGAGTTTTAGCTATCAAATTTCCAAACTTTATAACTCTCTACCTTTAGATTTAATAGAATTATCTGCTCAAAGCTTTAAAAAACAATACAAACAACTTCTTCTGAGTCAACAGTTACAGCTTCCGCTCCAATAACTAAAACTTTAATGCAACTAATTATCACCATTTTGCGAACCACTTCGAATGGGATTTCACACCTCATTATATTTTTTTACATTTTTAATATATTTTTATACTTTGTTTTTTACTTTCAGAGTATGATTAGTAAGATTATTATGTTTGAATTTGTAACGAGGTTTACTTAACTTTTTTTCCCCTAAATTTCTATTCATTATATTTCAAGGTTTTAGTGGAAGAGCAAGCTCTCAGCTTGAACTACACCTTGTGGTTTCTGCAAACAATGTATTTTATTTATTTTTCTTTTACGTTTTTTTACTTTTGTATAGTTTGTATATTGTTTGTATGAAATAAAGACGTTTATTATTATTATTATTATTATTATTAATTACTTCTGTGAGAATATGATAAATTAAACGAAATTACTGAGTTTGCAGCTCTCAACTAAAATGTATATTCCTACTGTAGACATGACGTATTGATTACCAATCGTATTGCACACAATACTATTGGGAATCGATAGTAGTGTGTATAGATTTTACAATAATACTATTGCTAATGCGAACATATATTATCCTCTCACATCTATGACTAAGTAGGTAGAGTCGAACAGGGGGCTGTCGAAGGCCAACCAAGTCCTACTTGGTAGGTCAGGCTAGGTATATGCTAGGACAAGAGCGTACTCAACTTGGTATGCTGGACTAAGGTGAAGGGACTCTCTTGGAAACCGATGGGCGAGCACGTTAATAGTTGCGACACTAGCCGGGGGGAGCTAGTACGATAGACAACTACCTTGCTTCTTCTGTAATAAGTGGCAGCACTCACACGAAATAGTGACGCGGAAATAGGATAACGCAGGTAAGTCACGTGAATTCGCAATAGCACATGACGATAAAGGCATCTCCTGCACATAGCAGTAGTACGTTGCTCCTTTTTAATAAAAAAGAATTCTGCGTCATGACATTGTTTGATAATTTAACTGTTACAATTTCAATTGAAATAAGCTTAATTTATCGGTTAGAAGTGAGTTTTTGAAACTATCTCTTTCGTGAATCATCAAAATTCAATCGCCAGTAAAGCCACCTATCTTTTCCTTTCATTTTCATGTCTCATGTTACTCTGTCTCTGGCATGCATGAGTAAACTAACAATTAGAATGTAACTTTCCTTGCAGTTGAAAGTCACTCAACTGGAGAATATGTCAGGTCTTGGTATGATGATCACTTCTACAACTTTCCGTACTCTTGTTACATACCTCAGCAGCAAAGCAGCATTGATCAGATGTGTTATCCTCATACTAGTTTTTTAAGTTGTTTTAAAACACCACCAGTAATCAGATCGAATGCTGGGGCTTTCCTGGGATTAATGTTGTTTTTGATCTCTGTAGCTACGATACTTCACTAGGTGTTACAGGAGGAATAATTCCTTCTTCTGTATGGATTTCATCACTTAATTGTAGTTTTTTATGTTGAAGAAGAATTCTTTCTGAATGGTCAGCACACACATTTTTAAAATAAATACGATGTAAGATAGTGCACTTGAGTTTAATTATGGAAATCAAATGCACTAATAAAAAGCCATGCCCGGTGTGAGATAAGCACGCAAGGTAGCGTGAAGTAAATTGAACGTTCATGTACAGTTGAGGCGCATAGTACAACAGTGACCTAACTGACAAAAATTTATATCCAAGTCTTACAATTGTTGTCCTAAAAATGTAAGCTATTATATTTTTGGCAAAAAAATATGAAACTCTAGTTTTGTCAGTTGGGCTACTATTGTACTATGTGCCTTATTTAGTAAATAATGGTAATCTTTCAAGTAAAATCCTGTTAAATATAAACTCTGTTAAGCTCCCGGTAAAATTCATTCGCGCCTGTATTGCATGAGGGCGCGGGGTTAGCATTGAGGGAGTTAGTCGATGCATGTACCCACAGAAGAGAGCAAATTAAGAAGTCAATGGACAATGGAGCAAATTGATAAGTAATGACATTAGTGTCTTCATTAATCTCGCACAAATAAGGAAATCAAGTCCTAACAAATTCAATTAGTTTATTGCACTTACTCTTGCTTATAGTATAGCAAGTTGCTTATAATATATATGTTACAGTTCTACTGCACATACAGGGTGTTTCAAAATTGTTTCGCATTAAGGCCGCGATTTAAAGCACGAAGCATTAGCGGAGTGCTTTAAAAGTGATCAAGAACCATAAAAACAACACACGCTTATCGAACAATATTTTTTTATTTGTTTACACAAAATTGTAAAAAACATTAAGTTATGGTAAATTCGGAGGTTAACTTTGACAGATGTTAAATCAGGTACATAAAGTTCGTATATTTAGTATATATACCAGTCTATGAACTATGTTTCTGACAAAAAGAAATATTATAACGATCAGTTGTTAATTAAACTTCAACATTTTTATTAACCGTTTAAGATTGTAAATAAATTTTGATTTTCTAGCTTCTTAACGTGGCGAGCAAGCGTAGATAATTTCCAGTTTACGGGTTACAAATTGGAGTTGTGATGGATGGAGTGGAAATGTACTAGAACCAGCAATATATCGGTTAAATCAGATTTAGATTGAAAATTCCATTTCCTCTGCTTTTGGGTCCAACAGTTCAGCGATTACTATGAGATAAGCTTTAAATGTTAATGTGATTATGATAGTTGCGATTTCCCTTTATGAAATCGTGAAATTTTCATGAGAACCTTCACAAAGCATATAAAAGCACTATGTGTCAAGTTGTATACTAAATTCCCTGTAGTCCAAAAACCGTGTATTCTGCGCATTAGCAGTTCTGTCTCCAAAGGATGCTTCGACGAACACGATTAGATTATCAATAAGCTGCTTATCATTTCTCAACATATCAAGAATCGAACAGTCCTCGTTTTTGTATTTTTTTGCTGGATGCGTTCTCTTCTCCATTTGACTAGGATTGAAATATTGTTCCTATTTTTCTTTTACTAACTAAAAAGCATTATTTTCAAAAGAAATTTAATAGTATTAACTTTGAAAGCACTAGCGCTTATTTTCTCAAATAAATCAGTACACTAGTTTATACTCGTGCACTGATTGGAAGAAGCGAAACAACATCTTGTTTTTCGAAACGTTTTGTCGTTTAACTTTCCTTTTATGTCTCGGTTGAGTACACAGAGGAACCATTCATTTACCTCGGAAGTAAGTAATAATTAGAATAATTATTTGTAAAAGAGACAGTAAAGTTAAATTCAATTAAAAGTTGGAAAATTTCAACCAATTTCAAGTTGTACGTTTTCAAGGTTCACGTTTCAAATTCATCAAAGTTTAAAAGTAAAATAATTACATAAGGTTTCTTAGATACTGAAAAGACCAGAAATTTATTAAAAATGCTTTGAAAATATGATATTAAAAATTAAAGTAGGTACTATGATATATAAAAAATGTAGTTAAAAACTTGCTTAATTATGACGAAAAAGTTACAACACCAGAAGCTAACCTGAATTTAAAAGAAAAAAAAATCAATTTTTTAGGATTGTGTAACCAAGCCGTTCTTATACCATTTCAATCAATGATGAGACAAGTGCGTGAATTAATATTAATCTTGGTCAAGTTTCTAAACGAAGAAACTATTTTGTGGCACATCTCTTATAATAATAAAGTATAAATATATACTTTGGACATGTTTATAATGTAGTCTATACTATACTATATAACCCCTACAACCATGAAAAATAGTGGTCGAGCTTACAGTTGCAGACTATACAACACGAAGGCAGCAAATATACATCTAGGTTTGGTATTTTTTATTGAAAATTATGGATTTTTTCTTTGTGGTAATTTCATTCGCATTATATTTTATTCTCTTCTGTTATTTGAGTTTAACATTTTGTTTACTAATTATCGATGTTTCGAATCCTTTTGGTCTTCTTTTTTCGTTAATCAATAATAAATCCCTTGTTAAATTTCCCAAGTTGATCCGACCGTCACCTGTATTTAAACAATTAAAAGGCAGCATGTTGATCGCGAAACCCACGCTTGTTTATTCGTTAGAAAGAGGCTTCTTTCCTTCCCTTCTTTTGCACACTTGACAGAGTAAACACGTGAATCTGTGCACGGTTAGCTTTGGAATTTATTTGTGAAATTTCTCTTTGAATGGGATAATTATAGTGTAATTAGTGCACAAAATGGTTTTGTGAAATACTGAAAGTATTAATTCATTTTTTGGAAGTTATGGAATAACGAAATTATATTTTTCTGGGTAAAGCGAAGTGACGCTTTGTGGATCATTTTTGGATACCTTCCGTTTGAATTTGAAAGGAAAATCAGTTTAGATTTTAATTCAAGTTGGCATTTAAGTCCAGTGTCCATTTTGGATGATAATTTTGTTTGATGCTTGACCTTTATAGTTGAAACTGCAAACTTTACCCTTGTCCGTTTGCTGTTAATGGCAAATAAGTATACGTATTCACTCCTGTTGATTATAAAGAAGATTCGTTAATCCTATTCATATGAAGCCCCTAAGACTCAACTTGATTATAAGGCATTAATAATGATTTTGTATTCCGCAAAATGTTGAGTACTTACTCGTAGCCTCGTACTGGGAGCCTCCGTCAAAAGATCTTAAGAACCTGGTGATCATCTACTACGAGTTACCTAAAGTAAAGTGGATAAATCAAAGTTAGTTTATTGAAATGGTGGGTTCTTTATATCTTATTTTCATGTGGCAGCGTTACTCGGTTGTATTTAAGAGTGAATTATTAGAATTATGTGGTAAAATGTTCGTAAAGTTACAATTGAATGAAGATCCATCATATGATAAGAAATCAATTTTTATAAAATTCTGAATTTAATTTCTCAAGTAACTGATAAACTTATTAACTATCAAAGTATGATTTTCTAAGTATTTTTAATTTAGTGGGAATATTATTATTATTAACTATATAGGGCATTAGCTAAATTACGAGTGAAGACCTTCCAGTTCATTACCGATCCAATGATTGGATAACGATTTTTATATGTGACTAAATAAATAAATGATATTATTGGAGTTATTTTATTTGTTGTGATATTTTTGTGTTATATTGGAGTGAAGAAATTTGGTTCTTGCGTGGTTACAAGATTTATAGCTGTGTTGTTGTAGAGAACTACTGATAACACTTTATTTGCTTAAACTAACATGCTGGCGCCCATAATCCATAGCTCTGTTAAATCAGCTGCCATTCCATTTCGCCTACGATCTAACATAATTTAAAAAGAGGCCTACTTAAGCATAACGTAAATAATTTTGTTTATAAGTTTTGTTTGCTACACATTGGCGCAACAAAATGCGCCTTCTTGTTATATTGTTTAGTAGTTTTTTTTATTCCTACAAGGAAAAAAAAAGAAAATTTCACACTTAGTAAATATTAGGGAAGCTAGCTCAAGAAATAAAGAAGAATTACAAAAAGTGAATAGCTTGGTTACGTAAGATTGTCAAATTTGAATTATTGAAAACGATTTGAAAAAAGATAAAGAACTTGAGAATAACAAATAAAGTAGCGGCTCGTAGTTGATGAAGATTACTTTTTGTGTAAAGTGTAAAGTGTTGTGTAAATGCATGCCGAATTATTGTAAAATAATTTCCTCTCGTGCGTACTCGAAGAAATTATCAACAATGACATGCAGGAGGCCTACATTTACGAGTTTACAACACAACACAGTTAAAATAAAATGTAAATCAGATTTTTAATAAAATAAACTTCATTCATATTGCCTCACAAATAAAAAAGACAGATATCTCCCATTTAGATTATATTATTTGCCGCAGTTTAGCATTATACCTAGATCGTCTGCTGTGTTAGCATACTGTATCATACATATTGTATTATTATTGTATAATATCGTATAAACAATTTAAACGGTGAATGCCCGATTTCATGATATCATGTGTTTTGTCTTTAGCTGATGATTTCATGATACCAAGAAATTGGGCATTTACCGTTTAAATTGTTCTTTTTGTAGTTCGGTGTATATTGGGCATCACTTCGAAATTTTGACATAAAATATAAAGAACACGTGCGTTGTTACAAAAATAAACATCCTGAAAAAATCTAATTATGCCAAACACCTTTTAGAAAAAAAATCAAACAATTACTCCTCAAAATAGTATTAAATTCCTATATTTTTGTAATAATTAATAGACGCAAACATTTGTTTTACTCTCTGAGCGTTTTTGATGTTGTTTCAGGTTTTAGAAAGTTTCAATGTTGTAATGTAACATGTGTATATAGTCAAGGACACGCAGGTGCAATCCTTCTATGAGAAACAATGAAAATATCTTTGGTGAGATATTAAATTTGGGGACTTCAAGCGACTGGGTTCTTTATCTAAGAGACATGGTTATTCATTCAATTTACAGTTTGTGTGTTAACAACAAACAAATTCACTACAGAGTACAGAGGGTTACACTTAGCTTTTATTTGGCGACTACTGGGGAAGACACTGTGAATGACTGGAGCTTAGAATTCATTGTCGAGTTGTCAATTTGTATAATAAGTATGATCAGGAATTACGTAAAAAATGTTTTTGTTGTATAGTTTATTCAATAATTCATTATAGTGATTTAGAGTAGGCCATGCATATAAATATTTGAAATAGCGAAAAAACTTGCGAAATATATTAGATTGCAGTTAAATTTTAAATTCAGGAATGTTAACAATAAAATTCCTTTAAATAGATAATTCCACTTAACTAGCTCTAAGTAGGAAATAAAAATACAATTTCAGAATTATGTGATATAGAATTAATGAAGTATTAAGTGAATTATTTCTTAAATAATTTTATTTAATAATAGTGTAACAAAAGAAGAGAAATTGGAAATTTTACATTGGACAAAAATAGTTTAAGAATTATTAGTTACAACACGTGTTGTAATTTTTTCTGTCCATTAATATTATATTGAATCTGTAAAACATGTTCTTGCCTATTATGGTCTAAAAACTCATTTTTTATTGCATTTTCAGTTGTGCATTTTTATTAATAAAATACTTAATTTTTATTGTTCTGTAACAGAGCGCATTCAAAGATTCACACCACAACAAAAACTTAAAATTGGTTTAGATCGTTCATTAACAAAAATTAGCAAAATTTGGTAATAACTAGTAAGATTTAGGCAACCTAAAAATGCTCTTGGCTGCTACTTTGAATTCATATCTTGTGATTTTGCTAATTTTACTGCACATTTCCTAGTATGGTACAGTACTTTTTCATAAAATGAAATTTTTAATTTTTTTCGTCTACACTTAACATCATTCCATAACCACCAAAACAAGATTAGTCGATGATTCTTTAACTAATTCGGTGTGTTATATATAGTTATAGCCTAGGAAATATATTTAGGAAAGATATTTATGCGTTCCTCTTTATTTTTATGCGGAATTATACGTATGAGTAGTAAACCTACAATTAATTGTTAATACGATCAATTATGCACCGGTAGGTGTATAAAATTATTTACGTTTTGAATTCCACTCTTACAGTAGTAACCACCACTGATAATATTCTTAATTTAAATTTTAAACATATTTCCCTTCTAAAATCTTAGGTTTCGTGTTATTGTAGTATTTTCTTTAATATTGATAGAGGCATAAAGTTGGAAGACTTTGTATAAATGATACAAAGTTAAACTTTGTTACCGATAATTATGTCTTCCCACCAACTACACCTATTAGCCTAATGTTCTACTGAACTTCAAGTTTTCCCAAAGCTTGGGTTTTATCAGTTACTTAAGCGAGTCAATGTGAATAAATAATGTTGAAAGTTTTCCTTTTGTTTTATGCCGGTAATTGATATTAGATAAATCTTAGACGAAGAAACTTGTCAAAGAAATAATATAATTATTACTAAATGTCTATCCTAAATAATTAGTAAAGGTAATATGATACAAGAATCTTTTTTTGGATACTTTACTGATAGTTCTGATTTTTCTTTATCTTAGTATATATTTAGCAGATGTACTACAAAAGAAATCATTAGTGCAACTCTTGTAATCAAGAATTTATAAATCATTATTTTGGGTAAAAAAGAAATATCAAATATTTACACAATATTTTTTTTATTATTCAAACATCTTTCAAACAAATCCAGAAATGCATAGTGATTGATATTGAGAGCAATGCTTTGCATTTCAAGCACTTGCGATTTTTTTGAGATCATTCCGAGCATAACGAATTGAAGTTGAAATGCTAACTCAATAATACTCATATATTAGAATTGTAAATAATGGTAATATGGAATGCAATGTATTAAATGTGAAACTTCTGTAGTATCCAAAAAAGTTCTAAAATGTTCTATCCTCAAAGGTTGAAAATCATCCTAGCAATTCTCATCTAGTTAGCGGAAATTCGAAATAGTTGACTGGAGCTTAATCCGAAGGCTTAATCTTCCAACATTTTTCCTTCCATGATCAATTTTAATAACGGACAAGGAGCTCCATTCATAACATGGCCAAAATATTTATTGTAACATTTTTTAATTGTTGTTACAATTTCTTCACTTATTTGGTACTTTCAGGTTTGTAATAGATCGAACCACGATATTCGCAGGGTTCTTCCATAGCACACCGTTTAGATGCTTCGAACTTTCTTATTTCTGCCTGTTTTATTGTCTAGGCTTCAGCGTTGTGCAACAGAGTAAGGAACTCTTACTTGTAGTTTAAGATCACGGCTACAATGCATTTTTTTCAACTTTGAAAATGTAGTTCTAGCAGTTTCTATGCGAACTGTTACTTCCTTATGTAGTACGTTTAGAGTTTTTAGTGAACTATGTCTCACGATATTTATATTCCGTGATAACGAGATTTTTATTGACATAGGAATTTTTCGTGATTATCATAAATTTCGTTTTCTTTTATTTTTATCGCATGGATTGTTATTATTACAATTTCCCAATAACCTCTTCACACCAATTCATTCTGGATGGTAGGGCGTGTAAGGATATGTCAGGAACGGAGGATACGTCCCTGAAGCTAGCGAAGCCCATACAACAGAATAACAAGAAGGCATATGGGGATGTAAAGGCTAATTAAATGCCCTATTTTCAAATTTAAGGCTCAGCTGATTTTTCTTCAAACCACGGGCTCCGCTAGCTTTAGAAAAAAGTTAGCGGGACACGTACCAAATATCAAACATAGAATGCCGAATTAAAAAAAGTAACCTATGGAGAACTAAAAGCTAATTAAAGACTAATTAAATGCCTTATTTTCAAATTTCATGCTCCGCTGATTTTTCTTTAAACCACAGGCTTCGCTAGCTTTAGAAAAGTTAGCGGGAACCGTACCAAATATAAAACGTAGAATACCCAATTAAAAACAGTAACCTATGGAGAATTAAAGGCTAATTAAATGCCCTATTTTCAAATTTAAGGCTCAGCAAATTTTTCTAAAACCGCGAGCTTCGCTAGCTTTAGAAAAAGTATACGGAACCCGTGTCAGAAATCCAATGGTAGCTTGTAGAACTGAGAAAGATACGCTATAGAGAATTAAAGGCTAATTAACGGCCCAAAATAGAATCCTTAATAATATTTTCTCTGTAGTTGTAGGTCTCTGTAGGTCTGTAGTTGATTTGATGATATATGTATATGTAAAAGTTCGAGACGCGTAAGCGGAATCTTGAATTAATTATTCTTTAATTCTAAAGTATGAATGCGTACTCAAATTGGGGACTAAATTATCTGAAATATTTGGAAACTAAAAATTCTCGAAATTGCAGCACCGTTAGTTCCTTTACATGTATTTATCCTGTTAAAAAAATATCATTTCTACATTATAAAATCTAAAATACTATTGTTACACTAGTATGGATAAATTTCAGAACAGAATTAATTAATTATACAATAGCAGCTTTACCAGACGAGCTAATCGAAGTGTTCGATTAACGGTAGATATAACAGCAGCTGAGTCCAACTACAGAAATCCGTTCCGTGGCAGCCGTTTTTAAGACGAGATCAGCTAATTGGCATATAATGCTTAACGAGTATCAATCAAAGACTTATCTATAATATTGTATTATTTATTTATTTATAATTTTATTTATGAAATGTTACATATACATAATATCTAAATTCATGACAGATAACATGACTTTTGGTAATCATTATTATTAGTTATTTAATAAATTAGTTGGTTAATGAAGGCGATTAATAAATCGAACTGTTTAAAGCACGAACGAGCGATAGCGAGTGAGTTGCTTTAATAGTTGAGATTATTAATCGCTCATTAACCAACGAATTGATTACAACATTTTTTCGTTGACCGCAAACTCTTTTATTGTGGTGACAAAATTTGAAATTATTAATAACAAATCAAAATTAATTTTGAGAAAAAAACATAGTTACCACTGATAAACATGACATGCGAATTTATAACAAAAATGGTTGTCATTGTGAAAAAGTAGGTACTAGTAAGAGTTTGTGAATTCGTAATTATGCAGTAATGGAGATAGAAAACCATGAAGTACTACCACCTGCAGTGTTGGAAGGTGCAAACAACGCCTGTGCAAGTTTGTTACCAGCCAAAAGTCGGGGCCTGTACGAAAAAACTTATAATGACTTTCATACCTGGTGTACCGAGCAACATATAACCAATTACACAGAGCCTGTCCTTCTGGCATACTTTTTAAACATTGCTCAAAGAGGCCTAATAGCAAGCCTGTGGCCAAAATTCTCAATGTTGAAATCAACTCTTTATGTCAAGAAAAATATTGACATTGGAAAATTTAACAAATTGATAATGTTTATTAAAAGACAAACTGAAGGACACGTCCCGAAGAAATCTAAGGTTTTAGAAAAAGAACAAGTGCAACAATTTATTCTTGACGCTCCTAATAATTTGTTCCTAATGACTAAGGTAAGCAAAATGGCTTAAATTTAAATTTGTAATAGCAAACCACTTTATAGGTCGCACTAATTTTTGGAATCGCAGGAGCATTAAGGAAGCATGAACTTTTGGAGTTACAAACCAGTTATGTTGAAGACTTAAAATCAAAATTTCTAATCACCATTCCAGGATCAAAAACAAAAACAAAGGAGAAAAGAATTTTTACGATTGTGGATAACGATCAAAATACTTTCTTAAAATTAATCAGACAATATATAACACTGAGACCACAGCATACAAAACACACACGATTCTTTGTACATTATAGAAACAATAAATGCACTGCAAACCCTGAGGGCATTAACACATTTGCCAAAATACCATGTGCAGTTGCACAATTTCTAAAACTGGATCAGCCACAGCTATATACAGGACATTGTTACCGCAGATCATCTGCCTCAATATTATCAGATTCAGGGGCAGATTTTGCGGCAATAAAGAGACATGGGGGGTGGAAATCAACTAGCGTTGCGGAGGCATACATTGAAGATTCAATACAAAACAAAGTAAATATTGCTAAACAATTATTTTGTACAAACGAGACAGCCACTTCTTCCACCCCCCCAGTTGACAACAACAATATTAACATAACCTCAACCAACCTTGAAAACATCCAAAATGATTTAAACCTAAATATAAATCGTGACGTCCACAACACAAACAATAATAAGTTATCGATTCCTTTCTTGACTTTGAATAGTTGCACTATTAACAGTTTTGTTATGAATATACAAAAATAATAAATTATTATGTATTAAAATGTATAATAATAGTCATTGTGTTTCTATATGAGTATATTTGGTTGCCTATATCAAACGTCAAATCACAAAAAGAGTGGATTAATGAAAAAGGATCTATTAATGGCGTCCATTAATGCATCCTTTTTTAGACAAAATAATTCATTAATATTGACATTAACAAGCGGTCAACGAAAAATTATATTTATATTATATATATAATATATATAATATTATTATTATAATATTATAATATATATTATATATATATTTATATTATATTTCAACAGTCAATAAAATAGAGGGTTTAGCTTGAACCTTATAGGGTCAACAGGGGTAAATATGAAACACCAAAAATTTGGGGTAAATGTGAAATGTGTTGATAACCACTTTGTCTTTAATTTTAAGAAAATTCTAAAAAGTTAAAATAATTACTTCAGGTTTATATTAAATAATGTATAATTATAATATGTTGGACTGCCCTTTATACACAATTTATTTTATCTACGACCACCATAGAAAGTTACATATTCCGCACAATCTAGTAACCGTGAAAACGACCAATTGCAAACAATCTCCAAACTCAACGGTAAAGTATGTGAGGAAGGAGTTCTCAATAATCCGTAGTTCTATTAAAACGCCATAGATGTCACCACTTGCAATATTTATAATATTATTAATTATTTGAAATATAAAATTTTAGATAAAGGTTAATTTATTTTGTTTAATTAATATTTTACATTAAATTATATTTTGAATGGAAATCCATCTAGAAAAAAAACTAAGGTCAGACCCGGGGAATTGAACCCGGATCGCTCGGTTAGTAGCTACACCGTAACCATTGAGCTACCGAGACGCCTTTCAATGATGTTTTTTTTCTCATTATATAAAGTTACAATGATTGTTATTCAATTAAAACGTAAAATTAATTAATGTTTTACATTATTATATAATTTTTAATGTAATTTTATTTATTATTATTGCTAAATTACAATAAAAACATTGAAAACATTTATAATTTGCTACATAATGCGAGAATATTTGACATTTTGCTCAGAGGTTAATAACCTTGACAATTGAATTGTGATTTTTGTACATATAAATTATTTTTTCTCCAACCGTTACAAAAGTATGACATTTTACGACTGTCAGGAGGCTCTAAGGTTGACATTTTCCATACAGTAAACAAAAATTGGTATCTTAGCAACAAAAGTATTCACTTTTAATCCTAGGAGCTAAAGTTGTCACTTTTAATCCTAGTATTAAAAGTGTTGATTTAAATTAAAACTTGGTACTTTTAATCTGAACAAGTTTATTCAACAATCTTTACAATTGATGTTTATTCACACTGATATTGAATACACAGTTTGAACAGGTATTAAAATTAAATAATCCACTGGAACTTCCAGCACCTTCATTCTTGGAACAATTCTTAACACAGTCCAACACGTTTTCACTAACAATTATATTATTTTCCGATGCTGTGTCATTAGAAATGACAGTGGTGCTTGGTTTATCATTATTATTACCACTATCAACCTGCAGTATTCTTTTCGCAATATTTTCTTTATTCAAAAGTGAGTCTTCGATGTAGCCTTCCGCCACAGTGCTCGATCTCCATCCTCCGTGACTTTTTAGACAAGTGAGGTCACCACCGCCGTCAATTAAAAGAGTAGCAGACGTTCGTCGTAATGCGTGTCCCGTGTACTCTTTCCAGTTGTCCAGGTTCAAAAATTTTGCTACTTCTTGCGAAACGGCACTGATTTTATGAATACCGACCACCATTCGATGACACTTTCCACTAACGTATCTGAGAAATAATCGACGTTCTACCAATCCGGATGGACGTAGAGCAACATATTTTCGATATAAAGTTAAATAATTTTCTCCCAGCACAGTAAAAGATCGTGGTCTCTTGGTTTTGGTAGTGGAATTTTGATAATTAAAGCGGATTTCACATCTTCAACATTATCAATTGTTAGATTGACTAATTCATCAGAGCGGCATGCGCCTGCAACCCCCAATATTAGGACAACCTATAAAAAAGCTTTTTAAGAATTTTGTTCTTTCATTTTGAAAGCGTTTACCTTCATCATCAAATATAAATTATCAGGTGCACTATTCAAAAAGCGGTCAACTTGCTCCTTTGTAAATACTCGCGATTTTTTTGATGAATATCCCTCATTTTGTCTCTTGAGAAAAGCACGTAGCTTTGAATATTTACTCATATCAATCCCGTTCTTTACATCCAACGTTGACCGCAACATTGAATATTGTGACCAAAGCGTTGACGGCTTCATTTTATTTGCTAAGTTTGAGAAATACACCATCAGTACATCTTCTGAATACAACTGAATGTTTTTTTCTTTGCACCAATCCATAAAACGTCGATACGCAAATTCATAAATTTCTCGAGATTTCTTAGGGAGAAGATTCAAAGAAACCTCTTTCGCACACTCCAGTATCTCCCTAGGTACACCTAAATCTTCATCAGATTCCATTTTTACACAGTTTTCAACAAATTAGACCACAAACAATCACAAATGAACTCAATTAGCAAAATGGCGACCAATGTTTGACAAAGTGTCCATGACTACACATCGATACCTACTTTGCTTTATTATCCCAATGTAGTTTGAATAATTTTGTTCAAAACACAAATTAATAGTTCAATGGGTGATTTCGGTTGGAGAAAAAGTAGCATGTTTCATTCGGATTAAAGGTGCCTTTTTGTGACTCGCAATTAAGCATCCGCTCGGCTTCGCTACGCTTCGCCTCGCAAATGCAAAATTTGCTCGTCAAAAAAAGGGGCACCTTTAATCCTAATAAAACAATCTACTATTTTGAAAACGAGTACATAATTATTTAGCTGTAAGTACTAAATAGTAGATTGACTGAAATTATACAAATTGTAAACGTATTATTATTATTGTCTTTACAAATTTAATGTTTACTTTTGTCGTTTTTAAAATTCTAGATGTATCATGAGTGAATCCGATGAAGGAAAATTGGGAGGTACACTCGTACACCTCCAAACATCGTGGAAGCGGCTCACATTACATCTCTTAATTTATTGCCAAATATTTCACGTAAAAAATATGAATGCGAGTATAAATTCTAGGTTAAAAACTTTCTTAGCTGTTGGTGGTTTATTACTTTTTTTGTTGTCGTAGATAAAGTATAGTGTGTAACGAGTGCATAAACACCAATTTCTCACTCGTGTGATTCGACTATGTCTCATGCCGCAAAATCTTCACACTCGTGAGAAATTGGCACTTTTCTGCACTTGTAACACAATATACTATTATTCAATATAAAATCTGCTAAAAACCATCAAAACAAATTTGAAAAGCATATATAAAACTTTTCCGATAATTAAGATCCTATACCAGCTACTCTATTAATTTTTTATTTTTTAAATAAGGAATATATTATTTAACACAGCAAATATAATAAATTGCTTTCATAACAACTTGATTTTGTTTTATTCAGTTACAAAGTTCAGGGAAAAAATGCAACACAAAATCGGGAAAAAGTGAAACAGGGTCTGGGAAAAAATGCAACACATTTGCAAGATTCAACATGAGTTAGAGGTAGAGATGTTATTGGATTTACTTCTCATTTCTTTTTAAAATATTTTGTGTTGCTTACTAAAAGAATGGTACTAAGTATTCAAGTTTATTTATAAATGTTTAGTTATTAAGATTTATCAGATTCAAATTATTGATTAGTCATTTGCGACTAGTTTTATATCTCGAACACCATGTAGGTGTTAAAAAAAAGTATTCAAGTGAAAAAATTGAAGCGGAAATAAAGTCCGAAACCTTCCCCAACATTGGGCTCATTCAGCAGGCCTATCGGTCACACCGGTCTGGTTCACCGGAAGTTGTTTTGCTCACCACATTTTAAATACGGTTTGTTTACATACCGTACCGGCACAATTGAAGTGAAGTTACAACAGCACCCCTTGACGGTTATTTTGTTGTGCTTTTACAATCTCTACCGAAGAAACTGTTCATATTTACAATTTAGTTATATTATCCTCATCTACTATTAGTTGCTCCATTATTATTAGTACAAATATCGAATTAGGTTATGTCACTCTATATTTGACAAGTAAATTTAAATATATTAACCGGTAACTAAATTTTCATAATTCAGTTAAAATCTACCGGTGAGCAGCACCGGTTTATCACCGGTAAGTCTGCTGAATGCGGCCATTGCATTGAATGTTTTTGGTGATTTCTGAGCGCCAAATTCAGCTACAAGAAAGATAATGTTATCAATGGAAAGAGAAAGTTATTACGCATCAAATGATACTAATAATATTAAGAGTGCGATTTTAATTTTAAAATACTAATTTAAAAGTTGAGTGTTGTTAAGTATTACAAACCATGATTTTCAAATTATTTTATTTTAGCGCATACACGTTTGTTTACTTAGGTTATTAGAAAGCTAATAATGACGGTTTTAAACCACACAATTGAATAACGACTGTTTAAAATGTTCATTACTTTAATATGTATTGGTTTAGCATAATACACCAAAATACATAAAAATAAAATATATAATGTTAATTGCCTATGATCGACTTCGAGAGTGGACACCCGGTATGCCCTTGACGTCCTTGATACTTCATTAAATAAAGACTTAAAGTGATGTTTCACTTTTTCCCGTTTGCGTTACATATTTACCCCATATCCAGGTTAAAAATGAAACGCAGTGTTTACCTCTTCATGACTACAAACATAATTTTATATAAATTGCTTTTATATGGTCTTATGGGTAAGGCTATTATGGTAAAGGAATCTATTGATGTATAAAAACAAAGACTTTTTTCAGTTTAAGGTAGTTTAAAATTAAAAGTTTTATTTTTCGTTTCATATTTACCCGGTTGACCCTACAGACGCTGTGCACTCGGTGTTGTTTACAACTTCATAGCAAATTACTGAAATTTAAAAATACATATTCTTAACATCGGCATAATAAGATCCAGCAACATGATCGTAAATAAATGAAACATTTTACCTATATGGTTATTGTCGAGAATTTCTAAAAATTAAGTTTTTAGCATATGATATGTACATTTCCAAAGTCACATACCTCTATCTTCAAGTGAATTTTAGTCAACAAAGATCTGGGAGGATGCGTCTTCATAGCAAGGTAGATTGATAACGAAATTACTAGCAGGAACAATGCTGATTACTGATTTGAGCTGATTACTGAAACAATATTCTTTAATACGAAATACAGATAACAGTAGTTTAAACTTAATGAGATATATCACGCCCAGAATATCATGTGTTTGGATGTCTGCGTAAATTTATAAAATTTCAATTATTATATTTTCCATATCGCGATATCCCACATAACCAAAATTACCTAAAATCTTTTGGGCACCCCCTCGACATACCCGAAAGTTAACCTTGAAAGTCATCTTTTAGACACCTCCCCAACAAACCAAAAAGTTAAACCCTGTGATTAACTTTTATATCATTCCAAGTGAGTATCCTTAAGTTATCTTATAATGATGTGCAAATGATAACCATTATCGACTGTACAAAAGTTGACCCGAGAAACATAACTAAAAGTTAACTGCTCATTCTAACAAAAAAATTACCTTTGAGGTGTATAACTAAAAAAGGCTTCTATCTATCCAAATAATGCTATTACGACTTCGATTAAGATCGATCATTTTATTTCTTTGAGAATGGATAATAATAGCAATACTAATAATAATAATAAATTGTCTTTATTTTAGAAATGTATTAAACATTTATAAATAAAAAAATACATATACAAGTAATTGCTATTTACAAATATTTTACATGCGGCTTCTTTTACAGCGACGATCCATATTTTCGTGGATGACAAAATTTCCAGTTCAGTGGCACCGGGTATGATTTTTCGAACTACAACTGAAAGTAAACATTAAAACCCTACCTAAAAAGAAGAATTATCAACTTACCTTAATAATTATTGGAAATGATGTATACACACTAAATGAACACTGACTAATTGAACTAACACTCAATACTAATTGAGAACTGATGCTACTTCTTTGAAGAGACGATATAGAATGACCAACCATCTTTGCAAATGCCAATAACTTAAGTAAATCCGTGAGATACAGCGCATGACTAATGATGCACAACCCTTTTAGTAATTGACGTTGTGTAAATCTTTTACGACAGATATTTTAAACTTTACGTAGCAATACCAGCAACAAATTTACTTTTGGTCACAAACTGAATAACTGAATACTTATTTATAACTATATTTATAACTATAACCGTGTTTCAATAACGTTAGAAAAGGGCGTTCTAGCACTAAAATATATAGAAAAATATGAACCGTTAAGAAAATGACGTATCAGAAGCGTTAATCCCATGGATTAACTTTTAGATAACCCCAAGGAAAAACCAGAGGGTTGTCAAAGAGTTAACCAAGAAAGGTAACAAAAGAATAGCAAAAATTATCTTGGCCGAGAACTTAAATAAACACATAATTGATTTATTGTGTTATGGGCTAACAAACAAACTTTTTATCTGTTTTTGTTACTTTTTTGTTACTAATTACAACAGAGCAATAAAATATTTGCTCACCAGCTAAAGTGACTTCAGTATTTTTATATATGCATAATTATTTTTAACTGTTTATAATGGTTAATTTTAGCTAGACTTTATAAGTATCTTTTTGTTAACTTTTAAAACCTGTTATTGAGCATGTAACTGAAAACTAACCACTATAAGTCGTTTTAAAGATATGACGCTATTAGGATGCACTTGACTGTTTGTCAAAAGTCAACCTTTTTGGTTACGATAAAGTTAACTATTTAGAATAACTGTTTCTCAAGTATAATTTGAACGTAACGGATACTGTAGCTTTGATAACCTTCATGGATGCACAAAGGGGATATATAAGATACCACGGGTAGATCAACTTTCCAGGTTAATAAATGATCAGGTTCTGGACAATCGAGGTTAACTTCGGTTATGTGGGTATGTATCAAAAAGTATCCTCTGGCTGATTAGAAAGCTTCAAAAACAGTGCCAACCATAAAATCTGAATATCTTTACTAATTATACACATTTAAAAGGCAAGAAGGTTTAAGACAATGTCTAAGAAATAAATTTTGTAACGGAATGATCAACTTTTTTTTTCGAGAATGTATATTTTACGGCCAAAGAAGTAAATACGGACAATCACGTAAATGGCCGGGATACAACGTTAATGGCCGGCTGTTTTGGTCATTTACGCCAATGGCCGGTCAATGACGTTAATACCCAGCTGGTTGGTTACAGATGTCGTTTCATACGATTTATTACGACATATGGCCGTGCCGGATGGTGTTACATTAAACTTAAAATTGTATAGAAACATATTTACCAAATATTTAATAAACTTCAACTAACACATAACCTAACAACTAATCTGTAGTCTGCAGCTTAATTATTAATTGAGCGGTCTTAATTATTAATGGTCATGCCGCAGGTGAGGTTAGGTTAGCGTTAGTTAGAAGTTTTACGTTATGAGGCTGGGCGACCAGTAAGACATTGACCGGTTTACTACATTAACCGTAACATTTATGTCTTTATTTTCAACATTTCCTACTTTATAGATGGCCATTGACGATAATAACCGGTCAATGTTACTTTTAGTATTAAAATTAAACAACATTGTCCACATTCACTGGATATTTACGTCAATGGCCGGCTTTTAACGTCTTTAACCAACCTAAATGGGCTATGACGATAATAGCCGGTTATTAGCGACAATGGCCAGTTTACCACATTAACCGTAACATATACATATATGAATCCGAATGAAAAGCCCCCAATCCATAATTGAGTCTTAATAAAGAAGAAAAAAAGGTGTAACATAATATCACAACAAAGGCTTATTAGTTTGAGCTATAAAGTTTGATAGTAAAGTGATAGCAAAACAAGATGCCCTAAAAGTAATCATGATACCTAGATGATCTATTATCACAGTATAATAGTGATCCAGTAAACGATCCAGCAGGTTACGTTAGGTGTTCAGAACTGCAACTGACACTTACCTAGCTCTGAGTTATTCGGCACTGATCGAAAATTGGAACAGATCCCAGAAAGTAATATACGAAAGTGGATATATTCTGAAAATAAATAATACTAAATTATATTGAGTGTCAAAACTGAAGAGCCTACAGTACCAATGGTAGGTACTTGGATATCTTATCCAGTTTCAAGTTTAAGCTTTAGACCTCCTATTCGTTTTGAATTAATATCAGAAATGTTAATAACTGTAGTTCAGATGATATTTTTTTCTCTTTTCCTACTCGCAATACCTCATTTTACAAGCACATGGTATGTGTATTATGTAGATAAATATGTTACAGTTTATTAGACTTCAACAACGTATTTTCCTACTATAACGTTTTTATATGATTTTTTTACTTTGAAACATTTACGTAAGACTTTTTTAGGTATGTATCAACATGACTATCTCATGACATGTAAAACAAAAAGCTCTTGTCGAAGTAAAGTTTCTAGATAACTGTTGACCTTTTCAACATCGTAAACAAAATTTATTTATGGGAAATCGCTGCCGATTCAGCTAGCTGAAAATTATCCTTTTAAATTCGAAATACATACGATCTCTTATTTAATTTTCATTAAATTCTCAAATAGACACATGAAATAAGAATGAGATTTATATTTTGGATACATGCCACTACTATTAATTTTAATCTAGACTTGAGATGTTAAACAAATAAATTAAGTTTAATGTTTTTATAATCTTATTATAAAGAAATAATATGTATAATAGGAAGCAGAGTTTAAACAACATTATAAATTAAAATTAGATAGTTTGAAAAGTCAACAATTTCATATACGAAAATTATAATTTTAAATGAGACAGCTACTCATAATCTCTACTCTCCAGAATGTAAGCGAATTTATAAAATGTATGTTTGACTTAGCATGTCACGTTCTTATATAGCATTTTCACTTGAAGGGAAAAATTCTCATTCTTTTTTACAATCGAATACCTACTACCAGTTGCGGCTTTCATTTCTCAGGTTATATTCTTGTTGCCTACGTGCTAGATAAGGAGGTTTTCTTATTCCTAAGACCCTGTACCTAATTGAAATGTTTACGTAAACTGTGATGAACAACAGAAAGGGAAAGCTGCAAACAGAAATTATTTTCAACTTTTCCTTAAGGTATGTATAACGTTGATGTTACCATAAAAAACTGAATGTAAAATGAACTATTGATCAAATTTTCAGAAAGTTAAAATGGCATCTTTTGGTTTTGCAGACCCTTCAATTAAGCTTTATGTTCCTTTGAGTAACGTAAGGTCAGCCAGGTCATTACCGAACGAAAATAGCAATCAATTTTAAACTAAATATAATTTAAGGGTCCGGAATTCGACTTCTAACGGAGGGCATTTAATAACGAGTCGGCTAATGACGCCATGCCTCCACGCACACGGGTAGGGTCACAATTCCGGTCAGCTCCGGTAATGCGATGGCGAGATGGCCCCGGGCACGTGATCACCTCATTTGGAAATATAAATGCAGGAATGAGCCGAATATCAAACTAGATATGACCATTCCTCTTAGAATTTACATCGCAAATTTGAAATGGACCTCTAATGCCACTAAGCTGGATCCGACTAAATATTACAACCAGAAACGAGACAGAGCAGCGTTTTACTAATGTATGATGAAGTGTCTAGTAATTCTCATGTTTTGGGATTAATTTAGAACTTTTGCTAACAATAGTACTGGTTCAAATTCAAATACAAATTGTTAAATTATGAAGAATTTGGGGCGTAGTTCTTGATTTATTAGATATAGCAAAGAAAATCAATTTTGGCTTGCTTTGAATTACGCAAGCGGTCGTTGGTCTGATTATAAGGAAATTCCTATTAAGTTTTATACAGCTAATATCTGGCAATTTCATTAGTAAATTGCATCAAGGAAGAATACGTTTAATTATTGCGTGACACGAAGTCAGAATGGCGAAGAATCGGTACCTAGCACGATTTTCGTGTAGTTTTTGCAGTCTTACATTAGTTGTAACGCTGAGAGATAACACGAAATAGAGGTGTTAAATTTATTGTTCATTAATTATGTAACGATTATTTGTTGCTTATTTTTGTACAAAATAATTAAAAAATAATTAGTACAATAAAATTGTTTTTGGCTGTCATTTATTCTTCTCTATTATCCAGATTCTTTTGTTCAATTAAAAGCAAAATATGAACTGTTTACAACAAAAATAAGGTTAAGGTGGCTTTCTAGCCAGCAATTCTAAACTTTCCCAATTGCTTTATTGTTATTAAAGGTAGATACATAATTTTTAGTTTAGCATTACTAAAAATAAAAAAAAGCTAAATCTTTAACGCTACGTTGAGTTTCTTATTATACTTTATAAATTAATTTTTTATTTTATGTACTGCTATGGCATCTTACATCTAATATCCATATAAAAAGGTATTTAAATTTGTTGTGAATTTTTATTTAATCTGAGTTTATGGTATAAAAGATCATTTAATTAATTAAAGAATTATCAAATTGTATAAAGATTCATTTCTAAATAATCTTATAAAGCTTTTGTTATATTTATTCTTTATGAAGTTCATTATGAAGAAAAGGTCCTTTGTTAATAGTCTTAAAAAATAAAAATCCAAAAATCCAAGGTTTGTAGCAATCTACACCTAAAAGAGAAAGAAAATTATATTACATAACTAACATAATTAACTCCATAGGCGCCCGGAAGGGGGGGCAAGGAGGGGCACTTGCCCCCCCCTGGAAGTTCAATTTTATTGAAAATTTTGTATAATATGCCGTTCTTTCTAGGCTTGCCCCCCTAGTATGTCGTTTATTTAGGCTTGCCCCCACCTAGCATGCCGGTCATTCTAGGATTGCCCCCCCTGGACAAATTTCTGCGGGGGCCTATAATTAACTCCCAAGACAACATAATTTTTGAGGAAATAAATGTAGAACAATGCTATCCAAAACAGAAAATGGGGGTTAGTTTTTGTTTTGATAACAAGAAAAATCAAAATCAAAATTTGATAACAAAAAAAAAATCAAAATAATACAAATAATACACTCGAGGAAAAAAACATACCACTTGAAAACGCACCAAAAATACCAAAATTCCAAACTGTCATAACTCGGCGGATTTTGGACGAAAATGAATGAATCTTTGAGTGCTAAAAGGTCTAAAGTGTCTAGTTTAAGGGCGTGTAAGCGAATATTTCGTTTAAGCCTTTCCGCTCCCCGCCATCCCCCGAAGAATAAAAAATGTTTTTGATTCAAAAAATGTCAAACTTTAACAGCTTCTACGGTGTACCAAAAAAATCGTGAACCCAATCGACCATCAAGGCAATAACGCTCAGCCCTTTTTATGTAAAGTTCTCAAAATTTCGAGTGTCTACGATGACTTGGCGCGAAGTTATGAATTTTTGAAATTTACCCTGCATTTTGTCGGGAGTCTTTCGTCTTCTGCCAGCGACATTATTACCGGTTGAGTTTGAACATTTTTTCCCAAATTCAAACATTTTGAAAAATGTTTTTAATTAATAAAAACATTTTTTTATTAACTTTAATTTTTTTAACGTGTAACCGCCGACATCAGCGTTACCCGATGTGCACCATGAGCAGGTTGTCGGTCGGATTTTGCACATCGTGTGTGTGTGTCGCATACTTATAACTCCTACCTCCAAAGAGCAACAATTCGTGCACGTTGAATGTCCGTTAATTGCGGCATTGTAACGCTTCGAATAACTTTCTGATACTGATTAATTTCAAAACATTAGTAAAATAAAAATCAAAACATTAATTTAGGCACTTGCACATCGGGTAACGTTGTCGGCGGTTACACGTTAAAAAAATGAACGTTAATAAAAACATGTTTTTATTAATTAAACATTTGTCAAAATTTTTGAATTTGGAAAAGAAAAGATTCAAACTCAACCGATAATAATGTCGCTGGCAGAAGAGGAAAAACACTCGACAAAATGCAGGGTAAATTCCAAAAATTCATGACTGCGCCAAAAAATCGTAGGCACTTGAAGTTTTGAAAACTTGACGTAAAAGGACTGAACTTTATTATCTTGGCGGTCGATAGGGTCCACGATTTTTTTGGTACGCCGTACAAGCTGTTAAAGTTTGACATTTTTTTAATCAAAAACATTTTTTTTCTGCGGTCGGTCGCGGGGGGCGGATAGACTTTTACGTAACATTCGCTCAGACGCGCTTAAACTAAACATTTTTAAACTTTTTAGCACTCAAAGGTTCATCCATTTTCGTCCAAAATCCGCCGAGTTATGACGGTTTCAGATTTTGGTATTTTTGGTGCGTCTTTAAGTGGTGCGTTTTTTTCCTCGAGTGTATATTGTCATGATATTTAATGAGTGATTAGAAAATATAAGCATCACTAACCAAGCATCCAAGAGAATTGATTTTTTAAGACAAATTCTAATTAATATAATTTAAATAGGTTTCATTTTCTTAAAGAAACACTTTATAATACACTAAATAGAAAAAAGATAAATCTTTTCGTCTCTGAATTTGTGAAGTCTGTCTGTCTGTCGGTCTGTCGCCTTTTTCCCTGTTGACTTTTTTGAATTTTTATAGTGTAGTTGGAATCTTATAGTACAACCAATTCTAAGAAACTTTTGGTTGAAACATTTTTTTGTATTTCTTCGGGAAAGTCGTCAAAATGACCACCGGAAATTTCGGTAAATTTTTGAAAAACGAAAAATTTTGTATTTTTTTTTAAATTTACTAAGAAATAAACATTTTTAGCAACAATTTTTTTAACGAAAAATTTTAGGACTTAGAATTTTAGTTTTTATGACAACTAATGTGTTACGTCAACATTAGTTTTCAAAAATAAATTAGTTTATTAAGTATACAGTTGTTTTTGTTCGTCATGGCAATGCTAGCTCTGCGCATTCTCACTAGTTAACTTGAATTTTTTGTTAATTTTGATAAATTTTCTTGGTCAGCTGACGATTATCTATCGTTACAGGATTTTTGTTGATAAATAAGTATTAAAACAATTTCAAGGTTTGTTCTGGCCTGAAACAAACAAGGTGCATGTTAGTGAAGGTGTATGCAAAGATTTATTAGCTTCCCTGCAAGTTTAATTTGTAAAATAATACAAAAATTTCTTCAGACCTGACGATATAGGTAGTTTCGTGATAAGTTTGTTATTTTTCAACATTCAAAAGTCTGTGAGCTTATATATTTCATTATGATGTTGTCGAGTAGTTCCTTGGACACAACTGAGACATATAGGTAAATGTGGGGATGATTTCTAATAGAAGATCTATGGGTTTAAAAAATACATATTTCTGTGTTTTACTTTGATGATCTGAAAACATGTAATCTAGTAGTTATTTAATATTTTGGATGTGTAAAAAGTTGTAATTTTGTTCAATATGATATACGGATATAGTTTGTAACAAGAAAAGGAACTAACAAGTGTTTTTAAGCAATTATTTCAAATTTCATAAAATCTCAATGCATTCTAAAATTGATTTGGTTGACTTTGTCTCCTGAGTTTATTTTTAAGTGTTAACAGAAGTTTTGCATATCATTAAATAGAGGAATTTTCTTCTGTTTGTTTTCTTCTTCTGTCTATTTATAATATTTGTTTAAACAATTAAGTTAATTATAAATAACAATATACTGATGTTCTAATTTTTTTCTGATTTAGTTCTAATTTTATTCAATTGTTTTACACTAAAATTTATTAGAAATTACTAAAAAAGTCAGTTCTTTTTTGTTTCTTGAAAACATATAAACCACCCGTTTATGTGCAGTGCAAAATATAAAAAATCTGAAGGTTATGTTATGAGTAGAAATGTCACAGTTAACCAAACGTCAAAAATTTGAGGTTATATTTTGATGTTACGTTAAAATGTTTTTGTATCATTATAGTTTTTGAATTTAAGTAGTGCAAATCATAATAAACAATTTCAATTAAATAAATAAAGAGTGCTGTGAAGTTAATTAGTGAATTAATTTTTTTTGGAAAGAAAGTTTTTTATGGTAAAGATTGATAACGGTCCTTGGAATTGGGATGGAATTTGGAAATTAATCATTTTATAAATTTAAATGTAAATCCATTTATGTTCGAAATACTGCTGGTTTATATAATTTCAACTTTATTTAACAATACAAGACTTTTCATAAAGAGAGGTGAATTTTTGTGGCATTTCAACAATTTTGATGTTGAATCATATGGAAGCAGGAAATTTTACAGATTATTATTAATTTCAGTCGGTAATTTCCAAAGACGCCAATAATTTGATTTTTGTAATTAATGTAAGGTATTTATTCAAATTTAGTGATACTAATAATAGAAATATTAATTTTAAAGATAAAAAGAATTATAGTGCCATAGAATTAATTTTTCTTTTAGTGGAGATATCCAAACATATTTTTAATTTTTTTATAATTCATAGAATTTCAATTCTAATTTTGTTTATTTTTTGTGTTGTGTTAAATAAATGTTATCATTTAAATGTTTTTTTTAGGTAACCTTTGGTTTATTTATTTTTTGTGTATGTAGTTAATAATGTTTTATAGATCCATATCTATTCATAGCCCTATTGAAGCGACCCGCTTGTTAGAGTCTCAATTGTGACCAGAGAGTAGGTTCACAATTAATTTAATCTAATAATAGCCGGAGCATTTTTCTTTTATGGTAAAGGAAGGTGGTTTATCTTTTACATATATCTTTATTGTGCTTTTACCGAAGTCTGTTTCATATAGTGTGTGTACTTTCAATAAAAAAAATCAATTTAAATCAATTTAATTTTTTTATCAACAACATTTAACCTCCATCTATAGAACGGCGGTATAGATATTATTATATTATTACAGCCCTCCCTCGAATAACATTAAAGCAATGTACTCCTCACTTTGCTGTAGCCACGGGTTATTTGAGTTCCCGCTAAATGAAATCACTTTAAATGACAAATGATTGACGGGTCCCTTTACTGTGCGTTACCTTTGATAAGAATACCAACGTACTTATTTTCGCACCTAGCCCTGTAATAGCTATTTGAAAGTGCCTTGTTGTAGGCGAGTCCGCAGATTTCAGGGCAACGCCGAAGTGGGATGCCTAAAAGGACGAAAGCCTAGGAAAAACACAGTGAGTTGCTTATTAAAATTTTTAGGCGTCTGCATAATATCGGTCTAAGACATTTGGGCGCTGCCGTTTAGACGCGGCCATTTAGGCGCGGAAGTTTCGGAGCGAGGATACTTCGGGGCAGGCACACTTCGGCGCCGGGACACTTAGGCGCAAGCACACTTCGACTAAACGCAGTTCGGGGCATGTACATATTTCCGTCGCAAATGACATTCACAAATTCATTCACAAAATAGATTAGAAAATAGTATATTCTGTAACGAGGTTAGAATGGAAATTCGATGAGAGTGGTAGGCTCCGAACGTGAGCTGAAAGCGAGCGACAGGAACCACGAGCATCGAATTTCCATTCTAACCGAGTAACAGATCGTGCTTTCTCCAAAACGACAAAAAATTTAAACTTAATAGTATTTACAATTTGAAAACAAGCAAACAATTTTAAAAAGTATGACATTTAATGTAAACAATGAAAACAAGGCTAACCGTTTTTTTATTATACTGTTACAGAATATACATTCCATATCTAGTGATGAAATGAAATACATGCAAAATACATAAGTAGGGTAGCGTTTTAGAATATTTATTCTACAACAAGAGTTAGAATATTAAGTTTTTCTTATCAAAATTACAAATTGCATAATGGTCTTGGAGAAATAAATTTTCTAAGCGAGCGCTATAATGCTGGTATAGCATATAATGCTATAAAAGCGATATGCTAGTATATTATTTTATAAGGAGCTACAGTTTCTTGTGCTGAGGCTGTTAGTTTGACTGCCAAACGTAGTGAGGCAGGCAAAACAGCCGAGGCACAAAAAACCACTTTAACTCCGCATAAAATATGTTATTTTATCTTCAAACGTAAGGAATGAATTAAATTACGAGGGTGGTTTGATAAGTCAGTAACTTTTTTAATAAAAGATATTTATTTCGGCAAATAAGCGTTTTATTTCTCAACATAGTCTCCTTTTAGCTCGATACATTTAGTCCAGCGTTTTCCAATTTTTTTTATTCCTTCCAAATAATAGGTTTTCTCAAGGCCTTCAAAATAGGCGTTTGTTTCAGTGATGACCTCTTCATTCAACCCAAATCTCTTACCGCCCAGCCATTTCTTCAGGTTTGGAAACAGGAAATAGTCACAGGGGGCTAAATCTGGAGAATATGCTGGATGGGATAGCAGTTCGTAGCCCAATTTATGCATTTTTGCCATGGTGACTACACACGTGGACATTGTCTTGATGGAACAGCACTTTTTTCTTCGACAAATGGGGTCGTTTCTGCTTCAAATTAATATCGAATCTGTCCATAAGCCCTGAATAATATTCGCCGGTGATCGTTTTACCCTTTTCAAGGTAATCGATGTGAATGACGCCGCGTGCATCCCAAAAAACTGTGGCCATGACCTTGTTGGCCGACAGCCCCACCTTAGCCTTCTTTGGTGCACGTTCACCCGGAGAAACCCGCTGTTTTGATTGTTCCTTGGTCTCTGGTGTAGTGTGATGAATCCATGTTTCGTCTACGGCAACGAAACGCCACAAAAACTCGTTCTGATCGCGGCTGAACATCGCCAAACACTCATTTGAAGTGGTCAAACGGTTGCGCTTATGGTCGAGTGTGAGCAATCGCGGCACCCATCGCACGGATAGCTTTTTCATGTCTAAATATTCATGTAAAATGTGATGTATCCGCTCAGTTGAGATGCCTACAGCCTCAGCCACCTCACGTACTTTCATTCTCCGATCGTCCACTATCATTCCATGGATTTTATCGACGATTTTTGGCGTGAGGACCTCTTTTGAGCGACCTGAACGTTCGGCGTCACTTGTGCTGGTACGATCACAACGGAACTCAGTAAACCACTTCTTAACAATTAAAATTGATGGTGCAGAGTCACCATAGTATTTATCAAGCCTTTCCTTGGTTTCGGTGATGGTTTTTTTTACGCAAAGATAATGCTTAATCAACACACAAAATTCACTTTTTTTCATTTTCGTTAAAATTCACGAGGTTGTTTGCTTTCAATGGCTGTCAAACACAAACTAAATGTCGCAGCCTTCTCAAAATTCTACAGTAGTCTATTCATAGATGGCAGTTGGGGGGAGCAGTGTTGCATTTAAAGTTACTGCGTGGGAAATTCAAAAAGACTTATCAAACCACCCTCGTATTAAAATGTAAATTTTCAAGAATTATTTTTATTAAAATTTTAGTAAAAAATACACTGAGACAACGAAGCGTTTTGAATAGTACATCCACTTGGCCCTGACTCACCAATGGCGGCATACTTTTTTGTCCGATTGGGAGTTTTCGTTATTTTACAAGCTCTGCTTTCAGGGCGGTAAGTTCAACTTATCCCTTATGGCAAGTTAATAAAGTACCTCATCAGTTAAGTCGAAAAACACTCACTAACATTCTAAAATTCGTCGGGATTAAAACAACAACTTTTTTGTTTTCTCAACTCAATAACAACCAGGCGCATTAACCGACTTGATAAAATTCACATTTTCAGTGTGATTTTTTTTAATGTTTACTATATATGTTTAAAATTAACTCATAGATCCGATCGGGCAAAAAATACTATAAGCATTACGGGCGGTAACCACGCTTTACCAGTCGAGGCTAATAGTGTGGAGACCGATGCGTAGCGGAGGTCTCCATATTAGCCCATATTAGCCATATTTAATACTTTAATTACTATAAACCGATAAACGGTGCCGGGGCCGATAAACAAAAAAAAGACAGACTTTACCTCTTGTCATCCGAATCTTAAAATGCCACTTTTTCTGACGTTTGAAGATAAAGGATATTTTAGCAAAGGATATTTTTTACCTAGTGTAGAATAAAAAACATTTTGTTTAAAAACGTTTTCGATTGATCAATGTGAAGCCAGCTTTATGGAATAATTTTTATCAATAAAATTATTCTCACAAAAGTGTGAAGCTGAATATTGGTTCCTTACTGTATTATTTAAAATATTTAAGTACTATAACACAAACTCCTGCTTAGATGCGCACTTTCTTCAAAAGATTTAAAATGGCTTTTAATGCAAAGCTATGAAATTATACTGGTTAGAAATTCCACATATTAATCGAATGTATGTGTTTAGGTAATAATCTTAAGGATAATGGTGTGCCAGCTTTGACCTACTGGAATAAACTGTTTTACAATAGAATTCTATTGATTTTAAATGAAATCTATTGTTAGGCTGGGAGTGAAAACAGATAAGAAAATAAAAAATGAATATTTTTACGTTTTCCACCAACAAAAGTCAAATAAAAATTTTATTGCCCTCGAAACGATATCTACAATTTATTTCCACCTTTGTACAGTTATTGCAGTTGACTAAACAAGAATTCTTCCGAAAAGATTGCTTACAAACAGGTTTTCGTTATTATTTCTCAAGCACCTTTTTTAACGTCAATAATAATCAATAATAACTATATTTTAAAAATAGCTAATTTAATTAACGCTTTAAGAGTATGCGTATTTGCAAGTTCTTACATCAAAAACCAAAAGGGATTCAAATTTAATGGCAATTATGTTTCCTCTGTGAACTGTTGAAGTTACTATTTGCAGAATTAAACAATTCTCAAGGAATATGGTATGAGATGTTTTCTGTCTTACGCAGAAGACTGTGGCGTAACTACGCTGATATTATGACTATATTTTGGTGAAAATCCTAAATCTAAGCCAAGTCAAATCTTATGCAACGACTGTTCTGATAATCATTACTTATAGCAGCTGAACAGCTTAGATTTTTTAGCTGCATTTATACGTCAATTATGTATAAGATGGTACATAGGATGATCTTCCTTCAGACGCCGATTACAACTATAGCCACAACGTAGAACAAAAATAACTATTTCGATAATTAAATTAGTGTTTCAAAGATTTTCTTAAATTTGCTAGCATACTCCAATTAAGAAAATAGGTTTGTTTAGATCTCCATATTCGATAGAATATTTTATACACGTTCAAAAAAGTGAGCAATATTTCATTTCAAAAAATCGTACAAAATATGGTCTACAACTTCCAGTGCGGAAGCTGTATCTCTCATTTTCCGGTTCTCTCCGCGTACTGGCGTTAGGATAGTACATACGAGTTTCAGATTGAAAGTATCATTTTCAATTAAAATTCACCTTCAAATATTTGTATTTAAAGATAGTTTTGATATATTTGATATTCTTGATGTATTTATATTTTTAAATCTGTTTTACGATCAGTAACTTCATGAACCTTCAGTAAAGATGTAGGAGCCGTATGATCATATTATCTCAACGTTGATTGAGATGATACTGTAAGGTCCTTTTTTAATCATACTAAAGATGTCCTTTTAACTGTTTATTAACATGAGAAACATTAACACTAACACAGATTTAATCTTAACTAAATAAAAACACAAAGTATGAACTATTAACTTGCTCAACTTTGGCACTTATTGGTTTAGTCATTGCTTTTTGCATACATATATCTATACCTTTCGAATCATTTTCAAACCATACAAAAAACGTTTTCACCGATTACTAACGCTATTCTAAACTTTCATCATTGTGATCTTTTTATCAGGATTTTAACGATTTAAAACGAAATATTTGGTCGTTGGTTCATCATGATTTGGCGACTGAGAATAGTAAGTAAATATTCTCAAATAGCAGGGTAGACATGAACGTTGAGCGCGTTGCGAATTGTTAGTAATCGACCGTCATGTATATACGTATAAATGTTAATTATAATTAACATTTCCAAATCACTGAAGTAAATACATACTTGTGCGTGGTATAATAGAGTGATGTTATTCTTAACGATAATTGCAGATAGATATTTAGGAGGTTGTCGCGACCAACTGCTTAACTTGTCCATCTGACAGCACGGCGAAGTGTACTGAGGCTTTACTCAACGAGAAAAATCCCTTCGTCGGTCGGCTCCGGGGATCCAACCCGGTTCCGTCTGGGTAAGATTTGGACTCTTTACTTATATATTTAAATAAAAAGTAAAATCAGTAAAATAAATATTCTCAAATGGCAAAATAGACAAGAAGGATTAGTGCGTCACGAATTGTCAAAATTATCCTACCACAAATAAAAACGAAAATCAGCTTCCTTACTTATCAGATATACTTGTACTAGAAAAATGAAGAGATTGCAGCAAAGTTTGCAAGACTCTACGATTTCACAAGCTAAGTCAAGTCGAGTCTTCACAACTCCAACGTATAAATCTAGGTAACTATAATGGAATGCATTTTGGATGGATTTCATAGATTTTACAGTTTTTTGAATAAGACACAATAAACTGCTTAAAGCACTGACGTAATGTAAACGTAGTTTAAAAGTGGGGAATGGGTATGGAGATGGATCACCAACGCAGGTAGTTTCGTCTAGATAGCAACATTATATACTTCATTCTGGGTTGTAGCAATTATTAATTTATTAACTAACTCCAACATCAATCATGAGCTAAACTTCTGTCATTAAGTTACAGGAGATTTTATTCATATTTAAGGCCATTTGTGCTAGATATTGGTGTAAAAATACCCATATTCCAAATTTTCTTTGTTTTTACTCTATCTAAAGAGTAGGCTATTTTTATTTGCCTGTTGTTTCGGTAGTTAGGCTATGTTGCACCTGCGTTGTTCATGTGTTTAATTTTAATTCATTAGAATTACAAACATATCCGTATTATTAATTTTATTTATTTTTGGGAGAGAAATAGAGCATCCCTCGTACCTCAAGGCACCGATTTCTTTGATTATATTGCTTACCCTATTACAATTTAACCGAATTTGAGGTTCCAGTGGGGACCTTTACTGTGCCAAACATCGCATTGGCCGGTGCATACAGTTTTGCTTCCTATTCCAAAAGAAAACATGTTTTAACTTTTTTCCGCTATGAAAAATTACCAGCTCGGACGGCGGTCAAACCTATGATCTTGGATTATGAAGCAAATATACAAACCACTAATCCAACCAAAGCTGGGTGATATTACCATTTATTAATATTGATATGCTTCTAATTTGTAACTTGGACATTGCTTACAAAACATACACAATATACATATACAGTGTGGGATTAAAGTATGGAATATTAAACAAAAAGCGAACTCAACCGATTTTTTAAAAACGCTGAAACACGTCGATTTTGTTTTTTAAAAATACACATTAATATGTGCGATTCACCTTCCGACTTTCATTTGTTTCTAAGTTATGACGTCATCACAAAAAAATTCAAATGACAATATAGATTTTTAATAGTGGAATCCGATAGTGATTCTTCTTCCCTTTTTGATCATGCAAATAAATCATAAGGTTGCATAACAAAAATTCTGAGAATTTAATCTGAACATTTAATGTTATTGATATTATGGTATCAATATATCAATATATCAGATCGATTTTTCTTGAGTTCGCCTTTTTTCTTAATATTCCATGCTTTAATCCCATCCTATACACGCATGTTAATTTCTTAACTGTCCTTTTTTATCCTGCACATTACCATACGACATTGCATTAACCATCAAACTCATCAATTCAGGAATAACACCAGGCAAATTCAAAAAACCAGAAACAAGAACCAGCAACGCAAGGAAATTCATCACGTGCTGAACAAGAACCCTCAGCCCAGCCGGCTGCAATTTTATTTTAACGTGGAGTGCAAGGTCTTCTGTCTGGTACTGAAGTTGTGAGATCAATATGTTGACTGGGCTGAGGGTTCTTGTTCCTCACTTGGTGAATTTCCTCGTGTTGTTGGTTCTCGTTTCTGAATTGGTGAATTTGCTTAGTCAAGTTCGAAGTACCGGCCTTATTCAGTAGTTGTAGTATAATCATTGTGATACGATCTACTACAGTCATTAAGATTTGTGAAGGATTAGGTAAATTTTAAGATTGGTACTAATTTATGGATATTGTTACTTTAAAACCAAGACTACTAGACCATACGACCTCCCTCTCCGAGAGAACTTCCGACATATATATTTTTCTTTGCTTTTACCATCTAGTTATATAGTTAGAGGTGGTTTCCCTTTTTCAACTACAGCATAACCTTGAAAAACAGAAAACCAAACAAAACTCTGTTTTATAACATTATTTTGTATCTCAATTTTGTTGCTCGCTCCTAGTCCGATTTAAATTTTTTCTTTTTCATATGAAAGATTTTTTTGGTTTAGTTAAGTTTTCCAGGCAAATGTAAATAATCGTTTATTCCGAAGTTTTTGTCAAATATACTACAAATCTTACAGAATTTTAGTTTTTAAGAAAGTGCCAGTAAAATTAAAATTGAAACAGTGTCCAGGCAGACCTTTACTCTATCACTGCCTACCGGCAACTGCCTACATCAGTTAAACAGTACATTATGTTTAAAATCAAACTGGACTCGTAAACTTTTCCGGAAAACAATTTGTGATCACATTTCATTATAATTGATAAAGTAAGCAAAAATCAATAAACATATTTGCAAGGGAAATATTGCAAATTAACACACTATAGAAATCCAAGTATTTCCGACAAATTTTTCTCTACATTCTAAGACGAGATAAGTTAGAACAGTTATCAGAACCCGATACTTGGTAAGATGTAACCGTAACTATCCATTAATGGGGTCCATTATGCTGTTTCGAATAAAAAAGTTCCTTTTCTACTCTTATTACATATTACATTAATTATAAATGCTTTACTTAATAAGTAATAATATGGACTACCCACAGGCCATGAGTAATAACTATTACCCACGGGCCCTGACCAATCACAACAAAGCTACGCCTACAATAGCACAAGTTCATTTATTCAATTTAAACGCCTCGCTTTCATAGATGAGAGCAAAAAGATATCTGTATACAATTTGTACAATAAGGATAGACGTGCGTTGATTGTACAAACGAGACCGGCCCGTGTATGCTGTGACGCAGCGCGATATTCAAATATTTCAGTTGTTTGGTTTTAAAGCGTTTTAGCAGCACCACCACAACATGTAGTAATGGTGGTTTTAAAAATTTTATGCTGTAGTTACAATAAAAATTGTACGCCGCCAGAGATTTTACAAGCGGCAAAAAAACATATATAATATTTACCGCCGGAAAGATAAAAAATATAGTAGCGTGTACAAGGCCTTTATGGATTGACGAAGTCTCAAAAACGTTAATTTATTTTCTGAGCACGTTCTGTTAGCTTATTCTAGAGAATTATCAGAGAAATAGAAAATTTGCGTTTTATTATATGTTATCAGTATAGAAAATTATTCAAAACTACAGAATTATAGCCTATTTGACCATTAAATTAATTTTTGTTTATAAAACTCGAATAATAAATAATTAATTGTCTAATTAATTGTCTTGTCTGTGAATAGTAGAAAAAGTATAGTATTCTACTCACTTGTAATGGCTATTACACGTTCATTGAATAATATACTATTCTAACCGATTTCGAATTAATTCTTCTAACCTATGTACTGTTGGTATTTAAAAGATTTCACCTAATTAAGCATAAGCATAAAAAATATTACAAATATTAAATGAAATGCAGCGATTATTATGTACGTACCCTTTTGGTAGTTTTCACCAACCAGTTAATTCAGTTCAGCAACCGGTTAATTTGCCCGCCAACCGCTAATAGAACATCCAATAAGGTACGAACCGCCCGCTTCTGTAATGAGAATACTGAAAATAGAACAACTTGAATAACATTTGGAGCTTCAGATGTTTGATACAGTGTCAGTAATACTATTCTACTGATCTGACCTCCACTTAACCTCTTTAAAAGGCTGCTTTTTTCAGGCCTTAAGTTTTCAGTTTAAGTTTTTCAGGCAGGAAGTCCTTGTTTTTAAGATATGAAGCTCTGGTTTTTAGTGCATAAATTTATATTAATCTTGATGGTAAGAGAAGTAGTCCTACAGCGGAATCAATCTGTTCCTCCTATTCAAATCTGCACTATTCTATTATCATGTTATTAACGCTTTTATATACTTATATACAACTTTAAAGTGGAAATTCACTTTCTGCGCCCATGATAAAGCTTTTATTTAGCTTTCTTATCAAAGTTTATTGCGTTACTTTTAGGTATACAATGACTAACTTTAAGCATACGTACAGCGGATGCCCTAATGAACAATTGAATTATGACTGAACGGGTCTGCTCTTTTGCCTATCTATATATATATATTTAAAACACAAGGCTAATTTTTGTTCCAGTTCGTTTGAGAGTTCCACCGGGCCGATTTACGTGATTCTTTTTTTATATTGAAGCTTTCGCTGTGTAGATTAGATTACACTTAATTTTTATATTTTTTTAATGTTTATATTTTTAATTTAAATAAATATAAAATGTCTATACTTTGAGACGTACGCACGGATCGGACATCCACTTAATGCGCCATCTCACTTTCCACGGTAGTAAGTTTTAGAACTATTCTCGATTATAAAAGTTTGCTGCAACCACCACTTTTGATTAACGATTGATTTGTTATTAGGTTGCGTAGACAAACCCTCATTAGTTGAATACCATGGAAAGCAAACAAATTGTTCAAATATTAGATGATGACAATTGCTTATTCATATGGCTGTTTCATAATGTTTGGACAAATCATCGCGAGATACGTTTGCAAATTACTAAACAAGTTATAAATGACTGGGCGATTTTTAATTATTATAGGTCAATTATTATTTATTAATCTAAATATTTAAAACACGACTCATTTTTGTTCCACTTTGTCTACGAGTTCTACAAGACCAATTTGATTAATTTTTCTTTTTGATATTAAAGTTTTAATTCTGTAGATTAGTCAACACTACCTTTTATTTTTATTTTACTTTTATATTTTTAATAGTCTTTATATCTCAAAAATTTTCTTTTTTTAGTCTGTGGAGTTTTAGTTTTGTACTAAACATTCTCCCTATACATGCGTACTATGCCACCAACAGTTTTCAGTCGAGTTCCACAGTATGTGCTGTGGAACATTTTCCTAAATTCGATTTTTTGTCTGTCTCTGTGTGTTCGTTCTATCGAAATTTTTGAATTTTACAGATTGGGATATTTGATGAAAAAGTAGAATAGGTGTCTCTAAGAACTAATGTTTTATCTCTTAAGAAACATGGATAAAATAACTAACAAAGTTTCGAAAGCTGGTATATTAAGCATACATATATGATTTATGAATTCAATGTAGAGTTTTATGATAAGAATAAGTCGTCGGAGGAGTCCGAGTGTGAGATAAGTCGGGGGGGGGGGTTAAGTCGCGAGAAGGGAGGTAAGCCTAATGAAGAGATAGGTCAGAGGGGTAAGACGAGGGTAATTAAAGATAGGAAAAGTAGTGATTGGTGATGGATGGGCAAGGGGGTGTTTGTTAAATAATGCGTTCAAAAGTTGGTCTGGTAAGCTTAGTATTTGCAACTGTTTTTGTTCGATTGATATAATCACGCTGTGAAACCCGACGAATTGTAATTACACATTATTTATAAGGAAACCCTTCAATAAATTAGCCTTTTGACCGACATGTTTTGCTTAGGTTTCCCTACTAGTAGTTTATTTTTTGCAATTGTTGCCAACTTTTTAGTTGCCATTTTCCATGTCTGTTTCTTTTTCATTTTTAAAATAATGAAAAATGTGCTTTTACACTCTTTTCAGAAAATTAACAACTTCAGAAAAAAGTACTCTGTTCACTCTTTTCAGAAAATTATAAACATGGTGTATAAAACACGTCCAAAATGAGTGTTTTTTGCACACGTCTTATTTGTGCAACTAGTTGTTTACTTTTTGCAAATTATATAATTAACTGTTATTTTGAAACATTCTTCATAATCTTAATAACAAGGTAAATTCGTACAAGTGGTAAATACCCGTTGTACGTGTACGTATTTATTCAATGAGTTAGTACTTTCAAATGTCAGTTAGGGTTAAGAACTTCCCGTTGGCACATATGTACAGAAAATATTTAACCTAAAGTTAATGTTTCCAAAACTTGATAGTATGTAAAAGCAGAATCAGATCTGAAAAGTTATTTATGTCCAATAAAGCGATTTAGTGAAGCGAAAAGGAAAATGAATCGGAGTATGAAATATAAATGATACAGTGCATGTCGCCCCGCAGTTTGAAAACTTCTAGTCTCAACTTTACTCGCTGTGTGGAGAACTTTTATGAAGTCTGAAAAAACTCTTTAAACTTCCACGCGTCGTAACTCTTAAAAAAAGAAATTTCTATTAATTTCCGTCTTTTAACGCATAGAAATATTTTATTGAGATGAAGTTATGTGCAAAGAAAATAAGTGGATTTTTGCAATAGCTCAAATTTTTTATGCATGCAAGTTTCGAGCTAATAGAATTTTCATATAAAAGTCACACACACGCCTATACATAAGAAATATGATCTCGGATGTTTTGTTACACTTTCTTATTTCCTTTTTTGTATGGAAGCGGAGTGAATACGCTGGACAAAACCGGAGGTCAGACTTGGCTTGTTTCTAGTTGTTTTCTCCCCTAGGTGGCCCTAGTTGTGTAGACACCAGGATTGAATACCAATGCAGCTCCCTGAGGTCATTTATTTCATTTTTTTGTTTTCCTATTGACATTTCATTATTCTAGCAAGTTTCCCCAGTGTTTCCAACAAACTTTTATTTATACTTCTTTTATTTAGGCCTTATATATGCATAGATTAGGCGAAATGAGTTTCTTTTATTCCAAACACGAAATTGGTAAACACTTGGATATACCATCCATGCACCACAAACAGGGTAGGTTCCCTTAGAATAATAATCACTTTTATAGGTTGTGTAAAGTGTCTTCCAATTGATAAAAAAAGTATTTCTTTAAAGTAATTTATTTTCTTTCAAAGATTACAGCCAAAGCAAACTCTTATTAGATTTTTTTTTACAGTAATTGAAAAAAGAAAGGCAAAGTGTCTAATATTTTATTAAGTAAAATCCCGTTCAAATCCAATCACCAAGTTGGGCCAGGGATTATAAGGGGTTGCAACGTTTTTGCGAATCACAAACAAAGAAATGAAGTTTGTTCCCGTTTCTTCGCACAAACGCAACCGCGCGTACAAACAGAAGTTGAAAGCATTTCCGCATTGATTCGATCGTCAAGATTACTTTCTAAACGGAATGTAAATAATTACATAATCTGAATCGAGTAAAAAGACGTTAAATCTTCTCCCTTAGTGATGTGTTGGAACCCACCACCTCCTCAGGTTCCACCAGCGTCGGCAGAAATTGGAGGCTGACGTTTTGTTGACTTTCTCATCGATTTATCACAAGATACCGGAGGGTTGCTTCCACTTAAAACATTCGACTGCGTTTGATTTCAAGAGCAAAGTAGAATGTAAATATTATTTGCAGTTCTCTTTCCTTTTAAAACTTTACGAACCAGTGTAGGAGTTTTATTACTCTCGGTAATTTCTGTTGTAAGGAAATGAAGTCTCATTTCTTTAAAACGACTACACACTGATATTTATCTTATACTTACCAACTTTAATGAAATTTTGCTATAATCTCAGGTAGATTTACAGTAAGTACGTAATAATACTTAATTCAGTGAAATTACATCAATTACAGTAAAATCACATGCACACAAGTTATTGACACAGTAAATTGCAATAAATATTATTGGTTACTGGTTATCAGAAAATTTACGGTAAATTTACCGTAATGTTATGCTTTTTACGTAAACTACGCAATTTCATGGTATTTCAAGGTATTTCCGACCGGATGAAAATAAAAAATTCTCTCCTCAAGAAATAGATGGAAAATTCAAGCAAAATCTTATATATTTTTCAAATGATAGCTAAAGATTCATGTAGAATTAACAATTTATTATTTAGTGGCATTAGTTTACGTAGAATGTGATATCAAAAGTTCTTCTTCAAAAATAAGTTATATTGCCTAGCCGAGGACGTTGACAGGAGAAAAGCTTATAAAGACTACTAAGAATCGTTTCGGGCGACAGAATGCGCCAAGATATATTTATCATTTATTGTTCTTGTAATTTCTCCCATTAATAAATAATAATGTTTTTGTGCTTTATATTGAAAGTGATATACAAGAAAAACTTAAAGTGAAAGATTTAAATGCCTGAATTCCTGAAACTTATTAAGTATACTGCGGTGTATTTAACTTGATAAATAATATGACACACGTTCAAGGCAAACATAAAATATATGCGGTGAATTAAAACAAAATAAAATAAATATACACCCCAAATATTTTTCCTTTTCCCAATCGGCTAACTCAGGGTTTATTCGATAGAGCATGAATTGTTTGAATTATTAAAATCTTATTGATTCTTATACCTGAAAAGAAAGAAAAACTTATATTGCAGACACTTGGGCTTCTGCAACTGGACAACCACTGACTAAACTATAAATATGAAGAGAAAAAGAAATGGATGCTTGTATGTACATCAATTAAACACATGAATAACTTGAAAAACACAATCTTTATTTAATTTATGGAAATAAATGGAAATACAAATTAAAAGGAAATAAAAAGAAAAATTATTTAAAATAGAACAATAAATCTATTAGGAAATTAATTCCCAAGTTTGCTCAAGTGTGTTAAATAGTCGTAATAACCTGACATAGGGCTATTACAGTTCTTCACTTGAACAAACTAACACAAATCAAAAATCAAATAAAAATATTCACATATGTTCAAATACTTTACTTTATGAAAAATAAATTTTAATAAAAGAAAAATTGAATTGTTTTATTTATGAAAAATAAATTCTCTTAAAAACCTTTAAGGTTAAACAATATGATTCTGAAATTATTCAGATAAACTTTATAAATTTTATTAATGGCAAATCAAATTAAAAACCTTTTATTTCGACCAACCTGGTATATAATGTAAATAGAATTTCCTTCAAATTCTATTCGCTATTGGTATCACTGCATTTACATCTGTCAGATGATTTTGTATTATGAAAACGTCAATACAAGAAATCGATAATGGAAAATAAATTCTCCCAGAATTTATTTAAAAATAACACGTTCACACTTCCATATAGTTATTGAACAATAATAAAATCTTCTTTAACTTTTTTAATTGTTCAGGTAAACACTTAGAACTTATTTCAATCTTCCTTATGTTTTGTTTATAGACATGACACGGTCAAACATATGATAATAACATAACCCAACTTAAGTTACATATTTTCAATCCGGAGTCAAGCATAGATTCGCCAGATGCTTTTAATCGACTGACTTTGTTAAATTTGGATCCGGTTTTTATAGGTTTTGTAAAAACAAATGCCAACGCTGACACTTTTCAAAACAAACGCAACGCGGAAGATATTTATGACGTCACAATTTCCACTCAGCTGTTCATTTTTCTCACGGATTTTTTTTCATAAACAGAATTATAACTGGTAAAACAAGGATCACAACAATATAACACACTTATGTCCTAAAATACATCGTAACGAAGATATTAGGCAAAAACGATTAACAATGAACAAATATCATTATGACCTAATTACATACAAAATTCAATAAATCCAGGTTTATCCTTTACAAAATAGATACATAATTACACAATATAGCTAATACATATTAAATTTCCACAGGAACGTATTTACAATTTAAGAAAAACATAAATTACGATCCATTACAACAATTGGAAAAACCAAATGATGCATATACAAGTTCCACCTTTGACATTAATTCAAATGAAGTCAATTTATAGTCAAATTGTCCAGAATACAGTCCTCCTAGTGTTTGCATTAAAACAATGGCGAGAAAAATAGTATAAGAATCAATATCAACCAAACTGAAGCATAGCAACAAAATCAAAAGTATCAGTAATAAAAATGCTCAGGATTATTATATAAGAATTTAAAAGCTTATTGTGCTATATTAGTCATTACAAGATTGACCTAATTTATTTGTTTTTAGTTAACTGGCAGCCCGAAACTAAGTTAGTCTCTTGGAAAACAGAAAATTTCATCCTGCGTTAATAATCGTAGACTCTATATTTAAACAAGAAGATTACATCTTCTCTACAAATGAAAAAACCATCCCAATATGCAACTTGGGTTGTATAAACATGTATTATCATAAAATAATCTAAATGATTGATATCCTTTTTTTAAAAATCAACCTTTTATTACATATACAAAAATTTAGGTTATGTTTGCATGATTTTATTCTTGATTCCTATTTTAAATATTGATGAGCCTAACTGTGACCCAATATGTAGCCTTTAGATTAATTATGCCTAACACCTAGCATATCCATCTTTTATTTTAATTTGATATATGGAATAATTGTCTTCACATTTACGATCTTATCGTTCAATAAAATTTTCAATGAGATGGACTTATTACATCTCAATACTGTATCCGAAACTGAAATTAATAATCTAGAATAAGATTACGTAAAAACAACTAATTGAAAACCTACATATTTCTAATTATTTAAAGTTTAAAACTTGAAAGCTTTTAACTTCTAATAACCAATAAAAATCTGAAACATTGGAGGTTTTGACCTCTAGATGTATGAAGAAACTCCTAATGCTTCAAACTTTGAATCGTTGAACTGAACTGAATGTTTGAAACTTTTAGAGAAAAAGTCTCTAAAATTTTTCTTGCAATTCCTTAAAATCCTCAACTGCGAAACTAGAAACTTCATTACTTAAAAATATTTAAAGAGTTTAAAAATCTGGCACAAAGTTAAGTTTCAGATAATAACATAAATGTCTAAAATTGGTAAATTATAAAAATCCAGGATATGGAAATTATCACTCGCGAATGAAAAAATGTGATTCTTTTCTTATATTATCATTCGTGAACGAATTTTATATTTAAATATTCACATATATTGCGGTGATCTATTAAAATAAAATATAGTATGCCCACCGTTCCAAATCAAACATGAATTATATACGGTGGATTGAAATAAAAATACACCACAGATATTTTTCTTTATTCCAATCAGCCAGCTCAGGATTACTCAGTAAAGCATAAATTGCTTGAATTACAAGACTCTTATTAACTCTTATGCCTGAAAAAGGAGAAAAACGTGTATTATAAACGCTAAAGCTCCTGCAAGCTGGACAACCACTGCTAAACTCTAAATTCAAAAGAAAAGAAAACTGGATGCTTGTATATGCATCAATTAAACACATAAGTAAATTTAAAAACACATAAACTTTATTTAATGAACAAAATAAAAATTCAAATGAAAAGTCAATGGCAAGAAATGTTGTTTAAGTTAATACAATTAATAATTGAGAAATAAATTCCCAGGCTTGCTCAAATGTGATTAAAAGTTGTAATGGCCTGACATAGGGCCAATACGGTCATTCACTTGAACAGACCAACACAAATCAAAAATTGTTTATAAATAAAACTGTTTATCTAATGAAAATAAATTGAAATAAAAGAAATTAAATTGTTTTATTTAATTGAAGGCAAATAAGTTCTCAAAAGAACCTTAGAAACTAACCAAATAACTTTGTATTATTAAGGATAAACTTTATAAGTTTAATATTATTAATGAGATTAAAGAACCCATTTATTATGACCAACCTGGTATATTTTATTAAAAATAAATTCCTTTAAATAAATCCTCAATTGGTAACATTGCTGTAGTATTTATCAGCTGATTTCTTGTCTTCAAAAACATCAATACGTAGATCGGTGACGAAAAATAAATTCTCCCAGAATTTATTAAAATAATCACATTCACTTTAAAAAATTATATAACAACACTGAAATCTTTTTTGTACTCTTGAGATTGTTCAGGTAATACTTTGATTTAATTCAAATTCCTTTTATGTTTGACATTTACGTCAATCACATGGTTAAAATATCTTACCTCAAATTAAATTACAGATTTTTATCCGGAGTCGGGCATAGCTTTGCCGTGAACGTTTTGTCGACTACCTTTATTAAATTTTGCTCCAGCTTATATAGTTTATGTTAAAACAAAAGCCGGCAATGACATATTTTTAAAACAAAAACAAATCATGTAAGATTGCTGACGTCACTGACCCGCACAGCTGTTCTTAATCATCACTTATCTTAATTCTATGATTACAGGATTGTAGCACTTAAAACAAGGATTAAAACAGTATAATACCCTTGTTCAAAAATGTATCGTAACGAAGATATAAGAGAAAAACGAATGACAATATACAAATCTCGTTACGACCTAAATACATACAGAACTCAACAAATCAAGGTTTATCCTTTACAAAATAGTTACATAATTACACAATACAAGTAATACATATACATTCTCCATAGGAATATCTTTACAATTTACAACAAACATAATTTTACAGTACGATACTACAATGAATTGACCAATTAATGCATTTGCAAGTTCCAGCTTAAATATTGATTCAAAATTAATCAATTTATGATCAAATTGTCCAGCATACAGTTCTCCAAGTGTTTACATAAAAACAATTGTGAGAAAAAATAGGATAAGAGTCAATAATCGTCACAATGAAGCAAAACGACAAGATTAAAACCTTCAATAATAAAAATGGTCAGAATTTTTATAACAAAGTTTAAAAACTAATTGTACTATATAAGTCATAACAAGATTGACCTAATTTATCTGTTTTCAGTTAAAAGCGAAACTGAGTTGGTCTCCTGGAAAGTAGAAAAATTTACCCTACGTTAAAAATCGTAGCCTCTAAATTTACATAAGAAAATTACTTCTTCCTTACAAGTGGAAAACCCATCCCAATATATAATTTGGGTTGCATAAACGTGCATTATGATAAAACAATCTAACTGATTAATATCCTTTTTTTTTAAATCAAGCCTTTTGTATGCATATGAATTGAGGTTATATTTGCATGAAATTTTATTCTTAATTTTTAATTTAAATATTGATGAGCCTAACTGTGACCCTACTATATGTAGCCTTTATATTAATTAAGCCTAAGACTTAGCATGTCTCTCTTTTGATTTAAATCAGATATATGAAATATTTGTTTTGACGTTTCCGTTCTATTGTTAATAAAATTTTCAATTCAAACTTCATCTTGGCGATACAATCCAGTGTCCGCCCTGGCCTGCTCAAGTAGGTTTCGTCATTCAGTTTTACCTTTGGTGCAATTTCTGTATCTTTTCCGTCATCTTCAGGGTCTTCAGGTTTGTCTCTACGTCGTTTAGGTAGCTCTTTTGTGAACGACCTACAGAACCTTTTCGGTCGCAGATTGTTTTGGTCGTGCAGTTTTCTTCAGCTCTTTGCACATGTCTGATCTAGCGTAGTCTGGACATTGTGATGAACTTACCATTAATATGGGCTCTTCATAGGCTTTGTGCAGTTTAAATTTGTAACGTCTACCCCATGTTCCGTTTTCTAGTAAGAGTCAAAATATTTTTCTTAGCATATTACGCTCGAAGTAGTTTAGTAGTGATTGATCTTGTTGCTAGAGTACCCACGTTTATGACTCATATGTGAGCACGGGTTTGATTAAGATCTTGTAAATCGTGCATCCTATTTTCCTAGGTAAGCTAGAAGAATAATCCCATTAGCCCGTGGTAACATTTATTGGCCAAACGTCTCTTCTTTTTATTTCTCAGTTGGTATGATTAGTACTGGTAATAAGCCACTCAAGGTAAATACAATTACCCACTACCTACGTCTAATTTCTCTCCATCTATATTAATGTAACATACTTCTTTTCGTTAATCGTAAGTCCCATCTCTAAGCTGATGTCAAAGATATTGATGCTGCAATTGCTTCAATCGGTAGTCCTACAGTTTACAGTCTCTAATTACTTTTTCCAGTGCGATGTTAAATAATACACAGAAGACTCGTTTGGATTTGAACTTTGCACAACTTTCTTTTGTGTATGCTGACATACGCACAGCTAAAACCAATGAAGATGTGATGTGTCTCCTGGTTGCATTTTAGGCACTTTTCAAGAATCTAATTGTGAAAAACGGGTCTTTAGTCGACTCTGCTGGGAGAATGTTAGATCCAGCAGCCTTGTTGTTGCAAAATTGTTAATGGTGGATTCTATTTCATTTAATGTTGTGGGCGTTTTGTGTTCTGGAGGTTCATCACTTTTTTGGCTACTCCTCTTCTTCGTTCATAGCGTTTGTGTTTAACACTTCTTCGATGTGGCCGGTCCATCTATTCAGCATTGCCGCATGTTGGTAATAATTTGTCAATTTTTGTCATCACACATTGTGGTACGTGGTTTGAATAATTTCTTCTCATTTCTTTACTTTTCTTTAATGCTAGTGGGTTAGTGAAATTCTTTTCTCTTGTATTTATGTATTCTCTTCTCTTGTCGTATTGCTTCTCGGTACTCTTCTAGTACGGTTCTTGCACGGTGTTCTTGTTGGAGTCTAAGGTATGCCGTAGTTTTCTTACTAGTTGCTCTATTCACTGATTGCCAAACCACGCTTTTTTTTTAATACTACTTAGTGTTTTTTTCCTTTACCACGTTTTGCGGTCTGTTGGATAAAACTGTCATTAAATGCCTGCCGTGTATCTATTAGGAAGTGTTTTATTACATTTTTGGTGTTTCCGTCCGGGTGTTTTCATGTCGTTTGGTGTATAATTTTATATGGGAAACATGTACTCGCTACCACCATTTTAGGAGATGATGTGTAGTAGGGTGGTCCATATTTTTTGATTTTTAATTTTTAAAATATGTACCCTCAAAATTTTTTACATTACATGAAAGGAAGTTACTCTAAAAATTTCAAGTTGATCAGAATATTTCTAACCCATTAAGGTCAAAGTTCATCTATTTTAGGCTGTTTTTCACATAGTGCGTTTCTTCAGTGAAACGGGTGCAGCTACCGAAAATAGCTATTCTTCCTTTTTTGTAGGAAATTTAATCTACTATAAATTTGTTCCTTATATCATTTTCGAGAAATAATCTGTTTATAAGTTAAGGTCCAAGTGTACTCAAAAACGTGTGTTATTTTTTTCATAAATAATATAATAATGTGATAACTTTGGTTTTAAGTTAATAGTCTAGGAATGTTAAAAACTTGCTTATCTAACTTGTTTTGAAAAAAAATTTTGGTTTAAATTATTTCACATGTTATATGTGAAAAATTAATTTTAGAAAAACTGTACATTCAAAATTAACCAAAATAATACCACTTATATTTCATAGTATTTGAACTATTTTCCCAGAAGTTTAAGAAAATCGTATGTCTAGCGACTAAATTATTGCCAAAAAACCTGCTTTTTGCCAAAAAAACTGCTTTTTTTTGACAAAAAGGAGGTAATAGTTTAGTCCCTAGACATACGATTTTCTTAAAATTTTGGGAAAATAGTTCAAATACTATGAAATATAAGTGGTATTATTTAGATTAATTTTGAATGTACAGTTTCTCCAAAATTAATTTTTCACGTATAACACGTGAAATAATTTAATTAAAAAACTTTTTTTTCCAAAACAAGTTAGGTAAGTAAGTTTTTAATATTCCTCGACTATTAACTTAAAACCAAAGTTATCACATTATATTATTTATTAAACAAACAACACACGTTTCTTGGGTACACTTTACGGGCCGTGCAGTGACAAATTGAAAAATTTTATGTTACTCATTTGTGGTGCTTTTCTTCAATACTTCTGACTACTAGCATACTTTTAATACTTTTCTAATACTTCTTACTGGAAATTGTTATTAATATATAATAATAATTGCTACTACTCATTACTTGGAGAACCAGGCCCTAGAAGCTATGAAGCTTGTGCTGAGGGAAGAGGTGATTATTACTATTACTCTGGACCAACGTGCGGCTGCAGCCGACTTAACAGATGGTATGGCAACTTAGATACCGAAAAAACTCCTTGCAGAACACCTCATAAATATGATGACGATAAGCTAAAAATAAGATTTTTCTCTCTATCTTTTGCTCTAGAACACAAGCAACATTTAGTCTTCCTGTGTTTAAAAACTTCAACTTTGTCTGCTAATTCCCAATCGCAGAGAGTATCATAGACTGCTGGAGATACCTCTTGCCCTGTTGTTGACAGTTCTGGAACCGCAATTAATTAATCGACACTAATTAAGCCAATCTATACTTCAGATTTTCCAATTAAAGCTGGAAAGTAGTTTTGAGTCTCAGTGAATGACTGCAAATTGTAAATATATTTCTAAAAATGACAATTTTATTTTGTTAGCTGCTTGTACGCTAAAATATTGTCTGTGTTGCCTAATGGAAGATCTGTTTATGACATAGTCATTTGGGCCTATTGAAATGGCTTCTACATTTGCTGACAATATACAGTGTGTCCCTGGATGGGGTGCCCATAAGGTGATTTTTTCCAAAAAAATATTCGGAACTAGATATTTATGGTCTAAAAAGCTTTTGCTTATTATAAATTACAAGAAAAGTTAAAAAATTGCAAATCTTAGTTGATTTGCTTTAATTGGGAGCTCTTTTTCTTTTTAATGGGATCAAAATTTTGTCTAAGTCCAAACTATCTGTGATCCATCTAGTATTCCGAACTAAAAATTGCCTAGAAACATGATTAATTTTGAAACGTCGGTTTTGTCAAAAATAAGTCAGAATGTTAGATCTCCAGCAAAGAATTTTCTTAATTCAATGTTACGGACGTGGCGACGTATCATACCGATACGTAATCGAAGAATTCGAAGAAAAATATCATGGAATTAATGTGAGCCAAAGTGGATTGAAAAAACTTGTGAAAAAATTTAAAGAAACGGGATCAGTTGCAGACATAAAGAAGAAGAAAAAGATGTATAGTTACGAAAATGATGCTGCCAGTGCCGTGGCTTTGAATTCTGTTTTGGAAAATCCCAAACAAAGTTTACGAAGAAGATCACTTCAAATCGGTATTTGCAAAAGTGACCTTCAACGAATTTACAAAGCCAACAAACTTTATCCATTTAAACCAAAATTCATTCACACTTTAAAAGAAAATGATTATGGGTTGAATTTTGTGCAAATATAGGGGAGAAAATAATGTACGATCCTTTGTTCTACACGAAAATTTTATTTTCGGATGAGGCTACTTTTTCAACGAATGGAGTGGTGTCATCCCAAAATTGTCGTTATTGGGCCAGCGAAAATCCAAATTTTAGAATTAATGCTAAAAGTCAAGATTACAAAAAAGTAAATGTTTGGTGTGGTTTGTTGCCAGACAGGATTATTGGACCTTTCTTTTTAGACATAAATTTAAACCAGGAGGTTTATCTAAACTTATTAGCTTTTAAGCTTTTAATAAATTATTTTGTACTTTGTTAATTGTTATTTCACTCAAAATAATGTATCATCCGTCACCGACACTTTGTTCAGGTTGCTAGGGAACCGTGCTTAGTTTATGGACTTTCATTCATTTTTCATTAAAAAAACGCATTACTTGAATCAGGTTGCTTAAAATGTTTGATTTTTTTAGTATTCTGCAGTTGTAAAATAAGCAAAACCTTTCCAGACCAAAAATACCCTCCTCCAAAGGATTATTTAGAAAAAATCACCTTATGGGCACCCCATCCAGGGACACACTGTATGACAGGTATCCTTGTTGCTTATTTTACATCTATCTAGCGCTAATAAAATTCGTGCAGTCAAAATTTGTTTCCAGATGCTTTTCTTTGCTCTTAGTAGTAGAGTCCATTGTAGCACCTGAAGTCTCAATTTGTATAGCTTGAAATCGATTCATTACTTTCATTCTATTCATTATCTGACGCTTCTAAAGTTAAAGGATCGAAAACCTCGTCTAAAAAGATTTACTTGCCTATTTTACCCACATCAGTAAATTCAGTTTCTTCTGTTCTTGAAGGTTCTGGTACATCTAAATGCATTTGCCTGCCTGCTCTTTTAGTTTCATTCTTTTTCATTTTATTTCCTTCTTACTGTATTCTAACCTCTTTTCACGGGCAGTAAGATCGTATCTTTGTCTTCTAAGATCTTCATCATTTCTAGTGCATTGGCACGTGCGATGTCAAATAAATCATCTAGTTCTTCAAGAAAAAATTCTCTTTGCCTGCAGAAATCACTTTTTTGTTTTAGTTCTTATCTAATTGCTGCCAGGGTACAAACAATTTTTTCAACTATTTGTCGCAGTTTAAATAATTGTGTTGGAGAATTCTTCTTTTTTTCAAATTATTGATCTACCACAATTTCAGCACTTCCATTCAAACAAACTAAACGGACAGTTACAGAGATATTCTTATGATCCAAAATAAGTATTACTGAAAAATAAAGTAGAATGTAGATAAATACATTCTACTACATACCAGCAATAACTGATAATAATATCAGTTATTGCTGGTCCACGTGAAAACTGAAAACACTAGTCTTATTCTAGTTTTCATAACCGTGAGTGAGAATTACCTGCTTTGCTTTTTTTTTATTTAATTTTGTTTAATTTGTATAACTGCTAGAATTGAGAAAGTAATAAGTACTTAGAAAGAAGAAAACAGAAAATCAATTCGAGAAAACCCAATTGCATTGTGTAGCCTTTATTACACAACAAACACATCACTGTAAAATAAATACTTGACGGCTGGTTATAATGTACAATGGTTAATGGAATAATCCGCATATATAAATAATCTTTGTGGATAAACTGAGTATTTCAATAAGTGAGTTTCGCGTATTTTAAAGACAACTCAGGGTCTTCAAAACCAATACAGTACCCTTTCACGCAAATCAATATGGCTGGTTTATTATTTCATATCTGTAATGATGAATTACAATAATTATTAGTTATTGGTGATATTACCTTATGACCCATATGTAATAGTATTAGTAGTGTAGGGATTAGAGTGCTCTTATCTCACCTAAGCGGCCCGGTTCGACACCCGGTAATGGCAGATCTAGTTAAAGTTTTCCTTAGCTGTAACACAAATATGGGATTTATACTATACAATCTGTTAAGTCGGCTGCAGCAGCACGTTAGTCCAGAGTAATAGTAATAATCGCCTCTTCCTCCAGCACAAGCTTCATAGCTTCTAGGGCCTGGTTCGCCAGGTAATGGGTAACAGCAATTATTATTATTAATAATTTTTAGTAAGTATTAGAAAGGCATTAGAAGTATGCTAGTAGTCAGAAGTATTAGAAAAAAGCATCACAAATGAGTAACATAAAATTTCTCAATATGTAACTGCACGACTCGTTAACTACTGCATCTGATTTTCCTTTCATAACTCAAAAACAGATTATTTCTCGAAAATTAGTAAGGACCAAATTTATAGTAGCTTAAATTTCCAACAAAAAAGGAAGAACATCTTTTTTTCGTAGCTGCAACCGTTTTGCTGCAAATACGCGTTTTGTAAAAAACAGTCTAAAATAGCTGAACTTTGACCTTAATGCGGGCCGGGTTAGCATGATCTGATCAACTTGAAATTGTTATTTTTGAAACTTCTTTTCATGTAATGTAAAAAAGTTGAAGGGTACGTATTTTGAAATTGTAATTTTTTTCCTTACCCATACAAATAAGGACCACCCTAATGTGTAGTTTATGAACTGAGTGACTTTAAGGTTGGTTATTTCATGCAGACTGTATTTCCCTATAGGAAGGCGGTATACTGCATCTAGTCCTACGTGGGCATTTAAATCCTCGATGATGACCTTTATATCGTGTTATCTAAAACCTTCATCGTAGAACGCTGCCTTTTCTTCGTTTGGTGTTTCTTCTGTAGTAGCTTGGGGATTGATGACATTAATTAAGGAATCTTCCTTTGAATCTTATTCGGCATATTCGCTTGTTCGTTGCATCAAAGCCAATGACTAACGATTTAAGCATTTCTCTTAGTATAAATCCTAATTCGAATTCATGTCGTTTTTCGTCACAGCTATAGAACATTATGTAGTCGCATTTTCCTATAATGCCTATAATGGAGTCCACTGAATGGACCGGAGTCCATCTGATCTCTTGCAACGCAGTCAGGTCAGCTTTGATTTAGTGAAGGACTTCGATGAGATTTCTAAGTGCCCCTGTTTTGTGTAGTGTTTGCACATGTGAAGATTTGCATATCGTAAGCCTTTTTCCATTTGCCTGGTCGTCGTAATGGGTTCCGTCCGGCTATTTGTACTTGTGTTTTCGTAATAATATTCTTTTTATGGGACATGTCGTTGACCCTTTTCCAGCCCCCTAGGACTATTTCTACAGCTCTCATCCGCTTTGATCATGCTTCCCACTGAGATTGGCTTCTACAATCTTCAACAGGGTTGCTCGGATTCTCGGGTTTTGCAGACTTGTAGGTGATAGTCAGAATTGAGTAGGAAACGCTTGGTGACTTTGACTTGCAGTACAACTGAGCATATCAAAGAGTATCGCGAATACTTAGCACCTATTCGCCTTATCACCGTATTTATATGGTTAAAAAAACAGAAAGAAAGTAAAGCCCTTGCGATAGTAGACAACCATCGTATACTAACTTGTTTATTCATAAGAAAATCATGTGAAACTCACATTATTTTTCATTTAAACCTCATTTATAAACTACTTACTACCAACTATTTCCGGCTTTGCCCAAGCGTTTGCATCCCGCATACAGAGCATCTACTCAGTGCTTGAACCGTAAGCAACCGGGTCATTCATTTTTGAGACTTGTTCAGTCATATGATGAACAGTTTTTTTATTTTGGTGTCTTGGTGAGCTTATCCATGAACTGAAAGCAGTGCGCGCGTGTTTGTGCAGATGTTTGCACCCTGCTTTGTAGCCCCCGTTTTAGGCTATCAGTCTTTCTAGCAAAATGAAAATCGATTAATAACTGAATCAATGGTATCGGCCGAATTCGCGGTCGCGACAACTATAGTGATGATAACAACAACGAGACGTCTGTACTCTTTATTGCTGATAATTCTGGAAAGTAGGTACGTATGTTGATAATCGGCCATATCAGCATGTGGTTTTTGTTGATATTGGAAACAATGGTAACATTGGAGACGACGGAAATTTTAGGTTAATTGAATTTGGCGGTTTATTAAAATGAAATTGAATTTTTAAAGACACAGCTCTTGTTAGGACCTCCCCCGAGATGAGGTTATCGGGATGTCTTCAGGTCGCACTAAGCACTAGGTCGATTCCAATGTCGGTTCATTCCACCCTGGATGAAAATGGAGGATGGAACCACACCACACACTACACTACACATGGAAAAAAATGTTTAGCTGGCCCAGTTAAAATTTATTTAATTCAACTAAATAGCACCACTACACAGAGCTCGCGCAGGGTTGCCAGATTAGGGGATTTTTCCTCAAAAATTAGGGAATTTTTTGCGGTATTTTTTGGGGATATTTTTTCTGGGGAGTTCTTCTGGGTAAAAGATATTTACCTGGGGAATAACGGGGGATTTTTAGGTCTGACACTCCACCCAAATCTCACCTGGTAATACTGAAAATCAGATAAAAATACAAAAATCCAATTAAGATTACCATAAAGATTAGTAAAATATAAAAAACTTATATATTATATTTTATGTTTATGTCATCTTTTTATTTGCAATAAATATTTTCCAGCGCGTGGGGATTTATTTGTAACACATAGCTTATTTCGGGGTATTTTAGATATAGGCGCAAAATATTTCAGACACGAAAATGTATTAAAATCCAGGAATACCCAATAATAATTTACAAAAACAAATGTATTTTCTTTTTGGGGATTTTTTTTAGAAAAGTCCTAAATTTGGGGGATTTTTTAGTTTCCAATGGGGAAATTGAGCCGAACGATCTGGTAACCCTGAGCTTGCGCTTCCTTTCGTGGCACTATCCACACGCGAGTTCAGTACACAGACATCGAGTACTAACTGAATTAGTGCGTTTATAAAGCTCCTTATTGTCCTGTTTTTAGAAATTTTTAGTTTGCGACGTTGTTACTAATGAGTTTCTGACAAATTATGTGTTCAAATTCAGCACATATTTTATTTTTTTGCCCGACCGGGCGTTTTCGTTCATTTACAAGCTCTGCTTTCAGGGTGGTAAGTTCAACTTACTGTGCATGGCTAGTTAATAAAGTAAATTCTAAAATTAGTCCGGATTGAAACAAATATGGCCCTCCGTGGCCGAGTGGTAGAGATCCTACCTCTCGTTCAGACGGAAACCTCGGTTGCGACTGAATTTTAAAAAATGTAGTACGATCGTGTTTGAGCTCCTTAGCTTAAGGTATGAAAGTTGTATGAGTGATAAAGTATGGGGGAGCGTAATGTACTTGCTACAATAGCTCCATTACCTCCGTTGCACTCCCATAAGAGTTTGTCTGGAACCCCGACACTGGGAAATGCGGTATAAGGGGAATGAATTATGTATGTATGTATGTATGAAACAAATATTGTTTTTGTTTATTCAACTCTATAACAACCAGGTGCATTAACCGACTTGATAAAATTCACATTTTAAGTGTGATTTTCTTAATATTTACTCCATATAAATAATTAGTGTCCTAACTGAGTTTTAAGGACGGAGTGATTGTAAATTTAAGTTCTTTATATATTTTTATCTAATCAAGATAATAATAATATTAATTTTTAAATTATTAATATAAGAAATATAAAAACGTTCCGCCAACATCAATAAATAATCTATGTACAGCTACCTGAAGATGGCCTTGATTTTAATAATAATAAGGCTGAAACAATTGTAGTGTGAAGTGGATAAATAAAACTTGTTTGGATGGACTGTGTGCTAAATTTTATTTTAATTATTATATTATTTACTCCATATGTTTAAAATTAACTCATAGATCTGATCGGGCAAAAAATAGTATAAGCATTACGGGCGTTAGGTACCACCAGTCTCGGCTAATATGGAGACCTCCGCTACGCGTCGGCCTCCACACTATTAGCCTAGACTGGTAAAGTGTACCTACCGCCCTTAATACTTTAATTACTATTATGCACAGATGCATTATAATTAGAGTATTATTGCAAGACTCATCTAAACATAAACGTCTCTTTATGGCCCAAGGGCATCTTTATGATCCGACGGACAATAATGAAACGTCAATTAAATGTCAGAGCTGTTTCTTGTAGAACTTGATTTGTTCTTAATATAATTTGTAAACTTATCAACAACGAAAATAAGCTGAAAGTAAACATTTTGGAATATTTATATTTATAATACAGTTGGAACAATTAGTCATGTTTACATTAGAAACAGGTAGATTACTAGTAGTTAATCGTGCACTATTTGAGATTTTTACATTAGCTGTACATTCAGGGACCATATCAGGTGGAAAATTTACGTTACAAACTGTTGATGCGTGTTCCCCACAAAAAATCTTTTGAGCAAGCCTTTCTTTATTCGAAACCGAATCTTTAATGTACTGCTCAGCAACAGATGCAGACTTCCAGCCCCCAATCTGTTTTATTTCTATCATACCTTCCCCTGTATTTGCTAGCAATGTAGCTGAATGGATGATCGGATGATCGGCGAAATGAATGTCCCGTGTACAATTCAGGGCTGGGTAGTTCAAAATTTGGCCAAAAGTATTTTTGTCTACGACCTGCCTAGTATATTTCCCGTTCTGGTACGATAAAAAAATCGACTAGATTCTGTGTTCGGTGGGCGAAGATCAGCATATTTTTTGTAGAATCCCAAAAGGCTTGGCGTTTTGTGGCCATCGACAACACTAAACATTCTATTTGTCTTAGTTTTAGTATCTCGTAACGTAATTAGCAACGACGATTGTAACTCTTGTACATCATCCTTTTCGAGGTTAACAAGCTCTTGGCAACGACATGCCATCGCCAACCTAAAAATTAAAGCAACCTGTAGAAAACAAAAACACAAATTGATTTAAAATATTTTGAGTTGTCATTATGAAGTTTACTTTAATCATCAAATAAATCTTATCCGGAGCTTCGTATAAGAAAGTTCCGACGTTGTCTTGATTGAAAACTTTGGCTTTTTTCGGTGTGTAGCCTTCGCACTTGCTTTTCAAGAAACCAAACAATCCGGAATAGCTGGCGATATCCACGTTATGGTTCCTTTTCAACGTAGCTTTTAACATGAAATAGTAACTTAGAGTAAAGACGGTTTTCGTATTTTAGAAAGGTGATAAAAGTACGCCAGCAGGTTTTTTCGGTGTAGCATTTTTTCACTTTCATTTTGGTGCACCACATGATATACTCACAGTAAGTTTTCTCGTAAATATATTTCGATTTTGTAGCCACAGCTTCTTGCCATCTCAGCCATCCCGCTAATTTCGGCTTCACAAGTCATCACATTTTCTTCATCCGCGAAAGATCGCTCAAGCTTATTTCGGAAAATTCTGAATCACAATTGAACTCGAACCGAACAGTTAAAATGGATACCCTTGTTTACTGCTTTTACTATAGTAACGTACTTCAAGTGTAAACACAGCGGCTTGGTATACTTGCCTACTCATTTGATTATATTTTTTACACAATAATAGATTTGAGATAAAAACCTAATCTGTGCATAAAATAGCGTACGTATAACGGGCATAACTTGCTTTTATGCACAGATGCATTATAATTAGACTATTATTGCTAGACTTATCTAAACATAACTGTCTCTTTATGCCCCAAGGGCCTCTTTATGATCCGACGGGCAATAATGAAACGTCAATTAAATGTCAGAGCTGTATTTGTAGAACTTGATTGGTTCTTAATATAATTTGTATATATTTAATATAACTTATCACCAATGAAAATAAGCTGAAATTAAGTATTTTAGAATAGTAACTATAGTAACGTATTTCGTATAAGCACATAAGTATACGCATAGCGGCTTGATGTAACCTACGTACTCATTTAATTATATTTTTTACACAATAATAGATTTGAGATAAAAACAATCTGTGCATAAAATAGTGTATGCATTTCTGGCATAACTTGCTTTTATGGCCCTACAGCCTTTTCCTAGCCCTCGGCTGACGCCTCGTGCTAGAAATAACGCTACTGGCCATAAAAGCTTCTTTATGCCCTTAATACATAATGACTATTATGGCCCTACGCCTCGGGCTAGAAATAACGCTTCTGGCCATAAATGCTTCTTTATGCCCTTAATACATAAACAATTATAATATAAATGTCAAATGTCAGTGTGATCCACTCACATGGAAAATTTTCCCTAAATAGTTTTTGGCAAATTATGATGGCTTATTTAAAGAAACGGCATAATGTCTTAAGACGCATCATTAGGATACCAATATCGAAAAAATAAATATAAAAATACGCTTCACAGTGCTTTTTTAACGTACTCGGTCCTTGAACTTGAGCTCGTGCGATAAAACTGTGAAAGAATGAAACAATTTAAAGAATCTCACCAGAAAAAAGGAGGAATGTTAAGATTGTGCAGAACGTAGTTTGCACAATTGGCATTAAGGCCATGTAGGAAAGAAAAAACCGCTTTTTATACGCCAGAAAAAAGTATTTTCAACTACAAAATATTTTTTATGCACTATAACAAATTTCATTTTAATCAATATAAACGCTGTCGCAACTTTATTTGCATATTCATCTTTCACACAAAGTTTACCAAATTTTGAAAGCTGTCACCTTCAATTTGTTCATTTTGGATAACTAATAAATCACGTTAGACCTATTCTATGAAATTCGAAATAAAAAGTTTTTTCAAGTATCAATCACGGATTCTGTAATAAACATTTTTGCCTAAAATAGATTATTCGTGATGGTTTGTTACTAGAGTGTATGCATGCTTGTCACTTTAATAGTAATAAGTATTACTTCTTTCAATGTGCGTTTTTAAATAAAAAGCATATATTTTACCCTTCGTTTAAAACAACAATCATTGAAACACTTCTGCACTAATTACAAGAGTAGACCATTGTGTACGCATATTTCGTAATATACTGTAAACAAAAAATTTGTTCAAAAGCACAAATGAACCATTACGCACCTAAATAAACGGAATGATAAAATTTCAGCAGGATGCGTTTAACATTTTTTTCATTTTCCTTTGTTTTTCATATATGTACATCCCCGATTATCAAATAAAATCTACCATTTGTGCTTATGATATGTATTTACTTATCCCAGCTGCTCAAATAACCTGTAAAACAGTGAACACTCTGCAATTAATGTTCTTATTTAAACAATACAGTTATCGCCTTCATTTATTTTGAAAACTCTTCTAAATATAAAACATTGTTATTCTAAAAGCATCTGATGTTAAAATGAACAAAAAGAAAACTTACAGAATTTCTCTTATTACATTCAGATTCCTGCTTCAACAAATCCGTGTAATGTTAATATACAAACCTAAAAACAAATTTTAGGAGTTTCAATTTCTGCAAACATCATATTGTTTTACTTTCCAGGTCATGGAATTTAAATGAAACTGTAATTTTCATTAGCTCCAGACCGTAGTTTATAATAGGCAAGTAACATAAAAGCTTTTCGCTAAAGATCAAACAACCAGCGTACTCACGAAAAATATATCAATATTTTCCACGTTTTCAGCTTCTCTGACGCTTGCTTATTCACATTCAGCTTAGCCATTTCTTTTGGTCGCATATGAGAATTCTCTAATATTATCGTCACTGTCGTAATATTTGCGCCACACTCATAGATTTAAAATGTCACTCATATTGCTACAGCGATGCTCACGTCTCTACATTTGGGTCATCATCATTCGGCGTTATTTTTCCGGGCACAATATTCGGTTTTCCACTATGAAGCACCAATGAGCAAATCGCAAAGAAATGGTTGCTCCTGCCTGCTTGTATGCTGATAAAAGAAATTCTTTAGGCGAAAAAACGCTTTCCATTCACATTCTTACGTAATGAAATTAATTTTCTTAGAGGTAAAATCAAATAAATTAATATCACACCACAATAATAAGAATCTTTACATAACAATCACTAAGTTTTTTAACAACTGTCTCATTTAGCAATTTTTATGTTAAAATTAGAGATAAATTATAAATGTACTTTATGTACATTTATTTTTTATGTACATAAAAAATAAATGTACTTAAAATACATTTGTATACTTAAAATAAAATAAAAGATACAGGTGTATTCTGTAAGCAAATTGTTGAGATTGTTACGCTTGTTATGCTTGATATGAAACAAGCATAACAATTCATGTGCCAAAAACGTTATTCTGTAAGGATTTATTTTGTTCAAGTAATTGATACGGCTTAACAATTTATTGAAATCTATATCAATTGTTGGGTAACAATTGTTATGAATAACAATTCACCACTTCGAGATTTTGATGTTAGATTTTACTTTTAAAACGTATCGTATATGAACGAAAATACTTGGAAATTATTTAAAATATAAGTAATTTTAAAATAATCGTCTAACAATTGTTGTCGAAGAAATAATTTTCCTCTTCTAAAAACGTTCAGTGCATTTCGACTCGTAGGTTGCGGTCAGCGGAACTGTTTGTTGTTATTAGTAGTATTGCTACTAAACGTAAGTAAATTTTTTAATGATTGCCGTTGATTCTTATCACAATAATAATGGATTTGGAAGGAAACGTGTTCCTGGGTAGAGTAGAAGAAGTGGAAGCAGCAAATGAACGGTAAAAATAAATAAATAGTATAGTATAAAAACTTAACCTAACATTCTACACAGAAATCGTATTTGTATATCGCAAGGCAAGCATGGGATAGTAATGACCCTTTCTCTTTGCCTGAACTTTGTCAGATGCATCCGAGGTAGCAAGCAATGATTTATCAAGTGATGTTGATTGTAGAAGACAAATAAGAAACAACATACAAATCACTTCTTATAGAACGAGGTAATATTTATTTTATGTGATAAAGTATCGAAACTGTTAGTACATTATTTCCTATTATTATTCTTTAGAAATTGTAGCAAATTGGCTACAGCATCAATAACAGCAGCCCTTTAATCTCTTTATGGCAGTAGTATTCTTGCATATGCAGTTGTAGTCCTCTTTGCAGCAGAGAGTAGTGCAGCAATACGACGAATGGTTCTTCGTCGATTGGAAAGTGCTTCAGTGCCATCGTTTGCACCCCTGGATCTTTTAGTAACCTAAAAAGTGTAACTGGTTACTTGAACATCCTCTACTTTGACTTTCATCGTGGGAGATTGTACAAGTATGATTTCATTACCTTCCAAAACATCTTGTAAATTGTAACGTCTGTTGCAGTAATCACTTCTGCTGATATGTTGACAGAAGTGGTGGTTCTAAGAAAAATGGCAAGTTCCACCCTTAAGGTTCGAGCTCTGTTTCTAGTGTTGCATTTATATACATTTTGTAAACTATTATAAATAAACTGTGAAAATGTTGATGTAATTTTTTTAAATGAAATGTTGAAGTATTATTTATCTGTAAGTTTAATTTTAATATCTTGGAAGTATTATTTGCTGTCGTCGCTTGATATGTGTATTTTTAGAAATTGTTGCTAAGCAATATTTTCTCTAGATTATAAATTCGGTAAATGAGTTTTTTTTGCCAGTCTCGGTGGATTAGTGGTTTGCATGTTTGCTTTATAATCCAAAGATCGCAGGTTCGATCCCCGGCCTAGCTGGTAATTTTTCATAGCGGAGAAAAATTTAAAACATGCCTTCTTTTCGGATAGGAAGTAAAACTGTAGGTCCCGTGTCAATGTGATGTTTGGCACGATAAAGATCCCTACTGGGGGTGGAATTCCCACAGATTCGGCTAAATTCTAGTAGGGTCGGCCAAAGGATCAAAGCAATCGGTGCCATGAGATACGAAGGATGCTCCGCCATCCTGATTCCTCGCCCAAAAAACAAACAAAAACAAACAAATGAGTTTTTGCCCCCAATTTATTAATGCATAGTAATACTTAGGCATGTATATTTCAAAGTCAATGTTTTAGATAAAAACAAATCACTTATTCAACTTACGACCTAAAGAACTGATTGTTACCTCCGATTCCCAAGAAATTGCATTATATTTTTATATCCATTGGGGTTCTTTCACACGATTTTGTAAAATTTAAGTATGGATAATAATAGGATTTCTTTCTTACTATTATTTACGTTATAAAACTGTAGGTAATATTGTTTATTAATTTAGAAAGAAAACACTGTTGCGACTTGCGACACACACAGTAATTTTTTAACGTTCATTCAGTCATCACCAGTTGTTGCTCTTGCTGGTCCATTTGCCACAATTTAGTATACTAGTAAGCTCTTTCCACAGTTTTTGTAAACATTCAGGACCTTTTCCCGGGCACAATCTTTCCGTAAGCAATATTTCTTTGGTGGACATTACATTACATAAAATTGCTTTTTGATGTGTCGGGTATTCTTCTCCATGTTTCAAATTGGCGCGTCTAACTATTCGAAACTGTCAAATGCAAATGTCACTGCTCGAACGCGCATGCACAGTCGGCAATATAGTTCATAATTAGTTTGCATTTCAGTTGTTGTGATTCATTTCAATTGGATCATAACAAGTGCAGTTACAGAATACCAAATATTGCAGGAATTGTTAAGATTTCGTAGCAATCGGGTTCATAACAATTATTGTTATACTTAACAATTGATATGAACCAGTGCTTACAGAATACATGTAATTGTAACAGCTTCTATGTCGATTTACGCAAAATATCACTGACTACTTGTTCCTCATAATATTTAATATGTTTACATTTTTTTATGTACTTTCTACTCAGTGCCGTCCTTAGCTCCCCCAGTAAAAAAGTGAATAAATAAATACACAGGGTGCAACTAACTTAACTAGAAACCTCGTAATGGGGCATTGTTGTAATAGAAAATTTAAAACATATCTTCCTTAGAACATATTAAAAATTTTTTGCTTGTTTATTATTTTCTCCAAAACTAGCAGGAAGCCTCCACATGGCGATAAGGAAAATATATTTTAAATCATTACAGCTACATTATGAAACCATTACGAGGTTTCTAGTATATCAGTTACACCCTGTATACAAGATGTTCTCGAACTAGCAGTAGTAGAATACTCAGCAGTAGTGGTGGATTATAAGATAACGCATACAGTTCTCGATGCCTCTCGAAGTGTTACAACGCTTAGGTGTTATGAGACCCGCTTACGAGAAGCGTTGAAATATTATGTATATCCATCTTTATTTTAATACTAGATACGTATTTGTATATACTGCTGTTTCTGTCATTTCCACTGCTTTGGCAATTCAAGCGACCTTCAAAAGTACCATCCATGCTTATGAGCACATAATTAATGGACCAACTTTATTGTTAGTAGGTACTTCCGGTAACAAAATTCAATGACGCGTCGCTACTGTTTATTATGAAGTGTTCGACACCTTTTTATTTCCCGACGCTTTGGTGTTGGGTGTTACGAGTAGCATTAAAACACACCACTACTAAGCAGTGCTGCTAGATGGAGGGGGTGGGGCGAGCGGGATCTTCCTACTACCCCCATCACTAGTTTTAAAACTCAGACCAGCGGCGCGCCACTATTCCGTTACAAACGTCTCGCCGTTTATAAAAATGTTCAAACGGTGAGGTGTTTGGAAATTTGGTGCGCTTTATTTCAAAACTAAGCTTTAGCTTTATGTATAAGAACTTGCATCAAATGTCGGTTTCCCAGTCTATTTTATTAATATGTAAGATATATATTGGGTTGTTGATTAAAATAAGGTAGCTCGGTGCGGGGCCCCACTAACCCTCGCGGCTCCGGGCATACGCCCGATTGACCGACCTTAGGGACGCTTCTGTCTCTATTAGTAATTTTCAAGTGAGCATGAAGGATGTAATTTCCCACTAATAATAATTAACTGTAATAACATCTATTAGATTTAATATAATTTAGTAAATATTATTATTTATTGTTTATCAATGAGATTTACGTTCAATTTCTATCTATATATTTAAAACACAAGGCTTATTTTTGTTCCAGTTCGTTTGAGAGTTTCACTAGTTCGATTTACTTGATTCTTTGTTATATTGAACCTTTCGCTGTGTAGATTAGTCAACACTACTTCATTTTTATGTTTTTTAAATTTTTATATTAAATAAATCTAAAATGTTTAATTCGTGATGCACCAGATCGGACATCCACTTTGTGCGCCATCATAAATCCTACCAATTAACTTTTGGAACTACATTTATAGACAGACTACTTCCATGACTATTAGCGTCAAGAATCCTCCTCATTTGACGAAAATCTCTGTCCTCCGAACGCAATTTTTAGATGAGGGAACAAAAAGAAGTCACTTGGGGCTAGATCTGGTGAGTAAGGAGGATCGTCAAGCAGTTCAAACCGTAATTCGTGGATTTTCGCCATGGCAACCGCGGAGGTGTGAGACGGCGCATTGTCTTGGTGAAACAGGATTTTCTTTTTCTGCAAATGTAGCCGTTTTTCCGCAATTTCTGCCTTCTGCATGATGCGTAGTATGCTCCTGTAATGGTTTTCCCTGTTTGAAGATAATCGATTAAGATAACTCCATGACTATCCCAAAAAACAGTCGCCATCACTTTCCCAGCCGACATAACAGTGTTTGCTTTCTTTGGAGCAAAAGCTTCTTTCGATTCCCCCTTCGCAGTCCACTGTTTTGACTGTATTTTTGTTTCGGACGTATAATGGTGTATCCAAGTTTCATCTACAGTAATTAATCGGCGCCAAAACTCTGATTTATTACGCCTAAACTGCGCCAACAGAGCGTTGGAAATGTTCATTCCAACACGTTTTTGGTCTAACGTGAGCAAACGCGGCTCCCAACGCGCGGACAGCTTTCTCATGCCTAAATCTTGATTCAATATGTGACAAACACGTTCTTTGGACATATTCATAGCCTCTACTATCTCTCTCACTTTAATTCGACGGTCGTTTAGCACCATTTGGTGAACTTTAGCGATGTTATCGTCAGTGGTTGCAGTTTTTGGAAGTCCCGAACGTTCATCGTTTCCGAAGCTGGTACGGCCACGTTTAAATTCAGCTGCCCAAAATTGGACTGTGGTAAATGATGGCACAGAGTCTCCATACACAGAGTCCAACTCATCTTTGATTTGCGTAGGCGTATTGCCTTTCAAAAACAAATATTTAATGACAGCTCGATACTCGTTTTTTTTCATTTTTTAAAAACACTCACATCGACTCACTCAAACGATTGTCAAATAACAACTGCGCGTCCAAAATGGCTGACATTTTGGTGAGTACCTGTCAAAAGATGCACAACTACATTCCCTAGCTTTTATTGACGAGTGTTGCCATCTTCACGTTAAGGTCGGAAACTTTTCAGACCATCCTCGTATAGTTATTTCTATATTAAGGTATTAAAGTTTGAGTTTCTATCATATTTATGTTTTTAATATATGTACTTATAGACGTGTTCAAGAATTTTTTACTACAAGATCAATTCTAGATTTCATTTTCATCATTTTTTCAATTATACGCGTGCACTATTTAAAAGTACTATAATAAATTAATTCCAAATGCTAGAAATAGTGTATGTCGCATCGCGGCTGCAGCTCTTATAGTCTGGCCTGTATAGATAACTGACGTACAGACAAACTCCTACAGGTCGTCATAGTTTTCCTTTACAAATTCTACAAGGCCGAATTGATAATTCTTTTTTACAAGCTTTAGCATTATATTTTCTTTAGTCTATAGCTCTTTAAAACCATAAATTTAATATACTTTATACATATTTAAAACACCAAACTTATGTATCTCAGAGTGGGTTGATATACGGAATTTTTTTTAATAATCTTTTTTTAATAAAACCAAAGAAAAATCGTTTAATTTGATAAAGAAGCACTCTAGAACACACTAGGTAGGAAAAGGAAAGGAAAGGAAGTTGATTTGGCTTTCTATCTTGATAAAATTTCATTGTTTAGCTAACGATGTGCCATCAGTACTTAATTTTGTACACAAATAGGAATTTGAAGCCATCTCAAGGCTTGTTTTGGCCTAAAACAGACAAGATGCTTGGTTGTGATGATATATGCAAATATTTATTACCTTACCTGCAGGTTTAATTCATAAAATATTTCTTACAAGCCAAGGATTTGGTGGTTTATAATTTTGTTGTTTATTAGGATTGAAAAACTTGTGGGCTGAAATATTTCATTAAGTTATTGTCAAGCAGTTCCTTGGGCACAACCGAGAAATAAATGTAAATGTAGGGGTTGTTTTTTATATAGCATGTATTGGTTTAAATATACAAATTTCTGCGTTTTACCATAGCAATCTGGAATTATGTAATTTAGTTATTATTTTATATTTTGAATATCTAAAATTATGTGAATAACGTTCAATAGGATGTAAGGATGGACTTTGTAGGAACAGGAGGATGCATCTAGGTGGCATTATTTAATTATTTAAATTTTAATTTAGAATTAAATGCATTTGAAAAATGAATTGGTTGACTAGCCCTCTTATTATTGTGTTTTAGTAGAAGTATTTGATATCATTAAAAACACAATTTTTTTCTTTATCTAACTATAGAATTATGTGATTATGTAGATTTAGTTCCAAATTAGCATTTGTTTCTAACTAGAAAAATAACCATTAAAATATTTTAAGGTATTTAATCAGTTTAATTTTAGCGTTTAAGATAATACGAATGCCGGAGATATTACTTCTGAAGATAAAAAGAATTAAACTAGCTTAGAATTATGAAATGCAATATAAATACAAAGATTAGTTAAATATTTATATTATAAATATTTATATTATATTTCATGATTATGGAGTTCCACAAAGTAAGGCTGGAGACAGTAAACGCTAGCTTAGAATTGATCTTTCTTTAATTCAGGGTATCCAAATTTCATTTTTTATTTATTTTAATTTTATTTTAGTTCGTGTATTAGTAGTGTTAATTAAATTTTGTCATTTCAATTCTAAAGAAACTTATGGTTTATTTTTTGTTTTGTGTGTAGTTTAATTGTTTCACAGATCCATATTTATTTATTGCCTTATGGTTATGGTAAGATTCAAGCTTCAAAACAATTATTTTAGCCGGTGCATTTTCTTTTATGGTAAATGTAGGTGGTTTATATTTTACATATATATTTTCACTGTGCATTTACTGAAGTCTGTTTTATGTGTTGTTTATACTAATAATTAAATCAATTTTAAAATTTATCATGTTTCAATTCATTTTCATAAACAACTTACAATTTAAATAACAAATTGCCCCCCACATTTTTATTATAGCAGTATGTATATATAAATATGTAATAACATATTTTAATTTCTATTGGTAATATATTTAATAAATTTGTTTAATAAACTTAATTTTTGCTTTTTTTCTCTCTCTTTTTTCCTACTATTAAAATATACGTCAAAACTCGAGTAAGTACAAGGAGGTAAGTAACAACTTATGAACTAGTCATGTACAGAAATAAAATATTAATTAATTAAATTAATTAATTTAATTAGTTAATTCGCATGAAATTAGTATTTTTTAAGTATCTGTTTTGTAACCAGGTCATTGTTAGTTGTTGGTCAATCACCACCATCCATCAGTATCTGGCTTCTAAAAACAGTTCGTTGGCGACTAAGCTGTGGATATTTTTCTATCAAGTGATTCACCGTCTGTTCGCTGACATTACACACACACACACACACATGGGATCGTCGATTATCTTAAATCTGTTTAGGTAACTTTTTATTTTACCGTGGCCGGTTACCATCACTGTAAGTTCAGCTGATAATGGAAGTTTTACCGATGGTCTCTCCATCACCGAAGGAAACAACGATTTTGCCAGCGCACCGTTTGGTTACATGTCTAAATATCACAGTCATAATATCACACGACAATATATCATAGTCAAAATACCACATGCTAATATATCACATGCAAAAATATCGATGTTTTAAACGTGATATTTCGTCGGATGATATTACGTCTGTGATATTTAGGCGTGACACCCACCGTTTTGCCCATTTTGCCATCTATTTAACCATTTCTCTACAGTTTTACTTCTCACTACACTAATCACTTCACTTTTTGCCTTGCTATTGTAGGTAATACTTTCCTCTGGTTGTTTTGACGCTTTCTTCGCCAGTTGGTCGGCCATCTTATTTCCTTCCATTCCTATATATGCCTGTACCCATTTGAATAACACCTTCCACCCTTCCTGATTCATATTACATAACTGTTTTCTTATTTATTCGAACATACAATTGTGGTTTTTTATATTTTTTAATGAGTCTAGCGTAACCTGCTATAAACTGCCACTTCTTTGTTACGATCCGGAGCATTTTCCAAGTGTACTACTTTCTGTAGGACCTTTAGGACTGCTAGTCCCTCTGCTTGGTTGTTCGTATAGTTTTGTCCAAGTTTATAATTTATGGTAAAAGTTAATCTTTTTTTAACATACAACGCAGCTCCTGGTCCTTCATTCGCTTTTGCTTCCATCCGTGAATAATTCTATACCCTGTGACGTTCCCCAATTTTTATTATCCTCTTGATTCTTTGGAGTCGTTTCCTAAAAAAAAGAAAATGAATTGTTTTATTTGTATAAGTGTGCCTACCTAAGTAACTTTAATAATTTTTGTTCTTTAAATTACTATTCGGATTTTCTCTTATGAGTGTTTTCTGATATTTTTCCCTGAGTATTTTTGTTATCTTATTATAAACATTGTCAGCCATTTCTACTTTCTTTTAATCTTTTGGTGTGAAAGGTTTTACCAACTTTGTTTAAGAGGAAATCTTTATCTGTTTTGATAATGAGCAGACATTTTAAAATTTTTACGCTCTTTTCCTACTGAACCTTTGGCGTAAGAACATCTAGGTAATTATTTTTGCTAATTTTTGAATTTTTCTAATTCTCTTTGATTTTCATTTGAGATTTATACCTACTTTTGCTTGGGAGTAACTTATTATCTTATTTTTAGGCCTCTCCTATATACCCCACATTTTTCACCTTTATGGATGAGGGTTTTTCTAATTTTATTGAGATTTACTTGGCTAATCTTATTGGCTTGCATCATGGAAATGGTTGCTTTGGTATAAGCAAATTCTAAAAGAATGGTATTTTTTATCCTACTAGTTGGGATTTCCATGTGATAATCATACCCTCCGGTTATGGCGGTTTAAATCATTGAAGACACCTGTAGGCCACAGCACTGTGTCGCAGCCAGGAGTTGGTTGTTCCTACCTCTTAATCCTAGAAGCTGGTTATTGTCAACTGTATTTTATCCTGCTATTTGGGATTTCTAAGTGATAATCTTACCCTCCGGTAATGGTGGTTTTAAATTTTTGAAGACACCTGTAGACCACATTGTCTCGCAGCCAGGAGTTATGTGTTCCTGCCGTTTAATAATAGTATCTGGTTTTATCAGCATCGACATCTTTAGTACTGTATTAATTTTTGGTAAATTTGGGAGTTTGTAACTGTAAGTATTACAGAAGTGTTTTTCCTTCTTATTATCCTTATTCCTAATTAAAGTTAATTACTTACCTTCATTGTGATCAAGTCTTTGATAAGTTGTACTGGTGGTACTTTGTAAATTTTTGCTTTGGTATTAATATTGCTGGTACGGCGCCTTATTAAGCAAGCTTGCCTGAAACTATTACAGGTTATTTTATATGATCTTTTTACATTTATTATACTTGTTGATTGGTAAAGATTTAAGGTTAGGAATTGAGTTTAAGCGTTCTTACCTGTTATATTGCTTCCTACCCACATTTTACTGCTCCCAAGTTTTTTTCAACTTTAACTATTTACACCTCTGTTCACTACATGTTGTATTTAAATTTATATTTTGTAATATTATAATTAATTGTTCTGTTTAAAAAACAAGACATTTTATTGATGCTTCAGTTTGATTATTTATCAAAGTTTAAATATTATACTGGCTGTTAGTCATAACAGTGGTTATTTTTCATACCTTATTGTGGCTATTTATTCTTATTATTAATTGCAGTAGGGTGTTTGTTTAGCCCTTGGTGACTATTGTTTATTATTTAATTTTTGTACCTTTTGTTATTTACTATATTTGTTTATTCGTTATTACTACAGTTACTATTTACATTTATAGTATATTATTAAATCTTAATATTAATTATACGTTTTACATGTTCGTGTTGTGTTTTTGTTATGATTGTGTGTATTTGGTCATGTCCCTTCTTTCTAGGTTTCTAGAATGGCAACCAGGCAGCAAATCGTTCATTTTTAGTAGCTATCACCGACGAACAAACCTACCAGCTCTCCTATTAACCTTGAGCACCGTAAGCATTAATATTGTACATCCTGGCTACTAGGATGTCACAACCCTATAAGCTTCTTTTATTATCGGTATATCTGCTGGATGTACCCACTTTTCTAAAGGCACTGGCGCGCCATACCCCGCGCTTTCTTTGTCTTTCCCTTTTGTAATTAAATATATTTCAACAATTTCTTGTAATTTTAAAGTAGTCGGTATTAATCTTGAGTAGACATGAGGCTTCGTATGAAATCGTTCGATATCCTTTCGCTATCTTAATATTTATCAGCCTTTGAATTCTTTCTAATTTCGTTTGGTTGTATTTCTTTTGCAATGCATCTACCTATACAGGAATTACATAAGAAAGTAATGACAAAATGGCACCTTTGTATATAACTTGTAGAACATCATGTTTTAAGGCTCAGGTAGAATAAACCGGAGGGGCGGGGTAAGCCAGGGAGGGAAATATGTCGGGTGAGAGGGGATAAGCTACGAGAGGGAGTGCTAGGCAATGCAAGGCTTAAAATTCTCAGCTACTTATGTTTGGTTGCGTTTATTTAAATAACCATTCATGAAAATCAGAAGGATTGTTATCACACAACGAACGTTGTGTATAAATTCAATCACTTAGCCTTTTGGCTGTCATGCCTTAACGGGGTTTATCTAGTATTATATTAATTCTGCGACCTTTATTTAAATTGTGTAAAATTACTAGTTTCTATGGACTTTTCGAATGCGACGTTGCGTGAAATTAATATTTTTAGTATCAACATTCTGATTGTAATGTAACGTTCTATGTCCTTACGGCTCTAATTGTAGTACTAAATAAAGTTTCGATAAAATAATGTATTTATATGTTTATTGTCATATCTAAACTTACACTTCCTACTACATATACGGCTCACGCGCTCACGTAAGATGACCCTGTACCTTATCTTAAAAATTGTAAAAGTTACGAAAAACAATTAAATACCAAAATTGGTTGATATAAAACAAATTTTAATATTATAATATTTATGTATACAGACAGTGAATCGTTTTGCCACAGCTACTACCAACTTTATTTATTTTAAATGGAATACCCAATATATTTTTACGATTTTCGGTTCTACACTTTATTTAGTATTTTTGGATAATAATCAAAATTTGCCGAAATTCCGAGGGCTTAAATCTACACCCAAACTAAAGGCTGCTGCAACTTAAGCCTTGGAAGACAAGTACGAGGGTGCTATGAAGACTAACTTGGTTTGGCATTAAAGTCAAATTTTACCGAGTTAAAATGTACTTTATCTTTTTTCGTAATCCCCCCTTAGTTGAACACATTTCTCCCAACATTTCTCTAATTTTGAATTTCCTTCTCAGAAATGGTTTTCTTGAAGTTCTTCACAATAGCCGTTCACATCAGCTATTACTTTTACAGTTGATCCCAATCGCCTACCAGCTTAATAAGAGGGAAATAAAACCAGTTCAAATTTCAATTCGGGCAATTTTCGTCAAGCAGCAGTGTTCGAATGAGTTGCCATGGTGGTACAGTACTTTTTTTTTCGTCATTCCAGGACGCTTTTCAATAATCACTGCCATTGATTTCTCCAATAGTGCGGTGAAGTATTCTTCGGTCGCAGTTTTTTCCTCTGAAGTCAAGTAGAAGAATTCCTTCGCATCCCAAACAACCGACTCTACCACTTTCTCAGCAGAAGATAAGACTTTCGATATCTTTGGTGCTGTTTCGCCTCGTTCAAGCCATTGTTTTGGTTGGATTTGGGATTCGAGGGTGTAAAGTAGTTAGAGCTAGATTTACGCATAAATTTATGGGCCTCAGTAGCTCAGTAGCTATGTGGATTTTAGAAATTAATGAAATAAAATATTTTTAGCGACAAAGATTTATCAAGTGATGTACCAAGTAAGTACATTTTATTTATTTTAAATGTATTAATTACTTTACGTTAATTGGTTGAAATTGTGGTTCAAATATTGAAATAAGTGTGCCTTTACACTTTCATATTGGATTATATTTTAAAAGGTATAATACTTACATTTAAAATGTAGAACATATCTAATGGGAAATAGGATAGACAGATTTACATACATGGTTACAAATCGTTGCATAACATCTACGCGGTTCTTTTTAAACAATACCAAACCGTCCGCGAAAGCATGCGCTGCATTGCGTAATTATTCTGCACTTATCAAATGCGGCACCTATCTTGCGGAATTCTTCCTCGTGTCCAATTTTATATGCAAAATAAAATTAGTTCATTCAGTTGAGATGTCTAGGGACTGAACAATCTCGCGTACTTTTACTCGCCGGTCAGATAAAACCATATCGAGAACTTTATTAGTAATTCTTGGCGAAAACAAGCAGTGGCATACATTATTTTTTCTCATTAAAATATTAAATGAAATAAATGCCTTCTGAAATGAAATGTAAACATAAAAAGTGAAATGTAATGATCTGCCAATTTTCAATGAAATCGGATAATGGACTTTTGAAATAATTATTAAAACCCAAATGATTGAGCCTAAGGCCTAAGAAAAACGTTTTTGTAAATCAAAAACGTTTTTCTTAAACTTTAAATATTTAATTTATATTAAACATTTAAATAATAATATATTTATTTTTTAATATAATCTTCTCGAACATTAATGCACTTTTGACGAGTATTCGGAAGATTTTTTTACAAAATGTTGATTTATAGCCGACACCATTTCCTCTTCGGATAGAAACTTCTTTCTGCGAAGATCTTTTTTCAAATCAGAAAAAAGGAAAAAATCACTTGGATCCAAATCAGGGATGTAAGGGAGGTATTCGATTTCCTGGAATCCTACATCAATCACAGCTTGCTTGGAAGTTCTAATAGTATACTGAGTCCACGCGTTGTCTTGCAGGAACAAGATGCCATGTTGGAATTTACCCTTTCGTTTCTCTAGAACTATTGTTCGGAGTTTAGCAATCAAATTATGATAATAAGCATCATTCATTGTGGATCCTATCGGAATATAATCGATTGGGAGAACACCTTGGACATTCTAAAATATTGTAGCCACTAGCGTTACCTGCAACCTTTGACTTTTAAATTTTCGTAATGCAGGTTCCTCTTTACCAACCCATTGCATCGATTCAAATTTCGATTCTGGGTCGTATTCGTAGATCCAGGTTTCATGGACGGTTATTATGCGCCGAATAAAATCATCAAGATTGTTCGTGCATAGACCAAGGAATTGCTGTGAACATTGCATACAGCGCTGCTTATCGAAGGAGGTAAGCGTTTTAAATACCCAGCGTGCGCTTACCTTAGACATTTGTAAACGGTTATTGGTTGTGAATAATTTCATGTACCTTCTGTGACAGCACTAACTGGCCTTTCAGACGTCGACGTCTTAAATGGATTCTTGCCCTGGAATGGACGACCCCAATATTTAACCATAGCATATGATGGTGCAGAGTCCGGGTAAGTTTCTGACAAATCTTTAAAAATATCCTTAGCTCATTTTACCTTTTACATTAAATATTTAATAACTGTGCGATATTCAAATTTCGACAACACTTTACTTTTGTCTGACATGGTCCCATTCACGTACTGCCTTGATCTTTATGAAAATCTTTATGACATATTAAAACATATGCAAATCTGTCACAGCATCCACAATTTTTAAAAACTACTTCCTGAATGTCAGGCTCAATCATTATCAAACAACCCTCGTATTAAGCATTATGCATTATTACATACAGTCTGTTTTTGTAAACGATAATATAGGAAATGCAATGAAATTTTACCATTGTCTTCCTAAATTTGTACCCTTGCAAATGTAAGTAGAAATTTTGGTATCAATGGAAAGAAGAATTCATTTTACGTCAAAATCATATTAAACTTTATGAGGAAAACTAAAAACTATTTAGAAAAATACTTAAATAGCTTATTGATTTATTGCTTTTGGTAATAAGCTGTACTCTGATTGGCCTAGCGATTAACGTATCAGATTCGTAATCAGAAATCGTGGGTTCAAGCCCCAGCCTCGTATACTTTTTTCTTAATTGTATTTTTTACTAATTATTATTTTTAGAACTTTATTACAACTATTATTAGTTTTATGTCCTTTTTTCATTTGCTTTTCTGAAAAAAACTAATAATAATTGTAATAATGTTCTAAAAATAGTAATTAGGCCAATTAGCGTACAGCTTCTAGCTTTTCTTTATAGTTTTTGACGTAAAATGAATTCTTCTTTCGATTGATACCAAGATTTCTACTTACATTTGCAAGGGTACAAATCTAGGAGGAAAATAATAAAATTCCATTGGATTTCCTATATTATCGTTTACAAAAAACACACCGTATGTTCCATATCTATACCTTGGGATCGGGTATGTGTTAGGGCTATAGCAGATATGTTTGTTGGAGTAAATATCTATTTCAATGGATATTCGCCTCTAGATAAAGATAACATCAATCTAGAAATCTTTTAGATACATAAAGGACACAAAGTTATTTCACATACAGTAATGTTTTACTAAGAGAACATTTTACACGTATAGGGAAAATACTAACGGAAACAACATACTATCTACTTTCTTGGATGTAATGTACATAATTAGGCTTGTTTTCAGAGCAGAATCTAGCTACAGAAGACTTAGTAAGAAACAATGATATCCCTAAGCAATAGTTAATTAACATTTATCAACAGAGCAGATAAATTCTAGAGTTACATTTCCCTTAATTAGTTACCTACAAAAAACATCTTAACTTAGAATCAAAATAAAATTAACTATTGTTTCCCCGTTTTTTGTTAGACACTAAATTAAATTGGCATCTAAAAGTCTTTAAAAAGTATACGTATTTAATCTATGATTTCTAACGCTTGCTTAAAATGTATTAACTAGTAAAAGTGTTTTATGCAAATTTGGAAATGTTTGGGATTAAATTTTAAGTAGTTGAAACTAAATTAAGGTAATTCAGGATATGCAAGAAATGATGCCGGGATTTTCTCGGGTTCGAACCTGATGATGTAAACATTGCCCGTCATAATCCCAAGTAAATACCTTTTCGTTCTAATAGCTTATTCCCTAAGTAAATGCTCCTCTTGTTTTCTAACAGCAAAATTTGATGTTAAACTAACATTTCGTCGGAAAAGGCGTTATAAATTTGAAAATAAATTTGGGAAGGATAAGCTCTCGGCGCATTTGTGAAAATATCCACCTCGATAGCACATAAAAGTTTTTGACACATCGTCACTCACTGTTTGAAAACTTGGAACTTTTTATATAAATGACCCGACAACTTTTATAAAGCTGATAGGCCTTTCTGGAATACAGATAACATTATGAGAAACATGAATTGATTTTCGTATAAAAGCTCTAGTCGCCTCTGTAATGCGCGTTTTCAAAATAAGACAAAATAATAACAATTTTAGTCCATTTTCGAAGTTGTAGTTTGCTCGTAATGCCGTGCTAGCGCGACATTTTTAAGAAATCCGTTACAAACTAGAGCTGCAATGGACTGTGTATCCTGAGATATCGCTGTTTTATAGCGAGAAAAACTTTTATTTATTGTTTAGAATCGGGTTGTAAAACTTTTGTCGAGAATCGAAAACATAAAAGGGTTAAGTTAAAAGTGAAATAGTTCATTGTACCATTTTTTCGGGACAATAAATAAAAAATTGAATATTAACAAGTTTCTCAGTCCCGTTCAATTTTTTTTCTAAAAGTTTTTCTTTCTATGATGATTCAACAAAATTACAGCATTTAAGTTAAAATAAAGGTAAAAAATATAGGTTAAATTTATGTTTCATTTCGTTTTCTCATGAGAAATAATTTTAAAAATACAGCTTAAGGGTATAATTTTGAAATGGAATGCCGTAAAAGGGTTTCTTTTTTAGAGAAAAAGCTAGATAGTATTGACGTACTACTTTACATTACATGCACAAGTAACCTTTATTATTGGAAATGTTATACAAAATGAAGCAAAAGGCAAAAATAAAATATTTTCTGCAACGCTAGACTAATGAAAAAACAATGGCCAGCGTGCAAAATACGTTATTTAAAAATAGAAGATTTTTGCTTACTAACTAATTTATATTTCCACTAAATCTTCCTTCCAAGTTTATTAAGACCGCGCTAAACAATTGTTTAGGTTTAATATACCGTGAGTGCCATTGGCACAACTAGTTAAAGTTCACTTCTAAGATTTGTTGTTGCTATTCATTTCCTAACTTCCTACAACTTACCTTTTACCTCTAAGATCATAGTTTGGTCGACTTCTCATCCTGAATCCCCAAGAGCCATCTAGAAGCTAATAATGGCAAGGTTGGGAGCGTTACAGTAGATTACTTGCACTCAGCAACGGCTTATTGCAGTAACATTTTATTACAGCTATGTTCTATGTATCCTTAGCGATTATATTCGGATTTTCCATGTGCTGTATTGTACTGTTATGGCCAGTGCTTTTAAAATGCTATTCTGGTTGCGACTGAACTGCATTATATGAAAATTTTGTTCTGGTGAACACTTTAGTCCGGAATGTATAGCTTCTTGTATTGCTGCTCGCGTTTCTAGCGTTAGATTTCATTAATGGCGAACAGTACGGAAAATATTAAAACTTTTATTCATTAGACGTTAGACTTTTAATATGGTAGTATTATTGCTATTTGATTTTGTAAGTAGTCTTCAATGAATAAAGCTTTCATTACTTTTTAATTTTTCTAATTACCATTTCAATTCATTACTGAAAAAACTCAAATAATATCAATATGCCAGGATCAGGGTTTCAACATTTCGTCATTATATATGGTTTAGAGAACATTGGCGTGCTCGGAAACAGTAAATATGATGAGAAATTTTTAATATATAATTTACAGAAAGTTATTTGATGAAAAATAATGACTGTCATTTGGATCAAATTAAAAGGTGGTAATACTGGCAACAAAACCTACTTTGAAGCAAGATGAATAATAGTTGTAGATATATATTTTTCAGTCACCGACTTAAGGCAGTTACAGGTATTCTAAGGTCTGCAATGAGTTCATAATTAGCTCATGGTGAAATAAGCTCCAAAATTCTGAAGTAAGAATTGAGGATGTAAGTTATAAAATCTCAAAATATTTTAGAATATTCGTATATAAAAAAGAAACACTACACACGCAAAAAAGAATCGTTAATTTAATCTTAAATGTATTTGTTTAAAGACAAATAATTGTTTTAAATAAATATTTGATTATTTTGAATGTAGTAAATGTAAATTAATAAGACTGTTTTATTTATTTCAGGTTTATATTTGTTTAAAAAGTAGGCTTAAGTTGAATATTGCAGATGTTAAATTAAACAGTTAACTGAAGTATTTGTAAAAAGGGAAAATTAATTCTTTTAGAAATATTATGTTAACTAATCCATTGAATTATTGCAATGTATACCGATAATTAAATTAACATTACAAAAAGCCAATCATTTTCAAAGGACTGTTCCAAAGCAACTATCAAATCGTTTCAGTCATAACTATTGTTGAAATTGGCCAATCACGTGATCATTATGACATGCGTCGTTCGAAGCATACACTAAGATGTTTTTGAAGACGTAGCGCGTTTTCATTCTTGTATCCATAGATTAATTAATTATCTTGCATCGTCCGATCTGACTTTGATGGGCCTCGACAAAAAGGTGTAAAAGTTTTTAGTGAAAGTGAAGTGAAGTGTTTAGACAAAGTGCTTACTTTGTGGAATATGTGATTACAATAGTCATTTAAGGAATAGAATAGGTTTCATGTGTCAGCCATGTTGTTTGACATGAGTTGAAGAATTTCATATTTTCAAAAATTTAAATATTGATATCATGCACAGAAAAAAAGTTGCATTAGTTCAAATAAATTTAACTACAAACAAAACAATTTGTTTTATATATACGCAAATAAATGTATATTTAGAATGAGAATAATATTTTCTTGTAGTAAATACAAATAAATATTTTACATAGCAAGAGTATGGTTACTTGAATCGAGCAATTCAGAAACAGTTCAATAAAAAAATTAAGTCTTGAATTAAGTAAATACAATTATTTAATGCTAGTAACGTAACGATTGATTGAAAGGTTGCATAGTTTTGATGAAACACAGTGTATCGTTGTAATAAATGTTCTGTTTAGTTAAGACCAACTTTCTTTCTTTGCTTTGAACAAAACTGTGTATTTAAATAAAACAATTATTGTTTCATACTGCACCGAGAAAAGCATTTAGTTGGCCCAATCAAATTTATTTAATTCAACTAAATATTTAGTTAAATCAAATAAAATTTAGTTTATTAAACTAAATATGTAGTTGAATTAAATAAATTTAATTGGTCCTATTAAATGCTTTTCTCGGTGTAATAATATCAATATTTTACTTTTAAAACTTACTACTTTACTTATGAAATAAATGGAATCAGTTTTTTATAAGTCATCAGAAATTTTTATAACGACTTTGTTTTATAATATGTTAAAGGTGATGCAGGAAAATTCTTAATGAGTCGTTTTTATTGTTAATATTAAATATCAATTTGTTTTCAATATGATCATTTTGGATTATTTTTATTTAATAAATCCTTCAGTTGAAATTGAATTATAATAGTTACACTTAAAACTTTTTTCAATAAGAACACATATTAGAAAAATTATAGTTCAGATCAAATAATTATAAATTCATTTTAAATAAAAACAATAACAACTGTTGCTTAACGATGGAATAACAAGAATCACACCATTGTTTAATTCACCACAAAATATTAAAACATTTAAAATAATTTAATCTTATAAACAACAAACTTTTTTAACTATTATAATGTAATTTCAACTGAAGAAGGATTTATTAAATAAAAAGTATCCGAAATGATCATATTGAAAACAAATTGATATTTTTAATTATTATTTTATTACAGTAAAAACGACTCATTAAGAATTTTCCTGTATCACCTGGAATCTGGTATTATTGCAAGAGTGTACTATTTTACGATGACAAGGAATTTTGTATAATTTTTTCCTACATTTTGTATAATATTTAAAATACGTTTTAATTTCTAAAGAAGATTATAAATCAGTTTTTTTCTGAGATCTTTTATACTTAAACATGATACCCTTTATAGTGAAAAAGGTATATTTATATTATTAAACGATCTTTCTTCTACAACACCACAAATTATCTATGTATAAATGTATATCTATATCAATAACGAAGTTATATTTTTTGTTCGTTCTTAATAGATAAATTGTATGTGTCAATATAATGTTTTATTTTATTATCACTGAGAAAAAGATTTAGTTGGACCAATTAAATTTATTTAATTCAATTAAATATTTAGTTGAATCAAATAAAATTTAGTTTATTTAACTAAATATTTAGTTGAATTCAATAAATTTAATTGGTTCTACTAAATGCCTAATAATAATACTTTAGGATGTATTAAAAGGAAAATGCGGCATTTTATATAAAATCTCTTATTTTTTATTAAATTGTTTGTTTATGCTTCAATAATATATCTTTACATTATGTATTTCTTTAATTAAGTTAACATAAAGAATACCAAACAAATGTACCAGCAATGTAATTTGGTGTTTCCATTTAAATAACTTCAGTATGTTCTTATTAATAAAATTGTCATTGATGAAAATTGTTAATAGGTAAGCTGAAACTTTTTTCTAAATGTTCAGTAAATTTCCCAAATAATTCTTTATCACTGCGATGACAATTAATTTTACTTTTTATTATTGTTTCTTAAGAATTAAATTCTAATTAGCTTGGAAAAACGCCTTTGTCTTCTTAAATATTTTTATATCTTTTTTAATTATTATTTTTATTGATGTTTATTAACCTCACTTTTTATTATTAATTTAGAAGTTATTTTTATAGCCATACTTAATTAATTAAATTTTAACCTCACTTTTTCAAATTTTGAGTAGGAAAGAAACATACCTTTTTCCGTTGGTGGTTTACAGCTACTGAATTTGTTTTTGGGGGCTACTTATGTTTATACAAATTAACAAAACATTTGAATTTTTTAAAAACAACATTTTTGACTTATTAAATAAATCTAACTAAAATTATTATTAGGTAAGTTATATATAAAAGGAAAGCCCCTTTTCCCTGATTATAAAAATATATATAACTCCAGGCTTATTTTACATATTAACCTAATATTTGCATGTCAACGAGAAACTTCATAACCTTAATATTTTATTAATCAACATAATATACTTTAAACACTATTGCAAGCTGCGCTATCCTATTAAACACCTACATTACATGTTTTAACTAATTTTCTGTAATACTTTTAGAACAATTGTAAATGGTTATGCAACTCAAATCACATGTATCCACTTTACGATTAGGAATGCAGTCCTACAAACATGTTTTTAGTAATCTCAACAAAGAAACTTCACCCTAATAAGAAAATCCCACAATAATCATGTGACCAAGATAACTACACGAAATTTCAGTATTACATCAAACCACAGAGTTAAAATTGAAAAGAAAATTATCATTTTCAGCAAATCTAGTACAATAACAATAAATTCAATAAATATCAACAAGAAAGAAAAAAAGAAAAAAAAAACTTACAAGAAATGTAAAAAAAATCGTAATTGTAATGGAATAAAACCCATTCAACGATCTTATAGTGCTTTTATCGTTATGCCGTCAGCCCCCCTCCAAGCACGGGCATATACATTTAATACATCGTTCTTTGATTATATGGTTATCGTTACCCAAATAAAACATCCGATTGAGGGAATGTTAATGAGATTTAATTCAGGCGGAGGTTTATCGTAGTACTAAATATTCGCATATATAGGAACTTTTTGACAGAAGGTATGAGAGTTCAATGAAAAATCTTTCTTGTGCCTAGTCTGAACCCCTTCCCAATTCAGTTGGCCCAACTTTGGATTTATCAAAAATTTATTTTGGGGGGGGGCAAAAGTAAAAGTACTGCATCAACTTAATTTTTTTAAATTTATGTTACAACATGTTTATAATCTCCTAACTATAAGAAATACCTAAAATCATAATAAGTTAAATCACTAAAGTCGATAATTAGAGCAAATAGGAGAAATGTGAAAAATACGCAAGATCAACACAGAAATAATTTCAAAGTTTACCACTTGGTAACATCACGTTTAATCTTTATGACGTACAAAGTTCGTTAAGGAACTCGTTTAATTCTTGGCAAAACTCTAGTTAAAGGAATCCCATATTTCTTGAAACCTTTACTTCAGTTCAGGAATTTTCTGAAGGGATGTTTCAAGAGCACATTTTCAAAGTTTCAAGTCACAAAGTTTCGATTGGGGACAATTCAGGATTATTACAAGCTCATTCCAAAAGCGGTATACCGTAGTCTTCCATGGTGCACCGTCCTGATGGAATACAAAATGTTACCCTGATGAAAATTTTTCTTCCATAGCGGTAAAAGAGATTCTTCTAACTATATTTATTACAGTCAGCAGACTTACCGAAACTCCCAAAAACAAAACGGTGTAGAATGGTGCCGTAAAATGTTTCAATATTTTGACAATATAAGTTCGCGTCATGTTTAAGATACATATCATAACAGATTACAAATTCTGGATTTGCCAATATAACTCAGAAGTAAGCACCAGTTTTGTGTATGGTTGTTTCCAGATCCAAATTGAGTTGGCCGAAAAATTATGGCTTCTCTTTTTTCTTATGGCGGTTATATTAAGTAGGGCTAAAAATTCCAGAATGCAGAATGTCTCAAATGCTTTTTTAATAGAATAACGCTTTATTTGCATTGCTACTTACGAGACTTACTTCAATAAGTGTTGGCTGCTCAGGTCAAAAACACCTGCTGTTACTTGAGTATCAAGCAGTACGCAAGCGGTACAATTCATTTACATTAACTACATATACTAATAACTATATATTTCTTTAATAAAATGTAGCTACCTATAAATACAATTTATAGAAAATACACAAAATAAAACAAGTGTGCAATTATTTTTTTAAATACATACGAAAAAATTTACAGCTCATCTTCGAAAATTTCAGTTTAAAAACGTACAGTAATACAATACTGTAAAAATGAACCGAAACACTTGGTAAATCCAACTAGATCTCTCAAATTTGAGGTGAAATATTTTTTCTTTATCTCAGCTGCATGAATTTATATTTTACTTTTTTAAAAGAAATGTATGTACGTTTATCCAGATTTTTAATAGATTTATTTAAGCATTAGTAGTGGTTGTGTGCATATCCAATGAAATATCGAAATATGGAAAAATACAAGATATTAAGAGGCAATCAAAAAGTTGCTATTTTAGCACTAAAAGTGAAGATTTGTCGGTTAAATTAAATTTCCGTCTTTTTTATTCAATATGCCATAATGATAAATGTCTCCAAAATATGCAAATGCAAGCTTCTTAGGAAATCCTACAATATGTGCTTTAATCATTTAATCATTCGTTATAATACGATTACAATGCATGTTTTAAAAGGGTCAATATTTATGAACAATCGAGTATTTCAGCCGAATATCTATTTGCAAACAAACAATTTGCACCTCAAGTTTGAGTTCCAAATTGTTATGACTTGCGGTTCATGTTCACAGTACTGTATATCTATAATTATATTTAAAACACAAGGCTCATTTTAGTTCCACTTCGTTTCTATGAGACCGACTCAAGTAATTCAACTTTTTATATTGAAGCTTTTACTCTGTAGATTAACCAACACTAAATTTTTTATTTTTAAGTATTTAGATTTTTAAAACAATAAATTTAAAATAATTTTTACATATGGTCCATTGTTTACATAAGAGCTTCCATAGTTCGCCGTATATTAAATTATGCTACTAGACTCAAACAGGAAAATGAAGAAGATAGGCCAACGCGTGATCAACAGCTGTGAAACACATTATATAAGATAAGAGTGAAAGCAGCATCTTATGTTACCAGGGCTGTAAAAAAAGTACGCAGTGTACGTTAGGATTGTACTTTTTAACATTTCGTTTGCAATCGTTGAATACATAAACCCTAATATCGGGTTATAATTAAAAACTTTACTACGTTTTAAGTGTCATAGGGTAATGGGTAATTTAAAGAAAAGTAATTAGCAAAAAATAAGAAAGATAAAATTAATTTAATAAGGATACAAATAAATTTTATTATTATTATTAGGTGAAATAGAATAATTTAACGTCGACGTTAATAATAATTATTATTATAGTGTAAATTGATTTCAGTTTCTCTATTTGATTATAACTGAATATACGTTAAGCATCACGTTAACTCTTCTTAAATAAAATTAGTTTCTGACACTGAATCTTTCCAGCTCACCTGCTGTTTCTCTTATCAGTTAAATTACTCGAGTCAACCACGTGATCGTCAAGTGATAACCGCGTGATTCGCGATATGTTTTAAATTTCACCCTCGTGATTTCTGTGACTCAGATTTTTAATTTGTTTGTTGAGGTTTAAGTATTTATGTTTATAGACCACTTGTATGACTTACAGTGTTGATAATCATAGCGAAATTCCGCCACAGTGGCGAAATTTTAGCTCTAGTGGCGGCGAAGAAATTATGCATATGGTAGCAGAATTTAAATAACATCGTACAAACACGTTATTTCCACATTCAGAAAAATATATTAAAAACACAGAGAATTATAAAAACCGCAACAAAGTTGTAGTGTTTTCAAAGTTGTGTAGTTAGTTGTGTAGTTAAAGTGACAAAAGTGTAGTGTTATCAATTGCCTGTAATAGTAGACTCATTCATCAAAGTTCTGCAAGGAAAAATTTTAGAAGTAGCAATAATAAATTCTCCTATGAAGGAAAATGTGACCATAGTTTTAATTTGTTTATCTGTCTGTAGAGTTATTTTTATATGAAGTAAATAAAGATTAGTAAAAAGTTTCGCAGTATTTTTATATAATTTTATATATTTTTATATAATTAAAAAATAAATAAAAAAGGAATTTCTTATTTCTAGAAATTTAAAATATTTTATATATACCTAGGCTTTATTTTTGATATGCTTCGTTTGAAAGTCTTAGTGGGCCAATTCCCACATAAAGGTATTATGCTTTGTCTTTAAGATCTGCTAGTTCGTTTTAGTGTTGCGATTTTTTTAAAGTTTATAATCTTAAAAGCATTATTTGTAATTAATGCATCTTCGACACCTATTGTCCACTTACAGCGCTCGCTTTATCACGTTTCGGAACTAACACTAAATCGCATCGCTAGCTCACAAATCATATTACAAATAATTTTAAGCCGAGTTTCCCAGCATTTTTCTGGAGCATCTTCACGAAATTCGATAGGTGTAAATGAAAATTTGAAGGTACCCATTCCCACACTGCACTGGTTATTATTCTTAAAATCCGGAAAAACTTAAGTAAAACTCAAAGCCCACACCAAACAAGTTTTATTCAATATGTAATATCTACTACATATACGTTTTGAACTAATTAATATATTTTAAGGGGATAAGTCGGATCGGCTGAGTCAAGGGTAATTGTTAGATAACGCGTTTAGGAGTTCGTCCGACAATTACGGGATAAGCATTTTCAGCTGGTTTTCTTTGGTTGCATTTATCTGTAATCACACAAGAAACGTAAGAAGTCATTCAATAAATTAGATTTTTGACTGTTAGACCGTCATACGTTGTTACGATTAAAAGTCGCTGAACACAAAATGAATACACTTAATACAAAATACTAAAATTTACTTACTATAAATCAAACAACGATACTTACTGTATTTACTTATGCACCGACGAAGATCTCTTTCTGTTGACAAATTATCATTCAGGGGGTAAGCTTAAGCTTATAGATTCTTAAAGAAAAAAATATGATTTTAGAAATAATAAGGAATATGGGCGCCATTCACTTGAAAGTCATTACATCATAGGATTGATTATTACATGATCAAAATCAACAAGCGAAAACAGATTCCGATTAAATTGTTTAAAATTAATTAAATTAAATAACTAATCATAATTAGTCAGGTTGACCTTAAAGCAGGTTAATGTGAACAAATAACTTTCACAAATGATTGAGCCAGCATTATCACAATAAGGTATAGTTCAAATTCTCATTTATTCGGCGATAAAAATATCTCTTGTCAAAAAAAGACAATATTAAAAACAATCTTGATAACGTTCTAATAAGGATCCTTAGTTAGAAGAGCAGCTTTACTAGCAAAAAGTTTTCATGGTACAAATAAATTTTATTTACAAACTTACTATAATATACAATCTATCAGCTAATCCTTTCTAAAACGGTAGGTTTTATAGTCCAATAAACCACAAATACCACCACACAAAATGCCTTTTTTATTCACTTAACTTTAGGTACAAAGTACCTCACACCTATAAATGTATAACTTCGGATCACTGGTATAGATGACAAATTTATAACCGTTGATTATTGACTAGAATTTACAGTAATTATGTCTTACATAAATTGGCAATTTACTTTTACTAGGAAAAATTTGAACTAATATAATTCCAATAAAAATGTTCATCATTTAAAGATTTTCCACGCTGCTACATATTTAATTAGCAGAAAGTTGCTTTATCTAGTTTTAAAATTCAAAATAGTATTGAATTCCCCTTGCAAATTGTCAACTAACGACACACTGGATCATTTATAAATTCGTTAACACGAATAGCTAATCTTCACAAATCATAAACTAACTCCACACTGGATTACTTATTAATTTTACTAGAACACAGTACTAAACTTTAATCTAGATTCCCCTTGCTGTCCGATTGCGTCTATTTTATACTTATTTCTCTTTCCAACCCAGCAGTTAAAGTCACCTAATTTTATTAATCTGTGCTTTATATCTTCTATTGCTTCCGCCATATCTTCCCAGAAATCTTCCTTTTTGCTTGCTTTTTCATTTTGATCTGGCCCTTAAACAATTAATAATGTTGTTTTGTATTGTTCATCTAGTCTCAATTCTACTTTTAGTATTCTTGATGATATAAATTCCCAATTAATTAATACTTTTATTAAATTATTTTTTATTAAACATCCTACTCCATCCGCTGCTCTTTTTTCTTTGCTTACCCCACTGTACAATAATAAATGACCTCCTTCCATATTAGCTGTTCCCTGACCTTTCTTTTTAGTTTCGGTAACGGCTAGAATGTCTAGTTCTGCATGTTCAAATTCTTGAGCAAGTTCTTGCTCTTTTCCGTTTATGCTTTTGATGTTCCATGTTCCTAATCGTAACTGGTTCCCCACTTTTCCTATTTTCTTTTTGTTTTCCATTTTCTTCGCAATTTTCGTCATCACATGTCCGTCCGGCATAGTAGTATTTAGGTTTTTGAATTATTAATTTTGCTACTGTTTGTTTTTTCTAGTGCGCTTTTTTCTTCGTTCCATTTCCATTCGGTTCCATCTATTATTATCTTCTTGTAGCCCACTCTAGTTAATTTTTCTTGCTTCTTTTCGTCTGCTGCTCTCTTTCTAATTTGTTTCTCTATATCTCTTTCCTTTTTTGTTAGGTCGTTTATGGTGTTTATATATATTCTTTCCTCTTTTAAATTCATAAGTTTCGTTTTATTTTTCATAATCCTTACTTTGTCTTCAAAGTTTTCTAGTTCCAGTACACTCATCTGCGGTCCTATCTTGTATGCTGTTTTGACAGGGATATTTAATTCAAGTTTCTGTTGTATAAACTTAGACATTTCGTCTTTCAGATTGGTTTCTGCTTCGATGTCTATTTTTAGTCCTGTTATTATTACATTATTACGTTTCTTTTCCCTTTCAATTTTTTCTAGTTTTACATTTATTTCACGCAATTCATTTTTTATTTTTTCGTTCTCGCTTTTAATTGTAGTATTTTTTTCTTTATATTCTCGTTATCTTTTTCTAATTTCATTAACTTACTGCTGAATTTTTGTTGGTTCAGTCTGATTTGGCTCACTTCTATCGTTAAATTTGTTAGCATACTTAATATTGTATCTAATTTTCCCTCTCTTTTTTTATCTGGTGATCTGTGCGTTTTCCTGCTTTTGCCAAAAACTTCTGCTTCCTCTTCACTCGTTGTCGGTTCTTCTCTCTTTTTTTTACCTTCATCTCTATCTATCTGACTCATTTTTAAATTGTGTGTTTACCCTATCTTACTTTACCTTACGAAAACTATATACAATTTAAATTTCGGTAGCTTTGTTAGAAGCGGCTGCAATTTATTTGGGTTAACGTACTCGTTCAATAATTATCACAATTCGATGCGCGCTCTCTGATTTTACACAGGTCTTAGCACGGCGCTTTGCAAACTTCCAGCGTTCCAGGTTCTACGTACGTTTAGTAACTCCTGCGCCGCGAAGTGGCGTGTATTAGTCCGCGTCGACCCCTCGGTGACCGCTACACGCCTCTTGTTCCTTCCCTTATCAGTGTTTTAACCTAACCATGTTACTAGTTGTTTCTTCTTTAATCTATATTGGGTTAAGTTTACTGACCTTATTTTTATTGCAGACTGATTTAGCACTGTTACTTTTATATATGTATACTTTCCTGTAACTAAAACTCACTTTTCACACTATAATAAATTAAATTTTAACTGAGCGTGACGGAGCCGACATGTCGGTTTTCGCGTCGCCGCACTTCGCTCTTAAACTAACTAAAATATGTTTAAATATACAGGACCGTACTAAGTGTATTTAGAATAAATACATTTTCAAATGTATTAAAATGGACCGAAATGGACCTCGAATTTTTAACACGTTACAATGTATAAATAAATGCGTTTTTTAAGTTCTGAACTCTGATTCTCAAACTTAAAGGTTACAGCTCCCTGAAAACCTTACGGAAATGTTAGTCAGGACTTTAAACTATAAATCATTATACGTACCAATAGAGTGCATCTAAATTCCAATTCCTCGGAATATTTTCCTAAATTCTAATTTTATTTTAAGTACCAAAATTATGAATTTCCAAAATTTTTATTTATATATAATTGCACTGTTATATTGAAATATTTTTGGGTATAAAGGAATTTCTTGATTTTGAAGATATTTATAGTCTAAGTTCGAGACTACAATAACTTAAAATAAATAACTTATAAATTAGTTAAACACTGCAATAAAAATGTATATAGATTCTATTAATTAAACTGTGGTATTGAACTCTAATAGTTAATGACACAGCTTTGTTAAAATAACTCACTTTCAGTTTAATAATTTAATGTGGTTTTTGTTACACAGCAGTAATAATTACAATTGTTATTGTTGTGAATTAAATGATATTTGCGGTTATTTGCTTCCAACTATAATACCCAGAATCATCGAATCAAATAAATAGTTATATAAAGATATAAAACAGATTTTATTTATGAAGTAATATGTTGAAAAAATTTTCATATTCATCGTTTTCTAGTTTGGTGAAAATAAAAACAAATGAAAAGTTTGTTCATGTTAAGCAACTTAGTCGGCTGGTTTTCTTTCTTTTTTTTTCTAAAATCCCAAAACCATTTTGCTCGAAGGCAAAAGATATCCGTGTTGAACATAAACTTAGAGAGACGAGGAAAATTCAGGAGTTACAATCTTAACTAAAAGAAGGCACAGCGACATTACATTCCTTTGACTATCCGTATGTAAATTTCTTTTACAGCTTTCTTTAACTTCTTCCATAAAACATTTTACTTTTAAACATTCTTGTTTGTATAATTTTTCTAAGAACGGGTAAATTTAAAAGGGAATGTTTATGTACAGGATATTATCGGGAAAAAGCACACAATTCTGTCTGTAATTTTTAGAGAACCCTTAATAATAAATCGTAATATAAGGATAATGCGACATAAAATAACGGGATGTAGTTTATGTGACTGTAAAGATGAAGTTATGATCACCTTGCGACGCGAGGGCGCTAACCTAAAGTTATTTTTATCGAGAAAAGATGATTAATAGATTCTGGAATAATTTCCTGAAAATCTTTAAAAGCCAACTTTGTGGCGACGACGGTAGTAATAGTGACCTAGAAACAAATCAAACTAGGTTTATAGCTCTTGCTTCATTTATAACCGACAAAGCGTTGCAAAATCGGGGATGTTTATGCCAAACCCCGGAATCGGACTCTAAGCGATTATCATACGGCGGTTCACCGCCTTATGCGTGTTTATCTCGCTTTCAGCTTTTATGTTTTTCTCGGGCTTAGTTTGGCTGGGATTTCAGTTTCTCGAATGTACACTTTTGCGCGGTAGTTCTATTAAAGCTGAAACATTAAACGGTCATTTTATTTCTGCACGTATTACAAACTTGATATAAATGAAGTCTGCTCCTGATTGCGTGGCTGCAGTTTATTTTGTGCATTAAACAAAATGCCATCAAACAATTGTACAACTACAAAAAGTATTTTTATACTCCCCTCTTCAAAACCGAGCACGAACATGAACGTTATTGTCAAACACTTTCCTCGTATTTCAATTCTGCTTTAATATGTTGTCACCCGGGGTGTTAGTGTAGATTAAACTGAACGGGTTTAGGCACGTGAGCAGCAGGAGAACCCGAAAACCTCTTGGTCACGTTCTTCCACATTTTCCGCGACATTCGTGCCATCCAGCCTAGTGTATAATCATCCTTTTCAGATCTTTTTGTATTATTTACCTTTCAGTTCCTAAAATGGCTTTTACTTCACACGTGTGAATAGGAGACATTTCTAACCTAAGGCCTCTCAACAGTTAGGCGTGATTTGCTTTCTCTATTACCCTGTAATGAATGCTTTATATAAAAGTATCTTCTACAAAGTAATCGCCCTTTCTTTCTCACAAATTGCCCAATCAATTTAAATTATTTAACTTTTATTTAGAACCCTTTCGCCCTGTTTGCGTTTCCAGGTCACTTAATGTAATTTTAATTACGAGGTAAAGGCCTAGTGTGGAGACAGTTTAATTTATACTCATTTTGGAAATTCCTTTATAGTACATTTGTTAGCATTTATCAATTATCTAATTTATAAATAAAAGTCAATTTTACATTAAAAGACATTTTCTCAAATGTTTCTAAAAATGTAGTTTGATCAGTTCAGAGTTGAATGTTTAAAGAAGCAAAACTGAGTTTCTATCTTGATCGATTGTCTAACCAGTAATAACATCTTTCTTAGAGCTATTTTACACATACGAGAATTTATGCGAAATTCTTAATCAAATTTTTTCTGAGATTTTTCAATAAGATTTTGGCAAAGAAACTGTTACGTGTCATATTCATATTGTGAAAATATTCACAATAAATCTTTGGATAATTTCTAAAAGTTTTAGGAATTGTGCACAAAACACTCGTAGTTGACGTGTAACACATCGGTTTATTTTGTGTTTAAAAATGGTTATTTGCATTGTATCATATTATTATTTATCTACGATCATACAAAAAGTGACTACTTTTTACACTGATTTCGTGTAAAAAGATAATGTTTATTGAGCTAGTGTTGAGATATAAGTGTAAAAGCCATTCTTTCTTCTTCTTTTTTAAATTTGTGACTTATGTCATGTGTACATATATTCGCGTGCTTAGATTTTTATGTGCTTAGTTGTTTAGCAACCAGATTTATAAATCATTAATATTCATACATCTCTTATAGATATGATAGATATTTATTGCACGCATTGCACGCTAATGCGCACAATAAAAATTTTATGACACTAGTTCACTAAACGTTAACTTTTTACACGAAAATCAGTGTAAAAGTGGTCACTTTTTGTATGATCGTAGATAAATGATTTTTGAATACTTTCCAAACTGGTTGCTATACAACTTAGCGCATAAAAATCTAAGCACGCTAATATATGTGATATTAAAGATACATGACATAAATCACAAATTTTTAAAAATATAAAATGCAATGAATGCTTTAGTAAAGCATTATGATCGTAGATAAAACGTTGTAAGATACACGTGTAAAAAGTTTCTTCATTGCACTTACATCCTTTAAGACACTCGCTCGTACCTCGCTTGTGTGTTAAACCGTTCGCGCAATAAAGAATTGCTTTTTACACTTGTATCTTAAATATCTATAAAATAACCCTGCAATGATTATCAAGCTAAAACTCAAGTAATATTTAATCGTTAGTTGCGCAAAATGTCTTTAGTTTTATTTTATTTATTGAAGTAGACAAAATGCGAACGGCCATATTGCTTTTACAGTGACAGGTCTGAGATTCGTTATAATTTGTTATTGTATGCTATTATTATTAGTAAATATTATGTATCCTAAAATAAATGTTAATTAACTATTTCTAATTGTATATACACCCGGGAAAAAAAAACCGCACCACTTGAAAACACACCAAAAATACCAAAACTTCAAACCGTCATAACTCGGCGGATTTTGGACGAAAATGGATGAACCTTTGAGTGCTAAAAAGTTTAAAGTGTCTAGTTCAAGGCGTGTGAGCGAATGTTACATTTAAGCTTTTCCGCTCTCCGCCATCCCCCGAAGAATAAAAAATGTTTTTGATTCAAAAAATCTCAAAGTTTAACAGTTTGTACGGTGTACCAAAAAAATCGTAGACCCAATCAACCGCCAGGGCAATAAAGTTCAGCACTTTTTCTGTAAAGTTCTCAAAACGTCGAGTGCCTACGATGACTTGGCGAGAAGTTATGAATTTTTGAAATTTTTGTCGGGAGTCTTTCGTCTTCTGCCAGCGACATTATTACCGGTTGAGTTTGAACATTTTTTCTCAAATTCAAAAATTTTGAAAAATGTTTTTAATTAATAAAAACATTTTTTTATTAACTTTAATTTTTTTAACGTGTAACCGCCAACATCAGCGTTACCCGATCTGCACCATTGGAGAAGGAGGTTGTCGGTCGGATTTTACACATCGTGTGTGTGTGTGTGTGTGTGTGTCGCATGCTAACTCCTACCTCCAAAAGAGCAACAATTCGTGCACGTTGAATGCCCGTTAATTGTGGCATTGTAACGCTTCGAATAACTTTCTGATACTGATTAATTTCAACATTAGTAAAATAAAAATCAAAACATTAATTTAGGCACTTGCACATCGGGTAACCTTGTCGGCGGTTACACGTTAAAAAAATGAACGTTAATAAAAAAAATGTTTTTATTAACGTTTTAAAATTGTTTGAATTTGGAAAAGAAAATATTCAAACTCAACCGATAATAATGTCGCTGGCAGAAGAGGAAAAGCACCCGACAAATTGCAGGGTAAATTTTAAAAATTCATAACTTTGCGCCAAAAAATCGTAGGCACTCGAAGTCTTGAAAACTTGACTTGCCTTGGCAGTCGATAGGCTTCACAATTTTTTTGGTACGCCGTATAAGCTGTTAAAGTTTGAAATTTTTTAATCAAAAACATTTTTTTTCTGCGAGCGGTCGCGGGGGGCGGAAAGGCCTTTACGTTACATTCGCTTACACGCCCTTAAACTAGACACTTTAAACTTTTTAGTACTTCATCCATTTTCGTCCAAAATCCGCCGAGTTATGACGGTTTGAAATTTTGGTATTTTTGGTGCGTTTTTTTCCTCGAGTGTAAAATGAATATATATATAAATAAAACTTTTAAAAACAAATGGCTTGTAAATATCATGCTTATTATCACAATATTTTTATTACAATGTATGTCAATAACATCTTTTTGAATAAATTTGAAGATAATTTGTGTTATATTTTATTGCATGTGTAAAACGAGGTGAGAATGCACACCAAAATATTCGCAAATTTATTGTAAAAATTTTAACGAAAATTTTCAGCAAAGTTTTGATTAAGAATTTTGCATAAAATCTCGTATGTGTAAAACAGCTCTTAGTCTCTTTCTAGCTTTATCATTAACAGATCTTCAAAGATTTGTAGCTTGCAGAGGACAAATTACTGAAAAACATTCATCTAAAGAGAGGCTTGCCACAAACAAGTAACTGCAAAACTTGAAGTTGAATGGACACGAGCACGTTAAATAAAAATAAAACACGAAAAGCTGAAAACCTGAAAATACATTTCATGTAGGCGATACCCTTCTACCATACATCAAACAGATAAATATCACGAATGTGATACTTATTTTAGATACCCTTGATTTGAAAGCAATAATATTTATAAAGCAAAGAATTGCAAAAAATAAAAGAATTATAAAATCTCTTTCAGGAAAAGAGCAAATGCAAACTTAAAAATTTAGAGAAGTATGCCAATTCGATGAACTATTAACAAGATGATTTGCGAACAATCCTTCGAAAACAATTGTTCGAATACAGTTATTCGAATGAACAATTCTTCCAATAGGGAATTTTTCCAGAATAACTTAATTTACGAAAAATAAAGGCATTCATGTTAAGATAAGTTTTCAGAAATTAATAATTAATGGGAAATGCTGGAAGTGGAACACATTTCAGAATGAACTGGAAGGCAAGAAAGAGAAAAATACATATAATTACAACATAAGTACACATTTTTAAAAACCACCCTATTTTGCCAAAATAAAGGTGTTGAGAAAAAAGAACCTCAAAATCATTTCCATTTCGGGAAAATGTATTTCTTGAAAAAATCCTCAAAACCACCGCCATTGCCGAAATAAAGTAATCTTTTTAATCTGGAGCCTTAATGTATAACTTGGGGACACATATAGAGAAAATGATTAATTACTTTGCCATTTTCATTTTTAACTTTATAATAAACTTGGGAAACCTCGTCAAGATGTGACGGTCAAAAGGCTAATTTATTGAAAGACTTTCTATATACAACGTTCGTTGTGTGATTGCAATCCTTCGGATTTTCATAACTGATTACTATTTAAGTAAACGCAACAAAACATAACCAGTTGAAAATGAGAAGTCTAGAATTGCCTAGCGCTCCCGTCTCATATATCTCCCTGTCTGACTTGCCCCTCCCTTCCGCTTTATTCGCAGGTGTGTAAGGGTTTGTCTATACCTATATCAGAACGATTCCAAACGGACAACTCAATGATGGATAACGGAAGGCTAGACGCTAAGGCTTGCAGCCGCAGTCATGCGCTATGACTATTTCTAGCATTTGCAATTAAGTTATTATAGCACTTTTAAATAATGCACTCGTATAAATTCAGAAATGATGAGAAGAAAATCTAGAATCGTTCTTAGTTACGTCTTAATCGTTCTTACAGCACATACCGACAGTTTTATCCCCTAGACACTATCAGTGATGGAATTGGTCTGTCTACAAGTGTCAGTAAATTCAAAAGTTAACATGCTGGGTACTAAGAGAGCACTCTAAGTAGATGGCCGATATCGGGCGTCACAAAATAAATATTTTTAATTTCTGCACATAAAATTTGATAAAACAATTTCTGCTGAGCAGAACATGCAAATCACTAGTCTTCAAATACCTGACGATTCCTGAAAGAAACGTCTGATGAATCTTATGAAAAAACGAGTGGGAACCTTTCCCACTCTTTAATAAAGGAACTGATTGTTTATTCTGTCTATTCTATTCATTCTGATCAATCTGCGGAGCAGTAGCATGCGAAGCAGTAGACCCCGAAGCGACGATTCCTGAAAGGGACGTCTGTTGAACTTGTTCTAAAACATAACCATAGGGTATAGTATTATTTTCTTATCATATACGAGACTAAAGGACTTAGTTTCTATTTTATTTTTCAGTTCGTTAGTTTTTGCATGTCTGTTTGTATGTTGTATTCTAAGACAACTCGTTTCAACTCTCCCCGGATTTGTTTGTTTGTTTTTAATATCTAACGAATTACAAAAAAAAACAATTCAAACGTGTACACGGATGATATTGACGATGAAATAGAATAATACCTTGAAATAAATAAAGATTATTAAAAAGTTTCACAGTATTTATTAAAATATAACCTGACAATATTGTTTCGACAGCTAAGCTGTCATTATCGAAGGTAATATAAATATAAACAAACACGTCGCTAAGGTAGGTACAAAAATAGGTAACTAGATAAAAATAATAATAATCAGAATTAAATATGTAACACTTCCAGTAACGGAGAATTACTCAGCTCAAGCTGTTCATCCATTAAAGGTACCCTGAGTTTGTGTTTGTATATCTCAATGGCTTCTAAAATGTCTAATTTGCCTTTGTTATTACAAAAATGTAGAAATTTAATATTATTTTGAGGAGTCATTGTGTGATTTTGTTCTAAAAGGTGTTTGGCGTAATTAGATTTTTTAGGTGTTTGTCCAATATATACCGAATTACAAAAAGAACAATTTTAAAGGTAAATGCCCGATTTCATGATATCAAGTGTTCTGTCTTTTAGCATTAAATAAAAATGAAAAAGTGTTAGTGTTGATTTTAAATATTATTTTATAATTGTTGGTTTTTCTTAGTATATGTACAATTTTTTCTGATATTTTTCCAAAATATGGTATAGATATGTAATTTGTGTCTTCTGTTTGATTGTCAACGGGATATATTCTTTTGATAGCTAACCTATAATCTTTTTGTTTAATTAAAGTGTCAATCATGTTCGGATTGTAATGATTTGCATGTGCTAGTTGTTTAATGGTTGATATCTTTTTGCTAAAATCTGGCTTTGTTAGAAGAATAATTAAAGCTCTGCGTACTAAACGCTTGAACTATTCCCCTAGAACATACTTGTGTGCCTTTGATAATGACATTGATGTTAAAACAATATAGTCAGGTTAAGAATCTAAAATAAAACTTGTGAAACTTTAACTAATCTTTGTATTTATATTATATTTCACATTTATAAAATAAAATCTTATTCATTTATAAATGTGCAATTTGCTTCAAGCCAGGGGCTGCTGAAATACTTTTCGTGTAATAATACTTGTTTCGTCTCAGACGTTAAGGAACATTCAAAAACATCACAATCATATTTTAGTTTTCCTCATTTAATAATTCCAGTGCTCTTGAAAGTAAACTCACTAAAATTGAAGTGCTATCCGTAACAACTCTACACAAAAATCAGAACTGGGAAAGAGTATTGGGTAAAGATTTTAGAGTTGAAATTTAGAGTAGAAAAACATTTTTTAAACTCTATTCTTATAACAAAAATAATTCTTCACTAATGAACTGTAGTCTCTTTCTATATGTATTATTAATTAACTCTGTATAGATTGAATATTCAATCTAATAGTATTCTACTCTAAAAGTATAATAAGAATTACTATACTTTTAATTCTTTTAAGAGAAAAAAAGCCGTTAAAGAGTAATCTAAATTGGTATTTTTTTGTTAGTGTTAATGTTAATCTAGGCAGAGTAAATAAAACGAATTTGCACCAATAGAAAGTTTTCCATCGAAAGTATTAAATTTTGCTCCACTTACACAAAACAATACACTTGACAATGTATTTGACAAGAGAAGCGTGTGCGCTCTATAACGACACTAACAAAAAAATGGTGACAAGCTGCAGCCGCATTCGACTTTGTCCATTTTGATAATACAAATAAAGTGCATAAAATCCATGTTCAGTGTTTTATTTACGAACAATAAACAAAGATATTGAAAAATTAGATAAATAAAAGCAATAATTAATATCTAATTCGCAGAATAAAAAAGTAAATATGAACTTTGGCGGAGTGTTGCGGAATCTCCTATTAGAATTTCATGAATGTAGGCAAAGAGCAGGGGCAGTAGTTCACTCTAGCAACGCGGAACAGCCATACCACAGTATATATAACAATCAGTAGATTCACTTGCATGCGACCCCATTCATTTTATTAATCCACCTTCGAATATCACGCCCATAAACGAAGTAGTGGACCGACGTTTATAGGTCGGGATCGCCGGTAAATAAAACGCAGAGCCGCATTCAATAAAATGTCTCGAACAAATATGTAAACAAAATCTCTTGTTATATAATAGTATAGTAAAATATGAAGTAGAATTATGTGTAGTGAACCATTTGATTGAAGTTGTCTTACTTATAGAATCTAATAAATAAAACGATAATCAATTTAGATATTTAAAACATTTATTAAACTAAGTTAGAAGAGTTGTTTCTTGTTACATCGTTAATTACCAACTAAAGTTACATTATTCTTTCAAGACATTGACCATATTCTTGCGCTGCAATAGTCATTTCATTTTATTTAGAAATAATTACGAACAAATGCATAACTGTTTACAATTTGAATACCTGTTCAACAAACAAATGGAGCATCTAGGTTACCGAAATCATATACGTACAAAATAGGGGAGATGAAATCAATTTACACTATAATAATAATAATAATAATAAAATTTATTTTCATTCATATTAAATTAAAGACACAATGACAAACAAAATGCTAAAAAGAACAATCCTAACGCACGCTTTGACTTTTTTAACAGTAGAGAGTAACAAAAGACGCTTTAGTTCACACCTGTTGATAAGGCGTTGACCTAGATTGTTGAAATCTTTTAATAAATCAGCATAAAAAATTTTATTATGTAGGATTTCGTAATCGCTTATTTGTTCTATTACGTGTTAGTAATTCAATTTTTAGCAATTGGTAAATATATACAAAAGTGAATTCTTAAATACGGCATTGTTTTTACAAGCGTATTTATTAAAAAATAATAGTATGTAGGAAAAAATAACCTGAAATTGGAAACCTGAAAAAACTAATTGTAGTTCTTTCCGAGGTATTTCTACAGCCTTTCAAATCCACGTTTACTTTAAAAGGTTTTTCTTATTCTGAAAGATTAAACCTCTAATATGTCAAACACGTAAAACGTGGTTTTAATTTGCCCATTATTAAAAATCACCCTTCTCTGCCCCAATATGGCGGCGGTTTGCGTTACTCTGATCGACCAGCTGGCCTAGGTGACTAGATGCAGTGACTCTAAACACTGCTCCCGTCAACTGCCATCTATGAATAGACTACTGTAAAATTTTGAAAAGTTAATAATGCTGATGAAGCATTATTTTTTGCGCAAAAAAACCATCACCGAAACCAAGAAAAAGCTTGATAAATACTATCGGGACTCTGCACCATCAATTTCAATGGTTAAGAAGTGGTTTGCTGAGTTCCGATGAGGTCGTACCGGCACAAGTGACGCCGATAAGTGACAAGTGAAGGTCGCCCAAAAGAGGTCGTCACACCAGAAATCGTCGATAAAATCCATGGAATGATATTGGACGATCTCAACTGAGCGGGTACATCACGTTTTACATGAATATTTGGACATGAAAAAGCTATCCGCGCGATGGGTGCCGCGATTGCTCACACTCGACTATAAGCGCAACCGTTTGGCCACTTCAAAGGAGTGTTTGGCGATGTTCAGCCGCAATCCGAACGTGTTTTTGCGGCGTTTCGTTACCGTAGACGAAACATGGATTCATCACACTATACCAGAGACCAAGGAACAGTCAAGACAGCGGGTTTGTCCGGGTGAACGTGCACGAAAAAAGGCCAAGGTGGGTCTGTCGGCCAACAAAGTCATGGCCACAGTTTTTTTGGGATGCACGTGGTGTCATTCACATCGATTACCTTGAAAAGAGTAAAACGATCACCGGCATATTCTCCAGATTTAGCTCCCTGTGACTATTTCCTGTTTTCAAACCTGAAGAAATGGCTGGGCGGTAAGAGATTTGGGTCGAATGAAGAGGTCATCACTGAAACAAACGCCTATTTTTAGGGCCTTGAGAAAACCTATTATTTGGAAGGAATAACAAAAATTTGAAAAACGCTGAACTAAATGTATCAAGCAAAAAGGAGACTATGTTGAGAAATAAAACGCTTATTTGCCGAAATAAATATCTTTTATTCAAAAAGTCACTAACTTATTAAACCACCCTCGTACTTACCACTAATGTAAAGAGTTATCTTGATTCGGAATTCCAGATGGCAAAACCCTTATATTTGGAAATAACTATAAAAGGTCGTTGACATATAGTTTCTTGGATTCTTTGTCAAGATTAATGAAAGCAGACAGCTGATATTTAAGAAGTGGAAAAAATAAAGTTCGCAATCTTGTGGCGTCAAATATTTAAAAAGGAATTAAAATAAAAACGTGAGGTTTTAATAGCAGTTCGTTTTATTATTAGTTAAAGAAATTTGTGATACCAAAATTAGTTAAATAATTATAAACAAATTATATTCCTTAAAATTTAAATAAATAATTTTTTATAGTTAAAGAAAATTTAAGCATTTATTGAAAGCGATTTATTAATTTCTTAAAAGAAAATTTAACTATTTTGAGATTAATTGAAAATTAATTAAATTTTTAAAAAGTCTATTTACTTCCTATATTAGAAAATCTATTTTTCTGGTATCAATTATAATTTTTTTGTTGTTCATTGTCTTAATAAAAATAAAATTGTGTTATTATTTTGGAAAGTTATTTATGTACGAGTCCCGTTCCAGTGAAGTTCGCACGCTTCTATTTCTGTTAATCGGCGCCTCACAATTTTCACCCTGGATTTTTTTGGTTTTTCGAAGTAGCTATTTCTTGTTGCAGAGTATTTCTTGTTGCTTCTTGTCTAGAGTAAAGTAACATACTGACCTCCTATATTATAAGTTATGTTGTTTTATTGCTTATTTGCGTCCGCAGACTGTTCGGAATTGAAGGGGCGGCGTAAAGAAACCATTCGATTGCAATTCATGAAACTTAACATGGAATAGGTGCAAAGACAGTACTTCACTCTCACAAGAAAAAACAGCTGCTATGTATATCAGAAAAAATTGCGGGCATCCTTTAAATAACAAAAATAGAAGTGTGCGAACTTCACTGGGACTGGGCTCGTATGTGTTTTTCTATTGTTGTGCCCATAATTATAAGAATATAGAAAACTGTTAAAGCGACCCGCTTAAAAAAGTCTCAATTCTGTGGAAAATAATGCAAAATATTTAGCGGGAGCATTATTTTATTTATAGGTAAGCAAGTTGAGTATTTTGTATTTTTACCTTTTTGCAATCATCATTTGTGTCTGTATCCAATATATTAAATCTCCGTATATAAAATATATCAATACATATATTAATTTTACATTACTAGTGAACGTAATAGTCGTAAATTCTATGCAGTAAATTAACTTGAAATAATTGTTAGTAAATAAGAAATAATTGTTTAATCTTTTACGAAATTAAAAATAAAATTATCATAAATTTTAAGCGAATTAACTCTGACTCACTCTTTAAACTAAACCCTCATTGTTTCCCCTTATTGTTTAATTTCTTATCAACTTAATGGATTGGACGAAGAGGTTCTATCGAATGTCCAGCTCGTTTTCGTTTAGAGGGATTTCTAAAAAGTAAAGCCTACCTAATCCTCTACAAGGGAGGAAATTGCAATAATAACACCGGACACAGTAGAAAATGCTATTAATGGATATTACTCTCGTTCTGGTCCCTGTCAACTTGTGCATGAGTTTAAGTGCTAATCAATTTACGATAAATGTTTACTTCTTTCAGGCTGTAATTGTAATTTAATTTTACTAATTAATTGAGTTGTTCTAATAGACTTTAGGATGAAATGCGAGAAGTATTTCCGTATTTGCATTTCAACTTAACATGTTTTAAGATATAACGCTCAGAAAATTCTAAATCATTATATTTTACTGTTTTTATTAACAATAGGGACTGTTATATTATTGAGAATTTCATCTCCAACCCGTGTCCTATAATTTAGTTATAATTCCCAAAGGTAAATAAAACCCGAAATTCTAAAAATTAGAAATGTAGTACTTAGTATGACTCTTATAAGTTACTAAAATCATAGAAGAACATCTAAAAACTTGAAGTTTGTTTATTTATTCATTTGTTTGGTCCCCTTATTGTATTTCTTTACTAAACTGCACACATTTAGTCATTATCTTGTAAAAGACTGTACATATATATTTTTGGAACATATGTACGGGTTGCAAATATAAATTTAACTTAGCAATATTAATTAAATGCTTCAGATAGGGCAAACGTAAAATTAAATTGACGTTCTATTCCTTCTAAACTAAATTATTGTCTACTATTTTGTCGCAAGATATCTTTATATGTCTTCCTGTCTCATATTTAAATATGTATTTTTTAATTATAGTCCGTCCGCAAATCATGCAAAGTACTAAATTAAACAGACAGCCAGGGAAGCGGATTACTGCAATTACTACATTTTGTGGCTGCTTATAATAACAGCAGAATTTACGGTTTTAAGTAGCAAGTGACAATAGAAAACCCTTGTAGTAATCCGCTTACCTGTCTTGTCAGTTTAATATATTACTCCGCATGGTTTGCGGACGGACTATAGAATCGAAATATAGTTTATCAAAATTTAATACTTATAGGTAATGAAATGACTAAAGGGTTCCGTTTTTGTTGTGTATGTCGCAAAATCCTCGAATTAAACAAATAAATAAAAGAATAAAAGCCCCGCAATGGGAGCTATTAGTGACCCTCAAGATTTCTATTGAAAACTCAAAGGGCCCCGCGCTTGGACTAGCCATTTGTAACAAACTAATTTTTGCAACAAATAAAAGCCCTGCACATAGACATCAATTTGCAACATGGATAATTTCAACAAAAAAATAAAGCACCAAAGTGATATGCTTACGCAAAATATAGCTTTCGGAAGAGAGCTCTTATTTATTCGAATTATCTTCAGAAGCTGTGGATGTTAATCACAAAGGCTTCCTAATTTCAGATCAAGACAGAAATAATTAAACAATACATAGGGTGCTATCCAAATTCTTTGTTGTTATTGTTTAAAAGCAAGGATAGGAATCTACAATTTGGAAAAGACCTGATGACCTCACCTGATTTGTGTTAAATTCTTAACGCGTTTTTTACTGTTATTATTTTAATTCTGTTAAATGAACTGAAATGAAATAATTTGTCGTTCAAGCTATAACAAATGATTGGTGGTTTTTAACTTCGCAGGAAATTAGAAGAGCATATTTTCCTTATGAACATGTGGTCGCTTCCTGCTAGTTTTCGAGAAAATCGCATTTTAAATTTTAAGTCCGCCCATTGTACTGACATTACATTAAAATACGAAACAAGTAAAAACAATTATTTTCTAAATTTTTAAAATTTTTTAGTACAACCTGTACAGTTGAAGTATAGTGTAGTTGAACTCTGAACACCTTTTTTAAAACTGTATCTTCGGATGTTGCAGTTATTTTCACTTTTACACTTGTTGACTTAGTTATTATTTATATTTTAATAATTTAGTCTACCGTACGGTGATCAGAACTGATATCAAAACAAATTCAAATCCGCATTTATTAATGATTCTTTAAAGAAAATTATGAAAAATAACTTGTCATTACTAGAACACAAGACTTCCAAAATCTAATATTATTCTATTATTAGCAAAAATACCCACAAGGGACACTCCAAATTTAATAAGAATTAATCCCACCGAGACAGATTATCAGATTTTTCGGAAAAAGCCACTATTTATTCTGTAGGCGTCAGATTAACTCAAATTATCAAGCTATGAAACACGTCAGCAGATTATTACAACTTTTAATTCCACATAAGGGTTTAAACAATAAACCCAACGAATCGATACCGTGACCGGAGCTTTCTTAAAAGCTCACCAAAGATTTGAGGTAATAGGAATTACCCGCTCGCAAACTACTACTCAAACGCAAAACCAATTCATGGCTAGATGCTAGACGAGAAAGCCGAGACGCGTGCTTTTGCACATCCTAGTTCCTAGTCTCCCTGAAGCGAAAAATGACCATATCCTTCTAAACCTTAAGAAGGACGGCTAATATTCCAGAACTATCCACTTAATTGCACTTAAATATATAAACATTCTTGCTACCAATAGCAAATTTAGATGAAAATCTCTCTGGTATGTTTATTAAAAAACGCAGGCAAATAAGATTCTGAGACCCGAAACCAACTTATTAAAGTGCACCTAGCTGTAATGTTAAGTAAAGCCCGAATTATAGTTCTAAAAGCGTTTTCTTCCTTTGTGAACATTTTAATATTGAAGAAAAAGTCAGCATTGTAATGCCTAGAAAAAATCATAAAATACAATATATTTTTGTTAAACTGAATCTATTAGATTGCTTTAAAATAATTAACTTTTATTTCGTTGGTCATTTTACAACACAAGCAGAAACTCTTTACATACCTGCCTAAAAAGAAATATGATCTTACAGAAAAGTAAATAATGCTTACACAAAAAATAATTTTATTGCAACGGATACAAAGACGTATATATTGTTAATTTATACATTTTTTGAATTTAAAATAAAGAGAAAAGATTTCAAGAAAAAGATTTAACTTAATGGCTTGTTAGAGTTGGTCTACTAAGAAAGTTATGAAATTTAAAATAAATAAGCAAACACTTTGTACCATTATATATTTCCTGACTTATCTGATCCTATAGTTAATAGTAATTTAAACTCCAGATTAATAGCATTATTTTTCGTTAATTTGAATTCTTTTACTTCTCGTTTAAATATTTTCAGAAATCTCTGTTTAAACCAGTTTAAATAAAAATCAATTTTTTGTATATAATATAACTTTTTTCAACTTATCTTAAATAGCATTTAAGCATCAAAGAGCATTTTCCCTATTTTCTGCTGTTTTAATGCTCTCGTATGTTATGGTATACCTTTCAGTTAAAATTTATCATTCAAACTCGGAAATGTATCATAGAATAGCAAAATTATTCTTATCTTCTTTGAAGTTACGAAAAACTAAAATTACAACAAATATTTTATTACTATTAAAAAATGTATAGAAGGCAATTACAAAGATAACATCTTTTAAACTTAAGTTTAAAATATGTTTAAAAACAAATACGTAGTTTAAAACATAGTTTGATATGTTAAACAAGTTTTAAACAAAAAAAATTGTGTACATGCCAACCTTGGCCACTCAAATTCCTTGTACAAAAATAAAAATTCAAAATTGCTAACAAGCAAAGACAAAAAATGTTTTAACATTTATTTAAGAGGTTCTTAGAGAATTGCTTCTCTATTCTTTAGTTTAAAGTAGGCTACAGCTTACGTTAGGTTAGAGGTATTAAAGTAAGAAGTATAAAGTATACCAAGTTAGGTTAGTTTACATCGATGTCTAGCGATCTATACATAGTTCGAAACGTTGCTATATACACTTGCTTATACACTTACAAGAAATAAATTTTAGAAGAAATGTAACAAATAAAGGAATAACTTAGTTAACAATCAATGGCACATATTTATATCGTTTCCTCAAGGCATCTTGATTGAAACTACTTTCTAATTTTTTAAAAATATGTATGAATTCTTTGTTTTAAACAATCGAATGTGAGTGAATATTACTTTTAACATTACAGTTTTTACTTACTGGCCACCTTAACCTCCTCGTACATATAGCAACCTTCTTGTAAAATTGAGCCGATCAGATCAATTCATCAATGCTTAATCATAATTAATTGGTTAAAATACAAACAAATAAAACATCAGAATAGCAATACCTACAATCATTAGACCAAGGTTTAAAATTCAACTCAAAAGTCATTTAAATATTAGTGATATTGAACTTCTGGCTACCGAATCTGAAAATATAATTTGCAATAGCGTTAATATAGATGATAAAAATTCAGTTAGATGCATATACCCACTGCTTTGAACAAAATAAATAAAAATCTTACTAATAATAATAACAATCTCAATAAACAATAAAGATTTAAATAAACAATCCCAAAAAGTTTTAAATCGTTCAGTTGCAAAATTAACAACAACCTCTTATAGTAACAAAAGCCGGCAAAGGTAACTGTGCCATAATCGTATAGAAAAATAAGTATTTTGAAGTAGTTAGTAAATTTGCTTTTAATAATTTTAAATAAAATCAAAAATCTCATATTAATAAGTTTGTCAAAAAAGTTAAATTCCATTAAAATGTTCTCTGAGATCCTAAAACTCATTATCAATCGTGTTTATTTAATTGTGAATAATCCAAACACCCCAAAACTTTATTGTTTATTAAAAATTCATAAAACAAGTAGTAGAGAACTACACGAAATTCCTCTAAAACCTGTGGTTTCGTTCACTAATACTCCTACCTACAAAATAGCAACTTGGTTTAATCAATCACTCAAAAACAACTTATCTTTAAATTTTAATTACAGCATTAAGAACAGATTAACGACACCAAAAATATCTCCATTGATGATAGTTTTTTACTTGTATCTTTTGACATTGCTAATTTATTTCCAAGCATCCCTAAAACAGAATGTCTTGACCTATTTACGGATAAATTATTTAATTCTGACATCAGTAATGACTTAGCTAACTTATTACACAATTTTCTTAAAATTTGCTTGGAACAAAACTAATTTCAATACAACGAAACAGGATAGCCTGTACATGGGTTCTACGTTAAGTTCTCCCTTTATCAGCAGAAATCTTCCTTAATAATTTAGAAAACAAACATCTAAAAAACTATAATACTTGGAACATAAAATTGTTTACTGGGGTCGTTATGTGGATGATGTTTTTTGCATTTTTAAAGGCACTATAGATCAATTAAATTAATTTGTCTCATTTATTAATGCTTGGCATAATAATATTACCTTCACGTCTGAACACAATTTGGACAATTTTTTAAAAACTTCTTAGATTTAAACATATCAATCAAAAACAACAAATTAAAATTATTAAAATTTGATATTTATAGAAAAAGTACTTCTACTGATAGTGTAATACCTTTTACCACTCTACTCATCCCACTTTAGTCATAAAACCGCTACGTCCAATTCTCTAGTTAGTTTATTCTCTATCTCCTTATCTCAAAATAATTTAAAAAAATAACTTAACACAATTAAACAAATAGCCCATAATAATAATTATAATGCCGAATTAATCAACAAAATTGTTAACAAGTTTCAAATAAAACATTGGAGACATAATATTACTTCTCTATCACTCAATAATCATCTTGGCAAAAAAACAGGTTCGCCAATTAAACATACTTTGGTAAACGCTGATTGATTCTCTAATGTATTCAAGCAACATCAAATAAATATTTCTTTTTCAACCCACATTGATCTTTCAAAATTATTTAACAAAAACAAATATACAACCCCCACACATTCACAGAGAAGTGGGGTATACAAATAACTTGTCAGAGTTGTGCTAGTTTTTATATAGATGTTACGAAGAGGTGTTTCGACACTAGAATTAAAGAACACTTGTTGAAGCAATTGTTAAGCAGAATTAATCGAAATCAAACTTTGCAGATCACATTTTAGAATCTCTATACGACTTCGGTCATGACAACGTCGAGTTTTTACATTTTTGCAATAACCATAAGTTAAGTTTAATACTAGAACCATTACAAATTGCTAAAAATAAAAATAATCCAAATATTTTTAATTTTCTCTCAACTCTTTTCAAAGTAAGTATTAGATTTTGTGTGATATCTTTGTAAAGGTTTATCTCTTAAAATTCCGACTCAGATGCCAAATTACCTTTCACCTGTTTCATAAACTATTTTTCAAAATTTTACACAACAAAATAATGGCCACCAAAGACAAATAAGGTTTCAACCCGTTAGCAATTCACAAATCCCAGCTGGTGGTTACCATCCATTATCAAATTCAACACTAAATCTACAAACAAGTATATCTCAAATCCTGATAGTATTAGCGAATCTATCTGAGAGAAGTGTAGAAAGTGATTTGTATCAGTCCGATGAGAATGACAGGGACTCCGTCAACAAATGACAAAACGTCAAAGGTGTTAAATGAAAAAGATCAAAAAATCTCAGGACCAACCGACAAATACTACAAATGGAAATCAAATGCTCAAACAACAAACAAATACTCTGTACTTGTACTACAAAAATACCGAAAATAATTTAGAGACAGTAAATACAGAAACTATACCTAAACAGCCTTCAATCTTTGTGCACGGTGTAATTCATTACGAGATGATGCTAACGAATTTATTAGCCAAGGTGGAAGCCGAACAATATACAACAAAACTTTAGAAGATAACGTCGTTAAAATAAACACAAAAGACCCGAAGGCATATACAGAAAATTAATAAACACCTTATTCACCACACATTTCAAATGAAACAAGACTGCCCACCGCCCCTACAAAGTAGTCATGAAACATCTCCATCACACAACACCAATAGAAAAAATAAAAAACGCTCTTAAAGAACTAGGTCACAATATAAGAAATATGTTAAACATTAAAAACAAACGAACTAATGAAACGTTATCCATATTCTTTACAGACCCTGAACCGTCTGAAAATAACAAAGACACATCCGAACCTTAGCCAATAAGCATGTCCTTTTTTAACCTCCAAAGAAAAATAATGAGATAGCGCAATGCACAAGGTGTCAAAATTATAAACACGCGAGGACATACTGTAACAGATCACATGCTTGCGTTAAATGTCGCGGATCTCACAACACGCAAACGTGCCCCAAATCAAGAAATACTCCAGGTATATGCCAGGGCTGTCACCCAGTTAATTATAAAGGTTGCGTTGTCTATCAAGAATTACAAAAAAGTACAATCCAAACAAACAAGCTGCTAGTAAATTATACCAATTAACAGAACAACTTTCTATTACTATTACCAAATCAACAAAATAATCAAAACTTACCCAACAAAGCTTTTCCTCAGATCCATTATATGCACATTCGTCCAACAACAAGATCTAAGTCCAAGACCAATTTTTGATGAGTTTAAAAAAATGCTCATCAGCTTCCTACGAACTTCTTACGAAATGCACAATGGAATTCTAAATTTAAATGTTTCTAAAACTCCAATACATAGACATCCTGCTAGTGTCAGAATCACAATTTACTGCCAGATCCTATATAAATATTCCCCATTACAATATTTATCATACTCAGCACCCGGAACTGCACACGGTGGGTCAGCAATAATATTCAAAGTTCAATTGTACATCATGAATTATCTGCATATCAATCTGACTTCCTACAAGTCACGTATTTCAAGTTAAACAGATTCCGACTGCAATAAATGTCTTAGCCTTCTACTGTCCCCAGACACAACTTCGCAAAACAAATGCTGCAACCATTCTTTGATTCCCTAGGACAGAAATTCATAGTAGGAGGAGGTTTTTACTCCAAGCATACGCACTGGGGTTCACGCTTAACCACAACGGAAGGCAGAGAGTTATATAAAATATTACTACTAATAGATATAAACTATAGCTATCTCTCCATGGGCATCCCAAATTATTGTCCATCTGAATCAAATAAGCTGAACAAAGCCACAAATGGATGCATAACTACTAACTACAATCAGCACGTTGGAGTGCAACCCCACAGTCTACCCACATTCAAATAAGTAGTTCCAATATCCCATACTAAATAAAGGAAATAGTAAGAAAAAAAAGTTGAAAAATTACTTCTAAGACGAGTAAGAAATAGCTCGATGCAAGATGAATTGTTACCCAACCACCATTTCGGTTTCCGACATCATCATTTCACAATCCAGCAATGCTATCGTATAACAAATATCATACAAATTGCACTTCAAAGCAAACATTTCTACTTTGCTGTGATGTTATGTCAGATAAGCATAGAGGGCTACTATATAAAATAAAGAAAGCGTTCCCACACGAATCCTACCTCATATTGCTTTTGTATTTTATTAATAGAACCTTTCAAGCCCCAATTGAGAATTGAATACACAAGTGGAGAATAATCATCAACGTCCAACGTGTCCACCAGTCAACCTCAACAATACTCCTATTCCACAATCAGAGGAAGTAAAGCTTCTGGGACTGGGGCATCTCGACAGGTGCTTAACTTGGAAAACTCATATTAACAGAAAGCGCAAATAAATGAGTCTAAAATTAAATGAGTTATTCTGGCTTTATGGAAGGAAATTTCCCTTAATGCTAGAGAACAAAATCCTACTGCACAAAAGTATAATCCGCCCAATCTGGACATGGATGCCAACTGTGAGGATGTGCCAGACATTCTACCCTCGATATCATGCAACGTTTTCAGTCGAAAACCCTTCGAAATATGTCAAATGCACTATTCTTGTGTCGAATCGCACCCTTCATGCTTACTTCAACATCCTACATGTGCGAGATGTTACCAACAGTACGCCATTAATCATTATAACACTATAGTCCAAAGCCCGATTAGTATTCTTACCGAATATTAGCTCATATAATCTAATATATTTCAATTATTAATAACATTTCCAAAAGAAATAAAATGAGAAAGGTAACACAAGTGGGTTGCCATTTAAGATTGTTAGTTGGTGTGGCTGGGGTGAGAGGGTAGGTAGATGCGAGTCAGTTAATACCTCATTTTAGTTACTTCCTGTTATACGAGGCATATCCACAAACTAAGTTTCGATTGGTTATAAAAATTACAAGCATTTTTTTTGTTTAATTTTCTTGATTATTACTTGCTTCAATGAATCTTAAACTACTTCTCAACATAATTGCCATTAAAATTTAAACATTTATCGTAGCGTGCTACAAGCTTTTGTATACCACTAGCTGTGAGATCTGCTTCTAATTTTTTCATCCAACTTTACCACTGCTTTTACATTATCATCGGTGTTGCATCGCTGGCCTGCTAAAAATTTCTTAAGGTGAACAAAGGAATAAAAATCACTAGGTGCAAGATCGGAGCTGTGGGGTGAATGATAAAAAAGTGGCTGTGTGCAGTCGTGCATTAACATGCAACAAAACAATTCCGGAACCGAGAAGATCTGGTCTTGTTCCCTGCACTATGATATTCACGAGCAAGATGCCATGCCTGTCCCAAAACATGGTGGTTTGTTTGAATTTTTGTTTTGTTTTCGGTAATCCACTAAGTGCCATTGTATCGCTTACTGTGTGACATGAGTAATCCAAGTTTCATCTCCCGTCACAATATGATCCTAAAATCTGTCACCGCCAACGAGGTATCGCTCCAAAAATGCCATTGCTGCTGCCATTCGCTTTGCTTTGTGTTTCCCAGTGAGCATTTTCAGTGCCCATTTTAAACACAATTTTCGATAATGCAATTCTTTGTCACAATTTTATGCAACAAAGATCTTGAAATTTGTGAAAAGCGAGTGACCAATTCTGAAAACCTTCCATTCTCATGAATTTTCTCATTCACTTGTTGAACCAAATTCTCAGTGTAGTGACTAAACATGGCATACCGCTTTCCTTTTCATCGTGCACGTTTGTCTCGCTTTCGTTAAATTGTCTGCACCACCTTCTTACCATTCCTTCACTAATTGCGTTTTCACCATATATTTACTTCAAAAATTTGCCAAAAAGTTTCTGCGGGCCGAAAATTTTTTGCAATCAAAAATTTAATTACTGACTTTCCTGCTTTCCTGATCAGATTTGTCTGGAACCTACCTGCCCATAGGCGCAACTAGGCGGGAACTGGGGGGTGCTAAACACCACCAATTAAAATCAAAATTGGCACCTCAATTGAAAATGATTTTCAAATTATATTTGGGATTTCTTCAATTAACAAATAAACTGAAAACATAACCGCCAAAAACACCAAAAAAGCACAAAAGAAAATCGAATTAGCACATTCGGATAGGCGGCACAGCAGGTGTGGAAATTTCGATGACGCGACACTGAGTTGTGTATCGGTCCGCTTCAGATCTTTTCTAATTTAGGCATATTTAGTAATTTTTCTAAGTTGTTGAACTTAGGCCTCTACTATAAGCCGTGCTATAAGTAGATACTATAGGTGTACAGGGTGGCTCACGTAAAGTGACCCTGTATCTTATTTTGGAAACTGTAAGGGTTAAAAGAAGTTAAAATCCAAATTTAGTTGGTATAAAGCAAATTTAAATTATATAATATTTTTGTACCTAGGGTGTTAGTAATATAACTAGAAACCTCGTAATGGGGGAGAGCTGTAATGACTAACATATTTTCCTTATCAACATGTGATCGCTTCCTGCTAGTTTTCGAGAAAATCGCATTTTAGATTTTAACTACGCCCACTGTATTCACATTACATTAAAAATACGAAACAAACAAAAAACATTTTTTTTTGTAAATATGTATTTTTAATTTTATTTTAAATTTTTAAACAATTTAAAAAACTGTTTGCTTGTTTAGTATTTTTAATGTAATGTGAGTACACTGGGCGTACTTAAAATTTAATTTATAAAATAGAAAATGTATATATGAATTGGGAGATACGCCAAAGCTGAATTATATGCAATATAAATATACAGGATGTTGCATTTGAAAAAGGTGAGATATTTATGTTCCAAAATTGGTATGTTTGGGCTAGTGGATTGAACACCCTGTTTATTATTCAACAATAAAGTTATGAAAAGATTTAGATATTTATAAACGTCCGTCGTATATTACTATAATAATTATTAGTTAAATGTAACTTACAGTATGTGAATATACTTTTTAAGTATTTTCAAAAAAAAAATTGAGAAACTGCATTTACCCAAAAACTGCGCCGCATATCTGGATATATGTAATAATCAAAAATACTTTAAATAAAGTGTAGAATTAAAAAGTATAAAGATTGATTGTAAAGACGTGTTCCATGTATAATAAAAAAGTTGAAAGTAGCGTAGCAAAACGATTCGCCCTGTATATACAAAACTATTATAAAAATAAAATGTATTGTATACCAACTAACTTTGGTATTTAACTTTTTTTTCGTAACTCTTAAAGTTTCCAAGATAAGGTACAGGGTCATCTTACGTGAGTCTGCCTGTATCTACATTATGCATAAATAAAATAGGTCGTATTCTCAGACCATCATTCAAGGTGTCGTTAACTAAAGTTATGATTAAAATCAACAAGAAAAGAGATAGCTTTATCTAATTCTAATAGGTGGGAAAAGGTTAGAATCGGTCGAGATGGTAATTAAACGTGTTATTAACTTAATAGTGAGATGTGAATACGGCCCAATACCTTTATTGAAAAAGAAAATAATTTAATCTGAGATTCCGGAACAATGGCGTATTTAGAGGGGTTATGGGGGTTGAAGCTCCCGAAATTATCTTAATCTAGTTCATGTATTTACCGAAACTGTGTTTTCCTGTAAAAATCCGAACATCTAGTAGTGGCTCCCCCCCCCCCGAAAAAATACTAAATACGCCATTGTCCCGGAATACCTATACATGGGTGCTAGCTAGACACTAATTAAGCAACTAAAATAAATATAATAACGCAGAAAGAAAAAGGACTCTTATAAAGTGTTGCAAACAAGAAAGAAAACTAAACACCCTTGGGACAATTTCGAACTTTAGCCCCTCAAAAAGTAGACGCTAGTTGCGCTTATGATCCCGCCATTTGATCAACACATATCCACGATTGGCACTTAATTTATGAATATGCCTCGTAGAAACATTTTCGAGAAATCTTTTATTCCTGAGCTACAGCTCATTGCAGGTTTTGAAATTGTCATCTTGTATGTGGGGATGATTGAAAAGTCGGTGATGGCCATATTCATGCTGCTAGTAGGCGTTTTCAAGTGTCAACTGTGTCAAGTTACGAACAGATTTTGGACATGTTAAACTTAATATATTGTTAGGGTATATATATATTGTTATGATTATTAGTAAGATCCAGTTATTGTTGTTGTTGGTCAGTTTCGTTAGTCCTTATAAAGGAAGTCGTTTATTTATTATTTTTGATAAAAAGGAATTGTGGTCTGTTTGTTGCATGATTATAGTAAATAGATTAAAACCAGTTGACTCATTTAAAAAAAATGTTTCTTGTTTATACCCAAGAAGAAAATTTTGCAAAGCGCTAAATAAAAAGAAAATGTCGAGAAATGGTAAGAATGTGTCCTACATGCATTAAAGTGCATTAATAAATAAAAACGTATTGTTAAGATAGATAATATAATCTGCATCAATATTGTAACTAGACGATTTATGATACAATGAAAAAAATGGGAAAAGTAATGGTAACTAATAGAAACAAATGATTCTTGACTGAAGCATGTTTGTATAAAATGATGTAAAAAGCTTAATAAAATCTAGTTTATTGAAAAGGTCTGGACAATTTATTTATAAAAAGTATTCAGAAGAAAATACTGGTTCGGTTTTCTATCCACAAAGGTGAGTGAAGTGATATTTTAGCGAAAGTACAGAATGCAGGTTTCATGCCGCTGATTGGCCATGTGTCATATTCTAAAAAGAAAGATTGGAGAAATATAAAATAGGCAGTATAATTATCATAACGGTTAATACCAATAGAAATAAATAAAGATTATTAAAAGTTTCACAGTTTTATTAAAATATACCTGACAATATTGTTTCGACAGCTATGCTGTCATTATCAAAGGTAATATAATTATAAACAAACACGTCGCTAAGGTAGATACAAAATAGGTAACTAGATAAAAATAATAAAAAAATATAATAAAAATCATAATCAAACATCTAATACTTCCAGTAATGGAGAATTACTGAGTTCAAGTTGTTCATTCATTAAAGGTACCCTGAGTTTGTGTTTGTATATCTCAAAGGCTTCTAAAATGTCTAATTTGCGTTTGATATTACAAAAATGTAGGAATTTAATATTATTTTGAGGAGTCATTGTGTGATTTTGTTCTAAAAGGTGTTTGGCGTAATTCGATTTTTCAGGATGTTTATTTTTGTAATGACGTACGTGTTCTTTATATCTTATGTCAAAATTTCGAAGTGTTTGTCCAATATATACCGAACTACAAAAAGAACAATTTAAACGGTAAATGCCCGATTTCATGATATCATGTGTTCTGTCTTTAGCATTAAATAAAAATGAAGAAGTGTTAGTGTTGGTTTTAAATGTTATTTTATAATTGTTGGTTTTTCTTAGTATATGTGCAATTTTTTCTGATATTTTGCCAAAATATGGTATAGATATGTAATTTGTGTCTTCTGTTTGATTGTCAATGGGATATATTCTTTTGATAGCTAACCTATAATCTTTTTGTTTAATTAAAGTGTCAATCATGTTCGGATTATAATGATTTGCATGTGCTAGTTGTTTAATGGTTGATATCTCTTTACTAAAATCTGATTTTGTTAGTGGAATAGTTAAAGCTCTGTGTACTAATGATCTGTATGCTGCTATTTTATGTTTATTGTGGTGACAAGATTCATTTGGTATTGTTATGTCTGTTTGTGTTGTTTTTCTGTATATGGAAAATTCAAAAAGATTGTCTGCGTTGATTTTGATATTTAAGTCTAGAAAGTTTATAGCCCTGTTTTGTTCTGTTTCTAGTGTAAATTTTATATTAGGATGGATATTGTTTATAAGAATTAAAAATTCATTGATAACCTCAAAAGAACTGTCAAAACAAGCTAAAATGTCATCAACATAACGAAACCAGAAGATAATGTGTTTAGAGAGGTTTAATTCAAATATTCGATCTTCAAACTTGTCCATAAATATGTTAGCTAATAGAGGACTTAGAGAATTATCCATAGGTAAACCATCCTTTTGTAAATAAATTATGTTATTAAAAGTGAAATAATTTTGACTTATACAAAGGTCAAATAATTGAATTAACTCTAACCTTTTAACTAATTCTATATTACTATTGATCAAGAAACTATCTAATAAAGGAATACATTCTTGTGGGGGTATTCTGGAGAACATGTTGCAAATATCAAAAAAACTGTATGGATTAGTCAAGACCCACAAACAGAATATGCCAATAAGACCAGTTGTATCATACATCAATGCACCTAATCACATTTTATCCAAAAAACTGAACCAGATTATTAACACGATAGGTTACAAATCGAAATACTCTGTTAGAAATTCATTAGAATTAGTAGATAAGCTGCAAAACATACATCTTCCACCACATTAAAAACTTGTTAGTTTTGATATTTGCAACATGTTCTCCAGAATACCCCCACAAGAATGTATTCCTTTATTAGATAGTTTCTTGATCAATAGTAATATAGAATTAGTTAAAAGGTTAGAGTTAATTCAATTATTTGACCTTTGTATAAGTCAAAATTATTTCACTTTTAATAACATAATTTATTTACAAAAGGATGGTTTACCTATGGGTAATTCTCTAAGTCCTCTATTAGCTAACATATTTATGGACAAGTTTGAAGATCGAATATTTGAATTAAACCTCTCTAAACACATTATCTTCTGGTTTCGTTATGTTGATGACATTTTAGCTTGTTTTGACAGTTCTTTTGAGGTTATCAATGAATTTTTAATTCTTATAAACAGTATCCACCCTAATATAAAATTTACACTAGAAACAAAACAGGGCTATAAACTTTCTAGACTTAAATATCAAGATTAACGTAGACAATCTATTTGAATTTTCCATATACAGAAAACCAACACAAACAGACATAACAATACCAAATGAATCTTGTCACCATAATACACATAAAATAGCAGCCTACAGATCATTAGTACACAGAGCTTTAACTATTCCACTAACAAAATCAGATTTTAGCAAAGAGATATCAACCATTAAACAACTAGCACATGCAAATCATTATAATCCGAACATGATTGACACTTTAATTAAACAAAAAGATTATAGGTTAGCTATCAAAAGAATATATCCCATTGACAATCAAACATAAGACACAAATTACATATCTATACCATATTTTGGCAAAATATCAGAAACAAATTGCACATATACTAAGAAAAACCAACAATTATAAAATAACATTTAAAACCAACACTAACACTTTTTCATTTTTATTTAATGCTAAAGACAGAACACATGATATCATGAAATCGGGCATTTACCGTTTAAATTGTTCTTTTTGTAGTTCGGTATATATTGGACAAACACTTCGAAATTTTGACATAAGATATAAAGAACACGTACGTCATTACAAAAATAAACATCCTGAAAAATCGAATTGCGCCAAACACCTTTTAGAACAAAATCACACAATGACTCCTCAAAATAATATTAAATTCCTACATTTTTGTAATAACAAACGCAAATTAGACATTTTAGAAGCCTTTGAGATATACAAACACAAACTCAGGGTACCTTTAATGAATGAACAACTTGAACTCAGTAATTCTCCATTACTGGAAGTATTAGATGTTTAATTATGATTTTTATTATATTTTTTTATTATTTTTATCTAGTTACCTATTTTGTATCTACCTTAGCGACGTGTTTGTTTATAATTATATTACCTTTGATAATGACAGCATAGCTGTCGAAACAATATTGTCAGGTATATTTTAATAAAACTGTGAAACTTTTAATAATCTTTATTTATTTCATGATTATGGAGTTCCACAAAATAAGGCTGGAAACAATAAACAATACCAATAGAACATAAAAGCAACAATTACTGGAGGCTTTTCACCAATTGAGAAAACAAGTTCAAACAGTTATAAAACTCGTAGCATTATTACAAGAAAATCTAGTGGTTTCTGTTTTAGCTATTGATCTGAAAAAAACACATTAAGTTCTTATTATAAAATAAAAGTGCATCTATTTTAAATTTACTTTACTTACAAAAGCTATTGTAGAAAACTTTGCAGAAAAACTGTGAACGCACATCAAAATTACAACAGGTAATTAAAATAAGAAACGTATTTATCGAATCTTACCATTTTAAAATTCATTAAGAGTTTTTGATAACTTCAAAACTCAAATAACACAAATATATCATAATCAGCTGTGGGTTCATAATCAGGTTAGACTAAGAATTTTGCAATTCTGCATGATACCAACATAAATGGATTTTACTATCATAGATAGACGGCAATTTGAATGCATGAATATGTACCCCACTTATGTATTCAATTATTTACTATATATTTACAATATTTACAACTAAAGAATAGATCATGAGATACTTTATCTAAATACAATTTATAGAGTCAATTAAGAACAGCAGTGGTACAAATACGTATAAGAATTTATATCAAACTTATATCAAATTTATATAACACCCAACGTGTCTGGCCAGCTGAGACTGCTTCAAACATTACAATATATGATTTTTAAAAATCTAAGAACAGTTTCAAAAAATTGATGTATAGTTTAGGTCATTTTGTAACGTTACATATTGCGATATATTTGTTTAGTTTAAAAGAACAGGATAGGAGACCAATAAGGGCGAATTTCAATGCACCCCAGTTGTCAAGGGCTGCGAATTTTGTGCACGAGCAGCATTGTTCCCAATTAAATGCACCTGCTAAGCAATGCTGACGAAACACTCTTTGCTATAGAGTGGTTTTATTGTGTTTTATTGAAAATATCTCTTTAAAAATATGTTATATGAGGTAATTTATACATAAATATTAAACATGGACACTTAATACGATTCTACAAGATTTAAAATTCATATTTATTTATTTATATCTGGTGACCCTGTTTCTAATAAAACCCAAAATTATATCTTATGTTTTAAGAATTGAATGTTTCCAAACCAGAGACAAAGATAAACAACCTTGTAATATAGATGAAATTCGAAAACTGAAGGAAAATGGGGTAGAGTTGATTGACGAGTTACAAAGTAGAATGAATGGGTTGCCCAAAAGTCAAAGAACCTTTATCAGATAGTAGGATACTGAATGATCATACTGTGTCACTTATTTTTGTGTAAAATTAAAGCAGACAAAATAAATGAGAATACCTATTGCACAAGATGTTCAAAACACTGTATGCACTATGTAATGTAAAGACTGTGTAATTTCCGTATTGCAATAAAACTTGAAATTCAATTAACTCAAAAAAGTAATTCAGAGTACAGCAATCATAAAGTCTGCTTATTGCAGATTATATCATTTGGTCATGTAAAGTGAAGTGTTTAAATTAAAGAAAAACGAAAATAGAAAACACTTGCATCATTATTTTTTGCTCTAAATTCATTTCCTCTTTATATTCTTTTATGTCGTTATAAAATGCAAGTGCTTGCTGGCCGAACGAATTTTATTACGCGGATTTTCATTTAATTCTCTTTACTTGCATATAAGTACCTTCTTGAAATTTCTTGCAAGAGATTTAAGGGTTATAAAAGGTAATTAGTATAATGACTTGTACTGAAGTGAATTTTTTATATGTTCTGTCTTCCATAATTGGCTACCGGAGTAAGTAAAGAGACCTTAGTTAATTATTACGCAAGGCTTGATTTAAATTTACCCAATTTCACTACTTTGAACAGTAATTTTGAGATTCGGCTCACGTTTCTTAGATTTCCTCTCCCTACCCTAAGCACATTTCGGGAACGAGTCAACGAGGTTTGTCGGAAATTGCCCCATCTGGCCGAGATATAATAAAAGCTTTAACTGAGCTGAGGGTAAGTGGCTAATTAACATTATCAGGCTACCCCGCTGATTGGCCAATTAACGGTAACTGCTTTTTACCGGTCAACGGCTTAGTTCAAACTTCGAACTGTTACGTTTCTTTAAACATTTCCTTATTCTGCCGAATCCCTTTACAAGGCGGCTTGGATGGGGCGTAATGTTGATTTAATTTGTAAGTTGATTGCCCAAACTTAATCCCTGGTGAAGAAAATTTCTGTCAAGCCCATGTTATCTCTTTAAAACATCTTTTCATTTCCACGACATCTATTTAGTGTCTTTCAGTTATTGTATTAATTAAGAAATGAAATATTTATGACACATTAAAATTATTTACAAGTTCGTTTATAGCTTAAGCAACAATGAAACATTAATTACATTTACTTTATAGTGACAATTAGGAACTCATTTAAAAGCCAACAACACACTTGAAAGAGCTCTACTTCAATACTTGAAAATGGTTATTTAAATTGTATAAGGAAAGCGAAAGACCTAATAAATTGATTATTCAAATGAAAGTGTTACTTAGAATTAATTTTGTTAATTGTTCGTTCACTTTAGTTTTCGGTTCAAGGCGAATTTTAATTTGAAATAACTTCGTTAAATTGCGAATGTGATGAAGGTACATTTAAATTCTGTTTTCTCCATCCAACAGATGGTAGTTCCGTTTCGCAATTTTACTCTTGCTTATGTAAATGGTCATTAAATTGCATTTTAACTAACACGAACAGACCAACATTTTAATTTCATTAAATTCGTAAACTATGTTCCACAAAGTTAATAAGAAATAAACGAAACTATATGCCTAGCCATTTGAAATAATATGTTGATCCGTAGGGGAAGCATTCAGAATTTCAATATCAAATGAGAAAACATTGCTAGGGCGATTTTTCGTACACTTTACTAAATGTTGATCGTATCCAGCATCTCGTCTACAAGATAGAAAAGGCTGGCTCTCAGAACCTTGTGATCAATCATGGCAGACCGCGGTTCATTTTACTACAAAGCTATAAAAGTAAAATTGTATCCAATAAATTGTAGGGAAATTGAAAATTCAGAGAATTGCGGAACATCATACTTGATCTGATTTTCGTGCTTTAGAACTCATAATTTTGTATTATTTTCTTCTGAATGTTGGCGCGCGTGGAGTCTAACAACATATCCCGCAATCCTTTGTGATCTTCATTCGGTATATATGATAATGCAAATGCATAAAAGCTGACGCACTCCAGCGTTTTATAAGTAAATAAACTTCATAAATATGAAAAGGGAGCATATAAATAAATTCAAACGAATTTCTAACGCTATTGTGAATACCTTTCAGGAATTATTCCCGGGGAAGAGAAATATTGTTTTGGTTTTTATACAGATTTATTTTATCTCCAACATAAATAATAAGATATAGTCGAAATTACCATTAAATTCTGATACAGCTAAAAGTCGAGGTACAAAAATGTCGTCACAAATTCGCTCTTAAAAGTCGGGTTACCTACGAATGTAAATAAAAGCAATTTTATGCAGCTGTTCCCTTCGTTGTTATTATGAAATAAAAAGTCTTATTGCTAGTGATGTGAGTGGCGAACATTTACAGACGAATACTGAAATTCATTTCGAATGCTCTCAAATATTCTTTCACGAAAATGAATCTTGTAAAATATGTGAATATTAAAGTATATAGCTTTGCGATATATTTCCAATGTCTTAGAATTTGCGACTAAGACATGCATATGCAGTGTCGGACTAGCGTCGGAAAATTAAATGTTTTACGAATAGAAAAAAGGAACAAAATGTAACACTTCTATAATAGTTACATACTAACTAATTTAATCACTTTTTATTCACATTATAGAAAGTTGGTTTGGATGGTGATTGGTATTGGAATCTATATGGTTACCGAACATATAATCAAGTTACTCAGGTTAAATACATTGACATTGGCGAATGATCAACACCAAACGGAAAGGACTGGTTCTACTAGATGTAAGGTAGGAAAACGTTTCCTTCAATATTATTTGGAATTTTGTGGAAAAGAAGCGTGGACATTGCGAAGTGAAAATTAATTAATTAGGAATTTGATCAATTCATGTTATTTATTAGTTTTAAATTTATTCTTATCGTCTAACAGTCTTGAGATTGCAACATTGCATTGAGATAAGATTTTCATGAATTTTCTTTTACTCTTTAAGTTATTTCTTTAGAAGTTTTATATGGGTTTTATAACTAAATTGCATAATATTAAAGTTAAATAAGGATTTACCAAATTTATTTGCATGAGTCTTGTTTATTAAACCTTTTTAAAAAAGTATTTCTAAATAATTTAAGAAATGTAAAAAAGATATAATGAAAAATTACAGGAACAGTCTCAAAATGTTCCATCTGTAAACCAAACTACTATTTATAACAAAATGTGTAATTATGTCGTCCGGACAGTCACTATCGTTTAATAAAAATTTTCATTTTTATTATGTTTTAGTTCATTTCGTTTAAATTTTCAATCTCAGATATAAACGTGAATTAATTAGCTTTGTATAGAATTTAAGTTGGTGTATTAAAACGCAAGAAGCTTTATTTTTCGGTGCAAAAAGTGCTGCATTTAAACAAATATTTAGGAATGCAGACACTCTCATTTAATATGAGTTTTGTGGTATTCAGTTGACAGCTGGTTAAAACTCATACGAATTAAATTTTGCTTTAGGCAGGTATTCTTCAAAATTGCCCTTAAAATCTATTTTATGTATTTATTTTGTATAATTCCTTATATCGCATTAATTTTCGTATAATTCTAAAAGAACTAAGTGCTCTCAAGTAATAATTCTTATTTGATTGCAGTTTTTATCGCTACTAATATTGAGATTAGTAACTCCACCTTTCGATATAATAAAAGAGAAAATTTGTTCAATTTATTATTGGCTATGTATGTTGTCATATATCTACTTAAGTGGTTAGACTCATATTTTGTATGATATGATGGTTAGTCTACCCTTCTCAAGAAAACCTGTCTGGCTTTGCCTATAAACGCTGACAGCCCGCTACCAGGATACCCTTTCAGGGGCTGCTTTGTGAGGTCTAGCTTTGCAGTGAATTTGTCCGTGTTCCAACAAAGGAATTTAGATGCGATTGTAGAATCAGATTATTTGTGAAGCAAACTTTTGATAATTCCGTATTGTGGTTATAGGTCTCTACCTATAACTACAATGGTTACCTGGTCTCTACCAGTCTTTGAAAGAGTGTTAATTTGTAGTTCCGTATCATATTGTAGGTCTAAGTAGAGACCAGTTTTTGTGCAAAAATTCTGTAGAATAATCTGTCGCGAGTTTCCCTTGTTAGGAATTACCGAAGGGATTGAATCGTGCGACCGAGTGCACTAGTGCACGAGGATATACAGAATTTGTCCTGGCTGGGTCTTACTGATTAATAAGAGTATTCTTCTAGATAACGTATTTAAAGTATTAAATATTGCGAATACGCGGAAGTTTTTATGATCTTCAACGGTTGTGTAACTTTTTGTTTTGTGTAGAGAATCTATGCTTTAACTTATTTCAATATACAGATTTAAATTATTAATCAATGCTATAATAGCTTGGCACGTCAAATTGCTGGTGATTCATCCATATAATAAATTTTAAAATTAAAAGAAAGAATATTTAAATTGAATTTAACATAACTTAATGGGGCATCTTTTTCCAAATTGTAAATTTCTCAATCTTTGCTATTACTTAACAACATCAAAATGTTTGGGTGACGGTTTCTATCTTTATGCACAGATGCATTATAATTAGATTATTATTGCAAGACTCATCTAAACATAAACGTCTTTTTATGGCCCAAGGGCTTCTTTATGGTCAGACGGGCAATAACGAAAAGTCAATTAAATGCCAGAAGTTTTTTTGTAGAACTTGATTGGTTCTTAATATAATTTGTAAACTTGCCACCAATGAGAATAAACTGAAATTAAATATTTTGGAATAGTAACTTATAGTAACGAAGTTCGTATAAGCACATAAGTATACGCACAGTTGCTTGATGTACCTACGTACTCATTTAATTATATTTTTACACAATAATAGATTTGACATTAAAAACTTAATCTGTGCATAAAATAGTGTATGTATAGCGGGCATAACTTGCTTTTAGGGCCCTAATTGGAAATAGTAAACCAAAAGTATGTTTCTTTAATTTTGTTAAAATATAGCATGCATGTAAAACCATTATGAGATTTTTACTTGAAAAATATCTTGATCTAGTATAAGTGATCTAGTTGAGGAATGACTTGTAAGCAAGCATACTGATAAAATCCCCGTGTTCTTATTTTCATTAGAAGACCAAAAAACCATGGGAGAATACACCGTTGAAAGAAAACATCAATTATGTCTTCGCAACACCAGGAAATGATTTAAGTTACCTTTTCAGAACAGCAGTCAACAAACTGCAAATTATCATGATGATCGCTAATCTTCGAACGACAGCACCTTAAGAATACATTGGATTAGTATCTATGACTTACTTCAGTTACTTTATGACAGGATAGTTATTAAACCTTTCTCCAAATTGTTATATACCTGCTATAATACTACTAAAACTTCTATATTTCTTTATTATTATATCATTTATTATCCTACCTCACCTTTATCTTATATCGTATCTATATATTTAAAACACAAGGCTTATTTTTGTTCCAGCTCGTTTGAGAGTTCCGTTGGGCCGATTTACGTGATTCTTCTTTTATATTGAAGCTTTCGCTGTGTAGATCAATCAACACTATTTCATTTTTACTGTTTATATTTTCAATTTAAATAATTATAAAATGTACGCACGGATTGGACATCCACTTGCGGCGCCATCTAACTTTGTACGGAGGCGAGTTTCGTAACTACTCCCGCTTATCTATATATTTAAAACACAAGGTTGATTTTTGTTCCAGTTCGTTTGAGAGTTCTCCTGGGCCGATTTGCGTGGTTTTCTTTACAATGAAGCATTCGTTTTGTACATCGACCTACTTAATATCTGTATTTCATTAAGTTTTATATTTTTAAATAAATAAATTTAAAACGTTTATTTTGATATGCAAAAGCATCCAGTAATGCCGCATTTACTGGACTGAAATCAGTAATGTAAACAATGCAATACGACACAGTATGAAATAAAACTGATTTTCTACCACCGAAAATGCAATTACAATACAAGAATGAGGCTTGCCGAGGTCCTCAAATCAGCCGCGACATGTAAGTGCACTAAACACCTGCGTGTATCACAGTACTTCTGGTATAATCGGGTTTTTTCTTTGCCAATAAACTAGGCCTAGGACTTTTTCTCCGTTGCCCGTAACAAAAACTTACTGCGTATAGCAAGGTAAATAAAAAATTATTCCAATCCTGCAAAAATAAACAACAGATTTATTTGGAAATCCATAGGTAACTTAATTTAAAAGAAAGAATTATATAGTAATAAAACTTTCAAGCGCTGGCTTTAACTATGCGGCAGTAACAGATAGCAGAATTTCGTTTTAAACTTTTTTCAAAGTAACATCTGGCACTCCTTTTATAACCATAATATAATTTAACTAAATTATACGGAGTTGGAGATTTTCAGAACTATAAAATTAGTCCATTAAAATACTTTACAAATCTGACTTGAATTCTTCAAATATTAAACTGGATAAGTAATTTAAAACCACAAGTTGGATAAAAATCTGATTTTAATACTGAAATTTCTTTATATGCACCAATAAATATCTCACTTTAGTGTCATAAAAGTTGACGACAATGGTTTGAGGGAGAGTTTTATAAGACAGAAGTTCGAGGCCTGGAAACAAAACGAGAAACGAAAAAGGATAAGGCGAACACGGGGTCGAACTGTAAATTCGGGTCGGAGAAGGAATTTTATTGGGGTTGGGAACAGATCACCGATCCCAAAGTTTGTTTTTCAAGTCCAGTTATGTTTTTATGAAACATTCATTCTTGAAAGTGCTTTACGTGACAGGAAACTACTACGGAAAAAGATTTCTGAAATAAAGACTAATGCATTTACTTTTGATAATAACGCGACATTGAATGAAGCTCTGTAAACGAATAAAAGGGTAAACAAAAACGATTGAAATGACGGAACAATATGTTTTCAAATATGAGCAGATATGTTGGGCCGTATATCATATTTCTAGAAAAATAAAATAAAATAAATGACAATATATTTCCTAGATAAAAATGTATGAACTAAGTATTGTGTAATAAAATGCGACACTGGCTGTAATCGAATATTCATCCTAGCCTTATGTATTTTATAGTTATTCTCAAATTTTTTACCAGTATACCGTAGAACTTTTTTACCGTACGTTATTTTTCTGGAAGATGCGAGTGCCTAGCAAGCAATTGAGATGTAAGGCTGAATGCACTGACAGTTTGAAAAATGTAAGATTTTATCTATTTGTTCATTTCTGGAAAAGATTAGTTTCGCGAAAACCTAAACGCATTCGCAGAGAGGGCGGATAATAAGAAACGGGATAAAATGTAGAATAATGGTGGTTACGGAAAATGTGACGTAGGATAACGTACAATTCTCATTTTCATAAAAATATTCTAACATGAAATGTATGATTTAAGACGCTCTTGTTAATTAAGTTTTTTAGTTTCATAACCCAAACAAGAAACGTTAATAACTGCAAGCCTATATATCATATGTCATAAGTTAGCTGTTCAAGACTCATCAATAAAACATGTGTGTTAGAGGTTATGAGTACGTAAGAAGGTAGTTTTGCTAAAGGTCGCCAAAGGTTTCTTAGCTGATATATCAAAAAACCTGACAGCAAAATTTTAGAAGCAGTGGGTGTAATGTAGTTTATGGTTTCCTTTTTCTTCAAATATTACATGAATTCTGTTTCACTTACTATTTTATGGAAAAAGAAGGATTACACGACAAAGGGGAATTTTATTAAGCTAGGTAATTTGACATTACGAATTTGAAAACATACGGGTCTTGTTCTATGTAGCGTTAAATCCGAATTACAAGATTTGTGTAATTTTAAAGGGTCTGCCTAGACGGTATAATATGAAAGGGATAAAACCCTTTATTTTCTTTTCATATTGTTTGATGTTTAGATCATATTACTTATACGTGTATGCTAAAGTATATATGTTTATAGATACTAATAAAGCCCTCGCTGATAAAAGCTAAATCCATTAATATACCTACCAGAACTACATATGGGCAGGAAAACAAAGCAACTCCTAAGCAGTAGAATTGTGTTATTTTAGAAATCACAGAAAGATAATGGAAATAGAAAATTAATTAAATAATATTTTACTTATTAATTTTAAGCGTACTTTCAACCCTTGTATATCCTTATGACGTGGGGAAATGGCCCATAATAAGCCTATCAGTATCACTCGACAGAATCATGCATTTTTACAAGCTTTATTCTCCTATACACCCCGTGATATTCCCGGGGGATTTTCAATCAGCCACTCCCCTCTTTATCTCGTCTTTGAGTATTGCAGAAGGTTTTCAACTAGACTACATAAAGCTAGCATAAATTACTGGGATGTGAGGTGCATTTTATGAAAAAGGAAGAACTATGTTGTTCAGATAACTTGGCAAATTCTAATGTTGAGTATAGATAGCAAACTATAAGACATCCTAAATGAGATATGTTGGATTGGAACTTAGCAAATGAAATGTACTGTAGTCGTTAGGATTATAAACTAAACTATTTTATTTTTCAAAACTATTTAAACAGATTTTTTTAACTTCCGAAGATCAAGTAAATAATTTAAAAATCACATAGAAGTAAGAATACACTAGAAAATTACAATTTTGTTAAAGTGAGTGAAAATTTGAATCAGAAATAACTGATGTCCTTTAAATGGTAGGTAGAGGGGAGGCAGTAGAGCTAATTCACCTTGACAAGTATAGGTCAAAAAACGAATAGTTTTCCAGAAAATGAATTTTAAAGTTTTACATTAAATAATATTTTGAATGCAAATTCATATAGAAAAATTTATCGACTCTGCTGGGACCCGAACCCAGGACCCTCCACTGTCTAGGTGGTATCTCTACCAACTGAGCTACAGAGCACGACTTTACAGGTGGTAGAGATACCACCTAGACAGTGGAGGGTCCTGGGTTCGAGTCCCAGCAGAGTCGATAAATTTTTCTATATGAATTTGCATTCAAAATATTATTTAATGTAAAATCATTATGCAACTTGATAAAAATTAACTCTATTTAAAGTTTTATTGAATTTTGGATCCGGTCCTGACATTACGGACCTAATTACGGAAGGCAATCTTGTTTTTAAAAACAGAAATGTAATGTTTTGTTTGCAACTTAAAATATCGGAGTTTGTTATTGTTATGTTAAGGTTGAATGATACTACAAGCAAATGTATGCGTTTGTACTTTTCGTACTAGAAGCTCACGGCCGCAATTTTATAACGGAATATTTTGTAAAATTTTTTTAATTAATTTATATTGTTTTAAAGGATTTGAATATTAACAAATCTTCATTATATAGAACTTTCTGCAGATTCAATCAAAGGTTATCAATCTGTCTCAGTTGACGCCGCTGGCGTTTTAGCCTGCATTCCTCCTTTACATTTGACCTTACACAAAATTCTATCTAAAAGCTCTTAAACGTAATCAAATTGCCTATTTTATCAATGAAAACAATAGAAATAGCTAATAACAAAATTAAATCAATTCATTATTCTAGAAATTTACTATCCCAAAAAAATATTACAACAATTATTACAAAACTCATTTCTAAATTATTTCACCCAGTAATAAATATAGACAAATGGATTTCAAGTATGACATGAAGCTACTCTGCAATTTGTAAAGTGTGTCATAATACCAGCATAGCATTATTACTCACAAAAGTAAGTAATGCTGACTCTAGCATTATGACACTGCCCTGGTTATTAGGTACATGTTGGTCATTCTTGATTGCAAGGAGAGATTGTGGTAGGGACTAGGAGGTAAGATGGGAAGTGACAATCAAAAAGAATAGTTAGTTATATTGTTAACTTGAAGAAGTAAAAAGTCTTTTGATTGTAACAACCAAAATAAGGAAAATGGTCCTACAAATTGTAAGTAGTATTATAATTAAGTAAGTAGTAAGTATAAATTATGTTATTTATATCTAGAATTAGAGTCATAGTTATACGTTAGATAAATTTAAGTAATGAATAAAGTAGATTAGACAAAGCGTAAGTGTCTTTATTTAATGTAAAACTACATGACTTGGTAACATGAAGGTTAATACAAAGGAAGCTGAAATTCAAAATATGCTGGAGGCTATTAAACACGAAGCAAACCAAGCTTCGTAACAATATTGTGGAATATTCTAATATCTAGATTATGGATATATGGTAACAACATTGGGGAATTTCTGTTAAAGGAAGAACCACGTTTAGTTTTTTCCCTAGCATCCCTGATAAACCACCATTACCGTTTAAATATTTAACCACGCAGTTTTGGACCGGATATGGGCATTTTAATGCACAACTAAGAAGAATATGTCAAACTGAAAATGATACTTGCCCCGTATGTCTTTTGGAGGCTGACGATCCTCATCGTATATACACTTGCCCACGTTATACTAACGAAATGCAACTATTAATTGACAATATATATGAATGGCCAATTCCCCCAGAAGTTCCACAAATAAACGATTATGATCTTTTACATCCATTTTTAAAGATTTCGTAACCTAAAATTATACGTTTCAATTTTACAATCTTACAATTTTTGTCAATGTACTGTACATAGATAACTATTTTCTTGTTTAAGTTCTTATAATTATGTTAAAATCTAAACTATGTTATTGTTACTAATTGATTATCTATAATAATATTGTTTTGTTTTCACCTAAAACATTCTTATTATCTTCTTCTTTTACTATTGCTATAACTTCATAATATAGTAAATATTTTATATTTTGTTAGTATTTAACATAAAACATTGTTTATTAAGTATTATAATAATAATAACTACTACATCCCATAACTTAAACCAAGGCCCCAGAAGCTATAAGCTTGTGCGGGAGGGAGGGGGCGATTATTATTATTATGTAGGCCCAATGTGCGGCTGCAGCCGACTTACAGATGGAACAGCGCAAATCCCACATTTGTGTCACAGCTAAGGAAAACTGCAGAAAACCTTAACCAGATCTGCCGGCGCCGGGAGTCGATCGCGGTCCGCTTGGGTGAAAGTCCGGCACGCCAGACATTACACTACCAAGGCTGTTTATTACCTATAGTTAATAGTTATATGAAATATGTTTTCAAAAAACCTCAAGAATGTAACGGATGTAAATAATGAGTGTCCAATTTGATACTATTTCAGTAAATAAACGTAATAATTATATTAACAAATAGCGTATGTTTTTATTGGAATTGAAACGGAAGTACCTATACTACAAATACTGTTTAAAATAAGGTCAGTTATGAAGTAATTAATAATTTACGATATTATTAGAACCTCGGGGTGGCCAATAAATACAAAATAAAATACATCATGATGGATAGATTTAGATGACTTAATACGTTTTTAAACTTCATTACATTTTATTAACGAGTAAAATAGAATCAAAACTAATGATAATGAACATAGTGTAATGACCGCGATTAACCCCTATACGCCGCCGTCGAACATTCGATCCTGGCGGCGAAATGTATGACACATCGACATGACTTATCGACAGCTGCACGGAACACAATACACCAACCAGTTTAATCTAGTGCGTTCTAGAAAGATTATATGATATATATAAATCGCCGCCGCGCACGGAAGAACCGGTCGTTAGTCAACCGGTAAATTTGAATACGCGCGTCGTGTATAAACAAATAAAATCTGTAAATAATCCAGTTAAGGTTTGCTAGTAGTTAGTTTATAATTGTGTATGTAATTAGTGTAACAGTAATTTTTTTTTGTTAATAGACGATTATACAGCATTTTTAGTATTATTTAAAAAGAACGTTAAAATATTGTGCAATATTCTGTAAGGTCAGATGTATTCTATTACATCCATAGTCGATTTGACAATGAATCAGCATGATCTCATTTAGCCGCATTTCTAAAATTATAGGGGAACCCCCCAATTACCACGCCTTGTTTTGACTACAATCAGGATTGAAGTGGTTATTATTTATTAAAACTCAACTAATTTAAGACTTTCTATCTTTAACGAAAAACTAACTGACCATTCACACTCTACAAATATCCACAAGACAACCCCCAAAACAAAAATAGTAAATATCTAATTACACTTAACACTAAATGTTTTAACAATATGAAGTACTATTTCAAAAATTAATTAAATTTCTTCGACAATCAGTGTTACTCAATGTAAATGTAAATTCAATTGTTCCTATCTTATTCTATTGTCAAAATTTCGATCTGCACAGGCATTATCTAAAAAATATTAGTATACACAAACTGGATAAAAAATAATAATTCACAAATACAACAATAACGTTGGTATTGTAATCTAATAAGATAAATATTACATAATTTAGGTACGTAATGCTAATGAAGTAATGAGTAATGAATATCTTCTAAAATAATAAAAACAGATGTCAAGAATAATAAATCCATTTTCATTCATAATAATACCAAGTGATGACCTACACTAAGCACTCTTATTACAGTATTCTTAAAGTGTCAACGTTTGTGTTTGTTAAATTATGCTGCAGTTTCACAAAGTTTTATGCGTGTTATTTTGCCTTGACAATCTAGTACCAAACCTACCAACCAGATTGCCAGGGCCGGATGGGCTTCAAAGTTTTCAATACAATATTTTTTGAGATACAATTTTTTTGCATTTTTGTGATCTATCCACCTTCATGTTTCGTCCCATAAACCCGCGTACATTATAAAAGATTCACTCAGGTACAGATAAAAACGTATTAGGTCATCGTATTAACGACACGCTGGCGCTGTATACTATAAAATTCGATTTTTAATATTTATTTGCAAACGCCATTAGGTTTCGTATTATTGACTGCAAAACTATCGATCTTTGTGATAACTTAATTTTTATTGTATTCTCCTCTGCTGTTAATTACATTCAAGACCTTATTTACGAATTATCGATTTTTCCCATCACTTTGATTGCCCGTTTTCGTTAAATCAATAATAAATCTCTTGTTGTGCGACAATGACGCCTGAATTCAACCAATTAAAAGGCAGCTATTTGGTCATGAGACCCACGCTTGTTGTTCGTTGAAAAGAACATTTAAAAAGAACGTTAAAAAGAACATTCTCCTGACTTCTTAAAAATTGCCTCAACTAGGTAAGGCGCTAGATTTGGTGCTGCTTGAATTTTTGTGATTTAATAGTAAAATTTCCTTTTGTTCAGCCAATTATAGTAGTTATAATAGTTAATGCACTAAATGGTTTTGTGAACTAGTAAAAGTGTTATTGCAAATATGTTCACGTCTTTTTACCGCGTTTAATAATTAATACAGGTAACTTAAAACAATTTTACATTTTAAACATTTTATTATTACATGTATTATTTTATAATTAATTAGTGTTACGTATGACGAGTAAAGCACGTGTTACTTATAAGACATGTTCAATTTAGTGTAATTACATTTATTTTTAATTTAAATTCTATCGTACCTTGTTAATATTGTTCATTGTTCTTTGTAGTTTGAGATACCTCGAAAAAGGTTTTGCATCTGAAATATTGGTGGAATCAATAAACGTAATGAATAAATTATTTTCAAACTCCTAAAACCCAGTCAACTATTTAATATTAATATCCAACGGAGTTGTACTTATTTCAATAAATCATATTTACAAACAATAAACAAAGATATTAAGAAATTAGCTAAGTAAAAGTAATAATTATAATTATATCTAATTCGCAGAACAAAAGAGTAATTACATCATAATTGTAGTAATTTTGAACTTTGGCGGAGTTCACGGAGTGGTGCAAGGAAATCTCATAATATAGATTTCATGAGAGTTGGCATGCAGCACGGGCAGTAACTCACTTTGGCAACAATTAACAACCATACAATGGACCAAGAAACACAATTTCGTATTAAAGGTTCCGGAGTGTCCTTCAACAAAAATAAAAGTTTCCTATTTTCAACCTGGACTCGTACATATTTAATGTACACAATATTTTTCCGATGTAGAGTAAAAGATTCAAAAGTCATGAATAAAATCTTACACCGAAATGATTAGAAATTTGATTGTTTAAGGGCCGGTCTTTCCACCTCTCAATAAACTGGCCAATAAATTTATCTTCCCTATAACTTGGAAATGTGTCTTTTCACCTCAAATTAAATTATATCCTGTAGATAAGTTGGATTATCTGACCGATAACTTAATGCCAACCTGAGCTGCCCTTTAACCATTTAAAGAGAAGTTTAATGACCAGATGCTTTTGTGCACTTTTCTATATAATCTCAATTTGCAAATATTATCAATAATAAAAAATTATTGATGTGGCAGAGGACATCGATTTAATATTAGATAATGATCTAATATAATTATTCATTAATCAACTGCAAAGATAATGCTAACATAAATGTTTGGGATGAACAAGAATTTATGAACAGATTTCGTTTGTCAAAAAACAGTGTGCAGGCTCTACTTGCTGGGATCGGTATTTTGACTCTTTTTGATCTAAAAGCTCTATTGCTGTAGTTACAATTATTTACAACAATGGATACCATAGAAACCGAGCTCTTCGAGTAAACAGAACTGAAATCCGAATGCGGCTATTAGAGCAAATACGGAAAGTGACACGTCGTTGTGGTTCTAGTGATTAGTAATAAAGTTGGAAATTGAAAACTTTTGTGATAGCATATGCTTCAACATTTTCACTAGAAGTTAATTAAATAGCAGTCGAATATAATTTGATATAACTATCTTCAAGTATCAAATTAATGCAAGGCAATTGTGAGTTTTCAAGTAATTACCACTGTTCATACAGGATATTATCTGTAAATGTTGCACTGCTTATTTTATTTTAAAAGAAAATTATTGTTCAAATAAAACTTCACAAAAGTGAGGTTATATTGTTGTTTACAAACATCACCCAGATTCATTTTCATTTATTTTTCTCTAGCACACACAAATACTCAGGCTATCTCTTTTATTACAATACTCCCAACTTCCATTCTGTAGATTTATCCTCTCAGTTGTTAATGCACACTTTAATTTAGTTGAAAAGACAGATTTGGTTACCGGCCAGATTAATCTTGACATTAAAATAAAGTTATCTTTAACTATACACAACTTTAATGATAGATGGAAAGACCGGCCCTTAGTGTAAAAAAGTTACCATAAAAGCTTCAATAGAGGTTTCAAACATGTATGCATGTGTGTATGGTCAGAAGATCATATCAGAGCATATTGTACTTGATTGGTATAAATCACGAATATAATAATAAATACTCCAATCTGTACCGGTTTCATTAATAACTTGGCATTGTCGGATCATGCTGTAAAATAAAATTGTTCACAGTGATACTCCATACATTTTCAGTTGAACTGATACCAGGTGATTCGTGTATCAAGCATCAATGACCTATATTGGGAGCTTCCATTATAATAACCGAATAGGTGCATAATTATATAAACTGTGTTTAAGGAATATAAACTATATAATAAAAACCTAACGAATGGTATTATCAATTCATTCAAATTCAAGGTAACACTGACGGACAAATTATTAAGAGACTTTTATTAATGTTGATGGATTACCTACTGTTACAATAACTAGTTTTATAAATAATAGAAAAGTAATTTTGATGACTTGAATGTTAATGGAAGGTACAATCAAGAACTCGAGACCCATGTCCATTTTCCAGTAAAGATAATTTAATCCTGATAAATTGCACTGCTATTTGAACCTACATCTAAACTGTAATATAAGCTCTTCTTCATAAAGTATAATAACCATTTTAGAAATAGATATGCAAAAACCCAAACCTGTAAAAGAAATTAAACAAAGAACTACATAAATAACACAACAAAATGGCGTAACATCATTTTTAAAATTGTATCGTATTTTCAGTTTAATTATTAAGTAGACGTTATTTTTACTTAGTCACAAGATTAAACAGATCAGTTAACCCATTTAAAACCACTACTAAAGAAAAACTACAAATTATTTTTTTTGTGTTTTGATATTTTTATTAACATTAACTGAAGCTGTTTAATACAAAAAAAATTAAATAATATATTAGAACATAAAAAAATTTAACGTTGCGTAAACGCAACATTAGGAGGATACCACTTATGCCAATGCACAACGCCGACCGAGGACACAATACCCACCGTGGATACTTTGCTGACTGGCGGTTTTGAACACTTTGCCGACCGACAACACTAAGCCGACCCTTCAAATAAATTTTGCTACTGGACACTTTCACGACTGTAGACACTTAGCTGACCATGGAAAGTACGCATCCTGTGGACACTTTGCCAATCGTGGACACTATGCCGACTGCAAGCAGTAGAGTCTTTGCCGACTTTGGACACTACGATGGCCGCAAACGGTGGACACTTTGCCAACCGTGGACACTATGCCGACCGCAAGCGATGGACACTTTGCCGAACTTGGAGACGACGCCAACACCTTAAATAAATATAGCTGTACACCTCGCCGATCCTCAACACAGCGCCGATCACAAACGGGAGACCCTTAAGAGCCGTCCATAGATACAATTCTGATGTGAATACAATCATAAAGTTCCACAAAAGCTAAAACTAATTAACGTGTTGGTCAATTTTGATATGGTTTTCACAAATCTAATCTCTGAGATGTTTTCTACAATATGACCATAGGTTGTCCACGATTGGTAAAGTGTCTATCGCTTGCAGTCGACATAGTGTCCACCGCTTGCGGTCAGCATAGTGCCCACGGTCGGCAAAGTGTCCACCGCTTGCGGGTGACGTAGTGTCCACGGTCGTGGTTGTGTTCGATCGGCGTAGTATCCTATACCCTTTTTCGAATATAAATTTGCTTGTTGTGCAAGTATTTACCAGCACAAGAAACAACACTGTAACCACAACAGATTTAACCCATTTCACCATTTAACACCAGAAATGCAGGAACTTTTAATAATACAGGAGATGTACATTTGTATCCCTCATCAAGCCAATGTTGCGTTTACGCAACGCTCTAATCTATAACCACGTCTTTTCGAAACTATATAAGTTTTTTATTTTTTATATTAACAGTAACATTTTTTAATCTTTCCAGAGCCATTCTAGATAAAAATTAAAATTTGTAATTGAACGAGTAATTTTTTAACGACGTTTCTGTCACCCACGTAATAGTATTCAAAATTCAATAAATTCAGGCTGTAATTTTGATAAAATAAAAGCTGAATTTAAATAGAAAAAAATATGCTACATTTAATTTCATACTATAAAATCACACAGAAGTTATAAAAACAGATACAAATTGGACCCAACATACTTTAAAAAAATTTCATCTGGAGTGTTGCGTTAACGCAACATTGGCTGGAAATGGGTTAATAAGATCAATCTGCCGGTAAGAAAATTATTATTGGAAATACGGATAATAAACATGACACTAAGGATATGAAGTCGTGTCCGAAATGCAAACAAGAAACATTAACCAAATCTAAACTTTTTTGTGAAAGATGTTGTAATAAACTACATAAGTCCTGCACAAATTTATCTTCCAAGGAACTGTGGTGTATACTACTTCAAAAACGAAACCTTCTATTTTTTGCGAATATTGTCGTTCGAGTCTCCGACTAGTACATCACTGCAGTTCCATTGAAAATCTATTTCAAGCGTATCCTAATCATACATTTGTAATGTATGGTGATTACAATGTTCCTAATGCATAATGGTCGTAAAATGAAGGATTAAACGTATCCTGCTCACCATACTCAAATGACATCCTTTTAGCTAATTTTATGAGTTTTCTGTAATTGCGACAGCTCAAATCTGTTCTTAGGAACAAATCTAAAATTTTGAAACGTTTTGTAGCTTTGGAATTTCTATATTCAATTCATGGAAATATTGAACTTAAAAGATTTTCAAATATTTAAACTCTTAAATAGTAATTTCTAAGCATTTAAGCATTTTCCAATGTTTGAAGTTTCCAAGCATCAGTCGGTGTCTAAATTACCTAAAAGTATAGAATTCTGAAACTTTAATCCATAAGATAAAACAAATTATACAACTTAAAATAAAATTAAATAGCAGCTTTTCTAATAATTTTCAAAATTGATATTTTGACATGCTAATCACATTTATTCTGACCATATGGCCGATCCTACTGGAATTTAGCGTAATCTAGGAGAATCTACCTTCAGTTGGGATGTTTAACGTATGTAAAATCATATTGACACGAAGCATTACCTTTTATCCTAGAAGAAAACTTTCTGATGAAACATTGTCACCCTAAATCCATTGGGAATCGAACTCAGGAAATTTAAAAATTTCCTAGATATTAACCTGACTCTTGCAACCTGGCTTCTCTTATTCTGGCACAGAATTGAAATTTGTAAACTAAATAAAATTAAACTGACTGGCTAGGAAGGGCAATTTTCAATGTCAGCATAATTACAATAAAAGAAGATGTAGAATGAACTGTGTTATCCAGCGTGTACTTAATCTGCATCATTTTTTGGCTGTAGCTATGCTGATTTGAGAGTTGACCGTTCTAGCCAGGTTACTATAATTCTCTTTAGTTTCAATCCTGTGCGAACTATGTTATGAATAAAAGCTCAGCCCCACAAATGGGCGTCAATTACTCAAATATCTACTAAGCAATAATACTTACTTAGGCCTCGGCTTAGCCTGAACAATAAGCATGACTCGTTTTTTGTTAAATTACAGCAGGTTGTGGGCGAATTGGATTATTAACAAATTCATAGCAGCTATGGAGAAGGGTGCCAGCACAATTGATCTTAAACCAGTAAAATATTAACAATAATGATCCAAAATAACCGAGTTCTAGATCGTAACATGAATCAGTTTCAATAGTGCAAGAACCGATTTTCTTCACTCCGTTATAACACAAGAATATCAACCATTAAAGATACAACAATAAATAACTCCAATAATATCATTTATTTATTCACACAAAAATTCCTAACCCATTCATTGGATTAATAGTGAACTAGAAGGCCTTCAGTCGTTAATTAACTAAAGTATTGCTATAATTAATAATGTTGTTACATTAAAATAAATAATCGCTTAAACGACTCATATCTAGTTTAAAAATAATTCTAAAATCCATTCTTGATCGCTATTTAAATTTATTAATTGCTTGAGAAATTAAGTTCAAAAACTTATGAAAATAACTTGGTAAACATTCTAACACAATTCTATTGATTAAATCTTAAATACCGAAACCATGAATCAAGTAAAGTTTCCTCAAAGAATAGGATAAAAACCAACCTGTTTGTTTCTATAAACTAAATTTGTTTACCAACATGGTTTCCGTTGACACGTTGCAGATGATCACCAGGTTGTTTAGGATTCTTTTGGAGAATGTTTCCAGTTAATCACGTGTAGGGATTCAAAATACTAAGAACTTCAAGACCATTTTTAATGCATTATAGTTTTCAGCATATATTCGCCATTAACATCAAACAAACAAAGGTAAAGCTAGTAGTTTCAACCATGAGAAGATTATTACCAAACTACATTGGTATCCAACATGGGCACGAGGTTTAAAATGCCAACTTGAATTAAAGTCTGAATCTGTTTACACTATAAGTAATGGTTGATTTTGTAGAAAAGACTTATTGATCACGTCAATAAAACATGAAGAAACTAATAATTAAAATAAAGATATTATCTTTCGAATTCTGAAGGAATTGTTTTTCAAGATGATAGCCATTACATCAATACTTCTTATAAAGAAATATCTAATTTCGTTATATCACGGAACTTAGGTGTCTTAGTTATAACTGTTAAAACTTTGCTATTTGAAAAAAATTCAAAATTTTACAAATCTAAATAACTTAATGTAAGTGCAATTATTTATGTACAGATACCTGTTTTTGGTCTAGTCAATAAATTTTGATCCCAAAATTTTACTCAGTCCATTACGTTTTAAATGGTACAGCTACATTAAGCTATTTAAAGATTTGTAAATTTTTGAAATTCCCACCAATTTTAGTAACTTTTGAAATTGCAAAGTTTCAACAGTTACAACTGGTTGAAGTCGATTACAGCAGCAACTGATTGTCGTCATTGTTTGTTAATGTCGTTACTGCGCACACGATTTTCTTGTCAAATACACTGTCAAATGTATATTTGTGCCAATTTGTTTTATTTACCTGTCGTGTTTCTCAAAGTTGCCTTTAAATCTTAAGTTGCGTTTCTTGTAGAAAGAGAAATCACTAGTGTTTTTAGATTATATTTATTATACTAATGCAAGAATAATGATGTTACTAATTTTAGATCTCAACTTGTACTGACTACATTATGGAAATGTAATTATAAAGAAAATTTGATACAAATAATGTGATAAGAGGGCGACATTGAAAATTCTTAGAAAATCAAACAAGGATTAGTTTTAAACAAATTTAAATTATTTTATTGTTTTTCAAAATATTCCCCTTTAACATCAATACATTTTTGCATTCGATGAAACCAGTCCTTAAAGCAATGATGCAACTCTTTCCGAGACACTTCAGAAACCAGGTTTTTGTAATGTTCCACTGCTTTATCTGATGACGAAAGAGTGATTCCATGCATTTTACCTTTAATTTTAGGAAACAAAAGGAAATCGCAAGGTGCTAGGCCAGGGCTGTACGGTGCAGGGTCCATGGTGCTGACTTTTAGGGCAGCCAAATACTCAGTTGTTACTTCTGCTTTATGCGACGATGCGTTGTCATGATGTAAGATTATTTTTCCTTTGGGGCGTGTTTCACGAACTTTTTCAAAGATTTGTGTCAAAAAGACATTTGTGTACCAATCGGCAGTAACGGTACGTCTATCTTCTAATGCTATAGTAGCAATATGACCTGTTTTAGAAAAAACTAGCAATTATCTTCTTACCAGCACAGCGAATTCTTCGAACTTTTGTAGACTTCAGTTCGATTCGAAAGACCCATTGAGCCGATTGACTTTGAAACATAGGTTTTTCTGCACGAGAGAACAATAAAATAACGATAATAAACAAAGCTTAAACTTCAAACGAAGAATTCACATTAATTAAACTAAATTTAGGACACAAATTACGATACTTACTGTATATCAAAGTGCTCAAAATTTCCGGCTTGAGATCTTATCTTCACAAATTTGATTTTCAGGTCGCAGCTGTTAACCCTAAAAGCTTCTAATTAAATAATGGATTCAGGAATAAATAATATGTTGGGCGCCGCCAAAGCTCTTTTATATTTAGCTATTTTATCAACGTAATTTAATAAAACACAGTGATGAACTTGATTTTTAATGAATAACAATATACATTTTTATTACACTTCTTTTCATGTCATTCTGATACAATACTATATTGTTGGCTGCGTTCAGCTCCTAACTTTTTGACATTAGCTGCATTCCATAACATCTCCCTTCTTTAATAAATTATTTAATACACAACATAATCTTTATACCTTGTAGGCATATTAGTCTTTCTAGCTAAACGTTTATTACTAATTGTAAATTCCTTAAAATTATCTTTTACAGCGTTTGTATTTATATCATTATCGGTTTCTATATTTTTAAAACAAGGCTCATTCAGAGATGATCTTAAATGACTACTATTTCTACGTAACAATTTATTTCGTTCATCCTTAATAAGGTATGATCTTGGTTCACTTAATTTACATTCAACTTTTGCTGGAATCCATTCTCTATCTCTCTTTACAACAATATTTTCTCCCTCCTAAAAATCATTTCGTTCTTTTGCATGTCTATCATAATAGTATTTGTCTAACATTCGTTTTGTCTCTATTTTTGATTTTACCTTATCATAGTCAATATTATTATTATTTGGAATAAGAGTGTAAGTGTAAGTGGTGTAGGTGTAAGAGGTAATTTAGATTTTAACATTTTATTCATTAATAGCTGCGCTGGTGATAAATTTATTCCAATTACAGGCGTATTTCTGTATTCCAACAAACTTAAATTCAAATCATTACTTTTTCTTAAAAATCCTTTAGCAATACCTACTGCTTTTTCTGCTAACCCATTTGATTTAGGGTAATGAGGACTGCTTGTAATTAAAGTAAAACCCCAATCTCGTGCAAATTGTCTAAATTGATATGAATTATAGGGCATATTGTCAGCTACAAATTGGTCAGGTATGCCATGAGTTGCAAATATACATTTCAACTCATTTATAATGGTCTCCGCATTCTTACTACTTAAAGGTATAACGTCTAACCACCTTGAGAAATAATCGATAACAACTAAATATGATTTACCACCATATTCTAAAATATCACTTGCAATCTTTTGAAATGGTCTCCCTGGTATAGAATGTGGAATCATAGGTTCTTTACAATTACTACTTTTAAATTTTTCACATACTCGGCACTTTTTGATCATTTCTTTAATGTCAGAATACATATTAGGCCAATATAAATTTAACTTAGCCCTAAGCCATGTTTTCGTTATGCCCCTATGATTCTGGTGCAAAATAGCTAACATATTATTTACTTGATTCCTGGGAACCACCAACCTATCCTCAAAAAATAACAAATCCATTTACAAAATTTAGATTAGCTCTATATGCCCAATAAGGTTTTATTGTATTGGGAAGCGAATTAAAACTTTTAGGCCACCCATCCCTTGTATATTCTATAATTTTGGCTAACTGCTCATCTTGTATTGTCGAATTTTCAAATTCTTTTCTTTTTTCTGTTGATATTGTCAAATGTTTTTCAATTGAATGAATAATTTCTGTTAAATCTGGATCATCTTCAACTTTATCTTTAATGTATGAACGTGATAATAAATCCGCAATATACAATAATTTACCTGGTTTATAACACAAATTTATGTCATATTTAAGCAATTTTAGATTCATACGTTGTAATCTATGAGATGCAATTTTACCTAATTCTTTCTTCACTATACCTAGTAAAGGTTTATGGTCTGTCAAAATTGTTACAGATTTTCCGTATATGTAATGATGAAACTTAGATACTGCAAATACAATACCTAACATTTCTTTTTCTATTTGTGAATATGATTTTTCTGTTTCTGTTAAACTTCGAGATGCATAATAAATTGGTCTGCCTTCCTGCAATAATGTACAACCTAATCCATGTTGTGAGGCATCAGTTTCAATATTTATTTCTTTATTTGGATTAAAATTTCCTAAAACTGGTTTTGAACTTAAGATATGTTTAATATTATTTAGTACAACTTCATGTTGTGGTAACCATAAAAATTCATTAGATTTTTTCAATAATTCTCTTATGGGACCTGTTAAATTTGAAAAATTTGGAATAAATCTATGCAAATAATTTAACATTCCTAAAATTCTTTGCAATTCTTTTACACTTTTTGGACTTTCTAATTGCTGAATGGCTCTAACTCTATCCTCATCAGGTTTAACACCCTCTGCACAGAAAATATGACCTAGATATTTTACATTTGCTTTCTTATATTGAATTTTATTTGAATTAAATTTAATGTTTAAATTTTTAGCTCTATCCATGACCATCTTTAAAATTTTATCATGTTCTTCTAACGTTTCTGTTGCTATGAGTATATCATCAAAATAGACAGACACCCCATCTATATCACTAAACTTCTTTTCGATAACTTTTTGAAAAAATTCTGGTGCTATAGAAATACCAAAAGGCATACGATTAAACTTATAACATTCAAAAGGACTACTAAATGTACATAAATGGCTAGAATTTTCTGTTAATTGACACTGATAATATCCATCTTTTAAATCTAATACTGTAAAATATTTCTTTCCTGACAACTTTGCGGTAATCTCATCTAATGTTGGTATCGCATAATAATTTCTTTGTATAGCTTTATTTAGATTGCGAGGATCTAAACAGATTCTTAAACTACCATCAGTTTTTTCTACAATGACCAAACTGTTTATCCACTCACCTGGATTTTCTACTTTACTTATTACATTTAATTTTTCCATTTCGTCTAATTTTTCTTTTAATTTAGTTTTTAAACTCAATGGCACCCTTCTAGCTGACATTGCCATACTAGTTGCGTTAGGTTTTAATTTAATTTCACATTTTTCATCAAACTTTCCCAGCCCTTTAAAATTTTCTATATTCTTTTGTATAAACTGGTTTGTTTCAATAACTTGATTACTATTTTCTAATAAACTTATTTTCTTACAAATAATTTCTAACTTTCTGCATGCATCTAAACCTAATATTGGTTTTGAATCTACATTACAAATAAGAAATTCTAAATTTTGGTTGTTATTTTCAAATTGACACTTAAAATTTATGCTACCTAGCGGTTTTACTGGAAATCCACCAAAAGCTTGTAATTTGACATTTGTTACATTTATATTCTTATTTCTAAAATATTTATTGTATATATTTTTAGGCATTACATTTACTTCTGAACCTGAATCAATCTTACATTCAATAATTTGATGCCCTATTTTAATTTGTTCTAACCATATTGAGATACTACTTACAGTTTGAATTTCATTTACAATATTTATGCTTCCTACATCTAAATCAGATAGTTGTCCATCAGTTTCTTTGTTCTCTTTAACTTCTTTTACTTTTATTACCCTGCATGCAACAGCAAAGTGATTTAACTTTCCACATTTTCTGCATTTACTGCCATAAGCCTTACATTCCCTTGGACCATGGGTTGCATGACACCTGTAACATAAAAATTTCTTGTTTGACGTTTCTTCTTCTACCATATTCTTCACTTTGGAATCCTTCATTTTGTTTCTTGGTTTAACTTTTTGTACAACATATACTTTTTCTTCTTGCACATTTCTAACCCTTGCTTTTGTAATTTCAGCAGCTCGACAATCTTTTTCTGCCATTTCCAAAGTTAAATCTTCTTTCCCTAGTAAACGTTCTTGAAGTCCTCGATCAATGATCCCAAGCACTATTCGGTCTCGTACTAATGAGTCATTTTGTGTGTCAAACTCACATGTTTTGGCTAAACTTTTAAGGTCAGTTAGAAAATGGTCAAAATCTTCACCTTCTTCCTGCTTTCTTGTAAAAAACTTGAAGCGCTCATAAACTACATTTTTTCTGGGATTCATATATTTCTCAAATTCTGACATTACTTTCCTATAATCCTTTTTTTCTGTAGCCGTTAACTTCAAATTGTTAAATATTTCGACAGCTTCTTCACCCATACAATTCAATAATAACGCTACTTTCATATCGTCAGGTTTCGTATTCCTCTCCGAAGCGACTAGGTAAATTTCAAAATTTTGTCTAAATTTCTTAAAGTTCTCGGACAAATTTCCTTCAAAATTTAGTTTTCCTGGCGTTTTTACATCCATTTTATTTAAAATGTTTGAAAATTATTCGATATTTAAAAATTTTTACACCACGTGCTTTTAACCTTACTTTTCACTTCAAAACTTTATCATAAATATTTTTTACCATTAGTTGCTTCTTTCAACATTAATTTCCTCTATTTGACTGCGCCATGTTTTATATTTAGCTATTTTATCAACGTAATTTAATAAAACACAGTGATGAACTTGATTTTTAATGAATAACAATATACATTTTTATTACACTTCTTTTCATGTCATTCTGATACAATACTATATTGTTGGCTGCGTTCAGCTCCTAACTTTTTGACATTAGCTGCATTCCATAACAAAAGCTGAGGATGTTTTCATAAAACATGAATAAGATTTGGAAAAAGCGAAGGTTATCAGCTAAGGAACTAACCTCCTTATTAATTTTGACGTTAATTTAATTAAAACATTAATCAAACAATAAAAGATCTTGATTAGCCAAAGAAAACAAAAAACATCAGCAGTCCGTTTAGCCAAAGTATGTCAAATAGTCAATAAAATTTGGAATCTGTATATTAAAACAAAAGAAAATAGTACATACAATGCAAATCAAAATAGTTATACATTAATGAAAATTTGTGAATTCAAAATATAAAGCCATCAAATTAAAATAGTTATTATTCATTAAAGTGAGTAAAATCTCGGGATCTCAAATGATTAAATATTATCTAACAATACAATATTAATAAAATTCGATACGTTAACAGTTTTTCATCATCCAAATTAGTGTTCATGCCAAAATTCCTTTCACAAATTGAAGGATACGAACTCTTGACACTCAAAACACCTTAAAAACTTTAAACAATGCTACACTAGCAAACTACTGAGCTGCCACAATGCGGGAAGAAGTCTTCTGGATTTCGAACTAAATGTTATTAACGAGATTAATCAAACTTTAACACAATTGTTTGCAATAACTGCTTTCGATATTAAATTCTTTATTATTCTTCTGACTGGAACGGTACTCGAAATTACTAGAATGTTGCTCAAAATAATTGTGGAAATTATTATATAACAAATACATATTCTCAATTTGTTATATTTTCATTAATTCAAAAAGATCGGTATATCGGTATGAAAGCCGGACTATATGCAACTATACTCTGTAAAGATCGAAACTGAAGTCACTCGGACCAGCCACTGAACGGAAGTGAAGTCTTTTGTGTCTGCTTAAAAATCAGGGTTCTTTTTTCGCTTAGAAATACATTACCAGATTAAAATCACTTCAACCAATAGCGAGGTCTCACTTCAAGAACAAGTATTGATTTTTTCTTTAAAAGCCGAAGGTTGCATTATAATCGTTCGTAGGGTATAAATCGTGTACCCAATCAGCGAATCGCGTGTTTTGGCTTAACGAATCAGAGCACAGCAACTCAAAAGCAAGTATTGATTTTTCCTCTATAACTGCAAACGCTTCAAGTTATTATTTTTTTAAACGCTTATATGAGTAACCAAAAAGATTTTTATAATTCTGAGATTTGAAACCAACCTTTTTTAAAATAAGTTTTATGGGGTTGTTTATATCGAATGCTAACGCGAGTTTACTTTATGAAAAGAATTCAAATTTGCAGAACCGGACTTAAGATTTTTGTAAATATGTCCACAAAATTACATTTATTCAGAGCTGATAAAAACATACCGTTACAACTTTTCTTTTGAGGATCATAACAATAAATCCGAGATTCGTCACCAGTGACGATGTTCCAAACCAAATTTGAAGTGCGGCCTTGGAATTTTTCTGCACCATTCTATGCGTTGTTCTTTTTGATCGGGAGTCAGTTTATGTGGAATCCATCGACCACAAAGTTTTCTCACTTTTAACTGTTGATGTAAAATGTTTTGTATTTGACTCATACCAATGCCCAATGTTGACCACATAAACTCATAAGATGTCCGTCGATCTTCCTCAAGCATTGCTCGAACAGCGGAAATATTTTCATCAGTAACAGCAGTTCTTGGGTGTCCTTCACGAAATTCATCACTAAGAAAAACCGGTCTCTTTTGAATTCGCTGTACCGTTTATAAATTGTTGCCTTAGACGGGGCTTCTTCGCCAAATGCACTTCTAAGCCGATCTTCACATTGTTTAGGCGTTAACGACGATTTAAAATCGTAAAAAAACATAGCCCGGAAATGTTCTCTAGTCAAATTCATTTTTGGGTGAATACACAATTTTTAAATTATGTTAATTAAAAAGCTATTAGAGCAAGTCGAACAAACTAAACGGCAATCAACTCGCAAAACATTAAAAAGTAGCTGTCAACTAAAAACAAATTTCATTCGTTTTCAGAAACATGGCATTCTAGATATTATCAATGTTCCCCTCGTACATATTAACTACAAACAATTACTTGGACGATTGAACTTAACTATTTGTTGGTGAATCAGAAAAATATCTTTACCTAGTAGTTTAACATTTGCTCACGGGGCTGATTTTTTTCTCTGAAACTACCTAATAGCTACGTATATAAAACTTTTTCTAATTTGTCTCTAATATAGTTATTTACTCTCTTTTTAAACTATCGTTAATCCTGTCGTTAAACAGTGTCAGATTGAATATTTTGAACCAGCCTGACCTTCATTTTGGCAATCACCAAAATTGTTTTTACTGTTTTGCTTATTTAATGATCAAATTCTTTATTAATAAAGGTCACTGATCCATTTGAAGTATATCTGTTGGATGGTCATCTCATCGGTCGATGTCCTCTATATAGTTTTTGTTTTGCTGAATTTAATTGCTTTTAAAGGTTTCGCTTTTATTGCAAAATATTTCTAAAAGAGCTACCTTACTTAATGATGAGGTTATATTAAATTTAGGTGCAGGTTTAAATAGGAGTGTAATTTATCAGGATTAACTTTACTGAAAATGGACATATCTCGTATATATACTTTATATTTACAATTCATAATGTCATGAAAATTATTTTTTGCTATTTATAGTTAGTGTAACAGTAGGTAAGTTTTGTCATTAATAATGATACATTATATTAATTCATTCTACGTTCTAAGGTTTGCTAATATTTGCAGTAGCGTAGCTATCCATCAACATAAATTAAAGTTAATCTGTTAATGATTTAATATTATTCGTTAATTTTTATTGTGTAGTTTATATTCATTAATCAAAGTTCATATATACCCCATTCATAGTTTTACAGCAAAAAGGAAAATAGGTCACTGATGCTTAAACAAATACTTTGCATTAAATGGTTTTACTTTCCACAACCCCTTAGTTTATTCCTTAAGATACCTTGACATAATCCTCTCCCCTACATAAGCAAAGACAAATGAAAAACGTTCTAAGATTATTCATATTACAGAATATCATGTAATGCATAAATATGTAATATCTATGTAAATGTAAATATGCAATATGTGTGTACTGCAGTGTTCTATTGAATATTATATGAAGTCATCCTCTGACTAGATGCCTATATAAAATGCGATTTTAGATGAAACAATACAAAAGGTACAAGGTAAATTCACCTAGCCTTCACTAACAGTACCCATGTCTTGCAAGTTGGTGCACTGCAGATTACAAGCTTTGAAACTGCATTTCTTGTTGAAGCCAACTGATGTATTCTCCGCCGCGCACTAGAATTACGATAGGCATAAAACAGCAATTTGTAAAATAGATTACGTATTTTTGTGGGAATAAATAAAAACATTTACTATGATATTAGTTAATAGGAATTTACGAACTCGAAAAAAGTTATTATTTGTATGTTTTTGGAAATGTGCATATATGCGGTCTATTACTGAAATATTTACAACGAAGCATTCCAAACCAAAAACAATTTAGAGTTAATTGAAATTTACTCTCAGAAAAATAACAATTGGAATAGTTTAAATAAACGCATTCTGTTTTACAATTTAGCAAAACTGCAAGTTTCTCTCTTGCTGCATTGCAGTAACGGATGATTTGATATGCATCGCCGAGTTACGAAAGAGTTATTGTATTGCAGACATCAATAAGCCCTGTTGAACAGAACACATTTTAGTTGTTACAGAATAGTATGAATGTGTTACAGGCTATATGAAATATGAAGACTTGGAATAATATCGCTACGCATCCCTAGTGGTTTGAACTTATAACAAGCTTAGTTTAGAAAACGTTATACAATGCATCATTGTTGGACTTTTGAATAGTTTTTCAATGAGAATAGAATATTTAGTTCTTTATTCAGAGCTCCTTAGTACAATAAAGAACTACATATTTCCAGTCGAGGTATCTTTAAATTAAAGCACATAACTATATTTTAGTTTTAAATGTTTGAATATTGAGATGTTATAAACTAGATAGATAAATATTTAATTTGTTTTTGGCTAGCTTTAAGAAAATAGAAAATATAACAACTCAATAGCTTCTCTTTTTCCCAACAGGCTAACTCAGGTTTATTTTGATTGAGCATGAGATAAACAAATTATAAAAATCTTATAGATTCTTGCACCTGGAAGAAAAGAACTTACTACAAGCAACACCTAGAACGCTGCGTCTGGACGACAAATTATCCTTCACCCTGTATATAAAATTGAATACTTGCATCCACAAATAAATAATAAGTACTTTTATAAATTGAAAAACAAAATCCTTCAAAAGATATTAAAAAGGATAAACTTCCTTAAGATTGTTTAAATGAATTAAATGTAGTAACCAACCTGACATTGGGGGGTTGCAACTGCTTCAATTTAAACAAACTAATATGAAATAAATTTATCCAACCAAATAAAATATTTACAATTGATAAACAAGTTTTAAAAATTGTTGTTAAAACAACAAACTTTGTTCATACAGAACCTCTTGACTTTAACAAGAATGAATTGAAATTATTCAAATAAATTATTTCGAATGGGTAACAATTCCTATTACGACCAACCTTGTATATGAAAGTGAAAATAAATTATCTTCGACTTATATAAGATGTTTGTTTACAAACGAAAAAATATCTGGGTTAAACTTTTAACCTCACTTTAGTTTACAGACTTTTATCTGGAGCCGAGCAAGATTCACCCTATGGCTTTTATCGACTGACTTTGTTAAATTCCCAAAGCCTTTTTATATGTTTACGAAAAACATTTGAAAACACAACGAAATTCTTCAAAAAACTGAACATCAAAAAATGTCATGACGTCACAAATTCGAAGATATAATCACAATTAACTCTAATCTTAATTCTACAAAAACAGAAAAATAGCTGGCAAAAGGTTGATTAAAATGACATAAGATACTTATGGCCTAAATTGAACAATAACAAAGGAAATCAATAAAAACGATCAGCTGTCACCGATCTCATTAAAACTAATTACATTTAACAGCAAGAACTGCAAGCTATTTCTGCACATTGAATTGAACACATAGTTACTCAAGGTAACCTACTCACATGGAGTTCACACAATTTATAATTACATAAAAAAACTTAAAAATCTGTTCACAACGTTTCAGATATTAAACGATGCTTTTGGAAAAACCAACAAAACAACAACATAAGAGAATTCAAACATTAACTATTCTCGTCCAGAGCACAGTACTCCAGGTGCCTGCATCCAAACAATAGTGCAAAATGTCAAAATAAACTTAAAATTTGAAAAAATACAAAGAATATCAGCGCAATTCCATTTACTTGACCCCAAATCTTCGAAACGCTGGAATCCGTAAGCAAATTGTAACATTATAAACATCAAGGTACTGATTTGATTTAACTATTTCCAGTAAAATATGTACCCGAAACTGACTTAGCCTTAATGGGGAAAGAAAGACTTATTTTGCGTTACTTAAGGTCAAAACAGAAATCTAACAAGAAGACAAAACCTTCTAGAAAAGTGAAGAAACTATTCTATACATGTAACCTGGGTTACATACAATATGTTTTACTATAAAACAACATAATTGACTTTTATCCTTTTTATAAACCCAAACCGCTTTTATAAAGAGTAAGGTTAAATATTCACGAAGTACATCGTACTCCTATATTATGATTTATGCTAATAATCCTACGTCTAACCTAGCGTGTAACCTTTTAGATCAGGCTGGGCCACCGGAGGGGCCCCTTACGCGTGTTTAACTTCCACTACTGCATCATATTGAGTCATTTGGGTTGTCCTTAACCCTCGCTATTCCCCTACGCGGCTCCCACCTCTAGTTAAATTCCTTGTAGTAGCACGTTTAAATAAATATTTAGATAAATGATAAATATAAATTGAAAATTAATGTTTGGTTTGGGATTATGAAAATACATATTTTAAAAAATTATAACAATATAACTGAAGGAGTAACTAATAAATCCTACATTTAATATAAGCAGATAAAAAAGTAATTTATAAAAATTGCAAGATATAAAATAAAATTATTAGACTAATTTAGACCGGCAGTGATTGCTCTGAGTAGGTGTACAAGTGGAATGTTGCACGGGCATGGGCACGGGCGTGATCGTCGCAGTATTAGCAGAGTAGTGGAATGACTCGAGCTCGCGGGCTTGAGCTTGGCCCACTCTGTTTTAGATGAATAGAACTAGTATCCTAGCATGTCTATCCTTTATTTAATGCATGATATGATTATTTTTGTGTTTTCGGAGCCTAATCGTAGCCTTTAAATATTTTTAATGTTTTATTAATGTGTTAAATTTTCAATCGATGATACTGTATCATCTCAATATTTTGTATGCGAATACAGAATGGTAAGTGGAATGGGAACAATGTAAGAATATGATTTAAAGAATATGATGAATAATGATAATGATTTAAAGATTTTTCAATATCTAAATAATATAATAATATCTTCTTCAGTCGATGTACGAGGAGCCTTCAAATTTAAATTATAATTCAAATTTTGCGCCAAATGTAAGAAACAAACGAGAAAGTTGTATACACTAAACGATGCGCCGGAGCAAGTGTCAGCTTAATTCAGTAGTTGAGTCGTCTACATCCACTTTGGTTTGTTTGACAACTATGAGTGAAACCAAAGTGCATTCAAGCATCGAACAACGCATTATTGCACTACTGGCATGATATGAAGAAGCTGGGGATGCCTTTCTAGAACTTAGTGTGACTATTGATGAAACCTGGGTACACCATCTTACCCCTGAAACCAAAAGAGCGTTGATGCAGTGGCGACAGCCTTCGCCTCCGAAACCAAAGAAACCAAAGTCCATTGTTTCAGTAGAAAAAAATATGGCTATATTCTTTTGGAGCATTGGGGGGCGTCTTATACATAGTTTTCCTGACAGAGCGGACGATAAACGTAGAGTATTACTCAGACTGTTTTGTTTCTTACATTATAATGCTCGTCCTCATGTCGCTGCTCGTACGATGGCAATTGAAGTGATGACTGTTCTTGCTCATCCGCCCTATAGTCTGGATCTTGCTTCCTCAGTGTTCCATATGTTTGGATCCTTACAAGAATTTTTAGGAGGAAAGAAGTTTGACTCTAATGAAGAAACCGTTGAAACTGTCCGAGAAGAGTGCGTCTGCAGCCAAAATAATTTTTTCACTAGGAATTCGGAGGCTTCTTGAACGATAGGCTACAGTGTATTCAAAAGGAGAGAGAACTACATTGAAAAATGATTACATATAATTTTAGTTCCATTTGTTAATTTCTGTATATACAGGATATTATCGTTTTTGTAACATAGGGGAATAGCATGTAAAAACACAATTTCTCAAATATTGGCTCCCCTAATTATTTTAGAGAAAAAGTCACTATAGCAAAGTTGTAGATATTATTGAATACTGTTCAAAACACCCATAAAGTTAATAAATGAATAGGTTAAATGATAAACATGTCAGCAATTTTTTAGAGTAATTTGAAAACTGTTGAAAACTGTGCCATGGCTAATAAGATTTTATAAAAATAAATTCTTTGGAAAATTCTCATCTGTTTCTTCTACACCGGCAGCAATTATAACATTCTGATGGGTGATTTTGATCTATGAAACTGTGCTTAATAATTTTTGCATTTAATCTTATGTCTAAATCTAACGCGGTAATTGCTATTAGTGAATTTCCGATTTACAATACCAGTTAATTTCCTATACCAGAAAATTACTTATATCTTGGAAACTATTTAACACAGATGCTAAAGTGGGGGTGTTTTGAACAGTATTCAATAAGGCCTACAACTTTGCTATAGTGACTTTTTCTCTAAAAGAATTAGGGGAGCAATATTTCAGAAATTGTGTTTTTACATGCTATTCCGCTGTTACAAAACCGATAATACACCCTGTATATTGAATTATAATTTAAATTTGAACGCTCATTGTATACGTCAGTTAATGTACTACTTTTGTACCTCAGAAACCTTTCATTTGTTTTTCAAAACATATCACGTTCCATCCTTTTACGAAAGTAGCTGCAAATTGCCATTTCAGAGAGTTTCTCTACATGCATTTGCTGGTTGCATTCTTTCTAGAGCAAGTAAATCAATAATTTCAGGAAAAATAAACCAGGAAGTACTCTTTATCAGTACACAGTTTACTAACTCGAATTTATATTTATTTTATACTTTCAGTTCTACCTACTTTGGATTCTATAATAAAATGGATTAGAAAATGTATTTTGTACATTATTTTCTCTGAAGCTTAAAGCTAATGGCACTATAAAATATATTTGTGGTAAATGTGAAACAGTGTTAAGATAAGTACTTAAACTGTGATGTATGCAAAATTCATACGTATGTACTTGTCTAGTATTAGTTAAGATATCTCTCAAGCTACTTTGGAACAAACAAAATTTACAAGAAAAGTCCCATTCAATTGGTTATAAAACTGTAACGATGAAAAGAGTTGTTTTCACAAAGTTTTTTATACATACATAAAAGTATTGTATTGATCAGAAAAATAAGATACACCGATTGCAGCGGTAGCAAAAAGAATCTCAAAAAATTATAAACTTGTTCGAGATGGCTTGCAGCAATGCATGTGATGATCCTTTGCGTTAAAAACACTTGTGAAACTGGGAAAATGTAGTCGTAGAACTATCTGAATACACAATCAATTTCCTTACTTAAATAACAATATATTGAAAAATTGTAAATGCATTTTGAATAAGATTTTGGTAAACATTTTTGTAAGGTATATTACGATTGTAGCAGTGGGTCCATGGAAGCAATGGAAGCAATGCTTACCTTAGAAATTATTTGAACATAGAAAACAATGTTACCAAGCTGTTTTTATATTAAATTATATTTCGAATGGAAATCCATCTAGAAAAAAAACTAAGTCAGACCCGGGGTATTGAACCCGGATTGCTCGGTTAGTAGCTACAGCGTAACCATTGAGCTACCGAGACGCCTTTCAATAATGTTTTTTTCTCATTATATAAAGTTATTCAGATCAAGATTGTTATTCAATTAAAACGTAAAATTAATTAATGTTTTACATTATTATATAATTTTTAATGTAATTTTATTTATTATTATTGCTAAATTACAATAAAAACATTGAAAACATTTATAATTTGCTACATAATGCGAGAATATTTGACATTTTGCGCAGAGGTTAATAACCTTGACAATTGAATTGTGATTTTTGTACATATAAATTATTTTTTGAAAACGAGTACATACGTACGATTATTTAGCTGTAAGTACTAAATAGTAGATTGACTGAAATTATACAAATTGTAAACGTATTATGACTATTGTCTTTAAAATTTAATGTTTACTTTTGTCATTTTTAAAATTCTAGATGTATCATGAGTGAATCCGATGAAGGAAAATTGGGGTGTACACTCGTACACCTCCAAACATCGTGGATCACATTACATCTCTTAATTTATTGCCAAATATTTCACGTAAAAAATATGAATGCGAGTATAAATTCTAGGTTAGAAAACTTTCTTAGGTGTTGGTGGTTTATTACTTTTTTTGTTGTCGTAGATAAAGTATAGTGTGTAACGCGTGAAAAAACACCAACACTCGTGTGATTGCGGTATTCGACTACGTCTCATGCCGCAAAATCTTCAGACTCGTGAGAAATTGGCACTTTTCTGGACTTGTAACACAATATACTATTTTTAGTAAAGGTTATAATCTGTTATCACAAATCTCGTAAAGTATAAAGCAAAAAGTTCTTATCTGAAAATATTTTATAAGCCTAATAATTATGATACTCTTTTTACTATATCTAAGTATAGTAAAATTAAAATCATCGTTGCTTCCCTTGCTTAGATCCTCGCCGTCAATAATAAGTCATTTACTTAAACAAATCAATGCATCTGAAACTATACTTACTTTAAACTTATGCCCCGGCAGAGACGTCTTTCTTATTCAAATGAGTTCAGGGCGCCACTGAGTTGTTAGTCATTAAATAAAAACTTGGGAAATCCACAGACTGGGAAAAGACTTTTATGTAAGTTAAATCAATCTGTTTTGTGAGAATGAACGGTATTTTATGATTAAAACACTAACAATTGGTTGTGCCAATGTAACATCATGAAAGGTGGGTTTAAATATGTTTATCTGTTAAAGCAAAAATTATTTAGTCTAGTCTAGTCTTTAGTTTTTCACTAATACTGACATATCGTCGCCGTTAATGCATACCGGCGTAACTATTTTCTAGCAAGTTTACAGGAGCGCGGTTTAAATGGTTATAAAAGTTTACTACAGATGACATGATGAATTCTCTGAAATGTTGTAACTATCAACATTTCAAAGATTAAGTTCATATCATCTGTAATAAAGTTGTTGCAAACATTTAAACTGCGCTCCTGTAAACTTGCTAAAAAATAGTTAGGCCAGTATGCATTAACGGCGTCAATATAATTCCTATGCCCATCAACACTTCACAAATAAAAGGCCATGATTTCAGTAACACTAAATTATTTTTTCTACTCACTTCACGACTTTTCTGCACTGCATATATTTAATTTTAAACAAAAGAATCCTATATAAATGGTAACGATTTTACTGTAATAATTGTAGTTTATATAGGTGCTTCTAGATTTGCAAATATCAACACAACAGGAGAATTCAGTCAGAATTCAGCACTTGTTTTAGAAAATGATGTTTATTAACTAAATTATTTCACATGTTTTACGTGAAAAATTTTAATTTTAGAGAAGCTGTACATTCAAAGTTAACAAAAAAATACTACTTAAGTCTTTCTCACAGTATTTGAACTATTTCCCCAAAATTTTAAGAAAATCATATGTCTAGCGACTACATTATTGCCAGAAAACCTGTTTTGTTTGGCAAAAAACAGGTAATAATTTAGTCCCTAGACATACAATTGTCTTAAAATTTTGGGAAAGTAGTTCAAATACTATGAAACTTAAGTGGTACTTTTTTGGTTAACTTTGAATGTAAAGTTTCTCTAAAAAAAATTTTCACGTAAAACATGTGAAACAACTTAATTAATAAACATCGCTTTCTAAAAAAGGTAAACAAGTATTTAATATTCGTAGAGTATTAATGTAAAAATAAAGTTATCCATTATTATATTATTTATAAAAAAACAACACACTTTTTTGGGTACACTTGGACCTTAATAAACCGATGTGGCATATCTGATTGTTTTATTACTATTACACCACTGATGCTGACTTTTCTAGCTGTGTTTGGTTACCATGCAAAGATAAACCCAATTGGTCAATCCTAGAAATAATACGGAAATGGAGATGACTATTTTTTGCAACTGTAAGGTATCAACCCTTAACTAAAATTTAACTAAAAAATTTTAGGAAAATAGTTCAAATACTATGAAATTTAAGTGGTATTTTTTGGTTAACTTTGAATGTACAGTTTCTCTAAAATTAATTTTTCACGTAAAACATGTGAAGTAATTTAGTTAATAAACACATAAACATTAATAAAACACGAAAATCGTACAAACCATGGAAACAACACTATTATAAAAAATGTTTCAGAATGAAAAAGTAAAATATAATGTTGAAGTAAGTAAAATATAAAAGGGGCATCCTTTCGCAATTCGGATTAAACACACAGCTTTTGATTATAAATGGCCACTGAATTAAGAAGTTTATTTTCGTTTTTAGCCTTAAATATACCGTTTGTAACTTCAAAATGCTGTTAACTAAATGTAACCGTAGAATTATACTTTTATCATTTCTAGCATTCGTCATTTACAAAGGTAGATTTTCCTTTGAGTTAAGCTGGGTTTCAATTTGGCCTTTCTTTTGTACTTAATTTTCGAAACAATTTCACTGAGAGCGAGTTATTTTCCCTCTAAATGATTTTTTTCTAGATAAAAGTAAACGTGATTGGATATTTTTTCAATTCGTTTTATTTTGTAGGGGAAACGGAAAACAAATCTAACAATTAACAATTCTTCTTTTAATTAAGATTAAAATACGTGTCACGTTTTGAACCTCTTATATCATTCAAGTAAATTTGAACCTAAAACATTTTCTGTATCGAGAATAATGAAACCGACAGTGCAGAATATTCTCCTTTTACAAAATATAATATTTTATATATCAATTTTTTTCGCTAGCTCCTGTCTGATTACAAAAGTTACGTTTTGCTACACAGTCTTCTTAAATTAAATAAATTACATCAATCAATCTCAAAATGACATGTTTTTCCTTTACAAAGTATTCGTAAATTACACCGAAAACTGATAGACTTGAGTGTAGTTAGCGAAATTAAATGTTGTGTCATCCTTTTGATAAAATAATGCCCAGGATTTATCAATCTCGAACCAAATGTAGCCGCAATAGAAACAGAAAGGTAAGAACCCGGCCAATCTTCGATTATTTCTAATCTTAGGCTGGATTGGAAGACCACCTTAGAGGCTTTGTAGTTGATACCTCTAGAGTTGAGAATATATTTAAGATAAATTAAAGCAAATCTTCATTTGCTGTCTATAAAACACAGAATTTGTAAATGCTAAATATTCATTCAAAGAAGAAGTCAACTCACCACCAATTAATATGCAAATGAGATAAAACCGAAAAGGATAAAATAAAATCATTTTTATGAAACGCCCGTGACCTTTTCGTTGCTTAATTTTTGTACTACAGAAATTGATTTATGCTATACTGGGTGATGGAATTTCAGTGAAAATATATTGTTTTGTTAATATATCGGGAAGAGTGAACGTATGTATGATTAGTGTTGTCATCGGAAGTAGAGTAAGGCTAGAGCAGGAATCCCTTTTCAATTCTGTTACAACATAACTCTAGTAAACAAAATTATTTTACCGTTATCGGAAGCCTCGTGCAATTTTCTGTGAAGATAAATTTGGGAAATCGATTCTCTTTACATTACCTTAGCAGTAGCTTCATAAGCAGCTTAACGAAAATTGTGACAGTAATATACCGGGTGGGGCAATAGTCCGATAGCTCCTAAACGGTAACAGCTAGAAAGATCGTTCTAATACAGATGTAAACAGTGGATAGAGGCACATCTAGAGAAATTATTTTCAAATATACAGGGTGTTGCAGGAAAGTGTGGCACGCTTTTTTTTAAATAGAATGACCCAAATATTTTTGCATATTTAACACCTTTCTTGGCAGGTTTATTTATACCTAGAATTCTAGCGCCGTCTGACCGGTTAGAAGAAGAAGAAAATTTTTTTTCAAAAAAATTGAGTTTTACATTATCCCACTTAACAGTTTACCGCTTTCACGGCCGCAACTGTGAAGACGAATTTAAGTAGGGATTTTGTTGCAGGGGCTTGTAGGGTGCTCTTCTTTAAAAGAAAATAGACCCACCATGTACAGGGTGTTCCAAATTAATTTTTAAATTTAGAGAACTTCAAAGCTAAAATTCACAACTTTTTCAAATAGAACACCCTGTATATTTTGTACCTTTGTGATGCAGAAATAAATAACGAACATTTTTTGTAGGTACGTCCCTATAGCTATCTGTAACTACTTTTGATTTATTGAGAAGCAACTGAAAGAAGTACACAATTAAAAAATTATTTATTTAAAAAATCAAGGTTTTTCAAATAAAACAAAAGAAAAACCTATAACAAATGCTCCATATGTTGCCCATTTGCATGGACACACATTTCTATGCGTCTTTTGAACGATCTTTAGGTTTCTTAACCGGCAATGTTAATACCGCAATGCGTGATACTTTTAAAAGCATGTATTATTCTATCCTTCATATTTTGGATTGTGGTTGGTGTCTCTGTATGAACAATTTCTTTCACATATCCCCATAAAAAGAAATCCATTTTTGTAAGATCAGGAGATCTCGCAGGCCATTTAGTGGGTTCATTCCTTCCAATCCGTTGATGTGGGTAGATATTATTTAGGTGGTCTCTTACTACATGTAAATAATGCGGTGGAGCACGTCTTGCTGAAGTCACATCCCATTTCGGATCCTTTGAGGAAGGTTCGCCAATAATTGTGGCAGATAGTTCTCCAAAAAAATGAAGATAAATAGCTCCAGTTAATGTACCATCAAAAAAATGTGGCCCTATTGCATGTTCTCCAATAATTCCCCCCAAACGTTTATGAACCATCTGTGCTGGTTATCGAGTTGTCTGAAAAAGTGGGGATTTTCTGTAGCATAATAATGGAAATTGTGCCTGTTAAAGCCATTTTTATGAAACGTTGCCTCATCAGTGAACAAAACATTGTTGAAGAATGTACCATCGTCTTGCATTTTACCTATGACCCAATTACAAAACTGTAAACGTTTTAGAAAATCGTCATCAGTTAATTCCTGGTGAATTTGAATGTGATATGCATGAAACTTATTTTTCTTTAAGATTCGACCAACAGAACGTCTACTTATTCCTACAGATGAACTCACTTCTCTCTGACTAACATGGGGATTCTCAATCGTTGCTAGCACAACAGATAACTCATTTTCTTCGTTCGCAACATTGTTAATTCGTTCACTTTTTTCATACTGTATATTGCCGGTCCCCACAAATCTATCGAGCAGGTTTTGAAAGCTGTGAACTTTAGGGAGCCTCCGTTCAGGATACCGTTGGTGGTAAACTCAATTTTTTTGAAAACAAAATTATAACTTCTAAACCGGTGCTAAAATTCTAGATATGAATAAACCTACCAAGAGAGGTGTTAAATATGCAAAAATATTTGGGACGTTCTATTTAAAAAAATACCTTAAGTGTGCCGCATTTTTCTGCAACACCCAGTATATTTGAAAAAATAATTTCTCTAGATGCGCCTCTATCCACTGTTTACATCCATATTAGAACGATTTTTCTAGCTGTTACCGTTTAGGAGTTACCCGACTTCCTCACACTATTGCACCACCCGGTATGTACTTACATATACTCAATTTGTCATCAGTTTGCTTTTCTGAAATTAACTTTAAGTAAATAAAATTAGCAATGAACTGTTTCAAGAAAAAGTAATTTATTCATATGAAAGGTAACAGAAGGGAAGATGCATCGTTAAAAAACTATAAACGCACAAGCAATTTCTAATCTTAGCTGCGTTTTAAAGTCGATGTTGCAGACTGTGCTTCTGATTGCATGCGTACTGCATACGAATGGCCGTATATTTCGAGGGCCTTAGATCTTTTGTAAGTTGCGAGGGAGTCAAATTAAAGACAGCACGGCGACGCGTCGTGGCCGCAGGAGTCGCAGAGATCAAATCATTGGAAATTCAAACAACGTATCACGAGACACGGCCGCTTGAGAAAAAGAAAATCAAAACGGCTCCTCTTCTGCTGTCGGGAAATTGTCTATTGTTGTCTGTGACCCCGATCCCTTTGAGTAGTGTCATGTGTGTATATATGGGAGACATGCATGTATGCGTTTGAAGCAGTGATGTCTGTACTCGAGCTCAGTTACACTGAAATTTATGTAACAATATACATAACTCTTATTTATATGAACACTATCCGATTTGCAATCCTTTTCAGAGACTAAAATGATGTATTTTAAAGCAGCGGCTCGGTATGTTTGTGAACTCTAAGCACTCTAGAGCTTTGCAATTTACCGAGAGACTTCCAAAAACGTATTTTAAAATATCTTCCATTATTTAATTAATTTTGTTCTCGATCCTTGTGTAAGCAATTTTTGTAATCTGTAGACTTTTTAGAATCAACTTTCTCGAATTCTACAAAACAAATGTTGTTGACTTTATAATTAATTAAAATGTACTCTACTTATTTACCTACCTTGACATGGAATTAATTATAAAAACATAATGCATAAAATTATTAGACATGTTTTCAATTGCTAAGCTGTTACAAACTAATTCTTGATTACTAGATGGGTTCTCAAATGTTTGATGCAGGATTAAAAACATTTCTAAAGCGAACGAAAACATTAAAGTCGTCAGAACTTCGATTTGTGTTTTTTCAGCTCTAATTAAAGTTAATTAAAGTTCCACTAACTACCGTTAACTTAAAATTGATAACGATGAATTTCAAAGACCAGAGATTCTATAATAAACTCGATTCGTTGAACTGTTAATTAATGAATGATATTACATTTAATAATTTCGTATTTAGTTAATTTGAAACGACGGTATTTGCTGCTAAAACTAATTATTACCTTTAATTATACTTCATGTTATAATTTAGTGTTTTGAAATTTAGTAATGAAATGTTTTGAAATTTACATAGCGATAGCGTGTCTTTGTAATTATATAACTCGGAGTATATTGGATTTTAATTACCTAAAACAAAGCTGCTGAAATATTTCATATACTTATTTTTGTATGTAAAAATGTATGTACAAATTGTAATATAGCCTCATCTACATTCTTACCACTATTTTAAGTTTTATTAAAACATCTCATTATATTTCTTTGATGTATGATGTTTTAGTACTACATAGAATAAATGTCCATTAGGTATGACTTAGGTTCAGTAGAGCAAATGATTGCTCTTTTTATAACATTTGTTTTCACTTAACGCAAGGAAATTCTCTACTATGCTAAAAAAAATTTAATTTATCTATATCATTAAACAATAAGATGAAAGGTGTCTACACAAAACATCCAGATAAAGTTGACCTGTAGTTTATCTTACATGCACCTACTATATTATTTTCAAATGTATTGAGCCGTCACTTTGAATAAGAATTACAAAACTCTGAGAGCCAAGAATTTTGAAAAAATGAAAGTTATTGCTTGAACATAAGTATGTTCAATAGTATGTAAACTGAAAGACAAATTAAATGAGACTCGTATAGGTACTTAGAAATTCAGCTGCTCGCACAGGTGATTGTTGGGTTGCCTAAATATATCAGAACCGAACTTAAACTGAAATATTTCTGATGCAATTTATTTTCAAATTTCATCAAATTCGCCGGTTTTATTTGAATTAGTAATAAGAATTAGTCATACAAATATTCAAATTATCAAAAAAATCACTATAATGACGCTAACTATTATAGAAATAATCTTTACCTAGTTACACCTTTAGATTATTTCTTTTCAAATTAAATCCGTAAAATACCGGAAAGTTTAATTTTTCTTGTTAAGTTTGCAGCTTTATAGGTGATTCTATAACAAAACATGTTTTGAATTAAATAAGATCCTAATTTTATTTATTAATATGAAAAACCGAACAGCACAAGATGTAATTATAAGAAGAGACAGGTAAGACGATCATAAAGGCAAAGCGGGTGTAGCTCAATGGCAAAATACCGTCTCTCTGTGCAACAGATCATCGGTTAAAATACCGATATTGTTTTGCAGCTTATTTTTTTAAATTAATTTACGCACAAAAAAGAAATTGAAAATTTTAAAAATTCAATTCGAATAATGGAACAAAATAATGTATATTTATTGAACAGGGATTTAAGAGCATTAATAACAGGGACCATACGTCTAAAACCAACTGCTACCTGTGAAGTTTTTCTAAGAAACTCGAGTATTGTACTGTTAGGACCATTATTTGTATTTTCAAAGCAAGTATACTTTATGATGTTATTTTATTTTTAGAGTATTTTTTAATACAACTTTTCAAAATTTTTTCAACTTTCATTTTTTTCGAAAATTTCTCTAAAATAATTACCTTTTATTTCATTGGCTAATAATAAGGCAGGTCTGACTTTTACGAAATAAAAAAGTATTTCTAACAGTTTACTTACATATTGTACATTCTTATTTTTTTGCTGCAATTCTATAATGTTTGATATAAGCTCTTCTTCGTCATCGTCATCATCGCTTACAGATAAAATGAAATTTCATTACATAATTCCTCATTCGTATCACATTCATCTTCGCAATCTTCTTAATGAATATTGTCAGTTACGTCTACAGGTTTTTTTGAAAATTACAATTATTTTCCTCACAAAATTCTGTGCATTTCAAACCATGCTTTTTACAACTACAGTGAAACACCCATAACCGGACACTGACAGTGCCACATTTTTTATCAGTTTGTTGAGAGACGTCTGCATAAAAAATACGACTATGTCCGGTTATAGGAAGCGTCCACTTAAGATAGTCCACCCTTCTCGACTCTTCTCAGACTCGACCGACACATCGGCGTCGGCGACGATTGTCCAACAATTCAAATATTAGCAAAATGTATGTCGATGATCCCAATTTATTTTCTCTGCGCAAAAAGACATTCAAACATTATCTTGAAGTAAAAAACCAGGCTTTGCTAGCAGCGCATTCAGTTCAACTGAATGAATCATTCCGTTTCGAACTTGCACGTAAGGCGTGAACTTGCATGCCGCACATTTACTTTGTAATTTTTAGGGTAATAACAGCAAAAAAAACCTATGTCTTAGTTACTTTGTTTCTTTAATTATTTTGTTTTAATTCAACTAATTTTAAACATCGGCATCAGTGTTTAAGTATAAACATCGACGAAACCTTGCCATCGATCGAGCTCTAAATAGAACCATTTATTATTTCGACTTTTTGTCTGCGTGTTAACAAATTTCTTTTTAACTTCATAATACAATATGTAATTAGTTCACGGTTATTAGTTCAAAGTAATTGTTCAATGGTTTGCGAAGGCTGCAAACAACTGCAAACTGCTTAATATAAGTAATGTATATAAATAATGTCAGAAATCAACATGCTACGCATTTTAAAAATAATGTATAGAATAAATAAACAAAGATTATCATAAATTCGAAATTAGTTACGAAAAAATCCCGATAAAGCCAAAATGTTTAAAGAACTGGTGGTGTCAAATATCACATAACGACAACAAAACAATTTGCGTAAATTAAAGGTCTGATTAAGAGAGACCTTTTTACTAAAAACGAGCTTTATGTACTGTCCGTGTCATGTATTCGGGAGTCTGTTTAAAAGAAGCTCTTTGGTATGTCTTGGTAATAGCAAAACGTTGGCTCCACGAAACTGTCCGCTTACAGGAAGCGTCCTCTTATAGGAAGTGTCCTCTTATAGGGAGTATCCGTAATGGGAGACGATACTGTATCGTTTACCACATTCTAGAGCAGTGGTTCTTAACCGGTGCTCCGCGGAACACTGGTGCTCCGCGAGCTTGCTCAGCGAAAAACTGACTGATAGTTCCTACCAAGTTGAAACGCCACTTTACTACAATGCACACCAATCTTGCTACAAAAACTAAAGATTATTTCAAACGATTGTTGGATATACAAGCTAAACAAGTTAAATATTTTGAAAAAACTGTAAATATTTCCGATAAGGCACAACTGACGTAGTATAAGGTTGCTGAATTGATTGCTGTTCAGTTAAAAACACATATTATAGCAGAGTCTCTAATTATACCTGCATGTTGTGAAATAGTTAAAATTATGTTTGGCAATGAAGCAATAAAGGAAATAATGAAAATTCCTCGTTCAGATTCTAATATTATAGAAAATTCTAATATTATATCTACACACTGTTTTTTGCACAGAGAAAATCTAGTGTCCAAAACATTACCAGCAGTATTAAAACCTGTACTAGACAAAGTTGTAAATATGGTAAACCACATAAAATCGAGACCTTTAAATACACGCGTTTTTAAAAAACTTTGCACATCTATGGAAGCCAAGTACGAATGTTTGCTTTTGCACACTGAAATGAGGTGGTTATCCAAGGGAAAAGTGCTGTGCCGATTCTTGAAACTTAAGAATGAATTGGTGACCTTTTTCCAAAATGAAGGTATAGATGATTTTGTACAATGTTTTCAAAATGATATTTGGTGTGCTAAAATGGCATATTTAGCTGATATTTTTGATTACTTGAATAGAGTTAATGCCAGCATTCAAGGAAAAAACGAAAATCTTTTGACATTCATTGACAAATTGACAGCCTTTCAGAAAAAAGTAACTTTTTGGAAAAATCGCATTTTAGAAAAAAGGAGAGTAGATATGTTTCCTTCGTTAAATGATAACACTGCTGAGGAAATTGCTTCAGCCGTAACAGAACATTTAACTTTATTGAAAGAAAAGATTGAATGTTACTTTACTTCAATAAATATAGAGAACTATGACTGGATACGATATCCCTTTGCCACGATTGATACATCGAGTTGTGAATTTTCATATCAAGAAGAACAATTGATTACCTTGTCAACAGATCGTACTCTAAAACTAAAATTCTCAGAAATAACTCTGGATGAATTTTGGATTTTTGTCCAAGAGGAATACCCTGCTCTTCTTATAAGGGCACTGAAAATATTACAGTTCTCAACTTTATATTTGTGTGAGCTCGGGTTCTCGACATTAACCAATATAAAAACTAAGAAACGCGCAAGACTTATCCATTTAGACGAAGAATTGAGAGTAGCTATATCAAATATTAGACCTAATATCGCTGAAATCTGCAAAAGCCGACAAGCTCAGGTATCACATTAAATGATTTTCGCCTCAAATAAATTTCATTGGAGTATATATATATATATATATATATAATATTTTTATATATTTTTTAATTATTGTTATTTTTAACTGTTATGTAATAATCAGTTTAATTTTTAATAAAAGTTATTCTGTATGTTTTTTGACTCTTTGATTTTGGTGCTCCGCGAATCTTTCTTATGATCAAAAGTGCTCCCTGCCTTCAAAATGGTTAACCACTGTTGTGGTTTAAATTTTAAAAAAATTTAAAAAAAAATAAAATAAATTGAATGGTTTAAGTAGTCTAAATATTTTTAAATATTTAAAATTTGAGGGGCCGTAGCAAAACTATTGTACATTATTCGTTTGGAAGTGACTTTTCTGCACACGTGTCACTTTCCACTTGTGCGTGCGAAAAGTTTCACTTTACACACTAGTAATGTAATATGCTATTAACATCGTTAATTTTATTGGAATACCTTTTTCTATTTAGAGATTTATTTATACAATGCTTGTTGCTTTGGGGTAATATTACAGGAACAGCACAATTGTGTCTACTGTATGCATGTCTAAGATTGGTAATGTGTTTAGAGGATGAAAAGTATAATAAAGGCTGCAAATCTAAGTAGGTATATATTTGTATATATAAAACGTATTAATTCATTTATGATTATTATTAATGTTTTTTGGATCTAGTATTTGAGAAATCACATGAATATGTTATTGATATTGACTGTCGTTATTTTTATTTTTTATTTACGAGTATATTATAGTTACACGTTTCCTCTTCTTCTGATGCTAGTCGGTGCTATTTTTTTTCTATATGTTCAGTATCGTCACAATGCATATGTTATGTTTATTTGCTACACTAAAAAAGCGTTTAGTAGGACCAATTAAATTTATTTAATTCAACTAAATCTTTAGTTAAATAAATTAAATTTTATTTGATTTAACTAAATATTTAGTCGAATTAAATAAATTAAAATGGTCCAACTAAATGCTTTTCTCAGTGTATCTGAATTTCTTTCCATGCCGTAACTGCATATCATAAATGAAATAATTTATAAACATAACTAGCTCTTAATATTCTAAATCAGTGTGTGCAAGAATCACATCAAAAACGTCAACAAGGTTTGAGAAGAATGAATGGTAGGAATAAAAAATGGAACAGAAATTACGGTAATGTTGGTCAAGAGGTCCACCACCGTTTTTCAAAGCGCGTACCGTACTGCACAACACAATACCTGCCCGACCATTCCGTTTTCCGCTACATCTCGTAAACGATTAACTTGATCCTTTTTCCAATTATTTATTTCTTTTGATACTATGTTTATTCTTGAGAATAAATAAATGTTATTGTATTATATTAAGTGAAGGTATTACTTACTCGACAGAAAAAATAACAATAGTGTGGGCGATTTCAACGCCAAACTTGTTAAGAAAACAGATTCCGAAGAAAAAATTGGAAAATATGGGTACGGGACAAGAAACGAAAGAGGAGAAAAACTCTTGAAATACCTCGAACAGCAAAACTTATATGTTATGAACAGCTTTTTTAAGAAACGAGAAAATAGAAAATGGACCTGGATTTCGGCAAATGGAAAATAAAAAATGAAATAGACTATATCCTTACTAGAAACAAATCTATCTTTGAAGATATGAATGTAATTAACCAACTCACGACAGGAAGTGATCACCGCATGGTAAGAGCCAGAATCTGCATAAATGACAAAAGAGAGAGAAAAAGTTATTCAAAAGAAAATCACAAATAGACCACAAAAGTTGCAACTAAACACCGGCAAATTTCCAGAAGAGTTAAAAAAAAGGTTTAATTCAGAACAAGAAAACCTAAGTGATCTAAATAGAATTAATAAAGACATGAACAAAAAGCTACTAGAAGCGGCAGTGAGGGTAGCAAAAAGAAATAAATAACACAAAAGAAGAAAAGATCAGCGACGAAACAAAATAACTAATGAACAGTGGCGGATTTAGGCACAAGCGTTGGAAGCGGCCGCTTCAGGCCCCGCAAGCCAGGGGGCCCCGCAGGGGCCTCCTGCCAAGGACCGCACTGGACACGCGACAAATAAAAATTATTGGCGTAGGAGTTTACTTTCTCGCAAAAAAGTGAAACAAGAAACAGATCATATCTTGTACAGGCTCGTAAAAAAAAGTTTACGGTTGACGCATTAGAGTTTCGTACAAAAAGACAAGCGGCAGTCAGAGCGATATTGTAACGGAGTATACTGTTTTACCGCAGACCTGCGAGGAATGTATCATCTCTGTCGGTCCGAATGCTGGTCTTCTTGCACAATCAGCGCGGTCATCCGACTACTATGATGACTAATTTCTTGAATTAATGGTTTCTGATAGACATTCGGTGAACAGTGACGGATTTACGCACAAGCGATGGAAGCGGTCGCTCTAGGCTCCACAAATCAGGGGGCCTCGCAGAGGACCCTGCCCAGGATCGCAGTGGACATGCGACAAATAAGAATTATTGGCATAGGAACTAACTTTGTCGAGAATAGTGAAACATGTGAGAACAACATTTCGTATGATGTACAGGCGGGTAAAAAAGGTGTACGGTCGACGCAATAGAGTTTCGTGCGAAAAGGCAAGAATTCAGAGTGATAGGTAAAATTTTGTAACGTAATATACAGTTTCGCAGCAGACCCGCAAGGAATATATCATCTCTGTCGCTTCGAATGGCTTGCCTTCAATGCCTTCTAGCAAACTATGCGCAGTCGTCCTACTTACATTCGGGGAAGGGGAACTGTATCATGCTTTCGAATGGGTGAAATTCCTTAATGTCATTTGTCAATTGTCAACATTTCCCAATGTTGAAACAAAAGGAAAATCTTAACATTACTGATATGTAATGTAACTGGAGATCGATTTCCGTTCTTAAACGTGTAAAAAATTATTTAAGAAATAATCTTGGACAAGTCATTTAAAATATTTATCAGTAATGTTTATTGAAAATGACATTACGCAAAATTTATGTTTTGACTGGTTTGAAAATATTATTGATAAATTTGATGCTTCTAAAAGCAGAAAAGTTCCATTATAAATGAACTGATTTTAAGGAAAAAAATGTTTTTCTAAAATATAGTAGAACTTTTATGGACTCATCTGTCACAATGACATATGTCAAAAGTGACATTAACACTATCAAATAACTGTGGTGCCTCCTGTAGGTATCAAACCGCACTAAACGACGTAATTTGATTTTCCAATACAGGAATATACAAAATAAAAATACGGTCGAACGCCCGACCGTATAATTAATATAAATACAACACAAAATGAACACAAACGTATTTTAGTAAACTGAGTATTTAATAAATTTAAAAGTTTAGAAATTGTTAATGGACGACTATTATAGTCACAGTTTTATAGTGATATGTGTATAAATCACAGACGGTACTTTAAGACAGCTGTTTCGAGCTTTTGCTTCTCCTCAGTTAAGGGAGCTCGTCTGTGATTTATACACATATCACTATAAAATTGTGAGTAAAATAGTCGTTCATCAACAAAACACTTTATTAAAACACGTTTGTGTTCATTTTGTATTTTATTTATGTTAATTTATTTTGTTTAATTAATGTTTTACTTTAAATTATATTTTGAATGCAAATCTATATAGAAAAAATTATCACCCAACTGGAAATCGAACCCTGGGTCTTCCACTTTCTGAGCGACATCTCTACCTCTGAGCTACTGTGTCGACTACTAGCGTTATTATTACTATATAAATTTATTACAAAAATTGTTATTGAATTAACGTAAAATTGATTTAACGATATAGCCTTCTGATCGCTTTAATCCATACATTTAGAATAACCGGTCTATTACATAGAAATCTAAAAATGCTTTGGGAATTTATTATTTCAAATTACATTCAAATGAAGCATTAGGTATTCAATGTATTTGTAGATTGAGGTTATGATTTACTTACATTAACAAAAAAACAGCGGCGGAACAACGCGACGTCCAAAATACATGTGTCTATGACATTTAAAAAATTGAAGACATCAACAAAACTACTATTATTAATTTAAATAATTGTTCAAATTTCAGTATTAATTTTAAATAATAAATGATTATTACATTGAGTTATACGCATTTCTTAATTTTTACAACTAACACCTGTTTTCCACAAAAAACGGGGCATTATCTACTTTTGACAATCCAGCACCTCAATCTAAAATCATATTCTAGGTTAAATATATGGTCGTAGATAACGTATAGTGTGTAACACGTACAAAAACGTCAATTTCACACTTCTGTGAGTGCGGCATGAGATAAAGTTGAATTATTTAAAAAGAATTCCCCCCCCCGGGGAAAATTCCCCTCACCCGTGAATTCGCGCGTGATATTAATAATTATATGTACCTAATTTTTGATAAAAAATAAAAGGTATATAAATTGTAGTAATTGATTTATACTATGGGGCCCCATAAACTTGTTACGCTTCAGGCCCCTAAGGTATTAAATCCGCCACTGCTAATGAATCAAAGAAGGCAAGCACTAACAGAAGGAAAGAACAGTACGGTAGAATATAGAGAACTAAATAAAACTATTAAAGCTGGAAGAGAGCGGAAGAATAGAACGAGATAAAAATAAAATATCACTAATAGTGAAAAATTTTATAAAGACTTGTACCGTTTTAAGAAAATTCCAGATATCCAGACAAAGGAAAATCTTAAAAGAAATATAAAAAATGTAGGTTCCGAAGAACTTCCGGACATTGAGAAATGCAAAATCGAGAAAGCTATTAAAGAACTTAAAAACAATAAAGCGCCTGGAAAAGATCAAATAATTACAGAATTATTATTATAACAAGGTAGAGAAATTATAATAGAAACTTTAAAGAAATTATTTAATCAATGCTTACAAGAATGTAGAGTCCCGGATGAATGGAACAATAGCTTAGTAATATTACTTTTCAAAAAAGGAAAAATGGCATCAAAAATTATCGACCTATATTTCTATTATCACAAACATACAAACTTTCCATGAAGATCATCAATAATAGGTTAACTACTAAGATGGATAAATGCCAACCAGTCGAGCAAGCCAAATTCCGCAAGGGTTACGGCACATCTGAATACCTATTGACCATAAAAACACTAGTCGAAAAAGCGAACGAGTATAACCTCCCCCTGTTCTTGGCTTTCATAGATTATGAGAATGCATTCGAGAGTATTGAACTCTGGGCAATAGAACAAGGACTGAACAATCGTGGAATTGGTTCTCGATAGGTATAGAATATTGATACATAACATATATGAAAATGCAGGTATAACAGTGCAACTAGAAGAAAATACAAATCCCATCCCAATTAAGAGGGGTGTTCGACAAGGGGACGTGATGTCGCCAAAGCTATTTACGTCGGCAATGGAAGGTCACATGAGACTGGTCAAAATACGGGATCAACATAAATGGAAGAAAACTCACTCGCCTGAGATACACAGACGACATCGTCTTGATCTCTAGTACATTTGAAGAACTACAAAAATGGTCAACCAGTCGGCTCAGGCATACAAAAATATTGGCCTGGAAATTAACTTTCAGAAAATAAAAATTATGACAAATACCAACGAGGGAAGAGACATAGCAGTTAATGGCACCATACTCCAAAAGGTAGAGGAATATGTATATATTGGACAAACCTTGAAGCTAATCAAAGAAAATCAAACAGCTGAAATAGCCAAACGATGTAGACTTGCATGAGTAGGATTTGGAAGACTATCATGGATATTGAAAAATCATAAGATACCACAATACCTAAGAAGTAGAGTTTTCAATCAATGTATTCTACCAATTATGACATATGGCTGATAAACCTGGACATTCACAAGGGCTAACATAGACAAACTCTCTAAAACAGAAAGAGCCATAGAGAGAATAATGTTGGGCATAAAGCTAAAGTATAAGAAAAGAAATACATGGATACGAGCCGTAACGAAAAATGAGGATGTAGCAACTAAAGCAGCTAAACTGAAATGGAGCTTCGCAGGACACACTATTAGACAACAAGATAACCGATTGAACACCGAAATCCAGCATTGGAAACCGTACCTAGGCCATAGAGGGCGAGGGCGACCACAAATGAGGTGGAGTGATAAATTTAAAAGAACTGCTGGATTACAATGGAAACAAGTCGCCCACAATAGAATACGTTGGAGAAAATTGGGAGAGGCCTATGTCCAAAATTGGATGACTGGAGGCTAAAAAGAAGAAGAAGAAGAAGGTATTACTTTTATTAATAGCACAAGAATGCAATATTTTTAATATCTGAATAGCTAAAACGCGTTTTTTCTAAAAATCACAAGTACAAAGAACGGCCCAATTTACAACTCTATTTTCAGAGGTAGAGAAATTTGAAGTCGTTCTGTCAGTCAATTTTAGAGAAATTTAATCACAAAATCATTACATCGAAAATAATTCCGAAAATCGGTATACTTATTACATTATAACTGAATATTTTAAAATATAACACTTATTTTTAAAAAGTTGACATTCTGTTATACTTCAACCAAGAATACAAAAATGAGTCATTTTCGTAATCACACCGGAATAAAGAAATACAACCCGAGGTGAGATAAGATAAGAGTGCAAATTTCACGTTGCTAAGAATTCAGTGACGTACGCTAGAACCAACAGATTTTCATTGCTGTTTTACATTTATTTTTAATTAAATGGGGGTTTGTTCCGCTACTGAATCTTTCTAGCTCATTTATTGTTTATTTTATCATTTAGATTACAGCCGTGGCCTTCACGTAATTCTAGAGGCATTTTACATTTTCGCCCACGTGTTTGTGATGACTCATTTCTTGTATTTTTGGTTGAACTGTAGTATACAGTACTTGTAGTGACACGTGAATAAATGGTTTAATTATTTTAGTCGTGGCGGTTTAATACATTTGAAAGGAATATCGTAATACTATAAACATTTTTGCGTCTCTTTCTTGAAGTAAAGTTAAAGTTACTTATTACCGACTGCATCATTCGTGCAACAATTGTCACGCATACATTATCATGAACTTCATATCTTCTATCATGATTCGTATCTTCTGAACTATCATGAAGTACATACATACCAAATGCACGTACCTTAGAGCAAAAATAAGAATTTCTAAAATAAATTAACTAATAGTCTCAATTGTTTGTTGTTTCGAGCCTTATTTGTGAATCATGAAATAATCATGAAATAAGTCAAAATGAATAGTGAAAAGTTTTACAAATTTAATATAAACTATCTTACAATTGTTTCGATAGCTAAGCTGTCATTATCAAATGTAATATAAATATAAACAAACACGTCTCCAAGGTAAATACAAAAAATAGATAACTTGATAAAAATATAACAGTAATAACAAGTAATAAATATTTAACGCAAATAAGACATTTTCGAAGATTTTGAGATATACTACAAACACAAACTCAGGGTACCTTTAATGAATAAACATATTTAGTTCCGTAATTCTCCGTTACTGGAAGTGTTAGATATTTAATTTTTTATTATTTTTATCTTTTTTATTATATACTTAATCGTTATACCTATAGGTTAAAGTGAATTCATGCAATGGGTACTTAGAAAAACTAAAACTGTAGAAGATTTATTATCAAATTAGTGCCCTATTTTACTTTGGAACTTGCTATCTAGATTCCGTAGAATATATGGCAACCTTATAATAATTTATAGACAGTTATAATGCAATCCAATTCGTGTTGGGGTGTTTGTTGATATTCTTATAGATTACTGTTCTTGATTCCCAACCGAAAAGCTTTGTACGGAAAGGAAAATTAAAAGAATAAGGAAAATCAGAATCGTTCTTTGTTACTACTACTATTAGCTATTTCCTAAGTATGTAAAAACTAAAAACTAATGTGCTAACGTAGTTATCCGAAAAAAGTTTATAAATGAACAACCGAACAAAATTCATTATTAGGAAAATTAATTTAATCTCATATTTCTACGTTTCTCGTGCTAACTTAATCCCATATTTCTATCGGAGTGTTCAGTTAATTAACGTAGACCACATTATTTATATATTAAGTTCATAAAACTTCATCTCAAGTTACCATTTTCTATCGCTAAATTGCTATTAGTTCTTTCCCAGAGATTCAAGTTTTCAAATTCTCCAAGTTAAATGAAATTTCTTTAAAGTACGACCGCGAATTTCCATGTTCGGGTAATGAAACAATACTCCTTGTAAATTAAACACAAAACGAGCGTCGCATAAGAAAAGGCAATCTACGTGGAAGTCATTTTTTGTTGACAGACTCGTCACAAGTCGTGATGGGATAGACGACGCTCAATTACTCAACGACGGAAAATAAATTTAAAGTCAGCGTATCCGATATGCGTCAGTTGGTTGAATTCCAACAGTTCCAGGTGCCAATTCTGGGGTGTCGCGCTGTAGTCTTGCTTGATCACGTATTCGTCTTGTTACGCTTGGTCTGTTTTTACCTGCACTTATCGATTTACCTGTTTACCAACGTGAATATGCGGCTTCACGTAGTCAGATCCTCAATACACTTGGCTTCCTAATATTATTTCAATCTAGAACTTAATGAGCGTTCGGCTTGCATTTAATGGGATTTAATGCAATAATAGGACTTAAGGGTATCGTAATCGACCCTCATATAAATGATGCAGTGGTACACTGTATAGCAAATTTAATGCAAGTGCTTCCAATACACCGGTTAAATCGCTTCGATAGACTTAAAGAGAATGAGTTATTTAATGCTGCTTTCTTCGTAGCTGTACCGTCGAACAATTACATGAATTTTATTTCAAAAAATCTCAGTCAATATCAATAAAAAATAAAAATTCTTACTAGTGCTGGAATTCCCCCAAATTCATTGATGATCAAAGTAATTGGGGCCTTAGGTACGAGGGATGGTCCGCCCTCCCGATTTCTCGCACGAAAAAATAACAAACAAACTAAAAAAGAGCTTACAGTAAAGTGTTAAAGGAAACACAATTTTTTTTAGTTAAGGGTTATACCTTACAGTTGCAAAAAATAGTCTTCTCCATTTCCGTATTATTTTTAGGATTGACCAATTTGGTTTATCTTTGCTTGGTAACGAAACAGCTAGAAAATAAATGGTGTAATAGTAATAAAACAATCAGATATGTCACATCGGTTTATTAAGGTCCAAGTGTACCCAAAAAATGTGTTGCTTTTTTCATAAATAATACAATAATGGATAACTTTGGTTTTACCTTAATACTCTAGGAATCTTAAATACTTGTTTACCTAACTTTTTTTATAAAGCGATGTTTATTAATTAAATTATTTCGCATGTTTTACGGGAAAAATTTAATTTTAGAGAAACTGTACATTCAAAGTTAACCAAAAAAGTACCACTTAAGTTTCATAGTATTTGAACTACTTTACCAACATTTTAATAAAATCGTATGTCTAGTGACTAAATTATCACCTGCATTTTGTCAAAAATAACCCAGTTTTTTTGGCAAAAAGCAACTTTTTGGCAATAATTTAGTCCGTAGATTTTCTTAAAATTTTGGGAAAATAGTTCAAATACTATAAAACTTAAATGGTATTTTTTTGTTAACTTTAAATGTAAAGTTTCTCCAATATTAATTTTTCACTTAAAAAATGTGAAATAATTTAATCAATAAACATTGTTTTTCAAAACAAGTTAGGTAAGCAAGTTTTAACATTCCTAGAGTATTAATTTAAAACCAAAGTTATCACATCATTATATTATTTATGAAAAAAACAAATGGCCCCTTTGTAATAATTTTTTTAAATTTGGTATAGTTATTCACAATATAAATAAATCCACTGTGATTTTGTTTAGAATTTTTTAATCTACCGTTACATTTTTTGGGTATACTTGGACCTTAATACGAAAAAACACGTCTATATACAGAGGTGTGTATAAATCAACTCAATGTGCAGCTGATTAAATAAGCAGTGAATATATCAGTAACTCAAATAAAGAAACAATAAAAAACACCATAGACTTAATAAGCTAAAATAGCTGGTATACAGGTACATTGTCGTGGGAACCTGCTCCAGTAGTTCTGTATGCTCAATGTATTTTTTACATAAAATCTTTCTATAAAGCTGTATTAGATAGAAAATCTCCTTTGCATCTCGAAAAATAAATATTTGAATAATTTCGCATTCCCTCTTTTTAATTTACAGAAGCTAATGACATTTTATTACAAATTTGTTTTGGTATTTTAAAGTTTATTTACAACGCCCTCTAAGTATTTAAAATGTACAAATAGTATCAGGTCACACATAGACATTTTGCTCATATTGCTTTATGATAAGGTAAATAAACCATAAAAACTTCTTGGCGCCAAATTATTAGAATACATCTTTCCTGTTGATTTTCGCCGAATGACGATCTTTATTCGACTTGTTCCGCTGAAAAAGAAGGACATTTTACACTAGTTGTTTTGAATTGTAAAAAAGTTGTTTCGTCTTAAATGTAACAATTTGTCGAATTTTAATTCATTGTAATGGTTAACGATCGTTTTAAAGAAAATTATCTAATTATTTGCAGGCTATTGGAAAATTAATAAAATTTCCTTTGTTTGCATCTATAGTTAAACGAATGGCGAATTCAAAATCTAGGATAATCTGGAAGTAAGGTATTCCCTAGTTATTCATCTAGTTTTCACGTTAAAGAAGTTTTTGACAATTTTTATACACGTAATAATAATCTCATTTAAATTCCTTTATTAAAGGTTTTTCCCCGAGTTTTTGTTTCACCCAGAGCACATTTTTTAAAATTTCTCCTCCTTGAGTAAACCGTAACTGGGTCGTTTGCAAGTTGTATTAAGCTGTTTTTCGTTTTGGAATTGGATAGAATTGAAATATAATCAACCCAAAAAATAAATTTGAAGATTTGAGCCAAACTTAAAGTGGCTTGTGAAACGAAATGCAGAAATTATTTTCAGTAATTTTTCAAGCCACTCCTACTGAAGAATAAAATCATGTGATAGCCTGAAAGCTGTCTTTACCTTATTTCTGAGAGAGATTTTAATATAATCAGTTTCAAGCAATTTCCGACTCACATGCTATACCTCATTTTGACGGTCTCGTCAAGCAGAACAGCTTTGTCATTGGTGCATCCGGAAATTCTTACTGTACAAAAAGTTGTCAAGAAAACTACTAAAAAGCGAAGAAACCTCCTCATGCTTTTAAACGGTTTTTGTAGTTTTGTACTGTGCATTTTGAATTATACCTCCCAGACGACCCGGACCAAGTGCATAAATGTGCATCTGAAGCAAAATTTATTTTAGTTTCTGGAGATATGCAGATTAAGGTGGGAGGCATTCTGAATCCAATATCGCTCCAAAGTATGCAGTGCTCTATGTCAATCGAAACGCCCCAAGGAGAACTACACCATGGTACTTGTAGTTTTTGGATTTTTACGTAATATGGCAAGTAGTGGTGAGAAATGTGTTTTTTTTTGGTAAATGACCAGTAACTACCTTAATCCTAAGAGTAAGCATAACATATTATACATTTTAAGAATCCTCTCATCTAGGGTAATAACTTTCTCTGTGTGTTAGGTTAGGCGATCTTTCTCTACAGTAGGAACTTTAGGTTAAAATTGGATTTAGATTAGATTTCTTAGAGATTATAAAGTATTCGCTAATTGCGGCCTTATTCAGCACCTACCGGTGTCTAAGCTCTCCCCCCCACTAGTTTCTTATAGGTCATAAGACACTAAAGCGGTTATAGTTACAGAATGAATTTATTTAATTCTACTTTTACATTAATATTCACATTAATTGACAACATTGCCGTTCTTTTATGTCTCTGTTGGAGAAGAGATATTAACGTTAAACGCAGTTGAAATTGAGTTGAAATGGCAACGCTTCCATGGCCTCCCAATATTGACTATTCATGTCTTCGTGTCGGTTTCGATTGTGGATAAAGTTTTGTATTGCAGTATGTATCTTATTGACAGTAAGAACACTCAAGCGTAAACACTTGAGCTCACGTTTTCGTGTCTTCCTTTCCTTTTCTTTCGTGTTTTAAATGCCTGACCACTTATAAAATAAATAAATAAATATAAGAGAATATCTGAGGTAAGATAATTTTCCTCGTTCTCATTTAGAATCAACCCTTTGAAATTGTGTTCTGATGTTGGGAAAAATTAATGATACTTACAGAATTGTCAAAATTATTTTCAAACGTGGTGGCCCACATAAGGTGACCACAGTTTATTTAGAATCAGACAATCTTTCAGTTCCAACATCAACTGTGAGTCTAACCGTAAGATAACACCTTTACGTCCAGTCGTGGGGAAAGTGTTAGAAGTCTTATTAGACTAATTGCACGATTGGTAACATTTCTTTACACGTAAGTGGTGGTAACGTGTTTTTTATCCTACTGTACCGCAATTGTAAACTTTTACTATACTTCAACCGTAAATACAAGAAATGAGTTTTTTTTCGTAACCACACCTGAATTAACAAATACAACCCGGGGTGAGATGAGAGTGGAAATTTTACGTTGCTAAGAATTCAGATACGTACGCTAGAACCAACAGATTTTCGTTGCTGATTTTACATTTATTTTTAATTAAAAAGGGGTTTGTTCCGCTACTGGATCTTGCTAGCGCATTTATTGTTTATTTTATCATTTAGATATTTAGAATTCTAGATGCATTTTACATTTTCGCCCACGTGGTTTGTGATGACTCATTCTTGTATTTCTGGTTTTAGAATAACAGAAACATTTCTACTCCAGAAATCAAACATTTTAAATTGATTTTAAATTCTGGTTTCCATTTAAACATTACCTAAAATAATATTCTATAGAAATATACCTCTCCAGATTCAAGATTCTACTTTCTATTACAATGGCTTTCGTGACTTCTGGACGCCCGGTATGCATATTTACCGATATGATTTATCTATTTAAATTTTCTCAGTTTTACTTTTCTCAAAATCTCGTAATCTCTGAAAACTAGCCGTTGAGACAGTAAAGATCATCTAATTAGGAATTATGAGAAATTGCCGAATTATAATCTTACGTACGTGCTAGTAAATCAATTAAAATAATAGTCAAAATAGAAACTAGTATTAATTCATTATTCAATGCAAATGCAGTAGCGTTTACAAGAATTCTCCATTTTTATTACTCACGTATTTGCTTAATGAAATTAACAGCAAAAACACATTTCAGTCTCGTAGTAACTTTATAACTATTGTATAATTACTCCAGAATGTTGTAATTAACGAATATGAGAGAACAGAACGTGAAAGTGGATCTAACTGTAGAGAGAGTAATGAACAGATGCTTTAAAATTGTTCCCGCATTTCCTGTTGTCGACTTTGTTGTATTAAAAAGTTCTTTTAATTTTTTATTATCTAATTTTCTTGGTTCCGCTGTTAGTTTTATTATATTTGCACCGCCTTAAAACAACCTCCCTTGGTTTTTGGAAATAAACGGATGTTATTCGTCAAAATTCAGATGTCACATAATATTTCTACTGTATATTTTTCTTGTTTAGGGCGAAAAAATGTGGTAGTAACTGTATCATAACTACTACTTCACATAAGATGTAATCTAGGAAAATATTCCCCCATTTTTCGATGTCACTCTTTAATGTAGTTGGAATCCAGAAGTGGAGAGCTGTTGTTTACATTCTAATATCTTCTGTCATCCTGTCTGTTAACAGGGACGTCGCGACATAGTATTCATAAAAATATAGCGCCACTCTAAGTTATTTAATGCATTTTGGTGATTCGCTTGTTTAGTTAATTTAAAATTGAAAGTGGTGTTATTTTAAAGGAATATAAGAAGTGGATTGGTGTTGGATTACTCTTAAAATGTTAGCAGTTAAAGAAATCGATAGATATATTTAGCACTAATACCAGAAATATATGGGACTAAGTAAAGAATTATTAGTAACGATATTCACACGAGTATGTACTTGTCTAATAACAATTTATAGAAATGTCCTTTTAAAGAATTGAAAAAATTACCAATCGTTTTTCATCTTCAGAATAAATGTGCCCTTTTGCATGGTCTGATTTTTGACAAATTTCGGATTTAGAACCATTAGGATCTAAGCTTCATTCAGCATAATTTTCAGCTTGTAACCCCGAGACCCCCACGGATGTTAAAATAAGTTCCGCCGAGCATCCTACTATAATGGTTAATAAACCTTTCTATTTATTAATTATATTTGTAGCAAATTCTTAGGTTGTCGAATCAACCGTGTTTATGGCCTGTTTTCATTTTACTTTCGTGGCAAACTTTGGCTATATTTGGAGAATTTTTCAAAAGATAGATTCATTTTTACAGCCTTTAGGACGTAACAGTTGGTGTGAGTGTAAAAAGATCTTTTACAATTTCCTGTTTTAGAACATTTGTATCACATTTGCATGGATTTAACGGGTTTTATATAGATTACTGTTTACGGTCATTTTAGGCATTATTTTTGAGAAAAGGAATTCGTAATATCTTGTTAGATAGTTTTGGAAAACGACTTTACACACCAGACTACAAGAAATTCAAGCAAGCCGTTTAAGACATTGAATGAGCGATTTATTTTCTATTTAAATTGTATGAATAATAATAATCAATAAAGTATGGATATGTATGCATATATATGCATGAATCATTTAAATATTATATATAAATTTAAATGCAATGTTCTACTAATGGATATCCGAAGACCAATTTGCAGATATCCTAAATGTACTTTAATCAGAGTATAGAAAGTAAATTTTGTAACGATCGGAATTTGCTCTCTAAACATAAAATACGCCGCGCGATGGACGTCACTGTAATCTTAGAAAAATCACAATCTTGAATACTTACTGTAAAGCTCATAAATACGATACTTACGTTACTATAAAATGCCACGGCTGAAGACATCTTAAAAGGCAAATTTTCGTTCAGGAAGTAGGTACTGATTTTCTTAGCTTATGAATTATAAAGAGCAATAGGGGTTGATAAAGACATAATAAAATATATATGGGCGCCATCTGCTTGAAGTCATTGATACGGTACTGGATTCTCAAACAGAAAGGAATCCAGTGTAAATAGATTAAATTGAATTAATAAGAACTAATCACCATTATATAGATTGACTTTAAAGCAATTCAAATAAATATATAACTTCAATCAATGGTCTGTCCAGAATCGTCATAATATAATTTAATTTAAATGTTCATTTATTTAAAAAAATAAAATATTTAACTGTCTCCTAGGACAATACTGAAGGTTTTTTTGATGGTAGTACCCCAATAGGAATTCTTATTAAAGGAAAGATAGACATAAATTTATAAGATATAATCACTAGGAAAAATGGTACAAATAATTGTTACATAAGATTTACTTTAGTCGAACAAATATCCATTAGTCATTGAAACCTAGAGTCTTATAATTCTGTAAACTTCCAAAAGAACACAACACTCCCACAATAATGCCTTTGCTTCAAATGAAAACTCTAAAGTTCCCCTAGCACTAAAATTGCCTCACACTGTATATTTGTAGAACTTGGAAAGTGCAATCACTAATCCCGCTTTTCCACTCAAAATCAACGAACGACAGTCACAATAATTGTCACTTAATAGCAGTTTTGTTAACAATCTCTTAATGAACCACTAAAACCATATAAATTCAATAACCCTTTTTTGATTATAAAAGAAAGATTACCGAAAAAAACACCGGTTTACATCTGATGATATGATAGTATTAATTTTTTTAATGATTTTGGTTAAGACAACACCCCAACTGGATGGTGTTCTAAATTATTACGGCACAACGAAACCGAATGGTTAATTCTTTATTTTTAACATTAACTAATGCATTTTCTAATAGATTTTAAATTGTAAATCTTTAGAATACGATTCTTGGTTATTAAAACGTTTCGTTACGCGTTTTATGGTTAAACTTCTTCTCAAATTTCGGTGCGGAAAAATATTCCTCTGAATTTTATTTAAATCAGCTTATCCCAACAAAGTTAACACTTCTAAACCAATAAGGAATCAACATATAAAAGAACTTTCTGGAACCTTCTAGATTTTCGAGGAGAATCCACCGAGCTAAACGTTCACTTTGCCGGGTGTAGCTTAATGTTTTCCAGATGGCCAAATAATGTGTTTTTTCGACGTCTGCACTATGAAAGTTTGTTCATTTAAATTGAGAATTGGCACGTATAGGATATATAAATTTTAAACTAAATGCCTTTTCTGGCATAGTTTCTTTGTTAAAAGCCAGTAATCAGTAATTTTTATTCTAAAAGACGTTTTATCCTATACGAAAGCATTTTAAGGTGACCCCTGATATTTAAAAGAACACTAGTTAATTCTTTATATCGTCTGTTTTTTAACCCACTAAAATATTGAAATGTATAGAGCCGAACTAAAATTATTTGCTATTAATGCATTTAGAAATACATTAAATTTGAATCTGATTTTTAACACGTTAAAATTTTTACCTAAACAGTTTGAACTATTTATTTATCTAGTCCCAATTATTTAAGTACAGTTCGCGCATGAATTATTTCCGAGTATTTGTTACATACATAGAATAATATTTGAGAGCACTTGTAAAACGTTTTCTTACTTGTTTACCATTGCTGATTTATTTAATTAACTGATTGTCTTTTACGGGTATTTGTTATTATAGTTCACGTAGTTTCGAAACATCACAATGACTCATCAAGATCTGCCCGAACGTCACCTGCGAGTACAGTGGCGGCGCGTATGTTGTTCATTAAAAGGGGTTAAAAATATGTGCACATAAAATGTTATGAAAATCTCAAAGTACACTTTATAATCTTTAAATAACCACTTTCAATTGAAGGGGTTGGAGCTTAAATCAACTCACCTAAGTAGCAAAAAGATAATTGTGAGATATAAGCACACGCAACAAGACAGAATGGAAATATACCGACGCTACTGCATTAAGAAAGATATGCGCGTGCGACGGAATTTCGAACGCTCATACGTATTTCGGTTTCTGCGCATTGTGCTGTTTCGAAACCTTTTCACTTTCACCTATAATATTATTTAAGGATTTTCACCTTGTTTTTATAAAAGCTATAGCAGAGGTTTACGGTAAGTTTATGTGGATTTTAAGAATTTATATACTTGATACTTGTCGATATCGTCTGGCTCTGGTGGCGTGAAACCGTTAAAGGATCTTTCTTTAGTTAGCAGTGGGACAGGTCGCGTTTGTATATATATATATATATATGCTTTTAGTACTTATACACCTCCGAACGCTATATACAGCGTACGAGTCGGACTCAAAATCCGGAGGCAACTCGTCGGTATCGGAGTCGAACGCGCTAACCATGTTATTCGGCATCAGGACACCTCCAGGATCATTTTCCACCTATTTTCAGCCGGAGTCAAACGGGACCTATTTACGTATACTTATATACATTTTAGTTTCAGCGATTGCCGCAGAGTCGCTGCGAGATATACATGTATACGCCACGCGGTTGTGTTTACCTCCGCTTGTATAAAAGCATTCATAGGATGTTTTTGCCTCCGAATTCGCGGCAACACTGCCTAGCATATTTTTAGTTTATATTCGCGATTTGTTTTGCTGAAGCCCGTTTAAAAACGCGTCATTTCCTTATCTAAGGTATCACGTTTCTGTCTGTATTTCTTAGTAAATATAATTACATCTTTTTAAATGGAAAGAATGATTATATTATATTAAAACTGTACTCTTATTTAAAATTCTTGCAAATTATTACGAAATTAGGACTTATTACAGTAATAAGAATTTATTTTTAATGCATAAATCTTAGATTTGGGACAAAATTCGTGAAGTGGACCCAATTTAACAACAGCTAATGCTTAGTGATTTTATAAAATTATTGATTTATTGAGAGTTATGAACAGTATCGTTTCTACACAACGATTCAGGAAAACATTCGTTTTTAAGATACTCAAACATTAAAATCAATGTTTTTCGGCAAATCTCTGTATAAAGAAATATACAATACGAAGCAAATGTTTTTATCAAATATGATATTTTTATAAACAATAATAGGATACACAAATTTTTACAGCAAACAAAATTAACAAAATATCTTATTTTAAAGGATTCTCTTACAAATTAAGAAAATTGATAATTATGAAGAGAAACGGCAGATTTTGCAGGTGGTCAACTATACAATATGGGAAAACATTTTAATATTCTTTGTTTAAAGGAAAAAACTTTGTTGTTCAATCACTTCTGCTTCCAAAAATACTTGAAATACGCCATGTCAAAGTTTACAAGTGACAATAGGTGTTTAAATCGAGATTACCTTATTTGTTAAAATATAGAAAAATCTTATTAAGAAAAAATATTCCTAATGACATTTTACGTTCACAAACCGGGCTTGAAGAAATATCCCGACATGAAAAATTCCTTTTTTAACATTTTTTGATACACCCCCGTTACTGATTATTTTGAAATCATTAAAAATGCTTTAAAAGATTAGGAAGGCAACAATTGCAGAGCATATTTTCTAATAATATTGAATGGTGTAGGTATTTTTGACAAATATTAAAATTATCAAAAAACAAAATAAAACTTTTTGGCGATTTTCCAATTTACAAGAAAACAACGTATAGTTTTATTAACTTTTTTAAATAATTGTTTGAATAATACAAAAGTTGTTGAAACTACTACTTAAAAACTTAATAAACTAATTCGCAAAGAATAGTACAATTTGAGGTTTTGGAACCGATCAACAAGATTGAAGAAACTCTTGAAAATTTCTATCTAATAAAACATAATGACAAATTTATATCCCAAAATTGAGAAGATATTAGAATGACGTAACAACAAGCTTGTTTCGTTTCCAATAATAACTTGCTAATAATAAATTCCAAAGACCTAAAGATTGTGTCAAAACTTGAGACATTCGTTAAGTACTTCTATTTTGGTAGATCTATATCTTCCTATACCATCAATAGAATTTAAAATTTTTTAAAATATACCGGATGGCCTAGATAAAACGCTTCATACTTTGGAGTTCAATGACGATTGTTACCAACCTCAAAATAGCTGCGCGTTCGTTAAAGTATAATTTTAAAAGTCTACATAATTACAATACATATTTAATTAATAGCACTTCTAATACGATATATTGTATTAGAGTTTATATATACTAGTTTCACCAATAAAATGACACTATTTTCCCTATTTTCAGTTATGATCATTCTCAATCGTGCTTTCCACTGCACAATAGCTCACGGAATAGTTTCTTGAAAATCTAAATCTCCCTTTCAATTCTTCCCTATTTTTAAACGGTTTCAGGATACTGCTCACTTTTCTCTGTAAAGCTTTAACTTAGTAATCAAAAGAATTAAGGTCTGGCGAATTTGAAGGCCAATGTTTGGCTGAAATAAAATTAGGACAACGTTTTAGTAAATTAATTATGAGAACCTTTAAGCTTGTCGAGAACGATGCGATGTATTGCTATCCAAACACTATAATAATATTTATCTACTGCAGTCGTTCACATTCCGGAAAATTGTTGTAAATGTCTAATGAAAGTTTCATTGTTGAATCTTGTCTTGTAGATTAACAAGAAACCAGTTCATTTCAGGAAACAAAGCATATACCACAATTTTTAAAGAAAACCTGACTCGGTGTTTGTACAAGCGTAGTAGGGAGATGTTACTTTTTAAACCTCGACTGTTTGTCCGATTATGCTATTTTGCAACTTGTGGGAGCATGCACTATAAAATCTATTTCGTTTTGAAAACCCATTCGTTTGACATCATTGAACATGTACATTCGCTACAGATATGACTATAAATGTATTTCTATCGTCGTTGCATCTAGTAGGGTACAAGAATATTTTTTCTAAGTGTCTGGGGAGAAATAAATGTGCACAAATTTGAAATATGAATAATTCTTTTACTATTGAGTTTAGATAAGCTGCGATTTTTAAACAGATAACTAGATGTTCATACAACAGAATCAGCACCTTAGAAACTTTCGGTTATCTTCTCTTTGGCAACCTATAAAGACCGTAATTTTATAGGTATCGCATCGGTTAGCATTTGGTACTAATGTTAGTCATTAGCTTGTATATAAGCCAGGAATCTGTGTGTGGGGTTCACAAGTGATTAGCTCCAGCTGATGAAAATGCAACAAACTCAAAACAGTCTGTCCTAGAGTATCACTTGTGAATTCCACACATTTCATTTTTACTCTGGGTTAATCGTCTTAAATAGTCTTAGTAAATCTTTTATATTTTAAATTGTCAATTCCTATACGATGTTTTGTCTTTGCTGATTCACTAGATTTATAAATGGCAATTTTGGAGTTTTTCGGAGTTTTTAGTTAGAGTCAGGAGCCGGGAGAGTCTGGAACATTGGCCACCTTTTTTAATAACATCAACAACAATCAAAATTAACCCTTTTTTATAGAATCTGTTACCATTAGATAACAAATACTATTTTTACTTCTACACCATTGCATTCTAAAACTGAAAAAAATAAAATTATAACAAAGATTTTGGAGTTGGAAGAATTTAAGATAAAAGTGGCCATTGTACCTACAGTGATGGTACAGTGGCCATTAGAGTATGGTACTGTGGCCACTACTGTGTGGAAGATGGGAATAGTAAAGACAAGTACACAGCCATTTACAGAATAATTATTTATTTTGTCAAAAATAGTTTGCATTAAAAAAAGGCAACTTAAATTTAAAAAACCAGGCAAAAGCTAACAAACATTATACATAGATAAATTAATGAAAAAAAACAGATTTGCTGTTCTAGTAGTGCCGCCTATATTTACAGGTTGATATAAATAATGTACAAATCATCAGGAACATCTAGGAAATAAATATCTGAAATAAATAAAATATTGTACTAAATAATAGTACAGGGACCTACATAAAAAAGAAGTGGCCACTGTACCTACATTAGTGGGTGGACGGGAGACCACACGACGTTCACCCCTAGAACTGGCTGTCTTCTACCCCAACTCGCTGACGGGCAACGGATGAAGCAGTCAGGATAAAAAGTGTGTGGTAGAGAAATTCGTGAGAATTCTCGACGGTAACTCTGACCGATCAGGGGGAGCCCTGGTAGAGGAGACCGGTGTGGGCGGATTCGAATCTCGCCTAGGGAGGAGGTCATTTATGGTCACCAATGGAACCCGCTGTTTGGCCGAGGTCATTCATGGTCACCAAGGAACCCGCTGCATGACCTAGGTCATGTAAGGTCTCTAAAGGAACCCGCTGTTTGACTGAGGTCATTTATGGTCACCAAAGGAACCCGCTGTTTGACTGAATCTCTAGTGCGGTGACTAGAAGTGAGGTTTATCCCGACCTTTGGGCAGATGGAAAACTGCAAGCCGCCAGGTAAATGCGCTTAGGAGCTATCCCGGCCACTCTTTGATCCGGATTGCAACCGGGTACGGTGATTGGGAGAAGCTCTGAAAGCCATTACACTTAAGGATAGTTGAAGCGAATACATAGCCTCTCACTATTAAGACAACTTCACCAATTTCGGGTACGCACCGGGAGTCTATAACGTGTAGACTTAAAAGAAGCTCTGTCGAGGGCCCACCAAGCCTAAAATTGGTAGATCGGGGTGGCAAAACCGCTTAAAAACCAAGTCCTGCCACATTTGAGGTTGGATTCGATCGGGCAGTGGTCCCACATGATAACAGCGTCATGTTGGGGAATAGTCCTATTGCTGGACGAGGTGCTTCGCCCCGCTCTTTCGCAACCGGGGGAGGTGCCGGCGGGTGAGCAGCGTGTCTTTTCAACTGCTCGGTCACTATGCGCGTCTTAGCTAGTAGAGGGTGGATAGGCAACCTCGCTCCTACCAGTGAGCAATCTGGTAGCAATTGCACGACTGCCGGTTATGCAACTTGCGCGCTGATTAGGCGTATCCCAATCACTTCCTCATGGAAGGAACGTGGGGGTTGAGCAAAGGCAGGTACCCCACGTAAAAATAACTATAGTATTCTATGTACCTACATTTAACATGGCCACTAATCAACTACATGTTTTTAATCATTTAATAATAAAATGTTTTTAACATCAACTTCATGTTTTTTTAAAAGTAGGGAAAAACAAAAACTATCCAACACAATCAAAATATTATTATACCAATAAATATTTACATGAAGTAGGTATAAGCGGCCAACGCTAGTTCCTTTCGACGTTTATTTATTTAGCCACTAACAATTATTATTTCACTTGCCTGTTGTAGTTTACATCAAGTACAAAATTTCAGGTTGAGTTTGTTTTAAAATAAAAATCTTGAGATTTAAATGGAATTACTTTGTTAATATACTTAGTGTCCTATTGGTACATTCTGTGCTAGATGACAGCACCTAATCTTGAGCAGCACCTAATAAATAAGAAAATGGCGGGAAGGTGGCCACTGTTCCTGCATGGTCAATGTTCCAGACTCTCCCCTACTTTTTCTTTTTAACAATCCCTGTCTTGTAGTCTCCTTATCTGTACAGCGAATTTCTTGTTTACAATATTCATGCTATTGGTTGATTTATGGAATTGTCAAAAAGTTGTGCCGGTTTATAAGAGTAACAAACCTTGTAGTAGGTATTTGATTGTAATTTGGTATATATTTTGGAGTTGCTAATGACAAACCTTACCAAACATGTACATTAGCTACAGATACGACTAGAAATATATTTCTATCGTCGTTGCATCTAGTAGGGTACAAGAATATTTTTTCTAAGTGTGTGGGGAGAAAGAATCTGCACAAATTTGAAATATGAATAATTCCTTTACTATTGAGTTTAGATAAGCTGCATTTTTAAACAGATGACGAGATGTTCATACAACAGAATCAGCACCTTAGAAACTTTCGGTTATCTTCTCTTTGACAACCTATAGAGAGCGTAATTTTATAGGTGTCGCATCGGTTAGCATTTGGTACTAATATTAGTCATTAGCTTGTATATAAGCCAGGATGCTGTGTGTGGGTTTCACAAGTGATTAACTCCAGCTGATGAGAGTGCAACAAACTCAAAACAGTCTGTCCTAGAGTATCACTTGTGAATTCCACACATTTCATTATGTTTCTGGGTTAATAGACTTAAATAGTCTTAGTAAATCTTTTATATTTTAAATTGTCAATTCCTATACGATGTTTTGTCTTTGCTGATTCACTAGATTTACAAATGGCAAATTTGGAGTTTGCCGGAGTTTTTAGTTACTTTTTCTTTTTAACAATCCCTGTCTTGTGGTCTCCTAATCTTTACTGCCAATTTCTCGTTTACAGTATTCATGCTATTGGTTGATTTCTGGAATTGTCAAAAAGTTGTACCGGTTTATAAGAGTATTTTTACAAACCTTTTAGTAGGTATTTGATTGTAATTTGGTATATATTTTGGAGTTGCTAATGACAAACCTTTCTTTTTGTAAATCCTACCATGCTTTATTGCAATACTGAATCTTTGACCGAGGATTTGTATTGTTTGAGCAAGCTTTCCAGAAGCTGCATGTTTACAGCAGAAAAGTTTTTCAAAATTCCATGCCAAGTATAAAATTTGTCAATTTTATGTTCGAGTTAATTCTTGTTTAAATTCTTGATTATTTATGCATTAGAAATTAATTCTACTAGCTAAGTAAACTACACTTTAAATAAAAAAACCCAGAAAGTATCATAGCATTCTAGATGAATGCAAGCAAATTAGAGTTGCAACCAAATTTTGCAGATTTTTCCCCACAACCTTATGTATGGATATCTTGTATACCTTTGAGATTTATATTCACATGCAGTCATCCAGTAGGTACCTGTCAGAGATTCTGTTGAATTTAATTATTTTCTAAAGCACCTTTTTGTCTTGAATAATCGTGTCATTGTCATAGAAATATCCGACTTGGGCGTCACAGAATTTATGCAGAATGGTGTAATCAACAAACAAAATTTGAGTCATTGGACAGGTGAAAATATTGGCAAGCGTTAACAAAAAACCTACATAGCCCGAAAGTCATTGTTTGGTACAGTGTAGGATCGTTTGGAATTATAGGTCAATACTTTTTCAAACACGAAAATGACATTCCGTTGCAACCAAATTTTGCAGATTTTTCCCCACAACCTTATGTATGGATATCTTGTATACCTTTGAGATTTATATTCACATGCAGTCATCCAGTAGGTACCTGTCAGAGATTCTGTTGAATTTAATTATTTTCTAAAGCACCTTTTTGTCTTGAATAATCGTGTCATTGTCATAGAAATATCCGACTTGGGCGTCACAGAATTTATGCAGAATGGTGTAATCAACAAACAAAATTTGAGTCATTGGACAGGTGAAAATATTGGCAAGCGTTAACAAAAAACCTACATAGCCCGAAAGTCATTGTTTGGTACAGTGTAGGATCGTTTGGAATTATAGGTCAATACTTTTTCAAACACGAAAATGACATTCCGTTACAGTAACCTTCCAACTCTACTCACATATGTTAAAAACCTATGCTGTTCCCGGATTAAGATGCCGGGGACTACTAAATAATGGCCTGTTGTTCCAGCAGAATGTGACAACTCATACAGCTGGAAATTCAATGAAGATCCTCAGGCAATATTTTAATGGCCAAATCAATTCACCTTTTGAATATTTACCGTGGCACGTGTGGTCGATCGATCTAATTAGAATCTAATCTATTTGAAAGCGAAAGAGTCGTCTTAGAACCATTGAGGAACTAACAGCATGCATTTATAGAGAAGTCGCTGTAATAAATGAAGGTTCACTCCACTGGGTAACGAATGTTGGTGAGGGTCACTTAAATGATCTAATCTTTAGAGATTAGGCAAATATCCACCCTGAATGCTAAGTTTCAAAGAATAGGCTTAATTCCATCCAATAAATTTTAAGAAAACTTATGGGTATAAGCTAATCGCCAGATATGTGGTAGCTACCGTTTCTCTTCTTTCTTGTCCGACATCGGCCCAGAAATCCCTGCTTCGGATATCGCACACCACACCAACATTTTATCCGGAATAGCTTTTGCCTTATAGTTTACATTATCTGGTAGTTCATTGATGTTATCAGATGTTATCAAAGAAACCTTAATTTCCTTTTATTCAGGAATTACCAAGAGTAAAAAATGTCTCATCATTCTTAATAATGACTCTATTTTCGGAAAAGTAGTTTCTGTTCAGTGAACAATAACATACAGGTATCCGTTGCAGCTGGATTTGGATTTACTTATTTGGACATTTTTCCTTTTTCTGTATTTTTGACCATGTCTGGACATCTGGACAAATTGTTGACCTTGAAACATTGAATTGGTGAAATCATTTACGACTTGAGATGACGATCCTGCCTTTGGCTCTATTCATCATTCTGTTTACCACAGGTTCTTCGTAATATATTAATTCGCAGAGAGTAGTATAGTTTGAGGTTTGGGCATCCGTCCAACAAGATTATAGATAAAACTCTTATCTTATAAAATCACAGTTATAAAATTTAATGACAAATTTAAACCCCAAAACTGAAATGACGTAACAACAAGCTTGTTTCGTTTCCGATAACAACCTGTTAAAAATAAATTACAAAGTCCTAAACATTGTGCCAAAACTTTTGAGACATTAGTAAATTACCTCTTTCTTGTAGATCTAGAGCTTCCTATACCGTCAATGCAATTTAGAATTTAACGCTGAAGCATAATTTTAAAAGTCTACATAATTACAATACACATTTAATTAATAGCAATTCTAATACAATGTTGGGCTGAAATGAAATTATGATAATGTTCTAGTAAAATAATTTTGAGATAATTTGAGTTTGTAAAGACGATGCGATGAATTGCCATCCAAAAACTAAAATAAGATTTATCTGGATGCACGATTTGCATGTATTTTACGTGGGGTTCCCATATCAACATACCCCCACGTTCCTTCCAAAGGAGGAAGCAATTGAGATACGCTCAATCAGCACGCAATCGCACAGCAATTGCTCCCAGTTACTCGCTGGTCAGAGCGAGGTTGCCTATCCACCCTCTATTAGCTAACCAGGCTAGTACCGGAGCGATTAACATATACGTGCTCATGCGCCGGCATCTTCCCGTCCCCTTTCATACGGGGCTAAGTACCTAGTCCAGCAATAGGACTATTCCCCCAACTTAAGTCAGTTCAGTACAACCGAGCCAGAGTTGGGGCCACTGCCCGATCGAATCCAACCTCAAGTGTGGCATGACTTGGTTTTTAAATGGGTTTGCCACCCCGATCTCCCAGTTATAGGCCTGGTATGCCCCCGATAGAGCTTCGTTTCGAGGCTACTTTATAGGGCCCATCAAAGTAGCACCCCGGTGTGTGCCCGTTAAGGTGAAGTTGTCTTGAACGTGAGAGGCTATGTATCTTCGCATCAGCATCCTTTAAGTGTAGGTCTCTAGACGATTTCTCATTTTCAGTTTCTCATGGGTTAGCGAGCGAACTCCCTAACCGAGATAAACCTCACTTGAATCTCCTCCATTCGTCTAGGCTAGTCATGAAATGTCAAGGTTGTTTTACGTGGGGTACCTGTGTGCACTTACCCCCACGTTCCTTCCAGAAGGAAGTGATTGGGATACGCCCAATCAGCGCGCAAGTTGCATAACCGGCAGTCGTGCAATTGCTACCAGATTGACTAACTGGTAGGAGCGAGGTTGCCTATCCACCCTAGCTAAGTCGCGCATAGTGACCGAGCAGTTGACTTAACACGCTGCTCACCCGCCAGCACACTCCCGTCCTCTTTCATGCGGGGTGAAGTACCTCGTCCAGCAATAGGACTATTCCCCAACTTGACGCTGTTATCAAGAGGGACCACTGCCCGATCGAATCCAACCTCAAATGTGATAGGACTTGGTTTTTAAGCGGTTTTGCCACCCCGATCTACCAATTTTAGGCTTGGTGAGCCCTCGACAGAGCTTCTTTTAAGTCTACACGTTATAGACTCCCGGTGCGTACCCGAATTTGGTGAAGTTGTCTTGATAGTGAGAGGCTATGTATTCGCTTCAACTATTCTTAAGTGTAATGGCTTTCAGAGCTTCTCCCAATCACTGTACCCGGCTGCAGTCCGGATCATAGGGTGGTCAGGATAGCTCCTAAGCACATTTACCTGGCGTCTTGCAGTTTCCCATTGCCCAAAAGCGGGATAACCTCACTTCTAGTCACCGCACTAGAGATTCAGTCAAACAGCGGGCTCCTTTGGTGACCATACATGACCTCGGTCATGCAGCGGGGTCCTTGGTGACCATAAATGACCTCGGTCAAACAGTGGGTTCCATTGGTGACCATAAATGACCTTGTCCCTTAGGCGAGATTCGAATCCGCCCACACCGCTCTCATCTGCCAGGGCTCCCCCTGATCGGTCAGAGTTACCGTCGAGAATTCTCACGAATTTCTCTACCACACGCTTTATTCTAACAGCTTCATCCGTTTCCCGTCAGCAGGATAGGGTAGAAGACAGCCAGTTCTAAGGGTGAACGTCGTGTGGTCTCCCGTCCACCCAATAGGCCAACGTCTAGGCTAGACAGATTATTATAATTTGTTTTACGTGGGGTACCCGTATCAACATACCCCCACGTTCCTTCCAGAAGGAAGTGATTGGGATACGCCCAATCAGCGCGCAATTGCATAGCAATTGCTACCAGTCAGCTCACTGGTCGGAGCGAGGTTGCCTATCCACCCTCTACTAGCTATCCAGGCTAGTACCGGAGCGATTGACTTAACACGTGCTCACCCGCCGGCACCCTCCCGTCCTATTTCATACGGGGCTAAGTACCTCGTCCAGCAATAGGACAATCCCCCCAACTTAACTCAGTTGAATAGAGAGAGCCCTCCAGTCCTCTTTCATACCTTCATAAGCTCCTCCCCGAGACAGGGCTTGGGGCCACTGCCCGATCGAATCCAACCTCAATTGTGGCGGGACTTGGTTTTTTAATGGTTTTGCCACCCCGATCTACCAAATTATAGGCTTGGTGGGCTCTCGACAGAGCTTCGTTTAAGTCTACACGTTATAGACTCCCAGTGTGTACCCGTTAAGGTGAAGTTGTCTTGATTGTGAGAGGCTATGTATTCGCTTCAACTCTCCTTAAGTGTAATGGCTTTCCGAGCTTCTCCCAACCGCTGTACCCGGCTGCAGTCCGGATCATAGGGTGGTCGGGATAGCTCCTAAGCACATTTACCTGGCGGCATGCAGTTTCTCATCTGCCCTGGGATAAACCTCACTTCGATTCTCCTCACTTAGGATTCAGTCAAACAGCGGGTTCCTTTGGTGACCATAAATGACCTCGGTCAAACAGCGGGTTCTGTTGGAGGCCATAAATGACCTCGGTCAAACAGCGGGTTCCATTGGTGACCATAAATGACCTTATCCAAGGCGAGATTCGAATCCGCCCACACCGGTCTCATCTATCAGGGCTCCCCCTGATCGGTATGAGTAACCGTCGAGAATTCTCACGAATTTCTCTACCACACACTTTATCTGACAGCTTCGTCCTTTGCCCTTGATAGAGATAGGGTAGAAGACAGCCAGTTCTAGGGGTGAACGTCGTGTGGTCTCCCGTTCACCCTAAGGGTAGAAGACATAGATCCAAGATTGTTTTACGTAGGGTACCCGTGTTAACATACCCCCACGTTCCTTCTATGAGGAAGTGATTGGGATACGCCCAATCAGCGCGCAAGTTGCACAACCGGCAATCGTGCAATTGCTCCCAGATTAACTCACTGGTAGGAGCGAGGTTGCCTAGCCACCCTCTACTAGCTAAGCGTTCACTAGTGACCGAGCAGTTGACTTAACACGCTGCTCACCCGCCGGCACCGAAGTACCTCGTCCAGCATAGGACTATTCCCCAGCTATGCCCTCTTGCAAAGTGGGACCACTGCCCGATCGAATCCAACATCAATTGTGGCAGGACTTGGTTTTTAAGCGGTTTTGCCACCCCGATCTACCAATTTTAGGCTTGGTGGGCCCTCGACAGAGCTTCTTTAAAGTCTACACGTTATCGACTCCCGGTGCGTACCCGATATTGGTGAAGTTGTCTTAATAGTGAGAGGCTATATATTCGCTTCAACTATCCTTAAGTGTAATGGCTTTCAGAGCTTCTCCCAATCACCGTACCCAGCTGCAGTCAGGATCAAAGAGTGGCCAGGGCAGCTCCTAAGCCCATTTACCTGGCGGCTTGCAGTTTCCCAGCACATGGGATGAACCTCACTTCTAGTCACCGCACTAGAGATTCCGTCAAACAGCGGGTTCCTTTGGTAACCATAAATGGCCTCGGGCAACAGCGGGTTCCTTTGTTGACCTTACATGACCTAGGTCATGCAGCGGGTTCCCTGGTGACCATGATTGCCCTCGGCCAAGCAGCGGGTTCCTTGGTGACCATAAATGACCTCCTCTCTTAGGCGAGATTCGAATCCGCCCACACCGGTCTCATTTACCAGGGCTCCCCCTGATCGGTATGAGTAACCGTCGAGAATTCTCACGAATTTCTCTACCGCACACTTTATCTGACAGCTTCGTCCATTGCCCTTGATAGGGATAGGGTAGAAGGCAGCCAGTTCTAGGGGTGAACGTCGTGTGGTCTCCCGTTCACCCAAAGGGTAGAAGACAGCGGGATACTTAGCTCCTTAAAAGACCCTGACGTCAGGTAAGATTCAATCCACCCACACCGGACCCCCTTGTTAACAGAGCTCCCCCTGCAACGTTTTAGGGTCATCGTCGAGAAACACTCCGGTGAAACGTAAACGCAACACCTCAGCATAACTCTACCACACATTTGATTCTGATTGCGTCATCCGTTACCCAGACAAGCGTGGGATGGGGTAGACAACGACCAGTTCTAAGGGTGAACGCCGTGTGGTCTGCCCTCAAGCTAGTCTCGAATCCTAGTGCTTCCCGACACCTCTAACAACTGCCCTCCCTCTGTCTTCGGGCTAGTCTCGTATACTAGGAATGAAGTCCGACATCTCAAACGACTGCTTGACCGTTCACCCAGATTTATCTGGATGCAGTCGAAACAAAGCATATACCACATTTTAAAGGAAAATCTGGAACATTGTCTGTACTAGTGTAGTGAGGCGACGTTACTTTTTAAACCTCGACTGTTTATCTGATTCTATCATTTTGCCAATTCGTGGGGGCATGCAATGTAAAATCTATTCTGTTTTGAAAACGCATTCGTTTGACATCATCATTCAGCGTAGATTCGTTAAAGATATGACTATAAATATATTTCTATTGTCGATACATTTAGCAGGCTACAAGAATATTTTTTCATATTGTGTGTGGAGAGAAAGAAATCTGCACAAATTTGAAAGATAACTAATTTCTTTACTATTGAGTTTAGATAATTTGAAATTTTTAAACTGATGAGATGTTCATACAACAGAATGAACGCCTTAGAAACTTTCGGTTATCGTCTTTTTCACAACCAAAAGAGACTGTAATTTTACTGCATGGTGCGGTTGGCTTTTTATTTATAGGTGTCGCATCGGGTACCATTTGGTGCTAATGTTAGTCATTGGTTTGTAAATAAGCCAGGATGATGTGCTTAGGTTTCACAGATGATTAGCTCCAGCTGATGAGAGTACAACAAACTTGAAACAGTCTACCCTGAAGTATCACTTGTGAATTCTAGATATTTTATTATTACTGTGGGTTAATGGTGTTATAAATCTTTTATAGTTTAAATTTTCAATTTCTTTACGATGTTTTGTCTTTGCTCCCTACTAGTCTTACAAATGGCAAATTTGTTGAGTTTGTCGGAGTTTTTAGTTACTTTTTCTTTTTAAAAATCCTTGTCTTGAGGTCTTCTAATCTTTACAGCCAATTTTCGTTTGAGATTTTTATAATATTCACGCTATTGGTTGATTTATGGAATTGTCAAAAAGTTGTACCAGTTTATAAGAGTATTTTTACAAACCTTTTAGTAGGTATTTGATTGTAATTTAATATAAATCTTTAAGTTGCTAATGACAAACCTTTTTTGTAGTAAATTCTACCATACTTTATTGCAATATTGAATCTTTGACCTAGATTTGTATTGTTTGATCGAGCTTCCCAGAAGCTGCATTCGGCAATACCTCATCTTTTTTTGAAAAGAGGTTATATGTCTTTCAAAATCTCATCTTTTCTAGTACGTATCTTTTTCTAATACAATACAAATATAACATAATAAATGTTGTTTCCAGAATTTCAATTTCAGAAAAATTTACAACAGAGAAGTCGCTGCAATAAATGAAGGTTCACTCCACTGGGTAATGAATAATTTTATATCCAGACGTAAAAAGTGTATTGAAGTTGGCGAGGGTCACTTAGATGGTCTAATCTTTAAAGATTAAGCAAATATCCACCCTGTTTGCCAAGTTTCAAAGATTAGGCTTAATTTCATCCAATAAATTTTAATAGTACTTATGGGTATAAGCTAATGCTCATGTATGTAGTATTTCGTACATTCGGAATAAATAGATGATAATGATTTATTATAGCGGAAAACAACTTGAGTTAGATAACATTACTGGGTAGTGGCACTTCCAGAATCGCCTTTTTTCTCGATTCTCCGTGAATTATGCTTTTATCGATACCTATTTTTTCCTAAAATTTCAAAAACTTTACACAGTCTTTCAATATGTAACTTTTTGTTTGGCGTAGATTTCAAAATACCATCCCAAAACAGATAACTCAGGGAATATTAACAAATAAATGATCAATATTTCTTTGAAAGATTGAACCCTGGTATACTTTATGTGTTTGAAACGAGAATGTGTTTATCTATCTAGATTTAAAACCTTTTGGAACTTCGTCCATGTTTGTTTGTTTTTATTTTTAATATACAGAGTCTTCATTAAGTTTGGAACCGGCTTAATATCTTCAAAACTATTAACTGGATTAAATTGAAATTTGGGGTGTGCATTTTATAAATTAATATCTATTGTACCTAATTTTTTCACCTGCTTTGCATCGTTACTTTACGAGATACACAGCCAACTTGATTTTTTCTAAATAGCAATGCATGGGGGTCAAATTTGACATCATTTGAAAGCTTATTTTTTTCTGAGTACCATTATGTAATACACGTGTTGTATCATTTTGACAAAAATCGCCAAAAAAATTAAAATCAACGAAACATGTTTTATCCACAAAATTAAATTTATTACTTAAAATTTACTTTTACTTAAAATTACTTAAATATTTACTGTCAACGTGTAACTTTTGACATTTCTATGAATTTTGTAAGATCACTAGATATTTTAATTTTTAATTTATTCAACACTTTTGATTTTGTAGATAAAACATGTTTCGTTGATTTTAATTTTTTTGGCGATTTTTGTCAAAATGATACAACACGTGTATTACATAATGGTACTCAGAAAAAAATAAGCTTTCAGATGATGTCAAATTTGACCCCCATTGCTATTTAAAAAAAATCAAGTTGGCGGTGTATCTCGTAAAGTAACGATGCAAAGCAGGTGAAAAAATTAGGTACAATAGATATTAATTTATAAAATGCACACCCCAAATTTCAATTTAATCCAGTTAATAGTTTTGAAGATATTAAGCCGGTTCCAAACTTAATGAAGACTCTGTATGTATTTCAACGATAATGATTGATGTAATGGTAATGGTTGATGTAATTTTTCGGTTAAATTTGATTGTCGTTTTTAAAATTAAATTGCAACAGACTTTTTAATGCTGTAAACGCCTTAAAAAACCCTGACGCTACACTGTTTATATTTTGGTTATTTACGAGCTGGATTTGTATTGTCAGACCAAATAGTTTTGGTTCAAATTTGACATTGATATTTGCAGTAATTTCAAAACTTACATTAGGTGTACAGACAAAGACAAAAACAACAGGATTTTTTTCCTCCAGGGATGTCTGTCGTGTTATTTAGGTCATATAACGTCAAGAAATAAAAAAAGGTATTTTTTACAAAATCTCGTTCTCATTCTGTGGACTTGTACATATATTGTGAGAAAGTAAAAGCAAAGAAATGGGTTTAAAGAATAAACTTTAATTGTTTTCAACCACTTTGTTGTTAGAAATGTAGTTCTGAAATGATTCTAGCTACTTACCACATCGCACATACCTTATACAGTAAGGAATGTCACCCTTTGTTAATTATTTAAAAATACAAAGGAATTGTAGGCGTGACATTATATTATTTAATAAAATATTAAACATATATGATTTTCTTCCATTAGAATATAAACGAAACAAATTTACATTATTATAAGCTGAAAATTCGTTTCTAACAGAACTATACCTCGAAATATCTTATATGTATAAATTTAAAGGTCCGTTTTGTTTAACGGCATACTTTAAGCAGGTGTCCTCGAACTCAGCACTTATAGCAGACATAAACACGGACTTGATAAACAGAATATGCTGAATAGTGATAAGTACCATAGTTTTATACCTTGTAAACTTGACAACGTTGATGGAGGCGTACTCGAACGCTTGATTTGCCAAAATTATATACACGGAGGTGAATACGAGCGGTCTATGTACGGAGGCTGACACGAACGCGCACTATACAGAAGCATGTATATCTAAAAAATTAAATAAAATTACCCCTCTTGGTGGATTTAGGAGTGTTAGTTCAAGAAAAAGTCTGTGACACTAGAATAATTAATATACAATCATTATTAATGGCGGAGTTGTGGTCGTCTGTTCAGTATACGGAGGCGAACACGATACAAAAGCACATATATATATATATATATATATATATATATATATATATATATATATATATATATATATATATATATATATATATATATATATATATATATATATATATATATATATATATATATATATATATATTGATGCCTGTTAAGCTGTCACCTCCGTCATACAGAGGAGACGGCCTGACTTCCGGGTATTCCCGTGGATATATTGCTAAAAATTTGTTATATTTGTGATGAGGGGAACCTCTAGAATCCGAATCTCAAGAAAGGGGAAATTATTTCCCTTGTTTTATTTTGTCATATATAGAGTATACAGAAGATACGAACCGACCTCCAAAATGTATATATAAGAAGATACTTATAGTTCGCTGTTACCTCCAGCAGCGCTGCCAAGTGTTCGGATGTCAGAAGATACCACCGTTATGTGCAGTTATATATACAGAGCGTTGACTCCACATTCCATAGATGCACATTTAATAAAAAGGTTCTCTTGTGGGTCTCCAGATGTTGAAATCGGGTGGTTTAAATTGCTCGCCGAGGACATTTTAGTGGCCAGATAACAAAAGAAAACAAGCGAGCATTCTCGATTTACTTATTTTTTATTTTTTGAGTTATAGGAAATTGTCGTTTTTGTATTTCTTATGAATTGTTATTAAAGATATTAAAAAGCCGTTTCGACACTATTAAAGCGTCTTTATAAGTAGCAATGACTAGTTGAATAAGGCTTTTCTAATTATAATCATTGATTTCTGGTTTACTTCATAAAGTTGTATTTTTTAAACGAAAACTTTAGTAATTTGATTAGAAATACTTAGATCGGTGATATATTAGAAAGAAATTTCTTTCTATAATGAATTGAAAATATAACAAAACCAGAAAAAAGGAATTCTTTTGTTATTGTCAATAAAAGTCAATAAGAACGCAACCAGTACCAATATTGCGTATAATTAGTATAGCACATTTTTGAAATTTATTATAGGTGTATTAGACATAAATCAGTTATGTAACGTAGTATTTGTATAAATATGATATTCTATAAAGTTTCTTTTAATCTCGGGAATAACGGTTAAATTGAATATGCTTTTATCCAGATTCCATTCCGATTGAAATAAAGGCAGATACTCTTTTAATTTTTACTAAACTCGATAAGAGTTTAATATAAACAAATTAAATATTGTGTTTTTTACAACAAATGCTTGTTGTTTCCGAAGTCACGCACGTATCATGTAGGACCATTGAATTTCCCGTGATTTGATTAACAAAAAGAGTTACCAACTTTATTAAGATTAAAACAAATCGAAACACAACAAATTAATCAACATTTTTATAGAATTTTTGCTTAAGACATTTTTTCCAGCATTTGTTGATCTAACGAAATACAGAATACGTATGTTACACTGTTATACATGTACCTACCTCTTGTAAATTTATGTTTTAACTTATGTTTTAAATAAAGCACTTACTAACGACAAAACATGTACGTTTTATGGAACGTGTACTTTAAGTCCACATTAAAGACAGGTTTAACTTAATGTAGTCTTTTTTGATAACATTGTATAAAGCATAGATAAATAGTAGGTATATTGCGTTATCAGAATTAAAAGTGGCAGTTTATTTGACGCTTAATTATGTTAGCAATCGCGGCTCTCCATTTAAAACAAAATACCACTATAAGCTTTTGTTTGAAACAATGTTTATTAACCTTGGCACAACCTTAATATCCGAAAATGGCCCACTGCTAGACTAAAGTAGGGATGATAATTTGATACCAAGCTTGATCTCAGACATGGAAAGATCAGAGTTACCCAATATTGGTTGTTATTGGCTAAAACCAATACGTTATGCAATGTTTTGGACGATAAATGACACCGATATCGCAATAAAACTAAAGTTAGTCTTGGACCGATCTTGAATGTTAATGTAGTACCAAGGCTGGTAATTGAGAAACAAAGCAGCTATTACACAATCCTTTTCCTTTAATGAATGCTAGTGCAAACAAGCAACGAAGTCTACCATTACTGTTTCGCCGTAACTGAATGCAAAGTCAATTTTTGTGTTGGATATAAAATGTTCATTAACAAAATAAATACGAAGAAATCGAAAATTCGTATAAATGATTAATGTCTTAGACTCTCACAACACATATTGAGACCGTACAAACCTAACACTTTCATCGTGTACGTCTTCTTGTGCAAATATATATATGTACAGTCGGTAAGTCAATATAGTTTACACTTTAGTCTTGCCAGTGTAAGTTTAAGTTCATAAAAATTCAGTAGGTTAGCAACCACTAATCCATCTTTACAATAAACCACATTTACAGAAATTTAGCAAAATATAATATGAATATTTACCCAACCTTAGCCGAAGGGTAAGAACCAAGATTTTGAATTTTGAAGATTGCTAAAACTGGAGTTAGTTTAGCGAACCTAAGATTCAAAGTTGGCTAAGGTTTTGGGTGATAAGTATGTAACCGGCACTTGATATGTAGAGATTGACTAAAGGTAAGTACTCACAGCAGCGGATCCGCAGGCGGATGTCATACGATAGGTCGGTTTGAGTCAAATCGACTCAATCCGACCAATCGTATGACATCCGCCTGCGGATCCGCTGCTGTGAGTACTTAGCTTTAGACTAGCTAAAGCAAATTAGCGAAATAGTATCTGATATTTGACTTGAGTATATTCTATGGGTAACTGGCATTGACCTAACGGGTGAAAATTGGCTGAAGCTTGGACAAGTCGTAAGGAACCCTGATTCGGTTTCAGAACATTGGCTCCGACTTGTACAACGTTTAGTGAACCGAAAATTAGTATCAGGTTGTTGATTAACCCTCGAGTGACAATTAAACAACCGAGGCTCAGAATCTAAAAATTGCTTGAAACGTGGGTGAAAATCGGTGCGTCCAACACACCGCTGGAAATATAGCGCTGCAGCAACTTTCACAGCCGTCTTAGATTTAACAATCACTCAAGCAATAATATTGTATGAAGTACATCATCATTTTATACATATAAAACGCTTAAAAATAAATACATATTAAACATGAGTTAGAGAACCAAGATTCGATATCTGAAAATTCGCCTACACTTGGATCAATGTCGAGAAAACGGCATTTGACTGTCCAGTATTCAGCCACGCTGGGGTTTATTCAAAGACCTTTGTTTTAATTTTTTTTCTTCTAATAAAAAATTGTTGGTATTGCTAGACTAAACTTCTAATCATAGTGAGGAGGTACTTTTACCCTAGTGGAAAAAAATAGTTTGTATTATTTGGATTTAAAGTAACTTTGTTTGTTGCTATTTACGAGCGATAAATAACTCCGCCTAAATAATAGATAAATAATAATCTTATCATGTGAACAACTCCGCTATAGGGTAAATACAAGTATTTTACTTAATTGGGCTCGATTCCTATAAGGAATCTAGAATGACTTTAGGAGAGTTCAAGCATCCTAGTTGCGATGTGCAAACGGGTTTTCCAAATCAACTATGTGGATTGTTTGACAATTACTTTAATTGTCATCATAATGCATCAATCCTAAATCCAAATATAAAATGCAGGGAAACAAGATTGGGCGATGAAGATTTTTCACCTATCTCTGCAAATGAGACTTGTTTCCAACTCTTCTTATTTCATTATGTCGAGCTGTTAACAAGTGTTCAGTCCTCATACTAAGGTCTTCCTTGATCAGTGGCGACATAGATCTGGAGCTCATGTCCATTTCCTTCGCCAACAAACGAATAGGATAGCATGTTAGTATAGAATTTTTTTTACGAAGAGAATGTTATAAAAAGAAACATTTTTGATTTATAGTTATTTATGTTATAAATCCGGCAATGAAACTTTACAGAACGAGTTTGATCTCTGAAGGAAGACAGAAGTCGCGTCTGAAATCTTGAAACGATAACTAAGGAGAATCATTTACAGGACCTATAACGTTTTTTTTCATGTGTTGCAATTTCTTCTCTTTGAACGAAAGTTCATTCATCCCCTGCTTTATAATAATCTAGTCATACTATACAGTAGAGTAAATTTTTGCAAAAAACATGCCTAAGTTCTTATTTTTTACTATCTAAAGATAGAGTCTTGACATCTTCTGTAATGCCTTCAGTACTGGACCAGTATAAAATGTACTATGTTTAAAATGGGGGCACGCCCCCCCCCCCTAGTGGTTGAGACCCCCATTTTGTATCCTTAATTTAATAACGCAACCAAATTAAGCGAAATTTATGTTGGGAGGGTTCTTGGAGTCACTGATTATGAATCCAATGAGAAAATTGAAAAATTCAAAATGGTGGTCCTAAAATAACGGCCTTTGAGATTCAGAATGCGATTTACGCCGTTTCTATAGATTTTAGAGAAAAATTCAAAGAGTCAGAAAGTGCTTAGAATGTGATTTTGCAAAGGAATACACTATCTTGATTACCTTATTATGGAAGCCCTTTGCTCTGCCCTAGTAGTAAAGTCAATTTTTGCATAAGTTCCTATTTTTTACTATCTAAAGATAGACTTGAGATCTTTTGTAATGCCTTCAGTACTGAACCAATATAAAATGTAATATGTTTAAAATGGGGGTTTTACCCCTCGGGGGGTTGAAACCCCCATTTTACACTCCCAATTTAATAACTCGGGAAGTTTTCCATTAACTTGAGTGAAATTCATGTTGGGGGGGTTTTTGGTGTTCCTGATTATGAGTCCAATGAGAAAATCTAGAAATACAAAATGGCGAACTCAAAATGGCGGTATTTGAGATTGAAAATGCAATTTACGCCCGTTTCTATTGATTTTAGAGAAAAATCCAAAGAGTCAAAAAGTGTTTAGAATGTAATCTTGCATAGGAATAAACTATTTTGGTTACCTTATTATGTAACCCCCTTCAATCAACCCTAGTGGGCTTCTCAGTAGGGGAGAGTGAAGGGGTTACATAATAAGGTAACCGGAATTATGTATTCCTATGCAGAATCACATTCTAAACACTTTCTGGCTTTTCTCATTTTTCTCTAAAATCAATAGAACCGGCGTAAATCGCATTTTCAATCTAAAATACCGCCATCTTGTGTCCGCCATTTTGAATTTTGTGATTTTCTTATTTGATTCATAATCAGCGACCTCACAGCTCCCTCCAACATAGTTTTTGCTCAACTTGGTTGAAAACTTCCCGAGTTATTAAATTGGGAGTTTAAAATGGGGATTTCAACCCCCCGAGGGGGCGTGTCCCTATCTTAAACATATTACATTTGATATTGGTCTAGTACTAAAGGCATTACAAAAAATTTCAAGTCTCTATCTTTAGATAGTAAAAAATAAGAACTTAATGCAGAAATTGACTCTACTACTAGGGCAGAGCGAAGGGGTTACATAATAAGGTAACCAAAATAGCGTAGTCCTTTGCAAAATCACATTATAAACACTTTTTGATTCTGTGAATTTCTCTCTAGAATCAATAGAAATGGCGTAAATCGCATTCTCAATATCAAAGGCCGTTATTTTAGAGCCGCCATTTTGGGTCTGCTATTTGAATTTTTTAGTTTTCTTATTGGATTCATAATCAGCGACCCTAAGAACACTCCCAACATAAACTTTACTCAATTTGGTTGCGTTATTAAATCAGGGGTACAAAATGGGGGTCTCAACCACCAGGGGGGCGTGCCCCCATATTAAACATATTACATTTTATATTGGTCCTGTACTAAAGGCATTAGAAAAGATTTCAAGTCTCTATCTTTAGATAGTAAAAAATAAGAACTTAATGCAAAAATTGACTATACTAATAATAAAAATACGACACTTTATGTTAAACTGACGTTTGTTTAAACCTTTCAGTACCGTAAAGCTTCATGTCAAGATTATGACGTAAGGTTTTATTTTCCGCTACAATATGGAATTTAATAGAAAATATGTTTTAGTCGTAATTATGTAAAAATATAAACAGTTAATATTTTTTATTTCATTTCGTATTTCAAACAATTCTTTATATACCACAATTAGTAATATAAAGTATATCTTGATCTCCGTTGTCAATGATACCGGAGTTCAAGACGTTCTTGATCTCCGTTGTTGTTGGCAACGTAAATAATTTGATGTTGCATTATAGCCACATGCATGCATGCATGCTGCTTTTTATCTCCTTAGTTACGCGTATGATGACACAGACAAGGCAACTTGCTTCTTTATACAATAAATTCGGATAGATTTTAAAAGGGAGAAATTAGGATTGAAATACGAAATAAAATAAAACAACTTATGCAATACGGAGATCAAGCTTCTTTAAATTCTCGAAGATGTTATAACGCCTCGGCTGGCGCCTCGGCGTTATACATCTTATTGGATTTAAAATATATCTTGATCTCCTAATTACATAATATATATTACAAAATGAGTATTTCAGATTTATTCTTTCCTTCATCAAATGTAAACATAGTTAGAGTGTCAATGAAAACTTTATTAACCGGGTAATTTGGTGAAATTTGCAAACTACATACCCAATGTTACATTATTTTGCTTAGTAAAATTATTTTTCTTTGAAAATTTATTAATTGTAATACTAAAAATATTGAAGATTTTAAAGATTTTAAATCTTTCTTTGTGGATGGGAGAATGAATATATCATATGTCATATGATAATTCCTAAAATAATAATCAAATAATAATAATCCAATAAATCCGAAATGATCATTTTGTAAAAAGATGAATTTTTTATTTATACATAATTACGACTAAAACGTATTTCCTATTTAACTTTTTTCATATCTCAAAGAAAGTTGTTTTCAATTCAAAACTTTTTAAATGAAATAGAAATTATTATTTTATTGTTCTTAAGTATCATTAACTATTTAAAAATGACGTACAATTCAAGAGATCCCTTAAATTTTCTGAGTAGTTTACAAATATTTATTTAAATGCTGTTACTATACCCAAAAAGTGTCTGTAAAAATTCAGGTAGCGTGAAATGGCCGAAACTACGCCAGGGGTACTGGTTTCGATGGAATTCTATATACCTGAGTGGTTTAGGTCTTGTACACAACGTTGCCAATGTGTGGAGCCTGCAACGTACCGTACATGATACAAAATACAACATATACAGGCGGAGGTGACATCGTATTGGCAATTATACAACTAACAGCGACGGCAACGCCAGCGATCTACAGCTGAACTAAAAATTAATTTTGTGAGTATAAGTATGACGTTATCACCTCCAGACAAAAATTTGAATTTAGGCTTCTAACACCATCTATATGCTTATACAGTCGAAAACAGGGCAAAACGTTGTGACCTCCGAAAACGGAGGTCACAACGTTATATATGAGGTGACAACGTATGCTGGGTATCTACTTTGGAGGTGACAAGGTACCCTTTATCAATATATATATATATATATATATATATATATATATATATATATATATATATATATATATATATATATATATATATATATATATATATATATATATATATATATATATATATATATATATATTGTAGTGGATTTTGCCTTTTAAAAGTATTTATTTTAAAAGGAAAATATTTTTTTTAGGCTAAGGTCAATTTTCGTGATGATAGGTGATCATTAATGAGTTTCCGTTATGAAAGAACGAAATATGAATTTTCTTTTTGTGATTTTTGAAATTGTTAGTTTCAAATTACTATATTGGAAACAATCAGACTAATTAAACATTTATAAATTGTGTCATTATTAATTTAATACGTTATTTTATATTTAATTTTGTAAATCAAAAATATTGCATTAGACTGTATATTAAGAATTGTGAATATTTTGAAGAATTTTGAAAATTCTACTAGAGGGCACTTTATGTGTCAGGTTTTGGGAGAGAATTGAAATGTAGGGGACTTGATTAGAGATGCTTGAGGTGTAAACAGTTAAGTTCACCGTGGTATTACTATATTTTTGAATAAAAGGTGTAAACGGTAAAGTTCACCATAATAATCACAATAATAATATTTAAGATTAGTTGACTGGACAAGTTATATTTGAGGTGTAGACAGTTAAGTTCACCATAGTATTCTAATTTTTAAAATAAGAAGGTGTAAACAATAAAGTTCACCGCAATAGTAATTTTAAATATTTAAAACAAAAGTGTAAACAGCAAAGTTCACAAAAAATATAATAAATTAATAATAATAAAGATTAATGTAAAAATAACGTTCATCACTGTTATAGTCTAATGTTTGTAATTTGTTTATGTGGAAATAATATTTTTTGTTTGGAATAGCGGGAAATAAAAATACTAAAGTGTTATTGTGTTTTTATTTTATTAAAAATAAAAAAGCATTAGATATAAATTGCGTATACAATACTGCAATAAAAGATTAGTAAACAAAACAACAAAACAGGACTTACTCTATAAAATAAAAGAAATAAATCAACAAATCTTCAAGAACGGTAAGCTGAATCCATGTTCCATATTACTCCAAGGCATCCTGGATGGCAGCTTCCTGGCAATCATGCGTCCTGCATCAACTATGAGCTCTTCAGCTGCTGATGTTCCGGCGAGCTTCTCCAGGTAGGAAAATATTGTGTGGTGAAACATTTTTCTTTTGGTTTTGTGTGTGCAAGAGAATTTTCAGCTACAATACAACAATCTAGATTCTCAGTTTTATGATACTCGTAATAGTTATTTTTTTTTATCATTAGACAGAATGTAAAGTCTGATCGTTATTTGAATCATAAAAGTAATTTATTAATTTTTCTTAGGAAAGAAGGAATTTGAGAACTTCTCATGACACTACCTGAGATCAACAATTTCAATTAACTTTTTGAAATTTGTAACATGTTTATCATGCTCAATCTGAGTGAGCTGGCGCCCAACTTTTAGTTTTTATAGAATTGGTCGATTTTTTTTTTTGGTTAAGTCGACGAACATCATTACAATATATATATATATATTTTACGCTGTATATCTCTGGTAGTGGAACCTTTCACGACTTGCTTTCGCAATCTTTACTACTGGAAACAACTTATTTTGTTTCAAATTGATGTTACACATCTAAATATTCTTTCTTCTTCGAAATAATTATTTCTATTTATATCTATCAATTAATGTTAGGCATCAGTTGCATATTCATAAACCACATATAAATAAAAGTTGAAATTTCTTTCGGGAAATAAATGACCTGTAATATTTAGGTCGAACGAATCCCGTATTTGTTTTTTAATAACCTTATTATTTGAAAATGGTCACAGAACAATAAACGGTCACGCCAGTTATATGTTTGACTGAATATGCGATGTTATGATCAAAACAAGCAATTACAGCAAATTTTAAATTTTGCATACCTTTCTAAATTAGTTATATATAACTTTATTTGTATACCTGGAAATAATTAAATCTCAGTTGATTAATAAACCTTTGTCATTATTGAACCTCCTAAAACATTAAATGTAATGTATTTTCTACCGTTCAATTATAAACTTCATCAATATTCAATTGCAATCGTATCCAAACATTTTCCGAATCAATATTAGGTGCTTTATAAACACAGAAACCGTTTGGCTTTGCAGCGTTCATGTACTTAACGGTATCAAATGATTTCCGTAAAGCGAGTATCTGCGGTATAAGGAAAGTCTCTAGCGAAGTAAACTCTGAGGTACACTTTTAATTATAAAGGGAAAAGTACAGCAAAATGCATTGTACTATATTGACTTTCTTGAATTGGCTGGATAATCATGTGATACAAAATCTTGATTAAAAACGAAGTACAATACTTACAAGGTTTAACTTACCTTTGTAAGTTTATTATTTACAAGGTAATAAATAGCGTTAAATGTGAAGCAACGATTTCAATGAAAATTGTATTACAAGTTGAGTATTACCGGATAGACAAAATTATTAGAAACATTTCTCATCAGTGGAATTAAAATTTCAAAATTTATAAAATTTATTTATTGTATGTGTACTACGATATATTATGTATGCTTTAATTGGATTTTGATAGGTTGTAATTATTCAGTTACCCATATAGAATTTATACTACTCAATTAAAGAAAGCATTTCTGAAGATGTGGAAAACAAATTATTTTAAATAGTGAAATTCAAGTCGCGGTAGGCTCCTTGTGAAACATTGTATAAAATATAAAAACTGTTGTATCTTATTATCTATACAAGCAACTCGATACGATTTCTTATTATATAAAATATCGTGTTTGTGTTGTGCTAGAAGTTGCTTTCTACCAATTTGCCTGATATAAAACGCTTTGCAGTCTTTACAATAAATTTTATATACGCCCGATTTGTCTTACATTTTATCCGTATCACCGAATTTTACATTTTTTAGCTTTAGGATTGACATTCAAAAAAAGTTCTGTTTATAACTTCTTTCTTTTTCTTTGAAATAATGCCGTCAATTAAATTATCCTTGTATGCGTTGTATGTTATCTGCTTAATAATTTTTAAAATGCAGCATACTTTTTTTTCAGCAACAAGCTTGTTATTTTCAAACATATTTTCAATATCAGGCGGGTACTCATCGAAAAACATACTTTGGGAAATAACGGACATCCTAATGACCATATACACATAACATAACAAAAATCAACACGATCGTATAAAAGTATATAATTAAGAAAAAGTTTCAATAATAAATGTATTGATAGATATGTTATAAACTTTTAGATTTCTTAATACATTTTATTTTAAAGTTTGATACCCCACATTCGGACAAGACAAATAAATTATAAGATGAAATAAATATAAGGTTTTATATTTGAAATTATCCAAACAACTTATTTTTGGGAAGTCTAAATCTAAAACTTAATTGACTCGGCTAACTTTAATAAAATTAAATATAAACACAAAGTAATTATTTATAAAGGTAACAAAACTATGCAGAAATGTAAAACATCACCAAAATTGCAAAAATAAACGCAATCGAATTTTACCAATTGCGTTCGATTGCTAATGACTTAAACTATATATATATATATGCACATTTGCAATAGTATGCAAAGCTTCAGCTTTTGCAAACTTCCAAAGTTTTAGGCGCAGTAGACGTATAAAACCTTGTTAAACAAAAAGTTATGCATACCTGGCATACGGGTTTTAGGTGCTTATTGTACATAATTTAAACTATATTGAATGTAAGTTTCATCAATATTGGTTGGTTATTTAAATTTTTATGGCAACTTAAAAAAACACGCGATTTTGGCAGTTTCTTCGATTTTGCAACTTAATTATTGTAGTTAGAACAATCGCACAGGTGTCATTTTGTAGCTATTTTTATTATAAACAAATTATGTATCCTGATCATGCTGATGAACTACGGAAGAAAAAGTCCTCGAAAACGGTTGCACGCGTCTTAAATTGTTAATAACTTTTCTGCTGTCACTACGATTTAGTACGCAACTACATATATTATTCTACCCACTATTATGAATAGGTTTGTGCAATAAAATAGCTGTTAACACGAAAGAACCAAAAACAGATACTTTTGGTTCTCTGCCGACTGGACTATTACCGTCTGACGTTATTTCTATACCTAGGTATGTTACACTTTCCACTGTTTTTATTTTAAGCACTTCCTTATTTGTTTTGATGTTTAATGTTTCATTTTCAGTTTTTTTTTGTTTTGCTTATTATTATAAATTGTGATTTCTAATCCTACTTCCTTTGCGTTCTTTACTATTTCGGATATAATTTCTTAAGCGCCGGTGTCAACATGCGGGAATTCCCGTTGCGAGCTCGCTGCGGGCCCGCAAATGCGGTCTACGATACTATAAGTTAAATGGTGCAGTTCACACATAGTGCGTCATCCTTGCGAGCTCGCAGCGAGCATCTTGCGGGGGTTCCTTGACGCAGATCCCTACAGACCCGCAAGGTTGACGCAGGCGCAAGTACGGGCTCAAGATACCTTGTTGTATATTGTGCGGTTCACACATGCGGGTGTTTGACGCAAGATCGGTAATGGAATTAACAATGGTGAGTTCTATAATTTTGAAGAATTATTGGATATTCAGCTGTTTATTGGTGTTATTTGTCAAAATTTAATGAAAAGGATGACAAGTATTGTTAAGTGAAGGGAAATAGAAAGCATTAAACATGTAGTTAAAATTTAAGTCATATGTTTTTAAACCTTTTTATTGAGAAATTCAGTTTTGGTTCACTTTTATCTTCTTAATATAAATAACTAGGGTTTTTAAACATATTTCTGATAAAAGTCTATAAAACTACTTACTACCGGAAAATAACTGTGCGGCATTCGGGCTACTATTGTGCGAGTTATTAATTCTAGAAATACCTACTTATGGGGGCTATAGGGACAGCTAGTGAATTTCGGTTTATTCGATTTATAAATTATTTTGTAATCTAACGTAGCTCAAGCGATTGTACATCAAGCAATATTATAATAAAATAGCGATCGTGCTTTCAAATTAGTTTTTAAATATAGTATCTAAGTCAATTTTAGCTATCTTGGACAATAGGACTTTATTCTTATTTAAAAAGAAAATTTGAATCAAAACTAGAATACTATTGTCCAAGATAGTACCTACAAAAATTAATTTGAAAGGGCGTTCGCTATTTTATTCTAATATTTGTTGATATACAATCGCTTGTGCAACGTTAGATTTCAAAAAAAAGCCTTTCAAATGAATTATAAATCGAATAAAGCGACATTCACGACCTTTCCCTAGCCCCCTTAAGATCTTCACTACATACTAATTATTACTACATATATTGTAGTTGTATTGCTTTAATTATGCTTTTGGTATGAAGAATTATGGGACGAACCTTAGTTAAGTTTTATTTTGTGTGTTTGTATACTTTCTTAATAAACATTGTCTTAAATTATAAACGTGTTATTTAATTATACAAAACCTTCGACAATTATCTTTAACCACAAAATAAACATTTTGTAGATAATATAAGCAAATACGACTCGTTTTCTGCAATATACATCTATTTCTGATGGCACTAGATTGTTTACTGTGCGTCATTTCACCGTGTAGTGTGAACTGATTTTTGCGGGTCCGCAGCGAGCTCGTTGCGAGCTCGCAATGGGAGTTTCCCGCATGTGGACACCAGCGCTAAGTGTGTGTTTGGTTCTTGTTAGGATCAGTACATCATCAGCAAACGGTAAACATTGATGCGGGCCTTTAATTATATTACCACTTCCATTAATATGCTTTTTCTGATTATTCTTTCTAGTACTAGGTTGAAGAGTGTGCTTGATAGTGGGTTTCCTTGTTTCAGTTCTCGGTTTGTTTCAAATTTCTTCGTTTATTCTTTCCCCACTCTTATTTTGCTTGTGGTTTCTGTTAGAGTTATTTTTATTAATCTCTGCAGTTTGTTAGGACATATAAATTGTTTTAATGTTTCTATTATTTATTTCCTTTTTAAGTTATCATATGCTTGGCGAAAGTCTGTGAAGTATGCATAAATTTTGATGTTTTTCCTCCAGGACTTTTCTTGTATTTGCCTTATGTTAAATATGTGGTCTACTTATTGTTGATCAATTTTCTCTAAATCCACATTGGTATTCACCTAGCATTGGGGTAGTTACTATTTTTAGTTGCTGTTCTATTAATTTTGCCAATATTTTATAAGTTACGTTTTGTAGACTTATAGGTCTGTAATTTTTACATTTCGACGCTTCTACTCTTTTAAATATTGGAACTATTATGGACTCTTTCCACTCTTCTGGTAATTCTTCCTCTTCCCAAATCTTTGTTATTAGTTTGTGTATTTTCTTGGTTAGGTTTGTTCCTCCATATTTTAAGTATTCATTGTATATCTCGTCATTTCCTGCCGCTTTATTGTTCTTCAGCTCTGTTATTATTTTTTGTACTTCTTCTAATGTGGGTATTTCTATTTCCTTATTCATTTCTAATTCTTCTTCCTCTCCTTCATCCCATTGTACTTCATCTTTAAACATTTCTTCGTAATAATCAGTCCATATTTCTTTAATTTTTTGTTTGCTTCCTATTTTTCCCCTTCTTTTTCCATAAATACTTGCTGGTGTTGTTTCTTTTTCATTGGCCTCGCTCTTGAATAGAACCATTTTAACTTATTTTGTTTGGAATTTTCCTCCATTTCTATTTGCTTATTCTCGTGTTGTCTCTTTTTATTTCTGATTATCTTCTTTGTTTCTCTTCTAATTTCTTGATATTTTTTCTTCGTTGCCTGATTATTTTCTTTGAGGCACTCCAGTTTGGCTTTGCTTCGTTTGTTAATTGCTATTTTACACTCTTCATTGTACCACTCATTACTTTCTTTCTTCACATTCTTTAGTGCTTCTTCTGCCTTCTCTTGTATTATCTTACTTATGTTCCTCCATTCTTCATTTATTTCTTTTCCGTTTCCTGAACTTTCTATTACTTTGTTAATAGATTCCATATAATTGATTTTAACATCTTCCTTTTTTAAAGATTGTATATTTAGTTTCTTTTTTATTTTCCAAATTTGGCGTTGAAATCCCCTATTACAAATGAATAATCAAATTAAAAATTGTTGTTAAAACAACAAGCTTTGTTCACAAGAACCTTTTTGTTTTTGACAAAAATGAAATGAAAATTGTTTTGTAAATTTGTTCCCAATGGGTAACAATTTTTATTTGAATATAAGAAAAATTAACTCTCAAAATGTCATTTAATCACTTCAAAATGTTTAATTTGTTGTATCGGTAAAGCAGCTTCCAACCAAATCAGCTGATCGATATAATGTCGATAATTCAAATCGATGATAATTGTTAAAATAAAACAACAAAATTATCTTCTTATTGATTTAAATAATAAATCGAACACAATTCCATATATTTGTTTTGAAAAATAAAAATAATCTTGAAATATAATCAAATTAAAAGATTAATTCAAAGTTTCACAAGTTTTATTAGTTTATCTTAACCTGACAATATTGTTTCGACATTAAAATGTCATTATCAAAGGTAGATAAGATTGATAAACAAACACGTTACTAAGGAAAAATACATACAGAAAATAGGTAACTAGATACAATACATAACAAAAACTAAATATCTAACACTTCTAATAAAGGATAATTACTAAGCTCAGTTTGTTCATTCATTAAAGGTACTGTGCGTTTATGTCTGTATACTTCAAAAGCTTCTAAAATGTCTAATTTGTGTTTGTTGTTGCAAAAATGTAAGAATTTTGTTCTAAAATGTGTTTGGCATAATTCGATTTTTCTGGATGTTTAAGTCTATAAGAGCGTACGTGTTCTTTGTATCTTATGTCGAAATTTCTAAGTGTTTGTCCAATATAAACGAGTTACAAAAAGAACAATTCAAACGGTAAATGCCGGATTTCATGATATCTTGTGTTTTGTCTTTAGCATTGAATAAAAATGAAAAAGTGTTGGTGTTAGTTTTATAGATTATTTTGTAACTGGTGGTTTTTCGTATTATAGTTGCAATTTGTTCTGATATCTTGCCAAAGTATGGTATTGATATGTAGTTTGTGTCTTGTATTTGAGTGTCAATTGGAAATATTCTTTTGATAGCTAACCTATAATCTTTTTGTTGAATTAAAGTGTCAATCATGTTATGGTTATAATGGTTTGCATGTGCTAATTGTTTGATGATTGAAATTTCTTTATCAAAATGTGATCGTTTCATTGGAGTAGTTAAAGCTCGGTGTACTAAAGATCTATAAGCCGCTAGTTTATGAATTTTATGATGACATGAATCGTTAGGAATAGTGACGTCTGTCCTCGTGGGTTTTCTGTATATGGAAAAATCAAATTCATTGTTTGTATTGATTGTAATAGATAAATCAAAAAAATTAATAGTTCTATTTTGTTTTGTTTCTAGTGTAAACATGATGTTTGTGTGAAGACTGTTAATAAGAATTAAAAATTCATTGATAATCTCAAAAGAACTGCCAAAACAAGCTAAAATGTCATCAACATAACGAAACCAAAAAATAATGTGTTTAGAAAGATCTAATTCAAATATCTGATCTTCGAAATTATCCATAAATATGTTAGCTAGTAGAGGACTCAGAGAATTACTCGTAGGTAAACCATCTTTTATTAAATAAATTATATTATTAAAAGTGAAATAATCTTGACTGATACAAAGATCAAATAATTGAATTAACTCCAATCTTTTTACTAATTCTACATTACTATTAACTAGGAAATTATCTAACAAAGGAATACAGTCTTGTGGTGGAATCTTTGAAAACATGTTACAAATGTTAAAGCTTACAAGTTTTGAATGTGCTGGAAGATGTATGTTTTGTAGTTTTTCTACTAATTTTAATGAATTTTTGAATTTTTTTGAGTATTTCGATTTGTATCCTATGATGTTAATAATATAGTTGAGTTTCTTGGACAAGGTGTGATTAGGTGTTATAGATTATTATTAGATTATTAAGGATTATTAGAAGTGCTAGATATTTAGTTTTTGTCTGTATTGTATCTAGTTACCTATTTTCTGTATGTATTTATCCTTAGCAACGTGTTTGTTTATCAATCTTATCTACCTTTGATAATGACATTTTAATGACGAAACAATATTGTCAGGTTAAGATAAACTAATAAAACTTGTGAAACTTTGAATTAATCTTTTAATTTGATTATATTTCATGGTTATGGAGTTCCACAAAGTAAGGCTGAAGACAGTAAACGCTAAATAATAATAATCTTCTTTGATTTATATGATATGAACAGATTTATATATTATGAACAGGTAGATATCAGAATCTAATATAATAGAAGTTGTTTACAAACGGAAAAACATATGGTTCTTCATAACCTAACTTTATTTTTAGGACTTTGATCACGAATCGAGCATAGATTCACCCTATGACTTTTATCGACTAACTTTGTTAAATTTTCAAAGCCCTTCTATATGTTTTAAGAAACATTTGAAGACACAACAAAGTTTTTCAAAAAACTTAAGCATCACAAAATATCATGACGTCACGAAAACGATCATATGTTTATAATTAACTCTAATCCTAATTCTAAAGACAGAAAGATATCTGTCAAAGAGACGATTAAATCAACATATGATACTTATGTTGGTAGTGTCAATCAGTAAATCAACATATGAAAAACAGCCTTGGTAGTGTAATGTCTGGCGTGCCGGACTTTCACCCAAGCGGCCCGCGACTCCCGGCGCCGGCATATCTGGTTAAGGTTTTCTGCAGTTTTCCTTAGCTGTGACACAAATGTGGGATTTGCGCTGTTCCTTCTGTAAGTCGGCTGCAGCCGCACATTGGGCCTACATAATAATAATAATCGCCCCCTCCCTCCCGCACAAGCTTATAGCTTCTGGGGCCTTGGTTTAGGTTATGGGTTGTAGTAGTTATTATTATTATTATGGCTGTTACCGATCTCATTAAACTAATTTTCACTGAAAATCCATCACTCTCCAGCTGTTCCTGTACATCAAACATTTCCATAATTATTCAAAGTAACCCAAACATATGGAGTTTACACAAATTATAACAAAATAATAAAGAAAAACTTAAAAACATGAACTTACGTTTAAGACATCAAACGATTGTTTTGCAAGATTTGACTTAATATCATCATAAATGAACTCAAACATGAACATCTTGTCCAGAGTACAGTACTCCAGGCGCCTGCATCCAAACAAGTGCAAAATATTAAAATAAACTCAAAATTTGACAAAACCAAAAAATATTATCATGCTGATCATTATATTAGCTGATATCTCCATTTACATGACATCAAATCTTCCAAATACGAGAATCAGTAAATTAATTGTAACATTATAAACATCAAGGTACTGATCTGATTTAACTATTTCCAGCAAAATATGTACTCGAAACTGATTCAGCTAAATGGAAAAAAGAGAATTCTATTCTGCGTTCAACAATCGTCAAACTCAAATCTAGCAACACATTAAACTTTCAGAAAAGTTGACAAAATTTCCTAACATGTAGCCTGGGTTACATACAACATGTTCTACAATAAACAACATAATTGACTTATATCCTTTTTGAAATTATAAATCATTTTATATGGAATTGAGGCTATGTGTGTGTGATAAATTTCCTAGTTTTAAGACCTATTCTGACTTGATAATTCTCTCTGTAGCCCATCATGTAGCCTTTAACTTAAATAAAACTCGTATCCTAGCATGTGTATCTTTCTTTTATTGCATGAATTTATTAAATCTGAGTTTACTATCAAATCGTACCCTTTAAAATGGTTTGAAATTACAATTCATTAAGTAAATTTTCAACCTGGTGATTCTATATCATTCTTTTATTATTTACAACAACTTATTTCGTAAAGAGATCATGTAAGGCTTTTTTCCGATTTTTAATTTTCCAGGGCACTAATTCAAAATCAAACAATGTTAAAACATCGAAAATAAAAGCGAAAAAAGGTAAAGAAGATTAAAAGTTGTATTTAAAATAAAACTATTAAACAAGTCAAAAATAAGCTACAACGGTCTCGCACCTCCTACAACCTTTCCGTTCTAGCGTTTATACGAGATTGAATATACAGGCCATCAAAACCAACTTCAGACACCAACTTTAACTAATACATCTCTAATCTTCGTCAACTAGACCTAGTATTCCGTATTCTAGTAGACACCTTTCCTTAAGTCATTGCAAGGCTAAAGAAAGTCTTAAAATAAATTGCCAATGTTGACGACTCAGAAATCAAGATACGATACTGGTAAAATAAATTGTGGCGTTCAAATGGCCTAATATAGTAACAAATAAATAAAGGTATTATTATAAATTACTTATATTCGTAGGGTGGTAGGAAAAAATTTATATTATTTGTTGAAAATTGTAAAATCGAATTTTCACCTAATCTTCAAATTGTAATTTCATTAATTATAAATTATATTACCATCTACATATAACTTTATATAGTATGAGCAAAAAGTAACTCCATCAAAGGTGCCTTGGAATTTTGAACTCATGTGTATTATAACACAAGAAAATTATATTAAATTAATAAAAACTGTCACTATCAAAGGACTCTGCTTATTTTGTATAATTTCCTGGTGTTATAATACACATCAGTTAAAAATTCCAAAGGCACCTTTGATGTAGTTACTTTTTGTCCATCTATACTTCTATACTAATATTATAAAGAGGAAAGATTTGTATGTTTGTAACGAATAAACTCAAAAACTACTGGACCGATTTAAAAAATTCTTTCACCATTAGAATGCTACATTATCCCTGAGTAACATAGGCTTTTATTACTAGAAAAAATTAGGGATCTCTACTAAAACTTAAATAATGTAACCCAAGGTGTACAAATATTAGCCATAAAATGTCTTTCATCGCATGCGCTGCGGAAACTATTGATGATGGAACAAAGAAATGTTCTACAATATTAAGGAGCATATCAATATCTACAAAAAACTTCGGGATACCGTATGTCCAACTATTGTAGTTATGTCACTATAACTACTTTTTTACATTTTAAAAGTTGACAGAAATGCCGACCAAAATCAGACCATGTTATCCATACCTTTGTATTAATCCTTATCCAAATAAATCATTTCGTATTCAAGACTGTTTCAATACCTGTAGATTACTTTTTGAATCATTCAAATAGGACATTCCATTCAAAAGATATTACGAATTTAAAAATGTCAATCTAAACAAAATACTAATAGTAAAATAAACGACGCGCCGTGGGCGGTGTGGCCCCACGCAGAGCAGCGGCCAACACGGCGAGGGACGGGGCACCGGAGTGCGGGAGAGGGGCGTGTACTGAAACGTAGGTTTTTCGCCGGACTAAATAAACAACAAAATGCAATAAAAAACAATAAACATTATACTTACTTTAAGAGATGCTCAAGATTACCACGGCTTGAGATTTAGCTCTATCTTACAAATTTTTAATTCAGGTCGTAGGTATTGGTTCTGCAGTTGTCTAATTTATAAAGTAATGGATAAAGGTTTCAAAAAACACAAAAACATACACAAGAAGGGCTACATCTGATTATGAAGCTTAATAATGATAATTAAATAGATCAAATAGATTAGATGAATTTAAAAAAAACCGTGTTTGAAACCACTAATCAGAAAATGAAATCAGACCGATAAAAAATTTAATGCAAAATATTAGTTAATTTCAACAGTCAAAAATTTTGTTAAATGAAAATATTAATAAAAACTTTCATAATTATATGGTTCAATCCTACTGGTTTTAATTAACTTTAAAATCATATTTATTTAAAAAAACACCAGAAGAAATATAAAAATATAAAAAGATTACAAATTTTAAATTCAACATCATTCAAATAATAGGTCCCTACCTAAGAGTTATTTTACTAATGAAATTTTAATGAATAAAAGTTATATATTGAAATACATATAAATGAAAAACAAACTGTAGAATTATTACCAAGATTGAAAGAATTTACATAAATGTTCAACACTCAAGAAGTACATAAGTCACAATACCTTTAGTTGTCAATAATTCGCAAACCAAAATCAACGATAAACTGCACAAACATGACTACAGCATACATCAAGCAATCGCCGCAGGTGGAAACTGGAGTGTCCGTAGGTTTTTGCTTTCCATTAATCAAAGATGCAAGGGATTAACCCTGGTAATATCTGTATGTGGTGAACCATTATTTACAAATTCACCCCCAAAACACAATAACTGAATGCAACCATTAAAGTTCCATAAGATTTGGTTATTAATTTAATTTTGATAACCATCACAAAGTTTCATTGTTTTCATTAAAACAACCCACATATTCTTTAAATCTGAACTGGAATTAGAAGACACATAACTCAAATTTATTTATTAATAGAAGTTTCGGTCACTGAAGAGAATGTTTGTAATTATTAATTTACTTCGATACGGTAATTATTTAAACGAGAGTACGGTACGATAACTGTAATAATAGGAAAAGCTAGATTTCCCATTCTTCAAAAGCACAAATATCCGGAAAAATGTGTACTATATAACGCTACTTTTTATTAACCGCATATTCTTGATTAATGCCCGGACACTTAATTAAACGGTATAATTATTAACTGTAGATTTTTAATATTAACTTTACCGGCATCCGAAACCGGCAATCAATTAAACTGTATGAAAACTAAATTTAGAATTTTCAATAATTCTAATATTGCATTCTCAATAACTAAAGTGAAAACGGTAATTCTGTAATGTCGACCGAAGTCGACTATCTTCTTTGAAAGCTGGGTCGAAAGTGTTTTTAACATTTTTTGAACCCCTACTGCTAGCGCGGAAGAACTATGCTTTTTCCCTCGCTCAAGATGCAGATCGGACCAACCAATTAAAAGCCTGTATTATTTTCTAGGAGCGAATCAAAACTAACACACGCTTAGTACACGTGGACTCCTTAAGGCAAATTTTATTAGCTTTTTATACGAGATTAACGCACTAATAAACCAAACTAAAGATTTTGTACGGGCGCGAAAACGGAAAACAAGCACGCCAACATCTGCAGACGGCAGACTTGCGGACCATGTGATTTTTTAAGTTAAGACGCAGCGGCCAAGTTGAATTCATGAACACATGTTAAATGTCACTTTCCAGACAAAGGAAATGTTTACTTTTTACCAATACTTTCCCAGAATGCAGACTGGAATATTTATATAAAGCAAGATGACTTAAATACGCCATCGGATTTTATTAAGGTCCTCTAATTTTTAACAACGCAACCGTTTCTACGAGTAAACAAGCAAAGCACTAAAGACATTATTTATTACTTCAACGTCCTTTAATTTTATAAAAATTCGAAAACAATCATTTAAAATATTCTTGATAAATATGTTTGTACAACAAAACCTTAGCTACAAATAAAATATAGATTTGCAGGACCGAACTTGAAATTTTTCAGTAAATATATATGCAAAATTACACATATTTGAGGCCGATAGAGAATATACCGTTACAGTACATATAAGAAATAGGTATTTCGACTTCATAAGAAAAATATAAATAGTAATTTGAAAAAAAACTATTTATGTCCTGTATAAAGATACATTTACTCTACGTTTATTCCAAAATGTTTAAAAATAAATGTCCACCCGTGCGAAGCCGGGACGGACTGCTAGTACTATATAAAATAGTTTATATTACATAAAATAGCCCGTGTTAGCTTACTTAAAACAAACCATTTACCATAATCTTGAAGTCTTAAAGAAGTGTTTATGATTCACTTTGAAAATCTGCGATAATTTTTCTTTTAAAGCCTTTCAATAACAGTTTTGGTTACCTTAATGACTAAAAAAAAACACTTTCATTCCTTTTTTCTTCAGAAATAAATACATATATTATAGCAACAAGTTTAGGTTTTCTCGAGCGAATTTTCACTATTTTCCTAACTTTAGGAAGACATATTTATATCATTTAACAATATAATATATATATGAATGTTAAAATACGAGCAATTTATCGACAGAATCAATACGGCGAATAGAATCGCAATCTGCCTCTCGTTTCGTGCTCACACAAACCCAATCATTCTGAGAACACGTCACTTCCCTAACTCATAAAACAATAGTGCGGATCCGGCACGTTCGTCCGCGGAATACGTCCCGGGGTTTGGGGGTTTTTGGGGTTGGAGGACGCGGCTCCTTCGCCAAGCCATCAGCGAGCTTCATTGGGTTTAATGGCCTATCGCATGGCCAGTATAGCTCTCGCCAACTCGAGTTAAGAGGTCGTATTGAGCCTATGAGGAACTATTACAGCCTCTGCTATGCTGCCTTCATCCGTCGTGAAGCACCCTCAACCATAGCCAGTTCTGAGCAACGGTATTTGTATTATCGATGTAAGCAATCACTGGTACAGGCGAAAGAACACACTTTTAACGGACCGACTGGGAAAAATGCAGCAAAACCTAGTCGTATAAAGACATTTTTTACGATTTGACGGCTTTATTTTGTACTCGTTTCTCGTAACGTTTCTATGCTTGTATGCCCTCCGTATTACACGGCTTAGAGCAACGCACTTTTTCCAGAGTCCGTTGTCAAGTGCTTTCTGTTTGATAAGGGTACAAGGAAATTAGAGGCTTGTGATTGCATGTAAGCTTACTTTCTCGAATTCGATTAATGTCCTTGGGACAAAACCTTCCGAAATTGAATATATTCGATGTGAAATTAACATTCAAGCTGTTCAATTTGGCTCGTCATTTAATAATGGAAGACTTACGAGTAAATAATGATGATGTAGCTTATTATAATAATAATAGCATTTATTTCTGATTTAAACAAAAGTTTACACGCTTATAAAGAATAACTTATTCAATATTCGAACGATATTTCCCATGTTTATAAAAGTAAAAAAGCACAACCAATTACAAAATAAATGAGGAGCTATTAAAAAAAATTAACTCGCAGAAGTATGTGGTGGTAGAAGGTGTGAGCCATTCGTAATTCATAAGTATTTAAGTCGTATATGAGTATAATGAGAAAATGGAGTTTTGATTTTGATTTTTTAAAATTTAATTTTAGTTATATGTTGTTATTGTTTTTCTCAGTAACTGAGCTTTCAGAATCGATATATTTTCCATTAGATAATATTCTTTAACCAACACCTATCACTAAAAAGGGTGCTAGGGTGCTATCTTGATATTTTAAACAATTAAAGTTGAAATTTACTCACTTGTAGATATGGAAGTTTATTACCCACTGTAAAATGGTGATTGGCTGCTATTGTAATTAGCAACCAATCACCAGCTTTCACTGCATAATATTATTAGAATCCTGTCATCGAGCCCGAGTATCAAATTTATTACTTGCAAAAACTACAGATTAAACTATGCATTGTAAATTCAATATTTAAACGTGAATAAAGAGGCGTTGGATAAAACGTTGTATGGCACATGAAATTTAAGGATATTACCCACGCAAAGAAATCTTTGTTCGTGAATAACATCTTACTTAACCCACTTGTATCATAAATGGCATAAATAACTATTGCATTGATGAGGTCATGAATCACAGATCTTTCAGTATTTTTTAAACCAGGTTTTAAACAGTTTTTTATAACAAATACGTGGAGCGATATATGCTTATGGCAGCGCTGTTCAATGGTTTTAAATGTCCTCTCCACTGTATCTCGGCTTGTTGTTTGTATCTTGTGGTATATTCATGACTAATATTTTTAAGTTTTGTTGATTTTTATGTTAAATCAAAGTGTTTTATAACAGTATAAAATTGACTTATATCAAAAACAATTTACATTCTTTTAATAATAAGACGCTACAAAATAACCTGTTTTTATCAAGTATGATTTTAATAAGGTATTTTTGTAAAATTTCTTTTTAACGACAACAGATTACTTTTTTAAATTTCACCGAATTGTAAGTGAGATTCTACAAGAGAATGATAAATAATTTTTAAATGTTTTCAGTCCAAGATTTATCTTATTTTAAATAAAATAAATAGGTCATAAGTTTTTTAAAAGAAAATTTATACAAACATTCCATTTTAAATGTCGATCAATTTCTAAGCATAAGTATTTTATATTTTCAACTACTCCTATAGAGTATTTCGTTTGTTTATCGATAACTGCAATATTTTTATTTTTATAAAGGTCCCATACACGTGCATCACTATTGACAACCATTTAATTGATATAATATATCTTTACATTTTTGCGTGCCATAGATGGGTTACTAAAATGACATTCTTTAAACTGTCACGTTAGACATTTCAACAGCTAAGTATATAAATAATTCACAATAATTTAATTTTTTCTATAACTTATATGAAATGTTGACATTTTTTACCTCATGCCAGTTACTGAAAGGTCATATTTTATCCCATGATGGTAAAATACTTTTCCCTCGAATACGTGTGGGAGAAGTAATATATATATTATGTAATTAGGAGATCAAGCGATACTTTAAATCCAAGAAGATGTATAACGCCGAGGCGCCAGCCGAGGCTTTATAACATCTTCGAGGATTTATTATTTTATTTCGTATTTCAATCCTAATTTCTCCCTTTTAAAATCCATCCGAATTTATTGTATAAAGAAGCAAGTTGCCTTGTCTGTGTCATCATACGCGTAACCAAGGAGATAAAAAGCAGCATGCATGCATGCATGTGGCTATAATGCAACATCAAATTATTTACCAACAACAACGGAGATCAAGCACGTCTTGAACTCCGGTATCATTGACAACGGAGATCAAGTTATACTTTATATTAATAATTGTGGTATATAAAAAATTGTTTGAAATACGAAATGAAATAATAGTATATTAAAGTATTAGTTTCATAAAACACCTTATGAAACGAATACTTTATACTATTTTTTATACTTGCGACGTTATTTCGTTAATTATTAAAAAATAAATTAGTTTTAAATAAGATTTGTTAGTAAAATTTTGTTAAGTACTTTTGACAGTTGGCTGCACTGAAAATCCAACTTCAGCATTAGCTATTTAAATTGTTTTGTTTTTATAAAATTAATTTAGTTTCCGTGACAAGAAGGTAAAATGGTCAGATATTCTCTCCCTCCATCTTATTAAAAAGAATTTAAAAATCCCACTACTGAAAATAAACTTGGTAATACATATGTAAGTGCAAATATATCTTTACTAAATTAAAAGATTAGAATCATTAATTTTCACTTATAATATACCAAGTGCATTGATTATTGCCGGAAATTTTTTGAGTGACATTTCTGCAACGTCATAATTGCACGACACGAAGTGGAGTGCAATTAGTTGCAGAAATGCACGAAAGTAAAATTTCCAGGCATAATCAATGCACGAGGATATATTCGGAAAGAAAATCGTGACACAAACCATTTCTACCTATTTTAAATTTTGATTATCACTGTCAAGTTGTAACATAACATAGTTAGCCGTGGTATCCAAAATTAAAATTCTGAATCACGTGTTGTGGTTAATTCTAATACAAGTTCCACTTCTTCTGATTTATCGTCAACAGGAAACGTTTATTACTATAGTTGTGTATTTAATTTCAATTGATTTGTTCTAGTTTTTTGTAATTTGTTCAGTTGTATAGTTTAAATAAATTTGACATTTTTGACAGAAAAATTTCCACTTATTAATTTCAGTTAGGTTGGTCTACCTACAAAAAACGTCCAAAAAATTTTTTAGTTGCCATGGTAACGGCTCCTGAGCTAGTTTTTTTATTGGTCACTACTGAGTGTCGTACGATTTTCACGTAAATACAACCAACTTTTTTACTAACTGTAACCTAACATCATCACATTCTAACCTCAAAATAGCGATTTTAGCATTGTTTTTCTTATTGAGATGATGGTAGCTTTTTGAATGTACTATTTAACTTGAAATACCTTTAAGTACCTTTTTTATGGCACTTTGTTCTAAAGGAAAACTGGGACGATTTTCCAGCTGCAGACGATTGGTCAATGGAGGATTATAAGGGAAGCTTAGCAGATGCAAAAGTCTTCACGCCAAGTGTGTCAGTGACGCCTCAACTCGAGGGTAATGTGGAGCTTAAGCCTGTTGTCACGCCAGTGGTGTCATTAGAAAATGTAAGTCTGACTTGTAGCGACAAGTTATTTATTACATAGTTTGAATTTATATGAATCTTTACATACAACCGATGGTTGGTACTTTGAACGCTGCGCAGACTCAGTATTTAAATCAACTGACGCAACAGTCTAATATAACGGACAATATGAAGGTGACGCACCAGGAGTATGGAAGTGGTCATCCGTCCCAACCGTATAGCAACACGACACCGTAGCCGTACAATGCTGGACAAGCTTATGTTAACAGTAGCACAGCGGGATCACAACAATACAACAGTGCTCCTCAGCAGTATGGTTCTTCTCCAGCAACAAATACGTATAATAAACCTAATTATACTGCCGTGAATAGTAATTATGGGAATACGACTGATGCACCAGCTGCTACGCAGCAACAACAGCCTCGTAGAACAAACACACAAAGAGCTAGGGTACCATCACCATCAAAAGTAAAATTCTGATTTTCTTACGTTTACGAAGATTCTAAAATACATTTTTACAGATTCCTGCAAGTGCTGTGGAAATGCCAGGTGATTTGAATAGCAGCATAACTTATAACTTAAATGAAATAAGTTGCACCCCACCTGAATTAAGAGAAGTAGCCCATGGGGCTATCAACAAATTGCTTCCAAAAAAGTCAGAGGATGCATACAAAAAAAAAGTACACCAAATTTGAAAATTGGTGTCAAGAAAAAAATGTAAAACTAATTTCTGAAAATATACTAATAGCTTATTTTGAAAAGCTAAGCAAAACATTAAAATCTTCTAGATTATGGTCGATTTACTCCATGCTTAGATTGTGCATAAATGTTTATAAAAACGTAGATATAAAAAAATATGCAAAACTACAGGCATTTTAAAAAAGGTTATGGTTATGAGCCCAAAAAATCTAAAATATTGGAATTTAACCATATTGATAGATTTATAACAACTGCAGAAAATAACCAACATTTAGCTATGAAAGTAAGTAAAATTTTGTGCTAAATACTTTCAATTTTTAATATATTTCAATTATTTAAGGTTGCGTTAATAATGGGATTCTGTGGTGCCTGCCGAAGAGATGAATTGACCAACATGTTAGTAGACGATATTGTGGTCAAAGATGATGTGGTCACTGTGACTGTAACAAAAACAAAAAATAAAGTTCGAAGAGAATTCTTGATTACAGAGAAACTGTGGATTGATTTAATTAAGCAATATTTGAGCCTAAGGCCTAAGAAAATAAACCACAGGCGGTTTTTTATAACCTACCGCAATGGAAAATGTATTTCTACTCCTTTCGGTATAAACACCATGGGAAAAGTTCCTTTTATTATTGCCACTTATTTGCATTTAGCCAACCTGAAGCTTTTTACAGGTCATTGCTTTCGACGTTCAAGTGCTTCCCAATTGGCAAACAAAGGTGGCGATTTAATAACTATAAAACGGCATGGAGGTTGGAAGTCTTCAGCTGTGGCTGAGGGCTATATTGATGCTTCAGTTAAAAAAAAATGGAGGTAGCTGAATTGCTATCTACGAGTAATAAGCCATGTACTTCCACTTCATCGGCTCAAGTGGTAATTGACCAGTCTTCCACATTTGAAGAATCACACAGTTTTATCAGCAACCCAGTGAGTCAACAAAACATTGTTGACGGGCAAAATCTACCGTCGTTTAAAATTAATGCTCAGGACGCTTCCACTGTTACAATCAAAGTTTATAATAACTGTACTTTTAATGCCAAAGATGTATAAAGAATAATTTGTGAATTTATTAAATAATTGTTAATTTATAATTAATTTTGCTTATAATGAAATAAAAATAAGTTATATTTTGTATATGTTTATTTTATATTTTAAAAGTTTGGCATTTTATCACATAACAACATAACCGCACTTTTAAATATAATAAGTTTGACATTTAAGAACAGCTGTTAGGTGCTACCAACTTTAAAAAACAAAATTTTACTGTTTCCAGTACTCTAATAAATCTCATTAGGACACGCAAATGCGTGACCTAACGGAGTTCATTAGGACACGCAAGTATAAAAAATATTTTAGGCTACACTATTCTAAAATTCATTTTACATGATTTTATTAAATTTTCTTAATATTTTTGAGTTGTATTATGTATAACAGCCCTGGTAGTGTAATGCCTGGCGTGCCGGACTTTCACCCAAGCGGCCCGGGTCGACTCCCGGCGCCGGCAGATCTGGTTAAGGTTTTCTGCAGTTTTCCTTAGCTGTAACACAAATGTGGGATTTGCGCTGTTCCATCTGTAAGTCGGCTGCAGCCGCACTTAGGGCCTACGTAATAATAATAATCGCCTCCTCCCTCCCGCACAAGCTTATAGCTTCTGGGGCCTGGTGTGCAGGCTATGGGGGGTTGTAGCAATTATTATTATTATATTATTATTATATTATTATTATAATGAAATTTTAGATTCTATTAGAATAGTCCCCCTCCGCTGGGAGTAAGATAAGCCACTCCTTGCGTTAAAATCTGCAATTGGTTTCCTCTTATATTTAAAAAAATTATTTACGAGGCTTTGTGAAGAATTAATTCCTAATAAGGTAAAAGATTAGTTTATTATTTTTTTACTATCACATCAGAAAGTGAGCTTTTCTTTTATCATTTCAAGGAAGAAAGTTTTCTTTCTTTTCCTCTCAAAGGAAGAAAGTAATTTTCTAGCCCACTGTTTATATCAACGCGTCTTATTTACTATTAAGCTTAGTTTTATTATTTTCTGTAAATTAATTTTTGCGTACTTTTATATTTTGGCAGCAGAAAAAAATATATGCACCACTCAAAAAAAACACTCATATTCTTTAGTGGTACATACAATATTTTTTGTCTCTCCTGTGTACTTCATTGAACACACTTGCAGTTCAAATAATTATTTATTCAAACTTGACTACAATATACTCGATACTTTAGCTTTTGTTATATAATGTAATGATTTTTCTGTCATAATATTAATGAAAATAATTGCCTCAGCTGTTGAAGTTAAAAAAGAGTTTGTTAGATGATTCATGAATTCTTATTGGTACCCAATAAAGAAACGTTAAATGTTAACTAGTATACCGTTTATCTTTATAAAGAATTTAACGCAAAACGATTCAAGTTTGAGTTGATTTTATTGATTTGGTACGTGTACATAACAATGGTTTGATTAAAGAAGTTATTTCGGGTTGATAGGACTTTCTCTTGCAGTTATTTTAAAAAAAATGTATTAGTCTAGTTAAATTATAAAACATCACGTATACGGTTGACAATGATATAGCAATTTGGGTTTAATATAACAATGCAAAAATAGTCATGACTACGGTTATTAACAAACCAGTATCTGTCTTAAAATGCAATTACATAAATTACAATAATCATGATATTAAAATAATGACCAAAGCTAGGCTATTTTGGATTGAGATAAAAACAACAGTAAAATTTGAGGAATAATTGCAATCTAAAAGTAAGTTTAGTTACTAAGTTACTAGTTAAGTAAATAAATTAGAAAATAAAAAGGGTGTTTAAACAAAAAGGTTGTATAAAATAAAATAATAAAAATTTTGAAAATTTTTACTTTTTCAATTAATGGACGACTATGCTCACAACATTTCATTCGTCCATTAATTGAAAAAGTAAAATCTTTCAAGATTTTTATTATTTTATAACTATGAATACTCACATTATTAAAACCATTGTGTTTTAAATTTATATTTTTGGTTGTGTAAAAGTTGATCTTTGTAAAAGTAAAAAAAAAATAAAAATTAAGAAGTTTAACAGTTCCACAAGTGTCAAATGGCTTATATTTTATTTCAAACAAATTAAAAAGAAGGAAATAATTAAAGGAGCATTAAGGAGTACCAATAGTCCAGGGTGCAGTACAGGCGTAGTCACATCAAAGAGAGCTGTTTGACCCGAAGACGTAACCAGCTGGTCCGACATAAAGAAAGAAGGAGAAACATAAATCTTACTTTTGAACGTTATTCAAAAGCTAATATTAAAAAGTTAAAGATGTAATTTACCTCAATATTTTAGCTTCGGTAGAGCATCATATCCTGGAGGAAGTTACGGAGCCCCATAAGCAGTGGGCAGATTCCGGCGTGGTGAGTTTCCTAGGCAGCAGGCTGAAAAATGGGAAACACAGTGCACACATCAAGATACATTTTGTGACAAACCAAAAGTGCTAACAAGGGCAATGCTACTTAGTGTTATTCTAAAAAGAATCAAAAGTAAAATCAGTTCTACAAGAGCATTGTCATTTATTCAATTATCGTAAAAGATAAAAGAATAAGTATACCATTTAGCTCAAATCTTTTTTTATAAATCCGTGGATTTTTAAAAGAACCCTATTGAGAAATCATTGGACATTAAAGTCTCATAAAAAATAAAATAATTAAAAGGTTATAAGATAGTTCATAAATAATAAGACGACCTGAGATATAATATGCAATTTGTACGTAGGTTATAAAATGCATATGTAATAATGTAATATAATTATTAAACATAAGTAAGTAAAATAAGTCAGTGAAATGCTTGTCGCACGCTCATATGAGTTCTATATGAATTCTGTGGCAATTCTCACGAGTCTTTAATAGCAATTCGCACACGTGTGATATCTTACAGTCACGGATTTCATACAAAAAAGTTCGACAACAATATATAGTAAATTGAATTGAGATTCTGTCAAATAGGCCAAGCAAAAATAAATATCTCATCACCAGAGCCAACCACGACCTAAGTTAAGTGCACAATTTCGTGTAGTCGAATTAGTACAGTGTTACTATAAATAATCTTTCCGATTACAAACTTAAATAACTATTGTTAGGAGACATTTAGAAACATGATAATGGTATCAATGGACAGAGAAACTCAAATAATTTCTTGTTATGTTGGTGAACCTGTCACATATTTATTAATTTCATTTCTAGGAGACGATATAACAGAAAACGGCTGCAAACGAAGACAGGAGGGCATTTTGTGTGCTAGATTTTCACATATCCCAGTCTGTTGCCACTGTACAACGCAATTCTAGAAGAAAATTTGGTGTTGATCCACCCAGTGGGCCCAGTATCCGTAAGTGGTACGCTGACTTCAAAACGAGGGGATGCATCCGTAAGCGGTAGTCAACCGGTCGTCCATCAGTAAGTGAGGCAAATGTGGAGCGTGTGACACAAGAAGCTCACATTGAGCTCCTGTGACTTACGGTTGTGAACCAAATGTTTCTCTTTCTGTTTCATGTGCCATGTTTTTCAGTGAAAAAATTGTTGGAGTTTCTGTTTTTGTTGATACCCATTTCATGTTTTCTAATTTCTAATGTTTGATAATTTAAGAGTAGCACATGTGATTTAACCGAATAAATAACAAGAAATTATTTGAGTTTCTCTGTCCATTGATACCAATATCATGTTTCTAAGTGTCTCCTAACGATAGTTATTCAAGTTTGTAATTGGAAAGATCATTTGTAGTAGCACTGTACTATATTGCTATAATATGCTATGGGGACGGTAATAAATGTTGTAGGCTACCCGTTGTACGATGATGATTGAAAATTGATAAATGTTATAATTGATTTTATAAACGAGTACAAACAAAATAAAACACATAAAACAGACTTCAGTAAAATCACAGTGATGAAGTATACAATTATAACACCTATCTTTACCATAAAAGAAAATGCACCGACTATAATTGTTGTGAAGCGTGGATCATCACAACTGAGACTCTACAGGCGGCGCGCTTTAATAGGGCAATAAATAAATATGGATCTATGAAACATAATTAAATACACACACACACACAAATAAAATAATAAACCAGAAGTTACTTTAAAATTTATATGACAAAATTTATTCAACACAACACAAACAAACAAACAAAAATTGAAATAATAATAATAATGAAAACTTTTGATACCCTGAATAAAAGAAAGATGAATTCTAAGACAGTCTAATACTTTTTATATTCAGAAGAACATCTCTGTCATTCGTATTATCTTAAAAACCAAATTAAAATTTAAATACATACCTTAAAATATTTACACATTATCAAAGTTTTGGCGCCTTTTAAGTTACCGACTGATTTTAGTAACAAATTGCATTTCTCCCATTTAATCTTATAACTAGAATGACAAACAAATGACAATTTGGAACTAAATTTACATAACCACATAATTGTTTAGAATTATTAATAATTGTTTAAAAATTTCATAGTAAGATAGAAAAAAATCCTCTTTTAAAAGATGTATAATAGTTCTACTAAAACAAAATAATAAAATGGCTATATCTTGGCAACCAAATCAATTTTGAAATGCATACAAATATAATTAAAAATTGAATTAATTATTTAAAACCGTCTAGTTACATCCTTCTCTTCTTACAAAATCCACTCTTACATCCTATTGAACAATATTCACACAACTTTAGATATCTAAACTATAAAATAACAACTAAATTACATGATTTCAAATTGCCATGGTTGAACGCAGAAATATGTTTATACGTTATATATTTTCAAACCAATACTTTCTATGATAAATAATCCCCACATTTACATTTATGTCTAAGTTGTGCCCAAGGACCTGCTTGACAACAATTCAATGAAATATTTCAGCCCACAAGCTTTTTAATCTTTATAAACAACAAAATTATAATGAAACTACCAAATCGTTAATTTGTAAGAAAGTTTTTATCAATTAAGTGAATTGTTAGTAGTTTTTGGTCATAAAATTAGTAAGAGTGTATAATGAAACTGCGTAAAGTTCAAGCTGATTATGTGTATCGAGTAGCAAATAAAACTAACTTTATTCTGTGAAAATTATTTTCACTTATTAATTGATTAGTTGTAGCAATCTAAGTTTTCTTTTCTAGATTGGTTTTTTAAGTGTTTCGAATTAAATTGACATCCAGTTCCAAAACTAGGACGAGCGTTGTAATACTTTTAGTTAATGGATATTACCGCTTTCAATAACTTAATGTAAGTTTATTATTCTTTTTTTAAAAGAAGTGCTTGAAACTTATTAGCGTCTGGAAATTAAAGAAAATTGATAGTATGAACAAAGCCAACTGCTTAATAAGAGACGGAAATCGATTCTTCTGGGAAACAATGCTATGCTTTGTGGAATCGCATTTAGAGAATTCATTAACAATTTCTCATAAGAATTATTACATTTTCATGGCTACGTATCTTAATTGTTGATTTATTGCTTTAGACTAATTGATTTTAATTTTTATGGAAATCTGCTTTAGTAAATTATCGACGCGAAATATAGAGAATTCTTCACTTATCATAAGCCAGTACTTATAATTCAGAGAAGTTATTAGTTAATTTCGAGTAACATCATTAAGAATGTCAGAAGTTTCAAAGAATATTTAAGAACCATTTGTTCAAATTTGCTCGTATAATATATGCTTCGAGGGCCGTTTTATAAAAAACTAGAGTTATTACTATTAGTTGGTGATAAAGGTTATCCCAACAATTTTGATCCTTAATGAATATAAAAAAAGCAAAAAACGATTTAGTTAATATAATCAGAGAAACTAAGATTATTAAGATTAAAATTATTTTAAAAAGGGAATCGAAAAAAGGGGAAGCATACCCTAAACAATATTATTAACAAAAAAATTAGAATCCCAAAAATTGAACAAATAAAAATTAATAACCACCTAGTAGTAAATAAAAAAGAAATTGCAAATAATTTTAATAAATAAATAATTAATAAAAATTAATAAAAAATGGTTGAAACCATAAAGGGCATAAAAACACCAAGTGCGTATAAACCAAAAATAACTACATTGTCTAATTCTATTTATTTTTATCGTACAGATCCGAAGGAAGTAGTAAAATTTATTAAAACTCTAAACCGGAACAATCACCAGGATTAGACACTAACTTCGGATATCCTAATATTAATTTGTGAACATATAAAAATAAACCATTTACTTAATTAGTAAAATATTGGAAACTGGTAACTTTTCCAATGAATTCGTTTAATGTTGCGGTAATTAAACCGCCGCGATGTTTAAAAAGGATAATAAATTAAATATTTCTAATTACTGGCCTATATCTCTTATTTCGAATTTGGCTGAAGTTGTAGGAAAAATAATAAAATACAGTATCTTTACTATACTAAGTACTTTTACTTAGAATAGTAAAATAATTATGTATTGACATCTAACAAGCACTTTGGCTTCGGACAAGGCAGGTCTACAGAGCACGCAATTGCTGCGACTCTTAATAAGTGCGTTCTCGTTGTTTTTATGGATATAATCAAGGCGTTTGATACAGTAAATCATGAACAAGTAATTGTTACTTTAGAAAACTTGGATTTTCGTAGTGTTTCTTTAAAATTGATTAAGAATTATTAATTATTTATTTTAGCTGAATGTGTTTTAAAATTGCCAATATAGACTTCCAAATCGTAAAATGCGGTGTTCTACATGAATCAGTTTTTGGTCCAACTTTCTTCCTAATATACATTAATCATTTACTAAATCTTAACATGTAACGGTTCGTTTTTTTTCAACTTCCGAAAAATGCAATTTTGTATGTATAATAGACAAAAACCCTTAGTGCGGTTCTGTGTAGTCCAGTATATTCTCCCGGTTTAATTTTGCAGACGTCAGTTTATTTTAAATGTTGTTTTTTTTATATTGAAGGTCACCTCCATATGTTTATTCAGATAAAATATTTTCGTTAAGTTAAAAATGTAGATTTCTTTTAATGCAATTGTCGCCTTTGTAATTACCAAAGGTTAAATTTTCAAATGTTCTCACGGTTTCAAATGTCGTTTTGTAGCGAAAAGTTTAGTTGATGTTGAATTGATAAATGCTAAGGGTTAATATCGGCTTTTTAATAAAGAAATAAATAGTCAGAAAATACATTAAGTTTTTAAATTTATAGATCCTGTATGTGCTTGTTGGAAATTTCAGGAAAAAGCCGAATCTCGTCTAGATGGCCAGCTGCAAATAATATTGGGCTCTCTTCATTAAATAGATTTTAAGGGGAATCCCCGAAAGTTTTCGTTGGAAATGTTCTGGAACAATGTGACGTAATTATCCCTCATTGGCTTAGGAGAATCCAGCCATTTCTTTTACTGGTTCATTTAAAAATTTGCCCTTCCCAAAACCACACGAACGCCGCAAATAATTCAGTTTACCGGATTTTAATGAAAAAGTTGTGAAGAAAATTTATCTGAAATTAAATTTTAAAGTTTCTCGTTTTGATTGATAAACGTATGTTTAATTACGAGTGATATTAGTCACATATTTAAGAAGATAGGTTACAGCATTCGGAATTTTAACGTTAATAATTCTTAGCTTTGAGGGTTTTCCGTTTTAATAGTACTATAGTGGATTAGCAGAATTTGTGTTAGTTCTACAAAAATTACGTCGAATCAATACAACTTTTAAATAATGAAAGTTGGTTAATATAAAATTTGAGTAACATTCGAGTATGTAGTGTTATGTACTGTTATAGTCTAAAGAAAATTCGAAAAGAATTTGTTCAGCACTGGAATTTATTGTCATTGCATTTAATTATGTTGAAGTTCGCCGTTAATGTTAAACGAGAAAAAAAATAATAGTTCAGAATTCAGAAGATGTGTTCCCGTTTTGGTTCTTTAGGTCAGCAGTTTGTTAGTGAAAACTTTTGTGTATGGTCATAATTATTTTTAGTGTTTGAAGTTATTTGTGTAAGGAATTTTGAACTTTGTTGGATTATTGAAAATGTTCTAAGGTATTGATTTTTTAATTAATAGTTTTTATAAAAAATTTACTTGGGATCCCGAAATTTAATGAATTCACTTATAGGAATAATAACTTGTTGATTATAATGTGTTTTGTATTTCCAATTTTTTTATTTTATTTTAATTTTTTTCTTTTATGTTCAATATACAGATTTCAAATGAATTTATCGAATGATATAGTTTGGCTCAACAAATTGCTGATGTCTTTGTCAATTAAAATTCAGTAGTATCGATTGATATGTGTTTGATTAAATTAACGTCAATTTTAAATGAGGAATCTTTCCAAATTGAGATTCTTAGATTCTGTTAACATTAATTTGGTGGCGCTTAACATATTTTTTATTTTGTGTTTGTTCCTGATTCCATTAATTAATCAGAAGCTTTTGCATTAATTTTAATTTAAATTTGCATAATAAGAGATCTCAACAGCCGGAGCATTTAGTTCAGTAGGTATCAAATATTTTGTGTTAGTAAAAAAGTAATGTTATAAACACTGCCTGGAATATATTAGACGATACACTGTGTTGAACTCCACTGACTCATGGAACAAACTAAGTTCTATTAGCCAAGGATAGTTATTTTGACCACTTGAAGCGGACAATAATTATACGTACATCTGTAAAACCGAGTAGGCTGCACGTCTCAGACGTGCTTAAGGTCCAAGTGTACCCAAAAACGTGTGTTATTTGTTTCATAAATAATATAATAATGTGATAACTTTGGTTTTAAGTTAATAGTCTAGGAATGTTAAAAACTTGCTTACCTAACATGTTTTGGAAAAAGAATTTTTTTATTTAAATTATTTCACATGTTATACGTGAAAAATTAATTTTAGAAAAACTGTACATTATAAATTAACCAAAATAATACCACTTACATTTCATAGTATTTGAACTATTTTCCCAGAATTTTAAGAAAATCGTATGTCTAGCGACTAAATTATTGCCAAAAAAACTTGGTTTTGCCAAAAAAACTGCTTTTTTTGGCAAAAAGGAGTTAATAGTTTAGTCCCTAGACAAACGATTTTCTTAAAATTTTGGGAAAATAGTTTAAATACTATGAAACTTAAATGGTATTATTTTGATTAATTTTAAATGTACAGTTTCTCCAAAATTAATTTTTCACGTATTACATGTGAAATAATTTAATTAAAAAATTTTTTTTCCAAAACAAGTTAGGTAAGCAAGTTTTTAACATTTCTAGACTATTAACTTAAAACCAAAGTTATCACATTATTATATTATCTATTAAACAAACAACACACGTTTTTTGGGTACACTTGGACCTTAAGTAAATAACAAGGGGGACTAGGTAAACATGAAGAGTAGATTTACTTTTATGGAGACAGTCAAGCTACTCTGAAACTTTGCTGAACTAGAAATTTGATTTCAACTAGCGTGGGAATGCCTATTAAGCCAGAAAGTACATAAAAACGCATATCGATTGGGGCGCAATCGTTAAAAGACCATGTAAAACTTGTTTAGGATGGGACTATATAATGGAGATCTTATCTTTTTCTGGAGGTAAATGGACAGCTTGACCAAGCTCCAATAAGATCTCATAGAATCACGGAACCAGTACAAGCTGATGCACCGAGCAAGTGTTATTGAGTGTGTTTATTAAAGCCAGGTGTGTTCAATAAACCAACATTGTCACCTGCGATGCTGCATATAGACCGTAAAAATAAACCAGACTCTTAATGAATTCGTACATCTGCTATTTAAATATAACCATATATTTAAAATTAAATCAAATCGTAATGATTTCTTCTCCTACCAGATATTTCAGCCCTCAACTAAGTATAAAATACACCAAGATCAAAACTCTAAAAACCAAAACGAATAATATCATAAAACACAGAAAATAAGGTATGGTACAGTCTAAGATAACAAAGATACCTACTATATGATAACTAATACTAACCAACTCTGACAGTACATGCACATTGGCGAACTTTCATAATCACTACAAAAACAATTTTAACAGAAATTGCGAAATTTAATCTAGCTTGCATAATTCAGAAAACTTCCGCAGATCACTTATGTATCAGTTTTAGGTTTCATTAAAGATATTTCTCAACATTGGCAAAATAGTTGCAAATGCATGGAAATTCAAAGGAAATTAAAAATCCAATTCAAAAATTGTCGAAGTCCCTAAAGTAGGTAACCACTACATATTTATGTAGTTTACTGCCATCTTGGTTGGTAAGTAAGAAATGCATTAAAATTCAAAAACTACTGAAAAACTTAATTGACAAACCTTAACGTTAATTACCCTGACATCACATGCATTTTTTCAGCGCTAGTAAGCAATCCTGCTTACAAGGTTAGGTTTTGTGCATTCATTTAAGTGTGAAAATTATGTGATTGAAATTTCTTTCAATAGTCATTCAGAATAATATTTATTTATTCCATTTCCATAGCTAAGGGTAGCTATATGAATATTCAAATAAAAAACGTGGGGGTAAACCTATTGAATTTATAAAAATTGAACTTTTTTACGCGATCCGATCTTTGACAACTTACTAAATTATATAAATAAGAAAATTCTTGTCTGCAAAATATAGATATACAGTACTGATGGGGAAAAAAATTTGTCATCGAAGAAATATCGTAGTCGTCGCTTATACATAGGGTGATTTAAAATTGTACCGCACTCCCTTAAGGGTGTATTCTCTTCTGAAAATACGATATAGATATACGATATTGAAAATTCAATTACTCAGAAATTATTGTGAAATAAGCTCTTACTCAACATATTTGTATGTTCATGTACCACAATATGTACCAAAGCAAACAGTCATGCCTCCACCAGTCGCTTAGAAATCGGAGTGTATGTAGTTATTTAAATAGGAAACACTAGCACGTCACTGGTTTTGATAAAATTTTTGAAATACTATACCAGTTTATTACTAAAAACTTATCTTTAGTTTTTCGTATCGTTAGAAGCCAGGAGAAAGAAAAATCAAGTAGCCTGCCTTATAATTTAAACCAGGGATTGAAACTGTAACGAAAATAACTGTTTGAAACAGTTATTTATCGGTCATTATAAAACAATTATGAAGGCCCAATATTAATATTTCAAATCTGCATAACTGTTATTAAAGAACCGAAAAAGCAAATTTCTCTCCTTTCATAACTCTTTCAAAAAGGGAAGATTTATAATAACAGTTATCGTTTGAAAGCCCGAAAAGGAGAGATATAAAAAGTCTATAACAGGATTATTATAAATATAGTACTTGTAACATTTCAATTAAGAATTGAAAGTGTTAAATAGTTTCAGATCATCTTGTTATTCATTCCTTCTATTAATAAGGAGTCTAATTTTTGTGTTATATATGTAAATAAACAAAAGTCCCCGACGTGGCCCGGATAATGTTTATTAGATTTGCTATAATTTATTGTGTAAACAACTTGGGCTTCGCGACTGTATAAAGTATTTCTTTACAACTGAATACGCAATACAATTACATATACTTAATATAAGTACTATAAAATAAACACGGATGGTTTTATGGGAATTATTTAAATATTTAAAAAATTACACAAATCTGTGCAAATGGTCAGTTGATTTGTTGAGCATTAGTATATTTCTACAACCAATTGACCCTATATACTTGTAAAAAGATATTTCAATTGCACTTTTTGTTTTTGTTAATATTTCGGTGCGTTTGTTTACGTCTGGTACGAGGTTGAAATGTAATCTGCTACAAAAACCAGAATGACATCATTATTAAATTTAAAAATTTCATAAATAGTATTATTAGCTGAATAAAACAATGTTTAAATAAGCATTTAATTGATTGATGCCCAACACTGCCGTCAGCGTGTATGTGAGAGTTCAATTTAAAACTGCAGCCTTCCCGCCACCACCTCCAAACACGTTTTAAAGAAAGAAATACAATACGAATGATTTTATTATACGAATTATCTAGAAGTCCAACGTGTGTGTGTAATAAATTACAGTAAATCTAAACATTGAGCCAATTATCCGCACCCCGTCCCGGACGTTATTCTAGGATATCATTATGTCCACGTGGTCTCGAATAATGTTGGGTTTTAATAATAATAAATATTTGTAGTACTTCTAATTTTAAGAAGATATAAAAAAATATTATCGTCTATAAGTAATTTCTGAAAGGAAATACATCTACTAAATGCTGTTCATATCATGAACATGTGCTCTTTTACATCCAGTGTATTCAATTCCTTTTATAGATTTTTAAATATCGGTTGTTTTCGGTCGTTCAAACAATAACTCTTATGAATCTCTTCCCTTTTTCGAAACAGTTATTAAGCTAGAAACCTTTATTTTCAATCGCGGATAAAGGTCCTTTATAACTCTTAAGTAAAATTATCTCGCCTTTCATAACTGTTATGTTGCCCGGACCGTTATTATTTCTCTCTTCAATCCCTGATTTAAACCAATAAATCCGTAAAAGTTACGCGGTATAATTCTGAATAACCCTGCATAAATTATTAGTAAAGTGTATAAAATGTTTTAAAATATTTGATTTGGAATGAGCTAAAAAAATATTATTTTGTATCTTTACCTTTGCTGAATTCAAAAACATACTCCTGCTAAATTGTACAAAATTATTTCATGTGCACGTCTTGCACGCTTTGAATCTTAGTATTCCCTGTATGTACCTGTACATACATATGTTTCTATTATATTATTTCTTATAGGCAGGATCTTGAGAAAAAACTAAAAGCCCTACTATTAAAATTTATTATCTTACCTTTTAATTTGGCATTCATCGTGAAAGATGAAACAAAAATGAATTTTCAGGGCAATTAATAAAATGGCTTGAAGCTGAATTTCTGAACAAAAAGGCGTTTTCTCTTGGTTAACAAATGTGGAAATAACTTACTTCTTGTTGATTACATAAACCATTCGCGGCTTAAAAGCTTCCCTTTGGGTTTGTATCTGCATGCCATTTCAACTACGTTTCTTTGATATGTTAATAACGAGCTCTGAATTTTTCGGAGAAAATAAGAAATAACGTTTACATCAAAAAGGTAAAATACCACTGCCAATTAGTAATGTAGCCAAAATATTCAATTCGCAAATTTGGAAACCTGAACCTAAATAGTAATAGGGTAATATAGGAGATAGCATTCAAAATTAATTTGAATTGGTTTCCTATTATTTCCGTGTCGATGTAGAGCTTTGGGGAAACACCAATTTCGCAAGCCCAAAACTAAATTTCTCTGAATATCATATGTATTTACTATAAATATTCCATATATCCGATTTCTAGCTTCATTTCGTCGAACGAAAATAAATAATCCTGTATTCGAATTCAATCATCGATCGTGTTCTCAATCCACCTACGAGCTATATTCCTTGCCATGACATTATCTAAATAAACAATCGTTTCTAAGCAAGTAATAAGGTAAATACCAATCTGTTTCGTCCCGCAACAGAACGGGTAACTATTAGACGTTATAGGCAGTTTCGGATAGCTAGTGGGCGTTATCAGGCTTGAGTTGCTAGTACAGTTAGCGGTTATGTGTTGGGTTCTAGCAAACACCCCGATCGCATACCGACGCCGTCGTCTTTTCCCAGCTATTACCATACACACAGCTTTGTGGCCCTTTTACGTCGCGTCGGTAGCTGAAAAGGCAAACCGTCACAGTCACTGGTCTTAGTTCAATTTAATTTGTAATTTTGTTATAATTATCTACCCGCTTTATTAAAAAAAGTTTTGACGAAGTTGTTAATAATGAAAAAAGCTAAATTGACTGCTGCTAAAATTGAAGTACTTTTAACCAAGTTTAATTGAACCCACTAAAAGATAAATATTAAAAGCGATGTAGATTAGTTTGAGAGAAATATTAAAAGCGATGTAGATTAGTTTGAGAGAGGCGAATGTATCAGAGAATTATAGACCATGGATGTTAATAGGGAATACTAAATTAAAGTTACATTCAGTTCTAAAAATAATTGTTTCTTGTAGTTTCTTTAAAAGTCCTCCTGTAGATATTCTTAAAATCTACTGAAATTAGGTGTATGGAAACCAGACTGTTATGCAAACTGAAGGGCTTGCTGGTTCTTTCTAAATCGGTTATCGGTGATTTCGGATGTTACTTGTAATCCAGTTGATTGATTATGCATGTGTTTGTGTCTGGAAATTTACAACTAACACCACCAACTTTAAGTTTCTAGATACAATCCAAGTTCGAAATTTAGCAATGTTTTAGGAAGTTTGATAGTTTAATTTTTGTGGGGATGAACACAAATACAAGTAGAATTGATCAGAATATGTGACATACGTTTTTCATTTTTGGACAAATTTGGACATCAAGATATCTGATGAGAATGAGTGACAGAAAATTCAAAGTGTAGTAGTATACGATAGTAAAATGCAGTAAAAATGTTGAACTGCATATTAGAGTGATGACAGAGTTATGAAAGATGCAAAATTGTGGAAAAATCATACAAACAATCATATGCGTATTTATCATTAAATAAATCATGCATCGTTACTATATTACTGTTAACATTACTATTATGAAATTATTTTGGTATTAGCATCGCTTTTAAAACTGCTAAGATTGTCATTGCTGTATATAACAATCCATTAAACACTATAGGTACTGCAAATATTAATTATTATACTAGGGAAACCTCGTCAAACATGACGGTCAAAAGGATTAAAGGGTTTCCTATATACAACATTCGTTATGCGATTACAATTCTTTGGATTTTCGTGAGTGATTATTAAATAAACGCAATCAAACATAACCAGTTGAAAATTCTAAGCCTAGCACTCCTCTCTCCCAGCTTACCCTCCTCTCTTCCGACATATCTTCCTCTCTGGCTTACCCCTCTCCATCGGTTTATTCTACATACATACATACGGAAATTCCACCCTACGAAATGATACATCTTTCAAAAACATGACATAAAAATAGTGTTGGCAAATTTCCGGAAATTATTTTTTGGTAACTTTCCACGGGAAATATTTCCGGAAACTTATTGAAATGGCAAATGTAAAAAAAAGTCGATTCCCCAGTGAGTTCCGTGAAAGCCTGGGGTTTTCTGGAAATATTTTGGGGTTCCGCGGGACCAGCTTGCGGGACTTGCAAATCTTTAAACTTTCCTACAATAACGGACTAATTACTATTTTATATGTTGGTGCCTTTTGCTACCACATATTTATGTGAAATACTAAAACAAAATATCGCAAAAACAAAATAAACTGGATGCTACCCAGCGAAAGCTTCAATATAAAGAAAGAATCACGTAAATCGTCCCAGTGGAACTCTCAAGCGAACTGGAGCAAAAATCACCCTTGTGTTTTAAATGTATAGATTTATTTAATATAAAGATTTACAGGAATAAATTCCAAGAACAAATACTTATTTATGAACACAGAGTATATGTAACTAACAAAGGCTAAGTGAATGAAACATTAAAGTAGTAGAATTTCCATTAACTATAAAAATATTTTTTATTTCACGCCTACACTATGGGGTGACCAACAGCTGTCACATGTCCTCCATCTAACATACAACAGGAATATACACACACCCATGGTTGAGGCAGCGGAACTTCCCAATTAGAAAAATCTCGTCGTCCCAAGCGGGACTCGAACCCACGACCCTTGGAACACGAATGATGCACCGACACCACTCGTCCATCCATTTTATAATCGTAAATACAGTAAAAACTGTAAATCTGACCACCTGTTTAAACTGACCCTCTGGTCATATTGACCACTTTTTTCGGTCCCTGTAAAAATTCCATTACTTTAATGTAATTTATACTGTATAAACTGACCACTTCTCTTTTGTGACCATTGACCACATTTACCTCAAATATTTGTTTAAAAATGTTTGTGTAATGTGACCATTACATGTAAATTGCATTCAAAGAATTTCTAAGAATGCATCATAATCCCTTAATAGTGACCAGTTGGGTTCAGGTATTTCCAAGTTTTAAGACATTATTTTTGCTTCTGAGAAATTACCTGCAAATTTTCACATTAGTAACCCTTGGATAGTTTTAAAATTGTTTTATAAAATCAGTCTTGTTGCATCTGTTGATTGGAACCATTGTGTTAATTAGTGCGATCAAGATGACTTCAAAAAAAGTTTACAAAGAACTAAATTTGCAAGAAAAACAAAAGGTGCTAGAGTGTTTAGAAAACCACAGTGAAAAAAATCGATTAACTTTAAATTGCTTTTTAAAAATGCACAGTGTAAATGCAAGACTTTCTAGACCAATGTTACAAGAAGTAGCATTAAAATTTGGTCAGCAGTCTAATTTGCCTAATTTAAAGCATCGTCGAGTTGGCTCAAATCATTTAAGAAACGAAACATTTCTCAGAAAAATTTAGTTGGTGATGCAAATGAAATTGATCCCGCAACAGTAAGTGATTTCGTATTCGTTTTACAGAGTTTGCAAAGGGCTTTAAATCAGAGGATATTTTTAATGCTGACGAGTGTGGGCTATTTTGGGCAAATTGTAGTGTATAAAGAATTCACACTTTTACAAAGTGACCACCTGCTTAAATTGGCCATTTTGGGTCAGTCCTAGAGGTGGTCACTTTAGGCAGTTTCTACTGTAGTTCCGAAAGCTATCAACGCTGGGGACTGAGAGGGCGCTGCAAGTAGATATTCGTTCTCTTGCTTATCAAAATAAATGTTTTAGATTTTTTTATTTAAAAAAATATAAAACTTAATAAAATACAAATATTAAGAGGTGTTGACTAATATACAAAACGAAAGCTTCAATATAAAAAAGAATCACGTAAATCGGCCCAGTAGAAGTCTCAAACGAACTGGAACAAAGATAAGCCTTGTGTTTTAAATATATAGATTATCATAAGCAATTGTTATCTGTGTTAGTTCACACACCCACTCCAACATTTTCTAAATTCTGACCTCTGCTTTGTTTCTAATTTAAATAGCTAAAACATAACATAAGTAGAAAAATATAACTTTAACGCTTATACGGCCCCATGTTGGTTGGCAGCACAAGTATATTGCCCAACGTAATGACAAGAAACAAATAAATGCTGTAATAATTAAAAATTTAAAAAAAAGCGGAAAATATTTAAATTTTTGTAAACGCTTTTTGTAAATGTTACTTAGTTTAAAATAATCTTTATTAAAATAAACCTCAATCTTGAGTTATTTCCAAGTTTGATTTTCCAAATTATTATTAATAGAAACTTCATAAGTAAATAAACATGAACAGATAGCTCTAATACTATGCAGTGTAGTGTACCAAAAAAAAACTGATCTTAAAAAACATTGTAAAAGATTCAAGAGACTAAATTACTTAATAATAAATAATATATCATTCTCAAGGTCGATTAGAAAGGCTCTCGAGAATATATAAATGCCACACGAATTAATCTAAATCAAATACATTCTATCACAACATTTTTCAATTACAATTTTTTTTTTCAAACCAAACTAAAATAATTAAGCAATCTTCATAAACAATGACTTAACCAATGAAAGTCTAGTAGAAGTTGTAATTTTACCAAGTCAGGTTCTGAATGTTTCTTTTTCTGCATAAAGAGATAACTATACATCCTACCTCATTTTAATTTAAATTTCATTTCCAAACGGCATTCGTATCATAAACTTCTTACAGCGAACCATTCCAAACCAATGATTTATTCAAGACAAAAAGTTCCAAAATCAATTACCTTAAAGTTGTAACATTTGAGGTAATCCAATAAACATTGAATCAAAAGATAATTATAAAACATACACTGCTTTCTCATTTTCCTTAATATTTTATATGGTAGTACACAAATGCTTTAGATAGTTTTTCTCTTTTTTAATTAAATTAATGCATTTGAATTAAACACCATAAATACGGATACACAAATTGTCATATAAATTTTACGTTTTGTACTGCAAGAGAATAATCCGTAATTGTATATATCTCAATGCAGAATAAACTTCACTTCTCTACTGATCAAGACAGACTGCCTTTACTTCTCTACTGTTCATGATGGACTGACTTTTAACTTACCTCAAAGTCATCACTCCTCTAAAATGATTATCTAACTTACTATTTACATAATGGTCATAACACTTAATACTATAATGAGAAATAATGAAGATACATATTAGATAGACTGAGATACACAAAGAAATTGCACAACCTACAGCATTAAATAATTTAAAAAATAATTAATTCATTTATAATATGAAGTCGGCATACAGAATACTATTAAATAAATAATTCATGTAACAAATCATTATAAATAAAACATTACATTTATTAAACTAATTGTGAACGGTGAAACTGAGGCTAATGATTGTAACAAATTATATTCTTATTATGTTTCTTCCTATGTGTCGAGTTTATGATCAGTGTTTTCGTTAGAAGGTCATAAAACAGACATGACTGAGTGACTAGATGTGTAACGAGCTCATTCTAGCTGATATTTATTTCGTTTTGTTCAAAATGCAATTTCGTGTTTTATTTTTTGAGTGGCAAAGTCTGCGGTATTTCAACAAATATTTAAAAATTTAGACAGTCGTATCTAATGTAAATTAGTAAAAAAAGTACTTAAAAAGTAAACAAAATGTTGGTTTGCATGCAATAAACTGGGGTATAGACCTAGTATATTTTATGATTTTATCCTGTATAAATAATATCGTATATTGCATCAAGTATCTTTGAATTTCAGAAAAACAAGGTGCTTTAGAGTAATTATTCTTATTTGGTCAGACACTTATATTACTGCAAATGTTAGATTTAATAGTTCTGTGTACCTTTTATAAAATAAAAGAGAATTTTGTGTAATTTTATTATTAGTGACGCAGCCTGTCATAATTATGTTTGATTGGTTAAATTCATATAGTCAAATAAATAAAGATTAGTAAAAAGTTTCATAGTATTTATTAAAATATAATCTGACAATATTGTTTCGACAGCTACAATATTGTCAGATTATATTTTAATAAATACTGTGAAATTTTTTACTAATCTTTATTTATTTCATGCTTAAGGAGTTCCACAAAGTAAGGCTGGAAACAATAAACAAAGAAAATTCATGTAGCCTTTCTTAAAAGTTAAAAAAAACGAATTAAGAACTCACTCTTTTTAAGTGCGGAGAAGATAGCTTGGTCTAGCCTAGAACAGCGGTTAGTTCACTAAAATTGCTAAGACACAGTCTGGTAGCGTAAGTTTATGCAGACGTTGAATTTGTGTATAGATTTTAGTTTTAAGTATCGCGTTTGTCAATTTCTATGGTTTAAATTGTTCATATAAGAAAATAAATACTGCGACAAATTATCATGTGTTTGCCGGTAAATGCCGAAAAAATCTTTGCCCGAATTGTAGACTTTCGATTGCATATTAAGCAATACCATCAAACATTTGGGTGACGCCCTCTATTTGTTTTATTATTCCTGTTTTCCTATTTACTAGCGAGCCTTTAGAATTAACACCCACGATACGTGAAAACAGTTTGAATCAATAAGACATCTCTGCTGGAAGATATTTTAACGTAAGTATAAGTGATTTATAAGTTAATTCGACTTTGTTGAATTAGTCAGTTAAAAGAACTACAGCAAGTTAACGCAAACGATATTTTAAATAACAGCATTAATGCGATTAATATGTAATTCGAAAAAATAACTATTTTCATTAATACTACCATTTGATTCAATTAATTTATCTAATTTATTAGTGATGTAGTACTATTAAGTTTTTGAACATAGTTTGTCAAGATTAATATTTAATTTCTTAGAGGGTTCAGTATACAGCCTTGGCGCCACTTATGTTTCTAGATAGGTATATGCTAAAAGGCTATTTTCCAGTTTATACAATTTTGTGTAACTATTTTAAAAAAATTATTTAAAAAAATCATTTTTAGGAAACAGCTTTATATACTCACTTATGGTGGACAGAGACAAAAAGCAACATAGTAATTTAATCTACTTTTAGCAAAATAAATTTCAAAATTTTCATATGTCATCAGAAACATCAAAATGCATACAAATCCTCTCTCTGGTGTTGTATTTATTCTTTCAGTATCTTGTTTTCTGTTTCCTACATTCTAAACCGTGTGTATTTTCTGTTTTATTGTTTGTTTCTGCTATTGTCAGCACGTTTCAAATTCGACCTAAATAAAAGTATCGTCACTTGAACATGTATCACCAATCATTCGCTGAAAACAAAACGTTTTGTCGTTCAAGTCGGATATTTCACGTCCATTTGAAAACACATAGCAATTGATTATGATATTTTACAAAACTTTTCCAGTTTTACAAAGACTCTTTGCGATACGTAGAATCTTGTCTTGATGCTTTACAAAAGAAAGCGTGCAATGAAGTGTTTACGTGTGTGCTGTGAATAACTATGTCTAAAAAATTCTTTATAAAAATCTTTCTGGCATTTAAAATTCATGAAAGCCGCAAATATGCTAATTTAAATGCAAACTAGGGTACAGTAAATGTAAGTAACATTAAGTATGTAAATTTTGATGATTGGTGTAATTATAATTAATAGTTTTTAATTTAAGTAGAATTTACATAATTTCAAACCAACTACAATTATTAATGTGCCTAAACATTTTTCGTTTGGAATAAAATGATTGAGTTGAATTTGCTTTAACACTAGCACTTGTAATTTGGAAACTACATACATAATATGACAATTTGGTTATTCTAAAAGACTATGAAGCTGCGACCAATTGTGCCATAATTTAAAGTAAATATTCAATTAAGCTGTTGAATTTTAGAGAAACAAATACTTGTGTTCACCCTAAAGAAAAGTGTCTTCAGGAAGCTTATCTATCTCCAATAATCTAAACTATTTGTTTGATTAACTGCACGAACTTGAAATTGGAGACGGAATTGAAAAATGAATAGAAAATAATAAACGAGAGAAGACCTCTTTGATATAGAGATCCTAAAATTATTCCTATAATAGAATACTAATTGCTCTTAAAGTACTAACAGCCAAAGGCACGAACGTTAAATTGTTACATATGCGTGAAGGCATTTTAATAGAACAAACTTGAAAAACAACACGACCGAATCTTCACCCATTGGAATCGAAGTAGATGAAATGAAGAAAAAAAATCAGTACATACTAAACAACATCGCTATTAACGCAAATAATGAAGCTTAGAATATAAAATAACTTGGAGATAATTTTTCAGATTTTCACCATACTTTAGTAAAAATGAAAATTCGATTAAATTTTGCAACATTTGAATAGAGTACCCAGTCCTGACCAAAAGCCAATTGCAACTTGCCATATCTTTAATGTAACCACTAGATTTCAAGTGTTTATGAAAAGCTTCTCTGGAAGATATATTCCAGAGTTACAAAAATGAAATTTTACAACTTCCCAATGACAATTCTCAGTGGCGTGTTCGGGACATTTCGATAGGCAGGTTTTAGATGTAGAAAAAGGCGCCTCTATGTTTCGTAAGTTTTATTAGGAACTACAAACAAACTTAAAAGTATAACACGTTTAAACCTAAGCAGTTAAGCAAGGAACAAGTAATGTTAAAATTAAACATGTTAAAGTAATGAGTGATTATAAACATAAAAGAAAATACGTGTAGTATATCCAAGGAGAGTTCTGACTGACGGCGTGACTGGTGTACATTTAATAAATTACCCAAGTAGCACTATTACATGAAAATTACGTAAATCTCGCATGCCACAAGTAACATCCTCAGAATTTAAAAAAAAAACAGGTACATAAGAAAGATGTAATTTACGTTTGCCATACAGATGAAATGTTCGTCTTTTCTGCATTCTTTTTACATGTCAAAGTGATGTACAAAGATGATCAGAAAAGGGTATATTTATTATATGCCACTTATGTCACTGTATTTTCTTTGTTTTGGAATTAAAAGTAGTGCACAGCAAAAATAATGAATAGCACCTGAGAATGATAGATACATATTTATCCCCTACTTGAAAAAGCCTTACAATATAACTTTTTGTATTGTTAATTTGTCAAAAACATCTTAGGTTAGAGGGTGGTATGTAGTTTTAAATTTTCAGTTAATTAAAATGTCCTTGAAATGGCCAACGTCTAGTATTTTTAAGATTTTAATTTTACAGTCGAAAAAGATTTTACGAACAAAGCGACGAAGGAGCCGAGGACGTATGGTGTAATTTATACGTCACGCGTTTTATTTATACTGCAATTATTGGATTAATGGTTTAATTAAAAAAATTATATAAAATAAATTCCCAAATTTAAAATATGGACATCTATGAAAAACGGGCATCTATAGCAACTATTAGTCGAATTCAAAACATAGACATCTATGAAGAACGAGGGTCCATGGTAACCGAATACTAAATCATTGTTCAGTTGAGTTATTTTATTTAAATTCGTAATAGTATATTACATGTTGAGTTGGTAAAGGACATCTTTACAAGCCAAGCGATATTATTTGACCGAGACGGTACGTCGAGGTCAAACAATATCGTGAATCTGAGAAAGTTTATCAACGAAACATGTATACTATTTTATCCACAATCATTATACTTAAATAAACAAAATAAAAAATACTTATTATGTTTTAAAACAAATTTTCTGTTAACTGTTAATAAATTCCAATCAGCCATCTATCGACCAAAATAAATTTTAAGTAAGGTTTCATTGTTCGCCAGTAGATAGCAATGTATGCTCTCAGTATTTTAAAATTGGAAATTAGTTAATTCCATGGTATTTATTAAATATAAAATACAGAATAATAAAAATAAAACTAATATCAAATAAAAAGGATATTTTTAGAGGTAAAAACATTTATAAAAACTAAATTTAAATCGGATGAGACGTCTTGTTTTAAATTATTTACAAATAAAGTTGGCGAAGACTTTACTGGTCAGTGTTACAGACATGTACAGGAGATTGTTAACCACTTTGCTGTTGCTATAGCAATAGCTTACTTTCCAAGGTTTTTACAATTTCACTTTATACGTATTATGGTAACTAAGTAAATGAGAAGCTATGGTTACAGCCCTGTAATATTTTACAGGCTTCTAAATGAGACTTGTAAAGTTCAATAATGCTCATAAACAAAAGGCTAGTGAAAACTAATTAGTTTCTTATTTACAACACAATGACAACGCCTAGCTATAAATTGTCCTCCCGCCTTTGATTATAAAATATCTTTTTATATAAAATACATTAAATTAATAAACGTTGATGAAGATGGAAATAAAACTTTGTACGCTGCACGCTTTGCAATGAATTTTTACTGGGCTCGCTGGATTATGGAGGCTTGCTCCTTCGTCGCTTGCTCCACAAACTTTTCAACTCGCCCGTAAACATTAATTTACAAAGCTTGCCACGTAAATAACTATTACAGTTATACTAGACCTAAAACCGAATTTACAATCTTGTTATTTATTCGTTATTTTTATATAAAACAAATTAAATTTTGTTTATGGTATGTACAATGTAAGCAAAAAATAGAAACATCAACACCAATGGCCGTCACTTTTCTATAAAGTTGTGTTAAATAAAATATATTTTAGTTACATTTATTATTGTTTTTTATTGGTATACATACTGTAACAAGAGACAAAAAGAAAGAACCTCTTCTTCACACAACAAATGGAATATTCTACAGCATTCGAGAGAATGACGCATCGCACCAAGCATGTAAATCAGACGCGGTTTATCTAGCGCCTTCTAGAAATACATAGTAGGTTCCAGCGGCTTCTGGTACGATTATATGAGGGTATAAAATCGACTTCGCGGATAAAAGAGAGCAGTCAACAGCGAGTCGTTAACTGTGTATCACGAAATAAATAGTAAATGTGAAGATATATGTTGTATTAGAAATTCATAGTCTGTAAATAATAGTTTTAATGGTTTATAATCATAACGTTAATTTATAGTGTATTCATTAGTGTTTGTAAATAAATATTTCTTATTAATAGACGATTTAAACGGCACTTTTGTTATTATTTTAAAAAGAATGTTACAGTGGTGTTACAGGTGTGGGGTTTTAAAATAAATAAAATCGCGTAATAATTAAATAAAGTGCTGTGAGAATAAATTTTTAGTGTCAAAAATAATTTCAACAAACATTTAAAATGGTGATGAAATTGTTAAAAGATCTCAAAGTAATAGACTTAAAATACGAACTTGAAGAACGAGATTTAGACACAACGGGCCTTAAAAACGTGTTAATAAATCGGCTAAGAGAATGGCTTTTGGAACAGCAAGAAGACCCTGAAAGTTTCCTCTTCGAAATACCTGGACCCGCAATTGATACTAATTTGTTGTTAAGTAAAATGGAAGAAAGTTCTAGAAAAGCCGAAGAGAATGCTAGAAAGTCCGAAGAGAATGCTAGAAAGCTAATGGAAAATACTAAAGTGCTGGAACAAAAAGTTTTTGAAAATGTTAAAATGCTTAAATAAGATTTACATGAAAATTCTAAAATGCTTAAAGAAGAATTACTTGAAAATACTAAAGCACTGGAAGAAAATGTTAAAATGCTTAAAGAAGATTTACTGGAAAACTCTACAACGCTTAAAGAAGAATTATTAGAAAAGTCCGAAGAAAGTTCTAGAAGGCTTAAAGGAGAATTGCTGGAAAATGTCAAAGCGTTGGAAGATAAAGTTTTCGAAGAATTTTTTGAGAATGCCAGCGCGTTAGGACTGTTGGAAGGTAGATTGGCGGAACAAGATAGGGTAATAAAGATGGTAGAAGAGAAAATCGCCCAAATGCAATTACCACCAACAGCTAAGAAAGACGACGAAATGTTGGAAGATAGAATGAATCAACTACGGTTTCCCTCAACGTCTGAGTGGCCGTTTAATGAAGGAATGAAACAATTTAAAGAAGAGAAGGTTCCTACCGTTGGGATAAAAGTAAAACCACCCACGTTCGATGGAAAGATACCTTGGTCTACCTACTACAAACAATTTGAGGCGGCCGCTGGGGCCAACGGATGGACACGCAAGGAAAAGGCCGTTTCTTTAACTGTGGCTTTGCGTGGAGACGCGTTGAACGTCCTGCAAAAAATCCCAGCAGGACAGGAAAATGATTACCAGTTGTTAGTTTCTAGATTAGAGATGAGATATGGAGACGCGCATCTACAACAGGTTTATCACGTGCAAGTAAAGAATCGTGTCCAGAAGAATGGAGAAAGCCTTCAGGAGTTTGAAGCCGATGTTGCGCGGCTTGTCCGATTGGCGTACCCTACGGCGACCGATTCATTTCTGGGACAACTCGCTGTGCAGACCTTCATTGATGGGTTAAGAGACGGGGAAACACAACAATCATTGAGGCTGGCACGACCAAGAACAACTGATGATGCGCTCGCTCACGCCTTAGAATTTGAAGCTGCAAAACAAGCGTCCCGAGGTCACGGGCGTGTTCGGACCGTTGTGGAAGAAGATGAAGGTTCTAAAGATCGTCTAGAAGAATTATTAATGAGAGTTCTTCAGAAGGAAGAGAACCGTAAAAAGAATTCTCAAGAAGTTCGAGGACCCCGTTGCTGGAACTGCGGTGAACAAGGGCACATACGACGCCGCTGCCCTAAACCCAAAATAAGGGAAGTACAACAGTCGGAAAAGTTAAAGAGGGTTGGCAAGAGGGGGCGAACGTTGACCATGAGTGAAGAAACCCCGGAGATCACCATCCATGCCGTAACATCAAAGAACAGTACCAGCAGTTTGTTCGTAGATGGGAAGATTGTTGATCGAACTGTCTCCCTACTCATTGATACGGGGGCGACAACATCAATTATACGCCCTGACGTTCTACGAACAAGTATGAAGCTGTTACCAACAACTACTCAACTCCGTACAGCAACAGGTGAAGTGATACCAACACGCGGAGTGGTGAAGATGAAGATTGGCATTGGAAGTGAAGAACGTGATCATGAGGTGCTGGTAGCCGATATCACTGATGACTTCATCTTGGGAATGGACCTCCTGAGAAAATTTGGTTTTACGTTGGATTTGAAAGAGAGTGTTTTGAAGGTCGGTAACGAAGAACTTCCGTTGCACCCACGAGAAGATCCGGTTGTAAGGGTTTTGCTGACTGAAGATGTGATATTGCCGGGTCAAAGCGAGATGGTTGTCGAGGCAGGTTTGGATGGAGATCTTCGGGTAGGATGTGTGCGAATGATGGAGCCTGTTTGTGATAAGAAGATCCATAGTGGCATACTGGTGGGAAAAGCGCTGATCAAGGTTGGAAAGACAGTACCGGTGAGGCTTATGAACGTTAATGTGGATCCGGTGACATTGAAGAAGAGTACCCTTGTGGGACAGTGTGTGCCAGTATTCCGAGTAGTCAGGTGTATGGCTGATGTTCCAAAACCAGCGCCCAAAGACCATGGTGGAAAATTAGTGGGTATGGTTAACAGTTCGTGCGAAGACCTTAACAGAACGGAGGTGAAAGAGGTACAGAGTTTGGTTCACCGATACCAAGATATTTGCGCTCTTGACGATAGCCAGAAGGGACGAACAAATATAGTAAAACATAAAATCAATACAGGCGACTCTATGCCTGTCCGTCAGCAGCCGAGGCGTCTACCTCTAGCAAGGCGAGCAGAAGCCGAAAAGATTATTACCGATATGGAAGAACAAGGGGTCATCGAGCCATCCAACAGTCCATGGGCATCACCGGTGGTCCTGGTAAGTAAGAAGGACGGGTAAACTAGATTTTTTGTGGACTATCGGCAGCTCAATAACGTGACCAAGAAAGACAGCTATCCCTTACCACGCATCGACGACACGTTAGATACCCTGTCTGGTTCACGATGGTTTTCGACTTTGGACTTGAAGAGTGGTTATTGGCAAGTTGAAATGGAACCTGAAGACCGGGAGAAGACCGCGTTCACTATTGGTTCCGGACTATGGCAGTTTACAATTATTCCTTTCGGTCTATGTAACGCTCCGGCCACCTTTGAGCGTCTAATGGAGACCATCCTGAGAGGGCTGTCGTGGAAGACCTGCCTGGTATACCTAGATCATGTGATTGTAGTCGGAAAATCATTCAACGAACATTTGAAAAATCTAGAGGAAGTGTTCCGAAGACTACGTGGAGCGAATCTGAAACTGAGTCCGAAAAAGTGCCACATATTCAGAAAGGAAGTGAAATATCTCGGGCACGTCGTATCACAAAATGGAGTGGCAGCCGACCCCGATAAGATTCATGTAGTTCAAGAGTGGCCAACACCGAAAGATAAACACCAAGTTCGTAGTTTTCTTGGGTTATGTACCTACTACAGGCGTTTCGTTCCTGGGTTTGCCAATATAGCGAAACCTCTGACAAGGTTACTGAAGATGGGCGCGAGTATGTTTGGAGCGGAGAGTGTGAAACAGCTTTCCAACAGTTGAAGCGTTCCCTGACAACAGCACCAATATTGAGCTATCCACGGACAGAAGGGAAATTCATACTTGACACAGATGCAAGTAATCTGGCCATTGGGGGTGTACTTTCTCAGATACAGGATGGACAAGAAAAGGTGATCGGCTATTTTAGTAAGGTTTTGTCGAAAGCCGAAAGGAATTATTGTGTGGCCAGAAAAGAACTATTGGCCGTAGTGAAGTCCGTTGAGCACTTCTACAAATACTTGTACGGACGGAAGTTTTTATTGAGGACGGACCATGCAGCGTTGAAATTGCTTCTACAATTCCGTAATCCTGAAGGCCAGGTCGAAAGGTGGATCGAGCGATTACAAGGATACGACTTTGACACAGAACATCGAGCGGGCATTAGTCATCGAAATGCCGATGCTCTTTCAAGAAGACCCTGTCCAACGGATTGCCGTCATTGCTCTCGCTTGGAAGAGAGGGTTTGCCAAGTATTAAGAACTACCATCGTCAACGACAATTGGTTGCCGGAAGAATTGCAACGACAGCAGAAGGCTGATCCTGAACTAAAAATGGTACTGGAATGGAAGCGCGTGGGAGAAAGACCTGCCTGGGAGGACGTCAGCCCTTACAACAGAACGCTCAAAGCATATTGGGCCAAATGGGAGTCCTTGAAGGTGGAAGACGATCTCCTGAAGCGAGTACTGGAGAGTGAAGATGGCACCACCATTAGGTCTCAGTTCGTGGTTCCAAGAAGCCGAGTGGCTACAGTGTTGCGACATCTCCATGACGTTGCCTCAGGAGGACACTTCGGTGTGAAAAAGACTTTGGAGAAAGTTAGGGAGCGTTTTTATTGGGTCAACTGTAAAGAAGACGTGAAGGAGTGGTGCCGGAAATGTGAACTATGTGCCACTGGTAACGGACCCTTGGGGAAACGAAGAGCACCTATGAGGCAGTACAATGTGGGTAGTCCTCTGGAAAGAATAGCTATAGATATTGCCGGACCATTTCCCGAAACCGACGATGGGAATAAATACATATTAGTGGCAATGGACTACTTTACCAAATGGCCAGAAGCATATGCCCTACCAAACCAGGAAGCTGCGACTGTTGCTGACGTACTAGTCAAAGAGTTTTTCAGTCGCTTCGGAGTGCCCATGGAGCTGCATTCGGATCAAGGCCGCAACTTTGAGTCTGTACTATTTGGAGAAGTCTGTCGATTGTTGGGCATTCGCAAGACTCGGACCACACCGTTACATCCGCAGTCCGATGGAATGGTAGAACGCATGAATCGGACAATGGGCATATATTTGGCCAAGGTCGTCTCCGATCATCAACGAGACTGGGACCAATACCTGCATCTGTTCCTGATGGCTTATCGTGCATCGGTCCACGAAACAACCGGTCAGTCACCAGCGTCTGTGATGTTTGGACGCGAGTTACGGTTACCGTGTGATCTGGCATTTGGGTCTCCACCTATAGAGCAGGAGGTAGCCGGGAATGATTATGTCATCAACTTAAAGAAGAAGTTGGAGGATATTCACGACCGAACCCGAAACAATAGTCGAATCGCGAGTGACCGGATGAAGGCTACGTACGATGTGAGAGCCCAAGAAGGAGGGTTTCAACCTGGAGAGCTTGTCTGGTTATACAACCCGCAAAGACGTCGTGGCTATTCTCCAAAGTTACAGCGAAATTGGGAGGGCCCATACCAGGTGAAGAAACGAATAAATGACTTGATTTATCGCATCCAGAAATTGCCAAGAGGGAAACCAAAGGTGGTACACTCCAATCGTCTGGCGCACTATGAAGGAAATAATGACGCAGTCCCGGATCGGGAAGATGAGGCTGAGGTGGCTATCAATACCGTAAGGCCTGGAGATGATCAGCCAACCTTCAGAGAATTTATGGCTGCGTTTTTTGGAACTAGAAAAGCGCGATTCGGAGTCACGACTGAGATGCAACAAGATCTCTTCCGGGTCCCTGGTGATTATTCCGTTGCCCACTGTGTCTCCGAGGATCTCCGTATGTCCAGGGGGATCGCAGTAGTATTTAGAAATAAATTTGGACGGCTGAATGAACTTCGAGAACAAAATCCCTCTGTTGGTAAATCCTTACGCTTGCCTGATCATGACCGATCCATTTACTACTTGGTAACCAAGCAGTTTTACTACCAGAAACCGAGTTACGCCGACTTGTGGAGGGCATTATGGAATTTGAGGATCGAGTTGCTTACCAGGGGAATTAACAAATTGGCAGATCCCAAACTCGGCTGTGGGCGGGACCAGCTGGATTGGAGAATTGTTAGAAACATGCTGGAAGTTGTCTTGAGAGGTACGGACGTCAAGTACTTCGTCTGCAGTTTTGACCCACAGCCCGCATTAAGCCAACGAAGAGTGTAGACTGTTACTTCTACCGTAATGGAACGTGTAGTCGAGGTGAAGACTGTCGATATCGTCATGACCCGTTCTACAGGAACCAGAGCATAAAACCTGTTCTGGGACAGAACAGACTTGAAGACCCCTCTTCAAGTCTGTTCTGCCCCCCGGCAGTGTAACAAGAGAGAAAAAGAAAGAACCTCTTCTTCACACAACAAATGGAATATTCTACAGCATTCGAAGGAATGACGCAACGCACCAAGAATGTAAATCAGACGCGGTTTATGTAGCGCCTTCTAGAAATACATAGTAGGTTCCAGCGGCTTCTGGTACGATTATATGAGGGTATAAAATCAACTTCGCGGATAAAAGAGGATCAGTCAATAGCGAGTCATTAACTGTGTATTACGAAATAAATAGTGATTGAAATCTAATCAGGTAGATTTATTATAATAATGGTCTCAGTATTTTTTATTGGATAGTGCAATTAGATATATACCAGACTGATACCGGAAGCCAGCATAGAAGTGTACGTAGGTCGTACACTACAACGGGAATTTTTGTGTTTTAGTTGTTGTTTTAGCGTTAGTAGGTAGAGTAGTCGCAAAATGAGAAAAGCCTGTTGACGTTACCTAGTAGTAGATGAAACTACGTTCGGACGAGTTTTTTCTTTTGATTCTTAGGGGATGTTTTACTTATCAAGTTATTCTACCTCATTTGCTCATTAGCGTTTGGCCATTGCCGCGGTGTTGGCGCGAAAACGACGCGCAACTTTGATGACGTCTCTATAACTTTTTCGCAAGTGCGTGAAAATAGCGTTATAGCATGAATCATGGCTGGTACTTAGACACGTGGACACGGTATGGCATGTTCATATTCGTTGATAAACTAGCTGTTCAGCTTGATATATACAAATTTCAACATCGTATAAAAAAAACGATGTGTTCTCGTCTGTAAGCTGGACTGTTTGCAGCACCGCATCGGTATGGCAAATATGGCAAATCCGCATAATTAACAATATAAAACAAGTAGCAGAGTGCCGTTCTGGGAAATTATATTTTTCAACTTTTTCAAAACATCGCGTTGCAATTCGGTGAAAAATTTAGAGTAAAATCTTAACACTAGAGCACTCTAAAAGTGAAGAAATTGAAAGTGAAAAAAAAAGTAAAAGAATATTGCTTCTTTAGAGCGGATTGTTATAAAACTTTTGTATAATTTGATTTCTATTTAGATTTTAGTACTTTAGAAAGTACTAAAACTTATCGGGTATTTAGTTTAAACTATTCCATCTTATGATAGTAGCCATAGACCTTCTTGTCAAAAACAATGGTTACTGTCTAATAGGTATTCTAGTTCGACTTAATTCTCAATTGGAATATAATAAGGTTGTGGGTTCAGTCGTACAAAAGAAACCTTAAAACAATTGCAGCGGATTCTCACTGTTGGAAATTGATTACGGGCGTTTTTATTTCCCTCCGCAATTTTTTGCGTAATCCTAAATACCAAAATGGAATAAAATATATATTCTAAATAAAACAGAAGAAAAGGAAGCTAAATTATTTAGCTAAAAAGGAAGTAATACATCAATTTAACAATAAATAATAAACATTCTAAATAATCCTGATTGTATACTGCTGTGCAACTTCAGGGGGAAATCGAGGAAGATCAACCTATCAGAGCAAAGCATAAAGCAGCGACAAATAAGGCACAGATTAAAGCTTTGTGGTTGCAGACAAAATCAAAAACCGTTTTATATAGAAGACGACCAAAGAAAGCATCGCAATATGAAGTAAATCAATCAGCCTAATCAGCGTGTAGGCAAAGCTCTTACTAAATTACAGCGATTTATAGATAAGTAAGACTTTTGGTATTCGATTTTTATTTTCTTCATCACGATCAAGATATTGGACTTATGGTTAGATTAGAGTGTTACATTCCTCGCATAATTCTTGGATACAACAGTCTGCGTGTGGAAAGGAAATGAGTATCACTACTAAGTAGTGTAGTATTGTTGCTGCACCTACTCCATGCCAAGTTAGTGAGATTACTTCGCGTAGGGTACCCAAAATCCTTGCAAGAAGCGGTGTCAGGAAATCTCCTTATAAAAACTTCATGATACTTCACATGGAGTAAGTGCAAAAGCAGTGCTTCATTTTGAACAAAAATAAACAATTACTTTTTAGATCAAAAACATTTTTGGAGCAAAAGTTGCAGGGTGCCCATTAACAAACATAAAAGTAGACGAACTTTTGGACTCGTATTAGGTACCATTAGAAATATTTTTGCCCGGTGAGTCAAAAACTTTTTCATTGGTCCCTGTTGTTGTATTCACATTTCCGATTCTGTAGTCATCCTAATAATCATAGACATATTACAAAAAAAAGAGAGCAATAAAAGCTTCATTAATTTAAATTTCACTATCGAGCTTTACCCAGCACTGATTGCCTGTCACCGATGTTCTTTTTGGTGCTGGCTAACTTTCTTTAGTTGTTTTAATAACATTCATTAGTAAAGTGGGGTAGGTATTTTGAAATCAATTGATACACTCTTGGCATTGAATACTCTCGATCTCAATTTATATAACGCATCCTAGAAAACTATAAACCATTTTGTGCGTACTTACTGAGATTGAAGTCTCACGCCGTTTTTCCGGTGTTCCAGAGACAAGCCAAACCGCAAGACTATCCTGATGTCATTTACTGACAATTTATTTATATGCCTTTTTTAAAATTCTATGTAAGTAAGTTCTGGAAATGGAATTTTGCAGTCGATAAGATGTTACGGACAAGGCGACGAAGGAGCCGACATTTACAGGACGTATGACGTAATGCGTTTTATTTCATACTGCAATTATTGGATTATTGGTTTAATTTAAAAAAAATTATATAAAATAAATTTCCGAATTTAAAATATGGACATCTATGAACAACGAGCAACTATGGCAACTATATTAGTCGAATTCGAAACATAGACATCTATAAAGAACGAGTGTCCATGGTAACTGGATACTAAAGCATTGTTCAGTTGATTTATTATATTTGAGTCCGAAAAAAGATACTTTTTCAGTTTGTATGTAAATGACACTTTACAGGCATTTATGGTAACTAAGTAAATGAGTAGTTACAACTACAACCCCCCCCCTGTGAAACTTTACGGGTTCCTAAAAGAGACCTGTAAAATTCTAAAATGCTCATCAACAAAAAGCTATGGAAACTAATTTAATGCTTAACCACAACACCATGACAACGCCTAGCTATAAATTGTGCTACAACCTTTGATTACAAAATGTCCTTTTAAAAAGTATACAATTCATAAAAAAAGCTGGTGAAGATGGAAATGAAACTTTGTACGCGACACGTATTGCAATTAATCTTTACTGGGCTCACTGGATTATGGAGGCTCGCTCCTAAGTTGCTCGCCCCACAAACTTTTCAAGTCACCTGTAAAGATTCATTTGCAAAGCTTGGCACGTAAATAACTATTACAGTCATACTTGACCGTAATATAGCATTTTCCGGACTGTAATCGCTACCGTAAACGTGGATGATAATACGATACAGTATGAAATAAAATATAATTGTAATTTGTAAAATATCATTTGCAATTTGTTCGTGATCTTTTTGCATTTTTTTGTTATCATTTCTTTACAATACAATTTATATTTATTAAAATAAATTGCTTTTTTCGTTTTTGAGTCCCCTTGTAAATAATAAACACGCGATCTCGTAACACTGAAGAGGTCAGTCTTTCAAAAACGAGGCCAGATCTAACTTGCGTGTTATAAAATGTATTGACGAAGTGCAGTTTTCAGTTTTAACTACGAGCAATATTATTCGGAACACATCAACGTTGCTACTTTCGTTTGCTCGTACAGAAAGGGTATAAAGTTCCTTAGAACGTCGATGACTGTCAAAAGATTCAGCAAAGCATTCGCCAAGCTATCTCGATCTAAATTGTTCGCTAGATTCATTTCATAAGTTTCTCGCCGTTAGGATATGACGGAGTTAGTTACAGGCATTAAAAAAACCTTACCTGTCATTTTTTTGTCAGAATTGTCAAAGTTCAGGTCTAAATCATGAAGTACAAGCCACAAGGGGGACGCGATGCGAAACGTTTAAACAGTGAGAACAAAAGCATGAATGACCACAAAAAGAAATAAAACTTAAAAAGAAACTGCTTGGAATGCCATTTCTAATACTCGAGAACGATGCTCATGTTGACCGCCCTGCCGAAATTTCTTTGCAGCACTGCCATACAAAATGGCGGCGCCACGCCAAAGCGGGTACACCCGGTACTCATAGCAACTCGGCATCGTTGCCAATCAAATTCGCATGAAATATGCGGAAACAATAGTTTCCGCGGAAAAATACGGTACAATTAAGATTTTCAAAATTCTACAAAACTGTTGGGATTCATCGAGCAAAAATATTTCTTACTCTAGCTAGAAGTTATTTATGTGCCCAGTTTCATCAAATCATTAATCAAAAGTGCACCATTAAGCAAAAGAAAGTAGTGATTACTTTCATTTATTTATAAAACTGACAAATGTAACTAATTACATAAGCCGATTAATTAGTCAATAGCTTTTAAGCTAGTACTAGCTAAGTACATGTACTTAGTCTATGAAATAATCAGTTTTATGTATGGACCATACTATTCAATATTATTGTAATGAGTCTAAACCTGGCGAGTAACTTTAATTTTTTTTATACTATGTTAGACTACAGTAGACAGCTTTAAATAGAAATTGGTGAAAATAGGTTGTTATATTTACGTTAATCATAATGTAGAGATATAATCACGAAATTCTTAAATATGGTTAAAATTTTAAAAGTATACGCCGGGCAATTAATCCAATTTGCACTTATATCAGATAACATTATCGAGATATGCTATAAAAAACTAACTTTCCTCTACTGAAAAATATAATTTCAAAGTAGAAAATTACATGTTAGTATTAATATTCAGTTTCAAAGAAGAAAACCTGAAAAATTATTTTGAAACCTTCTTTATAAGATTATGGTGGAATTTTTTATTACTTTATTGTTGTAGCTTGTTATATTGTTACTTGGTATCTTTTTTCTTTCAAAAAGTAGCTGATAAACTGTTATCTTTTAATGGCATAAAAAACTTCATATCAGCATTAATTTTTTTCAGGTCGTTCTTTATTGTCTTATCAGATTAGGTTTTTATAATTAGAAAAATTTACTGCTTTTTACAGTCCGGCTTAGTATAAATGCGACAGTAAAGTAGTTTTCAGGCGAAAAAACTCCAACCATCCAGTTCTCATTTTAATATTTCTAGAATATAACTAAGACGTTCATTAAAACTCACCGCGACTATAAACTGAAAACTGAAATGAAGCACTTGCCACTGACAGCAAAATTAAAATCGACTAGTATTTTGGAGTAAATTGTTCGAGACCTAATAATTGGTAAGGCGTTTAATTTAACGTGATTTACTTCCTTCGCTTCTTGACTCAACCACAATCCTAATTATTGGTATGGTTGTGGATTAGTGGTGCAACAACAGCTTTGAGTACGACTGACCAGACGTTGGTTTTGTACAAAATAGAAGGCAATGGAACCCGATGGCAAATTGATTAATTAATTAGGGAAGTTGACTTAGATTCCGAACACGTCTGCTCACTTTACAATCAGTTCACGCGACCTACTCTCAATCTCTTAGATGAAATACTGGACTTGTAAATTGAACAAATTTGCGTAATAAAAGCATGAATGCAACTACATTGTCATATTGATATTGTTGTAATGAAATCTTGATTGTTCAAATGTGAATATTTGAGAAAAAAAAATTACGGAAAATTAGAAAAGTTATATATAAACGTTTGAAGGTATCCTGAAATACTGTTATCAAGAAAATATGTATTTGCAATTAAAGTTTACAAGCCTCTAAACGTTTCAGATTAAATGTTACTGATGAACCTTGATTAATAATATTCTGAACCAAGGGTAGTTGTAATCAAATTATTCCCTATTAAATAGGTCACCTAATAAGACGTTCATTTCAGACAAAAATTAGACACATATACTATGTCTCACAAGAATTAATTAATTCCACAACTAAAACGGGTTACATTTTTTATGATAATTTCTGTTTCTTTAAATACGTATAAGTTGGTGAACGTTATTTTGCACATGTTAAAATTTTGTAGCCCCCCTAGATCTCTTTAAAATGTTAAAAAATGAGCTGTGAATTTTAACCCATTTGGTCAATATTAACCCGTGCCACCGAGAGGTTAAAGTTTAAATGGGAGTTAACATGGGTTTGGTCCTTTGCTAGAGACTTTGTTGCATAAATTTTTTTCTATATTTTAACGTGGAATACTTATGTTGTTGAAGTTGCTTAACACGAGTCTAATGCCAAAAAACTAATTTTAGTGAAGTTGACCGCCCTTTTAACAGCTGTAAACTGTCAAAAGTTTTGACAGTTTGAATTTTATCATATTCTTGTTCAGCATAAGTTTTCAAGGTAGGAAGATAAAAAGTTACCCCACAAAGTCTCTACAAATGTTAAATTTGTATGCGTAAACATGTGAATTTAACATGTTAAATCCCATTTAAACTATAATCTCTCGTTGTCACGGGTTAATATTGACCAATCCCTAGCTATAAGCATTTCAGAACTTTTAGTAGGTACTGCGAGTCTGGAGATTACCTCTTCCAGTTTTTCCCCACCCCGACGACACGCCTACTGCGCTGTGATTGGTTGGTGGCCATCTTGGATCACCTCTATTACGCTGTGATTGCTCAACGAGGCCACGCCTTTTGCCTTCTAATTGGTTGGCGGCCATCTTGATTCACGCCTACTGCTCCTTCATTGGTCCATTTTATCCCTTCCAGCTGTTCAGCGCCATCTTGAAACACGCCTACTGCTCTCTGATTGGTTTGGCCATCTACCTCTAGCGTTTAGTAACTTTTCGTTCTTTTCTCTTTCGAATCTATTAACTTTTGTATGTCGCTCTCTATCTCTCTCTCTCTCTCTCTCTCTCTCTCTCTCTCTCTCTCTCTCTCTCTCTCTCTCTCTCTCTCTCTCTCTCTCTCTCTCTCTCAAATCTAGGGACTTTTTATGTCGATCTCGCTTTAATCCAAATACTATTTTGTATCTCTAGGCGGTAACCGACAATCTAGGCCGAAAGCTGTATTACCGGTATGTGGTTAACAGATAACGATCGAATACAGAACGCATAACCATTTCTCTCGCTGATCTAGGGACTTTTCATGTCGCTCCTTCTCGAATCTAGGGACGTTTCTGTCTCTAGGATCTGGAGGATCCGTCTCTAGGTAAAAAATCGTTAGATTCGAAAGAGAGAGACGAACGAAGAGTCACTAAACGCTAGAGGTATGGATAAAAGATGGCCGCTGAGCAGTTGGAAGGGATAAAATGAACCAATGACAGAGCAGTAGGCGTGATTCAAGATGGTCGCCAACCAATCATTACGCAGTAGATGTAGACTCGTCGACCAGTCATAGCGCAGTAGGTGTGTTGTCGGAGCGGGGGAAAAACTGGAACGGGTAATCTCAAGTCCCGCAAAACCAACTATTTTCACTTATTTCAATGATTTCTAAAGTTATCGCAGTGCCACTTGATAGTTAGCTATTTTATTAATGTGTGAGCAAAAAAATTTTGATTCAGAGCTGGCCTTGAAAGAAAGAGATAGACATATCGATCATGTGAAATTTTGAATCGTATAAATTAGTTTATGTCCGATTGCATTATAAAGTACTGTTTATTGTATTGTTTTGCGGCAGTGAACTGGCTTATTATTGTACTGGTAAAATAAAGTGATAGTAGTAAAATAAAGTATGACAACTGTATATTACATGTCAAATTTTCTTCTGTCAAGAATAGATGTCAAATTTATAAACTGTTTTTTTTTTGATAATTAGCCAATTTTAGGAATCGAACATAAAGCTTTGTATGCAACTCTTACATAATCGGACCTTATAGACTCGCCCTTTTTATAGGCCTTGCTCGCTTCGCTCGCTCGGCCATAAACTGGGCTTGTCTATAATGTCCTACATTATGTACTTGGTACATAAATAGCTATTATTTAAACTGTCACTTTTTTAAGAGAGCTGCCAGATTACCCGTTTTTCAAACAAAAATTGGAAAAAATCATTTTTAATAATGGTATTCATATTTAATGAAGTACAAAAGAGAAATACGGTAAAAGTTTATCTGAGAAATGGTATAAAAATTAATGGAGCTTAGGTTTATTTTCCGAGGGATGCGTTTGCGGATTATCAAGAAGTGTTCCCAAATGAAGCCATCCCATATGATTATTTTTGCAGATCTGTTAAACGTTTTGTGAAGTTGTTCAGAGAGACAGGTAGTGTAAGCCGCAAAGAAGGGAAAGGTGGAAGAGTAGTTAGGAACCAAGTGATCATTGAAACGGTCATGCAAGTTATAGAAGCGCGCCCGCAGACATCTTTACGGCATCTGTAAATGCTACGCGTGCGCGCCATTTAAAGTAGATCCGTCAGTTAGTGTCTGAGTGTAATTCTCAATGATCTGTAGTAGTTCTACTATGTAACCTAAAATTTCTAAGGCCTTCTCTGAATCAAAATTCCGTTGCTCACACATTATAAATAACATAAGAAATGATATAAAGTAAATATTTATCAAGCAATAAGTAAATCAAACAACACAATATATATTATATAAACCGTAATTGACAAACGAGAGGTCTCTAAGGGAGGTAGGTCATTCATCTGAAAGGAACATATTTGCATTTGAGGTAAAGTGGAAACCGACATGTTAGCCATTATTTGCATAATTGCATTTACTGCATATTTACACGCTTAAAATGGTGAAGATGAATCCTTATTCAGTCTTTAAATGAGTAGCTTTTTTCATAGTGCCATAAATGTAAAATATTTCTAATGTGTTAAATTTGCAACTGACTTGTAATATTTCTTGCAATCGATTTACATATGCTACAAAAATCATTTTATGGGTACACTCAAAGAAATGATTTGAATTTAGTAACAAAGTTGAATTTGTTGGCTTAATTTTAGTTGCAGCAGCATAAAATTTGTTAGGGTGACAGAAAATATGTATTTCTATAAGATTTTACAACATAGCCACTTTGTCAGTATATGTCTTTTATGTTGAAATATGATCAACAGCAACAAATAGTATTTCCTTAAGAACAAATTGTTACAGTTAACTCAACATAAATCATGTTTTGTCAAGTATAAATCTAATCAATAACAAATATGTTACTGTAAAAATCAGATGTATAAATCCAACAAATAATTAACAAAAATAAAGCTGGATTACAGTAACAAATAAATTAGTTGAGGCTATTTAGTGGCATATAATATTTGTTGCAGTAACGTATATTTTACTCTTGTGGCAAATTATTTCTTTGGGTGTAAATAAAACGAAACGGGTACTATTGAAATCCAAAATAAAAAAGAAATTTTGATCGATTTTTAACCTGGGTATGTATTTGTTTATTTAGTATTATTATTATTTATGCTTATATATATATATATATATATATATATATATATATATATATATATATATATATATATATATATATATATATATATATATATATATATATATATATATATATATATATATATATATATATATATATATATATATATATATATATATATATATATATATGATATTCTTAACACCGGGGAAGATCGTTCTTGGCATAAAACACTTTAATTCAGTTCTTTCACATTTGACTAGAAACGTCAATTCTGTGGCGCTTTATTGACCTACCTAACTTCAAATTTGGTATTTCTTAAGAAGGTTATCTACCAGCTATTTTGTAACTTTAAACTTCAGATAACTTAAGAGCTTTCCATACTAAACACTGTGGGATAGAAAAATTTGGGGTGTGCAGTTTGCAGTAGTATTTAAGCTGGTAGTGGATACTTGTGCAAAAATTAATTACACCTGATTATTGTAAGTTGACGGATTGACTAAAATAAAATATTTTGCGTAGATAATGTTATGTTATAACAAAATAACCCATATACTGTTAAAATAAAACTTCCATAACTAATAATTACCGTTAGGTGTAAATGCCCCATCTTTTATTATAACATCTGTTAATATCAACACATATGCATATTTAATTAAAGTCTTTGCATCACACATCCCTTTCATACTATCGGATCATATTTCTAAAAAGTACTTTATTCACGTTAAGACATTCAGGCATCGATAAATTACATTTTATGTGACATACAACAACAATTTTTAAAATGCACGTAGATCTAAAAAAGGGTATCACATTTTTAAATTACGTTTGTACGCATTAAGGTAGATTAGTGTTACAGGGTCGGACTTGAAAATCAATAATGCTTTAAAATTTATTTTCTCGAAAACTATTCATTTGAAGAACAAACTTTATAAGGAAAATTTTCTCTACTCTATTCCACCTATCTACCATTCACTCAAAAACATTCAATTAAATTACACCCTGTACAAAACGAGTATTTTCAGTTATGAAACAGTTAGTAGGAAACGCCTACATGACTCAAATTTAAAAGTAAGAAATTATGTTTTTTATCATTCCTAATAAATATTATTTTGTACTAATTAGTGCTTTAATTATACAAATGGGTGTAACTCCCAAAAGACTAATATACGTTGACGTGTACATGAATTCAAAATAAATTATGTATACAATATTATAATAGCACCAGTAATAAAAAACTGTTTAGGGCGAATGCATAAATCGTCATAAATATAACGAGTTTCTTCTTTCTGTGCCATAAAGCAATATAAAACTAGCTTGAATTCTTTATGTCACTATATTGTTTCAATAAAGACTCCAATACAGTAGTAGTTAAGTAAAGGCAATCACAATGTTGCCCATAAGAGTTGAAAATAAAACAGACGTATAATATAAGATATCATAAAACCAATAAAACTGTCCTCTCAAGGGAGGCGAGCAAACGGCCAAAGCAACACTCTAGAGTTAAGATCCACATCCAGGGTAGTCTAGAGTCCGATCCTTTCTTGGACGAGTGCTCTGTATCGCAAAACGTGTTATGAGGATACGGAGTCGGTCATTGGCAGGCAGCACCAACTTCTGGGGTGAAATACCGATCAGAAAAGACACGAAACCAAGACGAATAAGTGGAACCGGGATTAGCGAATTACTTCAAATAGGAACTCATTTGTCTATCCAATGTGTAAGAGCCAAGATAAATGCTATTAGTCGCCATTAAATTTATCGGTATATTAGTTAAGCTTGAATAGAACGATTTGTTTGACAGTAAGGCTTTAATAAAGAGAGTTTTATTGCAATTTTGGCGTACTTAATGCAATTCCGAAGGGTATTTTTCCAAATCATTGTAGATATATAACTGATAACTTGAATTTACCAAACTTTAAATATCAAACATAAGGGAAGAATGTTCTTGGATTTAAGATGTACTAGTTTTTTACGCTTTAAGAAATTCTTCAAATTCAATAAATGAATGGATATTCTGCTGTGATGGTATGATTTGAAATGTAAGAATTAGAAAGTCTTGCATATTGGAAATTTTTTCTTATAACGGAAAATCTAAATATGTAAAATAAGTCTAAAGCCTAAAGTTATTCAAGTTGATTGCCAATTATATTCAAACATTAAAAATTAAAATTGACTTTATTCATGGTCAGCGAATTAAATAAAACTGCGTACTTTAAATTTTTGGGAAGGTGATCTACGTAATGGCATTACCAATATTATTTGAGTGATAAGATTGGAACTTCAAAGGCAGTAAGGAGTCTTACAGTAACTAGAATTTGGAGCAATTGTACCGCTAATGTAAAGACCGTATTCTAAAAACCTGACATTCTCTCACTAAAACTCAAACTATAACGTTACTAGATAAAGCCTTTTGAGTCAGTTCATACAAAATCAACACAAAACAATTAGTTTCAAACCTTGGTATCACAGATTTCTTTGATTTTGTACCTATATGGAAAGATTTTACAACCTTTTACTCAAGTAATGTTTGTATACGAACGTACAATAAAAATGATGAGGAACTTTCAAGTACAAAACCGCTCAAGTTCACAACCCTTCTTTCTAGAAAGTTCAATGGGGCCCAAAATTATGATAAAGCTCACAATTGTAAACCTAGACAATTTAATGTTTTTCCTAACCCAAAAAAGATATTTGTAATTTTCCATAAAATCATGTATATGGTCAGGTGAATTACCGGTTTTGTTACGTAGGCGAATAACAAATAAAACCATGGTTTTTCAGATTTTGGCTCCCATAATTATTTTAGAAAAATAGTTATTTGCATTATAAGTAAAGAAAAGTATTGTTTTTCTTTATGAATCGCCATGTTTCTAATCGAGGCATAGCCGAGATTAGAAAGGCGATGAGTAAAGAAAAACTTACTTTTCTTTAAGAATAATGCATAACATTTTTTCGGACACTGAATGGAAATTGAATACATTACACGTTATAAGAAACAATTATTTAAAAAATACGCGACAAGCTCGAGAATCAAATTGCCATTTCCATCACTGCAGCAACTAAAAAAAAAAAAGTAAACAAGTTTTGTTTTATCAAGTGTAATCGCGTGAAATCTTGTAAAAATGGAAATAAATAATGAAAATCATCCTGAAATATCGGCATTAGCGCTTGAAGCTGTTGCTAGTTTATTACCCTCGAAATCACGAGATAAATATGAGAAGACCTATAACATTTTCAACTCCTGGAAGACTTCAAAGAATGTAAGGGATATCGACGAAGAAGTTATGCTTGCTTTTTTTCATGAAAAGGTTAGTTTTCCTGAATACATTTATAAATTTTCTAGTTTTATTTTTATATTTGATTACAGGCTGAAAGGCTGAAATCTTCCACGCTGTGGTCAATGTACTCCATGTTGAAAAGTACGTTGAGAGTGAAAGAAAACGTCGATATATCGAATTATGGGAAGTTACAGTTATATTTAAAGCGCCAAAGTGAGGGATATAGATAGCCCCTGACGACACCTTTCTTATGATTAAAGTGGCGGTAGTTTTCGGTCTGTATGGTGCATGCCGTAGTCAGGAGCTAAGAAAGTTAAATGTGGAGGATATCGAGGATACCGGCTCTATTTTGGTTGTCACCCTCCATGATACGAAGACAATGAAGAAGCGCATATTCACCGTTATGATGGAAATGGGAGGCATTAATGAGATCGAGTTGTACAGGAGAGATATGTAAGCTTGTGTCCAAAACATATCAAACACTCAAGATTCTTCATATTTTATATGAACAATAAATGTACAGTGCAACCTGTAGGGATCCACAGTTTCTACAAGATGCCGAGTAAAATTGCTCATTATTTGAAACTATCCGACCCAGACGGTTACACTGGACACTGTTTTCGTCGAACGTCAACTACTTTTCTTGCTGAGGGTGGAGCGGACATCAGGAGGCTCAAAAATCATGGAGGATGGCGATCAAACACGACCGCAGAAGAAGCATACAAGAAAGCATTAACAATAAAATGACGACTTCAAAAATGATTTTTAATCAGCCATCATTGTCAAACAGTGAATGCCAGAGTACATCACATTTTGTCTTAGAACCTACTGCATTACAGTTGGCTCCAACGTGTAGCGATTCATCATTTTCTACATCAAATGGAGGAGCTAATCAGGAGGTTTTATCAAAATCGTCACTATCATTTAATGATTTGCAATTACAACAGTGTTCAAGTATAAGTTTCTCTAGCGTTAATAATTGTACGTTTAATATTTATTCCAATAAATAATTAATAATTAATAATTAATAATTGTTCATTTAGTTGCTATAAAGAAATGGTTTCTATAAAGAAAAGAGATACTTTTCTTTACGATTTGTAATAAAGAAATGTATTCAATTTCCATTGAGTGTCCGAAAAAAGATCTTATTGAGTACTTTAGCATTCTGTGCTGAATAGTTTTCAAGATGTAAGCGATTTTCTGGAGTAAAAGATTAACCTTGGAAATGTCTGGAATTGCTGTCAGTGTATAAAAAATAGATGAAGATTCTGCAAGGGACTTCGATTCGTTATGATAATAGCTGTCAAAAGCCAAATTAATCTGAAGAATCACTGCCAGATGTAACGGACAGAAATTCTCGATTTATTAAAAATATAATTTTGTATGCATAACTGATAAAAAACCTTAGTGCGGCCCTGCACATATTAGTATATTTTAGTCGAGTTAAAAGTGCGATGATATTCAGATTTATCTTATGTTCTTTTAAATACCAGGGTCACCTTTTCATGTTTATGTACAGATAAAAAGATCTCGTAGACATCATTTTAATGTATTTGCAGTCCTTGTAAAATATCAAAGATTAATTTTGAAGTGTTCCCATGGTTCTAAAAGTTATTTTGCAGGAAAGATTAAAATGCATTTAGCTTTTATTTATGGCTTCCTGTGCATGTCTATCGGCGAATTTTGTATAAACAAACTTCCAATCCCAGACGTATAAAGTGCGGCCACATGTGGATTATGGTGGCTTACGCGTCAAATTTTTGTTCTAGAATCATTTCGAAGCTTTCATATGCTTGTTCCTCATTGGGTTAAAAAAATCACTCTATTTCGCTATAGGTTAGCTTAAAATCTTACTTCTTTTCAATATTTAGAAAGTTGTACAGATTCGATCTAAAAACTTCAGTTGGGCAGTGGGTCTCGTACCCTAAAGTAGCTTCCAGTTGGACGGTGGGTGTTTACCCCAAGCTGGCGGGTTTGCCCCAGCATTTTGTTTCCCGTGCTATTATCGTGTGTAAGCTATTTCAGACTTAAATAATTATAGTCCAGTTTAGAACAACACTACTTTAAATGTTATACAGTACCGATTTTCTTGTTAGAAAATTAATCCGGTGCAGGATTATTCCGCAACTTTAGTTCTAGTGCAGTGTTAATTCCCGTTTATTTGACCTTTGATGGCTTAATAGAATTTTTTAATGCTAATCAACAGTGAATTTTGAATTAAACACATTAACTCATTTAATTAATAAAAACTTAATAATAAGAATACGTTGTTTGTTACTCAACAAGTAAAATAACTATCTTCGAGCAACATTCAAGTAACTTAACCACCGTTCCCGTTAATAGTAATAATAATAAAGAATTTATTACTAATAGTAGTTATGGCAAAAGTTCATGAATTTCGTTAAGGCTGTTTTACCCGATTCTGAAGATAGGGAAACGCAATGTAAACTATTTATTTATTTATTCAATAACCGCTCAATATTTTTTGATCGGGTTTTTACCAAAAATTTACCTACAATGTAGTGTATGATGTAATGTTTTTAAAAAATAATTTTTAACGTTTGAAACCATAAAAAACTTAATTTGCAATAGGATCGCTTACTATGCTTTTATTCATTTATTTATCAACGTATATTTTTTTAAACATTTTTCCCGTAATCTGTGCGTCAAATGCTATGATGTAATGTAAAGATTTTTTTTAGAAACGAAAATTTCAACTTTAAATTAAGTTTTTTATGGTTTCAAACGTTAAAAATTATTTTTTAAAAACATTACATCATACACTACATTGTAGGTAAATTTTTGGTAAAAACCCGATCAAAAAATATTGAGCGGTTATTGAATAAAAACCGAGTAAGTTTACATTGCGTTTCCCTATCTTCAGAATCGGGTAAAACAGCCTTAAGACAATATAGTTCAGAATTCAGAAAATTTGTTCTCGTTTTGGTTCTTCAGGTCAACAGTTTGATAGTGAAAACTTATGTGTTATGGTCATTATTGTGGTTTTTGTGAAACGCGAGCCTTCTGTTTGTACTAGAAATTTATGAAAATGTAGGAGATTTGTATTGGGATTACTTTCTTGTTTATCTAAGTTTAGTTATGTTTAATTTAATAGTTGGTTTGGGATCCTGAAATATTTTTAGAATATGATGAATTATTATTGTATTATTTTGAAACAGAAAACTTTTCTAACATGTTTCATTTGTGTATTGTATTTTTAAATTTTTCTACCTTATTTAATATATAGATTTCAAATTAAATTATCGTATGATATAGTTTGGCTCAACAAATTGCTGATGCTTTTGTCAATTAAAATTCAGTAGTATCGTTTGATATGTGATTGATTAAATTAACGTCAATTTTAAATGAGGAATCTTTCCAAATTGAGATTCTGTCAACATCAATTTGGTGGCGCTCAACATGTTTTTAAAATTTTTTTGTTTGTTCCTGATACCATTAATTAATTAGAAGCTTTAGGGGTTAACACCCACTCCTGTATTTAAATTTGCAAAATGGAGATCTCAAGAGCCGGTGCATTTATGAGTTGTGCAGTACGTATTAAATTTTTTTGTGTTAATATAAGTACGTTTCAATGTCGCTCATCGCGGGACTTTGTTTTTTTATGATGATTTAATATCGCCCATCGCGGGGCTTTGTTTGTGTTTTGTATGTTGTTTCACAGATTGTTGTAGTGTTTTTGTAAACACATTCTGATTAGTGATTCTGTTCCATGAAGCTGTGCTTAGTAATTTTTGTATCATGTTTAAATTCAACGTGGTAAACGTTATTAGGAAATTTTCTATTTGCAATGTTATTTTCCTATACTAATAAATCGCTTATATATTGGAAATTATTTAACACAGAATACTAAGCTGGAATGTTTTGAACAGTACTCAAGAAGTTAGAAGTTAGCAAAAAGAGAGTGTTGTGCTTTGGACCGATTGCACCTTTGCCCGAACTCGGTGACACCCCTTCACATTAATTTGTGATCAATTTGATGTTTGATAACATATCAGAAAATGAGCGACAAGGACATAACCTGATAAAAATAATAAACTTAAACAGACGGGGTCTTTGGTTGCGTCTACAATGGCAGACTGCAATGGTATACCTTTTTGCATGTAAGATTGATATCAGTGATATTTTACGCACTGGCTAGGCACATAAGTCGTGTGGTATCAAAGAAAACTCTCATTTCTTAGAAATAAGTGATAATGTAACTTAAGAGACTATAATAATTAATAATAATTGCTACAACCCATAACCTTGAAACCAGGCCCCAGAAACTATAAGCTTGTGCGGGAGGGAGGGGGCGATTATTATTACGTAGGCCCTACGTGAGGCTGCAGTCGACTTACAGATGGAACAGCGCAAATCCCACATTTGTGTCATAGCTAAGGAAAACTGCAGAAAACATTAACCAGATCTGCCGGCACCGGGAGTCGATCTCGGACCGCTTGGGTGAAAGTCCAGCACGCTAGACATTACACTACCAAGACTACTAGAAACCTAAGTTTTGTCATTCAAATTAATGTTTTTAGTTCGGGAAATGTTCGGGACATAATTCCCAGGAATTATTTAATTTTTAGTTGAGACACGGAACTTGTGTATACAAAGTATTCATCTAAAATTCTGAAGTTCAATGAATATTCTTAGTTAAATTTAGTTTTAAATTTGTTTCAATTTCTTAAACAAATTATTGATTAAAAAGACAGTTCTAAACAAGATGGCCCCCTTACACAAGTGTGTTTTTTTAATCCAATATTTTCGAAAGAAACTAGTAAACAGCCATACAAATTATTTGCAACTTGTCTATAGATAATAATCAATAAAGGTAAAGGCGATGGTAAAGGGGATTAGTTTGAGAAAGAAATTAAGCATTAAACTTGTACCATTTTCTTTTTGCAAATTATTTATTGTTAATGTGGATTTTTTCATAGATTTCATTACACTGTATTACAAATTTATCGTTAAGACGACAGTGTGTCTTAACAATTGTATACAGTGTGTTTTTACTATAGTTCAGAATTTGGATTAATATTACTAATTTAAAAAAGTTAATATTCCAGATGTATACAAAATAGGTGGTAGTATATGCAAAATATGGGGAAGTAGATAATTTAGAAGTCTTAAAATCTGAAAAGCTGATAATTATGTTCATAAATATTTATGACCACTCAATAAACCAATAATAATAAAAGTTATGGGTGCAATTATTAGTAGGTACTTCTAGGAAGTAGCAAAGCGGTTTACAGGAATACAATATACATATATAATTTCTATTTCATGCAAATTTTGTTTAATTAAGTAACAATAACGAAATTAAAGTAAAAAGCTGCATTGCCCGTCTTAATTCCCCTCAGTAATTAGTCTAATGCACTATCTTTATCGTATAGTGTCGAAGTCTAAATGTGCATTTGTCGTGCGGTTAAAATTTACAATCGTCCATATACAATCAAAATAATAACGTCGCTCATTATTTCTTATAATAACATAGTTGGGCAACTGATTTATGTTTTTCGTATATATTTCGTGGGCGGCTTGCGGGTTTTGGTTATCGGTTGCAGTCGAGTGCCCTTCTTTGTTCGATTGGGTAACGCACTGTAAGATAAATAAAGAGAAATTTATTCTTTACTATAGATGTTTTTCTGAGTAATAGAATAACAAATACGTTAACATAAATTAATTGAAAGTGTGGTCGTGTCTGAAGCTCTTAAATAATTTTAAAAAAGTACACCTACAGATTTTGATATCCGGTTCCCAGAATTGGGAACAAGAATGTTTCTCGCGTGAATCGGTCTCTACAGGCATTTTAACATAGGTTTACCTAAGAACTTCAATTATTGAAAAATTGAGAAAGGGACGTTCATAAACCTAATCTTAACGTGCAATTGTTCAAACGTTTTGGTGAAAAACGCATGTGCTAAAGATACATGGAAGATTTTCACCAAATTATCATCGTAAAATTATCAAAATGGCTTAAACCTGCATACAGCATAGCAAAACTCTTCATTTCAGTTCATTTTACATAATATACATTAGGCAAACCATCATAACCAGACATAATTTAAAATGTTTAACTTTCGTTTAACCAACAGGAAAACAAGTAAAACAAAAATAAAATCGTTTATTATGTAGGAGAGAAATAAGTAAGGCGTAATTAATTTATCACAATGTTATAAATACATTAAATATATTTCTAGCTATAGGTGTTTTTTGTAGTTAATACTCTGGTGATAGCTTCTGTGCAATTGAAAGAGTTTAGAAAATGAGAATATAGTGGATTTTACGATAATTGAAGTGTTTTATTATAAACAAAATTATCACATTCACATTTTTAGCAAATGGCCATTAATATACCCGATTTACAACTTACAGCCTAAAGCCGAAGACAGCTGGTAAATTTCCCGGCCTGCGTAATTGCCGAATAAAATTAATTAAATTTGTTCTGATACAAGCTCCTACACATTTACTATATCTCCATGCCTACCTCTAAGCGCCGGTGTCCACATGCGGGAATTCCCGTTGCGAGCTCGCTGCGGGCCCGCAAATGCGGTCTACGATACTATAAGTTAAATGGTGCAGTTCACACATAGTGCGTCATCCTTGCGAGCTCGCAGCGAGCATCTTGCGGGCGTTTCTTGACGCAGATCCCTACAGCCCCGCAAGGTTGACGCAGCCGCAAGTACGGGATCAAGATACCTTGTTGTATATTGGGCGGTTCACACATGCGGGCGTTTGACGCAAGAATGGTAATTGAATTAACAATGGTGAGTTCTATAATTTTGAAGAATTATTGGATATTCAGCTGTTTATTGGTGTTATTTGTCAAAATTTAATGAAAAGGATGACAAGTATTGTTAAGTGAAGGGAAATAGAAAGCATTAAGCATGTAGTTAAAATTTAAGTCATATGTTTTTAAACCTTTTTATTTAGAAATTCATTTTTGGTTAACGTTTATCTTCTTAATATAAATAACTAGGGTTTTTAAACATATTTCTGATAAAAGTCTATAAAACTACTTACTACCGGAAAATAATTCTGCGGCATTCGGGTTACTATTGTGGGTGTTATTAAATTTAGAAATACCTACCTGCTTATGGGGGCTATAGGGACAGCTTGTAAATTTCGGTTTATTCGATTTATAAATTATTTGAAAAGTGTTTTTGAAATCTAACGTAGCACAAGCGATTGTACATCAACCAATATTATAATAAAATAGCGAAAGTGATTTCAAATTAGTTTTTAAATCTAGTATTTAAGTCAATTTTAGCTATCTTCGACAATAGGACTTTATTCTTATTTAAAAAGAAAGTTTGAATCAAAAGTAGAATACTATTGTCCAAGATAGTACCTACAAAATTAATTTGAAAGGGCGTTCGGTATTTTATTATAATATTTGTTGATATACAATCAATTGTGCAACGTTAGATTTCAAAAAAACTTTTCAAATGATTTATAAATCGAATAAAGCGACATTCACGACCTTTCCCTAGCCCCCTTAAGATCTTTACTACATACTAATTATTACTACATATATTGTAGTTGTATTGCTTTAATTATGCTTTTGGTATGAAGAATTATGGGACGAACCTTAGTTCAGTTTTATTTTGTGTGTTTGTATACTTTCTTAATAAACATTGTCTTAAATTAGAAACGTGTTATTTAATTATACAAAACCTTCGCAATTATCTTTAACAACAAAATAAACATTTTGTAGATAGTATAAGCAAATACAACTCGTTTTCTGCAATATACATCTATTTCTGGTGGCAGTAGATTGTTTACTGTGCGTCATTTCACCGTGTAGTGTGAACTGATTTTTGCGGGCCCGCAGCGAGCTCGTTACTATGAGAAACTTACATCAAAACTGTAAACACAGGAAAGCGAGTTGAAATATGTTCTAATTACAAAAAAGAAGTGGAGGTAATATATATCTTGAGTTGTTTTCTGATTATCTATCTTTGCGGTTTAGAACAAACGTGTTGCTTTGTTTCAAAAGTTTTGCGAAGCAATTATGGATCACGCTGTATAATTTGTAATAGCAGTTACAAAATTTTAGGCATTTTGTCTAATTCTACTAAATAATAAAACATGCTAAGTCGCTCCACTTGAAAGCTTAGTTTGAAAAGATTATATGTCAGAGAGTAAAGGTGGATGATACATCGCATAATAGTTTATGAATCCCTCCCCAGTTCCAAAGGCGAGTAAACTGAAACCCGACTATATCGTCAAATTATTAAAGTCGGCAAAATATATAAATTTTAGTTGTAAGAAACGAGTTCTTCTCTATAGGTGGTAACAGTAACTACATATTTTTTAAAACTCCTCTATGATTAAACATATATGGAGTGCGACGCCGATTAACCGTGGAAGTCGGGGCTTTTATGTACCCTGATAATAAAAAACATGGATAATCCAAAACTTGTTATCTATATTTCTCGGATGTAACACATTGTTTAAGTTGTAAATAATTGTGAAGGGTATAATTAAACAAATGTAAAAGTAATGCTCTTGAATTTTTCGTATTACACTACATTTCTTGAAACGGGGCACTGAAACACTAATCAACATCCACAAAGCAGGCAGTATGTGAAATTGTTTCTAAACCAGCAGTTCTACCCACACCGCTCAATTTATCTCCAGACAACTAAACGTAAATCGACTGCCACTTTACACTGTAATAATGCGATATCAAATAAAATTCTATCCTTTAAAATTAACGATATTGTATTATAAAATTATTAGTATGCCATTTGCATATGAGAATTGCCTGTATGAAATAATAGTAAATATAGAATTGTTAAGCATATTAATGCTTTTTATTTAAGATGTCTGGGAGTTACTTTACTCTAATAATTTTATAGGTAGTATTAGTGCTGTTAATTCTAAGAATTATGTTAATTGGACGACAAGAATTAAGTATTCATTATCTTTGAAATATTGCACTTAATTTTAGAATGTGTATAAGAAAAGGTATTGTTAATATTTCACTTTAATTATCTTGTGACTAATTTGAGATTTTATTCACGTTCATAAAAGGTCTTAAAATATAAGGAATTTTGTGGAATCGTAATAGCCAATCATATTAATTTAAAAACACTTACATTAGAATAAATTTTAGCAATACTTTTGATAATTAACAATATTTAGAGCAAAAAAATGTAGATCATTGTAAAGATATTATAACCATTTCTTATTTCTATTTTAACTAATTATTGAATTAAAATAATGTATTCGAAGCCTATAAATAAATAATTATACAGAACATTCCATTGTCCAACATGTTTATGGTGGATATAACAGCAATGCTATTACTTTTGCAGGTTCTTAGTAAATTGCTGACATTACCTCCTACGCTGACGTTCCATAAAATGGAGTAATAAAAAGTTACTTATAAATAAACGAACAGTTTTTCAGTTGCGGAACTCCAGAAATAAATAATTGACAATTTAATTAAATTTTGTGTTTCCATTTGTTAATCTCTTTTACTCTCTAAATTAATTTAATTAAATCAGATTTTATAACCTTAAGAGCCTATTAAGGTTAATCACTGATTCGTTGAGTTTGCGTCTGTTACAACTTTATTCAAGTTGGCCTTCATTTCCAAATGTATGTGAGCTAGATGCTAGAATGCTGATTCAGAAGTGGTGTAAAGTCAGTTGTCAAATTGTCTATAAAGTTCAAATTTTATTTTTATTTGAGACGTTCCTATCAAAATAAGCATATCCACAAAGTGGAACATTTAGGCTTCTACGTTTTTCTCTCGATATTTTCAAGATCAAAATTTTGTGATTGAATCGCAAGTTCGAGGGGTAGAAAATACCAGGATGTAATTTTATTTATGGCGCGAACGTACCGAATCCCCTCTGTACCGGTAAAGATATCCGGGGACAGCCGGAAACTTGATAAGACTTTATGGAACAACTTTACTTTCAGAACGAGATTTTCTGATTTTCTTGATATTGCGAACAAGCAACCACAATTTAGTGACTCAAGTATTGGGAAATATTTCCGCATATAAAATGCAAAAGTTAGGGAAAATCGCGTAACAAGCATAAATGGGACTAATTATTTTTCTGTTTTTAGTGCGTCATGATAACCTGTTCGTGTTTCTTTAAAGTTTCATGTTTGCGTGTACTGGAATAAATAATAAATAATTACAAAATTTCAAAATTCGTTATTAAGATTCTGAGTAAATAAAAACTTGCTATTGATGTATTACGGGCCAAATTACAGTTAAAAAATGTGTATTTAAAACATTTTTTTTATTTCATTGTTTTCACTAAATATAGCCCAGTCGTTACAAGCTTATTAAAAAAATACAGTATAAAACACTAAAAATTAAGAAATATATACGGAACTGGGCTGCTCTGTTAATATTTACTAGTAGGCCATGGAGTTAAATAAAAATAGTTACAACAATTTAAAGCTATTTTAGTTAACAGTTGTGTTATCAATATCCACCACACGTTTCAATTTGCTACTCAAAAGTGATCATTTTTAAGTTAAGTTACTGTGCGTTTGAATTTAGTTGAAAGAAAGAATCTACGAAATACTTTTATAACAGGCAGTTAACTTACGAGTAGTCATGAAACTTTAGTGACAGCTTTTGGTGATGTCGTTCCTTCAGTATCCAATGTTAATCATTGACTTTGAAGGTTTTAGCGACGTCGAAATCTGTTAAAAGATGAAGCAGGACCTAGCAGACATGCGTTTGTGACTAGTCCAGAAAATGCACTCCGCTTGGAAAAGTTAATTAAGGCCGTATAGCGTTGCAATCTATTAAAATGTTAATTTAAATTTTCAATTCTAATTGTTTAGGATTCACACATTGCTTAAATTCCTTTTTTTCTGTAAAGTTCAACAGCGCTGGTTTGCGCCGAGCTTTGGGAATGATGTAAGATTTGGAGCAACATTTGTCGGTGTCGTGCAAAAAATGTCCACTAGGCAGTGGAAATTGTGATGATCCTTACAAAGCTTGCTTAAAACGCCTAGGTCGATTACAATCACAATTTGATTCAAGGGAATTAACTCATTTGGTCTTTTGTGTTGGGGTAAGTTCCAATCGCTTCATTGCGGAACAAATCTGTGATGGTATGCTATTTTTTTGTCAACGTGAGCTAATAATGTAATTATCTTGCACAATCTCTCAATTTTAATATAAATTAAAATAATAAAACCATTTATCCTTAAGAAAACTGTATCATTATGACCGTTGTATTGAAAAAAACTTTTCATAGTTAAGGAAGGTATCTGTACATCAAGCGGTAGTTTGAAATTTCTAAAAGTTTCTAGGCATTTTCGTTTAGGACTAAATTGTTTTCGTTTAAGAAGTGATATTTTTTATGGGAAAAGATCATTGTTCTTTAGGAAGAGGTCTCTTTCTATTTCCTCGCCCTCATGTTGTACATTCAACTACATACAAGCTTATAACACCACTGGAAGACAAATAGGGCGATTGACCAGGTAAGCAATCAGGTATAGGTTAGAATCTTTTTTTTAATCTTATAAATGGAGTGGTTGTCATTTTGGAAATCAAGTTGTTGTTTGCGAAAATCAATTAGTGAAATCTGTATTTTACCCAAAATATTTATTGAAAGCATTGGTGTGTCGTTTTATATATAAGTACAGTTTTATCTATCGCATGCAAAATTATCATCAATTATTATCACTAACCTAAGTTATGTTATTACTAGAGTAGGATAGCGCAGGATGCTTTAAATAAGTACATATACATAACACAACTGTCTCAATATTGTAAAGCAATTTTCCATTTAAATATTTAACCTCATTCCATTAAATAGACTTTTTAAACTGTTTAAAATGCAATAAAGTTGTTATATGATTCATAACTGTATGTATAATTTTTTTAAATCTTATTATGAATTTGATCATACTAATTTATGTATTTCTGATTGTTAATGTGCCAATATATTAAAAGAAACTTGCAACTTGCAGGCTGTAACGAATTTATTTGATTTAATTGTTATTGGGCTAAAAGTAAATAAGCTGATCATCCGTTGCAATTCTTAACCGCTCGGATAAGCCACTGACTTATGCAAACGCACGTGTCACTTCTATTGGCGTTTATTCTGCGTTTGCTGTTCCGTTTTATTCCTACCATTTCTCCACGGCCCTCGAGTACCTATAAAATAGAGTACGCTAACCGATTTATTTGGTTCCTTCCCAGAACCCGAAACGAACCGGACCAACCACCAGAACCAGCAGCAGACCGGTCTACAAGGGATCTAAGAATAAAGACTCTTGACCGTAGTTCCTTTCTCGTTCCTATTTCCACCCACTTAACTGTACTTCATCCGAGATCTCGTTGTGCGTGTGCCTGAGTGTCTCATCCTGCTTCCGCTCTTTTTACCGTTCCTTATCCGAGACTTCTGTTTCAAAGCTCCAATGAAACAATTACTAGTTACTAGTAAATACTATGGATATCTTTAACATTTGTAGTTTATATTTACCTTTAAAATTTAAACTTATTGTCATTTGAAAATATAAAAAAGTTTTTTATTGCTTATTCAATAATTTAAAGGTAAAAAATAGTTTACTCATTAAATGTTTAACCCATAAAAGAATATTTTAGTGGAATTTGAGACTTCAAATCGTTTTAGCACAAATGTATATGTACTTGAATTGACTGATAATTTAAAAAGTCGAATACTTGATTAATCACGTTACTATAAAATGATTAACTTAAATCGTAAGAAATAAACAACCGCTTGAAATTTAATAATTATTGATGCCTGATCACATTAAAAATGTTACCTGTTCATGTCGCTGGTAATGTTACTAAGTATGGTGGAAATTCTTTATTTTAAAAGTAACTCTATCAAATAACAAGTGGTTCTAGCAAAACGAACCTTTTTACTTATTTAATCTGTCTTATGTTTTTATGTATGTACTTATTTTTTGTACGTATTCATTCGTACGTATTCGTAATTTTTTCAGAATATCTAATAAGTAAAACAATGGAAATTGCATAATAAATAATTTATTATTTGAGAAACACCATCATTTTATGAATTAAATATTTAATTTTTCGTTTTACGTATTTAAATAATTAATTTGAATATAAACGAAATAATGGAAACACATTTATCTTTACATTAAGTGCACAATTTTCTAACAAGAAACTGCAAAGCTATCAGTAACGTGCGTGATCTGAATTTTTTCTACACCTCATTTTGTTGCGACCATTCTTTTCTATCCACCCGATTTATCATTGTAGGAAAAAAAGAAACCATAAATCTATTGGTTATTTGCTATATTTTACTAGTATTCAATTAATTTTTCTGTTTTTAAAATTGCCCCAATTGTGAGGATCATAGATATTTTATTATTTCGTCCAGCAACATTCTATAATAGAAAGTTACATGAATGATAGGGTCGTGTTTTGCTTGTAGGGCCACCTTTTTGATTGTTCTCTGTCAACAGCAGCAGATAGAGATGTGATAATGTTGTTTACCCAGTCCAATTTCAGAGCGTCTCCAGAGTTTTTTGTCACTAGACCAGCACCCCATGTTGTATACTTTTTCTTACTTATCACCCCTTCAAATTTTGTTTACTATAAAAGTTGAAAAATATCTTTTGAATGCATTTGTAGCGAAAAAGGAAAATAGAATTTTAAATTTTGCATCGCAGTTTCAAGATTTAACGTAGGATAATAGATTATGGTATAAATTAATAATATTAAAATGTTATATAATTTTATTGAATGAAAGCTTTCTGCTTCAATTTTTATAATTCAAACAATGCAAGGAGTATACACGATCATGCAATTTTTCAATCAGTTTAGGTTTTGATGTCACGTATCGCGTGTTTCGATTTGACACAATATTATAAAATTGATGTTCTTATCAGTGATATATAAAACAGCTTTGGTAGTTTATTATGAACGTCGAGTTTGATCTAGGTTAAACAATGATTTTTCGAGATTGTCATTTGCAGTAAATCAAACAAGTAAAATATTTCTAAATAACTAATAATAGTAAATATTTATCTGACATTAATGTGGAAATGGAAGCAATAATTGCAATGTTTATTTCGGTTACAATATATTCAGATACAATGGTTTGTAACAATAGCAGTAACAGGTGATGTGTACGTATAATTAATTTTAAATTAGTTATCCTGCTGCAGGGTTATGGTGTATATAAATTCACTACAATTTATTGTGATTTGCTGATTGAATTTGTTAATTATTACTGAATATAGTAATGTGTAAACCAATAATCTCCCATCAACCACAGTCATTTACAAATATACATTTACTAAATTATTATAATTGCTCTAACCAGCTTTAAATGGATCTAATTAAATTAAATAAAATTGTCAGATTATGAAACAATAATATCAGTATTCTTTTACAGGTTAAAACCCACTAATCAAACTACAGATTGATATTTTGCATTTATGCAACAACTGTAAAACTTACGCATTGTGACATCTTTAAAACCGTAATTCTATTGCTTTGTTCGAGTTTGCACATTTTTATCTTATACCCCTGGGATTCTGCAAGTGAAATGGAATAAAATTAAATATAGAGGTCTCTATGGACATACATTCCTTGGAGACTATTAAAAACCACACAAAACCGTCTGGCGGAACTGGCCAGAAAACGGCTGCCATTTTAAATTTTAACACATTCTACAAAAAATCGCCAATAACTCGATAACGACACATTTGGTCGAAAAAAATTAATAGTAAAACAGTTTTAGAACTAAAAATACTTTCGATTCTATGTTATTTGTTTTACCTTACCGTGAACATGATGCTTTCTAAATGCCGATCCATTTTCCTTAAAAATCAATTGTGATACTTTTTCAAAATCGAGTTTTAAAACTGGAACTCGAAAATTAACAGTTTTCTTAAAAAATATTTAGAATAAAAAACTTTTTAAATAAAATAAAAATAAAAAAAATTAATATAATGATAAATTAAAAATAAAAAATCAATTAAATTACTAACCTTTTTATTTTTATTATTTTGAGATTTCTCAGTTCTTTAATTAAAATTTAAATTTTGTTTTTGACTCAAGTCAAATTTTATTATTGTCACGTGGGGTTTTCGTGACTGAGAGACGTAGTCAGAGGTAGGGTTAGACAGTAAACACAAGTCATAAACACATCTATATACTAAACAATAAAACAGTAGGATACAATGTATACATTGAATTACAAATAGGTATGAGGTCAGGCAAGTCTTCCTAAATCTAAGACTAACATGAGGGCGATCGAGACAACCCTGTACTAGCATTAGGTCCTACAACTAAGCGTAAGAAACCCGGTAATCTGGGTTCCTAGAATACTACAACTAAGCATAGGAAGCCTGTTACAACCCCCTAATAACTAAGCAGAACTAAGCAGTAGAGGATCAGGTAATCAATATCCCAAGGTATCAGATTCTAGATCCCCTACTATTAATTAATAAAAAGGTTGCTTACCCGCTTGCTTCTGGATGTGGCTTCTTCGAGTCATGGCACTGATTGAATTCTAAGCCAGGGCAAGCGGGTTTATATACTGTGTAAAGCGGAAGACATTAGCATCTTAATGTGAAACGTAGATGCTGTGCAACGAGCGATTCTGGGGAGTCGTTGGTGTTTTCTTGTTTGATATTCAGCTGTGGGTTGCTGTGGTGACAGAGTGGTGGTCGATCGCATGTTGTGCTGACAAGAGGAAAGAGAGCCGCTGGCTCGCGTGCGCGACGTGGGTCGATCACATGACCATTAGGAGTTCTTCGAATAACAGCAGCTGTCTTGCGTGTGCGATAAGCATTAAACTAACGTATGTTACGGCAAAATGCACTAGCCTTGGATGATAATTGCATTAGCTGGAATGCAACGTGCGGTTTATATTATCATATAAATGACGAGTCGTAGGCGAAGCGGCTCGCAGCTGCTTGAATAACGTGGGCAGCTGATCGTAACCTTGCACGATATTTGTACCAAACGGGACGTAAGTTGAGAAATTATAAAAGTAAAAGTTCAGAAATTGTTATTAAAACTTACTTTTAAAACTGGCGCTCTAAAAATCACATCTCTATTATAGCTTCTTGACAAGCTTTAGAGAAATACCCATCTCTATTAAATCATAGACACGCCCAATTCGCAAATGACAGGTGGCCTGAATTAAATGAAGACAATTATCAGTCATTGTAATTTAGTGAGTCCAATTAAATAAATCCAATTTGTTCTTTATAAAAATATCTTCGTTACTAGAATTCATAAACAGGTAGGTTAGTGCTTTTATAAATGTTCATTAAATTTTATAATAATTCTTAATCACCCATGTAGGAACTGCCAGTCTTGACAATAGGCCCCAGCTTGGCTGAATATTGGATAACCAAATATCGTTATTTCAACATTGGTCGAAACCTAGGCCAACCTTCACATCCCACGCCTCGGCTGCTTTGTCGTGGCCCAAGGGTCAACCAACGTCTATGTACCAATGCTAGGCTCTCTAATCTCTACCCAAGTCAGAGCCAACATTCAGCGCCCTAGTCTCGGTTTCTTACTGTTTGCCCAAGCCCCAACCAATGCTAGTGTTTTCAGACTTGGTTTCTTACCCTTGAACCAAGTTTGGGCCAATCTACACATATTCTACCAAATCAAGCTTGTGAAGTTTTCTGTCTTTATTATATCAGATAGTAATTAATTAAGAGAAAACTATGAGAAAAGTTAAACTAAAATATACCTACATAGATTATAATTATTATTACTAAATATAAATTCAGCTTTCAAATTTTTGCGCGCTTTGTTTCTTCGAAACAAGCACAGACATGACAAGTCAGTAACGCGGCAGCTACAGGGGGAAGCCTTTACCGACGTGTTAATCAGTGTTCATCCGCCTACCATGAGTGATGTTACGTTTAACTGTTTTGTAATATTATTAATAAAATAATGTATATGAAATAAAAAGTGTTTATTTAAAAACAAAGCTACGCTAATAAGAATAAATACAATTTTTAGTAGTAAAAATTAAACTTGTATGCTTGAAAACAATTTTTTAAGTTACTTTTTTTTTAATTTATTTGTTAAAAACCTAAATATTATTAATTTCGTATAAAATCAGTCTCAGCCTTGTTCTTGTGTCACAATTTTTTTAAGTTACGTTGTTATGTTACTAATAATTGAACGAATTAAAATAATTGGTAATAATTTAGAATGTTTGTGTTACTTTGTTTTCTTCATCAAAGTTATTTCATACAAGTCTTAATAAGCTATAGTACAATATTAAATATTAGGTTCGTCTCATACTCAAAGGTCAGTAATAACCCGGAGCTACCGTTGGATTCCGAACCTATCGTTGGATTCATAACCTACAATCACTGATTGTCAGCCATGATACCACATTAATATTTAGAATGGCCCAGTATTGGTTATATACCTTGGGCCAAGACTCAGTATTAGCGTCGGTACTATATTGGTTTTCACTATTGGGCCAAGATGTATCACTAATCTAGGGCCATGACTGATTAACAAGCTTGGCACGAAGTTATCATCCCGGTTTTAGACCAGTCATGGGCCAGTCTTGGATTTCAGGCTTGTACCAGAGTTGATAAGCATCGTCCCAAGCCTGAGCCAAGCACGGGCCCTTTGTTATTTCCTATATGGGCAGTTCGATGTCAATTAAATTCATTTTTTATTATTAATTGATTTTTTAAAAGTTTAAATTTTAATTAACTTGAAGAAAACGTTTATTATCTTCAACATTTTAACAAATTATATTATTTGAAGTTATTCTTAACCTTATTGTTACCTTAAGTATTATTTTAAAAGTTAACCTTATAACCTTACTTTATGAACTACATTTTAACTTTACTCAAATAAAGCTATTAAATTGTTTTTGGAATCCACTTATGTTTATACAAATTTACAAAACAATTGAATTTTTCAAAAACAAAACCCTTTTTATTTATTCAATAAGTTTAATTATGATTATCCAAAATATAAGATCCAAAGTTTAAATTAAAGTTAGAAAGAAAGTCCTTTTTTCCCGAGTATAAAAATATATAACACCCCAGGCTTATATTATAACTCCACATTTGAATGTCAACGACACTTCAAAAACCTTAATACTAATTAACATAGTTTACATTAAATACGATTGCACGCTACATTAACTTATTATAAACATCTGCATCACGCGTTTAATTATTTTTAAAAAACTTTTAGAACAATTGTAAGTAGTTATACAACTAGAATCACGTGGATCTACTTTATGATTAGGAACGCAGGTTTTCAAACATGTTTTTAAGTAATTTCAACGAGAAACATACAGCTTTAAAATGACCTGCTTTGTTATATTCTAGATGAAATTATACTAATACATCACAAATTTAATAAATACTAGTGCGGACCAGTTTATATGCCAAAATCAAGACAAATAACTACCTTTATTACAGGACAATAAATACTGCAGTATCCTTTGTTTAAAGTAAGTGTATTTGTGTGCATGTTAATCTTAATTGCATCATATTATATCACATTATCAAATAAGGAAACCCATTTCGAAATTTATTTTAAGAATTGACGTTATGTATTTTGCTTAATCCGTAAGCTCCTACGATGAATGGCTTTTACCTACCAAACTTTATTAAACCCATTATATCTTTCAGGTAGCATATAAATATCATTACGATATAGAAATCAAAAACTCTTCTTTATTTAACACCATTCTGTTAGAAGTAAATCATTACTCAATTAATTATTATTTTTGAACTTGACAGAAAACTCTTATAATGTGAAATTCTGCAGTATATTTTGTTGAGGGAAGACTCGTCAGTTCAAAATTATTATCTTTGATATATTGCTTGCTCAGCATTTTCTTATAAAATATATACCTTTATCTATGACTGCTTTGATAACTGCATATTATATTGAATATTTGAGTGAAGTAACGTGACATATTACTTCACTAATAAAGTAATAAAATAAAAAATCCACTCTTTAAAATAATTCGTTTTAATTTCAAACTCAATCTTAATTAAATGCTATTATTGTTATAAATATTAATAACACAATTTTCCCACCTATTTATAGTAGGACAAGCCATTTCTGATACATTTTTTTCGATAACAGCTGTCGATGCAGTAGTTCTGTTATAGTATTTTTGTCACCCAGAATTTTTGAAGCAATTTGTTTTTTATTTTCTTCTGCCGTGTCTATATACCCCTCCGCCACTGTATTTGAGCGCCAGCCCCCATGACGCTTTACAGTTAAAAGATCAGCTCCCGAATTAGCAAGCAACGAAGTAGATGAGCGCCTATAACAATATCACGTAAATCCTGCTGGATTAGGTAACTGAAGAAAAGTAGCAATATTCTTGGGAATAGCAGCAAATGTGTTTATACCAACAGGTAACTTTATAGACTTCTGGTTTCTGTATCCTAAAAAAAACCGTCCACTACTGGCGTTATTTTTTGTAGTGCAGCATATTTTCGAATTAATTCTAACATGTTGACTCCATCAATTCCGCCTGACGTAATAAAAAATTCTCTGGATATTTTTGTTTTAGTGTTTGGTATTAGAACATGGAAGAATTGTCCCTGATCTTTGACATCTTCCAAAAGCATGTTGGTAAGTTCTTGGATCCTACAAGCTCCACCAACTCCAATAATTAAAGCAACCTTGAAATTAACATTACTTAGTAAGAATAATTTATGCATAAAAAGGGTACAGTAACTTCATTAACAAAAATTTATCATCATTTGCTTCTTGTCAAAATTTGCTAATATCTTGTTTAGTGAAAATTTGCGATTTTTTAGCACGATATCCTTCAGATTTTCTTTTCAAAAAGGCGATTAAATGCACGTATTTACTGATGTCAACATTCTTCTTCATTTTCATTATTGTTCCAATCATAGAATAAAAAGCCCAGAGACTCGATGATTTATACTGTTTTGATAAATGATCAAAATATGCAAGTAGAACCTTCTCATGCGTAATATTTGTAACATTTTTCTCGTCGCACCATGAACTGAACCGTTGAAAAGCCATCTCGTACTTTTCTTTGGACTTCACTGGCACCAAGCAAGAAGCAGCATTTGTCGCCGCTTCTTCTATATCAGAAGATAAACTTTCTGAGTCACTCATGTTTACAATTTTCTTATTTTTACCACAAAGCACAATTTTTACTGATTATCTCAAAATGGCGAGCTTTGTTTGGAAAATTGTAAGCGGTTGCCATAGTGCTTACTGAATATATCCATAGGTCACCTTACTTTTGATGTAAAAAATAGGAGTTATGGGCAGCATTAAATTTTCGATTTTCTTAATTTTTTGCAGTCATAGATAAAGTTTTGTATATCATACGTGGGCTAGAGCACATTACAGTAACTCGTGTGTTACAGATACTCGGGCTAACGCCCTCGTTATCTGTAATCTACACACTCGTTGTGTAATGATGCTTCTATCCCACTAATAATATAAATAACTATTACGTATCTATACTCAATTAAATTATTTATATTTTAGTAGCTTCATACAACACCAGGATAAACTTTTCACCAGCACCCGCAATACTTTCGACCGACGCAGTGGGATGGTAAAATATCTTTTTTGCACAGATGCATTATAATTAGACTATTATTGATAGATCTATCTAAACATAACTGTCTCTTTATGCCCCAAGGGCCTCTTTATGATCCGACGGGCAATAATGAAACGTCAATTAAATGTCAGAGCTGTATTTGTAGAACTTGATTGGTTCTTAATATAATTTGTAAACTTATCACCAATGAAAATAAGCTGAAATTAAGTATTTTAGATAGTAACTATAGTAACGAACTTCGTATATATGCACATAAGTATACGTACAGCGGCTTGATGTAACCTACGTACTCATTTAATTATATTTTTTACACAATAATAGATTTGAGATAAAAACAATCTGTGCATAAAATAGTGTATGCATTTCGGGCATAACTTGCTTTTATGGCCCTACAGCCTTTTCCTAGCCCTCGGCTGACGCCTCGGGCTAGAAATAACGCTTCTGGCCATAAAAGCTTCTTTATGCCCTTAATACATAAATAACTATAATACATTTCTTAATGTACGTTTAGATTCTAAAATTTGGTTTGCTGCCTCTTGTGTTGTGTTATTATCAAACTTGTCATTTCTTTTAACTTGACATTTTTATTGGTTGCTCCATATTTGGTAACGCTAGATTCGGGATTCTTGCTTCATGGATTCTGCATATCACCGTTTCCCAGTCGTCCAAAAACAAAGATTATTACAAAACGAACAAGATTGCTTTGATGAACATTTCAAATAAACCCACAATTTATGGGTATTTTAACAGTGGATTTAAAAACGTCAAGTGTGACGTTTTGAATGTTACGAAAATTTACACTTTTAGTCAAAATTAGAAAAACTCGCTTTCGTACAGATAATGTATCGGATTATAAAAACGTAAAGTTGTTGGAATTAAAGTTTAAAGTTTCTTCTACACTGGTGTCACAACGTCCAAATAACTGCTGCAGCGTGGAACTTACTGCGAATACACTTTTAAATCCTGATCAGGTCACCGTTTTCATTCAGGATAGATCGCCATAAAAAAACAAAAAGTAACCAATTTGAAAGCAGTAAAGCTGGAAATAGTACATTACATACCGAGGCCGAAAGTACTCCATTCCTGTCGAGAGAACAATATAGTTTACCGAGAGGCGATAGCCTCGAGGTGAACTAGTTCTCGAGACACAGGAATGGTACTTTTGCCGAGGTTTGTATACTATTTTATTCGCAATCGTCCTTTAAATACCGAATTATCTAAAATTCTTGACAGATGCAAAATGTCATCGGTTGGGATTGGCATAACGTATGTCGCCACTTACATCATCAAATTCGATCGCATAATATTTCGAGGATTTTATTGAATAGGAGTATTTATAAATTAATAATAATACCTGGGTACTCGTTCTTTAGCAGCCAAGGTCCGCAACATTACCAAACATGATTTATACAGCCATTTATACACCGCATTTGGCGATGTAATTTTCTGCGCGCCACCTAGTAGCTTAATTTAACGACACGTAGAGGTGCGAAAATAGGTCGTTTCGGACCATGAGAATGTCAAAGTTACAAACAATGATGCATTTTCGGACCTTTAAATGGTCAGGAATGGACTCATTACCAATACGATTGCGAATAAATTATATTGTTATTTTTTCACCATTTAACTAAATTGGGAGGAGGGGTCATTCAGTAAGGGTAAAGTATCATTTTAAAGTAGATCTGATGCTAAGACTGTTCAAACTGCTGAAAGAGACGAAAAGTTTTCTACTGCTTGATCTGTTTTTAGAGAATTCAGGATATCATCATGTACCTATTCTGTGTTTTTCCCTTACCGCAGTCCTCCCGCTTTTCACTCTTAAAAGCCGGAGCTGTAGAAGTATATTGAATATTTGTAAAACAGTAAAATCGCAAGCCTGTTAATAAGCAGTATGGCTCAACACAGTAATTTATTAATATCTATTTGTTTTGCATGGACTAAATCCGAATTAAATATAATCTTCACGTGAAACCATGTTATTTTTGATCACTATATTCATTTTGTTTGTCTTAAAGAATTTTGATGCTTCTATCTATAAATAAATCTATTGAAATACTAAGGATGTGTCTATAAATAAGGATGCTCATGTTGCATATACGAGGGTTGCTGGAAATGTTTCTGGGATCTTGTAGCTCTAGGGTGTCAGCATCTTCCAACTGCCATATTCCTAAAATTTGACATGTTTACCTATAATTCAGTTAACAGTTCGTACCCAAGTAAACTAGTTTTGCTTGCACAGCATTAAAAAGAGTAGTTTTTTGTAAAAATGAAAATCTCGCGTGAAAATCTTCGTGCCACAATTTTCCACGATTTCAAATGTTCAAACAATGCATCAATCAACTTCATTTGAATTTTGGGGTTGAAACACTATCTAAAAGCAGTGTTTACAATTGGTTTGCCAAGTTTCAGCGTTGACGCACTACTCTCAGTGACGAATTTTGTGAAAGTCGTCCATCAATATCTGTTGTTACCACTAATGTCGATGCTGTGTGTGAAATGGATTGAACTAGATCGACATGTGACGTACCGTGAGATTCAAGCATCTTCCAGCCATGAAAGCAATCCACTCGATTTTGCATGATTATTTGAACGTACGGAATTTGCAATCGTTGGATCCCATACAATTTGACAGAAACGCAAAAACAAGGTCGTGTCAAATGGTACAAAGAAATGTTCAAGAAATTTAACCGAGGTCGTTACAAAATCATTACTGGTGACGAAATTTGGATCTATTTGTACGGGCCCGAAGGTAAACAACAATCTACTTATCTTATCTACTATTTCAAAGTGAGCCAAAAACAACAAAAGTTGTTCGTTCACGCAATGCTGCAAAGCAAATGGTCACTTGTTTCTTCGGTGGAACTGGACATGTAGCAGTCGTGGCTTGAGAAGGTCGAAGAACTGTGAACGCTGATTGGTATATCACAATTTGTTTGCCGGAAGTCGTCAACGAAATAAGAAGAAACAATCGAAATCGGCGAATTATTTTTCATCATGACAACGCCAGTTCTTACTCAACACATCAAACCGTTCATTTTTTTATTCAGTAAAAATGTCAAATTAATGACTCTTTGTCCGTATTCACCTGATTTATCATCTTCTTTTTGTTCCCAAACATCAAAAATAAAATGCATGGTGAGCGGTTTTTGTCGCCTGAAGTAGTGACCGAACCTGGTACCAGCATCAGCTACAAAACTATACCAACTTCTAAAAAATTCTATGTAAGCAATACTAGTAACTGTAGCGATAACTCGTTACTTTATGTCACTAACGTTCTAAAGTTACTTTATTTTCCTCAAAATAATTGCTAAAATTTTTAGTTTTCATGAATGAGGTTTTTAAAATGACAAGAATACAGCTGCAGTAAAACTTTACAGCTACACAGATACACACTCTAATGTTAAAATTGAAAGTAGGTATTAGAGCTGTATGGGTATAAAGTATAAACACTTATAAATCAATAAATGACAACCAAACCAGGTAATTTTTATTGCAGCATATGCAGCCGGTACAATTTTTTGTTTTAAAAATCCTAATTTCCAAGAAAAAGTTTTTTAATATCTTTTTTGAAAATCTTCTGAGAAAATGATTCAATCAAGATTTCGGTACAGATAAAAGCATTAGATATTTATTTGGACGGTTGAACTGAACGGCAATGTAATTGTAAATAATATTAATGAAAGAAAGCATATAAGCAATATTTATGATACGAAGTTTTTTTTACAGCTTTTAAGCTGAAAATCTAACAATGATTACACAGCCCCACAAAAAAATAATGATCTAACCTGGGAAAGTGACTATGGTATTTCGATGTATTTCTCGACGCTGAAACCGAATCCGACCTCACAAAAGCAGATATACCCTCAAAATCTTGCGCTAGAGCCAAAAATAATCCCCAAAATCGAGTAAAACCACTCCTGACATATGGTGACAATAAATACATGCAAAAAATGGTTGAAAACAGCAAATATTTTGTATTTGGAAAAAGACCTCTGGTATATGATCAAGAACCCTCCTCTCTGAGGGTGGTAAATCACCCCAAAATGGGTCAAAACATCCCTTAGATCAAAATACAATAAATGCATTCAAAAAATGATTGAAAACCGCAAATGTGTTGTTCTTGGAAATGACTTCTGAAACCTTCTTGAAAGGGTATAACCACCCATTTATCAGGTTACAATAAATAAACACACGCAAACTAAAATAGAGGCAAAAAAATGCATGCAATTTTTTTACTACGTTGTTAAAACTCAACCAAGCTTCGTTATCAAGTGCAGTCATTGCATTGGAGACGGGATTGCATCTTTCAACAGTGCATGCAATCCTCATCTCCAAATGACTGCACTTGAATAAGAAGTTTGCTTGAGTTTTAAGGTCGTGGTAAAAAACTACTTGGCGGACACAAATCAGAACACTACCAAGAAATCTTTACAGGTTTGTTGAAGAATTATAAAACATTAGATTGTAATATGAGTGTGAAGTTACATTTTGTCCATTCGCACCTTGACTACATTTCAGATTACTTAAGGGATGACAGCGAAGAACAAAGGGAACAGTTCCACCAGGATATGAAAGAAATGGAACAGCGTTTTCAAGGAATGTGGAATGAGCATATGATGGCAGACTACTGCTGGTCTATGAAATGAGAGACTAATGAACTACATAAGAGGCAGCCAGTGCACAAATCGTTTGAAAATAAGGAAGAAATATGATAAATCGAGAGACTAGAGGATTAACGGGGTTTTATTGAATTTACTTTTTGCATGTATCTATTTACATGCATTTTCTTTGCCTCTATTTATTTGGTAGTTTATTTTATTTTGCGTGTGTTTATTTATTGTAACCCTTAAGTAAGGGGTGGTTATACTCCATTTTGGGGTGGTTTTATTCCCTCAAGGGGAAGAGGGGTATTGGCCATATACCAGAGACTTATTTTCAAATACAAAACATTTGCAGTTTTCAATAATTTTTTGCATTTTGATATAAGGGATGGTTTGGACCCATTTCGGGGTGATTCAACCTCCTCAGGGAGGAGGGTTCTTGGCCATATACCAGAGGTCTATTTCTAAATACAAAACATTTGCGGTTTTCAATCATTTTTTTGCATGCATTTATTGTCACCATATGTCAGGAGCGGTTTTACTTCGTTTTCGGGGTTGCTTTTGGCTCTAGCGCAAGCTTTTGAGGGTATATCTACTTTTTTGAGGTCGGATTCGGTTTCGGCGGCGAAAAATATATCGGAATACCATAGTCGGGTTCTCAGGTCAGAACATTATTTTTTTTTGTGGGACTGTGTTATTTATTTAATACCAATTCATTTGAGTCATTCAATAAATTTTTATTTTTTGTTAGAATTTATAAATTGCAAATAGGGCCAATAGGTACAAAAAAAACCCGTAACAGCACTCTCTTTAAATTCATCACTCGACCTGTGCGTTTAGTTTTACTGCGCTTTTCTGCTTAACTTGAATTATGAATAAAAATCAATTAGAGGAGATACGGACTAAAAAAGTTATTTTAATTGTACAAGTCACTCTATGATAATTACTCAGTTACTTTTAGTTCTCTGTAACTTGGTAACGTATCCAGTTAATTTTTCTTCCCCAAAGGTTTATAGCATTACGTGAATGCTCTTAAAGGAATTATGTTTATAGAAATATTGATGTTCTAACATTGTTTGAAATGATGCTAGCAATGAAGAAGAGGGAATTAAGTGACAATGTACGTTCAAAAGGTACAATATTGCATCGTTTATATTATTCTTAGACTATATGTTCCTATTTTCAGTATATTATTGAGGTGCTTATGGTTTTGGAACACAGCTCCTGCAACTTTTCTATAATTCTTACAGAAAGCGGAACAATCATTATAATAACTACATTAATTTGCTATCTAGTAAGCTTACCTTTCTCATTTAGTAACAACCGCTAGTCCACACCTAGCTATCTGGCCCTACAACGCACGTTGCATTTATGATAGTAGTATTTTTTCAATCCCACAATAGACATTGTGTTATAGTTGTAAACGTGTAATTTACAATGCATACGAAAAGCAAAATCATATTAATATTTGGCGAATGTAAAAAAAGTGCAAGCTCACAGATTGTACGTTTCTTCTAAAAGCATGTTTAGTGGTGTGGAACGATCATAGAATAGATATGGCAAGTTTAACAAACCTCAGAGAGAACATCACTTACAAATGAAGTCATTGGAATTCGGGTTGTTCAAGAAGTAACGAAAGCTCTTTAGCTCTATGGTATATTGGTTTTGTAAAAGCGGTAGAAACATAACTCATTAATTAAAGAATAAATTCTCCAAGAAATTAAAGTCAGTTAAATGTATCAAATCAAAATCTAAAGAATGAATATAATTTAAGGAAACATTAATTATATAACAAATAAACTGAAGTTATAAAAAGTAGAAACGTATTGGTTATGAAAAGTTTTACATTACACATACTTCCGATGGTTGTATGCATAAACTGTATTAGAATAATTTCATGCGCTTCCCAAAGTTTCCCTAAATCAAAATCGACCGAAATCCAGTCTACTTAAGGAAATTTCCCCGAGCTAAATGCGATATTATCTTACATTATCTTGTTTAATATCAAGATTCCACTTAAAACCGCAGCAGCGACATCTGGTTGAGGAATTTCAATCAGGAAACTATTCCTTCTCCTCCCTAACCACGACAATAGTTTTCCAATAAATCAATTAATAAACTGCACTCTAAAAATAGATTGGGTTTTAACACCATGCAATTTATCAAAACTCGAAGTGTGTCTAAAGCTTTAGAAGCACAGGATGACTTGAAATGTTCCATATAGATCGATTGTTAAAGTGAAGCAGGTGCGAGCAATGTCCCAGAGTTTGCAACTGCAGAATATCTGCAGAAGTTATAACGATTATGATTATTACTCTTTCGCGGTGTCTAGATTTTAAGTAACACGTCGCAGGTTTCACCTGTAACGTGAAAGTAAACGATATTTCGCGTGTTTCATTTTCCTTATAGCTATTACCTTTCCATTGTATCTGTAACGACTGAAAAGATGACTTGATTATACATACCTAACATAGTTCACACTAAAAGAACTTTTCTAGTTTGTTAGAAAATGAAATATTCAAGAAATGTGCCATCCCATAATTTTCCATTTCAATTCATATTGAGGATATTTTACAGACATGCATAAGCAAGCAGTTCGACCTTTTACCAAGGAAATCTCCGCAATACAAGAATATTACACTACCAATAACTAACTACTATAGAATCGATTTGCTTTGCAGTAAAACGTAAAACGCAGCTCGAATATCCATTTTGCCATATGCTTTTATGTAATATGCATCTGCTTTCTGTATTATTATTCTGTCTTAATATTAAAATAAGATATCGGAGACTTGCAGAAAATACATTTTTATAAATTTTATATTATGAAGAGGAACATCCGCATATTTAGAAAATTGTCGAAAAAAGCCAATAAAAATAATAAATAATTCATGACTTAGAAAAAATTCCTTTTTTTCCAATTTTTATACTATTAACTATATAAATTCTTTGGTGGGTTTGCTGTGTATTAATATCAACGTTTTCAACTGGTGAAATTTTTATTTTTCTGGTCCAGAATTATTTTCTGAAAACTACTGTATTAAAAGGTGTTTCATAATTTGTACTTTTTTTGGGGTTAATGCAGTTTAGTATAAGACAAATACTTTAATCAGGTAATCACATCATCGATTTTGCTGTAAAATGTTCAAGTGCTTCGCAAAAATGAAGATCTTTAAACTTTCAGCACCCAACATTCCCCCAGCATTCTAAAATTTGAAAATAAATAAGTAGGTCAATTTTTGTTTTTTTTTAATTTCTTTTACAGCAAAATCAGTGATGTACGTCCTCAGATTTTGGTCTAAAAGTAATGCAATGGCTTATTGTACTATACACTACTTCTATATTTATTATCTACTTTCATCAGAAGCTAAACAGATTTTTGGGGGTATTATTTTGGTATTTAATAGATAACAGTCTGGTTCCTGCGTCTAAAATAGTTAAAAGCTTTTCTTTTCTTTTAGCGGCCGAACCAGTGGCGCCTTGTATTTTATGTTATGTGTTCTGTAAAGAATATCATAGGCGCAACTAGGGGGGGGACTGAGGGGTGCTAAGCACCCCCGAAATCAGAATTAGCACCCCCAAATCAAAGTAATTTTCAAATTATATTTGGAATTTTGTTAATTAACAAATAAACTGGAAAAATAATCATCAAAAACATATTTTATTGTAAAAACTAAAAAAGGCACAAAAAAGTAGTCGGATAGGCGGGCTCAGCGGGTGTGGAAATTTTGATGACGCGACACTTGTAGAGGATCGGTCCTCCTCCGTTTTTGTAATTTAGGTATATTTTTCTAAGTCGCTGTTCTAAGTTGTACCATTGTATAAGCTGTGCTATAAGTGAATCGATGAGTGGAAGAACGGTGCAAGTGCTGGTGCTAAATGACGAAATTTAGTTAAGATATATGTACGTTATTCCGTAAATTTCAAGCTCTATACGTTGAGCTAAAGAACGGTTTAGTGACGGATACAGTTGAGCTTGTGTAACACATCTACACACACGAATTAGTGTAAAAACGTCCATAATTAAGTTAAGTTGAATAATTAAGTTTTTAAGTTTAAGTTGTATTAACAAAAATGGGGAACCTGAAGAAGATTTTAGAGTACTTTTTACAACACATGATCTTGTATTTTCCTGACTTGTAACATGTTTATTACAATATATTTTTATTTAAATAAACACAATTAATAATCAATACGTCGTGTTAGGTTACTGAGAACTTTGTAAAATTAAGTTTAAAATAAAACATTGACAATGAGTTCACAATATAAAATGAGTGATAAAAGGGTGTAAGTCTAAAAATTGTATTTAATCGTAACTTTGTTTTTTGTAATGTTACAAAAATTGGGTTATGCTCTCATCATTACTTAGACCCATAGGTATAACTTATCTGTGGATAGTAAAGTCGTATTCGAATTAGTTTACAAATTAAGGAAGTTGTGGCTGTAGAAAAAGATGATGAAAATGTAAAAAAAATTATTATTTTATTTATTAGATAGATTTTAAAGAACAAAATTATTTTTTGAAAAATATTTAATGTTTAGGAAGTTTGCTTATGCATAACTTGCATATGAAAATAACACGCGATCTTATGCAAAATGGTAAGTTGTTGATACATTAATTATAATAACTTCATAAAGAATGATAAGAAAAAATTGACACTAAAACATTTCACGTAAAATCGTTGTAAGATTGTGGCGTTAAAGTTTCAAAATTGATTCATCTACACCTTAAAAAGTTGAATAATAATAATCTAAAACCAGAGACTAAGGCCGGGTTTTAACCCGGACCTGGCGGTGTAAAGAAAATGTCGAGACTAGAGACTAGTAGAGACGAACAGCGGAGGACAGAGCCGGGCGCCAGCTGGTACTGTAAAAATAGTACCGTACAAGTGTTTTGTCTAACTTTTGAAACCCTCGCTTGAATAAAGTATACTTCTTGTATATACAACTCCGAGAAAACTCCAACATTCACAAAACCCATCACCTACTCGACCTGTGCTCTCTAAGATCTATAACGTAATTGAAACTGTAATCGACCTGTAAAGATCTATAACGACAACCGCTTCCGCTCTCATTTCCAAAACGAATACTTTAAACTTACTTTGTGTGGACTATGCTAAACTTCAGCGCATTGTTGCAAGACTACGCACGCGGGGTCTTGTATAATAATTAAAACAATATTAACAATAAAAATAAATTTTAAATAATAACTAGAGAAACCTCGTCAAGACATAACGGTTAAAAGCATTGAAAGATTTCCCTATATACAACATTGCATGTGTGATTACAATCCTTTGGATTTTCGTGAGTAATTTTTTAAATAAACGCAAACAAACATAACCAGTTGAAAATTCTAAGCCTTGCACTCCTCTCTTCCAGCTTGCCCACCCCTCTTCCGACATATATTCCTCTCTGGCTTACTCCTCCCCACCGGTTTATTGTACATACATACGTACGGAAATTCTACCTTACGAAATGATAAGAATAAAATCAAAAATCGATCTTGTTTAAAACATTCTTGAAAGCGTCTATTAGTACATATTTCAAAAACATGACATAAACATAGTGTTGACAAATTTCCTGCGTTTTATACAAGCAATATGAAACTGCTCTGAAAAAGCAATTGCCATCAGCTATTATTTGTACAATTCGTCTATTGTCCATACTTTTCAACTATGCGGGTTTTGTCTATGCAACCTAACAATGTCCGATTCGTCCGTCTCAAATTAAGCATTTTAGAGTTTTGTGTTGACTAATCTACACAGCGAAAGCTTTAATATAAAAAAAGAATCGCTTAGATCGGCCGGTGGAACTCAAAAACGAACTGGAACAAAAATAAGCCTTGTGTTTTAAACATATAGATAAAATAGCGAGACATAATAGAAACGATGATAACTTTGAAACTGTTCATTTTTGAAATAGAAGATGCATTATATGAATTGGTAGAGACTCAAGAGCTGAATCATATAGAATATAATTGCACAGGGTGTCCCATATAGAAAAAACGAGATTTTCAAGTTTGATCTAGTGAATTGAACACCCTGTATATTATTCAACAATGAAATTATGAAAATATATTTATAAGCGTTATGTATCATTAAAAATAGTTAAACGTAACTTGCAGTGTGTAAATTTATTTTTTAAGAAAGGTTACATTTTCAAAAGAACTTCTGGGAAAATAAATTTATTTAAAAACTGTGCAAAGTTTCGGGCTATATGTATTAACCAAAAATACTTAAAATAAAGTGTATAATCGAAAAATGTGAAGATGTACAGGGTGTTCTATTTAAAGTAAAAAAGTTAATAATAACCATAGTAAAATTGCCCACCCTGTATATACAAAAGTATAAAAAAAATTTAAATATGTTTTATATTAACCAACATTGGTATTTAACTTTTTTTCGTAAATCTTACAGTTTCCAATATATGGTACATGGTCATCTTACATGAGCCTGTACCTACGTTATCATAAATACATAGCCTTTTTGGCAAAAGAAAATATTTTAATCTGATACCACGGAAGACCTATAGATACCTGCTAGCTAGACAACAAAAATAAATATAATAACGTAAAAAGGAAAAAGTCTCTTATAAAATGCTCCCAGCAAAAAAAAACAAAACACTTTTGGCACAATTTTAAATTTAGCCTCCTCCCCCCAAAAAAATTCGATGCTAGTTGTGTCAGATACCTAAACAACTTAGAATTAACTAGTAATCTACAAACTCCACGACTGGCAACTCCTTCTGAGCTAGTTATCACTTCGTTGATGGATTTCACACATTACCTAAGTAATCCAACCGATCTTCCATGCATACGGAACCATTCCTTTTGTATGAAAGGGCGGAACAATAATTTTAGTCTATTTACGACCCTTAACCAGCTAAATAAAATGTAAGTATTTAATAAAACTTCCAGACAAGGTTTACTGATTTAAGTAAATCAAATCCTCTTCACACATGTATCAAGTTACTCTCCTGGTTACGTATTGAAATCACTTTGTTTGTGATAGCAGTCAATAAAGTCATTTTAAACATAGGTTGTTTGTTATCTTGTAGCACAATAATAAATTTTTCGTATCAGAAATATGAATTTCTAACGTCCTGTCATGGTTTGTATGCGTTTCTTGACAATACTTATATTTAAGAAGTAGTTTGGCCCACGTTTTGTTATTAGTGATAATGGTGTCAAGCTTAAATTTTGGTTGTTTGGTACCTTTTTCTTTTGCAAATCGAAAATCTTGTTTTGATCAGGAATGATTTTGGCAGTAGTGATCACCATTTCAGCAGAAAGTCAGCCTTGAGTCGACTAATACGTTGTATGAAGTACATACTTTCAGAAAGGAAAGTTTTAATGAAAGTTCAGTCTTTGCGTTAAGATAATGATGTAACGTAACCAAACTTGTGTCTAAACCTTTATCTCGCCTGTGAATCTGCACGTTAGTTATTTTGGTTAGTCAATGCCGATGTGGGCAAGCAGTTTAAAAATCAGTGTCATTTGAATTACTTATAAAGGATTCTGAAATCCGTTACGTTTGTGATTATTTATCCTGTTAATATTTAGTATACTTGAATGATTTCTGGTTTTTATAAGAACGCAAATATTCATTATATTCTTCATTCAAGAACAAGTAGTAAGTGACTCGCGTTCAATCCAGTATTAATTAAATTGACCGTTATTAATTAAAATGAAGTTATAAAAGAAACGCTAACAACCTAAAAATTGGAAATGACTGTGAAGCTTAAAAGATTTATTTAATGTAAAAAGAGTATGGTACTTTGGGTTCCAGGCATAGTTCAGAGTTTAATTTTACTGTCCATTTTTGATGTGAAAGTTTTGGGGAAGTTTAAAAACAAGGCAATAGAGTGTACAACTGTTTAACTCGGATTAAGTTGGATAACTAATGTATTGTAAATTATTCTGTGAAATGTTTATTATTAATAAAAGAGATTGAAGTCTTTGCAATACATGTTCGCTACAAATTATTAAAAATCTAGTTATTCTAGAAAAGGGCCCTTAATTATGTTTGATCTATAATCGCATTCTGAATTTTTGTGTCTAAACAAAAACTGACATGTTTGCCGCATCCTATTGTTCATGTAACTTTATTTTTAAATATTTGAAGCGATCAATGAATTTGATTCAATAAATGAGCAATTAATAATAATAAACTACCTGTTATAGATTGACACAACAAATTATTTGCAGTCAATCGGTCAAAAACCATAGATACGACGGATTTTCTTTCGCAAGTTGTAGTGTGGCGTGTAAATTCTCGTCGCAATTTATTTTAAAAATTAATAACAAACAATTTGAGAGGCGCCCTCTATTAAATATGTTGTTTTATTTAATTTATGTATGTATCTAATCTGATATGAATGAGGCTTAACATCTACGACATCTGAAAGTAATTGGTATAAGAAGTAGTCTAAAGGCTAAGATTTTAAATCAGTCAATTAGAACATTTTGCTGAAGTCACCATCGTCAAACTTACACGACAGAGGGTCTGCTGAAAACACAGGTACGTACGTGTACTCGGCAGGAAACAATGATACCTAATAGTATTTAACAGTGCATTATTAAATAATATAAAAATGTACAATTTAAATAATCTTTTTGTTTAAATGGACGCAGATTTGTAATTTCGTTAAAGTAAATAAAATACAATAACTTTCATTATTTTTTTACTTTAGCATCTCTCAGAATTAAGAACGCAAATGTTTCTATAAAACTGAATATAAACTAAAATATTTTAGCTACTCTCCTAAATTTAAAGCAAAGAAATAAAGTTGAACCTAAAACTAAAAGTCAAAATCAATTTGCTTCAACATAAATAAAATTAAGCGGAGTAGCAATAAGCGCAGTTAGAGTGTAAAACACATTTTTCTAAGTTTTAATTATAAAACAGGCCGACCTCGGCGCGAATAGTACCATAAATAATGAAACAGTCTTTTATGGAAAGAATATTAAGTTCGGGGGCGCAATTTTATCGGGCACTTCTTTTGTTTCATTAAAACATGCGCATCTAATTACCGGCGATTCGCCAGCCGCGAAATTCGACCATTTTCTTCATTACATCAAAGATTCATTTCTGCCGTGCCCGAATTTGACTCCATGAATTAATAATGCTTTTATCTCGCTTAAATTGCTGTCATTTCTTTAAGAAGCGTCACAAAAGAAAAGTAAAAAGTAAAGTAAGTGGTTATATTAAGGTTATAATGCAGCTGCATTTTTACACCAACATGAATAGTAAGTAGTTTCTAAAGAACCAAGGAAAGGTCGTGAATAAATTTGTTCTAACAAATAAAATGAATTACTTTGCCAAATAAAACTGGCATTAATATGTAGTCAATGCTACTTTTATGAAAATATTGAAGATATTGATTTGAAAATATGAAGTTTTTGTATTGGTAACAATTTTCTAAGATGTTTGTTTCTAACAGTCGTCGATAGTACTGGATTGCTTTTATTTCGAAACACTTAAATAAGTTAATGTTACTACCTTATAAGTTAGTATTTTAAATATAATTTGATTACATTTGAATAAAATATTTCAAAAATTCTGTTCCTTTCATAACTAGGAATGTGTTAACGTAACGGCTGTCGAATAGCTGAACTAATAAAATGCTAACGGTTGATTAGAGTTTGGGGGAAAGAATTATTAAAAAGGAACAGAATAATTGATTTTATAATTTCAATTTATTGAAACTTAAAATACCTTTTGATTAATGATGATGAACAAATAAATATCTGAAATTATTAATTTTGAATAATCACTTGTCAGTTGCCAAATTTAACTGTACAGCAGTGGCAATAGTAAATCTTTTATTTTACCATTAGTAATACAAATGATATTGTTTTCTAAAGTAGGAAAATACCCTGAAAAGAAAGGGTCTTATTACAAGGTTTCAATAAAGGATTTAATAAAGTTGAAAAGAATACTTAATAAAGCAAGTAGGGCATTATTAAAAGTCAATTAAACACTAATAGACAGGAGCAACAATTTTATAGAGGTTTAAATAAGAAAATCCATTATAGCTTTTGCAAAAATACCCGTTAAATATCCGTAAGTAAGTAAGGAAGAAGTGTTTCCTGTAGTTGTAATTAATTAGTGATACTTTAATGCTTCAAAAGAAAAAACATAGCTGTTTTTCTTATATATAATTTATTAAAAGAAAGAAGCTGCATGGAAAAGTTGATTAAAATGCAACTATTATTTATATTATTCACACAAAATTACATAAATACTACACATTGGATGATTATTAGGCACAAAAAAGTATTTCCACTCCATTAAAGGAAAGCTTTCGTGTGATCTTATGATACGCAATGGCACAAGTGCCTTATCTGTCCAATAGCGTATTTCTTACTTGAACGTCTTACGGTGCACTTTGGGTGCAATCATGTAAAAGTAGAAGTGCGGGTGATGTTGCATCTATTTTACCGCGAATGTCGTCCTTGTCCGTCGTCTGCCCAACACGACTGCTATCATTTTCGTTAAATTCTTTTAGGCCGCAAAGGAGCTCTTTAGCGGGCGTTGAAAGATTTTTTCTTTTTGCTAATACAAAATGTATAAGTGTATAATGCATATAAAAACTGTATTTGGCGTCGGTGACACTTTGTTTACTTTGTCGCACGTCGGTCGGTTTTTGTTGGCATCAACTGTATAAAATTAATCATTGCTTCTCCTGTTGCCGAATCACCAAGTAGGCTTTCCAGATGGCCGCTGCCTAAATGCCCAGAAATTTTAAATGATGTCCAGAATCTTACTCACGAATAGGTTGTCCCTTCTGAAGCATCTCACAAATGTATAGTCCTCATCCTAATGTTTTTTAATAAAAGCAGTGAATTAACATTAATAGCAAGAAAGGACAGCGATCCCCACTTAAACCCACTTAAATATAATGTAATGAATATTTAAATAGATTTAAAGCGAGAATCCCAAACTGTAGTGCCTTTGCCTTGTTTGTTGGTGGAGAACCACTATGCCTCCTCTGCTTGAACTGTTCTGAGCCATATGTTTCATCAGTTGTTGTAAAATAATCCACTTCCTTTTGAAAACGATGTAAAATGCAGTGATGAACCTACGTTTCATCAGTTGCTAGAAATCGACCCACAAGATCCACTTTTTCCTTAACTACAAACACTCATGAGAAATTTGCACGCGAATCAGGTTTTCATCAAGATTGAACAATCGTATCACCCGCCTTGCCAAGTTTTTCATACCTAATTCAGTGTCCGTCGCACGTTGAGAATATTTACAGCTTCAACTATGTCATACGACTTCACCTGGATCTTTCAACACCAGTTCGTGCAATTTCTCAATGAGCTGTACTGTTAGTGATGATGATTTCTGTAGCTAATTTTGGACGTCCACTACAGGAAGTGTCTTGAATACTTGTACCCATCTATCAAAGGTGAAAAAGAAAAAGCAGGACTTTTCAGAACACCTAGATTTCATTGTAAATATGGGTTGTTAATAGATCTTTCAAAAATAAGTATTTAGGTATAGTCCGAACTTCAACACTGTTCATTTTGAATCCTTTGGGCCGTTCTTACTAAAACAGCTGCCAAACCAAAATAAGAGGACAGCGACTGAACGTGAACTATCTTTAAAATTTAGTTTTCCTTTATTACAATCTTAGTTCAGCCATTCTAGTTATAGTATAAAACCAATGCCGCTCAACCCGATCATTCCAGATTTCAAATAAATATGGTAATTTGAAACTATCCATAAAAATAATTCAAAGACAGTCATCAATTTTTTAAAGGCAATTAATCTTGAGTTATTAATTTGCACTGGTTTGAAAAACTGACAACTTTTAATTTCTCTAATTTCTCTTGTAATTTCTCTAGCACTACATAAGCTAGAGGAGCGGTGTAAAGCTGATTGTAAAGGACATGACAATATATTTCGTTGAGTGTCTTTGTTTCTAATTATAAATTTAGCATACATAACATAGCATAGCATAAATTGTTAGCATACTAAACATACTAAGAATTTGCCTAATGATAATGAGCCTAATCGAAGTTGGCTAATTTGATAATAATTTTTATATATTTGCAATCTAATTGAGATCAAAGATCAAATATGTGAACCTCTTGAAAAGGTCGTAAAAATATAGGCTTGTCTCTAGTCACAATGGTGACTGGCTTTCTTAAGGTTTTTTTGATTGCTTTTCTATGAAATAACCCAAGTATTATTTATTTCTTTTGTTATGCAACGACAGTGGTGGACGATCTGGTCTACACAAGATTCGTGGATGAATTAGATGGCTTTGAAAGGTATGCCATCGCAACAGTAACCATTTTGCTTCCAAATGACAATTCTAACTTTTCCAAGTCGTGTAGTTTTCTAGAATATCCCACTATTAAACAAAACACAACCCTTAAACTACCTAGATATGGTTGGACTCTACACGGAGAAAGCAGCAGATGGGTGCAACGGGTGGGTCTGGTGAGTGTGATAGATGTTTTTATCAGTATACTTGTTCTTTTATACAATCCACATAAATGGTTGGACTGAGCAAGGACTTAGAAGGTGTCTTTGGTGAGCGCATGTTTGTTTGTCAGTATGTTTGCTTCTTTATATAATCCACATATACATATATGGATGGACCACGCAAGGAACATACAGCCATATTTTTTTTACAGTGTGTTTATAAAATTCACGGTATATATCGTTGGACTTAGCAAGGACCTGAGAGATGCATTGGAGTGAGTGGAGAAGGTGAGGTACCATACCGTATGCTTTATGGTGTGCTGAAAACGAATCAGAATTGACCCATCACCCAAGGATTTCGACATAAAATCAAAAACGCTTAAAAAACACCTCAAAAAATTTATAAAAATACATCTAAAAAAAATCCTTGGTTGATGGGTTAATCCTGACCCCGGATTCGTTTTTAGCACACCAAAAAACATACGATATGGTACCTTACCTTTCAACAACAAAACTTTTTCTTTTTTGTGGGTTTATGACATGCCTACAAAAAGGAAAAAGTCTTGTAATTGAAAGGTGAGGTACCATACCGTATGATTTTTAGTGTGTAACGAATCCGGGTTCAGAATTGACCCTCACCCATGGATTCGTCATAACCTAAAAAACACGTTAAAAAATTTATAAAAATACATCCTTGTGTGATGGGTCAATTCTGACAGCGGATTCGTTTTCAGCACACCAAAAAGCATACGGTATGGTACCTCACCTTCAACTAAAAGACTTTTTTTTTGTGGACCTGTTAATTGTTGGAGTGAAGTTCCTTCTGTCCTGGAGTGTCTTAAAGCTAGTTGACTACAAATATTTTGAAGAATTCTTAGCGCGCATGAATTCATAAAAGCACTTGTACGTTAATCTGTATAAAAAAATGAAGCATGCTTTTGTACTTTTTCTGGCAGAAGAATATCATAGTGTGGATAATTCCGAGTTAAACTAATAGGATGCTATTTTTTAGCTTTTTATGTAAAAAATAGCATCATATTAGCATTGCTGCCCTAGGTCATTATGAAATCAAGACTATATCTAAGACTACATCTGCAAGACTACATTAATTGTGAATGAATCTAGGGCATGTCTTAAGAGTAATTTTTGTGTTTTCAACAACGTGTGAACCAATCTTTAAATTACATTGTCATAGGTAACTAAATAAAATTTATTAAACATCAAGGAAAAGAAAAAGCAACATTTACTACACTAAGGAATCAAATACCAGCTATCCTAGATTTATAGAAATCACCTGTCCATCTCTTTACAACTTTAGGTATTGTATTGGCTCTTCTTGGAGTACCTTTGAATTTCTGTCGATATAGTTGTACATGCTCAATATGTACTTCTTCATCCATGAAATAAAGTTTAAATCTGTTTATTTAGCTGTATGACAGTACTTGGTAATTTATTATTTACTTAAAATTCATTCATCATCAAACATTTAACTGCTTGTACTATGATACCCACGTCTAGTAACTTTACAAAATATATTTTAACTATTAACGATCTCATGCTCAGGTTTGACCTATTTGTTTCCTCAAAAATATATTGTTACTTTTCAGGAAAGCACAACCCTGTTTACTGCTAAAGAAGTTAGAAATGAAAGTGATTCGTAAAAGACAAAGTGAACTTGAAATTTAACTTTTAAGAGCTCATAAAACACTACTTTTGTGAGAGTGTGATGTTGCTACCATCTAAAGAAGCAATAAAACAAAAGCAGTAAAATTCTGAAAAGGGACACGTTTGAAGAAATTGCTGGGACGTATATTAAACCAAGACTAATTATACGTCTTACTTCGCTATTTTAAGCAGCACGCGTTTGGTATGTAATATTCGACTGCAAAGTAGAAAAGCACTAACAATAACAATGAGCATTTATTTTGTTTAAGGGCACTTCCTAAAAACTAAGTTTGGTAGTGATCTCTTTAAAATAGTAGTAGCTTCAAATTTCTAGCACATGAGTTTTATGTATAAAGTTGTATGAAGTTAGTGCAGTGTTACTTCTAATTTTAAACTTCTTCTATTGCAGAATAGTAAGAAAACATCTTGTGGGACTGTCATGTCGTCGTGGCTTCAAGAATGATAGTACTAAAACCGTATAACGTAAGTGTCTAAGTTTTTATGCGCATGTAACATGTATATTATTCACTTCAGCTTCTGCACTTGTTTTATGCTAGATACTTCAGCGATGTGCAGAAGTAGGGTGGAATAAAATACTTTTCATATTTCTGTCGACTGCACGACGTGCATTGCTCTTGGTCTCCGACATAAAGAAAATTGTGGCCCATAATTCACATACGTGCACACATTGCTTAACCTACGAAAACAGAGCATTAAATCACGCAGTTCCGCCCTGTAAATCGTGGCCTTAATTTTTATTTAACTTTAAGAAGCTCCATCGGGAGTTCAGGTATTAAAGATTAACGCAGCTTCGTCTCCAAAAGGAAATGAATATGCAAGCGCCTTAGATAAAACGAAAATTTATTTCCTTATTGCATATTTACTGTCGATCGCTGGCGTCTGGAGATTTTCACATAAAATTTTATATATTCTCTAATTTAATTTTGTATCGCGCGGCACGGAATTCTTCCATGGTGCACATGGCTAGGGCTTAGAGATGTGCAGAGGATCTGTTACATAGTATGTTTTTACTTCTGAACTTGTTTAAAAGTTTTATTCTTGTAAAGAAAATTTATTTAAGTGTAACCGTGTTTATAGTTGTGCGCTAACTTTTGTACCTTTCAGCTTAAATTTATACATCTGCATACTTGTTTTTCCCATCTTTTTCTAAATATAGAAACAAGAGTTCTGTATTCGCCTTTATGTTAAAGCCTGAGGGTTTAAATCTGATGTAAAGTAAGTTCAATATCAGAGCATCTCCTGATGTCTCTGATGGGTATTTCACGACTGCTTTTCCCAGACTTACAATGTAAATTGTCCATTTGCTCTCACCTGCTCTACTGATTCTGAGTTATTATGCAATCATGGAGCGATTATATAATATACTTTTACTTAGAAGCTTTGTTTAAAGAATATAAATAATATTTGATACCATTTAATTACGTGTAAATGATTTTCCCAATAAATTCAACTGACCTAAATTAGAGTTCAAAGTAATGAATAACAGTAATTAATTACTTCTAATTATAAAATGCAACAGCTTGAATTATGAACGTGATACAAATTTAATGAATAAATACATTCTGTATTATTACTGTTGTTACTGATATATGAATATATCAGTAGTGAAAAGTGTAACTGTTTAACTCTGGACTTTTATTAGTTTAATGTCGTGCGATTTTTGCGACTGAAGCTGAACTAATGAAATTTATCTTTTCGCGCAAAAATGTACCAAATGATTATTTAATCTTCAGCATGCACATTTATTTTAATGATCTAGTTTCTAAATTCTTCTAAAGTAATGAGACATATTGATTCTGCAATCTTGAATAGTATTCCGAGTTAGCAAACAATCTTTTCCGCCCTCTTATATACACATAAGGGTGGCTCTTAGCTATAGGTAATTTTCGGAAAGTTAAAATTGTACTGCTTCCACTCCTGAATCACGTTCCCTTCAACAAAAAAACAGGCTGTGAAAAACTTCAGCTGAATCGGACAACACCTAGGCGACCCTCAAACGCCTTGAAGTTGAAACCGTATAATTTCGTTCAAAAGCAGTATAACTACTCTTCCCTATCTCGACCATTTTATGTTTTCTTCTTAGAGAAGTTTACGTGGACACATTTAGGCAACCCCAGTAATTATTTAAAAGCATTGTCGCGTGGGGTTTTCGTGACTGGAGGACGTAGTCAGAGGTAGAAAGGAAAATAAACAGTCATAAAAACAACTATATACTAACAACAAACAATAGAATACAAAAGGTTACACACATTGGTTATACGGTGTGAGGACGTACATGTCCTCCTAAATCTAACATAATCATGAGGGTAGCCGGAACCACCCTACTCTAGCACTAAATCGACAAACTAGGCGTAGGAGTCGAACTCCTGGTGATCTACAAACTAAACGAGGAAGAGCCTGGTCACAACTCCCCCATAACTAAGTATAGAGAGGGCTTTAGCGCAATCCCCCTCATAACTAATTAGAACTAAGCATTAGATAAATTAAAAGGTACTCACCAGCTTGCTTGGAGATGTAGTGTTCGGGTCATCTTCACTGACTGAATTGTAAGCTCAAGCAAGCTGGTTATATACTGCTCAATGCGGAAGAGATTTGCATAATAGTGGAAATCCGTAGGCTGGTGGGTACTTTGCATTCGAGTCGGCAGTACCAGGCACCAAACTGAGGGTTGAGCAAAAGTGTGCTGGTTTCTTCTGAAGGAATGTGCAGCTGGTTGTGAATTACGTGGGTTGTCCAGCATATACGGGAGTAACGTAGGCAGATATGTTGCATGCCAACTAATGCAACTTGCAGTTGAGATTAACATAGGAATGACCTTTCGTGGGTAAAGCGGAAGCGTTTCTTCTAAGGAATGCGAAGCTGGCTCCAAGTCGTTGGCGGCGAGATCGCAGCTGCTAGACCAACGCGGATCAATTGAGTGTGGCCTTGCACGATATACTGTACGAACGGAAGAGAAGTTGAGTTTTGTATGTAATATTGAATTGTAAATATTTCCGTTTGTGACAGCATTCTGAATCAAATCTACCAAAAGTTAATTTGAGAAATTTCTGAAATAACATGAAAAATTTAAGAAATATTAGGTATTCTCAAGGTTAATTTAGGTTTTTCCTCTTCTTCACCTTTGCTTCCAGCATAACTTGAGCCATATTTGCCTTAACGGCTGTTGGAACATTGTCATCAAATAAGTAGAGCCACAGTTTCGAGAACTAAGTACCAGAGATGGCTGGAAAGCTTTTTCCAGCAGCCTTACTGATTTTTGGATCAATATCCTAATATTTATCAGTTGACGCATGAATAGGAAATCATGATAAGGTGCTTTAATTGCTTCTGGTAACAGAAACCAGATTAGAAGGTACACTCGAGCAAGAAATCTACACATATACTTCTTCAAGAAATTTTCTCCCTATGAAATAACTGAAATTGACCTTGAAACAGGTATATCCTGAATGCATAAAGTAATTGATTTGGCTATCCACCTAGCATGACTTACAGCTCTTGGTATATCGAAACGAAACGATATCCCGTTCTTCAAAATGCCGCCAAGAAAGATCATCGTTAACTCCAACCATTCTCGGTATTCATCTCGCTGTTGATTCTGCGTAGAAAGGTGGTGTTCAAGAAATTCGAGAATGGTAGAGCGGACATCATCACTTCATTTGTACCAGTTCTTGTCGAGTTTCCTCCAGGTTTCTTTAAATCTTTTGAAATCGCCATGTCTGGACCAGAAGTTACACCCATCAGTGAGTCGAAACAACTCCTCAAAACTAACTCAAAAATGTGATGATGGCAAGGGAGGTACAACAGGTCACGATTGAATAATTTTTCTAGATTTGTACAGGCACCATTTACTCGACCTGTGTTGCTTGCTGTCGTATCACAGCAAAGTGCTTGTATTTTGTTGGTTATACTCTACTTCTCCACTGCTTGGTAAACGAAGCTCAGAAACTAAATAGAAATAGAAATAGAAACTAATCCAGTGTGCCATTAGTTTATGATTTGTAGTGTGGATTCAATACAATTAATTGAATTTTAAATATAACGAAATTACATTTTTGTTCCGTATTGCAGTGCTAGTATTGGGAAACTGCACAAATTTTGTGCCGGATTAACAATAGTACTGTATTGGGGATAATGCATCCTTTTGAGGAATAAAATTGTGTCAACGTGATTGGACAATTATAAGTGGATTATGTGTTATCCTAGTAACCAATGTTGTTATTAAAATAAAATAAATATGTCAATTTTGGAAGTTGTCAATTGCAATCTATTAAAAAGAATTCTCTCATTGTATTCTGTACCTGAATCTTAAACTATTGTAACGGGAGAGAAAAGGAACGAACCTCTTTTCGAGCGACAGGTGGTGTGTTCTGCCGCCTTCGAGAAAATGACGCATCGCACAAGCATGTAAATCAGACGTGGTTTATTCTAGCATTTTCTAAGAATACATAGAAGGTTCCAGCGATTTCTGGTGCGTTTATATGAGGATATAAAAGCGGATTGCGGATAAAAAGAGGGTCAGTCAACAGCAAGTCATTAACTGTGTATTACAAAATAAATAGTGGATATAAATGTTGTATTAGAAATTCATAGTCTGTAAATAATAGTTTTTAATGGTTTATAATTATAGCGTTAATTTATAGTGTATTCATTAGTGTAATAAAATAAATATTTGTTTGTGAATAGACGATTTAAACAGCACTTGTATTATTATTTGAAAAAGAACGTTACAGTGGTGTTACAGGTGTGAGGGTTTTAAAATAAATAAAATCGCGTAATAATTAATTAAAGTGCTGTGAGAATAAAAATTTTTGGTGTTAAAATATAATTTCAACAAACGATTAAAATGGTGATGAAACTATTAAAGGATCTCTTAGTAATAGATTTGAAACGGGAATTGGACGAGAGGGACTTGGATAGTAATGGAAAGAAAGAAGTTTTGATAAATCGGCTAAGAGAATGGCTTTTAGAACAGAAGGAAGATCCTGAAAATTACCGCTTCGAAATACCTGGACCCGCAATTGATACTAGTTTGTTGTTAAGTAAAATGAAAGAAGATTTACTGGAAAATTCTAGAACGCTTAAAGAAGAATTACTAGAAAAGTCTGAAGAAAGTTCTAGAAAGTCCGAAGAGAATTCTAGAATTTTAAAAGAAGAATTACTTGAAAATACTAAAGCGCTGGAAGAAAAAGTATTGGAAAAACACGAAGAGAATTCTAGAAAGTCCGAAGAAAATGTTAGAATGCTTAAAGAAGAATTACTAGAAAAGGCCGAAGAAACTGTTAGAATGTTAAAGGAAGAAATACTGGAGAATTCCAGAAAATCTGAAGAAAGTTCTAGAAGGCTTAAAGAAGAATTACTAGAAAAGTCCGAAGAAAGTTCTAGAAGGCTTAAAGGAGAATTGTTGGAAAATGTCAAAGCGTTGGAAGATAAAGTTTTCGAAGAATTTTTGGAGAATGCCAGCGCGTTAGGACTATTGGAAGGTAGATTGGCGGAACAAGATAGGGTAATAAAGATGGTAGAAGAGAAAATAGCCCAAATGCAATTACCACCAACAACTAAGAAAGACGATATGGCCGAAATGCTGGAAGATAGAATGAGGCAACTACGGTTTCCCTCAACTTCTGAGAGGCTGTTTAATGAAGTAAAGAAACAATTTAAAGAAGAAAAGGATCCTGCCGTAGGGATAAAAGTAAAACCACCCACGTTCGATGGAAAGATACCTTGGTCCACCTACTACAAACAATTTGAGGCGGCCGCTGGGGCCAACGGATGGACACGCAAGGAAAAGGCCGTTTCTCTAACTGTGGCTTTGCGTGGAGACGCGTTGAACGTCCTGCAAACAATCCCAGCAGGACAGGAAAATGATTACCAATTGTTAGTGTCTAGATTGGAAATGAGATATGGAGACGCGCATCTTCAACAAGTGTATCACGCGCAAGTGAAGAATCGTATCCAGAAGAATGGAGAAAGCCTGCAGGAGTTTGAAGCCGATGTTGCGCGGCTTGTCCGATTGGCGTACCCTACGGCACCCGATTCATTTCTGGGACAACTGGCTGTGCAGACCTTCATTGATGGGTTAAGAGACGGAGAAACACAACAATCATTGAGGCTGGCACGACCAAGAACAACTGACGATGCGCTTGCTCACGCCTTAGAATTTGAAGCTGCAAAACAAGCGTCCCGAGGTCACGGACGTGTTCGGACCGTTTTGGAAGAAGATGAAGGTTCTAAAGATCGCCTAGAAGAATTATTAATGAGAGTTCTTCAGAAGGAAGAGAACCGTAAAAAGAATCATCAAGAAGTTCGAGGGCCTCGTTGTTGGAATTGCGGCGAACAAGGACATGTAGAACGCCGTTGTCCCAAAATAAGAAAAGTACAACCGTCGGAAAAGTTAAAAGGGGTTGGCAAGAGGGGGCGAACGTTGACTGCGAGTGAAGATGCCCCGGAGATCACGATCCATGCCGTAACATCAAAGAATAGTAACGGCAGTTTGTTTGTAGATGGAAAGATTGCTAACCGAACTGTTCCACTACTTATTGATACGGGGGCGACAAAATCCATCGTACGCCCTGATGTTCTACAATCAAGTATTAAATTGTTACCGACAACTACTCAACTCCGTACAGCAACAGGTGAAGTGATACCAACACGCGGAGTGGTGAAGATGAAGATTGGCATTGGAAGTGAAGAACGTGAACATGAGGTGCTGGTAGCCGATATCACTGATGACTTCATCTTGGGAATGGACCTCCTGAGAAAATTTGGTTTTACATTGGACTTGAAGGAGGGTGTTTTGAAGGTTGGTAACGAAGAACTTCCGTTGCACCCACGAGAAGATCCTGTCGTAAGGGTTTTGCTGACAGAAGATGTGATATTGCCTGGTCAAAGCGAGATGGTTGTCGAGGCAGGTTTGGATGGAGATCTTCGGGTAGGATGTGTGAGAATGATGGAGCCTGTTTGTGATAAGAAGATCCATAGTGGCATATTGGTGGGAAAAGCGCTGATCAAGGTTGGAAAGACTGTACCGGTGAGGCTTATGAACGTTAATGTGGATCCGGTGACATTGAAGAAGAGTACCCTTGTGGGACAGTGTGTGCCAGTATTCCGAGTAGCCAGGTGTATGGCTGATGTTCCAAAACCAGTGCCCAAAGACCATGGTGGAAAATTAGTGGGTATGGTTACTAGTTCGTGTGAAGACCTTAACAGAACGGAAGTGAAAGAGGTACAGGGTTTGGTTCACCGATACCAAGATATCTTCGCTCTTGATGATACCCAGAAGGGACGAACAAATATAGTAAAACATAAAATCAATACAGGCAATTCTATGCCTGTCCGTCAGCAGCCGAGGCGTCTACCTCTAGCAAGGCGAGCAGAAGCCGAAAAGATTATTACTGATATGGAAGAACAAGGGGTCATCGAGCCATTCAGCAGTCCATGGGCATCACCGGTGGTCCTGGTCAGTAAGAAGGACGGGTCAACGAGATTTTGTGTGGACTATCGGCAGCTTAACGACGTGACCAAGAAAGACAGCTATCCCTTACCACGCATCGACGACACGTTAGATACCCTGTCTGGTTCACGATGGTTTTCGACTTTGGACTTGAAGAGTGGTTATTGGCAAGTTGAAATGGAACCTGAAGACCGGGAGAAGACCGCGTTCACTATTGGTTCCGGACTATGGCAGTTTACGGTTATGCCTTTTGGTTTATGTAACGCTCCGGCCACCTTTGAGCGTTTAATGGAGACCATCCTGAGAGGGCTGTCGTGGAAGACCTGCCTGGTATACCTGGATGATGTGATTGTAGTCGGAAAATCATTCAACGAACATTTGAAAAACCTAGAGGAAGTGTTCCGAAGACTACGTGGAGCCAATCTGAAACTGAGTCCGAAAAAGTGCCACATATTCAGAAAGGAAGTGAAATATCTCGGGCACGTCGTATCACAAAATGGAGTGGCAGCCGACCCCGATAAGATTCGTGCAGTTCAAGAGTGGCCAACACCGAAAGATAAACACCAAGTTCGTAGTTTTCTTGGGTTATGTACCTACTACCGGCGTTTCGTTCCTGGGTTTGCCAATATAGCGAAACCTCTGACAAGGTTAACTGAAGATGGGCGCGAGTATGTTTGGAGCGGAGAGTGTGAAACAGCTTTCCAACAGCTGAAGCGTGCCCTGACAACAGCACCAATATTGAGCTATCCACGGACAGAAGGGCAATTCATACTTGACACAGATGCAAGTAATCTGGCCATTGGGGGGGTACTTTCTCAGATACAGGATGGACAAGAAAAGGTCATCGGCTATTTTAGTAAGGTTTTGTCTAAAGCCGAAAGGAATTATTGTGTGACCAGAAAAGAACTATTGGCCGTCCTGAAGTCCGTTGAGCACTTTTACAAATACTTGTACGGACGGAAGTTTTTATTGAGGACGGACCATGCAGCGTTGAAATGGCTGTTACAATTCCGTAATCCTGAAGGCCAGGTCGCAAGGTGGATCGAACGATTACAAGGATACGACTTTGACACCGAACATCGAGCGGGCACTAGTCATCGAAATGCCGATGCTCTTTCAAGAAGACCCTGTCCAACGGATTGCCGTCATTGCTCTCGTTTGGAAGAGAGGGTTTGCCAGGTATTAAGGACTACCATCGTCAACGACAATTGGTTGCCGGAAGAATTGCAACGACAGCAGGAGGCTGATCCCGAACTAAAAATGGTACTGGAATGGAAGCGCGTGGGAGAAAGGCCTGCCTGGGAGGCCGTCAGCCCTTTTAACAGAACGCTCAAAGCATATTGGGCCCAATGGGAGTCCTTGAAGGTGGAAGACGATCTCCTGAAGCGAGTACTGGAGAGTGAAGATGGTACCACCATTAGGTCTCAGTTCGTGGTTCCAAGAAGCCGAGTGGCTACAGTATTGCGACATCTCCATGACGGTGCCTCAGGAGGACACTTCGGTGTGAAAAAGACTTTGGAGAAAGTTAGGGAGCGTTTTTATTGGGTCAACTGTAAAGAAGACGTGAAGGAGTGGTGCCGGAAATGTGAACTATGTGCCACTGGTAACGGACCCTTGGGGAAACGAAGAGCACCTATGAGGCAGTACAATGTGGGTAGTCCTCTGGAAAGAATAGCCATAGATATTGCCGGACCATTTCCCGAAACCGACGATGGGAATAAATACATATTAGTGGCAATGGACTATTTTACCAAATGGCCAGAAGCATATGCCCTACCAAACCAGGAAGCTGCGACTGTTGCTGACGTATTAGTCAAAGAGTTTTTCAGTCGCTTCGGAGTGCCCATGGAGCTGCATTCGGATCAAGGCCGCAATTTCGAGTCTGTACTCTTTGGAGAAGTCTGTCGATTGTTGGGCATTCGCAAGACTCGGACCACACCGTTACATCCGCAGTCCGATGGAATGGTAGAACGCATGAATCGGACAATGGGCAAATATTTGGCCAAGGTCGTCTCCGATCATCAACGAGACTGGGACCAATACCTGCATCTGTTCCTGATGGCTTATCGTGCATCGGTCCACGAAACAACCGGTCAGTCACCAGCGTCTGTAATGTTTGGACGCGAGTTACGGTTACCGTGTGATCTGGAATTTGGGTCTCCACCTATAGAGCAGGAGGTAGCTGGGAATGATTATGTCATCAACTTAAAGAAGAAGTTGGAGGATATTCACGACCGAACCCGAAATAATAGTCGAATCGCGAGTGACCGGATGAAGGCTACGTACGATGTGAGAGCCCAAGAAGGAGGGTTTCAACCTGGAGAGCTTGTCTGGTTATACAACCCGCAAAGGCGTCGTGGCTATTCTCCAAAGTTACAGCGAAATTGGGAGGGTCCATACCAGGTGAAGAAACGAATAAATGACTTGATTTATCGCATCCAGAAATTGCCAAGGGGGAAACCAAAGGTGGTACACTCCAATCGTCTGGCGCACTATGAGGGAAATAATGACGCAGTCCCGGATCGGAAAGATGAGGCCGAGGTGGCTATCAATATCGTAAGGCCTGAAGATGATCAGCCAACCTTTAGAGAATTTATGGCTGCGTTCTCTGGAACTAGAAAAGCGCGATTCGGAGTCACGACTGAGATGCAACAAGATCTCTTCCGGGTCCCTGGTGATTATTCCATTGCCCACTGTGTCTCCGCGGATCTCCGTATGTCCAGGGGGATCGCAGTAGTGTTTAGAAATAAATTTGGACGGCTGAATGAACTTCGAGAACAAAATCCCTCTGTTGGTAAATCCTTACGCTTGCCTGATCATGACCGATCCATTTACTACTTGGTAACCAAGCAGTTTTACTACCAGAAACCGAGTTACGCCGACTTGTGGAGGGCACTATGGAATTTGAGAATCGAGTTGCTTACCAGGGGAATTAACAAATTGGCAGTCCCCAAACTCGGCTGTGGGCGGGACCAGCTGGATTGGAGAATCGTTAGAAACATGCTGGAAGTTGTCTTTAGAGGTACGGACGTCAAGATCTTCGTCTGCAGTTTTGACCCACAGCCCGCATTAAGGCCAACGAAGAGTGTAGACTGTTATTTCTACCGTAATGGAACGTGTAGTCGAGGTGAAGACTGTCGATATCGTCATGACCCGTTCTACAGGAACCAGAGCATAAAACCTGTTCTGGGACAGAACAGACTTGAAGAGGGGGGCAGTGTAACGGGAGAGAAAAGGAACGAACCTCTTTTCGAGCGACAGGTGGTGTGTTCTGCCGCCTTCGAGAAAATGACGCATCGCACAAGCATGTAAATCAGACGTGGTTTATTCTAGCATTTTCTAAGAATACATAGAAGGTTCCAGCGATTTCTGGTGCGTTTATATGAGGATATAAAAGCGGATTGCGGATAAAAAGAGGGTCAGTCAACAGCAAGTCATTAACTGTGTATTACAAAATAAATAGTGGATATAAATGTTGTATTAGAAATTCATAGTCTGTAAATAATAGTTTTTAATGGTTTATAATTATAGCGTTAATTTATAGTGTATTCATTAGTGTAATAAAATAAATATTTGTTTGTGAATAGACGATTTAAACAGCACTTGTATTATTATTTGAAAAAGAACGTTACACTATAATACATCTATTCAAATACAGTCCACTGATTTATTAGAAAACCGTTAACATTTATGGTCAGACTCGCCGGATTTTACAGAAGACGATTTTAAACAAGCAATTTTAACTGTCAATGGTAGCAAAAATTAAATGGTCGACGGCAAACAGGAAAAGGTTTGAACTTGAAAAAAGAGTCAGAGAATTTTTCCAATTTCAATTAAAATAACAATTTTATGACAATTCTTTGTGATTTGTGTACTATTTTAATTACACATTTGCTTTTAAGAGGTGGTATTTGGCCTCTGGATATTTAATATCAGATTATATATATTTTTTTCCCCTTTATTGGGTTGTAATGAGGACTAGCAGCCAGTAATTAGTAATATTAATAAAACAATTTTTTTTTATATATATTAAAGTTGACGTTTCGCCTAGTCAATGTAGGCTTTTTCAAAACATTTACTTTTTTCTTATTTTAGGTTATTGTTCTCTATAAAATTTTTTACATGGTATATATTTAAAAACACTTAATCATAATATTTTCTTATTTTTTCCTTTAATAAAATTTTGAAAAATCTAAATTAACATTTTAAACTTGTACATTTTGTTACATATAGTATATTCATGAGATTTTTTTGATATTTTCTTTTCTTAGTATCATGATTTTGTAGATTATAAGCGAAAAAGAATTATTAATTTCTTAACAACTTCATTAAAAATGTTTTTTTGTTGTATTTAATATCAGATTTATTTGTTACTGTATGCTATTTAATATTACTATTATTTCAATTTGTCTATTTGTTGATTGATTCATTTGATTTGAGCTATTAGGATATACTCGATACTATTATCTCCACAATTACTGGTACTAATCTATTACAATTACTGTCATTTTGACAGATATAATTTCTATTTCTTTACCTGATTAATTGATAATTTTGATTACAGATTTGTTCTATTTTGTGTTCTGTTAAAGTAATAGAGGCATTTAACTATGGCTAATGTTAATTTAAATGCTTTAATTCGTAAATGTGGAAGTGTAAAATCAAAAATGACATGTTTCTCGAAATACCTCAGTACAGTTGAGAATATTTCACAGGCCAAGCAAAACCTTGATGATAGGAGTGTTGTAGAGTTGCAATTAAGAACAGATAAATTTGAAGATATACTGCAGGAATTTGATGAGATACAGACGAATATTGAAGTTTTATGCGATGAAAATGATTATAATAATATATTAGAAGAAAGATTAGAATTTACAGACAATTTTAGCAAATATTTAGCTACTGCAAGATTCATCTTGCAAAACTGTAATAACCATTCTTCTGATATTAATTCTGTGTGCTCATCAAAGCATTCCTCACACCATCATGTGGTTAATCAAGTGTCAAATGAATTAAATGTACGTTTACCCTTAATCAATTTACCGAAATTTACAGGTGATATAAATTCGTGGATGGAATTCAAAGATACTTTCGAGTTTCTAATACATAACAATGGTTCAATTGGTGATATTCAGAAGTATCACTATCTTCGGGCATCTCTAGGTTCTAATGCGTCAAAAGTTATTCAAAGTCTTGACTTTTCCTCAAATAATTATAAGATCGCTTGGGATTTATTATGTAGTCGATTCGATAATTCGCTAATTTTGGTGAATTCTAATATTAAGGCGTTATTTAATTTACCTATGTTAAGCAAAGAATCTTCCGATGGTTTAAGGAACCTATTAGATAGCATAAATAAACATCTTCGTGCCCTCACCACTTTGAATCTTCCCACACAGCATTGGGATGCTCTCTTGATTTATATGATTTCGTCAAAGTTTGATAAAACCAGTGCTCTTGAATGGGAGAAATTCAAGGTTTCAGAAGAGAATTTGCCTACTATGTACGATTTACAAAGGTTTCTAAAAAATAGAGCAGATTTCTTGAAAAGCTTTGAGAACTCTCGAAGGGATAATCGGGATAATGTAATTAATAGAGCTGCACGGTCTGTTTCTCTTTTTTCTGAAAATACCAATAATACACGAAAATGTAATCTTTGTGATTCACCTTCGCGTGTTATTTACAATTGTGAAGATTTTTTAAAGTTAAATGTACCATTAAGGTGGAAGAAGGTAAATGATTTAAAACTGTGCAGCAATTGTTTATGCAAGGGGCATTATAGTAAACAATGTAAACAGGGTTCATGCAGAATATGTAAACAAAGGCATAGTTCGCTATTACATGGTTATAACCGCCAGAATAGTCCTTCTACTTCCACTCAAGTAGCTTCACAGGCTGTAGCAAATCATGGCAGCTCAGCAAATGAAAATCAGGAGTCCACGGTTTGTAAAGATCATCAGCAAAACAATGCTACTAGTGTAAGCTTCTCAAGTCAAACAAATAACAATTTCGCTCTATTATCAACTGCAATGGTTCGTTGCGTTGATTCTTTTGGTAATTCTCACAATGTTAGGGCAATTCTCGATAGTGGCGCACAATTATGTTTTATGTCAGAGAGATTAAACACAAGATTAGGATTGAAAATAAGAACTGTTGATATTTCAGTGTTAGGCTTGAACAATTTGTCTTCATCTTTAAAGTTAAAATGTGATGTTCCTGTTCATTCAATTTATACTGACTTTGCTACTGTTATTTCATGTTATATCTTGCCAAAAATTACCGACAATTTACCAGCTTTCAATATTAATGTAACTTCCTGGAATATACCAGACGATTTACCATTAGCTGATCCTCAGTTCAATTTAGCTGATTCTGTCGATTTACTGATAGGAGCTAGTCTATTTTACAATCTGCTGTTAGATGGGATATTTTCATTAGGTAAACATATGCCAGTTCTTCAAAACACAGTATTAGCCTATGTTATATCTGGACAAGTCCCTGTTTTCACTACAAAGACAAAATGCTATTTTGTAACAAATGAGATGTTACATCACGATCTTCAACGATTCGGGACTATTGAGGAAATAAAGTATACTTCAACTCTTTCAGGCGATGATTTATTATGTGAAAAACATTTCGTAGAAAATGCTAGCCGTAGTAGTGATGGAAGATTTGTAGTTAAACTTCCTCTAAGATATTCTGCTACGCATTTAGACGATTCAAAGAGGTTAGCTTTTAAACGATTGTATAACTTGGAACGTAGATTTCAGAGCAATGATTCTTTCAAGGCACAATATATTTCATTAATGAACGAGTATTCTGAACTCGGACATATGTCACTAATTACCGATGATACAATAAACTGCTACTTTCTTCCTCACCATGGAGTTCTTAAAGAAGAAAGCTTAACTACTAAGGTACGAGTAGTATTCGATGGTTCCGCAGTTACATCATCTGGAAAATCTTTAAACGATTTACAATTCATTGGTCCCTCCATTCAAAATAATATCTTTGATATTCTGTTGCGATTTCGTCAACATGAAGTTGTTGTAACTTCAGATATCGAAAAAATGTATAGGTGTATTTGGGTTCATTCAGACGATCGATTCTTCTAACAGATATTATGGAGAAGTAGCTCCGACCAGCCTATATCGACCTATCAGTTAAACACTGTTACTTATGGCACTGCTAGTGCACCCTATCTTGCAATTCGTTGCATAAGGCAATTAGCTGAAGACTTTAAAGCAGAATTTCCAGATTAATGTCAAATAATCTCCAATGATTTTTATGTTGACGATTTGATTACCGCGTTTGATTGTGAACAAACGGCAATCAATAAATGTAAGGAATTTCGTGACATTCTTAATTCAGCTTCTTTCAGACTTCGAAAATGGAAATCCAATAGTTCTGAGATTCTTGATAACCTTCAGGACGATTTAGATGGTTTAAGTGTTCTCAATCCATCTGATTGTGAATCAACAAAAACTTTAGGTATTTTGTGGATTTGCTCGACAGATATGCTATCTTTTCAATTAACCGATTCTATAGCTTCTTCTTGCCCAACAAAAAGAGATATTCTCTCTTGCATAGCAAAGATTTATGATCCTCTGGGTTTGCTAAGCCCGACAATCATTTTGCTTAAGATTTTAATGCAGAAAATTTGGTCTATTAAATTAAACCATAAAACAAAAATTAAATGGACCACTAAAGGGTTAAAAAAATCATCTGAACAAAAATCTTTGTTAACACTAAAAAATTTTGTTAATAAAATGTACATCAGCAGTTTCTTGAGCCGAACTATATAAAGTTTATATAGTTCGGCTCAATTAATTACCGTTTATATTATAAACGGTAGAGTCTTATTAGCCTGCAATCGTTCATTCCTTTGGGCATACCTTGTAAAAAGTAACAACCTAGCTCATGTTGTAGCCTATCCCCAAGTGAAGCAGAGTTTAGTTGTCGTCAAAAAAAATAACTGTGCGGGGGGCGTGAGAGTGGGTTTTAGTAAAAAAGGGGTGAAATTGAATTTTTATGTTATTTTTTGCAGGACATCACTCGCTTTGTTGTGGCAAAACTGTGAATGGTTACATTGATATTTAAGTTGTCAAAAAAAAACATTTAAGATATTTATTTACATTGTTGCTTACGGAAAGTCCTACTTTTAAAGTCGATTTTCTCGAAACGGCAATTTTAAGGTTTAACAAAATTACATTTAACACTTAATATCTTCAAATCGAAGATATCATCCCGATCTACCAAATTATAGGCTTGGTGGGCCCTCGACAGAGCTTCGTTTAAGTCTACACGTTATAGACTCCCAGTGTGTACCCGTTAAGGTGAAGTTGTCTTGATTGTGAGAGGCTATGTATTCGCTTCAACTCTCCTTAAGTGTAATGACTTTCAGAGCTTCTCCCAACCGCTGTACCCGGCTGCAGTCCGGATCATAGGGTGGTCGGGATAGCTCCTAATCACATTTACCTGGCGGCATGCAGTTTCCCATCTGCCCGGGATAAACCTCACTTCGATTCTCCTCACTTAGGATTCAGCCAAACATCGGGTTCCTTTGATGACCATAAATGACCTAGGTCAAACAGTGGGTTCCATTGGAGACCATAAATGACCTCGGTCAAACAGCGGGTTTCATTGGTGACCATAAATGACCTTCTCCAAGGCGAGATTCGGATCCGCTCACACCGGTATCATATACCAGGGCTCCCCCTGATCGGTATGAGTAACCGTCGAGAATTCTCACAAATTTCTCTACCACACACTTGACCTGACAGCTTCATCTATTACCCAGTTTCCAAGGAAACAAGGATAGGGTAGAAGACAGCCAGTTTTAGCGGTGACCGTCGTGTGGTCTCCCGAACACCCAAAAGGGTAGCTGCAGTAGAAAAGCTTGTATGCTGCGCGCTACTTTTAGGTTATGTGTGAACACCACGCAAAACTTTTGCAGCTGCAACTCTAAAACTTCGCTGCAAAAGTAGCCGTGTGTGATCTTAGCTTAATAAGATCACACACGGCTACTTTTGCTGCACAAGTGAAGCCTAGTGTGAACTCCCCTGCAATCTTAAAAGTAGCGCATGCAAGTCAACCGACTTGCATGCGCTACTTTTAACAACCGCATGCAGTATTTGTTTGTTGCGCGCAGTCCTAAAAGTAGCCGTGTGTGAATGGAGTTTTTAAGAGTTGCGATGGCTGCAAAAAATATATATTTGGTTGAAACTTTTGCAGCGGCTGCGCCTGCAGTATCAAATCTACTTCTGATGTGGAGCGTGTGTTTTATTTTTACACCCTCGTTCAACAGAGCAGATCATTTTCTTTCAGAAAAATGTCAGTATTTGTTTTTAACTTCAAAGATTTTGGGCCCTGATTTTGTAACAAATTTAAGTCTGTATTTTAATGCATCCTCTTAATAAGAAAACAGCTAATAAACTGTTGCAGTTAGCTTTGTCTTGTTATTATAGTAATTATAATAATTTAATTTGTGTCCAATATGGGTGTAACACCCATATTGGACACAAATTAAATTATCATATTAATTCAAACTTGTGAAAAACCGACACGCACAAGACGAAACACCAAGTAATCATAAAACATAATAATAATAGAATACTGCACCTATGCTGCAGCTGTTGGTTACACGCTGGAAAAGCCTGTTGTGTGTGAACACTATTGCAGCCTTTTGTTAGGCTTCCAGTTTTACAGGGTAGCTGCAGTAGAAAAACTTGCATGCTGCGCGCTACTTTTAGAATATGTGTGAACACCACGCGAAACTTTTGCAGCCGCAACTCTAAAACTGCGCTGCAAAAGTAGCCGTGTGTGATCTTAGCTTTACCCTGCTAAAATCCCTTTTCCTTAATCAACAGCAAAAACGAGACACCGTAGTCCTTTCGTTGTTTTGCAAATATCTTCGTTTGTATTATACCTATGACAAAAATAAAAGCACCATAGTGTTCACAGAAAATCAACGCAAAACATTTATTACAGTAACTTTTTCAAAATATGTACTAGATTTGAAGATATTAAGTGTTAAATGTAATTTTATTAAAACTTAAAAGTGCTATTTCGAGAAAATCGACTTTAAATCTAGCAGTTCCCGTAAGAAACAATGTAAATAAATATCTTAAATGTTTTTTTGACAACTGAAATATCAATGTAACCATTCATAGTTTTGTCACAACAAAGCGAGTGATGTTCTGCAACAAATAACATAAAAATTCAATTTCGCCCCTTTTTTACTAAAACCCCCTCTCCCGCCCCCCCGCACAGGTATTTTTTGACGATAACTAAATTCTGCTTCACTTGGGGATAGGCTACAACATGAGCTAGGCTGTTACTTTTTACAAGGTATGCCCAACGAAAATAAAAACTAAGGCACTTTCTGGCTAAATAAAACTCTACTATTATAAAAATGTAGGAATTTAATAGTATTTTGAGGAGTCATCGTGTGATTTTGTTCTAAAAGGTGTTTGGCGTAATTCGACTTTTCATGATGTTTATTTTTGTAATGACGTACGTGTTCTTTATATCTTATGTCAAAATTTCGAAGTGTTTGTCCAATATATACCGAACTACAAAAAGAACAATTTAAACGGTAAATGCCCGATTTCATGATATCATGTGTTCTGTCTTTAGCATTAAATAAAAATGAAAAAGTGTTAGTGTTGGTTTTAAATGTTATTTTATAATTGTTGGTTTTTCTTAGCATATATGTGCAATTCTTTCTGATATTTTGCCAATAATTACGTTATAAGTTTTCATAAAATAAATAAAGATTATTGTTGTATAAAGTTGTATTTTATTATCCAAACCATTCAAAGTAGCAGCATTCATGATAAGACCTTACAATGCTTTCGAAAAGGGATTGAACAGGTGTCTGTATTTAAAGTCTTACCTGCAAAATTATAGTACAGGCTTTCGCTGGAATTCAAGTAGTCACATGGTCAGTACTAATAACTTAAAACAGAATCGTTAAAGGGTAATTTTACACTAAAACAAAATTAGAAAGTCTTTCTAACTTCAGAATGAAAAGAAATCTACCAAATAATACATAATAAGTCTTGCTCCAAATAATAAAATAAATAAAAATAAATCTTAAAAATAGCAAACCTCTTTGGTGACGTCGCTACTATCACTTACCCCGGCTCCACACATGCGTATACGAATATTCGTGTGCAAACACGAATATTCGTGACTGAATGTTCGTTTGCGAATGTATCCGAACAATTCCCTACACACTTCGCCTACTGTAACCGAATATTCGCGTATAGTGTATAGAGGCTACCCTGTGGAGGTTAGACGAATGTTTGATCCCTTTGACTCGCGATAATTTACCGCTACAATACGGATCGTGCTCGTGTTCGTGGACGAATAGCAAATATTTGTATACGAATACAAAAATTCCATCCACACTTCACGTATTTGTGTGCAAATAACAAATATTCGTCAACGAATAACGCATGTGTGGAGCTGGTTTTATACAAACAAAACAAGAAAACTTTGGCATTTTCATAGCTAGTTATTGAAAGAAACACGCACAAGAGGCGACCCCTTAACTAACGGTGTTTTGAAGTGACTGAAATGAATTCAGCTTGAAGTTATTCATGTAAACGTTCTATTGAAAACGAAGTTTCAAGTTGAATAATTTAGGCACTTCGCGTAATTAACACATTATATAAATTAGGTAGATATTCCCTATACCTTCTCGTAATATATAATCAAGTCATTTTGCTACTGTACATTCCCTGGTATGTTACGCATTTTGATTTGAGACATTATTAATTGATAGTATGCTATTGTAGTAAGAAGAGCCAAAATTCTTTACCACTCTTTGATTGAAAAGAAGGAACTTCTCTTTCATTTTCGATCGGGCATCATTTCGACTATGCTCTAAAACTCTAATAATATCATATCATCCAGTATGAAATTTAAATTATTTAATAATATAATAAAAATATAAATAAAAGTATTTATAGACATATTTATTTATTATGTATTAACATTATTGGACTTAGATTTAATTAAAACTAAGTAAATAAACATTAGAATTTTACCCACAAAATAATTGTTTTGTGGGTCAATGTCTAATTAAATGTTTATTTTATTTAGTTTTATTTGATTATAAGTTTGTGAGTTTCAGGTTTTCTTTTTAAGGTTGAGATTTTCTTTAAACTCATTTTTCATAGATTAGCTCATTTGCGCTGCAGAATTATAATATCAGTGTTTTGGTGTAATTTCACTTTCCATATCTCTGACTTTCGCTTATTATTATCTAACTTGCTGACTCAAAACTTCGATCACTTTTTTCTGGATACCTTGCCCTATAAAACTTAGAAGTGTCCCTATAACGATATTTAACTTAATCCTTCCCATTTTTAGCGATTAATTAGTTTCGTTGATTATATTGCTCTTTCGTACTAATTTATTATTTAATGAATTCTTAATATAAATATTCATGCTGCATGTTATTTAAACTTGAAAATATTTTGCTAAATATAGAAGCAGCTATTTTCCATATATACAGAATAGTTTTCATTCCTAATGATGCAGTTTTTGTCAACAATGATCTTTGTTCACTATTCATTCATGATGTCGTCAAGGGCAAGTTAAAAATTAAAACGGAAAAGTACGAACGAACCGAGACTGAGAACGAAAATAGAGATTTTTAGAAATTAAAAAATAAGTTACATTAACTTCAGACATTTGTGCAATGATACATGAGGAAGTCAGTGGCCTAACTTGGAGAGGTTGGGCCTGTATGCAGTACACATTTGCAGTCCCCTACTATCTAAGTTCAGTGGCGGTTGTTGCATACGTCAAACTCGGGGCACACGAGAAACTGGTATATCGCTACCTGGGTTTACGTATGCAGCGGCCGCCACTGTCTAAGTTCCCTACTATTCCCATTCCCGTCATTCATTGAGAGTAACTTGATGATATTTAAAGATTTTCCCGAATTTTCCTCAAGTCCCTATGATTCTGACCTCTAAAGCCAAGATCATTTTAAGCCTAAGTTGAGGTTACGTTAATTATACGATGTAGAACTTTTCCCCGGTAGCTTGTCTCAAAGTGTAATTGTGAATAACTTATTAACCCTGTGAATAAGTCAAGACATTGTCCTACCTGCTATCTATTACTATAGGTTTGACAAGCAACTCTGTAGGCATTAGAAGATGTGTGAATAAGTTTTGTTAATTCCTGCTTACTTTTTTCATTCTTATGTCATTGATGTTTGGCAAATCCAGACAAATGCTTATACTTATTTATTTTGTAATTGTCTAGATCATAGGTTGCCAACGGGGGCGGTACCGCCCCCTAGTGCGCGCTGGAGCTTTTTGTGGGGGCGGTAGCGGGTCCAAAGGCAAATGGGGGGTGTTATGACTGTCAAGGGGGCGGTAGCGGCGTACCTACCTAATTAGAAATTTAATATAATAAAATACTTTAAAAATACATCTATTTTCATGAAAAAACATTTTATCTAGCCGTCTAAAATGTTTATCTTATTATTATGACGTAAATAAACATTAAAACATTTAAATAAGCATTAAGTATAAAGATAAACTAACTAATTGATTCGGTCTAGGACTGTCGGTAACAAGTCTATGCAAGTTGGTAAGCAAAGACGTGATTTACGCAATCAAGCATGTTTCGACAAAAATACGGGAACTTGTAACATCCTGTTTGCAGGGCAAGTGCACCGGGGCACCGCAAACAAACAAAGGCATACAAGTTGTTGCGTGCTCGAAATAAAATCTTTAAAAGGCACGGATAGCTCTTCTAATGTCTTATTGTTTGTGTGTGCTTCGCCAGTGATCTATACTTGCGGGTAACTGATAAAGTAAAGAAGTCATTATAGCCATTAGTTTTATAACTTTCTATAAATTGGTTGAAAAGTTAATGTATTGAAATTGTGAATTCCCAAATGTCTGAAACTAAGAAGAAATGTCGGCAGTACAACATTGAGTATTTGAAATATGGATTTACGCAATCTCCAACAAACCAATTATTACCTATGTGTTTAATTTGCCAAAAAGTATTTTCAAATGAAGCCATGAAGCCTTCTAGGCTCCAAGAACATTTGAATAAAATACATGCTGATAAAAACGACATAGATTAATTATGGAGCTTTTGCAACATTTACAGAGATTATTTTACATGCCAAAGATTCAAAAAATGTGTTGACAATTACAAAAAATAACAACTCAGATCTTAACAAATTTCAGAATTAACTTGATCCGTTTATCTTCGAGTGCTACAAATATTTAGGTCCAAAACTATTTAATTACGCGACTGCGAAACATGGTCCAGTCAAACTGTACGAAAAACGGGCTTAACTTGGAAAATGGAAGTACAGCCAAACGCAAAGAAAATGTCACCCCTATAAACTCGGGTCTCTACCGCCGTAATGAGTTTATGGCATATTGTAAATTATAACCGAGCGAGTTTCACATTCAGCTACCTACATTTTTTCGGTGTTTTTGAAAGGTTTTTTTTGTAAGAAATAATAATATGCTTAAAATAGTATATTATTACCCAAGGTTTAGACATACGCTATTATAGCCCTAGCGTTGATTTTAAATCCCGAGGCGCGTAGCGCCAAGGGATTTAAGACGCGTGGGCTATAATCGCGTGTCTAAACCGCGGTTAATATACAATTTTTTCCACTACTAACATGTAAGTTATCCTGATCATTAAATTATTTTAAAAAATGTTGACCGGTTAATTCTTCAGCGAGTAAAGCTGGCAACGTCGCTTGGTGTTTGAGATGTCAAACGTGTAATTGGTTTTAGTCACATCTTCTGTTTTCAACAGTAGAATTCTTGTTTTACGACCGTTATTAAAATACAATTTAACTATTAACAAATCAACATTCTTTTAACTAATACACAGGAAACACACACTACTTCCTCAGGAATTGTAAATAACATAAATTATAACAACTGTACAATTAACTATTATTTTGCTTCTAATTAATAAGCTTTTGTTTTTTCATTATATATACTATTTACTTTCCGATACTAAATATAATATATCTTAAATTCAAAATAATAAGTTCAAGTAATCATTTATTAAAAATACACCCTTCATACAAAAAATTAGGTTATGTTAGAAATGTAATTTTTATGTGTTATAATATTTATTTTAATAGAAGGCATAGACTTTGACAGGTGGTTTAGCATTGTTTTCATTATTAACCTAAGTCAATAATATATATAATAGAGGCTTCTGGCAAGGGGTTAAGAAAATCAATTTCTGCACTAAACAACTCAAAGAGACACTAGAACATCGTACTCTTAGCCCCTGGGCTTTTATGAATGAGCAACGTTAAAATTTCCTGTATCTTTTTGGGGGTAGAATAAGGAGTTTTCCAGGAATATTACATGCTTACTCATAATCTAGGAAACAGCCAGTTCATTGTTGTCTTAAAGTAGGTAAAATTTTCTCAGAATACCTAATCCTTTTTAAGACGAGAGCTTCAAAGGAGAATTTTAATCTAACATATTCTAAATTACGGAAAAAAATCTTTGTGTGAGTCAAGTTACTGTTAATGTATCTACTGATCAAAAAATTTCTTTAAACAAAAATTAGTGCAAAAGTCAACGTACAAATTTTTTTGGTTGTTTTAACAATATTCTTGAAATTTAATGGTCACATGATGAAAGTTTTACTTGTCCTAAGTATTTCATCTAAAGTTCTGTCTACCTAGATAATAACTCGCTCGGTTATAATTTACAATATGCCATAAACTCATTACGGCGGTAGAGACCCGAGTTTATAGGGGTGACATTTTCTTTGCGTTTGAGTGTACATGGAATTTTTTCTTCTAGCATGTAGGGGGGTCTAGAAAAGCTTAACTTGAAGTTTTCGACCTCAAATTCATATGAGCTTTTTCCGCCATTTTGAAAAGAAGTGAACTTGAAAGTTGATGAAAACTTTTTCATTTTTTATATTACGCGAAAAAGTTTCAAATAAAAGTTGTAGACAATCGTATTGCCGACAAAAATGCTTTATACAAATTTCTTGTCGGACCTACTGTTACAGAGATAATTACAAAATAACACTTCACCCTTCTTTTCAAAATGGCGGAAAAAGCTCATATGAATTTGAGGTCGAAAACTTCAAGTTAAGCTTTTCTAGACTCCCCCTACATGCTGGAAGAAAAAAATCCCATGTAATTCCATTTTCCAAGTTAAATGTTTAGTTTGACTGGACTAACAGGTTGCATGCCTATAATAGTTATGTCAGTTTCTTAATGCATATCTTTATCCTCCAAACTTGATTTATTTTCGAAGATTCTCCAAAACTTCAAATTCTTGTATTATTTCTCTGCAAAAAAGTCATTCTTCCTGCAGCCATCACTTTGAGAATTCCAAGTTAGAGTATTGGTAAATTTAGTTTATATGTTCTGGATCCATCTAACAGGAAATTGATTAAAAAGTTATAAAATTTAGAAGATTGATTTTTGTGATGTGATATATATGTGATATATGTGATATATATGATGTGATTGATAGTGTTATACTTATTTTTGTCGAAAGTTTTATTAACCACATCTGTGAGATTTTCTTCTCAAACATAGTACTATTCAGAAAGATGAGGGTTTTTTCCACCTAATAGGTAATGCACTGACTTCCCAAAAAATCAAATATATATCTAATTTGTTTCTTTCTTTTGTTTTCATAGCCCTTCTTCTTTTTTGTTTTTGTTAGTACATGGGAAATATGAGATTCTCTGTCCTATAAAGATGTACTGTTCTAATATGTTTTACAAAGAAAAATATTCTCAAATAGTTATTTATATTTATGGAGGATGTCTGTTGTCCAGAATACATACTTCGATTCATTACCTACCTAAATCTTCTGAGACTTAAGTGGACTTTTGTAAGTTTTTCGACGGACTCCTTTTTCGGTTCTTTGTTTATCGGATTTGATATCTATTTTATTATCGTGGTTTATGTTTTTTACCCCATCTTATAGGTCTTAAATCACTTATCTGCGTTTCCATGGAAGAATACTTCATTTCTTAATAAAATACTGTTACAAAAAATTGGATATTTAAAAAAAAATTATTTTTAATAAACTCGAGGGTAACATACCAGTAAAGAACGTCTCTTCTCTAAAAGTGATTAATATTTAACTTGTAAAGTGTATCTAACTCTACTTTGTTATATCCCTCTATCGTTATAAGTTTTCCAGTAGAACTCCCGCAAGAACAGAGGTTTGTTTATAAAAATGGAGAGTTAAAACTAAAGTAAAGTTAAAATTACGCCGCGCTATTCGACCAAGTAAAAACTACCTTATTTAGAGAAAAAAGAAAATCAGTCTAATCTTTTTCGCTTCGTTTATTTCAGTTGAGGTAGGAAGCTTTCATTCTTTAAAACCTCTTTAGATTTTATTTTCGCGAAGCACATTTTCTCGTGACATCATCATGATTATATTTCGTCACATTGTTCTTTACACCCTATTTAGATCTATATAAGACTACAAAGCCGTGAAATAATTACATATTAAGATGGAGGGTTGAACCCTAAAAGCATTGGAGTTGATAATTTCATCGATTTCATATTATAAAATTGCCAACTATTCTTCTCTTTAATTTCGCCGTAATGTATTGTGAATTTTATTTTAACTGCTACTGATGTACCAAAAAGCCATGTTTTTCTGCCTCATTTAAATTCGTATAGTCATCCCTCAAGATGGGGGCTGGATCCGCAAAAGCATTCCACAATCGAATTATTGATTTCAACTACAGTTAGTCCGCAGCACAAAAAATTTTTGCGTTTTTGATTTTTTATTATTATGCATTCCAGGTTATCACAGTCAACTTCCCACATTTTATTATTTCAGATTGTTGAGACTGGAATGGTAAATTTCCGTAAACGAGCTTCATTAAGAGTGTATTGTTATCTTTTGCAAAAAATGTTGATTATACCTACCTCTTTTGTGTCCTTTAATGTTGGTATTTCAAAATTCGTACTGGTTGATGTATTTGTGTTGTTTATCGAGAGTAGCACGTTCTTTAGAAAATCGTTCCTTAAAATGACTACTTCACAGACGTATAAACTTGGAAACAGCCGAGGTAATGATAACTGAAGCGGATACTTTTTTCACGGCCATTAATAATAACATGAGAGAGGTAGACTTACTGAGGCATTGTTGTACTTGAAGTTTTCCATTATTTTACGCAGTTGAAGCGATGGTAATTGCTTGCGCTATTATTTTAAAGAGATCATCAATTTTACTTTATTCGCGTTTCAAGTGCTAAACTGAATATTTGCATCGAATTTTGTCGCCGGTGTTACATTTCCTAACCAATGCTTGGATTATGCAAACGTACTCCGAGAATAATATACGTATTAATCGTATTTCACAGATCAGGTGAATCAGAAATAATGAAACTGGAAACGTGTGTTAGTGCGCTGGAGCTATCAAATGAATAGAGAATTCATTAATTACTAAAATCATATTATTAATCAAGCGTGAATAGATTAAGCTTGATACACGAAACATCTGGCTGCTTCTAAATGGATAATTTACTTAGGCCTCTGTCTATCGGTAATTTTATGTAGGTTAACGAAACGTTTGCTTTCAGTCTTCTATCTTTCATCCACCATTAACCGACTCCATTAAAAATTTTATGTCTTCGAGTAATAAATTTATTATGTTACTCTCAGGGAAATGAAACAATCTTGGAAAATTGCTTCTTACAGTATACATAATAATAAACAAAATAAATTTTAATTAAAATTTATGTTATTAAAACCAACTACAAATAACAAACAGTTGAAGAAGTGTCCTTCCACCATGTTTCACTGGTCACTCTCAACTATATTACAAGAAAACTAGGGAAACCTCGTCAAGACATGACGGTCAAAAGCATTGAAGGATTTCCCTATATACAAACAACATGATGTGTGATTACAAACCTTTGGATTTTCATGAGTGATCTAATATAATAATAGCCAGTTCCGATGTCCGATGTCCACCGAAAAATATCTCGAAAACTAGACGACTTAGGAAGCTGAAATTTTACTGGCAGGTGGGCCTTGCCCCAAAGGGGTGCGTGAGTATATTTTTAATCCTAAAAACTCGAGGGGGGGGGGCATTTCTTAAAAAATCATTATGGCTATATATGGGTTGTAGCTATTATTATTATTATCTCTTGAATGATGTAAGCTGCAAACTTCAAATTTTCATAGATTATACTTGAAGCAATTCTGAATATAAAAAAACACAAAAATTACCGGTATTTCAACCAGAAGCGGAGTAAGGCAACATTCCAGGGGAAAAAGAGTTTTCCGCAAAAATAACTATTATAGAAATCTTGATTGTGAGTAATCCGTAAGAGCTACGTATTTTTGGACTTTTTTGTAGATCTTTTTGAGAGCTATAATTCGTTCGCTTATAGTTTGGCTTTAACTATTACCATTTTCGTCTCCGTTAGAATCAATTTTCTTAAGTAGGTATTTCATACTTTGATCATTACTGGACTCTCGAAAAACCCTCTGAATAATCTCTATACACGGTGATTCAGTACCTAATGATCGGACTTTGAGGATAAGCTTCTTTGGCCATTAGAAGCATAAAACTTAGTAATATTTTTTGATTAAATGAACTTGAAAATTTCGAAAATTTTGCCTGACGTTTTCAGAAAAGTACGTATAATTGATGCAGGTCAGTGTTGTTAAGTCGAATAGAAATAAATGCAAGATATTTAGAAATTGACACCATCAGTAAAAACGTGACATCTGTTTAAAGAAGCACAACAAGGATGCAAACGACGCACATTCCATTTTGGATATTGCTAAAACAAAACGTTTTACTAATCCGGGGGATTCCCCTGTATTCTAATAGGAAACGCAGACAGAAATGATATCATTTTAATACTGACCCATTTAATAATATCATTAAATTCGATTCGTTATGCGTTAATAAACAGATATTAATTTTAATTAAGTAAAGACATGTTTAACTAATTTGATCTATCCATCAATAGGTATTGTTATTTTTTATTGGAATTCTAAAAAGTTCCTAATTAATGGATTTGTTTACATAGTCAAGTACAAGTATTGTTACGTTTTATTACTAAAAGCTGCAGTGTAAGGGGTTTGCAATTTGTTATTGTTTGAGAAACCAAATAGTATTGGGTAACTCCTTGAACTTGACCTGATATGTGTCACTATCACGTGTACTATAATTTTTTATTGACAAACCTGCAGTATTGTATTACACATAGCGGTTAATGTGCCTATTAAAAGAATTTGAAATTGTCTTTACTAATCAGAAATAACAAAACAAAAATACATAATATTCATCAAGAGGTCGTTGCTGAACATGCTTCGTTTATTTAATTCTGTTTATCTGTTGTTATTCTACGAAACACTTGGCTAAAATAAAGACGTGTTTATTACTTTATTACGCTATCCAATTCGCCCGTCTCAAATGAAACATTTTACAGTTTTTCAAATTAAAAATATAAACATTTAAAAATATAAAAATTAAGTAGTATTGACTAATCTACACAGCGAAAGCTTTAATTTAAAAAAATAAACTCGGTGGGACTCTCAAACGAACTGGAACAAAAATAAGCCTTGTGTTTTAAATATATAGATTAGTGTTCGATGTTAATGTACTTTTAATAATTGAAATACCGCGCCGGTAAAAACTTTAATAGTATACTGAGGATAAATAAACAAATGAAGCAGCTTAATTAAATACAAATATTACACTTAAATCAGAAGCGACACTTTGCTGATCCTTCTGTTATGTTGTTCTAAAGACATTGTATCTTCTTCATATGTATTCATGTATTCATCTGTATATTCTTCATTGTATCTTTAAGTTCCTGCAAAATCCTTAGAAATGCACCACCCACATTAACATCTGCACCAGTTTAATAAGATACAAATGTATCCCGTAAGGTTCAAGTGTACCCAAAAAAGATTTAAGCGAACATTCAAAAATTCTAAACAAAATCACAGTGGATTTACTTATATTGTGAATAACTATACCAAATTTAAAAAAATCATTAATACAAAGGGGCCATTTACTATCCATTGTTTTCTAGAGTCCTCTAACTTTGAAAGCGTGTTGCTCGTAAACTACTGAACCAAATAAAATATTTTAAAAACAAGCAAATAGTAAATTTATTTCTACATACAACAGTAAGATATTATATTTGTAAGTGCTATACTTTTCTTTTTATCGGACGATACGTAATAAAAAGTACCCATTTTTAGGGATAATTTCATTAAAAGTAAGTTAAATATTTTTTCTCTTAGAAAGTATACACCATATATCTATGAGATTTTTATACGGGTTAGAAAGAAACTTTGTGGTTTTTATACTATTAATTTTTAGACAAAAAGTGTTATATTTAAGAGCTATATAAAAAAAATAAGAAACTTGCTTTTTGCCAAAAAAAACTGCTTTTTTGGCAAAAAGGAATTTGTTCCGGGATGGGTAGCTACTACTAAATTTCCGGGTTTTTACGGAAAATCACGGTTCAGTATAAGAATGACGTATACTATTAAAAAAATTTCGGGGGGGAAGTTTCAGTCCGATAAATACACCACTGATTTTGTGGTCTCATTGTGTGATTTTGATCTAAAAGGTGTTTGGTGTAATTAGTTTTTCTGAATGTTTATTTTTGTAACAGCGTATATTTTCTTTATATATTGTTATTCTTATAAGTGTTTGTCCAATATATACCGAACTACAAAAATAATAATTCCAGTGGTATATATCCAATTTCATGATATTGTGCGTTCGGTCTTTAGCATTAAATAAAAATGAAAATATGTTAATGTTGGTTTTTCGTAGTATATTTGCAACTGTTCCTGATATTTGCCAAAATATGGTATGTAATGAGTGTCTTTTGTTTGAGTATCAACGGGATATATTCTTTTGATAGCTATAATCTTCAATTTAATTAAAGTGTCAATCATTATAATGATTTACGCGTGCTAGTTGTTTTATGCTTGAAATCTGTTTAGTATAATCTGACTGCGTGAGTGAAGTAGTTAAAGCGGGCATAGGACACTACGCCGACCGGACACTTTGCCGACCGCGGACACTTTGCCGACCGTGGACACTACGCCGACTAACCGTTTTGGACACTTTGCCGACCGTGGACACTACGCCGACTGCAAGCAGTGGACACTTTGCCGACCGTGAACACTACGCCGACTGTAAGCGGTGGACACATTGCCGACCGTGGACACTACGCCGACCGCAATCGCTGGTCACTTTGCCGACCGTGGACACTACGTCGACTGGACGTTTTGAGCATTTTTCTGACCGTGAACACTACGCCGACTCTTAAAATAGATTTTAGTACTGAACACTTTGCCGATCGTGGACACTACGCCGACTGTAAGCAGTGGACACTTTGCCGACCGTGGACACTACGACGACCGCAATCATTGGACACTTTTCCGACGGTGGACACTACGCCGACTAGCCGTTTTGGACAACGTGGACACTATGCCGATCCATTTTAGTAATAAGCGGCTTAGACAAAGAAATCGTTTGTTTTGTTTCATTTTTATTGTTAAAATTAGGAAACATTTCTTTGAGGAAAATATTGGCTACATATGAAGTGTTAACGAAAAAATCTTAACCCTATCTATCTCTATTAATAAACAAGAAAACATAGTTCACTATTTTTTCATATAAAGCTTAAATGAAACGCTTTTTTGTCGTTAGTTTAAAATTAGTAGCATACGAACCGCAAGGTTTCTTTGTAACCCTTAAAAACTTTCATAAATTATGTGGCATATACTTACTGAGAAAAAAATCATTTAATTTACTCTTAATAAAATTTTTACTAAAAATGGGCACCTTTTATTACATATCGTCTGATAAAAATAAAAGTAGAAATAAATTTACTATTTGCTCATTTTGATTTATTTAATCTTGAACGGTAGTTTACGAGCAATTCGCTTTTAAAGTGAGTGCTCTCTAGAAAAAATGGACAGTAGTGTACCATATTTAGCTACGATCTCGTTGGAACACTCTAGGATGGGGCGACATTTAAGAAATGAATAGAAATGCAATACTTTGACTATTGTTTTACTGTATATTCGTGTACCAATCAGTTTGATGAATGTAATATGTGGAAAAACTACTTAATAGACCATGCATTTCAGACGATTATACATTTTTCAACAGTTCGTTTTGCCCTTTTACCTATTTGTAAAGTTTCGTGCATGTCATATTATAGGTGAACTGGCATTGTAAAATGGCTTCCACAGTCTCTGTGAGTAATTAGTATTTTTCATCGGTTCACTGAGGCATCACTGAAAATACCCTCTGTACGTAGACGTTATATTGCAAATAAATATTCGCACAATTTCAAATATTGGGATTTCTGTTAAGGGTGTTCTTCAAGAAATAAAACCACCTTTCTTTAACAGATTCTTTAGATTTCCACTCTTCAGAAGCAATCGAGTAAGTAATCAAAATGACTGACTCGTAACTCCGCAAAAATAAATTAATCCTACGGAGGTGGGCACGCCGGCAAGCGGGGTGTTAGGTGTTACTAATAAATGAGCGCTCCACAAACTGACGCAACTATTACTGCAGATCACTAAAGGTGTAAACAACATTTTGCAACATCCGTAAAATTTATATAAATAAATCTATTTTCATAAATTTATTTATTTTATTTTGTTTAATCACGTTTAATTAATGTTTTAGAAATATGAAGACATCATCATTCTAGGTAATAGCCTCAGGTCGCCGGAAAGCGGAAGGTCATGGGTTCGATTCTCAGCTGGGGTGATAATTCTTCTATATATGGATTTGCATTCAAAATATATATTTTAATGTAAAATCTATTTTCATATTATTAGATATTTGTTTGTTTGTTTGTTTTTGGGCGAGGAATCAGTATGGCGGAGTATCCTTCGTACCTCAAGGCACCGATGATCATTTGGCCGACCCTGCTAGAATTTAACCGAATCTGGGGGAATTCCACCCCCAGTAGGGATCTTTATCGTGCCAAACATCGCATTGACACGGGACCTACACTTTTACTTCCTATCCGAAAGGAAGGCATGTTTTAAATTTTTTCCGCTATGAAAAATTACCAAGTCGGCCGGGGATCGTACCTGCGATCTTTGGATTATGAAGCAAACATGCAAACCACTAATCCACCGAGGCTGGCTTTAGATATTTAGATTTTAAGTTATACCTTTTAGTGTTCTTGTCGGGACAAGAAAGTCACTACTATTAGTGACCCACACAGCCAGATTTTGGAAAACAGCCCAGTTACTTTACGATTATTGTTCTAAGAAAATCGCGACTAATTTTCCTTTGTTTTAATCGATTGAGTTTGTCGGTTTAAACAATATATTAAAAATCGAGGGTGAGATTGCGTCGGCTTCAAAAGATATTAAAGATCAAACGTCAAAAAATTCGTTGTTTTCGAATATCTCACTTCCTATAATTTTTTACGTACAGCGAACCGTTTGCGAGATATACAGCAAAGAAGATGCATATTAATAGTTACATTGAGCATTTTTTGAATGTATCAAATTAAATATTTATTACTATGGGTGGCCATATTAATAGTTACGCTAAGCATTTTTTTAATGTATCCAATTTAAATTAATTTATTCGCAGTATTGTGTCTGTAAAACAGAGCTTATGATATATGTATGTTAATATCTATGATTTTATAACATACATATAGTATTTGGTAACCCAATTGAGCCAAATATCAAAACACTAATGGGATTTAAATGACAATGTCAATTGATGGTAAATAGCGTTTAGCGGAACAACTTAGAATTATTTGAGTTTTTTGTCCTAAAATTCATTTTGCGACAAAGACTGTTTGTAGAGAATAGATTAGCAAACAGTAAATGAAATAATTCTAAGTTGTTCCGCTAAACGTTATTTACCATCAATTGACAATATCATTTAAATTCTGTTAGTGTTTTGATATTTGGCTCAATTGGATTACCAAATACTATAGGTATGTATGTTATGAAATCATAAATATTCGATATTGATATATCATAAACTCTGTTTTACAAACACAATACTGCAAATAAATGAATTTTAATTTGATGCTTAGTGTAACTGTTAATATGGCCACCCACTGTACGTTGTATCCGTTCCCGCACCTCTAGACAGCACATGGTTTTCCCAGTAGGCCTAATCCACGTTTAGTGTTAAAAAATTACGTCTCGTCTTCGTCTTTGTCAATTTCCTGTATCTGTATTTCGTTATCCTTTTTGAGTTCTTCATCTTCACCATATTTATCATCTTCACTTATATTTGCTACCAACAGATCAATGGGGTTGATCTCATCATGCTTAGTGGAATAATTATCGGAAGCATCTACGACAGAAACTTCAGGTGCGGCATTACGACATAATTGTACATGACAATTTTATTGCCACAAATAATGGAACTAGATAATCCGGTTTTTTCGCATACGCAGTTTCCACCACAACTTTTTGAACAATTAGAAAAATTGTGTTCTAACAGTCTAAACGAATGTTTTTGATATGTTTGCAGAATACAAACATATGCAATCTTGTATTTATTTGATAACTTTCTTTTACCTTGAGTACAAGCTTTTTTATGGGATATAACATAGACAAGACACTAATAATATCATAAATCTTGTCGGACGCTGCAAATATTCTGGTACTATACATAGAAAGAGACTCAAGAAAGTAAACAAAGTATTCACTATAACAATACGAAACAATTACGAATTCATAAAATGCGCATTAAAGCTGTTGTTTAATAGATGCTAACTTTTTACATCGATAGAAAAATAAAATATCTACGATATGATACGATAAAAAAATGCATGTTGCTATTTAAAACATTGCAAAGAAGAAGTTGGTGACAATTCTGTTAGGCGAACTACTTTCAAGAAGATTTTATTAACATTTAGAAGTGTAATTTGCAATTTTTGCTAATGTGATATTGTATAAAGCATCATATTTGTGAAAACCATATCAAAATTGATCAACAGGTTAATTAGTTTAAGCTTCGGAAATTTACGTTAAAATATCCATAAGAATTTTAACTATACTGAATGAGTGGCTCTTAAGGGTCGGCAAAGTGTCCACGGTCGACAAAGTGTCCAAAACGGCTAGTCGGCGTTGTGTCCACGGTCGGCGTAGTGTCCACGGTCGGCAAAGTGTCCACCGGTTGCGGTTGGCGTAGTGTCCACGGTCGGCAAAGTGTCCCATAGTATAATTTATTTTAAGAGTCGACGTAGTGTCCACGGTCGGAAAAGTGTCCAAAATGGCCAGTCGGCGTAGTGTCCACGGTCGGCAAAGTGTCCACCGGTTACGGTCGGCGTAGTGTCCACGGTCGGCAAAGTGTCCACCGCTTCCAGTCGGCAAAGTGTCCACCGCTTGCGGTCGGTGTAGTGTCCACGGTCAGCAAAGTGTCCAAAACGGTTAGTCGGCGTAGTGTCCACGGTCGGCGTAGTGTCCGCGGTCAGCAAAGTGTCCAGGCACCGTTAAAGCTCTGTGTTCTAAGGTCTGTGAGCTGTCAGGTTATGTGCTTTGTGATGGCAGGATTCATTTGTGATTTGTGATAGCGATGTCTGTGTATGTAGGTTTTCTGTATGTCGAAAATTCTAATTTATTGTTTGAGTTAATTCTAATAGTTAAATCTAAAAAGTTAGTAGCCCAATTTTGATGTGTTTCTAGTGTGTTTTGGTGTAATAAGAATTAAACATTCATTGATAACCCCAAAAGAACGCAAAATGTCATCAATTTAACGAAACCAAAAGATAATATATTTAAAAAGCTTTAATTTAATTATTTGATGTTCAAAATTATCCGTACGGGAGATCCGCGCAGTACCGACCGGCTTCTAGAACGAACCAAAATGATGCATGGCTTTTTCGTTCAGCTGTTGGCACATTTATTTAACACATGAAAATTCTAATTTATTGTTTGAGTTAATTCTAATAGTTAAATCTAAAAAGTTAGTAGCCCAATTTTGATGTGTTTCTAGTGTGTTTTGGTGTAATAAGAATTAAACATTCATTGATAACCCCAAAAGAACGCAAAATGTCATCAATTTAACGAAACCAAAAGATAATATATTTAAAAAGCTTTAATTTAATTATTTGATCTTCAAAATTATCCGTACGGGAGATCCGCGCAGTACCGACCGGCTTCTAGAACGAACCAAAATGATGCATGGCTTTTTCGTTCAGCTGTTGGCACATTTATTTAACACATGAAATAAACAAATTACTATAACATGTTATAGCATAACAGCATTGTTATAGTAATTTGTTTGTTTAAATAAAAGCGATAGTATCATTGGAACAATTTGCCAATTGAATAGTGCTTAAAACATGATCAACAGTACTATTGTACACACGTGCAAAGGTTTTACTAAAAGAACATATTTAATAATAATAGTAATAATAATAATAAAGCGTTTATTGTTTCCAGCCTTATTTTGTGGAACTCCATAATCATGAAATAAATAAAGATTATTAAAAGTTTCACAGTTTTTAAAATACAACCTGACAATATTGTTTCGACAGCTATGCTGTCATTATCAAAGGTAATATAATTATAAACAAACACGTCGCTAAGGTAGATACAAAATAGGTAACTAGATAAAATAATAATAATAATCAGAATTAAATATCTAATACTTCCAGTAACGGAGAATTACTGAGCTCAAGTTGTTCATTCATTAAAGGTACCCTGAGTTTGTGTTTGTATATCTCAAAGGCATCTAAAATGTCTAGTTTCCGTTTGTTATTACAAAAATGTAGGAATTTAATATTATTTTGAGGAGTCATTGTGTGATTTTGTTCTAAAAGGTATTTGGCGTAATTGATTATTATTATTATTTTATCTAGTTACCTATTTTGTATCTACCTTAGCGACGTGTTTGTTTATAATTATATTACCTTTAATAATGACAGCATAGCTGTCGAAACAATATTGTCAGGTTGTATTTTAATAAAACTGTGAAACTTTTAATAATCTTTATTTATTTAATAATAAAGCGATTTATTCCCACACTTGTTACAAATGAAAAATTATTTGATACAATAAATATAAACACTGATAGACTGATACAATAAATAGAACACAAATAAATGTTATATGTAACAACAATAAAACATAGAGTACCTTACAAGTAACAAGCCATGGAAGGTTGAGATTCAATTTGCAACAAGTTGCTATAATTGATCTTCCATCACTACCTTGACTGATAAAGAAAAACTTAAATTTAAAGAAATGCTTAATCATAGGTATAAAAAACGACTAATATTAAACTATATTCTGTGATGCCAGCTCATAATTAAAATAATAACTGAGAATAAATAATAATAATAAAAAACTTAAAGAATGAACGATAAACGATTAAATGTGTTAAGGGTAGTTTGTTCTATAAAGAGCAACTGGTGTAGTTTGGTCTTAAATAAAACAAGTGAATGGTGTTTGAACTCTAGAGGTATGGCATTATATATTTACGGTAGATCTACTAGAAAGGAATCTTTATTTAGATGGTAGCATTAGTCCTAATAATAGCTACAGATCAGATCATTAAAACTATTTTTATAGTAAAACATTGGTTTTTTATTAAAATAAATAATATGTAAATAAATTTAGATAGCGTTGTGGCAAAAGAAAGCTCATTGAAATGACAAATATATTAAATAAAATATTGAATAGATGTAAACTGTGTGGACGACATTAGAGTGCGAAAACTATTCATAACACAACACAACTGCTATTTATCAATCGTTTTGGTTTTTATATAATATTTATACCGTTAGATTTCGTATGGGGTCTTAGGAAAAATATATTACAAAATTGCTAGATATACAATTTTCATTATCACACATAAAAATTGTAAGAAAATAGCAATGTTGTTTGCCATGTGATTATCAAAATTGATAATCTTTCATTCTGTAATGTTAAATACACGACACGACCAACTCTCTTCTTTTTACAAAGTGAATGAATAGGATGTTGCGGTTTGCATTTAATATGTTATCAGCAACTTTGGTATTTCGATTAATTTGTGTTATTTAAACATTTAAAGAAAATTTATTAGTTACCCAGGTCTGAAAAAACTTTTGCTGGTATAAGTTGCCTGTTTTAGGGGCAGTTTTTGGTTCTTTTTTTAGTAAATTTTACAATTTTTAGAGTCGTTTGAGGTACGTTTATCTATTTTTGAATACTGTTATCTGTTTTAAAGGTTTTTCACTTTCTTTTCCTATTTTCTAGAATTTTATTTGTCATGTGTTCGCTCGCTAACGCTCGGAAAATAAACTCACATTCGGAATTAGAAGATGCACTTTAGTCCCTGGGTATACATAATAATATACTATTATTAATTTAAGTATTTATTTCAATATAAGTTTTATAGAATTTATCTTTATTAATAAACGTTATTAATAAACTATATGAATATATTGCAAAATAATGAGCTTTTTTGCAACGAGGAAATAGAAACACCACACATATTACCTATTTTTAACTTACTATTAATTATGACAGAATAACAATTACTTTTAGGTACTTTCTCTGAAAGAAATATAAAAGTGATACATATTACATGAAGTGCTTTCAAAAATGAAGCTTTAAAGCCCTAATATAAAATGTAGTAGCGGAAATTCACAGCATTTACTATTTCTCAAAAGAAGTAGCTGAAAGATCACTCGAAAATACGCCTTTTATAATGATTGCTTTTGATGCATTCACAAAGTTTAAATCCGCAATGCACAATTCACGTGGAGTTGTTATAGTCAAGTTTGATAAAAATCATGCTTAATCATCACTTTATTTCCAGTACCATCCATTTAATTTTTTCAACTGAATGTAATTTCTGCTTTAACAAAAAATAAAAGAAAAAAATTAGTATATAAAAAATTAATGAGGTGTTCACTAGACGACATAAATAATTAATAAGAAGTTGTTGTATAAAGGGGAGGAGATTAAGTTTTATCTTAAAAAAATTGAGGAGTAATTGCAATCTTGTGAAAAGGAAAATTTATTACAGCCTGCAAGTTAACGAGAACGATGATGTATTTGTGTTGGTTATGAAAAATCGAGCACTTTTCAGCGTACACCACCACCGTCGACTTAGCCTATTTTCTTTGATCCGTATAACTTTGTGGCGCAAATTTTTTACTTCTAATTCCAATTAGTTTACAGCAGAGTGTTTTGTAAATGAGATTGCGTGACAACGACAGAAAGTTGATACGGGAAAATACTCTGTTAGCTGTGGTAGTAACATTTTAGGATGGAAATTACGTTATTATTTTTATCATCGCCGGTATAAAAATGCGAGACATACGCGAAAAGACGCGAAAATGGATGTTATAAAATCCATTATTGTTACCTAACGGTTGTTCGCGCTTCGGTGGAATCGTATCGGTCGTGAATTGTATGCCAAAATGTCTGCAATGTTCATTTAAATCTCGTCCGCGCCCAACAGGGTGGCTTCGAACGCGTGTGTCAGCTCATGCGTGACATCGGACAAAACACATTCATTTCCCTGTGGTTTTATGTGGGTTGTGCCCTTTTTCTTGACTTTAAAGCATTTCTAGACACTTTAGAAGCTTTTTTATGACCCACTTGGACCCTATATTTATTTTCTGTTTTATTATAAGCACCTCTTTCCAAATTTATCACTTCGATGTACTTTCATTGTAAATCACTTCAACGTGAAACAATTCTATAGTCACATCTAGTAGTTATCGAATTTGAAGGACAGGGCAAAAATTGGAAATTTATTTTCCCTAATCAATACAAGCATCAAGAATAGCTTTTTTGATGTATTCACTTCAGTACATTAGTATTATAACGTTATAGTATATTTTGTTATTATATACGTTGTTTAATAAAGTAATACTTTTGACGTGCTGAACTATTTTTAATTATGAACAGTGTAAAAAAATTAAATTCCTGATAATTCTTCACAATAAAACATATATAAGCTCAATCGCTACATACATATTGTACAATTAAATTAAAATACAATATACACCACGTTATACGTCGAATGATCTCTATTGGGAGAGGAATCAGGATGGCGGAGCATCCTTCGTACCTCATGGCACTGATTGCTATGATCATTTGGCCGACCCTACTATAATTTAGCCGAATCTGGGGGACTTCCACACCCAGTAGGGATCTTTATCGTGCCAAACATCGCATTGACACGGGACCTACAGTTTTACTTCCTATCCGAAAAGAAGGCATGTTTTAAATTTTTCTCCGCTATGAAAAATTACCAGCTCGGCCGGGGATCGAACCTGCGATCTATGGATTATAAAGCAAGCATGCAAACCACTAACACACCGAGACTGGCTTTTATTTATTTATTTATTTATTTATTTATTTATTTATTTATTTATTTATTTATTTATTTATTTATTTATTTATTTATTTATTTATTTATTTATTTATTTATTTATTTATTTATTTATTTATTTATTTATTTATGTATTTATTTATTTATTTATTTATTTATTTATTTATTTATTTATTTATTTATTTATTTATTTATTTATTTATTTATTTATTTATTTATTTATTTATTTATTTATTTATTTATTTATTTATTTATTTATGTATTTATTTATTTATTTATTTATTTATTTATTTATTTATTTATTTATTTATTTATTTATTTATTTATTTATTTATTTATTTATTTATTTATTTATTTATTTATTTATTTATTTATTTATTTATTTATTTATTTATTTATTTATTTATTTATTTATTTATTTATTTATTTATTTATTTATTTATTTATTTTTACAGAAACGGCTAATCAACGGGTATTGATAGGACCTACTAACATTTAGCACAACGTAGCAACAAAAGTATACATTTGTGAAGGTTGTTAGTAAAATTAAAACTAAGCCTAACTAAGTAGGTAAAAAATGTCATTTGAAAACTTAAACATATAAGTACCATTTATATCCTAATAAACAGAATAATAATTAAGAGGGAATTAAAAAAGCAAAGTAAATTTAAAATTTGAGTATTTAACAATAATTATATAGCACAAACTATACTTAAGGGTTTATATATCTATAGCAATGGCAAAGTTTCTAAATTTTAATAATTATCCATAATAATAAAAGAAATATACATATCCTGATACATTTGATTAATGACGTTTTAACTATAAGGAGAGTAAAACTGGTTGAAGAGAAAAACAAACAAATGTCTGGAGTCAAACTCAACAGTTGTTAGTCCTAAGTTAAATTCAGTTATATTTACTAAGTATTGTTTCAATTTATTAAGCAAATTATTATTAATTCAAAAGACAGTTCTAAACAAGACGGTCCTCTTACACAAGTTATTTTCTTCTTTTGTTTTAAATAAACTAGTAAACAGCCATTAAAAATTATTTACAATATATCTACTAATAATCGCTAATGATAAAGGGGAATAGTTTTAGAAAGAAACTATCGTTAGATGCGTCACCCTCATTCACTAAGTAAACTTGTATTTTCTATTCAATCGGAATTTCGTATCATAATTATAAATAGGTACTAATATCTTTAAATAGTGGTCTTATTATAGAATATAGTCTAGTTTCTCACCCAAGCGACCGCGAACGAATCCAGATGCTGGTAGATCTGGTGAAGGTTTTCTGCAGTTTTCCTTAGCTGGAACACAAATGTGGGATTTGTGCTATATCACCTGTAAGTCGACTGCAGCCGCAGGATAAGCCTGTGTAATAATAATAATCGCGCCTCCTTCCCGTACAAGGTTTATAGTTTCTGGGGCTTGATTAGCCAAGTAATGGATAGTAGTTATTATTATTTTTAGATAATCACACTCCATGTGGAATTTTTCTTTTCGACGGATTTCTTAATGCTTCAAGAATAGTTGGTGATTGTTTTTTAATAATAGATGTTGTGCCCAGAACTACTGCTTTTTGCATTAATAATATTCAGTTACTTGTTATAAATATCTAACTCCTCTATCTGTTTGACAGACTTTTTATGCACTATTCCGTTTGCAGTAATGGCTAGAGGTTTAATATCTACTTTCTGCATTTGCCAAATATCACATATTTCATTGGCTAATTGTTTGTATTTCGCACGTTTTTCTCTGTAAGCTCTGCCTATATTCTCGTCTAGAGGTATCGAAAAGTCTTATTATCACACAATACTTGGTATATTTATTGATTACAACCATACCTGATTTATTGTCGGGTACATTTCTATCTGTTATGATTCGCATAACGCATTCCAATATATTTTATAGGATATAGTTTCTACTTCAGGGTCTGTACTTGAAAGATTTACAACCGAAAATTTTTTATTTTCCAAACGTAAGTGTTTGTGAAAAGGTAAATTACTGCGGGTAAAGTATTTCCATAGACTATCAATTTCTTTGGTAGCTGAGCTCTAAATTTGCTAAGTTCCAGCACTCTTCTCTCGGTAAGTAGAGTGAGTATTGAGGAGTTGAGATGGAACATGCGGTGTTTAGTGAGTATAATCCTCACTTTCCTGTCTAAAGCCTGTAAATCAGTGTTAGACCACTTCGGTACGCCAAGAATGCAAGATAACACGGGACTGGCCCATGTATTTAACTTTTGTAATTGTAATTTTAGTATTTGAGTCTAGGTAAGTGTTCAGAATTACATTTACCTTGCGTAAAAATTCTTGTGATTCTCTATTTATTTAGTTTTTTTTTCATACTCAGAGCTTGCCGAAACCCAAGATATTTGTACGTTTGTTCTGAATCGAGTACAGGAATGGTCGTAACGGTGTCCATTAATGTGACATCCATAGAATTCGTTACTATTCCTATCTCCACGTACATGACCTCACACTTGTCTGTTCCTAGTTCCATTTTGATGGCTGTACTGAAAGCTTTAATCAGTTCTAGCGATCCTAGTAGTTGCTGCTCGTTTTTAGTGTACATCTTCAAATCGTCCATATAGAATAGGTGGAACAGTTTGGCTTGATCACCGATGGCGTAGAAGTTCTTGCTCTGGTTCAGCATTCCGCTAAGTGGGTTTAATGCCATGCAGCACCATATAGGGCTGAAACTGTCGCTCTGAAAGATTTCTCTTCTAATGGAGGTTTCGGTTATATCACTAGTTTTTAATCTGATTGTGGTTGTCCACATCTTCATTACAGTTTCAAAAAAACTGACTATCGTTGGATGTATTTTATATATTTTCAGAATGTCTATCAACTACGATTGCGGAACAGTCGAAATCCCTTGCCCCTGTCCTTGAAGGATGTCCTTCTGTGTGAGTGAGTGTCATTTTGGTGATGCTGACTCGTTTGTTGTTTAACGGTGTATAACCTTATAACAACATTTGCAACGCAGTACACTAGATGCCAGATTTCCTTTAGATCTTTAGAGTTGCGAGTTGTGAAGCGTTGCTTCCAAATAACTATTTATAATTCTTATGTATGTATGTATTTTTCACCTCTTTGTTAATTTAGAGTTTAGGGATAGATGGTGGGATTTTTTTTGTATTTAAGATCTTCTTGAAGGTAAGCATTCAAGATTTGACGTCTTTCTAGCTCAGCAATGTTTTGGGTTAATTTCTCTTACCATATTTTTATTCCGCTCGTTGTTCTGTTGTGATATTATGCATTCTGAAGAGAAGATAGAGAAGATGATGTCTTCACATTTGAGATTGATTAATTTGGCTTCTGATAGTGCTTTTCGATTCAGGATTAATCGTACTTGATCTGAGAGTTTCTGAGCAGAATTGTTAATATCAGGGTATTTCTCTTGACATAAATAATCCATCACAGAAATAATAATGCAGATGTATATAAACTCGGACAGTAGAAAGTCTTAAAATTGAAAAGCTAATAATTACGTCGACAAACCATAATGACTACTCAATAAACCAAAAATAACCAAATTTGTGGGTGCAATAGCAGGTACTTCTTCCAGAAAGTAGCAACGTTGTTTTCAGGGACGAATGTATTTAATGTGTTTATTTACATTTGTGCTTGTAATTAAATGTGCTATTGATTTCATAATGATCAAGGATACCAGGCTAATGTGTTGCTATTTTATTATTTTTTCAGTGTAAATGCATAGGATAAATTAATAAAAAATAGCATCATATTACACTTGTCCTAAATCATTCTGAAATCAAAAGTTATTTTCAATTGGAACTTTTGGGGGAAAGTGGTTAAAAGAAGTGATGGAAGTGGGTTTAAGAAACGAATATTTGAGTTTTTGTAGATTATATTGTAGTCTATGTAAAATTACTAACCGGATTTTTAACTATTTTGGTCTTCTCGCACGCGACATTTATCATTTCTGTTTTAGCCACTATTTATGAATTACCAGGTATATTATAACCTCACAATTATAATTTTGACTCAATGTCGTACTAGATTAAGTAATAATCACATTTTTAACATGTTTCTATCCCCTTGTTTTCAGTGAAGTTGCAGTTCAACGATGAACGCACTATAAACTGAGATGAAAAACTAGTAAAATGAGATAGACTACATGAATATAACGAATTATTGTTAATGTTAATAATAAATAATTTGAACGATTATTTTTTTAAACATGAACATAATAAACTATTATTATTTACTTTAAAAATAATTGCATCTATTATTTTAAGTTGGCTTTGCTTTTTGCATAAAATCGATACTTAGCTTACAGTAGGTATTTCCTCTTTTTTTTACAAGCAAGTAGCTTAACGTTACTATTCGAGGTGCTACACTTTATAGAATGACATTTGAAATGTTTAAAGAATAAAGCAAGAAAATACCGTGCAACAATAATGTAGTTGTAGTGAATCATGTTATTGCCACGTTATAGTATAGAACATGTTTATCCAGTAGCTGATGCACAATATTCAATATTTTAAGTTCTAATAAAACGCTACAAAGAGTAAATCAAATCGAAATTGACTGTTGATAAATAATAAACATTAAAATCTATATAGAGGTCGTAGTAATTGATATAGTTAATACTTTTAAAACTCCGAATAATCTGGTGCCAATAAACATTAAAATCAATGTTACAGTTTACACTAAAACTTAATAAACCCGTTAAGTACTTGAAAATACACAAACAAGATTTTATTTTAAACCTTTGAGTTGACGCATTTTTGTTACTTTTGATTGTCGCCTTGATTTAGTTGTATTTGCTTTGTTTTCATAAAACTACTCACCTGACTAGTTTATCCATTAACAGTTTTTATCTGCTAAATAATCATGAAAACAACAAAAGTAATTAAGACTTGCGTGACAGTTATATTGTAATTTGTTACCTGTCTTCTCTCAATCTCCTGTCATGTTTGAAACTGCTGTTGTTAACTCATAAACATTTTTCATTAAAATTTAACATTTATTCTGCCTAAAAACAGTGTTCTAATTTCTTTTAAAGTGTCATAGTTTAATTTTGTAGTACTTTGTACGAATATTCTCAAATTCAACTTTTGGCGGCAGGTTAATGATAATGTTGAAATGTGTGTATTTCTTAAAAGCAACCTGTTGATTTCGACTTAACTTTGGCAATAGTTTTTCAGTTTTGGTGTAGGCACTCTAGAGATTCTTTATGTGTTGCATGACGAGGGAAAACTCTATTTTTGGGTAAAAGTTCATGTATGTAATTACTGAGTTATGTTTTGTAATTAAGAACTTCTTTAACTGTCTACTAATTTTTGAGAAGAGATCCTCACAAGAAACAGTTATACTTAAATCTATGAAGAAATGAAGGGTACTTTGCAAACTAAATATATTATTTTAGTTCGGTCAGACACAGATTAATCTTCTGGGAGCCCTGAAGCTTTTCTACGTCTGGCGTCTTCTGAATCATTAGACTTTGGTCGCGTTAGCTATTCGGAAAGCGTAAACAAACAGTGGCCAGGTGACCGCTTAAAACCACCTTCACATAATGATGCGTTACCGCTTAGAGTATATGTTCTAGCGCGCGAAACCCAAAACGACGATGAAAAGGTTTAACACCACAATTAAATTAGACGAACTCAACAAAGCCGAAAAAAGATGTTTGTTCTAAGAAGGACATTTTCTACGACGTCGACACCCACTATAAGAAATAAAAGTTCAATGCCAAAATAGCTGTTATTATTAATTTTTTTTGTGTAATATGCATTTAACTGGTAGAACATAAAAGAAATCCTCATCAGCGTTAACCCAAGTTTCGTAAGTAAAAAATATCAATCATCTTTCTCTGCGATATCTATTAATTGTCCTTAAAAAGTTTCGGCACAAGAGAAAACTCTCTTTCCGGTCAACAAGCATGGTATTCTTGCATCTACGAGCAAATTTAAATTTTATATAAAAGTTTTTCCTTTAAATTTTTTTCCTTTTCAAAGGAGCATTTTCGAGGTTTTCAGCCATTTTTTGAATTTGCAGTCACAACACTTAAAATAAAAATAAAAGCAACTGCAAGTGTGTAAGATGAACATTAGTACTGGACGTTTCTCCGCATTTTCGCGCTTAAGTAAACCTTATCAATCTTTAAGCGCACCCACCAATAGTGTTGTATTTGGTTTGTTTACGTTTTCCGAATAGCTAACGCCACCAGATTTTAGTTGAATAAATAGTAGGTATAAACGTCAACAACTATTTATTTTATTTATATTTAGGTATAGTTATTATAAGTTTTCTTATAAATTTGACCATAAATTTAAACCCAAATTAATTTACGCAATCATTTTTCTACTGATTTTAATTTGGAATATGTATCTATACAGTTTCATGCATATTTTCAGATTCAATGCATAAAATTGATAGGGATCTTAATTTCTTTTGACCAAGAGAGTATCTAGATAATTTTTTACCTTTTTGAGGGTTGAAAATGTACGCTCTCCAGAACAGTTTGTTGTAGCCATTACGAATACTTCTGGCGGTTTAGTCGCAGACCTTTCTAAGAATTTCCAACCCTGCGAGACATGGCTGGCGCTCCCAAAAACGTGGCGCCTGCAGTCGAACTTCGTAGGCAGTGTTAATCTAGGCCTGAGTTCGGTAGTTACCAAGCATCAGCTATAACGAAAACCACGATCACATCAGTTCAAGTCACTTAAGCATATAAAAAATTCAAAGCAAAATACATCACAAATAATAGGCAGACCACCTGCCTATCAGATAATCTTTGAAAAGGGGGCATTACCGTGCAAAAGATCGGGTGGTTTAGATTTTCGAATATGTTTTGTATGTTGGGGACCTTATTCAAACTCCAAGATTTCTACCTTGGCGAGGAAAATTTCGAGCTTTCTCGGTTTTCACGAAATATCTTCTAAAAAAATTATACTAGATTTGCTACAGTTTGTGTGCAGAACGACATTTCTAAGTCCAATAGTTGCCGAGATACTGCTCTTCAAAGTTAGGGAAGTTTAGTAGTGGGCTGAATCCTTTTCTGCTGAGAAAAATCCTGTGGAATAGGGCTGGGTGCGTACCCCACTTGGCTTCTCTCCTATATGAGAAAAATTAAATCAAGGTCACAAAAGATCACGGAACGTTAACGCGTCTATGGGTTCACCTAGATTGTACAATCTGACATGCCCCAAGTAGATAGAAATTAGTTAATACTCTTTGCGACACCAAAATAAGCGAGCACGCTTGCAGGAATACATTCTAACATAGTTTATATATACAGGTTTATATAAATCGCAAAAGCTATGTATTGTATATAATACATTAATCAATTAATTATATTTAGGTATAGGATTTCTATGCATTTGCATGTTTTTTCTGCTTATAGCAAACATATGCAGAGTTATATTTCTACATGTTTAAGCCACATATGAATCACATATGTCAATTTGAAAGTGCATATAAATGCATATCTCGGTGTTTTTTATAAATGCATGCATATTTTAGCATTTTTGAACAAGGGTGCATATTTTACCACTTTTTGAGCGTTTTACATGCTTTAATTATGAAATTTCTAATATTCTTTAAATAATTTTAGCATTTTAAACAACCAACCAAGGGCGGCTTAGTTGAGTCTAGGGGAAACCCATAATTTAAGCTTATTGTTAAATACTAGGCTTTAAAATATTTTACTGCCTTAACCATCTGTGTACTTGTTAATATTTTCTAAGAAAGAAAAAGTTTCAACTAAAACTTAAACACTTACATCCTGCGGTATTGTGATAAATAGGTAATAGGAAATTCCAAAGACCCTTTGACAACTTCCTGTTTATAGAAAAATTTGCCTGTACTTTTGTTTGCTAATCTTGTAATCTTTCAATTAAGACAGTTCAGAAATTGCAAACTGCATTTCAGTTTGAAATTTTAGAGTGTAAAGATGGGTAAAGAAAAACGGTCTGGTCTGTTACACTTCGAAGTTATATTAAGAAATTCAGTGTTCTTACAACTGACGATAAGGTGTTGTACAGTATGCGACAATAAAGTGACTGCAACGAAACGCTTTCAAGTTACAAAACATCTGAACACGGTTCGACATCAAAAGTGTGTTGCCCTGAAATCAAAAAAACAAACATTGTTACCGGGGTACCTAAATAATTCGCGCGGTGAGTCCAGCAAATCGATCGAATTTAATAAAAAACTATGTAGTGCATTAGTGGCTGCAGATATCCCCTTAAGTAAAATTAATCACTCAGCATTTCGTAATTTTCTGGAAGAAATCTCAAAAATGCCAATACCCGACGAGTCTACACCCAGGAAAAATTATTTACCTCGTTTATAACAAGAGACCATAAAATCAATTAGAAAACATGTAGCGAATAACTACATATGGGTTTCCATTGACGAATCTACTGACACTACTGGAAGGTGCGTAGAAACTTCATTTCCTTCGTTTTGTTAGTAAAATTTAACTAATTAAAGACAGCAGAGCAATCTACGGATGTTTTATTTTCTGTTTTGTTAGTTACATATTTAATCACAACAATATTTTTGCTTGGTTAAAATATAATTTTTTTAAATAACTGTTTTGCGCTAATTGTTTGTAACCGACTAATTATGTAGTTCGATAAAATAAAAATCAAATTTTTGTTTTCAGATACGTGGCTAACGTTATAATTGGTGTTTTAAATTCGGAGAACAATCCCAACTCCTATCTATTAGCAATGGACGTTTTCAAGAGCACCAATCATTGTTCTGTGGCAAAATTGTTTAAAGATTCGATGGCTATTTTGTGGCCGGACGGCACACAGTACAACAAAGTACTCCTGTTCGTCACCGACGCGACACCGTACATGATCAAGGCTGGAGCAGGCTTACAAGTTCTGTACGAAAAAATGATCCACTTAACTTGTCTTGCCCATGCAATGCATAGAGTTGCGGAAAAAGTGTGGGAAATATATCCTAACGTAAACTCTATAATTTCAGATGTAAAAAAATTGTTTGTAAAGATCCATATCGCATACAAATATTTAGGGCAACTGCTCAAGAAGTGCCTCTCCCACCTGAGCCTGTGTAATAACAAGGTGGGGTACTTGGCTTTCTGCAGCAGAACATTATGCAACTTATTTTGATGTTATTAAAGCATTTGTAAATAAACTTAATAAACACGATGCACTATGCATACAAAGCGCACAGGATGCTTTTAATACTAAGGAGGTGAGGGCAGAATTCTTGTTTATAATAATTCCCAATAAAAATATTGGGAACATTGGGAGTTTTGTTTTATAAATGATTATTTTCTGTTTTGGTAATTACTTAAAAGGAATCTGGGTTAGATAAAACATTAATTAACAAATTCCTGTACTAGTTTTAAAAAATTTTTAAAATTATTTGTGAAACGTTACCTAAATAAAATATCCTGGGTACACTTGTCCAGAAAATTTTTCAGTATTATCAGAACACGTACAAATTGTTATCAACTATAATAAATTAAAATTACTATGACACGCAATGAAGAAAATTTTAATTTGATCACAGTATTAATGTAAAATACTGCATGCTAATTCCATTTCCTGATAACTTAAACTGAGTGTACGACCAGTCACTGTATTTGCATCTACTTTAAAAAAATTGGACTTAGAGTTGCATATTTTCTAAATATGTGTGCCAGATTTCAACTTGGAATCTCAATGGGATCATTACTAAATTATTTTAACAAAATAGCAATGTCCAACATTTTAACATAAATATATTTTTCAATATTGGTAAGTATATTATTGGTATTAGAGTTTTGTGTTATGAATGATTACTCTTTGTTCTGAGTAATTACTTACAAAGAATCTGGGTTAGATAAAACGTAAATTATTCCTGGATGATTTTTTAAAACTTTCCGTAATCTTAAAATGCCTATGTCTCCCAAATTTCAACTTGAGATCTCAAGGGGATCATTAATAATATTATTTTTTAAACACCACTGTTCAGTATCTAGTGACAGTATCAGTATGTACTTTTGATTTGATAACGATCTAGGACAGCCAGACTAATATGATTCTATTTTATTCTTTTTTTTTCAGTGTAAATGCATAGAATAAAATAATAAAATACCACCATATTAGCATTGTTGTCCTAGATGATTATGAAACCAATAGTGCATAGTAACGTATCATACTGAATACATGTAAATCTTAATTTCTTATGAACGGTTTGATAAAGCAAAAACAATTGTTCGGACACAGAAATTTCACTGTTTTATACCTATCTCAGAAAATAATATATTAATAAAATTCTACTCTTGCTAGTGATCAGACATTTATACACTCCACATCTGATGAACTAATTAGACCTACATTAGAAATATATGAAATTACAGGTTTTGTTACATGTGAATATGACTGCAAGAGGTGGTTAGCACAGGTGATGTCTTCAGATAGTAAAGAATGTGAAGTCACCGCGTCTTTTCTACATCCTGCTTGTCTTGCACCAACATTTCTGTAAATACCAGATATTCCAAGCAGATCTTAAGGAAAGTAGATTCAGGGAAGTATATTCTTTATTGCGTGTCATAGTGATTTTAATTTGTTATAGTTGATAACAATTTGTACCTGTTCTGATATTACTGAAAAATTTTCTTGACAAGTGTACCCAAGATATTTTATTTAGGTAACGTTTCACAAATAATTTTAAAAATTTTTAAAAACTCGTACAGGAATTTGTTAATTAATGTTTTATCTAACCCAGATTCTCTGTAAGTAATTACCAAAACAGAAAATAATCGTTTATAAAACGAAACCCCCAATGTTCCCAGTATTAAAAACATTATTAATGGTAAAATGTTGAACATTGCTATTTTGTTAAAATAATTTAGTAACGATCGCATTGAAATCCCAAGTTGAAATTTGGCATACATATTTAAAAGGTATGCAACTCTATGTTAAAGTTTTTTCAGAATTTCTAATTATATGTTTTTTGAGAAATTCAAGGTCAAAGACTTCAGGGGCGCAATATAATTTTTTTTTCATATTAAAGTATGCCATGCAACCCATCTTAAAGCCCAAATGATGCACTTTAAAACTGTTTTAGTTTCATTCCTTTATCTTATTTCCATCAAAAGTTATAAAGGAAAACATAAACGCCAACTTGCTCAAAATCACTCATTTATGTACACTTTAGAAGGGCACAACTCAAGAACCACTTGAGTTAAAAATATAATATTTTAGATTTTTACTTATCTTTAGGAGTATAACAGTGTGCAAAATTTAAAAAAATCAAAGAGGGTGATGGTGAAAATTTCCAAAAAATTGGATCACTTGACGTGGAATTACCCAGTGATAATGATTTTTGGTTGATTTTATAACCTCTGTAAATGTGTAAATGAGATACTTTCGGGGTCTCAGATATCAGTGGGAAGTCCTGTTGGTCCGAAATAGTGGTTAATTAATAAAATTATGAGTTATTTTCTTGGAAATTGAAAAATCGTCCAAAAAGTTCGATTTTGTTTCTTAATAATTTTAATATTAGTCTTCATATAAAAAGTTTTGAATTATTTCAAAATAGTCAGTTACAGGGGTGTATCAAAAAGTGTTAAAAAACTAAATTTTCCTTGTGTCGGAATATCTCTTTCAAACTCTTTAGAATCAATTTTCTTAATATAATTTTTCCATATTTTAACAAATAAGGTTATTTTTCATATATAATATCACAAGTGGTCTAATTTTTTCCGACAAAATTTGTCATTTCAGATATGAGTAGCTTTCGCAACGAAAACTACACGAGTCGACGCAGAAGACGAGTGTAATTTTCCAAAAGCAAAAGCTACGAATGTTTTAAATGATAAATTTTGCAAGAAAAAATTAGACCACGAGTTGTATTCGGCTTGACAATCCATCGAGCAAATTTTTATTTAGCGTGTGTAGTTAATATTGATTTAATTAAATTTGACATTTCATTTTGACATAAATTTTTTCACTAAGAAAAAACCTCTAGTGGTTTTTTCACTATAAAACTAATTTCATTGGTCCCAATTTGAAAAATTCTGTAATTTGATTGGTTAACAATTTTCGAGTTGGATTGTCACCTATATTTTAAGATAGCGAATTTAGCAGATACCTAATGTCTCTTAACAACTTTGACATGGCGTATTTTAAGTTGCAACTTTGAAAGCAGAGGTGATTGACCCACAATGTTTTTTCCAATCAGAATATAAAAAAAATTCCCATATAGATCCAACACATAATATATGGTCACAAAGTATCTGTTGCTCTGTCAAACATTAGAGAATCGCTGTTTATTAGTTCTTGTGTATTTATTTTAAACTGCCACACTTACCTTTTCTAGATTATACATTTATACAAACGCATATGGTTGACTCAGTGTTACTAACTTTGGATGATTCATGTCAATGAGAAATTTATGGCTTTACCTGTTTCTAAATACTTTGTTTAAATACACAACTGTATCTACTTTATAAAGTAATTTATTAATATGGATAGAATGTGGTCACCCCTCTAGGCGATAATTACTTTTTAATTGTTTTTTCTTAATTGTTTTATGCATATGTGCACCATCGCAGGGATGTGTCTTAGGTGCACTTCCACGGAAGTGTTTACCAAAACGTTGAAATTTTTAGAAATGGCTGGGAATTTGAATCCGACTAGCCGGAAGTTTGTTTTAACTAGCCATCCAATGGAAAGTATCGGTATTTCTGTAGCTTTATAAAAATTTTGTTGACCTACGATATCAGAATATTCTCATTTATCTAACTTGTTATTGCTTTTTCCTTTTGGTTAAGTTGTTCAAAGAAGGCATTATTAGTCGTGTTTTAGAAACACATCAGACGTTAAGCAATAGCGGTTTAAATTACCTGCATATAGAATTACTTAGTTCCTTTTTCTAGTTTCTCAATGATTATATGAATTTTGAAAAAGACATTGGCTGTGGAGTGCTAATTAATAATTAAAATTTTTGCCAATTTTTAATTTATCAACGATTTATGTACCACAGCTTTTTGCCTAATTCAATTTGAAAAACGCTTTCTCGAAGATAGAGCAAGTCTATTTCAAACATTTAAAAACAAAGGGGAAAAAACTAAAACAACTGTTTTTAATTTATTTCACGTGGCCACAAAAATGTCTAATTTGAAATTTTTAGAAATGGCAGGGAGTTTGTATCTAGCCAACCGGGAGTTTGTTTTAACTAGCCAGTCAATAGAAAGTCTTTATAAAAATTTTGAAGACCCCCCAAATTTTGAAGAACAAGTTTATTTAAAAAAAAACTAAAAACAAAGAAAAGAACTAAAACAACTGTTTCCTTATTGCATCTTTTTAAGATCTTTTTTTTTATTTCACGCCTACACTACGGGGGCGTAACATAACATCTAAGGTCATCTGTCCTCCATGTAACATGCAACACGAATACACACATCCATAGTTGAGATGGCGGAATTTCCAATTTGAAACATCCCGCCGCCCCAAGTGGGATTAGAATCCACGACACTTGGAACACGAGTGATGCACTGACACTACTTGTCCACCGCTGGCCCTCAAAGATCATTTAAATATAATATTGCAAAAATGAAGTACGATATATAATTCTGTACCGAACAGCTTTAAACTAGTGATGGGAACTTGGGTGTCGAGTGTCGTGATACTGTTCGTGGTCGTGACACTTGAAGTGTCGCGACACTTCGTGTCGAACAGTATCGCTCTTATTAGAGTGTAATTCGAAGTTGCTTGATCATTCTTACAAAGAAATTAAAGGCAGATTTGTTGAACTGGCCAACAATCATTGAATAAGACGTACATATAAAACTATTTTGTTGTAGATTTTTTTAGTTAAAATTATAAATTCATGAATTATTTGCAAAACATTAATTTAAAAGCCGAAACCTGAAAAGTTGACGTGAAGCCTCCGTGGTTCAATGCCAACGGTGGCTTGCTTGCTGCCAACGTACAAGAAATAATAAATTAGAAATGAAAACTGACGATGCTTTTTCATACTGCATACTACAAAAACCAATTTTTACAATATTAGTTATTAACACTCAAAATCCTGAAGATTTAAATACATTTAAAGTTTCAGTATTGAGAAGTACTTATTTTACATTTTATTTATTTTAATTTGAAATAAATACGTAATGAGAATTCTTGAATTCATGTCTTATTAATTGGGTACCATTATTTTTTATTTGTAATGTATTATTTCTTGTACGTTTTTCGAATAAAAGAATAATAACAAATTATTTAAATTGTTATTAAATTAAAGATTAATGACAAATAAAATTTAAAAAAAAATTATGCTTGTAACGGGGTTCGATCTTGCATTCCATCAGCCCGTGCAGTTTAGCAAGCCACAGTTGGCATTCAACCACGGAGGCTTCACGTCAACTTTTCAGGTTTCGGCTTTTAAATTAATGTTTTGCAAATAATTCATGAATTTATAATTTTTGAAGAATTGGGATTGTTATTAAGGGTAATATTTTTGGACAGTACGTTAGAATATCTTATCTATCGATTGCAACTATTAATTTCACCGACTTTTATTCGAGAACGAACTATTTGGCATATTTCAGATTTCCCATAGTAATTTCCTATAGCAAATGTTAGAACGAACACGGTGTAAAAATAATTTAATGTCTTTTAATGTACTTAATGCACAAATATATAACCATAACAGAATTTACTCATATAATTGTTTTTTAATCTATAGTTTGCTTATGATTTATGTAGCTATGAATCTTGACTGCTTCTCGTTTCAATTGGATTACATTTACACTAGCGCGTGCATGATGTAAAGGCGAAGTGTCGTTAAAGTATCATGAAGAGTCGACACTTCTGACGTCATAATGGTTTCGACTCTCAAGTGTCGTGATACGCGGGTAGTGTCGAGAACTCATCCCTACTTTAAACTATTATCTTTGCCTAATTTTAAATTACATCTCCACCGCTTTTTGATGAATGGTCAATGATAAAGTTTCTTTTTGAGTTGGGGTTATTAGTTTGGGTAGGGTAGGTTATTAGTGTAGTAGATGAGTCCGTCAGCTACTATGTTGACTATACTGAACTTTGCCTAATTAAATAATACAATTATTTTAATAATTTTTTAACATATACTTTAGAAGTGCGGATCCATGCCTCTAGATCATAGACAATCTTATTAATTAACTAAAGATGTTTAATTATCACAGAACTTTGGAAATACCCTTTAACTTCCCCTTTTTACTAAATTCTTATTAGATTTTAGTATACTTTTTTATATAGATTTCAATAACGCAAGAGTCATATAAAAACGTTTCTACCTTTTTAATAGTTGAACCAGTCCTTTCCTTATATTGTCACAAATCTTCTTCACCAAACCATTGGCACCGAATTTCCCTTTTAATACTTTAGTTATTGCCAGTTCCAGTGCCGGTATATTTGCCTTTGTATTTAATTATACCTTCTATGACCATGTACACTTTCCATATCTTCATCATCCAAACACTTTTTACGAAGGAAAATAATAGTGATAAATCACTTGATGCTTTGTTTTACAATTTATTAAGCGTTATATTTCCTTTTTATATGTGTAGAATTTTTCTTTTAACGACGATTACTTATTGTTTTATTCGGTTATTTAAATAAAACACCAATTTGTGTATGTACGAAGATTTATTCACTTAATAAACTTCAGCAAGTACTTAATTTAATGAAATAAAGTTTCACAGTATTTATAAAATTATAACCTGACACAATATTGTTTTGACAGCTGAGCTGTCATTATCAATGGTGATATAAATATAAACAAACAAGTCGCTAAGGTAAATTCAAAAAATAGGTAATTAGATAAAAAGATAAAAATATCATCAGAATTAAATATCTAACACTTCCAGTAACGGAGAATTACTGAACTCAATCTGTCCATTCATTAAATGTACCATGAGTTTGTGTTTGTATATCTCAAAAGCTTCTAAAACGTTTAATTTGCGTTCATTATTACAAAAATGTAGAAATTTAATACAGAAAATATACAATGCGGCAAAAAATGGAAAAGATTTTTACTTTTCACTTTAATTGTTAATAATAATCAATTGGTAATATCAACTTCTCGACATTATACAACTCAAGCGACTTTCAGTGCTTACTTTAGTTTTTGCTTTTTCATTGCAGAAAACTATAGTGTAACAAGATAACAGAAGCAATTTTAGTTCATGAAAATGTACACAAAACAATTTTGTCTATACCTACAGAACAATGAGTACAGAATAAACTTATGCCAGCGCTGTCTAAATTAGCAGTAATTTGTTATTTAGTTAGCAGAACCAGACCGAGCAGCCCGACTGAATAATCGCAACTAGTTGATCCCGTTAGATAAAGCTCCTTTACAATGCACAACTAGTTTCAGACGGTAGTTGCTTTCGATTTAAAACAATTTGATAAGAGCACAGATTACAATAGAATGGACGGCAAGACGAAATTACTGCATCTTGTTTTTACTAAAAATGCAACAAACACTTGTTGACGAATAGTAGGTAATTAACTTCGTTGGAAGAACTCTAACCTTTAATTCATGATACAAACTAACGCTGCTGCAAAGTTAACAATATCAGTTACAAGTACAGAATTAAATTAAATGATTTTGCTGTAATAAATCTGAAAAAGCCTTAGTTTTATGGAAATTATGAAAGCAAATTTAGAAAAATGATTATTGGTATTGGGATTCCTAGTATTATGCAAGTATTTCTGCGGGTTGTAGACCACGGTGTACTGTAGGTAGAACAGTTAATTGAGAATTAGGCAATACTTCTATTTCCAAATAATCGCTGCGTGACATTATAAGAACGTATCGCAAAGAATTAGTTCATAAGCCACTTCTCTCAGCAACGATCTTGTCTATTTTACCTCTCGTGTTCTGAAATTTATGGGAGACTTTTATGGAGGTAGGTATAGTAATCTCCTTGTAAACGTAAATAAATGAATAAGATATATTGTTATAAAGATTGGTCTTGTGTTAGCAGCAATATTTGAAACAAATATCGAAAATAGTGTACTCGCTTTGGCGGTATATACGAGGGCGATACAGAAAATTCTTAGAAAATCAAACAAGGATTAGTTTCAAAAAAATTTAAATGATTTTATTGTTTTTCAAAATATTCGCCTTTAACATCAATACATTTTTGCATTTGATAAAACCAGTCCTTAAAGCAGATTTTAGGAAACAAAAAGAAATCGCAAGGTGCTAGGTCAGGGCTGTACGGTAGAGGGTCCATGGTGCTGACTTTTAGGGCAGACAAACTCAGTTGTTACTTTTGCTTTATGCGACGATGCGTTGTCATGATGTAAGACTACTTTTCCTTTGGAGCGTTTTTCCCGAACTTTTTCAAAGATTTGTGGTAAACAGACATTTGTGTACCAATCGGCAGTAACGGTACGTCTATCTTCTAATGCTATGTTATAGTAGCAATATGACCCGTTTTAGAAAAAAACTAGCAATCATCTTCTTACCAGCACTGCAAATTCTTCGAACGTTTGTAGGCTTAGGTTCGGTTCGAAAGACCCATTGAGCCGATTGACTTTTCTTTTGAGGATCATAACAATAAATCCAAGATTCGTCACCAGTGACCTGTGATGAGTTTTTCCAGAGTTTTTCTGCACCATTCAATGCATTGTTCTTTTTGATCGGGAGTCAGTTTATGTGGAATCCATCGACAACAAAGTTTTCTCACTTCTAACTCTTGATGTAAAATGTTTTGTATTTGACTCATACCAATGCCCAATGTCGCCCGAATAAATTCATAAGATGTCCGTCGATCTTCCTCATGCATTACTCGAACAGCGGCAATATGTTCATCAGTAACAGCAGTTCTTGGGCGTCTTTCACGAAATTCATCACTAAGAAAACACCGGTCTCTTTTGAATTCACTGTACAATTATAAATTGTTGCCTTAGACGGGGCTTCTTCGCCAAATGCACTTCTAAGCCGATCTTCACATTGTTTAGGCGTTAATGACGATTTAAAAAAAATCAGATAAATTGATTCAAATGAATACCCCTCTCCCTACCTACTAGTCTTGCTTGCCTGTTGAGTACATTGGACAAAAGCATTTATGTGGCTATTATTAAATTTATAAAAACATCAAACATTTCGATTTAGTTTTAACTTTGTTTTAGACCCTGTCTGAGGCCAAAAGCTCCTCCAACACACACACACACACTTCTAAAACAACCTTCGGATGAAGATTGTGGTGTATTAGAAATAAAATACAAAGATTTTAGATTTTATGCAATAAGCATGTATTTTGACTGTTGTAGAGAAATTGAAGAAGACCTAAGAGAATTAGAAAATGATACAAGTCTGACCATAGTTTAATAACTTTTTGAGATAAAAGAATGATTTACAGGAAAAGAAATAATTTTATCTAGATTTAGATTTATAAGCGATCCAGGTAGATTTAATAATTATTTTAAACTAGCTTTATTAGATAATATGGCCAAGAAATTCAAATCATTCAAAAGAAATTCAGCAATGAAGAATTAACGAAATGTTACACGTAACTGTTGACGAAGAGTTAACTAATAAAATCAAGAGCAGTGAGAATATTGAAATGTTTATGGAAGAATTTCAAGACTGTTTAATAGCTTCTTGTAAAAAGGCATTCAAGCAATGAAAACCATTGAAAAAGACAGTTACGGGAAGGACAGTTCCATGGTGGAACATGGAATTAACAATATTCAGGAAGAAAGTCAATGCTCTCAGGAGAAGATTCCAACGAACCAAAAACCAATGATAAGCTGAGAGAAGAACGCAAGAATATCTACTTAGAAGAGAATAAAACGTATTTGACAAGAATACGCATTGAAAAATTTAAATCCTGGAGAGAATATTGTACATTAACTACATTGTTAAATCCGTGGAATGCTGCATACAAATTAGCATCAGAAAAGTTTACAAGCAGTAGCGTTCTTTCAACAATATGTAAATCCGATGGATCTTTTGAAAAGAGATAATAAAAAAAACTCTATTATAATTTTCGAACTAAATAAGACAAAAAAACCTAACAGTTGAGACCATCTGCACAGATCTTAAAAAATTATTGGAGATAGAAATACTAACTATTGAAATTAACGATTTTTATTTACTTGGAAAAGAAGCAAACAGTCCTCTTAAAATAGTTTTCTCCACCTATTGGAAGAAAAGAGAATTACTGAAAAACTGTTTTAAATTACAAGGAAAAAACATATATATATCAAACGATCAAACACTTCAACAAAGTGAAGAGACCAAAATTCTGAGCAGGCATCTTAACCTCGCTAGAAGCGAAAACAGAAACTGCTACATAAAAGGTAACATACTATACGTTGATGATATTCCACATACATTAGAAGATCTAATAGAAGCAGATACCACCACTTACCTAAGCAACAGCGCTCTAGCAACCCCTGAACCCTTAAACAAGAAAACAGAAGAAGTGCCATTAGAACAGATTGCCCAAAAGAATAATTCCCAAAATCAAACAAATTTCAAAGTAGTTACCCCGATTCAAAAGAAGACTACTGTTGCCACAAATATAGTAATCACTCGTCTACAGAGTAGGCACCGAAAAAGCTAACACTATATCATCTTTCATATTATATTTATATTGTAACATATTTTTAACTATTGCTTAATTTTCCAGCCATATGTGCTTTTAGATCAAGTTTTAAAACCCTACTAATTAAATGTAGAATAAGTTTGTACACTTTTACTCATAAGCAACTTGCATAAGCCTTTGTTCATTATTCTCACAATGGATCAATATTTACGTGATTTTAACATCAATCCAGTTCAGACATACAGTATAAACACAATAAATGAATGTTCTAGCATACTACAAATTAATCAAAATAACCATAACTTTAAACTTTTACATATGAATATTCGCAGTATGAATAAAAATTTAGATGAATTTATAATTCTTTTGCATGAACTCAATTGTGACTGATTGTTTGGTTCTTAGTGAAACCCGAGATATAGTAGATAAAAGTATGCTCAATATTAATGGGTATAATATGATCTTTAACGAGAGCCATTATAACCAGAATGACGGAGTTGTAGCTTATATTAAATCAAATCTAAAATTCGATTATTGTATTGCAGAAATCCTTAACAACACAAACGCACTAGATATCAAAATAAATTTAGACAATAATAAGTCCGCGAATATTATTGCTTTTTACAGATCCCCAAATACAATTGAACAAGACTTTAATGATAGGCTATCCCAATTTTTAGAAGAACATCGGCCTAACGCAGATGATCTAAGCATTTTTATAGGCGATATTAATATAGATCTGTTAAAACCTAACAAAAATACTACAAATGAATACTTGAACATATTAAATGAATTTGGCTTCATCTCTACAATAAATGAAGCAACTAGGGTTTATGGTTCTAGTAAAACGTGCATAGGCCACATATTTCTTAAAGCCAAAGTCAATATTAGTGAAAATATAATCCCTATGGTCCTAAAAACACAAATTACAGATCATTACACAACAATTCTACAAATCGTATTTGAAATTTAATTGAAAACAAAAGTAAAACAGTTAAAAAACAAGATAGAATCATCGACTTTATTAATTCACATAAAGTTAACAGAATATTTCAGAGTATTGTCTGGACTCCAGTGTACAATTCAACAGATCCAAATACTGCAACAGACATATTTATTGATATTATTTCAAAATCATTAGACCTATGTATAGATAAACGTAAAATTAGGAGAAAACATGATAAAATTGCACCTTGGATGACAAATGGATTATTAAAGTCAATTAACGAAAAAAATAAAATGTACGCTGAGGTTAAAAAAAACCCAAACAATTAAAGTTAAAAAACAATTACAAAATATATAGAAATAAACTTAATTCATTGATTCAAAAAGCTAAAATTTATTCTACAATAACAAAATTGAAAACAACAAAAATAGTTCAAAAAATCTTTGGGATGTGATCAATGAAATAAGTAAAACAAAAACAACAAAGCATACTATAAACCAAATTAAAGAAGTAAGTTCGGGTGAGTTACTAACAAAAAAATTAGACATAGCAAACGAGTTTAATGACACTTTTGCTGCAATGGGAAAAAATTTAGCCATGGCCATAAAAAATGATCCATACACTGCCCCTATAAGACAGACGGTTTCCAATTCGTTTGTGTTTGAAGGCATAGATACTTCTGAAACAAAATATGCTATTAGCGAACTTAAAAACAAAAAAGGAGTAGGTATAGATAATCTTAAAACTGAAACAATTAAATCAATATCTCCTTACATTGCGCAACCTTTGACACACATCTTCAACCAATGCATAAATAAGGGTATTTACCCGTCATCTTTTAAGAAATCTATTGTTATTCCCTTGTATAAAAAAGGAGACATTACAGAAATTACTAACTACCGACCAATATCATTAATTACACATCTCTCAAAGGTTTTTGAAAAAATAATAAAAAAAACGACTCGACTCTTACTTAAATAAATATAAAATTATATCAAATAATCAGTACGGATTTAGAGAAAAAAATCGACCGAAGATGCTGTGTTAGCATTGATGTCAAAAATCAATGAATCATTGTACGAGAGCAAGCCATGTTTATGTATATTCATAGATTTGTCTAAAGCCTTCGATAGTGTGTACCATCGTCGTCTCTTACAGTCACTGGAGGACATTGGAATTAGAGGCAATTGTTTAAACCTATTGAAAAGTTATTTAGCCAATAGATCCCTGATCGTAAGAGTGGACGGAGTGGTCAGCGGTGCTAAAATAATCGGATATGGTGTTCCGCAAGGTTCGGTACTTGGACCTACACTTTTTAATATATACATAAATGGCTTGTTCTCATTAGAAAACAGAGAAAATATCATTGGTTTTGCAGATGATACGGCGATTTTCTATAAAGCAGAGAATTGGCAAACTCTTAAATCTACGGTTGAGAAAGACTTCGCGCAAATAGTAAAATGTTTAAAATACAAATTATTAACAGTAAATGTTGAAAAACTAATTACCTACCTTTTAGCTGCAATTCCACAGGTACCCCATTTTCTAATCAATTAGAAGTTAATGTTGGCACAGAAACCTTCGGTATTCAACCTGAAAATCAAGTAAAATACTTAGGCGTTATTATAGATCCACATCTAAGATGGGATGTGCATATATCATATATTATAAATAAATTAAGAACTGTATTATACAAATTTAGAATTCTAAAGAGACTCTTACCACTGAAACACCTGAAAACGCTGTACTACTCTCTTGTTGAAAGTCATATTCGTTATGCAATAGTAGTCTGGGGCGGAGCCCTGAAAACACACCTGCATCCACTTGAAGTAATACAGCGGAGATTTCTAAAACTAATATATGATATGGAATCTACATACTCAACAGATGCATTGCACACTGAAACAAAAATGTTGGACTTGAGACAATTATTTTTTCTTTCTTCGCGTATTAAATATCGCAGCCATAAGCATAATGCTCAACTTCCGTTACACGATTATGGCACTGGTCAAAGACATCATTACGTTGCACCATTCATGCTAAAAAAGGTTACACAAAGATCTTATATATACCTTGCACCCAAACTTTATAACATAATCCCTGATGTACTAAAATCACTTGCAAATACGAAGTCATTTAAAAGGCAGTTATTACAATTTATTAACAAAACTCCGCGATCAAGATTCATTAAATACCTTGAAGACTAGAAATGTAATTATGTTATTGAGTAAGTATGTAGGTATATATAACAAATAACAGAATAAAACTTACCTTAACCATCACATAATATAGAAAGTTATGGTACTTACTTATTTAGCTTTAAATTTTTCTCATATACTTTAATTTATCCATATGTAGCTCACCTACATTCTTATTTATTTATATTCATTTATATATACCTACAGTTTAATCTCCTGATTTTATATTTGTTATCATGTTTCTTGTTGATAGTAAAACCGATAGTAAAACTATTGTAAAACCGAAACAAGTGTGTATTCACTTATCGGTATTTTACCTTTGTTCAATATGTTTTATATTATTAGTTGTATAATTATTAATGTTAATATTATTAATCGATTAATTGTGTCATCTCAATGACTTTGAATAAAGTTTATGATTATTATTATTATTATTATTATTATTATTATTATTATTATTATTATTAGTATCAGTATCAGTATCAGTATCAGTATCAGTATCAGTATCAGTATCAGTATCAGTATCAGTATCAGTATCAGTATCAGTATCAGTATCAGTATCAGTATCAGTATCAGTATCAGTATCAGTATCAGTATCAGTATCAGTATCAGTATCAGTATCAGTATTATTATTATTATTATTATTATCTTATACTACCAATATACGAGTAACGACAGAACTTACTTTGTTGATAAATATTCTCCAAAAATCGACAATACAATTCAGAAAGAAATAAGAGAAAGGGTAAAAAAGGAAATTGAAACTCAAGACGACAAGGATTTTACAAAAGAAAAGGTAGAACAGGTGATAAAAAGCATAGACCGCAAAAAGACTTCCGGTGCAGATGGAATAGGTAGCAGCATTTACAATGAATTACGTAAGGCACTTCCTTTAGTTGTAACTGCTACATAACTATAAACATAACTATAATGAATGTTTGAAAATAAGGAACTTTTCCGAGCATATAGAAAAAATCCATAATTATACCAATTACTAAACCTGGTAAAGAAGAAAGTGATGACCCATCCAAATACCGACCCATCAGCCTTATAAACACAGGTGGTAAAATTCTAGAAAAGATCTTCATCGGTAGAATAATATACTATTTGCACTCACACAATTTATTAAGTAAAAACCAGTACGGATTTACGCCACAGAAGAACACAGTAGATGCAATTATAAGCATTAAAAAACTTAAACTTAAAAAACGAAAGTCAAACTATTGATCACTTACTGTATCAATTAGGGCTGCAAGTTAAATCCGGATTTCCAGATATCCGGATATCCGAAATCCGGATTCGTGGATAATATGACATCTCAAGTTCGGATATCCGGATTCTAAATGGAATCCGGATTTCAAATGAAATCCGGATTCCATTTGAAATCCGGATTCCATTTGAAATCCGGATTCCAAGTGAAATCCGGGTGTAATGCATATCTAATAGTGAAAAATGTATTTCAAGTTCAGATATACATTAAGGTGATGTCGAACCGATAGCCGATGTTGGTATTTAGTATTAGTTTTATGTACTTAATTAAAACCAGATATGATTTTTGTAGTTTTGTAGTTATGATTATTAATCTGAAAAGAGGTAACCATTCTTTTTCACAAATTGTAAAACTTTGATATTATACAGTGTGTCCCCAGATGGACTGAACAAGGGAAAAAAATTTTATTTGTAACTTAACGAAAAAATGTCATTCTTTATAAAATTTTTTGCTTGTCTCAAAACCACCAATTCTGAAACAAAAATCTAAATATTCTTTTTAGCAGTTGAGAAAATTATAAAAACACACTTGAGCTAAAGAAAAACATTTTGTTTTATTCAATGTTCTTTCAAATTTTTTACCAAATTTCGTAAAGCATTAACGCACACGTGAACATTAAGAAACTTCCGTTGAAATTTTTGAATTGCAAAGTTATAAGAAGCCTCACCAGTTTCATAACATTGAACGAGGTAAACTCTTTGTTCTCAAGTTAGTATTACTATTAACTGTCAGTAAAGATTAACAAATACCTAATGGGCATGTCATTAGTCTCGGTGGATTAGTGGTTTGCATGTTTACGTCATAATCCAAAGATCGCAGGTTCGATCCCCGGCCGAACTGGTAATTTTTCATAGCGGAGAAAAATTTAAAACATGCCTTCTTTTCGGATAGGAAGTAAAACTGTAGGTCCCGTGTCAATGCGATGTTTGGCACGATAAAGATCCCTACTGGGGGTGGAATTCCCCCAGATTCGGCTAAATTCTAGTAGGGTCGGCCAAATGATCATAGCAATCGGTGCCATGAGGTACGACGGATGCTCCGCCATCCTGATTCCTCGCCCAAACACAAACAAACAAACAAAACAAACGTAATGACATTGACAAATAACACGTAACTTGATTTACTTATTAGGTTGCCATGGAAGATAACAGGATAATCTGATTTAATCAAAAACATGAAATTTAGAAACGTTGTTGCTTAAATTTTTGTGTTTTTTGTAATTTCCTCAGCTGCTAAAAAGAATATTTAGGCTTTTGTTTCAGAATTGGTGGTTTTGAGACAAGCAAAAAATTTTATAAACAATGACATTTTTTCGTTAAGTTACAAATAAACATTTTTTCCCTCTTGTTCAGTCCATCCGGGGACACCCTGTATATAGATGATGATTTATGATTTATCTTCCTTTCTCACTTTTTACTTCTAACAGGTTATGCTTATAACTAAATTGTTTGCAATTACCTTTCTTTAAATATCTTCATTACCCTATGACATTTAAAACATAATGAAATGTTTAATTATAAATCGTTATTAGGGTGTTATTATAGGGTTGAACACATAATTCAACGATGACAAATTTACATAATATTAAAAAGTACAATCATTACGTACGCTGCTGACTTTTATTGACAGCACCTGTAACATAAGACGCTGACATACATTCTTATCTTATCGAAATGTTCCAACATCTGACGAACACTCATTTACCTTGATCCTTCAATTTTATGTTATATAATATATAAATAGTATAGTATAGTGAAATACACTTCGTCGTCAGTTGGTCTTTGTCATCTTTGATTATAGTAATACAAAATGCAAAACAAAAAAAGTTGGGTTTGGGAACATTTTCTTCCATCTGCAGACGATTCCCTGTCGAAGTGCAAATTGTGCGGAGATGAATTGCGAAATCGAGGTTCAACTTCGAGTTTAATAACTCACTTGAGAAAAGTCCATTCCATTTGTAATGGGTAAGTTTTGTGAGATAGTAGTGTTTTGATGTTACCAAGTGAAAATATACCTACAATTATATCGAAATTAAGATTTCATAAAACTCGACTTATAAACGAGTGCATGCAAAAATGTCAATGTTCCACTTTGACATATCCTATAACAAGTTGTGCTCTTGACTTTCAGTTTCAATTTTTTTTGTAACTATAAGTTAAAAATTCCAGAAATCGCCCATATTTACATTTATACTGAAAAAATAATTTCGTAAAAAATACGAATTGTTATAATCTTTTATATATCTCATTAAAGGAACAAACACATTGTTCATACTATTTACACTCAGAAAAATAAGTTTAGTCCCAAATGAATTAACTTTACTATAACTAAACAATTAACTTGAAATGGTACCAAATACATGATTTGTTCCCAATTCAAAATCGACTCTAGAAAAACGTTAGGAACTTGCAAGATTAATTATTTTTAGTTTTTACCCTAGAAACTTGCGAAAAAACTGGTTTTATGAGTGTATATTTATTTATTTGTTACACTATGTAATACTTTCCTGCCTTTTCTGAACGTTTGCATTCGATTTCAAATACAAAATAGTTCAGGAAAATCCGCGTGAGAAGTCTAAAAGCTTGCTTTCGCGCTCAGAGCAATGTTTTTCTGAATACGTGAAATTTACTATGAATATACTGGATTATCGGCATATAAACGTGAACTTTTAGACTTTTCATACGGATTTTCCTGGAGTATTTTGTATTTGAAATCGAATGCAAACATCCAAAAAATTAGGCAAAACAAAAAGTTCAATTTTGTTATATAGTGCTATTCTAATTTTTATCGAAATTTATCAGTTCGGAAATGATGTATTTACAATCATTTCAGTAATGATGCCACATCGAGAGAAGCTACCGAAATTGAAAGTAATGATTCTTTATCATTGGCGGAGAAAATAAATTATCTCCTGAAACATCGCGGAAGAGGCGTCGCGGTACATTAAAAAAAGGACCAAGGTGATAGCAATGCCGTGCGGTTCCGCACGAATTGAAGAAATAGATCAGGCATTGACAAAATTAATTTGTTTCGCGCAATTACCTATATCTTTAGTCGTTAATCCTGCGTTTGTTGAATTCATGAAAGTGTTAGAACCATCTTATCATGTGCCTTCGAGACCTACGATGACATCCAGAGTCAATTTATTGTATACGGAAGTACAGAAAAAAATCCAGGAGGAGCTGCAGCATGCAAAGAACGTAACACTGTCCTCTGATTGTTGGTCATCGTGTGCACAGGATGCGTATATTTCAGTATCAGCATATTTCATTGACGATGAGTGGATTCCACATTGCTACAATTTAACTACACAAGAAATGGAAGGAAGACACACGGCGGTTAATCTAGCTACGCGACTGGAAGATATCATTTTGGAGTGGAATCTAAATGAGAAAGTGACGGGAATAGTGACGGACAACGCAGCTAATGTAGTTGGAGCACTGAAGCTATTAGATGACAATATTCTGATTTCAAATCCGGTTTTCAAATCCGGACTTCAAATCCGGATTTCAAATCCGAAGTATTCGGATATCCGAACTTGAGATGTCGGATTCGTTAAATCCGGATTAACCGGATTTTTAAAATATCCGGATGTTTACAGCTCTAGTATCAATATCACAAACTAAGACGCCAAAGAAGAAATTTAGTCAATTTTATTATTCCAAATGGTAGCAACTGGCCTGTTACGAAAGAAAGATTCGTCACTAAATACCTAAAGCCATTCCTAAACTTTGTTAAAAAGATTAACTTCAAATTATTGGAAATATAAATATGGACACAGAAGTTCAAAAATATTGAGAAATATTTTTGAACTTAGCGGCCCCCGAAAGCGGAGGAAGTCTTTTTACGAAATTGAGTCTTGTTTTGAGTCTAATCTTTGAACCAAACGTAACTTGTTTCAACATTAAATAAATCGATTTAAAAATATTTCAAGTTCGAGATCAAGTTTTAAAACATTAACAAATTAAACTTATTTATAATGTATAACAGTGCCTTTGCTATTTTGCCTGCAATAAGGCTATTACAGGCACACTCCTACACTCACTGGCTTAAAAATCGCTGTAAAAATGTTGAACGCAAATATACAGGGTCCGGCAAGATAACTTCCTTATTTGAAATGAGCGCTCTGAAGCTTATAGGAGTCCCAGGCGGGTGTGCGTGGTCTCGTTCGAGAGAGGGGATCCTAAAGTTTTGTTAACTTGTGCTTCAGTCGTCATCATGCGTTGAAGTAATGAGCAGCGTGCGTTTGCCTTAGAGGCCTATTTTGACTGGATATGTCAATAAGCAAATTATGCGCTACTGGGCTGCCAACAACCCCCGAGAACTCCATCAGAGGGCTTTGCATTCACCACGTTTCACCGTTTGGTGCGCAATCTTGGCAGTTGGAATTATCGGCCTATGGTTTGTCGAGGAAAATGAGCAGACTGTCACAGTCAATTCAGACCGTTATGTGAACATGCTCGACGAGTTTTATTTGCCACGACTTGATGAAATGGACTTTGGGGACATATGGTTTCAACAAGACGGAGCAATGGCCCATACTTCAAGGGCATCGATGGCTGTATTGCGAGAGCACTTCCCAGGACGCTTCATCTCACTGAGGTGTGATTAGCAGTGGCCAGCACGTTCATCCGATTTGACCCCTTGTGACTTCTTTTTGTGGGGGTATTTGAAATCCCGTGTATATACCAACCGCCCACTCTGGACTCTGGACAACCTGAAAAGAAACATTCAGGAAGAAACGGCCAACATACTCATCAATATGCTGGAGAGAGTGATCAGAAACAGCAGAATTCGGTTCAACCAGTGTATCGACAATGGGAGGCGTCACTTACCCAATATGATTTTTAAAACGATTAAACCACAGCTTTAAATGTTTAACTTTTTAATAAAAAAAATTTTAAAATATATCTTTACTACTTTTTGTTTTATTGCCGCACCCTGTAGAATCTAAATCTGTATTAAATTAGCTTTAAAATGACATACGTAAACAATGCAAATTGAATATGGCTCCTATGTTAAACTCTTCAAAAAAAAATTAGTCACAGTGGCAAAACTTTTGACTCAATCTAATATTTGTAAAACTAAAAATTTTTATGGTTGTTGGTAATAACTTTTACTAAATTTGCAAAAGTCAAACAAAATTTTAAATTCAAATGTTTTTGTTGTTGGTTGTTATCAACATAAAAACAAAAAAAATCCTGATAGTATATGTCCTCTAATAGTATATTAAAGAACGAGTTTCATAAGGCAAGAGTTATTGCACGAGTCCAAATTCAGAAAACGACGAGCCCGATTTTAGAAACGGCGAGTTTTCTAAAGAACGAGTGCAATAATGACTTATGGAACGAGTTTTTTAATGGTATTTTTTGCTCCTTTTATTCCCATTTTAAATAAAAATAATTGTGATTTCAAAATTTAGGAAATTTTGTGGTAGTTGACAACACTGTTGTGACATTTGAAAATTTAAATTTTTAGAGTGAAGTGTTTGTCAATTTTCTGTTTTTCATTTCTTTTCAATGCTACCAACTTTGAAAAAGTTCGGCTATTAAAGCACTCAAATAAGTTATTAACGCACTGTTTTTGGTGCTTTAAAAGCTTTAATATAGACGCAAAATAGAAAAAGATAATTTTATCTAAGAAATTTCTACAGAACTCGACGCAAAAGAATTCATGGGTTACTCAGAAACCACGTTACAAATACTCATGTTATTTGTTGAGTTGCAACACACTCGTACGCAAACATGTAGTTTCTCGCCTAATGATCCAAATTACTATTAAACGTAAGGGCGGCTCCGATTACAAAGTAACCGCTGAGCGGGCGTTATATACTATATCTGCCCGCTTGTAATGCCCTGGTTGTTACGGACTTGTTAATATAGTTCGTATTGTAGGTATAAACAACAAATAATATGCAAGTGAAACATGAGCCTTTGCTATTTTGTCTGCTTTCCCTACACTCGCTGTCTTAAAAGTCGCTGTAAAAAAGTTAGGACACAGAATTTAATGTTATCCTGTTCTTAGTTAAATCCCAACCTGCGTAGACTTATGATATTCTAACTTAAAAAGGGCTTGCTAAATAAAAGTGGTGAAGAGGTAAAGGGAAAGATAACGTGGGGGCCCCATAATTATGTCTTGCTCCAGGGCCCCCAAGCCTGTAGCTACGACCCTGGGTCCCATCCTGCTTCCACCCGATTTACCATACTCTTGTCCGAGACCTCACTGTGCGCGTGCCTGGGGGTCTCGTCCTGTTTCCACCCGCTTTATCTTACCCTTGTCCGAGACCTCACTATGCGTGTGCCTGGGGGTCCCATCCTAATTTCCACCCGTTACCATAAATTAGGAGCCTCTCCTGTTGTCCGTTATTTTATCCTACGCAACCCGCACGTTTGCTTGATACCGCACGCTGTATTGCACCCTGCTTGCTGTGGCTATTGTAGGTAACTGTAGATAACATATGCTTTTAGTTATAGAGTTTGAAGCTTGTTGGAGGGATAGAGCTTTGGTGGTAATAAATTTTGTTTGGTTTGATGACTGTGTGTTTTATTTGTAAGCATTAATACCCTCTTGTTTTCTAAGAGCTTTAGGAGCAGGTAAAGTGATCCAGGCAGAGTCGCCGCCCAGCAGTTCCCTGGATTATCTTTTCTCCATTTGTAGTTACCGGAGCTGTGGAGCATACCACGTAAAAATAACTGGCGCCCGAGAATTACCGCCGATACCGAGATCACCGAAAGCACACAAACGTCACTACGTAAGGGGTACCTCCGAACCGTCTCCCACCCTTACATCGTGTAGTCGAATGTATACGTATAAAATTACGGCGATTCCAGGTTTTGTAATACTGTAATAAATAGAAAAAATAAACCAACTGTTCAACAATTCTTTGTCTTGTCATAGAATGAATTACGCAAAAAATTAACGCATTTCCATATCTATAATTTAAATTATAATTTTTCCACCTCCTCAGCTCAGGAATGCTTTACGACATATAAATATAAAAAATTTAAAACAATTTTTGAGAATAAAGATTTTACCACGGAATTAAAAAGGTTAGTTAAAAAACCGGTCGCTACATTTTGTTTTAACAAAGATGCAATAATTCAAAACACGTAAATTGGCGTCGCCGTCTCGTCGACTAATTTAAAACAATGTAGAACAAAGAGTAAGTTGCATTATCAGCAGGTCTAGACCGTATTGTTTACATTTATGCGAAATGCATAGTAAGTTTTAAAAATTAATCCAATAAATAATTTATATTTTTTTTAAATATTGCTCTAAAACAAGCATTCCGCAATTCAATTTACATAATCGTATGTACGCATAACAAAGTAACTGGTTTGAAGAATTCTAACTAATATACTATAAATTGTAACAAAATACATATATTTGAATCTTATCAATTTTTCTAGGGAGATTTTCCTTTTTGCGTAATTTATTTTATGATCAAGAATTGTTGAACAGTTTGTTTACTTTTTCTATTTATTACACTTTAAAAATCTGGAATCGCCGTAATTTTATACGTATAAATTCGACTACACGAAATTGTGCATTAGCTACACATTTAGCAATGCCGTGGTTGGCCTTGGTTATAACCAACAAATCTGCTTTTCTCATTTTCATTTTCTTGTATGGCAATCTGGTCACCATTAGTTTAAATTCAAGTTGTTAATTAATATACACTGTGATACCATTTGAGCTTTACATTGCAGTAGAAGTGTATTTTGTTTCCAACTTTAGTAAACTTACAGCTCCAACTACTTTATATTCAACAGGTTTTGCAAAGTCCGATTTCTTTTAATTCTTTGCATTTTCAATTAGCCGAACTACATGAGTTGGAATACCAATCTCTATGTTTAACTTTTAGCACTCATTGTGGTCCATTGTGGAAACAATAAAAAATACTGCGCGAAAAAAGACAAACTCTTTTAAATTACAGCTTGCTTTTCGTGGAGCGTTAATTTGAACAAAATCAAATATTGGCAGGTTTAGAGAGCTTTGTGTTTTATTTATTCATTGAAAATCGATTTAAACTGTGGGATTGGGTGTCTACGCAGAATATCTCTTGTCTGTTTAATTTTACTTTATTTCGGTGTTTATAAGCATCACGCAGCATAAACACGCCACAGTTTGTGATATAAAATAATACAACTCTCATTCATTCTTACAGAAAAATGTTTTAGATATTATTAAACTACTTGAGAATGCGCAGACTGCATTGTCGAAACAAACCACGAAAGAAGCCAATACACTTTGAATTTGTTCTGAATTTGAACACCCTTTCTTGATAGTAATTTCTCAATTTTTTGCATTTTGACCGCCATTTTAAAGATTTTTTTTAAGGGATAGGAAATTGGTATTAATACATTCATTTTACACTACTGGCACTAGCTGAATCTGAATCGAAATCCCTAGACTCTAAAAAAAATTATGGGTGAACACTTTTCACTTTGACCGCCATTTTAAGGGTGTTACTTAAGAGATAGGAAGTTGACGTCTTTACATTGTTTTCTACATTTTTGATCCACTATCTGAGTCTGAAATAAAAATATTGAAATTAAAAAAAGCTGCACGGAAGGATACACGCACGCATACACCCACTCCCACGTGAACGCGCGCGCACACGCACACGCGCGTTGATGGTTAGAATTTTGAAATTTTCGAACTAAGACACTAAAATGGGCTTAGCACCGTCATCACCATCAATCACTACGTACATATAGCCGGTGCATACATTAGTAAAGATTAGGTCTTCTTCTAAAGATTTCTGTCATTTGTCATTTGTCCATTTATTATGACGGACAAAACCAATAGTTCTATCAAATAGTCACAAACCATACCGACTCAAACATTACATGAAAAAGTTTGCTGATGTCTAATATTTATTGTAGCATACGGATTTTCGGTAGCCCATTGCTGCTCATCCGTAAAAAGGACACAAGAATAAAAATTAGAATTAACACACTGTCATAGAAACTATTGACAAAATAGGATTCGTTGTCGAAAATCAGTTGCTGCGAGAACCTACACTCGCTGTGGTACGGGTAACGTTGCTACTTATGAAGAAATTCTCACACTGTTATGTATGAAACGATCTACTGCATTATTTCTAGGGAGGTATATAATATCTAGCATATTATTACATTAATACCTGTAGTGTTTCACGCGAGTCTTGCGTTTTTCTTGTTCTTGTCTTGTTCTTGCACAAATTGCAAGACAAGAATCGATATCAGTTTTGCAAGACGAGACAAGATTCTTTTCTGCAAGAAAAGTGCAAGAATAGCAAGATTTTCTTGCATTCTTGCATTCTTGTTAAAATTTAGGTTTTGAAAAGGTAGTAGTATGTTCAAATGATAAGGCAGTGTTAGTCTAAATATATTATAAATTTATAATATGTTTTGTTTATTAATTTATTTATGTAAAATCTATGTTAATAGAGTATAAAAACAAAATATAAAATGTTTTTCTATTACACTATATATATATATTTTATAGCGTGGTTAACTAATAAGTGATTAAAATAAGTAATAACATAAAAGTTAAAAAAACAAAAGAAAATATTAAAAACAACTAAACGACTAAGCTTTTATTATAATTATTGTGAAATAAATAAAGTTTTGATCAGGCTTTCAATGACTAGTAAACATTAACAGCCTTATGCATAGTCATATTTAGTAGCTACTTTCAAGCTACTAGTGAAATTGCCATGCATAGTTGACATTTAGCAGCTACTTTCCCCTAGTAGCTATTAATATTTAGTAGATAATAAAGTAGAGGGTTAGAGTATAATTTTTAAGCTTTTAACCTAAAAAACTATCACATTTAAAAGTTTAAAAACAGAAATGGATGATCTTTTCGAAGATATTGCTGATATTGAAAATGTAAGGGATGTAATAAATATAAATAGACGTCCAAAAGTTTACCAAGAACATAGAAATCCGTTTGATTTTTATTCTGATGGACAATTTCGGTCAAGATATCGAATGGGAAAAGAAACCGCGAGAAATGTTTTAGCATTAATTGAAGACCAATTAACACCACTGCATGGAAATCGAGGTAGACCAGTAAACCCTGAAATCCAACTAATGTGCACTATTAGATACCTTTCTAAAGGTGCTTATGAAGAAGACATGGGTAAGCTAAAAGTAATAAATTAGGTAGTAATTCAAAAAAAATCTACATTTCTCTTTTAGCTGACCACAGCCAGTTTCACCAAAGTACATTAAGTAGAATAATTAGAAGAGTTGTGACAGCACTAGCAGCCCTGCAAGATAGATTTATTGTATTTCCTAGAACAGCTGCAGAAATAAGAAGCACGAAACAAGCATTTTATGAAATTGCCCATTTTCCTTCAGTTGTGGGCGCTATTGATTGTACGCACATTAAAATAAAAAACCCAGGGGGCCAACATTATGCGCATTTTATGCACATACAACGCCAGACCATTTATAATTAACCGTCAAATGTCAAGATTCTTGTATTGAAAACATGCGAAATATTACTATGTAGTTCAAAATAGAACTATTTTGCAGCGTTGCCAAAGTGACGTTTGCTACTTTCTAACTGCTTACTAGTAACTACTAACAAATACACTATGCAAGTCGCATGAAAGTAGCAAGAAAATGGCTACTAGTTAGTAGACAGTTAGCAGCCACTTTCATCAGGGACTATGCATAAGGCTGTATATTATGTTTATTAGTCATTAAAAACTTCCAACCAGGAATTCAGACATAAAAGACTTCATATGGAATCTGAGTTCAAGCGGTTCCTATGCTTTCTTATAAATAATGATGCTTTCGAAAACATTCTCTCTGATGGTACAGACGTCGCCATAGTGCTAAAAAAATCTCGTGCCATTTTCGATAAATCAGGGTAGACTTTTGTATGATTGCGCCACCATGCCAAAATATCAGTATCTTCGCTTACTCGTTTAAGTAAAATATTCATTTAGTCCGCTGCGCCATTTATCTGCATCAGAAAGTGATCTTGAGAAAGATGTCTCTTTTTTTGTCTTGGACAAATATCTGACAAAAGTCAATGCCATAATCGTTAGTTGGATCGGTGGAAACTTGATTTAAAGTATTTTTACCTTCGTCGAAATACTGATTTTTAAAGATTTCCTCGAATTTTCTAATTGATGTTTCTTCTAAATTCTTACCCCAAGCTGTGAGTTCAAATCCTTCTCTTTTATGGCGAGGATCTAGAATTAGTGATAAACAATAGATCCAATTTGTTTTATTATAGTGTTTTAAAATTTTGTCTCTAGCTGCGTTTATGCCAATTATAACTTGTTCATCTGTGGTACTTCTATGCTCTTTACCCAATTCCAAAGTCTATTTCTCCAGTTTGTCTAGAAGAATATTTATACCTAACACGACTATAGCCAATGTACAGTATTTTTCTCCTGAAAGTATATTGGACAACGTTTTAAAAGCTTTCAAGTATTTGACAGTCTTCTCAATTAAATTCCAGTTCTGAGCGGCCCGTATTCTTGAACTCATGCGAATAAGTTTCGCATACGAGATGACGTAATTTTTACGTCATAAAATGCTACTTAGCCAATCAAATGTTAGAGGGTAATAGAGAATTACGTCATCTCGTATGCTAAACTTGTTCGTATGAGTTCAAGAATACGGGCCCTCAGCTGCAAATCAAATTCGATAACTGTTGTGATACAGTTGGTGTAAACCCTACGAAACCTATTATTGACGTGCAAACGAGATGGCATTCTACTTTTGAAATGCTTAATTGGGCGGTCATATATAAGATCTCTCTTAATTTAATCTGTGACACCAATAAAAATTTAGCACGACTTAAAATTGATGAGCTGAGAGCGGCCCGTATTCTTGAACTCATACGAACAAGTTTAGCATACGAGATGACGTAATTCTCTATTACCCTCTAACATTTGATTGGCTAAGTAGCATTTTATGACGTAAAAATTACGTCATCTCGTATGCGAAACTTATTCGCATGAGTTCAAGAATAAAATCAGCTGCTCTGATTTTTGAATTTTTTTAATAAAAATCTTATTTTATTAACAGGCAAATCATCAAAACTCTCTTCCTCTTCTTCGGAATTTAAATCAAAATAATTATCATCCTCAGAAAAAAGAAAAGAAAAGATTTATTATTTACAAGTAAATCTTATATAACTACATATATCTTTTTATTTTCAATTTTGGACAGTTATAAATTAAAAAGGCTTTTAATAAGAATTTCCCAATTTTGTTAAAATTCTTCTTTTTAATTTTTTAATTAACTCCGTTAAATTTAATCAGACAATTATTATAATATGATACTGAAATATTAAAATTTATTTTATGAGAAATACCAAAACGCGAAACAAAAGAAAATTCACGATATTCATGAAAATCGCCAATATCAACACACCTACAATTTTTTTTTCTTTAAACGTCGAAAAGGGATTAAACGTAAAAAATAATTAGTATTTCTTATGGCAAGCAGTTGACAAGTATTGCCGAATAGCTTGTTTTACTGTAGTTTCAAAGTAATAAGTTCATTAATTTGACTTATATCGTCAGCCAGTAAAAGCATTCTTGGTTCAAAGTAAACATCTTGTATTTTGCGTCTATAACAAAGCTGTTAAAGTACTCAAAAGAGTGCGTTAATAACTCATTTGAGTGCTTTAATAGCCCAACTGTTTCAAAGTTGGGAGCATTGAAAAAAAAATGAAAAACCAGAAAATTGACTTCACTCTAAAAATTTGAATTTTCAAATGTCACATCAGTGTTATCAACTACCACAAAATTCTCTAAATCTTGATATTGCGATGTTTTTTATTTAAAAAAGGAATAAAAGGTGCAAAATAGAAAAAATAGCATAAAAAATTCGAATGTTAGAAATTTTAGATAAAGGTTAATTTATTTTGTTTAATTGATATTTTACATTAAATTATATTTTGAATGGAAATCCATCTAAAAAAAATACCAACAGCAGAGCGGGGAATCGAACTCTGGATCGCCTGTCTAGTAGCGGGAGCTTAACCATTGAGCTACGTAGACGCCTTTAAACGACTAGGTTATTTCTCATTATATAAAGTTACAAAGATTGTTATTCAATTAAAACGTAAACTTGATTAATTTTATTACATTATTATATAATTGTTAATGTAATATTATTTATTATTATCGCTAAATTACAATAAAAACATTGAAAACATTTAGAATTTGCTACATAATGCGAGAATATGTTGACATTTCGCACCAAAGGGGTTAATAACCTTGACAATTGAATTGTGATTGTTGTGAAAACGAGTACATACGTATGATTATTTAACTATAAGTACTAAATAGTAGACTGATTGAAATTTTACAGATTGTAAACGTATTATTACTATTGTCTTTAAAAATTTAATGTTTACTTTTGTCGTTTTCAAAATTCTAGATGTATCATGAGTGAATTCTATGATGGGAAAATGGGGTGTACACTTGTACACCTCCAAACGTCGTGGAAGCGGCTCACATTACATCTCTTAATTTATTGCCAGAGATTTAACGTAAAAAATATGAATGCGAGTATAAATTCTAGGTTAAAAAATTTTTTAATATGTTGGTGGTTTATTACTTTTTTTGTTGTAGATAAAGTATAATGTGTAACGCGTGCAAAAACGCCAATTTCTCACGAGTGTGAAGATGACAGAAGACATCTTCACACTCGTAAGAAATTGGCACTTTTCTGCACTTGTAACACAATATACTATTATATGAGAGAGCACACACTTGACCGGCCAGCAATTCGCATCCTTCGGCATGCTGGGAGGTATTGCTCTGTAGAGCAATCATCGGCAAAAATCTTTTCCGAACCGATAAGAGTTGGGTCAGTGTGCTTATCACCTCTGGAAAGAACAATGGTAAAATTCTGCTGATTTTGGTATCGGAAAGGTCAACGGACAAATTATATATCATTTTGTTTGTCTTGATGTGAGGATTCTAATGGTATCAATCAATGACAGACTCCCGAGGCAACAACAGTTATTAACACGTTTGTGGGTTTACACGAAATGGAACCTTACGGAAGTAATCCATAGGACTTCTTTTCCCATCACATCTTTTAAATGGTGCAATATCAAGTATCAAATGTATTAAATTAATCAAAATCGTATGCTAATTCTAGTAAAATAAATATTTTGCCACATTTTTACAGACCGTTTAATAAATTGAACATTGAACCGAATTTGGTGTAAACTGATTCTTAATTAAATTACAAATCATGTTTATAATATGGGTTATAACCTCATAACCTTGGAAGATAATAATTACAATCTGTATTGTCACCTGAACACTTGCTGCCACTATTTTCTTGTTGAATAGGAAAATAAATATTGAGAATTTTATACTGTCTGAAAATATAATTTTATTTATGTAAAATATTTTATAAATGTTGAAACTACAGTATTATTTAGCCATCAAATGTTCTTCAGTTTTTCATTTCAATGAATCAGTTGAGTACCAGAATTAGCATGAGAAGTCATGAGTCATGTGAATAAAACGTAGCAAATGCTTTTACTAGGTACTATTAATAAAAATAACATATATGATTTTTAATTAATAAGAATAAGAGAGATGCATAGTAAAAGCATTTACGTACTATATTTTATACACACGACGTATTATTTTGATTAACTTAATACTTGATATCGGCCATTTAAAAAATGTGACGGGAAAAGGAATCCTAAGAAATAGTTTTACAATAAATTATTAAAGTTTGCATTTGCAACCTATACTGTATTAATTTATTTAGAAACACTTTAATAACTGTAATACTAATTAATATTAATTCTCTTCTAATAACAATCATTGTGATATGATATAAAAATAACTGCTTTTATGTTAATATATTGTTTATTGGACAAAAATGTATTTAAGTAATATTGTTTATTATTATAAAACGAACCAAATGAATGTTATTATTGTATGACCCTAATAAAGTGCATGATCAGTGTGACAGTTTTAAGAAAACAAGTTTTAGGGAGGCTGTTATCAATATTTTTTATTTTAGTTAGGTAATAACAATTCTTGTTCAAAGCTCGTCTCTTAATTTTAAATAATACTAATAAACCGTTCATCATAAACATATGTACTTAATCACTTTCCGGAAGTCTCCGTCGGCAAAAACACGGGACTAGTGTGCTTATTATGTCTTCGGAATTTTTCCCTACGGATGCTGATCAATGCTGGCCGATTTCGGACGGATCAGTGTGCTTTATGCTTTAAGGCAGATTCTCGCTAAACGGCAGGCTACCAACAAAACATTGTACTGACCATTTTATATGAAGGTATTCACATCAACCATCACAGACACGGACCGTCGCGACCATATAAAATGTACAGTACAATGTTTTGTCGGTCCGGTTACTGTTGGTAGCCTGCTGTATAGTGAGAATCAGCCTTTAAACGTTTTAAAAATAACTTTATGGATCACGTTACATTGTCACGAATTTCTTATGTTTGAAGAAAAAATTTTGTATTACGTGTCACTTCCAAAATTTAAAAAATACTAACTTTGGAGTAGCATTATGTTGTTCCTTGCTACCAGGTTTAATAATCTCCATCTTTCGCTTTTTATTAGGCTTCTTACTGGTGCTTCTATCAATGACTATTTCTATTTCATCATTGCTTGGCCTATATTCACTGCTACTATCTTCAAACGGTTCCGAATTCGTTTCATTTATATTAATTTTGTCCATTTTAAAAATGTTTACTGGAATTAACTACGTTTTATAGTCCACACGTACGCTATAGGCTACACGACACGTGAATTCCGACTGATTACTGACAATAAGGTTGTTGATTCATTAACAGCACGGCACAGATAATTAACAAGTAAATCCCCTAGTCGCAACAGTGTAAGAATTCTAAGAAAACCAAGAAACGGGGAAGTCCCAGCGTAAATTTCAACGGAAGACATGCAAGACAAGAAAATGCAAGACTCTTGCGAGACAAGACAAGATTTTTGTCTGCAAGAATGAAGCAAGACAAGTGTTTATTAAATTTCTTGTCTTGGTTTGCAAGATGGGACAAGAAGTAGTCGTACAAGACAAGAAGTCGTGTCTTGTGAAACACTAATACCTAGTAGATACATTCGTCTCTAACATGGGTGCTGGAATGTTTCTTCTAGTTTCACTATTAGTAATACTGTCTTCGACTGCCCCTCTCTCTCGAAAACATTAGTGAATTGTGGAAAACATTCTCGAAGCTGGACATCTTCAATGACGGTAAGCTTCGGCATAAAACCGACTAGCTAAATTAGAGTTACCATTCGTCCAACCATACATAAAATGCATGTCATTTCTAGGCTTGCGTAGTTCATTGTTTTCAACACTATAGCATTAATGGCAGATTAATGACAACGACAAAACTGCTAGTACCGACTTTGAGCATAGGTAGCTCTACAAAAGTGTTCTCAATAAAAACCGTATTGTTTCGATTTTAAGACAGCTGTAACTATTTAATTTTTCTTTTAATTTAATTATTTTCAGACACGTGCTATAAAAACTTTTTTTACTGTTTGGGTCAGTACAATTCGTTCTAAACTCCAAAAAGTATTAAGGCACCACAGGCCTAAAATTCGTAATAACTGAGCTAGAACCAATTAACGGGTTCTGTCCGTTTAACGTTCTATATCTATACTCAATCATTCAGGCAAGCTTCTGGCTGTCGCTATCAAACTACAAGCAATATCCATATATTTCGAGCTCTAGTGTACGAAACTAGCAATAGAACCCATTTTAGAACAATTACTGGTGCCGGATATGATCGGGATTTCTTTAAACAGAACCGCTAGGTTCTAATTACCAATCAATAGCAGGTGTGGCTTTGAACTTCTAATATACTTATGAGTAACTTTTTAATAATTTTTATTTATATAGGCAATACGACTAAATAATTACTTCTACTTTGGGTTTATGAAATTTTGATTAAGAATTTTGATTATTGGTACCTATCGTAGTTGCTAATATTGGCTAATCCGACAGATTTACTCTGCATTTTATTTATAAAGTATAGTTCTTTTGAATATTTTCTATTAGTTGCGTGTGAATTTCATAGAAGGGCATTACACTAAAGCAGGGTGCTCTAATTTAGATCTGACAAGTGCAAATCATTAAGTTTTTAAGGTGGCTAATTCAGTAAATTACTTGCTATTACGCAGAATGAAACCTAACATCTGTAGTACATACGATGCATTAATAGTAACATGATTTACAAGAGGACTGGATTAAGTATTGTTGTGTTGCAAATTTTGTTTATAATTATTTAAATGTTTTAAACTTTGTTTTTATTAATTGTACACAAACATATTATACTTTAGTTAACTGACTGACTTGTTGAATCTTGAACATGTTCACTGTTGAAGAAATGTGTTCACTTGTGTAAAACAAAACATAAGCTTTGTTGGTGTTTACACACTTTGATTATGCACAAACTAGGCGACTTGTACTAATGTTCCCTTCTGGACAGCCTGCTTTATGAAACTCTGGTCTTCACAGGAACCGTTCTTGTATGGTATTACTGGAATTCTGTTCAACATACGATGAACTCCATGAACCAGCAGCTGCTAAAACTATTAAGGTGAATTGTCTATATTTATTTTACCTTATACTTTTTATGTTTCAGATAAAGTTCAATTTATTTGCTTTAATTTTTCAGTTAAACCTTCTGGACCACCTCCTTGATTCATAAAGCTCTCTCATACCACTTCGTTACAGAACATCCCCTTCGAGCATCGCTCTTTTTCAGATGAGTTATTATTTTAAATAACTTTTTATTTATAACTTGACTTATTTTCTCTTCGTAAATTTTATTTATAAATAATGTAGAACTTTTAAAGCACTGGGTTAAACATTTCTTTTCTTTGCGTTTTATTAAATTTTACAAAGTATGAAAAACATCATATTCTTTTTCTGAACAAAATATCCCCCCACATTTACTTACCTTAACTACTCCTAGAAACCCCCATTCTTTTAGATTGCGTTTTTTAATTTCTTACTGTTATGCAAATGATCATCACAATAATCCAGCCGAGTTTCAGCAATTATGTCACATCATTATTATTTTAAAATCAATTAAAACTATGAAAATGCATTAATTTTTAATATTGCCATATTTTAATAGAGAAATAAATTCCTTATTACAGTTCAGTTTTAATTCTCTGTATTTAATTATCAATATTTAGTTGGCCAATTACAAGCCAAACACGGTGATCTTCAGCGTATTGTTATAAACCAACTAGAAAGCATCCTAATTTGGGCAATTGTCTAATTCCCAAACTTAGACTTCATTTGACCGAAGTTCTAATTTAGTAAGTTAATTTCAAATAGAATGCATGAAACCTGAAACTTTCCTTTCTCTAGAATCTTGTTTGCGTGAATCTCGACAACATACTAACTTAACAATAGTCTATTGATAGATAGAATATTAAATAGAATAAACAGGACCTACCGGCTTATTTCATTCTCAACAACTTCAGCTTTACCCTTGTACTACACACAAAAATCTTATATACATGTATATATGTATAACTTCGCCCTTTTCGTAAAATTATCTTGGGTTATCATAATGTAGAGCTCGCGCAAAATCTTTTCAAGCATACCTATGTTACATTTTACGCTTCCTTTAACATACATAGGTAGAGTACACAGAAGTTGCATTATATGCGCACAAATGGGCTTTAAAAGGCAATACGGTAAGAAATAGAAAGGGTATATCAGAGTGGTTTAAAATTCCCGAGGTATACTTAGTGGAGGTATACGACAAAATGTCTCAGTTTGAGAATACATATTTGTAAATTATCATACGATGTTGTTGCTCATTTGTCATTTAGTTGCAACAAGATCTTATCAAACGCCAAGAGAAATATACCAGAATGCGATTTCGCGTACGCAAAAACGTTTACAGTCGCTGCCGCTCACTAGAGATTAATGACCCTCTGAATTTCTTAAACCAAAACTAAACCTATAAATTTTCATGGATAATACAGGCGTCTGCGTAAAAACAAATTGGTAATTTAATGCAGAGTTTTATTATTTTCCTGTATTTATAACTGCCGTGTTTTACTTTACTGCTTGGCTCGAATAACATAATTTATACTTACTTATAAAATAATACTAGAAAATTTATTTCACCTTAATGTTATTTCATTGTGCTTTGTAAAATGTAATATTTCACATAATGTCGTATCTGAAAGAAAATAGTTCGTGTTGGTGGAGTTTCCAAGAAACCTACGTATTTTCCAACGTAAATTAAAATAATTTTATTATTACAATGAGTATAATAAGGGAAAGCATTTTGTAATATCGGTAGGTATGAGAATTTTATTAACTTTTTGTTGCTTTCCCGGCTATGCACATAATAATACTATTAAAGTAGGTAATAGATATATAGATAAGTTCTAGGCAAAATATAACAAAGCCTTTTGTTAGGTAAATCCGTTTTGTGCATATTAGATCCAAGGCAGTGAAGCTCAGATTTTCACTTGAGTAACTCGCTTGGAAATAGACAAGCCTAAGATACTTTGCCATAACTTCTTTTTCATCTATATTAAGATTGAATAGATAAAGTATTTTTTGTATGTGACTAACTAACGAAAATGGATGAAGCGTCTTTCTGAAAATCAGTTAATCGGCTTCAAGGAGTAAATCTTATAAGGTTAATATAAAAATAATAATATGGTCTTAATATATATGTAGAAGTCATGTAGGTAAAAGGTAAAAATAATTTAGAATTGAGAATAATCATAAAATCATCATAATATCAATTTAAGAAAAGGAATTTTGCTTGTAAAAGAATTATATCAACAGATTAACAATCTTAAAGGTCCCTAAAGACAGAGATCTGGTGATACGACTGCGACAAGGATTTAAACATTTAAACTGACTTAATAAAAAGATTTGAAAGAAATTCTGATTAGAATAACATCTGAGGGTCATTCCATATGAAATCTTAAAATTAAAAAATATGGTTGCTGCACCACTTTTGATTTTGATGAAAATTTTACCCTAGTCTTCAGATGTTTTTTGAAATTTTTACTGGCAACTATTTGACAATGGCGGCCATTTTTCAGCAGCGGTGTTGACAAATTTTACCAATTTCAGAGGTTTATGCATTTTATCACAGCTTGTTGTGGAGTTGACGAATTTGGAATATTATGATGTCATCTTAAAGCTTAAGAAGAGCACATTTTATTTATATATTTACAATTTGATAGTAACTTTTTTTCAAGATGGCATCTGTACGCTTTTGCTGTTGAAATTGCTATTTATTTCCTGACTTGTACCCCATGCTGCAGGCCACAGGCTGAATTTACAGATCTGGTTTTTTCAGTACATTATCTCTACATGTAGTATAATAAGTACATACAAAATTATTTTCTATAAAGCCCTGCTTATTTAAAAATAGCTTCGAAGTTGACAAAAAATGAAAATTATAATCTAGAACCCAAAAAAGTTACGTGGGGGACCAAATAAAAGCCTTTGGGTCATTTCATCCCAAATCATCAAAAAAATGAACTTTCAACTCGTCCATCTTAGATTTTCCTAAAATTTGGTAGAATGGTAGAGCACATAAAGTAACTTACGTATGTAAAGTTATAGCCCTTAGCTGGGACACCCTGTATAGGTACCTGTAACTGCAGGTACAGGTACAACATCATAACTATATTTGTCTTAGGGCCTAGATATAGTATTATAAAACTTTTTATTTCGTAGATAAAATTTACTTTGAGAATAAATTAATTTATTGTGTCAACTTGCGTATTAAATTGACAGAATAAATTAATTTATTCTCATTGTAAATTTTATCTAGGAAATAAAAGATTTTATAATACCGGCCCTTAGTAGATAAGATTTGTAGGTATCTGGACAGATATGTAGTAAATGCCTGCTACACTACTTTTGTTTGAACTGTCAGATGCATGTTTTGTGTTAAAAGCGTGTAACAATTATATTTAACAATTTTTTACTCCTGTTCCCAAAGGCTTCGCAAAATGAAACTTACCTACACCAAAGAAAGACTGTAGCTGGCTATAATATATTGTGCACTTTCTTAGATATTCAAGGTCAAAGGTCATATTATGTGACCTTAGAATGAAAAACTCAATATTTTATTATAAAACATTTTATTCATTTTTCATTTTTTATGAAAACTATTCTCGATTGGCCTATAAACAAGCCTAAGATGAAAGTAATAATTCGACGCGGAGTTATGAATTGTTTTTGTTTACCTTGTAAGCGTAAATTCTACATTTTTTATCATGTTTGTAGTCCTGCTATATCTATACTATGTATCACTGAGGGCTATAACTTTATATATGTAAGTTACTTTATGCCCTCTATCATCCTACCAAATTTCTGAGGTGGTCGGGTTGTGAGCTGTGATGATTTGGCATGGAATGACCCCTTTGTGGGTATCTGTATTGGGAACTTGTGTTAATTCTGTTATTTTTACTTGTTTCTTTATTGCATTTTGAGGTGTGTTGGTTAAACCAAGGTATCGCTATATAATATTTTTAGGACTCCAATTGGTTCCAAATTTGTAAATCTATGTGGGACTGCATAAATAGTAACCAGCCTTAATTATGAAGAGTTTGTGTTTGCTCGATACATCAAAACTTAAAATTAATGGTAGTGTCTTGCAAAACCCCAATGTCATGATTGTTTGTGATACTTCAAATGAAAGTTGTGGAGTGGAGTCCACATTGTCAGGAGTGTCTTGGAGTTGAAGCAGTGGATAGAAAAATTTGTGATGCCAATGAGATATTGACTGAAATTAAGTACAATCATATCCACAGACAGATGTTAACTTGTTACACTTTGGATGATTTTAAAGAAAAGTTGATAAAATAAAAAACCCCTCATTTTATTACAAAATGTCAGTATCAGTTTTTGAAAACTAAAAAAAAAAAGTCATTATTGTTTGTGAGTGTATATATATTCTTAGGGGATTGTTCTGAAAATTGAAAATTATAATTTAACCAGCATAGCTTATATACATTTTTAAACCAAAGCTTTTGTTCATTAGTTAGTTATGATTTAATGAATCACATTGATATTTTTTAGAATGCAGTATGTTTTCACATTAAATTTATACTCTTCATAATTAAAGCTAGTTACTATTTATACAGTCCCACATAGTATTTACAAATATAGAAATAATTAAAGTCCTAAAAATATTATATATTATGGTTTAAGTAACACACTTCAAGGCGCAACGACAAAAATGAGTTTTTTGCATCTCCAAAGGTCTGTATTAAATAAAGGTTTGGTTTTGAAAAGAATTCTGGACTTTTTTGAGATAAATCTTTTAGTTCTAACAACGATTTGGTGATGTAAGTAATGCAGAGATTTTTGTCTTCAAGGTAGAATCTTACTTAGGTTAATTTTAGTGAAGTTGTTGAAATGCTTTATCATTGTATATAAAAAAAGTTTTCGAAGCAATTAACATACAATGTTTAATATTTAATTAAACAATATTTGATAAATGTTAATATGGTGCGATGCAATTATTTTTGAATATTTTGGTTATGTATCAATCTATAGGATGTAATTATTAGATAAGAATTAATAACATATGTCAAAAAATTTTTCATCTTTGTACATGTTTGTATATGTATGTATTGTATATGTATATTTTAATAAAATTAGATCAGAATTATTATGTAAATACTGTTGTATATAAGTGCCCGATTTTAGTTTTATCAGTTTATTTCTTTTTAAGTCGTTGAAGAGGTGACAGTTTCTTGTACACCTGTTGCTAGTTGTAAGTTTAAAATAGTGAAAAGTTAATTTGTTTAAACTGAGTTTTATTCAAGTTATAATTGAGATTTAATTAAAAACTGTAAAGTTAGTAATTGTATTAAAACTGTGAAGCTGCGATGAAAACAATTTAGTTTATTAAGGAAATTTTATTTTACAATTTATGTTATAATTTACAAATTTATTCTTCGAAATAAAAGTGTACAGTAAAAGACACAATTCGATTTGGATAGATTATTTCTGATTAAATATGAATCACCCAATCACATTTTAAGAACTCACATAACCCTGAGTAAGAGATTTTTTATTCATTTAATCTACATCTTTCTCAAATATTATTTTAAAGAGATTTAATTATATAATTCATGCGCCTCATCTTATTACATTTTGTTAAAGTTTAAATCAGGATTTACATAACCGAGGTTATTATTTCATATTTATTTATAAGTTTAAACAATTGACTTGGAATTTCACGTATTATTGTTTGCTCCGTTATTATTATAATCTAAAACAGTCACTCGAAAGAGATAATATATAAAATGGTCAGTTCCTAAAATATTTTGATTTGTCTGGAACTGCACATGTACCAAGGAAGATAAAATACTTGAGAAGCCATTCTGAGTGTTGAATTTTGCAACTTTATCACTACGTTGTCATATTTTAAGTGCTACTACTGCTTGTGCTAAGATGAAAGTACTTATTCCGCAGTCAAACAACTGCGCCTTGTTGAATCTAGTTGAATAACAAGTGAATTGGCGCATTCCACCAAACACTGCGTCTTAACCGGATAATATCTGTGGTCACGCTATTGTCACGTGAGGGTTTCCGTGACTAGAGGACGTAGTCAGAGGTAGAGTGAAAATAAACACAAGTCATAGAAAACAACTATATACTAATAACAATAAGAGAATACAAAGGTTCACATACACTCTAAAAAATTCCCCTTCAATTTACCCTAAAAAATGGAGGCAACTATGTTACCTCCATTTTTGGGGTAAATTTACTTCAAAGTATAATTTTCATAGGAAGTGGGAAATTTCAATATTAGGTTAAATTTGCATTGTCATGTTTCCTTTTTAAATAAATTTACAGATTAAAATTACGATCTCAATGCAATCTTACATTTTAACATTAAAACACCTGCGTAAAGTTAGAACTTTACCTAATATTGACCTAATATTGAAATTCATTCATTCAATTGCCATTTAAATGGGCTCTTCATTCATATTCCACATGGGCTATGTCGTTATACATACATGCACGAATACGTTCGTAGTATGTGTTCGTGCCTCGTTTGGCATAGATCTTCCAGATATCGTTAACCTGAAAGTTAGAATTAGAAAAAGCACAAGAATCTAATCAGGGAAGGTTTGAGACCCCTGCGCATGCCGTACTTGTTGGAAACGGATTTATTTTTATTCTTAAGCTTTTAGATAGAATCGCTAGTTATAGAAATACTTAAATTCCACCTTTACCAACGCTTGTTAGAGTTTTAGATTACTTTTTGCTCGACACATTCGCATTGGGAACGTATCGTTGGAACACACTATATATGTTTTTACAACTGTATACGTTCGTGTGAGTGTTCAATTGATCATTAGTTTTTCGATAGCAATGTCAGGAATATCTCGATGTCATTAAAAAAAACTAAATTTTCATTTCGCCTATTTAGCATAATTATGTTGACACAGCTTCTAGCACAAGAGGTAGAGCGTTGGTAAAGAATCAGGGTATTCATAAAATTTGCCCTAAGGGACTAGAAAAGCAGCAATCACGTAAATAAATCCGCACTAGATAAGAAATTAAATTATATTTCGAGTGTATGCATGACGTTAGCAGAGATTGTGCGTTAAACAGAAAATTAAATTACATTTATTTTGCACATAATTTGTTTTAGTCATTTTTGTAAAAACAGTGGAGTTCACTTAAACATATTTTTTAACAAGTTTTAAGATAAACGTCTAAGATAAATAAGGTTTCGAATTGTCTTTTATAACAAGTACATTTGCAATGAATGAAACAGGGATTCAAAAATTTATGTCTAATGTAATTGTTATTTGTGTATTTAGTGCGCGAAATGGTACTTTGGTGGACAAGAATGAAAGAATGAGATTTTCGAATGAAAACCTCATTCGGGACTACCAAAGTCATTTCGAGCACGAATTGCACACAACGTATTTTTTTTCTACAGCGTTATTGAAATAACCGAAGAAGTAGAAAAAAATCATAAAAAATAACACAAGCAAATTTTTATTTTAGCGCAAAGTGGACATTTATGTTGCTACGGAAACGACATTGTTCAAATATGCATAAATGCACGAAGGAGCTGTAGAAGGAGGTGTCTTTTCTATAAAGGTAGGAAAAAGAAGTAAAAATCTCCACACACGTAATAAAAACGTGTAAAAAATGCATACTCTTCTATAGAATTTTTTATTATCTTCAAATCAATTAAGGCTCTATGTTATCACTATGATGAAGTTTGTTATTTTGATGTAGCGCAGTCCGTATTCAATATTTCTACAACTTGATTTCTTCATCTGTTACACCGAATATCATGTACTATATAACACTAAACTGTCAAGTTGAATACATATTTTTTTCTTTTTTTTATTACATTACGAACTGTAACCGGAACGCAAGTGGTCATGTATCATTTCCTGAAAGCATCTGAGAAAACGCAACCATGTAGTTGTTATTTTAATTACACTTGCAATGATTACATGCAACTTCAGCTGTCTTTTTATAAAATGATTCGTATTTAGTAGAGGAGCTACAGAATCATTACCCGATGATCATTACATAGGCATACATCAATTCTTTTACAACAGATTTTCTTGATACTTGACAATTAATGACAATTAAGACAATTGTTTCTGTCTATCTTGGACTCATCAGTATGCGAAGTTTTGTTTATGTATGAGTGTTATTTTGTACCTGTTATAATAATTGGAACCTAAACCGAAGCAAATATTTAGAAATGTAATTATATATTTATGGCTCAAGAATGTTTTAAAAATTATTATGTAGCAAGTGTGAAAAGTGCATCTTCTTTAAAAACCTTAGTTATTGTGGGTATTTACTAACCCACAACGAAAAACACGCATGTCAACCTATAAATGTCATCGCTGTTATTTTGCGATATTTATAGTAATTCGTGGTTTATATATAAGTAGAGCCGCATATGACATCTGTAGGATTTCAAGCAAAACCTCCCCTGTTGATGAGTGTAAGAGTAGGACGAAAGGGTAGTCCTGTTTGCAGGCGTAAATACGTAAAATTTCGCGCCCTTGTGAGACTATACAGGGTGTAACAAAAATATAAAGTAATGGCTGTAACTTTTTAATTTGAGTTTGATTAAGTCTTTTAGTTTATTTATTTATTTAGATAACTAAAACTGTAACAAGCAAACAAACGAGTACATAATTTTAAATTATAACGAATTATTAAAATTAATTACAAGTTATTGCTACAAACAATTACATGAAGTTATTGTGAAGACATGGCGCATTGAGAAGCAACGCTTTGAGATTTTAATGATGTATGGGTATGGGAATAGGAGGATTCAAACTGATGTATGCAGTTTATTCAACGAAATCTGACCAGATATTCATGTTTCTCAAGGTGCGATATGTCAACTAATTACAGAATTTCGTAAAACTGGCCCCAGGTAGCAAAGGTACGTCATAAAAACGTCAACATCTGGCGATATATGGATGATATATGAATTTATTTGTAGATTATTTTACCGGTTTTCACAGTTAAAAACTAAATGTTGGGATACGGCATTTTATGATACGGCAAGATATCTTTTTCAGTTTGTGTTATACTTTCTATAATAGTATACAGGGTGTATTATCGGTTTTGTAACATAGGGAAAAAGCATGTAAAAACACAATTTCTCAAATATTGGCTCCCCTAATCATTTTGGAGAAAAAGTCACTATAGCAAAGTTGCAGATCTTATTGAATACTGCTCAAAACACCTTCACTTTAGCATCTGTGTTAAATAGTTTCTAAGATATAAGTGATTTTCTGGTATAGGAAATTAACATTGTTAATGGGAAATTCGCTAACAGCAATTGCCACGTTATATTTAGACCTTAAGTGTAAATGCAAGAATTATTAAACAGAGTTTCATGGAGCAAAATCACTCATCAGAATGTTACAATTGCTATTGGTGTGGAAGAAAAACATGAGAATTCTCCAAGAAATTTATTTTTATAAAATCTTATTAGCCATGACAATAGCTGTCAGATTAATCTCAAAAATCACATAGAGGTTATGTCATGCTTTTGTATTATGAACATATATTATAAATTGATTCTCGTTTTTTTATTGTTTGTTGTTTAATTTTGTTAAATTACTATAATCGTTAAATAATATAAATGATGTAACCCCATAATAAGTTAAAAATGTTTTATCTACGACCACCATAGAAAGTTACACATTCCGCACAATCTAGTAACCGTGAAAACGACCAATTGCAAACAATCTCCAAACAGAACTGTAAAGACCGCGAGGAAACATTTCTCACAATCAGCAGTTCTATTAAAACGCCATAGATGTCAGCACTTGCAATATTATAATATTATTAAATATTTAAAATAAAAAATGTTATAAATTTTAGTTAAAGGTTAATTTATTTTAATTATTGTTTTACATTAAATTATATTTTAAATGCAAATCCATCTAGAAAAATTATCGCTTTCACGGGGAATCGAACTCTGGGCCGTCTGATTGCTAGGCCAGGCCTCTACCGTTAAGCAACGTAGCCGTCTTGACATGAGTCGGTTATTCTCATTATAAGAAGTTATTAAAAAAAATTATTTCAATTAACATAAAACTGATTAATTTTTTACATTATTATATAATTGTTAATATAATATTATTCATTATTATTGCTAAATTACAATAAAAATCACGAAAGCTTTTATAATTTGCTACATAATTATTCATAAAGTGCAAGCGCCATCTAACTTTTAAAGCTACGTAGCTTTTCATCACAATACCTGGGAATGCGAGAATATTTTGACATTTCGCAGTAAAGATGTAAACCTTGATAATCGAATTGTGGTTGTTTATATAAAAATTACTTTTTGAAAAGGATTACATACGCATGATTATTTAGCTGTAAGTATTAAATAGTGGATTGACTGAAATTATACAGGTTGTAAACGTATTATTACTACTGTCTTTAAAAACTAAATATTTACTTCTGTCGTTTTCGAAATTCTCGATGTATCTTAGTGAATCCGATGATGGGGAAATGGGGTGTACCGTTGTACAACTCCAAACATCGCGGAAGCGGCTCACATTACATCTCTTAATTTATTGTCAGAGATTTCAACGTAAAAAATATGAATGCGAATATATAAATTCAAGGTTAAATATTTTTCTTAGCTTTTGGTGGTTTATTACTTTTTTTTGTTGTCATAGATAAAGTATAGTGTGTAACGTGTGCAAAAACGCCAATTTCACACTCGTGAGAAATTGGCACTTTTCTGCACTTGTAACACAATATACTATTTTCTTATACTAGTATAGTATTCTTATAATATTTTTTAAATTTATAATACAAAAGCATGACATAACCTATCAATGATTTTTGAGATTAATTTGACAACTATTGTCATGGCTAATAAGATTTTATAAAAATAAATTCCTTTGAGAAATCTTATCTATTTCTTCCACACCGGTAGCAATTGTAACATTCTGATAAGTGATTTTGCCCCATGAAAATGTGCTAAATAATTCTTGCATTTACAGCTAATGTCTAAATCTAACGCGGTAATTGCTATTAGTGAATTTCCGATTTACAATGTTAATTTCCTATACCAGAAAATCACTTATATCTTGGAAACTATTTAACACAGATGCTAAAGTAAAGGTGTTTTGAACAGTATTCAATAAGGTCTACAACTTTTCTATAGTGACTTTTCCTCTAAAATAATTAAAGGAAATGGAATTAGCATGCAGTATTTTACATTAATACTGTGCGTCATTAATTAAATTAAAATTTTCTTTATTGCGTGTCATAGTGATTTTAATTTATTATAGTTGATAACAATTTGCACGTGTTCTGATAATACTGAAAAATTTTCTTGACAAGTGTACCCAGGATTTTTTATTTAGGTAACGTTTCACAAATAATTTAAAAAAAATTTTAAAACTCGTACAGGAATTTGTTAATTAATGTTTTATCTAACCCAGATTCCTTTTAAGTAATTACCAAAACAGAAATAGTCACATATAAAACAAAACTCCCAATGTTCCCAATATTGAAAACATTATTTATGGTAAAATGTTCAAGATTGTTATTTTGTTAAAATAATTTAGTAACGATCCCATTGAGATCCCAAGTTGAAATTTGGCACACATATTTAAAAGATATGCAACTCTATGTCCAATTTTTCTCAAAATTTTTAATCATATTTTTTCTGGGAAATTCAAGGTCAAACACTTCAGGAGCGTAATATAATATTATTTTTATATTAAAGTATGCCATGCAACCCATCATATTAAAGCCCAAATGATGGATTTTAAAACAGTTTTTGTTTCATTCCTTTATCTTATTTCTATCAAAAGTTATAATGGAAAACGTAAACGCCAACTTGCTCAAAATCACTCATTTTTGTACACTTTAGAAGGGCACAACTCAAGAACCACTTGAGTTAAAAATATAATATTTTAGATTTCTACTTATCTTTAGGAGTATAACAGTGGTGCCAAGTTTAAAAAATCAAAGAGGGTGATGGTCAAAACTTCAAAAAAATTGGATCACTTGATGTGGAATTACCCCAAAGGAAACATTGTAACTTTAGATATCATTGATTAGAAACAATACAAGACAATGGTCAGTGAAACTAGATTGTGAACTGTTATGTTATCTTTAAATTTAATAAGCAAATTTTTTTGGAAGTTTGTAATTTTTTAAATTTTGTTTGGTATATAACCTTTCTATATATGTTATATTTTTGTATATTTTTAATATATAGGCTTAAAAAGTACTAGTAGCTTTATATGGATTTTTAAAACTCCGGGTACGGGGGATACCAAATATAAAAACTCGAAAAAAACGTCATATTAACGTGTTTGTAAAACGTGAAATTAACGTCTAGCATATGACGTCATCCATCTGAGACTTTAGGAAGTCATTACTACGTATTATTTACGTCATGTAACTACGACATTTGCGTCACTCAGTGGCCATTTTTTCACGTCATTTTTACGTGCCTTTTGCTACCTGGGGCGGTGGTGGATAAATCGCCAAAGGTTTCTACAAGAAGTAGCAAAAATTGAAATTTTAGCCATAAATATGTTTATATAATTTTAAAGAAAGCAAGATTTCGTCTCTACTAACTTCACTTAATTCACAAACCAATTAATGACGATTTTGAGAGAAGGGTGGCATTTTGTGAGCAGATGATGGAAAGATGTAATATGGATGACAATCAATGAAGCAATATTTATGCTATACGGTACGATAAATCGACATAATTGTCGGTAATGGTTGAACCCAAATCCACAGTGGGCTAAAGAAAGACACAGCAATATCCGCAAAAAGTCAAAGCATGGACAGGCATTATAGGAGGACATATCATCGGACCTTTCTTTCTTGATGAAACTCTTACCGCTAATGGATACCCTGAGTTACTTTAAAATCATGTCATATCCACAATTACTGCAATATTTCCCGGTGAAAATGGAGGTATTGACAACAGAATTATCTTTCAACAAGACTGAGCGGAGCGCCCTCGCATTTTGAAGCACATATTTAGGCGTATTTGGATAATGTTTTTCCTAACAGATGGATCGGTAGAAGGGGACCTACGCAGTGGCCTGTCCGATCTCCAGATTTGTCACCACTAGATCTTTTTCTTGTGGAGTCACGTAAAAAATAATTTGTGTTCCATTTATTTTTATTATGGTTTCAATAAAAATTAATTTTCTTGTTTTTGTTGGTTTGCTTGCTATTTGTATAACTTTAATAGTATTTCCACAGCATATTTGACTAAATTGATAATCAAATCTTACTAAATTTATTTTGCTACAAGCCAGTTCCATTTTTCGTTGACTAATTTTTCTCGTTTTTTCCCAAAATATTTTTTCCAATTTTAACTTTTTTTTTTATCATAAAATAGCATGACTAATTAGAAAAGAATAAAGACTTTTCAAAAATGCAAGGAAAGCGTACGAATGCCGTTTTAAAACTTACAGTTGCTTGATATAGCAACAAAACAAAAGAAGATACGAACAAGCCAAAAACGTCACAATATGCATCGGGATAAGCGATGAATCTTTTATATTTAACATTTGTTTGTAACTCCTCAAATTAAAAAAGTTACAGCCATTACCTGATAATTTCTTATACTCTATATATACAATTATACATAGGTCACTTTTGTTAAAATAAAATATGCAATAATTAATAATAATTCATTCCCATAGAATAGGTCATAGAATATTTTTTACCACCAATGTTTTTTTTAATTTCTATTCCCCACGGAATAGAATTTCACGAAAGCAGCGCCCTCCGTAGGGTGCACCTCTCGCGTCACAGCTTCTGCGGGGGTGGTAGTTACGCCAGTGCCTATTTGAAATTTTGTATCTCTGATAATATTTTGAACCTAAACCTAAGATTGAAATATAATCAAATTAAACGATTAATTCAGAGTTTCACAAGTTTTATTAGTTTATCTTAACCTGACAATATTGTCTCGACATTAAAATGTCATTATCAAAGGTAGATAAGATTGATAAACAAACACGTTGCTAAGGATAAATACATACAGAAAATAGGTAACTAGATACAATACAGACAAAAACTAAATATCTAACACTTCTAATAAAGGAGAATTACTAAGCTCAGTTTGTTCATTCATTAAAGGTACTGTGCGTTTATGTTTGTATATTTCAAGAGCTTCTAAAACGTCTAATTTGTGTTTGTTGTTGCAAAAATGTATGAATTTAATGTTGTTTTGAGGTGCCATTGGGTGGTTCTGTTCCAAAATGTATTTGGCATAATTTGATTTTTCTGGATGTTTAAGTCTGTAAGAGCGTACTAATTACATTACTGAAAAGATTATCAGAAATGCAAAAAGAAGATGGGTCTTCTTTGACCCAAGAAGAAGCAAAGAAATGGTTTAGGATTAGAGACAATTTGCACATTTATATAAAGGTACTCCACACAGAACTAGCACATAAATTTCATAATATTCAATTTGACATTTTAGATTTTGATGTTAGAGAAACTGTCAGTCATATTAAATTTCAAAAATACAATACTCAGAAAAAGAAACTACAAAACCTTACCCAACAAAAACAATCAATACAAAGTAATTATAATACCCCGAATACCATAAACTTCTATCCACGCTTTATAAACCTATCAGATACACAATTCAATGACATAGAAACACAATTTCTTAACAAAGGCTTCAAATTTTGTCCTTTTCCAAAATTCACTAACAAAATTAAAGAAATCTTGGCTGTTGAATGTGAAACTATACTCAGAAAAGATCACAACAATTATGCAAAATTCCAAATCTTGAATCTGATAAAAGAAATATCTTTGAGAAAGAACAAAACACAGAATAAAACATTTAACCTGTCACTACTTCAATCTATCAGACATAAAATTAAAGAAAACAATTTAATTTCTGTTAAAGCAGATAAGGGTAACACTTTGGTAATCCTTTCGAAAGATGTTTACACACAAAAGGTTAATGATTTTATTGATAAAGAAAATTTAGATGTTTTAAACAATGATCCTACCACAAAATTTCAAAAAGAAATAAAATAAGTTTTAGCAAACTGCAATATCTGCTTTAACTAATTAGAAAAACAACAAATCATACATAAAAATCCACAACCACCAAGACTATATGGACTGATTAAAACGCATAAACACAACATGCCTATACGACCAGTAGTATCATATATCAAAGCACCTAATCACACCTTGTCCAAGAAACTCAACCATATTATTAACATCATAGGATACAAATCGAAATACTCTGTCAAAAATTCATTAGAATTAGTAGAAAAACTACAAAACATACATCTTCCAGCACATTCAAAATTTGTAAGCTTTGACATTTGTAACATGTTTTCAAAGATTCCACCACAAGACTGTATTTCTTTGTTAGATAATTTCCTAGTTAATAGTAATGTAGAATTAGTAAAAAGATTGGAGTTAATTCAATTATTTGATCTTTGTATCAGTCAAAATTATTTCACTTTTAATAATATAATTTATTTACAAAAAGATGGTTTACCTATGTGTAATTCTCTGAGTCCTATATTAGCTAACATATTTATGGATAATTTCGAAGATCAGATATTTGAATATCTTTCTAAACACTTTATTTTTTGGTTTCGTTATGTTGATGACATTTTAGCTTGTTTTGACAGGTCTTTTGAGGTTATCAATGAATTTTTAATTCTTATTAACAGTCTTCACACAAACATCACGTTTACACTAGAAACAGAACAAAACAGAACTATTAATTTTTTGGATTTAACTATTACAATCAATACAAACAATGAATTTGATTTTTCCATATATAGAAAACCTACAAGCACAGACGTCACTATTCCTAACGATTCATGTCATCATAAAATGCATAAACTAGCGGCTTATAGATCTTTAGTACACCGAGCTTTAACTACTCTAATGAAACGATCACATTTTGATAAAGAAATTTCAATCATCAAACAATTAGCACATGCAAACCATTATAGCCATAACATGATTGACACTTTAATTCAACAAAAAGATTATAGGTTAGCTATCAAAAGAATATTTCCAATTGACACTCAAATACAAGACACAAACTACATATCAATACCATACTTTGGCAAGATATCAGAACAAATTGCAACTACAATACGAAAAACCACCAGTTACAAAATAACCTATAAAACTAACACCAACACTTTTTCATTTTTATTCAATGCTAAAGACAAAACACAAGATATCATGAAATCCGGCATTTACCGTTTGAATTGTTCTTTTTGTAACTCGGTTTATACTGGACAAACACTTAGAAATTTCGACATAAGATACAAAGAACACGTACGCTCTTACAGACTCTTACATCCAGAAAAATCGAACTATGCCAAACACATTTTAGAACAGAACCACCCAATGACACCTCAAAACAACATTACATTTTTGCAACAACAAACACAAATTAGACCTTTTAGAAGCTTTTGAAATATACAAACATAAACGCACAGTACCTTTAATGAATGAACAAACTGAGCTTAGTAATTCTCCTTTATTAGAAGTGTTAGATATTTAGTTTTTGTCTGTATTGTATCTAGTTACCTATTTTCTGTATGTATTTAGGTATCCTTAGCAACGTGTTTGTTTATCAATCTTATCTACCTTTGATAATGACATTTTAATGTCGAAACAATATTGTCAGGTTAAGATAAAATAATAAAACTTGTGAAACTTCGAGTTAATCTTTTAATTTGATTATATGTCATGATTATGGAGTTCCACAAAGTAAGGCTGGAGACAGTAAACGCTAAACCTAAGAATTTATACAGGTATGTTATTATACGTTTATGGTTCAAGAATATGACAGTTTACTCTTTTATATTCCTTTGTAATTGTTGTTTTGCTATCCTGTTTTTATTTCATCTGTCAATCTTTATCAAAACCATTCTAATAGTTCCTTTTAGGGTATAGGGTTAGTCTTATTGAAAATGTCTATTACACGCTTTTAAATGCAGCCTTCAAAACCGGTGAAGCAACTAAACCATTACCAACATTGAATACACTTTTAGCCCTTATGTTTATTATTCGGTAAAGGTTACAATACTTCTCAGCAGGTAAATTAGGCGACTCAATGATCAGTGTTTACTAATTTTATTGCCACAACTTATAAAGGCCAACGGGGGCTCATCTTAAAGCTTCAAACCTCTACTTTCGAATGTCACATGTCTCCTGTATGAAAAAATTTATATGTGACCCCTAAGACAGGGTAAACACGTATGCAGTTCCAAAATAAATGTCTTAAAAGTTAAAAAAAATCAGAAAAAGAAATATTTTTAAACTTCTTTTAACGGCATCGAATTCTTCGTCAAAGAATATATAAAGTTTGCCCACTGCGTTTTCTCCTAGAGTGCTTCAATTTCGAGCAAGATTGAGAACAACAATTTGCCATTTTTGAAAGTTTATCATTTTTTTCATCGAAAATGGTGTCAGATAGAAAAAAAATGATATTTACTCTATATGAATACGAAAAAAATTACATGAATGAATTACAGACCGATTTAAAACGATGTTGAAAATTACGGTTATAGGTGTTGCCTATCTTTGGGCTTCGATAATATAATATTAAAACCTAAAATGATGAAAATTTTGAAAATCTCTTTAAATCGGTCTGTATTTTTTTTTTCGTATTCATCGAGTAAAACTAAGCATTTTTACTCTTATTGTTTTTTTATCTGACGCCATTTTTGATGAAAAAAATTATAAACTTTCAAAAATGGCAAATTATTGTTCTCAATCTTGCTCGAAATTGAAGCACTCTAGGAAAAAAACGCAGTGTACAAAATATATGTATTCGACGATTGTTACGAAGTGTTGACGTATTGTTTGACGAAGAATGCGATGTCGTTAAAAAAAGTTTAAAAAAATAGGAGTACTTCTTTTTCTGATTTTTTCAACTTTTAAAAAAATTCTTTTGGAACTGCATACGTGTTTACCCTGTTTTAGGGGTTAAATATAAATTTTTGGATATAGGAGACATTCGAAAGTAGAGGTTTCAAGCTTTAAAATGAGCCCCGCAGGTCTTTCTAAGTTGCGCCAATTTTTGGATTTACCCGGTGGTTGAATTCAGAAAGAATGACCAATATTTATAGCATTTTATTCATAAATATTATTAACAAATCTTGTGGGCTAATGTTTAAACAAACATACTTACTTGGTAAGGTTGAAGGTAACATCATTAAATAGCTGTTGAAATTCCATCAGTGAAAACGAGAACATTAGAATATTATCGAATTACTTAATGACTTTCCTTGTGAAGTACGAGTTATTTGTACCCAATTACAAGTGCAACTGCGTTATGAATATAAATTTACCTTTGGTTCTTGAACGATAGCCGATTTTTGATGTCATCATTACAAACACTAATAGTGACAAAAGTGAAATAATGAAATTGTTATTAAAAATTAAAGTTAAATTGTTTACATAAGACGGCCTGGTACAAAATGGTCTTTTGCATAAGCATTGTGCAGCCTAAAAGAATACAATTAACAATTCAGGAATAAAGACGTTATTAGCTGCGTTTAATGCAGTAAATTGCAATTGAATCTTAGTTGGTTTCTGTTTGAATTAGTAAAAATAAAACAAACTAAATTTACCTGAAGGTGATGGCTATTATAAAATCTAATTACAAATAATTCTTGGAATTTAACGCTGCGTGACAAGAAAGGTTAATTTATCTCCTTCACCGGTTTTCTCCACTTTAAAGTGGGAATGATTGACTTAAAAGCTCTATTAGATATCTAGTCTTCTGGGCATTGCCACTAATTTCCGTCTTTTTTGGGAAGTTTTAATAGAATTAACAGTTCTTTTAGTGTTTAATTGAATAAACATCGCTTGTTTGGAGAAAAATAAGGAAGATGTTGGAAATCTTTCGTCGATCCATTGTAATTTTTAGAGATACGTGTATTTTTATCTCAGAATAGATTTTATGCATTACTCCCCATTAAATAGTGTTGAATTAATAATAAAATCACATGACTTTATTTTTGAAATTTTGCAGGGGAACCAGGAACATAACAATTTCAGAAAGAAATTTTCTATAAAGCGGTAGGTACAAATTGTAAAAGGGGAATTTTGATGACATTTCTCACTCAGATTCGTGGGGGTTTATCATAAATGCACTAGTCATAATTTTTAACTTTTTACTACAACCGCTTGACGCTAAAATCTCTAGTTTAAAATCTCTAGGTTAAAAATTTTTCAATGTTTAAGGTTGGCCAACATTAATAGAAATCTTTCTATGTTTTTTTGATGACATTTCACACTCGTGGGAAATATGTTACTTTCCGTGCTCGCTATGTAATGTACTATATCAGAGTAGTTGTTATTTATGTACTAAGGATAAAAAGTACACATTGTAGCCGAGACTGCGTTTGCTGACCGAGACTTTAGTCAATGCTAACAAACAGCCGAGGACATAAAAGAGGACATATATTGAAAAATATATAAAGCATTCCGTTTAAATAAAGTTACACTTTTTATCACCCTGTGCAATATATACAACTTTTCAAAAATGTTTAGTATGTTTAAAAACTACATAATATTGTTTTAAATTATTTTTTGGCAGATTCCATTATCTTAAAAATAAAAAACTCATAAGGGGTTAACATATAGTACGTAATTGAATCACCCTGTACATATACGAAGATGTTAGCATCTTTAATATTGTTATATAGCTGGCTTTATAGTAATCGTGCCATCTAAACTTCACGCGGAATAACTGATAACGATATCAAGAATCTCGTTCTTCTGATTTATGCAGTCCTTTATTACTTCTCTTCTCTTTTATTAAAGATAACCAAACCTTCTGATGATTTACAGTAACATAATTGAGAAGCGTTTCCATGAAAACCATTGTAACTTTACCTGGCGGACAATTGCATAGCTACAATTATAGAAACAATTGTAACCAGCATGGGATATTTCATTGTGAAAACTATGCATTTTAGTTTTTCTTTTTAATTCAGACCAATCGGGAAATTACATGAATTGTGCACAGCCTTCTAAATTGAATAACCAGCATGGTCTTATTTACTATGACCATCCCCATTTAAAATGAATTATCGTAACATAAGCCTGGGATGTACGAACGGTAGCGGCACCTACAAAGCGATTTCTACTAAAACAACATTCACCAATATAGAAATGACGGTTTATGAGTTTCTAACAGATGGCAATACCGTACGTCTTGTCCATGGCCATTTAAAAACAATGTAGTCAAGACTATAATTAGCTAGGCTATGCCGATTCGGGCTCAAAAATCCCATGTAATTTCTTAAGGACCTCAAAGTAGCGAAAAAAACACAAATACAAGATGGCGGCGACGACGTAACCCCTCCCCTGCGCTCTCAGTGGTCGACGAAATCCCGCCCCTGCGCGCTTATTGTTCGACGAAATTCCGCCCACTGTACTGTCATTGGTCGATGAAATTACCCCTACTGATTTCTGATTTGTTGATTAAATGACACCTACTGTTCTGTAATTGGTCAGCCTGACCCCATTGACCCATTTAATCCAAGGCGTCTAGGGTAATGATTTTGTCGGTCAGCCAATAGACTCAGTCAATAGCTCAGGTACACAAACACACACATATATATTGATTTCTCGAAGCACGCCTACTGCTCTCTGATCGATTAAATCGCAATCGCTGTCCAATTATAGATCAGTAGCTGCAATTAGGCAGCCGGACCCTAGTCATTAAGCGAACGGCCATATTTACCTTAGGGTACTGATTTTTTGGGTGACGCTTGTTACACGCGACCACCATCACCACAACTTATGGACGTTAAAATAATTAACAAGTAGATTATCACGGTGTTGCTGTTCAATTATAGAGCAGTAGGTGTGATTTAATCGACCATTCATGTGTACCCGAGTTTCTATTAGCTGACCGACAAAATCAATACCCTAGATGCCTTGGGTTAAATTGGTCAATGGGGTCCGGCAGACCAATCACAGAACAGTAGGTGTGATTTAATCGGCCGATCAGAAAGCAATAGGGGTGATTTCATCGACCAATGAGGGCTCAGTGGGCGGGATTTCATCGACCAATTTCATGGCAGGGGCGGTATTAAGTCCACCAATGAGAACGCAGGGGAGGTGTTACGTCGTCGCCGCCATCTTGCGTTTGTGTTTTTTTTGCTATCTTTGAAGCCCGTAAGAAATTAAATGGGCTCAAAACGGCATAGCCAATCTACTACTGTATTCGACCGTCATTATTATTGTGCACGTTAACCTGTGTCACCTGTCTTTGCAATTATGAACTTCTAAAAATCATAAATGTCAAATTCAGTCAGAAGTACTTTATCCTTTAAACAAATTATTCATATTTGGATTTAAAACGGCAGTTACTTATTTTAACTTTCAAATTGAAGCACGTCGCTTACTTACCAGAAACTAAAACAAAACCTGTCAATAGATGACGGCAATTATCGTATAGTGATAGAGTCACTGCATCTAGTTACCTAGGCCAGCTGGTCAACCAGAGTACCGCAAACCGCCGCCATATTGGGGCAAACGAAGCACGTAATTGTTCATTATTTATTCTGTATTGAATTTAATCAAATCCACGTTTACTTTAAAAGGTTTTCGTATTCTGACAGATCAAACCTCTAATATGTCAAACACGTAAAACGTGGTTTTAATTTGTCCATTATTAAAGATCACCCTTCTTTGCCCCAATATGGCGGCGGTTTGCGTTACTCTGATCGACCAGCTGGCGAGCTGGCCTAGGTGACTAGATGCAATGACTCTATATAGTGATAGAAGATATGATTGCCACAGCCGTATGTAGCCTTGTCTACATTTATTTTAATTGAACATAGTCTTGTCATTTATTTGACAAATTAAAAATTGGAATATTCATAATTACCCCGTGCGAGTTAGGTATTTGATTCAGAAGGCCCTGGAATTGGTAGAGCCCTTTAAATTAGAGTCTGGCCAAGGCAGCCATTTTATATCACAAGACGTAACACCAAATTTAAAAAGTGCAAAAATGGCTACACGGCCAAATATTGGCACGCATGTGAACGGTATTTGACTCAATTAAAAAACACGAAATAGTCGGTTGAGTGTATAAAACATTAGTTAGCAGTATGTGAAATGTCAGAATTCATGTCATTGACCATGTTGTGATATAAAATGGCAGGTACCGTGGCAACGCATTGGACTCTAAAAAGGTCTCTAGGAATTGGAGAATTAAAGTGAGGAGAAATATACGGGTCCAACGCATATTAATTAGTCTACTTTCATTTTCTGTTAAATATCATTCATATATATAGAAAGTAACTCTTTATTGTTGCCAGAAGTACTGCATGTGCATCTACACCACGCAACGTTTCATAAAATTCTATCAGGAGGTGTCCTTACACCGCTTCTTGCAAGGTTTTTAGATACTTTTGTCAATCTCTAGACGCGAAGAAGCTGTGTGAGGAAACTTCCCTGCAGAATTCCATGAAACTTGGCATAGAATAGGTGCAGGAGTAATACTTCACAGTAGCAATAGAAAACATACACCAAAAGAACACAAGAAAAATACTAAAAAAATACCCCACAAAATATGAACATAACATAAAATGAACATATCTTATAATTAATACATTAAATGATTGTATCTGTATACTAAAATGTGATTTTAGGTTAAGAACTATCCTACATTGCAGAATATATTCATTTACTTATACATTTTGTCATGTATTTATTTTTCATATTTTAAATCAATGGACACCCGGCCATTTTTATCCCGAGATTTTTCTTCTGGTCTACCAAGTAGATGTTTCTTGTTGCTAGTGTAAAGTACTACTCCAGCACCTACCCTATGCCAAGTTTCATGAAATTCAGTATTTTCCTTATACTGCCTCAAGATTGACAAAAGTACCCAAAAACCTTGCAAGAAGCAGTGTAAGAAAACCCCCTTGATAGAATTTTATGAAACGTTGCATGGTGTAGATGCAGATGCCTGACTCCACTTCTGGCAACAAGAAAGAATCACTTTCTGTACCAGCAGAAAATTTCGGAGTAAAAATTGTGAGGTGACTTTTAACAAAAATGAAAGTAGACGAATTAATATGTGTCGGAGCTCATAATTTCGTAGCGACCGACATTTGTTTGATATGGATTCCTGTTAGTCTTATATTTATTGTAAACTTGATTTTGTAAATGATCTAAGTATCTATATTAATAATTTTCATGTTCTATGCATTAAACTGCCATTTCTTACAACTAATAAAATGTATGCACAATAGGACTTGAACAGCCTAGATATCCAGCAAACGAATCCATTAGAAGGAAAAGGAACCATTGATACCAATTGAAGACTAATCTCGTATAAAAAAAGTTCAGTTTTAGCTTTCACAAGAATAATTCATCAAAAAGAAGACGATTATTACTTTCGACAAGAAAAAATATCTACAAAAACTGTTTAGTGTTTAGATACTTACCTATTCAGTTTCATTATACATCTTATAAGATTTCTGAAAGATAAAGGTTCCTTTGTTCTAGTTTTATCCAATATTATATGTTAAAGAAAAACAGATTTAAATAAATACCTATTTCTTTAAGTCTCATATTCTACAGGTTGAGATCACTGGATTAAAGTACTTCTAGCGTTACAAAGGAAGATAAACATCGGATTTTTTTTCTGTCTTGGGAGGATCGGTCAAGATGCTGTTCAAGACGGCTTCAAGTAGATTCCCGTTGAAACACTATGCGTCATTGCGTCATTTTACTTTTTTCAATATTACAAGCTCTTTTAGAATTTCTCTAATACAGTGATACTATATCACTATTATTATCAGTTCTCGTGACAGTTTTGTTATGTAGAAATGTAGCAGGAAAAAATAGATAAGTGTAGAGAAACGGTATGTTTGTCACGCAACTTCTCGTTTTAATGGACAAAGTTGTGCGTTAGAATTTTATGGGCGAATACAACAACGGAGTTCTAAACATAAATTATATAAAAAGCGGGAAAATTGATACCTTGAAGTAAAGAACAAAACAACTGGCCTCTTATCGCTGTCCGAAAGGCTATTGTGGTTAGAACCGCCTGAATACCTTTGTTAACCGGGGGTTTAGCGTTCACTTCGCTTCCTTGAGGCTAGCCTTTTCACACTTCACGCCCCCGTTCTTTCTAGTTTTGTTCCGTTTAGTTGAATATTTCAGTTGAATGTGCTTCGATAAGATGAACATAATCAATTTTTATTTTTAAACATCCTTAGAGGAACTTTACAAACATCTAAAGGATGGTTGAATAAAATTAATATACCCACTTCTTTATATTTAAATGAGTAAATAAGAATTTGATATTAAATTAGTCTATGTTTCAGGATTTAAAATTTTTCATTTAATAAAATGCACATTTATCTTGATAAACCTTTTAAACTTTTCAACTTCTTCACAGAGAAAATGTAACCAAAAAGTATCTTGAAATGAATAGTTTATGTAAGACTTTTTAAAATTCACTTTATCCTGCTTGAAAAATGTCTAGAATTATCTTTCAGTATTCTTTGTATTGTAACACTAAAATGTTTTTCCGAAATCAAAAAACATTATGCATTGTTCAACTAACCTGAATTTTAATCGTCTGAAGTATCACAAAAGCTTAAATACTCCCGATCCGATGTTGTTCTGGAAAATGCTTTCAGTGTTCAAGACTTTGAAGTAAGTTCTGTTGTTTTGCATGGTTTTGATGAATGGCAGAATTGCACGAGCGCGTTCGCCTCAAATTGCATCTCATAGCTATTCTAAGCCCATATTTATACTTGGAACACGCGACAGCATTTAAATTGGGTTAAATTTTAGTGCATTGTGCAATAGAAGTTATTAGATAGGATGAGGAGCTTTTCAACTATAGAAACGGAAGAGGTTGTTGCATCGAAAACGCAGATGCAACGGGGAGAGGATAAATTAAAATAAAAAAATTATTCTTAAACTGCCAAAGGCAGTAAAATGTGCAAATATTAGTAATTTATCGTTATAAACATCTATCAATCCATCAACGACTTTAAAGTTGATGTTCAATCCACAAGGAATTTCTCCTTTTATTTGTTTATCTATATTATTTTTCTAAATAAATAATTATTGGTTCTACATATGCGCGTTCAAAGTGCATATTTTAAAGTTGAATTTTAAATTTATATTGTAAGTGGTTGTTACAAGCAGCTCCCCCAAACCCAAACCTTTTGTTCCCTCTTCAAATAAAAAAAAACGGAATTTTATAATTTAGGGAATTTGAGGTAGTGAAATTGAAAATTCAAATTTTTAGAGTAAAGTTTATGTCAATTTTCTATTTTTTTAACTTTTTTCAATGCTACCAACTTTGAAAATGTTGAGCTATTAAAGCGCTCAAATGAGTTATAAACGCACTCTTTTGAATGCTTTAACAGCTTTATTATAGACGCAAAATAGAAAAAGAAATTTATTTGGCAACTAACATTTTATTTTTTAAAGTTGATATCACTGTTAGACAGCTGCTCTTAGAATGCCAATATTATCTTATTTACGCAGTGAACTCTTACAACTAGAATGCAACGCTCGCAAAACTAGCATTGCAGGCGACGCGAATTAACTTTTCTTGGCGTTGAAAAGTGTTTTTAAAATAATACTTTATTTAAAGACACAAAAGACGGGGTCCAAATTACAGAATGAACACAATTTACTGTTAAGTACAATAAGATATCTATTAGTTGTTAATTACACAATATGCACTTGCATAATAACTTAAAAACACTATTATACAGTTTCAACATTAAATTGGTTCTAATACTCAGACAACCTAGGTAAATAACGTCCCTGGATGTCAGTTGCTAAGGCCTCTGAGTGTAATTCGAAAGACTAGGTAAACAACATCCCTGGATGCAGTTTCTAAGCCTTCAAACTCGTCGCAACTCGAACTGGTTTATCCTACCATGTTGCGGTGTTTATGCACTATTCTGTGGTCGTAACATTCGCCTACATAGCATATATTAGAATAATATTTCGATAGAATTTTTATGGTGCATACATTATTATTCTACTAGATGCAACAGTTAGGATGCAATAGAATGATATTAAGATAAGGTTTCTGAGTACGGGTATGCATTCGCTACATTATTTAAATTAGAATAATATTATGATAAGGTTCTGAATATATTACCAGCGTTATCTTATAAGCAGCGATAAAGTTTATACGTCGTCTTATATGACTGCATACAGTTTATAATGTTAACTCCTCCTATGCAAGAATGAAATATACTTTGAAAAAGAATACTTCAGTGATTAAAATAAAGGGACTGGTTAATTTAATGTCGGAGGTGTCACATTTTACAAATAATCATAATAATAATAATAACATGCAATAATATACCTATGGTTATTATTATCCATATTATACCTATATAATATGGATTCATAGTTCTGCTCCTCATGTTTATAGTATGTATGAGTACTTTGAATATATTTATAGTAGGCAAACGTATGTGTTTATCTGTGATCGTATAAATGATTTGTATTGATTAATGTCTGTTTATATGTGAATTTATACGCCTTCGTATTCATACTTCATACTGACTGATAGTAAATGTGGTTGTTCAGACAGTTTTGGCTAATAGTATCAGTCTTCTAATAGTATTTGATAGTTCATAACTTGTTAATAGAAGTAACTTATAAGGTATATAATCTCAGAAAACCTTTAATGTCTAGCTAAAAAGCATCATTTCTTTAACTATCTTGCATACTATAATCTTTAATATTTTTTTCGCAGGTTCCTAGGGAAACTACCCCAAATTCTTAAATTTATTGGCGCATCTTTACATCGTCTTCTCGGTAACACCTGTAGAGAGTATATAAGAGACATCAACATCCCGCTAGCTCATTGTTAATTCAACGGGGTATTTGATGGTAATCGAGGGTGATGCTACCTCGTCTGTGCTTGGTACCGGTAAGTTTAATACATCATCTACTTAGTATGGTTCGTTCAGACCTAAACAAGGAATAATTATTCAGTAACATTCAAAAGGTTTTATTCTCTTAAAACTCCCTTTTTCAATCTAACGATTTCAACTATTGTCATTCGGTGTTATTAATAATTCAAATCTCGTAACAAAGAAACTTCTTTTAATACTAGAAAGTGTTAATTGCTTTCTTTCAAATAGAATTAATTTACGTGTTATTTTGAACTTGAAATATTTGAAGAATTTTATAACACATATATTTTAAACAGTACATATGTTTAGATTTATAATTAATTTAAACTAACTTGAGTCATATCTAATAATTGTTTCAACGTGATATAAGATGTAACAAGAAAAATTTCTTGAGTTTCTTCACGAAGAATTAATTTACGTGTTATTTTGAACTTGAAATATTTGAAGAATTTTATAACATATATTTTAAACAGTACATATGTTTAGATTTATAATTAATTTAAGCTGACTTGAGTCATACCTAATAATTGTTTCAATGTGATCTAAGATGTATCAAGAAAAATTTCTTGAGTTTCTTCACGATTGGCTCATATAAGGCTAATAATTGTCTCATCATAATGGCTCATGATAATAATCATAATTGGCTTATAATTGTCTTGTACGTAATTCACACATTAGTAATAATGATTGAAGTAAACATTTATCTGAGCGTAGCTTTCAAAACAATTATCATTTTGTTACTGCTTCAAGTTCGAAGAAAAGGAAACCGTAGATTTTCTAGCTAAAAGAATTTAAATTTTTGTGAAATAATTTAATATTTAACTAGTATAAGATAAAGTTAGTCATATAACTATGTATTTTAATAATAATTAAGTAAATATATTTAGTTTAATGTTTCTATGTTAATGATTGAATATAATATTCTTTATCTGTAAGATATTACTAAAAGTCCTTACTTAGTCTTGATAATTAGCATTTCTTAATAGGTAGTTTAGTTTAAACTGATGATGCTTATACAATATAACGTTTTTAATTATGGTTGTAGTAGATAAGTAAATAATTTAACTTGAAATGTATAATAGCTAAATAAAATAAAAGTGTATTAACCATATTTGTGTGTTTTATTTACATCTCTTATCAAATTACATATAAGCAATGGGTATTATCTGTCAAGCGAAAGTAGATGTCTACCAGCAGAAGGTCCTCGCAGCTGATGAACAATAATTATAAGCCTTCAATTTTAAAATACATTCTTTCAGTTAATCTAATACCTTTTCAATCAAAAAAGAGAAAAATAGCGGTTAAACGCAAGCCTTGTTAATCGTGTTCAATTTAGAGTGTTTTCAGGAATTTATTTGAATTCATTATCAATATAAAATCCTAATAAGAGATGTAAGAGCGTTTTGTTTATTTATAGTTGAAAGCAGTTTTAAGGAATGTTGAAAAACAACGTGACTAACTATCTTGTACGTATTTTCATGCAATAACATTAGTTTGAAAGTAACTTCAAAGATTTTAAACTGTTAATTGCTTTTACATCTCTTAACAAATTTTTAGAAAATCTAAATTCCTTTAAATTGTTCAGTCGTCTGTAAGACGTCAGTCGTTTTGTTTATTTATAGTTGAATGTAGTTTTAAGGAATGTTTGACAGTCGTATGAAACAATACATTTTTTACTAGATAATTATAAATGAAAAGATGCTATGATAATAATTACATGACCATTATCGATTTACTTGTAGACTGTATTTTAAATGTTTATGACGTATATTTAAACATGTCAAAATGCAATAGAGATAATCCGACTGGTGATTGACAGTAACCTTTAGAGGTACTTTGTATACATGAAAATAAATTTTTCTCGTATTATTACCCTAGATGTTTCTACATGTTAATTACGTATAGATCTAGATTTAAATATCAATTAGGAATGACAACATAAGATTTATTTTAAAATAAATTTATGAGAGAGAGAGATGACAGATGCAAATGATATATAAAAATGAGATGTACAAATGAGATATGAGTTATGTAAATGAGAGATGAGATATGCAAACGATACCGTGAATTAATTTAATTCGCGCATGCATATAAAAATGAGCTAGGCAAATGAGAGATGAGATATGCATGCGTGAATTAAATTAATTCGCGTATGCATGTGAGAGATGATACATGTAAATGAGAGATGAGAGATGACTAATGAGAAATGAGAGATGACAAATGAGAGAGAAGAGAGGTGAGATGAAAAATGAGATATGAGATATGTAAATGAAAGAGGAGATATGCAAATGATACCGCGAATTAATTTAATTCGCGTATGCATATAAAAATGAGCTAGGTAAATGAGAGATGAGATATGCAAATGATATCGTGAATTAATTTAATTTAATTAAATTAGATCAATTAATTTAATTGGCGCATTTAATTCGCGCATTTAATTAGATCACGCCTCATTTGAATATTAATTAGGTCAAGGGTCATTTGCATAAAAGGAGTGGGGATGTAACGCGAGCGCGGTGAGGTCACGCGCTAGACCGCGAATGACCTTGAAATTGACCAAAAATTCTATCTTGAACCTTGGCGATTTCCCATGTTAATTTCCATAAGGATTGGGCTCGAACTCTTGTTGCCTATCTACTATTGACGTTTATCTTGAAGTACTTAACTCTGTTTATAACCCACAGTTTGAGATATTCGCAGAAAATAGTACACAATACATGGAACTTCATCTTTAAAGTCTTTTAGAAGTGAGTACAAGCATATTATATTTACCGCAGTAATACGTGAAAATAATTAATAGAAAGACGAGGTAAATAGGTAACAATTATTCATATTATAAAACAAGGAAACTAAACAGTAGTTGACACGTAACGAATTTTTGCGTTTAAAGCTGACGGAAAAGACCTTCGTAGTTGCGTATAACTAACTCGAAAGGCGTTTAAATGGAAGTACAAGAGAACATGCAGTGAAGTGCAGGAAAACATGTAAAGAACGTGCGGCCAAACATGCAGAGCTGTTCTTGTGTGTGTATTGTGTCTTCATGCTATTATCTTGACATAAGATCGTTTGTATGTCGTTGCTAGTAGTCTGTGGATGTTCAGAAAGATATCTTCGTGGTCGGCTTTTGGGCTAGTTGTAAATAAAATGTTAAAACGAAGCAGTTCATAGAAATGAAATAAACAATAATTTGTTTCAAGGCAGTTTAATGTAGACCTATATTGTTATATATGTATTGTTGGATTTATCTTCGACAGAACTTTTCACGAATTTGATAATATGCGGGGTGTTCCATTTAATAGAATTAAAAAAACTATGAGTTTTGAAATTTGAATAATAAACACCGATGTAAATCGAAAAATAGATAAAATTCGAATTTTCTTTGGTAGAAATAAGTTCAAAATAATAACTAGCAACTTTGGTAGCTTAACTTGAATACTGACCATTTATTACAGATAATTATTATTTTTTTATTATTTATTTTATTAAGTATGGATTTTCTATTTACAAATAAATCTTATATAACTGTATAAACATTTTTATTTTTTCAATTTTGGACAGTTATGATTTAAAAAAGGCTTTTAATAAAAATTTTCCAATTTCATTAATATTTGTGTTTTTAATTTTTTAATGAAAGTGGTGAAATTGCTATTTTTAACTCACTATCCAATTTATTATATATTCTAATTATTACCCCTTTAAACAATTATTATAATATGGTGTGAAATATTTAAATTTATTTTATGTAGAAATACCAAAACGCGTAACAAAAGAAATTTTTCAATATTCATCCAGTTCAAACGATTTAACATAAATGTAATTTTCGTGTTTTTATCACATCCCAAAAATATTCTCATGACTCTGTTTTGTAATACCTGTAATCTATTTCGTTCATCTGTGATGATGTATACAAAATTGAACTGCAAAAAGTGATATGCGTAATAGTGAATAAGTTCGAAACGGTGGATCACAGACTCATGTTGTTTAAATAGTTGTTTTCTAGACGCTGTTTGAAAATCTAATAATATACAGGATGCACTATGCAAACATATGATGTTTGTAAAGAATTGTAAATTATTTTAATAGTAACAACTTTTATATAAAATTAATTAATAAAGTACACTCTAACAAAGTATTATAAATTTCGCCTCTGAAATAATGCTATATAGTGGTAATTTCAACATCGAAAGACCTTTTCAAGAGTTAATTGTACGAGGTCTGGCTATTAAATAACGAGACTGCGCGCACAGAAGACGTCCTAGAGGAGAAGAGGGGAAAACGAATGCAGCGTTGGATAGCTGGAAGTATCTACTATGCCAGTACGAAAACACGTTTTTGTCGCTGTAGTAGTATTTTTTCTATAGAGGTTAGAAACGAACGTGTTTCTTTCTCGTACCGATAAAAATGTGTGACGAAAAACACGAGCAACGGATCAATGTGAAATTTCTCGTTAAATTAAAAAAAAACTCCGACTGAGTGCTAGTTGTTGAAAGAGGCCTATAGTGAGAATTCTCTATCTCGTGAGCGTGTTTTCGAATGGTATAAACGGTTTTCTGAAGTCATCTTCGCGAGAGAGCGCCGAAGATGACAAACGTCCAGGTCGACCTGTCTTTGTTTCAACTCCGCAAACAGTGACCAAAATCAATGAAATTGTGCGCGGAGATCGTCGTATGAGCATTCGGATGATTGCTGAGACTGTAAACGCCGATAAAGAAACTGTCAGAAAAATTTTACATGACGAGTTGAACATGAAGAAAGTTTGTGCGAAGTTGATACCAAAAAATTTGACCCCTAAACGAAAGTTCGTCCGTCAACAGATCTGCTCAGATTTTCTTGAGAGGTTAGATGAAGAGCCTGAATTGATGGAAAACATCAATCAGTTTCATTCATTCATTCATCACTTGCGATGAAACATGGATATTCCAATACGATGTTGAAACTAAGCGGCAATCCATGCACTGGAAAACTCCTGCATCGCCAAGAATGAAAAAACAAAGATGTCAAAATCAAAATTTAAAGCCATGCTAATCGTTTTTTTCGACATCAAGGTCAAAAGGGTCAAACTGTAAACCAAACTTACTATTTGAAAGTTTTGGTAACACTGCGAGAGCGAGTTCGTAAAAAACGGCCGGAGTTGTGGAAAAACTAGGCACTCCAGTGCTCGAACACGCGTCGTACTCGCCTGATTTAGCACCCTATGATTTTTTCTTGTTTCCGAAAATCAAGTCTGCCTTAAAAGGAAACAGGTTCGAGTGCGATCGAAGTGGTGAAGCGAAAATCGGCGGAGCTCCTAAATGCTCTTACAAAAGAAGACTTCCAGCGTTGAGTTGACCAATGAAAAAACGAATGGAACGGTGTGTGGCGAGGGGAGGGGAGTACATTTGAAACGTTCAAAATCCACAAACGAAATAATGCCCCGCGATTGGGCGACAATTGAAACGTTAGTTTTTCTGCACGAGAGAACAACAATAAAAATCATACTTACGTTAAACAAGAGATGCTCAAAATTACCATGGCTTGAGATTTAGCTCTTTCTTACAAATTTTGAAGTTTTCAGGTCGCAGGTGTTAAGCCTAAAAGCTTCTGATTTAATAATGGATTCAGGAATAAATAATAATATGTTTGGGCGCCACCAAAGCTGAAGATGTTTTTTTATAATAAAACGTAAATTTAGAGAAGGCGAAGGTTATCAGCTAAGGAACTAACCTCCTTGAATTTTGAAGTTAATTTATTTAAAACATTAGTCAAACAATAAAAGGTCTTAATTAGCCAAAGAGAACAAAAGAACATCAGCAGTCCGTTTAACCCAACCATGTCAAGTAATCAATTAAATTTGAAATCTGTATATTGGAACAAAAGAAAAAATGGCACATACATATAAGTCAAAATAATTACACTTTAAAAAGTTAGCAAATTCAAAATACAAAATACATCAAAGAATATTACACATTAATAAAGATTTAGAAATTCAAGATATAAAACCATCAAAATATAGTTACATTAATAAAACTATTGGTAATATCAAAATATAAAACTATTAAATTTAAAATTATTGTTCAAAAAAATGAGTGAAAAATTTCGGGATCCCAACTAATTAAAAAATTTAATCTACCATTACAATATAAACAAAAAGTAAATACCTTAACCACATTTTATCATCCAACCAAAATTACATGTTTTCTATCGAAGTTCATCAAACATTAACTTAATTGCTTGCAATAACTGCCTTAGATAATACATTTTTAATTATTCTTCTAACTGGAACTATACTGGAGATTACTTGAATGTTGTTCAAAATAATTACCAACAATATCATAATTCGGTACGAACGATATAACGATAAGAAAATTCCCTCTTCTTAAGCATGGGAATTAACACTGTATTCTAGTTAATAAATGTTCGGTAACTGAAGCATTCTTCGATAAATGAAGAATCACGAAATAAATAATTAGACTGTACTGTAGAACTGTATTTATTTCGATCGATTCGAAAAACTAGATGGCACTTAAGATAATTAATTTGTTATTTCACGATAAACAAATTAAACGGTACGAACACATACTTAAACGGAAGATTATTAAATTCCCTTAAAACTCATCAACGGGATTATATATTTGTGCCTTGCCGAGGCCCAAGGCACGACAAACGAAAACTTGAACCGGACTGTATTTTAATTAACTAAAATTAAACGATAATTCAATAATATCGACCGTCTTCTGTAGAAGCTGGATCAAAAAGTGTCTTATCTCAATCACCAACTAAAGGCAAGTGTTCTTAACATCTCGACCCTATTTTAGCGCGAAGTAACTATATTTGTCTACACGATAAGGAGGTTTCTACTAACATTCACGCATCATTCTCGACCTAACGAACAGAAGTAGGGATCGGAGAGAGAAACGCGGGAATCCTGTATCACATGTGATGGCTAGACATGCTGATGGTGCAATTTTCGAGATAAATACGCAAAAGCCAAGCTGGATTTCAAACACGTGTAGGTGTCACCTTTGAACAAAGAAGAAATTGATCCCTCACTGACGCATTCCCAGAATACAAGCGAAAATGTTTTATAAAGCGAGATGACTTGAGTACATTTTATGTTTTGTCAAGGTCTTTTAATTTTTTCAGCAACGCAACCATTATTACGAGGGGACAAACAAAATTCTAAAAATATTATTTATTACCACCGCATCCATTAAATTTGTAGAAATTTAAAAACAATCTTAAAATGTTCGTTATAAATGTATTTATACGACAAAATTTTAGCTGCAAATAAAGTATATTTTTACAGGACCGAACTTTAAGTTTTTTAATGAAAATACATGCAAAATTCACATATTGAAAATCGATAGAAAATATACCGTTACACATTGAAGGGGAGGGGGAAAATATACGTTACACATTCGATTGTAGAATAATTTTTAAAATAAAACTCTTTTTCATAAGCAGTTATTTAATAGCCAGGCCTCGTATACAGATAATAAAGCTAGAAAGCTGTTAATTATCCAGCTAGCTTGTTGTAGGAACATGGTACCTCACTCATTGTTTCATTGGAATAGCGCTAACTTTACCTACAAAATCAGTTAAAGTATGTACAACTACTACTATTAGTGTTAGCGAAACATCCTAACAAATCCTTCACATGTATTAGTGATAAACAGCCACATATACTTAGTTTTGCAATACGTCAGATTGTATTTTTAGACCACGGGCTTCTTTCTGGTAACTTGGACAAACTACCACTTCCAGGTTTGTAATATTGGTGACACTGGCTCCGTCTTTCGAAGAGTATTATCTGGTTACACTGAAGGAAAACTCGAGCCTTGGATAGAAAGGTTTAGGAGACTTATCAGGTATTTTACAAATTGTCCCTAACAATCACCAAGAAAATTTGGTGGTAGACTCTCGGGCCAAAAATAAGATGTATGATAAGAAAAAAGATAAAAATAAGATGTATAAACTGAGGCAATGCTCAACTAACAACTAGAAACTGACAATAAGCAACAGACAGTATTATTTTGACCACCTCTCACACTGCAGCAACTGATTCCTTTTAGTTTGTGTAGCAATCTCAAACAATCATGCCATTCTCTAACAACTCTGGGTATGCGATTTTAATTTGGTGGTATTTAAGGAACAATTTAATAACAACCAAGAAATTAGCGAAACCTAGAATTTATTAATAGATTATTTAAAAACAATATAAGTTGTAACAACCATCCGAACTTATTAAGTGTTAGATGAAAAATAATCCAATTACGTCAGATTTACACGCAAAAATTTCTAACAACTTCCAATAACAATAATAAATATTTTTCTTTTTATGCTAAATATACATATGCACATTTCTTATTTAGACCGTCTTTAATTACATCAGCTACTGACCTCATAACCTTGACTTATATTTCGGCCACAATCATAAAACATTCCAGTAAATAATAAAAAATTAATAATTTACAAGTATTCCTAATATACTAATAGCATAAATAACAGTTTGTTATACACATATGTCTTTATGTTTCTAACAAATGCTGATTCGTCATGTCTGTTGTCCACTCTCTATTTATAATAATAATGCAAGTATTGCTCTATACTGACACGATAAAATCGGCTTTCGACATGCAGGACATAATATGGCCGGCAACAAATATTAACGCAACCGGAAACGTTTTTGTAGAAGCGATAACAAGTTCCTCCAATGTGAGACCTCTGATTAAAATCAATGTAAACAACCCGATGGCGATAACATTCTGCGTTACCAATCGCTAGTTGTTGATTGCTTATTGCTTCAGTGTGAGAGCCGTCTAACACCTCTATTTTTTCAAGAGCAATTCAGTAGGTAAATAGAAGCAGCAAAAGGAACGACAATAGAACGAGTAAATAAAATCATATACAGACAAAATTCGTGTACTGGACCACGTATTTATCTATGGTACTATATTCAATGTTAATCTGAATTTTTTCATGTTAATTAATGGTAGGAACTTGATCCTTAATTGACTAAAATTCTTGATTTTTCAAAAGTTATTAACAATAACAATTATATGCAATGATTTAAGAACAATTTATTTTTCTAAGCTACTAAAACATTAAAATCATAATTCTTCGGCAAACCTCTGCATAATAATAATAATAATAATAGTAATAATTGCTACAACCCATAACCTGGAAACCAGGAGGGGGCGATTATTATTATTACAGACAGCCGACTTACAGATGGAAAAGCGCAAATCCCGCTTTTGTGTCACAGCTAAGGAAAACTGCAGAAAACCTTAAGCAGATCTGCCGGCACCAGGAGTCGATCTCGGGCCGCTTGGGTGAAAGTTCAGCACGCTAGACATAAGGGAATAAAGATTAAGAAGTAGTAAATATTAACATGATATGCTTATAAACAATAAACAATTTATAATAAACAAATTAAATTATTAATGACTTCTCTATCGAGTTGAAACATTTTTGCAACCAATTTATATTTACCAAACCTTTGCTGAAAAAAATGTTTCCGATTGGAACGTTCGTCCGCGAATTTTAACAACAGTGAGCATAATCACAAGAGTTCCACAACTGTTTAGACACTAATGTAGTAAAATCTTATTACAGAATAATCTAAATACATAGGATACGACACGTACTTGCGCAACGGGATAAGATTGCTGTAATTTCCTAGAAAATTTGGATCGGAAATCTTTTTTTTGTAATGTTTTGGTAAATGTACATAATATAAATTGATAAAAAAATATAACAACTGGATAGAGAACTCCTTCTTTAATATACTATTTGATTTTTTAATGTCTTTAAGTGTCAAAAAATAATAGGAATATTTTTCTAATATTTGAAATGTAAAAAAATTGTATGATGAACGTGCTAAAACGGGATTTATGATGTTTTAGAGTCGCAAAGCTCAGCCTTCAGTTTCATTTTGCCAACTTTCCTACTCACATAAAACCTGTCATTTAGCACTTATATCACAAATAACTATTGTCTATCACTATTATTAAAAAACGTTGATATTTCTATGTAATTATCAAAACGAGAAATTTGCATTTTTATTACAAACCTACTTGTTGTCATGCAACATTTTTTCACGGTTTTGATAAACCCTTTTTAACGGTTTTAATTTAATAATAGTTATTTATGTATTAAGGACATAATGAAGCTTTTATGGCCAGAAGCGTTATTTCTAGCCCGAGCCGTCAGCTGAGGGCTAGGAAAAGGCTGTAGGGCCCTAAAAGCAAGTTATGCCCGCTATACATACACTATTTTATGCACAGATTAAGTTTTTAATGTCAAATCTATTATTTTGTAAAAATATAATTAAATGAGTACGTAGGTACATCAAGCAGCTGTGCGTATAGTTATGTGATTATACGAAGTTCGTTACTATGTTACTATTCCAAAATATTTAATTTCAGTTTATTTTCATTGGTGATAAGTTTACAAATTATATTCAGAATCAATCAACTTCTAAAAAAAACTTCTGACATTTAATTGACGTTTCGTTATTGCCCGTCTGACCATAAAGAAACCCTTGGGCCATAAAAAGACTTTTATGTTTAGATGAGTCTTGCAATAATAGTCTAATTATAATGCATCTGTGCATAAAAATTTAAAAGTATTTCTTATATGATAATACAGTTAGAAAAAATGTTGTTTGTATCTTGACCACAAAATCTTTTAACACGTCCGTCCGAACGACTTTTATAAAAGTTACATTATTACGTGCTCAAAAATATCAGTTTCGTGAACTACGATACAAAATAGTTATTTTGGTGGTCAAGAATGAAAGCCGTTCTGAAAAACTCATGCGATTTCCATTAAGGAAAATGGCCGACAAAATTGGAAAGTAGGAAAACACGCGAGTGGTAATATTAAAGTTAAAACAACAAATATATTGTAATGAACGAGATTAGCCCCTATACGCCTGTCGACATTCTAGACAGGCGCAGAATGTATGACACATTGGCCGTCAAACGAAACACAATGCACCGGGCTAATCTAGAGTATTCTAGCAATCTCATATGGGATATATAAACCACCGCGCAAGAGTAGAAATCATTAGTCAACCAGCCAAACACGTTTGCTCGTCGTGGTTAGTATAAATGTCAGTGTAATATAAATTATTGTTTGAAATAAATATTCGTGTAAATTAGTCTAAGTTGTTAATAGTTTATAGTTGTTTGTAATTAGTGTTAGTGTAAATATTTTCCTTTGTCAACAGACGATTAAAACAACACGTTTAGTATTATTTAAAATTAACGTTACAATATCAACGTATAAATATGACGAACGGTCACTTGGACCGTATCGATCTTTCTATTAGTGTTAAATATAAATATTGGAAACAGTTGGTTAGGAAAGACTGAGCCGCAGAGATGGCCTCCAAGATCGTTCGATCAGACAATGATTTCTTTTGAATAAATACGTGTGGGGAAATCTTAAGGAAGGATTAGATGGTAGAGGAGAACAACATATTGAATTTATATTAATTGAAGTCATTTTAATTCAGTTGCACGAGTTAAATTTGTAAAAGCGTGTCGTCAACATGTATATGTGGTAAGTCTTTTGACGAAGTGTAGCCGAGAGTCATTTCATGCACGAATTGCATACAACTTAATTCTACAGCGTTATTGAAATAATCGAAAAGGCACAAAAAAATTATAAAGAGATAACACAAGAAAATTTTCATTTCAGCGCAAAGTGGACAGTTTCGTCGTTGCTACGGAAACGAAATTGCTCAAATACGCATAAATCGGATAATAATTTTTTCTACCTCTACCTGTAAATCACCCGTTTTCTTCACGTTTCGCGCAATGGAAATGTATGCAATTCCAGCAAGGTGTACGGATATAATTTCATATTCGTACAGTGTATGGATATGAAAACAACCAATCAACGTAGTCCAATTTGACACTTCTTTATTTTTAAGTAATTTATTGACAACTCCTGTCATAAATATAGAAGTAAAAGTAAGTTAAATCAATGTTTCCTTCTTTCAATAACACTTAAAGCATTTGAAAATAACGTGATTTGTAAAATTATAGCTTTAACAATTATACTTTTATAATTAATAGTTATTTAATAAATTAGTTTGTTAATGAAAGCGATTAATGATCGAAACTGTTTAAAGCACGAACGAGCGATAGGGAGTGAGTGCCTTTAATAGTTGAGATCATTAGTTGCTCATTAACAAACGAATTGATTACAACAGTTTTTCGTTGACCGTAAAATTCTTCGATTTTAAGATAGAAAATTTCAAATAATACCGAATCCAAACTTGTGCGTATATCTGGTTGCCCAAAGTAAAACATCATCAAAACGTCAAAATCACAAACGGGTTTATTAATGAAAAAGAGTGTATTAATGAGGTCCATTAATGCATCCTTTTTTCACAAAACAGTTACTTAATAAAAAAGAGTGTATTAATGACGTCCATTAATACATCCTTTTTTAGAAAAAATCATTCATTAATATTGACATTAACAAACGGTCAACGAAAAAAATACATAAATATTAAATCATTTAAATAAGTACAACCTACTTTTATAATAAGCATAGTAGACAGAGTTTGTGATAGGACTTGGTAGCTCAGACGGATAGGAGCTAGGTATAAATAAACTGAAGCTGACTGACGCAGGTTCAATTCTAGCTGGGAGAATATTTCTTTTTTAATTTTTTTTTATAAAACAAAATTTAAAATAATAATTTTCTCTTCGCAAATGTTAATTTCTGCAAAGTTTTAGTAATTCTCTTAAAAATTCTACAATGACACAGGGATTTTACAAACCATATTTTAGCATAGATAAAAGCATAGGTTAATCCTTATATTCGATTTCTCAAGGAGACATACAATCTCAAGGAGACAACGACTGAGGCACTTCGCCTTTGGCGTCGTGCCTCAAACTTCGTTCTCGTGCGATATAGACATCATATCCACCCTTGTTGCACAAACTACTATTTCACTTTAGGGCGAAGAATATTTCGTGTAGGAATATATTCGAATATTAGTTAAAAATGTCATCATGTTTTGATAGCTGTAGAATAATAACTATTTTAGCAGTAAATAAGTCAAAGATTTATTAAAATCAGCTACTTGATCTCATCAGGCAGCTTGTTAATGAACTTTGGCCCATAGCACCTAATGCACATCTGCTAGATTGGAGCCTAGAAATAAGCCTAAATTCCATTAAGATTAGCTCAGTATACCTTGAATTACACGTAATACATAAGTTTCCAGCCTAATCTACTTTGGGTAGGTGAAACTGGATCCTATCCTGTTCATCACCTGACTCAAATCTGTTGTTATCGTGTGTGTGTGTGTGTGTGTGTGTGTGTGTGTGTGTGTGTGTGTGTGTGTGTGTGTGTGTGTGTGTGTGTGTGTGTGTGTGAGAGTGTGTATTGTCGCCCATCGCTCTACTTCAGTTATATAGTCCAAGTTTTTTAAAATGATTAAAATCGAGTATCGTGTGTGAGCAGAGCATATGGCTATAATCAAATTACTAATAAAAAAGCAATAAGAAACATAATTTGGAAAATCGATACTTTCCAACCAGAAAAGTGATAAGAAAGTTACCACTTTCCAACCTGAACTGACATAGGTCATTTCAATTGTTAAATGAAGCTGAAATTTTATACTTTCCAACATTTGACATATAAGGTAATTTGATTATTGCTATATGATTGTGAATAAAAAAAATTACCTGACTTGCTCCGTAGTGACGTACTTCCCTGCAGAATCCCATGAAAGTGATCACATTGGAAACACCAAGCTATATTAACAGAATATTTCTTTCAGATTTTAAATATAATTGGATAAAATTTAAGGTATGTTAAATCTCAGTCAATGAAATTTCTGAATTTTGAATTTAATGACAATTAAGTTAATCAGAACTTAATCAAGCTTTGTGAAACGGGCCGTAATTGTTGTTGATTATTAAAGCGGTTGCAGAAAAAATTACAAGACTTGCAGACTTTCAGGTATATAAGTCAACATTCCAACTTGTCTTGTAAAGTACCACATTTCTGCTTTGTTACGTAAATATGTATTATACATATAAGTATAGAAAAATCGAATTACTAACTCTTCAAAAAATGTAATACACCATTAGGTCTGTTTGCTGCATTTCTAATTGGAGGTGTCAATATTTTTGTCTTCATGTTCACGTCTGTCATTCTTATTCTTTGGCCTTATTTATATATTCTGCATAAACCCAAAATCTCTACTGAGAGTGGAGTTTTCCCAAATTCGGTTAAATTCCAATAGCATTAACCATATGGAAAGAAATCGGTGTCATGGTGTACGAGGGATGTTTGACCGCCCTGGTTCCCCGCTCAAAAACATGACCACCATCCATTTTCAAAACGCCTATATGCTGTTGAATTCTATGCGACCCGAGCATAAAGAATGCTTCTCTGCCGCTAGTATTAACACAAAAAACTTGTATTTTGAACCACAAATCATCAGAAGTTGTGAGGAATGCGAACACCAGTACTATGAAATCGACACCCTGTTACAATCCAATGCAAAGTGTGTAGTAGTTAGTTCCTGTCTTGCCCATTTTTGCGCTATTATGTTCCAACAAGATATTACTATTATTATCTAATAATATATTAACAAAATTAACACTTTAAAATATTAAATTGACCATACTAAAATTAATTTCATAATTCGTCATTTTCGAATAATACCTAAAAAATTATATTTACAAAGCAAAACTTGGTTGATTGTCAAACAGACGTTTTGCAAAGCACTGCAGATCGATGGAATTTTCAAAAGGGAAGTGAAATGTGACCAAGAACCTCAAATCAGATAAGTTGTAATTCTTGCAAAACGATATTGATATGATTAATTCTCCTTTTAATAATAAATTACTAATTGCTGCAATGTCACTGTCAAATCTGTTTTATGCCAGATTTGATAGTTTTACTCTATTGTTCAATAATTATAAATTTTAGTAACAAAAATTAGCGATGGCTGCCAAACAATACAAGCGTGAAGAAGTAAAACAACACAATACCAGCGAAAGTACATGGATAATCATTGATAATAACATTTTTGATGTGACGCAATTTTTGAGTGACCATCCAGGAGGCAAAGACGTTTTACTACAAAAGGCAGGAAGTGATGCAACCGAAGGGTATGAAAATATAGGACATTCCGGTGAAGCAGATGAATTAAGATTCAAATATAAAGTTGGAGAAGTTATCGAATCTGAACGTCAACCAGTTGTGTCCACAGGAAAGAAAAAATGAGATCTCTAATGATCGGTATATTCAAAAATAATGTAATTATTTTGAATTTATTATATAGATTTAAATCTATTGTGTTGTGTATTTCACGAAACACCTACTAAGTACTTTAACATTAGCCTTGTCTACTAATAATGAAGAATACAAAAACATCTGGTAAGCTTCAACTGAAGGACGTACAACACTAAGTATTCTTCACTTTTTTAAGTACATATATCTAGAAGTTATAGGATAAAGTAAAAGAACTGCTATAGGTAATAGTTTACCAGTAGGTGTTTAGTATTATATTGTTAGTTTATTAGATAGTCACAGTTAGTTTGAAGAAGTTAGCAATTCAGATTAGTATCTTTATTGTCATATTACTTATATTAATTGTCGTGTGGTTTAATTGTACAGTACTCCATAGCAAAAAGTAACTATTGAACTGAATAATGCTTGCATGTACACCTACAGAGTGTATCAGCCAGTACCAACCTGGCTCGGAAGAGATAAAGATCTGAGATCTTGAGTTGAAAACAAAAACACAACATATGTTTATTTCACTACAAGGTACCAAGGCGCCCAACCCACCCGAGTTTTGTGGATGCCGAAAAGCAAGATTGAAATGCTCAGCTGTTTGTAAAACTGTAGTAGATATCACGAAATTATTGGACGAAAAGGACATAGGCAGCGATTAACACTTTTTGAGATTTATTATATCCTTCAGTACATCATTGAAGAGCAAGCTACTCTTATAGTAGACGGTGATTCGCAATCTGAGCCATCTAAAAGGAAGAAAACTGCATAAATAAAATTATAATTATAAAACAAAAATTCGTGGATTGGGCCTGCTGGGAAAACTACGTAAAAAGCGCACCTAGAAACACTACCTCAAGGGTGGTGCGAAAAAGACTAATTCTTCGTACAAAAAAAAACTGGTTCCTTTTACCACATTTGGCTATCGCCTGGTAAACTAACACCCTTTTAGTAAATTTCTTGTGTGAAATTGTCAGTTCCTTATCAGTAACCTCTTCTTTATTAGGCTCAGAATGGAACTGAGGACAAGGAAGAGCTGAAGAATCATATTTAAAGCAAGATTCGCCATCCATAATTAAACGAGCATCTTTGTTGTCAGTTAAAAACTTATACAATTTTCAGGCCCGTCTTATAGTCGTATTCAGTTGAGAATCTGATTTCTTCGGGTTTTTTGCTTTTTATAAGTTCTTATTCCATTTCTTGTTTTAATCCTATCTATAGTTGACTTGTGCCTGTTTTTTATCGTATCTCTTACTGATATGCTCTTCTTTTTGTTTATGCACTTCAACACCTTTTCACCAAAGCTTATTCTTTGTACCCCTAGCTCATCTGCAACTGGACTTGTCTTCTAAAGAATATATTTCAAAAAACGAATCGAAAACACGTTTTACATTAGATTTAGATGTTTACATTTCCTTCCTTTTTTTACAGTAACTGAAAGTAATTTACTATAATTTTCCATAAAATCTAGCAAGGTTTTGGTACGCATTGATTGATGTGCTGCAATTTTGCTATGAAACAAAGTAAAATCGAAATAAGAAATAGCTGCTGTTAATAATGGAAGGCTTAGGAAAAATATAGTAGACATTAATAGTATATTACAGTACAAGTGGAGAAACTAAAAGTTTTACTCACGCGTGTGTCGAGATTACACACGAGGCGGAGTCGAGTGTGGAACGACAAGTGAGTGACTCAGTTTCCTGTGCTGTATAGCGTGTTAGAGTGCTGTATAGCGTTTTGTTCAGTCCTGCTATTAGAAATTAAAAAAATAAATAATAGCTATTTATGTCACAAGTACATAAAGTAAGGCTTTATTTGACGAGTCTGTTTGTTGCCGAGCGAGCTTGCGAGCGAGGCCAATAAATGACAAGTCAAATGAAGCCTTACTTCATTTACGCGTAACATACAAGATTTTATGTCCGATTGCATTATAAAGTATTATTATAATTTTTACTTGTACCTAATTGAATACAATAATAAAAATAAATTATTAAATTTCGTAGTTTACTTTGGTTGTTGCCATTAGCAGTTGATATTGTTTTTTATTAGTTTGCCATTACTCCAAAAATGGAAACAACTATTTCTGTCAAAGAAGAAATTTCTGACGAAATCAAAAATTACGCTGCTACTGCTAAAGATTCCTTATTACCATCAAAATCCAGACATTTATACGAAGCAACATATAATGCATATCGCAAATGGTGTTCCAGTAAGAAAATTATAACAACTTGTGAAGACAGCATCCTAGCGTATTTCAACAGCGATCTTTCACGGTATAGAAGTTCTTCTCTATGGAGCAAGTATTCGATGCTACGATCGACCATAAGTTTACGTGAAGGTGTTGACATTAGTAAATTTCCAAGTGTCATTCCTTATTTGAAACGAAAAGCAGAGGGATACAAACCAAAAAAGTCCTTAACATTGACTAAAGAACAGGTAGATGATTTTCTGATTAGAGCAGACAACGGAGTACATTTATTTAACAAGGTAAACATTTTAATTCCGTTTTGTTTTGAAAATCTACTAAAAACATATTCCGTTTTAGGTTATCCTCATATTTGGTGTGGCTGGTGCTTGCAGAAGTCAAGAATTAGTGACATTATTGACAACATGTGTCGAAGATTTTAAAACGCACTTCATAGTCAATCTAAAAGATACCAAAGCCAAAGTAGATCGATCTTTTATAATAGTACCAGGTAATCTCGAGCATGTAAACCTACTTGAACTTGTCAGAGCCTACATGGCACTTCGGCCGGTCAGGACACCGCACCAAAGATTTTTTATCAATTACATTAAAGAAAAATGTACCGTGCAACCAGTCGGAATACATAAAATTGGTGGTGTGCCAGCAGTGGTGGCCAGATATCTAGGCCTAGAAAATCATTCTTCGTATACGGGTCATTGCTTCAGACGCACCTCCGCTACGTTTCTAGCAAATTCAGGAGTCAACATGGAAGGTTTAAAAAGACATGGGGGTTGGCGCTCATCTACAGTGGTAGAGGGATACATTGATGATTGTGTAAATAACAAAATCAACGTTGCAGAGAAAATCCTAGGCGAGGTACCTCCTGAAGAATCTTCTATTTCTAGTGTCTCTATAGAAAATAACGAAAAAACAAGAATTTCGAAAACAGTAAAGAAAAGCAACGACAATTTAGGGATGAATATTACTGGTAACAGTAATTGTGTTATAAAAATTAAACATTATCATAATTATCAACGCGGACTAGAATAATTACAGTAAGTAAACTATTATAGTATTCAGTTATAATGTAAATTTACTCAAAATAAACTATTGATATTTATAGAGATACCTTTGATTTTGACGTATACAACTGACGTACAGGTACTAGTGGAATAAAGTTACTTTATTTTACGAGTACAATAATAAGCCAGTTCACTGCCGCAAAACAATACAATAAACAGTACTTTATAATGCAATCGGACATAAATAAATTTAAATTTTTAGAATAATTGCAGAAAAAATATGAGGCGGTTTCGTTGTTATGGTTCTAATCATTCATCATAAAACAAACAATCAATTTGTCATTATTTGTCAACAAAGATCAATTCCCAGGTATTAATCAACCGATTTTTAACAATTGTAATGTTAACTTTCATATTTATAAGTAATTTTGTTGATATATGTTACTGTTATGAATAAAATTGGTTAAATGTTCAGTAGGGTGGTTGATTTTTAATTTTCAAAATACGTACCCTCCAAATTTTTTACATTACATGAAAGGAAGTTACCCTAAAAATTTCAAGTTGATCAGATCATGCTAACCCGCATTAAGGGCAAAGTTCAGCTATTTTAGGCTGTTTTTCACATAGTGCGTATTTTCAGTGAAACGGTTGCAGTTACGAAAAATTCTTCCTTTTTTGTAGGAAATCTTATTTACTATAAATTTGGTTCGTACATAATTTTCGAGAAATAATCTGTTTTTAAGTTATGAAAGATAAATCAGATGCAGTGCAGTGACATATTGAAAAATTTTGTTATTTATTTGTGGTGCTTTTCTTCAATACTTCTGACTACTAGCATACTTCTAATGCTTTTCTAATACTTCTTACTGGAAATTATTATTAATATATAATAATAATAATTGCTACTACCCATTACTTGGCGAACCAGGGCCTAGAGGCTATGAAGCTTGTGCTGGGGAAAGAGGTGATTATTACTATTACTCTGGTCCAACGTGCGGCTGCAACCTACTAGACACCGCAAAAACTCCTTGCAGAACGCTTCAAAAATATGGCGGCGATCAACTAAAAATAAGATTTTTTTCTCTATCTTTTGCTCTAGAATACAAGCAAAATTTAGTCTTCCCGTGTTTAAAAACTTCAACTTTGTCTGTTGATTCCCAATCGCAGAGGATATCATAGACTGCTGGAGATACTTCTTGCCCTGTTGTTGACAGTTCTGGAACCGCAATTAGTTATCGACACTAATTAAGCCAATCTGTACTTCAGATTTTCCAATTAAAGCTGGAAGTAGTTTTGAGTCTCAGTGAATGACTGCAAATTGTAAATATATTTCTAAAAATGACAATTTTATTTTGCTAACTGTCTGTACGCTAAAATAGACAATATTTTAGCGTATAAACAATAGTTTAGAGAATACAGACATTCCCTGATGGAAGATCTGTTTATGACATAGTCATTTGGGTCTATTTAAACGGCTTCTACATTTGCTGACAATATGTGACAGGTATCCTTGACACTTATTTTACATCTATCTAGCGCTGATAAAATTCGTACAGTCAAAATTTGTTTCCTTTTTCTTTTATCTTAGTAGAGTTTATTGTAACACTTAAAGTCGCAATTTGTATAGCTTAAAATCAATTCATTTCTTTCACTCTCTTACGCTTCTAAAGTTAAAGTATCGAAAACCTCGTTTAAAAAGATTTACTTGCCTATTGAGAACATTACGTGAATTTCACTTTTTAATCTTACCTACATCAGTGGATTCAGTTTCTTCTCTTCTTGAAGGTTCTGGTACGTCTAAATGCATCTGCCTATCTGCTCTTTTAGTTTCATTCTTTTTCATTTTATTTCCTTTCTGTATTCTAACCTCTTTTCGCGGACAGTTGGATCGTATCTTTGTCTTCTAAAATCTTCATCATTTCTAGTGCATTGGCACGTGTGATGCCAAATAAATCATCTATTTAGTTCTTCAAAAACTTTTTCTCTTTGCCTGCAGAAATCACTTGTTTTGTTTTGTTTTTGTTCTTCTTATCCAATTGCTGCCAGGGTGCAAACAATTTTTTCAACTTTTTGTCGCAGTTTAAATAATAGTGTTGGAGAATTCGTGCCTTTTTTCAAATTACTGATCTACCACTAGCGCAGCACTTCCATTCAAACAAACTAAACGGGCAAATTAATTAATTACCAGCTAATTTAATATCATTCGAATAAATCAATTGATTCAATTATTCTGTTTGTGCAATTTATTTCATATCAGAATAAATGAAATGAATTACAGAAATATTTTTATGATCCAAAATAAGTATTACTGAAAAAGAAACGAGAACGTATCTCTTATCAGTTATTGCTGGTCCACGTGAAAACTGAAAACACTAGTCTTATTCCAGTTTTCATAAACGTGAGTGAGAATTATCTGCCTTGAATTTTTTGATTTAATTTTTTTGTTTAATTTGTATAACTGCAAGAATTGATAAACTAATAAGTACTTAGAAAGAAGAAAAAAGAAAAGCAATTCGAGAAAACCCAATTGCATTGTGTAGCCTTTATTACACAACAAACACACCACTGTAAAATAAATACTTGACGGCTGGTTATAATGTACAATGGTTAATGAAATAATCCGCATATTTAAATAATCTTTGTGAATAAATTGAGTATTCCAATAAATGAGTTTCGCGTATTTTAATGACAACTCAGCGTCTTCAAAACCAATACAGCACCCTTTCACTCAAATATAGCTGGCTTAATATTTTTTATCTTCAATTATGAATTACAATTATTAATTATTGATGACATTACTTTATGACTTATATATAATAATATTAGTAGTGTAGGGACTAGAGTGCTCTTCTCTCACCCAAGCGGCCCGGTTCGACTCCCGGTAATGGCAGATCTGGTTCAGGTTTTCTGCAGTTTTCCTTAGCTGTAACACAAATGTGGGATTTATCCTACACAATCTGTTAAGTCGGCTGCACCAGCACGTTGGTCCAGAGTAATAGTAATAATCGCCTCTTCCCCCAACACAAGCTTCATAGCTTCTAGGGCCTGGTTTGCCAGGTAATGGGTAGTAGCAATTATTATTATTATTAATAATAATTTCCAGTAAAAAGTATTAGAAAAGCATTAGAAGTATGCTAGTAGTCAGAAGTATTAAAGAAAAGCATTACAAATGAGTAACATAAAATTTTTCAATATGTAACTGCTCGACCCGTAAACTACTGCATCTGATTTTCTTTCATAACTCAAAAACAAATTATTTCTCAAAAATTATGTAAGAACCAAATTTATAGTAGCTTAAATTTCCCACAAAAAAGGAAGAATATCTTTTTTTCGTAGCTGCAACCGTTTTGCTTGAAATGCTGCAGGCGTTTTGTGAGAAACAGTCTAAAATAGCTGAACTTTGACCTTAATGGTTAGCATGATCTGATATCTGATCCACCTGAAATTTTTAGGGTAACTTCCTTTCATACAATGTAAAAAATTGGAGGGTACGTATTTTGAAATTGTAATTTGTTTTCTTACCCATACAAATAAGGACCACCCTAATGTTCAGTTTATAACTTTGCTTATAGGGAGTGAGTGAAAATTTCTTCACCCACTGCTTTCGCTCATCCGTTGCTATGTAAGTAGGTTGAATGAACAAAACAAACGCTTTCACCTTTGGTATCTAGGTAAAAAACAGTAATTCTCAACGACAGGATTGTACAAAATTATGTTATAGTTTACTAGACCACCTAAATCATTGTTGAGTTGCCTATATGTTCATTATGCTTTTACTTGATTAATCTCAAATGCAACATAGAGAATATTGCACATGTTGCATTTTAATTTAATAGCACTACATGTATATGCATTACTTACCCTTGACTGCACTTTCTTTGCAACCCTGTAAAACCCTTAAAAATAATGGTAATTGGAAAAACAAGGTAAACTTAATTGCTCTACAAAAAAGCTCTAATCTGTTTTTCATAAAAACTTAAAATAAAACAGTTATACGTATAACTCAACGTTTCATCTTGTCAGGCTTATAAAACTTTATTAATAATGCTACATAAAAAAGTTATGAATAAAAGTTGTAGATCATTGAATTTGCTACAAAAAACACTTATAATAGTATATTATGTATTAAGGGCTTAATTGAGTGTGTTAGAGCCCGCAGAGTCAGTTAGCGCCTGAGGCGAAAGCCGCAATTATAAATGGCTCTAAAACACTAATTAAGTCCGAAATGCATGCGTTAGTTTATGTCCGGCCTAAGTTTAAATTAATATTTAATTTTAAAATAAAACTTATTTGAAAAGTGCAAAACTTCAAGTAGGTAGGTGCAATGGCATATAATTACTGTTGTTACTATGGAGACGGCGTAAACAAGGGTAACTATTTTTCTAGCGGTCTCTAAAAAATAGAGCCCTAGAGCTCTATTAGCAACTTACGCTTTAAAAACAGGCCACTAAATAGGTCATAATCGCCCGACCGGATATAAAATTATTTTAAGACCCGCGGTTACCGAAATATCGCTAAAGAACTGTTTGCACCCTCATTTTCAATATGGCGGCCAAATCGGGAGGGTTACGACCCCGAAAACTGAGTTTTATACTCACCAACGAGCTCTCAAAATATACAAAGATGTTACTCAAAAAATTTCATAAGCCCCAGGTCTGACCATTTTATTGGACTACTAAGATCAATTGAAATTTGTTATTATAATGCTCGCATTCTTAATGTAAGGGAAGAGGAGGGGGGGTACTTAATCACCTTTTTATTTTGATGACAAATAATTAAATAGCAGGCATGAAAGTTATATCTCTAATGATAGATACATGAATAATAATAATTTAAGGTAACATTTGGATGGATAACAGCAAAGTGTAACTATAAGAAATTTCTCTAAATATTTTTTTTGTACTGTATGCAAATTGCACAAGTATCCTGACGTAAGGGATACTTGATCATGAGGTAAGGGATACTTGATCATAAATTTAAAAAAACGTCATTAACTAATAATAATTAATTTTTTTCTTAACTCTCCTAGATAATTCATGAAACCGAATGAGAGCATCATTAGATGGTCTCAAAAACATAAAGGTTTCAAATACTTATACTTAATATACTTTTGTGTCTTTTACGATTACACTTCGATCGGAAGTTGTTCCAATAACTTCATCGTAACTAACCACGACTGTGTCACTGTCCATAAAATGAAAGAGAGTTGTTCCTTATTTGTGTTTTTAATAAATTCACCCGACATTGCCTGTTTTTATCATCAACGGCATCTACAACAACTGAGTAAATATATGTCTTACTTGATCAACTGCTCAAGTATCCCTACAGTGATTTTATTTTGTCTTGTTTCCTTCTTTGTATAATATTATGGAATGGAAGATGGTTGCATAGAACTTAGATATAAGTAATAATAATAATATAAATTGGATAGGACTAAAGACCAAAACAAACTTAAACGAATAATAGCAAAAGGAAAAATGATTTAGTTTTAAAATGATGCAATGCAAAATACGTCAAAAACTAACAAATGTTTTAAAGACAGATGTCAAGTGGACATTAACATTACTAGTGCATCAATAGGACAGTAAAATAGAATCCGTTGGTGGAAATAAATGTTGGAAAGCGGGAGATCGCTTCGATCGCTTCAGTTAAAGTCAAATATAAGTATCCTAGGTTTGCACGGTTCCTCGACGCGAGTTTACCTGAGGGCATAAAAAAAGAACCACGAAATCTTCGGATCTTTTTTAGTCTTTGGCTTATAACTTCAAAGCGGTGCTTTCCAACAAAAACTTTACTATTATAAGAATTAAAGAGCATTAAATTCTGCGTCGGAGGAGTATCCAACACTTTAAATTTGGTTCAGTGGTATGGTCGAAATCGACGGTCGAAAAACCACAATTTTACAAATTTTCGATTTTCCGTCAGATAGGATGCCCAGAGGTTTTCCTTATAAAAAACCCGTTGGGCTCATTCTGATTGTTAATATAAGTCGACAAATACCTAAGCTTTGATATTGTAGAGGTTGCCGGATTAAACTAATGGCCATTTCTTTGTCATCCTCCATCACAGCAATTGGGATCAATCCATATCAAGTGCTGCAGTACTGGTCGCTCGATCATTTCGAAAAAAAACTTTTTTCGTGTGTTATCACAACTAAGTATTGGTAGATCAAAACCACTGTTATTTTGTTTTTATTCCTTTTGATTGAAATATGGCAGCCATATTTGTTTCGTGGTGTACGCAGTTTTTTGATGTAAACGTAAATGTTGATATTACGTATCATAACGAGAACTTAAAAAGATCATAAATACCCAAATAGTACAGTTTCAGAGTTAAAATATTTTATACATAATCTACCTCTAACTGTGTACTTTTAAAAAGAAAATCAGCCCTAAGACTTCATCTTCATCTGGATATATGAAATATGCTCCCCTAAAAAGCGGAAATTTTTGTAAAAACGTTGTTAAACTTCGGAGTTAAATTGCACCCATACGTAAGCATCCTACGAAAATTCTGTTTAGATTAAAAGATGTAAGCAATACAATCCGACATGTGAGCAATACAATGGTTTCTACCGCTTGTCTCTAGGACCACCCCTTCTTGAGATATCAAGAATTACGTTTACATCAAAAACTGCAAGAAACGTCGTGCACCACGAAACAAATATGGCTGCCATATTTCAGTCAAAAGGAATAAATATAAAATAACAGCGGTTGTGATCTACTAATACTTAGAAGTGATAACACACAAAAAATTCTTTTTTCGAAATGATCGAGCGACCAGTACTGCAGCACTTCATATGGATTGATCCCAATTGCTGTGATGGGGGATGACAAAGAAATGGCCATTAGTTTAATCCAGAAACCTCTACAATATCAAAGCTTAGGTATTTCTCGACTATATTAACAATCAGAATGAGTCCAACGTTTTTTTTTATAAGGAAAACCTCTGGGCATCCCATCTGACGGAAAATCGAATATTTGTAAAATTGTCATTTTTCGACCGTCGATTTCGACCATACCACTGAACCGAATTTAAAGTCTTGGATACTTTTCCGACGCAGAATTTAATGCTCTTTAATTCTTGTAATAGTAAAGTTTTCGTTGGAAAGCACCGCTTTGAAGTTATAAGCGAAAAACTAAAAAAGGTCTGAAGATTTCGTATTTCTTTTGATGCTCTCAGGTAAGCTCGCGTCGAGGGACCGTGCAAGCCTAGGAAACTTATATTTGACGTCAACTGAAGCAATCAAAGCGAGTTGCCGTTTTCCAACATTTATTTCCACCAACGGTCCCAATCGGGTCTAATTTTACTGGCCTACAAAGCTATGCAGCGCTACTAATATTGAAAATGTACTTTCATATAATTGAACTAAAAATGCGAAGTGATTATTAGGGTGTCGGTTATTTTGGCAAAGTTGGAATTACGTTGAGTACACCCCAAAATCTTTTATAGAATGTGAAAAAACTCAATTTCACCAAATACCAGCTATTTTGGTCAACATTAACCCCTGCCACCGAACGGTTGAATATTAAATAGCATTTAACGTAGGATTTACTCATTTTCCTACATTTTTAGATGCAACCTCTATATTTTACTCTGAGATTGTGTTTCCCTGCCATTCTCGGATCGCTGAAAACAAATCTAATGTCAAAAATGACCTATGACATTGACAGCTGTTAAAAAGCTGTCAACTACAAAAAAAGTGTATTAAAAGAAGCATTTCTAGCAGATTATATATATTTTTTAAATTTCTTAGGTTCCTAACCTCGAATTCACTTTCATGAATGTATTATGATAATTGACAGCTGTCATTTAACTGTCAACATCAAAATATTGCATTTCTTGTCAAACAATACCTTATATCACGCATCAAATGTATCAAAAATGCATTACGTCAAATTTTAGATGTCAATGTGTCATAGGTCCTTTTTGACATTAGATTTGTTTTCAGCTATCCCAAAAGGGCAGGGAAACACAATCTTAGAGTAAAATATAGTAAATGAAAAAGTTGCATCTAAAAATGCAGGAAAAGGAGTAAATCTCATGTTAAATGCCATTTAAAATTCAACTCTTCGGTGGCACGGGTTAATCTTGACCAAAATAGCTGGTATTTGGAGAAATTGAGTTTTTCCACATTCTATAAAAGATTTTGGGGTGTACTCAACGTAATTCAAACTTTGCCAAAATAACGGACACCCTAATGATCATGTAATGATCAAGTATCCCACCTCTCCCCCTGTATTATTTTCTGTTAATGTAAAGCTTTTTGAAACTTTTCAAAGCAACCTTTGCTGCTTACAAATATGCATCTGTCAAGCAAAATGCTATGTTGGTGTACCTAATTCTTTCGTGGATATTGTCACAATTGACAAATTTAAGTGTCTTTAGTTCTGAAATCCTGCGTTATTGTGTCATTAATTTATTTTAATACTTTCAGTATATTATTATTACAAATCATTTCAATAAAAAAAAGAATTATGTCAACATCGAAACGATTTACACGTGCAGAAGTTAAAGAACATAATCACAACCAAAGCGCCTGGATAATTATTCATTTTCTGATCTTTGATATAACAACATTCTTGGATCAACATCCAGGTGGAAGACAAGTTTTGTTAAAACGATTAGGGTGTGATGCAACTGAAGAATTTGAACGTTCGAATCACTCAGATGAAGCACGTTATTTATCGTTCAGATATAAAATTGGCCAGCTTGCAGAAGCTCCATAATTGCTTTGAAGAGATTAATTACATCGATTACATTAGCAGATAAAATCTTCAAATTGGACATCTAACATAATGTTGCTATGTGTTGCTAATGAAACATGTTTTAGACCATGTTATTTCAGCTTTTAGCTTTTGACAAGTGTAGTAAATAATAAAATTGTATAGTTTTAAAGTGTTTGCGATTAACATTTAACATCATTTTTTAGCGATAACGATATACAGAATAATATTAATAGTGAACAATATGAGGCTAGGATATACTGCACTTCCACCCAGCCACTGCAGTTACGTTATTGAGACAGTTTTTCATCTCTTCTTAGCGTATACAAAGAACAGATAATATGGGTTAGCAGATATTATGCAGATATGGGACACAAAAAGACATTCATACAAAACAAAAAAATCTTCCAACGAAGATACTACATCTTAAAGTTTTATGCGATGTGTATGATCAAATGATTGAGCCGGTGTTTACAATAAACGTGATAAAGCTGCGCTGTAAAAAAATACCTTACTAATTTTTTAATAAATGCATGATATATCTTTATTTATTGATTTACAAAGTGCTTGTGTTATAGTTTGTATTATGCCACGAAGAATTAGTTGATAATTAAAAATATGCAAATATCCATTTTGTGCATTTATTCATGCGATTTATGCATTAATTCGGCGATGAAGAAAATGTATTAAAGACAGCGGATTACAGTTTGAACACACACTTTAGTATTATACCTATTACTTTTTACTGTAAGATTATTTTAACAATGATTTTTAAATTATACATCCTATTGTTTGGATTTTTTTATTAAGGAAATCTTTAAGATGTGGCATCTTTGTTGGAAAGCATTCTAGGACACATGTTTATCTAAAATTATTTATTAAATTTGGCCACTGAAACACGCAGGTGAAGTTTCCCCAGATAAATCTGAACCACCCTCTATATGAAGTCAAACACAAGTATTCTTGTGTTGGCATCTTTCCTAGTTTTTAGTTTTTCACTTTTTAATTTTAGTAACTCATTACAGAGGCAAATAACCGAAAATTGTTAATTTATCGATTATTATTAGAATTATTGGTTAAATTTACATTGAAACAACTAATAGAATAAGTGGTACAGAAACGCAGTACGTCAAGACGTCTAGGCAAGTGAAGATGACCTTATAGTTGGAGTACGCTACTACTATCTTATACAATTTGATAAATATGAGATGGTCTTAATGTGCCGAAAATCAATGAAGAGGTCGAAACAAGTAAAACCAGGTTACATTATAGAAATCCCAATAATGGTTGTCCCTAACGCTGGAAAGATCTGTACCAGATCTGCAAACAGTAAAATAATAAATAACCTAAGTAAACAACCCAGTCGACTGTGTATTTAAAATGCATATTAGAATTATTTTAATCTGTTTGGTCGGATGTCAGTAAATATATAGTAGGGTGTCCGTTATTTTCTCAAAGTTTGAATTAAGTTGAGTACATCCCAAAATCTTTTATAGAATGTGGAAAAACTCAATTTCTCCAAATACCAGCTATTTTGGTCAACATTAACCCGTGCCACCGAAGGGTTGAATTTTAAATGGCGTTTAACTTGGGATTTACTCGTTTTCCTGCATTTTTAGATGCAACTACTTTCATTTACTATATTTTACTTTGAGATTGTGTTTCCCTACCCTTTTGGGATCGCTGAAAACAAATCTAATGTCAAAAAGGAGCTATGACACATTGACATCTGTCAAAGATTGTGATGCATTTAATGCATTTGATACGTGATCTAAAGTATTATTTGTCAAGAAATGCAATATTTTGTTGTTGACAGTGAAATGACAGCTGTCAATTGTCATAATGCATTCATGAAAGTGAATTCGAGGTTAGGAACCTAAAAAATCTAAAAAATATACAATCTTTCAGAAATGCTTATTTTAATACACTTTTTTGTAGTTGACAGCTTTTTAACAGCTGTCAATGTGTCATAGGTCCTTTTTGACATTAGATTTGTTTTCAGCGATCCCAAAAGGGTAGGGAAATACAATCTCAAAATAAAATATAGTAACTGAAAGAAGTTGCATTTAAAAATGCAGGAAAAGGAGTAAATCTCATGTTAAAAGCTATTTAAAATTCAATCCCTCGGTGGCACGGGTTAATGTTAGCCAAAATAGCTGGTATTTGGGCAAATTGAGTTTCTCCAAATTCTATAAAAGATTTTGAGGTGTACTCAACGTAATTCAAACTTTGCCAAAATAACGGACAAACTAATAGTAATTTTACACCTTCTGACAGGCTTGGATTTGGCCGCTATATTGAAAAAGGTCCAAAAATACGTTTTAAAAAACATTTATAAATATCTTGCTGAGTATTAACTATAAAGCAAAATAAATGTTTAAATTATCAAACTAAAAATCGAAATTAAAGTTGAGGGAATTTTTTACAGAAAATATTGTACCACATCGTTAATACTTGATTCACAGGTGAATAAGGAACTACTAGTGAGAGTAGAAGACATTACAAAATAAAACACCGTATGAAATGTGAAACAGTAAAACACATGACCTAAAATATTTGAAGATTTTTGGAAGTGATGTGTATCTAAATCAGAAGGGACAGCTAAACAAGTTTAAAAAAGGAACCAAGAAGTTATTGTTCATAGGATATGCCTCACATGATTACAGATGCCTAGATTTCAAAAAAGGAAAGCTGGCAATCTAGAGGTACGTTATATTTGAAAAGAAGAAAATGAATTTTGAAAAATAGAAAATAAAATAAATAAAAAAGAAAAAAACAGACATGCAGAGGACTTAGAAGATGAAGAAACAAAGGAAATTGAACTGCCTAAGTAGATACATGAAAAAGTCTTGAGAATACTGAAAAGGACGAAATTCAACAGATAATTGAAGAAAATGATCAGAATACTGAAACCAAAGAAATTCAAAAGAAAAAGGACTTGGGTAAAGGTAAAAGAGAAAATTATTAAAAGATTTCTATACTTACCTGATATTTGACGAAAGTGCACAACTAATGCTTCGAAGCCATAATAGAAGAAAAACAATTCTTAAAAGAAAATGAAACAGGTAGTTCGCAGATGTGAACAGTTTAACGAAGACTATGAAGAAACATTTAACCCCGTAATAAAAAATATCCATTTCATTTTTTATGAAGAATATTTTTTTCGAAGACACTTAATCTAGCCGTTTACTTCCTATCGCAGTGTTTCCCTTTCACAACTTTCCCTTAAGCGGCCCACAGACATAACGATATATTGTACTACATGCCGTACTGCACGTTGAAAATAAAGTCGTATACGCTCGCGGTTTTTCCTACTCATGTAAACAACTTGAAGTTCGACGGGTAGTACAGTTGATCGTTTTAAACCTCGCAGTCTTTAAATAAAACTGGAAGAAGAAGTATGAGTGTATCTATTGCCATGCCACCAGTTTTGTCAAAGCGAAAAGCAACGGTAATTCTTGCGACAGTGTTATTGCTGGATGATATAGAAGAAAAAAAAGGAAGAAGTGATGCAAAGACTAACTTTTAAATATAAATGCGAACTCTAACATGAAATTGATACGAGAGTTGCGCGAGAATGAACCCCTTGATTTCAAGAATTATTTAAGAATGGATAATGATACATTCAGCGATTTATTAGAATTAGTGAGAGGCAAGATTACAAAGGAGGATACGGTAATGAGAAATGTAATATCTGCAGAAGAAAGATTAACAGTCACCCTAAGGTTTTTAGCAACAGGAAACTTATATAAAGATCTTAAATTTAGTACCAGTATTTTACCTCAATCCTTAAGCCAAATAATTCCTGAAATCTGCTTAGCTATATATGAAGCCTTGCAAAAGGATTACCTGCATGTAAGTGAGATAAGGGCAAATATTTATTTAAAAATACATTTATTTTTTAAGTACCCATAGAAACTGAAACTCACTCATAAATAAAAGAAATCCTTAAAAACTAAAGAGTACGGTATAAACATTATAACAATAAACGAACTAGTCAATGCAACTGTACATATTGCGACAAATCTGTTTGTAAATTATCGTTGATAGTATAGGCATTGCTGGCTTCGGTATGCTGTATTTCAGAGAGCCGTTGTTGATCCGTAATTTTCTTGTGATGTCTGTAAAGGTGTGTGAGATGATTGGTAGCTGCTGGAATGCATAGGCAGTTGTATCGAATGAGATGTATTGTCACTACAGTTATATAAACGATTTTCACTTGGTACTTTAGTTAGGAAGTGTATCGTGGTAACTTCTGATAGTTTGTCAATTCGCCCATAAAGCATAACGTCTTGTATCAATTTTTCAGCTATGAATCTTTGCTGGTCGTCCATTCCTTTGAGCTGAAAAGCAAATCGTTTCCCTATCACGGTTATACTCATCATCCTCCTCTGGACTAAATCCAGTAATGCTACTTTTTTTGCTTCCAAAGAACTTTCTGCTTGTCTTGTTCTTTTTCGCGAAACTGAACTAGAAACTGTTGAACTCGAGGCTCCTGACACAGATCTACTTGCCTGCGGTGTAGTAACTGGAATCAGTACTGTAGACGTTCCTGAGCAGCTAGTAGGCGTATCGGGCGAAAGTAATGGTATTATAATAGTCTCTTCGTCGTTCTCCTCTCCTCGCTCAACGCTCTCTGCATCATTCTGAAATAAAATATAGTAAATATAATTCTGTATGTCTTATAATAAACACGTTTATTCTTTACATGCATACACAATACACATATACACATAAATATACCTCTATACTACATACAAGGAGGGACCTAAAAAAACCGGAATTATGTTCTGGAAGGTGGGTCCCTTGTAGTACAGGCTTTCCCCACTAGGTGAGTATTCTAGGGACCCATCTGCATCAGTGTGCCAGCTGGCGTTGTTGTGAGAGGCTGCGTTCGGCTCCAGTGAATTTTGTTTGAGACTCTTTCAACGCATTTGCCTATTTCGTGATGACTGATTTACACGAACAACCTGCGGCAGTGAAATTTTGTTTCCTGTTGGGCAAAAATGCGGCGGAAACGGTTGTTATGCTACAGACAGCTTACAAGGAAGCTGATCTGAGTAAAACACAAGTGTAAGAATGGTTTTCCCGTTTTAAACTAGGCGACATGTCGATTGACGATCAACCTCGTACCGGGCGTCCTTCGACCAGCCGAACTGAAGAAAATGTGGTAAGAATTAGTCAAGCTATCTTGGAAGACCGCCGTCGGACCATTGATGTACTTGTGGAGTTGACTGGGGTGTCGTGGAGTTCCTGTCAGCGGATTATATCGGAAGATTTGGGCATGAAACGAATTGCAGCAAAATTGGTGCCTCGCCTGCTCACACCTGAACAAAGAGGCAATCGCTTGGCTGCGTGCCGTGCTTTGAAAAAGCAGTTGGAGGCTGACCCTGATTTTTTCTCCAAAGTCGTAACTGGAGATGAATCTTGGTGCTACGGCTACGATCCCGAAACGAAACAGCAATCCAGTCAGCGGAAAGCTGCCACTTCCCCACGACTCAAAAAATCACGACAAGTGAAGTCGAACGTGAAAACAATGATCATCTGTTTCTTTGATGTGAGAGGGATTGTGCACTCGGAATTTGTTCCTCCAGGTCAAACGGTCAACCAAAGTTTTTATCTGGAAGTTTTGAGAAGGTTGCGTCAGGATCTGCGGAAGAAACGTCCCGATTTGTGGCAAACAGGTGACTGGTTCTTCCACTATGACAATGCACCTGCCCACACCGCGCTGAGTGTTCAACAGTTTTTGACTAAAAACGGCATGATACCCGTGCCCAACCCTCCATATTCACCCGATTTTGCCCCGTGCGACTTTTTTTGTTTCCCCGTATGAAAAAAGTCCTCTAAAGGAAACGTTTTGCCGATGTGGAAGAGGTGAAACAAAAAACAGCAGAAACACTAAAAGGCATCAAAATCGACGAGTTTAAAAACTGGTTTGAGCATTGGAAAAAAACGTCTCGATAGGTGTATTGCATCAAACGGAGAGTACTTTGAAGGTGACTGAAGTGTAAACATGTAAAAATAAATACATGATTTTTTTATAAATAAATGCCGGTTTTTTTGGGTCACCCCTCGTACACATACATTTTCTTTTTTTATAGGTACCTTCAACAGAGGAGCAATGGACACATATTGCAAATGGTTTTAGAAACCTATAGCAATTTGAAAATTGTTTAGGGGTGATGGATGGCAAGCATATCCTTATACGAAAACCAGCAAATAGTGGACCATATTATTACAACTACAAAAGCACATTTAGTGTGGTATTATTTACAATAGTTAATGCAAATTATGAATTCATATATGTTCATACTGGTACAAATGGACGTGTATCTGATGGCGGAATATGGTGTGGAACCAGTATTTACAAGTGTTTGATGTCAAAGAAATTGGGAATACCCAATCCTACTCAACTACCTCGAAATGATTCCGTATGTCTTGAACTTATTCCGTATGTCTTCATCGGAGATGAAGCATTTCCATTGATGGAAAATTTAATGAAACCATTTTCACAGAAACACATAAATCACGATGAAAAGAGTTTCAATTACTGATTGAGTAGAGCTCAAAGGGGAATACTTCTACAACCTATTGCAATTAGTGTTGAACGAATTGACACTGTAATACTAGCATGTTGTGCTTTACATAACTTTCTACGAAAAGCGTCAAAAGCAAAATACATTACAGAGTCATTCATAGACCATGAGGACCTCAATAGTGGCATTGTAATACCGGGAGAGTGGCGAAAAATTGGAAGCATGCCGAATTCAGAACGAACCAGAGTCAGAAATGCGACCTAGCTGCTAGAAATGTAAGAGACGTCTATAAATAATTTTACAACGGTCCTGGACAAGTAGAATTTCAAGAGCGAATGATAGAATAACAAAGTAATAATAATAAAATATAAAGAAATGTCCTTATAATAAATATGCAGTACTATAACTGACAACGTTTGTTTGCTGTACGTCTATTATCCCATTATCACCTATTGCCCTCATTTGTTCTTCCCTTTCTTCCACTTTCACTTTGGGCTGTGAAAAGCAACAGATCATAGTACCATAAAGTGGGTTGTATGTTAAACCTCGTCTGCTCCAGTACCCGTCCCCATAGATTCTTGTACCTGGAATAATATTAAATTAGACTTTAATAAGTGGGTGTCATAAATAGAAGATCCAAATATGAAATAATAGGTAATAAATAATAAAGTAATATTTAAATATTTGCACTTACCTTCTTCAGCTCTCTTCTAAATGCGGTACGCATATTAATTTTTTCTTGAGAACATCGATAGTAGCTTGTGCAATAATTTCCTTCAACTTATTTAAAAGGACTTCGTAACTAGCGTTTCGTTTTATTTTATTTGAATAATCCTTCAATTTAACATCCTACAAGCAACTATTTTGTCGGTACAGTTCTATACAATTTTCCCAGAAAGGTTTTATTATTTTTCCTATTCATTGCTAATAAATGAGATTTCCTCTTAAATTAAAAGAATAATTATTATTATTTATTTAGAGTATTTAATAAAATAAATCAAAGCATCTACTACCACCCCGAAATACGAGATTGCAATTGAAATATGTTATCTGCCATTGGTGCAATCCTCTACACGTTGCAGCCTGTCGTTCAATATACCGGTAGTACGACAGATTTTATGGCAGCGCCATACTGCCATCAAACACGACCGCGACATACGGCAGGTTGTACTGCAACGCTACACACGTTGCAATTATCAGTCAAACGGTCGACCGACTGCAATTGTACGACAGATTGTACACCCGATCGTTGCGTCTGTGGGCCGTTTTAGAAAATAATATGATATCTTCAATTGCAACCATTGCACTTATATTTCCTTTGTTGCCTTAAACAGGGGACACCAGAGAGAAAACCTGTCGTGTTACTGCAAACTATATAAGCATTCAATTCGTAATTAGCATTTATTATCCTAAAACAATTTGCAAATCCTGGAGAAAAGGCATTAGTTTTGCTGCACACTGTAATATTTATATGGACTGGTAACATAAATATTTAGAATTAGAAAGGAGAGCGTAACGAAAATGCAATATTTACTTTGCAACAACTAGCATAACATCTGTAGTTTATTAATTATTAGTTTGTTAAGCCCAACAAGTTTTCCCCATTTACATAGCTATTAAAAACACAGTACAATACACGTACAAACATATAACGTTATAACTAAACATAACTTTGCAGGTAATGAGTGGTGTGGTTTGCAACATTTTCACAGAGTACGGTATTAAGGTAAAGGACAAATATAAAAATGCATTTAATATAGATTTGTGTAAATTAATGTTTTATTTAACAAAATTGTTCTTGCCCTCTCACAATAAAAATCATATGAGGATCTAGTACCAATACGAGGAACATTGACGTGGATCTTAGACAGCATTTTTGGACAATCAATGCTGTTATGAATTAAACCGTGTATAAATTGTATTGATATTATAGCTCGTCGAGTTTCTAAATCTATAATATCAAATGTACACGATAAATCATGATGGTTTGAACTATGTGCAGGATGACCGCATCCTCTCGAAGCACAAGGTATTTCATGAATCGACGTTGAAACTTCTCTATTTCGATAACATAACAAGCATATGTTAGATAAGATACTACTTTACATTTAGATATATTTAAAGAAAGGCGATTTATCTGGCACCATTAAGTACTGCAGCCAAATCAGATTGAAATAGTTCTAATCAAATAATTCTATTCCAATAATTTCAGAAAATAGCTTACAATCTTCAACATGTAGAAATGCATGACTATTCACTACCTTTGACATATCATTTATAAATAAAACAAACAATAATGGTCCAAGGTTAGAGCCCCGGGGAACTCCTGAGATGGCTATGAAATCATGGGAACTGTAATTATTGTATTCTACATATTGTAGAGTTATTATGTTCGTTATTCGTTGTATTCTAGAAGATATGATTGAAATAATGCTGCAAGTGCATCAGAAAAACCAAAGATCCCAATTTACGAAAAAATATTTAATGGTTTACCTTGTCAAAGGCCCTACTCAAGACAGTATACACACAATGTAGTGTTGCACGTCTATTGCAAGAAATGTATTAATTGTTTCTTTTAAATTAATTAATTAAATTTATTAGACTTTTATTAAATTAATATTTATTACATTGTATACTTCAAAGGATGTCGTACGGGCATTAATAAATATTTTAAGGAGCTTTAGTAGCTATTGTTACTTTAGTATTTTATTGTTTAAGGTCTTTTAACTATAAATATATAATATTTACAAATTTTTTAGTTCTTCACTGATCCTAGTTTTTATTATACAGTGTACATAAAAACTAATGTAAAAGTGTCAATATCTACTCGTATGATAAGTTACAAAAAGAAGTTTCAAATCAAAGTTTTAGGCAGGAACTTAAGCTAGCAATATGAAATACCTTTAAATATACAGGTAGATTCATTAGTAAGGAGTGCATCAAGGTCACTTTTTTTAAACAGCATACCCTGTATATTTTTCCAGTTTTTGATACCATATTGCATTACAAATTCAACTGTAAAAACCACATGTTTTTAAGTTTATTCTTCTAAAGTTACAACCCCAAAAAAATAGATTAATAATAATTATTTGTTTAATTAGTACAAAAAATGGATGTTTTGGGACGAATCAGGAAAACGCGTTAGCGGACTCTGGCAACCTTATGAGTCCCAAAAACGCATGTTTTGGACGAATTAAACATACTATTTTTTCTCCAACCGCTTTTAACTAGCAAACTACGTGAGAGGAGTATTTAGAACAAACAACATGACGTTAAACTACTTTTTATATACTGCAATTCTAATACGGGTAAAAAGATTCAATTTGAATATTAAGATTTAATATATCATTAAGAAATGCCCACAAATGTATAAACATCACTCCCATTTCATCGAAAATTGGAAAAAATTTCAACAGGCGTCGTCTATTGATATATGCGTTTACCGTTAAATAAAAAGAGGTTAGGATTGGTGTTTCGCATTATTGGTATAAAAGAGAATGCTTTAGAGTACCGCGGAAAATAGTTCATACATAATCGCAGACTACTTTTTATTCTAGTACAAAAAATGATTACTTTTTGTATAGTTGCTATGGTAACCAATAACAGTTCCTAAATGGTCTACTTTTTATACAAAATAATTTGATATTATTGTGTCATATACGTGCGGTTAGAGAAAAAAATATTCATTATTTAACCACCATTGTCAAAGACTAAACGAAATATTTAAAAATGCTAGACTTAATTACATAGGTGCTCGAATTGCCTTCCTTCTTCTATTTGGCAGTATCCAACCATAGTATGAAAAGCTAATGTAACCTTCGCCACTTCTCATCTGATATCTATTTAGTTATAGCCTTTATTCGATTTCTGAGGTTATCCAGAATTTCTGGTTTTGTTTTGTATATTATACTTTTGCAGTATCCCCACAATAAATAATTTAAAGGTGACAAGTCTGGAGAGCGTGGTGGCCTCCCACTGATGCCTCTCCTTCCTATCTACCTGCTTTTAATTAAATAATTTCGAACGGCTACACTAAAATGTAGTGATCGTGCTGGTACCAATTGTTATCGCCATTAATTAATAAATTAAATAATTTATTAAATGTTATCGCCAATAGCATTTCTTATTACAGGAACTATTTTATTTTGCAATATGTTTAAATACTTTGATCCGCTTAAATTAAATAAAAACGAACTAATTGACAAATTGTAGCAATGTACAATAAAAACAGAGTATTGTTTGAGAATACAGTAACAACTATTTAATGGGAATACTTTTTAAAATACATTCTATAGTAATGAATGACAGTTTTACAGTTTTTTTATACAATTATTAAAAACAATATTTTAAGATATGAGAGTATTATACTCGGGATTATTTGCTCTAACTACTCTTACTCGAAATATCCGAACAATTGTGTACACCTAATTGGTTCACATAATACACATGTTTCTCTCAAGATAAAGGCTTCGTTAGAACATACTGCTACCATATCATGTGAATGTTTATATTTTACCTTAATAAATCCCTTTTGCACTAAGTTCCAAAAGAAAATGATGCCTAACATCTACATATATGTTTCGTGCGTCTATGACGTTGATTGTTATCAATTATTCTTTGTGCACTTTGATTATCATTAAAAAAATGATTGTCTTCTAGTTGTAGCAGTTCCTGCATAAAATTTCTTGCTTCTTTTGCAACATCACTTGATCCATCACTGGTTTCCTGGATTCCCAGTTAATTGTGTAATCACCAAACTTAACTACAAATCCTGTGTATGATTTTCTATCTGATACATCATTGTCTCAATTTGCATCAACAAAGGCTTGAAAATCTTTTCTACCAGTCTTTTTAAATGTCAAACCATAATTTGCTGTCCCTATAAGGTAACGTAGTCTCTTGTAGCAGTCATCCAATGATCTTCATTGTAGTAGAAATTAAACTGACTAAGTTGACTGCAAGCAAAGGCGATGCCTGGCCTTGTACAAATACTTAAATACATTAGAGTGCCCATCAGCTATTGGTATGGATATTTATTATTTATAGCAGCATATTGATTGAATTTGGTAAATTTTACTCATGGTGCTAGAGGTGTAGAAACAGTATTCGCTTCAGTCATACCAAAATATTCAATATTTCCTTGATGTACTTATTTACTTTGTGAAAATGTTAAAGTACCATTTTCTCTATCTCGAGTTATTTTCATTCTTAAACAATAATCGGTCCCAAATGCTTCACATCAAATTCAATTTTTAAATAATAAGTTTGTGCTTTTCATCTTTACAATTGATAAAGATAAAGAAATAATCTACATATAAAGCTATAGCAATAAAATAATTTTCAGTATTTTTTATATTATCGCATGGTTCCCATTTGGATTGTTAGTACCCAATTTTGGTTAGTAATGTATTAACTTTATACTTTAATATTCGATTCTCTACTAACTTGTTTTAAACCATAAATATTTTTTTTAAGTAAACATACCTTATTTGTGCCAATTGTAAAACCCATTGGCTGCTCCATATAGATTTTCTCTTCTAGTTCCCCATGCAAAAAGCAGTAGTTACATCTGCATCGTCCATTTCACATTCATTTGCTATAGCTAGTAACATGTGTAAAGTGGAATTCTTAACTACTGACTAAAACATCTCCATAAAATCTACTCCAGGTTGTTGGCTAAAGCCTCTGGCTACTAAACGTGCCTTAAACCTGTCAAAATTACCTGAGGTAAATTACCTCGCTTAAATTTGTAAACCTATGTTACCAACAAAATGGGGACTGCTTATTGGGAAACGGTAACAACCTTTAACCGCAGTTAAATCTGTCGGCTGCCAGCTAACTAGTGGGAGGTCGTGGGTCTCACTAAAGGTCTTCTGTAATGGGCGCCAAGAATCGTCTAAGATAGCTACAGTATTGACCGACAAAATCTGAAAAGAACAACACATTTGCGACTACTACCAATGTGGTCGACTTTTCCCAATAATGACTCCTCGATTGCTGAAAATATAAACTCCAAATACCACACATATAAATAATAGATCTTCAAGTAAGTTATGTACAGTGCTTTATTATTAATTAATTCAAATTATCAAATTATTTAATGTGAAATAACCTTGGCAAAAATTGAATAGCAGTTATTGAATGCTATACACAAATTGCAAGGGGAAAAAGATTAATGCGAGCGCGATTACTTACTCTAAAGTTGATTTAAAGTCACAAAAGCAATAAGCAAAGGGCACGGTAAATTTAACACGTCTACAGGTACCAATCAGATTGCGCAATCATCAGCTCCAGTAGTGAGCTATTCATCTATTACGGAGCAAAGACTTACGTACACACTCGCAAATAGTCTTGACAATATCATACAATAAATGGTATGCGATAGAATTATAAATATGCAGCAGATATCTAGTAATGAGTGCTACACGCACACTGGTGAAAAACCATTTAACACAAATTCATAATATACAAATATACATAAATGTTTTATATACAATAAAGAGTTGTCAAACGTTATTGTTGTTGTATCCAGTTGCTAAATTATAACCAACTCACGATACGGTGTCTGTTCTTAGAGCTGAAGTGGAACGTCTCCAAAGCTTGAACGTAACGTGATCCCGACAACAGCAACCAAGTCCGTGTAACGGTCTTGTACCAATCCAAACATTCAACGTATACTTGTTATACAGCAAGTAAAAACCCAAGATAAAAAAAAGTCTGTAACAAATAAATCGAAATAACAGAATGACCATCACAACACTTTATAAATACCTTCGATGGAAGTTGACCTTAAGAGAGATTTATATCGCCTCCATATAACGACGATTATACATAAAAACCTATCGAAAGAATTAAGTATAAGAAACTGAATGCTAGAAAAGTTAATCAATAAACTTACGAAAAGGTGTGCTTCCATAACCTCAAAAGAACAAGTGGAAATATATCCCATAAACGGCTTCCAATAAACTAAATCGGAAAACTAACGCCACAATCAATCATCAAATCTGCACTAAGGCAATTCCCATAACTCAACATAAAAGGAAAAGATTAATTAGACGGCGATGTCCACGAAAAGGTTCTTCAAGGAACTTCTAGCTTCACAAGCGGATCAAACAAGAGTGACAATCTCTTATCGAACAGGAAATAGTTCCACAACAAAACGGCAACTACAAGGAGAGAAAATGCAAAAATCCCTAAACGCTATACAACTTAATATAAAATACAAAGCTATACAGGGTGCTACGAAATTAGCACGTAACAAATCCCCCCCTCACCAAAAGAAAATCGAACACGGAGAGATTTTCTCCAAATCAGAAGGTACTATACGAAAGCAAATACTTGCCAGTGCAAAACAAGAGAGGAAAAGGCATAAGGCCAAGATACGACGAAAAGCCAAAAGGGCAAAAAGGTAAAAACCACAAACCAACCCAAAAATATGTACACAATTTACTAGTTGAAAAGACAGCTAATAAATTTGCCAAAGACCAATAGGAGAGTGTTCAAGTGGTAGCAGTAATAGGAGTATACATTCAATACCAACCACGGTCGCATGCCGAAATGGAAGGGCTGCGTCGTCCGTTATGACCACCAATGGTCCAAAGCACAATTAGTAGCAACGTATCTCCTAAGACTGTAATCACATAAACCCTGTTCACCAAAGTTCATAGCAAGTACCCCTCCCCAAAAGAAAACCCTCACAAAAGGACAACACAACCTTGGACAAAGGCGCCAAGAAGCCAAAAACCAAACCAACCCACAACAACCAATTTACTAACTGAAACGACACTTAATAAATCTGTCAAGATTGTCAGGAGAGTGTTGCGTAGGTAACAGCAATTAAAGAGTACATTCAGTACTGGCCACGGTCGCAGCAGATGGAAGTGCACGCGTCGCCCGTTATAGCCTAAGGCCCAAAACACAACCAGTAGCAACATACCTTTAAAGGCTGTAGCCAACCCAAACCTGATCACCAACAAATCTGAACAAGTTGACCCACCCCAAGAGAAAGAAACCCCACCTAAAAACTAATAAAAACCAACCCCCCCACAAAGCCAACGGACACAACCCACAAACCCTAACACAAAAGACAAGACAAACTACGCCAAGGTAGCTCTCCTGCAGCACAGGTTCGCGCCAACGGCAATAGTCACATCACGGTACAGACGTCAATAGAAGCACAATTAGAAAGGGTGAATAGAACAACCACCCTTGCTTCGAAAGGAATGCCCGAGAGTAAACCTTCCTCGGCAAGGAGTTGAACCACCCCCCAAACTAACGGCCAGGTGTCAATCTAACACAAAGGGCATTAGATCAACGAAAGGAAAAAGAAGAATATAGGATAGAAGATAGCAAAGCGGAAAAGCTAAAGGCGAAAAAGGGACATTCACACACAATTACACAGCAAGACACAAAAGAGTACTAGCACAGATAGCAAGATAAAAGATAGAGAAGGAACACAATACCTAGATGGAAAAGGTCGAGTAGTATGCCCGGAAAAGTAAAAGTGGACATACCCCCACACAAGTGCCAACCAAAACACACCCAACCAACCACCCAAAAAAAAAGGTTACACAAAATTGAAAACCCAACAAACCGCAAAATCTAACGATAGCTATATGGGATATAAAATATTGTGAAACGATGTACATGGATCGATGACGTCGACGACTAGCAGTAGGGGAATCAAGATGAAAACGATCCCAAAAAGCGGCCCACCAAAACGCCCTACCAACCTACCCAAAAAAAAGAGACCTAAGAATCGATGTCATCAGATAAGGCGTTGTTAGGCTTTAAATCTTTGACGTGCCAATTGCCAAGAAGAGTCCCATCAGGGTCTTTAAGTTGGTACACAAATCTGGATAACTTTTTGTGTATAATAAACGGACCAATAAACTTGGGTGCAAGTTTCGAAGTAAAATGTTTCGAAGCGTCAGAAAGTACGAAGTTTTTACGCCAAACAGATTGACCAGGTTTGTATTCAACGGGTCGTTTGCGAAGATCATAACGAGCTTTAGCTTTTTCGTAGGCTTGTTGTAATTTCTTTTTAATACTACCATATAGTTTTTGTAACGCATGACCACGTGTGGTTAAATCATCGGTACGTTGGAACTGCAAATTGTCATTAGGTTGAGAATTTACAATATGAGAAGTACCATGCTGAACCATTTCACGGCCAAAATTAATAAAATATGGCGTATAACCAGTAACATCATGCTTTGCGGTACGCATAGCGCAAGCAACATGAGGTAAATATTTATCCCAGTCACGCTGATCTTCTTGAACGTAGGCTGTGAGCATGCATTTTAAAACTTGGTTCACACGTTCAGCAGGATTAGCTTGAGGATGGTAGTTAGCTGTAAAAGAAATCTTGCATTTGTACGAATTCATCAATTCAGAGAATTCCTTACTACGAAATTGAACTCCGTTATCACATATAACGCGTTTGGGTACCCCCAACATAAGAAACACATGTTCTTCTTGATATGCCGAGATACAAGTTTGGCTGTAGCGCTTCTCAAAGGAAACAGTAGCGAAAACTTCGAAAAACAATCTGCAATAGTTAAGATGTAAGTATATCCACGCTTCGAGCGAGGTAAAGGTCCAACTAAATCTAGACAGATGACTTCCCACGGCTTAGAAATTAAGGTATGGCCACCCATAAAACCAGGAGAAGCTTGACGGAGAGGCTTGATACGATTGCAAGTTTCACAACGTCGAACATAATTAGCGATGTCATGGCGCATCTTCGGCCAGTAGTAATAACGAGCTACACGGTGAAAAGTTTTACTTACGCCTGCATGACAAGCGGTCGTAGAATCATGACATTGTCGTAGTACTTCATTTCTTCTAGCTTTAGGTAAGACAATCTTCCAAGAATCTTCTTCAGAAGTCAAATCAGGAAAACGAGTGGGAACATACTTAAATAATCGATGGTTGTCAATACGCCAGGAAGAATAATCATTTGGGCGGTTCTCCACAAAATCGCACATTCGTGCATACCAACGATCTTCAGTTGCAACATCTTTGGTAACTTCAATAACATTAACATTGGCCACGGCACGGGAAAGAGCATCAGGTACAATATTTTCTTTACCCTTGCGATGAACCACATCAAAATCATATTGTTGGAGTCTGATGGCCCAACGAGCGATACGTCCGATAGGATCTTTGATACTATGGATCCACTTCAAACTATAACAGTCGGTCATGACAGTAAATTTCGTTCCCTCGATATAGGGTCGGAGTTTCTCGATGGCAAAGAGTACAGCTAAGCACTCACGTTCCACAGCACTAAATTTCTTTTCATGTTTATTCAGAGAGCGACTGATGTAACAAATTACTTTTTCACCATCAGGGCAGTACTGGGTTAACACAGCAGATATTCCATAGCCTGAAGCATCTGTTTGGATGACGAAAGGAAGATTAAAATCAGGGCACGATAAAATCGGAGCTGATACCAAACAATCTTTAATTGTATCGAAGGCTGTCTGACAGTCAGGAGTCCACTGAAACTTTTTGTTCTTCTTAAGTAAATTAGTCAAAGGTGCAACAACGCTAGAAAAATCAGGAACAAAACGTCGATAGTATGACGCCATACCAAGAATTCTTCGTACCTCGGTGACAGTAGTAGGTATAGGTATCTTTAAAATGGCTTCAATCTTCTCAGGATCGACAAGAAGTCCTTGCGAGTTTACAATGTACCCTAAATAACGTAGCTCAGGTTTACAGAAATGACATTTCTCTTTGTTAAGAGTAAGACCAGCTCTATGTAAACGGTTGATGACCTCTTTTAATACTTGAAGGTGTTTTTCAAAAGTAGGAGTACAGATTATTACGTCATCAAGATAACTGAAAACAAAAGGTTCAAGATCAGCACCAATCACACGATCAATCAAACGCTGCCAGGTGGCGGGAGCAGTGTGAAGTCCAAACGGCATTCTCCGGAACTGAAAAAGTCCACGATTAGGGACAGTAAAAGCGGTGTACGGCTTGCTGTCTTCTGACATCTTGATTTGCCAATAAGCTGACTTTATGTCAAGAGTAGTCAAATAACGACCATCACGAAGTTTATCGAGAGTACTACTGATGTACGGAAGAGGATAAGCATCCGGTTGACTAACTTTATTAAGTTTACGATAGTCCACAGCAAATCGGTAGGTATTATCTTTCTTCTTTATCATCACGATAGGCGAAGACCATGCTGAAGTAGAAGGCTCCACAATACCTTCAGTTAACATCTTGTCAAGTTCACGATCAACAACTTTTTGAAGTGCGGGCGAGATAGGATAGTAACGCTGCTTAATCGGAGGTGAATTGGTATTGATAACATGTTCCACCAAAGGAGTACAGCCGATGTTGCTACCCATATTACCAAAAGCATCTTCGATGACATGATCCAATTCTTCTTTCTGAGAAATAGTTAAATGTTCAACGGAGTGAAGAGCAGTAATTACTTCTGTACAAACGACGTTAGAAAATTTCCATTCCCCATGACGAAGATCAGGCACAATTTGCATGCGCTTCCAAAAGTCAGCACCTAAAATAAGAAGTTGAGGCAAAGAAGGAACGACAACAACATCTAGAGTCCGAATACGGTCACGAAGTTGAATAGGTAGAGAGACAGTACCTAGACTTGAACAAGAACTACCATCAGCAATAGTGCAACTTGGGCGATCAGCAACGTTAAGCTTGCAAAAATTCTTCAAAACATCCCAGCCTGGTTGACCTAGAAAAGTTCTGCTGGCTCCGGAATCTAATAATCCTAAAAAGGGCTTATCAAAAATCTTAACCTGCAAATAAGGTCGCTCGTCATTATTAACACTATTTAAAATAAAATCAAGAATGGCTTTCTGCTTTGTTGGTAATTCAGAATTAAAATTGGTATTGGCCACAGTAGGTGGAGTTGAGCACGCTAGTTGGCCTCCTAACGTCTCGTGTACAAGTTTCCCGAACACTGAGGACAAGTCTTCGTAGTGAAGTTCGGCTTCCCACAACGATAACAATGCATCTTCTTGGGTGAAGTACAGGTAGATGAAAGGTGTCCCTGTTGTCCACAATTCCAACAATTAGTATTCGGACGAACAGCATTAACGGTAGCAACTTCTGTGTCACAAGTTGATACAGGAGATTTATCTTCAATGGTAGACAAACGAGTCCTATGAGGTTTACGGTAGGCTAGGTCAGGTTCTAGCAAATAATGAGAAGGTCCAGGTGGTTGACGATATTTAGATGAACGTACTTGAGCGTCTTCTAAAAACTTGCATAATCTAGTTAATTCTGCAACAGACGGGACAGAATGTAAAGCCAGTTGCGTCTGAAAATATGGCTGAAGGTTGTTGCGAATATAGCCAACTCGCTGAAGTTCAGGTAGACTGACACTTAATCTTCTAAAAAGATTCTCCATCACAGCAATGTAGACGATGACGGATTCTTCTACACCTTGAAAACGTCCACGTATTTCATTCCAAAGAGCCATATCATAATCACATGGAAGAAAAGCGTTGCGTAGAGCAATAACAAGTTCATCCCATGACTTAAGCGTATCTCGGACTGAACGGAACCAAACAAGAGCTTTATCGGTGAACAATTCGATGGCAGCTGTAAATAATTGTTCTTTAGTAATGCCACGGGCTAACCGTAACTCTTCTACACGTTCTAGAAAACAAGAAAGACCAGAGTCTCCATTAAACTGCAAGTTCCATTTGTGGATGGCTAAGTAATTAGAACTTCCCCTATAAGGCTGAAAAGAAGTAATATGTCTTCCAGCATTAGTACTGCTATCTGGAATCGGATGTCCAGTTACTGCAAAAGGATCTAAATTCTGAAAAGGAATAAAATTTGCAGTAGATTGTGCATTCCCAAAGGCAATAGGTGGTTGACTAAATTGAACCGTTGAAGTAACAGGTGCACGAGAAAAGAATAAATCTTGATCACTCACAGGTACAGTAGAAATAATAGGTTGAGTTGTGGGTGGCTGTGAAAGATTTGTTCCACTAACTTCATCATCGACAAAGGAGATCAAATCTTCATCAGGTTGAAACTGCGATTCAGGAACAACTCGAAGAGGATGTCCTAAAAGTTTAACTTCAAGCTCTTCTGATAGCCTAAAATGTTGCTTAATTAAACGACTTCTTTCATGTTGTAATTCAGCATCACTCTGATTTATTCTAGATAAACGACCATAAACATGAAGTAAACGTGCTTTAATCTTGCGGTATTCTGTGTCACGAATAGGAACTATCAAATTATTTACTTGATGAGAAAGTACCATTAATTTTTCATTACATGTAATTAACTCTTCATTAATGTCCACATCTACAGCAGAAATATTCAACCCGCAGGTTTTCTCAGTATCTAGGGCTGCACGAAGCAAACGCCTCTTATCGTGTACAGTACCCTCAAGGGCAATACCACGGATTCCTAGTTCATAATTAATTTCGTCGATTAATAGTCTGTCAGTCTCCATACTGATCCACGACATATAACAACAATTAATAAGAAGTAAATATTTACAAGAAAAATAATCAAAGGCAAATAATAAATAGCCTTAACCCAAAATAATAAGGTAACCAATAAATGCACAGGTAAATAATTAAATTACCCAAAAGTAACAAACCTATAAATAATATAAACTCAAGGTTAGGCAACCCAAACTACACCTATAATATATATATTCAGTAACCTTCAACACAAATAAACCTTATAAGAAATTGATAATAAAATAATCCACTAAAACTATAATAAATTAATCAAATAGTATATCAATACTAAATCTACAAATGATTCAACAAAGAATTCAACGACAAAGATTTCAGGAACCAAAAATAAGTTGCTTGTAAATTGAGAGCCAAAATTCCAGTTGGCTCTGCACGTTGTATGCCAAAATAACAGTTGACCCTGCACGTAGTGTGTCAAAATTAGAGTCGGCCCTACACGTAGGGTGCCAAAATAAGAGTTGGCCCCACGTTGGGCGCCAAAATAAGAGTTGTTACCAACAAAATGGGGACTGCTTATTGGGAAACGGTAACAACCTTTAACCGCAGTTAAATCTGTCGGCTGCCAGCTAACTAGTGGGAGGTCGTGGGTCTCACTAAAGGTCTTCTGTAATGGGCGCCAAGAATCGTCTAAGATAGCTACAGTATTGACCGACAAAATCTGAAAAGAACAACACATTTGCGACTACTACCAATGTGGTCGACTTTTCCCAATAATGACTCCTCGATTGCTGAAAATATAAACTCCAAATACCACACATATAAATAATAGATCTTCAAGTAAGTTATGTACAGTGCTTTATTATTAATTAATTCAAATTATCAAATTATTTAATGTGAAATAACCTTGGCAAAAATTGAATAGCAGTTATTGAATGCTATACACAAATTGCAAGGGGAAAAAGATTAATGCGAGCGCGATTACTTACTCTAAAGTTGATTTAAAGTCACAAAAGCAATAAGCAAAGGGCACGGTAAATTTAACACGTCTACAGGTACCAATCAGATTGCGCAATCATCAGCTCCAGTAGTGAGCTATTCATCTATTACGGAGCAAAGACTTACGTACACACTCGCAAATAGTCTTGACAATATCATACAATAAATGGTATGCGATAGAATTATAAATATGCAGCAGATATCTAGTAATGAGTGCTACACGCACACTGGTGAAAAACCATTTAACACAAATTCATAATATACAAATATACATAAATGTTTTATATACAATAAAGAGTTGTCAAACGTTATTGTTGTTGTATCCAGTTGCTAAATTATAACCAACTCACGATACGGTGTCTGTTCTTAGAGCTGAAGTGGAACGTCTCCAAAGCTTGAACGTAACGTGATCCCGACAACAGCAACCAAGTCCGTGTAACGGTCTTGTACCAATCCAAACATTCAACGTATACTTGTTATACAGCAAGTAAAAACCCAAGATAAAAAAAAGTCTGTAACAAATAAATCGAAATAACAGAATGACCATCACAACACTTTATAAATACCTTCGATGGAAGTTGACCTTAAGAGAGATTTATATCGCCTCCATATAACGACGATTATACATAAAAACCTATCGAAAGAATTAAGTATAAGAAACTGAATGCTAGAAAAGTTAATCAATAAACTTAAGAAAAGGTGTGCTTCCATAACCTCAAAAGAACAAGTGGAAATATATCCCATAAACGGCTTCCAATAAACTAAATCGGAAAACTAACGCCACAATCAATCATCAAATCTGCACTAAGGCAATTCCCATAACTCAACATAAAAGGAAAAGATTAATTAGACGGCGATGTCCACGAAAAGGTTCTTCAAGGAACTTCTAGCTTCACAAGCGGATCAAACAAGAGTGACAATCTCTTATCGAACAGGAAATAGTTCCACAACAAAACGGCAACTACAAGGAGAGAAAATGCAAAAATCCCTAAACGCTATACAACTTAATATAAAATACAAAGCTATACAGGGTGCTACGAAATTAGCACGTAACACCTATTTCGATTCTATGATATTTTGTTCTTTTGGACTATCAACTAGTTCCCATACCTTATTGGTACCATACTTTGGTATTCTGCTTTCATAGCCCCAATCCAATTACTTCGGTGATTACTTGATACTGCTTCATTTAGAGGTTAACTGCATCGAAGGCCAAAGAAGAAAAAGAAGTTTTGTAATCATCCATCCACTTTGGTCTATTACCTTGAGGTATACACCTTGTACCTTGAGTATCTCTGACTGGCTTTTGAGCATTTTCTTCAGTTACATCTTGCTCATCTTCTTCTACCGATTCATCGATAATATCAATACTATCTTCAGCTACATCTTCTTTTAATTTAGATGATTTGTCAACACTAGACTCTTCATTTTGATTTTTACTTGCAGTATCTCGAATAGGTATTTCTAAAGTAATAACATTATCAACAGGATTAAAAATTTCATTCTTTATTGATTTTTTACGGTTGATTGTTGCTAACTGCTGGTCGATTTTGTCTTCGATAAACATAACATTTCGAGATTTAATAACTTTCCCAAATTTCTTGGATTAGCTAGTATGTAGCCTTTGGAATGTTCACAGTAACCAACCATAGTATATTCAGTAGATTTGGAATCTAACATTCTACGATTTTCATCTTGGACAAGCGAGTAAGCTTTACTCTCAAAAACTCGTAAATTACTCGGACTTCTGTTCTTCAAATAGACTTCTGTCGTGATGGCTTTACCCTAGTAACGCTTATTTAAACCAGAATCTTGTAACATGGTTCTCATTTTCTCAACAAGCGTTCTTTGACATGTTTAAACGTTCTGAAACACCATTTTGTGGGATTGTGGTGAATGTTTGATTGTTGCTTCATGAATAATACCATGATTTTGAGGAAACTCTTAAAAATCTTGCTGCAATATTCTCTACCATTTTCGCTTCCAAATTTCTTAATTTTTAAATCTATCCGATTTTCTATCATTATTTTAAATTCTTTAAATGCATTAAATGATTGAACCTTTGATTTTAACAAATAACAAAAAGTATTTCTGAAGTAATCATCTGTAAAAGTTATAAAATAACGCTCCTCCCCAAGTTGACATTGACATGAGGCCTCATACATCAGAATGAATTAATTTCAAATGTTGCTCTGCTCGTTTAGATTCACCCTTTGAGCCCACTGAGGCGCTTTGAAGCCTGTGTAGAGTCCACAGGAGAGCATTTTGAATATTTGCTTTAAGTTTAAGATAAGTTATACAATTTATAACATATTTCTTCAACCCGTAAATGCACATAAGATAATTAAGTATGCCATACTACCGTATGCAGAATAAAATAAAGAATACATTTTAGTGAAAAAAACAGAGAGTGCAATTTTAAAAAGTGCTTTTAAACGTTGCTATGCAACCAACGTTTAAGGGTGTTTTCTGAAGGACCATTTTGAGTTTTTCACAATAGTTTTTGGTTGATTTCTTTATCTTTTCAAATAAGGGAGGTATGGAGTGTAAAGAGCATTTTGGGACACCCGGTATACCCCATCAATTGCTGTTGCTGTAACTTTACAGTCACCTTTAACACTGCATTTTTCGTAAATACTACATTTTTCTTCAGTAAATGTTGCAGTTAACCCCTTTTCAGTCATTTAATGAACTGATAAATTTGCAGCAATGCCTGTTACATACATCACATCAGTAACTACTCTTTCTTGGTCATCTTTTAATCTGACTTTAACATTACCTATTCCAGTGATTTGTAAAATCTGGTTAATTGCAACAGTGATTTGTCATTTGGGCTTAAATCAGTGCACCAATCTTTATGATTGCTTATATGGGAACTGCATGCAGAATCTACATACCAATCATTGTCACTAAATGACCCGGGAGTCATGACAGACGTTAGCAGTAACTTTCTTTGAAAATTATGTTTTTGGGTTGATGGTACACTCATTTTATTTGCTTTTTGCTTCTGCCATTTATGGCATTTAGGTCTAATTAGGTCTAAAGGTGACCTTTCATATACGTTGGTACCTTCTTCTTTGTTTACTTTGATTCTGTATTCTTCACTACAAGAGCCGTTACTATTTCACTTGTTATACCTGCAACTTCATTATTTCTGTAGTTTTCTTGAAGTAAGCGTGTCTTCACCATCTCACTTGTTACTGACATATTTGTAGCCGCAATAGCCATGACTAAAGAATCGTAGTCAGCTGGTAAACCACCAAGAAGTAGCATTCCAACTTCTTTGTCATTCACTATAAGCCCAATAACTGAAAGTTGTTGAACTAGAGACATCAATCCATTTACGTACTCACCCATTGTATTATAGTCTTCATATTGTCTTTAAAGTTGTTTCTACGAAGATAAGTTTAAATCGTTTAAACCGCTGGTACAAAACAAATAAGATAAGCATTAACACTGTAAAATAATCAAATTTAGGAGAGGAGGAAAATTCAGAAGAATGGAAGAATGCTTCCAATACATTCACATTTCATCTAGCTGATACGAAAAGCATCGAAGAGGAGATTTTAGAAAAATTTGAAGGAGTAACAAATCGAGCAATAGACGAATATATGGAAATTAGAGAGGAATAGAACATGAGGTTTGTAGTAGAAAGATATACAGATGGCCCATTGTATATCTTCGTGTGTGCGTTCGCATCTCATGTGTGGAAAGTCGCTCATCAAAAAGACCGTCATCTTATTACATGTACCAGCGTTCATGAATACCACAACCTTATATGCAACAAAGTACACTTTCACTTCCCCGAAAATGACTGTTTATGCCGCTGCAGGCAGATACCATTTTTTAAACTGTGAAATAAGACAAAACCAATCTTTAGTACAAATTATTAACCATATGTATGTAGTGATTTCTGAAAAAAAATTGCATTTTTTTTGTTTTAACTGTTCATGTGTACAGTTAATAAACTCTGTATAAAGATAAGAACAATGGATACTTGTATGAACATCAAATAAAAAAAACATGAATAAATTCAAACACAGATTTTTATTTTTATTGCGGCTAAAACGCAAATCAAAATTCAAAATAAACACACAACACAAGTTGTTAACCAAAAGAAATTCAAAATTAGGAAAATCTTCCTAGAGTTTGCTCAAGTGCTTTAGGTCTTAGTTACAACCTGATAATGGGGGTTAAAACTGGTATCTACGTCAACAAACTAAAATAAATTAAATTTATCAGTCAATAAAATAATTATTTACACATATTAAATGAATTTATTAAACTAAATTGAATTATCTTTGACAATCCAACTCGAAAATTTTTAACCAATCAAATTACAGAATTTTTCAAATTGAGACCAATGAAATTAGTTTTATAGTGACAATCCAACTCGAAAATTTTTAACCAATCAAATTACAGAATTTTTCAAATTGGGACCAATGAAATTAGTTTTATAGTGAAAAAACCACTAGTGGTTTTTTCACTAAGAAAAAACCACTTGTCAAAATGAAATGTCAAATTTAATTAAATTAATATTAACTACACACGCTAAATAAAAATTTGCTCGGTGGATTGTCTAGCCGAATACAACTCGTGGTCTAATTTTTTCTTGCAAAATTTATCTTTTAAGACATTCGTAGCTTTTGCTTTTGGAAAATTACACTCGTCTCCTTCGTCGACTCGTGTAATTTTCGTTGCAAAGCTACTCATATCTGAAACGACAAATTTTGTCGGAAAAAATCAGACCACTTGTGATATTATTTATGATAATAAACCAATTCAAAATTGTTTAATTGTTATATATTTGTTATTTAAAAACAATCCAAAATGATCAAAATCAAATTCTAGATTTAAATAAAAATTGTCTTAGTTATAGTTAGTATAGTCCTTTATACGATATGAACAAAAATCTTTCACTTTCGAAATACCTTACATATAATCGTCTGGATCCTTTTAAAATCTTTTGTTAAATTATTCCAATTGCATTGTTGGTAATACAGACTGCTTCCAATAGTCAGCTGATCGATCTTCCAAATAAATCGATTTTTCAAACCAATAAATAAATCTTCATTGTATTGTTTATAATAATATTTACAATCCCAAATAATTGTTCTAAATGTGGCAATATTTATTCTTTATTTTATAAACAGGTAACTATTCCATAAATACTTTGTTTACATTCGACGTATGTTTATCAAAACATATAGTTATAACTTAACCTTACTTTATTTTTAGATAATCTTATACGAATCGACGTGGATTTTTCAAATACGTTTTGTCGACTGAATTTGTTAATTTTTTCTGGCCTTTTTATGTTTTACCAAAATAATTGAAACACAACATAAATTTTCAAAACAAAAACGCATTAATGTTTTATCATGACGTCACTATAAAAAAACCTGTGTTTATAATTAGCATTAATCTTAAATCTAAAAGGACAGAAATGCAGCTGGAAAAATAACGATTAAAACAACATCAGACACTCATAGTCTAAAATCAACATTAACTGAGAAAATTAACAAGAACGACCAACGGTCATACAATCTCATTAACGCTTAATTACAAATAAAACTCATTAAACCCAGCTAACCTTTACAAGAAATGAACACATAGCTACACTAGGCAACTCATACATATATAATTTACATAGGAAAATATTTTACAATAAAAGAAAAACTAAAATAAAAATCCGTTTACATGATTCCAATATCTGGAAAGTGACCCCCGGTTTGTCACAGATCACTATTCAACGACCAAATAAGTTTTTGTGTTTATAAACATGATTTGGAGGAAGATAATATACTGTACTAATAGGTCGTTAAAATTCATTAATCGCAATATTTTTGTATTAAGATTTTATGCGATTTGAATGTATATTTTTTCATTCCCGTGGCATGTCTTTTGCCTAGTTAAACATAAAGTACAGTTTATATTTTTTAAAGTTGTGCATTTTAAATTCATTTTGTGTATCAGTTATATTCACAAATGTCGGGTTTTTCCAAAGTGTTAAGTAAATTCAGTTTATATATTTTCCAGTGATTAAGATTTAAGTTCAAAAATTGTCTTTGGTAGGTTGCTTCATTCCCGTGCGCATTGTATAGAAGCCTATTAACGTCGCAGGTGTTTTATCATTTTTGCTATGTACGTGTCGAAAATGTTGTTAATATGTTTTTAAATCAGTTAGAGAGTTAGACCATCAATTGTGCGTGTGAATTTGTAAGTAGAACTTCGAACAGCTATCAACTTGCATCAAACATGTGTAATGGAACTTTCATTCCCGTGGTAGATTTTTTTCCAAGAAAAACATATTTTTCATTACAAATTTTAATTAATTACCACTTCAAATAAATTTGTCTCTTATTAGATGTTTAAAAAATACTGCATTTGATTATAAGCTGCATTGTTTTGTGAAATTGTATATAATTTTTCATTCCCGTGTACTTTATTCCCGTGTCATTTATGTTCTACGGGAATAAACGATGATACAGGGGAATGATCGTATGTAACCTACAGAATTAAATAGTATTATTTTTTCAGAAAAAGTTTAAAGCATCAGGAGAGGAACAACTTCAGAAAAAAAGAGAAAGAAAAAAGAGAAACGAAAAAAGATTTGAAAAACAGTGATAATATGTATCTTTTGCCAAAGAATATTTTTTTAGTTTTATTTTAACAGTTTATTAGGAGATTTTTTATTTTTATATTTTATATTTTTCAATAAATAAATTTGATAAGCTGTCTCATTTTCATTGCCACCATACTTCATAGGTCATTCCTGCGTGCCTCTGTTTTGAAAAATGGTAAACAATTCAGTATTCCAGTTCGTTTTTTAACGTTTTTTGGTGTTATGTCGAAAATGACCTCAAAAGGTATCAAATACCATAATTTTAATTTTCGAAATAAAACAAAAACTTTTGTCCAAGAATTACCTCTGAAAGAGTCACTTTGTAGATATTCACCCATACAAGATCCTATACAAATATCAACATAAATGAAATCAAATTATACTCAAACTTGTCTAGCATACAGTCCTCCAAGTGCTTGTATTCAAACAACGGTGAAAAATGTTCTATTAAAATCAAAATTTAAAAATCCTTTAATTACAGGAATTAGTAAGTTAAATGTACTATTAGAGACAACATAATAATGACCTATTTTACATATTTCTAGTGAAATATAATCCCGAAACTGGTTTAGCTTACTAGGATAATGAAAACACTATCTGCGGTCCCATCATCGGCACATCAAATTTAAGAAAAGATAAAAAATCTTCTAATGAAATGGACAAGCTATCCTATACATGGGTTACATACATCATGTTTTAGTACAAAATAATACTTAAAATAAATCCTTTTTGATAAAGTTAGGTTAAATATTGTCGGCACTTATCATGGTCCTATTTTTAATATTTTTACTTGATAAAACTATCTATAATCAAGCATGTAGTCTTTAGCATGAATAATACTATTGTCCTAGCATGTAAATCCTTTCATTTGTTGCATGAATAATTATATAAATGGTATCTGGCTAAACCCGATACCTATCGTAGCCTATTGATTATTTTTAATACGTCGTAAGCTACTGAAATTTTCAAATAGATGATCCATATCATCGCAATATTTATGTATTGTATGTTATGTTTATTATATAGTTTAATTAATTCATTATATAAATGTATCTATCTGTTATCTGCAACTGTTGATGCGAAATAAAACGTATTATTTAATAAAACATGATGGATCCACGTTCAAACAAATCTTGGCAAGTGCACGTTGGTCTCGATTAACATCAGTGTCAGTCCCCAATACACAGTTTCATAAACCATCCATGATTAAAGATATTTTCATCAAGAATTTCTAATGATTATAATTCTTAGTACCATCTAGTTTCATTAATATTGTTCCTGCACGTCCAATGTAAATTGGAGATTGAGTTGTTGTTGATGTCATAGCCGCAGTTATCGCGTGGGTTGTGGTTGATGTACTGGTGGTTGTCAATAAATTTGTAGTAAACATTGTGTCCAAGAAACACAAAAAAAACAGTCCACACAAAGACCAATATCTATTTCACAAAACTTGAAAGTTCTAGACTGATTTAATTTTAATCAACTAATATATTAAAAGAACTGCACTTTGAGTCCGGAACGTAATAAATTGTAGCAATGTACAATAAAAACAGAGTATTGCTTGAGAATTCAAATACAACTATTTAATGGGAATACTGGTAATTAACGCAAGAAATGTTAAGCGTTTAAATTCTCGTTTATTCCTTTTTTAATCAAATTTATAAAAAGGAACAGAATGACATTTTTACCCAAATTGAAACACTCGAAAAAATCACACACGAAACAAGGCCCCGCGTTGAAGCCAGTGAAACGAAGCTAAAGTACTCACAAACGAAACTATAAGAATGATTTATACTTACTGTAACTAAAAACTCAAATGTCTGCCACAGCTTGAGATTTAAACTCTCTCTTACAAATTAATTAGTCAAGTCGTAGGTATTGGTTCCACAGCTGTATAAATTGTGAAAAGGAATAGATAAAGGTTCAAACACAAATAAAAACTTAAAAGGGCGCCATCTGGTTATGAAGCTTAAGTTATTAATTATAAATAACCAATCAAAGATGTAAATTGAATAAGCATTAAAAATGATTAAATTCATTAACCAGAAAATGAATAAAATATTTAGTTGAATCAAAAATTTTGTTAATAAAAATTTTGAAGTAAAATGAAGCAGAGCATTCATAACTAATATGGTTCCGTTTTCTAGATCCTTAGTTTTGAATTAATAACATTTATTTAATCAGAAAAATGGTAAAGACATAACTTTGCATATATATAAGAAATAAAACACACCTCATACATTTATTACAATTCCAATCTAAGTTCATTAGATTATAACTAAACCAGAATAAATCAATAAAAATTCATCTAGAACTTTTCATTAGATAACGGAAATAACCAAAAAATTTCTTGGATCGACCACAAAAATTGTTCAAACACATTAATTCAAATATTAAAATTTGTATTGACTGGTCTTTTTCTGGACAAAATTTATAAACAAATATCTAAATGAGATTAGACAAATTAAATCAATTCGACAGTATCAATATAAATGATTTGTAATTAAATTAAAGTTTAAAGATTTTTAAATAACGAAGAGATTCTTAATTAACTGAATTATAAACAAATCCTTAAAACTACAGTACCTTGAATATTCTCCATCAAATTTATTTATTTATTTACTCCCCTTTGCCTTCACATACAACATGACGTATAATACAAAAAAGAAAACATTACTTAATATTAAGATAAGCATAATTTCAACAGTATATTTGTATAACAACGTAAATGCAAACGAAAGGATGAAGAAAAAATACACCACATGACTGTAAAACAGTCGTGCGTGGTTTTGCAAAATAAAATTCTTTTAAATAGCATATATGGATATCTAAGCATCAGTTACTTTATGCCATCTAATTTTGTATATACAGTTTTCAAAGTTACGAATATTTATAGTTAATTTACTTTTTTACGTAGTAAGAGTAAAATTACTGATTGCTAAGTAAAGTTAAATTGTAAAATGAATTGTTTATAAATCTTTCTATAATTGTGTTGTCTAATTATTAAATTATTATCACTAATATATTTTTGAAGGTGGTTATTTAATTTAGGTATATAATACAACAAACTTCTTTGACCTACTGTTTTTTTTACTTTTAAAAGTTCAGCGTCGTTTTTATTTCTAGTATTGTATGGATGAGACAATGTTCTCAACATTAAAGGATTATTTTTGGTATACCTCAGTAAAGACATATAAAACAACTGCGTTATATCAAGAACACTAACCTCACCATACAATAGCTCTGTGGGATATCTATTTGATTTACGTAGTATAGCTTTTAAAATGTAATTTTGTATTATTTTTACTTTTTCTAAGTAAATATTAGCCGCACCGCCCCATCCTATGATTCCATAAGTTAATAGTGATTGAACAAGGGCGTAGTACATGCCTAGAAGTTGTTTTATGGTTAGGATCTCCCTCAGTCTCTTAAACAAATAGATCATTTTTCTGAGATTACTGCTGAGATATGCTGTTTGCGCATCCCATCTCATATATGTTGATCAATAATAATTCCTAAATATTTTACATTTTTACTTTTTTTAATAACAACGTTGCATTTACAATTTATTTGGCAATTGTTTTTATTATGTACTAAGATTTCTTGTATTATCGGTTGAGTATTATCATAGCTTGTGAATGTAATGAAAGAGCTTTTAGTATAATTTAATGTCAGCACATTCGAATGTAACCATTTTTTAATAATATTCATATGGTATTGTGTTTTATTCTTAACATCTTCCTAAGTGTCTGCTTCTTCAAATAATACTGTATCGTCAGCGTATGCAATAATTTTACCTTTAATCGATTTTTCAATAATTAAATCATTGATGTAAATTGAAAATAAGAGTGGCCCCAATACAGTTCATTGAGGAATACCGCATGTTACTGTTTCAGGTTGACTTATGGTTTTATTTATTTTTACCACCTGTGTTCTATCTTCCAAGTAACTCTTCAATACATTTAAAGGCGTCCCTCGAATTCCATGTAATTCCAGTTTCTTTAATAATATTGTATGATTAACTGTGTCGAATGCTTTGGCAAGATCAAGAAAAACAGCTATGCATGGCCTAGAATTATCTAAGGCACTGTACACGTTTTGGGCAAATAAGGCTATTGCATCTTCTGTACTTTTATTTTGTTTAAAACCAAACTGATAATCCGATAGAATATTATGTTTTTCTAAATAAGATGTTAATCTTTTTTTAATTACCTTTTCTAGTATTTTTGCTATATTTGATATTAATGATATAGGCCGATAATTACAGAGAGAGGTAGGTTCACCACTTTTATATATTGGCAAAACAAGTGTAGTTTTAAGAGCTTTTGGGAAGTATCCAACCGATAAACATTTGTTAAATATAATGGACAGAGGTTCTGCAATTATATCAGATAACTCCTTCATCGTTTTTACCGTAAGATTGTCTTTTCCAGGCGTTTTGTTGTTTTTTAATTCGTTTATCATTTGTTTTATTTCATGCGGTTCTGTTGGTATGAAAAATATAGTACTGTCATTTTTTGTAATTTTATTAAGCATTTCGTCAATATTTTCATTCGTAATTTTAATTTCCTTGGCATAAGTTTCTCCAATTTTTGAAAAATATTTACTAAATTCGTTTGAAATTTCTTCATGACCTTGTATATCTGTACCATTTAATTTAATTCGATTTACCATAGGTTTACTTTGTTTTTTGTCTAGAAATTCTTTTGTCAAATTCCATATTTTTTTAGGATTATCTTTATTTTGCTCCAGTTTATTTCTATAATATGTACTTTTAGTTTTTGTAATTAAATTTGATATTAGATCTTTATACGTAAGATACGCTTGTTTAATTTCTTGATTATTAGGATACAAACGACTCTGTTTGTATAATTTATCCCTTATATTCATAGACGTAATAATTCCGTTAGTAATCCAAGGTTTTCGTTTTTTAGATTTATTAGTTATATTTCGAATGTTACTGCAATTATGAATTTCTAATTTAATTTTTTCAATTAATCTTTCAATAGAGTCTTCTATATCATTTGTTATCAGTTCAGACCAATTTAATTTCAGTTTATCTCTTAATTTCGGGTAATATATTGATGTAACTGTTTTTTTCGATTGTGTAGTACCGACGTCAGCAACATAAGTGAAAGGTATTCCTAATACAACTGGTGAATGATGTGTTATTTTTGAGTTAATAATGTAAGGTTTTAAGGAGTTATCTGGTATATTTGCTTTTATAAATATATGATCTAAGCATGTTCTTTCCCTTGTGGGTCTATTTATTAAATTCATGGAATACCCTGCATATAGTCCAGTAGAAATTGGAAATTCGGTTTTCATTTGGGGAAATTGTCGTTGAACTCGGCGTTGTATTGAAGTGTTGATTCTCCGTACCAAAAATGCTATAATATTTAGTTATTGTCATTCGCCCATATGATTTCATGAACAAACTAAGTCGAGCTCACCAAATAAAATCAAGATTTTAAACTACTTATACGTGTTGACGTATTTATTTTCATTTGGAAAAATGACGAAAATGTTTCTGGAGGTTCAAATTGTTTTTAATCACTCATGGCACTAAATGCTTTTAACTTAGTTTAATAATAAACTGCACTTATCTGAAGATCAGACGAGACAAAGTAATTGTTATTACAAGTTCTTCACCAAGGAATAAACCACTATTGTTTATACGCAATACGAGATTACAAGTACTTCAAACACAACTAATGGAACGTAAAACCTTTTCAATAAAATTTTCACGTTGCAACACACAACAATAAAACTTTAACACACGGTAAACAGAATATCTTTCAATTCTAAAGGATTAATGAACTGTAATCCGTTAGCACTAATTCAAAGTCGATCAATCATTATTGATCTAAACTCAAACGATCAAAACTTCGACCCCGGTTAAAGTGTTTTAATTTCGACCGCTCTTGACCGTACGCTGTCAGCGGGCTATAGTAAAAAGACCCCGTCTCAACTCCGCCAAGCATTTTTATTAACTCTCAACCCCTAGCTCCGCGACAATACATCTGTTTTTATGCGGCAAGGACGCTTTTTTACTTGGCCTTCTATAGGATTCTAGACTCAAATACAAAAAAGTAGGACCACTGGAATTCGCGCGCCAAACTTATGCGTTGGTACGGCATGTGGCTTGTAAACGATATTCCTACGCTATACCGACTTAAAAATTTTTAAAACGCAATTTGCTAACAAAGAAAACTTCATGTTCGAGTCCTGTATTCTCCGAATGTTAACAAAAATATCTCGATAAATGAGTTGACTAATCACTTCACACAGTTTTTTCCATCAAGGCCTCTCAAAGTAATTGATATTATACCTAAAAGCAATTTAGCACGATACAAAAAGACAATATCTTTATGACGTTACTTCATTAATTACCTCAAATATGAAACAATCTCTTCTCAAAATGCTTTCTATAGGAAACGTTTACATGATGAAATGCTTGTTTAAATAAAACGCAGCCCTACAGGACCGAACTTAAGATTTTTAATGAGAATAAATACAAAATTCTGCATACTAAATGCCGGTGGAAAATGTACCCGTTACAAAATCAACATTTAATGACAAAGGAGGATATCGTTCTTTGGGCCACATGCAGATTTACATGAAACTTTGCACAAATAAAGATACTTATAAAAGTATTCATATGCCAAAATCTCAACTTGAAGAACATGCCGGAACACCTTTGAATTTCTTATTTTAGTTAAGCAATCTTGAAGGAATTTTTGACATTTCTGTCAATTTGATTTTTATTCATGACATTTATAAATGTCATTGTACTTTATTCAGTATTCGCCCCTTTGCAATTTAAAGGAAACTAAAACGAAAGATTTACGCACCATTACAACTATTTAAGTAAAACGCTTGAAAAAACCTTGCAATAAAAAACAAGAAAAATCAACACTTTTATTCTAAATTAAGTCTTACAACGTCTAGTAGATTGTCTGCCATATCCCTAGATGGATAGCGTAGTTCAGGATGATGTCTGACATATGACAAAAACCATATAACTGAGCAAACATGACCACACATTCCCAGCACTCGTGCTCCTGACTTACATAAACATGCCCAGCCTGTTATTGCTTCGATTCCATTTAACAAAGTATTATACTCGATAAAGCATTTGCGTTCATGTGCAGCCTGATATCTCGAAGGTATCGAAGCTCTGATCAGCTGAACATGATTTTCAACATTGGGTTGCCGATGAAGTCTTACTAAGTACTGGCCGTTGTTCAAATGGGAAGACGTATACGCATAGGCCAAACGAATTTGGTACGTGCCATGAGTTAAGTCTTGGATTTCATTTTCCGATAAAATTGGAAAATCTTCAAGATCCAGAAATCCATCTACAAGTGGCCAATGAATTCTTGCTCGAATTAAGTTTTCCTCTCTCAGTCGGTTTAATAAAAGATTTGGCCGATTTAGTTGTTCTAAAACTCTGTCGCAGAATACATTATCATCAGGGGCACTTTCATTTATGGGTGGGAAAAAAGCATTTGATATAGCGCAAGAAACTTTAAAAATATTTCCTAAAGTTTCACATCCATATCTATTGGGAACTATATTCCGCAAAAATCGAAACTTATTTTGAACTCTACCAAATACCGCCTCGATAACCCATCTCATCATGGTCACTATTCTAGATTCATTTGCTTGTTGTGTGGTTAGCTGTCGTTGACCAGGTAGGACCGAATAAGGTATAAGAACATTCAAACCAAAATTTTGACAAAACTGAATCGAATCCCGATAACCGCGGTCATAAATAATGTTATCGTCTTCACGGAAAAATGTTAAAAATCCATCGTCGTTAAGTGCCATAGCGTTAAAAATTGAGGAATCGTTATTTCGTCCATCTGTTGGATGAGGACCTGTTACATCCATAATATAGCCGTCTGGTGCTGCCGTCACAGAAAACTTAACCAAATTATGATGTTTTGGCACCGAATAGGTTTTTCGCTGTGATAAATGATCGAACGGTTTTTGGTGAAAAAGATAGGTAGCATCAACTAAAACAACAATAGAATCGGGATTGGTGCGACACAAACGATTTGAAGTAGTTGTGCTGTGGAAACGTCCGTAGTCTTCACGTGTTAAATGATTGTATCCCAGATAATGTGGTACAAAATTAGTTATTAACGAAGAAAGGACATCATTAAAAATTTCGCTTACACGTGCTTGCTGCTTTGGTTTCATGCCGAACATCATTCCTAGAATTTTCTGTGTCGGATCCACTCTGAGTTTTATTAGAAAAATGGCCACGCAGTTTTTTTTTGAAACTTTATATCTTGGAGTTAAGTTGTCACAATACTCAACAAGAGTATTAAAATCTGCTTTATTCAACCCCGTCAGTGCTAAGCAATCATCATCATCCAATTTATCACTGTCGAAATCAAATATTTTGCATTTTTCTTCCAACAAAATGACGCGATTAGTGAGTAAATCAATTAAGATCTCATGATCCCTTGCTGTGAACGGCCTACGAGCAGCTCTTAATTGAATAGATGCTACAGCTTCTTGCGAAAAATGCCCGTTTTGTAAATGTTCAGGACATGATCTATTATTTGGGTGTATTAATTTTAAGAACGGCATATGATCATTATTGTTGTCCACGTTATTGTTCTCGTTATTGTCTAACTCGATGATCATTTCATTTTCGTTTGGTTGCATCCCTAAACAGTTCTAGATATCGATGTGCTTAGATCGTATAAGATATCTTACTTAGTGGTTGACGCCGAAAAGTGCGATAACAATCGATGCACATTTTAGAATTTGGCGCGGGCTCAATCCAACCGACACCCCTTTGCTCTCGTACATGTTCCAAAAATTGCCTGAAAACTCGATTACCAGCTATTTTTGCAGTGCTTTTTTTGTTGATGTAACTATTGCATCCAAAGCATTTAGTGGGAGCCATTATTTAAATAAGACAATTAAAATAAATTCTCGATGCTTATTATACTTCATCAAGACAATGATTAATAATGACATTGTCATTTTTTTCATAGTTGACTATGTCTAAATGCATGGCCCAAAAACGCCTATCTCGCCGATATCCTCCTTTTATACAACAACAATAATAGGTTACTATGCAACATCGAAATACACTAACCATACATTATAATTAATATAATGGAAGCAACATAGCCGCCTCCATTGAAAGTTCATGGGGCTTTAAATAACTTTAGGACTGCTTTATGGGAAGTATACATAATTTTGATGATGGTCGCTGATACGTTCCATTAAGGGTTTTTACGGAGGCTGTACGTATTATACCATCACGACCGGGAAAGACACTTGAAATACGACCTGTCGCCCATTTTAGAGGAGGCAGATCGATTAAAACCAACGTTCCTGGTGTCAGTAACTCAGAGGCGTACTGCTTCCATTTTACACGTAGCTGCAGCTGGCTTATGTAGTTTTTGGTCCATCTATGCCAAAAACTCTGAACCATTTTTTGGGTAAGTTCAAACTGCTTCAATTTGTTGTCAGGTATAAATAGGTTGCTAGGCTCAGGAATACCTGTAATTGTTTCCCCAATGAGGAAGTGCGCAGAAGTGATAGGAGAAGGATCATTAGATAAAGGATATAAAGGTTTAGAACTTAGGATTCCTTCTACTTTGTTGTTATGGTTATAAGTTGTTCAAGTGCCGGAAGGGTTTTACCTAACACTTTACGAAAATATTTGACAGATTTAACCCCACTCTGCCATAATTCCTCAAAATGTGGAGCACCAGCAGGGATGAATTGCCATAAAATACCTTCCTGAGTAAGGTTTTCTTGATATAGCATTGAAGGCTGATTCATTTTTGCTACTTACAAGATTACTGCCGTTATCTGGTTTGGAAAGTGATTGAATCTTGGCTCTTAGGTTGGCTATGAATACCTTATAAAGGTGAGGTGAAGCTTTTATCTAAGATATTACAATAGTGGAATCGGAATAGTAATAAATATTTGTAATTGCAGGGTTTAAAAAGTTTTTAACTTTATCCATAAGTTCAGCTAAAACAAGAGCTGCGCAGGGCTCCAGTCTAGGAATAGTAATAGTTTTAAGAGGCGCTAATCTGTTTTTAGCACATAAAAGGTAAGACGAAATCTTACCATTATTGTCTACTGATTTGACGTAGATTGCAGACCTATAAGCGGGCTCTGAAGTGTCTGCAAATCCATGTAGCTCTGTAGCAGTAGGAGAAACACGGATGACATGTCTTAGGACGTGAATGTTATGAAGCATTCGAATTCTAACTTTAAAGTTGCTCCACTGGGTGTGTAAATAAAGAAGAATGGATTCATACCATAATATGTGGAGTTGCCAAAGTCTTTTTAAGATTATTTTTGCAACTACGGTAAATGGCAACAATAGCCCAAGAGGGTCAAAAACTTGTGCTACTATACTAAGGATAGATCTCTTAGTTACCAAATTTTCAGAAAAGTCGCGTTTGATAGAATCAGCTAAAGTATCGTTTCTGGGATGCCAAAGCAAACCTAAGGTTTTAGTTTAGTGGGTTCGTCTATTCCTAAATTTAAGAATGATTCAGACGAATCATTACTAAAATGTACAATCTCAGGAGAGTTAGATATAAATTTTCTCAAGGGAAATCCAAAAGAAGCTAGAATATCTGTAATAGTTATTTTAATGTAAGATACTTCAACAGTTGAACCACCAGTAAGAAGGTCGTCAACGTAAAAATCCTTTAATATAACGGAGCTAATAGATGGATGTGATGTAGAAATGCTATCTGCTGCTTCATGTAAGCAACGAATAGCTAAAAATACTGCAGGGGCTGTACCATAGGTGACGGTGTTAAGTTCATATACAGAAACTGGATCTGATGAATTATCACGCCAAAGAATGCGCTGAAGACGACGCTGTTCTGGACTTGAATGAGGACTAGCCGGTACATTTTAGCGATATCACCAGCTAAAACAAAATTATGTTTCCTAAAACGGATTAGTATGGAAAAAAGATCTTCTTGTATTGTTGGCCCAACTAGCATAAGATCATTCACGGAATATCCTGAAGACGACTTCGTCGAGCCAACACAACACGCAACTTGGTCGTAATACTATCTGATTTCAGAACACAATGATGAGGCAAGAAAAAGCCCGAACTGATTTTGGTATCAGATAGAAGTTTCATGTGGTTCAAGGAAATATATTCGTGGATAAAATCTGAATATTGCCTTTTTAATTCATAATTTTTATTTAGTTTCTTTTCTAAAGAATAGAAACGTCTTTCAGCATTTTTACGAGATTCGCCCAGTTTGGATATTGGTTCCTTTAAAGGAATTTTAACTATAAATCGACCTGAAGGTTCACGAGTAGTGTTTTCTACAAAATGTTGTTCACAATATAATTCCTTGTGGGAAAAATGCTTTCTGGTGGGACACTCATTAATATCCCAAAATTTCTCCAATTGTTTGTTTAATGAAGTGTCAAAGGAATTACATACTGCATTTGTAATGAAGTTACAGATAGCATTAGGGAGTTTATCCCCTATAAGTTGAATGGAACCAGAAATAATCCAACCAAGTAAAGTCTTTTGCATGATAGGCAAATTTTTTCCAAGTTTAATCTGCCCAGAACATAGCAGGTCCCAGAAGGAACCTGCATCAACCAGCAAATCGGTGGGAGTACCGATATTAAAATCTGGGTCTGCTAATAATATATTAGATGGTATTTGTATTAAGTCTTTATTAAAAGAGATACAAGGAACACGAGAAGTGACGTTATCAACAATTAGGCAAGATATTGTAGTATTAAAGGCAGTAGTTCTAGAATGAAGTTTAACTAGAGTTTTAGAATTGACACAAGAAGAAATTTGATCTAATCCTGATATAGACATATTTATTTTGTCAGTGGAAAGGTTTAGTTTAGAAGAGAGTTCTTTGGTAATAAAATTACTTTGAGACTCGCTGTCAAGAAGAAGTCGACAGTTATGTGAATTGCCATGATTGTCTAGCACAATAACTAGAGCTGTAGAAAGTAGAATACAGTTTTTACTTTCTGTTGAGCAAAATGTATTTTTGTAGAAGCAGGATCTATACTTTGTCTAGAAGAGTATTTTTATCAGATAAGTCAGTTTCATTGGAATTCAAGGAAGGAGGTGATAACGACTTTGTTTCAAAATGTAAAAGAGTATTATGAGATTTCCCACACTTTTGGCACTTACTAGCAGTACAATTCTTAATGAAATGAGTATTGCGCAAGCAATTTACACAAATCTTGAGTTGCTTTACTCGTTCATAACAAGATTTAGGATTGAGTTTTAGGAATTGAGCACAGTTTTGAATTATGTGATTCTATTGACATACTGGGCATGATGCAGTTTTAATAGAAGCAAAGGCTTTAGTTTTATGAGACACATTGACATGTATCTTGGGATTTATATTTTTTATTTCAGTATAGTGGGTTTCAAAAGACTGCACCTATCTTTTAAGAATTCAATAAAATCTTGGCAATTAGGTTTCTTAGATTTATTGATTTTTGAAACTTTGGAGTCCCATTTTTGTTTTGATTTGTTATCCAATTTTAAATAAATAATGTTTATAATAATACCATTCCAATATTCAATGGGTTCTGCAAGGGTTTTCAAAACTCTTAAATTCTGGATCAAGCATCCTGAATTTGTTTTAAATCAGCATGTGATTTTTTGGAAATCGTTGACATTTTCAGTATTGCTCGGATATGATAATTACTAAGTACGAGGGTAGATCAGTATTTGCGGTCCCTGACATAGTAGGCTTTGCATGATATCGTCACTCATTTTTCTATGAGAACTGTCATTACTAATTATTTGTTGTGTCAAGTTTTGCGTAGGTGCGTGTTGTTCTTTGAAAGTTATTAATAATTAAGCTGGTCGATAACAGACAATTTTTAAAAATGGAAAAAAAAGGAAAAAAGTCAGTGAAGTCGGTGATAAAGTATTTGCAAAAAAAAAGGATTAACACCTACTAAAATTCACAAGGATATGACAGACGTTTTAGGGGACTCTGCCCCTTTTTACCAAGTGGTGAAAAATATGTCTCGTGAGTTTAGATTAGGCAGAACAACTTGCGAACATGCGAAAGGTGCGGGACGTCCAGTCTGTGTCACCGTTGACAAAAACATCAATTTGATCCATGATATGGTAATGGCAGATAGAAGACTGACTATTCGCCATATCGCGGAAATAACGAACATCTCTTATGGGTCAGTTGAAAATATTTTAAGAAATGTTCTTGATCTCAGAAAAATTTCGGCGCGTTGGGTTCCAAAGATGCTGACCGTCGATCAGAAACGCTATAGGGTGCTGCATTCGGAAGCCAATTTGGAGTACCTGAAGGCCAATCGGAAGCAACTTCTCACTCGCTTTGTGACTGTGGATGAAACATGGGTGCACCATTTTGATCCTGAGACGAAAAGACAAAGTATGGAGTGGCATCACAGAGGTTCTCCACCTCCACGCAAATTTCGAGTTCAACGGGCGGCTGGAAAGATTATGGCCACAGTGTTCTGGGATGCAGAAGGAATTTTGATGATCGATTATTTGCAGCGTGGACACACAATAACGGGTTCTTATTATGCAGGGTTAATTCCAAAATTGCGCGAAAGCATCGACCGAAAAAGACCAGGAAAGTTGGCACACAAAATTTTGTTGCATCAGGACAACGCTCCAGTCCACAAGAGCTGCATTGTCATGGCTGCCATACAGAACGCTGGCTTTGAAATCCTAGAACACCCTCCATATTCACCAGACCTGGCACCCAGTGATTACCATCTATTTCCAAAATTAAAGGAAAACCTGCGTGGAAAAAATATGGAGATGATAATGAAGTTATGACCGCAGTAAATGGCTGGTTTGAGGAGCAACCGGAAAACTTCTTCCTGAAAGGCATTGAAGCATTGGAACATCGGTGGACCAAGTGCATTGAAGTCCAGGGAGATTATGTTGAGAAATAAATAAATAATGTTTTAAAAATTCTTTGTCTTTCTATATCAGGGACCGTAAATATTGATCTTCCCTCGTACATTAGTAGCTTCATATTGATCTAAAAGACTTTGCCACGCAATGTCATAGCTGTCTTCAGATATTTGTAAGTTTCGCAAAGATTCAGAAGCTTCTCCTTTTAAAGCAAGTCTAAGATAATGAAATTTCTGAATTTTTGAGAAATTTGTTTTATTATGTATGAGTGATATGAATGTATCACGAAAGAATAGCCAGTCTCCAAAGGATCCGTCAAAGGTAAGTAAATTAATTTCAGGTAACTTAATAACAGAATCATAAGAGAGCTGAGGAGGTTGTAAGTTAATTTTTGAAAAAGGGTTATTAGGTAAGATATAATTGGTAGAGGTAGTAACAGGTGGAATGTAATTTGGAGATGGATTACCATATGAAGTATTAGGTATCGTATTGTAACGAGTATGCATATTAGGTAAAGTATTGTAGGGATTTGTATTTGCACGAGTATAAACAGGAGCATTATGTAATATTTCATTTGGATTAGTATTATAATTAGTATAAAAGTTAGTATTAGTATCATAAGTATATGACATGGCAGGTTGCATATTAGTAGCATCAGTATTTGATATAGTAGGTTGAGTATTACTACTACTAGGAGCAAGTAATATAGTATTATCTTCAGTATTTGTGTTGGCATTGGCAGCCTTGAGAATATTCGAGTTTACAGCATTATTTGTTCCTACTGAACGATTGCAATAAGATTTTCGACTTATACTTTCATTATTGCCAACAAGAAGTTTTTTCGAAGAAGAGATCAGTTTATAATAGTTATTTTCAAACTGTTCTCTTTCAGTGTCATCGATTATAATTTCAGAACTCTGATTAACCGATGATACCTCTATACTATATTGAATGCTATTAAATTCGTCTATTATAGTTTGAATATTGTTTAGCCTCAATTCCAATTCAGCAAAGTCTGTGCTATTTGTTTTGACAAACTTAGTCAGGAAGGTTTCAAAACGCGTAAGGTTAGATTTTATTATCTTACGTCTGCCTTTTAAATAATCTAGATCTTCACCCTGCTGAGACATCCTGTTGTTTTTATAGATATTAGGACAAAATAACCTAAAAGATATAATAAAAAATATAGTTTTATCAGTTTGATACCCAAGTATGTAGGTAATAAACAGCTTAAGAACTTGCTAGCAATTAGCGGTTCTTTTAAATTGAATATTATGCAATATAATAAGGTATTAAGTTTTCCCCTTCTAACAACAAAGAACTTGTTAGAAGTATTTTTGGAAAGGTATGTTGGACTTGAATAATAAGTATTAGGTTTTTCCCCTTCTAACAACAAAGAACTTGTTAGAAAGTATTTTGGCAAAGGTTTATTTTATTTTGATGTGCCTAATTCGGCAGCTTTCGAAGACATATGAGATTTTTTTTTAATTAAATACTGTAGTAGTATTAATATTAATTACAAAGTATTATTGTAATTCCAGAACGTATTTTTGTTACTTCAATGTCAAAAAATGCAACTCAAGTAAAAGAATCGTAGAGTATATAGGATATGCATGTAGCAGTATAGCAGTGGAAAGAAAGAAAAAGAAGGTGCGCACTAACCTCTAAGGTTCTTTCAAATGTATTTTCAATTCAATTTGTATTTTCAAAACTTCAAATTCTAACTTGCTGTTGACTGTATGTCAAAATATTGAACTTTTGATTTTTGAATTCACTGATGAATTATTTCCAGAATCTTCTTGTGCAGCTGTATATTCAGGCTAGATCTGGTTCTATCCGGCTCGAAGGACCATGGTAATTAACGCAAGAAATGTTAAGCGTTTAAATTCTTGTTTATTCCTTTTTTAATCAAATTTATAAATAGGAACAGAATGACATTTTTACCCAAATCAACATTTAATGACAAATTTTATACAACAACAATAATAGGTTACTATGCAACATCGAAATATACTAACAATACATTATAACTAATATAATGAACGCAACAAATGCTTTCTAAAATATATTTTATAATAATGAATGACATAGCTACAACTTGTTTATACAATTATTAAAAACAATATTTTAAGGTATAAGAGATATTGACACGTTACATTATTTTTTATACACACTGTATAACAGTCACATATTTGTGGCCATTTTGAAAGAAAGATAATATTTTATTCTGAAATATATTACTGAAGCAACCAATTTATTTTTTCTTTTGCGTTTCTTTGAGAATCTATTTAATTTTCTTCCTTTTTGATTGTCTTACCTCTTAACTCAAATTGTTGGGATTTAAAAAACAAGTTTAACCTTATTCTTTTTTTGCAATGCCACTTGATTTAGCAAAAGAAAAGAAATATTTTATGCGGCCTTTTCCTTTATTTATAAATTGAGTTAATTATATTTAAACGACTTCTTGTTTTTAGGTTATTTATACATTAGTCCAATTTATTTTTCAGGACAATTTTCAGTTAAAAAAGATTGTCATGAAATTTTGTAAACCTGCCTTAATTAATGTTTAGAAAAAGATTTATGGAAGTTTCTTTTGTGTCAGTATTAAACTTTATACTGTTGCCTGATGGTTTATCGAAGTAGGTATATTAGTTGGACAATATCAATAAAAAGAAAACTGCAAGTCCGTTAAACCAAGTCCTATAAACGTTTATGTTTTAGCTCACAATTTTTTAAGCTATCGCTTTCTCATCTTTGGTGCGTTCGCTTTTCATGTCAATTTTCTCATTTTTGCAGACAAGCGGAGTAGAGTGAAGCCAGCTAAATCATATTAAAAGATAATTGCATTACAGTCCCGCTTGATCTCAGAAATATATAGATATATCTCCACGTTTCCTGTGGGATATGACAGTTCTGAAGTCAGTACAGCTACAGACGTCAGTTTCGATATTAAAATCTCCGGAGAGCTTCCGGTAAAGCTCGCTATTCGAAAGTAAGTGATTAATTGGCGTGTCACGTCGGAAAACAATACACTTGCTTTTCTTTCGGGTTCTTTTAAATGTTTTCTTAAAAGTTATTTACTTCAAAGTCAGGAAGGAAAAGTAAATAACTGCAGGCTTGTTTCCATTATCTTCTTTCGTTTCGTTTAGGTTTACTCTATGAGGTTCAACTTCTGTTTTCTCCGCGCGCAAACGAGAACTTTATAAAATTTTAATTAGGTAATTACTTTTCGCTTTCATTGCGCCATAATCCTTGCTTAATTAACGCGTAATGTATATGCAAGGAAATTTAAATTGAAATTTTCCGTAATGTTTTATACAGAGTTGCTTGGAAATGTCTACAAAAAATCAAATAAATATACGTGCACTGGATTACATCGGGGAACGCCTTATACAAACGTTAGTTGCATCTCCTTGTTCTGTTCGCTTTGTAAAATCATTATCTTGCAAGCCGTGCACCACTTTAAAGAGTTTATGCAAAGACTCGGGGGTGTTTGAGTTAGAACTGTTTGTTTTTAGGAAACCTGTATTTATACGAGCATCCTCTCTCGCTACCTCGCTACCGATAAATGAACAATATTGAAACTGAGTTGTTTAATTTCCTGCATACTAAGCTTGCAGGAACGTAAATGTTTGAAGCTGTAACAAAAGAAACGACTAAAAAAGGATATCCTAAATTTTAACTAAAAGAAAGTATAATATATCGGAAATTGGTGAGATAAATTTGTCTGCATGGATAGGAATCAAGAGCTTTTTTCAGATAAGTAAACAAAGATTGGGAGTGCCAATTTCCATATCTTTAGGTTTGCGTAACATAAACACGTGTATAGACTCAGAGGAACCGGGTTTTGGGTGTAAAATTCAACCGATAATGTATTGAAACAGGCAGAATTGAAAGTTATGAATGCATTAGCGAGCCTGAGGCATGTTCGATTTTATTCCATTGCGAACCAATGGGGTGCAGTCGGCCGTCCAGTTTTCTCTATATATTGTATTTTAGCTTCTATATATTCGACGAACAGAAAAACCTATTGTATAGACTTTCAAAAAGAAAATTCCGCATTCCTTCGGCTCGACTTCTCAATGTGGTTTTTATATTTCAGCTGTTAAAACAAGCCTCGAAACTCAATGTAACGGACATTTGCTATTCTTTCTGCTCACATACATCAAATGTCAACGACTCTTCCGTACAGATCTTTACGAAGTTAACTTTTCTTTCTTTTTTCTTTCTCAATTTTATACAAATAATTTATTTTTGCAATACTAATACTTTTCATCTTGTCTGAACTACGTATCTCCCATTATATCGTAAAAGTTATTATGTTATCCTCATTTCATTAGATTTTTATAAGTTTACAGTAGCACAGAATTTAAACAAGTGAAAAGTGAGATCTTGACATTTTCGCGTATAACAGATTAAACATTTTCTAAATTTTGGGTTTGCTAATTTAGTTTAATTACTATAATTAATAGGATATATTACTATCACTGTTACTAGTTTGTATATACACTCTTTAAGCGTAAAATCTAAAACTGGCAAACAGGGTGCGATAAGCGGAATTTTCCGTAGTCATGCTTTTACAATTTTAAATCCAATTCACGGAGTTTAATTTATCTGGTAGGGTTTTAATTTCAATTTTCAATCTTGCACTAGCTGGTTTCATCGAGATTGATTCAATAAACGCTGTTCTACATTTACTCACTTTCAGGTTAGAATATTGTAGAAAAGGAAGGAGTTCCAAGAGAAACAGAAAATAGGTAAGAAAAATAAACAGACAATATCTTTATCACTACAGTTGCTTAATTTAATGTAAAATGTCTTAATGTAATAAAAATAAGGTAGGGGAAGTGTGGGTAGCCCCGGACGGCTGGTATCACCGGACAATCAAATTACTACGCCATCAATAAAAAAACATTATGTTAAAACGAAATGTGTCCTATATGACCTACAAACCAAATATAATTCAATATTGCCATGGCTGCCGAACGAATTGTATATTACAGTAGGTTTTGTTCTATTTAACTATCTTATGTCAACTTATATCAAACTTCTTAGGAGGTTATCACATACAGTCTGCCATAAAGTTGGATCCATATGGGAAATATTTTTAATATTCTGATTGGAAATAGTTATTTACGTTCTGTCCTGGAAATGGAATTTTACAGTCGAGTAAGAGTTTAATTTTAAAAAATAATTATATATAACAAATTTCCGTATTTAAAATATGGACACCTATGTACGACAAGCATCTATGGCAACTATTAGTCGAATTCAAAACATAGAGCGAGTGTCCATGGTAGTTGAATACTAAAGCATTGTTCAGTTGATTTATTCTATTTGAGTCCTGTAAAAAATTTACAGTCATACTAGACTGTAAAATCGTATTTTCCGGACTGTAATCGCTACCGTAAACATAGATAATACGATACAGTATGAAATAATAGTATTTTACGTTATAAGTCCTGGAAATGGAATTTTACTGTCGAGTAAGATGTTACGGACAAGGCGGCGAAGGAGCCGAGACATCGAAATGAGACTGTAAGACCATTTCCAGAACGTATGACGTAATGCGTTTTATTTCATACCGCAATTATTGGAATATTGTATTAATTTAAAAAAAACTATATAAAGTAAATTTCCGAATGCAAAATATGGACATCTATGAAGAACGAGTATCCATAGTAACTGATTACGTACTAAAACATTGTCCAGTTGATTGATTGTATTTGCGTCCGGTAAAATTTTTTTTGTACGACCATGCTATTTCGAATTGTTTACCATACTTGGTTTTAGAACAGTAGGTTATATTTACTGGTTGCTAAGCAAAAACGCGTCGGTAAGTAATTACTTACCGTTCAGTTCTGTCAAAAACAGAACGGTAAGTAAATTATATGTAATTTATAGAATAAATGCATGATCTTTAGATGTTTCTCTCGCGATCGCGAAAAGATCATTATTTTCTAAATAATTGGACTATTAAAAAAATGTATGTTTTTTATTTAAATTTGCTTAGGCATTTTCAATATCCTAATTATATTCGTTTTCAGATTCACTCCTTCTCACAAATTTGACAAATATCGTAACATTAAAAAATAATAGTAATTACAAACGTATCCATGGTAACGACAAAAATATCGTGACATTCAAAAATAAAATTACAAACGTATCCATGATAACGACAAAACCTACTTAATATTTGGTGGATATACAGGGCAAAAATAAATTATCTTAAATCTATTTTTTTTACCATCTTCGGGATATTTCCTTAGTTAATACCTTTGTATTTATAGTGATCGTACAAAAAATAGTATAAGCATCTCGAACAGTAAGGAGTTTACCGATCTCCTCCAATATTGGCGACTTCGCTTCGCTCAGTCGCCAAACATTGTCGTCGATCGGTAAACTGTCCTTACTGTTCTTGATACTTAATATACTATTACAGTCATACTAGACTGTAAAATTTTTTACAATCATACTAGACTGTTAAATCGCATATTCTGGACTAAAAAGTTTGACGTAAAACTGACAAATGTGACACAGTATGAAATAAAAGACTTTATTTCATACTGTGTCACATTTGTGAGTTTTACGTCAACTTTTTTTAGTCCAGAACATGCGATTTTACGGTCTAGTAAGCCTGTAATAGTATATTGTGTTACAAGTGCAGAAAAGTGCCAATTTCTCACGAGTGTGAAGATTTTGCGGCATGAGACGTAGTCGAATGCCGCAATCACACGAGTGAGAAATTGGTGTTTTTGCACGCGTTACACACTATACTTTATCTACGACAACAAAAAAAGTAATAAACCACCAACAGATAAGAAAGTTTTTTAACCTAGAATTTATACTCACATTCATATTTTTTACGTGAAATATTTGGCAATAAATTAAGAGATGTAATGTGAGCCGCTTCCACGATGTTTGGAGGTGTACGAGTATCACTCATGATACATCTAGAATTTTAAAAACGACAAAAGTAAACATTAAATTTGTAAAGACAATAGTAATAATACGTTTACAATTTGTATAATTTCAGTCAATCTACTATTTAGTACTTACAGCTAAATAATTATGTACTCGTTTTCAAAAAATAATTTATATGTACAAAAATCACAATTCAATTGTCAAGGTTATTAACCTCTGCGCAAAATGTCAAGTATTCTCGCATTATGTAGCAAATTATAAATGTTTTCAATGTTTTTATTGTAATTTAGCAATAATAATAAATAAAATTACATTAAAAATTATATAATAATGTAAAACATTAATTAATTTTACGTTTTAATGAATAACAATTATTGTAACTTTATATAATGAGAAAAAAACATCATTGAAAGGCGTCCGATAGCTCATCAATTAGGTTACGCTTTAGCTACTAACCGAGCTATCCGGGTTCAATTCCCCGGGTCTGACCTTAGTTTTTTTTCTAGATGGATTTCCATTTGAAATATAATTTAATGTAAAATATTAATTAAACAAAATAAATTAACCTTTATCTAAAATTTATAACATTTTATATTTCAAATAATTAATAATATTATAAATATTGCAAGTGGTGACATCTATATCGTTTCAATAGAACTACTGATCGTGAGAAATCATTCCTCACGGTCTTTATCGTTGAGTTTGGAGATTGTTTGCAATTGGTCGTTTTCACGGTTAGTAGATTGTGCGTAATGTGTAACTTTCTATGGTGGTCGTAGATAATAGTATATTACGTTATAAGTCCGGTAAACCCAAGTTTACAGTAGCGAGTTGAAAACGTTTCGGGACGAGGCGACGAAGGAGCCGAGTCTCGAATGTTGAAACGAGCTACTGTAATGGTTTACCGGAAGTATGACGTAAGGCGTTTTATTTCATACTGCCTCACATTGTTCATTTTTTAAAAAAATGCATTTAAAATTTTCAGTCCGGTAAAATTTTTTACCGGACTCAAATTAGATTTTCAGTCCGGTAAAATTTTTTACCGGACTCAAATTGGATTTTCAGTCCGGTAAAATTTTTTACCGGCCTTGTAACGTAATAATTCATTTACCGGACTCAAATGAGTCCGGTAAATACCCTTTTACCGGACAGTATGAAATAAAAAATTTTACAGTCACTTATAACTGTAAAAAATTTTACCGGACGCAAATACAATCAATCAACTTGGACAATATTTTAGTACGTAATCAGTCACCATGGAAACTCGTTCTTCATAGATGTCCATATTTTGCATGCGGAAATTTATTTTATATAATTTTTTTTTAATTAAACCAATATTCCAATAATTGCAGTATGAAATAAAACGCATTACGTCATATGTCCTGGAAATGGAATTTTACAGTCGAGTAAGATGCTACGGACAAGGCGACGAAGGAGCCGAGTCCAGAACATCGAAACATCGACTTATAACGTAAATTACTATTGTGGGGCAATCACCTCTGCTTCCAAAAATACTTGAAATGCACCATATCAAAGTTGACAGGTGACCTTAGGTATCTGTCAAATTCGCCATTCTTTTTTAAAATGGGCATAAATGACCTTATTTGTTAAAATATAGAAAAATTTTATTAGGAAAAAATATTTCTAATGATATTTTACGTTCACATATCGAGTTTGAACGAGATATTCCGACATAAAGAAAATTTAGTTCTTTAATATTTTTTGATACTTCCCCGTAACTGACTATTTTGAAATCATTAACAACTTCCCATGAATGAGAAGGCAGAAGAATGCGTAGCGTATTTTGCTAATAATATTCGATGCGCTAATAATATTCGCGCCTTATGAAGAGTTTACAAAAAACACAGAAGAATGAGATTTTAACCACTTTTTCGTATAGGAATGATCTTAAAGAGAAACGTAAAACCATGACAAGTAAACAACTAAAAACAAAGCCAAATAGTCAAAGTCGCCGTCATTGCCATGAATATCGTAGTCAAGAAACCGAATGCGTCATTTGCAGGGAAACATTTGAAGAAGACTGACTCTAATGCTACAAGTGCAAAGGTTGCGCTCATGAAGCCTGTGTTAACATTGATCTATGAAATAATTATGACTATTCTGTCATTTGCAACGATAAAAACGCTTAATAAGTATGTCCGGGGCTACCCACCATGTTTTCCATTGTCCAAAATCGCATAATTGCAAGATCACAGATAGACTGTTCTTGTGATAAAGAGGAGTTAAAAAATTTATTGGTGAATGTGTTAACACTAAAAACATTCAAACTTTTAAAAATGGCATCCCTGGAGAGGACTAGTATGAAGCATTTATGAAACGAAACTCCAATATTTCTTTAGAACGCCCGAAACATTTACAAAAAGCTCGTAAAGTTGCCCGTGATCCATTTATTATATATAAATTCTATGAAAAATTAAAGAAGACCTACAAAGAGCATAACGTTGAAGATACCTAGAGCACAAATTTGATCTTCAATTGTAACGAAACTGGATTTTCTAGCGATCCAAGTAAACTAAGGGCGATCGGAGAAAAGGAAAATTCCTTCCATTAATTGAATATCCAGAGGTTTTGCAAGAGAATCAACAACAGTATTACTTTGCATCTGTGCAGATGGAACATTCTTGCTTCCACTTATCGTTTTTAAAGAAGCAATCTAATTGGGCAGCTACTGGCCGTCTAACAAAAAATATGTTTAGTATTTTTTTGGGTAGACAAGTATTTATAGAAGCAGTTTCCACACAAAATGTTGTAAGTGGATATGTCTCAACGGGGGTATTCCCTTGTGATCGTTTAAAGTCTCCAACAAAACTATTTGTCCTTTATGATCTTCAGAAATATAAGGCTCGTAAGCAAACTAAATCTGTACTCTGTCCTTAACCGTCTTCAGCTCAACCAAGTTTAGTTTTGTTAAGTTTAAGCAACAATTTGCGTCCTTTGACCTTAGAAGAGATACAGCTTTCACCTAAAAAAATTATTGAATCCACATCTGAGATTAGTACGCCTGAAATTAATTGAGTTGCTATAGATTTATCTCTGAAAATTAATTGATCATACATGTAGAGCAACAATTGCCTTCTGCTGCTAAACATAAACTGTCACTGTCAAAACACAGTATATAGTGAAGTATTAACCGCAAATGAGGTCTTAGAAAAACTTAAAGAAACTGAGGGCAGAAAGGAAACAAAAAAATCTAAAAAAAAGGAAAAACGAAACCGGCGATACAAAAAAGGCAGGTAAAAATAAAAGATACACTAAAAGTTCAGACCCTGTTAACACTGTTAAACGTAAATTAATTGAACCCTTGACTACCGTTCATCAGCTTTCATAAGCGCCGTCGCTACAAGTTATAGGACAAGCATTCCTTCCTATTTTTATTCTTTTTTATTCAGTTTGGCTATCCTCGGCTTTAGTAGTTGTTACTAATCTACTTTCTACTATCTTCTAGATCATTATTTTACTTCTCAATGTCACCTTCAACTTTGTGTTTATCAGATATCATGGAAAAGATTTTTCTATACTTTAAGTAGATATTTAAGGGGCATTCTGTTTACGGTCTAGGATATTTGGGCGCAGGCACACTTCAAAGAAAAGACGGCGCATGTAAATTTTTCCGCGACAAATTAGAGTAAAACTTTCGGAGATATTAAAAAAAATTACAAACATTTGTATAATTCACTGATTGGATTGGAAAAATGTTTTTTCAGAATTGGTTTGGAAAATGTAAATAGAATATAAATTGATTAGAGAAATGTTTTAAATTGACCTTATCGAATGCTTTGGAGAAGTCAGTCTATACTACATCGACTTGTTTTTTTCTCCATTGCTCCAATCACCACCTGAACAAAAGGAATCTCAAGATTCAATTTCATACCGTTAAATGCGAATTTATAGAAATAATCTTAGTACGGCCCTGTATATTAGGAAAATATTTCGTTACGTCTAGGTATTAAATGTTTTCTCTGTGCATTTTTAAGTAATCAAATGAAATTCTCACGGTTAAAAATCATTTTAGGTGCAGTTTTTAGTTGAAAAAGCAGTCTACAGTTCCGTACCTTGGTAATAAAAATCTAAAAAATATTTAGTTTATCAAGTTCCTTCATTTAAAAGCACGTACTAAATAAATAAAAAATAAGTTCTGAACAGGCTGCAGTTTAATATTGCTATTTTCCTTTGTCACAAATAATATTTGGATCTTGTTAGGCATTTTATTCCCAAAATTTTGTATTTTTGCACTTAAATAAAATAGTTAATGTGTCTAGGCTTCAAATGTATTGCGTGCCATTTCCGGTAACCCTCGATTAAGCAGGTCTTAAATGTAGAATTAATATTAAAAATTCTGTATTTTCTTAGATTAAATTATCGTCAGCTTTTATATGAGTGGTGGTTTCAAAACATCCCTCTCTTCATTTTATTTCAAAGTTGGGATAGTTTTCGAATTCCCGAGTCAGTCTGACAGCGGCTTTCGAATCCTTAAGTTAGGGGGTTCCCTAACGTTTGCGTCGGTTACGACCATCGCATGCAAGTGATATTAACTGTCACCTATTTACAGTACAGTTTAGAATGAAGCAACTTTTAGTGTAATACCGTACCGATTTTGTTGTTAGGAAATTAATCTAGTGAAGAGGATTAATTAGAAATTTTAGTTTGGTGAATTTTCATTCACGTAAGTATAATTTCGTTTTCTAGGTCAGCAATTTTATAGTGAAAATTATGTGTATGGTCAATATGTGTTTGAAGCCTTCCATTTGCGCAAGTAATTTATGAAAATTATGTTGGATTAAGGATAATTGTTTCAAGGTATTGATAGTTTATGTAAGTTGTTTATGTAAGATTTATTTGGAACCCCGAAATTAAGTAATAGTTAAGAAAGATAATTTTTTTATCTAAAATGATTCGTTTGTAATGTTTTCAAGCTTTTTATATTTCAATATACAGACTTCAAATTTATTTATCATTGATATGGTTAGGCTCAACGAACTGCTGATATTTTGGTCAATTAAGATTTTTTATTAGTGACTAGTGTGTTTGATTAAGTTAACGTCAATTTTAAATGGGAAGTTATTCCCAAACAGATGACTTCTCGCTTTCTATAAAAAAAAACTATATGAATATCATTCAGTTTGGTGGCGCCCACTATTATTTTATTTGTTCCTGACTCTATTAATTAATCCTAACCTTTTAGGGGTTAACACCCACACCTGTATTTGAATCTGCAGAGTTATAAATCTCAGCCGGTGCATAAAGTACAGTAAGTATCATCGTTCTTTTTAGTGAATTATTATTGATGCTATAGTTGACGTCCATCGTGCGGCGTTTGTTTTGTATTTAGTATAATTCGAGGTAATAATTTAATATCGTTTATAAAGTTATTAAAGTTATAGTCATAGTGTCTTTCCTGGAAAGACTCTGGATGGTGTGTACAAATTGGAGAGGACTATCCTCGACTGATGATAGCTAATAAGTTTGAAACAGCTGTATCGAGGTGTCTTCTTTAATTTGTACACATTCATTTTGTGAGAATGTCTATGAGATATTTATTTATTGATAGATTACACCATATTCTCACTTTGAGTTCCATATTACTATAAATATATTTAATTATACTTTATTACTTTTAAAAATACTTGCAAGGTTTGAAAAATTATGTAGTAGGAAAATTGGTTTTTGTTTAGAAAATTCTAATTGTTGGTTGTTATGTAGTGCCAATTAGGCCTAAAGTTAAAGAAAAATGAAAATATTGCAAATCAAGTCTTAGTTATCTTTCTAATACATAAAAACTAAGAATGTCCCTAACAGCTGAACCTTAAGTTTCGCTTAATAATAATTGAATAGATAAATACCATTCTGAAGATTTTGATCTTGAAGTGAACTTTTAACTAAAAGTTTTTCTTTCTGTAGTAATAATTCATCACCTTAATTAAACATTTATGTTTAACTCAACATATTTACCCAAAATTCGTGCGCTTCTTAATGACCGAGAAACTAAACAAGTTAAAAAATCCTCAGAGGGCAAAAACTAGATAAGCGAAGTATTTTCTTACGTTCTCGTTTTTTTATTGCGTTCACGTACACGTAAACTTTTATTTTTACGACAGAAGATGTAAGTAGCCTTAGGGTGTATTTAGTGTAAGATTTTTCTGGCTTTAATTTTTGTTTGTTTATTTTTCGAATCCTTAAGGCATATTAGATATACTTTTTATTTCCGTTTTGCGTCGATATAGTAAGTCTAATCAAAAGGGCCTCGGGGATCTTATGGCCGAAGCCATGCTAGTCGCTTTGCAGTCTCCTTTCTTATTTTTACGAGGAAGTCGAATCGAAATCCCAAGGGAGGCGGCTGAGTCCTTGCAACACTGTGTGTCTGAAGTCCGAACTACTTGGTTGCCTCTAAGATTAACTCACGCTTGCCTGCACCTGCTGATGTACAAGTAACTATTGACTACTCTTCAATGAACTGAAAACGTTTTTATTCTTTACTATGGCTTCTCAGTTCTTTTCATTCATTAATCATGTCCTACAGTTAACTGACAAACAGAAAAATTGTAATTTACAAATTAGCTACTCCCCAATTTAAACTGTGTTAATTATTAAAACTTTCATCAAACCTCACTAGCGATACGTCCTTTCCTATAAAAGTTGATGCTTGCTTGATTTTTCTATAAAAGAAGTGGTCATTTCAACGAAAAGGTTTCTTGTGCGCCTGGGGAAATATGTCTGAATATAAGAGCAAAGCCCTTATTTGTAGAATAACCTACACACTTACTTTTGACTAACAAATTGACTACTGTCAAGAGTTCGATCTTTCTAACGAAATTGAAAAGTAGACAAATTGACAAATTTAATTTTACAGTGCTTTCGAGAAAACATTTTGATATGAGAGTCGATCCTCTTTTAGCTCTCTTTTTCCCAGATTATTAGTAAGTATAAACAATTTCAAATTGTTTATTTGCACGAATAGGTAATATTCTATTTTTTAAATTTTTATTTAAGGAACAGTTTATGCAAATAACTTTATTAATGATATAGTAAAAACCAGTTACTCTTAAACAAAAAGTTCTTATCCCATTTTATCAAAAATAATCCTCTTTTGATTGAATAATAAAAGTTTAAACACCTGACTCTACGTGATCCCGCTATGTAACTAAATTAAACTTCAAAATCAAATTTAGTAAGAAATTTAATACACTTCCAAGCTTTCTTAGTAAAGCTTTCCACTTTCTTGTAAAAATATGTGTCTAGTTGAATTTGCACTAGCATTAATTATTGTAGTTTGTATGGGTTAACAGAATTAATGTATTAAGTATTAATATTTATTTCGAATAATAAACGTTACTTGAAATTTAATTGCTTAGTTTAACTATCTGTATTCTGCTGTACTTTTTTTTACCGAAAATAGTACTGTTTGGTTAGAATTAATTAACTGGTTTAACCCTAGGATGCATAACCGAAACAATGTCAGCATTTATATAATCCGCATCTGGGATACACAGCCTAGTAAATCATATTAGGTTGCAATGGAAACAAATTTATTTAAAAATAAAAAAACTTTATTTCGGTATACATATATTCTCATTATTTGACATTAAACATGAAAGTAATAGTAGTTTGTACAACGTGAGTGGAAATCTGGAAATGATGGTATGAAAAAAATAACATGTTTAAACATGTTTAATCCATTGAGTCTTTTATAGTCATTCTCACCTTGAAATAAGCTGTAAAAAATTTAAAATGTAAAGTATATAGAATCATTTTTAGACCACCCCTTCGAGACTGAAAAATTTAATTTTTTTGCTTGTAGACTTACGGCTATTTAACATGCAAATATAACGCTAGAATTCGCTTCTCAAGTTATGACTGCAAATATCATTAGTATTTTATTATTAATCAAAACAAATGTTCTAAAAGGATATTTTTATATTTGCGTGTCCTGATGGCTTCATTAAGACACGCATTTTGCTTGTCCTAATGAAATTTTTTAGAATACTGTAAACAGTAACATTTTATTTTTGAAAGTTGATATCACTGTTAGACAGCTGTTCTTAGAATGTCAAACTTATCTTATTTACGCAGTGAACTCTTATAACTGGAATGCAACGCTTGCAAAACTAGTTTTGCAGTACACATAAATGCGCCGAATAATAAAAAGGCCCTGTGAAGGACGTGACAGTTTTTACTTTATTATTAACGAAATTGTAAGTTTTGATACTGTCATCATATGAGATGCATTGTGTTGTGTATGTGCAATAGCCCACGATAAACTTAACGTAATAAAATTCAGTTTTATAAAATTATGTATATATCTCTACCTTATAAGTTATAATATCCAAAAGATCCAATGAATAACTATTTTTGATAACAAAAATCATTCTTTGCTGAAAACACTATTGAATTTATACCTCATTAATTTCTTTGACAAATAAGGTATTTATTCTATGAAATGAAATATAATTATTCTTATTTCATCCAAGTTTTTAATTGATTAAATAGCAATTATTTATGTCACAAATATATTGGCATACATTCTACTTTGAATTTATAATAATTTTCAACAGTACGTATAATACACCTGGCAAATTTGGACGAGGTCCTGCTGCTTAGTAGCGGCCCGCTACTAGCAGGATTTGTGTATATGAGATAAGAATGAGAATTTCTACGTCGCGCGGACAAAGCGAGGTTATGTAAAATAGAATTGCATAATTTCTAGTGCTACCAACTGTCATGCTAGTTACCAAAATATCCCTAACAAACTTTATTTAAAAGTAAGTAATTTTTTTAATTATTTAATAACGAACTAATCTAAATAGAAAAAATAGTATAGAGTATTCGTTTCATAAGACGTTTTAGCGCACGTGTCCTCTTTAGAAAATTCCCAGCTATGCGGGTCGTTTTCTAAACTCGGACGCGTGCGCTAAAAACGTGTCTTATGAAACTAATACTTTAATATACTATTTGAAATATTTAAAGGAAACAATTCACATAAAAACAATAAGACAAAGTAATTAATACATGAATTTGTATTATAAATGTTCTCTTGGTTTCATAGAGATCTAGGACAGCAAGGCTGATATGATGCTTTTTTTATTATTTTACTCTATGCATTGACACTAAAAATAATAAATTAACGTCATATTAGCCTTGCCTTCTTAACAATTATTAATCACTTTGACAATTTACCAAAATATAACTTAACAATTTGACGTTTGGGATTGTTTACATTTTTCAAATCACAACATAACCTTCAAATTTTAAAATTTTGCTCGGAACACAAGTGCACTGCTTGAAATGTTTAAATTAACGAGAGAATGAGTGAGAGAGTTGAAATTAATGAGAGTTTGTCACCAAAACAGCTGCTGTTTGTATATCCTCTTGAAAACAAAACACTGCTATGGTTATTTTTCTAGTTATAAACAAAAGCCAATTTGGAACTAAATATTATATAACCACATATTTGTTTATAACTATTAATTATTGTTTAAACAATTTCAATAAATAAATAGAGAAAAAATTCTGTTTTCAGTGATATATGATTCTTGTACTTTCATAAAATAACAAGTTGCCTAGAACTTGTAGAGCAAATCATCTTTCAGGTGCAATTATTAACTAAATTTAACTTAATTACTTTAATTGCCCAGATACAACTTCCTATCTATACAAAATCCATCCGTACCACTTAATTAACATTATTTCGATACTTTTAAGATATCCAACCATGAAATAACAACTAAATTACATTATTTGAGATTGGTATGGCAAAATCGTAGAGATTTGTATCTTATTTTAAAGATATATTCTATAAAAACTGGAACCCCAAGGAACTACTTGACAACAACTCAATGAAATATTTTAGCCACAAGCTAAATAATTTTACTACAGAAGTTTTTAACGAATTCCCGAAATCGTTAACTTGAAACATATTTTTTTTAAATTAATGATGCAGGTAGGGTAGTAAAAATTTACATACATCATCACAATCATGTAAACTGAAAGACAAATTAAATGAGACTCGTATATGTACTTAAAAAATCAGCTGCGCGCACCGGTGATTGTTGGGTTGATAAAAATATATCAGGACCGAACTTAAACTGAAATATTTTTAATTCAATTTATTTTCAAATTTCATCAAATCCGCCCGTTTTCTTTGAATTTGGAACAAGAATTAGTCATACAAATATTCATATTATAAATTAAAATAACTACAATAACGGTAAGTATTATAGAAATAATCTATACATAATGTTATACCTGTAGATTATTTCTTTTCAAATTAAATCCACAAAATAGCGGAAAGTTTGATTTTTCTTGTTTAGTTGCAGCTTTATAGGTGATTCTGTAACAAAACATGCTTTTAATTAAATAAGATCCTAATTTTATTTATTAATATTAAAAACCAAAATGCACAAGATGTAATCACAAGAAGAGGTAGATAAGACGATCATAAATGCAAGTGAGCAAAACAACGTCTCTCTGTGCAACAGGTCATCGGTTCAAATCCCGATGTTTATTCTTAATTTTAAAAATTTATTCGAATTTTGAATAATAAAACAAAATAATCTATATTTATTGAACAGGGTTTTAAGAGCATTAAAAGGGCTACGCGTCTAAAACCAACTGCTACCTGTGAAGTTTTTCAAAGAAACTCTAGTATTGTACTGTTAGGACCGTTAACTGTATTTTCAAAGCAAGTTTAATTTATGATGTTATTTTATTTTTAGAGTATTTTTTAATACAGCTTTTGAATAACATTTAAAATTCTGTATGTATACTATTATTTGTTGTTGCTTGAAGAAAATCCACCGTATTGTTAGTTAAGAAAAGTTAGCCGTAATAAATAAAATTTATTGAAAAAAATTTATGTAGGAGTATATGAAAATACTAAAAACTAATGCAGGAAGATGAATGAAATTTCAAAATAACCAAAGAAGAAAAGAAGCTATTACTCATTTCTATTTCTACTGTTTCAGATGGTAGGTTGAAAAACTAGATTCTCTCAGGAGATTCCTGATACGAACAGTTACCCAGATCCTCTTTAAAATGGCCGGGAAGTTCTTATTATCTTTAGGGTTAAAATTTTGAAGCTTATTTACTATTGTATAGAGCAAGTTCATTCAGTAAATTTGGAAGAATGCTAAAATACAATAATGCATAAAAATATACAGCATTCCACTATTCCTACTCGATTCTCGGCACTGGCTAACAGTCCTAGAATACTTCACAGTAAAAGTTGGTTTTAGACGTGTGGTCCCTCTTAATGCTCTTATACCCCTGTTAAATTGGTTGTATGCATAAAATGTAGCAAATGCTTCTACTATTAATTCGATCCCACTCTTCCTAAGTAAAAATCATATCTTTTCTCTTTTAGTAATTCAAGTAGAAGCATTTACTTTACTTTATGCATACGGAAGAATAAATATACATAATTTTGTTTTATTATTCGAATTAATTTTTAAAATTGTCAATAGATTTTTTGTGCGTAAATGAATTAAAAAAAACTATGCTCCAAAAGCATAAACTTCGGGATTTGAACCGATGACTTGTTGCACAGAGAGATGGTGTTTTGCCACTGAGTTACACCGGCTTTGCATTTATGATCGTCTTATCCTACCTCTTCTTGTAATTACATCTTGTGCTTTTTGGTTTTAATATTAATAAATAAATTAGGATTTTATTTAATTAAAAGCATGTTTTGTTATAGAATCACCTATCAAGCTGCAAACTAAACAAGAAAAATCAAACTTTCCGCTATTTTGTGGATTTAATTTGAAAAGAAATAATTTAAAGGTATAACAATAGGTATAGGTTATTTCTATAATAATTAACGTCATTGTAGTTATTTTTTTTATAATTTGAATATTTATATGACTAATTCTTGTTCCTAATTCAAATAAAAACGGCGAATTTGATGAAATTTAAAAATAAATTCCATCAGAAATATTTCAGTTTAAGCTTAAGTTCGATCCTGATATATTTAGGCAACCCAACAATCACCTGTGCGCGCAGCTGATTTTTACCTAGTCTCATTTAATTTGTATTTCAGTTTACCTTATCTGTTTTAGGTAATACATGCCTTGAAATAGCTTCAAATCCATTTTTATGTACAAAAATAAATAACGATACCACATCGTTAGCTGAACAACGACAATTTATCAAGATAGTAAGAAAAACCAACTCTAAACTTTATCATTTTACTGCCTAGTGTGTTCGGAAGTGCATATTTATTAATTAAAACCTTTCCTTTGGCTTTATATAAAAAAATTATTTCAATATTTTTCCGATTGAGATTATGCAACCCATCAAACATGTTTGTAAATGGGGTAGTCTAATTTCCAATGCGTGTCATAATGTCATGACATTTTGTTTTATTAAAATCCCATACAATACCCCGAGCCCTAATACTATATGTTCGGTGGATAAATATTTTTTCTATAATATTGTTATTACTGCATTTAACCGAAATTGATTCTAACTTTATTCCCACATTTGGAAGAAACAAGGAAAAAAGTTTGGAATAATGTTTAGTAAGCATGAAATCTATCGCTATCTAATAAACTCAAAGTCTACGGTACATTCTTTAAACCCATCTGAACCTACGACATCTAGCTGTGGGGTGCAGCAGCCAACTCTAATATTGAGATAACAATCAATCAAGTGCGATGTGCTGTGTGTGATTCTCCCTACTTTGTAAGGAATACAGACATTTTAAGTGATTTCAAAGTTGACTTTTCAGAAGAAGTAATAGTGAAGTTCAGTAATTAGCGAAGAATAAGATTGAGATAATTTAAACAAATTAGAACTTAATCCTAATGCACTTTACGTCAGAGGTTGTGTAATTGGAGTTCTTGTATTATATGCGTTAATACCCGAACGCTATCGAGTTATTAGCGCTGTAGCTCTAACGTCCATAGCCGAAAGATTTTATCGCGTTTAAAGTAAAAAGAGCCAAAAAAGCAGCAAAGCCGAATGCACAATCTATATATATCGTCATCCTGCATTACTAGAGAGCTCACATTTCTAGCAGAAAGTGTCATTGCCGCTCTCGAGGATCTCAGCGTACTGGATTGATAATATAAATTCTAAAAAGTGTACTGATTTGTAACATGCTTATTTATATTTGTTTACGGATTCCTTTAGGTAATAAAAGTATTTAAAATTATTATGCTGCATTAACATAGTCCATACTGTAATTTCCGTTAAACTCTTTTTTTCGTGTCTTTCTGTCCTCTGGTTAGCACGAATGCGAAAATACATTTCATTCGTTTACTAGTGCACGCAGCGATGAAATCTATCCGGTAGAAGTTTGGTAAATTTTTTATTTTCTGAATTTACGCCAACTTCGTTAGTGGTTCAATGGGCTTATTCGGTTATTAGGCCGATTGTTCGACTCGTTTTGTCCTATTGCACCTTTCATTTGATGAGACGTAACCTCCGAGAATAAAGAGGCCACGAACAAGGCTTGTGTCACGTGATCTGACGTCACGAATGCCGGCTGGCGACTTGCGGGGACAGGCGATGCGTACAAGTCAAACGCCATTGCAGTTTAGATTTGCCGTGATCGTAGTCGTGTGAACTAGACTCTTTTTCTTTCAAAAACTCTCATAAATAAGTTCAAATAAGTTAGTGTTAAATTAAAGGTGTAGAATTTCAGATTTACCTGATTTATGTGAAGACAATTTATAAAATCAGTGAAAAGAGACTGTTTTTCAATTGCCGTATCGAGTGTGGGCGTTGGCAGAAATGGCCGCTGATAAATTTTGTATTTGAAAGCTGTTTTATTACTTATAAAATAACTTTCGGTTGGTGTCGTTCATAATATGATTGTGTATTGTGTCGTTTACCTATATAAAATACAATTTCATAAATATTTTGATTAGTTAATCAAAAAAGCCAACAGTTTGACGAGATACTTGGGTGAGTCTTGTTTATTTCATTAAAAATGCCTGATAAATGTTGCGTGCCTAATTGCTCAAGCAATTACGATAGTACCCATACGTATGTATCCGTTTTTTCTTTTCCGAAAGATGAAGAGTTGAAGAAAACGTGTATTAAATGCATTCATAGAGACTCATTTAATCCAACAAAACATTCAGTAGTATGTATTAAACATTTCTCAGAGTCATCGGTTATAACAATAATATGATAAATATGAAACTGAATTTCTAAAGACAGGTAAACAAAGGATTATTTTACGGGAATTGACAATGTTAAAATTAGAAAAATATGTACACGAAATCAACGAGAAATGTATTTTATGTAGCAAAACGTTGAAGTCGATATTGTTAAAAAATTGTCATATTCTTGCCAATATATTTCTCAATAACTATTCAAAAATAATCAACGACAAAATTAACACCCAAAACATGGATCTATCAAAGAGAAAACTGATTAAATTTAATGGTTAAGAAGTTATAAAACACATTAACGCATAGAGATAGGGCTATTGGCGAGGCCTCCATAAGAGCCAACGCGTCTATCATGGGTACCTCAACGGTGACGTGGAAAACCCTATTCATTGTTTTTTATCATAATATAAGTGCTTTTTTTGAAATAATATTCAGTTTTACTCAGAAATATACTAGTGTCTTTATGTTGGGTATTTTACGTTTCGCAATTGCCAGCCGGTTTTCGAGACGTCACGATTGCTTGGTCGCGGCCTCTTTATTCTCGGAGGTTACGGATGAGATTTTGCCATTTAGAAAGCTGTCTTCGTCCTCAACCCGGTGTGTTTGGATGAGGCTATCATTTCTCCCAAATTATTAATCAGTGGAAATAAACCTGTGAACTGGTGAAACTGCATTTAAGACCTCCGTAGCAGAAAACCCTTCGACAAGGTTGTATTTCTCGTTTAAACAACCCGGGACAGAGAACTTTCGCCTGCAGTGCGTGCGAACGAATATTTTATTTACTCTTTTAAGAACAAACAAAATCGTACAGTAATCTTTATTATTCTGATGTAAAGGGCTAATGTGGAAATTTATGTTTTATTATTTTGAAGTAATTAATCTATTGGCCATTATCTGAGATCTCATACGTTATCTTCATTCATCACCCATGCGTGTTAGTGGCGAGTAGTCGTGTTGTGTAGCTGCCTATTTGAATAATACGAAATTTAAGTAGAGAGAATTAAGTTAAAATGCCGGGAGAGAGACAGTTGCAGAGTGATAAGCGTGAACAAGTAATTACTGAAGAAGAAGCAATGATTGAGCGTTTAATTAATAAGGTTCTAACAGATGAAAGAGTTACTCTAGCAATCGCAGCAAAAGTTATAGAGGCCATGGATGAAAAATATGGAAAACGAATTCAGGAGTTAGAAGAAAAGGTAGTCCTACTACAAAATGAACTTGATGAAAAAATGGATGCTGTTGAACAATATTCCCGCAGGAATAATCTTCGTTTGTTTGGTGTCGAGGAAAAACCAAATGAAAATATAAACGATGTAATTATAGATTTGTGTAGGGAGAAGTTGAATATTAACATTACAAAGAATGATATTGATACTTGTCATCGTTTGAAAGGCGTTCCAGGAAAGCACCCCCCTATAGAAGAACAACTAAAGATGAAATTTATTATAAAAAACAAAAGCTTAAAGGATCGCATATTGTAATTAGGGAAGACCTGACAAGGGTAAGAGTTGCACTCCTCAAGAAGGTAATTGAAAAATTTGGTTTCCAGAATACGTGGACGCAAAACGCAGTAATATATGCGAAATGTGGAAATAACTTACTGAAGTTTTTATCATTCAGGAACTTTAATAAATGGGAGACCATCACCAGCAGCAATGAGACCACCTAATTCGGTGTTTTTCCTTGGTCAAGTGCAAGGTGTGAGTACAATGGTAAATGCTATCTCTATCTATAATGTTTTATCAATTATAATTAAAGATATTTAGTTCAACATTCTTCTAATATTCTGGTTTTATGTACTATTTTGTTAAAAGGGTTTTTGATAAAAAATGCAAATTTAATTTTTAATTTATGAAAGTTGTGGATTTTAAAATTGCATTTTAAAATTAATAACGATCGATTTAAAATTGAAGGTTATAAGATGGGTTAGAGTTAATCTCTGAAATTAAAACTTAATTTTTTATATTTATAATCTATGTAAATAATATTAATGTTATTTTATTGTGATATTAAATGGGGTTAGCTTGAATGATTTTACGTTTACAATAATTTATAGATTAGAGGTATTCTTTCAAAATATTTAGTTTATTAAATCTAAAATGAAATCATAGGGTAGATCATAGTTCAGAGGTATTACTTTTTATGATTTTTAATCTAGTACCACATACTAATTGTGTTTATGTTTATCTACACCTAATATCATGTTTTTCTTCACTGGTGAAAGTTAACTTCATTTAAATAAATAATTTTAATTTAACTGATTTTTTGGCCGAAATGGTATTCGTAACTGTTCTTTCTTTTTTCGTTTTAATTTATGCATTCAATTGATAATGAGATATGAGTTAGGTTAAAATATGCAAATAATATTTTTGATAATTGTTTTTAAATAGGCATTTACGTAGGATCAGTGATAACATCAAAAACAACACTTGCTGCTTTACTTTTCTATTTTTGCTTTATTTTATTTAGTCTAATTAAAATATACTTTTTGGTAGGTGGAATATGAAATTAGGACATTTAAATGTACGGTCATTATTTACTGGTTTTGATTTTCTTGTAGATCTAATTAATCATAATCAATTCGATGTTTTTTCAATCTCAGAAAGTTGGTTATCAGCTGATGTGCTTACGGAGACCGTTAGTATACCAGGATATCGTTTTTTTCGCAAGGATAGAGATGGAAGAGCGGGTGGTGTGGGGGCATATGTGCGCACAGACCTTAATTGTGAGTAGTTATCCTTTGATTTTCCTGCTTCTGCAGCCCTAGAGTACCTATTTATTAAAGTAAAGATACATTCAAAAACTATTGCTATTGGAACTATTTACAGACCACCTAAAGCAAATGTTAATGATTTTGTAACCAATTTAGATGATATACTGTCTACTGTACTTCCTATTGTCGATGACGTTATAGTACTAGGCGACATTAATATTGATTGTTTTATTGTCAATAATCATGTTATTTCTTTATTTAATGCTTACAACATGACACAAATAATAAATGAGCCAACCCGGGTAACGGACACTTCGAGTAAACTGATTGGTCCAATTTTTGTAAGTAACAATTCATCGGTTAATTTTCACGGTACAATTAATGCAGATAGTTGCTTTCTGTGATTTAAAGATTTCGCTGAGCAAATATAAACCAAAAGTCATTCAAGTACGTAATTTCAGAAATTTTAATCAGGAAATATTCTTAACTGATTTGCAATCACTTCCCTGGTATGATATATGTCGGGAGAATGATATTGATAACAAAGTCTCCACTCTCATGGCTTTTATATTATCGGTTTTCGATACTCATGCACCAGTGAGAGAGGTGAAGGTGACAAAACCCAGAGCGCCTTGGTTGACCGATACTGTAAAAGCAATTATGAGGGAGCGTAACAGAGTTTTGAGAAAATACAAGCGTTCTAAATCCACCTCGGACTGGAAACAATATAAAGAATTAAGGAATTTTACGGTGGCTTCTATTCGTCGCGAGAAAAGGGCTTACTTAAGTTCTGTATCAAAAGAAAACGATCCTCGTAAATTATGGACCGCGTTAACCGATCTCAGCATACGATTTTCTAACAATCGTGATATACCTTTTAACTTAGCTGATCCAAATTCTATAGGCAACTACTTCAGTTCATTTATTCAAGACACCTCTAACACTTGTGATCAACAAATTCGCTATTATTTAAGTAATCATAATTTAACAGACACTTCATTTATTTTTTCCTTAACTACAACAGATGAGATACATAATATTCTATTTAACTTAAAATCGAATGCCCTGGGTTTAGATAATATTACTCTAACAATGCTAAAGTACTGCAGTCCATTTATTGTCAAATTTATTACACATATAATAAACTGTTGCATTGAAGCTAGTTACTTTCCAGTAGCTTGGAAAGGAGCCATTGGACTACCTTTGCCTAAAATGGCAAACCCAAAAACTTTTTCTGACTTACGAATAATTAGTATTCTACCGTGCATTTCAAAAATTTTTGAAAAGATTTTACATAAACAAATGCTTGATTTTTTTAACGCTAACAATTTATTGCCTAACTGTCAAACTGGTTTTAGAGGAGAATTTAGCACGACTGATTCTCTAGCTACTGTTACGAATGATATCATAGATGCAACTGACAAAAAAAGTATTACCGCGTTAATTTTGCTGGATTTCTCAAAAGCTTTTGACACAATTAATCATCAACTTGCTTGTGCGAAATTAAGTTATTACGGATTTGAAGATTCGGCTGTTAATTTAATTAAATCTTATTTAGAAGATAGATTGTTAATTATTAAGAATGACAATCAATCTTCTAATCCGTTTCCTATCACGTCTGGTGTCCCACAGGGTTCTATTTTGGGCCCCTTACTATTTATTATATATACTTCTGATATTTTGAAAGCTTTGCGGTATTGTAAAGTGCAAGCATATGCTGATGATACGCAAATTTACAAATCCTTTGCTTTTACAGCCAGAGCTCAGGCATATGTTGACATTAATAAAGATCTTGACATGATTATGGTACTGTCAAATGCACATAATTTAAAACTTAATACTAAAAAATCACATTTATTACTGTTTGGAAATAAAAAGCAAATTAATATTGTTAAAACTGATCATAATATACACGTAAACAACGAAAAGTTGTCTACGATGGACTCTGCCAGAAATTTAGGTATACTTATAGACACCAATTTACGATTTAAACAGCATGTTTGCAAGCTATTACAAAAAGCCTATTCATCTTTAAAAGTATTATATGCTAATAAAGATATATTAAATTTTAGTCAGAAAAAAAATGCTTTCCGAGAGTTTAGTATTGTCACATTTTAATTATTGTAATTTGATTTATGGTCCTTGTCTTGATGCAATTGATAAACAACGAATACAAAAGATTCAGAATTGGTGCTGTAGATTTATCTTTAATTTACGTCGATATGATCATATTTCCCATAAAATTAAGGAACTCGGGTGGCTGAACATGGAGAATCGTTGGAAGTATCAATTGGGATCGTTTACACATGTACTACTCACAACGAAAAAGTCTACATCTCTTAGCTCAGAACTGATACCTAGGTCATGTGTTCACTCCGAGAACACTCGCTATAACTACATGCTTAACATGCCAAAACACACATCATCTTTATTTCGTAGAAGTTTTGGCTATAATGCAGTAAGACTCTACAACTCTTTACCTATGGATATAAAGATTTGTTCTACTAAGAGGTTTAAATGTGATTTGAAAAAATATTTCATACAAACGCAATAATTTAAACTTGTGTCTTTGGTATCATCATCTACCTACCTATATATATCTACTTTTATTTTATTATTATTTTTATTATATGATATATTGTACTGCCTTCACTATATTTTGTTTTGTTATATTAATTATATTTTGCGTGATTTTCAGGTTAAATTGAGTAGCCCTTGGCTAGATTTCGCCTGAAGATCACGTAGCGAACTGTTTTATTTATTTATTGTTATTTGATTTTTCTTTATGGATATAAAGGCGTTTATTATTATTATTATTATTATTATTATTATTATTATCTACATAAGTACTTGTTATTTCAAGCAAACCGTTTTTTCCTAATTTCTTTGCTTAAACGAGCATACCGCATTTAGCCTATACTTATTTATTAGCAAATAATTATGAAATACAAGAACCGTTTTTAATTACCGTTTTATCTGTATTATTTTAAGCAAAATTGTGTTGCATTTTGCATCCAAGGTTTTGTTTACAATAACAACGTACTGGCATTATCAGATATTGCCGGCCTCAACGATAGGTTCTTATCACTCATACATTTATAGATCTTCGAAATTTGAATTATTTATTGTTTATTATTTATTATTTAAATATATACACTATACAGGTTTTGTGTAAATCCAGTCTTCACTTTATTTTCTTTTTCATAGCAACGTCAACCATAGTTGACGTTGTTCATTAGCTCATAAGCTAATGAAAGCTGATAGGCGTAAGCTATGACTCAAGCTAAAGCAGCTGCGAAATATCATAGTCATATATTTCTGGACCTTAGAACGGTTAATATTAACCATTATAGAAAATTTGATAATTTTTATTAAGCTGTTTTTAAGAGCAATGCTGCTCAAAATTAGTGATAAGAAATTAATAAGCAATACTTGAAATACTGTGGCACTGATGTAACTTTAAAAAACTCTATACGTAGATAGGGAAGTTTAGATTTAGATGATTTACCAGTTATTGAAATTGAAGTTATATGTATAAAAATTTACTAAAATATTAACTAAATAATAATTGTACTTGGAATCAAATGCATTATCATTCTTGTTCAAGTTATATAATAAATTATGCATTATTGCATTGCTTTGATTTTTAGAATATTCTAAAATTTTAAAGAGATAAGATTGTCCTATGTACTTCCTGGCTTGAAGGTAATTAATCATTATTAGTTGAATCATTTTAGAGTAAATTTTCATTAATAGCGGAAAGTTGAAGTAGATCAGCAATTTGCACCAGTAATTGTGCTTAGACGACGTAACTTTTTGTGGTCTCATATTCGTCATGAAGTAGATACCTAAGAGAAATTCGTTGAGAACCGGACGCGATCGTGGTCCAGTATTTTGCCTTATCATTTCTTCGGCAAAATCATCAGGCGATATTATCGTTATTCTTTGTGCCAGTCGGATGAAAATTTCGTATTGGTCAGTTAATTCTTAGGAGAGTACACTATATTAGTCAATTTTTTTATCCAACACAATACTTTCAGGGTGTTTTACCTTTTTTGAAATCCTAATTTCCTTATCCTTCTTCATCTCGATAAACCTGACAGTTTCCGAGAAAAACGGCAAAAACCATTAGAGGTCGTGATTTACTCCATTATCAATTCGAGCTCACCAGCTACAGGTTGTGCAAAATCCAGAAATATGCAAACATACAATGAATTATCTAAACTTTCCGCTATTTGTTTTATTTGACTAGACTAAACAGAAAATTTGAAAAATTTCTTTAGGCTGTTTTTGAGATAATGTACAAAATTAACCAATGACAGATTTTTCTCTTTATGCAACAGTACTTCTCTGCGCTCGAAATTACTTTAGGTAAAAATAAACACATCCTGTTACTAATGTCTTATAGTAAACTTAAAATAGCAAGCTTAGAAATACCGGTATCTTAATTCTTTTCATTGAGTGAAAACTTTGCTAAAAATTATAAATCTAAGTTCTGATACTAAACTGAATATAAATATAAATTAAGTTCTGAGACACAAGTGTATTTGTTGCTGAAACCTACAATGAAAATATTTTAAACGAATTACTAGAGGTTGAATAATTAAAAGATATCTTCTGTCTTTTAGCAAGCTTTACTGAAAAACTAACTTTTTAAAACTACTTTGATACAAGGTTACGATTTAAATGCATCTCAAACTTGAACAATTGCTAACAAAGAATGTGGCTAATTCAATTATTTAATCAAATGGTGATTTCCAAGAGATTCCTCGAAGAGTTACAGTTGGTTTCTCAAACAGATGAAATTTATTGAGGGTGGATTCTGTTTGTTTCAATTAATTCCAACGTCTTTCAAATACTTTAGAACTTTTCATCCATTCCTGAAATCCTGAACATCTCTCTTCTATCTGCCTGTAGTAAAAATTGATTTGTCTTATAGCTTTTTCTTTTTCTTTTTATAGTAGCTGTTACCATACCAGTAGTATACGTATTTATGTGTATAGAGTATAGTGTTTGTACAAAGTCGTAGTTTTGTGTTTCTCGAAAACCCACGCTGATTAGAACACACTACTTTGTAACCCAATATCTAACAGGAGTTACGGGAATGGGCGAGTATCCGAGCAAAGATAGTGAAATAAAGATGTAGAAATGCGGAAGACTGCACTGCTGACTTTGCAAGTATTTATCATTGTCATAGGTTTTTCGCGTTAACGACTTGCCTCAGGTATTCCGGATTCTAAGTGTTCGTTACGTTAATAAATGTTATTCCCCGGACGATCTCGAATTAAGGGTGCACTTTTAATTCTACGGAAGTAGATTGTAAATTTACAAAAGAGCTAGCTGGACTAGTTATTAACCGCACAGTACTGCAGGAAAATCATTACCCGTTCAAGTCGGTTAAATTGGCACTTAAATCAATGCCGTCTGCTTTTATAACATTTTTCTTTAATTTATGCTTATGGGATGTTATTATTAGCATAACTTATCTTAAAAATTTCTTAATTGAACGTTTACACCACGGGGGACAATTTATCAGGGTCAGATGCTTTACATCTATTTATCAAGCAGTTAGCAATAAGGATAAATTACGTGATTTGCAGTACTCGAACCCGAGGATTTTTATGTCAAAGCAGATTGGCCTCACCTAAAATAACCATCAGACCACGATGTGTCGAGATCTATGTACTTTAAAATTATTACAATATTTATTATTGATTATTACTTTTGAATTTATTGAATGTTTGGCTAATCAATTTTAAATTGAAAAAAGTAGTTATTTAAAAAAGGTTTATAAAAAAATATTTGATTAAAACTGAAGATTATTAGAAATTACTTTTACCCACCTGTATTTCTTTGCTCAATATATGAAAGCAGAAGTTGATTAACCGACTTTAGGTAGAAAGAAGGTAGAGCGAAATAAGTTTCGCGAATGAATTATTCCATTTTTAATATTCTCCGAGCCGGATTTAATTTGGTAAGTCAAACTGGATTAAAATTTATCAAGGCTGAAAACAAAACAAAGTTTTTAATTTAATTTTGCTCTACTCTTTCCAAAGTAACTGGACCAAAAAGACTACATTTAAATTCGTAATATCTAAGGTGCTGGTGGTTACGTAAGAAGTTGAAAGGAGTCTCTGAAATTATATTGTGACAAAATATGAAGAACTCGAAGGTGTGGATATAACTCGCTAAGCATAAGATATGCTAAATCCTGCAGGTGAAGAATATTCCTTGCCGCTGGTTTCGCTGAGCCCGTAATGAAGTCAGAGGAGTGTACCAAGTGGTGGAAAAGTCTTCTGTTGGTCGCCAGCCGACGGCTGTTTTACATAAAGACTACCGATTCTGATGTTCGACTGCATTTTTATTGCTTTTCGATGGGATACACGATCGGTCTGAATTTTATTTCTTTTGATTCTCGCTTTATACTTTGTTCTACCTTTAAATTTTTTATTCTGGATGAAGAAATCTACTGTGGGACTTTATATATCTCATATACACAGGGGTGGCTTTTTGCGGATTTCTTTTGTGTTCCTAACATCCACTTTCAGTTCTTTATGTGTAAATTCATGTAATATTTTCAAAGAGGGCTTCGTAATTACTTTCACGTTTATTCTGGTAGTTCTTGTTATACGAACCTATATTACCCCTAATATTTCATCGAACTTTGCATCTCTGTGATAGATTAAGTGGCAATTTGCAATGAATATAAAAATAATATTATTTGAATACTATTTCAATTAAAAGTTGAAATTAAAGTATAAATGGTTAAAAGTACAAAACTAATCAGTCACCTGTGCAAAATATACGTACATAATAATTTTACGTATAGTGCTTTATAAAACATTTCTATTTTCTATTGATTTTTTTTATTTGTTTAATTTTAATACCTTTAAAGGAAACTGAAAATAGAAAGCTGCCTATGGGCCGGCGGGTGACGAGTGGTGTCAGCGCATCACGTGTTCCAAGGGTTGTAGGTTCGGGTCCCACTTTTAGGGTGGAAGGATTTTTCTAATTGGAAAGTTCGGTCATCTCAATTATGGGTGTGTATGATTGTGTTGCATGTTAGATGAAGACATAAGTCCTTCGAAGTTGATTCAGCAATAGTGTAGACGTTAAATAAAACAAAAGCCGCCTAAGTTGGGTTAATAAAAGAACGGAAAAAATTTGAAAAACGCAATGATACAAATTAGTGTCCTTCCATTTTTTAAAACTGTAAATCCTATTTCTGATTAGCTGAAATGAAGCTTTAAAGACTTTAATATCTTTGCTTTTCCTTTGTGTGGGCTCAAGATTCAATGTAGGGATCCCATCTTTGTTTATTTGGAAGATTTTTCGAAACAATTATAGGCGGCTGTGATTTTGATTTTATTGCCTCTATAGAAAATGGCAAGCTGATCTTTAGAAAGCGATTTTGCCAAATATTGGGTTTTAGCTTTGAAAAGTTTGGCAATGAATTCTCGTTTGTCATCCAATCTGCTGTTATGGATTAAAACTTAAGCATTTTCTACGTCTTTCTTCAACCTTATCAGAAAGTCGTCTTGAAAAACGGATTTGGTCATTTATTAATAAATGCAACATTTTTGTTTTTTGGGCAAATTTAGCAACTGCTCATTACTCATTATCTTAAACTTGTTTTATGGTACATACAGAATAATGTAACTTTTATAACCAAGAGCATGAATCCTCCCAATGTGCCAGAATTGAGAGCTATAAATAGAAAGAAGGAGTTGTAAATCAGATAAAGAATGTCAAATTCAAAATTCGTTGTTATTCCTAAAGTTTTAACTAAATACTATAAACGTGCAAGGATCACTAAACATGGATTCTGCCAAAGTCCGTTATGGATCAGTTAGGAAAGCGTAGTCCAACAGCGGATGAAAAAGTATTTTATAAAAAAACAATACGTTGCTACTTATTAGGGTTTGTTTTGAGTGTCCATTTACAAAATGATATTTGTATAGACGCATATGTAGTTATTGGAAGTGTACTGCTGATTCGGTGTCCTTTGCTTGCCACATAAGATCGGTGTCGTCAGCATATTGTAATACGAATAAGTGGTTCTTCATGTAACTTGGATTTTCGTATCGACAAATGTAGATGTCATACAATAGACATTATATAAAAATGGCAAACTTTGTAGACACCTTTCGATGAAATAAATTTAGTTAAATAACTGCTGTTAATCTTGACAGTTAGAGTACAGAAGTTACAAAGCACAGAAGTGCATATTTATTACTATAGCGTGTTGACTTGAACATTGGAAACCATAGTTATTAGTGGCTTAAATCCAAACTGGAATTGCGGAATTTCATCAACAATTAGTACTTCAAGAAATACTACGAATCTCAATTCGTGACTTTGAAAGGCATTCCGTGGTCATAATCCGAAAGGTAGGTAAGCCAAGTTAAAATAACGCTATGGTACCTTTCCTTAAGTACACCTAGTAGTTTTCACAATGTCTACTTGCAGGTGGAGTCGGATGGGGCCCTGTCGAAAGCCCACTAAGCCTTTATTATGATAGGCCGGGATAGAAAATTCTAAGTAATCCTAGACAGTCTGTAAAGTTTTTCTCGAAATCTTAAAAAACCCGCAATTGGGCTAGCCATTTGTAACAAGTTAATTTTTATAACAACAAATAAACAAAAGCCTCGCAGATGGGCATCAGCTGTAATATTAACTGTAATAGTAACTTGTAATATTAACAATTAAAAAAATAACGCATAAAAATCTTATACTTACGCAAAATCTAGCTCCCGGAAGAGGTTTTGTACTTATTTAAATTATGTTCAGAGGTAGTGGGTGGTAATCACAAAAGCTTACCGATTTCACCTAGGACACAGGAATAACTAAACTATATAGAGGGCGCCACCTAAATTAATTGTTGTTATTGTTTAAAATTAACGATGGGAATTTCCATCTGAGTTACGTCAGGTTTTTTGTCTCTTATTGTTATTATTTTATTTTTATTAAATGACCCAAAAAGAATCGGTTAGCAAAATATGCAATGTACAATTTATGTATATAAAACGAATACAACTATTAATTACAGTATAAAACCTAAGAACATTTCGAGGCATTACACATTAACTTATTTATGGATTTCACTTTAAATACTTTTTGCCTTTTTCTAAATTGAAAATCAATTTACTTTATTAATTTAACAATTAATCTTATTTAAAACGTTACTTGTAAACAATTAATGTCTAGAAAAAATACGTATAAAATGACTTAAAGACAGGGCCGCCGATTCAGATTCAAATTAATGCTAAGACATATTAGAGCTAAAATAATGCAAAACATGAAAACATACTAAAGCATCGAACGTCATCGGGTATCGGTATCCAACGATATTTTGATAGATGTTATTTTGATCAACACAACATCCGAGCAAACTACTAGTTAGCGCTCTTTTTGCTGTCGATCGGCGAGACTGGAACGCTTTACGGATAAATCTTAAGACGCAAGAGTTGATTTCTTGTGAACCCCTTGCACCTTCTCTGTGCATAATGCTTGTTCATAATCACATAGCTGTGTTTTTATTTCTTGGCTAAATTCAAACAAGAAAATTTTCTAAAATGGTACACCAGTCTTGACGATAGTTCTGGAAGTTGACACACCTCCAACAAGATTGCTAATTTGTTTATGCTTTCAAAACATTAGAATAAGAAAAATTGTTAATAGGACGTACAGTTTGAAGACCTACTCAAATGGCAACAAAAGAAGGATCGTTTTTGCTCCTCTCCCAGTCAGCCTGAAGATAGCTGAATCTATCCACTTTAGACAAACCTTATAAGAAGTCGATCACAAATTGGAAGGGTGTCATTTTTTGAGCATCCAATCTTTCGTTTTGACGCGCGAAACACTTCCCTATATGTACATCCATTCAACGGATTTAGATGTTGCTGTTCTGAACCGATTAACATCTCGTTAAGGCTAAACTTAGGTGATAGGTACTCGCGTAAGGGATTAGCATTCTAAGAGGGAGATTTGGCATTGCAATTTAAATGTAATAAAAATAAAGTTTTAATAAGGGCTACATCATAATTTTTGCTTGATGACCGTGTTTTTATATATATGTAAATAATTAATGGGATTCGGTCAAAGTAATAAAACGACGGTAATTTTCATTTACGTTTCGGTATATTTTTATACAATACCATCTTCGGAATTTAAAAATACAAGAAAAACAATAACAAATGTATAAATAAAAGCAATTAACTTACAAATTAATAATTACTAATATACATCTCAGTGTGTTTGGATGTAGTAATAAAATTTATGAAAGTGAAAAGTAATAGTATATTATATACCAAGGTTGTGAAGAGTTTTTTCTAGAGCCGAGCATTATTAGATCCCGAGATGCGCAGCATCGAGGGATATAAGATGAGAGGCTCTAGAAAACACTTCACAACCGTGGTGTATATATTATTTTTTTCACTACTAGTACTTTTATTCCTTTTATTCTTCTCACATAAAAAACGTACTATCGCGATCACGGATTTTTTCCTGGATGCCAGTGTATAATGGGATGAATTTTTGCCCCGTGTTACACTAAAATCTGGATTATTGACTAGTAGTCAATAATAAAAAATTATTTACCACTAGGCAAGAAGGCTAACTTCACAAGGTGACAACAGACTAGATAATAGTATGTTTTAAAGCTAGTAGTGAAAAAAAATTTTTAAAAGGTTAAAACATGGATAAGATAACATACACAACATATTTGTAAATAATATTAAAGTATGTATATAAAGGCCGGCAGCCAATGCATGACCAACATAGTAAAGCATTAACATTTTGAATGCTATGCCTACACATTTCGCCAACATTGGACTAAGTAGTGGCTACAAAGTTTGTATAAATTAATATTCACCTCCCACCCATAAGACGTTATCGAAGGTAAAGGATCTGTTGTAAATAACGATCATCGACTTCAATCAGCTAGTGTTTATATTCTTGATGTATTTGATGAATGCGAATGTATCAGTTTACTGATTAGATTAGACTTTTCAGAATACTCTATGAAAACTAAACATGGCGTGTATTGTTTCCCACAAAATCAAGGATAATATATTGGACTTGTTAGTTGTAGCTCCTCGCAATTAACAAGCTGAGCACCCTATGATACAGTATTTCAAGGACACCACTACAGTAAGCAAAAGCTATGCTAACAATTAAAGCGATATCCAGATATCTATTATTCTTGTATCTTTTTAATCAATGTAGGACAGTAAATAATAAGAAATTGTCGAAATGCATACTGTACCTATAGTATTCTATAGGAGTAGGTAAAAATATATGACTGCTGGGAGAGTAACGATAAGAACTCAAACAGTTGTCAAGTTTGGCTTAGTTCCACATACTAAATCTACCTGCCTAGAGAAGAAAAATCTTATGAATTGTTAAAGATCTCTTTTTATAGTATGTACAAGGTGATTCCTTCAAGCTTAACTAGCATGAAATTAGCTAGGCGGCAGTATATCTTATTTTCAACAACGTAGGTTATTATCTATTTTAACAAGTACTTTAAAATATAGTATAAATATTTTAGAAACTTTGTTGATCTAATTTCATAGTTAAACCCGCTACTATTGCAATTTTCAACAATTATAGCCATATGCTTCATCATAATGATTGTTTTTCCGCTTTTTCACTATGTTTTAACAACTGCAATTACCTAGTACGGTTTAACAATAAAGCAGCAATATATTAAATTGCGATTAGATTTAGAGACCCTAAAAGAGATTTGGCAACAATCCAGATTTGTGAAACTTAAGGCAAAAGCATAAGCAATCTTAACCTCAAATGTAACAGTGCCCACGCCTTCTACGAGACCACACGCAGTGTATTCTGATTAATTTTTATAAAACACTGCCGTCTTTGAACTTCCGATCTCTTTACCACAAAAATGTTTTCCAAAGAATATTATTATTTAACTATCCTAAAGAACGAATTTAAGATATATACCAACAAATGCAAAACGAGACATAATGAACTTATTATTACAAACTAACTAATTTAGCATAAACTACTAAAAGGAATGAACGGAAATGATACAATAACATAATCTATACAAGCGCTTGTGTCGTAGATATAAATATTAAGGGGGAACTCAGAGAGTTTATTAATATTAAATGCAAAAACATAGTGCAACTGTTTGCGTACTAAGTACACGTACATACTAAATGTACATAAGTTGATGCAAACGAATCAATAACGCAAACTGTTCCGTTCGTTTCTGCCCTTACACAAACTGTTACGAAATAAAGCTTAACACTGAAAAATGGATAAACGTATCTTTTAGGTGAAATGTACACAACTTCACCCTTAACCTTTAACTCTAAATAATATATGTACATATGAAACTATATTATGCCTCTTTAGTTTTATTATGTGCGGTAAAAGCGCGAATATTCAAATGCTTCAGAATGATGCTATCATGCATACGTGAAGACGTATATAGATGAATGTACCGTATACATTACATCAAACAGGATCGTGCTACAAACGATAATATTAAAAACTAAAAATGAAAAGTAACTTTAAGACTAGGGAGTAGCACAAAAATTACAATATTTTGTTGTATTTCTCAGGTTTCCTCCTTTCAGTAGTGTTCGTTTAATTTTAGGATAATAAACACTATTAAATCTATAATATATTTTATTTAATACTTATTATTATGATTGAAATAGAAAATGAATTTGAGTTATTCTGAGAACTGGTGGCAATCAACTGTCTACAAAAGTGATCTATACATTAAAAGAAAGTTATTATTAATTAGTTTACATTTCAATGTTCATTAAGGAAATTTACTATTATAGTCTGTAAATACAAATATTATTGAAAAGTTAATATCAATTATGTTTATCTAACATTAAATGGAAATTCTGTGATTCATTGTATGACAATCATAAATAGTTTTAAATAGGTCAATGATAAACAATTTATAATTGATTGTAAATGAAATGAACTAATGATTAAATGCTATAATAGGTGAACAGGTGATACTTATGTAATGCTAATTTTAATGAAATATGAATGTTAATAATATTAAAAGAAATTAATAAAACAATATAATAATTATAACTACGGAAATAGTGAGTATCTAACAATTTCGATCACTTTGTCATAGATATGTGAATTTTGAAGGCCGAATATGAGGATAGAGACGAGCATGAGTGATAGCACGAGTAGGTGGTTGTGTTTCAGAAAATAAATTTGGCATACTTTCTGGCTGTATTTCATGAAAATAAAATGACATTACTCTGAACATTGGTAGCATTTATTATAGAGTGCCCCTTGCCACCGGAGTACCACGCTGTTTATTTGTACTTACTCTTCGGATTTTTCTTGACCGCAAATTTGATAAAAGGATTTATTCTTCTTAGTAGGGTCGATACGACTAAAAAAACATAGACATCATATGGCCTTCGCGTATATATGTAATATTAGTTGCTGTATATGATTCCTTTCTTTTAAGGATAAAATGATAATAATTACTATTATTACTTCTTCCTTAAGATTTCGTAAGATTTTACGTAAATTTAAACATAATTCTTAAAACTCCCTATAAAAGTGTTTAAAATGCACATTTGATTGCCGTTGCACTTATGACGCTGTGTATTTCTTAAATCGTGTCTACCCTAGCACGTCGTCATACGAAGTCCTCTACAAATCGAGATGAGGCAATTCAAAGGTTAATCGGTTAAAGCAGCAATCGCTACATTAGGAGATGCGATGTACACAAGCACCTGAACAACACCACTATCATGGTTAAGTTCGTTTAGGATCATTCCATGCGAAATCGATCACTAAAATCGGTCGATCTCACGGATTTCAATGAAAATCAATTATGAGGTAGTAATCAACTAAAGAACATAACTTTCATTCATCAATTTGCTAGATTACGCAGAATTTTGGAAATATTCAAACTGAAAAAATCATCAAAACTGCTTCCACGTCTTTAATGAAATATAAATATCTTGAAAAGTATTTATCCTAGAACAAATATTTTTTACATATTGCTCGCAAGAAGACGGGCTTTTTGGACAGCCTAATAATTTTTTGTTATCAAACGTATTTTTATTCTTTTTTAAATGAAAAATTTTGAAAATGCAGAGAAATCGGTGTGGTCACATTTTTAGAAATCTGAGAAACCTGAAAAAACATTTACAGATTCTTTGAACACTTCTGTATTTAAATGCCAAATGGCAAGCTGGACTTTCTAATAGTTTTGGCAGGACAAATCTTGAAAGATCGCATTGCAGGCAGCCGGCGCAGCATTATTTACGGCCAACCGGTGCTACCCGCTACCGTAATAAACCTTCTAGTTAGTAACAATACGGTCCATAATCCTAGCGATCTGTCTTAACTAAAACTAGTTATTTATTTATTTATTTATATAGCACTGATTATACGATTATGTATTATTGATGATATAGCATATGATTATATTTAGTGATTAGTTAATTACTTATGTATTTAAATCGATTTCTTCGTGTGTCATACATAAAGTATTTTTGTTACGGCTGTCAAGACCCTAAAATATAACAGCTTTTTTAATTTAAGTTTTAAGGTCAGTTGTGGTAATTGGGTCATAGCTTTACAAGTATCTTGTTTTAAACTCTTATTTAACATCTTTATCATGAAGTATAAGTTTAGAACTTTTTCATAATGCCTTTAATATATTTTCCAAAAGAAAATGTAAAAACAAAGCAGCTCTAATGCCAACTACTGTGTTAAAAATTATTTTTAAAAAACATGTTAGGTGCTTCCAATCACCCAATAGATTGGGGTAAATGGAACCACCGTCTATATTTTATAGCCACATTACTTTATAATAAGCTCTGGGTAACTGGGGCACTCTAAGGATATTAATTAAAATGTCCCCAAAAATTAGGGCTGCAGTAGGAATAGTTCAAGAATTATCGCAGCTAAATAAAGGAAGAGTGTATAGGGTATAGTCGATAAAAATTCACGTAACTCTCATAGGCGTTTAAAGATGGTTTTACCTTTTATTAAGCAAAGTTCGTTACCCCATCGCTCCAATTACCGCAACTGACCTTATTAAACATCAGAACCTACAATAGAGATCAGTAATACTTATTTATGGTACAAGTGAGTTAATTAAGATATTATGATAATTTTTGGAGTGGATGATATCATTAACTCACGTGTGCCACAAGTTCAAATATTGAATTTGCAATGTACCTATAGTTTAGTCTGTAGTGTTTGACGGTAATAAATTTGACACTAGCCCGATGACTTAAGTTCAATAACATAATACAACGTAGACTGGTAAATGGTTTCTAGTTGCAACCTTCTATAGCACCCAATCTAACCCAGTAAACATGTATTTTTTAAAATTTAGGGTCAAAAAGATCTCATTTTCTGTTAACAAAAATGGGTTTTAAGCTATTGCATTATAATATTTTAGCGTCTTTGACGGCCGCAAGAAATTTGTTTTATGTAACACACCCGAAAAAATCGATTTAAATACATAAGTAATTAACTAATCAGTAAGTATAATCATATCTACACAGATATACATTTTTCTTACGTACATTAATACAGGCCGCTGGTAATATGGACCGTATTATTACTTACTAGAAGGCAGCGAATGCGGGTTCCTCCGGTTGGCCGTGAACAATGCTGCGGCGGCTGCCTGCAACGCGGTCTTTGAAAATTTGTCCTGGCAAAACTATTAAAATATGCAGCTTGCGATTTTGCATTTAAATTCAGAAATGTTCAAAGAATCTGTACAATTTTTTCAGATTTTTAAAAATATGAATACACCGATTTTTCTGCATTTTTAAAATAATTCGTTTAGAAAAAAATAAAAATACGTTTGGTAACAAAAATTTATTAGGCCGTCCAAAAAGCCCGTCTTCTTGTGAGCAATATATAAAAAAATATTTGGTCTAGGATAAATACTTTTCCAGATATTTATATTTCTTTAAAGACGTGCAACAGTTTTGATATATTTTTTTCAGTTTAAATATTTCCAAAATTCTGCGTAATTTAGCAAACTGATGAATGAAAGTTATGTTCTTTAGTTAATTACTACCTCATAATTGATTTTCATTGAAATCCGTGAGATCGACCCATTTTAGTGATCGATTTCGCATGGAATGACCCTTTACTAGTAATACATGCAACGGGTACTAGTCTATTTGTGTATTTCTAATTATATTATAATATTTAGTTAAGTTTTAAACGTAGTCCCAGTTAAGAAGGGAATATACAAAATACATATTGAGGGTCTGCATCCGTAAAAAATGGCTGATCAGTGAAACAAAATAAGCTTAAATAGGCTAAAGAGACGATAGACACTTGCTTTGAAAGAACTACTGGACTACATAGCTGATTGGTGGTACAGTAAAATAAACAGATAAGCAACGAATTGATAAGCTTACCAACCCCCTGAGATGCTTTACACTTCTGAAGTTTTGAAAGTTTTTCGAGTTATATTTGTTTCGACTTCTTTACTTTAAGAGAACAATATTTAGATTTGATTATTCTCATTTATGTGACTTCCTTTAGTCACGTGATCTATATTCTTATAAATACCTTTGTAAGAATCCAATGCCCTATAATTATATCAGAAATCCATAAAGAAAACTTGTAGGGTTAAGTGACACACCTTGAGACAAATCAGATGTTTTATAAATTTCTAGCCCTGTTTGTTATCTCTGGACTGGCTTAGCGTTAGCGTTAGCGTTAGCGAGGAAAATAAACACATGAATGATTAAAAGGCACTTTAGTCCAGTGGTATATACGCTATTTTTTGCACGTCCTAAAGGACTAAAATCACATAGTTTCAGGATAATAAATCCTAACATGTACCGCGATTATTTTTTTTGTCATTTACTTGTTGTTGTTGTCATGGAAACACTTTACTCCCTCTTTTGGGGGACTAAAGTAGAGCCTTATATACAGGGTGGTATTAAAGTATGGAATATTTAAAAATAAGCGAACTGAACCGATTTTTTTAAAAACGCTGAAACACGTCGATTTTGTTTTTTAAAAATACACATTAATATGTGCGATTCACCTTCCGACCTTCATTTGTTTCTAAGTTTTGACGTCATCACAAAAAAATTTAAATAACAATATATATTTTTAATAGTGGAATCCGATAGTTCTTTTTCTTCTCTTTATGATTATGCAAAAAATCATAAGGTTCGATAACAAAAATTCTGAGAAAAATTGAGCTGAACATTGTAAATGTTTGTTAGTTATGACGTCATCACAAAAAATTTAAATGGCAATCCGATAGTGTCTTCTCTTCCCTTTATGATCATGCAAATAAATCATAAGGTTGCTTAACAAAAATTCTGAGAAAAATCGATCTGATGCATTGATATATTAATACCATAATATCAATAACATTAAATTTTCAGATCGATTTTTCTCAGAACTTTTGTTATGCAACATTATGATTTATTTGCATGATCATAAAGGGAAGAGAAATCAATATCGGATTCCACTACTAAAAATGTATATTGTCATTTAAATTTTTTGTGATGATGTCATAACTAACAAACATTTACAAAGTTCGGATCGATTTTTCTCAGAATTCTTGTTATGCAACCTTATAATTTATTTGCATGATCATAAAGGGAAGAAAAATCACTATCGAATTCCACTATAAAAATCTATATTGTCATTTAAATTTTTTTGTGATGACATCATAACTTAGAAACAAATGAAAGTCGGGAGGTGAATCGCACATATTAATGTGTATTTTTAAAAAACAAAATCGACGTGTTTCAGCGTTTTTAAGAAAACCGGTTGAGTTCGCTTTTTTTTAATATTCCATACTTTAATCCCACCCTGTATATAGGACGTGCAAAAAATAATTTTATGTCCGATTGCATTATAAAGTACTGTTTATTGTATTGTTTTGCGGCAGTGAACTGGCTTATTATTGTACTCGTAAAATAAAGTGGTAGTAGTAAAATAAAGTATATAGTAGTAAAATAAAGTATGACAACTGTATATTACATGTCAAATTTTCTTCTGTCAAGAATAGATGTCAAATTTATAAACTGATTTTTTTTTATAATTAGCCAATTTTAGGAATCGAACATAAAGCTTTGTATGCAACTCTTACATAATCGGACCTTATAGACTCGCCCTTTTTATAGGCCTTGCTCGCTTCGCTCGCTCGGCCATAAACTGGGCTTGTCTATAATATCCTACATTATGTACTTGTTACATAAATAGCTATTATTTCATTAGTGAAATAAAGTAAACATATGATGCATAACTATTAAAAAATCCAAAGTAGCTACCTAATAAACAGTAATCAATTATTTTTTTTGCGTATTGATTATGAAAGTGGGCTTTTTTTAACGAAAAATCGTAATGAAAGTAGCACTTTTTTCATTATTTTTTACTTGTGTTTGTAAAAAACAAACTTCAATCTTCCCGGGGATTATTATCATAGAATACTGTTTTTCTGATTTTTCTAAAATTTTGCATAAATTTTAGGACAAATTTCGCTTACTTACAATATGCAAAAAATGTCGTGTAGAACACGTTATGAAAGTCTCTTTTTTCACTCATTTACTTGATAAACTCGGGCTTCGCCAATACTGCAAATTAGAGTTCCTCAATGAAAACTTTAACTGTGTTATTTAAGAGTTAGGACACGGATGTCAAAATCTATCTCTTTCTAGGCCAAAACTAAGCTGTCTGAAACAGAAATACTTTTTTCTCTCTTTTTACCTTAGTGGCAACATTCAGCAGCTGTCAGGTATAAATTTTAGGTTATGCTGTCATGTTTATTTTTATGCATGTAAATTTTTTTAATGTGCGTATTATCATTTATTTACTGTTTGTAGAGAATTTTTAAAACTACATAGTAGTTATATCAATCTTTCGACAGCTTTTAATAAAGTATTAGTTGTACCGAATTTCAAATTTATATAATTGTCATGCCGACAGTTTAATTTATTAAACCAATGTTCATGATTACCAACCTTCTAATAAATAGTTTCAAAATATGAAATGTCACTGGGAAAATTTGACATGCGCGTCTTAACTCTAAATAACACAGAGCTCAGTTCATATTTAGTAACCCTACTGCAAATTAGTGAAAGAAAGTATTACTTTCATAGCAAGTTGAACAAAATACTATAGTAAATGATTTTTAGAAACTTTTTTAAACGTGCCAGGTTCAAAATCAATAGAAATATTTACTTGCCATAATATTTTCTAATATTTGTATGATAGATGTGCTAAAATGGTTTTATAGTTGTTCTGTCAGTTTTGCAGTTGTGAGGTCATTCTCATTTGGTTTCTTTTAATAATAATAATAATATTGTCTTTATTATTTAGTTTTTTTCTACTTATACACAATACAGAAAAAATGTATTATTAGTTTTTTAACAGACAGTTAAAGAAAAGCTTTTCATAGGCGAAATGTTGGACATCTGATTTTAGATTTGGGTACGAACTGAAAATTCTGGTTATCTAAGCCGAAACATTTGAAGTATTTGTAATAATCACGCATCTTCACGGCTCCTGGTAGACCTCTCGAGTCAACTTCGATGAGGTATACCTACATCCATAACCATTGTCATCATAACGTTATTTAAACAAGTTTCATAATTTTGCAAATTCCATTTTTTAAATCAAAATCTATCAATTTGCAATCAATACTAATAAGATCAAGGTAAATTCTTATACTAGTTGGTAATAGATATTTAAGGTACAAGATTAAAAAGCCATTCTTTATTGCGTGAACAGATTAAAACACGAGCGAGCGTTTTAAAAGACGTGAGTGCAATGAAGAAGAGAATTTTTACACGTGTATTTTACAACGGTTTTATCTACGATCACAACGCTTTACTAGAGCATTCATTTTTTTTAATATATTTTATATTATTTTTAAAAATTTTATAACACTAGCTCAACAAACGTTAACTTTTTACACGAAAATCAGTGTAAAATAGAATCACTTTTTGTACTAGGACATAAAGTAATATGATGTTACTTACACGTGTCATACTTTTCGCGGTGGTCTAAAACATTTTATTTTATACATAATATTGCATAAATAGAAATTTTTAATTAAATAATAATCATTTATCTGTTTTTTGATAATATAATTATTCAATGAATTCCTTAAGACATAAAAAGCAAAAAGAAATTCAATGGTTCTATTAAAATTTATTTGCTGCTCGTAACGTGCCACAAAAACAAAAACCAATCATAACCTCTTTTCATTTAACGCATATCTCTGCCCGTCCCCTGTCGAAAGTTCTTTGAATTTTCAGTAAAATGAAAGTAAATAATTCCTTAAAACGTTGCAGTAAATATAAAGTAAATGCTGTTTGTTCTTAACAGTCATCCCCCGGAGCTTACTAATTAGAAACAGTTGAAAAAAATAGTATGTTTAATTATCTTAAAAATAGTATGACTCATAAGATTTTCTTATTCGTCCCAAATAACTATTTTTCGTTGAAGATTTATTATCTAATGGAAATATACAGTTTATCCTGAATTCTAAAATCGTACAAAAGCTTTCCTGTTACTACCAATTGACTAATTATAATAATTTATTTTGTTTTGAGTTAATAATAATTATTTACATTGCAAGACCGTTACTTAGAAATTTAGGTGTGAGCACGGTACCTAACAAGCGAGAGATTAGCGAGCTTGTTATACGTGCAAGCACGTAGGGTTCGTGTAACGGTCGGGCATTGTATGTACAACGTGTTATGGTATACTGACTCGTAAATCTTCAATAAATAATTATTTTATTTACTGAAGCAGTACAGCACAATGCGTAAGATATATCTGAACGTTTTAAATAAATATGTATGTTGCTATGGTATTGATGATAACGAGCCCGCAATAATTTTTACGGGCTTCATAACGGGCTAGCCCGTAAAAAGAATCTTTACCCATAGAAACAAAGCTCAATAAACAGATATTTACGAGTTAGTATACCATAAATGAATAAACAATATACCTGGTGTTAATTGTTTTCTAGTTTCTGTTTTTTTTGTATTGTATAACTTCTGTGCTCTAAGAACTAGGAATATCTGGCTTTTGTACAATTAATGCTCAATCATTTTACGATAATATTCTTGAGGTGAATCGTTATTAACTATTTATTTAATATTTAAAACAATTTCAACTTCAATATAGTAAATAAACATCATCTTTATTGAAAAATAAAAATGTTTATATTTTGCCGTTAGATATTTAAATGCAGTCCTTTATTAAAGGAAAAGGCCATCTTTTCAGTACATGTATACAATTAAAATTATTTTAGAATTTAAACGTTTGCAATTGGAAGCTTCGCTTCTCACAAATGCAGTTTAAATGTAATAGTTTCCGTTTGAGCATAGTCGCTCAATAGAATATATATGTACCTGTTAATTAAACAAACCGAGATACTGTGTTCGAAACGTAATTTCCTTTATTTTCCTTTCAACTTTGCTATAAACTTAATAAAGTGTGTTAACTTTCATTATTTGTTTTGAGTAAGAATGACGAGACTTTATTAAAATAGTTCGTTGAAAATTCTGATTATAGTAATTACATCAAAGTATAATAATTACCGTCGAAATTGAAGCTAACCTAGATTAAAGATAATTAGTTAGTAGTTACTGATTTTCTTAAAATAAATTACATCTTCGTTTCAGTAGAAACTTGATTAACCTAATATTAGTGCAGAGAACTAGCATCAATCATAATTTTGCATTTTCTTTGGTCTCTTATTGTATAATTGAAATAAGACCTAAGAATTATGTTTGTATTGGTTTAATAGAGAATGTCTAATACTATAGAATTATAATGTGATATATTTGACTTTCTGCCTTATCTTTCAGTCCATTGTATTCGGTATCTTGGGTTGTTAATCGCTTAACAAGTGGAGAGATATTTGTTAAGATTGTCTATGATATTATGCGGATACATATTGGAATATACATTTAACAAAAATGAACGAACTGGGTTCACTTATGAAACTGGTGATTTAATCCAGTCAATTTGTGCTCAAAAGAGCCCCTAGCGGGAAAGTAGTGGGGTAGTTTTGATTTCTTCCATTTTATATGTTTCTAGAGGTGCTGAATCCGAATCTGAGGTTTGCTAACAAAATTTCGTGACGCAACATTGAAGAAAATGCAAAAAAAGGTAAAAATTCTTATTTTTTGGCGGTTTTTTGCTTATAACTCGGAAACTATCAACTTTTCGTAAATAACCTCTCAATTCAAAATGAAAGTGGACGAAATTTCCTACAAACTTCGCTTTTTAGGCTTTTTTTCCGACAAACCGTTCGGACTCAAGCGATAGTTGAAAATTGGCGTATTTTATCTGTCTCCGCAAAAACCCACTTTTCCACTCCAAAACTCTAATTTATTATTAAAGGCTGTCAATTAGTGAATTCGTCCCAGTTCTCTGCACATACCTTATTTAGATCGTATATATGTTAAGGTACAGGTAATGCTTTCAAAAATTACATAATCTTCAAGTTATTTAATGAAGTCCGAAATTGTGCAAATTCAGTTACAAAAAAATAAGTTGAAATTCCAACGAAAACTCTTGAAAAATTATTACATTTTATTGTATTATATTACAATACATATGATTATATATTACATTATTATATAAGCAAAAATTATATAATATAAGCCTGGCTGAGGTTCTTCGAAGGCGGTGAGTCCTGGCACAGGTTCGGGTTGTTTTATCGTCAGCGTAATGAAAGAGGTGGTGAGAAAGCAACAACTTGTGATCATATCTTAAGGAGAGATGAGTGATTACGAAATAGATTGTAAGATTAGACATACCTTCCGCTTCGTGTAAGCGTCTTTCTTCAGTCTGTTCTTGGTTTCTTTCATCGGCCTCTTTTTCGTCAATGTCAATGCTGTTTTCCGGGAGCTCGACGTTTTCACACAGCCCGATGTGTTTTCGCACGATGTGGAGATCGGGAGCAATGGAGGCCAGCGTTCCTGCATCCGCAATTGCGTTGGAAGCCTTTTTTACATTTACAAGAAATGTGCCGGAGTATCGAGTCCGGTACAGGGTTCAGTTGGCACTGGCACGAAACCGTTCCTTGTTTTATTCCACCCCCACTCGTTCGGGTCTCTTTGTTGATCGACGAGTGTGGTTTGACCGGATAACCACTGCTGCACCTGAAAGTAAACTCTCAGTGAATGTTGTCGTGCAGCAGCTTCGATGGGGGGTAGTGAGGCAATGTTGGTTTTACTTTTGTAAGATGAACCCTCTACAATCCTCATCTTGCCGCTGACAAAACCCTATCAGACCATATATTGTTCCTGCACGCGATGAGTGGTTGTGCCACCACTTCTGCTTTATTTAATCAGGGGAAATTGAAATTTCTTCAAGTCCTGCAGAGGAACAATGACTTGCAAACAGTCACTGATGCTTTCAAAGACCCTCATGCATACCAGGACGAGATTTCCAAAGCAGGAAACGTGTTTTTCATGGTTCTGTATGGGGAAGGACATGAGACTAGCCTGAACGATTTGAGATACAGGCATAACGTATCTTCATCTCACAAAAGTAAAACCAACATTGCCTCACTACCCCCCACCGAAACTGCTGCACGACAACATTCACTGAGAGTTTACTTTCAGGAGCAACAGTGGTTATCCGGTCAAACCACACTCGACGAGCGTGGATAACAAAGAGACCCGAAGGAGTAGGGTTGAAAAAAACAAGGAATGGTTTCGTGCCAGTGCCAACCACTTTAAACCATACACTGGATCGATACTCCGGCACATTTCTTATAAATGTAAAAAAGGCTGCCTACGCACTTGTGGATGCAGGAAGGCTGGCGTCCATTGTTCCCCTATCTTCACATCGTGCAAAGGGCTGTCTGAAAACGTTGAGCTCCAGGGAGACAGTATTGACATTGACGAAGAAGAATCCGAAGAAAGAGACCAAGGACAGCCTGAAGAAAGACGCTTACACGATCCGGAATCTATTTCGTTATCACTCATCTCTCCTTAAGATATGATCACAAGTTGTTGTTTTCTCACCACCTGTTTCATTACGCTGACGATAGAACAACCCGAACCTGTGCCAGGACTAGCCGCCTTCGAAGAACCTCAGCCAGGACCCTCTAAACGACAACGGCTCATATAATTTTTGCTCATATAATAATGTAATATATAATCATATGTATTGTAATATAATATAATAAGACGTAATAATTTTTCAAGATTTTTCGTTGGAATTTCAACTTTTTTGTAACTAAATTTGTACAATTTCGGACTTCATTAAATAACTTGAACATTATGTAATTTTTGAAAAAATTACCTGTACCTTAAAATATTTACGATCTAAATAAGGTATGTGCAGAGAGCTGGGACGAATTCACTAATTGACAGCCTTTAATAATAAACTAGAGTTTTGGGGTGGAAAAAGTGGGTTTTTGCGGAGACAGATAAAATACTCCAATTTTCAACAATCTCTTGGTTTGTAGGAGAAAAAACCTAAAAAGTGAAGTTTGTAGGAAATTTCATGCACTTTCATTTTGAATAGTGAGGTTATTTACGAAAAGTTGAGAAATGGAAGAAATCAAGACTACCCCACAACTTTCCTGGTAAAAACACAATTTGACTGAATTAATTGCGCTTTGTACAATACTTTTTCATTATATACATATTTGTAAAACTTGTACAAAAATTTACATATTTAAACAAATTTAAAAAAAATTTTACAATATAGTTTATCATTAAATTGGTTCCCTAATTAGATTTAAAAGTTTATGGTAACAGTTCATGAAAGAATTAACATGTGCTAACCCAAAACAATTTAAATATTGCTTTCTGCTTCAATTCATTAGAGGAGCATGCATTAATTTTTTATTTTACAGGAGCAAAATGCATTTGAACCGGCCTAGTGGCGCGAGCTACATATATCTTTTATTTCCATACAGTTCAATTTAATAGTTAAACTGTAAGTCTATTTTATGCAGTTTAATATATTGTAAAGTATTCTACTTATATTCCATAGTATATTATAATTTATTCTAATCATATTCCACTTAATGTAAATGTTATTTAAATTAAGTCAGTTCTAGAACTGCCAAGGTACCCTTGAAATCGAGAACAAGCTAAATATAGCAACTTTATCAGGCCACGTTCGCTATGCACTGCTTCTCAGAAACGCGGGAGTCAAAATAAGGACGAAGTCAAACAAAGAATCTCGCATCCAGCAACACCCTGGAGGCACAACCTATAAATACAGCATCGAGCTGCAACCTTGTCAGAGTTAATCCATCCAGCAAGCAGTAACGTACTTGACCACCGAGCAACGAAAGTGTAGCGTTTGTAACGTAGAGTCAGATTTGTCGACTTAGCAAATTTGTGTATTTACCAATAAATACTTTATTAAACTCTGGTCTCCAAATCTTTTTTAAACTTAACTCGCGTGTTAATTACCTAAAGGTATCAGTTTTCTGTGTCAAAATAATAATAATAGTATGAGGATTCACATGAATGAAGATTATAAATGTAAGTAAATTAGACAATTAAAACTACAATGAAATATATATAGTCTAGTAATTGTAATTGCACCAGAATAGCATATAAAATAGCTAGTTACACAGCTATTTAGTTTATGGGCATAAACTGGTTACTGTATTTAGCCTTACTTTGTGGAACTCCATAATCATGAAATAAAATAAAAATATTAATTGAAAGTTTTATAAGATTTATTAACTTATAACCTGACAATTGTTTCAACATAAGATATGTCATTACACCGGTCTGCATGATACCGCCGCTTTTAGTTAAACTTAAATATTTTGATAGAATTATATGTTCCATTATTAGAAATGCTCATCAAATCAGATTTCTGTTTTTACCGATTGAAACAAAAGCATTTGTTGAGGCCGTCCACAAGATTTGCTTGTTACGGAAGAAGAGAACAATAATTTACACGATATTTCGAGATACAAGACAAATTATGTTATTGTAAAGATATCTCGGGCTGGATATCTGCATTAGGCCTCGAGTATAGATCTGAGAATTAGTTGTTTATAGATTCCTCAAAGAGGAGTTTAAAACGAGTTTTTTTTATACAATGAAGATCTCTATGCATCTATACCTGTAATATCAAGAGTGTAAGTATCATCCTCAGTGCAAATGAAGGACACAAATGACAGTCCAATAAACAAGTAAATTATGCCTCTTACAACTGACCCATATGCTGTGATTTAACAGTAATCGGTATATTGTTAGGGCTACAATCGGGTTATACAAAAATGCCTTGCTTTCTATGCACAAGGCACAACAGAGTGCAAGATAGATATTGAAATGCAACAGAATGGTTTCAGATAGAATCTCTTGTACCAGGTGAAAATAATGTAAAATATCCATTTTCAGTACCAACAAAAGAGATTTTATTACCCCCGCTCCATATAAAGTTGGAGTTTATGAAACTCAACTCAACTCAGGTTGAGTGCACGCGCGATACAGTACAAACGTGTGTTATCATGTCTTACAATTTTAGCAAATAACATTTTGGATTAAAGGAATAATACAGATATCAAAATAGGGAGGAAATAAGGGCAAATGGAATTAAAGCTATAAAATTGAAGTGAGCGGAAAATAAAAGTTAAGGTTAAAACTAAATAGCGTGGTCAACTTTGGATGCACATGGCTTGCAATCCTGTCAACCCTAATGCAAGCTAAGAAACTCTAAGAAAAGGCGCCTTATACTCCTAGTGTTTCACTAAATTGAGAATGTCGAGACAAGATCAAGACAAGAAGTTGTAACTAAAAATCAAGACAAGACAAGAAATTTACTTTCAAGAATCAAAAATTCTTGAGAATACATCGAGACTTCTTGAAAGTTTTCGACGTGTAATTAATTGTTTATAAAAGGTAATACGTCCGTATTAAAAATTATCTTAAAAATACTTAGTTTATAAGTACGAGTAAATACATATTGATTTGTAAATAGATTTTAATCTACATTTGACTAATCTCTAAAAGGCAAATTAATAGAGATTTGAATAAGAAATTTAGAGATACCAATATTAGGCCTGCTTACTACAATAATAACACGCTTAAAAAATTAGTTAATAACAAAATTGCTACAAAAAATATTCTAAACAAATCAGGGGATTATGAAATTCAATGTGTCTACAAATATATAGGTCAAACTGGTAGAAGTTTTCTCATTAGGTGTAATGAATATCAGATCTATCAGATGAATATCTAGAAAAATAAACAATTTGACTCTAATCTAGCGGCGCATTTTTTAACATATAATCACACTTGCTTCATTCAAAATTTAAAAGTTTTACACCTTGAAAAGAAAGGTTCAAAATTGAATTTCTTAGAAGGATACGAAATAAATAAAGCCATTAAACGTAATGACGAACTAATGAATGACCAGACGGACATTCTTCATTCAGATATTCTGGAAATTCTTGCAAATAAAACTACCGTTAATCCCTTTTAGTCTGTACATACGACGTATTTAGTTATAAAAGTTGCTACCCTAGTCTTTATATATTCTTAAAAGTTCTTTTAAGCGTTCGTCTTCTGACGATGGTGTAAAAATCTTAATCGCGATTAAGCTAACAAAATATACCTATTTGTGAAACTTAGCCAAGCGTTTTTATTACTTATTGTTTTTTACTTTGATAGATTTAACGTCAAAGTAATCCATTATATTTAATTTCGTTTTTTTACTGATAACGCCATCGTTAGTATCTTTTGGAGAAAGCGCTCGTTTCTTTGATATCTTGTTATCATTTAGTGATAGAGTTTCATGGTTGATATCGCTCACCTCCATGTTGCTGTTGGGTACAAATTCACTTCCATTGTCACTATATGGTTAAGGATATGGTAAAGAGAACTCATCTTAATGGTTATATGGTAATAAATTCGCAACGAAAATTAAGTTGTTGCCGAAATATTTATATTGTCAGCTGCATATATTTACGATAATTGTTTAGTCTAGTTTTGCGCATTTTAATAATACTAGAATTTATTTTTGTCTTATTAAAAAAGTAATCTAATATTTAAACGCGTGACTTTAATGTAAATATCGTTTGAGCGATCAATCTACTGTCGAGACCAAGAAATCTCATAAAATCTCGACTTCAAGACAAGAAATTGATAGTCAAGAATCTACCAAGATAAGAGTGACGAAATTTCTTGATTGAAAAATCGAGACAAGAAGTTCCCATCAAGACAAGATTTCTTGTCTCGGTGAAACACTAGCAATGAGTAGAAGAAGAAGATTATTGAGCAGTTCGTAAAAGCTTTGGCAAAAGATGGTGGGTGTTTTAAGTATCTATGCGAAGAATTTAATTTATTGTCGGAGGTTAAATTAAAAGAAGTCATCTTCGTCGGGCCCCAAATAAGAAGACTGATGCACGATCCAGCATTTGAAGAAAGTATTACAAATTTAGAACGAGAACCATAGGTAGCATTTAGAAATGTGACAGGCAACTTCTTAGGAAACCATAAAGCTTCTGACTATAAATCGATAGCAGCAGATATTCTTGAAAATATTCAAGAATTAGTCTTTCTTTTGACAATCTTGGTAATGTAAGCAAAAAGTAAGGAACTTTTTAGAAATTCTTCATACCTGTGATTATTACAGGCAGATTAGATTGATAAACAAACACGTTGCTAAGAATAAATACAGAAAATAGGTAACTAGATACAATACATACAAAAATTAAATATCTAACACTTCTAATAAAGAAGAATTAACAAGATCAGTTTGTTCATTCAATAAAGGTATTCTGTGCGTTTGTGTTTGTATATTTGAAAAGCTTCTAAAATGTCTAATTTGTTTTTATTGTTGCAAAAATGTAAGAATTTGATGTTGTTTCGAGGTGTCATTAGGTGGTACAGTTCCAAGAGGTGTTTGTCGTAATTAGATTTTTCTGGATCTCTATTTTTATAACATTGCAAATAAATAACTGTAATGAATTACAGCTAGGAGCAATAAAACATCAAAACATTTTTATGTAGTTGGATTGGCAACTTTTTTATATGAATTAACTGATGGTATCAAATAGATACGTTAAATAGTCGTTAAACAGTGTTTTTGAGAAGCATTCAAATCAAACAACTTTGTGCGTTATCAATTATAGATGAAAACGAAATTCAGCCGTTTATCAATTTTTTTCATTTGGAAGGAAAAAACGCAATAAATCTCGACTGAATGCTGCACTTGGGGGATCCATTATCTTCATTTTCCACCGTCAGTTTTTGGCACGTTCAGGGGGCAAAATCTGCAACCATACTAAGATTGTGAATGAAGTCTATCACATGGTTTTACCAGATAGCTGAATAAATGTCCGTGAAATTGAAGAAGTTGTGGGAATTTCTTATAAACCAGTAGTTCGTATTTTACATAATGAATTGGGCTAAAAAAACTTTCTGCAAAATGAGTGCTGCATTTTCTCAGTTCGGAGGAGCATATTTGAGCACGAACTTTAGCTGATTGTTTGGAAGTGTTTCGGAAAAATCAAACTAATTTCAAAAGACAATTTGTGACCGAAGAATGCACGATCCACTCAATCGGGTGGAAAGTTGTTAGGATTAGTATTTTGGGACGCCAGAGAAATCTTGCAAGAGAAAAACCTTTGCTGGCTAATATTACATAGCAGATTTAGACAAGCTGAAAGCAGCAATTCAGGAAAAACGCCCCGAAATCACTAAGAAAAAAGTGTTGTTCCACTGCGACAACACACCAAGTGAACGCCTGCCTAGCAAACATCTACAAAATTGAAGTTCGAGATTATTCCGCATCTACCTTGTTCGTCTGATTTGGTTCCACTGGGCTTTTACCTCTTCCCAAAACTCAACAATATTTCTGGTTGGAAAGAGATCTCGATTTCGAGAATGACGATCTTGAAGAAATTACTATCGGAAAGGAATCGTGAAGCTAGAACAACGATGAATCAAGTGTGTTGAAGTTCGAGCGAAAGATCCTGCCTCCAAATCTAAACCATTGTGGATATAGTGAGCATTTGCTGTTGTTTCAAAATAATCGTATATTTTAAAAAAATTTAAGTCTTGTTCCTGTTTGGAATCAAATTCCAGCTAACGCTCAATCGACTGAACTAATTCGGCTAATCTAACAACTGGTAGTCGTTTCTTCTGTGTATTTTGTCAATGCTGTACCATTGACATGCCCATTTCATTTAGTCATCTGACTTTTAATTGTTTTATCGTGGTTATCCCAAGCAGCATAATGTCATCGTTACATACCAGCAGCTACCGATGCAACTATTAAGTTTTTGCAACCAGTCATAGGCATATAATTGCTACGGTTTTATTATGTGCCTGGAACAATTCCTAGGTTTTAGATACGTTGTAGCGACCTCTCTGGAAGTTGTCCAGCTCCGTCTTGGTTACGTTTAGGCTACGTAGCGGGAACATGGCGGCGTAGTAATTGCTACTACCGTGGAACTTCTTTTCTGTTTGACACACCGTATCACGTGTCGCTTTTTCTTGCAACTTAATATTAGTCTGCTATAATTTTCTATACTAATACTGCCATCGTGTCACAAAATGGATTTATTTGCAATACGTACTTAATAATACAAAGAGACATGAAATATTTGATTATTTTGTCATTCCAGTATACCAAAATTATAAACAATTCCAACTTTTCTGTTAAATGTGATGATGATAGATTGGAAAATAACAACGAGCTTTCATTAAATATATTTTTTAATAAATAAAGTCTTTAATAAAATATGGCAAAAATACTTATAAGTTGATACATAGGATAGAAACCATTTTTATACTATTCCTAAGGAACAATTTGGCATAAGTTTGTTATTTTTATTGAAGGTTATAGTAAAACATCAATTAACAATAATAACAAATTGCAAATTGATTAATAGCTTCACATTAATAGCTAACATTTTACAAGTAAATATAGAGTAGTTTTCGAAAAGTCACTTTAATGCAGAGCACACACGGTCGACCGCGACCACATCCCTGGCCACGTCGGGGTCCAGGTTGAGGATGTGGTCAGGATAATGACGAAATATTTACATTTGCTGTAATTTATCACATAAACAACTTGGGCTGCGAGCTAGTGTGTATAATAAAATTATCAGTATCGTATTTCTTTGAAACGTATATAGCGAAATGATAGAAATAATTATTGAGTTCGTAATAAAATGTCTACTGAAATCTCTTTCTTTATTTAGAAATTGTGCGGTCTATAATGTCTTTCTTGTGATGAAAACGTTTCAAAGAAATACGATACTTATAATTTTATTATACACGCCAACTCGAAGCCCAAGTTGTTTATGTAAGAAATTACAGCAAATGTAAATATTTCGTCATTATCCGGACCACATCCTCGACCTGGTCCCCGACGTGATCGAGGATGTGGAAGCGGACGACCGTGTGTGCTCTGCATAAAGTAGCGTTCACTGTAAAATGCGTGTCTAAAGTTTGTCACTTAATTACCAGTAACGGGAACTAAACAAATTCCACTTCAAGGTTCCCATTGGAACTTTAAAAACGTTTAAGTTTAACCTCGCATTTAACCAAGAACATGAGCATTACATTTTTTATACTGCTGGATAAAAATTAGATATGGAATATTTTAAGGTTGTGGCAACTAAAGCAAAAATGATTTGTTGGGATTTTTCCTATATTATACATTATTTGATGCAATAGCGCACTTAAAATTTTCCGTTATTTGATTTTTTGCATCAGCAGAAAAGAAGCTTCAAAAATTAATAAAAAGGGTTTGTAACATAGTTCGTTATCATTATCGCAGCGGTAGAATGTTGCAAAATCCAATTTAATAATGTGAAAAGTAAACTTGGTTTTGCAAAAAATACTGCTACCAATACATGCAATAACAACCATGCATGCCAATTTATGTAGAAGTTATAGTACGTATAACTATTTGTTAAGTAGATGAAAACCAGGAAAAGCGATGGAAACTAAAATAACTGTACTTGCAAGCGCTTTAGACGCGGAATTATTACGTTTCAATTTATTGAAATATTACACACGAGCAGTTTTTGTAAAACTCGTTGGAAACCAATAGATTAAAACTGGAAACTGCTGCATGATAAAATGGAAACGACAAAGTTTTCAAACTGCCGACGATTTTAATTGCTCTAGATACCCGGCCGAAATAAATTAGCTGAAACGCCTTTTACATAATATATTTTGAATAGCGTTTTAATCTATCAATTTCTGCATAATTAAGGACGCCAAAAGGCATACCACGTCCATTAAACAAAAAAAGACCTCACGGTTGAAAAGCTACTGTGCATTTTAGAGGGGTGAGCAGAAATAAACATTACACGTAACGCTATAAAAAAGCAGTTCGCTCTAAAAGATCTATATAAGAGCTATAAACATATAATAGAAAGTGATCCCAACGACCCAATAGGGGTCATCAGAAAGCTATAAGCAGTTATTGCATTATCATATCAAAACGATCCGCGCGCCGCTGAGATAAGATATCGAATTATGCGGGCGGATGTAGTTTATCAGAAAACGCAGAAGTCATTTCCCGAGCCACCTTATAATTCTCTGGGAATGTCGACGCCGCTTACGGTTCCATGGCACGCGCACAGGTGTTAAAAGGAGCTCGTCATGTAGGTGGTCTCCATTTTAAGGATATTGAAGCTAACAGTTGCCATGGAGACATTGGGTCGCTAATCGGGCTGAGTAGAACTGAAGAAAAATGTCTATTATCTTATGTATCCTCCAAGTTCACCGAGTCGTAAGACTTTTACAAAGACTATTCTTCATCATTGTCATTTGTGTGCTTTAAAATTACAGGCTATTCTGATAATGTTGGTTTTTCAGAACTTACGTTTGTTAATAATTGTCTTTTCTTTAATTCATCTAATATTTCTCATATAACGCCCCAGGGAAGGTGCTGAAACCAGTTAAACTTTTGGTAATTCCTTTACGTCCATTTGATTGCATCAATAAAATATTTTTCGGTATTTTTGTTTCTGTTTCAATAAGTAATCTAATATGATAGTGTTGTATAGATTAATAACATTGTTGAAATAGGAGACACCTATTAATTAGAGACCATTAATATAATTTATAATCCCAATAATGCAATAATTTATCATGAATTATCAAATAAATGAATAAGTTGTATAAAATATATGTAGTACATCTAATGGTTTCGATGATCCTGGCATGGTTTAAATGTAACCTAGTTGATTAAACTGCTTAATAGACCATTAATTTCACATTAAAAGTTTCCAAACAACTACGTAACTGTTTAACAAATCTACAATGACATCAGTGCTAGACTCAATACAACCCTTAGTCGGTTATTGTTGCACCACCAATAAGCATTTGGATGAGATGCCAATCAACCACCATGGCACCATGTACATTATGGAAACGTCCGTATGTGTCTAATACAAATAGTTACCGTGTTTATAAATTAATCAAGATTACGTTTAAGATTTCCATTTGTACTTACTATTAGTTAAAACGATACCCATAGGATATTTAGGTTGTTGCTTGAATAGACTAAGTAAAATATCTTGGCTAGTTGAAAAAGTACACCAAAGTTGTACTTGTTTCTACAAGTTGTTTAAAAATTTACAAAACAACAAAATTACATTGTATATCTTCTAGCTTATCTCCACTCCCCTGACTTCCATTACCGTTATACTTTTTTGCTCTTTTTAGCAAAAGCAATGGCTTTGAATGAAGTTTCCATAGCTAGTGTATACACGGTGTGCGAAAAGTCTGGAAACGGTCGAATAAGTCGAGAAATTTACTTTGGATTGAAAAATAAACAAATATTTTTAAAAAACTATCTAGTGATACCAAATATGACCTCCCTTCAACCCCTGGGGATGGGGTGGGGAGTAACTTTCAAATCTCAAATAGGAGTTTTTATTGCAGATTTGGATTCCTCAGAAAAAATTACATTAATTTGACCAAGGAATTCATTTTTTCGCAGATGACGCTAGAATCGATAAAAATCGAAGACAGGGTACGAACGTCGGGAAATGTCAAAATATCTTAAGAAATATACTTTAGATAGTAAAATACCATGATACAGTGATACCAAAGTTGGCCCCCGTCGGAGGTATCTTTAAAAAACTTAAATGGAAACCCCCAGTTTTCATTGCATAATTAGATTTTACGTTCTTCAGGTATCATCCTCCTAATAATACCCTTAAGAACATCATTCGATCTCTCAATATGTTCTATAGTAATTTGTTGCTCTGCCAAAGCCTCCCTAAAATCGCTGGGAGTGTTTGTATTTAATAGTGTAGAGAAGTGATCGAATGCACATATGTTTTCATCTTTAATTTTGAAAATTCGTACACGTTTAATAGGCATCGATGATAACTCACCATGAAGATTATCATCATCATGTTCAAAATTACAGTCTTTCACTGTAGTTAACAGTTTAAAACAACCTTACGGAACACCAATTACTTGAATCTTTTAAAATCCTGGTAACCGTTCTTTTATCTTGATATATTTTTACATTGTTTATAAAATGACCATATGGATAGTCTTCTAAACACTTATTGTTCATATAACATACATCTTCACTATTGAATGAGTTGAAAACACGATATGCTTGCTAATGTAAAATTGTTCTTTGAGATAACCACGTCACTTGAGCCTCTTCCTTTGGATTGTATAAAGCTTTAACGCATAAAGTAATCAATATTAGTTGAACTATGAATTGTTTATTTTTTTAAAAACACCATCGACCCAAACAGGATTTTTATTTTTAGGTTAATGTTCTGTTTCCCTCCATAATTCAAACACATGAGAAATTAATTCTTAATGAACATGTTCCTTGAGAGTTTGTAGAAAGTTGCAGGTTTGGATCTGGATGGAAAGAGGAAACCCCTTGCACACAGCTTTAGTAGATAAATATAATAATGATTTTGGTTGCAATTTTTTAAATATCTACAAATTCAAATATCGATGTTTGATCCATTTTCAATGTCCTGTTGACCTTTATACACCAATGATGAAAATATTTCTATTAGGTGATGCTGTTCTTGCATCAGATAGTATTTTCGAAAATTGTCTTGGTAGAAATATGGAATTGGTATCTTCAACAATAATCTTCCGCCCATATCTCGTACTGACAGAGTTGATTTTTTTCCAATTTATACTGCTGATCGCTTATACATACGAACTTATCAACGGTTTTAATTACAACTTCCTAACACTGTTAAGTTCTTTTAAAAACTCCATTGGAACTATGTCTAGAACTTTATGTCTTAATCTAACAATTGCAGGATGTTGCTATTTATACGTTGTTCTCCTAAAAAATTGTTTTTCTAGAACTATAGGCCAGTAAAAGAGAATTCGTTGGTGGAAATAAATGTTGGAAAGCAGGAGATCGTTTCGATCGCTTCATTTGACGTCAAATATAAGTATCCTAAGTTTACACGGTCTCTCGACGCGAACTTACCTGAGGGCATCAAAAGAACTACGAAATCTGGACCTTTTCTAGTTTTTCGCTTAGAACTCCAAATCGGTGCTTTCCAAAGAAAACTTCAGTATTACAAGAATTAAAGAGCATTAAATTCTTCGTCGGATGAGTATCCAACACTTTAAATTCGGTCCAGTGGTATGGTCGAAATCGACGGTCGAGAAACGACAATTTTACAAATTTTCGATTTTCCGTCAGACCTGACGGCTTTTCGTATAAAAAAAACCGTTGGACTCATTCTGATTGTTAATATAAGTCGAGAAATAGCTAAGCTTTGATATTATAGATGTTGCAGGATTAAATTAATGGCCATTTTTTTGTCATCCCCCATCATAGCAATTAGGATCAATCCATATGAAGTAGTGCAGTAATGGTCGCTCGATCATTACGAGAAAAGATAATTTTTTGTGTGTTATCACCCCTAAGTATCAAAACCACTGTCATTTTATTATTAACCAAATACGTTTATTTAAAGTATCCTGTTTGTTAACCTATTTTTCTAGAACGTTCAATGTGTATATAATAGAATGCTATGTCCCTTTCACCTTTATAAAGAAATTATTTTTGAGTAGGTAAGAATTATTGTTTTTTATTTTATGTTCAAAAATTTACTTTTGCTTTTTTAAATTATATTAGTAATGCCTATTTTACCTCTACCGAATATTGGTTCAATCCCATTGATCTTTTTTGGTATATGTCAGTCGGAGCTACCGATGATAATATTAAAATAATGGCTGATGATCTAAACAACCTATAGGTGAGGAAATTAAGAAACTTTTTCCAATAAAGAGCCGAGAAAGCAAGACAACTGCAAATCTCTTTAAATATTTACAAATGTATAGAATTGAGACGTGAAATATTAAAACATTTCCGTTTAAATTAATAAAAAAATGTAGTTGTTTTAATCCTACAAGAAAAAATTTTTGGTTATCTTAACAAAGCATTATCAAAACCACAACATTTTTCAGATATTTATTAACTTTTAACTGTTATTATTTTAATATATCCTTTTTAGATATGTACAGTGCCGCCCATTTGAAAGTTCACGACTCTTTATATGTAATATTCCAAAATGGCATCGTGTAAGTCAAGATTCCATAGGCTATGTGTTTATAACAGCTGCAGCGGAATGAAAGGTTTATTATTATTTTCTAATACTTGTTTAAAATAATTGATTTATCAGCTTAGAGTAAGTTATAGAAGATATAACCGAGGTAAATCGGGTCTATCGTGCACTTTCAAATGGGCGCCAGTGTACTTGTTAACTTTTGATTTAACCAAAAAATAATTTAGTTTCAAAGTAAAAATGAATGTACCACAAGGTAAAAAAGGTTTTGTTGTGTGTGTATTATAGATTGTTATTCAATAATTGTCATTTTGTTTTTAGAAGTTATCTATTGAGCACGTCAGTCCCTTCGCGGGACTGGTTTGGAGGTAGGTCAATTAGGTAATCATATTTTTTTTCTTTTCTAGAACCTTCCAATTGAATTCGTGGACTTGTTTGGAGTTCACATATACATATACCAACATTTAAGTATGGTTTGTACAACATCTTCACATCTTGCACATATCTTTTCCATTTGGCTTAGGCCTGATTATTAAATTATATTATATTTGAAAGAAATACATGTTTAAATCTTTATTGATGTTTTTATTTCATAAAACAGCATTGTTGTTACACTTTCCTTAGTATGATTCTATGAATAAAAACGATAAATTTTCAAAATGTCTTCATTAGTTCGTAAAATTAAAAAAGAATTTGTAGTTGTTTTTCTTTTATTTATAATATTTCATTATAAATAAGATTTTACTTGTTCAGTAAGTGAATTTCTAGATAAAAAAAGCTTTATATGGTTTATTAATGTAGTTTAATTAAAGATATTATCTTCCTACTTGTTTTTAAAAATTATTTTTTCTTATATTTTGCTGATAGATGTCTAGTCCAGTAACATTAGTACCCTATGAGGACCGTTGGTGGAAGTAATTGTTGGAGAGTGGGAGAACGTTTTGATCGCATCATTTGACGTAAAATAGAAGTATCCTGAGGTTTGCACGAATTTTTCGGACTTTTTCAGTTTTTCGCTTATAACTCTGAAACTCTGAATAGTACCAATGAATGAGTACCAAACACTTTACATTCGCTACAGTCCCAGTGGTATGGTCGAAATCGACGGTCGAAAAACGACAATTTTACAAATTTAATACTCTTTAATTGTTGTAAGGTTTTCGTTAGGAAGCACCGTTTTGTAGTTATAAGCAAAAAACTTAAACTATTTGACAACAAATGAAGCGAGCAAAATGATCTCCTGCTTTCCAACACTTATTTCCACCAACTTTTTTCCACCAACAATTTTACTGGCCTATTCTGTTAGAATATTTGTTTATATGAACAAGAGCATTTGTTTACACACAACATGTGCTTTTTATTTAACAGGTTTATCTAATAACCAATGACTACATTTGTTTACATTTTAAATCTAGTCACTTTTCAATAATCTGTTTTTTTAATTTTTTACCATACCTATTGTGGTAGCCTCGTATGTTTACATGTGATGCCATTTGGCGGGCTTATCTATCGACCAACAGCATTTGTTTACATTTTAAATCTAGGGATTTATCTAGTGACTTTCTGTTTTTAACTAATTATGTTGTGGTAGCCCTGTATGTTTACATGTGATGCCATTTGGCGAACTTATCTATCAAACAATACGAGCATTTGTGTAGAACACAACATGTGCTTCTTTATTTGGTGGATTTATTAATAACCATATATCAGAATATTTGTTTACATTTTAAATCTAACCAATCAGAGCATTTGCTTACATTCTAATTCTAGGATTTTATCTAGTGACTTTCTGTTTTTACCCAAATATGTTTTAGCAACCCTGTTTGTTTGCATATATTGTTTATATTAGTTTATATATTATGATAAGCCATGGTTTGTTTATTTATTGGAATAGGTCATGACTTGTTTGTCTATTGGGGTAGGTCAAGGTCATATTATTGTTTACATATGACGTCACTTCCTACACGTGTTTTTTATTGTTTACATCCGGCGGCCATATATGTCTACATCCGGTAGCCATATTTGTTTACATAGAACATGCGTTTGTAACCTCACTTCCTGATGAAGAACATACGTAGAGACACTACTTACAATAAAAACTGGTAGTTACCATGTTACCCCCTACTTCACTAGTTTTTTATCGATTGTAGCGCTATCTGTGAAAAAATTGACATTAATCCTAGGTCAAACTATAGTATTTAACATTACTAGCATGGTAAAAGCGTTTTTACTGGCGAATGGAGGATATAATTGACGAGTCGAAGACTAGTTACCACCTTGAGCCAGTAACACTCGTTACCTTGCGTGTATTGTTGAATGTTTTATTTGTTCCACACTTGTATATAAATATTTCATTCATCAAACTACATAATTGTATTAAAAATTCTAGAAATTTTGATATTAGAAAAAAATAGTATGAGCTTAGAACTATTGCTTTGGAAACGCTCGTTACTTCAAATTATATAATAATAGAAAATATGAGGACGCGTGTAATAGTAGATTACTTACTGAGGTGGGAAGTAGAACATTACGCGGAGAGCAATGTTGCTGCCCGAGGCGCCAAGCGCCAAGGGCTGCAATTGCTCGACGCGTAATGTCTTCCCGCCGAGGTATGTATACTATTTTATTCACAATCGTACATAATTATGTTCTTACATTGATACCTTATACTTGATATATGTAGGACACATCACCAGCGTTTTTATTCAGGTCGCGATAAAATGACAATTACTGCAACAATTGTCAAAGTAAATTCGTGTCACTACTAAACCAAATTTGATTACATTGCTTCTAATTGCAATTTACACGATTTAAAATGTCTGATAGTGAAACTGATGTAAGTTGCACACCACCGGAATTGCGAGAAGTTGCTACTAACAGTGATTGACTGTTTGTTACCTGCTAAAAGTAAAGATAGATACGAAAACTTCTGCAATCTGTTGAGAATATTTAGAACGAGCAAAAGGTAAGTAATGGATATTACTAACCAAGAGAACTCATTACTAACCAAGAGAACTACTTTCTAACTTTTTAAACATCAGTAACAAACACATTATGTAACGATTGTGAATAAAATTTTTTACATGCTAGCCAGTTATTTCTTTTACACCCGTGCTCCAGTTATTAGACATTTTCAAGGGGAATACAGTGACTTGATAAATTGATGTTTACAAGTTAGGAACAAATAAATGTATTTTTCTGGAGAATCCAAATCTGCAATAAAACTGGGAGTTCCTATTTGAAATTTGAAAGTCATCCTTCACTCTACCCCCAGGGGTTGGAGGAGGAGGTCAACTTTCCCCTCTACAATTAATTATTTTCTAAGTTTGACTGTCTAAAAAATGTTCTCTAATTAAATATCATTACAATACTAATAACAACAATGTTTAAAGGTTTTAAAAATACCAATTTTAGAGCTTAGAAAGTCGGACTGCGTATATTATAAAATTTCAAGTATGAAACCTTCAAGCTTAGGTTACGGTTATTAAAACATTTATTGAAACCTCGTACCTCCCCCCACTCGTAATTACATCTGAATGGAAACAAACATTTTATAATCTTTGGCAATATAACTCCCACTAAAGTCAAAAACTATGATTTTTTACTTGAGAAGCTTTAAAAACGTTTTAGAGATCTAGTCTGTGAAAAGGCATTCTGTACTGGAACTTTTAAATTTAAAATACTTTGAATCTTTTAACCTGTTCTTGAACCTTGAACTTTAACATCTAAGCTATTGAAGATCCTGCAGGTAGACTTGCTGCTGGTAACTTAAAACTTAAATAACTGAAACTTAAACGTTAAAAATCTGAATGTTTAAAACATCGACTTTACAATTCTAAAACGTGTTAAAATCTTGGAAATCTAAGAAGTTTAATTTTTGCTAGTATGAAACTGATATTTTAGCGATTCTGGTGTAATAGTTCACTAAACCTGTAGGAATTAAACTTTTGAAACTTTGAAAATGGAAACTTGTTTTTGAAAGATTAAAGCTGTTCAGTTGTAACGCGTTGAATGAACTTTAAGCTTTTGAGCTAAAAAAAATTGTAATTGTACATTTCATAACTTCTAAAGTATAAACTGTGTAAGTCAGAATCTCTAGAAACCCAGTAATTCCCAAATTATAAAGATTGTATACAATAGATATAGGAGTTTTAAACTATGAAATTCGAAGTTTTGTTTTCCAAAGTTTTAGATTTTATTTATTTAATGCTTAAGTCTAAAGTTGTCCAGCTCTGAAATTATATAGTATTTAAATAATAAAGCTATAAAATTTTGAAACTTTTATTCATTTAAATTCTGGAAATTTAAAACTAAAAGATTCCAATTATACCTTTTTAACTGAAACTCGGGGAATTTAAATACACCTAAGAATTTCTTAGATATCAAAGATCCAGACATCTAGAATCCTAGAATTTCCGGAAACTAAGAAAGCCCCATTGTCTCACACATTTAAACTCTGAAACTTGAAATGAAAAAATTTTAAACCCAATTTTTAAATCTTGAAAATTCAAAACTCTAAAAATCTAAAATGCTATATTTTTGAATCTCGAAATTTTTGTTGCTTTGAATTATGGATTATATGATTTAGGGTTGTGCACTTTTTTGCAAAATTGAACAACTTTTGCATCTCCGAAACTTTCAAATGCATTCACTCGTCACGAAACGCGACGCGTACATTAGAGGTCTCGATATTTACAAATTAAAAAGCAGGAGATTTATCAATTTCCCTTTTACTGGAGTTAAATACATGCAGTGGCGTAACTACGTAAGATTGCGCGCCCATGCGAGACCTAACGTTTGCACCCCTCACATACAGTGTGTTATAAAATTCAGGGATATTGAGTGTCAAACAAAATCGAATATTCGGGAAGTTTTGCGAAAAACGCCAAAACAAATTTTTATTTTTCGGGAAAACCATTTTCTATAATTTCGTTCAATTTTACGTTCGTTTTTGAGCTAAGATGTCATGATCAATTTTTTTAAATAGCAACCGCCAATTTTTTCATTGGAATTCTATAGAGCTTACTTGTCTGAGCATGCTGATACCCCATAAGTAGGGTCTGTTATATCTACCATCCAGAAATTATGACATGATTTACCCCAGAAATATTTGTTTAAGAATAAAGTAGGGATCTTAATCTAAGAAAATCATCATTTTAATTGAAGAACTATTGTTTCAACAGGATGGTGCACCTCCGAATTTCTTCATTCCCAACCGGTAGATTGGAATACGCGATGCAATAGAATGGCCGACCCGGTAACCAGATTACTGCTGTCGATTTTTTCTTGTGGAGTATTGAAAAGGTAAAGTTTACGAGCACCGTTTAGACGACGTAGAAGATTTGAAAATGCGAGCGAATTTCTCCCGTAGCAATTGTAAGGTATAGAATTGAAAATGTTTGATGAAAAATTGAAATGTATAGAATTAATTTGTTCACAGTTTAGGGTACTGACAAACAACAAATGGTGCTCAATTTGAACATTTATTGTAACTATTGTAGTCAATTTTTTATTATTATTATGTTTTCTAAAATTTGGATCCCTACTTTATTCTTAGAAGAAAAAGGGATTCTGTGGAAAATTACGTCATAATTTGTAGACCACTTATGGGGTATCAGCATGTTTAGGCAAGTAAGCGCTATCGAATACTAATGATGAACATATTGGGGGGAAGAGTGCTATTTAAAAAAATTGATTACGACGTTACAGCCCAAAAACATAAAAATGACCGAAATTATGGAAAAATATCTCAAAAATTATAAACCGATGTGCAATAGCGTTTTTCTCAAAACTTATTCGATTATGTCTGGTACTCAAAATTCCTGACTTTTGTTGCACACTGTATACAATTGTTATACGTCTATGTAACTTTTGTTAAAATATCATATGCAATAATTAATAATAATAATTCATCGCCGTTTTATTTGTTTATATCTCTTCAGCGATTTTTTTTATATAATTAATGAGATTTAACACCAATTGCAGTATTTTCCAGGCTTTTAAACGCAGGCGCACTAATCAATTAAACTGCCAAAATCCATTGTTTTTGCTATTTCCGCTATAAATCCTCATAAATAATACATTTCTCCGAGAATTATCAGGCTGATGTCACTGATCCAACAAGTCAGCACATTTAGTTTGAATTTTTTAAGTAAATTCAAATTTTATTACAATTTACAAGATAACAGCACAAAGCACGTACGACGAACGGTCTAGGACATTTGGGCGCCGCCATTTCTGCACGACCGTTTCGGCGCGAGAGCAGTTTGGCGCAGAGACACTTCGGCACAGACACACTTTGGTGCCGAAACACTTGGGTGCAGGTACACTTCAACGCAGGGCCATTTCGGCGCATGTAAATATATTCTTGCGCGGCAAATTCAGGTAAAACTTTCGGAGATATTTAAAAATACGTTTTCTTGGAACATTAGTCTAATTTTTTGGAATAACCTGCCCGTTATCAGTGAAATCTCTTTTATTTTTATGTCCACACATACTCCTTAATTGCAGAATTTGGATGGGATAAGTTGAATTGCGTTATTCCAGTGCTTTTTGTCTTTAAATACTGGGCTATGAAATGTAAAATTCCTGTACACACAAAAGCCCCACGATCAGGCGTCAATGAAACGAAAAAAAGTTTCTTTACATTATTCTGAAGATACAAACGATACGCCGCGCGATGGACGTCACTGAAAACTATAAAATTCAAATTACTCAATACTTACTATAAAACTCATAAAAACGATACTTACGTTACTTTCTAATGCTTCGGCTGAGAGCATCTTAATTACAAATTATAATTCGGACGTAGGTCTGATTTACACAGCTTACTAATTATAAAGAGGAACAAGGGTGCTATAGACATAATAAAACAAAAGTTGAGCGCCATTTGATTGCAAGTGACTAGTTGTATCTTCAGCATTTGCAACCAAAAAGAAATGCTAAATGTATTGATAGCATTCAATAACTAATCATTATTAATTGAATTATTGTTAGGCAGGATTATGAATTTCATTAACTTTTGCAAGTAAACGGTCCACCTCATCACAGTATGGTTTGTTTCAAATGTTAGTTTATTTGTAAATAAAATATCCTTTTGTCTCCCATGACAATAATAATAGTTTTTAAAAAATGCCCTAATAAGAATTCTTATTGAAGGAAAAAATAGATACATACATTTACAGGTAATAAACATTAAAGAAAAAAATGGTACAGGTAATTTTACGTAAACTTACTCTAATCAAACAAGTTGTCCGTAAGTCCTTGATACACTGTTCAAATGTTGTAATTCTTTGGACTTCCAAAGGAAAACGCTCACATAATGATGTCCTGATTTCACTTAATCACAAAATACAAAACAATTCACATGATCATAGCTCTAAAACAGATAGAACTCTGGATTGTGGTAAAGATGCTGCAACAACGAACTGAACGTTCTTAATAGATATCACGAAAATTATTTCCGTATTGATTCGGCTCTGATCCGCAATGCTAAAACTTTTAAACTGCAACAATTCCAGTGATTCATTTAATAGTTACAAGATTTATTCTTTAACCAAATTTCGTTATTGAAAGGTTGTATTATTTCGACGTAATAATTCTTGCATAGCTAACACAAATTCTGCTAATCCACTATACTACTATTAAAACGAAAACCCCGAAAGGTAAGGATTATTAACGTTAAAATTCCGTAACCTATCTTCTTAAGTTTGTAACTAATAACACTCTGAATTAAACGTAAGTTTAATTCAATTTTAATTAATTTAATTTAATTAAACATAAGAACCACCTAACGAAGCCTCAAAGTAACGTCAAATTCTTACATTTTTGCAACAACAAACACAGATTAGATATTTTAGAAGTTTTTGAAATATACAGACATAAACGCGTAGTACCTTTAATGAATGAACAAACTGAGCTTAGCAATTCTCCTTTATTAGAAATGTTAGATATGTTACTTATTTTAATACCTTTGATAATGACATATAATGTCTAAATAATTGTAAGGTTAAGAATTTATATTAAAACTTTTGAAACTTTAATTATTCTTTTGATTTTTATTATATTTTATAAGTTCGTTAACCAAAACGACAAGCATTAAAATGCAATTCAAAATAGAATTTTCCTCACAACTTTTTTAAAATCCGGTAAGCTGAATTATTTGTGTTAATTTATTAACACCAAAAGTTTAAACGGTAAGCTGAAGCAAGTAAGCTTCCTGTACTGTACGATACTACACAAAACGGTATTAGCACAGGTAAGTAGTGCTTTTCAAACTGTAACTTTGTTCCATACATAAAACTTATAATTTTAGGACCGCCAACTGTCATAGAAATTTCACCGGAGGCTTCTCCCCCTCATCTCGACTCTCTAAGTGAAACTTCAATCTAAACGTATGAGGCTCTAATCAACACTGCTCCGGGAATGAAGGATTTTTATATGATTTGTAAATAAACTTAAGGGGAAAATTTTAAACTAGCCTATTGCGAAATAGCCTGACTTTCATAAACCAATGAAAATTAAACGCGCTTAACCTTCCAGAATTTTCGATCAACGTCATAGTAATTCCCGCATCTGAAATCTGCCTTGTAAAGAGTAAATCTATATTTTTGCACGTGGCCTTCAGATAATTTTGTTCTAGAAGGAACTTTTATTTGACTACACTCTAAAAAAATATATTCAACCCAACATTAAAATAATAAATTTAACTAAATGTCATTTAATCCTTTTGTTAGAAAGACGGTAATACTTTTGAATATTTATAAATTCATTTTTATCTGGAGACTTTTCTGCGACATAACATTTGTAAACATAGAAACGCCTTAAAATAAGCTTTGGCATATGCAAACACGTTATTTGCTGTAATAAGAAATCTACATTTTATTCTAGAAGCAATGTCATTTGTATAAAAACATTTTACGGTGACCCCTGATATTTAAGAAAACACCATTTCAATTAAACTGAATTCTGCAGAAATTAATCCAACGAAAAATACATTGTAGAATTCAGGACCGTGCCAGGGTTTTTTATTATTGTTAATGCATACAAAATTACATTATTATAAATGGGAAATTTTAACACGTTACAACTATAAGCACTAAGCAGTATCCATTTATAAATGTTACTGTAATATTGTAAAATAAACTCATTTGTCTTAAACATTATAATCAACAGTAGTTTCTAAACGGTTGCTATGAAATCTTTAAGTTATGCGTATTATAGAAAAAAATGTATAGTGACAACTCTTACTTTTGCAGCAGCGTTTATAATTAACGTTGATTTAATTACACTAAAATCAGTTCCGGATTATCCATTATGTTGGATATGAATAGACCCGACCCTTCAGGAGTCACTGTCCTTTTGCGACATTCGTTTTCACAGATGCCAAAGAATTTATAATTGGCAATTATTAGGTTTTTTTCTCATCATACTATATTTATCCAATACTGTATTTATAACTTGGAAGCACCTACAGATTTTGTTTATGTAATTATGAGACAATAATACCCGACACTTTTTCCAAATAAAGGTGTAGTACTAATTATATTTGAAGTGGAATAGTTCTCTTCGCATGGATGTGCCCTTCTGTCGAACTAAAACGTCCTTGTGTCGACGTGTCCCCGCGCCATATGATCTTCGCGCCGAAATGTCGCTGTCTAAGTTGCCGCACTTAAGTGGCCTGCTCCAAAGTGTCCTCGCGCCTAAGTGTCCGGCTCTGTACAACAAAGTGTTTTAGTTATTGTTAACGTCGTCGTCAAAGCAGATAATCACTATTTAATGTTGCAATTAATGTTATTGAAACACCTAATATTATTGTAACACAATATCTCCTAATTGTTTTGAGCAATGCATATCCATTAGTTCCTTTGATTGTTTCCATATAATGTTTTTCTTACTTCCAATGCTTGTTTTAAAATTTCCATTACCAACGAAATAAAATTTTACGAAAGCAGCGACCTTCGGATAGTTACGCTCCGCCCAGCGTCGCTGGGTCTGCGGGGGCAGTAGTTACGCCACTGAATACATGCCCATACACCGTATACAAATGCTGATCTGCATCAATTTATTTACCATAATTCTGTTCCTTACGTTGTGTTTCATTTACATAAAACTGTGTACACCTTACATTATTACAGAGAAATGAGCTTTAATTATATAGTCAGAGTGCGGTTGACATTTTACTATAGTTAAATACGTATATGTAACAAAGCGAATTATTGCATATTGCAAGGAAAAGTTTTAATTGTATATAGCAATTAATAACCAAAGTCAACAAAAGGATTGATATGCAAGGGACTGCAAATTAATGTTTGTTTAAGTAACTAGACTCGGGCTATTCTAGATTAAACACAATAATTAGTCTGCAAGAGAAATTCCTCTCTTAATTTCAATTATGGTTACTACCAGAATTACTTGAAAGACTTCCCCAGTAATTTGAAAATTACACGCCTGAAGCTAAGTTACTATCCAATTCAATTACTATTTATTTTCCTTGTAAGGGTACAGAAATAATTAAAAAATTCTAGTAATATTTCTGTTTACATTCAGCTTAATTAACTAGAAGTTTCTATTTACACGTAGACGTTCAGACTTAAATAAGGTTCTCATTTCAAGTTGTGAACGGGAAATAGAAGAACAAAAAGAATTAAAAATAACCAATGCATTAGCAGCATCATGTAAATAAGGGAATTTCCTTACCCAGAGAATTATAAACGTGACCCAATTTAGTGAAGGCATCTATATAAAACGCATTCCGATGTTCGATATGTAAGCTAAATGCGCAGCATAAAAAGCTTAACATGCCTTGTTGATTCTTTTCATATTCATTTATCCGTTTCTTTATAAGATGGAAAAATTCAGAATTTTTATAATAAAAGCGATTGACATTCTTGTAATGCACATTCAAAACAATTTTAGGTATAGTTTACTGCATGATGACTATTAAAGAAAACTTAAAACATTAATGTTGATGTATTAAAATCAACTCAAAAGAAGAAACAATTTAGGATAAACGCAAACATTGAAAACTTTTTTGAAAATTTTTGAAAAACACGGTATGCATATTACTATAAGTATTTCCAAAATATTTATTAATTAAACTTTTATAAACAATAACAATGTATCGTACAAATTCAAAATACTCAAATCGGAATTAACCTGTGTTTTTTAACAATCGCTCTCCCACTCGTAAGATCTACCCAAGTAATTAAAATATTGTTACTTATTATTACTGTTAATCATTTTGTTTATTAGTTTAAACGGTACTCATATATCGAAAATAGAAAACTAAACATTTAGTCCCTTTTTTAAAGAAAATCATTTAAATTAGTGCAACATAAAATGAGTGTGATGCGGAGCGGGGTGATAACCCCAATCGCTGTCGACTCAGGTTCAATTCCAACTGGCAGATAACTTCTACTTTTTATATATTTTTACAAAATATAAAATTTAAAATGACAATTTTTCTCATCGATAATATTTATTTTGCACATAATTTTAATAAATTGCAATTCTAATCCACAGTAATGCACACAATAAAATAAAAAACAGGTTAAGTTGAAAAAGTTATTTTAGTTAGTACTTAATTAACAAAAATTGTTAAATTATAACTTGAGATACTTTATTGAATTAAGTAAGTCAGTAAAATGCATCAGAAAATGCGAGAATTGTAATAAGCAGTAAAACAAAGCATTTAGAATTAGCAAAACTATCAGCCACAAATGCAAAATAACCAAAACTATGCAATTTATTAAAATTATACAGAAAACATTTTCGAATGGAAAGATTACATTTTAACTTGTGTTTTGTAAAAATAATATTTAAAAAATCTGCCAGCTGGAATCGAACTTGGGGCGACGTAACTTAGGGTTATTATCACCCGCTCCTGCTAACTATGCTATGGCATCATAATAGCGCTTGAGCACGTCACACTTATTTTAAAAATAGGTTGTACTTATTTAAGTTACTTTTCTTTAAAAAAGAGACTAAATGTAACTTTTACGTCATGTTCAGGATACGAGTACTGTTTATGAGTGTTTAAGCCAATAAACAAAATGATAAAACAGAAATAATAACTTCATTTACTTGGGGAGACTTTACAATCGATTTTTTTAAAATACAGGTCAATCCTTATATTCAAATGAGACAAACGGTATTAAAAATAGAATATATATTCTTACAGGAACGCAGAAAACTAATTCTTAAGCAATGTTTTTAGGCAACTTTTTAGTCTGCGTAAAGCAGAAAAGAATCTTTCAGCTCTACATATATACAAAGATTTATTGAATTTTAAATATGTTTGCCTTTCTGCAAAAAACTACCAAAAATATCTGTTAAGTTGGCTGCAGCCACATGTTGGGCCTGAGTAATAGTAATAATCGTCCCTCCCTCCTGCACAAGCCTCATAGCTGGGGCCTGGTAAATGGCAGTAGCAATTATTATTAATTTAGAGTTTCTATTACCTGAAATAGATTCACCATGCTAATGGGGGCTCAGCTCTCACTACATTATTTTAATGAGGGCTACAGCCTTTGGGCCACCACATAGTCGGCGCCTATGAGCAAGGCTAATATGATGCTACTTTTTATTTATCCTATTGTATTTACACTGCAAAGATAGAATCAAATAGAGCATAAAATATTAGCTTTGCTATCCTAGATCATTATGAAATCAATAGTACATATGTACATTTAAGTAATTTATACAAAATTTCAATACCTCTTTTACTTATGTTAATGAAGATATAATATAAATATAGCTACATATTTGTGCAATAAGTACGCTTCTGTTAGAAATTTTCCTACATATTACGTACATATTTCTAGTTGAGTAGCCACAGCCTAAGAAGGTGTTCTGTACAATTTGAACATGCCTATCTGTCTAATGCCTGTCTGTCGTCTGTCTATTATCAAACAGGCTTCATAGACATTAATAAGAAACCAGAAAAAGGAACACGAAAAATTAAAAACATGCCTACTTTAGGAAATAAAATTGTAGGACCCGTGTCAACGCGATATTTGATACGTAAAACCTTCCTACTGGGGGTGGAATTCCCTCAGATTCGGCTAAATTCTAGTACGGTCGGCCAAATGATCATAGTAATCGCCATGAGGTACGAAGGATGCTCCGCCATCCCAATTGCTTGACCAAAAATAAATAAAAATTTGTAAAAAATTAAAAATGTTTTGCTTGTTTAGTATTTTTAAAGTAATGTGAGTACAAGGGGCATACTTGAAATTTAAAATGTGATTTTCTCGAAAACTAGCAAGAAGCGACCACATGTTGAGAAGAAAAATATGTTTTAAATCATTACAGCTACCCTCCATTACTAGATTTCTAGTTATATTAGTTACACCCTGTATAGTCCCGTTGTCGGATTTCTCTGCCTAGTCGTAGTGTCTCAGTGAAAAAACGTGACGCACAATGAATGGACAATTGGACATACATATCAGTGACTGCAAGGCCGTATTCAAAAGATGTTTAGGTGGTCTAAACCCCCCGCAACTAAACTTAATACTAATAAATGACAACAAAATAAAATTATTAACATTCGTTAAAATAACAAAAGCGAAACAATAAGATGGACTTGAGTGCATGGTCTGGATTATGTATTTTTCTTTAATCTCCAGAACCCCCCTCCCCCAGGAAATCAATTAGGAACCCGTTTTCTGGATATATACTTCAACTACCTAAACTGTCTTTAAGACTTTGTATTTGACATTTGTTACTTGTCATTTTGACATACAAAAATTAAAAATTCTTATTTCGTTACTAGGAAATGGACGTTACTATCCTGGACGATGATTGTAAGCTTGTTTTTAAATATCATAATAGTGTGCGCGCGTGTTTCTACGAACGTGTGGAATGTGCGCGCGCGAGTTTACGTATTCGTATGTGTATGCTTCTGTATTATGTCGAGTAAAAGACTGGTTATAGTTTATAAGCTTTATTCTTTTATTGTTAAGCACGAGAGAATTAATGCTTTGCTTGTTTTATGAATTAATTTCTTGTTTTGTTTACATTTGTTGCCTTGGATACTAAATCTTATCCAAGACACTGGTGATCATCACATTTATTCCCAGAAAGAAGTCTCCATCAAGTTGTTACGAGCACTGGTGATTGTACGCAAAAGGTGCAGTTGATTGTAAAGCAACTTGATAGATAAGTTAAAAAACTACTTGTTTTTTACTTAACTAGGACAGGGGTCTTCATGTTAATGTTGGTTACAATTATAAGAATTTAACCTATAGAATTCAGTTAATGAGAATAAGGTGAAAATTAAATGAGATAATTGAAAAAACTTAAAATTAAGACAGCGGATACTTAACTTTAGGGCTCGTTACAAAATACGAATAACTAAAAACTACAGAACCTAACCTAAGAGGAACGTGTGATGCTTCTGTTGGACAATGTAACAAAATGGGATTTCAAGAATTCTATACATAAAAGGCACTACAAAAGATAAGAAGGAATTGTAATATGCTGCATCCGAGTTTATCTGCTTTATTCTCCGACGTTCATTACACGAAGTGATGAATTTTTGGTACGTCGCTTTATTGACATTCACAAAAAACCGATTTGTAATTGTACGTTTTGCGACACACTCTTGTGTTGATTTCTTTTTTTAATTTGCAGCTTAACCTCATCACTGTTTACTGTATGATCGAGAAAAGTTGGCTCTTTTGCTTCAAAGACTGATTTCTTTTAATTTAGTAGTAAACCGTAGTGATATAGTTGTTGAAATTTGAATCGATCGAAAAAATCATCAGATTGAAAATTTACTTAACGAATTGTAATTTAAAAATATTTTAAAAGCTACGATAGGATCGTAAACACAGAAATATTCATTTTATGCATTAAATAAAAGATAGACATGCTAGGATACTAGTTGTATTCATTTAAAGGTTGCATACTAGGTTACGTGTAGGATTATTAGCATAAAACAGAATATAGAAGTACGATGTACTTCGTGGATATTTAACCTCAATTTTTATAAGAAGAATTGAATTTATAAAAAGGATATAAATCAATTATGTTTTTTTATAGTAAAAATGTTGTATGTAACCCAGGTTACATGTTTACAATAGTTTATTCACTTTTCTAGAAGGTTTTATCTTCTGTTTAGATTTGAGGTTGACGTCAGGTTAACAAAAAACATAATTTTCTTTCTCCCATAAAACTAAGTCAGTTTCGGGTACATATTTCACTGGAAACAGTTAAATCAGATCAGTACCTTGATGTTTATAATGTTACAATTTGCTTACAGAATCCAGTATTTGGAAGATTTGAGGTCAAGTAACTGGAGATATAAGCTGCGCTGATATTCTTTGGTTTTATTCAAATTTGAGATTATTTTGATGATTTTCATTATTGTTTTGAGTTCGTTTGGGTTCTAAAACGTGTAAAGAGATTTTTAAGTTAAATCTTTTTTGTATGTAAATATAGTTTGTATAAACTCCATATAATTGGGTTACCTTGTGTAATATATTGGGTTACCTTGTATATATTTCATGTATAGGAATAGCTGGAGAGTGATGGGTTTTCATTGTAAATTAGTTTTAATGAGATTGGCGACAGTTTTTATTGATTTTCTTTGTTATTGCTCAATTTAGACCATAAGTGTCTGATGTTGTTTTAATCGTCCTCTTGCCAGCTATCTTCTTAGAATTATAATTAGTGTTAATTGTGATCACATGTTTGATTCTGTGACGTCATGACATTTTCTGATGTTGTTTTTTTAAATTTCGTTGTGTCTTCTAATGTTTTCCGTAAACATATAAAAGGGCCTTGGAAATTTAACAGTCAGTCGATAAAAGCCATAGGGTGAATATATGCTCGACTCATTTTAAAAATCTGGAAAAGAAAATAGGATTAGGTTGACCCACACATATTTTTCAGTTTGTAAACTGAACTATAGGATTGGATATGTACTTGTATTATTGAGTCAAAGAAGATTCGTATTAGTTTATCAAAACAAATTTTGGAATTGTGAACGATTTATTTTGTTTAAATAAAATTTTTCAAATGTTGTAGATGATCTACTTTGATGGCAGAGAAACTTAGAATGTCGTTGAGGTAATAAGATACATTATAACTACAACGGTGACTACATATATATCATGACTTCAGCGATGAAACTGCTCCATGTAGTGGTAGTTACGGTGCTGAAAGAGTATTGATGCTCTAGTGAAATTATGCTAGTTGTTTTTTCGACTACTGCTTCGTAAATAGTAATTTTGCACTAAGCATTCTTGAGATTCAATTTAGATCTTTGGTTAAGGATGTTACAGCCATCTAGCTTGTAGCTACAATTGTGTGTGTTGACATCTTATGTTGTAGAAGAAATTGCTATGTTTTGAGGTGAGTTTGTATCCGCTGTGGAAGAATGAGTGTTAGATGATGTCGGCTCTGAGTCAGACAGAGGCTGAAGAACTAGGCTGAATGAAGATGAGATAAGGGATAAACAAGGAAGTGTATTTGAATAATTGTTTTGTAGGGATGATGTGTTTGTTTGTTCTGAGTTAGACAAAGGTTGAAGAACTGTTGAAGATGTGAACTGAGAGATGTATGAGGGGGTGTATTTGAATAATGATTTGAGGGCCTGTATTTGCTGCAGAGGAGTGGGTGTTGAATGAAGTTCGAAGAGTTTGTGTAGTGTTATTTAATGAATGAGGAGATGTATTTGAATGATGATTGTGCAGGTTAGCTGAACCTGAGTCCGTATCTGCTGTATAAGCCAAATTCAAATTATGATCGTGTGCTGTGGTAAAATTTGTTGTAAAGGTTAAGGTAAAGGTTGGATTTGGGGTTATGATTTTGTTAAAAAGCGGTTTTGTCGTAGGTGGCGGATACGGTGTTACAAATTTTTTGAAACCGTTTTAAAACGCATGGGTGGATGCAATTTCTACCATGATTGCCAAACCGTTGATTATACGAACAAACATTGGTCGAAGTAGATTGGGTTCGAGATTGTTGCAATGACTAAGAACGAATAGGTGTTGATATAACCTCGCGTTTAAGATCAGCGAGAGTTTCAGTCAAGTTTGGAATTTTTGTATTTATCAATGACATTTCAGAATTATTATGCAACTCTAGTTTTTGTTAATTTAGTAGACCATCTATGCGTTCACAGTATCCTCAATGCTGAGGTTAGCATCGAATTGCGAAACTAGTAACTGCAATTCGGTTGAAAGTTTAGATAAAATTAATTTTTTTATAAAGATTTCTGATAACTGTAGGTGGGTACATTGGGTCTAAATTGTTTGATAAAAATCAAAAGCAGATTGTTCTAGGGTTGATTTGGACAGTAAAGTGTTTATGCTAGTAAAAGACTGGTTTCTTCTCACAAGAAAATTCTTCAATACGAAAAATGCGTTAGCAGCAGGCGGATGCATAGCCAGATATCAACATTTCTGTAAAACATTATAGGAGAGGTGCAAAATTACTAACTCGAATTTCTGATTCTGTGTAACTATGTTATTGACCGGAAAATAAAGTTCTACTAAGCTAAAACAGAATTCTACGTCTGTGTTGAAAGTTGAAATTCCACTTTTGAATTGTTAGTCATATTATTAACAGTTATTATACGAAAATGGAAGGACTTAAGTGTTACTTATTTTATTTATCAGTAATGGACCTTGTAACTAGATTTCCGCTGGTGTAAAGGGCCCAAGCGAGACCAAAAATGGGGAATTATCTAGAAATATGGATAAATTCTCTGGCAGATAGTTGGGTGTTCAAATTACGCCGGAAGGGTCACCACATGTAAAAGACGGATTATGGTTTTAAGCATTATTCTTTTACTGTTAAAGACAAGAGAATTAACGCTTTGACTGATTGTCTTATTAATTAATTTCTCTTTTTTTACATTTGTTGCCTTGGATACTAAATCTTATCTAAGACACAGGTGATCATCACAGTGGGTATATTTTCGCTGAACAAAACGAAAAAAATAACCATTATTTTCAGTAAAGTCAAAGAAATCGTTAAATAAATATGAAAGTATGCAGCAGCTACAAAGTGCATCAGCAATTTCGGTATTCATAAAGAAGTATTGTTAGCATATTTTGAACAACAATCGTTGATCTTCAAAAGCTGCATCGACAGATCTTATGGACCAATCCAACAGGCGACTACTTCGACACGAGCGAAGCGATCTGCCAACCAGAATTTAAATTTTTAGTTTACGTTAAGTTTAGTTGTAAGTTGTAGCTTGTAAGATTTTTCCGTTTGTCAAACTAGGCCTACAAGTCTATTTGTTATAGAGGCATTCTGCTGAGCATGCTTCTACATGTCCACTTAACTATCAAACGAATTTGCTAAATGTACAGTTCACAGTTGAAAAAAAAAAAGATATGATAAAATAAAAAGAAGCTGCATGTTATATATTTATTTAACACCAGGACACAAAATTACATGTCGATAAGAATAATGTACATCAAACAATTCACAAACACTGTGCAATATATATTAATCTATACTAAAGAGTAATAATGAGAAAATGATGGAACCTTTTCAAGAGTAAACACAATAATTAAAGGAAGTCACAGTTTATTCTATGAGAAATAATGAAAAATATCTACAAATATGTTAATTTTAAATAAAGGCTAAGTATTTAATCAAAAGCAAGTATTTTCACCCGTAACTAAGTTGATATAGATAAATACTAAATGTTACACATGCAAAAAAACAAATTTGTTCAGGTACTTACCCAATTAGCAGTCTAATCAAAAATATATAAGTTACCAAACAGGATAATATTAAATTACCATAAATAATTATTATCAGACATTCATCTCTAGACAAGGGTAAAATAGTGAACTCTACTCCCCCTATCGTGATCACGTTAAAGATTTACAATAAATATAATTGTTATGTATTTCACGAGTCCTAAAAATATGTATACAGCGTGTCCGGAGATAGAACGCATTAATTTTAAGGGGTGATAGAACACACCAAAAGGAACAAAAAAGTTTTATACAACTTTGTTCTTAACGTACCACCTTTTCAGAAAAAAATAAGAAAGTTGGAAACTATAACATCATCTTGCCGCGTTAATAATAGCACTTTAAGTATAGGGCTTTGTCGGCAGATGCATCTCATCTATCACAACAACAAACCTTAATAATGTTTTATCCTGTCGTATGTCGTTTCCGCGTAAAATTGAATTCTTTTTACAATTACAAATTCATTTTACTCAATTCATAAACGTGAGAAACCTGTAAAAATTGTAAACCATATGCTCCAGTTTACACAAAATGCTGATGTGGATGTTTCTTGAACTTGAAAAAAGCACGTTTTGCTTAAGATTATTTGGGTCAGTGCCTGATTGTTGTATAAATAATACCCGTTTAATGCTATAATGCGCGATAATGCTGAGTTTTAGGTTTTTGAACTTGGAATGATTTGTCAATGCATGAGTTTGTTTATTTAATAACAGTTTTTAGTACCATTTTAGCGCGAGATAAGATAAACACTTTGTCAAAAAGCTCTTTAAATCATAGGCGTCCGGTATATCTTGGCTGATTAAATTAATTAAAGTAATAATAATTTTATAGAATTAACTGAATGTCGTATTAAATTAATTGATGTTTTTGAGGAGAATAATTAACGAATTTCAGAATCAGTAATTTTGCAATGGCAATCGGTCACTGTGGGGCGAGCCTTAACAAAAACCGCGCAATGAGGTAAAAATCCAACTTGTGTAAAGAATAAAAAATATATTGGCGTTTGATTATAAAATGTTCAGGGCATCTAGAATCGGTGACAAAATTTAAAAATCATTGTTATTAATAAAAACTTTGATGCTTAAAGTTGTCACTACTTTGAACTAACAATTTCTCGACATTTCCAGGCTGAGATTTAAAATTAAATTACTTTTCTTGTATGGACCTTATTGAAACTAAAATTAAAAATGATAGTATTTGCAGCTACATAACTTAAAAAAACATGAACATGTGTTGTAGCTTTTATTTTAAAAAATCCTAAATTGTAAGAGCTTTTTCTTGCTAAAATTCAAATTCTGCTGGAGTTATAAAAAAACGCCCGCATATCCCAGCTTTAAAATCTTTGTTAAAGAAAGAGCCAAAGCATCCTGGTTATTTTCATACAAAAACCAAATCCAATTCAAACCAACTTAAAAAGTTAAAAGCCGTTATTGTAGGCACTGCAAGAAATATTTACCGGTATTATTCGTATTATTCCAGTTTTTTAAGTGTTACCATGAGCCCTACGTACGCAGAATGGGGTTTTCTAATAACTGCAATAAAAATTTAACAAAGCTGAAAGCATCATAACTCATAACAAACAGCATGATTGAAACCTTTTAGTAAAATGGAGATTATTTACGAATGAAATATTGGCAATTATTGTAAAACGTTATAAGTACTGTTATTTCTTAAGGAATGGTAATCTCGTTTATAAATGCCGACTTAAAAATTATACCTAAATTCTGAATATTGCCCTAAAAATTCCCATAACTTAATACATGTTTAATTAACAAATTGCATAATCAGATGCGGTATTGTTTTCGTTAAATTGATTTATGTATTCCCCCTGTTTTTTAATACGCAATTACAAACGTTACTTTAAATGGCTTCATTGCACTATAACACTTAAAACAATTGCATTTTTAATTAACCCGTTATTTGGGAGTAAGTATTCATCCGTATAACGCCGCCGCTGGCGTTATTATTTATTTCAAATTAACACCAGAGAAAAGTGCTGCTTGTAATCTGATCTGAACTCATATTTACACAGATGTTGATCATGTCCTGACCTAGATTTCTTATTTACTGTTTTTAAAAACCTTTTGTAATAAAAAGCTATAAAACGTGCTTCATTTAGCTTTTTCAACGAAACAATGGCTGTCATCGTACGTTTGTTTAGACTAACCGATCTTAATTCTAAAACAAGTTCAAGACCTTCAGTTGCAGAATGCGATTATACTTAAGCAAGGTTGCCAGATATGGCAATGGTTTTTTCTAAATTACTCGAGAGCCTATTAACATAGAAAAAAAATATTCAGACTTTTTTGTTCCTTTTGATGTCTTCTATCACCCCTTGAAATTAATGCTTTCTATCTCATGACACCCAGTATAGAGAAGAAGTCATAAAAACTGTATAGGAAAAAGGTAGATACACAATTTACTTTACACTTATGACACTTACTCTAGAAAATATTATAAATTTCCAAGCAATAAGAATAAACACAAATGCAATTATGTTATATTATGATGCTCTTATGATAATTAGCCATTCTTTGCAATTTATATAGTAATTTAAATAAAAAGGAAAAATTTATTATACAATTTTTATTCCAAAATAAACAAAACGCTCAAAATTTTGATGAAAAGTGAAATAATAATAAATGTAAATGATAGGTAGTTATCTAGTTATTCTTAATTTATTTCATCTTTATAAAGTAAGTAAGGTATAATAAAAGGACCACAGCATTTCAGGCCTAAGTCCTATAGCTTCTACTTCTTTCTTCAATCTTTACAGTTTGTGAGTTTGTAGTGTTCAATATCTCTATGTACGAGGGTCATTTTTTAAGTAAGAACCGTTTTATAATGGAGTAAAAGAAACTTTATTTAATAACACAAATTATATCAAAAACTAAAATATGAACATTTTTTCACTTTTCAACATAGTCGCCATCAACGTTCAAGCATTTGTCAAGCCGTGGCACCAGTTTTTGGATCATCATGAAATTTTTTCATCAAAGAACTCTGCCGCCTGACTATTAAACTAGTTCGTAACTGTTTCTTTAAGCATGTCATCATTGTCCAAACGCTTCCCACCGAGAAATTCCTTGGCATTTGCCGATTTTGTGTTCTACTTTTTCTTTCAGTGTTCGATTTATTAGTTGTGCAAGACTTTTGTATAATACGTTCAGTAAGGCTATTGGTCTATACTTGTTTGTTAGATTTCTATTGCCTTTTTTTTATAGATTTTTATAGTGCCTTTGACCATTCCTCCAGCATTTCCTTCTTCTTCCATATCTCTATTAGCAACTTGTATATTCTTTCTAGTACTACTTTATCTGCGTATTTTATCAGTTCTATCTATATGAATTCTATCTATACCCGAACCTTTTTCGTTTTTCTGATTCATGATTGTTTCGTTAAAGTCTTCATATGTCGGCTCTGGTGTTGTGCTTTGTTATTGTAGACTTGTTTGGGTTGATTCTACATAACTTTCTTCATTTTCTGTAAGTACTTTTGTAAATTAGTTTTCCCAAAATTCAACCATTTCTTTTTCATTCGTATGTAGATAAACTTTTTCATCTTTTAGACTAAGTATTTGTGTCCGGAATCCTTTCTTTTCTACTCTTATATTTCTGTACATCGCTTTTGTGTTTTTGTTTTGGAAGGATTGTTCTATTTCTTTTAATTTTTTTATTTTGTTTCTCTTTTTTTCTTTCTGCATATATCTTGCGCTTTGTTTCTTGCATCTTTATACTTCGTTTTTATTTCTGCAGATCCCATCTTTAACATTTCTATTCTTATGTTTTTCTTACTTCTATTGCTTTGTTACACTCTTCGTCAAACCATTCTTTTTGTCTTGTGTTGTTTTTCTTTTCTATCTTTTGTGCACTTTTTGATATTATTTCTTGGAGTGCTTTCCATTCTTCTTCTATTCTTCCTGTTAGTTTTTGTTGGTTGGCTATTATTTTAGTATTAATTTCACACTCTTTTCTTATTTCTTTTCCTTTTAGTGCTTCTGTATTCGATCTGTTTGCTTTTGGTTTTGGACTTATTCTTCTGGTGTTTGTTATTGTCTGTCTAATTTTCCCAATTATGAGAAAGTGGACTGAACTTATATCAGCACCTCTGCAGGTTCTTATATTTTTTACTTTGATTGCGTGAATTTTTTGGATTATTATGTGGTCTATCTGGTTTTTAGTCTTCTGATCTGGACTGATCCACGTTTCTTTATATATGTTCTTTTTTTTTGACAGAGTACTTTTTAATACCATTCTCCTAGATGCTGCGAAATCTATTAGTCTTTGTCCGTTATCATGTGTTTCCTCATGTAAGCTTTCACTGCCACTTATATCTTTGTTCCTTCCTTCTTTGCCAATTTTAGCATTAAGGTCTCCTATAATAATTTTTATATCATACGAGAGGATCTGATCTAGCATTGCCTCTAACTGTTCATAGAATTCCTCTTTTACCTTTTTTTTGTGCAACCTCTGTTGGTGGGGTACGTTTATTGTTGCAATTTTTCTACATCTAGTTTTAAATCTAATCAGACTCACTCTTTCGTTTATTACTTTGTGTTTTATCACTTCTTTTTTCAGTTGTCTTTTAATTAGAAAATCAAATTAAATAAACGATAATAAAAGCTTTTACTTGATCACGTCGTTGTATTCCTGTACCTATCGTCCAAACTTCTGTAGGTGGTTATAGCGGATTAACCAAATGCTTGACCAAACTTGCCCTAAAAACGTATTCGATAAAAAGAACCAAGTCTACCAAAATTGAATAACTAAAAATGTATAAATATTTATTTTTTACTTACGCAAGAGCGGCCTGCACATGCACAGAACAAAGAATTGTGAAGGAATTTCAAAGCAATACTTTACTGAGATAGGAGAAATACGCAGTTTACCCGGGAATTTTCCGTAACGGAAGTAGAGAAAATTACAGCATAAAAAAATTCTAGCCAAAGTGAATTGAAAGTGAATTACAATCACCTAAGCAAGAGTAAATTCTTTAAGAGAAACACTAAAAACTCACTTTTATGCGTAGAACTAAATTCAGACTCCTACGAAACGTTAAACCTAACCTGTCTTACTCGCCGGAAAACAAAATCAAAAATACGCAAAACCTACAAAAGAAATGCACCATTCAAATGCAAAGCGAAACAAAAATTTAAAAGAGGGAAAATTTCGTCAAACTCGAAAATGAATTAAAATTAAATGTTACATACTCATTTTGCATTACATTTAAATTTCCAGTAAATAACATTTTAGGGTTCTGATTGGACAGTAGACAGTCGTTTCGGAATTTTTCTGGCTAGATTTGTTATAAAAGTATTGAAGTAGTTATACAGAATTCGATAGAAAGAAGAATACATAAAGTAAGTACATAATTATATTGTCCAATACTGAACTGACTATATTCAGTACTCTCATTAATTTTTGTTTTCGTTTTAAAAGTTATTAACTTCAGCTTGTCAAGAAATTATTGACTTGATCTTAATTTTAATATAACATGCGTAACAGTAGAATGGCACTGTTACTTTACTTACTTACTGGCACTATAAACACTATCTTTTAATGTAAAGTTACCCTGTTTATTAAATTAATACATGTATTTGCACTACCAAATCCCAAATTGGGAAAAGGAGATAAATGCGTTACAATCTAGTAAAACGTACATAAAGTTTCACTTTGGGGGAGATAAAGTTTAGCATAGTTTGTCGATTCTTTTCATGTGGACTATTTCGTTATAATTCCTTTAGGACGCAAACTTTACGATTATTACTCAAGAGACTGTCAACATTCCTGTAACATTGTTTGGGAGTTTTTGTTTTTATTTTATTTCATAAAATAAAATTTAAGTGCAATTTCTTAAGATAGCATTTAGAAGGCTTCTTTCTTGTTTACGTCCTTTTGATATTTTAAACAGTTCGTGTTGTACGTCTATATAGCGTCAGATGAATTACGAGAAGGTAATTCTAAAATACTTTTCAAAGTCGTCTAATAATACAACGAAATTATTAAGCAGGCAAGCAAAAAACAAAAATTTAATAAGAAAAAAAATTAATTAAGGTTGTTAAGTGAAGTCTTGCCAAGTTCTTATATTAATTTTTTCCCTCATTTTCTCCTTCAATTTGGTAGGGTGTAATAAAACCGTGTGCAGTAGATCGAAACAATACACACGTGTCGAAATGACGTCCGAGGACGATCTCCGCCTGTCACCACAGAAAAAGTCAGCTGGAAGCTGTGCAAGACTAAAAAGCACGCACCGCTGTCACAGAACGCTAACAGAATGTCTGTCGTGGGCTTTTTGTTCCCAGATATCTTTACTTTATCTACCCGAGATTGAGTTGCGTTGCGGACAGCAGCTTTTGTCAGATAGTTAATCTTTATTTTCGTTTCATGGTGATCGAATGCCGGACTGCCGGTGCGCGGCAGCAACAAAAACCACGATGGAAGTAGAAAGCGTCATTAGTGAACTAAAATACCTTATCGAAGATTTTTCTTGAATACGTATTGTTAAATGTCAGATATATTCGAATATTGATTAATATATACCTCTTCAAAACTTTATAGCGAGAATCCTTTTGACAAACATAAACACTCTCGCAAGCGTTCACAATTTTTCACGTTTTCTTGCTTTTTAACGATTTCCAATATATTCTGCGAAGAGAAAAAATGATAAAAACTTTTTTAATTAGTCACATCTGAAAGTAAAAAGTTGCCGAAGTAATTTGTTTGTGGAAGATATAGATTATTTCCGATAAACTTTATTATCCGTTAATTTGAAAAACAACAATTTATTTATTTATTATTCTATAGATTTATTATTCTACTGTACTTTATTTTACATTTCCAGTTACAGTTCGATAGAGTATAGAATGTTTAATTTTAAAATATTAATTACCATGATTGGCAATTTATAGTACGAGTAGTAGTTTATTTCATAGGCACTGACAGCAATTCCTGAAGCGTGTTTTTTAAATCGGTACTGTTCACTGCATTTCAAAAAAGCAAATTTGTTAGTTAATCCATAGTCGCCGAGGAAACGGAATATTTGTGCGTTACCCATCTCCCAACTCTGAATACTGCCGCACTTAATCATGTATAAAACTTGGAGTGGAATCTTAAATGTCGTCAGGGGTTGTAAGATCCTACAGTCCACTTGCCTGGCAAAACTCCCACAAGTTTTAACAAATGACCCTGTCGTTCCAGGTGTTGGATGGGGCGACTTCGTCACCATCCAAGGCAATTAGTATCGGGTCCAGTGTATATCCGATTCGATCCAAATCGAACTCATGTCGGATCGGATATTTCGGGTATTTAAGTCGTACCTTCACAACTCTGTATATGTTTGACTTAAATCATTAATGAATTAGAGCAGTAATCCCCAAAGTGGCGTCTGCAACAAGCTCTAAGGGCATCCATAAGTAACATATAAATCTTACATGTTATAACCAGGTTTGGGAGTGATTTTGCTGATAGTGTAGTTGAGTCCACTATCATGTGCAGTCTTGCCTACAAAATTACGACGCTTTTCGTGATTTTATAGAAGCGACTACAAGAAATTGTTATTTAACAACACAATCAGCAAGATCGTATCAACACGACTTGGTATAACTAAGAAAATTTTTGTTTAATCCTGTTTTGTTATTAAAAGTTATAGCAAAGTCTTTGAAATTAATACAAAGCTAACTAATTCAGCTATAACCACAGTATAATAACATCCAGTAGGTGCGCTCTCGTAAATATTTTCAGCCGGCCATGTGCGATCTTGTATTCTAGGGCTGTTAGCGGGCTACGGAACAACAGTTATGCTGTGATATCCGCTGTTCGTTATTACCAACATGCAATGATGGTGACGATCAGCAAGCTTCGTCCAACTGATTGTGGTGTATGCGATATTCGAAACTGGCTTAACAATTTCAAACTGCGGACAATCGAGTGAATATGCCGTATATTTTTAAACTGTGCTATAACCATATCTAAATAGTTATTTACGGTATAAGTCCTGGAATAGTATATTACGTTATAAGTCCGGTAAACCCAAGTTTACAGTAGCGAGTTGAAAACGTTTCGGGACGAGGCGACGAAGGAGCCGAGTCTCGAATGTTGAAACGAGCTACTGTAATGGTTTACCGGAAGTATGACGTAAGGCGTTTTATTTCATACTGCCTCACATTGTTCATTTAAAAAAAAATGCATTTAAAATTTTCAGTCCGGTAAAATTTTTTACCGGACTCAAATTAGATTTTCAGTCCGGTAAAATTTTTTACCGGACTCAAATTGGATTTTCAGTCCGGTAAAATTTTTTACCGGCCTTGTAACGTAATAATTCATTTACCGGACTCAAATGAGTCCGGTAAATACCCTTTTACCGGACAGTATGAAATAAATGGAATTTTACAGTCGAATAAGATGTTAAGGACAAGGAGACGAATGAGCCGAGTCTGGAACATCGAAACCAGAGTGTACGGACATTTCCAGGACGTATGACGTAATGCGTTTTATTTCATACTGCAATTATTGGTTTAATTAAAAAAATTATATAAAATAAATTTCCTAATTTAAAATATGGACATCTATCCATCTATCTATGAACAACTAGCATGTATAGCAACTATTAGTCGAACTCAAAACATAGAACCGGTGTACATGGTAACTGAATACTAAATCATTTTTCAGTTGATTTATTTTGAGTCCGATAATAGTAATTTACGTTATAACTCCTGGAAATGGAATTTTACAGTCGAGTAAGATGTTACGGACAAGGCGGCGAAGGAGCCGAGTCCGGAACATCGAAACGAGACTGTAAGACCATTTCCAGGACGTATGACGTAATGCGTTTTATTTCATACTGCAATTATTGGAATATCGGTTTAATTTAAAAAAATTATATAAAACAAATTTCCGAATGCAAAATATGGACATCTATGAAGAACGAGTTTCCATGGTAACTGATTACGTACTAACACATTGTCCACTTGATTGATTGTATTTGCGTCCCGTAAAATTTTTTACAGTCACAAGTCCTGTAAAATTTTTTACAAGCATACTAGACCGTAAAATCGCATGTTCTGGACTAAAAAGTTTGACGTAAAACTGACAAATGTGACACAGTATGAAATAACAAATTTTACAGTCATACTAGACCGTATCGCATTTTCCGGACTGTAATCGCTACCGTAAACAGGGATAATAAGATACAGTATGAAATAAAATTATTTTTCGTGCGTTTTGGAACTCAGGGCTGATGCGCTGCACAAATTCGAGAGCAGCCGGTTTAAATACTGGAATAGTAATAAATTTGAAAATGCGTCTATGCGGCCCTTAAGTTTAAAAGTTTGAAAACTACTGCATTAGATCATTTACAACAATTTCTAGTTAATACACAAAGATCCGAACGGCCCTCAAATTGGTGTTGCATTTTATACGCATCTTTCCCTCATGTTGTCTAGCATGAGTACACCTATGATACGAGTTTAAAATAATCTTCACACCTCGAAATAAAATATTCAAATTCGAAGTTCAGATCTTCTGCTGAACCAATAGCTACGCTTTTGCAAGACATACTATGCCGCTTCTACTTTTAGTATTATATCATACACAAGAAAATCTGTCTACAATTATATATTAACAAAAACCGCAAATTATCGTTAGGTAATATAAAGTTGTGATTATGCAACGTTTATTCTAAACAAACATTACTTGTTACGGTGTATGTTTTAGTTACTATTCAGCACAAAACTTCGTTTTATTATACGCAAAATGCACTTTCACTAGATCTTAGAGCTACAGATGCAAACAGTTAAAAGTAGTTACACCGGGAAATCTTGGAGGCCATGCAATGGAACCCATCGCCCTATTCATCTCCCAAAAAATGCGACGTTCAAGTGTTCCCTAACAGCAAACATAAAATTCGGTGGAACTCTATCTTTCATAAACCAGGAATTTGGTCTCGGATGTACAGGTAAATCTCCCAAAAGGACACACTAAAAGATGTTGGCAGGTTCCGTACAAAGAATATTTAGTTCACTTAAGACAAATCTAGCATCACCCTACGTATGCTTGAACAAAATCGTAAGGTAAAAGGCGTAGAATTAATTAGAAATGTAGACAACCCAACATAACTTAACAGTCTTGAAAGCTGAAAAATTATTAAGAATACAATAATGCGAATCAACTCTGATTCAGGCCTTATCAATTCCAGTTTTTTGAAATTGCTTCAGTAATCAGCCAAATTTGACCGACCAGTCAAACTTGACCGTTTACTTGAGAACCGTGACGTTCTTCAGTTAATTTTTAAATTTTAATTTGGATTTTCAGTAACTGCTAAAGATGACAGCCTAGCTGTTAAAATACGTGTCCAGAATGAAAAAGGTGTGTGTGATGATGGTGAAGTGCAGTTTTAATTAAAGCTACCAAAAGTTCAGGAAGAGAATTTTCTAAGAAATGATGTTAGCAACGAAGTCTGGTCGTTTAGAAGCTTACCATAAAAAGCATTGATTGAATGTCATTCTCGCTTGAGAGGCCGGAGGAGTCAAGGTTTGTACCCTTTGGATATGGTAGTGGTGTAAGAATTATTCTAACATCTGTTTTGGGATTTTCATAAACAATATTCAAAATCTGAAACTTCAAACTCTGCTCATCAAATCAAATTCTTTTAATACATACACTGTTTACCATTTGATTTAAAATAAACTCATACTCTACATGAATACAACCCTTAATTTGCTATTTCATTTGCTGGGATATGTTATTGCTTCGCAATACCTATCTACCTATATTTAAAATAAAATTAATTCTCATTATAAGTACGCTCCTTAAGGAATTGACGATTCTTTTTTTAATAAAATTCCAATATAATCTCGGGAATCGATAATAAAACGTTATAGAATATTCGCTAATAAAACTCGTATTAAGGAACCAGATTGGATTCATGCTGTGATGTGTGATTATGCTGTGAATCATCTAGTGATTACCAAACTAATTCTAATTTTAATAAAGATTTATTATTTATGAACATATTTGTAAGGCATACAAAATATTTTTTTAATAAGCTTTAGAAATTTCGTGCCAGCCTTGGCCTAGATAAAGTTAAACAACTTCGGAAAAATTAACGGACGCAAATAAATCAAAACGCATTTAAAAAAAGAAAAGTACAGTTTTACTTTATACAGATTGTCTGCAGGTTGTCTGAGAACGTCAGATACAGAAACTAAAAAAATGCTATGTTATACCATAGTACGTAACATAAATACATTTGGAATTAATAATATTGTTGTTGTCCAAGATTACAAACAAATATAATGGAAATATTGTTATATTCAGAAGAAAACTGTATTTCTTGAAAAAAAGAAAAATGCTAACATGGTTTGCATAAAATTAGAAAAAGGAAATAAGTTAAACGGAAGAACTATGACAATCTTGGGGTAATGTATTTAATGTTAAATAAATAATCGAAATCAGTTATTTTTATTATTAATATAATAAGTGCTCGAGCAGTCCCCTTCTTCAGTCGATCATAAAAGCTCTGCCTCGCATTTGCTAACATTTGCGTAGGAATTGAAGCAAAAGCTTTTATAATTTTATTTCTTAACTCGTCTAAAGTGTGAGACCGTACATCTTCTTGCCGTTAGATATAACTATTAATGTAACCCCAAATAAAATAATCGTTCGTAGATAGGTCGGGAGATCTTGGTTCCCATGAATATCTCCACTGCGACTAATACAACTACATGCCACAATTACACTTTCGTTAACTAGGCAGCCATCTTGTTGCAGCCATCTTCTATTCTAATATTCTATTCGTGAAGGAGAGGAATTATGAGGTTCTCCAATAGATTTAAATATTTGTTTCCATTTAATGTGCCATGAATAAAAAGGGGACGAATAACTCCAGGCCACACATTTAGCTTTTCAGGGTATTGAGTGCGGTAGCTATAACGTTGATGAAGATTTTCTTTGGACCAATATCGTACTACAGATGCATTATGATGGCCATGAATGGGAAAACTACTTTCGTCAGTGAACAAAATGTTATTAATAAAATTTGGATTTTGATTACATCGTTCCATAATGGCTTCGCAATATTGCATCCTTGAAAAGCGGTCTTTAGGAAATATTTATACTATTTTTAATTTTAAAACATTTATATCCATTGTCTTTAATATTTTACGAACTTTTTCCTACCTCTAGTTAATCACCAACTTGCCTAAGAGATCTGTAAGGATTTTCTTCCAGTACAGCGCATACAGTTATTTCTTTATTGACGTCTTCTATATTTTTTTCAACGGTTTTATGGCTTTTCGGATTAACACAACCAAATCGTTCAAAGGTACTAGCTATTCTTCTGATAGTTACAGAAGGCGAAGGTCAATTAAAAAAACACAAACATACCTGCAATTTGTCGCAAGGAATGTCCTAATATGTGCCATTTAACAATTTTGACTTTTTCATCGACGGAATAAACATCTATATTAAACAACAGCCCTTACAAAAAACAAATTAGGTAAACAGATTATTGAAATACAATATTATTCTTCTTTCTATTTGAAATTATGTACCACTTCAAATAGTTATTTATGTACTAAGGGCATAAAGAAGATTTTCTGGCCAGAAGCGTTATTTCTAGCCCCAGGCGTAGGGCCATAAAAGCAAGTTATGCCCGTTATATAGTTACTATAGTAAAAGCAGTAAACAAGGGTATCCATTTTAAATGTTCGGTTCGAGTTCGATTGTGTGATCCAGAATTTTCCGACATGAGCTTGAGCGATCTATCGTCGGATGAAGAAAATGTGATGACTTGTGAAGCCGAAATTAGCGGGATGGCTGAGACGGCAAGAAGCTGTGGCTTGATGCCTACAAAATCGAAATATATTTACGAGAAAAGTTACTGTGAGTATATCAAGTGGTGCACCAAAATGAAAGTGAAAAAAACCTGTTGGCGTACTTTTATCGCCTTTCTAAAATACGAAAACCGTCTTCACTCTGGAGTTACTATTCCATGTTAAAAGCTACGTTGAAAATGAACCATAACGTGGATATCGCCAGCTATTCCGGATTGTTTGGTTTCTTGAAAAGGAAGTGCGAAGGCTACAAAACGAAAGGAAAAGGCTGTAGGGCCATAAAAACAAGTTATGCCCGCTATACATACACTATTTTGTGCACAGATTAAGTTTTTATCTAAAAACTATTATTGTGTAAAAAATATAATTAATTGAGTACGTCGGTACATCAAGGCGCTGTGCGTATACTTATGTGCTTATACGAAGTACGTTACTTACTATTAGTTACTATAGTATATAGTCCAAAATATTTAATTTCAGCTTATTTTCATTGGCGATAAGTTTACAAATTTGCACAAAATGGTGCATTTATTAGCATAATGCAACTACAGTAAAACCTCTCAACAACGGGCAGCTGTGGGGAATTTGAAACTGTTCGTTATGGGGAGGTGCCCGTTAATAGGAGGTCAATATTTAAAACTCGCATTTTTTTAATATCGTACTATACAAGTTAGAAAGCAACTGCCTTCTCGTTTCAATACAAAAATCCCGTTAACATTTGAATACAATTTGTGGTTTAACAAAGTACTGTTATTTCAACGCGCCACGTTGTCGCCTTTGAAATCTCGTCTTAAAATTCTATTTTGAAATTTGTTCATAAACTTGCTCACCGACCATTCATTTTTGCTCATTGTGCCCATTATAAAGAGGTACATTTCTTAACAATTATAGTATTTGGGGAAATTTTTGCTGCCCGTGTCCGTTATTGAGAGTGCCCGTTGTTAGGAGGTCGTTTTACGTTAATTCTCCTATATGTTAGAGAAGTTCCTAAAAAAGTGTTCGGTATTGAGAGGTGTCCATTAATAATAGGTTCCCATTAAGAGAGGTTTAACTGTATAATTATTAATAACTGAAGCATTCTACACAGTTTTCAACTGAGCATAACTCTGTTCTCAGACTAATATCAAGTTTAGATTTTTACCACAGTTTGCCAACATATACTACTTAATTTGCACATAATATAAAAAGCTTCCATTCGTGCCCATCCGAGAGATTGAGGGCCAAAGTTGCCTAAAATTGAAAAGAACGAGAATTTTAAAAGCCCATAAATACCATAAATATTTTATACATAAACTACCCCTAACTGTGTATCATTAACCAAAGAAATGATACAGCCTTAAGACCTTACCTTTATCTGGAAATATGGCCCCCTAAAAAGTGAAAATCTTGCAAGAACGTTGTTACACTTCGGGGTTAAATCACTCCTATAAGTAAGCATCATACGAAAATTATGTTTAGATTAAAAAATGTAGTCCGACATGTGAGCAATACAATGGTTTTTATCGCATGTCTCTAGGACGAACCCTTCTGGAGATTTATGTTTACATCAAAACCCTGCAAGAAACTTCGTGCACCACGTAACAAATATGGCTGCCATATTTCAATCAAATGGAATAAAAATAAAATAACAGTAGTTTTGATCTATCAATACTACAAATTGTTTTGAAATGGTCTAGCGACCAGTACTGCACCACTTCATATAGATTGACTCTAACTGTTAGGATGGGACATGACATGGATGACAGTGTTATTAGTATCCTTTGTTTAATATTTGTTAGGTTACCTTCAGGTATCGATTATTTTTAAACTCCAGATAGTGAAAATACTGATTTTTCTAGTTTAGGATAGTAAGTTATAATTGAAGAATAATTTATGGTTAAGTGAATTACCGGATAGTTCTTTATTCATGCATTATGGATGTAAACCGTCTTCTTAGGGATGAACTCACGTATGAACTCACATAAATATGTCCGAAGTTTCCAGGAACTGCTACGGTAGCGGCAAAACGTATTGGTCATTCCGTTCCTGATATTCTTTATTTATATTCAATAAACAATCGACTTGCAAATGGGTAAATTACGTGGCAAATGCTAAAAATGTAATAAGCGTTAAAGGAAATGATAAACCTCTAAGGTTAACCAAAGGTTAATAAAAACGCTGATAAGAAAAAACAACTAATAAATACATATTTCAAAATGTCTCCAACTACTACGTTTACTCTCAAGTAATGAACAAATAGTTTTCGTGAGACGATAGGCACTGTTTTTATTTTTGTTTTTTTTTTCATTTATTTAAAAATGTAGAAGAGACAACAAGAGAGAAGACATCCGGTATTAAAATGGAAATCGTGAATAACACATGAAACCGTACCTGTTGCTTTTTTTAATATTGTAATTTTCATTATACTTGAGTAACTATGTAGGTAATAAGTGCTTCGCTCGCACTTTCTTGTATAAGGACAGCTGTGTCTCTGAGAATATAGGTAATCTCAGAGGATGAAAACGAGGCAGACTTGAAAACTAGATTAAGTTTGCTTTTACATAACATTATAAGACATAATACGTAAATGAACTTGAAGGTGTTGATATGTAACCGACAACTTACTAATTTGTTCCAACTGAAACTGCTGCCATATTTTATGCTTTAGAAGATTTTAAATTCAGAATTAATAACCTTTTTTACATATCAGGTATTGTTTTTGCATTAAGGGAGTTGAATCTACCACGCTGGAATATGTTTACAAGAAGAGATTACTGCGTCACAAATTTTGCAAATAACTTATACTTTAAATAACTTCCTATAGTTTTAAGTAAATGAAACATGTCTACATATCATTTTAAAATCGTGAACCACTTATGTAAGTAAGTTAAGCAATGGTTGATAACAAGTAAAATAAAAATTAAATTATTAATTTAAAAACTATAATTAATCTTGTTTAAGCTTTGGCATTTGTTTCTTTTCAGGATTATTTTTAATTTTTTCTCTTCTTTTCTTCTCGCATTCTCTTTTTCTCTTCTTCTTTTCCACATTTTCTTTATAAGTGTGGGCGGTTTTGAATTTAATTTAAATGAATTGTTTACAACCTGAATACTTACTTGATTCCAGTAATCCATTTCATTAAAACTGAAACCATCATAGAATAAATAAACATCAAACGCTAGGTGGTGTTTATGATCTGATAATGGTAATTTGTTGTTACGTACTAATTTCGTAGCACCCAGTATAGCTATGCTTTTGTGTTATATTGTATAGGGTTAACTATTTTCGCATTCTCTCTCCGTTTTGTTACCATTTTAGTTTGGAACTAACTTCCTTGTTGATAAGAGACTTCACTTCGTTTTCGTTCGATTATGGAGCTACTTTAAAAAGAATAATTTAGTGGCATCGCCGATAATGTAATTTTCCCTTTATGTTGTAAAAATGGAAATTTCATTTGTGCAGATCTATGATTAATTTTTGGTATTGATTTCCAATTTTATTGGTAACTGTAAGGGATTTTTCACTCATTCTGTTTTGGAGGTTAGAAGCACGGTCTCATAAGTTTCTAGTTTAGTTTTCTTTATATTCAGTTTCTTATACTGTAATTATATTGACAGGATTCGATATATAATCGACCTTAGCCGCATATGAGAGCGATATAACTTTCCTTTCTGACCTAAGAAGATCACCTTTTACCTAAGGTATTTATAAAATGTTTGCTTAGTGCATTTTCGTAATTTGATTTTAGTTGTTACAAACCTTTTTTTATCTTTCTGGTTTATATTATTCTTTTTATTTTTACCTCTATACACTTTGTTGTATATTTGGGTTGTTAAAACTCCACTATGCTGAGTTTGCCCACGTACAGTTACCTGGTTGGTGGCGTTCCTATCTAGATTTGAAGATCACCTGTATTGTGAGTCTTTTATATTATAGCAACTATTCGTAGCAGCAATAACGTTTAACAATCCTTTATTGTAAATATAAAGCATTTTTGTATATTAAAATTTTTCTATTTTAAGTTATTTTTCCCCAGTGTGCGTGTAGCACTGATATCTATGCATATACCTATATTATATGATCAGTTATATTATATGTTATACGAACAGTAGTTGTTAGGAATATTTCCGAGTATGTATACGTATAACCTTTGCTCCGTATATGTTAAACAATTAAAATCTGATGATTAATGTGCAATCTCTATATCACAGGTATTCGCGTTAATTTACCGTGCCAGTTATATTTTTGAGACTTGAACTATCTGTACCTATTTATCTATAATGATTATTATTATATTGATTTAGAGTAAATAGTGGACGCTCGCATGAATTCTCCATCCATTCAAATTTGTATATAAAAATTGCTATTTCGGGGTGTAATACGAGTGTAAGCCTTTTAATTGCTTTGTTAATATAAACAATGCAGTATCTTTATATATTATTTAATACCACACCAAACAGACAAATGATCAATATCACGATCAGTACATGAATAATAATCATACAATAATCTGGAATAAACCTAAAGAATGCTCGAAGTCGCACACACGTGCGCATAAAAATATTAATAAAAAGAATCATTTAAATTCAATAACAATAATGGTATTATTGTAAATACAAATATTATTATTTAATAATTCTAAATACATCACACTCTCCCCACTCTAAATAGAAACACATAAAGATTAAATCTTCAAAACAAAACAAAAATAATTTTGAGAATATTATTCAAACAAAAGAAACCAATTTTATTTGATTACATATTGATACCAAATTATATTAACATTTTGTAAATAAATTAAATAAAAAGTATTTTTAATATTGCAATCTTTCAGGAGACTTAACATTACACTTAGGCCTGTCTAACTTAGGGCTCCCTATATTTTCAGCACCACTACTTGATTCAGTCTTTTCAGCAGTCAGCTGATTATTTGCGATTACAGGTTCACTTACTTTTTCGGCCGTTTGTTTTGCGTTTCCATAATGGTCAACTATAGGTAAAGAACATTTACTTTGTACATTCGTTTTTTAAAATTTGATTGGTATGGCGTTTCCATGTACGATTAATTTTTGGAACATCAACAATGTATGTGCACTTACCTATAATATTGTTAATAACAGCTGGAATCCATGTAACCTTATTAATTACTCTGTAGTCCTTGACTATGACATTTTCATTTATTCTAAAAGCTGGTCGATCCCTTCCACCAAAATATTTTATTTGTTTTTTTTAACTTTATTTTTTATATCAATCGACGGTTTCAAAAGGTCGAATTTGGTTCTGATATCATGACCGAACATTAACATGGAAGGTGAAATACCTGTGGTTGAGTGTTTACTAGTTCGATAGTCGAATAAAAAATTGTTCAATGTCGTGGAAATATCAATTTTTAAATTCTTTCCTAGTGCACTGCTTAAAGAATTCTTAACAATTTTTACGGTGTTTTCGGCAGCACCGTTAGATTGTGGATTAAAAGGGGATGACCTAACATGCATTATGTTAAAATTGTTGAAACTACCAACTTGTAAAGTTTTTAGCGTTGTCAGAAACTAAGTATTTTGGAATTCCAAAACGAGCAAAAAGGGAATGTAATGTTTCAATGGTAAAATTAGAAGTAATTGTTTTAGTAGGAAAGACTTCAATCCATTTAGAATGGGAATCTAGTACAATTAAACAATAATAATTTTGGAATGGTCCAAAATAATCAATATGGATCTTGTAAAAATTTCTTCTGGCAATTTCCAGGGAATCAATTTATTTCTAGGAGGGCTTGATTTGTTTACTGAACAATTTTCACATGATTTAGCTAAATCTTCTATATCATTATTTATCCTGGGCCAATAAAAATAACTTCGAGCAATACATTTCATTTTTATTACCCCTAAATGAGTAGAATGAAGTTGCATTAAAATAGGTTTTTTTAATTGTTTCGGTATAACTAATCTATTATTCCAGAGTAATAACCATTCTCAATTGTCAACTGATACCTAATAGGGTAAAACAATTTAAAGTACTCATTCTTCTTTGCACTTTTTCGGCCAGCCGTGTTAGTTTTTCATCATATTTTATATGTTGTTTAACTAATTCAAAATTTATCATTGATAATTCATTTTCAGAAAAATAATTTAAATAATTTACATCAACTGATTTCCAATGTTCATTATTATTTTCAACAGGTAGTCTCGACAAAAAATCGGCTGTATTCTTTTCTGATTTTACATATTCTATTTTATAACGGTAATTTGACAAAATTACAGCCCAACGCCTTAAACGATTGGCTGAAAATTGTGGAATGCCTTTTTTTGGATTAAAAATAGCCATAAGAGGTTTATTATCAGTAACAAGGGTAAATTCTCTATTATACAAGTACTGATTAAATTTGCATAAAGCGTAATCTATACTGAGACCTTCTTTTTCAATTTGACTATACGACATTTCGGCAGAAGTTAAAGTCCTACTGGCGTACGCAATTGGGTTTTCTTGTTGATTAGGTAAAACATGACTTATTAAACAACCAATTCCGTAAGGACTAGCATCCGTAGTGACTTTAATTTCATACTCAGGATTATAATGAGTTAAAACGCTAGCTGACATTAATAATTCTTTTACTTTTTTAAAAGCAATATCACATTCGGTATCCCAAACAAACTTAGCGTCCTTTTTTAATAATTTATACAGAAGGTGCAAAATTGTAGCGAAATTTGGAATAAATTTCCCATAATAATTAATCATTCCAAGTATTGACTTTAACTGAGTCACACAATTCGGTACGGGAGCGTCTTTTAGTGCAAGAATTTTGTCTTGTGACGTATGCAAACCCTCCTTATCAATGATGTAACCCATATAATGAATTTTTGACTGATTAAAACTACATTTTTCGGATTGAACCTTTAAACCGGCTTCTTGTAAACGACTCAAAACTCTTTGTAAACGTAAATTATGTCCTAACTGATTTTTGCCACAAATCAAAATATCGTCAAGAAAAACTACCGATCCCTCAATATTCTGCAAAAGAGATTCCATAATTTTTTGAAATTTGGCGCATGCGCAAGCGATCCCATACGGTAATCTTTGATATTGAAAAAGACTCATGTGTGTCGAAATAGTAACTAATTTTTTAGATTTATTATCTAAACAAATTTGCGCATAAGCCTGAGATAAATCAATGTTTGAAAATATACTACCACCCTGCAATTGGGCAAAAAGGTCTTCTATTTGCGGTAGCGGAAATTGATCAATTTCAAGTACTGGGTTAATTGTTATCTTGAAATCTCCGCAAATATGGACAGACCCATCTTTTTTTATAACAGTGGCTATAGGAGCTGCCCATTGGGAATTATCAACAGGTTTAAGAATTTTTAAATCAATTAATCTTTTGAGCTCAGTCTCAACTTTATCCTTAATACCATAAGGTAATGGCCTAGCCCGAAAAAACTTTGGAGGCACTGACTCCTCTTTTAACTTAATAGAAACTGTACCTTTGTTAAATGTACCGAGTCCACCAGAAAAGAGCTAGCTATGCTCTGAAATTATTGACTGAATATCGCTATCAACATTTGCGTAATTTAAATTATATAAATTCATAAAATCGCGGCCTAAAATTGGGGGACCACCATTTTTTATGACAAACATATCTAATACGTGTGAAATATTATTATAAACAATACTTAACTTGCATATTCCTAATGGATTCATTTTGTTGCCATTATAGAAATGCAAATGCGATTTGTTTTATTTAATTCATAATTCTTGAAATTACTTTGCCAGTAAACCCCGGAAATTGCTGAAATACTTGCGCCTGAATCAAGCTGAAAAGAATAAATTTTATTATCAATTAAAACGTCAATCAAAAATGCTTTATTATTTACAGAATGCGAATTAATTGAAAAAATATCATCAGTGACCTCTGAAATATTTTGAAAATTTTTGTTTTGAAAATTATTTGAGTGAGTTTTCTTTTTATCTTGCTTATTAGGACACACAGGTGCTAAGTGCCCTTTTCTTTTGCACAGATTACACGAATAATCACTGAATCGACATTTTCGAGTAGGGTGGGGTAATTCCACACACAGCACATTTTTGATTACCACTATGCGATGATACTCCTGATCGAAACTGGTTCTGCGTAGGGTACCTATTATGACGTTTCCCTCTGGAAGATACAAATGAATACCTGGCTCCATCTTTGATAGTTGGCTCCTCTACTGCTGTATTCTGCTTAGCCGCCATTTTAGCAGAAGCAATCCTAATGACGTCAGCAAAAGTAACATCTTTTTTCTCCTCGAAAAGCCTATTCTGCACAGGTCCTTTGTCAAAGCCCATAACAAATTGATCTCGTAGAACCATATCTAAAACGGTTGGTTCAAATTCACTATTCGCTGCAAGACTACGAATTCTCGCTGCCCTTCAGCTGCACCCTCGTGCGGACTTTTTACAGCATTGTAAAACTTGCAACGAAAAGCGAATATTGAGTCACTGGATTTATAATGTTCATTTAATATTTTAACTAAGTCTTTATAGTTTTTATCTTCTGGTTTTTCTGGCAAACTTAAATTGAATATTAGTTTATATGCATCTTCACTTAGAGCATTTAATAATATTGCGCGCTTTTTATTATCCTTTATGTCGTTAACAACAAAATAATTTTCTAGACGACGAATAAATATTGTCCAATTACTAATATGTGGATCGAACTCGCGAATTTGCCCGTAGTTTGTAGGCGGTAAGGCTCTAACACAATAACACATGTGTCAATTTATAAACATTTATTAATTGAAAAATATTATCCAGTATGTTTGCCTGTGCGTAGCACAAATACTGGAATCCAAAAATTATGTACGGGTAGTTACCAAAAACTTGCTCGAGTTATTATATACTAAAGCTGAATAAACATTAATAGCGAGGAAGAAGCATTTACAGCAGTGCCATCTACTGGCACTTCTGTAAACTCAGAACTGTAAATTATACAGAAAACTATAAAATTTAATAAGGAAAACAAATCGATAAACTAAAAAGTCCAATAATTGAAATTGAAATATTTTTTTAGATTTGGGAAAAATATGTATAAAATTAGCTACTTAATATAACAAAATCAAACGCAAATTATTTAATTTCTTTTGAATAAATCACTTTGATGTTTTTGTATATATCCCCAAGGTAGGTATATGTTTTAATAATCAAGAGCTTTCGTTTCAGGGATACCTGGGCCTACAGAATCTATGTAATGTTGACTTGTAGTTTCTGTTGTTAAATACGCGACACCTCCATAATATTATTTTTTTCGAATCAGTCACCAAATCTGATGTCTAAATATAAAGAGAACGTTTTTTAAAATAGGCATGGTGAACAATCTGTTTGCTATAGTGAAACGATTTTTTAAGTTGGCAAGTAAGACACAGTGAGGTAGGGGGGTAGGGGACGGTCTGCCTCAGGTGACACCATTATAGCGGTGACAGATGACACCCATTGAAAATTTGAATTTACAATTATTTTATAAATTAATTTAATTAGGATTTTTACTAATTATTTGAAGTTATTACTACAGTAAAGGGTACAATTTCTCCGCAATATGCTCCATATTGCATTTAAAAATAAACAAGTCAATGCATTAGATTAAATTCGAGGTTAAATTGATTGACTGACTTGAACAGACGTGGTTTGATATAAAAAAACACACTTTTGCATCTAAAAACAACCTTTATGTCTTACCTCTTTGTAACTGATCCTTTTCGTTGTTTTGATTTCCGGTATTGCAAATTCTCTTTTGTAAGGTGGACTATTCGGAGATTTAGCTGAGCTCACCTTGACAGTTTACACAAGGTTTGCCTAAATGCATCGATCTGCCACAAATACAGATTTGCTCTTTATGGCAGTTAGTTGTAGTATGACCAAAACCTTGGCACCTGAAACATTCGTGGTTGTTGGAAAATAAGGACGTACGGGTTGCAATATGCAACCTTGATTCATTCATTCCTTCAGACAACTTCAAATACACTCAAAGGTTAAAAGATTGGAAGCAGGATTGATCACTTCCTCTTGTCGTCTCTTATTTTTTCATATTGACTGTTCTGTGACGTAGTACTTCTGCCTTGATCTCTTACATTATGCCTTTGAAGCACACTAATAAATTTGCCGTATCACGAATACACTGCAATTTATGATCCTTTTTTAAGCCAATAGTTTGTGTATTTGAACCAAATTCTTTGATATTAAATGTTCACAAAAGAATATATTGCCTTCGGAACTATATTTTACATTTTATGAAGCATAATTACGCTGAAGACTAGGTTTGATTTGGTTAAAGTCTAGCTTTCTTTTATAGTATTTTGGATTTGTCTGCTGGATTATCTTTTGATAAAATATGAGAGGATATGGTTCAATTTCGTTATTGGTTATAATGTCAGGCCCAACTCGTGGTTAGTTAGACTTTCTTGCATATAATCGCTCCTTCTTTAAATTTTAAACGATATCCTGGGGGATATTGAGTATGAATAAACACACGTTCTGTTGAGGGCGTTCGCCCTTGCAAGGTACGTCGCGAGAATGGGCTCCCGCGACTTGTTTAGTAAAATTCCGGAAGGGAATATCAGATTTCCTGTTTCGTGTTTCAGTGGTTTAACAACCTCATTGTATCTTAGTATTTACGGTTTAAGTTTTCCAGTAGGAATTAAGCGTTCCTGCCTTCAGTTTAGAAGTTTATTGTTTATTATTTTGGCTAGTTTAATACTAATGTGATAAAGTGATTCAAAGAAATTAGTGGTGAAAGTTGGCCCTTTGAATCGTGAAAGATCTTTGAACTAATTTTCTGTGGGGTTGTTTCCTTCTTATGTTAATATTTATTAAATTTGAATGTATTTTGTGGGTATCCTCCGTAAAGAGTTCTTAATAAACATTAGATTTTGATGGTATCTAGTGTTCTGCAGTCGCGTAAGTAATCGTGATTGTATCAAAAGATCTATAATAATAATAATAATTGCTACTACCCATAGCCTGGAAACCAGGCCCCAGAAGCTATAAGCTTGTGCGGGAGGGAGGGGGCGATTATTATTATTACGTAGGCCCTATGTGCGGCTGCAGCTGACTTACAGATGGAACAGCGCAAATCCCACATTTGTGTTACAGCTAAAGAAAACTGTAGAAAACCTTAACCAGATCTGCCGGCGCCGGTAGTCGACCCGGGGCCGCCTGAGTGAAAGTCCGGCACGCTAGGCATTACACTACCAAGGATGTAGCAATCTGAAGCAATCGAATATAAAAGGATCAAGTTAATTTTGAAATAAAATATATGAGTGGTTGTTATAATTTGTAATGGTCAATTTCAATCCTTAAAAATTGTAAACATTTTGTTTCTGTAAAAATTAATTAAACCGCATTACTTTGTAAAACCCGCATTACTAATGAACCTGCATCTATTAAGAAACCCGCATTTTTATAACGATTTTGACTGACACAACGCTCGCTATATTTTGAAACCAAGAAGATTATCCACCATTATACCAATAAGTGGCAGATTATGCAGAACCAGCAAGAAAAGGCAAGATTTCCACAGTCAGACTGTTTAGTTCTTACAACCTGAGTGTGGGTTTAGTTTTGCCGCAACATCGAAGACCCGACCAGCGTCATAAAGTCATCATAAACAGTCCACTGCTCCACGCCATCTAGTTTAAAAAAGGTCGTAAATAATTGGCTCTTTTCTTTTTGAAAATCAAACAACAAATTGATGATTGAGATTTGTTCTGATAACAGTTTCATCGATTAAGCTAACTAATAAAAAAACGTTAATCATTTAAAAGAGGAAATGATTGTAAAGTTTAAAGATTCATTTATTGAAGAAAGTTCAGAGTTCAACAATAACTGTCCCGTGTTCTTCTAGTGACAACGCTAAAAGTGTGAAAGTTTCTTGTAGTATTTAACCAAAAAGCAATAAGTGAACATTAAAACTATCACATCTATTGGGTCACTTTGTAACATTACCTTCGCAAACTAAAAACATAAAAGACATACGCAATAAAGCTCAAAGGCTGAAACTACTTACTTTAGGCCATTTTGAACCTCGCCGCCACTGCTATTTCGGGGTGTAATACGAGTGTAAGCCTTTTAATTGCTTTGTTAATATAAACAATGCAGTATCTTTATATATTATTTATTACTACACCAAACAGACAAATGAACAATATCACGATCAGTACATGAATGATAATCATACAATAATCTCGAATAAACCTAAAGAATGCTCGAAGTCGCACACACGTGCGCATAAAAATATTAATAAAAGGAATCATTTAAATTCAATAACAATAATGATATTATTGTAAATAAAAATATTATTATTATTTAATAATTCTAAATACATCACAAAAATCAATAACCTACCTTAAATTTTTGCCAAGGCTATTTCACTTTGATTGCAAATATCACACCTGATTGTTTTCCCTGATTTGCTAATTTGTTCATTTGTTAATAAAGCATTGGGTATCTCACTTGAAGACTTATTATTTCTATGTGTGGTATTTGGGATTTATATTTTCAGCTATCGAGGAGCCAATATTGGGAAAAGTCGACCACATTGGTAGTTGTCGCAAATGGGTTGTTCTTTTCAGGTTTTGTTGGCAAATACTAGAGCTATTTTAGAGGATTCTTGGCGCTCATTCCAGAAGACCTCTTGTAAGACTCACGATCTCACACTAGTTAGCTGGCAGCCACAGATTTAACTGCGGTTAAAGGTTGTTACCGTTTCCCAATTAGTGATCCCCATTTTGTGGGTAACATTGTATTAAACAATCTATAAAGAATACCTAATTCTAATTGCCCAAGATAGTTGTGTATACACAACATTTTTACGTTCTTTAATGACATTCGAAAATAAACAAAGGAATACAAAAGAATAAATTCTACTTTTAATCTTCTATTAAATGGTGATTTTTAAATTAAAGTAAGTGTTTAAGTAAAGAGCTAAATAAAGCGCGATCGTTTTTCACCGCAAATCAAATTTATTTAAAACAGAAAATACCGTCGAATAAACAATAAACAATCAATTTATGACAGCAAGAAAGCTTTCGTTGATGTGATCGTTTACAAAGACTTGGCCTTAACCAATATTTCTCCTCGGAACTTTCTGCCAACTCCGCAGGCTAAAATACATATCGCATTAGTATTACTTTATATTGTTTTGGTTATCTCAATGCTTGACCACTTTCTTTTACTATTGAAATTGAACCAAATATAACAGGATCCTATTAGCAACAAGCAATGCAAGCAATATCTTATAAATTAAATGAGAAAAATTAGGCTAGTTTTTTTTACAGTTTTAAATTATATCTACGGCGCTCTTTAACTCTCTGTGTTATTGCTAGTTGGCGGGCCTCCAATAACTAAAATCCGCCTCTGCTCACCAATGCACATAGTATAAAAATCAAAAGTAAAAAAATATTTCCCACTTTAATGCCCATTTAATGTAAACTCCCTCTGCTTTATTAATAATCACAATTTACATGCTTGGTAAATGCCAAATATTAAAAGCTTTTTAGTGATTATTATCCATATATGTAATCAAAATTTTATCTCTGATATCGTCGTCATAAACTTATTAAGTTGCCGTTTGATGATAAAAATTTACGTGCCAACCTTAATAACTGATTTTATTGTAATAAGAAAGTTCAATATTCGGTTGTATTTACTCCATTTACGAAAAACGAACTCGAGAAGATCTTGAACTCTTTCAAGTAGTGGAAGTCAACACAAAAGAAATAAATGCTTTATTCCATTATTAATATTATTTTTTTATTTAACTTTCTCTCGGTTAAGTGCCTGTTTCATTTTTTCCTTGCAGCAAGAAAAAATACAGCTACATTATTCATCAGTCAAGTACAGTATATCGTTTAACTGTTCATATATTAACCTGGCATTTTTAGACGTTTTATCTTAATTCGGGGATTTGACGCTTTTCTCAAGCGGGATACCGAAAGAGGCGAGCTTTGACGCTTTATTTTCTAAAGCCGTTTAAGAATAATGACGAATGCTTTTAGGCCATGGTTTAAGAAGATGTTTAATTTTATCTCCTCCTGTCTTACCGTTTAAGCTGTGTATTTATATAAAGCTGATAAAATGCTAGCTTAATAATTTCGATATTCTGGATTTGCACGTAACATTTTTAACGCAGAATTAAATTTAATTAAAAATATTTAGACAATACAAAAGTCACTGAAATGCATTAAATATTGTTATTAAGAGATTAGTTCATTACCTTTTTAATTATAAGAAGTACGTTGTGTAAAATGAAACGTGCTGCACACTGAAGAATTTTCTTTTTAGTGAATAATTTATATACGTAATGTATTACTTTATATTATGGATCGACTACTAGTTTCAAGGGTCGTTCCTGGAACCGGTGGGAAGTTATCAGCTAACTTCCCGAGAGTACCCGAACAATTCAAGAAAGTATTAAATAAAAGCATTTAATAATAAATAATTAATGCATAGGTGTCGTCCTTTCAATTAAAAATCGATGTATGGACAATGTAAGGTAACACACCATTTTCCCAAAAGGTAATCCTCTAGAAGCCGTCTAAGGGTAGTTGTTATCAACTCCTAAAATTAAAAAATAATTTAAATCTGAAGGCGTAATCCTTTCCAATTTAAACTTGCTGTGGGGATATCTAATAAAGTAACAATCCAGTTGTCAGAAAGTCAACTCCTTTGTTGTCACCTTGGTTGTTGATGATAGCTATTCGTAGCCGGCATTGACTTTTGGGCAACTGGTTTTAGATTTTGTTAGATAGATTAGATATATGTTATCAGTTATGAATAGAGTTTAGATTGGAAACGATGACGCCTTCACGTTTAAATTATTTTTTTTATTTAGGGGTCACTAGCAGCTACACTTAGACGACTTCTAAAGGGTTCATTTTTTAGCAACCGGTTTGTTACTTCAGCATGTATTCGCACACCGAGTGTAAATTGGAAATCTTTACATTTAAATTATTTTTTATTTTTGGGAAGTTAATGGCGGCTATCTTTAGACAGCTTCAAAGTGGTTGTTGTATGGGAAAATGGAGTGTTACCTTACGTTGTGTTCACACACTCATTTTTAATTGGAAAGGAGGACGCCTTTATGTCTTAATTATTATTAAAAGCTCCTGATTAATATTTGCTTGAAACCTCCGTCTATGGACGCTCGGGTACTCTCGGGAAGTTGGTTGTTACCGTTTAGCTGCTAGCTTCACATCCGTGTTCCTACGGTAGTTGTCACCCTTGTGCATTTGCTGCCTCAAATACATAAAAAGCACGGATACTGCCAAGAAAATGTATTTAACGAAATGAATACATTATAATTTGTTTGAGCATCATCAATAACTTAAACTAAAACGACATAAAACAAAAATGTTATGCATGATAATAAAGAAGAATTTACACACTAAACCTACAGATAAGCATTATGTAATCATTAGTTATAGATATATTGGATGCATAGGTCTTTATTAAGACCGTATTATGCCGAGAAAAAAGTAACGTCGTCACCTAAATACGTATTGTCAATTGTATTAGCCAAATACATTCTGTGGTTAGGAGACGCCGTTAAAATATAGTGTTACAGTACTTACAATTCATTATTAGCGAACAAAATTATTGTTTATTGTTGCGAGTCTTATTTGGTAGAACCCAATAAATAGATGACTAGATAAGAATAATAAAAATTAAATATCACAACACTTACAATAACGGAGTAGTAGTAGTAGTAGTAATTATGGGGAGACCTAAGCCTAGCAAATAGGCCTCTATGGGCCCTTTTTGCCAACCCCCGCTCGTCCCCTTAATCACCTTCACTGCCTTCGTCTTCTTCTACCTCATCTCCCTCCGTGAACCTCCTGGATTCTCTAATGAACCTCAGGATGTCTGTCCACGCCAGGGAGTGTAACTCCTCCTTTTCGAGCGTAACTGCCCCAAAGGTTTTAAATCTTAACCGCTCATATGTTACACATTCCCCCAGATAGTGGTAGGATGTTTCTTCCTCCCTTCCGCATCTTGGGCATATGGGATTCTGTTCTACTCCTATCAAGGATAGGTGTCTCCTCAATTTACAGTGTCCTGTCAGAATCCCTACCAATAGGTTTAGGACCCTTCGGCTTTTTCCCAGTAGCCAGGTAGACTTTTGTAAGTTGAACCCCGCTATATGGTACTTTGCCTGGCGACAGCCTCTGCTCCTCTCCCATCTTTTCTTAGATGTCTCGTAGGCCCATTCACATAGACTTGTTGAGACATGTTTCCTTGTTATACCTAGGAAGGGTTCCGGTCCGAAGCATGTTTCCATGGCTCCGCGTTTGGCTAGCTCATCAGCCCTCTCGTTGCCTCGAATTCCTGCATGACCAGGGACCCAAACCAGTTCGACTTCTTTATGTCTTGCCAGCTCCTCTAAGGCATCGCCACACTCCTGAACAAGTGGTGATCTTGTTCTGGGCGAGCATATTGCCTTCAGTGCCGCTTGACTGTCAGAGCAGATGTATATTTTCTGTTCTGTTGACCTTTTTATTTCCTCCTTGGTTGCTACCGTTAGGATAGCAAAAACTTCTGCTTGAAACACCGTGGCATACTTCCCTAAGCTTATGCTTTCTTGTATGCCTCGATTTTCTACATAGACTCCTGCTCCGGAGCATTGTTCTTTAGTCATCCTTGAGCCATCCGTGTAACACACTAAGGCTCCCGGTTGAAACTTAAGCTCTTCTTGCCCCCACTCGTCTTTAGAGGGGATTGTAAGAGCATATCCTCTATCCATCCTTAACCTATCCTCTGCCTCGGTTGCTTTACAACTAGACAAGGGTAACTCCTTCGTCACTATTTCAGCTACCCTAGCGTGGCCCGTGCATACTCCTTGGCCTATCCACAACCCTGCGTCTCGCATTCGCAAATGGGCTGCCATGGCCTCTTTCTTTATCCAGGTATCAAGACTAGGAAGTCCTAATAACCCTTCAAGTGCTGCTGTTGGGGTTGTTCTCATTGCCCCAGTAATGCCTATACATGCCAACCTCTGGATTTTAGCCAGCCTGGTCGAGATGGTAGTCCGTTCTACACTAGGCCACCATACCACTGAGCCATATTGGACTCTAGGTCTGATCACCATTACGTAGAGCCAGTACAGAATTCGAGGACTCATCCCCCAATTCCTACCTACCGCCCGGCGCAGCTGCCAGAAGGTTGCTATCGACTTGGTGACCACCTTGTCGACATGCTTCGTCCAACTTAACTTGCTATCGAGAGTCACCCCTAGGTACTTAACCTCCTGCACTAGTGTTAGAGGTCTTCCGTACATAATGGGTGCTCTGAATTCTTCCAAGTTTCTCCTCCTGGTGAAGAGAATCATCTCTGTCTTCCGTGGGTTGACTGAGAGGCCGTCCTCTTCACACCACCTTTCTATAATTCTACAGGCTACTTGCATTCTATTGCAGACGACGCCCAAAAACCTCCCAGTTACTAGTACCAGGCCATCATCTGCATATGCTTGGGCGTAGAAGCCCTCTCCTGTTAGCCTCCCTAGTAGTCTGTCCATTATGAGGCACCATAAATGAGGTGATAGGCAGCTACCTTGTGGGCAACCTCCCCTCACCCCTGCTTCAACTGAACAGTCCCCCAAAGCGGCTGTTACCGTCCTCTCTTCTAGCCCCGATCTTACCCACCTGACCACGGAAGGGTGTGTACCCCTGGCCTGCAGGGCTTGGTCGATAGTAGCCAACTTAGCCTTATCAAAATTCGCGCCTTCGATATCGAATAAAACTGCCAGGGCTACATCTTTATAATGAAGAGCCCTCTCAACCTTATACACGATTGCGTGGAGTGCTGTTTCAGTGGATCTTCCACGTCTGTATGCGTGCTGATGTTTGTGGAATGGGTTCTCCACCATCACCCTCTCCACAAGATACCTATCCACAATCCTTTCCAAGATTTTTAAAAGGAAGGACGTTAGGCTTATGGGCCTGAAGGATTTTGCAGCTGTGTAGTCTTTCTTACCCGGTTTGGGTATGAAAACCACTCTAGCTGTCCTCCATTGTTGCGGTGTATACCCCATTGCCACACTAGCCCTATAGATCCTCATCATTCTACTAATAAGGATCTCCAGGCCCCTTTGTAGCAATGCCGGGAAAATTCCGTCTGGCCCAGCTGATTTAAAAGGTTTAAACTCGTTCACTGCCCACGTGACTGCACCCTTCGTTATCACCCCCTCGGCAAACAGCCAGTTCTCGTTAGGAGCTCCTTGTTGTTCTGCCGTGGGTGTGTTTTGGGTGGTGCCATCGCCTGGGAAGTGCGTTTCCAGGAGGTAACGCAATGTATCTTCCCTGGAAGTGGTCCATGTGCCATCTGCCTTTTTTAAGACTCCTATTGTTTGCCTTGTTTCGCTACTTAAGATTTTCATTAATCTGGCTGATTCTGATATAGAGCTAAGCTCTCCACAGTATTTTTGCCAGCTGACTCTCTTTCTTCTTCGTAGTTCCTTTTTGAAAACTCTTCTTGCCGTTCTGAAATTATCCCATGAGGTTTGTGTCTTATCCCTAAGGGCTTGGTTGAGGGCTCGTCTGGATTGCTTACGTAGACCGGCTAAATCGCCGTTCCACCATGCAACCCTGCGAACCTTTACCACCCTGGCTGGACACGCCTCCTCATATGCCGAGACTATCAGAGTTGCAAGTTTATCTACTTCCCCGCTTAGTTCCTCTTTGGTAGCAATTCTTTCCTCCCGTTGTCCCCCTTGGCTTGCGAGAGCAGTACAATAGTGCTCCCAGTCTGTAGCCTTGGGGTCTCTGGTGAGGGTTTCTGGTGGGTTGTCCCGCTTTATCTCTAGTCTGATCATCCTGTGATCAGATGTCGAGACTTCTGAGGTCACCCTCCAGTTTTCCAAGTCTACCAATAAACCTCTGGAAGCCACTGTAATATCAATTACCTCCTTCCGGTTTATATTGATAAAGGTGGGCTCCACTCCTTTATTCATTACCTCTAGGTCTGTTGATACCAGGTACTCCAGCAGGGATTCGCCTCTGACATTAATGTCAGTGCTACCCCACACTGTATGATGAGCGTTGGTATCACATCCGATTATTACCGGTAGACCCCTTTCTTGTGCAAACGAAATTAACCGTTCAAATTCCTCTGTTGGTACGCGTTCCTCATAAGGGAAATATGCGCTACCTAACACTACCTTATTATTAACTCCACTCACCTGATATTCTAGCAGCCCAGCCGTGAGGTCCTTGGTACCCAGCTGTGATAGTGACACCACATTTAGGTCCTTGGACACCAACATGCAGGTCCTCGGTCTTTCTTCTACCTCCTTTCCCACCAGGATATTGTGGTTGGGTCCTCCTAGTCCCCTTACTTTGTTTCTGTAAATATAAGGTTCTTGAATTAATACTATTTCTCCTGTGCCTTCCAGGGTGCTTATCAGCTCAGCTGTAGCTCCTCGGCTGTGCTGGAGATTTACCTGACTTACCCGCAGTAGAGCCATTGTGGGGAATCAATGTGCGGGTGGTGGCCGGCTAGTCTTTCTTGGCCTGCTTTGACTCACCGGCCTCTGGGGGTGCTTGGCGGACTGCTCCACTCCAAGAAGGCACTCTGCGTACTGCAAGAGTAACCAGCTCGTAGTAGAGTTGCCACCCAGCCCCTTCCAGTGACCTCACGGAGTCGCCACTGACCATAAAAGTCAAGAACCATCCGCCTGGTCCTCCTGAGGTTTGGACATGCCTCCATTGCTCCACACCTAATGTGCGGTTCTGCAGCGGGAGCAGTTGTCGCAGCCTAGCGAGGTCGACTTCTGGACTTCTCAACCAGAACCCTATCCTTTCTGGCCATGGTGCTTCTGATGCTCTGGTTGGAGCAAAAGTCACGCCCTCCAAAACTAGGGGATTCCAGCAATCTAAAAGCCATCTCATGGATGCCTCATCTTGCGCTGTGACCAGGAACCAACCAGGTTCTACCAACCCTGAATTTCGGTATCGGAGCTCTGGGCCTCGTTCCCCCCTTCGGGTCCGGCCATGGCCCTTAACATCTCCGTTACTATACTGGATCGTATGGTCTCTGCCTCTGCTGGAGTTACGGTTCCCCCTTGTCTGTCTGATGTTACGACAACTTGGTTTTCCCTTCTTACTGGTGCGGGCTCCGTAGCTTGCTGGGTGGCTTTATGTCTCAGCATAGGTGAGACTCCGGCCTTCCCTGCCTGCTTCGTTACTCCTTTTGACCGCTTTTTCTGGGCCTCAGGCGGTGTCTTGTCAGCTCTAGGCCTTTTCACATTTTTGGTCGCTGTCTGGGTGCCTGAGGGACCAGGTTGTCCCTCTGTAACCCTGACCTCTCCCATAGAATGCGTCAGAAGTTTAATGGGCTTTTGTTTGGCTGCCGCCATCTCCCTTCTTGCTTCTGGGCCTCTTAACTTATATGTTGGCTTCTTTGTAGGCCTTGAATCTTTGGGCGGTTTGTCCTGGTGACTCCCGGAGGAGTCATCTGAGCTTGCCGCCACTTGATCCTTGGCCTTTTCAGTCGAGGGTTGGGCTGTTGGATATGCCTGGGATGTTTGGCCCTGGCTCTCCCGCAGTTCCCTCTTTGCCACTCTTTCTGCTCTCCTCTTAAGGGTTCTTACCTTTCTCTTTTGCTCCTTTCGCTTCTCTTTGCGAAGGGCCTCTTTTGCTGCCTTGTCCATGGAAGGAACCGCAGTTCCCTCCTCAGACTTGCCGCTAAGTGACCCAAGGAGTTCTTCCTCTCTAGCCAAGCTATCGGCTTCTTCTTCCTTAATGGGGGAAAGGCTTCCTTCCCCCCTAGAGCTAGGGTGCTCCTCTTCATTGGACACGTCTATCATCATTAATTCTATTAAATCTTGATCCATCTTTGAAAGTTTAAGGGGTGTGTTGTTTGTTTCTGTATGTTTTGTATTGTGTTTGTGTGAGTGTTTCGTGGGTGTTGGTTTTGGATGAGAGGTCCCCCAGCATCCCCTTCCCACCGGAAAATCATGGTAGGGCTTATCCCAGTTGGGAGGTCTGGGCCGCCGCTGACGAAGCCCCCCGGAAACACGCAGCCGGGCCCTAATCCAGGCACCACCTGGCACTGCTCCGTGTCCCGGGACTTTTCGACGGTTGATAGGGCAGCCCCCTACGTTGGTTAGGCAAGGGTGGGCCCCTGTACTACCCGTCGGCCCGGTGTGTCACCCCGGTTTCTAAGCCAGCTACCACTGCCAGTTCAACCCTACTCTGGGCCCCCGCCTTGATTACCATGGTACGGTAGAATGTGAGGTTCTCTCTCTACCGTGTCTGTGTCGTGTTTGTGCGTGTTTTCGGTGTTCCTGTTAGTGTGTGTGAACAAGTGCAAGCCTGTTGGTCCGCGGGAGGTTTTTAACCCTCCAACCCAAGGTGGTCTTAGAAAACTCGTCCCACCAAGGGCACCCCCTATCCGCCACCTGGGGACGCGCCCGGTTGCGGTTACAGGAGTCCGCCGCGGGACAATAACGGAGAATTACTGCGCTTAATCTGTTCGTTCAGTAAAAAAAGGTACTCTGAGTTTGTGCTTATATATCTCTAAAGGTTCTAGAATGTCTAATTTGCGTTTGTTATTACAAAAGTGTAAGAATTTGATGTTATTTTGGAGTCATTTTATGACATTATCACACACAATGACAAATTTGACTTGCGTAGCGGAACAAATTTCTACGTATGGCATTGCGCAAAATGTGGTATTTTGTAAATAAAATTTATTCGGCTCCCTTACAGCATTGGCAGTTGGCACCTTGGTTTTCTAAGCCAATTCCACAGCTGGGTAGGCATGGAGGCGTTGTGGCAGACACCAATTACTAATTTTATTTGATCGTCCACAGAAACCGGCTAAGAAAAGACAACCCTTCGCGACGAACTATAATTCAAAAAGTACTTACAAAATTTAGTCTCAAAACGTTCAGATCGTGGAGCTGAATAAGAAAAGACCAAATAATTCCCGATTTTCAGTTCCAGTGACTAGAGGGCGCTTAAACAGGCGATGACTTTTTATATTTTCAATCCGTCGCGTCTGCGTGGCGTCCGCTTGAACAGGTGATATTAAGTTTGGCTGTAACTATTATAGTCTTTGATTAACATTTACAGGTTTTATATTTCATAAATATGTATGTTTTAGGTAATCTTCAGAACACTGTAGCTCTAAGAAAATACTTTTTTCAAAAAATCCTTGCAGCATTTTATATCTATAGAAGGGGTAACTAACTTGAATTGAAATGGCCGACAACTTTTCGAAATTTAGTCTCGCTTACGAACAATATAAAAAGACACATAGCCGATTACAATCTAATAAAATCTCCCTGGACGCAAAAGAATAACTGATCTTATTTTCTAGATCTTTTGAAGGTGTTGTTAATTAATGCAAACAAGAGCTAAAACATGTTTTGGGAACTGTGAGAAATTATGGGGTGAACTTTGAACTGCGTTCAAGTATTTTCTTTAAGACGTTCGACTTTTCTTACCTAGTTTGTTCTTACACCGCAAATGGATATTTAAGTTGCAATATATAGAGTGGCTGATTTTTTATTGTCCAGGTTATATCTGCTGAAATATTAATGGTAGAGGAAAATGTTGAATAAAATCTGATCTAAATAAAATAAACATAAAGTAAAATAAACCTGATCTATAACATAGCGCAAATTTTTTTATGGCAAACTTGTTTTCTGGAAAATATTTAACTTTAATTTTTTAAATGGAACGTCCTGTATATTTTTACGGAATAAAATTCTAAATACATGGAGGTTATGAGTTTTTAATTTGCTCTTTGATTACAAGATTATAGCAGCTTTTATTTAATTATTATTTAATAAATTAAATAATACACAACGAATTTTCTTATATTGACTGCTCAAATTGTCAATCATGAAAGTCTAAACCTATCTGGCTCCTTTTGATTGAATTTTATCCGACATTAAAATGTCGGATTAATTAAAAATTAAAATGCTGTAAAAGCATTGTAGGTGTTATTAACCAGCAAGCTGCAATTATTTTATTTAAAGGTTCTTTAATATTTTGAAGAATCTCATACACTTGGTTTTTGAGAAAACCCCATACAAAGAAATTAGGAATAGGCAAGTCAGGTGGCCTAGTAGGTCACAAAATAGGTCCTCTGTTACTGATCCGTTTTTGACCAAATTAATTGTTTAGACATTTAGACAATTAGCTAACGCAGCTCCATTACGAAGGTGGTCCCAGAAGTACCCGACCCAACAAAGAAAACACAAAAATTTTGGAAAAAGATTTATTTATTTTTCAACGTAATCTCCTTTCAGCTCTATACACTTTTTCCAGCGGTGTTCAAAAAGTTCGATACCCTTTTTATAATAAGAACTGTCTTGCTCCTCAAAATAGCCATTAACTGCTGACATCACTTCTTCATCGTTGGAAGATCTTTGACCACTGAGCCATTTTTTCAAGTTTGGGAACAGAAAATAATCCGAGGGGGTGGCATGAGGTAGCAATTCAAACTTTAATTGGTTAATTTTGGCCATTGCAATAACGGATTTGTGAGCTGGCGCGTTGTCGTGATGAAACAACACTTTCTTTTTAGCCAAATGCGGCCGTTTTTGCTTGATTTCTTCGCTCAAACGTTGCAATAAGTTTGCATAATACTGGCCGTTGATAGTTTTTCCTTTTTCGAGATAGTCAATAAAAATTATTCCACGCGCATCCCAAAAAACCGACGCCATAACCTTGCCTGCAGATGAAACGGTCTTCGCCTTCTTTGAAGCCGGTTCTCCCTTTTGAGTCCATTGTTTCGATTGTTCTTTTGTCTCGGGTGTGAAATGATGGACCCATGTTTCATTCATTGTTACGAAACGGCGCAAAAATTCTGCTTTGTTGCTGTGAAACTTCGCTTGAAACACTCAATTGAAACATTTTCACGACACTGTTTTTGCTCGAGTGTGAGCAAACGCGGCACTCATCTTGCACACAGCTTTCTCATTTCCAAATTTTCAGATAATATGCGATGTACCGCACTTTTTGAAATGCCCGTAATGTCTGCTAGCTCGCGCACTTTCAGTCGACGATCATCAAGTACCGCTTTGTGGATTTTCTTCACCATTTCTGGAGTCGTCACCTCATTTGGTCGATCACTGCGATGCTCGTCTTGGCAGCTCGTACGGCCTCGTTTAAACTCAGCTACCCAAAATTTAACTGTTGTCAACGAAGGAGCAGACTCACCCAGAGTAGAATCCACTTCAGCTTTTATATTGGTTGGGCTGAGGCCTTTCAAATAAAAGTATTGTATCACATAACGATGACCAATTTTCTCCATTTTCACAAATTCACTGACAACGTTCACTATTGATGGCTGCAAAACAAATACTGAACAACGTGGCGCTTTCAAACTTGAAACATATGCTTTATAGACTGCGTACTTTCCAATACAGTAATATTTTCAAACAACTACCGCCACCTGTTGGTCAGGTCGGGTACTTCTGGGACCACCCTCGTATGTGGTGGCGCTCGTTGTTTTGAAACCACAAGTTTGAAATAAGGTTTTAAAATTTCGTTGTCAAGTATTTATAGCGACATATTCATTGAAAACTGCACGTGCGCATGATTTTCAACAATTTTGCAAGGGTTATCATCCTCCCAATAATGTGGATTAAGCTTAGTAAAAATTCCATTTGGAAATTGGATTCGTTGTCGTTTCTCCTTACAATTTTGGCAGTATGACGTTTTGAAAATCATTAGTGGACAATGTAATTTAAAAGCAAAAAGCCACTGGTAATATATCATTGCAAAGAGAAATTTATTTAAAATTTAATTCCATTAGTTATGCTACCTCTATCTTAACTTTTGATTATCTCTATCTTAACTATCTTTAGTAGTATTTCAGCAAATATAACCTTGGCAATAAAAAATCAGCCACCCTGAAGAAACCTATAGAAGTTTTTTGATCTGACTTTTAACATTCAATTTAAGATTAATTTAATTAATGTTTTCTGTTAGATGTCTTCTGTTTAAATTTTATGACTGGCCCTATTTTTAAAATACAGAAGATTATTTCTCATAGTTTCTTCAAAGTTAAGCTCGTTAAAATGGACATAAAAAATTCTTTACTGAGATAACTGGGAGCAACGTACTTATATTTTGCACGAATTAAATGGTCTGATATAATATCGATTTAAAGATTCTGATTGTTTTCATTATGACTTGACTGAGTAAATTTGCTTTAGGTTGTAAAAAGTACTCTTTAAAAAATATTCAATAAAAAATATCAGAATATCAAGTCGTTTTTCTACGTTTTATTTGTTTTTTGGCAACTAAAACAATCTATCGGGTAATGAATTTGAAAAAGATGGAGATTCAGCAACAAAGGATTACTTATAACTGAAGAAAGTGAAACTTATGGAAAATTTCAATTGAAAGTAATAGCTCTTCTAATATAACAGAGCTTTTGTTAACATTTAAGTGTGGCGTCTTGAACCACGCTTTTACGAACGTTCAACAAATAACTGGGATTATATATAAGCACGTACACATGTGCTATGGAAAAGAACTTGAATCAACACTTTCTTCCAAATGTTCCTTTTAAAAGTTGTCATAAGAAACGCAAAGATTAGTGGTTGGGTATAAATTGTACGTCAAGTTTCAACCGTTTCCAGCGTTAAGTGACACGGGACTGTGCCAAGATAAACGATTCAATGAAATATACCGATGCTAAATGTTACTGTTCTGAAGGGCGTGAAATTGCTAGGAATCGATTCATTTACGACAATGCGACAAATGCATTTTCATCTCTGATTTTCCTATAATACGCCTTAGAAAGACAATCTAATCAAACAAATTCAAGTAACGATATTTGGAAGATTCATTTAAGATGAATTTGTATTGTACCACATACATCCTACCAATTTACCCATTATACTTGACGATGAGATAGAACGGTGTCTGAAAATTGGTCGTTAAGGTGAAATAATGACATGATTTGGGATAATAGAAACTAGAAATTCAGTGCCTTTGAGCAATTAACCTTTAATACATCATCTGCATTCATTAATGTTGATTACGCGACTTGTAATTGAACATTAGAAACCGCTACTTAACAGAATTAACATATACTTAATCTAATTTGCAAGCATTCAAGTTTCTGAACTGAATTTATTTTAACAACTAGCATGTGATTGGAACTTTCAACCTGCATTTAGTTATCCTGAGTTTATTATAATAATTACATTTTAGTGCCTTTAAGCTTTACGGTTGCTACAGAAAGTGTATTGATTTTACTGTAAGTTAGTAACACGTTCTCTTAAGTTTGTAAATGGATTTTGTTATTTTTGTTCAAAATTAGCACAAAGCAGACTTCCAGTTGCCAATAATTCTAGATAACGATAGTTGTTTTCTGATTGACATTTAATTAACTTTTTGTTGCTACTTGTAGACTACTTTAAACTTTTTAAACGTATTACATTGACGCTTTTATAAGCGATTAAAGTATTTCTCCATAAATTATTTAACTTTTATATCAAAAGCATGATATCGATTTTTGAATACACTCTCTTATATATTTTTAGCCCTTATTTATTGACAAAAAAGAGAAACGTCTGGTGGTTCTTGTATTGTATAGATAAAATAGCGGCAACACCACTGCCTTACATATAGTGACATTTTGCAAATGTTCTTCTAAAGCAAAGCAAGGTCAGCAACGGAATTTATTACATTCGAGTCTGTTAAAAATCGGAAAAATAGAGTGCTTTCGAGAAATAGATTCCACATCTGCCAGTAGTCTTTGTATACTTTATGAGATAAAATGGAAACGCAATCATAATTATCTAACCTTATTACATTATTATATTAAATAATATTATGCGGAGCAGTGAGGTTAAATAATAATGTACCTATATATTTTCTGCTTATTATAAATTTAAGTTACACAAATAGATAAAATTAAAGTAAGAACTGTGATAAAGAAAATCTATAAAAATGGATTGTCGCAAAAAAGATTATAAGGATATGACAGAGGCATTGGGAGAGTCTACACCTTTATATCAAGTTATAAACAACTAACAATTGAAAGGTGGCAATGTCCAGTTTTAAATAAAATGAAATATGTACCTCAAATTGTTCGTGTTTTCCAGCTCTATTAACTACAATATGATAGTATTAAAATCGGGAATATACTATGTTTAATGGTTCATTTGAAGTTGGTTATTAGAAAAAAAACCACCAGTTGCCATAGAAGCGGCATATTCAAAAGCGGCAATTTCAAAATACGAAATTTGAAGATTGTCGCTTTTGGTATTGTAACCAAGGATAAAATATAAAAAGGTCATAACAAATTTAAATCAATTCATTATTCTAAAAATTTATTATTCCAAAAAGATATTACAAAAATTATTACAAAACTCATTTCCAAATTATTTGCCTCAAGTATAACATGATGCTACTCTGCAATTTGTATAGTGTCATAATGCTAGAGCACACCATTATTGCCCACAAAAGTAAGTAATGCTGACTCTGGCATTATGGCCAGCCCTGGTTAATAGGGACATGTTGAGCCATCCTTGGTTGCAAGGAGAGATTGTGGTAGGGATTAGGAGGCAAGATGGGAAGTGATAATCAAAAGGAATAGTTAGTTATATTGTGGATTTGAAGAAGTAAAAAGTCTTTTCGATTGTTACAACAAGAACGAGAGAAATTATAATTAGTTGGTAAGTAAAAATTATGTTATTTATATGTATATAGAATTATAGTCGTAGTTATAAGTTAGGTAAAGTCAAGTAAATGAAAAACGTAGATCAGACAAAGAGTAAGTGCCTTCATTTAATGTAAAGCTACATAACTTAGTAACAATATTAGTACCCTCAATTGGTCTCAAGACTTCAAGATTGGCATAAAGTCCTGTAAACATGTTCCAGGTACTGGACCACCGAAAACTGCCCTTATAAAAAAATTATTTAATCCATGAAACAGTACTACAAATATTCAAAAGATGGCCGTTAGGCTTATGGCACATACATAAACCGAAATGGAGAGAATGGGATGTAAATTAAAAACTGACTTAAAGCAAAAGCAACTGCTGTTAACTTCTTAATGTTAATTTAGATTGAAGCTTACCTCTTGGGTATCATAAAGTTGGCTCGCTTTTGGATAGATCCCACACTCGCCTCATATTGGTGACTTCAGTAGTTGACCTTTGGTGTTAGTTAGAAGTCGTAAAGACCTTTCAATGACAAAGTGTCTGAACAAGAGTTGTTAGTATTGACCCTAGTTACATATTGTTATATATCCACTATAACACTACTAAAACTGCTCTACTAATATTTTTTAATATTATATCATTTATTATCCTGCTTCACCTTCATCTTATATCTTATATTGTATTATAACGTTTCAATATTAGTTATTTTTAATAATTGATGACTATAATGTTGATACAGATCAGATCATTATTCTTGCATTAGTATAATAAATATAATTTAAAAACGACAGTGACTTTTTTTTCTGCATAAAATGCTACTTAAAATTTAAAGGCATCTTAGAGAAACTCGAAATAAATAATTTATGGGATAGCATCCATATCCTTTATATTATGGTTTCTTTATTAAATCAATATATATTGTGTTAATTTTAATATAAACTCTAAAATTCTAAATTCGGCAAACAAAAATTTTAAAAAGAATTATTCTCGCAAATTGATTTAAATATCGTAAATTTTACATATTAAAACATAGGGGAGACTGTTCTACCTTAGATCACATTGTAATAAACTTGGCAAAAAACAACATATTTGTATTTCTATTATTAAAAAACCAGTACATTTTATTATAAATACCTAAAATTGTATTAAACTATAAAGTCATAATGTACAAATTCCGGTGCTAAAAACCAAGCTGTTGATGCCCTTTCTAATAAATAATTATATTAAAAAAACCAGTACATCGTTTTATGCAAATATTTCTTTTAACATCTTAATACCTGTAAACGTTAAAGTCTTAATGTAGACTTTTTAGATAAGATTATTTCAAAAGGCTTTTAGATGAGCCATGGTACAAGACTATCTTGTATCATGGATCATACGCTCTTGTACCAAATTCCATATCCTCTCTTGTACCTTGCATCACGCGAGTTATAGGCAGAAAAATAATTATATAATAAATTTATTTCAACTTTATACAAATAAACATCCTTATACAGAGTGGTCGACCGAAAACGAAACGAGCTCGTTTTGAGCTGTCTCCTATAGTCTATCTCTGCTAGATATCTTTTTCCCTTAGAACTGCAGTGTTGGTTAACGTTTCTGTTGTTATACCTTGCACAGATTTTTGTGGGGTCATCTGAAAACTAAAATTTACGAACGGCATCGGACTCTTTAAAAGATTCAAGACAACATATAATTACTGAATACCGTCTAATCATCCCATAAATGCTCCAGAACATGCGGTAACATTTTGAGTAGAACCTTTATTACTGTATGAACGTATGAACGACAACGTATGGTTAACAATTGCCGTATTATTAATCGACAAATGCTCCAAATGTTAAATTAAATTTGAATTTGTACTGTTCTCTTTAATTGCATTTTTGCGGGAACTAATACGGGAAATCCAAAAAATAAAAATGCTACTTGATGCTATTTCATTTTCACCTCAGATTCACTATTACAGATTATTTCTTTTACTTCTTAGTTCTAGGTATTATTTTGGGTTACGGGCAGTTTTTCTGTAGTTCTACTTTAGTTTAAAATCTTTTTGTTTCTTTCTTCTCCTATCTTCTCTTTATTCTTTTGACAGTTTTTCGGGTTTCAGCCTGGGGCATGGTTGAACATGTTCGAGTAAAACCATTAAGTTAATTGTGCTTTCTCTACTACTGCTCTTTATTTTAATTTGTGTTAGTAGACTAGAGGTAGCTTCAACACCATTTTTATTCCCTTAGAACTGCAGTGTTGGTTAAAGTTTCTGTTGTTATACCTTGCACAGCTTCCATTGGGTTTGGCCGTTCAGTAATGTAATATTGTAGAGAGTCCTTATGAGCAAATTTATTCCTATCAAATGGAAATATGTCGGTCTTCAACATATCAACGGTCTTCGGTAAACTTGACCAACAATTTCAGAAATGCAGTAAATGTCGAAAGTTATACCAGTGTCGTTTTAAGAGACATGTTTCAACGCCTTGGTTGTAGTGAGTCTTTAGATAAAGCGGATGGAGATATCCAAAAGCTGGAGCTTCGTGAAATGTAGGCGGGGGATGCAAGCATAACTACACACGTTGACCCTTTAATGCCTTTCCTACAGCTTTAGATGAGAAGTGTATCGGATAGTTATCCACAATTAAAAGAACTTTTTCTTCATTAGATGGTACTACATGAGCTATAAAATAGTAAAAAAACTACGAGTAAAGGAAGTTGTTTAAGCAACCTGACGAGTTAGTTCGATCAATGGTTCTAGGAGGCGCCCTTTTGAGCATGTGGTTCTTAAAGTTTACCCTTGTAAAAATAAGCATTGTAAGGATGTGGCCACCTATTGCATTATGCATTAAGTATTACCAGGTGACATTGTCCAGCCGAAGTCATACTGTGAGTCTGTTTTACCGCATTTGGGGCAACAACTTTTCTGGGGCTTTGAACTTTTATCATGCCGGTTTCGTCTTGATTCCATATTTCATATAATGGAAACGGTTTAATCGCCTCCTGTATACATCTTCGAGGTTGTTATAAAACAACTCAAAATTATTTTTGTTTTTATTTTTTTTCTGGCTTCTTTATTAAGAACGTCATCCACTTCTCTTCTCGGAGTTTTTCCTCGTCCCTTTTGGCAGGTGGATCTTTGTTTTTAACAACTAAAAATGTATATAGTGCAAGTTCTTGAACTGCTTTTCTGGTTATTACTATATTAATGTTAATTATAAACATTGCTTAACCACAGAAGTATGAATATACGTGTGCGTATCTTTTTGTTCGTAATCTTATCGACAGCCGCAGGTAAGTGTTACGACTGCTTAATGTAATCTCCGACAGCGCGGTGAAGTATACTGGGCTATTATAAGCCGACGAGAAAGCAATTAGTATGTACTTCACTAAGCTCAGTGATTCAGCTTCATTAAATACCTTTTTAGTATCAAATTTAACGTCATATGAATATTGATTTAATTAATAATAAGTATTAATTAAATTAATACTTATTTATTCTACTTTTATCATAATTATTATATTTTATAAGAAGGTTGGCCATACTTGTGTTAGTTGTATATGCAGTAGAAAGGACATTATCAAGCAAGCAGATTGAGATTTGTGAAACCGGCCACCCACCAAAGTACTGACCGAGTCCGGCGTTGCTTTATTCGCAAGATCTTCGTGTCAGCGACAACTGCAGTAACCAGCTGCCCATGTATCCATGCCCAATGTCGCACTAGAGTTGTAAAATTAACATTGTAGACTCTGCAAGCCCTTCTAAAATAATAAAAAATAATAGTAGTAACTAGGTCAAAGATGAACACCAACACAATCAACGAAGGAGGTAACGTAAATGTTGAAGTTGTAAGAAATAACAAGGGTAAGGGATCTTCATTTAATAAAATTTCTTAAAAAATTCAACTGCTTCGAAATTCTGCTAAACAGTCATTCAAAAAGCAAGCTGACGAAATGTTAACGCATTCTAATGCTAAATTCCTGTTGCAAAAGTATATGGATTCCAGAAGTAAATAGATCTAAGGCCGATAGCTGAAATATTATAGCTATAATAATTTCTATCGAGAATGAAAGCCCATACATTATAAGCTAGGAACACCACCTATTTTAAATCAACTTTATGCGAGGAATCAATTTACCACTTGCAAGGAAACTTGTATTTCAATAAATGAAATTCTGGATACAGTGAGATAAATCTAAAAGAACGTGCTCGTATGGATTCGAATTTAGGCGGTCAAGGTTTCCGACATTGTACCAGCGCATGTAATTCAAATCGATGCAAATGTAAAACGTCAAGTACTCTTTGTAATTCCAAGTTCCATAAAAGCCTTTCTTGCAAAATCAAATAGTTAATAACATAAGGACTAATGTTGTGTGTTACTTTCTTTGAGTGTTTGTAGTAACGCTTTAATTTTTATATGTTTATTAGTAATAATAAACTCAATAATTTTTATTGTTATTACCTTATTTAATATTGTTCCGTCTTCATTTCTAATGTAATTTGTATTTCACTAATTCGCGCGATCCTAGAGAGCGTAAATCAATACAGACCTTTTTGATGGTAAACCGACACGTCAAATGAATTGCAAAAAAACTTTCGTTAGCACCGATTATCTCAAACGAAATCGTTTCCTGACTATTTCTATCTGAACATTGGCTTAAGGAGGCCCAAAAGTCCCATAAGGCAAACCGCGGCATTCCATATCATCGCCCTATGCATCAACAATGGTGGTCCAATGGTTGTAACACCGAACAACGCATCTCGAGAGATTAGCGACGTATTTGCACCTGCAACTGGGTTATACTGACTTACATAAACAGGAACCTAAACCTCCCGCTTCCTATAAGAAACGCTCTTTTAGTAAGTCGCTCTTTTGTGTATCCGCGACTAATCAACTAAGTTGAATTCTATTCTAGAGTATTAGATATAACCGTCAACCATAGCATCTAAACTAACATGGAAGTGACTTTGTCAGTCATCATCAGGCAAATAGTTTTATTTAATGTAGTGTTGGGTTCGCGATACCACCCGCGTATCACGACACTTGCGAATCGAAACCATTAGCCGTGTGAAGTGTCGACTCCTTCACGACTCTTTAACGATACTTCGCATTTACACATCATGCATGCGCTAGTTCATATAATATAATTGAAACGAGCAGTCAAGATTCATAGCTAATACGTAAATCATAAACTAGGGATTAAAAAACAATTAGGTTTATGAGTAAATTCTGTTATGGTTATATATTTATGCATTAAGTACATTAAAAGACATTAAATTATTTATACACCGTGTTCGTTTCGGATTTGCTATAGGAAATTAGTATGGGAAATCTGAAATATGCCAAATAGTTCGTTCTCGAATAAAAGTCGGTGAGATTAATAGTTGCAAAACAATTTAAATAATTTGTTATTATTCTTTTATTCGAAAAACGTACAAGAAATAATACATTACAAATAAAAAATAAAGATACCCAATTAATAAGACAATGTCTTATTAATTGGGTATCTTTATTTTTTATTTGTAATGTATTATTTCTTGAACGTTTTTCGAATAAAAGAATAATAACAAATAAAATTTAAAAAAAAGTTATGCTTGTAACGGGGTTCGATCGTGCATTCCACCAGCCCGTATAGTTTAGCAAGCCACGGTTTGCCATCGAACCACGGAGGCGTTGCGTCAACTTTTCAGGTTTCGGCTTTTAAATTAATGTTTTGCAAATAATTCATGAATTTATAATTTTAACTAAAAAATCTACAACAAAATAGTTTTATATGTACGTCTTATTCAATGATTGTTGGCCAGTTCAACAAATCTGCCTTTAATTTCTTTGTAAGAATGATCAAGCAACTTCGAATTACACTCTAATAAGAGCGATACTGTTCGACACGCAGTGTCGCGACACTTCAAGTGTCACGACCACGAACAGTATCACGACACTCGACACCCAAGTTCCCATCACTAATTTAATGTAAATGTATATATCCAATGTTATCGTGTTAATACATATTTACAATTATCGTTTGCCTTTTTGTTCCAACCAACTTCGATTTTATAATAACAAGAATTCACAGTCCTCTTTTTTATTGCTATTAGTTGGGTATCCACATCCAGCGAGGATACTAGGTCTGGAGCCACATCTTTAGTAAAGATATGTAACTAGCCACCCCTATGTCGGTTCAAATATATATCTTAGATTCTAGCTTCATCTCGTGTTTAATTAAAGTTTAGTCGCATTAGACATCTAAATAAATGATAAATAAAACGTACAGTATTATTTTATTACAGTAACCTGCCCCGACAGAGCATTATTAATATTAACCGGTAAATGTGATTATTTGAGTGTTATTAATCATATTTGCCGGTAATTATTATTATTAACCGAATTTGTTACTTTGACTGTAGCATTTATACGGTGGGCGTAATCTGGGCACCAAGCATAGGTAGCTGGTCCTGGTCCGAAGTAAAATTATCTAATCCTCCCCATGTAATTTGGACACTGAATTTTTACCTGGCTTATGTGAGTGGTCAAACCTAATCAACTTGATTATGAATAGCCTAAAAATTGAATGAACTTGAAATGCATTTGTAAAGTTCAAACATTTTTAATGTTTACTAGAAGTTTATTTATTTAGATAAATTATAAATAAGAAAATCTTATTTTAAACTAACAAAACTTGTTATTAAAATGTGTTACATAACATTTAATAAATGGATTTTATTTTTGCTACCCCCCTATATAACTATAACGTTGAGTATGTATAGTGGTAATATTTCTATCAACATACTTATGAAAGTATTTACCTCAGCTGTTCCAGTTAAAATTTGAGTTATGAATGTTCATGGATTCTTACTGATGCACATAAAGAAACATTAGATATTTGCTAGTTGCTATTTGCCATTTGTTAGCAATAAATTGCTAATTGAATAGTTAAAAATAAATTATTACAACATGATTCAAGTTTAACTAAGTCGATTTTTATTGATTTCTTCTTTGTATATAATAATTATAATCTAAATGAATATTTTAGAGTGAGAGGTTTCCACTCGCAGTTATCCCTGAAAAGGAAAATGTAAATAAAATTAATAAAAATGTAAAATATTTCATGTACGATTGCATTCTAAAGTACCGTTATCTTTTAAGGTGAGCTAATGCTTTTACTTGACAAATTTGCTATACATTTACTTGATCAAATGCAGCATAGGGTAACTTGCAGATATTACATTTAATTTAATAGCACTGTATATTACATCTCCAACTTTGTTCTATCGAGAATAGCTGTCATTAGTTTTTGTTTTGTACACACAGACATGTAAGATCTTCAACTGTGTAAAATTTAATAAAAAAATAAATCTTCAGCAGTATTTAACCAGTGTTTAAAAATACCTACTTTATCTCTAAACAAAATAAAAAAGAGAACAAGTAAAGAAAAATAAGAAACAATAGCTTACCAGAAGACGAGAGATCGTCTAAGCGGAGGTCCTGTACAAGAGAGCTTCATAAATAAGATAGTTGTCGAGTTGGTTCGACTAAAGAAGATATAAGAAAACTATATTGAACTTTATCCAAAATAAGCAGTAAAAATAATTATTTATATATATTTACGTCAAGAGTTTCTGCTACTGTTCCCGTACATTCCAGAAATCCGGCTGTGCAGAAGAAAAACATCATAAGTTCAAGACACCAGGTATGTGCATAATCAAAGTGTGCAAATGAAAGTAGATATTTTGTTTTGTTTTAAAAGAAATGAAATCATTTCTCCAAGATTGAATATATTTTAAGGTTAAAATAACTCACCTTGAGTTCACAAAACACTTCATTCTAAAGTGGCAAGTGAAGACATCACATAACCTAAAATAATTAATGTCAATAATAAATATTTCTCAATTTAACCAAAGATTCAAACTTACTTGAATTGTATTAGCTATGCTACACAATTTTTGGGTTACAAAATAACAAAATAATGTCAAGGTTTGGCGTTTTATAACTTAAGAAGAATTTCCAATTGGATCAAAACATTATAAGAACAAATATAAGAATACCATTGGTTTAAAAATTTCTTTTTATATATTTGTAAATTTTCAATGAAGAACTCAGTTGGTGATTCATTAGTTATATGTTAAGTCTTAAAAAAGGCGTTACACAATTATTGAAGATTCATTATTCGGCCCGTGATATATTTTCTTTTATTATATTTGTGTGAGGTAATTAAAACAATATTTTCATTTTATAAAAGTTCTGCAACACTACAGAATATACATATTTATTCAATATAAAATATAATTTTCCAATTCAATATTCAGGATATATTCTACTCAAGGTTACCCTAGTGCTCAGATTACCAGTAGGATTAAAGAGTATTTTTAAGATTTTTGTCCAAATTACATGAGGGATTAATGCAACAAGTAAGTTGGTGCCCAGATTACATCCGCATCATTTATATATGAGTTTAGTATATTATAACATAATAAAGTGTAAATTTTTAAAATGAACACGCAGTATATCACTTAAAAATAACGTTTTTTCCTATAATATCTTTTGAAAAGTTGATTTGTTAAAAAATCGAAAATATGTCTTTAAATACATAAGGCGTACCATAACTTCAATATAAGCTTTCATATTTTATTTCTAAAGTTTCATAGAATTTTTTATAAAGAATAATACTTTTCTTTTTAGGGTCACGTATTGAGAAATACAAGAATATCATCACAAAAAGTAGAACAAAAATCGCAAACTGAAAAGTTTTTCTTTTTTAAATCATTGAGTGGATTGAAAGGGATTTTTAAGAGGCCAGGAAATTACAATAAAAACAAGAAAGTAATTTTAAGTGGAAAGAAAAAACATATTCTGTTTTGGTAGAAAATAACAGGAAAATATTTGCTTAAGAACTAAGGTTCGCCGTATATTATTTTTCTGTAAAAATAACTTTCATATCATATAAGTAAGCTTTAGTAAGTGTTGTTCGTTATTTAGAAAAGCTATAAATGCTCGTGTAGATTGTACATGCAGATTGCATCGTTATATATTTTCCATTTGGAGGTTATCTGGCATAAAGGCTCCAATATAAAACGTTTACGAGTTAGGTTTCGATTATTTACTGATCTTCGCTTGAAAGGAAGAATAGTAAACTACATAGATTTTACAGTTGGTAGATATTTTCTTGTATGTGTATATTCTTACAACATTACACACAGGAATTGTCTTCAAAATTATAAGCGTGTTTATTCATTATCATTATCTTGTTGCAATAATTTTTTTGATTATCGACTGATTAAACTGGGATTGTGACATAAAAAGCAGTTTTTCAATTTTTGTTTAATTTTAACTGTAGGTTTATTATCGTGAAGTTACCAAGAACTTACTTTGCTTGATAACGGTAGGTTGAAATAAATAACGACTTGGTTATCTTTTCCTAACAGATAGTTTTAACGACAAAAAGGACAAAACCTTATTTTTTATTGTGCTTCGTAATGTCAAGTCAACTTTATTGGTATACAGTGTGTTTCACCTTATAGCTTGACACTCCTATATATTTGTTATTTATTTATAATCCAATAAATTCCAAATTTTTATCAGGTATAGAACCTCTTAAGAAAGGTGTGTGTGTGTGTGTGTGTGTGTGTGTGTGTGTGTAGTTAGAAATCTGCTTTAAATCACTAGCCTGCTACGATCAAACATAAACTAAAAGTGCGTATTCATTTACATGTACGAGTATTTAACAAAATAGTTGAAATTATTTGTCGTTGAAAGGTAGAAACAGTTCGTTTGGAACTACAACAGATAATTTCCAGCGGAGGAAGGCCAGATATTGGATAAAATGTAGGCCGGAAATTTTAAATAATGAATAATGTATGTGCAACTACATTCCATAAAACGAATAGAATACAAAAATGCGATAGGTATGCAATTGAATACTCTATTAAAGTAGTAAATTTATATTCTTTCAGTTATAAATTTTAATATAAATGCAATGCATTACTGTACATGCAACTAAACTAAATGAATCTAAAGAGTTAAAGGCAAGTTTAGAAATTTATTTTGCCAAATACGACTATATTGCATGATTTTGCTGATACTCCACGAGATCAATTCTGTATACGATTCTAATGTATGTATGTGGTAGAAGACAGGAAAAATATTAAAACTGGAAACTTTAACATCATTTTGCCGTCTTAATAATAGGTAGTAGATTAATTATGGGGTTTTGTTAAAAGATGCGTCTTGTCTAGCAAAACAAAAATTTAATAACATTTCTTCGTATGATCAATCGTTTAAGCGTAAAATCGAATTATTCTTACCTATAAAAACTCATTTTACTCAATTAAGAAACATGGCAACCCTGCAACGTCATTAATATAATACGGTTCCGGACACAGTTTATACTTGCGTAAGCAACTTTTAAAGGAAGGTAGCAAATACTTATTTAACTACTTCTTATCTTGATTGTTAATTGATGAGTTAGTTTTACTCTCGATTTGCGCGTTGCAATTCGCTTTATGAAAATCGCTCGTTTGAATGTATACGCAACTTATGCAATGCTATAAAGTTACTAACACGCGTTAGTAATCGCGCATTAGCTTCATGTGAGCGGGGTCTAACTGTGCTAAAGCTATGCTGTATTTTGTATTTATGTATCATTTTTATATGAATACGAAATAGTTGTGGAACGAATCATTCAAGTTTCCATTATTTCTTATGGGGAAATTCGCTTTGATATACGAGTGCTTTGGATTACGAGTACATTTCCGAAAAGAATTATGTTCACAAACCAAGGTACCACTGTATATCGAAACTTTGCTGATTTTCAAGTAATCTAGAGAAATTCCAAGTAAACTGAGAAATAATGATATTTTTACCCTCCATATCTTCGTAACTATTGCCTTTAGCACAAAAATGGGTAGAACCATTTTTATTCGGAATTTAATATAGATTAATTTTGTACAGTAAAGTTTGCGCTAGACCTTTTCGAGATTTTTGCGATTTTAGCCTCTTTTCACCCCCCTTCACACCAAACACAACACTCTGGGGCGTGCAACTTTTTATCACTTACTACGAGGAGCGTATAAAACAATTTGGCGTGGGGTAGAACTTTTTTCCGGATGTTTGGGTTTGGCCAATTTCTGAGGTAGTTTTACTGTACTACTACGAAGGGTATGGGGAAAGAATAAGGAATAATTGTCTGTTGATCATTTTGAGAAATTTTCGATAAATTCTCAATATCTAGATTATTTTTCATAAATCTACAACATTATTTAAAAAAAATATTTTAATTTCTAAGAAAAATGGAGTACAACTTAGGTTACTGCTCTGCTAACATGAAAACATTGCACTTAATTTCACCTGCCTTAGACTTAATGGGTCATGTCAATAAACTATAGCAAAGGCTTTTACAACTATTAATAAAGGATAACGATATGATTTTTAATTAATAAAAATCAGATAGATGTACATATAGTAAAAGCTTTTACTACATTTTATTCACATGACCCATTGCAATGGTCTAAAAGTAAAATATGAGAATGTCTTCCTCACTTTGTTAGACAAATGCAGGATTCCTGTGTTGCAGATTTTCAATATAGGACATCGTACGAGAAAATGGGTACTATCTCGGACATCGAAGTCGCCCAATATCATCTCCCTTCGCAGAGCATCCACGAAGTCGAAATCGAAGAAAAAACCCGGGAGTAGAATGTATAGGAAGAAAAATGTGCGTCGGAAAAATGATGATCTGAAAATACTTGGAGTACATTATCAAATACTAAAACGGGTAAGCGATGATGGAATGCAAGTGCAACTCCGGTATGACCGCGGTGATTTTCTGTATATATTGAATCCAGGGAGTGTAAGTGATCTACGTTGCGTGAGAAAGGTTTCTGTGATTGTAAAAATATGGATTTGATAGTGGCGGAGATTTTTCACTCGGGAAAATTTACGGTTAAAACCTTAGGTGCTAACAGTCGCTATTTCGTTCGGTATTGCTAAATATTTCAATATTCTTTCTTAATTATTGCGACTTTTTGCCTAACTTATTGAACATGTGTCTGCACTATCATTATCCTTCATTATCCTTTTATTTTATTAATATAGATTTTTTATTTAACTAACTAATGCTCTTCTGGTGTGATGCATTTCTGTAGATTCTAGATAATTTAGGATCTGCATAGTAGCGTTGACCGTAGCGGTTCTGTTAATCTAATATATGCGCGGAATCTCCTACGCGGTATTAGGTTTGACTAGGAGCGGTGTTAATTTAGAGTTCGATATTTAGAGTCCCATGTGGTGGGTTTGTTTACATATCCGATGCGTCTCGTCGAACTGAACAATAGTGCCCTAACCTTACAACCGAATCTAACCTAACACAACCAAACCTAACCTAACTAGATTTAATGTAGGTTTGCGTTATTCATGGTGAGGTGAGGTTAGGTTAGGTCGCATGCGCATCGAAACATGCATTTTCAGGTAGGATGGGGGAATTAACATGGAAGGCTATAGCTTCCCTTCCAAAAATATTTTTGGCGATTATCTCGAAAACTACTGTTCTCTCCCAAATATCACTATTGTTCAGCTCGACGAGACGCATCGAATGGTTTACAAAATGTGCGGATGTCGTACCTAAACTGGAGAACAGCCATACATTTCTCCGAAAATTATCAATATGTTGTCGATGATCTAACAAGTCAGCACATTTACTTATTTTGAAGTTTTTAAGCAAGTTTCAAATTTCATTACAGTTTACAAGTACAGAACCAAGCACGCACTACCAAAATGGTTTAGTTACTGTTAGCGTCGCGTCGTCGTCAAAACAGATAAATAACCACTACTTAATAATTTAATTAATTACACTAAACACCTAATATTATTGTAAGACAATATCCCCTAATGTTTTAAGCAATGTATAGGTATCCATAATTCTCTTTTATTGTTTTCATATGTTTCTTTTTTACCTCTAATGCATGTTTTAAAATTGATATTCTCAACTGAATAAAATTTCACGCAAGCAGCGCCCTTCGAATGGTCGCGCCCCCCCCCGCGTCGCTGGGTCTGCCGGTGCGGTAGTCTGCTACTGAGTAGCGTTGAATAATACAATAAAAAAGCATATATATTAATATAATAAAATAACAACTTAAAATATTGTGTAAATATAAAAAACAATTATAGTGTATATGTACGTATATAGATATAAAATATTATAAAAACATTGTAGACGTAAAACATATTAAAAGAATAATTAAAGACAATATAAAAGTTAGGGTTTATCAAATATAGGTATAGAGTTTATATTTCAAACACTAAGCAATCGCAATACTTCAGGCATTCCAAAACTCCTCCAGGTTATAAAAGCAGTTATTAGTCAAGTATGATTTTAGTGCACATTTGAATTTTTTTATATTTTCAAATTTTTTTTTATCTGATTAAGAGGTTTATTAAAAATTTTAACTGAAGTAAACATGAACGATTTATAATATGTTGAAGTTTAAGCAGCATTAGGTAGCAAAAGATTGTTTTTGGTATTATAGTCATGAACATCCGTATTTTGTTTAAAAGTATTTTTATTATCTCGAGTTACGCTAAAAACAAACATCGCACTTTTGTAAATGAATAAATTAAAAATTGTCAAGATCTCTACTTTTGAAACTACATTACTTACATCCGCATATTTTGTAAACCATTCGATGCGTCTCGTCGAGCTGAACAATAGTTATATTTGGGAGAGAACAGTAGTTTTCGAGATAATCGCCAAAAATTTTTTTGGAATGGAAGCCATAGCCTTCCATGTTAATTCCCCCATCCTACCTGAAAATGCATGTTTCGATGCGCATGCGACCTAACCTAACCTCACCTCACCATGAATAACGCAAACCTAAATTAAACCTAGTTAGGTTAGGTTTGGTTGTGTTAGGTTAGATTCGGTTGTAAGGTTAGGGCACTATTGTTCAGTTCGACGAGACGCATCGGATATGGTATAACCTGTACGGAGGGCGGACCAGAGTTTAAAGTTCTACCAAAGGTATTAAGAGAGTTTATAGGGAAATAGTTAAAAGAATGGATTTAAGAATGGACAGTTTAATTGTTACTTGATAAAACTGTATTATTATTGTTTGGTATTGTAGCGGTATTATTTAAATGTTCCCATAGATTATGTAGAATGTTTTCTACAGGTGTTTCGATTTATTAGACATTTCTCAGGAGATACTCGTAAGTTTCTGAACAATCTCTAATAAACCGAAGCACGTGTAGAAACATTCTACATAATTTATCGAAACATTTAAATACAACAGTTTTTCTTAAAACTACTGTAATTGGTGTTAAATCTCATTAATCATATAAAACAAATTCGTTAAAGAATACATACAAGTAAAAAAAAGTAATGAATTATTATTAGTTATTGTATATTTTATTTTGCCCACGACTATGTTATAATATACTCATAGTTGTCTATGTTCAATTATAATTATCTACATTGTGCACTACCAGCGGTAAATAATGATTAATCACTACTAGTTAGTCACTGATTGGCTACCACTACCTACTGTTAGTACATGATTGGCTGCCAGGGGTGATTAATGATTAATCACTGCAAGACAGTCGGGGAGTAGTCTGTTAAATTCGATATGGTCAACATCGTTCACACATTTCTAAAAATATTTTTAAGTTCTTTAAAATTAATATTTTCTAGTCATGGACAAACTATAGTATTCTAATCGCATGTGCTCGTTGAATAATATACAATTAAAAAAGTTACCAACGTATAATTGTGTATATGAGGAGCGCAAACGTAAGTCTCGCAGGGGCGCGCAATATTACGTAGTACTGACGCTACTGTTACTAGAATAAATGTATATCTATCTATGTTGGTTTTGTATTTTGTTTCCTGTAAATAGAATTTTAATTTAGTTGCAAAATCAAACTTATTATTATTATTAATTAATAAATACAATTACAATTTTAAATTATTAGTTTGTTACATTTCCTTAAATAACCTAGTTTTGCACTACCAGTAGTTCCCATATTTGCCATATAAAATTGTAACCATATTTTATGCAAGATATGTAACAGGACAATCTTGGCATTAAAAACAAAATAAGCAAAATTGTAATTGCCTTTGAATTATAATCTTATGAATGATGATAATTTAATTAAATTGAATGACAAGTATATTAAATGCATTTTATATCGTTTAAAATATCACAGCTATTACTACTATGCAAAACAGACGAAAACCTGCTATTATAATCTTTAAAATAAGATTCAAATGTTGCGCCATAAGGTTGTATCAAATAGAGTTCATTTATAATAATATTAAATAATAAAAATAAGAGTTGGGACATGTACAATGCCGGATTTTAATTGGTTGGATCCAATGTCAAAGAGTACATGATCTTAATAGTCTGACACTTTGTTTTTTAGATTGTATAACAAAATTTACATTACTTTACATCCTAATACACATAAGTCTTTATAGTATTAAATTGTCTTAATAATAATAGGTATGTATTTTTTATTAGTAAATAAATATTAAAAGTATTATAATAATGTTGAATCAAAGAATTTATTGACATCAATCTTCATATTTTGTCAAGAAACAATTTGTCAAATCAAACAACTGAAAGTTGATAGGTGAAAATACTTTATGAGAAATCAAGTCGTTCTTGACATTGGATCCACATATCCTAACTCTTATCTTATATAACCTATTATTATTATATAGGAACTCTAGTATCAAAATGGCCACACCCATGTTTCCCATATCGCGCATACGGTATACTCATTCTAAATCTTTTATTGTCTATGATTCCATGCCTATTGCGTCTGATTGTTTCTGTTCGAAAAAATTAATGTATGAACTGAAGTATTACACTGTATACAGGATTTCCTTTACATGTAGTACGATCACTGTCTCGCATGAATTGGACCAACCAATAAATTTTGTTTTTAATTTGTGTTTGACATTTTATAGCCACGTTCGGTATTTCAAATCTTTTTACTCGACGAGCTCGGTTTTTATGGTATCCATTGTTGTAAGTAGATGTAACTATAACAATAGAGCTTTCAGAGTAAAAAGATTACAGTACCCAGCAAATACTTCATCTCGAATTAAAGTGATTTATTTGTTCAAGATTCAATTTATAATAATAATAATATCCTCCTACGGCCTTGCGTATAGTGAAATACTTTCCACGTTCAATATGAGTTCTTGTCGAATATTTAAGGTCAGCTGTATTTTCATAAATCTTCGAAATTGCAGACAGTTCAGATTGGTGTAGTATTCATACTTTCTCACGGATAATATATATTATGTAATTAGGAGATCAAGCGATACTTTAAATCCGAGAAGATGTATTATAACTCCGAGGCGCCAGCCGAGGCGTTATAACATCTTCGAGGATTTAAAAAAGCTTGATCTCCGTATTGCATGAGTTGTTTTATTTTATTTTGTGTTTCAATCCTAATTTCTCCCTTTTAAAATTCATCCCAATTTATTGCATAAAGAAGCAAGTTGCCTTGTCTCTGTCATCATACGCGTAACCAAGGAGATAAAAAGCAGCATACCACGTGTGGCTATATTGTAACATCAAATTATTTACGTTGCCAACAACAACGGAGGTCAAAAACGTCTTGAACTCCGGTGTCGTTGACAACGGAGATCAAGATATACTTTATATTACTAATTGTGGTATATATACAATTGTTTGAAATACGAAATGAAGTAAAATTATTTTTGTATACAAATTCTTGATAATTTTGCTAAATAATAAAATAATGGGCCTCGTTTTGGTCGGAAAACATGTACAGATCTAGTATAAAAATAATTTATTGGGCTACGACAATTGAAATAGTAGCATATTCCTTTGTATGCTATGTTATGAATAAAATCTTAACAGTTTGCAACTAAATAAATGTGTCTAGACGTTGGATTTTATAGCTTGGCACTTCCTGTAGAGCTGGTCTTTCGGACATATTTAATATGATTCGAATTTCGGTTATTTTTCTTGTTGGGTGTTAATGTCGGTCTTTGGTCGGTGTGCTAGTTTCGTTTTATAATTATAATTAATCGTCATATATCGAATCGTTTTGAATGTCCCGTATTACAGAATATGTTATTATAGAATTAATTCAGCGAAGAGAATTAATAATAAACCCAATTTGGTGAATTTTGTTGGTATAATATCTGTGAATTCGAATATTTCCGTTCTGTATAGTTATTTTATAAACAAATAATCCGACCTGCAAGGAAGTGATTTGTATTTCGGTGCCGCTTATTGAAAATAGAGCCTAGTGTTAGGTTCTCTCATTTAAACACTGTGTAGGTTTAAAGAATCAGTTAAACTCGATGCAATAGTGGATTTATGTAAATGAATGGATGTAAATTAATACTTTTTTCTAATTTCACGCCTACACTACGGGGGAACCAACAGCAAAGGTCATATGTCCCCCATCTAACATGCAACACAAATACACACATCCATAGTTGAGGTGGCGGAATTTTTCTATTAGAAAAATCCCGTCGCCCCAAGTGGGATTCAAACCCACGACCCTTGGAACACGAGTGATGCACTGACACCACTGGACCACCGCCGGCCCCAAATCAATACTTAATTGACGCATTGTGTTATCTACAAGGACTCGTCGCAAAAAGAAAATTTAAGCACCATTCAAGCTAGTTATATAACCGTTATTTTTATTATTAATAACGATTAATAATTGATTTACTAATAGTTTATTGCTAAAGTTAAATTTGAGTTCGTCGTTAAGATAATGATTGTTCAAAATTTCACAGTGGTTTCCCGCATCTTTAAGTTTCAGCTTCAATAAGTTTACAGATTGCTCTCACGTATGTTTTGGTTTGTTTTAAAATTGTTCAACTAAGATTGTCTTCGTTATTTTATCGGTATTTGTTAAATTTCAAAATGTTTTAAGATTAATTAGGTTCTTTGTGTATTTTTTTGTTGGAATCCTTGAATTTAACGTTAATTTTTGTAGTTAGAAACTTTTGCTGAATGTAAGAAGTGATAATTTTTATGTAATCCAGGCTCGTTTTGTATTTTTCTTATTTTTTTAATATACAGTCTTCAAACTTAATTATCGTTTATATAGTTCGGCTCAACAAACTGCTGATGTATCTGTCACAATCAAAATTTCCTAGTAGAGATTTTTTCTGATTAATTTAAAGCCAATTTTATTATCATCCAAACTGCGACTTCCTTTATTCAAATAATGCAACATCTATTCAGTTTGGTCGCACCCTCTACACCAGTAGCACACACATGTTGGAAAAATATTGTTTCCACATATTGGCCAAACATTTTAAATGACAGACACTGACGTATATTGGGCCCCAATCTTGAACCAATATAACATCAATATCATATAGTGGGCTGGAATATAAGCCCAATATAGGATCAATATAGAGGAAAACATATTTTTTAAACGTAGTATTTATATATTGGACCTTGTAGGAGCAATATTGGCTGCATACGTTGGGTGCCAGTCTTTAACCAATGTAATACCAATCTTGGTTGAATCTTCCTAATATTGGGCCTGGATATAATATGTTACCCATATAGTACTAGTATTGGGCCAATATCTTGTGCTACTGGGGATATCTTTTTCATTTGTTGCTAAATCTATTATATAATCAAAAGCCTTTGTAATTAACACCCACGACGCCTGAGTACTCTCGCTTTAATAAGATGTCTCTGCCGGGGCAAATAAGTCTAGTAACGTAAGTATTAATAATGAATTGTAAGGACTCTGGTTTATCACAACACTATATTTAACGGTGTCTCCTAAACAAACATTGTATTTGACTAATTGCCAATGCGTATTTCGGTAACGATGTTAACCGTTATGCCGAGAAAAAGGTAACATTGTTATCGAAATACGTATTGACAATTAGTCAAATACAATGTGATAACAGGTGACACAGTTATGTACAATAACATAAGTATTTATAGTGAAAGTTTATGTATTTTTGTTGAGCAAACTTTAAGTAAGTACGAAGATGTTCATATTCTAATTAGAGTAATTAACTATGCTATAGTAAATTGGAGCCCAGGTGGGGCATTTGTTTTTGAGTAAAAAGGGGAGTTACCTCATATTTAATGTTAATTATGTTAGTCTTGATGTTTATTACTCAATACTCAATCAATTTTAATATTTTCAAATATTACAAGATTTAGTTATTCGTATAGCACATATTATGCCAAAACTATTGGCATTTCATTAACTCGATTCCTTTTTCTTGCAAAGATGGGAAGATAGTTAAGAGAAAGAAGTTTCTGGTAACTTAGCAACGTGGGGAAGGAATACCCTTCAGAAAAGGAATAGAAGCAACTTGTAGAGTTTTTTGATAATAATGAAAAAGTATCCTATAAATTAATTATAAATCCCACTTAGCAAAGAACATTTTTCGTTCTGGAAAAGACTGGTGCTAATGATCGGAATAGCTAGCGCTTTTAATATAAAAAGTTTGCAATCTTTCATATGGCAATTCTCAAATACTTATCTTGATATAACAAACAGTTCCTAATGCGTTTTCTTGAGCATTACCATTAAAATAATTTAAAACTTGCATGTGCACGGAAAGTTTGCAAATAATTTTTGCAAGTATGTCAAAATGCATTTATATAAATTCTAATATAAACGTGCAACACTACACAAGACAAACAACCATTAACCTAGGCGTTAGTAGGTCATAAAGGACCTTCCGCTGGTGTAGTCCCTAGGGACTGATAAGAAAACCTGCCCGCAGCAGACGGCACTCGTAAGTAACGCAACATAGACTTGGTGTGCTGCGGATAATTGCGGCTAATTAAATCGGAGGAGACGCAATTAGTTGAAGACGCTAATGTGACACTATCTGTCACCGCTTCTGAATACAGTCAGCGTGACAGGATGAACGCCCTCGCTTGTAGAGCAGAATTGCGCTTCCTGCCTGGTAATATATCAATTACGAGGCGAAATATTAATATACAGCAAAATAATAAGATGTCAAGTCGTAATTAAGACATAAGTTAAATGCTTCCTGTAAAATCATACAAAGATGTTTATTTGTTAATAAATAGATTGCAAGATAGATCGCCGAATACAATATTCCTAAGGTAATCAGGAAAATATGGACGCTCATAAATTATGGCTTATAAGATTTATGTTTACGTTTAAAATTAGATCAAAACTTTTTGGCATACTTGGGGAACAGTTTTAATTAAGATTCGTCACATCAATGAGAAAACGGTGCCGTCTCACTACGAATTCACAAAGATATCTAACAATAAGCCGATTATCCATCCACTCCACGAGAAAGATCTAACTACCTAATAAAGTTTCAAGTTTTAAATCAAAACTTTCATTAGAGAAATTGGAACGTAACTGCGATATAAAGGTTCTGCAAATTGTTTGGCTTCCCGGCCGATGAAACCATCTGCTTTAAAAAGAAGAATCCCAAGTGGCTGCGCAGCTGCTTGATATTCATAATAAATTTTCTTTGTAAGAAAAGTAGTGCAAAAAACTAAATCCTGAATAACCCAGTTAACATTTATTAGTGTGCTATGTTTTCTGAATATCGATAAATAATTCTGAGTGGGCAACAGGAAATTTCATCCTTAAATTGGACGCAGTGCGGTAACATTATTACTATTAACTTCGTTTATTCAAGGATCTGCAAGGATATTGGATGCTTAAAAATATCTAAAAACTTTCAATGTGTGCTTACCATAAATTTACAATTTTTTTTCTAAATTTTTATCTCTATAATGCCGATCACCATTTATGATTGTTAATGCATTATTTACAAGTAATTATTTTAGGCGGTTTAACAACATAACATTTTTTATCGAGCAGCTTTTCAAATTTTCATTCAAATGATTGTCGTAAAATTTCAATACGTATTAAAACCCAAGACCATTTTGTTACCTTATAAATTATTTTGATGTAGCTATCATTTCTGAAGGAAGTTGCGTGAAATTGCAGTTTTATTATACCATGTGTCCCATTGAGACCGAAACATAAGGCTATAACAAGTAGAAACTAAATGTACTTTATATTATCTCCCTGGGTAAATTATGTCAACTTTTGCGGTCATAACGATAAAGAATCCACATTTTTTCTATCGGATATGTTTAACCTTTTTTTATTCTTTTTATGGACCATATCGTTTTATGTTTTATACATAAAATAATTCTCTCTTTGCGAGAAATTCTCTTAGACTAAACTACTTTAACCATGTTTCGTATAGGTATAAAGAAATTATGTAGTAAAAATAAAAAAATCCATTCTAAACTGTTGCAATTTAAAACTATATGACAAAGCTTTTCATCTAAATACATTTCGACATGTGTTCATTTATATAATATTCCCAGACCCTTGCGAAACAAATAATACATATAAACCTCACTGTTTCAGCACTTTTAATGTGCAAATTTAAATCTGAGAACACTCTTACAAAATTAATTTAAAGCATAATTTCCTCTTTGAAAAGTGTATGGCTTTATTTTATTTTTTTAATCTGAAATTATTGACATTCTCGAAAAATTCTTAAAATTACTCCAGTATGCGGGTTTTCAGTGAGTTAAAAACACGGATGGGCCCGCAAGGCCGCCAAAGCTTTGCACAAAACATTCCCAAATTTGCATATACAAGGATAACTGAATTTTCTGAATAATAATGTAAACAAAATAAATGTGATTCAAGTTATAATTTATTTTTAACGTAATCTTTTTGAACTTGACCGACACACTTGATCCAACGTTGCTCCAGCTTTTCGATTTCTTCCCGGAAGTGACTTTCTTCAAGATCGTTAAAATAACCATTTACGGACTCAACTACCCCTTTATTTGGCCAAAATCTCTTTCTAGCCAGAAATATTCTGAGTGCAAGGTTGAATTGAAATCAGGCAAATAAGGTGGATGCGGAATCATTTCAAATGCCAATTCTGACAACTTTTGCGCTTGAATAGGTGCGATGTCGTTGTGGAACAACACTTTTTCATGGTTATTCCGGATTCATTTTCCTGAATTTTTGATTTCAACTTGTCAAAAAGTGCTGTGTAGTATTGACCATTAACCGTTTTTCCTCTATCAAGATAATCAATCAGGAAAATTTCTTAAAAGAACTACCTAGCTAAACCAATTCGATTCAATTTTAACTTTTTTACTACTGAAGATATTTTTTTGGTTAAAAGCTAAAGTTTTTTTACTGATAATACAAAAAAAATTAATACACCCTAAGATATATATTACGAAATTGCTCAATAGGAGATTCTGATTTTTCTAATTTTTTCCGACACTCTTAGACATTATACTCAATACATTTACATTAGTGGAGTAAACCATCACGTATTTCTAAGTATCTCATATACGAGGAATGTATCAAATTTAAAGAAACAAGTTTAAAAATGTTCTTTAGAAATTAGAATCTAAATATTCTGAAAATAATATGGATATTCAAAGATTTTTCTACTTTAGCAGGAGTAATAACCGCCTAATAAATAACTTTTCTTGCAAATTTCAATGCAAATCTAAATTGATTTAGTTTGTCACTGAGTTTTGTTGTATAATCAGTTGTACTGTATCTAAAAGTTTTATAAAAAAATATTTAAACATCTAGTGCAGGTATTGAAGAAAATATAGCAGCTTGGAATTCTGCTTAAAGTAAAATATTGTAATCAATATTAAGGTGTTTGGAATTTCCCGTAGACATTCAAAAGACAGGTTAAAATGTAAAATAATTCTCGACTATTATATTATACACTTTGTAATCAGGTAAAAAAGGCAAAAAATCTTTTTGTCTTTTAAATTTTGGATTTTATTAGAAATTTTGTTATTATAATTGGTTATTAGTAATTACAAAAGCAAAAAGAGTTTTGTTTTTGGAAAAAATTATTTTGTTTTGGGTAGAAAGTATAAATAGGACGATTTCCTAGAACAAACCAGTAGCTATAATCGATCAAAGGCATAGGACTTGTTTTTTGGCTACTCAAAAGTTAATATTGTAAGGTTAAATTTGCATTTAATGTGTGGTTAGAAATATAACTTCAAAAAATAATAACAAGTGAGGTATGATAAAAGCCAATAATAAATAGATTTGTAAAGTGTTTATAAAAATATACGATTATTAAAGCTTAGACTGGTTATTGCAACGAAGATTTTAGTAACAAGAACAAATTGAAATTATTTGAATGCATACAAGAAATCACTTTGATTGATAAATTTTGACTGGATCGATATTTAATGCAGTTGTCAAAAATTTGGACAAGGATATTTGGATTAGAGACGGGAATTTTTTTTCAGTTTGTCAAGCAACTTGAAATGGAAATGGGATTCTTTTAGCGCCAATTCTAAAGTAAATTTTTAAGTAACAAGGTAGATTTAATTAATTTCGATATCATTAATTATTAATAAAAAGAAATTTTAATTTAAAATTTAGAATGACAAAATTTAAGAAGCTTCAAATTGATGAAAATTGAAAAGCTTATTATTAATATAAATATTTTTTTAATTTTTGTTTGTCGTAGATCAATAAGTTAACTGATTAATTATTTTTAAATTATATTTCTTTGTTTTAAGAAAAGTAAAGAAAGCAGACAGTGCAGTTATTACTTTGGTTATTATTATAGGTATAGGATTTCTATGCATTTGCATGTTTTTTCTGCTTATAGCAAACATATGCAGAGTTATATTTCTATATGTTTAAGCCACATATGAATCACATATGTCAATTTGAAAGAGCATATAAATGCATATTTAGGTGTTTTTTATAAATGCATGCATATTTTAGCATTTTTGAACGAGTGTGCATATTTTTCCACTTTTTGAGCGTTTTACATGCCTTAATTATGAAATTTCTAATATTTTTTAAATAATTTTAGCATTTTAGACAACCAACCAAGGGCGGCTTAGTTGAGTCTAGGGCAAACCCATAATTTAAGCTTATTGTTAAATACTAGGATTTAAAATATTTTACTGCCTTAACCATCTGTGTACTTGTTAATATTTTCTAAGAAAGAAAAAGTTTCAACTAAAATTTAAATACTTACATCCTGCGGTATTGTGATAAATAGGTATTAGGAAATTCCAAAGACCCTTTGACAACTTCCTGTTCATAGAAAAATTTGCCTGTACTTTTGTTTACTAATCTTGTAATCTTTCAATTAAGACAGTTCAGAAATTGCAAACTGCATTTCAGTTTGAAATTTTAGAGTGTAAAGATGGGTAAAGAAAAACGGTCTGTGTCTGTTACACTTCGAAGTTATGTTAAGGAATTCCGTGTCCTTACAACTGACGATAAGGTGTTGTATTGTACAGTGTGCCACGATAAAGTGACTGCAACAAAACGCTTTCAAGTTACACAACATCTGAACACGGTTCGACATCAAAAGTGTGTTGCCCTGAAATCAAAAAAACAAACACTGTTACCGGGGTACCTTAATAATTCGCGCGGTAAGTCCAGCAAATCGATCGAATTTAATAAAAAACTATGTAGTGCATTAATGGCTGCAGATATCCCGTTAAGTAAAATTAATCACTCAGCATTTCGTAATTTTCTTGAAGAAATTTCAAAAATGCCAATACCCGACGAGTCTACACTCAGGAAAAATTATTTACCTCGTTTATACGAAGAGACCATAAAATCAATTAGAAAACATGTAGCGAATAACTACATATGGGTTTCCATTGACGAATCTACTGACACTACTGGAAGGTGCGTAGAAACTTCATTTCCTTCGTTTTGTTAGTAAAATTTAATTAATTAAAGACAGCAGAGCAATTTACGGATGTTTTATTTTCTATTTTGTTAGTTACATATTTAATCACAACAATATTTTTGCTTGATTAAAATATAATTTTTTAAATAACTGTTTTGCGCTAATTGTTTGTAACCGACTAATTATGTAGTTCGATAAAATAAAAATCAAATTTTTGTTTTCATATACGTGGCTAACGTTATAATTGGCGTTTTAAATTCGGAGAACAATCCCAAATCCTATCTATTAGCAATGGACGTTTTCAAGAGCACCAATCATTGTTCTGTGGCAAAATTGTTTAATAATTCGATGGCTATTTTGTGGCCGGACGGCATACAGTACAACAAACTTCTCCTGTTCGTCACCGACGCGGCACCGTACATGATCAAGGCTGGAGCAGGCTTACAAGTTCTGTACGAAAAAATGATCCACTTAACTTGTCTTGCCCATGCAATGCATAGAGTTGCGGAAAAAGTGCGGGAAATATCCTAACGTAAACTCTATAATTTCAGATGTAAAAAAATTGTAAAGCTCCATATCGCATACAAATATTTAGGGAAACGGCTCAAGAAGTGCCTTTCCCACCTGAGCCTGTAGTAACAAAGTGGGGTACTTGGCTTTCTGCAGCAGAATATTATGCAACTTATTTCGATATTATTAAATCATTTGTAACTAAACTTAATAAACACGATGCACTATGCATACAAAGCGCACAGGATGCTTTTAATACTAAATATATTTAGGTGAGGGCAGAATTATTGTTTGTTTTGACAAATTTTGTGCGTTTAGCTAAAGTAATTCAGAAATTAGAAAGTCAGGGAAATGCATTAGATGAATCTCTTGAGCATGTAAAACTGTTAGGTGTTTCTTTGAATAAAGTAAAAGGGCCAAAGGGTTTGACTATAAAACAAAAATTTAAATCAGTTATAGACAAAAATCCTGGTTTTCACTTAATTAAAAGCATAAACGATGCATTATCTGGCCAAGACATTTTAGACGAGCTAAAACATTATTCGATTGTAGAATTAAACAATTTTAAGTATGCCCCAATTACGTCTTGCGATGTGGAACGGAGATTCTCAAAACATAAAACAATATTTAAGGATAATAGGCATATGTTTACTTTTGAAAATTTAAAAATGTAGGTCATTGTGAACTGTAACGCTCTATGTTTAGAAAATATAATTAATTAAATTATTGCATAGGATGTCTAATTAAAATAATTTCTGTAAATAAAATGTAAATAACGCTAAACAGGTGTTTTTTAATAATGAAAGTGCATATATTTATTAAAAATTTCTAATAAACGCATATTTCATGATTTTCAAGTGCATATTTCATGTTTTTATAGTGCATGAGTGCATGCATATTTCAGCATTTTTAAGTGCATACAAATCCTATTAATTATATTATCATTCATTTTTAATAAATTTCATTAGAATCAATCTTTCTGAGTTTTTTTAGATACAATTGGTATTCGTTTTCATTTCTTTATCTGTGCATTTAAGATTTAATAAATGAAACATTGTGTTCTTTATTTTGCTTACGTTTTTTATGTGTATTTTATTTTGTTAAGGCGATAGGACATGTTATCGCACATTAAATGATCATTATAAGGCGCGTACTGCGTCGCGACTACTCCTACTGACGTCCATATACGAAACACTAATAAGGAAATAGGATCATCATATTCTATGTGTTGTTGATAATGTAATCAATAAAATCCAGTAATTTATATAAGTTATTTATTCAAAGTTAAATACAACCACACATAATAAATTCAATTCTTTTTTCTTTCTTTTGTTTATTATCCAGCGTTGCCAACTTTAATATACAACACCTTCCCATCTAAGACATTTTTAACAGTATTTAAATACATATTTTATAAAACATAATATTTATAATTATAATCAACTTAATTAACTTACATAATAATCATTTAACTAATGGCATTGTATTCTTTCTAGTGCTTCTTTTTGGTGTTTTATCTATAACTGTATTTTTGAATTTTATTTTATTATCAATAACTACATTGGAATTTTTTAAATGAAAAAAATTTCGTCTGTATAAATGATTATTTTTACTGTCTTTAATTATGTACGATCTAGGGATATCTTTTACGACTTCTCCCTTATACCATGTATTGTTCTTTCTGTATACAATATTATCTTTTTTTTGAAAATTTACAAATCTATGTGCTTTTCTGACATAATTTCTTTTCATAATTTTATTTTTCTCCATTAATTTGTTTTTAATATTTTGATTTGTAACTGGAATTAAAAAATTATCTTTTACAGGTATTTTCGTTTTTAATCTTCTGCTCATTAGCATTTGAGCTGTTGATAAACCAATACCTATAAATGGGGTATTTCTATATTCCAATAAAGGTATATAATATTCTGTATTTGTTTCATTACATTTCTTTAAAATCTTTTTTGCAATTTTCACTCCTATTTCTGCCCTATCATTTGATTTAGGGTAATTTGGTGAAGTGATGATTATATTAAAATTATATTTATTAGCAAATTGTTTCATTTCGTAAGATGAAGATGGTACATTATCTGCAATTAAAGTATCTGGAATTCCGGAATACTTTTTTAAAAGCTAAAACTATTTTAGAACTTCTTTTGTCCATAATTGAGCAAATCTCAATCCATTTTGAGAAATAATCACTTATTATTAAATAAGACTCCCCTCCAAATTCTGCTATGTCCGCGGCAATTTTTTCAAAGGGCACAGCTGGAATTTTATGTTGAATTAAAGGTTCAATTCTGTTTCTGTCACTAAATTTTTCACATATTTCACAATTTTTTACTGTTTTTGGATTTCCGCATTTAATAACGGCCAATATACTAAGCTTCTAGCTCGGTCTTTGGTTTTTTGTATTCCTATATGTCCTTCATGTAATAGGCTCAATATATATCTTCTTAAATTTGTTGGTACAATGATTCTATTATCTAAAAATAATAAATCATCTTCTAGGTAACTATCATTTTTATTTCTGTAGTATTCTTTTAAATTATACTTTTCTCATAGAATTTGGTCATCCAGATAAACAATATGATTTTATTTTTGATAATGTTTTATCTGATTTGGTTTCAGTTTTAAATTCTTTTAGTCTCTCTTCGCTTATGTTGACCGAATGTACTACTTCTTTAAGTGATTTTTCATCTTTATAGTCTAATTTTATAGCTCCTTGTGATCTAGATAAAAGATCAGAAATATGCATATATTTCCCAGGCTTATAAATTAAATTCATATCATATATAGTCAACTTTAAACGCATTCTTAATAGTCTACATGCACTAATCTTAGATAAATCTTTTTTAAATAAGGCTATTAAAGGCTGATGATCTGTTTCCATTGTGAACTTTCTTCCGTAAATATAATTATGGAATTTTCTACATGTTTATGTAATAGATAATAATTCCTTTTCACATTGAGCATACCTTTTCTCGCATTCTGTAAGGCATCTCGAGACACATGCTATAGGTTTCCCATCTCGCATAAGACAACCACCTATCCCGTTTTGCGAACTGTCAGCCTGTAAGGTAATACATTTATTTTCATCAAATATACCTAACGTAGGCCTAACACAGTGTTTCCTTAATTTTTTCTAATTCTTTTGTATGACTGTACTGTTTATCGTTTTTTAGTAAATCTCTTAATGTACTCGTAGCTTCTGCCATATTTGGAAAATAATTTATTACATCAAGGATACTTTGCAGTTTCTTTTTATGTGTAGGCTCATTTAAATTTTTTATAGCTTCAATTCTATCTGGATCTACTTCAATTCCTTAACTTGAAAATACATAGCCCATATATTTTACCTTGCCTACCTTGTATTGTAATTTTTCTTTATTAAATTTTGCATTAACCTGACGAGCTCTATTAATTAACATTTTCACTACTTTATCATGTTCATCCTCATTATCTGTAGCAATTAAAATATCATCTATATAAATACATATATTAGGAATATCACCAAAATTCTTTTCATTAATTTTCGGAAATAGTTGTGCAGCAACTTTTAATCCAGATGGTAATCTTTTAAATCTATAGACACCCGATGGAGAATTAAAAGAACATACAAGAACTGAATATGCCAAAATGATTCTTTCAAATCAAATACTGAAAATACCTTTTTACCATTTAGATTCTGAGAGATAGATTCTAGAATAGGTAAGGGATGATTTTCATCTAACAAATTGAAGTTTAGTTCCTTTCGATCTAAGCATATTCTTAATTTATTATTTGGTTTCTCGACTACTACTAAATTATGTATCCATTCTACAGGATTATCTTCTTTAACAATGATATCGTTTTTAACCAACCCTTTAATTGTTAATTTTAATTTATCCCTAACCTTATTAAGAAATCTACGTGCAACTTTAATAACAGGTTGTGCCCTATCTTTGAGAAATAATTTAGTTTTTTCTTTAAATTTTCCTATACCTGTGAAAATATCTTCATTATTATTTATAAAATTTTCTTTCTCTAATTCAATAATATTTATACATTTAACAAAGTTTAGTAATTCACAAGTTCTTAATCTTAAAATAGGTTTAACATTTTTATCAATTAACACAAATTCTTGTAACAAGCTTTCATTATTAGCTTCACAAATTAGATTTATTTTACCTACTGTGTCAATTTTGAAACCACCATATGCTTCTAATTTAACTTTATTTTGCTTTATTTGTACTTCCTTATCAACTTTAAGTTTATTAAATTTATCAATTGGAAGTATGTTGACTTCAGACTCAGTATCAATCTTAAAAGTAACAGGTACATTTTCAATTAAGACATTTTCATACCAACCATTTTCTATTACATTACAACTATCTACCTGAACATTATTTATTTCATAATTTTCATCTAATTCACTAATTTGGTTTACATTTTTATTATTTGTTTTATTTTGACATTTCTTACTAAGATGGTTCATTCGATGACACCTCATACATTGCTTACCATATGCCGGACAAGAATTAATAGCATGGTTATACCCACATCGTGTACAATTCTTGATTTGTACTGCTTCATATTTTTCTTTATTTCTGTTGAATTGGACTTGTTTAACGGGACCATTGAATTTCTTCATAAACGAATTATTACCTGGCTTCGATTGAAGACCACTTTTCATCTTGATTACATCCACTTGTACATTCTCTTTGATATTACTTTGAACTCTACTTGCTTGCTCCTTTGTAATTTCAGTTGTTCTACACATCTCAACAGCTTTTTGATAGGTTAAATCTTCAGTACTAAGTAGTTTTTCTTGCAATGTTTTATCAGATATATTTAGAACAATTTGGTCTCTTAGAATTGATTCTTCTTCGCTGCCATTCACAGTGTTTAATTTGTTTTTGAATGTCCTTCAAAAAATTATCAAAAAGTTCACCATCCTTTTGTTTCCTTTGCATAAATACAAATCTTTCATAAACAATATTTTTCCGAAGATTACAATATTCTTCAAATTTACCGAACACTGTTTCTAATGTTAATGTTGTTTCCTCTATTATTTTGAAGTTATTATATATATCTAAACCTTCGTCGCCAATTATATTTAATAAAATATTTATTTTCGTTTCTTCATTAAATTCTGTGTAATTCGATGCTTTCATATATATGTCAAAACGTTTAAATTTTCTCCAATTCTCACTTAAATTACTTCCTGAAAGATCTAAGGAATGCGGCACTTTTAAATTATCTATTGTGTTAAATTCATTTTTAATTAATATGTTTTCATTTGTAATTTGTGATGCACTAGGCTCGTTTATCACCTTCAACTCAGTGGAACTTGTATTTTTACCTTTTTTGTTCATCATTTTTCTTCAATTAATTTAATTATTTTATTTCTTTAACTTTAATTACATACAAACTTATTGAAAAATTCTTGAATATTTCAAATTCTAACTCATTCGTATTATTTTTATTTCTTGACATTAAAACTTCCTTCTCTTATAATTTTTTAGGTTATGTCGGTATGTTGATCTCAATTCACTTTTACAAATTATTTTTCTTTATTTCTCTTTGTATCTATTAATTCGACTGCGCCATATTGCATGTGTTGTTGATAATGTAATCAATAAAAACCAGAGTAACGTATGTTATAATCACACTATAGATAAGATCATGTTACATGAGAATTGTTTAGGATATCAAATTACATTTTCCTGATAAGTCTACGTTATCTCTATGAAAACTTCTTTAGCATTAAGTCTCTCATGACTATAAGAACTGTGTAGGCAGATAAGATTGTAACACTGTATAAATACCTCTGTTTTAATCTTAAGTCTTCAGTCTTTATAAATCTTTATTCAACTCACAAGTGTCTTCAACATGTGTTTATCCAGAGTGAGTATTAAACTAGGTGTGGACTTTAAAATTGTCTTGCTAGTAAAATATAAAAGCTCATTCGAGTTTTAATTAATTGTTTTGTTTAATGTCATTTAAATGTGAATTCTAAAATTGTTCTGTTAAGTGTGTTAATTCAAATCTAATTATTTAAACTCGTTTTAAACTCATTTAAATAATTACTGACATAGTAATATTATAACATTTATATTGTAAACGTAAAAAAGAAATAACGTTTTCTCTTTATTAAAAATAATAAATTATATTCTACGACTCCAACCGAAATAAATAAATTTGTTTTATTATATTAAATAGATAAAAGTTTATAAAAAAACCTTAGGCCACAGAATATAATAAAACTCCAGTAATTTATATAACTTATTTATTCAAAGTTAAATACAACCACACATAATAAATTCAATTCTTTTTTCTTTCTTTTGTTTATTATCCAGCGTTGCCAACTTTACTTTAATATAGGCTGAGTTATTTGTATTTTTATAAAACTGCAAATGTAGCAAAAAAATGTTTACTAGAAAAAAAAAAACTAAATCAATTTGATAGTTAAAGAGTTATAGAATGAGTGAAACATGTTAAACTGAACAAATTTGTAACATTTGTGTAAATAAATGGCATAGAAAACAAAACTTTGTTACTTTATGTATTAAAACATTCAATTTCTAGATTAACTACATTTAATTGAACCGAATGAAGTATTGCCACCTAATCTATAAACACATACGCAACTGCCCAAATTTCTGTTCTTTTGGTTTAATTAAATAACAATGACGAAATTAAAGTAAAAACCCGCATTGCCCTTCTCAGTTTTTCTCAGTTATTAGGCTAATACACTATCTTTGACGTATAGTGTCGAATCCTAAATGTGCATTTGACGTGTGGTTAAGATTTACAATCGCCCATATAAGATACAATTACTAACTTCGCTCATTTCTCATATTAACGTAGTTGGACAACTAATTCAGTTTTTCGTATTTATTTCGTGGCCTGTGTGCGGGTTTCGGACGCTATCGGCTGCTGGTTGCAGTCGAGTGCCCTTCTCTGTTCGATTAGGTAACGCATGGTAGGATAAATAAAGAGAAATTGATTCTCTGCTGAAGAAATGAAGAAATGAAATGACGAAATGTACGTCAAAATGGATAGCAGTAGCTTACCAGGGCCTCAGTTTTACAATGTAATTATACGAAAAGGTGTACATGATAATGTAAAAACAATTAAAATAGATTCGGTAAGAAAATCCTTTTATGGCATACGTTCTTAAGGTCTTAAAAGTTCAACATTTTTTACTGGTACTATTGGAGTCGATGTCTCCAGAAAATAATGCACACAATAACGTTTATTACCCCTATTTAATATCGTATACACGTTTCCCTGTTATGTTAGGCAGATTTTGCATGTGCTCACTATTCTGGAACTTTTGAATTCGATATACGATCCTGGAACTTTTGAATTCTAAAAATCTCAATTTTGCTGAAAAACAGCACCTCTACCAAACTGTTCTAAGCTTCATCCCATAGAGCGCTATTGGGCTATTATAAAAAGAAATTTGAGAAATGGTGGCCGAGCACATAAACAATCAAATAATTCAAACAAATCTGGGGTTCACCTAGCCGAAAGATTTCAGCGAACGGTGTGCAAAGGCTTGTATGCAAAAGCTGGTATTCAAGCAAAAGTTCGAACCTTCTATCATTGATTACCTATATGTATTATTTTGTATATAAGTAATAGACGTCGATATAAGTTATTTTGTAATTTCAAAATAAAATAAGTGAAATTTGGTGAAAAATTTAAAATTTGTATCAATAATTTATTGTCCATTTAATAAAATGAGCAGTCCTTAAAACAATTTATTTGTGCAGAAACTATAGTCTCTTTTTATAGAAAAATTGGTTTGTTATCTTGTAAGTTCGACTATTTCTTCGTCTTAAGAAAGCACATATGTAAGATGGACGTGCACCGTATCTAATCGGAAATTTCCAAATAACGTACTTCCGACACTACTACAGTATGGATAATTAACAGGAGATCTCTGTACTTCGCACCTTTTTTACGCAAGTTTATGAATATGGTTAGTAGATATGCTATATGGGTTCTAATACGAAATCGTATGTGTTTTCTTATGAACGTTCATGTTGCATTTCAAGATCATTCGCCGGCGATTTATCGTTTATCGATCATTCATCGATGAGCGATATCGTTTTGTTTACAGTTTTATCGTTTATAAACAAAACTGTAAAAACGATATCGTTTATCGATGAACGATCGATAAACGATAAACTAAACAATATGGTTTTTGATAAACTATAAACGCCGGGGGATGACCTTGAAATGTGAAACAAACGTTCATAAGAAATACATGCGATTTTGTGCTAGAACTCACATAGCATATCTACTACGATCCTGTAGAGGTTAATGAAAAGTAAGAGAAAAGTAGGAAAAGGGTGTTGAAAAGAAAAGGCTGTTTTAGTATATAAACATCAAGCTAAAGTTAGTAAAGGCAAGTGATATTTATATAAAATTAACATCAAATAATATAGTTAATTATTTGTTAAAAAATATTTTATATAGTTGATAATTAGGTCAAATTAGAAGAATTACCTTTTAAATATAAAACATTTTTATTTTACTTCAATATTGAGCATTCGTGTATTGATTATTATATCATTATTGTTTATTTATTGGAATTTTATGGTAAGATTACTGTATCTTATGTATGAAATCGGAGTTCGTCCCCCCCAAGTGAAAATAATTCCGATGTCCCTGAAGGTATACACTCGTAATAGTCGTAATCAGGGAAATGTGGACTATTGATGGCAATTCACAGCTGCAACAACTATAATCATTTTTTGTTAGCAACTTTTTTAATTCTTACGTATCCAGAAATAAATAGAAGCACTTAATTAAAAGTTTCACATGCTTATTACATATGACAATTATTTTATATATGACAACTGACAATTGACATCCAAAGTTTCGAAAAGGCTTCCTACAACTGACCATACAGAACATTTAATAGTTCTCATAGTATTCATGATTGACTAACTGCATATAAATCATAACACTATTTGTTGATTAGTGGATTTATTTATTTATGTAGTTTATCAAAACAATTTTAACGGTATTTAAATATTAATCTATGCAATTGTAATATACTTTATTTAATTTTACACATAAGAGAAAGGTGAATTTAGACTCTTTCATAAAAAGCAAACACCAAGAAATGTACATCACATTAACTATTAACATAAAGGCTATTCCCATTGGTTTATAAAATATGAACATGTCAACAGTCGTGACATCAAGTTCAGCGCCGTATTTATTTGTGGGCAACATCTGGCAACATCGTCATAATCGCGATTTTGTATGAAAACTGGAAGAGAGCCATGCACACATTTCAATCAGCTTTGTACATTTGCTACTTTCTGCATAACAAAATAGCACCTGAAACCAGAATAAATTTATAAAAGCTATGTATATGATTAAAGGAATATACAAGTCGACACTGATTACATTTCGCTCTGACCAATTCACACGCAAATGACAGCGCTAAAAGAAAATTAAAGAGAAATTACGCTCTTTATTTCCGCACTCTAATCCTTATAGAATCATCTACATAATAATCGCATAAATTTAATGATTCCAATCCACGTTTTAATATCTCAATTACAAACACAATTGTGCTCATTTTAGTATGGTTTGTAGCCATGATCGATATAACCAATTAACATTGTGTGTGTCTATCCATTGTTAATGACATTACATCGAGCAGCTTTGTAGCCTAAAATGTACTGCGATGATAATCCCAGTAAAATATTTGACGATTGGAAAAATGATTTGTTAAGGCCACTATGAATTCGTTTCGGTAGAAAGGATGACCCCATTACTTCAACGAATATTCATGAGACAAAGAATTTACGTGTAAAAATTCCCCCGTTTTAAATATTAACTGCAGCCCGGTATCAAAGGTTTTTTTAGACCTTTTTATGCTTGACATTTCATTCGTTTTAAAAGCGCGAATTACACAGAGTGTCATTGAAAATATAAAAGAAATTTCAATTCGTTCGTGAAAAAAATGTTTCTTTTCTGATACGGGCAATAGAGAAAACAAAGGGGAATTTTAAACTGGAAAAAAAACTTTTGTTCTGATTAGATTCTGTTATAGAGATTAGGATTTGTGTTTGTTAAAAATGCTATGCTGGAGATCTAATTAACTGGAACTGGTATTGATGTCCAGTAATTGAGTAGTTCATTTCATGAATGTATTTAGCATAATTGATTATTACCTGAACTACACAAGTCATGCAATAAGTACTAATATCAGTATAAAGCTTATATCAGAAAGCATGATATACAACAATGATTATTCAGTCAAAATTTGTGTAATAGCTACCTTTCATCAGTTCTTTGAGCAGGGTTATTTATTATATTTTGTCCTCTTATATCTCTTTATTTGTCTTTTATTATTTAAGACAAGTTGTAACTACTACATTTTGATCAAAAAATAAATATAAACAATAGTTCCACGCATGGGTGCCAATTTGTAGCATATAATTTTAACATTACTTTTAAATAAACAAAGGTCCCACAATGGACCGACAATATGTAGCAAACAAAACTACTCTTTTATTTTGAAATTTGGGTTATTAAATTTGAAATTATGGAAATTCAAATTTAATAACCCTAAAATTTTACAAAAAGAAAGAAACTTAAAAAAAAGATTAATTCATGAAATGATTAAAATAAAAAAAATCCAAATTACAAAACTGACATTGAAAACCTAAACATAATTTACAATCATTTATTTAAAAAAAAATAATAATAATTTTTTGTTTTTTATTTATTTTTACACGAATAACCCCGCATCAACTACTGAGAGTTATTAACAGGGGGAGAAACATACACATATAATATATAATTTAAATATGATAATATAGTAGGGTTTACAACTTTGAGTATAAATCTGTGTCCTTAAGAAATTTTATAACGTTGTTTATATTTGAGGTAAGTATGTTTTTAATGTTTTCATTCAGGTTGTTGGTTTTTCTTTCTTCACTGTACTGTTTGCAATCAGTTAAAATGTGTTTGATGGTTATTTCTGTATTGCATTGAGTGCATATAGGAGGAGGTATTCCCAAAAAAAGATATTGATGTGTCAAAAGTGTGTGTCCTACCCAAAGTCTATTAATGATGACTTGGTCTCGTCTTTTCGAAGGTAGAGGTAGATAGTTGTTTACTTGTGGTTTAATTTTTTTTAATTTGGAAGAAGTTTCGTCCCATCTTTGTTGCCAGAGGCTTGTTATATGCTTTGTAATAAGTATTTTGTGGTCTTTTGGTGGGAATTTTGTGATTAACGGTAGGGTGTTGTCAGATGTAGCTTCAGATGCTAAGCTGTCAACACTCTCATTACCCAGAATACCGATATGGGAAGGTACCCATAGAAATGAGAGCTGTTTATTCCGGAGTTGCATGTAGTAAAATTCTTCTTTAATTTGTTTAAGGATTTCATGCGTTGGGTATAATTGTTTCAAACCTATGAGTGCACTTAGAGAATCGCTTATGATGAGAAAGTTCTTTCCATTGTATTCTTTACACATTTTCAATGCCTCCAATATGGCTGTTGTTTCTCCCGTAAATATGCTGCAGTGAGTTGGAATGCGAATAGCAAATTTATTGTCGTTCATAATATAGCCTGCTGCGTGTCCTGTATCAGTTTTGGATGCATCGGTAAATATATGATAAAAGTTGGAGTAACTGGATACTGTGTCTTTATAGGTGTTGTGAATAATTTGTCGATGTGTGGATGTTTTAGGATAGGAGGTCAAAGAAGTGTTTATTGAAGGAATTTTTATTATCCATGGAGGAATATTTGAGTTGAAGGAGAGTGACAAGTTGAATTGTTCAACATTGAAATCCAGTCTTCTAATTCTTTCTCCGAAAGGAACACTCTTTAAAGGTTTATCGTTGTAGAGGTTTTGTGGAATGTTCTTTTTGAAGATGGAGGCAAAAACAATATTGTTGGGGTTGGCTGAAATGCGTGCAGCATAGTTTAAAGCTAATAGTTGGCGGCGGAGGTGTAGTGGAGGTTCGTTTGAAGCTGCTAGTATGCTGTTTACAGGACTTAGTGCCGAACTTTGGATTACATTTAGCTTTTTTAATAATGTCTTGTTAGCTGTTTCATAACAAATAGCGCCATAGTCCAATTTACTTCTTATTAAAGATCGGTATATGTTTAATAAGTTAGATGTATTTGCGCCCCATGTGTAATTGGATAATATTTTTAAAAGATTAATTCTTTGCTGGCAAGACTTTTGTAAATTATTTATATGAGAACGCCACTTTAAAGTTCGATCGAATGTTAGTCCAAGGAAGTTTATTTCATTTACTTGAAGCAAAGAGGAGCCGTTAAGTATAAGATTTATTGGAGGTGACGGGTTTATTTTGCTAAATATAATGTAACGGGTTTTTTCATTCGAAAATACTAGACCTGTTTGCAGAGACCAATTTTCTAGTTCTTGTAGGAATGATTGTAGGATTTGACTGGCTAAGTTGATATTCTTGCTTTTGATATACACTACCAGGTCATCCGCATATAGGTTGGCTCTCACTGGACGTTTAATGATTTCCATAACACCATTTATTATAATTAAAAATAGAATTGGACTTAATATTGATCCTTGTGGTATTCCATTTTGCAATAACCGAGTAGTAGAAGTATATCCATTAGTTCTGACTTCTATTTTTCTGTTATTAAGGAAGTTTTTTATGAACGCTAGCATATGGCCTTGTATATTCCAATCTTGTAGTGTTTTTAGAATGTAATGTTTCCATGTTGTATCAAACGCTTTATTGATGTCAAAAAATATTGCTATCAATTTTTGGTCATTCAGGAATGCGTCATGAATTTCTGATTCAAGTGTTATCAGATTGTCTATAATTGATCTGTCTTTTTTAAATCCATTTTAATATGAAGATAGCAATGTTTTATTTTCGATGTACCATGTAAGTGTGTGATTTAAAATTTTTTCTAATAATTTGCACATGGAGCATGTGAGGGAAATAGGGCAATAAGAAATGGGGTTATCTTTTGATTTGTTTGGTTTGAGAAACGGGATAATAGTTGCTTTAGACCAGATGTCAGGAAAATAGCTGTTTAGGAAGATATTGTTATAAATATCAAGTAAAATAAGTTTTGCTTGAAAAGGAAGTTTTTTCAAAAAGATTGCAGGGATGTCATCTGGCCCTGGGGATGTATTTTTTAAGGAAGAGAGACAATAATCTAGTTCTTGTAACGTTAGTGGAGTGTTTAGATGGCAATTTGAGTTAGAGATTGAAATATTAGAAGCTTCAACGATTTTTTTATATTCTAGAAAAACTGGATTTAGGTTGTCATTACTTGAATTATGTTGATATACATCAACAAAAATTTCAGGAATTTCTTGCATGTTTGATATAATTTGGTTGTTATATGTTAGTGTGTTTATTGAATTGACTGTATGTGTACCTTTAATTTTTCGAATTTTATTCCAAACTGTTTCTATGGGGGTGGATGGATTAATAGAAGAAATGTAATTAGACCAAGTTTCTTTACGACTTTTTTTAATAAGAAAACGAGTTTTCGCTCTCGAGTCTTTTGAATTCAAGAAGATTTTGTTCTGTTTTATTTCTTTTAAGTCTGTTGAACGCGTGCTTGCTATGTTTCATTGCTGCTTCTATTTCTTTATTCCACCAGGGTACCGGTTGTTTTTTGCAGGTTTTGGTTTTTCCAATAGCTGAGAGTGCGGCTGTTAAAATTATATCATTGAAAGATGTAATACTATGGTTTATGTTGTTCGTGAATGTGGAATTTTTAAGTTTATTTTCAATATCATTTTGGTATAGATCCCAGTTTGCTGATTTGATTTTCCATGTTTGATGAAGTGGTGGGATGGGGTTTTCATTATTTGATATTGTTATGAAGATAGGAAAGTGGTCGCTGTCGTGTAGGTTCTCGGAAGTTTTCCAGTGTAGGAGAGGAGCCAGTGACGGGCAAGATAACGAGAGATCTATAGCTGAAAAAGTGCCATTGTATTGGTTAAATCTTGTGGGTTCTCCTGTATTCATAAGTATTAGGTTTGAATTGTCAATAACAGAATGTAAAAGGTTTCCGTATTTGTCGGTCTTTGAATGTCCCCAGATAACATTGTAATTTTAATAATTAGATCTTCTAATTGATTTATATTATCTTCTGTGGGATGTGGCATGTATATATTACAAATATTAATCTTCTTATGGTAGATAACAGTAACAGCGACTGCTTCAAGATTTGTACTTAATGTTACTTCTTTAGATTCTATGTCATTTCTAACAAATATAGCAACCCCTCCACTGCTGTGTTGGGTCATTCTGTTTTTAAAAAATGGAGAATAATTTTTTAAATGTATCTTGGATCTTTCGTTAAAATGTGTTTCTTCTATGCAGAGAATAATCGGAGAAAATTCATTTATGAGTAATTTTACTTGTTCATAGTGAGTGTAGAATCCATTGAGATTCCATTGTAATATGAAAGAGTTGTTAGCCATTGTGCTGAGAGAGTGATTCATTGTCGGTGTCTTCTGTACTGGAGGAACTACTTAGCGAGCGTTTTTTTTTAGTCTTGTAATGTTATTTTTTAATGATTGGTTTTGAATGTTTGAGTAGACGAAATCTAATATTTCTTTTAATTCTGATATTTGGTTGGAATAAACTTCTGAAATTGCTTTAGGGTTTTTAGAGTGAATCGTATTTTCAAAATAGTCGCATATTTCTGTAAAATTAAGAATAAATGGTGGTGATCTATTTTTAATCTTATCCTTGATGGAGTTGAGTATGTTAGTGATTCCTTCTGATGTTGTTTTGGGCTTTTTCTTAGGTTTAGTGGTTTTTGGTGGATTTAAGGGTATTTGGAAAGCGGGAGTGGTGGTCGAATCAGTTTGAACTTCAGGTGAAGAAGTTATTTGCCTTTTTGTAATTTGAGGGGTTGTAGCTTGTGTAAGTGTGGATGATGAAGGAACAACTGGAGGTGTTACAGGTGTGAGGTGTTAGGTGTGAGAAGCGGTTGTCTGGGTGTTTATTGTAGTCGTTGGGGTGGGTGCTTGAGGTGTCAAGAGAGTTGCTTGAGATGTAGTTATGATGATAGCGCTTTGAGTAACTTGATTTGAGTCGTGTAAAATGGATTCTGTGGTTTGAGAAGTATTTTCGGGTATATATTTTTCGAATGTGTTTTCTTCTTGTGATTGAGCTGAACTTTCATGATTTAATTCTGTTTCCATTTCTTGTGTATGACGATATCTAGAATTAGATGTACAGTTCGATTCGTTATGGCCTATAGCTTTGCAGTTTGAGCAGTGTAAATCATCTATATATAGATAGATTCGGTAGGGTGTGTTTTCATGTGTAATGGTAAAGGAATCAGGAATAGAGACATTTTCAACTGGTTTAATATAAACTTGTCTTCGGAAGCTCAGGACATGGCTATATTCTGGTTCTGACATTCCAATTTTAAGAAAAGTAATTTTTGAAACGGCAAACAAATCAATATTTTTTAAATAGTCATCAATAATAGTATTCGTAATTGTTGGACATATGTTGGAAATAACTAATCTCTGAGCCGGGGTTATCAATCTTCTTATATCTACATTATTTCCATTGATATTAACGTATTTACGAGATTGGATAAGCGAGTCAACTTCTTGTTTCGATGATAGGTAAATACATATACGGTTATTTGCTATCTTTGATGCAAAAAGTACATTTTTCGCTTGAACTAAGTTTCCTACTGCTATGACGTAGTCGTGGAGTTTTGTTCCATCTACAGCTGAAAGTACGATAGCCTGGTCTTTTTTAGGGTGTTTGAAGGAATTGAGTACACTAGAATAAGTCGATGATATGTTTGGAGAGGGAGTAGATCCCCCCGGCGAATATGATTCAGTCATGTTAACATTATTTTGCACATACTCCTTAAGCCGTCCCTGTCGTCGTTAAACTTTCGCTACAGCTTATCGCTATCAGCGAGGTGACCAGATTACAGGTGGTTCAGATTGGGGGTTATGCACAGTTCTGTGTTGATGTTTGAAATGTAAAAAGTCTACTCACAGTGATTTTAAATAAGATGATAGATGCACAAATACTTTAAGTTTAAGATTAACGAAAAAAGAAAATTTTAATGAATTCGGTAACACTATTACAAATAAAAAAGCGATAGAGACCAATAAAACGTGTTGTATTTATCGAGGTCAAAACCAACTCCCTAATTTTTTGTTGTTTTTTATTAAAGAACAATTAAATTAAATTAAAATTGAAATGTAGTTGTTATTTTTTACTATTTAAAATATTAAATAGTAATTAATTTGTAATTAACCTTACAAATTTTCTTTTAAAACTAAAATTCATCCAATTTTGGTAATTGGTAAAATTGTGAACATTTATAAGAATTGAATATTAGACATAATAACAATAATTTAAAAAAATGACATGCTCTCTTCAAATAAAATTTTTAATCTTTGACATAATTTTATCTTTATAATTTCTGGTGTGAAAATCACAAAGCAAAATTATTATTTCTAAATTATTAACAATAAAACAAACATGTAGACCTAAATTATCATGGTGTGTAAATTCCACCTTCCTATTATTACTTTTTTTTATAAAAAAATTTTTTTAAGTTAGAAGAATCTTTTATCATGTAAGTATAACCAAAAAAATATTTTAATTCTCTCACTACATTTGTATATTATAATTACAGGAAACTTTTATAATCTGAGGAAGAAAGTTTGTAATACTTTCGAAATGATCATAATTTTATTATAACATATGGATTAATTGTGTTGTTTTTTTTTTATTATTTTAACCTATAATATTACGACTAAAAAGTTTTCCAAGAAAAGATTTCCTATATAAATAAAAAAAGTCGTTTTAAATTTCTTTATGAATTTATTAAAATATTAATTATTTAAGACAGGCTTTACGTTAAAACCTCCAAAAAACCGGACTTTTTGTAACATAATTCGCAAAAAATTCAAAAAATTTATTTTTGTATAAAAAAACTGTTTTTTGTGTGAATTAATTTGAGGGGTTAGTTTCTTTGCTATGCGCATTCACACACAGAGCTCAGAATTTTTGCATTCAATAGTAGTTAAATTAATTATTCAATAAATAATTAAAAATGACGTATTTATTGGTTATTAAAATTCGTTTAATAAATGAACAGGTTGAGTTTAGTAATTCTCCATTACTTATATTTAAATTTTATTATTCTTATTTTTTTATCTAGTTATAAATTTTTTGTATTTACCTTGGCGACGTGTTTGTTTATATTTATTTTACCTTTGATAATAACAGTTTAGCTGTCGAAAAAATTGTCAGGTAGATTAAAATAAATTTATGATACCTTCTACTAATCAGTGTTATTTATTTCATTAGTCATTTCACTTGTACACGCCAATGTCATAGATTTATTCTTTACTAATATCATGCACAATTAAAGGCAATCGTTTAATAACTAATAATTATCTGTTGAAGGATAAATAGTAATTACAGTAACTTACAGCGCTCACGCTAAATTAAAAAACAATTTACCCATAAAATGTAAGCGTAGCTCACGACGAACAAACAAAAACACAAAAGACATCCACCAAAAAGTTGCGTACGAAAATTGTTAGTCTATTTTCTCTACAAAGGCTTTTAATAACTGTCACTTACAAGCTGGAATTGTTATAAAAAAATACAGTTATTGTAAAATATCTAAATACAGTCAACATAGACGAGTAGTCTTTTTCATAGTTAGACGTTGAGATTCGTCCATATTATCAAAACTTTCCATTAGTAATCTAGCAAAGGAAAACTTTCTGGCACGTGTATGTATGCAGATGTCTGAACTATAAACAAGTTCACAACTTCAAATCTTTAATAATAATCGGATTACATATGCGTGGGATGCCACCAAATTAACCAACGAAAGATGTATACGTAATTTCTAATTTATTAGTTTTATCTTTCAGAAAAATTTATATTAATATACCATTTATTTACTACATTTCCATTTGTTTGTTTTGTAATGCTATCCAGTCAGTGTGATGTTTTTAACTAATTTTACGTTTGTATGTTTTAATATACAGACCAGGAAATTGACATAGGTTCACCTAGAATATCGATATAATTTTTGAAATATTTTTGTTAAACCGTATCTTACCGTAAAACTACTTTAAAGGCTTATTTACTAAACATTTTTATGTGTTCTCCTGCCCTTTCAAAACATCTGCATGTTTGGTACAAAAGGTAATAACATTTGAAGATAAAAGTGAAAAGTTTTAAATGTTTGTAAATTGGAAATTGAAATAAGTTCACTAATTAAAATTCACAATTTATTAAACATTAAATTATCAAAGCCATAAAAGATCGTTAAATTGGTAAATCAGTAGCACCACCATTATGGGTAATGATTTGAAAAATCGGATAATTCATGATAAAGACGAGATGATTAAGCTCATTGATAGTGACATTACCAAAGTCTGCAAAATGGCTCTCCTAAGATCATTTACAGAGCGTAATCATTTCCACTGTAAATCTTTTGAACGATAATGTCCCACACGTTTTCCATTGGGTTAATGTCCTGAGAGCATTATGACCAGTCTAAGGTTGGGATTTGTGACGCTACCAACCCTGCTCTTGTGTTCCGATAGAGGTAAGCAGGTGCCTATCCTGTTGAAAAATTAGGTTTTGATGCTCATGATCCCCATAATAAGGAATTCACTTGCCATCCTTGTTAAAGGAATTGCCATCCAAAGCTTGTTTATTCCGTTAAACCCAGCCTACATTATTAGGCAACAACCGTCAAAGTTTCTACGTGAAAAGCTCAATGGTTTCTTTCATAAATCAAGCCAATAATCATGAAACCCGTCAGGTCAGTCAAAATTAAATTTTTTCTTTTCGCTGCAGATTATCTAAAAATAGCTTTTTTTTATTAATTTAAACAACAGGGATATAAAATATGTGCTATTAGTTTCGTCCAATCAGGTTTTCAGCTGAAATTGCAAACATTTTTCTTTTAACGGAATAAACAAGCTTCGGGTGGCATTTCGTTTCACATGGATGGCAAGTAAATTCCTTATTATAAGGATCATGAGCATGAAAACGTAATTTTTCAACAGGATAGGCACCTGCTTACCTCTGTCGGAACACACGAGCAGGGTTGGTAGCGTCACAAATCCCAACCTTAGACTGGCCATCATGCTTTCTAGACATTAACCCAATGGAAAACATGTGGGACATTATCGTTCAAAAGATTTACAGTGGAAATGATCCTCTCCGCACTGTAAATGATCTTAGGAGAGTCATTTTGCAGGAATTGGTAATATCACTATCAATGAGCTTAATCATCTCGTCTTAAGCACGAACAATCGAATTTTTTAAATCATTAACCATAATGGTGGTGCTACTGATTATCAATTTAATGATTTTTTATGGTTTTGATAATTTAATGTTTAATAAATGGTGAATTTTAATTAGTGAACTTATTTCAATTCCCAATTTACAAACATTTAGAACTTTTCACTTTTATCTTCAAATGTTATTATCTTTTGTACCAAACATGCAGATGTTTTGAAAAGGTAGGAGAACACATAAAAATGTTTAGTAAATAAGCCTTTAAAGTGGTTTTACGGTAAGATACGTTTAAACAAAAATATTTAAAAAATTATATCGATATTCTAGGTGAACCTATATCAATTTCCAGGTCTGTATAATTGATTTGGTTAGTATATAATAGTTGCATCGCTTTCAATATGTGTACATTAATTAAATCTTCCGAATAAGTTTCGCAATTAATTAGCCAAAGTCATTTTATAAAGTTATTAACAATAACACTTTTATGCAACGCTTGAAGAAAAATAATTTTTGTAATACTACAACAACAAGACTTGTACTAAACGTGTACTAAAACAACAAGAATTGCTGCAATTTCTTAGAAAATTTGAACCGGAAAAATTGTTTTTAGCAATGTTTTGCTACATGTACACAGAATATAAATTGAAAAGAAGAATGTTCCAACTCGACAGAGAAGTCATAAATAATTTTAATTGTTTATTATAAAACGCTTATTGTTCATAAGGATATCATGTTAGGATAAAAAATATTTACTTCTTCTTAATCTTTATTTCCTTATGCAGAGACTTGCCGAAGACGTTTGATTTTAATGTTTTAGCTCAGAAAAATAAAATTTTATTGAATCGTTGCATAAAAATGTTATTTTTAATAACTTTAAAAAATCAACAACTTTATAAAATTAATGCAGGATCAGGTTACTACCATTAAATACACAGAAAATTTTATATTACCGTTAAATATCGTACCACTGATAAAAACGTGGACCACTTCACGAATTTAGTCTTTATTATAAATCACTTAAATTATGATAGGGCATTTATTCCATACCAGCTTGTGTCATAGTGTTTTATAGAATTCAATGATTTTATTCCCTCATTTTAGAACGGCTATACACGTGCTTTAGAACAGACCGACTGTCATATACGTATTACAATCGTAAACAATTGTTCTTTTAAAAATATTTGTTATAACACATTTTAATTGCTTTAAAGAGATCACACTACAGCCATGGCCACTGTTTTTTTATTGCAGTTTTTTGCCGTAATATTAATTTCGGAACAACTAAACAAAAGTTTTTAAGTATTTTAACAGTTGCGGTTAGTTCTTCAAATTGCTACAGGGAGTACAAACTTAATTAACAATGATTCTGCTATTGTATAAACTAATGATATAATTTTACACAAAACATAAATTTATTCATTTAGTATAAATTTAAATGTAACTGACACACGCAATGTAAGCGATACGAGTACATAATTAGTAAAATAAACAGGTATATAGACATTACATTTAATACTATTTAGTTCTGTGTATGAAATGAAATTTATTTCATTTGTTTAAAAAAAATTAATATTTGTACCATCTAAAAATTTATTATAAACGATTTATCATGCAATTATTTAGAATGTAAAACATATATGAATATTGCAAGGTATTTCCAATAAAGTTATATTTTTACTAAACTATTTGAAGCGAAAGTAACGTTTACAAAATGATACATTTACAATATATTCAATTTAGAGAAGAATATTCAGAATTGAACAATATCCACATAAGTTTACCCGTTAACACTTTACTCATTATGGTAAAAATTTCAATTCTGCGACCACTTCAAATACTGAGTATTACATACTAGACTTCCAACTTATCAGAAGACTGGAAAAGTTTTACTTCTTCAGAATCTAATTATATGCCATATCTTCCAGCAAAGCATCCCGAGGCAGCAACATGCCTTTCTCATAAAATACACAATTAGTTGACTTTCACACAAGATTTAGAACATTCAGAAGGTTTAGTAAGTAAAAATACAGTTCTATTCGAAAACAAAATAAATATTCCGAAAGAATTATTACTTAAGAAATCTCTATAAAACGAAGATCAAACTACATTTTACCAAATTGTAAAAAGAAATCAACTGACACTCGCTCTATAGATAGTAATGAGTTTATCACATTCTAAATATTATTTATTTAGTTATTTCGAGCTTTACTGGCAGTGTAAATAGTTGATGACTGGAATGCTAGGCGAACCAATCGAATGCGAAGTTTACAGTCAGAGCAATCTAAGAGCACCCCAGAACAGTCAATTGAACTAATTATTAACTTACATTCAACACATTTGCACCCTGTTCTATATCATTAAACACGTTCATTATGTGTTAAGATAGTTTATTGAATATTTTTGTTGCATTTAAACTTGATCTGCAACCCAAATTATATAAATCTATTTGGCAATGGAAAACCGCTAGTCTACAAATATGTTTTGCAATAATATTAACAAAGAAACTCAACTTTTCGAATAAAATCATTTCAAATTCTGTGGTTAAGATGGTATTACACGATATTCCAGCAACACATCCTATCACAAAGTTAATGTAAATTTATGTAAGACAGTGTCGATGTATAGTTTATTAGGTCACGCTTGTTAAAAATGTAACAAATCAATCTGTAATCCAGAGCACATATTAATGATTACTTCCTCTAGATACAATAATGCGTAATTACCATAGTTACTTTATACCATAGTTGTTACTTTAACAATGGTTTGTTGTATTCTTTTAACCATTTTCAATTGAGATTAAGTAAGATTCTACTTTTTTGATTTGATTTGATTTGATTTGCTCTAAACAAATACGCCTCGAAAATTTTCCGCCCAAAATCTCTCGTGCTACGCACTCAGCATTTGTTGTGCGGTAAATTTACTCGAGGTATTTCTTACCAAAACATTCTAACAGAGAACGTCACAATCTAATCGGCTACTTTAATGCACTAGGGATATACTGTTGATTAAATTTCAAATAGTAGCAGTTATATGTAACATGCACTGACAAAAAGCTACTCAACTTACCACTACTGCTGAAGCAATTTCTCCCGCCTAGTGAGAAAAACCAGTTATTTTTCTACTAGTTATATAAATAGCTATTTTGTGCGCTATTCGTGTGAACACGACTTTGCACGTTTTGGGAATGTTTATTTTGTCCCTTTTACGAAAAGAATCACCTTTATATTTTTGTAAATTACATATCTATTAACTGAAACATACATACGAACCCTACATTGTATTAGTTGATCCAATGTTATTTTTGATGCTCCTCAATTTTTACTGAAAAACTTTTTTATATACGAGAAGGCTTAGCTTGTAGATAGAAGTGAAGTACTGTTTCTTCACCCACTCAATGTTACATTTAATAAAATTATATCAGCGAGTTCCCCCACGCTATCCCTTCGAACGTTTTAGGTACATTTGTCAGTCTGCGGATGCGAATAGGCAGTGTGCATGTAGAGTAGATTTACAAGAAACTTTGTATAAAATAAGTGCAGGAGACATACCTCACTGTATAACTACAAGAAACAGCTACTCCATAAACCAAAAACGGTTTTGAGATTACAATTGCAGAGTGTCCTTTGATTTAAAATATACAAAATAAATGACTGAGAAATATATAAATAAATGAATTATGCTGTTATAAATAAATATAATATAGGTATATGTTTTATAAATTAGATGATGATATATTTATATTAGCATGTAGAATTGTGCCATAAAACATTTTATATTTCCAAACACGTCTATACCGGGTGGCGCAATAGTGTGGGGAAATCCGATAGCTCCTCAACGGTAACAGCTAGCAAAATCGTTCTAATACGGATGTAAACAGTGGATAGAGGCGCATCTAAAGAAATTATTTTCAAATATACAGGGTGTTGCAGAAAGTGTGGCACGCTTAAGATATTTTTTTGAAATAGAATGCCCCAAATATTTTTGCATATTTAACACCTCTCTTGGCAGGTTTAATCATATCTAAAATTCTAGCGCCATCTAATGACCGGTTTAGAAGTTATAATTTTTTTTTCAAAAAAATTGAGTTTTACATTATCCTACTTAACAGTTTACCGCTTTCACGGCGGCAACTGTGAAGACGAATTTAAGTAGGGATTTTGTTGTAGGGGCTTGTAGGGTGCTATTCTTTAAAAGAAAATGGACTCACCATGTACAGGGTGTTAATAATTAATTTTTGAATTTAGAGAACTTCAAAGCTAGAATTCACAACTTTTTCAAATGGAACACCCTGTATGTTTTGTACCTTTGTGATGCAGAATTAAATAACGAACATTTTTTGTATGTACGTCCCTATAGCTATCTTTTCTACGGCTTTATTGAAATAATAGAAAAAGTAGAAAAAAAATCATAAAAAATAACACAAGGAAATTTTTATTTTAGCACAAAATGAACAGCTTTGTTGTTGCTACGGAAACGACATTGCTCAAATATGCATAAATCGCATAAATGCGCCAAATACTTTTCGTGCACCTTGTCAAGTAAACCCTATTGTTTACTTGTATTGTATGATTGTAGATAAATATCTATATATTTATCTACAATCATACAAAATGTGACTACTTTTTACACTGATTTTCGCGTAAAAAGTTAACGTTTATTGAGCTAGTGTTATAAAATTTTTATTGCACGTTAATCTCAGTAAGATATTTATGGTAAATGTTGGTTTATGAATATTTTACAAATTGGTTGCTATACAACTTAGCACATAAAAATCTAAGCACGCTAATATAATTATGTATATGACATAAGTCAAAAAATTTAAAAAAATATATCAAATATAATGAATACTTTAGTAAAGCGTTATGATAGTAGATAACACGTTGTAAGATACACGTGTAAAAAGTCTCTTCATTGCACTCGCATCCTTTAAGACACTCGCTCGTGTGTTAAACCGTTCGCGCAATAAAGAATAGCTTTTTATACTTGTATCTTAAATATCTATTAAGATACCTTACATAATTATATTATCGTGCTTAGCTTTTTATGTGCTAAGTTGTTTAGCAACCAGTTTGTAAAATATCCATAAATCATTAATCATTTATCTCTTGTTTACATTAGCATGTAATATAGATTTTATAACACTAGCTTAATAAACGTTAACCTTTTTATATGAAAATCAGTGTAAAAAGTTGCGGATATTAATGAAAAAATGTCATCATTTTTTGACAGCTGTAGAAATAGGTATTTAAGTATTGAGGGCGGTAGGTACGCTTTACCAGTCGAGGCTAATAGTGTAGAGACCGTCGCGTAGCGGAGGTCTCCATATTAGCCGAGACTGGTAAAGCGTATCTAACGCCCGTAATGCTTACACTATTTTTTGCCCGATAGGATCTATGAGTGAATTTTACATATGTAGAGTAAACATTGAACACATCACACTGAAAATGTGAATTTTCAGTCGGTTAATGTGCCTGGTTGTTATGGAGTTGAATAAACAAAAACAATTTTTGTCTCAATCCGAACGAATTTTAGAATGATAGTGAGTGTTTTGGACTTAAATGACGAGGTATTTTATTATCGAACCGTGGGCGGTAAGTTGAACTTACCGCCCTGAGAGCAGAGCTTGTAAATGAACTAAAACGCCCGATCGAGCAAAAAAGTAATTTTTAGTCAGCCGTTAAATGTTTTTGTTATTTTGGAATGCATAAATCGCAAGTATCTTTGATGTTTCTAAAAACTTAGAGGTATGTTAGAAGTAACCCTACCATAAATAAAACTTCTAACAATAATAGACAACGTTTTATTGCATTTAGTAATTATTAAGTTTAGGTTAACATATTTATAGTAAATAATTCATTATACATGCCTCTCTAAAATTATGCATTACGTTTTTTATAAATACATAGGAAATTTATTTTTAATCAACGTATTCAATTCAATTAGATTTATAAAGCAGTTTGTATGAGTAAAAGCCGACAATGAAACAGGGAGCATTCCGATTTAAAACTAGCGCACAACAAATCTTGTTTGAAACTTTGAAGTCTTGTAATCCTTTAAATTACGTTCTTTAGACATCCGTTAGAGCTTAATTAACATTTAACAACCGACTGCAATGTGGAACTATGGACGAAAACCATCATATTAATAAAGTTCGTTTGAGATTACCTACAGTTCTTTCGATTTAGAGGGTTTGTTAAACTCTTAGAGGAAAATGAGACTGCTAACATTCTACACAGGCCTTTGTTTCAAATCATGTCATTAACTATGTATATCAATGGATTCTCGAAGGTTACCTTACAAGGATTAGTGGGAAAACAAAAAAACAAACCGGATGTGTCTGGAAAAGATCTTGTTTTGCACGAACTCCATTAACGTTAAGAAAGATTAGGTTTACAGTAAAATACATAGGGGAGAAATCAATTAAATCACCCTTAAAACGAACTTAAACACCTACGCAGAAGTTAGTGTAAATTACTATTGCTTATATTCAGAAAACTGTGTAATTAATATAAACATTTATTTATAATTTTCAAATAACGAATCTATAATAAAACTCTCGACAAATAACTAACTTATAGAATTATGACATAGAGCTATAACTTAAAAAATTTGCAAAAATGATTGATGAAAAAAATAAAATTTAAGTTCAATTAGACGAATTTACATAGTTCATAGTACCAGTCAGAGCAGTGACATCATAAAGATAGAAAAGCTCTTTACTGCCAAATTGTAATCCAAGATTTTTGTGAGTTTTAAGTATATGTAGATAGTCAACAAGAGTTCGGGCTCAAAATCCTATGTATTTTCTTATAGGAATAGGCTTTATAGTTCTCTAGGAAAAAACGCAGTGGACAAAATCTATGTATTCTTTGACGAAGAATGCGATACCGTTAAAAAAATTAAAAAATATTTCTTTTTCAGTTTTTTCAATTTTAAAATTTTTTTGAAACTGGATACGTGTTTACTCTGTTTTGGGGTCAAATATAAATTTTTTCATATAGGAGACATGAGACATTCAAAAGTAGAGGTTTCAAGCTTTAAAATGAGCCCCCGTTGGCCTTTCTATTTGGATCTAACCGGTGGTTGAGTTCAGAAAGAATGACCCACATACTTCTAATATTTGCAAAGATAATCTCAAAGCTTCAGTCAATGTCATTTACTGCATTAACTTGTTTTTAACAGAACAACAAACGAAATACTGGTGCCAACTTAAGGCAACTTTGTTACTTTTTCACTACTCTAGAAGCGTATAATTTATTTATATTCTAGAGAAGTTTCTTAATTTTTTAGTGTTTACATGGTAATACTATTTTATTTTTATTATTAAAAAAGTAAACATGAATAAAATCTCTGCTTCGAAGAATCAAAAGTTAATATCTGACTTAAAAGACTAATAATAATTAATTAAAAACATATATAAATAATAACTAAACTGCTTTTATATGCATTCTAATAAAACTAGTACCACTTGAGCCATTATTTAAAGCAAGAATATGTAATTATTTATATTTATCAAAATATCACAGCTCCATAATTTTTGGCTCAGACTATCCCACCACAACTTCTTTAATAAGTGCTCTGGACTACAGACTGATTTGTTAGGGAGTTTTAACAAGCGTGACCTGATAAACTAAACATCGACACTTTATTACATAAATTTACATCATACCTATTATCTAATTTATACTAAATAATATACAAAAGTTATGTACAACGGTGACAAACGATTATACAATACAGGTTACTCATTCTTATCTAATAATTGTTGCACGAGAAGACGTTAACATTAATCATAAATTGTTGTTTAATATTATTATTTATAATTTTATATAAATTGCTTCTATAATAGTATATTAGTATGTTACATTTTTTGGTTTTTTCCTAGTGCATTTCACTTCAGTGTTTAACCAAATACTCCTCTTCTTAAAAGGCTTTTCTCCATTGTGTTAATATCAGTTTTGTCATTCCAAGTATGGTCGTGTTTGTGGGCTCACATTTTTATTGATTATGCCTTACTTGGCTATGTTTTTATCATTGGTAAATTCGGCTTTATCACTGTTTTCCAGAAACTTTAGATATGATAAGCATTTTTCTACAATTTGTTGTTTAATTGAAAGTAAATTATCTTGCTAGTAGTGATTTTATTCATGTAAGAAATTTTGTACATTTCTCTCTTTTAGAGTTTTTTTTTGTGGATGAAATCAAATAACTTCTTGGCGATTTAGTTAGTTTCACGAAGGTTATAGTTCATAGTAACAAAAACCCAACTTGTTGATCTCTAATCGCTACTTACCCAAGGTATACTTCTAAACTAACTTATTTATTATGGTTATCTCTAACAATTACTTGTTTTGAAGAAATACCTTCCAATTAAGCACGAGGCAATTGTTATATCTATTTTTTAAGCCGATGAAATTATCTAATTCCGATAGGCCGTAGTTATTAAACCATTAAATTAATGCAGAATTTCGTTTCTAGGCTTTTTCTTATCTTTAGTGTTACGTTACGTTTTTACGTTATATATATCTCCCACTACCTTACTGGAAAGATACCTTTTAAAACATTGGATATTGCTATCCACCACCTTTGGAAACGCGACTGAAAGCTCTAGTGTATTTTCAAATGCAAGACACATACAGCAGCAAAACAAAATACACAGCATCCTTTCAACACACAGAATCTCTGCTTATCTTATAACTGTATAAACAATCCTTCTTTTCATTCTTTTTTAGGTTATGTAATAAAGCTAAGCTTTGCTATTTTTTGTTGTTTCAAATATATTTGTGGCGCAATTGCTAGATGTAATATAAATTGCCATTTCTGCATAGATCGTATGCAATATACATTTCTGTTAAGCTATTTAATTATTTTGATTAATTGATTATGTTTAATTGTAATATTTTAAGAACTGTATAAAAATCGTTTATATTGGTTAGTTATTTTTATTCATAGGGGGTTATTTGACAATTTCTTTAACTTGATTTTTGTGTGATCTATTATAATTTCTTTATGTAGATTATCTGCTTTATTTTTATATTAATCTTTTCCTGATTATTATTTGTGTTCTTTTAAATACTGTTTCTTTTGTATCCCGTGTCTATATGTGTCTATATATGTCTTTATTTTTATTATTAATTGTGCTGAGTTCAAACGGCAGCTGTTATCTTTAGGCAGACGTTTGCCGGACCCAAACATTTAGCAAATTCCAGGTTAATGTTTTGTATTATAAATTTTACTATAGCTGGACTTCTTATTAACACCGCGAACTAGCCGGGGCAGTTCCTGTTACAATAATACGTCTTTTCGTATAAAATGGTAAAACATTTGAAACGGTTTTATTTATATATAAAAATTAAACTCACTAGACAAGATCCCATCTTAAAACTAAAACCTTACATAAGGTAAGGTCTTGTAATAAGGTTAATAAGGAACTTTACATCATCAACTAGATCCTAATTTAAAGAATTTATCTTACAAAACTTTAAATATATCAAATGCAACTTTATCATTCAATGAACTATCGAGGTTTTATCAATAAATATATTGATAATTACTTAGCGTGCATAGAAGGTGTACATTAAAAATATAAGCAATAACATAACACATTCTAACACATTAAAAATATAACATTACTATTTGAGAAATAACGAAGTGTTTTAAAGTTTACTCCTAATTTAGCACTTTAGCATTAAACAATTGATAGATGATAGAGATCTTCAAGTCATTATAAAAAAAGAATAAAACACTTCACGTTAAGGCTCCGTTATCGCGTAGGTAAAGTATCGCTTAAACAGCTCTGAAGAATTTCATGGCAATTTTTAAAAATTGCAATTTATTGTGCATAAGATCTTTTTATAAGAGTGTTATCTAATTTATATTATGCTTTATAGCAAATACAAAATTACAAAAGCTATTTCCTTAACGAATAAAAAAGTGTATATTTATAAAAACAGAACTATAGCTAGCGAGCTTTTAAAAATGGTAAGGTGTACTTCCTGAATTATTGTTCAAGTGTGATTTGAGATAAAAATTCCCGAATATACAACAGTATAAAAAAACGGTATGAACTAAAAAAAGGTCATATCCCGCGTTTATTCAAACATTTTGGTAAATGACAACTCATTCTTAGTTCAGGCTTTTTCTGTACGCGGATCGAGTTAAAAAAGCGGGAAGTTTCAACGAGTTTGATTTAACTGTTAATACATTTAACGCATTTTCGTTATTGTTACATATATTTTTGTGATTGTCGATGTAAAGTAACAGATTATTGTTTATATCCCTTCCCATATTTTAACTTTCCTAATCATTTATTATTAGTTATAATAGTTATTATAGACTATTATTTAATAAATTACAAATAAATGTTGTTTTACTTTACTTAAGAGCATGTGACGGTTAATTTTTGAATAAACTATTTCACTCTTAATTAATCTTTATTAATTTCTTAAAACGAATATATATTTTCAATATTTTAATACTTTTAGCATAGTAATACTTTTCTTTTTCTTAAAACCAGCAAGAACAACTGATATTTTTAAAGATATTTAGCAGTTTTATATTCCCCCTTTTAATCTTACTACCTTAAATTATTCCTTGGCATATAAAAATTAAAAATTTCAGTTAAACTTAAAATATTTTGAAAGTTCACGCATGTCTGGCAACACTGTAGGCAGACAACTGCGATTTTCAAATTTTAGTTTTAAATGAATTAATTCCCATTTAGAGACTGTAGCGCCATCTTTAGGTGTTTATAGTTAATGAAGTTTCCTATTATTAAAACTGGCGGCGATAACGGGCCCTTAATAGGGAAATATCCACTTAACACACGCTTAGTACACTTAAAAACGACACGTCAAAACACAATGCTCTCTCAAGTTTTGTTCAGACAGATGGCGCATAATGCAATATTATGTTAGAGATCCTGTATAATAATTGTTATTATACAGGCACTCTATATTATCGTGCTTATTGTTTCCAGCCTTACTTTGTGGAACTCCATAATCATGAAATAAATAAAGATTAGTAAAAGTTTCACAGTTTAATTAAAATATAACCTGACAATATTGTTTCGAGAGCTATGCTGTCATTATCAAAGGTAATATAATTATAAACAAACAAGTCGCTAAGGTAGATACAAAAATAGGTAACTAGATAAAATAATAATAATAATCACAATTAAATATCTAATACTTCCAGTAACGGAGAATTACTGAGCTCAAGTAATAGTAGAACAAAATCACACAATGACTCCTCAAAATAATATTAAATTCCTACATTTTTGTAATAAAAAACGCAAATTAGACATTTTAGAAGCCTTTGAGATATACAAACACAAACTCAGGGTACCTTTAATGAATCAACAACTTGAGCTCAGTAATTCTCCGTTACTGGAAGTATTATATATTTAATTCTGATTATTATTATTTTATCTAGTTACCTATTTTTGTATCTACCTTAGAGACGTGTTTGTTTATAATTATATTACCTTTGATAATGACAGCATAGCTGTCGAAACAATATTGTCAGGTTATATTTTAATATGTTAAAACTGTGAAACTTTTACTAATCTTTATTTATTTCACTCTATATTATGTTCATAGTCAACTAAAATTAACATAGGCAAATTCTTTCTACATTGATTCTAGTTAGTCATGATTATGCTAATTATCCTTGTTTTAAGATATACTGGAAAATTTAACATAAAATTTAGACTAATAGTAAATTATTCAGCGTATAAGTCTTATAGTCATAATGAAAGATAAAATATGTTAAAGAGTTTTTTCTTCTTAGAAAAACAAATTTTAATATTTTATCTACGACCACTATAGAAAGTTACACATTCCGCACAATCTAGTAACCGTGAAACAACCAATTGCAAACAATCTCCAAACTCAACGGTAAAGACCGCGAGAAATGATTTCTCACGATCAGTAATTCTATTAAAACGCTATAGATGTCAGCACTTGCAATATTATAATATTATTAATTTTTGAAATAAAAAAAATGTTATACATTTTAGATAAAGGTTAATTTATTTTATTTATTGTTTTACATTAAATTATATCTTGAATGCAAATCCATCTAGAAAAATTATCGCTTTCACGAGGAATCGAACTCTGGACCGACTGATTGCTAAGCCAGGCCTCTACCGTTAAGCAACGGAGCCGTCTTGACATGAGTTGGTTATTCTCATTATAAGAAGTTATTAAACATTTTGACTTCAATTAACGTAAAATTCATGTTTTACATTATTATATATGTAATTGTTAATATAATATTATTCATTATTATTGCTAAATTACAATAAAAAGAATGAATGCTTTTATAATTTGCTACATAATTATTCACAAAGTGCAAGCGCGATCCAACTTTTAAAGTTACGTAGCATTTCATCACAATACCTGGGAATGCGAGAATATGTTGACATTCCGCGGTAAAGGGGTTACTAACCTTGACAATTGAATTGTGATTGTTTGTATAAAATTACTTTTTGAAAAGGAGTACATACCAATGATTATTTAGCTGTAAGTACTAAATAGTGGATTGACTGAGATTATACAAATTGTAAACGTATTATTACTATTGTCTTTAAAAATTCAATATTTACTTCTGTCGTTTTCGAAATTCTAGATGTATCATGAGTGAATCCGATGATGGGAAAATGGGGTGTACACTTGTACACCTCCAAACATAGTGGAAGCGGCTCACATTACATCTCCTAATTTATTGTCAGAGATTTCAACGTAAAAAATATATTCGCATTATATATGCGAATATATAAATTCTACGTTAAATATTTTTCTTAGCTTTTGGTGTTTTATTACTTTTTCTGTTGTCGTTGATAAAGTTTAGTGTGTAACGCGTGCAAAAACGCCAATTTCACACTCGTGAGAAATTGGCACTTTTCTGCACTTGTAACACAATATATAGGTACTATTACAATATAGGTTTCCGCAACTTAAAAAGTCAAAAGTTAATCTGATTTTCAAATCTACGACTTTTCTTGTTTATATTTGGACTACAAAGAATCGATAGCCCGTATCTATTTTGGGGTGGATAATTTTTGTTTTCGGGTGGCCTAGCCTCCTCTACTTACATTTATGCGGCCTTGCAAAGTCCTTCAATAAAAACTAAAGGAAGGAGTCTATGCTATCTAAAACAATGGTTAGGAGGCGACTGAAGTGGCATTATTTGAGGTCATTTTTGATTGATTGATAGATTCGAAATATCATTTGAGATGCATACGAGTTGCGTGATTGTATGTTGACGTTTGATACTTATCATTTTCGACGAACAAAAAGTTCGTCTCTGAATTCGTGAAGTCTGTCTGTCGGCCTGTCGATCTGTCGCCTTTTTCCCTGTTGACTTTTTTGCATTTTTCTTTTTGGAATCTTATAGTACATCAAATTCTAAGAAGCTTTTGGTTGAAATATTTTTTTGTATCTCTTCGGGAAAGTGGTCAAAATGACCACCGAAAATTTCGGTAAATTTTTGAGAAATGAAAAATTTTGTATTTTTTAGAAATTTACGAAAAAATAAACATTTTTAGCAACTTTTTTTTTAACGAAAAATTTTAGGATTTAGAATTTTAGTTTTTATGACAACTAATGTGTTACGTGAACATTAGTTTTCAAAAATAAATTAGTTTATTAAGTAAGTATACAGTTGTTTTTGTTCGTCATGGCAATGCTAGCTCTGCGCATTCTCAACTGGTTCGTAGATAAACAAGTTAAACAAGATAAGTAATGGGGAGTTGTGTATCTTGCACAAAAACCATCAAATTAATCCCAGTCAGAATGCATTATTTGAAATCGTTTTACTTATTTTAGTATTTTAATTACAAACCTTTGGTTATACGCTGTTGATTTGCGGAAACTTGTAACAGCCATTTTTGGAATCCGAAAGGAGAAGTAGGTCCCGGCGGTCCTGAGTTTGTTCATGGGTTGTCATGGTGACATACAAGAAGATACTGCATTTTTTATATAATATACTTGTTCTTAAATAACTTATCCAATCAATAACTATTTATCTGCACCTTTAATAGTATCAAATGTTTTAATGTTATTAATACCGGAAACTTATTTTAAAAAGTAGGATACCAAATTTAATAGGGCCTTTTGCGTGCGCATCTAATTTGACATTTCTAAAATATTTTTGGCTATATTTCAAAATTGACAGTTACAATATGTTTGTTATATTTGACTGATTATAGCAATTACAGTAAAGAATACAAACATGGGTCTACTTCTTAATTTCTTTGAAGCGATCGATTGTGATGAATGTCAGGTGAAACAAGATAGTGTTAATGCCATTAAAGCAACTTGCCTCCCTCCCGAACCTCAAGTAGGAAATATTGAATACAAATTGAAAATAGTAAATCCAAGTAAACAAAGATTCGAGCATCTTGTAACACAGATGAAATGGCGTTTAATAGAAGGACTTGGAGAAGCAATTTATGAAATAGGTGTAGAAGATAATGGGTCACTTACTGGATTAACTGCAAGCGAGTTGGAAACTAGTCTGCAAACGTTAGAAGAGATGGCTTTAAAATTGGGTGCTACAACTAAGGTATTAATTGTTAGACAACTGGGAAATGGTCGAAATGTTGCTGAAGTGTCAGTGAAGAAGGCTTACAGTAACATGCAATTTGTGCCAAACTTTTTCGGTTTGTAACATTTCAATAGTGGCGCTTGTAAATCTTGATAAAATGCAGTATGCTTTAATGTACGTGGAAGTATTACACGACATGTTAATTTTAAAATATTTTTTGCTAACAGATGCATTAACATAATAAAACTGTTTATATAGATAGGGGAAAAGAAGTAAGTAATAAAGCATTTATTGTAAAAGCTATTCATGTTTGTAGATCATTAATTAAAAATTATAATTATATAACCTCATTAATATCATTAAATGTCATCTAGCTGAAAGGTTATATTGTCGAAAATTAAGTATGAGTTATAGTAGGCGTTAGCGAAAATTAAACCGGACTAGTCACATCACTATTTCCGTCTTTTTCTTTTTAATGCTAATAACAATGACAGCACTAGTAACCTGGTCGACCCGGTTCAATTTTCGTAAACGCCTAGTATGGTATACTCCAGACCTTGTAAGTTCCAATGCACGTCACGTCCTACGTCATAACTTCAAATGGCGTCATTAAATTAGTATGTTTACATTATTTCAAGACAAATAAGATACAGTATAATAATAGACAAACAATAAACATTTATTCTAAAATATTCAAAAATTCATTTATTCTAAATCTTCGTCACCATCATCGCCGTAGCAGTTGCTGTCATCGTCCGAATCGCCCACATGTGTTATAAGAGGTTGAATATCCTCTATATCAAATCGATCTTTCTTCTCCCATTGCTTGTTTATTGTTTGTTCGGCTTTGTCATTACATTTCGTCTATATTTCTGGTGTGAATGTACTTAAAGCTTCCTTTCACATATTGAGGGCATTTTCCGTGGTGTATCCATTTCTGCCAATATTTCTGTTATAATATGGTTTAGCTGTTCCCCAGATGTTTTCGATTAGATTATAGATACAGTGATAGCCCAAGAGCTGGCGACCAAAAAGTGTAAGAGTTTTGTAAAGGCTAATATTTTAATATATTACATAAACTGCTTAGTGATCAATTTTCAGCTTTTAGAAAACACGTAGATAACACTACTTCTTGTTACAACTTTCAAGCTGCGCTGACGCCGAGTGTCCCCATACCCGAGTTTATTTTGTGTAGGATATTTATCTACACACTAAATATAAGCTAATATTAAAATATTAGCCTTTACAAAACTCGTACACTTTTTGGTCGCCAGCTCTTGGGCTATGGTATGATAAATAAAAGAGTACTCTGTGACCATACTGCAAAGCCAGCTTTTCTGCAGCGAAATATTGCGGGGGCTTGTTTCTAAAATTAATATTATGTATTAAATATAATTAACTAAAACATAAAAACTTAAACCTACCGTTCCATTATGAATCAATTCTGCCTTAAGTACGTGGTCATCGAACGGTGTATTCATCTTCTGTAGCCATTCTTGTATCTCTTATTTTTTATTGTCCTTATTGGGGGGCTTGTTTTCATTACATTGGTGACAACTGGCGTTGTCGAAAATAATCAATAAAGGCTCTTCTAAATTCTTTAGCAGTTGGTGCTTAAACTACTTCAAGAAATTATCTTTGTTTGTTTCATCATGATTATCGACATTTGCAGTTTTTGAGGCAAATATTAGTGATGCTCCATTTATAAAACCATTTTCATTGCCGGCATGCAGTACAATATATCTAAACAACAAAATTAATAAGACATTTCATAAGATACTTTCATTGAAAAAAATATTACCTTTTTCAGTTAACCTTGCAGAAACAAGTGTGATAAGTTATAAAAATTATATACCTACATATAAATTTATGGTAAAACTTTAGATTAACTCCGCCACCCGCAGTCGCACATACTATATACCATTAGATGCATCTCATCGAGCTGTCCATAAGTGAAATTGGGGGAAGGGGTAGTAGTTTTCGAGATAATCACCAAAAACCTTTTTGGAGAGGGAACCATAGACTTATATGTTAATTTCCCTACCCTACCTAAAAATGCATGTTTTGATGCACGTGCGACCTAACCTCACCTAACTCAACCCAATCCGACCCAACCGAACGTAACCTAACATGGGTTTAAGTTAGGTTTAATGTAGGTTTACGTTGCTCATCAATGCATATACGTGTTTTAATTTCGTTTTTGGTTAGGTTAGGTTTGGTGAGGTTAGGTGGCATGTACATCAAAACATGCATTCTCGGGTAGGGTGGGGAAATGAACTTGAAAGTTTATGACTCCTCTTCCAAAAGAGTTTTTGGCGATAATCTTGAAAATATGGCTAAAATTGCCACGCATTTCCTATGTAAAATGTAAATTCAATTTTCTTTGCAAAATGGAAATCTTTGAGCTAGCAACCCAACAGACTCGGGTAATTAGAAAAACTTTAATAGTTAATTATGTACCAAGGGAGTTATGATGATGATAATGCCAGTAGGTCATTGATATTCCGATAGTCACTGCAGTCACTGTATCTAGTCACCTAGGCCAGCTGGTCGATCAGAGTAACGCAAACCGCCGCCATATTGGGGCAGAGGAGGGTGATTTTTAATAATGGACAAAATAAAACTACGTTTTACGTGTTTGACATATTAGAGGTTTGATCTTCCAGAATAAGAAAAATATTTTAAAGTAAACGTGGATTTGATTAAATTCAATACAGAACAAATAATGAACAATTTCGTGCTTCTTTTGCCCCAATATGGCGGCGGCTTGCGATACTCTGGTCGACCAGCTGGCCTAGGTAACTAGATGCAGTGGCTCTAGATTTTATTTTTTCCAAAAATATGTTCCAGTAGAGAACTTTTTATAATTGAGTTATGAGTTATTTGCATGATCATAAAGGGAAGAGAAATCGCTATCAAATTCCACTACTAAAAATCTATATTGTCATTTAAATTTTTTGCGATGACGTCATAACTAACAAACATTTACAAAGTTCAGATCGATTTTTCTCAGAATCTTTGTTATGCAACCTTATGATTTATTTGCATGATCATAAAGGGAAGAAAACTCACTATTGAATTCCAATATAAAAAATCTATATTGTCAATTAATTTTTTTGTGATGACGTCATAACTTAGAAACAAATGAAAGCCAGGAGGTGAATCGCACATATTAATGTGTATTTTTAAAAAACAAAATCGACGTGTTTCAGCGTTTTTAAAAAACCGGTTGAGTTCGCTTTTTTTTAATATTCCGTACTTTAATCCCACACTGTATATGTAGCGTTAATAAAAAATGTCTTCGTTATGTCCATTTATATGGCAAAACTAATCGTCTCATTTTATTTTGCGGAGATGAGATAATGCTTTTACAAGCAAGAGTTTAACAAGGTCATCCTATGGGTCTTTGACCTTTATCCTTACTGTCCAAGTTCAATTATGACATTGGTTTTAGAACTGGATGACAATTGTACTCTGGAGGACCACCAATTATTTCCAAGCTCTTAGACATTATGTTATACGTTGGTATTAACTATTAATTATATCTCTGTTTGTATAATTCAGTTAGAACTGTCTCGAGAAACCTTTCCAGATATCACCTTTTACTTCTGTGCTCTCCCATGTTTGCGAATTTCTTTGAGAATCTTTTGTTTGTTCAATATGCAAAAATGAACATTATGTGTGGCTTTTCTACCATAAACGCTTATGCACGATACTTTCTTTTTAAAAAAATGCCACAACATTTTCTTATTGAGCGATAAACTTTGATTGAAATCAAATTGATCCGTTGTTTCTGTGCAGTTAATTATTTAACGGTGACTAGAAATATGGACAATTAGAACTAGGCTGGTAATTATTTGCAGTGTGCAAAAGAATTTGTGGAATTATGGTCTTAAGCCCGTGTAACATTGTACTTCTTTTGTCTAGAAAGTAGTATTCAACATCATCCAGATTTGATGTTAATACAAAAATTACTTACTTTTTCGTTAAAGTTTTATACTATTCATCCGCAGTAAGAGCAAATCGCAGGCGTAGCAACTGCCAGCTTTTTTTTATCTATATTTCCTAACCTTACATTTCTTGGTAATAAAAATTATAACAGTAATATATTATTTAATCCAACGACCTGACAAAATGTTTTTATAGCGCCGACGGGAATGTTTGCCCACAGTTACCATCTTGGTTTGTCCATGTTTTGGCAAACCAGAGCTTATCCGTCAAATGAGATGTAATATGGCAACTACGATCAAACCATAACCTAAAAGGGGTTATGTGGTTTTCTGAGCTTCCCAAGCTGTTTTGTAGAAGTATTTAATGTAATCTGAAGTATAATGCTAGTGTCTTACAATGGCGGCGTCTAGCGAATTCAACCGCTGAGAGTCAGCACTCAACGTGTTTACTGTTTCATTAGTGTCACCTGTTGCAAGTTCGCTGTACAGCCGGTGACGCGTAACAACTCATATCTGGACATATTCTGTATCTTTTTTGTAAAAAAAATTAAACAACAAAAATACGACAACAAAACGAACTATTTGGCTGTTGCAACAGCAGTATTATTATTGTTTGAGGTTAGAATGACATTCGATAACGCCGCAGCAAATAAAACCGCGCTGACTAATTTACTAAGCAGTTGACAGCAAATACTTGAATATTATTAATACCAGAAACTACCCTATAAAAATAGGGGATATTTTTGAAGCGCCATCTTCGCAGATGGTGCAGCTAACAAATGTTTTTTCTGTGAGAAATCTGCATCTAATTAAAAAAATAGCACTATTTATCTTAAACGATATGTTAAAATATATCAACTTTTACAATTTATCCAAACTCTTCAATCTCTCATTGCAATGACGATTTTGTAATTACTTTCCAAATATTTTAGAAACCTCAGGTTTATTTGCACACCACACCGCAAGAGGTGCTATTAAATTTTGTCTCCTATTTTTCAAAATAAGCTTCCGATATTAATAATATTAAAGTATTTGTTGACAGTCAGCACACACTCAGCAGCAGCATTCAGCGAACCAGTCAACGGTCGCGTTCGCTAGACGTCCCCATTGTAGCTGGTTGATTGGTAAAATAATAACAGTCCAATGCCCACAAGAAAAATGGCATTTTTTTGCACCGACGGGAATATTAAGTTTATGGAATCCTTGTCCAGAGCGGCCTTGTTAGTTTGGTTTGCCTAATCATTTTCGTTTGCTATTCGCGCTGTATTATATTTTAATAGGGTTGAATTAGCTTATTAATGAAATTTGGAGGTAGTTTAAAAGTCAGATCAAAATCTAGGCTAAAATTTAGTTTTTAAGGAAGTTGTGCTGGTATAGTCAGAGCCAAAAGTTATGAAGTTGTGCTATTTTAACAAATAGAAATAATTAGATAGTTTTACCTCAAATAATAGCTCAAACTATACTAGTTTATTAGAATGCATGTAAAAGTAGGTTAGTTATTATTTATATATGTTTTTAATTAATTATTAGCCTTTTTTATATCCGAGATTGTAATGAGCCGGGGTCCCTACCCACTAGACGATCACGGCCCATCTTACTCTACCCGCGCAAAATTCAAATATTTAACAAACCGGAAATTGACACAGTATTACCAACCTTACAAATGACAAACTTTATAAAGATAAATATAACAAAAAGAACAAACTTGATATTTAACAAACTGGATCCTACGTTGTGATTATTTTTTATACCACGTGACCAAGGTTGATAACGATTGATCCACTTCATACGGACGGAGAAAGAGAAAACACAAGTAAAAGAACACAAATAAAAGAACAATTAAATATGATTGTATTATTTTATTAATTTATTCTTAATCTTGAGCGAGGAGGGACGTATTTAAACTGATACAAATAAATGGCTAGTTCTCTAAAAACCTCCTTGAAATTATATGCTAGCCCAGCTTAAATACGTACACGCTGCAAGTTTAATATGTGATCAAATGATTATTTTGTTTGGTTACATTAAACAATACAGATCAATAAATCAATTTATCAAGTTGATACAGTTGTGTGATTATACTAGGCATTTATAAATAGACAAACGCAAATCTCTCAACATAAAACATCAAAATTAAGTGAAATAGTCAATCAAAAAGATTTACAGATAAACTAGAAAAGGTAAAAGTGCCAGATTAAAATAAATACACAAGAACTACTGAACAAAAATCAGATCATATTTGACATAGCAATAGATACGTTGTGACCATACATTTATATACACATAAAAGACACATACGAAATAAGAAATATCAGTAAATAAAATAATGGTTTGAGGGTTCTCTTACACGGCCTATCATGGGCTTTTTTACCACCGTGGAGCCTTCCTCTCAAATAAATAAATAAAGGTTTAAGGGTTTCTCACACGGCCTATCACGGGTTTTCATACCACCGTGGAGATTAATACCTAGGGAAATATCCTCTAAGTCACAAAGTATAACATTTAGTTAGGTTAGAAACATTAACCTAAAAACTCAATAAGTACTGACAATAAGACACATAACAGTAGTAGTCGTATCTACATAAATGCACAAATGACATTCCTAGTTAGCAATACTTAGTTGTAAGGATACTACAAACGTTAATAAAACATTATTTTCTAGTAATATTTATACATCAAAAGGATAAATTTATAAATTGTTAAAAGTATCAAACGAATCTTTTAGATTTAGAGGTTTGGGTTTTAGATTAATTAAATAATATAAAAATTACACCACACAACTAGAATCAACATAAATTAAATTAACAGATATACACTTACATGAATTTTATATTCCTTTTTAAAAACCAAGCCAATATGGCTACTTCTTACCTCTTTACATTTTCTTTCCTCCCTGTTTCCAAAACAAAAACAAAAACGAATCGTTACCTAACTACCAAAAAAATCAAAACTACCAACATTAGAATCTGCAAGAAATATCCCTAAACATAAAATCAAAACTACCAACCCCATAGAAACTGTAATAAACACCCCCAACATTTAATATTGAAGCAAACAGTTGTTATTTTTAAAATAAATTACATATTTTGCCTGAACTTGTACGTAATAACAGAACTAGGTAAATTGATTATTATGAAAATTGTTTTGTGTCAAAATGACTTGCTACAGCTACTTTGATAATTTTGGTTGACTGTAGGTCTGACCACTACAAGATTAACCTTTGACTGTCTAGTCTAAACTTAAGAACGTGAAAAACACGAAAAAGGCAATTCTTCTAACCAGAAATTTCATTCAAGTTTACTTTCTTATTAATAAAAATAAAATGATATCACTAAGTAAACATTAAAAAATAAAGAAATCTCTTTAAAATATAAATAAATTATACGCTTCCAGAGTAGTGAAAAAGTGACAACTTTGCCTTAAATTGGCACTAGTATTTCGTTTGTTGTTCTGATGAAAACAAATTAATGCAGTAAATGATGTTGATTCAAGTTTTGAGGTTGTCTTTGCAAATATATGTATATAAAACGATGGATGAAACAATATTTATGCAGATTCATTTAGAACGTAACAGTAAGAAAATTCCGAATTATGTATATCTTTTTATTTAATACAATTGAATTTGGTTTCGAGATGTAAATTACGAGCGGCCAGTGGTGCTGTATGTAGCTATATAAAGCATTTAAGTTTTCCCGCTCGTTTGTCGCAATGCGACGTTCTTACTTTGCGAGCTATATCAAGCGTTCATTCGACAAATTCTTCGTATTAATTTTTTTTATGCAAAACTGCCTTCGTAAGAAATTTGAAACTTTAACAGCACAATCTTACGTTTTTACGTGAAATATTTCGGTGTCAAATTTGTTTCATCATTTTTATGAATTTAGCATAATAAATTATCAACACTTTACCATTTAGCATAAGATTGCGTGTTATTTTTAAATGGAATTTATGCATAAACAAAGTTCCTAAACATTAAAGATTTTTCAGAAAATAATTTTGTACATTAATATCTTTTTACATTTTCATTATATTTTTCTACAGCCACAACTTCCTTAAACTTGAATGATGCTATATTCTAGCCAAAAGAAAGTGCAATATCACACGGGCTTTAAATATTTTGACTAATAGATGGATCGTGTAGTGAGTTTGTATTTACTTAATAGGTAACCATTTAAATTTCAGTTAGAGCATATGTGTATTAGATATTATTCTAAAGTGTAACTAGTAATCTTAGACATGTTGTCTGTGTTACCTATTCTTATCTGTTACCTGCTAGACAAAGAGGGATTTTCAACAGTCTTAAGAATTTACGTTCCTATTTAACTGCCGAAAGAATTTCATGTAGAAAGACTGAAAGAGAAAACTAAATTACATTTGTTTAACAAATTAGATGATTGCTTTCAGCATATAGGAAAAATTATATACATACCTTATTCCATTCCATATCGGAAAAAAGATCTGCACAGTTGGATTAGTGGTAAATATTCTAACCTATGGGCCACTTGATATGGTTTCATCTAAATATGTATTGCTAATCGCTATTGCTATTGCTAATTGCTATAAATCTAAATATGTCAGTTAATAAAAATTTATATTAAAGAATCAAATAATGCACTGGCAACGTAACATATGTAAATGAAAACAAGCTATAAGGATTTTTATTTTTCTGTATACTTTCTTTATAATTGATACATTTTAAAAATACAATATAATTTCTCCTTCGTTTTAATGATCGTTGTCGTAAAGACGTTGTTATTCTCAATAAGCAAAACGATTCGATGTTTTGTTCGCAATATCACCTCCTGTCAGATTTCATTTCGGTCGATAACGGTATGATAACTTCTGGTATTTATAGGATTCTAGGTCAATTGTTGAGTTGAATTTGAAAATTAAGCATAGAATCTGAAATCACTGTAAAAGAGAAAAACTAATAAAAGAGTTAATGTATGGTTATCTAAATAATACATGGTCAATAATTAAAGAAGGCGTGTGTATTGCTCCGACTTCGCGAATGCTTGCACATAAAAAACCACAAAATACGCGTAAGATGATCTTGTCCAACCATTTAAGGCTGATTCTTACTATACGGCAGGCTACGGCAACAGTCACCGGGCCGACAAAACATTGTACTGTACATTTTATATGGTCGCGACGGTTGATGTGAATACCTTCATATAAAATGTACAGTACAATGTTTTGTCGGTCCAGTGACTGTTGGTAGCCTGTCGTATAGTGAGAATCAGCCTTTACTGTACGGCATCTTGTTCTCCGTTACCATTAGCGTGATAATTATTATTAAACGATTCGGCTGACATTCGGTTTACCAGGCCATTATATTTGAACGTTCTGCTAATAAATGGCGTTATTTATTCAAGTGTAGATGGTGCTATTGTTGCTTGTGTTGCTTCTGCCATTTTGATTTTCCGTCAAAATACTTCATTTGTGTTTCGTTCTTTGTTGAGTACAGTCGCATTTTTTCACTCAATTGGTAGGTAATTATAATAGTTGTTTAGGTTAGGTTAGGTTAGATTAGATTAGATTAGATTAGGTTAGGTTAGGTTAGGTTAGGTTAGGTTAGGTTAGATTAGGTTAGTTTAGGTTAGGTTAGCGCCCTCTAGGGGTTAGTATAGCCCCTCTATTTGAAATAGACGACAGCGTGGAGCAAACCTGACAAACTTTAATAAAGATAAGATTATTACATACATATTCTTACTTCAATTTAATAAAACGTTGTTTAAAGATTACATTTTCATATGTGTATATTATATTAATATGATCGTTTTTACAGAACATAATTATCCATTACAAAATTAATGTTAAAATGTGAATATTTTGTGCATGACTATTATTAAACCTAAGATTTATTGTAAAACGGAATGTCAAATCTGGTAACTTTCAATGCTGCCAACATCGTTCTGATGCTATTACTTCAGCGGCGAGATCAATTGTTGTTGCTACTATTTGAAAATAAAGGGGCTATAGGGGTAAGGTTAGGTAAGTGCCCACTAGCAGGAAAATTATATACTGATAATTTTTCATGACTTATAATGAGAAGATGAAACGCGTGTAACTTTTTACACCTACATTTCCAGACGCTGCAACATTTCTTATTTAATCTAGACGCCGCCTTTCTATGGACACGTCTACTTCTCAAAATGGCCGTGTCCGGTAAAGTTCAAAATCGAATTTGACAGCAATCTTTGTTGTTGATTTGCAAGCTTATCGGCCAATGTAGATACAAGTATCTTACATCATTTTGTTTGTAATTTTATGGTCTACTTTTCTATCTATTTAGAATTAAAAACTTTGATAGATTGTGATATTGTTTAAAGTTGATGACGTTACGCGCGTTTGATGTTTTAAAGATTTCGTTTGTTTTTATTAAACTTTCTTTTGTTTTTCAAAAAAAGTATAAATACTCCAGCAACAAAAAGCAAGTTAGTTAGTTAGTAGGTTATGTGTTCATTTTTGTAAACAAAGCAGTTATATTACATTTCAAGAATCTATCATTTATATTTCAAGAAAATTTACTTACTTGTAACAATTATTAATGTAATAAGAAGATTATCATGGTTTATCTATGCAATTTATTGGAGTTTCCATTAAAATTTATATATTTCCGTAAAACTCATGAAGGATTTCAGCTGATCGATTATTATTTGACGTTTTGGAATTCTGTCCAGCTTATCCACCAACCGATAAATTAGAAGCCAATGTTTCTTTGCGCGAATACTTTTTTAACAACGAAAACGCGCTGTATTTATTTCTAATCAGTAAATAAAAACTAAATAAAAGATGTAAAGAGCTCATTATTATTATTATTATTATTTATTAAGAACATTAACTTTAGTTTTCTTAAAAATTTTCTTTATGTAAGTTTACTTTGACTCTATATGAGACATATGTTCAATTAGAAATTATTTAAAATTATCATTCAACATTAAATTTTAAATTTTATGAATCCGAACAATAAACCTTTCTTGGGTTTCATTTATTTCCTGTCTTATTACTATTATTATTAATTTTATTTTATTTTTTTGGTTAGTAAAAAAAATGTTTGTTGTTCCTCTATCAATTGGTTGATTTATTTTATTCTGTGTTAAACATTTTATTTAGCTACTTGTATGATAAGAGATCATATAAACAGTTCTCGTCCAGCAGAGTATAATAACTGAAGGTATAAAATTAGGTAAATTCATTCTATGGCGTTCTACATTTGTTTCATGCTGGAATACAATAAACAAGACTGCGTTAGCTTATTGGGGTGTTTTATTTTATTTAGCTAGCCAATTTAACCAATTCATTAATTTTGAATTCAATTATTTCATAAAATTATTAGGGCGTATAACACCGCAATATGTTGCTGTATGAGAGTAACAGGAGCATTGAAAAAGAAACTTACATACAATAATGAAACGTTATTTAACGTCTGCAATATTTGGCTGTTTGATATGATTTTAAGTAAATCTTATATTAAAACTTAAAATTACCCATTACAATGTATTCGATGCAGCATAGATAGATACTACCAGAAAGCTACCTGTTTTAGTAAAAAAACAACCTAATTTAACTAGCTGAATTCCAAATGTTGAGAAATAAGACCTAATAGGTCCGAAGAAAAAACAGTTTTAACGCTCGAAGAGTTCCCAGCCAAAATAAATCAGCCACTATTAGAACTTCATGATTTTATCTTAACGTATGGAAACACTAAATCAGCATAGTTAGCGATCATGAAATCATGATTTGAAACAGTTGAAACATTAACTCTGTTTTAACATACAACTTACCTCAATTGGTGTATTGGGTAAATGTTATGTATCAAGGTACGGCCCACCTATTGCCTCAAGTAGATTGATGCTATAAAAACGTACAATAAACATTCAAAGCAGACTGTGCTACAATTAACAGTGCCGAAGGGCATATGCCATATGCAAAATTTCCCGATTCTTCCCTTTCTTTCTCTAAGAAATTTTCAACTATTTTCCAGGCTCCCAATAACTTTATGAGCATGGTTGCAGTTTTAAAAACACAAAAATTGTTCGTTGTAGCACGACGACAAATCTGGAATTGTCAGTAATGTTATCAAAGCGTGTTGCTCAGATATTGCCCATCTCAGTTTCAAATTTCTGACAAACCGTTTCAGAATCCAAACAGTTTAAAACGTATGCTAGTGTATTTTACTGGTTTTTAATTTGATTGTGTCCCTCCGCTGCGCGTCCGGAGGCAGACTTGCGCAAAATGTTTCCTTTTTTCCATATTATAGTAAATAACTATTAATTTTAATTAACTTTATTACTTTTTTGCTGCATATATAGATCAACATGTTTCTTATAAAATAGCCGATATTTAAAAGCATTAAAAGCATAGAAACAAATAATGTTTATTATTTTGTCTTATTTTCACCTCCTGAATTCATCTAGAAATTGCATCCAACAATGTTCATGAATAACATTCAAAAACTCAACAATCTTTGTAATGATCAATCAAGGAAAAACTAATCAAAACAAAACCATGATGGTAAAGCAACATCGCAGTATGTGTCAGTAGTTGTCCGGCACCTGTCTTATTCGTCCCAAAAACACGCTTTTTATAAATTAAACATACTATTTTTTCTCCAACCGCATTTATCCCGTAAATTTCGTGCGAGTTTAGAACTGGTTTGGACAAACAACCCGACGTTAGGCTACTTTTTATTTACTGCAATTTGTTACGGAGTTCTTGTTTCCAAGTAAAAACGGGGAAATTTTAATATTAATATAATTAAAAAATTCTCATAAATGTGTAATCTTCACTCCCATTGTATTCAAAATTCGAAGAACTTTCATCAGGCGACGGACAGAGACATACGTTAACGCGTTAAATAAAAATAGGTTGGAATTGATTTTTGTTTTTGTGTCGTTGCGAGTGGCAATAAGATTTTATAAAATGGAGACCTCGAATTTGTTTTTGTTTTTATGTCTTCAGAAATTAATTCAAATATTATCAAAGAACAGATATTATTATTTAATTGAAAATCTCTATTTATTTCGCAATATCGATCAATATAAAATAGCCTTGGTAGTGTAGTGCCTAGCATGCTAGACTCTCGCCTGAGCGGCCTGGGTACGCCTTCCGGGACTGGCAAATCTGGTTAAGGTTTTTCTGCCGTTTTTTCTTATCTGTAACACAAATGTGGGATTTGGACAATACCATGTGTAAGTCGACTGCAGCCGTGCAATGGACCTGCGTAATAATGTTAATCGCCACCCTCCCTCCCGCACAAGCTTTAACTTATGGGGCCGGTTACTGATTAGCCAGGTAATGGGTTATAGCAATTATTATTTTATTATAATTACAAAATAATTTGTTTTAGAGCACCACGTAACGTCAGATTACTTTTTTTACTAGTATAAGTTTTTTTTGTAGAATTGCTATGGTAACCAGTAACAGTGCCTCAATGGTCTAGTTTCTATACAAAATAATTTGATATTATCATATTTCTGCGGTTTGGAGAAAACGGTATATGTTTCTATTTTGCTCTATTCGTAATATAGCTTTATTTCTAGAATACTGAACTGTAAAGTTCTACCTATAGAATCATTACATACGTATATGTACGCAGATGTTGTAAAGACAGAATTTCGGAGTGTTTGATAACAGTGAAAGAATCTGCATGTTTTCCCAGTCAGTGTAGAACTGCTCCTTAAGAATTTGTAACGAATGATCTCTGCATGAGAATTTAATAAAACCTTTCGCAGGCATTCAAGAAAAAGAGCTCCAAAAAAGAATTTATAATCAGTCCGAAGTATTGTTGAGAATGTATTTTTGCACCAATTAACCGTGTTTTTAGAGAACCAATGATGCTGTTGCCAGAAAAAGCAACTGCTTTACATTTGCTTCTATTTATTTACATAATTTCAAATGTCGAAGTTCAATCTGATATAATATATAGGGCTTGGCGACTATCGAAATCAATAATCGAAAATCGATTAGAAAAATAAAATTGATTAAATCGATTGATCGATTATTCGATTATTTTAAGAAAATAATCGTAGTTTCGAATAATCGATTAACCAAGCAGTCGATTTAACTGATTAATCGATTTTTTAATCTATTTTTATTATTGATGTTCATAATCGCACAACCCTAGTTGTTTCTCAAACTTTGGTTGAAGTAGCATTAACATCGCCCACGAATTGCACAAATTGTTTCTCTACTAAAGCACAACATAGGTGATGTATGATGTCGTATTACTCGTATTTGTACTATGTATAATGTAAAATAAAATTTATTAATATGAGGTTAAGTGGAAGTGCAGAAGCAGAAATAAAACTGATTCTGAACTTGATACTGCCTCGTGATGACATTTATTTAGTTATTCAGGTGTAAGACCAACGTATTTCTTTTGGGAAAAAAATACAGACCGTTATTATTATTATTATTATTAATACAAGGTATGACCAGAGCACCAGACTGGGATCAACCAAAACATACACTGCATGTCTGCACACAAATTGAAGTGGATTTTTAAAAATATGATTTATATAAAAATATACTTTAGCAAAATTTCAGTAGACGTTACTAGTTATGTTAATTCAGAAAAGGCTTTATACTATAATATAGAAGACACGAATTATCACAAGTGATTAATCGGACCTTAGATTATATTTTTAAATAATCGATTAATCCGATAAATCGATTAATCCGATAAATCGATTAATTGAATAATTCGATAAATCGATTAATCGATCAATTGACCATTCAATTAATCGATTAATCGATCAACCGATTAATCGATTTAATCGATCAATCGATTAATCGATTTAATCAATTTTTCTTTTCTAATCGATTTTCGATTATTGGTTTCGATAGTCGCCAAGCCCTATATATTATATCAGATTGAACTTCGACATTTGAAATTATGTAAATAAATAGAAGCAAATGTAAAGCAGTTGCTTTTTCTGGCAATAGCATCATTGGTTCTCTAAAAACACGGATAATTGGTGCAAAAATACATTCTCAACAATACTTCGGACGGATTATAAATTCTTTTTTGGAGCTCTTTTTCTTGAATGCCTGCGAAAGGTTTTATTAAATTCTCATGCAGAGATCATTCGCTACAAATTCATAAGGAGCAGTTCTACACTGACTGGGAAAACATGCAGATTCTTTCACTGTTATCAAACACTCCGAAATTCTGTCTTTACAATATCTGCGTACATATACGTATGTAATGATTCTATAGGTAGAACTTTACAGTTCAGTATTCTAGAAATAAGGCTATATTAGGAATAGAGCAAAATAGAAACATATACCGTTTTCTCCAAACCGCAGAAATATGATAATATCAAATTATTTTGTATAAAAACTAGACCATTGAGGCACTGTTACTGGTTACCATAGCAATTCTACAAAAAAAACTTATACTAGTAAAAAAAGTAATCTGACGTTACGTGGTACTCTATAACAAATTATTTTGTAATTATAATAAAATAATAATTGCTGTAACCCATTACCTGGCTAATCAGTAACCGGCCCCATAAGTTAACGCTTGTGCGGGAGGGAGGGTGGCGATTAACATTATTACGCAGGTCCATTGCACGGCTGCAGTCGACTTACACATGGTATTCTCCAAATCCCACATTTGTGTTACAGATAAGAAAAAACGGCAGAAAAACCTTAACCAGATTTGCCAGTCCCGGAAGGCGTTCCCAGGCCGCTCAGGCGAGAGTCTAGCATGCTAGGCACTACACTACCAAGGCTATTTTATATTGATCGATATTGCGAAATAAATAGAGATTTTCAATTAAATAATAATATCTGTTCTTTGATAATATTAAATTAATTTCTGAAGACATAAAAACAAAAACAAATTCGAGGTCTCCATTTTATAAAATCTTATTGCCACTCGCAACGACACTAAAACAAAAATCAATTCCAACCTATTTTTTTTAACGCGTTAACGTATGTCTCTGTCCGTCGCCTGATGAAAGTTCTTCGATTATTGAATACAATGGAAGTGAAGATTACACATTTATGAGAATTTTTTAATTATATTAATATTAAAATTGCCCCGCTTTTACTTGGAAACAAGAACTCCGTAACAAATTGCAGTAAATAAAAAGTAGCCTAACGTCGGGTTGTTTGTCCAAACCAGTTCTAAACTCGCACGAAATTTACGGGATAAATGCGGTTGGAGAAAAAATAGTATGTTTAATTTATAAAAAGCGTATTTTTGGGACGAATAAGACAGGTGCCGGATAACTACTGACACATACTGCGATGTTGCTTTACCATCATGGTTTTGTTTTGATTAATTTTTTCTTGATTGATCATTACAAAGATTGTTGAGTTTCGGAATATTATTCATGAACATTGTTGGATGCAATTACTAGATGAATTCAGGAATATTTTTCAGATATATGAAGTTAATAATGACTCAAGATAGTAAGAGTTAACTAGATGACCATCAGTCATTAAAAGTTTACGAGAAAACTCATTGTTTAAACACATAAATTAAATTATCATAAAAGGATTCAGGATAAGTGGAGATTTATTAATTTTGGTGTATTTATACAATATTGCAATTCAAATACAAGATATGTTTAGAGATAGTATAAGTTCACTTGCAGTTTAATTCTGAAAAAGAAACTGCAATTAGTACCAATAAGAAAATGACAATGAACATATGATTTAATAATAATAAATAAAATTTGTTCATTGAACAATACATTCTCAATATGACCTAGTCCACGGTTACCATGATAATATTTGACCATTAATTGTAATGAAAATAAACAATAGAGAAAATTAATGTGGATTCATGGAGCCAAGATAAACACAAGGGGTATCGCCTAAATAATGACCAAGGTTGGTTTATATTAAGAGAATAAAGAGGAAATAAATCCCATTGATGTTTAAGGTAAATAAAAATTATTATAAAAATACGAAAAGTAATATAAGATGTAAGATTAACGTATTCATAAAGATTTTGTTAAAAAATTTAAAATAAATGTTTAACCATCATATAAACAGTCTTCGAGTTTTAATTATTACCATACTATAAGAAGAAAATAAAACAAAGGAGAAAAATTATCTAAGCTTTCTAAACATACCAATAGTCCTGAGGTGCAAGGCCAGACATCGAGGCAAGCTGAAAGTAAATTCATCGTTGTGCAGCGTGTCCCACTAAACTGGAAAGAAGGAGAAGAAGTTTCATGTCAACAATACAAATCAACGTCGGAAGGTAAAACAAACTTATCGACGAAGTTACCTACATTTTTTCAGCAATTTTCAGGAATTCCCAAAGATTGAGGCCGGAAGCTGAGTGCAGGGTGTCAAAAGCGACAGTAGAAAGGGGGGGCTCCAACTACAACACTCACCACAAACAGCACCTGAAAGAAGCCAGAAAGAAAGCCACATCTAGATGCATCCCGTTTGTGTTAGAAAGGGCGTTTTAAATAAATAAATAAAGAAAAAAGGTTTAGTGCTTTTGTTCTACTATATGAAAGTTACAACAGTATTGCTACAAAGAAGGTTTATCATATTTAAAAATGAATACTTACCCTAAAGTTCAGATCACTGTAAAGACCGAAAGTGAATTTCTATATGCTTCAAAAGAATAAATCGCTATATTCTGTAGTACTCAATAAGATTAATAACTAACATTAAGTCGTGGAATATAGGCCACAACTTGTCAAAAGATCCCAATGAGTAATATACTGATAGCAATTTTTATTTATCGATATATCGTAAGTTGTGAGAAGACTGCATTTGCTTATAAATATTTTACGAGATTAAACGTAATGTATTTTTTATCTGATAATATACTGAAAACTATTCCTTAGGAATAGGTATACCTATCTGATATACTGCCGTTGCCAAGAAAACTAAAGCTCTGTTTAGTTCATTTACTGTTGAATAGTATCGAATTTGATGCTTACGTAGGTAGGGAAAATTTATTCAGTCTACTTTTATTTAAAATACTTACTGAAATAAAAGAGGTGATTAAAATTCCTTACACTCAACTCATTTTCTTTATTTCTTACAGTTAACCATGCTATTTGTATATTTATTAACTAATTTTGCGTTCAAGCTTTAAAAATAACTAACACAGAATCATTTAATCCAACTTGCATGATATTAATTAATTATTTACTTTACAATAGAAAAAGAGAATTATTTTTCACAATAATTTTTATAAATTATCGATAGCACGGGTTTAACTACAGAATAAATGTGTAATCCAAGCCATATTCTTTCTCGTTAGTTTTGTTGGTTTTCGTAGTCCGCACGTGCTGTATAGCAATTAGAATATTATGTAAGTAAATATATATTTCAAATACTATGTATATAAAATCGAGGTTATTAGTGTCAAACAGCATAATAATAATTTCTAAATTAGTATCTACTAATTTTTGGAGAATATCTTTAATTTGATATAATTTCAACTTATTCCATTCATTATCTTTTTAATAGCAGTAAGTATTTATCACGTAGAAAAGACATAAATCTGTATCATGAAACAAATTTATGGAAAATATTCATCGTATGCGGAAATCACGTGTAAAACGCAAAACTGTTCACAAAGTAGCAATTCTTATTTCTCTACTACAGCAACTACAACACAAGGAGGAGATAAAAACTTTCAAAATTTCTAAATTACATTTATTTTATACAAATGATATAGATGTAGTTATGTAGCAATATTATAATAAACTGCGTTAGAAATAAATTATAGCACGTTTCATCTTTGACATCACATGCCTAGTCTTTTTACACTGTAAATTTGAATCTCCAAGCGGCGTGCAGTTTGAGAGAATGAATTTGAATGAATGAATGAATTACCAGACATCACATTTATCTTTATCATTCATATATGAACTAGCAGGACAGTTGAAATCATTTGCAAACTCTTCTGAATTACGTAGTACTCCCAATACTTTATATTTGCTAGGAGATGCATAATGATGTGCAATTGTACTTTCAAGAGCTGCGGGTGTGGTCTTTGTGCAGAACCGAATTGCTGATGATATCCAGAATAGTTGTTTCGGAGTGTAGTCGAGCCCGGGTAACTTTTGTTCCGGTCCGTTGTTCCTTACCCATTTTTTGTATGCATCGTACGCTAATTTCGCACCAGCTATGTCAGCCATGTCTTCATATTTGGTATTCGATGAATTTAACTGAAACAGGGTACATATCTCATTAATATACATATATTATAACAAACCGCTTCTTGTTCTGGTTTTTATGATTTACTGTACAAGTAGTGAAACGTGATTCAGTGAAAAAATGTAGAGTGTTTTTAAAATGAAATCAACAGCATCATATTCAATTTCTTAATTTTCTTATAAACTGCAACAAAATAGAAAACATTATTATCCCCGCCACTGACGTCCTAATAGCTTTATCTTAACCGTTGAAATTTGCTCATATCAGATGGCCCGAAATGCTTTCAAATGCCTCATAAGAGGTACATCAAACGCGGCAAGTAGTTAGACATCCATAAAAAAACAAAAAATCCATACATCATTTTTTCCCAGAAGCGTAGTTTTTGAAAAAAAAATGCAGATAAAGACGGGTATAACGTTTTTAGCACATTTAATAGGGTTTTGGTATGTTCTTCAAACAAAACGACTGATGGTTTTGTTAGGTTTACTTTGCTGATCTTGCAATATGCAAGCTGGTCCTTTTACAATGTAATAACTTTAGCAAGTCAGCCAGTCAGATGATAATTCTCAGAACGCCAATAATTAAGAAAAGGATATTGATGTATGCCAAGCCCTTGTAAACCTATTTAACCTATTAACCTATTTAATTATAAATAATGTAGTCAAAACAGGGCGTCATGACATAGTCCGGAGGATTCCCACATCGCATCGCAGATATTAGAACTCATAAATGTAACTTTCTTATAAAGTTAAATGGTTTTAAAAAAATTTGAAATTAAAACCCTGACTAATAAAAATCACCTTTAATCTAATTAACTTACCTGATTAGATATTAAATATTGTTTTATAAATCACATTTAGTTTAAAGCTGTTATTATACCTTGAATTTATTTAAAGTTTTATTATGTTTACGTTGCTGATCCTACAATACAATTTTATGATGTCATTTAGCCAGATGATTTACTTTTTATTTCTTTTCAATGTCATTGCATACTCAAGCATTTTTTTTAAATAACAAGAACGCAGCAATAACTGTTTAGTTTGTTATCGTAACAAATATCAGTGGCGCATGGAAACTATCTATACTTATATTTAGGATAGTTGCGCTTTATGAAATCGCATAAAAGAGAATCGAGACACAACTACACAACCCTTGTTTGACACGCTTGCTGTGCGTGAACAGCACGTGATATCGGGCCCATCTTAAGCACGTGAATGGTGATGACTCATTTCTTGTATTAATGATAAATAAATATGTACCTCTCTAAAACTCAGCATGCAATTAATAAAATTGATATTAATGTGATAAGGATTTAATATATTCGCATTTTTTCACCACTCTAACCAAAAATTACTTAACAAAGGTGATGTCGTGAAAAGTGATCACGTTTAGATGAAATTAATTAAAATTCCGTTAGAACAAATAACTTGTAAAAATTAAATACACAATTTTGTTTATTTAGGTTTTGTATGAATTCGTCATCTTTAAGTGGACCACAGACTCTGATCAGCGTTCTCGTCGCGGACGTGAACGTAGGTTTTCGTCCGCGACGATAATGACCGGATGAACCGGTGTACCGGATAATGACCTGACGTGTAATTTATTACATTAACAAGTTGAAGTTTGAGATTGTTTGTTTAATAAAATTATACATATTTTATTTCTTTAAAACGTGTATATCGAAATGAAAGAAATAATTATTGAGTTCATAATAAAATGTCTACTGAAATCTCTTTCTTTAATTAGAAGTATTTAGTATTATGCAGTCAATAATGCCTTTCATTGTGATAAAAATGTCTTAACGAAATACGATACTTATAATTTTATTATATAAACCACTTTGAAGATCAATTTATTTATGCAATAATTTATAGCAAACTTAAACATTAAGTCACTATGAAATATAGTATACATACAAAGATTAATTAAAGTTTCACAAGTTTTATTATATTCTTAACCCGACAATATTGTTTCGATATTAAATGTCATTATCAATGGCACATAAGATTAATAAAGAAACACGTTGCTAAGGATAAATACAGAAAATAGGTAACTATACAATACATACCAAAACTAATTATAACAAAGTAAGACTGGAGACAGTAAACTCTATTGAGTCATTACCCGGTTCACGTCCCAGACGAGAATCTAAGTTCACGCCCGCTACCAGAACGCGGACCATAGTCTGTGATCTACTTTAGAGACGTGCATTTTAGTTAGTTCAACATAAAACCACTATGTCGACGACACCAACCAATTTGATCTGCATTAGTACAGTGTAAAACAAGTAGGTGCTTGAAAATGGTGGGTTTGAAGTAGCAAGGCCGCAAAGACTCACAGTACAATGTGATCTCATCGTGTTTGTGTGGCTTTAAAATTTCAAAGCTGGCACTTATATTTATACGTACTTTTCTAAAAGCGTCGGTCAGAATTACTAAAAATTTTGATTTTCGTCGGGTTGGGTTGAAAGTCGGGTATATAAGGTTGAGTGCAACATAAATTTTAATACCTCCTCGTATGCATAAGTAATAGCGATAAAAAGTGATCATCCTTCATCCTTCAACTCTTAGGTTATTTTTTAAAGTTACATGCAAACTGTTCAGACATAGAGGTTTATTAGAAGTAAAAAGATACAACTTGTGCAGAACAATCACATAATTGCTAATTGTACTAAAAGTATGCACATTTACTGGCATTAGTTAATTTTATCGAAGTTTCGAGTTATCTCTAGATTGAATAGACAAAACGTGTTTTTACAACTCTTAAATACAGAGCAGGGGTACAAACTTTTTATTCTTTGTGATTTATGAAGATAAAACCAACAATCTTAGAAATTTAAAATTAAATTAGCAAGAGGAGCATTTTAAAACCAATCGGATGTAAAAATTCTCTCTCTTTTTTAGATTCCACTAGAATGCGTCTAATGTTGCTAGAAAACTTCATGCAAACACGATATGACTATGTTTTAATTATTCTTTCTGTTGATTTAATACATTCAATTTTAGCAAAAGATAACCAACTCTAATCAACATTGTCAAATAGAAAATTTTAAGCACAAACCAATGTCAAAAATGTGGTCTCTACTCGATCGAATACGACTATCAGTCTCTCACGCTATGACAACCCCACCTTCTAGTGGTATAGGCCGGGTCTCTACTTTTAGATAGAGTCGGACTAACCAAGCCTTAATTAAGGTAGGGCGGGATTGCTACATTCTAGGATAACTAGGCAGACCCACTTTCCAAGTCCCAGTTGGGTCCGTGGCCAGTAAGCTTAAGCAGATGGGCCACGATAAACAAAACTTTGACAGTTATGTCATTAGATAGTCGATAATTTTGCTTATAACAAAAGTTGCTATTGCATTTATAGTCCTCTAACTCATGAATATTTGGAGATAAGAAAAGTTCATCAAAAAACTGTATGCTTATTTTTCCTATGAATATTTTAAAGCTTTTCTACAACAGTATTAAACGTTGATTTCCTATATTATGTTTAGCAGAACTGGTCCTTATGTTCATTTTCTCAAAGGCAAGTCTAGAAAGATCTTCAAAATCTAACAACTTCGATAAAAAAGAATTTGTTTTGAAGATGTTTAAATTTTGATGTCACAGGGCAATTTTTAAGACCAGTATCTAAAACTTACCCCAATATATTTCTAAGAATTACCCAAATAGTTGGGACAATCCTTAGACAGGTTTTTAATTTTTTTCTCATTTAATGTTACAAAGCGGGTTCAAGTTTGTACATTAAGAAACGTCCCTGTTGAATAGTGAGTGGTATTTCACACCAAAAATATCTAAATATATTTTTAGTCACAAAAATGAGAGCAAAAGATTCCTCTTTGTCTAAAGATAATCCCAGAGCACCCTACACGTTATTTTCATTGACATATATTTACTGTACCGCGAATACGAATAAATAAAACATTCCTGCAAACAAATAAATATAAGGCATAAAAAAATTATTGGTCGTTTGCGAATAATAGATTATTTTTGTCTTTATTCGTTACTCGTCATTTGAATAAATTTTGCCCGACACTGACTGCAATAAGGTTTAGTTTTCCGTGCTGTTTGGTATAAAACCATAATAATCGATATAGTTTAATATTTTTTTCCTATGTTAAACTGAAGTTAAAAAGATAAGGGAGGTTGTACGTTACAATCTACGTTTACCATTCCATAACCAACTTGATATGTTAACACTTTTTTTTTGCTACCGACTAATTAACTGCTATAGTCACCTCAACTTACAATCGTAACGTTGGCGGTTGCTATGAAAACAGCATTACAGAATGTTATGATTCATAACATATCTAGGTGATGTTATGACCAAATTTTTGATCGAATATGACTCTTTACGAATAAATTTGTATTTTTAAATAGCTCGGTATTCATACTATACTACTAGTATAAATACTACTTACTCATCGATAAGTGTTTACAACAAATCTCGAAAATTGGAAATCTCGATACTTTAGGTATTGTTTTTCTTATTTTTGGTCTGTTATAAGGCACTTACCGATCTTGTATCGCAACATACTATTTTAATAACGTAATATAATCATAATGAAAATTAACTTACATGTTCTCCGACTTCCGGTACTGGATATTTTCCATAATGCATAGCAACACAAGATAATTTTTCATTAAAATTAAGAATCGTCTGAGTTGATATCCAATCGTAGTATTTGCCAGTATCACGGCAGCCTTTTTCTTCAAATATAGTGTGAAATATTTGATGACCTAAAGTGGAACCAAGGGCACCATAATTTAAATAACGAGGCCTACCATCATCGTAAATAATTCCTTGTAAGAATCCAGCAGGAACAGCTGCAATTATTAGGTAATTTTATACTCGTATGTAACTAGTTTTTATGCTTTATTTTAAACGTTATTATTCTTACTTATGGTGTTACTGCCCTTCGAGTAGTAGCTCTTAGTATAGGTGGTATATTTTGCTAATAGTTCTTTATCTTTTTCTACAGGCTCATGAAACATTTGAAATCTTAGGTTAGTTTTGTAATAGTTAACGTTTAGCATAGAAGCCAAAAAGTCATCATCTACTTGGAACTATAAGTAGAAAACAATTAATCCGCTGAAATTTTAATCACAAATAATATTTTTATTTGTTACTCACTTGTAAACATCAATTTATCAAGTCAGCTTATTGACGTTGAAAGTCAATCTTTACTAGTTAGCTACTAGTAAAAATTTTACAAGTTAGAGACCACAGGAACTGTTGATTTTTAACACGTTAGAAACGACCGTACCTTGTTTATGAGTACCGCTTAGAAACTTGCGCCGTTGTCAAAGTAATGATTTCAAAGGTAACGAGACATTTTTCAAAATATATTAATTGTCATGAAAGAAGGCGAAAAAATATCTCATTATTAGTTTTTGATTTATTTACAAGTGAGAAACAAATAAATTATTATACATCACACGCCAGGTAACAGTTTTTACTGGCTCAAGGATGTGATAGGCTCGCCTGAAGGCTCGCCAGTCATCCTCATCCTTTCGCCAGTAAAAACTGTTTTACCTGGCTTGTAATGTAAAATACTATTACATTATGAGTTAACTTACCCCTTTATATGGTTCTTCTGTTTTATCGGTATTCATCAAGTCACTAGGATATGCTACATAACTATTAGTAGTTGCAAGTCTCTCTAAAGCTTTAACTCGGGTTTCTTCGTCCATCCATTTTATATGAGTCAATTCTTCCTTAAATTCATCTTTAATGTTGTGCAGTATTTCTAGCACATCAAGTTTTGATTCTTCAGAAAAGTGCTTGCGGATGTAAGCAGCTTGTATAGCTATAGCAAATCTAAAAGGTATTTTAGATAATTATGTTTTTTAGTCTTAATGATTAGAATAGTTACGCATCGTCAACAAGTTCGCCGCAAAGCTTTGGGCGTGATGGTATTTCTTCTTTATAGATTCTTGAAAAGTAAACTTTAACTAATTCCCATATTTCCGAAGATAAATAAGTGGCATGTGCTACTACTGTACGCCATACCACGTAATTTGCTATCACTCTACAACAAATATTGAATGATGAAATAAAATATTGTTATAAAAATATAGGTTAAAAAAGTTATCGAAAAAAAAATAAATTGATAGTTCAAAAAAGCTAAGTGATTCCAAATTCCATGTCAAATTGAACAGTCGTTTTACCATCAACGATTTTTTTTAAATTTTGTACGGTTTTAGGGCATCATAGGCAGAAACGATATTCAAATTTTTTCTGTGCCATGAAATCGGTATAAAATTAAATACTCAAATTATTTAATATTAAATTTTCAAATTTTGAGTCATCAAACCATTTAAACTATAACTCTATTAATATTTAATTTATTAGATCAAGATTAAAAAGGTGAGGATTTTAGATATGTTCCTTAGTTTATTCTATCTGTTAAGGCTCAAGCTAAGTAGCCGTAGAGTTTTGGTTTTTGTTATTATTATTATAATTTAAATTTACGTTAGTTACACCAATAATTTTCTTATCCTTTTTTATTGATACTTTGTAAAAGTTATTAATACAAGTTTATTACGATCATTACGCTGTCGTCTACATTAATTATTCATACACACTCCAGCACTTATGGAAATACAACTATTTTTATACTGATTGGTCCTTTGAAGCTTTTTACCCACATTTGGCGTTGTCCACTATCTTATAGGCATGACTGTTAATTTGGCCGTTTTGATTTTAAACATGTGTATATGGTGCATCTCTTTAAAGGGGTCTTCAAAATCTTTTAAGATCCTTCAAGTGATTCTCCCATCTATTGACCACATCTGTGCAGAATATAAAGTTGGGGCAACATTGGGATGTACAAAGTACACTAAACACGATAAGGCTACCTGTATATCCACAAACTAAGCTTTGATTGGTCATAAAAACTACAAGAATTTTTGTATTTCAATATTTTTATAATTATTTGCTTAAATATACCTTAAACTACTTCTCAACATAATTACCATTTAAATTCAAACATTTATCGTAGCGTGCTACAAGCTTTTGTATACCACTATCTATTTTTTATGGCTGTACACAGTGTTTGCATTGTAGCACAGTGTTGTTCCCTGCTCCATGAAATCCACGAGAAAAATACCATGGCCTAGACCAAAACACGATTCACGTGACCGTTTGGAAAGTAGCTGCTTGCATATTTTTGGTTTCGGTGATCCACTATGTCGCCATTGCATCGATTGCCACTTACTCTCTGATGTGACATAAGCAATCCAGGTTTAATCTCCCGTCACAATATGGTCAAAAAATTTGTCATCATCAACTACGTAGCTCTCCAAAGTTGCCATTGCTGCTGCCATTCTTGCACACAATTTGCGTTATTGTAATTTTTCTTTCACAATTTAATACAACTAAGATCTTGAAAGTTGTGGAAAGTGAGTGGACAATTCAGAAGTGGTAAACCTTCTGTTCTCATGAATTTTTTCATTCACTTGTTGAATCAAATTCTCAGTTACTAAACATGGCCTTCTACCTCGCTCTTTATCGTGTATGTTCGTCCTGCATTCGTTAAAGTGTCTGCACCACCTACTACTTTGGAATTCTACGGCACTCTTCTACTGCAATTTATTTAAATATGTAGTGAAGGGTTGCAGCCGCATCTAACATTTCCGTTCAATCAACAGCGCAATTGAGAGATCAGTCTTCTGTTTAACTGGTACTGCAGTTGCAAGATCAGTGGGTGGGCTAAGCTAGGGGTTCTTGTTCCACACTAAACCACGCTGGTAGATTTCCTTGTGCTGCTGGTTCCTGTTCGTGGCTTTGTGAATTTGCCTGATCTTGTTCGAAAGGTTCGAAGAACCCGCCTTATTTGCTAGTCTATTCTGAACTTGCTAAAAGCTTTAAAATGGAGTTGGTAATTTAGACCCGCACCAACTTATTTAAAAAATGAGTAAATTCTGTTTAAACAGATGCCCGTCGATAACAGTTCTCTCTTTTGCGCGGTGACCCCGCAATCAGCACCTTTAAGTGTTATAGAAGACATCCTCAACCACTGCTTAAAACTAAAGTGGGATTTTTTAACTACTTCTTCAAATCAACACTACAGAAGGTAAAGGAAAATTAAAAAGGACTAAAGAAAAAAGTTCAAAAAGTGCAAAAAATCACTAAAACAGGTTGCATTCATTTAAAAAATTTGACAACAATTCATACGCTAATTCTTTTATGCAACAGAAAGGATTAGCGGAACCTATCTTGTACTAACCTTATTCATGTGTAAATATTCTTTAAGAATCCTGATAACGATTGTTTAAGAATGTTCTAGTCTTACCGCATTTTTTTATAATTTCAGACAAATTTTGCGCGCTTCGTTTCGTTCGTAAACCCGATGGACAATAAAATTCTTTATTGACTTCTCGTTTTGTGTGCTCATGACTTTGGATACTTTTTAAAATAAATACAAATACAAAATAATTAAGATATTAATTTAAACCAGAAAAATAATTATTATCATAATTTTTTAAGATCATGTGATTTTTCAACCAGTTCGACTGCTAGACCTAACTTAAACCAGATGTATCCAACTTAAGATTTATTGGCCTAACCTAAGTCCAAAATCTGCCTTCTGACTTTTAGCTAGCTCGGTGTTCTTTAGTGTAGGATATTAAATTTACTTCCGTACTTGATGTTTAGATATGAACAGGTAAAGATGTGCAGGTAAACAACACACCAAACAAGAAGTCATAAACACCATCATTTTTATTCTGCACGGAACGAGAAGGTTTCAGTTAGACTTCCGTCGGCGGACGAAACTCGACGCAAAAAACAAGAAAACCCACTGACTAATTCAGACTCCTCAAGATCAATGGTTTCCATAATAACAGCTTCCTCGGGCCAACGGGGCCAGGGTTGTCTTCCAGAGTTGCTCGTCCCAACGTCAATAATTTAGCCTATTCTTTCGCAGTTGAATATGATACGGAAGATCCTCTATACACGAGGGTGCCCGTTATTTTGCAAAAGTTATAATTTTTTAGGCCCTCCCACCTAGATTCTTTAAAATGTCAAAAAAGCGTTCTGTGCAAAATTTCAGCCCATTTGGTCAATATTAATCCGTGCCACCGAGAGGTTAAAGTTTCAACCCTTAAGTACTATCGTGTTTTCAAGTAACGTATATACTATCATGGGGTGTTCGAACACCCCACTCCCTATAGTGAGCTTTTTTGTGATAATAGATGTTTTTCCATAATTTTTTGTTTTTAGGTAATAAAACAAGTCTTTAGCTTACTACTGACGTTAAAAAAGCAAAGATTCTATTTAAAATGAAACAGAAAATTCAAGACACATAAAAGTGTACATTTTTTAAATAAAAATACATGTGTACATAAAAAATACGTTTTAAACTAAAAATACGCTTTTCGTGGACTAGTTTTTTATTGGATGGTGCCCGAAGGTGTGACTACATTTCCTGATAAAAGAAAAATGGCATTATCATCAAATATAAAAATTGTCTGTTGGCATTTTTGGGAGTTTCAGCGCCTTAGACCTATTGTTTTTCAAAAACTGTAAAAAACAGCAAATAGTGATTTGAAACATGTTAAAGGTTTTGTTCTTGTAAAAGAATGCCTAGAAGCTGAAGAGCGCTAGTTTAATAATTTAAAAGATATTAAGCAAAACATGGTGCCTGGGGTGCCGAAACACCCCACGATAGTACTTGAGGGTTAAATGGGATTTAACATGGGTTTGGTACACTGTTAGAAACTTTGTGGCATAACTTTTTTATCTTTCTCTGTTTTAGCATAATATATTGTATACTTATGTTGTTGAAGTTGCTTCACACAAATCTGAAGCCAAAAATACTTTGGCAGTTCCGCCAAAATGCTAATTTTAGTAAAGTTTTTTGAATTTTTTCGATTTTTTGACAGCTGTAAACTGCCAAAAGTTTTTATGACAGTTTGAATTTTATCATATTCGTGTTCAGCAGCTTCAACAACATAAGTATATAAATTTCAAGTTAAACCATAGAAAGATAAAAAGTTATGCCACAAAGTCCCTAGAAATGCACCAAACGCATGTTAAATCCCATTTAAACTTTAACCTCTCGGTGGCACGGGTTAATATTGACCAAATCGACTAAGATTTTGCACAGCTCATTTTTTTGACATTTTAAAGAGATCTGGGTGGGGGGGGGGACCTAAAAATTTTTAACTTTTGCAAAATAACGGACACCCTACTATACACATTATTTAAATAGTTTTTTAGTGAAGAATTTGATTACTGCATGATGTTCGATTTTAAATATTTTAAAAAACTTGTCCACACGTCCACTTTAAATCAAAGTAAAAAGCAAACTAACTATAGTAGAGGGGTACGGCAGTACACAAAATAATCAAAACAACGGATGTCTAGCCACATAATAGGCAGGGTCAAATCCGGTTTCGCCCACCTGAAGTTGATCAGGCCGGAAAAATTTGATTTACACCTTCAGGAAGAAACCATAATCTGCATTTTGCTTGTATAGAATGGATACTAGTAAAACTGCATTTAAATGAGGTGCTATTCTAGTGCTAGATCCATTACATTGCACCTTGAATTGTTGCTTTATGTAGTCAAATTGCACACCGAATGCTTACATTTGAAATAATTTATTATCGCCTTGTTTCAACTTGTAAGGCAAATAAATAAATTAAAAGCATTTGGTTGGTGTAACCCAAGTCAATTTGCCATTTTCAGTCTATCCAACCTTTACCAGCGTATTGAAACAGACCTTAGAGTTTGAGTTTCAATGAAAATTTCAAGGTGCATGGCATGTTTTCTGTGTACAATACTTTAGTTATTTCCTTTTAATTTAATAATGTATAATTAAAGTCTGTCTTTTGTTGATATGGATTTGTGGATTCCAAGAAAGGATTTTATTATTGATAATCTAAAAAAAAATGTCGATACATGCACTTATGCACTGAAGTACTAATTAATTAAGTTATAATTGACCGAAAACAGCATTTATGTTTTCCTTTTTCATTCACAGTGCAATTAAGGTGTTAAGTGGTTTTATTAGTATGGGTCAATTGCTACATACGTCTTAAAAGCTAACCTTAATAGCAAGAAGAATATTTAGGTTTACGTACTATAAGCTGTATCAGTCATAAAAATATCTCTAAATCTTTATACCGCATTTACTGTGAACATCAATAACAACCAAAGATTGCAGACCTCTAAATCATAAAATAAGGATAACTGTTGTGAACTATAACAACATAAAAATAAGATTTTTATAGAACAGAAACATCGCACACAGTTGTGGATAATCAAATGGTTATAACAAAATTATTACTTTACCGTTTAGGAGCTCTTCTCAAAGCGTTTTGAAGTCTTATTATATGTGCTGCATTCGGAACAGAAACAATTTGGTCGTATGTAATATTCGGAGAGGGAAATTGTAGCCTATTGATGTACTCCAACCAAGGTATATCACGAAATTTAAACTGCAATTCTGTAATCGTATAAGGATTATAATCATCGTCTGGATCCTGTTCACTTTCAATCTGAAATAGAAATTTTAACATTTTACTAAAATATGATAATGTCCAGTATTGATTTTCCTTTACCGGAAGTAACTCCTTTTGAAAGTCGATAACGTCTCTAAATTCATTCTTAGCTCTTACTTTATCCGCTCCAAATGCAACTGCCACATCTACCATAAATTCAAAGAGCAACTCTTCTTCTTCATCATCAACACGATATAAATCATTATATGCCGGTCGTATCTAAAATAGAATATTTAATAGAATTACAACTTTTAAACAAATTAACAGTTTTATACCTCAATTATCCTGCGAGAAGGGTTCTTTTCATCGGTTATTACACGTAAAACTAAGAAAAATTCAAAACCATACCCTAACTCCCTTAATTTATACGTGGCTGATTTCCATTCGAAATCTTTTTCTTTCCAATTACCTCCTTCCAAAATTGGCCAGCCACCGATTTGTCTTAGTGAATTCTTTATTAATTTTAAACTGCGTTCTTCTATTACAGTTTCATTATTACAAGCTCGGTATAATCTTTTAGCCAATAGAATGGACCTTGGGTCATCAGAATATTCAGGTTCTTCAATTATTCCACGGATACGATCGTTCACCATATCATATGCTATTGTATCTACACCTTTAAATGGTTTTCCATCTAGCTGAGTGTTGGCTATGAAGTTTCCACAAGCAAATTCATAAAAGTCGTCACAAGGGTCGGCACTTACGTTCATGTGTTCTAATAGTTCATTTGTTATGTGAACACATTCTGGAGTAAGACACGTTTTTGGAGGACCTAAAATTAATAATGAAGTGCTTTGGTATTAATTTCTAAAAATAAAATTATAATAGAAAAATATACCAAATTTATTACGTTGTTGAAATTAATTGGACGGATAGGGAACATTAATACTGGTAGCAGATGAATAAATCAAAGTATTTGACAGTACCTAACCGTATACCATAGTAATAATGTCCCAAGAAAATTGTTATTAGAATTTCCCATAATATCTGGCAATATCAATTAGTGCAATCTGTACCAATCTTGTGTAATGTAAACTGCCAGACCAATTAAATAATACGCGTATAGGTAGTTAGAGAATCAGTGATTGTTAGTTGCCTAAATATATCAGGGCCGAACTAGAAAGCATTTTGTTGAAATTTCTGCAAATTTCCTGCTTTACTTGAATTAGGAACAAAATAAATTAATCGTATAAATATTAAAACTACACTCGAGGAAAAAAACCGCACTACTTGAAAACGCACCATAAATACCAAAATTTAAAACCGTCATAACTCGGCAGATTTTGGACGAAAATGAATGAACCTTTGAGCACTAAGAAGTTTCAAGTGTCTATTTTAAGGACGCGTGAACGAATGTTACGTTTAGGCTTTTCCGCTTCCCGCCATCCTCCGAAGAATACAAAATGTTTTTGATTAAAAAAATGTCAAACTTTAACAGCTTGTACGGTGTACCAAAAAAATCGTGGACCCAATCGACCGCCAGGGCAGTAAAGTTGAGCCCGTTTTCTGTAAAGTTATCAAAACTTCAAGTGCCTACGATGACTTGGCGCGAAATTATGAATTTTTGAGATTTACTCTGCATTTTGTCGGGAGTCTTTCGTCTTCTGCCAGCGACATTATTACCGGTTGAGTTTGAACATTATTTCCCGAATTCAAAAATTTTGAAAAATGTTTTTAATTAATAAAAACATTTTTTTTAACTTTAATTTTTCTAACTTGTAACCGCCGACATCAACGTTACCCGATGTGCACCATGAGGAGGTTATCGGTTGGATTTTGCACCCTCAAAAGAGCAACAATTCGTGCACGTTGAATGTCCGTTAATTGCGGCATTGTAACCCTTCGAATAACTTTCTGATACTGATTAATTTCAAAATATTAGTAAAATAAAATTCAAAACATTAATTTAGGCACTTGCACATCGGGTAACGTCGTCGGCGATTACACGTTAAAAAAAATAAACGTTAATAAAAAAATGTTTTTATTAATTAAACGTTTTTCAAATTTTTTTGAATTTGGAAAAGAAAAGATTCAAACTCAATCGATAATTATGTTGCTGTAGACACTCGAAGTTTTGAAAGCTTGACAGAAAAAGGACTGAACTTTATTGTCTTGGCGGTCCACGATTTTTTTGGTATGCCGTACAAGCTGTTAAAGTTTGACATTTTTTTAATCAAAAACATTTCCTTTTCTGCGGGCGGTTGCGGAGGGCGGAAAGGCCTTTACGTAACATTCACTGGCCCTGAAACTAGACACTTTAGACTTTTTCGCACTCAAAAGTTCATCCATTTTCGTCCAAAATCCGCCGAGTAATGGCGGTTTGAAATTTTGATATTTTTGGTGCGTTTTTTTTTCTCGAGTGTATAAAAAAATATAAACTATAATGACGCTAAATAATAGAAATAATCAGAGATTATACAACAAGACGAACGAAAATACTCGATTATACGAGACATACTGCCTGAAACACCACGAGACCGACTGTGGTGTTTTTTAGGCAATATGTCGAGTTTCGAGTATTTTAGATCGTCGAGTTGTATACAGGTAGACGATTTCATGAATTTAGTTCATCGATATTTTCTGTAGAGTTTGTTCTAAAACGATTCATTTTGCAACTAAAACGAAAACTACAGTCTAAAACGCACAATTTGAAAAAATTGCGTTGTTTACTAATAAATTATTTGACTGTTATGGAGTTTTCATGGATATCTTGAAATTTAAGAATTGAGTCTCATGCGGGTATACAAAGGTTTGTATTACAGCGAGAATATAATTCACGTGTCACATGGTACATTTTTTATTCATTTCATTGGTGAAAGTACAAAAACAAACTCGCAGAATAGGCTATCAAATCGATGATAATTCTATCACCGCATGTTGGCTGTCACCTGTTTTTAATAAATAAAATTGTTTACTGTCAAAGTGACAGAAAGTTTCAGTGTTTATTTTCTTTCAACGTTCATTATATTCTCTCACCAAATATAACACGTGTTATGATTAATCAACGATGATACCACTCGTTAAAACCTTTAGAAAATTGAACTCGTGCTTCGCACTCGGTCAATTTTCGTCGGTTTTAACTCGGGCTATCACCGATGATAATCATAACACTAGTTATATTATCCCCGATTATACAAAGGTTCGTATATTCGATTCGTCATGGTTACTTGTACATAGTTACAACATAACCGTTGGAATACGTGGTATCTAAGGAAAACTGCATATTCTTATTGGTTCATAACGTTATGAATGAAATAGTCTATAATATTATACCTTTAGATGATTGCTTAGACATGACAAAGCTTTAGCAGTCAACACTGCTAACTGGTGCCGACAGGATCTAATATTGGATTTAATACATTCGTAGAACTTTATCATGCCAGATCATTTTCGTCTTCAAGATGTCGTCTTGATAAAGTTCAGTTATTCCAAGCATATTGCATAAAAAAGTTTCGCAAGTGGTAACACAATTTATCTTGTTTATCTATCAAGACATATACCATACACCCACGGTTTAAAGGAGGAATGCTAAACAAGACTGTCACTATCGGGAAATAGAGCGTTGAAAAGGAATCTGCATTCACAACAGTACCAATTATTTATGGTTATCTAAATTTGTAAGTTTTACAGCTGTAATAAAAAGCGTTATTATTATTGATTTATAGCTATTAATATTCGCCCTCGAAGGTTAGTTCCCAGACACTTTTGTTATAATCCCCTCTTCTAGCCATAAAAAGAAAACTATTTTCACAAAAGCTTAATTAGCGTTGCTACATCATTTTCCGTTTCAAATTACTGACTCTCCGAAAAAAAGCATTTATCATAATAAAATGAATAGTAATCGTAATGGATTTTGAAAATCTGAGTTTGAGACCAAACATCTATGGACCCGACTTTGACTTTTTATTGTATGTTTAATCATGAAAAGCTTTGTTATTTATTACATAGTTCTAGATACTAAGAAAGGGTACAAAATAAAAGGCATAACTTACGTACTTATTTGTTCGAAAATCCGCTTATTATGTTATAGTCGATTCGAAATAGAATTTTGTGTAAAACTCACCTTTTAAATTCGAAAATATTGCATGGCAAAAATGAGATCAGTTTAAAAAACTCCTTATGTTGTATCTGAGGTGAAATGTCAATCAGTTAGGGAAATAGCTAAAGTTCGTGATCTGTCTTTCACTTGAGATTTACAATTTCATCTCAACTCTATAATAAAATAATAATTCGTTTCGTAATTTATCATACAATTGACTTGAAATCTGCTCCATTTATGCGCATCCCGCATATGCCTATCCATAAATATTCTTTCCGCGTGCACTATTACGGCTGTAAGACTGACACAAAAAATAAGCAGAAACATCCAATGTAACCCTATTAAGCTGACTTATTCCATACATACTACATACCAGAGTTTTCCTAGTGTGATTAAAGGGACAAAATAAAAGAACTGATTATATTCGCTGGCTGGTAAGGCACGCTTACAGGCATCTACACTATTAGTGAACAAACTAAGTATTTCAATGCTTCATATAGTTTAATAGATTGTACGGAAGCGGTCTGAATTCAAAGAATGTTTTTAATTCCAAATAGCAATCCAAAGACAAGCAAACGCAATGGTTTGACGAATATGATGTACGCTTAGAAACTTAGATAAGAAAGATATTGGAAATCATTAACCAAAGACTGACGAAACTTATTGGTTTATTGTTCATACATCAGTGTTACAGATTGATTAAAATCATTTCTTGGTGAATATTCTGACTATTGTTGAATTTCAGCAAATAATGAATTTTCTGTATCAACTTCAATATGCAGTCTATACGAGTGGAGAATTTAATACGATGAACTAAGACGACAACGTATGGTTGACGAATCCTTGTTATCACTCGACGAATGGTCCAAATGTGAAATTAAATTTGAATTTGTACTGTTCCCTTGAATTGCATTTTCGCAGGAACTAATACTCGGAATTCAAAAAATAAGAATACTACTCTAATTCATTGAGCTTTCAAATGATATGACTTTCGGTACCCTATACCATTTAAAAATTTTAAGGAGAAGCTCATCTCTATTTTAGGGTTGAAAATGGCTGAACGGAAATAGTCGTATGACATGTCCCCCTTCCTAATAAATTTAACGTCTCCGTAGTTTTTCGCAAAATTGCGGTTTAGTGCCTCAAAACGAGATCATTTTGTTTTCGGCGGGCCACTCTGTATTACTGTCAAGGAATATACACAATAACACAAAAAAAGGCAACTTAGTTCATTAGATTTTGTTAATATTAATTATACTAACGTCAACGATAACTAATTTAACTGTCGATATTGTTCAAAATAACATCACCAAAAAACTGATAAAGTGATAAGTGGCATAGTGATGAAGTAATATAAATAAACCTGATGAGACACTTAAGAGGAGACTTCTCGTGACCTCCTTTTTTGTGGGCCTTTTTATCGTGGATGTGCAGTGCTTAGACTACATCCAAAGTTATAAGATGCCCCTCTCCTCTTTGAGGGTTGCAGAATTCTTTAAATTTTCGGGATTTTGCTGTTTTGCTTTTCCATTTTTTCGGTTAAATAAATTGTATAACTCTGGTATTGATATTTTTATAAGGAATATTATACTAGCATCTAAAATAAAGATAATTAATTAATTATAAATATAATTAATTATGCCAAACACCTTTTGGAACAAAATCACACAATGACTTCTCAAAATAATATTAAATTCCTACATTTTTGTAATAACAAACGCAAATTAGACATTTTAGAAGCCTTTGAGATATACAAACATAGACTCAGGATACCTTTAATGAACGAACAGATTGAGCTCAGTAATTCTCCGTTACTGGAAGTGTTAGATATTTAATTCTGATTATTTTTATCTTTTTATCTAGTTACCTATTTTTTGTATTTACCTTAGTGACGTGTTTGTTTATATTTATATTACCTTTGATAATAACAGTTTAGCTGTCGAAACAATTTGAAACAACAATATTGTCAGGTTATAATTTAATAAATGCTGTGAAATTTTTTATTAATCTTTATTTATTTCATGATTATGGAGTTACACAAAGTAAGGCTAGAAGCAATAAACAATAATTATAGTTGTTGTTCATACCTCGATAGAATTACGCCTTACGCAAGTGGCACTGCTGTTCAGCCACAGACATAAAACTCTAATCAATTAATCATATATCGCAATTCCATGGGCTTCCGAGACATTTCCCAAACTATAGTTTGTTTAAAACGTCATAAATGATTGCAAATATGAAAAGTTCGTTTGCTTGCAAGAAAACTTATTTTAAAGTTAAAGATTGAACTTAAGATTGACCAACTATTTTAATGTAAATTAACCATTTAGATGCAATTACATATTTTAAATAACTAACCACCTTAAAGAGAAGTTTACAAAGTGAGCAACAGGGAAATTTACAGAATGAGCAAGCCGAAATTAAAACTGAACTAATGCGCCTAGATGCCTAGGCTATATTCCATACAATTAATCAGTGCATTCCGAATCTGCGAATGGACGGTTCAAACGTACCTTCATTTAAAAGTCCGTCACTTCTCTAAAACTTATAAGAATTCAGAGATTGCAACCCATTAAAAACAAACTAACTACAATTAAAACCAATATTCTGATATCTTAATACGAAAACTTAAGGAAAAAAATAAAATTTTTAGATTATTGATGTATCGATATTGATACAAAGATGTACATTGTACATAGAACACTAAGTATTGTTTGGCTTCCAGAAATTGGATTTTATGACCAGTATTTCACAACATTAGTGATTATTCCAACAAAGAACTGTTATAGGCTTACTCAGCTTATTGCTTAAAGCCTTAAATAAACGAATACAGTCAAATGCTACCAGGTAAGTATTTAGGAAATTTTTTAAAGGTATGGCTTTAAATTTGTATGGACTCAATTTATTAAAGACACAAAAAGGAAGTTAAAACATAAAAAAGATAAAAAAACACAAATAAAATATTCCTTTTTGTCTGTTACACCTGTTAAATGCGACTTGGTACGGCAAGGGTATAAACGGGTTTTTCCAAATTGAAATTTTATGACTCAGAAAAATACTATTCCTAATATCAAAAGAATTAAGGGAAAGTCTAATGTTTCAAAACATAAGAAATTCCATGCTTTGTATTTTTGCTTCCTATTTATATTATTCATTTATGTAGAATCTGTGACATAGTAAAATTGTAATATTAATCTCAAAAACATGAATTGTTTTTATTCCGTACTACATAAATTAAATATCCTCAAAAAAGAAAAGAAGACGGCTCTGAATGCAATTCTATACAACTGTTGTTGAATGCTCTTTTTAAGATAAATTTAACAATAGTTGTTTAACAGTTGTTGTAACAAATTAATTAAGCAAAAGCAAGAGAGCGAGATAGAGTATGATCAGATCATACCTGAGAAGAGAATATTTTGGTTTTTATCTTAAATAACTAAGGTTAAGTAGTACACAAAACTTTCAAAATTAATATAAAACCTTAAAACCTTTTAAGAATTCCTGGATTAGAAGCATGATGACACACGAAGAGAAATTGTATCGGAGTTTCCAGCAAAGTGGAAAATATTGAAAGTGGGGCATTCTATTTATATATAACTTTTCTTCCAAATTATTAGTTTAATTTAATTTAAACTTTTACCAAATTGCATTAGACAACAGTAAAGAAGTTTACAGTGTTGTAACAGATACATTATTTTGTGTATCTATATACAGATATCGATACTATCAGAAAAAGGTACCTAGATACAGACGCAGATGCTTTTACTGTGAAGTATCTAGATCCAAATTCAAAGGCTAACATAATGTATCTAGATACATTTGTAGATACTGGTTTTACTGTAATCGCCCCGAAAATAAGAACTTCCTAGTCAATTTTTTGTACTGATAATAGTTGTCTAACTAAGCATCAATTCCAGGATCCAGCCAGCACACTAAGGTTATAATGACGTTATTTTTAAGTCATTATTGGTCGACGACATCATATGACTAATAAATGATATCCATAAGACGTCATATAAGAGGAGTACGTAGACGTCTTCAAAACGACGTCTTTTGGAGGTACAATACGTACAAGTTTCATTAAAAAGATATTATTTTAGCAGGGGCCAAGGAATACTGGTCATATTAAGCAGGTGGTCACAATATACAGATGTTTTGCCAGTATTACAACAATTTGACGTCGTTACTGCCGAAAAAATGACGACATTATGACGTGAGTGTGCTGGTTGGGGAGTAGTCTAGCACAGCAATATTTATTAAAACTATACATATTAAAAATGGATAATTACACAGGCCCAAAAAAAGTCTTGTAGTTGAAAGGTGAGGTACCAAACCGTATGCTTGTTGGTGTGCTGAAAACGAATCCGGGATCAGAATTGACCCATCACCCAAGGATTTCGACATAACCTCAAAAAACACTTCAAAAAGTTTATAAAAATACATCCAAAACCTAAAACCTCCTTATGACCAACCTGCTTGGGACGCCATTGAGACCGTTGTTGATTAGAGAATGAAACACGCGCATATGACGTAACTGCTTTAGTGTTTGAGATAAACTATACCATCTAATAGATTTCAAAGCAACTCCATAATAAAAAAATAGTTTTATTCGTTTTATGTTCGTCGGTTTATTTCAAATTTAAAATTATGTCAACTTTATTTAGGTATGATAGTTTTTGTATTATAAAATTATAAAAATATGAAAATAGTATCTGCACAATACAGATACACAGATACCACAGAAAATGTATCTAGATCCAAATACAGTTACAACATTTTAAAAGTATCTAGATATGTATCTAGATACCATAAAAGTATCTAGATACTGTATCTAGATACTTGTATCTAGATACATTACAACACTGGAAGTTTATTATTTTCGCTTAATCTAACTCTAGTTCATATAAACTTAATCTTTATTAAAAATTACTTTGAAGAACTTTGTATAAAATTCAAAGAGTTAACTTTGCTTAAGTTTAAAGCTTTTCAGAAATTAACATCGAGGTAAATATAGGGCATGGAAACTAAAGGCACTTTGTGTAGTACTATTACTTTTCTTTTACTATTTGTTTACACATGTGTTCAAATCTTCTAGCAAACTTATTTTAAGAATCTTCTAAACCGTGTCAAATTTATTTGTACTTGTTGAGCTTGTGTAATGAAAGTAAAAGAGATTTGTTCACGTTCTACAAATACCGTTTATTCGGAGTACATGTAGGTTTAAATTTTACACCGGCTCAACTTCATGAATGCCTCACTTTCCGTCATTTGAGAATAACTGTTTCTGTAAGATTTAACAAGACAAAAATTGTATTTTTGCAGTTAATTAATAAAAAGAAAAACTCTTTTAATAAGCTTTCTAATTAACCACTAGCTGCATTGCTGCGTATACTAGTCATACTGTTTTGATTTGACAGGGTATTTGCGTAACAAAAAAATGTATGATTTAATATAAAACATGACAAAACTGTAGCAGTCCATGCTTTATAAATAAAATTAAATTTTTATAGTTACATGCGTGTTATTCAGATTTAAAAGGATATAAGAAGTATATTGCAAGAAGTAATGTATGGAATAAACACGTAAATAACTTTTTAGCGTTAACTAGTGGATAAAAGTATAGCACGAAAATACATTTAAATATAACCTGCACAGCACATAGTGTACATATACATGCAAACAGATTGCATAATAACGTCTAGTATCATATTCTTCATTAAGCTGAATAGTCTGGCACGCAGAGTTACAAACTTTAAAACCAGTTAATCATGAGATACTTGATATTGAAATAAATAAAGATTAGTAAAAAGTTTGACAGTATTTATTAAAATATAACCTGACAATATTGTTTCAACAGCTAAGCTGTCATTATCAAAGGGTGTTTATTGTCCGATGGGCGATAAAGAAACGTCAATTAAATGTCAGAGCTGTTTTTTGTAGAACTTGATTGGTTCTTAATATAATTTGTTAACTTATCACCAATGAAAATAAGCTGAAATTAGATATTTTGGAATAGTAGCTATATAGTAACGTACTTCGTGTAAGTACATAAGTATACGCACAGAGGCTTGCTGTACCGACCTACTAATAATAGATTTAAGTTAAAAACATAATCTGTGCATAAAATAGTGTATGTATAGCGGGTATAACTTGCTTTTATGCACAGATGCATTATAATTAGACTATTATTGATAGATCTATCTAAACATAACTGTCTCTTTATGCCCCAAGGGCCTCTTTATGATCCGACGGGCAATAATGAAACGTCAATTAAGGAGGTTACAGCGGATCTTTGCGGGGTGAAGGGCAAGGGGATATCTCCTATGCTTTTACATAGGCTTTAACAAGAAATACCAATCGATAAAAAAATAAATTAACATTCTTAAAACTGAACAAAATCATTTTATTATGAATGCCTATAATGCATTTATTAATTATTTGTATATATTAAAATAATTTAAGTCGATTGGAGTGCATTTGTTTAATTGTTGAAAGTGTAAATATAAATGTAAATAGGTTAAGAATCGTGGCAACACCTCAAAGAAATCAATCGATTTTGTTGGTAGCAGTGTTAGGTTTCAGCTTTCGATTGAGTTGACATCCTAACCTCCAAATGTCAATCCCAAAATATAAGTGAAAACATGTTGAATGTTTTGTAATTTTGTATGCAATTACAGATGGGAATATTCTATTTTTTAACTTTTGTATAGTCTAAAGATTACAATCTGCTAAGCAGATACAAGAAATATATAAAAAGTTGTTGAGGTTTAATACATATATTTTTAAAATTAGTGTGTTTGTATTACTGATTTTGTGGATATTCTGATTGTGATGATAAATTGTATTCATCACATTGCAGAAGGTAATTTTACATTTTGCAATATTTCCGTCGAATTAACATTTGTATTCTGATATTATTAACGCAGAAGACTGAATTGTTCAACATAATTTGATTAATAAGATATATGATTATTAGTTAATACAATAAAATATAGATTATTATAACAGTCATTATATGTCATCTTTCTGTTCTGTTATTTGAATTCGCGCGCTATGAGGTGTTGTCACATCTCTGCTGTCTTTCCACATATGTCGTGAAAAATTCTTGTTTTGTTTACTTTAAATTATTATTGTGCATTAACTAGACACAAGATTTCAAAAATATTGGGCAGCATTGTTCTTCGAATATGAGAGTATGTCATTTTAGTTTTTTATCAGATTCCCTACATTTCTTCATCATAATTTTTCGTTAAAACTGCTAAAGGTTAGATGGTCTCCATAAGAGCCCATGTTAAATTCTGGATTTTATTTTCCATTTTTCTCGGTAATGGTACACAAGAAAATTATAAAAAAAAGTTACCGAATAGAATAAGTATCAAAGAAGTCGAGGTTTAAATTTCACGTCATTCTCTACATTTTTACATTTCGCTGTATCCTCCTTAAATGTCAGAGCTGTATTTGTAGAACTTGATTGGTTCTTAATATAATTTGTAAACTTATCACCAATGAAAATAAGCTGAAATTAAGTATTTTAGATAGTAACTATAGTAACGTACTTTGTATATATGCACATAAGTATACGTACAGCGGCTTGATGTAACCTACGTACTCATTTAATTATATTTTTTACACAATAATAGAATGGAGATAAAAACAATCTGTGCATAAAATAGTGTATGCATTTCGGGCATAACTTGCTTTTATGGCCCTACAGCCTTTTCCTAGCCCTCGGCTGACGCCTCGGGCTAGAAATAACGCTTCTGGCCATAAAAGCTTCTTTATGCCCTTAATACATAAATAACTATTATGGCCCTACAGCCTTTTCCTAGCCCTCGGATAACGCCTCGGACTAGAAATAACGCTTCTGGCCATAAAAGCTTCTTTATGCCCTTAATACATAAATAACTATTATATTAAATCACATTCTAAACGCAAATCTATTTAGAGAAATTATCACCCCGACTGGGAATCGAACCCAGGACCTTCCCACTTTCCGGGCTGGTACTATACCTTTGAGCTACTCAATGATTCAGACCAATGACAATTTCTCCATGCGAACTACACAGTTTGCAAACATACAAAGGGTACTAGATATACTTTGCTTCATGGAGTTAATTATTTAGTTAGTTAAAATCTATACATATATCTAAAGCTATAGCTATTGAGTCAAATATTGATACTTCATCCAATCTGATACCGGTTCATATAATTTTTGGTGCGTTCAGCTTTTAAGTACTTAATAGTAATAGCTCAAAATATTTAGTTAGACTTCTGTTATTGAATGTAACCTGGAGTAGCTCGAATGTACTAGCTAAAACAGACACTAACAGAAAATCGGTTGTCATAATAGTCAATACTAGCTTCTTGTTCACGAGCTATGAATAATTTTAGTTTTGCTGCGAGTTGAATATTAACATTTTTAACACTAATTTTGAAATTTCTATTTTACAAATGCGTTGCCCCAACTGAAAAGTACTACAGAGTATTTTAACGTGATTCCAACTTATGGACAACTCCACTATTCGTTAATCTTGTGAATACATAATAATTGATGTTTTTCGTAAACTGCTACTAATAGCTCCAAATTCTTACTAACTCCATTTAAAAAATGACGCTCACTATAGTTCGTGACCTCAACGTATTAAGACTAATAATCATACCGGAAGAATTGTATAAACTTGACCCAGAAGTTATGAACTGTTATATATAATACTATGTTCTAATAAAATTATTTTGATTCGTTTCTTGGGTGACACATATATCACTTTAATAACAATTTTATAATAAAAATGTAAGAATTTTACAAACAGTACTTCTTTGTTATAACAACTTCTCTAAATAATTTCCATAAACCTACGAAGAAACCCACGCATTCATGCATTTGTTAACATAATATTATTATAATTAGTGGTAGCTTATTGAATGAAATGAATAATTGCAGCTTTTATAGTGCTTACGTACATGGTTTTTATTTTTTTACGTTTATTCTTAGAATTAAATCGTACTGTTACAATAATTTTGAGTAAGTTTAGAAAAACAAAAAACACTAAAAGTATAAAAAGTTGTCAGACACAGTAAGCTGATAAGGTTAAAAGCTGAAATCCTATCAAGTAACTCGTTTCTAAGTAATTATGAAAATTAAGTTCATAAATTATCTTTTTCTACGGTCACCTCTAAAACTGACCATTAAAAGCTCATTGTCAATGCGTAAAGTTAGCGATTCACACATTTTTTCCCTAGCAGCCATTATAACATCGCAACCACGTAAACAATGTCGAAATGAAATAATCACGTGGCTTTATTTTACTTTGGCTACTTGATTATTAATGTAATTCCTCATTTTCTTACATCGAAACGAGACTTCGTTTAGATGTTCCGGACTCGGGTCCTTCGTCGTCTTGTCCGTAACATCTTACTCGACTGTAAAATTCCATCTCCAGGCCTGAGAACCTAAATAACTATGAAATCATCTGTCCGGTTACCTTAATAGTTAAAATAGAAGAATCTAAGTAGGTAGAGTGCCGAAACAATATTGTCAGGTTATATTTTAATAAATACCGTGAAACTTTTACTAATCTTTATTTATTTCAAGATCCTTAATAGTTTGTTTATGAATTGATGCCTTAAAAAATACTTGCAAAGGTTTAATAGTCATTTATGGACTAGTGAGGTAAGTAAGGTATTATCCACGGATGAAAAATTGGCGTGGATAACCCCCAAGTGAGTTAATTTCTAATTTCTTCTAATTCTTCTAATTTCTGAGTGTATAATATCCTTAACTTACATGTACCATACAACGTTTTACTAACATCAATATGTGGATATGAAAATAAAAAAAAAGTTAATAGTTTGACATTTGTTGGTTTTACAATGAAGACTAATTTGTGTTTGACGTTTCTTATTTTACGTCAAGCCTGTTTAAATAGTTATTTTTTTGTCATTAAAAACTAAATAAATTGATGTTTCTGTTATAATCCAAATTTAAAAAAAATGTATATAAAATATTCCACTTGTGGTGATAAACAATAGTAAGTATGTCCTTTGTGGAGTGAAATAAAGAATTTCTTTGAAGGAGTAAGCTGTTCAAAAATAACCCACGTAGCTAGGGACAACTATTAGGGGTTATACTATAACAAAAGAGTAAACAATTACTTTCCTTATTTAAAATGACTACAGTAAACATGATGCTAAGTAAAAATCTCAAAACAACTGTTACTTATGTTTATAATTCAATGGTGCGCACTTATAATTGCATTTACTTTTTTTTTCTTTTAATGGATTAGAATTTATAAAAAGTTGGCTCCCAAATAGTTTCATTCCAAATAATATTGCTTAATATAATTTCTAACATCAACAGAAATTAATAAAATGCCATTGTTGCCACAACTCAATCTGACACTGACTTGATTATTATTTGAACTCTCGTAACCAGAATGATTAAACCATATCACGACAAGAAAAAATACTGGTTGGATTGTTATAAAAAGCAAATACACTTTCAACTGGTATTATTGATTACTTCTTATTTCTGCATGAATGGTTAGCTTGTCACAAAATGTATCATCCTAAATACTGTTGTAACGTTCATTAATTGAAGCACCTACTGTATTTGCAGTGGCGGATTTAGGCACAAGCGTTGGAAGCGGCCGCTTCAGTCCCCACAAGTCAGGGGGCCCCGCAGAGGCCTCCTGCCAAGGACAAATAAAGATTATTGGCGTGCGAATTCACTTTCTCGAAAAAAGTGAAACAAGAAACAGATCATATAGTGTACAGGCGGGTAAAAAAGGTGTACGGTAGACGCAATATAGAGTTTTGAGCGAAAAGGCAAGCATTTAGAGTGATAGGTAAAATTTTATAATGGAATATACTGTTTCGCAGCAGACCTGCAAGGAATGTATCATCTCTGTCGCTCCGAATGGCTTGCCTTCAATGTCTTCTAACAAACTCTGTGCAGGGATATTACATTCTGGGAAGGGGAATTGTACCATGCTTTCGAATGGGTGAAATTCCTTTATGTCATTTGTCAATTGTCAACATTTCCCAATGTTGAAACAATTTTAAAAAATCTTAACATTACCGATATGTAATGCAACTGGAGAACGATCGACCTAACTATCGATTCTCAAACGTGTAAAAAATATTTAAGAAATAATCTTGGACAAAGTCATTTAAAAAATTTATCAGTCATGTTTATTGAAAATGGCATTACGCAAAATTTATGTTTTGAGTGTTTTGAAAATATTGATAGATTTGATGCTTCTAAAAGCAGAAAAGTTTCATTATAAATGAACTGATTATGGAATAACAGTATATTAAAGAACGAGTTTCATAAGGTAAGATTTATTGCACGAGTCCAAATTTAGAAAACTTGCTTGCTGCGAGTTTTCTAAAGGACGAGTGCAATAATGACTTATGAAACGAGTCTTTTTATGCTATTTTTTCTATTTTGCGTCTTTTATTCCCTTTTTAAATAAAAAAATCGCAATTTCAAAATTTATTGATTTAAACAGAAAATTGAGTGAAGTTTTTGTCAATTTTCTGTTTTTTTTTTCAATTATTTTCTCAATGCTACCAACTTAGAAAAAGTTAGGCTATTAAAGCACTCAAATGAGCTATTAACGCACTGTTTTGGGTGCTTTAACAGCTTTATTATAGACGCAACATAGAAAAAGTTTTTCTGAAATAGTACATAAAGTAGAACTTTTACGGACTCATCTGTCATTTTTATTTGCATTGTTGAACATGTATTTGACATATCAAGTTGACTGTTAAGTCGCACAGAACCACGTTGACTTAGTTGCCTACTCTACTGTTATTAAATGCACATTTTGTATTTTAAATTCTTAATTTCCCGATTTCGTATAAAACGTAATTACACTTCAGCACTAAAGCTGAATTTTTATCACTCGTTATGGCTGTTCAACAATTTCCATATTCGTGATAAAAAAGTACAACTTTATTTGGTATACAAACAATTAATTTATCTACGACCACTATAGAAAATTACACATTTCACATAGTCTAATAATGATGAAAATGACTCATTGTTCGTAATCTTTAAACTGTACGGAAATGACCGTGGGAAATAATTTCGCATTATCAGTGGTTCTATTAAAATGCCATAGCTGTCAGCACATGCAATATTTCTAATTATTTGAAATATACATAGTTACAACTTTTAGATAAAGATTAATTTATTTTTAAAAGTTAAAATTGTTAATTGACGACTATTATACTCACAATTTTATAGTGATATGTTTATGTTTCGAGCTTTTGGCTCTCCTCAGTTAGAGGCAGCTAGTCTGTGAATTCTGCACACATCACCCGAGCGTTTATACTAGCTCTGAACGTGTTTTAATAAAGTTTTTTTTTTAATAAATTTAAAAGTTAAAAATTATTAATTGACGACTATTATACTCACAATTTTATAGTGATATGTGTATAAATCACAGACGGCACTTTAAGACAGCTGTTTCGAGCTTTTGGTCCTCCACAGTCCTCAGTTAGGGGCAGCTCGTCTATGATTTATACACATATCACTATAAAATTGTGAGTATAATAGTCGTTCATCAAAAAAACTCACTTTATTAAAACACGTTTGTGTTCATTTTGTATTTTATTTATGTTAATTTATTCTGTTTAATTAATGTTTTACTTTAAATTATATTTTGAATGCAAATCCATATAGAAAAAATTATCACCCCCGCTGGAAATCGAACCCTGGGCCTTCCACTTTCTGAGAGACATCTCTACCTTTGAGGTACTGTGTCGACTACCAGCATATAAAGTTACGATTATTACATTGCGTTATACGCATTTCTTAATTTTTAGAACTAACACTTGTTTTCGACAAACTGTGGGCATTGTCTACTTTTGACAATCCAGCATCTCAATCTCAAATCATATTCTAGGTTAAATATTTTTCCTAGCTTTTGGTGTTTTATTATGTTTTTGTGGTCGTAGATAAGGTATAGTGTGTAACACTTACATAAACGCCAATTTCACACTCGTGTGACCGCGGTCATAGGCGTAACTAGGGGGGTCCAGGGTCGGCCCCCAGGAAAAAGCCAATTGAGCGCCTGGATGTTTAAAACTCGCCACGCCCTATGGGGCCGTCCATAAACCTGGGGCCCGCCCCCCCCCCCCAGAGAAATTTTCTAGTTACGCCCATGACTGCGGCATGACACGAAGTCGGATTATTTAAAAAATCTTGAGGCAATTTCCTCCATCCCCCCCAACATGAATTCGCGCCTGATATTATTAGTTGTATGTACTTAAATTTTGATAAAAAAAAATAAAAGGTATATAAATTGTAGTAATTGATTTATACTATGGGGCCCCAAAGATTTGTAACGCTTCAGGCCCCTTAAGTGTTAAATCCGCCACTGTGTATTTGCAAAAAAAAACTGAATGTGCAGTCGTGCTATCTATTTAAACTATTTTGTTTATTGTGTTTGCGACGAGATAATGGTTTCTAAGTACATGCCAGACATAAACTGCAACACAAAAATTTATTGGCTTTATTGAAAAGTGTAATTCTAAAGAGCAATTTCAATGCATAATTTATTTGGCGAACAATTTCTAGCATGCAAGTGTAGTTTACTGACATATATCGTACATCTGACCCAAAAATTAATTGCTTTCCTGCTTTCTAAGCAGGATAAAATATTCTAAACATGCACTATATGGCAAAAAACGTATCCTCCCGGAGATCCATTGCAATTTCTATTACTTTTACATTTGTCACAGAATAAGCAGTCGGTCGTAAATTCTACGTGCTTTTCTGTTTAGATATCCTGGTTAGAATTCGAAAACTAACACAAATTTAAGTAGCTAATTATTTTTATCGTATCATATGCTGATGCTGTAGCAGCCTCACGTTGAAGTATATTTTTTAAAATTTTTGGTATTGTAACATGTTTGCAGAAGTATTACGACTGCATGAGATTCCAAACGAATACAACTTGTTCCTTTTATTGAAAGTGTTTAAATTAAAATTCAAAACTGAGACACTTGACCTACTAAATACATTCAAGTCAGTAAATCTGTACAATGGCATAGGTATTGGATGTACCTGTAATTGCAACACAATCACAATGTGAGTGAAGAATTTTAATTAAACTATCGACAATCTCGGCTGTCAAAAAACAGTGTCAAAGAACAGTCTTTTCAAGATTTTTTCAATGTTTTGAAGAACTGATTGTTCGTTAAGACAAATTTTAACATACAGTTAAGCAAAGGTAAATTTATTCAACAAATATGATTACTTACAGATGTTCAAACTTGAAGCTTTAATGATATGTAGTAGTTGGATGTTATTTTTCTTAAATCAGTTGATTAATGTAAAACGCTCAATAATTTAATGCTATTCAGGTTGAATTCAATGTTCTTTTTGGTTAATTTAGGGTTTGCATTATTATTTATTTAAAATTGGTGAAATGTATTAAATCTTGATGGTTAATTTTTATTTATTTACGTAAAATCGCCTGTTATTTATTTAGCAAAGTTTAACTGGCTTTTTGTAAGAAGATATAAAAGAATTAGCTACAATTACAGAGCAATTACAATTACAGAAGTACTATTTCAATATTTCTTGGATTTACCCTAGTACGTATTGGGTGTATACAAAAATTGACTAGCACAGAGTACTCTCCTAAGAATTAATTTGCCAATACGAAACTTTCATCCGATTGGCACCAAGGATAACGATCTGGACCACGATTGCGCCTGCTCTCAACGAATGTTTCTTATCTATTTCATGACGAATATGAGACCACAAAAAGTTACGTCCGAAAGTTCCTTGAGCAAATTTACTGGAGCAAATTACTCATTTATGTATGACATATCTTCTTTCTTTGATAACACAAAAAGAAGGCGAGGTACGAAAAAACATTCGAACATTTCTGGTAGGGATTTAAATAAACTTTAATTTACCTAATCTCCTTCATCTCGATAAACCTAATAGTTTCCGAGAAAAACCACAAAAACCGTTAGGGGGCGTGGTTTACCCTCATTATCTCCTCGAGCTCGCCACCTACAGACGGTGACTTTTATGGGGTTATTTAACAGCTCTCCAGGAAGGCCTATGCAAAAATCCACGGACTTTCTTCAACTTTCCGCTATTCATGAAAATTTGTTCTAAATTGACTGTACTATAAATGGTTTTGGCATGGTAAAACGACAAGGTAAAAAAGTAATATTAGCTCTCTAATAAGCTCTCTGACGTTACAACTTGCTAAAATGACAAAATATTTGCATTGGTACAACAATGGACAATTGTTTTCGTTTGGAAGATGCAAATAAACGTAGTAATCGTAATACCAACATAAATTACATTTCTTAGAATATGAAAGTATTGGAATAGTTGCGAATTTACGTTGGTAATAGATTATGACGTAAGACTTCTGGTTGACCAAATGATCTATATTATATGAATTTGCATTAAAAATAAAATTTAATATAAATATATTATAAATATTTTAACAAATATAATTTCAAAAATTATAAGAGTATAAAATTAAAAAACAACTATTTTCTTAACAATAATAGTACAAATAGAAAGAATGTTGAATTTAATTTTTTTTTTCAATTCCACCGCATACTTATTTAGGTGCCTTAACGTAGAGTTATCGTTGCAATACCGTAAAATAAATATTGCAAAACTAGATATATATTGCAAAAGATCATAAATTAATTATATATGCACTATTGATTTCATAATGATCTAGGACAACAAGGCTAACCTGATGCTAGTTTATTATTATTTCTCAATGTAAATGTATAGGATAAAATAATAAAAAGATTTTATAAATAAAAATATAATTTTTATAATAAAAGATTTAGATCATATTATCATTCATTTAATTTGATAATTAAAAAAAAATGAAAAATTTAACTAAATTAATTAAATATAAGAAAAATTTCAAATTAAATCAAATAGATATTAAAAAATGATCAATACAATACAAATGTTTAACTATTTATAAATAAAACTCTTTTTGAAAAAGCCTCTATTGAGGGGCGAAACGCTAAAAAAAATTAATGTATTAATGCTAGTCCTCATAAAAATCACCAAAAAAAAATTTATTAACTGTGAATAAAGTGCTGTGTTTCGAAATGAATATACTTTTTTTTATGTACGACTTAAACATATTATTTAAGATAAGTGTCTCTTCTGAACGAACGTTAACGTTCACTTTTGCAGTACAGTCCACAAAATACTTTAATTCTATATTGTGGTAGTTTATCTTATGCTCTGTCTTTTTTGAAGATTGTCTACATTTCTAAGACAAAGGCCTAAGTGTTTTTTTAATATAAATACTTATGGACTAAGAATATAATGGTTTTAAACTTGTATTTCAATGCATTTATAGATTCCAATAAAAATCCTCACCTAACTTGTTCAGCTTGCATTTCTGTTACTTGGCATAAAGTTAGGTGGCGTTCCCGTGGAAAAGTTTTAGGGCGGTTTAAGAATTCCGAAACAAAATGAGAAACTCTTTGCTTGATCAGAAATCAGTGCTTGCAGAACTCTCTAAAGACAAAGTTTGGTTGGCTGTGACTGCATATTTTGCAGATATACATAATTATATGCATTATTAAGTGATCTAAATTTGTTCATGTAAGGAAATTCTGGAAATCTGTTGGAAAAGATATTTTTGATATGTTTATTTTTTTAAACCCAGTGGGTGGTGAAACACCTAATTCCACATAATTAACCGTAATGCAGGTTATCAAAAAAGCATCTTCAAAAACTAAAGCAGAAAAGTGATTACCTTTCAGTCGGAAGATAATTTCTTATCAAGTCATTTTGACAATTCGCTATCTACTTCTGATAAAGAAAAATTAATGGAAATGAGTTCGGACAAAACTTTCGAACCTGAATTCAAAACAAAAAGTGCGTTAAAGTTTTGAATTTCTCTTTCAGAGTAACATAAGTCATTGTGTGAAAAGACGTTAAAAATCTTGTTTTCTTTATTAACTACATATTTATGAAACACAATGGCGAATATAAGTACTGAGTATCAAAATAGACCGCACGTTTCATCGTCATTGGCAAGAAGAATAGCAGAAATAAGCGGAATTTAACACCGAATCAACAATTTGGTATTTACTTATTATAAAAAACAATGTTATTTTGTGGGTAGCAGTAACTACTTGAAGAAAACCATTTTTTTCCTGAAAAAAGATTAGTAACTGAACGGTACACTTCAACTGTATGTTGTACTACTGAATTCTTTATATCTTTGTAAATTTCGTTAAAGGAAGTACTGATAGCCATTGATCAAAGCTAGCCAAGCCTGATTCATCAAAAACAGAGTTTTATGAAGGAAGTTAGCACTAAGAGATGCCAAACACAACAAAAAAGACATTACAGTCTTATTTCTTGACATCAGCAAAGCTTACGACAATATAGGCCACCAACATTTACAATCCTGTCTAAGATCGTCGCCGTTACCAACAAAGCTTCAAGATGTAATTATAGAGTTTCAATCTGGAAATTCAACACAAATAGAATGTCAGCAAGGTAGGACTAAGCCAATTTCTTTGTTAAAAGGTGTAATGCAAGGAGTGCCATTGTCACCCACGTTATATAATTCAGCAACAAATCATATAATAGAACTCTCTGAGAATACAATAGCACAAAAATATGGATACCTCCTTCATGAAAGTGTACTTAACATAAGTGTTCTTGAGTTTGCTGACGACACCGTGTTAATAGCTAAATACGAATACAGTGCTCTAATGTTGTCTTATAAACGTGAAAAAAGGAAAATTATCAGAATCAAAAACTAAATTACCTATTCAAATACTCAGGCAAAACGAAGAGATAAAGTATTTAGCGGTTTCTTTTAATGATGAGATTATATTAAATAAAAATGAAATAATCACGGAACTGAACGACAAACTTCAAAAGGTTGTATCTTCCCCTCTTCACGACTCAAGACATTCAAAAATTCCAAATTTTAAACTCCTCGATCTGGCCCATTCTTACTTATTCTTTTCAATCTATACCTTCTAACAAAATTCCCCAATATTTTCTAAATGATATCGACAAGATTATTAAATCGGCCATTAAAGAAGTTCTCAATTTGCTATCAGATATTCCAGACAGCATGCTTTATAGTTCCACTAAAGTGAAGGGTCTTGGTTTATTTAAAGCATCTTGGGAAGCCTTCATTCAAAGATTTAACTCATGAAAAAATTAAACATGATAGACAATCCTCACCTTCCTGTCGTTAGAGATCTCAAGCAAGAAAGTAATTATTGTTAGAGAAACTGAATATTAACACATCAAAATCGAGTTCAGAAAAATGGGCACTATCTGGGACGAAGCTCAGAGAAATTCTACGGCAAGAAGAATTCAAAAAATGGAAAAGTCTAAAACAAAAGGGATGTGGCATTGAATTGTTTGGAGAATACACTCCTGCAAATGCTTGGATTAGAATATCTGAAGGCATATCGTCATCCGAATGGAAGGACGGAATAAAAATGACAGGCAATGTTTGTAGTGTTCGTGTTATACCTGGAAGATCACAAGACGGTATCCAGTGCAGACATTGTACTGAGACTGAAACTTTAGCTCACGTCTTGGGATCTTGTGAGTATAACACATTACTCCGAAATAAATCCCACAACATAGTTATATCTATGATTGCTGAATCCCTTTCAAATAAATTCGAAGTTTATGAAGAAGTTACTTGTTTGGCGCGCAATGGAAGTAATCGCAGGGTAAACATTTTGGCGATAGACAAAACAAACAAAATTTGTTTTATTATAGATCCTACTATTCGCTTTGAAAAGTCACTAAATCAGACCAGAGATGTGAATGTAGAAAAAAAAGCGATATACGAACCGACAGCAACCTTTTTCAAAACTAAATACAATTTAAAAAAAATTGAAGTTATTGGTTTATTTATTGAGGCAAGGGGGACAATTACAAAATTTATTATAGACTTTGCAAAACGATTTGGTATTGCAGTCTGTTTAATAAAATTAATAAGTATAGTCGTATTAAAAATATCAATACAAATTCTACGTCAGCATTTATATAGCCGAAATCAGGATACTTAAATTGTATATATACATATAGTATAAGTTTACTTATTCTGTTAATTATGTATTTCTTTGTGCCTGTTACTACTTATAATTTAAGTTGCAGTTTTATAGCGTTATGTCTTTGTCTTTTTATATAATTAGTTTAACCTTTAATCTTTTAGTTACCTCCTTAAAGTCTTTGTTTTGTTAATTTATTGTTTATACAGTATTCCTTGTTAATGATAGACAGACCATTTACATGTTTATGGTAGGACGTTATTGACTATTGTTAATAAATATATATATATATATATATATATATATATATATATATATATATATATATATATATATATATATATATATATATATATATATATATATATATATATATATACATAGTAAACGTAGTTACCGAAATATATACAGTGAGATTCAAAATCAAGAATAACTGACCTTGAATAATAACTTGATAATTTGCAGTGATGGAAACTATCAACAACTATGGAGTTACAGTCAATAGTAAAATCGTAAATTCCGTTCAGAGAAATGTTTGATTTTTCGAGTATTCCTACCAACTTATATTTTAATGTAAATGCGATTTTACTCCTACAAACGAATGTAGCTTTGCTAATAACAACGAAATATATATCGAAATAAATAATCAGTATTGGTTATTTAGTGATGAATATATAGTGCGTACGAAACAAGTGTTTGTAATCGCAATAAAACTATTGTTGAGATTAGTTTTTCATAAATCTGAAAATGTCAAGACTTTTTGTTAATTTTATGCTGGTTAGTAAAATAGCAAAAAAAATGCTACTTGAATTTGATAATTGGAATTCCACAGGCTCCCACTAGAGTTCCGGTATAATAATATAGCCGATTATTATTAATATATACAGGAACTTTGGCTCCCACTTGCATTCCTATTGTTTTTAATAATAATTTCAAAAGAACATACTTGTACTGGTTTCTAAGGATTTACTACAATAGTTATTTATGGTACAAGTGAGTTAAGTAAGATATTATCCAAGAACGAAAAATTTACCCCCAAGGGCCGGCAGGCCCGAGAGGGTTAATTTTTCTGAGTGGATAATATCCTTAACTCACGCGTGTCATACAAAATTTTATCCAACACCGCTTTCTTTAAGTTTCAACATCGAATTTGCAATGTATAGTTAGTCTGTAGTTTTGACGGTAATAAATTTAATACTCTAGCACGATGACTGGATTTTAATAATATTAAATAACGTAAGCTGGTGATTGGTTGTTATCTTTGAAGGAGTGAGTTTTTTAAAAATAACCCACGTTGCTAGAGGCAACGTGGGTTATAATGTAACATGAGAGTAAACAATCACTTTCCTTATTTAAAATGACCATAGTAAACATGGTATTTATATAGAGGTGGTGTTGGATAAATAACATTATGACTAATGTGGTGATTACATTTTGGGGCGTATTGTCACAAACGTCAACTTAACCAGTTTTGACATAAATTCAGAAGTACAACAAACAGTTTACTAAAATTGTTTTCTTATTTTGCATTGACCAATTTATATTCTTTCAAAAGTGAATCGCAGCTAGCACTCACAAAGTATCTCAATAAAGTTACCTTAGAATCAATATATAAATATTAATTCATACCTTTATACAAACGACCGTAAGTGTATCTAATATGCAATGGTCTACTGAGTTAGTCGTATTTGTCTTCATTATCAAACAATTCGGATACTGAACTTTAAATATTAAAAGAAAAGTATAACTTACGTGTGAAAAATATAATGATCACTATCACTAAAACAACAATTACAATAAGGGCAACTGCTGAAAATGCCGACAATTTTTTTTCCAACCCAGATCGTTTTTTCCACCACGACTGCTGAATATCCCCTTTTTCATTTTCCACGTTACTAAAAACCACACAAATATTCTTACAAAGCCATAAATCTCTTCTACAAAATACCTACTAGGAATTATTCATCGTATGCAGAATTCACGTGCAAAACGCAAGGCTTTTTTAAACGAATACTTCTCACTTATAGAAACACCACAACTGAGAAGGAATTATAAGAATAAATTGCCGTTTTAGTTAACTCGATTTTCTGAATTACCTCCGATTAAGAGGTGGTGATGCGTCTGATAATTTCTGAATTGTCTGTCAAGGACTCGTTAAACAAGTAAAGAATATGCAGCGTTGAGCCAAAAACAGAAATGGCGGTTATGAGTGTAAAGTGACATGTAGGCGATAGCGAACACGCGTTATTACTTAATCTTCAATTAAATTAGAGTCTAGAGCTACTAACACTCATAGAACAGAGAAATTAATAAGATAACAAAATAACACATTTTCCCTTAAAGAAGTTTTCAAGAAATTATATATTTTGAAAATAATAAATACCTATAAGAATGCTATGATAGGTAGGTAAATTTTAAAGGTTCTAACTCTAGTCTAAACTGTACATTAGTAGCTAACGTAGGACGATAATTGCATATTTTTCAATTAACTAGGTTATTTAACTTTTAGAAAGAGTTTATTCGAAGGAGGAAGTTATAAACTTTCTTTATGATTAAGAATGATTTTAAGAGCGATTTGTTTGAATTACCTACACCATAATTTATGCTCTTTTTGAGCCATTCATCTTTTTTTTCTGCAAAACTTTAAAAACAAATGTTTTAGGCTATGGAGAAATACGTGTTTGGTTCTGAATTCAAATATGGAAAAATATTTATTTGAACTTATACTCGTAAAGGACAATAACCACATATTTGTTTGCTAGATAGTTTCTTGAACTGAAAAGAAAATAGTATTGTAATGGAGCACATTCACAAATGCGGATATACTTTGAAAGATTTTACTATTTCTGGAAAAACCAATAGTCTCACAAATGTACAAGTCATCAGACTTACTATTTACTCTCATCTTTCAAACTGAATATGTGATATTTATATTTGTAAAATATTAAATATTTAGAAATAGAAATTAAAAAAGGAATTTTGGTTAATTTCAGAATTTTTTTTATCGTAAGCGGTATGCTGAAACCAGAGCTTTTTATTACACGTGTACATGACCTAAACGTATACACCGTGTATTAATACATATGTACTTGTGTAATTAAAGTTTTTACTTGTTTTTTATGGTACGAGATAAAATAGGGTTATTGACTATGAGGTAAATTGAAATATGGTATAAAAATGTTTAATAACCAACGGAGATAATTGCGTAATTACGAAAATTAATAGATGATGTATCACATGCTATAATTTATTTTATTTAATTAAACTATTACACATATTGTGATGATTTTCCTCATTATTTGAAAATCATGAGTTTCTAATTTGGTTACTCATGTAAAAACGTTTAGTGTTGATTTTCATTGCTAATCATAAATTGAATTTTTAAAATGATTAATTGTTAAAACGATTCAGGTTTGAGTTATTTTATTTATTGAATACACGCATATAGTAACAAACTTTTATCAGGAATACAACTTTGGGCTTTACCGGATTATCACTTCCAGTTAAATCTGAAAAACAAAATGTATCAATGATAAAGGTTTACAACACATTACAAATATTATCAACAACAATACAGAAATAGTCTTGACGACCATAAACAGTTAGTCGGTAATACAATTGATAAATAGACAATAACAAAATTACCGAGCTACAGAAATAATGAGCAAGGTCAAGCTATTTTAAATAAAAACTATAAACTATCAAAATACATATAAAATAATTGCATAAAAACAATATATAAGGTTTCCATGTGGTAGTTAGGTAAAAAGGGAGATGAAAAATAAATAATATAAAAAATGGTTGTAAAATTAATGTATACAAAAATAAATGTAAAGTTTTATAAAGAAGACAATAAGTAAAATATTCAAGAAGTTATCCTGAGTTAACAGTGTCTCATTAATTGTAATAGTAATAAAAAAAGAAAAGAGTTACAGAAGAAGAAAGAAAATTATTTATAAGTATTCAACATACAGTTTCATCAAAGAAACCAGTAGCAAGAGAAAAGGGAAGTTAACCTCACCCATTTCAGTTTCGACAGGTATCCAGTTTGTAACGCATTGGGACCATAGCAGCCAAAAGAAAGTTCTTGAAGGGCGTAGAACCAGGCACCATACCACTGGAAAGGAAATTGATGTGCATTACAAGATAAGGTTTGTGGAAGTGAAAACGAAAGTATCAAGGTATATATAGTGTTCCTCAGTATTAAAGCTATATAGAGGAAAGTGAAAGAAAATCAAAATTAAAAGTTGCATATACATACCAGCAAATTGAAAAGTTAATTTGTAAAAGCCGTAAGTGATTATCTTATAACCTAAAAGAATACATATTTTAAAGATAAGTACTAAAGTAATAAATATAAATTAAAACTTACCTAATCAGAGTCGTCACTTGTGTTTTCATAAGTGAGGTTAAATACTTTTCTTTCAAGCAAATGTCAAAGTCGACAGTGCATGGGGATAAAACCTTTCCCATTTATTAAATCTTTTCAATGTATATTATAGTAATATCATTATATAAAATCTCGGAACAACAAAACACTGAATTCTTAAAAGGAACCCTTAAAGGAGTTCAGTATTGGTTTCAGAATTAAAGCAGAGTATAATAAAATCGACCCTGAGATAAACATTTTAATATTCTTTTATTGTGTGATTGCAGATAAAATAAAATCAAATTAAAATTAAACATCAAAATTCTATAACCTGTACTTCATTTTGTGTGTTTAAATTTGTAAACGAGTAAGAACAAATTACACGTGTACATGTAGATATGAAAAACACTCGTGCATATATTTACACGTGCAATTACAAACTACCGATAAATCGGACAAGGGTTTCCCTTAGTGTTTTACGGCATCCACTGCGAAATTCACTGTCAGTAAAGGAATAATATCTTCACATTCAAGTTTTTTACTATAGCCCATTGCGAATACAATTAACATAGCAAAGTAGACTCTTTATCCTTGTATTTGTATATAAATATTGTCATGCAGTTTGGAAGATACGCATAATTACAGGTCTCCGATTTGTAAGTTACATAAATCTCTATTTATAAAATAAGTCTTGAAACGGGGTTTCTTAAGTTGAATAAAATTAAACAATTAAAAGTAACATGCACAAAAATACATTTAATACAGAAAAAGGATACTGTAGCATTTTTATTTTCTTTAAAAAAGATAATTTTTATTCAGTAGCAGTACGAATGGTACTTTGTACGTGCGTTTCTCAAAGTAGGAATGTATAGACTTGTATTCTGGTAGAATTATATCCAGAATAGTTAAAGCAGGTTCTTATTAAGGTTTATGCGTAAATAAACTGACTTACCTAGAAGAATTGTTGTTAGCTGTTGAATTTCATTATAACTTTATCAGTGGAAGATGGATTTGTTAATTTATTTTCAATTTTGTAACTTCGTCTTAAACACAGGATTTGATGAGATTTTAGTAAAAAGGTTGAGTTTCTTTGTTAAGGCATATTTATAGACATGCGGTTTTGTATCACAATACAGATTTTTATAATTTGGGTTGCAGATCAAGTTTAGTTGCAACTAAAACTATTCAAATGATTTAGTTAAATAAATAATGAAGGAGTTTAATGATAAAAAACAATGTATAAATGTGTTAAAAGTAAAGCAGTTTGCAAGTTATTTAGTACTTCTCATTGACATTCAAAAAGGGATGTTAAAATCCAAAATAAACCATTAGTGCTATATATTTTTGAAATCAGGAAATTGAAGGCTACATTTCTATTTTTAAATTTGTATTTTATTATATATTTTAAAATCAGAATTTGGCTATGTTAATTTTAAAAGTTAAAATTATTTTTTTAATGGGAAATTATTTTGTTTTTGCCAAAACTATACATAAGACAAAGCTATCACAAAACAATTAACTAGCATTATTCTATTAGAGGGACAAGGTGTTCCTGGTTGGTTAAATACAATTGTAAGGTTATCATACAAAATGAATTGATAAGTAAACGTCAAAAGTAAAATAAAATGAGGTTATAATAAATGTCAACGATAAAGTTTAAAGCGATAATATTAATAAAAGTTAATAACATAAATTATTAAATATATTATATAATCATTTGAATTTCTAGTTGAAAGAAAAATTTAGAAAGGGAACTAGGTTAATTAACATCATTAACGATAAAAGTTATTTGAAGGAGTTATTAAAGTTTTATCGAAAATATAACTTACCTGTTTATAATAAAGATGTTATGTTGTTAAGTAATAACAAACTTTTATTTATTGTATGGAATTGTTAATTTGTTGGATCGATATTAAAAAAAATGCTAAATATTTTCACCAACTGATTTGGATTAGAAAAGAAATTATTCTAATGAATTTACCAAGAAATTCGAAGATAGCGATAGAATTTTGAGGGCCCATTTTAAAAAAATTTAATTCATTAGGTATTAATTCTGCTGAGAAATATAAAATTTGAATTGTAATCAAAACGTTTAGCATAGAAAAAAATGAGAAATCTCAATTCAAACAAAAATAAAAGGATTAAAATACAATTAATTTTTTTAATTTTATATTTCCTTAAGTTACCTATTTGATTTAGTTTTCTTGAGTAAACATTATAATTCTTTGTGTAAAGGAAAGTAAAGGAAGCAGAAAGATTGATTATCATTTCATGTATTCCATTTCATTAATCAATTTTAATCATTACAATCAGTCTTTCTGAGTCTATTAAAATAAATTAATTGATAATCGATAATATCATGTATTTTATTTCCTTTCAGTTTAGATTTTACTTGTTGCCTATTTTTGTTCATTACGATCATAACAATTTTGATAAAAATAACAGAGCGACCTACCCTGAAAAGTCTCATACCAGTTTTGTAGAAAAGATTTATCCACATCAATATTTTTATGCACAGATGCATTATAATTAGACTATTATTGATAGATCTATCTAAACATAACTGTCTCTTTATGCCCCAAGGGCCTCTTTATGATCCGACGGGCAATAATGAAACGTCAATTAAATGTCAGAGCTGTATTTGTAGAACTTGATTGGTTCTTAATATAGTTTGTAAACTTATCACCAATGAAAATAAGCTGAAATTAAGTATTTTAGATAGTAACTATAGTAACGTACTTCGTATATATGCACATAAGTATACGTACAGCGGCTTGATGTAACCTACGTACTCATTTAATTATATTTTTTACACAATAATAGATTTGAGATAAAAACAATCTGTGCATAAAATAGTGTATGCATTTCGGGCATAAAGAAGCTTTTATGGCCAGAAGCGTTATTTCTAACCCGAGGCGTCAGCCGAGGGCTAGGAAAAGGCTGTAGGGCCTTAATACATAAATAACTATTACAAGCAGGAGTAAAACAATAATTTACCTAGTTGCTAAATTATTTGTCATTTGGTTCTTTAATTAATGTAATTAATAAGTTAATTATATCGTCGACTTTTCTACAGCCAAAGCTTACGAGTATAATCAAAATTATATCATCAATTATAAATTATCATCACAATCTGTATAGTGGGAGATAGTTAGATACGAATGGTAGTACAACTTTATTTAAAAAATTAAATTTGAATGATTTTTTGGTAATTTTAAGCTACAATATTGTTTCGATTATTAAAATTCCGAATTAATTCTTAAATGTTATCTTGGTAGGAAAATCGATTCTAGACCTTCTGTTCCATTACGTATTACACAGTAAAATATAAAATGAGAGGGTTATATTAAATTATCTCTAATCACTAGTAAATGCATAGTAGAAATATAGCAAAGCTACTCAATATTTCACTTTATGTGATTTGTAGACTCATTTGCATTAGTCTATTTTTGTATTCTACTCTATCTAGAGCAGATTCAAGTAGATAAGAGCAGGTTCGTTTATGCGCATGTGTTGGTGCGTTTTCCATAGTTTACGTTGTTAGTAAGTGGCACTTTCGCCCTACATTATGGTATATCATATTTGTTTTGAAAATTCTAAATACTTTAATATACTAGTTGATAATGTGTATGTTACAAGTTTTTGTGTATTTTATGGTTTATTAATTCTGTAGTTTATAATGATACGTTAATATTTGGGGGCTCTAGTTAAAACGTATTGGAAGTGCCGTTTAATTTAAGGGTTAAAAAGGTTGTTCAGTTATATAAAACAGTTTTGTATAAACAAATTTTTAAATTAAAAATAAATTTATTAAATTAATAAATTAAAAATTTATATTTTCTATAGAGTTCATGTACCCTGCAATAAAAAAAGGAAAGCCTTTTAACATAGATATATATGTACCATTGGTTTTACCGATACCTGTTTACATCAAATACAAGCTGGTGTTTGTAATTTGTCAAGTTAGATAGTAGTAGTTAATTTTCTGTTGTTATAATATATCATAGGAGTAATATATAAAATAACATAATCTAATATATATAATATAATGGATTTATTATTAGTGTCAACTAAACAGATGAGTGCATGCAACTAGAAAAATAGTGTTGAAGACAAGGGTCATTCCTAGGACAAACCCAGTCAGACAGTCTTTGACTGTGGCACTCGGTCCATTGCGACATTCGATGCTAAAATGTTTCGGCAGAAACCTACCGATACTGGGTAGCTTCATTGCTTATAAGACGTTGCCTCTGGAGTTCCATTTTGTGGAATGCCGTCTTGACGGTAGACATGTCTTAGAATATCCTTTAACCTCTCAATGTCATTTTTAAGATAGAATTTTAGCAGGATATCAAAATCAAGGGTGTTGATAATAAACATAATTGCTGCACATTTAATTTTAAAAAGCATGCATTTATTTATAGAGATTAGAATTATCGAATTATTACAAACAAGTTCGGTATTTTTTCAGCTCTGGGTGCCTGCGAGTGCGTCTTCTTAGTAGTCGATTGATTCCTCGACGAAAGCCGTCAACCTTGCGGTTGGTGGGTAAAAATATCAACAACCTCATTACTTTTCTTCATTCTTAATCAAGAAGTGGAAGTAAACGGTCACTCCGGCTCAGCTCAAGTCAGCTCTTTGAAAATAATTATTTTTAAAATGTCATTCCAGATAGTTAATGAAATCACCAAGACTAACAAGAAATACAAGTTTGCCCGGCGTAGGGTCTGCTTCACGTTAACGACCCAGAAGAGTGGGTGAAGGACGGACTCAAAGATATTGTCGAGCATATCGGCCAGGACGTCGGTTACATGTCTAAATATCACAGTCATAATATCACACGACAACATATCATAGTCCAAATACCCCATGCTAATATATCACATGCAAAAATATCCTAAGGACAGAATATCTTATGAAAAAATATCCTAATACAAAATATCACTATTACGTTTAAAATATAATAATAATTTATTTTACTCAGTAAAAAACCTCTATCGACATTTAAATACTCATATACAAATAATTGCATTTACGTTCTTATTTACAACTGTAATTACAGTATGCGTACAAACCATATTACCCTAAACCTAACCTAACATTGTAATTAAATATATCCCTCGATATTAAATACAGTATCACAGAAGTTCTTACTAACTTTAAGATATTTTTACATGTGATATTTCCTATTATATTAATACATACTATAATATTTTATTAAAAATAAAATTTTCTTTTTTTGCTTTAAAATAAATTATTTAAACATATAAAATTAAATCTTGGGTATAGCAGCAAATTGAGAGCCACATAATTTCGCACCCTAAAAAACACCCTTAGACAATTGTTTCGCCCTCATTTTGGGCTCCTCAGCAGAGACTGGAACCTTTTACAAATATATGTTCCGGTTCCAGTTCCGGTTTTTGAAAATTCGAAATAAAGGTTTCGGTTCCGATTCCAATTTTAATTTTCTAAACATTAAGGTTTCGGTTGCAGGATTTTTTAGGTTCCATAAGGGTTCCGGAAGCAAAAGTAATGACGTCACATTTTATGTTGGTATATAGCTCCAAATATCTCCAAACAAATATGACCTTGATAGCTGATAGCTGACAGTCGATACATGTTAGGTTAAAGTATTGCTTATAATATAGGTGATAATTGATAAATATATTTGCTCTTCGGTATTTCAACTCTTTTTACTCGGGAAACTCTAGTGCTATAGTTACAATTATTTACAACAATGGATACCATAGAAACTGAGCTCTTGGAGTAAACAGATGTGAAGTACCGAACGTGGTTATTATTGTAGATTCTTTTCAAGATGAAATTTGTTTGAAAATATTCAGGGCTAGCAATATAAAATGTGACGTAACACTTTTCTAGTCAATTCACACACTGCTATTGGTCAATTAGTAATGGAAATGAATCTAGTATCAACATCAACTTAGTAAGAAATGGTTATGGTAGCGCTGTTGGGAGAATATTGAACTACTTGTTTTTATTTACCAGTAGAACCGAAATGTGGAACCGAAAAATACCGGTTCTCGTCTTAACATTAACACCAATTTTAGTAAGAGTTCCGATTCCGGTTTTAGTTCCATAAAAGTAATCGGTTCCGGTTCCGATTCCGGTTCTTTTGGGTTCCTGCTCCAGTCCCTGCTCCTCAGTATGGGAGGCATTGGCTGAAACCCTGAACCTCTGTACCTGTTGCTTCTCTATATGTAAATCTCGAATTTACATTAATAGTAACAATTACAATTGAAGACATCTATATAATGTTGTCCTAAAGCAAACTTCCATGTACACCCGGAAGTAAATATTATTAGGTAATTATTCGATATACCGACCCCGATCGTACATTCATACATACGGAAATACCAAGCGCTACGTAGTTTCGTTGAAAAGACGTCATAAAAACAGGTAAAAATTATAAAATCTTCCTGTCATATGACACAAACACCATTTTTACGCCATTTTCACGTAAATACAGCCAACTTTTTTACTAACTGTAACCTAACATCATAACATTCTAACCTCAAAATAGCGATTTTAACATTGTTTTTCTTATTATTTCTATTTTCTTATTTGTTCTCTGAGTTTTCCTCTACAACTCAGTGTCATTGGTTTACCTGGGTTCAGGAGGGTCCGTATATCGAATAATTAATTATTATTAAATATAAAATTTTACTAAAAATAAAATTTTATTAAAACTATTAGCATATCTCGTCATGTGATATTTAGTTCTTGAGATATTTTTTATTATGATATTTTATTTCTTGGGAACTGAAGACGTTCCAGACTCACATGAAAGATTTCAAAACAACCGTTTATGCGTATGGGTCCAAAGGACGCACCGTATTACTTGAAGGTCCTGATGCTCCAATGAAAATTAATCTGCTTCACCATAACAACCACTACAACCTGATTACCAGCTTAAGAGCAGCATTTCAGTGTCGTTACTACTGTGAATCTTGTCACATTCCATACAATAACAAGAACAATCACAGATGTACTGCATCATGCCCTTGTTGTCAACAGACCCCTCCATGCAAAGAAACTAGGCAGGAAATAAGGTGTCAAGATTGGCTTCCCAAATTTAGAGGTCAAGACTGTTACAACAAACATAAAACTGTCGGTTTATATGGCAAGCAAACCTTATGCCAACATGTGAAGCGATGCCCCGAGTGTCTGAAGACAATAACCGCCGAAAGAGCTCATACTTGTGATGAAATATACTGCAAGAAGTGCGGAAAACATCAACCTTTAGGCCATTATTGTTATATTAAGCCCGATTACAGAGAACCATCTTCGGAAGGCTACCTCTTTATATTTTATGATCTGGAGTCGAGGCAAGATGAACGAGGTCCTGATGGAGAGAAGATATATGTACCCAACCTGTGTGTCTTCCAACAAAGATGTGATAATTGTATTAATGAAGACAGTACAATTGCGGTATGCGGGAAATGTTGCGTTAGACGACAGGTTCTAAAAATAGATCCCATCAAAACTTTCCTAAATTACATACTAGGGGCCAAGAAGGCTTTTAGGAGGACTATTGTGTTGGCTCATAACTCAGGCCCGTCTTAAATTGTACAGCTACCTGGAACGTCTTGGAGAACGAGTGCTCTATTACGACATGGATTCTATAATTAACATTAGCAGAGAAGGGGAATGGGATGTATCAACGGGTCCAGCTTGGGGGAAATGACCGTCGAGCTAGAAGACTACGGCCGTGGCAGCTATATAGTAGCATTTACTTCTGGTGGTCCTAAGAACTATATCTACATTATATTCAGTCCCAAGTACCACACTTACTTCACTGTTTGTAAAGTAAAAGGTATTAGGCTTAACTATGATGTACTGAAGCTCATCAACTTCTACACTATGGGACAAATGGTGACAACCAAAAAACCTGTTGATCGCCTATACATAGCCTCTATGAATATAATACGTACAAAACGCACCAGGTCATCACCAAAAAAGAAGCAAAGATCTACAGGTCTAGGTCAGAAAAACGTTAGTTTAATGACAATACCGATTCTCTTTCCTATGGGTACAAGAAGCCATGCGTTTGATAGCCTGTACAAAAATAAAATTTATGTATCCAAGCGGAAATTGAATACATCAAAAACAAAACTCTAGCCCTCATAATGGTACCGATTAATGCTAAGCCCTAGAACGAGAAATTGCATATATATCATCACTTTTGTAATTGAATATTGGACTATTGATTATTTCTCGACTTCCGGTTAAAGTATAAATATGAGCAACTGCACTCAGTTACTTCATTCTTACTAGAGTATTTGAGGTAAACGGTTGCTCAGCTCAGTTCCGATTATTAAAATAACCATTTAAAAATGGCATTCCAAATACTTAAAGAAATCACCACGACTAATAACAAGAAATTTAAGTTAGCCCGACGTAGTGTCTGCTTTAAACTAAACGAAATTCCTCAGGATATTAACGACCCAGAAGAGTGGGTGAAGAGTGGAATCAAAGATATAGTTGCCCATATAAGCAAGGACGTCGACCCTGAACATAAGATTGGTTTTACATTTGTCTCAGAATGTTTCGGTAAGGGAGATGCGTACCAATCATTCCAAGAAGCCAGAAATGTAACATTCGAGGAGATATGGGATTTGATAGGAAAAATATACCAAAGCAATTCTGAACGTTTTCATTCGGACACTTTTCGAATGACAATGACCCAAGTGAAACCGTATAGAGGATCGGAAAATTTAAGAGCAGCTATGGATAAAACAAACTAACTTGTACAGATAATTTTATGTATGTATTTAGTCAAACATGTATTGTACACATCAAGACAACCCGTTAATATATTACCAGCATAGGATTATGCAATAATGTATGCTCTCGACCGTTATTACAGAGCAAACCCCGATACATCAACAAAAAAGAGAAAATACACGGCCTCAACCATGTATTGAATTATAATTACATTATAAAGTTTTATATTTAAGACTGCAATGTATCACAGTTAAATAAAATAAAAACATACCTAGTTTCAATTAGCGTTTCATTTAAGACGTAATTACTTACCTAATAAACTGTTAACACTGATACGACTTATCACAAGCCATGTCGATAATATAGGTTTCGTCGAGAGTGTTGGCATTACAGGTTCCCTTAGCAGAGGCACAAACCATGTCGGTAATATAGGTTCCGTACTTAACCACCTCGAGAGAGATAGTCAAAAGTCACTAGATTAGAGAGAGACAGAAAATCTAGGGTCCCCTAGAACTGCCTGCCTCAAGTGGCCCATTAACTACTGGCCACCAATAACAATTTTAAACTTACTTTGTCTAAAAATTTGCGTAATATTCAAGTCAGGTTAATACTCAAGTCAGAGTTCTACGGAAACACCTTCTAGCACAAGCCTTTACAATAGCATTTAAATCTACTCGAATTTGAACTCGCTCGCTTTTATAGATAATACCAAAGATGCTGTTTTAACTGCTTATTACCAAGAGAAATATTAATAAAAAGTAAGGTTTAAACTTAACTAATTAAAAACACAAGGTATGAACTATCAATGAACTTAAACTAATTTATTTACAGGCTGTTTATTTACTTAATTAATTACAATCTTAACTATAACTACGCGAATCTAATTAACTGGTTGTTCTTCTCTCAAACGGCTCACACTTATATTTGTTTCAAAAGTTGCCCCCCGAATGTTCTACTAGTGTATCGAAGCGCTGGGGGCTTTCTAGACGTGTGCTTTCGCCGCCAGCCTATACGTGGGGTTATCCCGTTCATTATATTAATATTTAAAAAAATATATTTGCTTTATTACATAAACTCGTTTAATTAGTTATGTGGTATTATCTACATTCCTGATTAAACTGAGTGCTAAGTCCTGATTAATTAAGTAAAAATTAAACGGTAAAAATATTCCTCAACCTCATAACAGGGATTTATATTTTGATATTTAAGATACAAGTGTAAAGAGTCATTCTTTATTGCGTGAACGGTCTAACACACGAGCGAGTCTCTTAAAGGATGTGAGAGAAGAGACTTTTTATACGTGTATCTTACAATGTTTTATCTACGATCATAACGCTTTATTGAAGTATTCATTGTATTTGATATATTTTTTTTTGTGACTTATGTCATGTACATATATTAGCATGCTTAGATATTTATGTGCTAAGTTGTTTAGCAACCAGTTTGTAGAATATTCATAAAGCATTTATCATACATCTCTTGTTGATATTAGCGTCCAAAAAAAATTTTATAACACTAGCTCAATAAACGTAGTCACTTTTTGTGTGGTCGTAGATAACTACTTATTATATGTCATTAAAGGTCACGTTTTGTATAAAAATGTGTATAAATGTAGGCGTTGCTAGGCTATACTAAACTTGAAAATACTTCTTCGATAACTGTCGACAAATCATAACATTTGTTTCATTAATATCCGTATGAAAAATACCACATTGGTTTTGCTTGTGCACGAAATATTTTGCGCACTAAACCGAAAAATCGAATATGACAAATATGAACATTTCAAAAATTTCGTTTCCGTGACAGCAAAGAAACTGCCCACTTTGTGCTATAATAAAAATCTCCTTGTTTTATTTTTTCAATTATTTTAATAAAGCTGTAGAAAAAACGTTTTGTTCAATTCGTACGCGAAATAACTTTGGTGGTCTCGAATGAGTTTTTGACTTTCATTCTTGACCACCAAAGTAGCATTTAGCGCACTACGTAGATACACAAATAAATATTAATCGTAGTAGTAAAAATAGAATGTGTTATTCAGATTAAAACGACTTCGTTTATCAAGCAATTTTGCGTAGTGAAGCAATTGCAAAAATGAGTATGAAGTAATTATGTGAGTAAGTAGTTACGAAAGCTAATGTATGTGTTATAACCTTTGTATCTTGTTCTTTAGCTGTACTAATTTGCAAAACTAAAGTCATACTGTAAAGAAATTTTAAATTTTAGATAAACTTAGTAATCGCAATAATAAAATAAACTGAAAAACTGCAGGTTTCTATGTTTTGTTGATTGCCTAAATTCTGACGTCATGTAAAAGATTCATAAGATCTTAGCTTAAGATCTTATGAATTAAACAAATGGATTTGGATTAAACAAATTCCTTAACAAAAAGGAATGGTTCTTAAAAAGCTACAAACATTTTTACAAATTTATTCCTTTGATAGTAGAAACTTTACTACTTCATCACTACTATGGTTATATGCGGGTATACGACCTCATTTGATCAAAAACATCGCCGATTGACATTAGAATTTCAATTTAGATTAAAGAACAGACTTTTCGCCTTTGGAATTAACCCCTAGTACCGTACGTTTCCAATTTTGGTGACAGCAATGGAAATAAGAAATAGTATATATTGGCTTGTAGTTGTTGGCGTCTCTTTCTGTTGTAAAAACAACCAAGGATAATGCATGTCGTATTGAGAAAAGAGAAAGGAAATTAATATATTGCGATAATATACAAGGAGTACTAACACTACCTTAGACAGTTAGAGAAAATTGTTCAACACGATTTTCAATTTAGGAAGAATATTTATTTGTGAAATTTTCAATTACATTTTTAATAATCTATATATTTAAAACACAAGGCTAATTTTTGTTCCAGTTCGTTTGCGATTTGCACCGGGCCGATCTAAGCGAAAGCGATTCTTTTTTTATATTAAAGCTTTTGATGTATAGATTAGTCAACACTACTTAATTTTTATATTTTTTAATGTTTATATTTTTGAAAAACTCTAAAATGTTTAATTTGAGACAGACGAATCGGACATTCACTTGGGGCGTCTTCACACTTTCTACGGTGGTGAGTTTCGTAACTACTCCTGCTTATAAATATAAAAGGGTGATGCAGCGGGTGAATAAGCGGTTAATGTTTAAAAAATTGTTAGGTTGCGTAGACAAAACCCGCATAGTTGAAAATTATGAACAACAGACGAATTATACAAATAATCGCTGATAGCAATTGCTTATTCAGAGCAGTTTCATATTGTTTGTATAAAACGCAGGGAATTTGCCAACACTATGTTTATGTCATGTTTTTGAAATATGTTCTAATAAACGTTTTCCAGAATGTTTTAAACCAGATCGATTTTTGATTTTATTCTTATTATTTCGTAAGGTAAAATTTCCGTATGTATGTATGTAGAATAAACCGGTGGATGGGTAAGCCAGAGAGGAATATATGTCGGAATAGAGGAGGGTAAGCTGAGAGAGAGGAGTGCTAGGCTTAGAATTTTCAACTGGTTATGTTTAGTTGTGTTTATTTAAATAATTACTGACGAATATCCGAAGGATTGTAATCACACATCGAATGTTGTATTTAAGGAAATCCTTCAATGATTTTGACCGTCATGTCTTGACGAAGTTTCCCTAGTTTAGGTTTAATACAAAACATTTTTATTTACATATTTTTATTAGTATTGCGTATCATGAAAAATGTATTTAAAAAAAACATTCAATTTAATGCAAATTAGTCGTGCATTTATTATCTCAAATTCTGGTACAAATTCATCTGTAATTTAATAAAGCGAATTATTACATGTACGAGTATGATAGCATAATTAGGTAAATAGACTTACCTTACATAATTTGCTAGTATTGTAAAAATTGTATTTATTCTTATTAGCGTACCTTTTTTTTAAATAAACATTTTTTATTCTATAAACATGATTTTATTAAAAATATTACAAAACGGTTACACACGCATATCTTACCAACGTAACGTCTCTCATGATAGGTGGATGAACACTAACTAAGCAAGGTAAGTACGGTAAAGGCTTCCCCTTCCCGATGCCGCGTTATTTACTTTTCATGTGAAAAATAAATTTAAAAGTTGAATTTATATTTAGTATTAATAATTATAATCGATGTAGATGTTTTCGTCTTACTTTTCTCACATTTTCTCTTAACTAATTATTAGCTGATATAATAAAGACAGAAAACTTCACAAGCTTGATGTAGTAGAATATGTAAAGATTAGCCAAAACTTGGTGCAAGGGTAACAAATCAAGTTTAGAAACATTAAAATTAATTGACGCTTGGGTAAACAGTAAGGAACCCGTGTTTATCTTCGAAAACCGGTTTCGAGTTATTTCACTTGGATCACTACTTGTTATTAATCTAAAATTGATTTTAAAATTTATTGAAAATATTAGTTAAGCATGTAATGCAGGACAATGGCATACAGCAAATTAACTTTTCTTTACGTGGAAAGATGTTTTTAAAATAATTCTTTATTCCAAAAACATGAAAGACGGAGTCCAGGTTACCAAATGAACAGTTTATTGTTAAGTACAATAATATACTTTTTCGTCGTTGATTATACAATATGCAACTGCATAATAACTTAAACAGTCTGTTGTGTGTGTAGGTGACATCCCTGGATGCTGACTTGTAATTTTCCGAACGGTCGTAAACTGCAACTCAAACTGAAGTATCCTATGGAGTTGTGGTCTTTATATACTATTTTGTTGTTCGAAAATCCTTTGTTTGGATTTCACACTCGCGATAACGTTCGCCCACATTAAGTTGAAGGCATTAAAATATATTAGTATAATTAAGGTTTCTGAGTACTGCGCAACATTACCCTACATTAAGTTGAAGACATTAAAATATATTAGCAAAAATAAGATTTCTGAGTACTGCATGTTAGCGGTGTTTATCTCGAAGGTGGCGAGAAGGTTTATAAATAGGTTTATAATCTTCTTATATGTTGCCTACATTGATAATGATGACTAGCAGCTTATAATCATGTTTAAAGAAAATAATTACTTTTTTTTATTAAGAATGTGGACTGTTCACATCGGAATCGCATTCTAGCTTTATTTATTTACTTATTGGTACAGTCAAATAAGGTGAAATAAGGGGTAAACTACGGAATAAAAGTAAGAAAGCTGTATTTTTGCATAAACCTTTGTTTTGAAGTTCTCAAGACTGGCTGAAACGTCTCCTATAATCCCGTGCCCTCGTCACAAGATATTAAAGGTCAAAGGTCACGAAAATCGGTTTTTCCTAATTATCTTGTTTTTTTGCATTCGTCACATGTCATTTAAGGTTATTATAAAACTTGTAGATCATAAAATTATCTACAATTTTTATTTGATGCATTTTGTCGTATGATCAACCGTTCTCTAAACTGCGGAGCCAGGTATATAGTTCGCTATACAACGTTAATTATTGAAGAAAACACCACAATATTCAAATTATTATTTTTTATTCTTTTATTATTAATTAAAAACTGTTAACATTGAATGAAAAATAGTAATCTCAATATTGTGCCATTTTATTCAATAATTAACTTTGTATAGCGAACTATATACCTGGCTCAGCAGTTTACATGCGCGAGTGCCACTCTCCGCGCTAAAACTCGAGAACGGTTGATCATACGACAAAATGCATGAAAAATTGTAGATAATTTTATGATCAACAAGTTTTAAACTAACCTTAAATGACATATGACGCATGGAAAACGAGATAATTGCGAAAAACCTATTTTTGTGACCTTTGACCTTTAATATCTTGTGACGCGGACACGGGTTTATAGGAGATTTTTCAGCCAGTCTTCAGAACGTCAAAACGAAAGTTCATGCAAAAATACAGCTTTTTTACTTTCATTCCGAGGTTGAATACTTATTTTACTGGAGTAAATACTTAATGTGTTATACATTTTTATAATCAGTGAAATTAGGTCTTTGTTTCTACGTATTCAATTTTGGGTAATTCGATTATTGGGTAATTTTTGTATTTGTAATTTTTAATTTATGTCCTTATGACGCTTGCAATTTTTTTTGTTTTCTGTATCTTTATAAATAAATCGTCAAAAGTGATGAATGTATTTCCTTAGGAAACAAAAAACGAAATACTTACCATATGGTGGTAACTTATAAAAAACAGACGATTTGTTTAATTAAATTGGATTTACATTAGTTTAAAATCTATAATAATTTGACTAGTAGTTTTGCAGTCGGTCAAAAGTTGGCTGTCATCTGCGAATTTACTGAGAATACATTAGTGCAAAGCTGCAGTTCCTGCATCAACCTGTCAAACGTTCGGGAAAAACCTTGTTCTTTATTTTTCATTTTAATTTGTTTATTTAATGATTGTTTTTATTAACAAACAAATTTTATGTGATTTATGCCTGTGAGTTATATGTGTTATATGAGCATAAAATCTTAATATACCTTGTCAAAAGAGAATCTTATACCATACCCGTGCAAAACTGAGTAGTGGTAGATGGCCGGTTCTGGAACCTCACCTCCTCACCTCGGGCAGGCAACCATGTATACACGCTAACATATGGGCTAATATACAGCTATCGTTCTCATACAGGGGCGTACAAGAGAAAAATATGAAAGAGGATTGAATTAAACGCTATAAATCAGGTCAGGGGCAAATATCTCTTAATACTCACCCTGCTTCTACGTTTATGAATCATTTTCATTCCTTTTCTTTATTATTAACATATTACTTTTGATTAACTCTCATTAAATTGGAATGTATGTGTAAGAGAGAGATACTAAGATCCTTCTTAAATGATACAACATAGTATATTACAATACAATATGGTTTATTCAACTATTTTCACAATACATAGCATATACAATTTTAGATTTGGATAATTACACAGTGTACAGATTTATATCATATAATTATACATATCACATATACAATGTATAGACTAATTACTTTCAAAAATAATTACATAGGTAGAGGCTTTATATGCAGACTTATATAATATATTTGTCAATGTAAACTTAACTAGTTGCTAAAGTATGTTATTATCATTAGAAATCCTATAATTTCCCGCAAGCTAAGGTATTTATACATATCACATATACAATTTATTATAGACTAATTACTTTAAAAGGATAATTACATAGGTAGAGGGTTTATATATAGACTAGTATATAGTATAGTTGTACATGTAAACTTAACTAGTTTCTAAATTATCATAGTTAAAAATACAAGAAAGGGTTCTAGGGGAAAGAAATTCTAATCAATAGTTAGAAATCCTATAATTTCCCCAAGCTAAGGTATCTCCGTTCCCGCCAGCAATAATGTATCGTTTATCATCTTTCCATGATAACTCTACTTTATTTTTTAATTCTGTATAAAGTTGGTGGTTGTATGATCGGAAAGATTGAACATGCTTATAAATATTTACATTGTATAATACAACCTTCCCATAGTCTTCCAAAGTCAGTTCTTTTTTGATAACATCCTTCTGGATACCTTTAGCTGTTTTGGTAAGCTTGCCCTCTACATCTACAGCATATGCTTTTGCCCCTGTTCCCAGAAATTCCCAGAGAATTCTACCCGCATATTCGTCCTTCATTCTACCAATTATGGATTCATTCTTCGGAATTCCAAATTGATTATCAGCCTTAAAGGTTGATGTGTCATACTTATCCAAATATTTCTTCATGTCTTCATAAAAATCATCTGTATACGTCAGCAGAATTAACGAATCGGTATCTGTGTACATCAGCTGAACCTTGTTCCCATATATTTTTTTAATGGTGTTATAATAAAAGTCATACATTATATGCTTAGCTAGATCTAGCACACAGAAACCAATATATATCGGCTTATCGTAGTGAACTTGTAGTTTCTCCGTATGAATGGCTACCAGATCCTCCGTAAAGATAGCACACTCTTTAAATTGCGGTTTTGAAATTAACATCTCAGCTCCTAGTCGTCTTCCATTATTTTCCCAGTGTGTAATTAGTCGTATATCTGATCTATTTTCTGTATTTTCCATCGTTTTTCCGAAGAGTGAATTATTTAATAGTTTATAAAACATTTTCCCGAACTCACTCTTATCAGCATTTCGCATATTTGTGTTTAGGTCAATATACCCTTTTAACCACGGAGATTGTTTAAAAGATAAAACACGGTGGATCTTTGTAACTTTCAATCCTGCTGCTATACACTGTTGTAAATTTTGGTAGTGAATTACATACATGCTCTTGTCAAATAAGTTGGGAATTAGTTTTGACAGCTTCGAATTTTGCGGGATAATATTTTCCGGTCAGAATGGTAGCTGATCGTGATCATCGTGGAGATCTTTGGGGTAATGCAGGTCTACTTGTAAAATGTATCCAGTTTCAGACTTTTTTGGAATTTTTAACACATCGAAATTTTCAACTTCGTTATCTGTCAACCATGTAAACCCCAAATGCGGCAAATATTCAGACATCGCAGCACCATAGAGATTGATAGCATCTAGGTAATTTATAAATGTTGTAGGTTTTGTTCTATCGTAAGTAGGCATATATTTGTTATTAGCTTGAACACTTCTTTTACTGCATTGGCTCACACCGCCTCTAACACCTTTTTTAATAAAGTGAATCATGTCGATATCTGTTAATAATTCTAATTCTGCTCCTGTATATTTAAGCATTGCAGTCCAAGACAGACCCGGAGCTGTGAAGAAATTGGCCGGATCTCAATGATATACTTTTTGACATATACATCTGAAAGCTTCAAATACATCTGCTAACAGTAGCACATCACTTTTCAAATATATATCTGAATAGTCACCAAGAGTTTTACATTGGAAAGTATCCCACACAACTGAAGCTCTATTATAATCCTCAACTGATACGTCTTCATTTCGTAATTTATCAAAAAATTCTTCTCGCGTCGGTAATTTCTTATAATTTAACTTTTCGAATGAATCTACAAATGAATAAGGGAAAACTGTTAAAATCTGTTAAATTTTTTGTTAATTACTCTAACCCCATAGGCATAAAGCGAAACGAGTCTAAAAATCTTAATTTCAAATATTTGTTTTCCATCGTTCCTAAAGTGTTAACTAACGTGTCAACATGTACGTATTTTGAAAAAGATATATATTTTTCTTTGTTTACTGCAATAACATCTAGGTATTTTAGAACCGTCGACACCTAATGATCTTATGAAGAGGTGAGCATCATAATTTGATAAATTGTGAAAAAATACCGGTATAAAACTCGGATTCTTAAAATGCAAATTACATATAGGATGTGCAGGGGCTCGATATTTTCCTGTTAAATGGCAATGATCATGTACCCTTTCATCTTCCTGACGGAAGGGTTTCTTGCATATATGACAACATTGAGCGATTGTATGAATCAATTTCTCGTTTTCAGCGAGTTCAATCATTGGGACAATACGTTTCAGGTGATCGTTGTAAATACGTTTGATGTCGGCCTCTAACCTGTTACAGAAAACGTCAGCACAGTCTTGACCGCGATAAGTTACATATTTTGATAAAGAATCATCGTAGCTACACTTTATATAATACCCAAATGAGTAGGGTTGATGTATATTTGTCTTTTCTGTAAATGATTCATTGTTATCGTTCTGACAATATTGGATAGGTTCAAGAATAGTCTCAAAATCGGCATATACTACAATATACTGAAAAGTTAAATTATAAGAAATTACCGACGCGAGAAGAATTTTTTGATAAATTACGAAATGAAGACGTATCAGTTGAGGATTATAATAGAGCTTCAGTTGTGTGGGATACTTTCCAATGTAAAACTCTTGGTGACTATTCAGATATATATTTGAAAAGTGATGTGCTACTGTTAGCAGATGTATTTGAAGCTTTCAGATGTATATGTCAAAAAGTATATCATTTAGATCCGGCCAATTTCTTCACAGCTCCGAGTCTGTCTTGGACTGCAATGCTTAAATATACAGGAGCAGAATTAGAATTATTAACAGATATCGACATGATTCACTTTATTAAAAAAGGTGTTAGAGGCGGTGTGAGCCAATGCAGTAAAAGAAGTGTTCAAGCTAATAACAAATATATGCCTACTTACGATAGAACAAAACCTACAACATTTATAAATTACCTAGATGCTATCAATCTCTATGGTGCTGCGATGTCTGAATATTTGCCGCATTTGGGGTTTACATGGTTGACAGATAACGAAGTTGAAAATTTCGATGTGTTAAAAATTCCAAAAAAGTCTGAAACTGGATACATTTTACAAGTAGACCTGCATTACCCCAAAGATCTCCACGATGATCACGATCAGCTACCATTCTGCCCGGAAAATATTATCCCGCAAAATTCGAAGCTGTCAAAACTAATTCCCAACTTATTTGACAAGAGCATGTATGTAATTCACTACCAAAATTTACAACAGTGTATAGCAGCAGGATTGAAAGTTACAAAGATCCACCGTGTTTTATCTTTTAAACAATCTCCGTGGTTAAAAGGGTATATTGACCTAAACACAAATATGCGAAATGCTGATAAGAGTGAGTTCGGGAAAATGTTTTATAAACTATTAAATAATTCACTCTTCGGAAAAACGATGGAAAATACAGAAAATAGATCAGATATACGACTAATTACACACTGGGAAAATAATGGAAGACGACTAGGAGCTGAGATGTTAATTTCAAAACCGCAATTTAAAGAGTGTGCTATCTTTACGGAGGATCTGGTAGCCATTCATACGAAGAAACTACAAGTTCACTACGATAAGCCGATATATATTGGTTTCTGTGTGCTAGATCTAGCTAAGCATATAATGTATGACTTTTATTATAACACCATTAAAAAAATATATGGGAACAAGGTTCAGCTGATGTACACAGATACCGATTCGTTAATTCTGCTGACGTATACAGATGATTTTTATGAAGACATGAAGAAATATTTGGATAAGTATGACACATCAACCTTTAAGGCTGATAATCAATTTGGAATTCCGAAGAATGAATCCATAATTGGTAGAATGAAGGACGAATATGCGGGTAGAATTCTCTGGGAATTTCTGGGAACAGGGGCAAAAGCATATGATGTAGATGTAGAGGGCAAGCTTACCACAACATCTAAAGGTATCCAGAAGGATGTTATCAAAAAAGAACTGACTTTGGAAGACTATGGGAAGGTTGTATTATACAATGTAAATATTTATAAGCATGTTCAATCTTTCCGATCATACAACCACCAACTTTATACAGAATTAAAAAATAAAGTAGAGTTATCATGGAAAGATGATAAACGATACATTATTGCTGGCGGGAACGGAGATACCTTAGCTTGGGGAAATTATAGGATTTCTAACTATTGATTAGAATTTCTTTCCCCTAGAACCCTTTCTTGTATTTTTAACTATGATAATTTAGAAACTAGTTAAGTTTACATGTACAACTATACTATATACTAGTCTATATATAAACCCTCTACCTATGTAATTATCCTTTTAAAGTAATTAGTCTATAATAAATTGTATATGTGATATGTATAAATACCTTAGCTTGCGGGAAATTATAGGATTTCTAATGATAATAACATACTTTAGCAACTAGTTAAGTTTACATTGACAAATATATTATATAAGTCTGCATATAAAGCCTCTACCTATGTAATTATTTTTGAAAGTAATTAGTCTATACATTGTATATGTGATATGTATAATTATATGATATAAATCTGTACACTGTGTAATTATCCAAATCTAAAATTGTATATGCTATGTATTGTGAAAATAGTTGAATAAACCATATTGTATTGTAATATACTATGTTGTATCATTTAAGAAGGATCTTAGTATCTCTCTCTTACACATACATTCCAATTTAATGAGAGTTAATCAAAAGTAATATGTTAATAATAAAGAAAAGGAATGAAAATGATTCATAAACGTAGAAGCAGGGTGAGTATTAAGAGATATTTGCCCCTGACCTGATTTATAGCGTTTAATTCAATCCTCTTTCATATTTTTCCCTTGTACGCCCCTGTATGAGAACGATAGCTGTATATTAGCCCATATGTTAGCGTGTATACATGGTTGCCTGCCCGAGGTGAGGAGGTGAGGTTCCAGAACCGGCCATCTACCACTGCTAAAATGATCAACTTCGCTTCAGGTCATTTTGAGTAAAAAGCAAATATTGCTAAAGGTAAGTTTCTACAACGTTTCCGTAACTCTTGTTCTTTACTTATACGTCTACCAAAAGAATCTGAGCTAGTGTCGGGATAAAATAAATGTGAAGTGATATAGTTATAGTTAACAGGTATTCGGGCGTGTGCATCATTTCAATTTTGTCTTAAGTTCATTAGTAAAACTGATTCACAAAAAAGAATCAAGACGGCATTAACATCAACTAACACATATATAACTACTAGGATGGGCCTAAAAAAGGTTTTATTTTTTATTCAATTCGCTATGCCGCGGAAAAGTTGCCCCTAGGACAGAAAAACAAAAATCGGTTGATGTCTTCCGGTCGCGCATCGCCCTCGAAAATAACAAAAAATGATAAATTTGAACAATTTTTCGTAATAAAATTTTTTTTTATATTAGTTATTAGTTAAATACTACAGCTTTAAGTAAGTAATTAAACAGCCTTGGTAGTGTAATGCCTGGCGTGCCGGACTTTCACCCAAGCGGCCCGCGATCGACTCCCGGCGCCTACATATCTGGTTAAGGTTTTCTGCAGTTTTCCTTAGCTGTGACACAAATGTGGGATTTGCGCTGTTCCATCTGTAAGTCGGCTGTAGCCGCATATTTGGGCCTACATAATAATAATCGCCCCCTCCCTCCAGCACAAGCTTATAGCTTCTGGGGCCTTGGATTAGGTTATGGGTTGTAGTAGTTATTATTATTATTATTAATATATATATATATATATATATATATATATATATATATATATATATATATATATATATATATATATATATATATATATATAGTTCTTTATTGAACAACTGCCTAACACAATATTAGTTTGCCTAAGGACACAGTAACGATAACAATTCAAAGTATACACAAAAGACAAAAAATAAGAAATGCCAAATAAAATAATAGCACAGGTAAGGTAAAAAAATTAAATAATAATAGATATTTCAACATTTATTGGTCGCTCATTGCGTCTAAAAAACATGTTTTTAGCATTAAAATGCCAAATTTTAAATTTTTACATAAAATACTTATTGATACATCTTACCAACTATAGCTTTATGACAATAGTGTTTTACTCATTGTTTTTGGTACTTGCTATTTTAAACTCCGATTTATGCGAAAAACTAAACATGCTGGATCGTGAAAGAAGCGTCGATCTGATGAACCCATCCCTGGACTTGGCGCCGACGACTTTTTGTGACGCTTCAGTCACCAGCTTTACATACCGCTCCACTGCTTGTGTATGACATGGAAACTTGACAAAATTCCATTCAGATTCTGTTCCTGTGTTTATTATAGATGAAATCTCCTCATCACTTAATCTTCGCAGCAAAGGTGGCGGTGAAAGATCACACGTCTGGAGTACATGTAATCTTCTCTATCATTTCGCTGTAGTCAGTATCAGCAAAACTTAGTTTTCGTGTCACAAAGCTCCTAATTGACTTCCTTTTAGGAACTTTGTTTCTCGCCTGAATTATTCTTCTAAGCCCTAATTCTTTGATATTCTTTCTTTCATCTACAATCATACTCAAAAGCAAATTTTCGGGGTGGGCAAAAAATGAGTTACATTCAATCACAGGGTCTACTACTTGAAGTAAATTTTCAGGTAAGAACCTTGATGTTTTTATAGCTTCAAACACATGTTTAAGGCCATCTGTAAAGTTCTTGCTTTTCTTGATATTAAACCAGTGGAGCGGTGTGTAAAGCTGGTGACTGAAGCGTCACAAAAAGTCGTTGGTTCCAAGTCCAGGGATGGGTTCATCAGATCGACGCTTCTTTCACGATCCAACATGTCTAGTTTTTCGCATAAATCGGACTTTAAAATAGCAAGTACCAAAAACAATGAGTAAAACACTATTGTCATAAAGCTATAGTTTGTAAGATGCATCAATAAGTATTTTATGTAAAAATTTAAAATTTGTCATTTTAATGCTAAAAACATGTTTTTCAGACGCAATGAGCGACCAATTAATGTTGAAATATCTATTATTATTTAATTTTTTTACCTTTCCTGTGCTATTATTTACTTACTTAAAGCTGTAGTATCTAACTATTGCCTAATTAACTATTTGCCGTGCTGGTGCTTATGTATACCTTGTGCGTGCTACTTCTGAACTAAGTAGGGAGCAGCATTTACACGTACAAGTGAAATAAGCCGGGGAACCCCAACCCCAACACGGCGCGTCCCCAGGTGGCGGATAGGGGAACGCCATGTAGATATATAGGGTAGGTATAGAATATACGCGCGGACCAAATAGGGGCTGATGGAGGGCAGCAGTATCCATCAACACTAGGTTGAGGCTAAAAAGATGGACTTCGGTATGGTCCAACTCTAGATTAGTTCAGGCGCAGCTGTAACAGCGACACCGGCGGAACTACTGCGGTATAGAAAGCCACGGGATGACTACTATACTATTTAATCCCATGAAAATACTATATGGTGATGAGTTTAACACCAAATGTAATTATAACGTCTGGCGATCTGACACAATCGGTGCTCTTCCGAGTCCGGGTCGGAGAGTGGGAAATGGACTACCGGCCATGATGAAGATGTAGGCCACCAAGCATCCTATGGAAAAAATGCTACTGGGGGTAACAAATACATAAATATGAGACAAATACATAAGATAGGCACATGGAATGTGCGCGGCTTAAATAACCCAGGTAAACTGCATATTGTAGAAAAAAGCCTGAAACGCTATAACATAGTAATAGCAAAGATAAGTGAAACACATTGGATAGGTAGCGGGCACTTTAATACCGACCAAAACGTAATATACCAAGCTGGCGATCCTGAACACAGAAGTGAAGGAGTAGCTTTTATTATAAATAAGAAAATAAATAAAACTGTAATGGGCTATTATCCACTGAATAAGAGAATTATTTCTATCAAATTTATGACCACACCTGTAACAACCAATATTATCCAAGTATACGCCCCAACCGCAGATTCGGATGAAAAAGAAATTGACAATTTCTACACACAGCTACAACAACTAATTGATACGATACCTAACAGAGAGCTACTATTCGTGATGGGTGATTTCAACTCCAAAATTGGCACAACGGTAGCAGACAACCATATAAGAAGAATGCTTGGAAAGTATGGTATAGGCAAACTCAACGAAAGAGGTGAAAGAATAATAAAGTCCTGTATCGATAATGATTTTACTGTAATGAATTCCGTTTTTAAACAGCACATCTGAAGACTCTATACCTGGACATCACCAAATGGTAGATATAGAAATCAAATAGACTATATAATAACCAGATCTAGATGGAGAACGACAATACAGAATTGTAAAGCTCTAGCAGGTGCTGACTGCGGCACAGACCATCAACTACTCTCAGCCATACTTAACTTAAAATTAAAGTGCATTAAGACATGTAGCCTACGGAAATATTACATTCAAGACAAAGAAAAGTACAAACAAATTATAAAAAATAAACTAGAAGAATGCTACCCGTTTGGAAACATCTCTGCCAATGATATGTGGATATTAACAAAAAACTGTATAAACACTGCTCAACCCAACACGAGACAAGAAACATTAACAAAACGTCAACTATGGATAACCGATACAACACTAGCAGTAGTAGAAGAACGACGGAAACTAAAAGCCAAAGGTAATTTAAATGCTCAAGAGAAAATAACTATGGCTTAGCTAAATAGTGATATACAGCGACTATGCAGAAAGGATAAGATAGATGGTCAGACTTGATTAAACGTAAAACTGGACTAAATCTACAACAAGCTATGCACACAGCTGAAAATAGACAAATTTGGCATGATAAAGTTTATAACAATTAATGATGCAACGACTAAGAAGAAGAAGAATTTAACTATAATAGAAAAAAAATTCTTTTTCTTTATTAGGAAAAAATGTTCAAATTTATTATTTTTTGTTATTTTCGAGGGCGATGCGCGACAGGAAGAACTCAACAGATTTTTGTTTTTTTTTAATTTACTTGTCTGTCCTAGGGGCAAGTTTTCCGCGGTATAGCGAATCTAAAAAATAAAACCTTTTTTCGGCCCACCCTAATAACTACTTACTGAATTACTCTTGTATAAATAAGTTTGTCATAAGGTAGTATGAAATAGCAATATCCTAATATACATATGTATAGTTAAATAAATCATCAGTTAGTGCATATAGATATAACTAATTAAAGAAATTAATTACAGGAACCAATACAAACGAAAAAATAATACAAGCTCGTTTTCAAAAGATTTATATAAGTACTACGACAACTTATCTATAAGTACTCGTATACTGCAGGGTCCTTCACTTCAGATTTCTAAAAATAAAGCAAAATAAGAACTTTTAACTAATCTCCATAACGAAGCTTTCCACTAGTAGCTTATAAAAGAAGTTTCAGGTCTGCAAATATTATCTTATAGTAGGAATTCTTTCCTTTAATATACAATTAGGAATTACAAAAAAAAAGCGATAACCTGTGATAGTTTCTAAAACTAGATATGGAGAAATAATATAACACAAATATCCGAACAGAAAAACCTAAAAATAACCCTGAACAATGACTCTTTAGAAAATTCCTAAAAAGTAGGGGTCCATTTGAATCGGTTTATGAGATTTTGAGAATTTGATTGATGAGAATTTTAAGGCTATGTATTTAAATTTAACAGATTCTTGAAAAAAGTTTGTTGCGCAGTTCCAAAGGTACGAGTGGGAGTTTTTGTTTAAGAGGGAACAAAAGGAAAATAGCAATATTCCAATGCGTAGGTTAATACGGGAAGAATGATTAAAAAGAAAGATTATTTAATTTTGATTAATTTTTCTGCACGAAGCTTAAACTCACATTAAAATATTCTAAATCCTAATCAGCAAGAATTACACCAATTACAAGCTAATAAGCTTAAAGGCATTCTGAAAGCTCGCTTCCCCTAGTTATCTACCTATTGGCGATCTTTCTTCATGTTTCATAACGTTTCAAGCTTCCATCTTACCTTAATTAATTTTATTATTTTCAATTTTATTAAACAGTCAAGTATTTTTCGGTGCCAAAAAAGTAAACTTACTTAAAAAATTGTTTAATATTAAAATTTATAGTGACAAACTCTAAGACCTTAATTATTTGATACGAATATTTTGTGTAAAACTTTTATCATTTATTATACTTTTGATTCATTTATTAAATATAGATATATAATGCAGTGTCGAGTAAACAGCCCCATCAGAATTATCGATTAGAAGTGTCACCAACACTGACAACTTAGAAGTCTATTGCTATGAAAAATAATCAACATCAAACTAATGGTTTACTTAGTCTTTTGTGTTCGTGCTTTAGGGGTGATCTAAACTTGAAAAACAGAATATATAAAATTATCTACACTAGATTTTTGAATAATGTTTTATAAAGTTTAAATTTAAATTTCTAAAAAGGTGTTATTGAGAATATTGAATAAAAATTGAGTAAATGAATTACAGTAAGTAGGTACAGTACATATGTATTTACGTCGGAACTTTTATTGCAAATGAAAAGAGCCTCAATCTTGTATATTATATACATAAGTAATATCCAAATAACAGTTGAAGTAGCCTGCACTCAGCTTATCGGAAGATGAAGCCAGTTACATTTTTATTGTATACCCTGCTACCATATTTAAATATCTTATGATAGCTTTTATCAAGATCATTCTTTACACAAAAGAAGAGGATGGAACAACCAGATAACGAGATGAGTGACCAACCTCATAGAAATGGCGTAGACTAGATCTTACGAAAGCAAACATTGTCCGACCTCTCGGTATCAGCGCATTGAAAGCGCTTTACATACGATAACACGATGACATAATAGCTATTCTCCAGGACACGTATTATGCCTTAGTATATGCAGTCTATACTCACTGGATTTTCCTGAATTTAGAAACTACCGGATATCAGAAAATTTTATGGGTGATAAAAACTGCGGTTGATGTAATATTACCAACCAAATATACAATAAATATATTTATATATTTATTATATTATATATGCCCTAAAATTTAATTTAATTTTTGGTGTATTCTAGAAAATTAGTTTTTAAATAGTGCACCCATGCAGCGCCATAAAATTGAATTGCTAGTAAAATGTAATTATAAAATAATATTAGTTGTTATTTATAGGGTAGTAAATAACCAACGTAACTTGAATTTGATATAATGTGGTTGCACAAGACTATTGTCATAAAACATGCCATCTGTTTTAAATAGCTAAGTTAGCGCTTAACGAGCAATTCTCTCTCATTATTTAGCGTTTTTTGCCCTTCTTATTGTCCAGTGTGAGCTTGTGCAACAACTACTTGAGAACGTGCAACTTTATAACCCCTTGCAACATAATGAATATAATATATTCACTTTATGCTGCAAAATTTTTAATTATCTCATAATTCAGAGGGATTTCCGTACTTTATTTCAGCTCGTTTGCAAATCCTCATAAAAACTTCATTATTGTTTTATAGCGAGCTTAAAATTCTCAAGTCTCTACAAATCCCTTTACTGTTAAACATTACCGTTAATTTAAAATCTTAGAAATAATTAATTGTCTACAAAATCAAGAGTTGCAGAAATGACAACATCATTAAAAAAATATTATCATTAACAAATTCAAAACAAGTACTGATCATCTAATAAGGTAAAGATTTTCAGTAATCTTATCAGTATCGGTGGTGTCGCTTAACAACACTGAAGAATGGTGTGCGTAAGGACACAAAGAGTTCTTTAGGGAACGCTACTACCAGAATTTCTCACTAGGTGGCTCATCAACATAAGGTTTAGCATGAGTCTAACAGGTCTGATTAAAGATGCAAGTTTCGTAACTGTTCTGCCAACTTTAAGCCTTCTTCAATGTTTCTACTATTTCAACAAAGTTTTTGCTAGAATAGCTTTTACTCTATGTGCTTGAGTTTTTTAATACATAACGACATGTAACTGATAATTTCAAGAAAATAACACAGAAACGACTGATTCTAATTACCTAGATGATAGCATAATTTAACGCAGAGATACCTTTCTATTCATATCTAACTCCATATACGTGCACTTAAACGTTTTGTCATTACTTTCAGTATCTCTATCGCGTTTTCCTTGACTTCAATAATTAACTTAAAACTTACTTCTCCTCTTAACTGCACATTAATCTTCAGAAAAAATAAAACGGTAAGAATTCCCAAGGGTCAAGATACAATTCGCAGATAAATATTAGTTTACTGAAAGGGTATATGCAAAATGAACTAACTTTCTCGAAATTTTCACTTCTTCTTCCAGTAGCCCTTTTCTTTAATATTTAAACTTGTTAAGCGATTTCACCAACTCTAATAAAGGCCTGAGTAAAGACAGTCTAGTGTAAGGAGCACGACACGGTCGTGAAAAGGCACCCAGGTATCAACAATTATAGATTTCGTTTATTGTCTCTACCCTTACTTTGTGGAACTCCGTAATTATGAAATATAATCAAATTAAAAGATTAATTTAAAGTTTCACAAGTTTTATTTTATTAAATTAATAAAACTTGTGAAACTTTGAATTAATCTTTTAATTTGATTATATTTCATAATTATAGATTTCATTCCACCAATCATACTAATAGGTTGTATTCCTTTTACATATAAAAATTCATTTTTCTTTAATTTGTAAATGTAAAAATAACCCGATTATAGGCGTAAACGATTGATCATACGAAAAAGTGTTATTAAGGTATTTTGTTGTACTAGATGAGATGCAGCTTCTTTTTCTTAACTCCATTTATTAACATTCTGCCCGAGGGCAACACGCTCATGTTGTGATCAGAAAATAACATGTGTAGACTAATTTTAACGAACCTTACTACTTACTAAATTACGATAATTGGTATATTGTTACATATTATGTAAGTGAGAATTAATTAATTTAAATAGTAAATGTCAGTTTATTATTAACATAAATCTGTCTTCTAAGTCAGAAGGTGTAAACCTTTTAAGGCGTCTTGGCACATCACTTTGCACAGATACCGGGTTAACTAATGCATTTGGTTGCACTGACACTCGTTCACGATATTTTTCATTGAACTGAATAATCACCTCATTGGTTGCAATAACTGGTATGTCTCGTTGCAGCTTTGTGTTGGGTACATAATAGGGAGTGTTGAAAAGTAGTGAGTGAGTAGATTGGCAGTTGACAAGAAACGTTTACTATGGTGGCAAGCAGTTGATAGATACTTTTGTAATTCTGTAAAATAGATCAGTTGTATTTTCCAAATGAATTAAGATTGCTATATTAGATTATTATAAGATTAAATTAAACCAGATATTTCAAACACGATCGTCTTATAGTTTCGCTTTCTGTCAACAAAACGACCATTTATAATGAAAATCAAATGAATGGAGAAAAAATTAACAGTTACACTGCTCGACTCGCAATAAAGCTTCCATTTTGAGAAAATAAAACTGTAGGCATGTATCATTGATTCAAATTGAAAAATTATTAGTAGCATGCCGGGTTCCATTGGTCTAGAATACAGCAATCTTACGGAAACACAAATCAAAACATTTTTATTATTATTATTATTATTATTATTATTATTATTATTATTATTATTATTATTATTATTATTATTATTATTATTATTTTATTTTCGCTCCAGTTCATGTTTACTGGGTATCCAGTCTTGATGGGGTAAGTATACCAATCATCAGACTTGTAGCTTCGAGTACGGTGAAACAGCGCTTTCTAGTTTTGGTTTTCTTATGGTAAGTTTAATATTTTCCTTACAATTCTACACGTCTCTAGTATAACAGATTTTTGCATTTGACTAATTAATACGTTTGGTTTCAGATTCACATGCTCCAGATATTTATTGAGGTTTGCTGTTATTAGGCCAGTCGCGGATAATACTATAGGTAAGATATAAACCTTTTTTAATCTATGAATAGCTTTATATTCTTCGCTTAGCTCATAGTACTTATTTATTTTGTCCCTCTCAGTTTTTTGAAGGTTGTGATCATTTGGGTGCGCTATATCTATAAAAAATGCATTTTTTGTAGTTTTATTAACCAATGTTATATCTGGTCGATTATTGGCAATATTTCTGTCTGTGATAATGGTGGTGTCCCAATAAAGACGGTAATTCTCGTTTTCGTATACAGGTTGGGGAACATATTTGTAGTGTGGGTCTCTATTTTCTTTAAATCCACATACTATTGCTAACTCCTGGTGAATGATGTTAGCGGTAAGATTATGTCTTTTAAGATATTCAGTCGGGGCAAGTAGTGGACATCCAGAAATAATGTGTTCAATAGTCTCAGATGATCCTTTACACATTCTACACGTATCGTCTTCAATATTTAATTTTTCTATGTATTTTTTGTAGTTTCTGGTGTTTATTACTTTGTCCTGTATTGCGATAACGAATCCCTCGGTTTCTACAAAGAGGTTGCCTTTTGTTAACCACAATGTTGAATTTTCTACTTCGGCGGATGCAAGCATATTTGGGTATTTCCCATGCAGAGGTTTTGATAGCCATGCGTCTTTTCTTTCGACTATAGTTTGCCGTTGTATTTCAATATCAGACATTAATTGTAGAGCTGAATAGTTGTTATCGATTTCGCAAACCACTTGATGTAATGACGAGGTGTTTTTCTTGGCATTAAAATATAACCTCAACTTATTAACTATTGTCGCGTGTAACGTCTGCATATCCAGTAATCCCCTTCCCCCTTCCTTTCTAGGAATATACAGCCTCTCTGTAGATGCTTTAGGATGGTGTGCTCTATTTTTGGTTAGCATGACCCTTATAGTTCTATTTAACTTTTGTAAATCAGTTGTGGACCACTTTATGACGCCAAAGGAGTAGCTGATCAGCGGGATTGCCCAGGTATTGATTGCTTTCATAGTATTCTTCCCATTCAACTCGGTTCTCAGAATACATTGAACTCTGTTTTTTAATTCCTCTTCAAGTGTTGTCTTAATTTGTTTCGCGTTTTTTATTAATCCCTGTTTATATCCTAGGTATTTGTAGTCATCTTTGTTTAAATACCTTATGTCATGACTTTGTTATGACATAATGGTGTTCAATTTGAAGACTTAGAAAACATCACTTTATGCGTTCTATAATAGAATAAAATTGTACTATATTTATAGTACGCATAAGTCAAAATAGAGATTGGCCGGTCAGACTGGAAGACAACAGGTGGACGAAGAGAACCTTAGAATAGCGACGGAGAGCAGACAATCGCAATTGAGCAAGACCACCGACCAGATGGAGCGATCATCAATCGTACGGAAGCACAACCAACTGGATCGCGGCGGCTCAAAATAGAAAAAACTGGAAGAGTCTTGAGGAAGTCTATGCTCAACAATGGGCGGAAGAAGGCTGAGGAATAAAGTAGAGAGCGTTATAGCAAAAGTTTAGAAATATTAATTGACTACAATAGTTACAACAAATGTTCAAATTGAGCATCATCTGTTGCTTGGCAGTAACTTAAACGGAGAACAAAAAAAAAGGTAGCAGACCCTACTTATGGAGTATCAACACGAATTAACTTTTCTTAACGTTGAAAAGTGTTTTTAAAATAATACTTTATTTAAAAACACAAACGACGGAGTCCAAGTTACAAAATGTACAGATTTTACTGTTAAGTACAATAAGTATTTATTCGTTGTTAATATACAATATGCACTTGCATAATAACTTAAACACCATACCGCTTCCACTTTAAACGAGTAATAATACTCAGAAAACCGAGGTAAATAATATCCCTGGATATCAGTTTCTACGGCTTCTGAGTGTAGCTCAAAAGGCAGGAAAACAATATCCCTGGATATCAGTTTCTAGCCTTCGAGCTCGTCGTAACTCGAATTTATTTAATTTACTAGGTTGCGCTGTTTATATATTTACTAATATGTGGTCGTAAAATCCTTCAGTTTGCACACGTGCCGATAACGTTTTTCTTCCGCTAGCATTTTGTAGTTTGCATTTAAATAAAGTTATTTAGCATTTTTCAGAATACATTCTAAAGTTTCTTAATACTGCACTTGTGGGCGGTATTTATCTCGCAGCTGCGAAGCGTTATCTTCCAAGTGGTAATTCATAATAAGGTCATAATTCTCTTATGTGTATACCTTTACTAACGAAAAAATGTTAACTAGTGCTCAGACAAGTAAGCTATATCAAATTCTGATGAAAAAAATATGGAGTTGCTATATAACAAAATTGATCATAACGTCAGAAGCCAAACACAATTGAACGTAAAATCAATCATTACGGAAAAAGTTCTCAAAAAATAAAAATCGACGAGTCGTGGCGTTTTTCGCAAAGCTTTTTTCGTTTTTGTTTGACACTCAATATTCCTGACTATAACTTTTCTTATTTGTATATAATTGTTTAAAGATAATGAATTATGATCGCAGTGTAGTTATAATTTCACGAAATACTCATTTCAATTTCGAAAACCAGAAAATATAAACATCAACAAAAATGATTCAAGCATGGTATACAATACCAAAATAAATACAAACACAAACTCAAGGTGCCTTTAATTAACGAACAGATTGAGCACAATGTAGACTAGACTAGAAGTGTTAGATACATACTTAACTTCTGTTATTTTTTCTAGTCATCTATTTACTGTATTTACCGCATTAACAATGTGTTTGTTTATATTTATACTACTTTTTAAAACGACAGATTAGCTGTCGAAACAATTGTCAGGTAGATTAAAATAAATCTGTAAAACTTTTTATTAATGTGATTTATTTTATTAGGAATTATAAAAGACTTATTAGGAATTATAAATCTTTTATATTATAAATAAATTAGTATACGGTGCCATTAAATTAAAATGCAATATAGTTTATTACTCTATATAGCATAAGAAAATATCCAAGTAAAAGCATTAGGTTAAATCGGTTGGTTGCTGTAAGTACGCATGCATTTTATTACGAACAGACGTGGTTTGTTATAAAAAATACATCTTTTATTCTACAACAAATGTTATTTTCATTTACGTTTGTATATTTTAATAAATTAATTTAGTGTTTATTAATTATTTATCCCTATGTGCAATGAAAAGGTTAAAAGGTTACCTATTTTGAACATTTATGTATTGTTGGTTGCATAAACCTACAGTAAACTCAATGGTTTAATATGATTATTTTAAAATGCAATACAGCGAGTATATTGCATTTTAATTTAATAGCACTATATGTATAATGTGCATGAATAACGCATAATATATAATCCGTACTAATATTTGTGTTAGGGTTATTTATAATTTTGATATTGAAATAGATTATGTATAGAATACAGAAATCCAATTGAAAAAGTAAATACTTCTGTTATTTATTGAATTTTGTTCATTTAGTGTTACATTTATCGTGATTTTATCACATTTTTTAAGTTGTTCTGTTTTTGTTTCCAATATTTTTCCTTTTTCTTTTGTAATATAAAATGTGTCGAAAAGTTGATTCCCTTATTTTCCATTATCTCTGCCATTGAATTCGCAGTAACAGCATAAAATAAAGTTAATTGTTAACTGTTTTCTGAATGGTATCATTCCATGCAATTGTCGTTTAAAAGGTTAAGCGAAGCATATCGCAAAAGATAGCGTCCACCGAGTCGTATGACTGAACGATAGCAACACACGTAGCACCCAATTTCCGTTTCAATTCTCTTTTTACTTCCTTTCGCCTATATTGACTTCTTAGACGTTACAGCGCTAGTTATCAGTCTTCCTTAGAATCTCCCTGAAACTGTGTCCTTAATCGAACTTTACAGCGCTAACCAGAACACCTGCTATCTTCAAGAGCAAACAAATTAACGTAAAGTTCGATTTATTACCGACTGATAGCAAATTATCGACGTCCTAAGTGGCACTTTGTTTTAGAGTGTTTAAGAATTTAAAAATTGTTCTCACTTTGAATTTACTTCAACCGGAGTTTTAATAACGTTCAGAAAAATAAAGAAAAATTTCATCCTTTTAAGTATGGAGGATGAAAATATCGTCTAGTTATATAGCGGTTCAACTTCATTTAAGTTGTAAAAGTTTTACTCGAAATTTGCTGAACTAACTTGCGCAAATAGATAAAACACGGTATATAGACCTGAGGTGGGAGTTGGTTAATATTGGCATTTAATTTTACTAAAGTTAAAATTGTATCAGGTGGGAAGATATTGATATTGGAAATGCGAACTATTAAGTAAAGAACTATCTTTGGAGATAGCTTGTAATGGCATTACAAAAAAAAGAGAACAGAGAGTAGCTGTAAAATTTTTATTCTAAAAGTTATTTATAGATAAAAAAGATAACATTCATTGATAAGGGGGGCATTTGTCAAAGTAAAGGAACATCCATTGAACTGGGAAACTACCACACACGAATACGTGGCTTTATTATGTATACTTTGACCTACGTTTTACAGTCTGGCCGCAGTAGTTTAAGCGCCTGTGTTACTTCTACTGATTTCAGATTTACACACTTTATAAATATTTGATGTTCTTACTTACCCTTTTCGCTTTCCCTACAAATAATTTAGGATAAAAGGTAGTAAGTTTCTCAAGCACGTTTCGGGACCAAAAGATATCGACTTCTTGTGTTTCTGATCATATACACATGAACCCAATGATTTTTATAAAGAAAGAGGGTTTATCCTTGGACCGTTTCTGTATAGACATTGAGAGGAAAAGTTTTTCATTTTACCGTCTTTATTACTATCTAGTTTTTTTCTAGGGCTTTCTTTCGTAAATCCTAGAAACAAAACTGTTACTCTGTTACACAGAGAAGATTTTTATTAACAAATACGCACAAAATATAATATAAAAGTGTAGTTACTTTTAGTATGAGCTATTACATTTTAATGTACAATGTGAGTACCAACGTAATTATCAAATAACTAATGTGGACTTAGCAATGATTATGTAACGTTTATATGAGAGTAAAATACACATGTTCTAACTAGAACGGTTTTTACACATACAACTAATAAGTAAAGAATTTTCGAATACGAACTTTTCATCTTTAGTATTTAGAAAACATAATTTTATAATTTACACCTAATAATAATAATGAGGCGAGGCGATCAGAGCCTGTTTGAGGCAGGCTCTGCTCTGCCACTTAACCTCAAGCTTGAGCTTAATGTTTTAAAAATTAAATTTCAGTCATTCACGCGTCAAAAATTTATTAGAAATCTTATAGTTATTGTAATCTGTATCTTTTCCTGATACCTACAAGGTTAAAAAAGCCAGTGTTGTGATTTCCATGATTTTTAAAAATCTAGTGTTACTGCAGTGCGTCAGTTTTAGGGTCCGGGAAAATATTGCCTTACAGGGCCCTACCACTCCGCTTCGGTTAATTTTTTAAAGATAATTTATTTATTTAGATTAATTATTATTAAACATATGACAGCCTTGGTAGTGTAATGTCTAGAGTGCTGGACTTGCACCCAAGCGGCCCGAGGTCGATCCCCGGTACCGGCAGATCTGGTTAAGGTTTTCTGCAGTTTCCCTTAGCTGTAACACAAATGTGGGATTTGCGCTGTTCCATCTGTAAGTCGGCTGCAGACGCACTTAGGGCCTACGTAATAATAATAATAGCCCCCTCCCTCCCGCACAAGCTTATAGCTTCTGGGGCCTGCTTTGCAGGTTATGGGTTGTAGCAATTATTATTATTATTATATTAAACTAACCAAGGGTTTTAATAAAACTTATTAGGTACTAAATACATTATCAGGGGCGGATCCAGGGAATTATTTTGGAGGGGGGGAATCTTTGAAAAAATAATTATTTTAAATAAATAATAATTAAACAAACATTGTTTGTTTTTATCCTATGTACATCTATTTATAAGTGTGATATATTTCACAATATTTAATAAACATTAACTAGTTCTACATTCAAAATTTATTTAACTATAATACTAAAGTATATAAGATTAAAAATTTGGGGGGAGAATTTCCCCCATATACCCCCACCCCGTGGATCCGCGCCTGACATTATACAGTCAACATTATTTGATTATTCAACTAAACATTTGAACAAACATGAAACGTAAATAAATATTTAACAAATATACGAATATAAAACACAAAATACAACGAAAAATAATTTAAAAAAATAATTGGTATGTCCTAATACCTATATACTATTGATATGTAGGTGTTTTTTAAATGCTTTGCTTTTCTGCTTTCTTTTTCAGGAATGCTTGTCTTATATCAGGTTCGCATGCCAATAAACAACGCCTCCAAGTTTTCCTGCAGAAGGCACCTACGTAGTTTTGTTTTTAATATTCGGTTTAGTCGCATTCCGTTTCAACACCAGAAAACCGACCGACCAAAACCTCCTCGGGTGAGAAGCAATGTACAGTGCTATTAAATTAAAATGCAATATGGTGGTGTATATGTGTTGCAAATTAAAATGATCATCTCAAACCATTGTATTTACTGTATGTTTATGCAAACAACAATACATAAGCGCTCAAAATGCGCTAATCGTTTAACCTTTCATTTCAATTAAGAATAATTTACAACTAATTGAGTTTTTAAAAATACAAACGTAAATAAAAATACCATTTATTGTAAAATAAAAGATGCAAAAGTGTACTTTTTATAACAAATCACGTCTGTTCGTGGTAAAATGCATACGTACCTGTCACAATCAATCAATTTAACTTCGAATTTAACCTAATGGATGTTAATTTAATAGCACTGTATAATACACTAACCCATACAACGAATATTAGGTAACCGAACCGAACCGAATACAACCGTACCGAAACGAATGCAACCGTATCGAACACCACTGAGACAAATACAAATACGGAACATAACCGTACTGAACACCTCCAAGCCAAATACAACCGTACTGTAAACAACCGTACCGAACACAACCGCATCGAACGCCACCGAACGAAATACAAGTACCGAATGCAAACGTACCAAAACACAACCAATCCGAATACCACCGTACCGAACACAACCGCACCGAACACCACCTAACCGAATACAAGTACCGAACACAACCGTATCGAACACCACTGAATCAAATGCAAGTACCAAACACAACCGTACCGAACACCACCCAGGCGACTACAATCGTACCGTAAAAAACCGTACCAAACACAACCGCACCGAACCGTATACAAGTACCAAATGCAACCGTACTGAAACACAACCAATCCGAATACCACCACACCGAACACTACCGAATACAACCGTACCAAACACAACCGCACTGAACACCGCTAACTGAATATAAGTACCAAATACAACCGTACCAAACACCACCGAGCCGAATACAACCCAACCGAACACAACCGAACCAAACACATATCTACCAAACACATATCTACCAAACACCACTGCACCGAAAACAACCGACCGAAATACCTAAGATATAGAGCATAGTGTATTTAACCGCTCCACCCTGTTTGCATTTAGTTTCACCGCAACCGTTTCTAACATTTACATACAAACCTATCAGTGCTTAAGGTGTTAGTTTGGCTTGGCATGGTAACTTGGCTTATTTGATGCTGATATCTATAGTGAGCTAGAGGTTGATTAATAAACTAAAGGTTTGCTGAAGTGGTAGTTTCGTTTGTGTGTATAATAATAATAATCCGTAACCGTTTGAAGCTGCTTAACCTCGACAAAGACCGCTGACGACCGTTTCTTTACTGAAGTTGCCCTGGGTCCTGCCGCTGACAAATGTACTCTGGCTAAAAAGTACTAGCGCCAGAGACCTGACCGCTCCGACAGCGATTTCCGACCGAAGGGCGTCGCAATTTTCAAGCTCCCTGCTTTTCGTATTTTAATTTAAAACTAGGTAATAGTAACACACCAAAAATAACGAAAATCACCTTCAACCTCTAACGTACGCGTATAAATAAACCAAATAAGCACTAGATTATAGATAACAACGTAAACAAAGGATGCCTGTGACGTGTGTTCCGAAAACTCATAAACTAAGAAAACAGTTTATGGGATACTCGCTTCAACTTCATTGTCAAAGGGTTGGGAGGGAGGAGTGGGCATGATTCAATCGTATATTGATAAATAATAGGTAGGTATATTGTTTCTACTTTAATATAATTTAATTGCTGGTAATTTAAATTCAGTCGTGTATTAGGGCCCTTCAAGGCAACTTTACAAAGGGCCACCGGGAAACTACCGGTATCGTGGCGTGGGCCAGCACGCGCCTGTGTTACTGTCCGAGTCAAAGGTGAACATAATTTCTTTTTTATACAAAAATCTCAACTGGAGGAGGAGCTATGGGTGATTAAAGTTTAAAGATATATGTCATAGTTACGCATATCACAAGTCAAGCATGTCAAAGGTTTATTATGCATTATGACACGCCCAGACACCATTCTTGCTTAGGTATTATGGCATACTTCGTTAGAACTAGAGCAACTAGTTTGTACATGTGAATAACCGATGGAATAACATATATAATATTATAACATAACATGTGGAATCGAGATATCCTTCCCGAATCTAGGCTCAATCTGATGTCCGCTCTGGATGATTTTGCTCAATAAAGCTGCGGTTTCCTAGGACAGTCGGCCGGCGAAAACTTACACCGACCGGCATCCGTAGAAATCAAACGCGAATAATTAAATGCAGGTGGTTTCCTAAAGTAGGCTACCATCCGTTGCATAAAATTCCGCTATGTTTGTCAGTTTTTGTCGTCGGTTCTGTTCGATTGAAGGTAGACTCTTCCGGAAACGAAACGTCGAGCGATTATAGTCCAGTCAATAGAGATGTGAAGAGTGTATTTTCGTGTTAACGAAACTTGAACTTTTTTAAATTGCGTATTTTTTGCTGTCTATTCGAACCCAATGAAATATATCATAAATGACCACGTATACGAACCCAAAAACTAATTATTTATAAACGTAACAAAACTATGAAGAGATGTAAAGCGTCACTAAAATTACAAAAATAAACACAATCGAATTTTACAAATTGCCGTTCGATTGCCAATGACTTAAGCTATATATATGCACATTTGCAACAGCTTTTGCATACTCCCAAAGTTTTAGGCGCAGTAGATTTATAAAGCCTTGTTAAACAAAAAGGTTTGCATACCTGGCAGACGGGTTTTGAGTGCTTATCATACATAATTTAAATATACTTAATTTTTATGGCAACTTAAAAAACATATGTGATTTTGTCAGTTTCTTCGATTTTGCAACTTAATTATTTCAGTTATAACAATCGAATCGGTGCCATTTTGTAGCTATTTATATTATAAACAAATCTTATACTAAACATTTTTTTGTAGGAAATCATCCTGATGAGCTACGGAATAAACACTCCTCGAAAACCGTTGATGGCGTCTTAAATTGTTAATAACTTTTCTGCTGTCACTACGATTTAGTACGCAACTACATATATTGCTCTAGCCACTATTCTGAATAGGTTTGTGCAATAAAATAGCTGTTAACACGAAAGAACCAAAAACAGATACTTTTGGTTTCCTGCCGACTGGACTATTAAGCGTTCAAGAATTAACTTGTTATTAACAATATGACGTATGGGCTTACATTTTTCATGCAAAATGAGTCAAAAGTTTTCGTTTAATGAAGACGAACAATATTAATTTGGTGAAACCGTATCCTGCTGTTTATAATTGCAAATTAAAGATCTACAAAGATTCAGCTATCAAAAATCATTTTGTAGGAAACCACATCCGCCACGAGATTGTGGCGGATTCGGTTTCCACTCCGCTTTCGCTTTGGTTGATGTCAGTTTACGTCGGCCGACTGTCCTAGGAAACCCCAGCTTAAGCGCAAGTTAACAGCAGAGCGACGACTGTCTTCATCGCTAGAGCCGCTGATACGATTTTAATAATAAATACTTATTATAAAATACAAAAGAAGAGTGATCAGTAGAATACCGACTTTAAGAAGTATTTACATTAAGGGCAAATACATAAGTACAAAATAAGACAAATTCTGGTTTTAACAACTGTGTATGCATCAGGATTAACGGTCAAGCAGTCGTTGGAGATGTCGGACTTCATTACTAGTATCCGAGACTAGCCCGAATATAGAGGGAGGGCAGTCGTTAGAGGTGTCGGTAAGCACTAGAATTCGAGACTAGCTTGAGGGGAGACCACAAGGCGTTCACCCTTAGAACTGGTCGTTGTCTACCCCATCCCAGGCTTGTCTGGGCAACGGATGACGCCATCAGAATTAAATGTGTGGTAGAGTTATGCCGAGGTGTAGCGTTTACGTTTCACTGGAGTGTTTCTCGACGATGACCCTAAAACGTTGCGGAGGGAGCTCTGCTAACAAGGGGGTCCGGTGTGGGTGGATTGCATCTTACCTGACGTAGGGGCTTTTATGGAGCTAAGTATCCCGCTGTCTGGCCTAGACGAATGGAGGAGATTCAAGTGAGGCTTATCTCGGTTAGGGAGTTCGCTCGCTAGCCCATGAGAAACCGCATGCCACCAGGTAGTGTTTCGGAGGTGACAGTACGGGGGTCTGGCATATGCTGTCAGTTCCAGCGTCAGTTCAAGGGCGTTGATGCGAAGATACATAGCCTCTCTCGTTCAAGACAACTTCACCTTAACGGGTACACACCGGGATGCTACTTTGATGGGCCCTTAAAGTGCCTCGAATCGAAGCTCTGTCGAGGGCGCACCAGGCCTATAACTGGGAGATCGGGGTGGCGAACCCATTTAAAAATCAATTCCGGCCAAATTTGAGGTTGGATTCGATCGGACAGTGCCCCCAACTAAGGCTTGGTGAAAGAACCTCGGTTCTGATGTACCTAACCTAGATTAGGGATAGTCCTAATGCTGGACGAGGTACTTAGCCCCGTATGAAAGAGGACGAGATGGTGCCGGCGGGTGAGCACGTGTTAAGTCAATCGCTCCGGTACTAACCTGGTTAGCTAGTAGAGAGTGGATAGGCAACCTCGCTCCGATCAGTGAGTAACTGGGAGAAATTGCTGCGCAATTGCGCGCTGATTGAGCGTATCTCAATTACTTCCTCACAAGGGAAGGAACGTGGAGGTATGTTAACACGGGGACTCCACGTAAAACATTCAGATAATCTGTGTATGCATGACCGAAAAGCTACTTTAATTTGCAACAACCTTCATCGTTCTCGTCTAACGCTTTTGTTATAAGTAATATCTAAAAATATCTAGTAATTTGTGCTTCTACGAAAAAATGTGATAGTTTCAAAGATGATGTACCCTTTCTACTGTTTTTGTGTTAAACAATCTTCCGATAAACAAACAGCATCATATGGTTTTTATTTACAATTTAAAGGAACGTTTATCCTTCTAATTTTATTTCTAACTGACTGAATGTCTAATGAAATACACTTACAGTTACACTTTTCTGTTTTATTACCTTATCGAGGAAAATTTCTTTCTCTTCTGAAAAAACTTGTTTATGCACAGAGAAAAATGTATTTAAATTTCATCAACAATTGTGTGGTATTGTAAAACAAATTGGTCTTAAAAAAGTGACAGGGACAATTTGTGTACAATTATAAAACAAGATTGTGTCATTTAGTTTGTCAAGATTTTGTGGAAGTCAATAGTAATTTTGTAGAATCAAATGAATAGTTGTGTATAAGTTTCCATAACAAATTGTGTTACTTATTAAAACAGAATGTGTAATGTTATTGCATACAATTTTATACAAAATTGTACAATTGTTGCGCTAGTGCCACAATTGCTTAATAGTATTTAACACAATTACTTGTTCACATTTATACAAATTGTGCAATACTCTGGCACAAATATTCTATACAGAAGGCTAGATATCACAAATAAAATATATATTTTTACATATATTAAAATATATGTAACTAATATGTATATAGCTATACAATGTATAGTATTTACATACTATACAACGTGTAGTATATACACGTATAACACTAAGATTTTCTTTTGCCGTCGGCTATTTATATATAAATTTCGAATTTACATTAATAGCGACAATTACAAGTGGTGACATCTATAGGATGTCATCCATAAACTTTGCGAAACACAATAATTAGTAGCAAGCAGTTTGAACACTGGATTATGATTTCATTCTAACAAAATATTGTATTTTTCTAAACACTTTTTACAATTATACTTCAACATAATATGCAAGTTTATCCTCTACAACATTGTTCCAAAGAATGCAGAACTAAATCTGACTGTGTTAAATAATTGTCGTAAGTTCCTGTTAGACAATTCAGTAACGAAATCCTACACAACGCTGGACAATACGATTCTACAATTATAATATAAATTTCTCCAACACCGTTTTGAACAATATTGTGCAAAGCTCTTATGAAGTATTTCTCTCTGTGTGCGGGCATCTTTAAGGCAGGTGGCAGAGTTTAGGGCAATCTTAGTTAACAATTTACTAACACATATTTTAAATGATGCATATCTTTCTGGATGATTGGAATTTAATTTTTCACATTTTTTAATAGGTAAATGTGAACTTAAATAGTTGATCACATTATCTACAGTAATAAGGATATAATATTTATAAGGATAGTATGGAGTTTGAAAGAGAAATAATTATATATCTGTCGGGCCGATATCTGTCGACCGAACTTCCCGACACCGTTTACCCCAAGATTGATTTTTGAAAAAGGAACGAAGGAAGAACACTCTTGAAGGCTTTCATGAGAAACGACCTACCGCTGTATCTGGATTTTTCTTCCATCAACCTTAGTATGGATTTTCAATGATAGGTTTATTTTCGAAAATATTCCGTCTGTGGCTGCCGCTGAACCATAATTAGATTGATTGGTTTTCAATTTTTGAGATATTTTCGTCTCCTTGTGGAGGCTCTGTTTACATGTGGTCGAGATAGATAATTTTATTGTCAAACCATTATTGATGTTTCGCAAATTCTTATAGAGAAAACCCCCAACGAGATAAGATTTCAGAAGTCATATCAAAAAACTTATCACTTTGTCTGTATTCAATTGCCGGATGATCTAAAAAAGTATTTAGATATGACTTGTAAGAAATTGGCGTGTAAAAACGGTGTCCTACATGAACCTTACAATCATAACATTGGAAACATACAACTTCAAAAACTATTAATGTTACTTAAATAAATAAAATGCCCATTTGGCGTTTTATGTGCGTTTAAATAAATTAATACTTAATTCGCATCTTATTAACGGATTAACTTTCAATTTATTATCAGAACTGTAATGGACTCAGAACCAAAACAAATGAATCTTATCTGAATGACTATATACTAATATATTTCGTTTGGATTAAGTTGAAATTTAATTCCATTCAATATAATATAATAATAATAATAATTGCTACAACCCATAACCTGTAAACCAGGCCCCAGAAGCTATAAGCTTGTGCGGGAGGGAGGGGGCGATTATTATTATTACGTAGGCCCTATGTGCGGCTGCAGCCGACTTACAGATGGAACAGCGCAAATCCCACATTTGTGTCGCAGCTAAGGAAAACTGCAGAAAACCTTAACCTGATCTACCGGCACCGGGAGTCGACCCCGGGCCGCCTGGGTGGAAGTCCGACACGCTAGACATTACACTACCAAGGCTGTTGATATGCGTTCATGTCGAATATCTAGGGACAGCCGTATTTTAATAAACCTTCGAGATTGCAGACAGGTCAGATTGGTGTAGTATTCATATCGTTTCTCGCTGGTAAAATTGTTTTTGTAGACAAAATTCTTGATAATTTTGCTAAATAATAAAATAATGTTCACCGTTTCGGTCGAAAAGCACGTACAGATCTCATATAAAAATAATTTATTGGCCTACGACAATTGAAATAGTGAAATAAAATCATAGCAGTTAACAATTCAATAAATTTGAATCCCCTTATTTTTCTTGTTGGATGTTAATGTCGTCAGCCTTTATTTCATTGGAAGTTCCAACAATCCCTTCCTTTTTAGTTTGAAAATATCATATAGTTTCGCACCATTTAAATGCGACTCGGGTAGTGGCTTTTGAAGCCCTCACGTCGGCCTTTGGCCGGTGTGTTCGTTTGGTTTTAACGTCATATAATTAATACAAAATTAGTGTGAATTGTGTTGAGTGTCCCGTATTACAGAATACGTTATTATAGAATCAATTCAATGAAGACAATTAATAATAAATCCAATTTGGTGAATTTCGTTCGTATAAATACGGTGAATTTGAATATTTCCGCTCCGAATATTTAGTTAGTTTAGAGATAAATAATCTGATCGGCAAGGAAGTGATTTGTATTTCGGTGCCGTTTATTGAAAATAGAGCCTAGTATTAGGTTCTTTCATTTAAACACTGTGTTGGTTTAAAGAATCAGTTTAACTCCATGCAACAGTGAATTTATGGAAATGGACGTGTGTAAATTAATACTTAATTAACCCATTGGGTTCTCTACAAGGACTTGTCGCAAAAGAAAATTCAAGCAACATTCAAGCTAGTTACATTGCCGTTATTGATATTATTAATAATGATTTTGTTTCCATAATGGAATTTATTGCTAAAGTTAAGTTGGAATTCGTCGTTAAAATAATGATAGTTCAAACTTTTTTTCCCGCTACTTTAGTTAAACTTCAATCAGTTTACAATTTTGTGTGAAGTTTTGTGTTATGAACTTTGGTCTGTAGTTTATTGGTTTGCGCCTTAGTTTTGGTAAAGTCTCGGTGAAAATTACGAAATGTACAGGATAAGTTTATTGGATTACGGGTCATACACCCTGTATACGCTGTACGTTGATTGGTCAAGAAGTTCGTTGGAGCTCCTGCCAGCACAAAAGTTGGATTCTGTTATGCACACAATATCGTACGAAGAGTTGTAACTCCCCTTTTTACTCACAAACAAAAGCCCAACGTTTGGGCTCTATAGCATTCTTTAATATCTTTATTGACAAATAATTAGGGGAGATAATATTAAGGTTTGAAAAAAATACAGGTAAAACTGCAGTGTGCGTGGAGAGATTCTACACCCTGTATAGAAAACAGCGCTGTGAAGGTGTTGGCTTAAAAGAAGAAGACCCCTGGCAGTGTCTACTAAGTACGAGTCGATGGAAGAGCCGAGATCTTTAATTGGTAACATGTTTGATGACGTATTTATATCATTATCTGGTAATAAAGAAACTTATTATTTGCTGTATTTATATACTAGGTTATGTAGGAACTAATAATTACCTACTTATCACTTTAGTAATGTTGAATTTCTCAATAGAGTTCTTTCGTGTAGGTGATGTAGGTGACTACAATCTTAAGTTCCACCGACTGTCTTTATTTTAATCACCAATTTCAATTCAATTCATTTATTAATGGGAATGTTAGAATTTTTGATTTAATTTTATCAACCTCCGAGAATGTCGAGGTTCAAAGGTGCGATTTTCCTTTTGTCACCGAGTGGAAATTCATCATCCTGCTGTTGATATAACTTTTAAAATACCTTCAATTAAATTAAATAAACAAAACTTTCTATAAATCAAAAAACTTTTTTAGGCTAATTATACTGCTATCAATAACGAAATCAACCATATTAATTGGGAGCGCTTGTTATCAAATATAAACCTGCAAAATGCAACAAATATTTTTTATGAAAAACTCCATACACGTATAAACATGTTCCGGTAAAATCTCATAATAAAAACTTATATCCCAAATGGTTTTCTAGAATTACCACAAAACTTATAAAACAAAAAGAAAACCTTCCCAAAAAGTGAGAAACATACAAAAATGCAAATGGCCACCAATATTTTCCCACACTTAGGTCGTAAACGATTATAAAAACTACATTTCTAAAATTAAAGAAGGTATTATTGAAAAAAAAAAAGTTTTGGAACTATGTCTCAAAAAAAAGCTCCAAGTCTATTAGTCCTATTACGCAATTTAATGCGGATAAATTTGAGGCGTACCATGAAGTAGCTAACGGTTTTAGTAAAATAAACCACTTTTAATCAATCTTGAACCAAACCTTTATCAATTAGTTAATATTATAAACATTACTTTGAGCGAGTTAGATAAGTTTATAGCCAAACTTGATACTAAACGGGACGCAGAGTCCACCGATATAACCCCAGTTTTTATTAAATCTTGTAGTTCCTCCATTCGTAAGCCACTACATATATTATTTCATGTCTACTAGAGACTACTTTCCAATCCAGTGGACAGTGGCGAGAGTTGTTCCTCTTCACATGTCGGGTAACAAGAGTGACTTACCTAATTATAGACCCATTTCTGCCTTGAATGTTTGTGGCAAACTGCTGGAGGAAATTGTGACTGATGACCTATTTCTAAAGGTAAAGCATCTCTTAAAAAACCAATAGTACGGATTTTTAAAGGTAGATCCACGATTTTAAATTTACTGCATTTTTTAGACTTTGTATCAGATAGCGATAGACTTTGTATCAGACGAGCGCACTCGAATGAATGCCATGACCGACTTCATAAAAGCATTTGATAAATTAGATCATTATACAATATTTTATAAGCTTGTATTTACGAGTATGTTTCGGAATATGTCCAATGTACTTGTCGAATCGTTTCCTATTTGTTGTGGTTAATGGCTGCGTATCTGAAAGCGTCTCTGCAACCTCCGGCGTCCCCCAAGGCAGCCATATTGGTCCCTTATTGTTTCAGTTATATATCTTTGACATTGGCAGGTTTTAGTATTTGTTGTTAAATTTTGAAGTTCTGGTTTTGGTCTGCCTATCTCAACAATTTATAATTTTTCTCCAAAACTATGCAAAAATTCTTTATTTAATAATTTACAAACTGAACAACAAAATCGTCGCGATTCGGATGTATCGGAAGTATTAAACCTTCTACCGGAGCAGCCGAATTTGCAGTCAACTCGATATAAGCAATTTTAAATGTTGCGTGCAAGCAGAGCAAACTAAATAAAATTATTTGTCTTTAAACAAATTCCAAGTTATATAAATTTAAATAATAAAATGTTCCGAAATACGGTCTCATTCGCAGATCTACATTGCTTAAATAACATTTAACAAACACTAAATCGAATACATAACTAAATTATAATAAATAAATTATTGGAGCACGGGGCACATCAAAATAACTTGGCCTTAAGCGGTCCATACATCTAACGATATATTGTACTACATGTCGTACTGCACGTTGAAAATAAAGTCGTATACGCTCGCGGTTTTGCCTACTCTCGTAAACAACTTGAAGTTCGACGGGTAGTAAAGGTGATCGTTTTAAACCTCGCAGTCTTTAAATAAAACTGGAAGAAGTATCAGTGTACCTATTGTCATGCCACCAGTTTTGTCAAAGCGAAAAGCAACGGTAATTCTTGAGACAGTGTTGTTGCTGGATGATATGGAAGAAAAAAAGAAGAAAAAAAGGAAGAAGTGGTGCAAAAACTGGCTTTTAAATGTGAATGCGTACTCTAACATGAAATTGATACGAGAGTTGCGCGAGAATGAACCCCTTGATTTCAAGAATTATTTAAGAATGAATAATGATACATTCAGCAAATTTATTAGAATTAGTGAGAGGCAAGATTACAAAGGAGAATACGGTAATGAGGAATGCAATATCAGCAGAAGAAAGATTAACAGCTACCCTAAGGTATTTAGCAACAGAAAACTCATATGAAGATCTTAAATTTAGTACAGTATTTTACCTCAATCCTTAAGCCAAATAATTCCTGAAATCTGCCTAGCTATATATGAAGCCTTGCAAAAGGATTACCTACATATAAGTGAAATAAGGACAAATATTTATTAGTGAAAATACATTTATTTTTTAAGTACCCATAGAAACTGAAACTCACTCATAAATAAAAGAAATTAAAAACTAAAATAACTAAAGAGTACGGTATGAACATTATAACAATAAACGAACTTGTCAATGCAACTGTACATATTGCGACAAATCTGTTTGTAAATTATCGTTGATAGTATCGGCATAGCTGGCTTCGGTATGCTGTATTTCAGAGAGCCGTTGTTGGGATCCGTAATTTTCTTGTGCTGTCTGTAAAGGTGTGTGAAATGGTTGATAGCTGCTGGAATGCATAGGCAGTTATATCGGATGAGATGTATTGTCACTAAAGTTATATAAACGATTTTCACTTGGTACTTTAGTTGGGAAGTGTATCGTGGTAACTTCTGATAGTTTGCCAATTCGCCCATAAAACATAACGTCTTGTATCAATTTTTCAGCTATGAATCTTTGCTGATCGTCCATTCCTTTGAGCTGTAAAGCAAATCGTTTCCCTATCACGGTTATACTCATCATCTTCCTACACTGTAAAAAATGAGGTAAAATTACCTTGGGAAAGAGGTAACTTTTCGCTATTATTTGCGGTATTTTTACCCTAAAATTAATTTTACCTATATTAATAGTATTTTTACTATTTGTGGTAAAATGCCCTGTAATTATGTAAAATTATACAAATATAAGTAATTCTACTACATTGAACTGGTTAAAATCACTATCGATAATATAAATTTACATAACTCAGACAATTTTTTCCTTACAAATGTATAATTGCTCAATAACTTAATTCATTTTAAGTGTAATATTAAAGATAAGATGAACTTGAACAAGAATAGTGTAATTTTACCCTTAATATGTTTTTAACCGTTGAGATGCTATTTCGCTGATCGCACTTGTTTGTGATCTTCGTTTCGTGAAAGAATTCAGGAATCCATTATGAACAGTCCAAATAGGCTTTTTGGGGAATGGTCGGAATGGTGTGTACCATTCTTTTATGATTTCGGCGAGGCGTACTCTATCGATACCGAACGAAGTGTTCATTGCTCATTAATATTTTGTTTTTCGTTGTAGTGTAGTGCGGATTTATTAAAGGCAAATATTTACACGTATGACAGAAGATGGGAAGAATTTTATTTTATAGTAGAAGTTAAAAAATAATAATCGGTAAGTTAAACCTATATGTTAAAATTACAAATTTAAACCAATAAAATAAAAATATTTAATTTAATGTTTTTCTAGGATGAATCAAAAATTGAAGAATTCGAAATAAACTAGCATAACTGTAATTGAGAAAGGTACTCGTGTATAATTGTTTATATAATTTATAATTTTTTAATTTTCTAGGTGGAATCGAAACTTTATCTGAATGTCTTTGAGAGACCAAATATTTCCGAAAGCCCCTGAAAAGAAGTTCTGTTAATGTCTTATATTTTATATAAGTACATACGTTCAATAAAAATTACTTTGATTTTATTTTGTTTCATACAATTCCTTTACCTATGTAAGTAATATTCAGAGGAACGATTGAATTTGCAAGTACTTTCGCAAGTCATCGTTACATTCAAGAAGTATTTTCACATTTGTATTTTAACCCTGAAAAGTACTATTGCCATGAAATATTAACTTTGTCATGTAACTTTACACAGGTGTTTTAATGTTAAAATGTAAAATTACATTGAGATTGTAATTTTAATCTGTAAATTTACTTAAAAAGGAAACATTACAATGCAAACTTAACCTAATGTTGAAATTTTTCACTTCCTATGAAAATTACACTTTGAAGTAAATTTACCCCAAAAAATGGAGGTAACATAGTTGCCTCCATTTTTTAGGGTATAATTCACCGGTAATTTTTTAGAGTGTATGGACTTGCTATTGTCTTATGAACTAAATCCAGTAATGCTACTTTTTTTTCTTCCAAAGAACTTTCTGCTTGTCTTGTTCTTCTTTTTCGCGAAACTGAACTAGAGACTGTTGAACTTTTGAACTCCTGACAGAGATCTACTTGCTTGAGGTGTAGTAACTGGAATCAGTACTGTAGACATTCCTGAGCAGCTAGTAGGCGTATCGGGCGAAAGTAATGGTATTATAATAGTCTCTTGGTCGTTCTCCTCTCCTCGCTCAACGCTTTCTGCATCATTCTGAAATAAAATATAGTAAATATAACTCCGTCTGTACAATAAACACATTTATTCTTTAAATGCATACGCAATACACATATACACACAAATATACCTCTATACTACATACACATACATTTTTTATTTTTATAGGTACCTTCAACAGAGGAGCAATGGACACATATTGCAAATGGTTTTAGAGACCTATGGCAAAATTGTTTAGACGAGATGGACGGCAAGCATATCCTTATACGAAAAGCAGCAAATAGTGGATCGTATTATTACAACTACAAAGGTACATTTAGTGTGGTATTATTTGCAATAGTTAATGCAAATTATGAATTCATATATGTTCATACTGGTACAAATGGACGTGTACCTGATGGCGGAATATTGTGTGGAACCAGTATTTACAAGCGTTTGATGTCAAAGAAATTGGAAATACCCAATCTTACTCAACTACCTGGAAATGATTCCGTATGTCTTGAACTTATTCCATATGTCTTCATCGGAGATGAAGGATTTCCATTGATGGAAAATTAATTGAAACCATTTTCACAAAAACAAATAACTCACGATGAAAAGATTTTCAATTACCGATTGAGTAGAGCTCGAAGGGTTGTAGTAAATGCTTTGGCATACTGGCATCACGATTTGGAATACTTCTACAACCTATTGCAATTAGTGTTGAACGAATTGACACTGTAATACCAGCATGTTGTGCTTTACATAACTTTCTACGAAAAAAGTCAAAAGCAAAATACATAGACCATGAGGACCTCAATAGTGGCACTGTAGTACCGGGAGAGTGGCGACAAATTGGAAGCATGCCGAATTTGGAAAGAACCAGGGTCACAAATGCGAACCTATCTGCTAGAAATGTAAGAGATGTCTATGAACAATTTTATAACGGTCCTGGACAAGTAGCATTTCAAGAGCGAATGACACAATAACAAAGTAATAATAATAAAATGTAAAGAAATATGCAGTTATAACTTACAACGTTCATTTGCTGTACGTCTATTATCCCATTTTCACCTTCGTCATCATTTGCCCTTCCCTTTCTTCCAGTTTTACTTTGGGCTGTGAAAAGCAACAGATCATAGTACCATAAAGTGGGTTGTAAACCTCGTCTGCTCCAGTACCCGTCCCCATACATTCTTGTACCTAGAATAATATTAAATTAGACTTTACTAAGTGAGTGTCATAAATAGAAGATCCAAATATGAAATAATAGATAATAAAGTAATATTTAAATAGTTGCACTTACCTTCTTCAGTTCTCATCTAAATGCGGTACGCATATTATTAATTTTTTTCTTGAGACCATCGATATTAGCTTGTGCAATAATTTCCTTCAACTTATTTAAAAGGACTTCGTAACTAGCGTTTCGTTTTATTTTATTTGAATAATCTTTCGATTTAACATCCTACAAGCAACTATTTTGTTGGTACAGTTGTATAAAATCTTCCCAGAAAGGTATATTATTTTTGCTATCCATTGCTAATAAATCAGATTTCCTCCTATATTAAAATAATAATTATTATAATTTATTTAGAGTATTTAATAAAATAAATCTAAGCACCTACTACCACCCCGAAAGACGAGATTGCAATTGAAATATGTTATCTGCCAGTGGTGTGCAATCCTCTACACTTTGCAGCCTGTCTTTCAATATACCGGTAGTACGACAGATTTTATGGCAGCGCCAAACTGCCATCAAACACGACCGCGACATACTGCAGGTTGTACTGCACGCTACACACGTTGCAATTATCGTTCAACCGGTCAAACCGACTGCAATTGTACGATAGATTGTACACCCGATCGTTTAGTCTGTGGGCCGCTTTACGAATTAACCGTAGCACCCCACAACGAAAGCGAAAACACAGATGTAACACATTTGAATCTGTATTACCTTACACGCAAGTTTAATCACCCCAATTTAAAATAGTCTGTACGGGATTGATGAGCTTTAAGTTGATTAAATGTTACTAATTTAAATAAACGATAACCATAATTTTATAAAAATATTTTTGTTAACATTGTTTTTTATTTTAAATAAATTCTTCAGCAAAGCATTGCTTCCATAGACCGCACACCACTGCAATAGAGGACATGAAATATTACAATTAATTGATAGATCTACTACTAATCAAAATTAGAACTCCGCTTTTCAGATAGTTCCACATTACTACAACATAAACTTGAATGAGATCGATATTTTTAACTCTTCTTGGTCCCTTTCAGGCGAAAAGTTATGTCATTTAGTTTCAGTAAGACAAGATGAATAAAATTGGTTTATGTATATTTGTATTTGTTGTAAAGATTATATCACATAGTAATAGCTATAGTTTTCATTATCTTTTTTATATTCACAATATAATCTTAAATTTATTTTTTTTAATATGTAATTTTTTTACGTTGTAATATAACACGTTTTTCTACTTCATGTAAATTAGTGGCTCCTATTATTGGGACCTTATCCTCTTGGTTGTCCTTAACTGTAAATAAATAAATAAATGAAAAACAATATTTGGCTTCATTACAATGATGTCGTTGTAAGGCTGGCGTTCTTAAAAGCTTTGTTCAGAAGCACTATTAGATCTTCAGAGAAATGTCGAAAATGAAGTACAATAATTAATTTGTACTGTAATGATATTCATCATAAAACAGTCATTATATCAATATTACCTCAAGAAGGCATTGCATGCTAAGTGATTGCCATGAGAACAGTAATCAACAACAAAAGTATAAATAAATATCTCATAGAAGTAAACATGTCTTTTATTGTCTTCTACAAGAGATAACATATAAGTAGTGTACAAGACCACGCTCAAGCAACCTGTATTACTACATTAATCTTCTAAACACTACAGTACTTCATTATTCTTGCTACGATCTAATGTGTAAATGATGTATATGAGGTAATACGTAATATTAAAAAGTATTACAGATTTAAAGTAAATTACTAGAGATGAGTTCCTATTTGGGTAATTACAAAGAACAAATGATTTTTCCATTATTCATCTTCTTATAAGTATTCAGCAAAGGCTATTTTCATAAGTCCAAAATTGTTAGTATTTTTGTTCATTGCTATGCGTTATACGGTTTTGATATATTTAAAATACAACACTTTTTATAATCTAATAAACACGCCGAAATTAACACGAATCTATTCGTCAAAATGTGTAAAATGTTATCTTTGATGTCTATATCACTTTAAATGCATTAGTACACACATCAGATATACTAATAAAGCATAACATTATTTTCTGATGCAGGAGATGAAAGTGTTTAAAAATTTAATTTAATTTTTACCTTCCGGTTAAAATTAGCACTCCGGAAATTTGATGTGTGTAGTTCACCGTTGAAATACTGAATTTTTTAATGCCAAATTTTAGGTATTTATACAATATTACGGAAGAGATAAACAGTTGTTTTTATATTTAAAATGCACCCGTTCCAAAATTATAATTAATAAAAAGGTACTTTTTATTAAACAATAAATATACACGTTCATTATGTTTTTATGCCAATAATGAAGAGTTGAAGAAAGTTTAGAAGTTTTGCGATATAATTTTTTTTGTTCGGTTATAGAATAAATCCAGCAATGAAAATATTCATGAACTTCAAGATATTTTCGCGTTATTATCAAAGTGAAACTATCTTTATAGTTTAACATACGAATGGTTTTAAATTCTTCTTAAGCAGCTCACCGTTTGCATTCAACTCTGTAAAATTATTTAATTTTACAAAATGGCAACTAGTTTATCCAGTTTATCTGAACAACTGATGTAGTATACCCCGATTGTAGAGTTTATGTGTTCTTTTCTTAATGCTTTCATCTCAATTTGTATCTTCATTCCTCTCCGGAAATTGGATTATTTTCTTGTCAATTCTTGTGTTCTGCTAAAGTTAATTATGAGAAACCGTAGTTTATCCGAGGTTTGCGTTTAAGCTACAAATAATGACGAAGTTCATTTCTACAGTCTTAAGTTGAACCCTTGAATTTCCGTTCCCGAACTTCTCGTACTAAAGCTTAATCGGGCGAAACGTATTTATTGTCAATTTTAACAATTCATAGGTAAGTATTTATTCGAAATCCAGTTCAACTTAGCAATAAAGTGCAATGGAATACGAAAGTTTAACATCGCTTCAGAATTTGCACGCAATCACTTTAACGTTCTTTTTAAACAATAGAAAAGATAAAGCTATTGAAATGTCTACCAAGTATTTGTCGATCCTTCGTTTCTCGTAAGACACCTACAAAGCTCTTTTGATACTTCCTTTCAAGTAATTAAAACAGTGATTTAATTAGAGTCCCCCACTTCGATCAGATTCGAATTAGAGCATGACGTTTGTTTGCTTTGTTTTAAATCCTTAAACAATTTTAATTATTTAATTAAAATAATTATATTTGAAGAATATTATTATTATTCAATATGTTATATTGAAGTTTTAAACCGCACTTATTCGATATTGCGTAAAAAAGTAGTTTTCTAAAGCCAATCATTAACATTAGAGTTCGAAATTTTAAAATACTAGCAAATATCGAATACTGCTGACTAATTAAAACCAAATAAGTTATTTCGCATAAAAGCCTTTTCAATTATCAAATTACATTTTCTACAATTTGCTATTGTTGCCTTGAAAAGAATTGAAATTGTCTAAAGTTCTTCTTGTGCAGCACTCCATTTCAAATTCTTTGTTGAAATGTTGGTAATAAGGCTGAATTGTACTATATAGTGAAGTATTAAACTCAAATCATTTTTCGCCATATAAAGGCTACAATAGTATCTATACTAAGATGTTTGAATTCATTGTATAATTTTGGTAACTTTTCAATCTAATATATTTAAAACACAAGGCTTATTTTTGTTCCAGTTCGTTTAAGAGTTCTAGTGGGCCAATTTGCGTGATTCCTTTTTTGTATAATAGCTTTCGCTGTGTAGATCAGTCAACACTATTTAATTTTTATATATTTTTCTAATGTTTATATTTTAAATTTAAATAAATATAAAATGTTTAATTTGAAACGCACCAATTGCACATTCACTTGGGGCGCCATCTCACTTTGTACGGTGGTAAGTTTTAGAACTATTCACGATTAGTTGAACCCGCATTAGTTAAAAGCCATGGAAAGCAAAACAATTATTCAAATATTAGATGATGACTATTGCTTATTTATATAGTACTATAGCTGTTTCATATTGTTTGTAAAAAACAAATCATCGCGAGATACTTTTGCAAATTATTAAACACGTTATAAATGACTGGGGCGATTTTTATTTATTATCGGTCAATTATTATTTACTAATCTATATATTTAAAACACGGCTCATTTTTGTTCCACTTTGTTTACGAGTTCTACACGACCATTTGCTTCATTCTTTTTATATTAAATATTCTGTAGATTAGTCAACACTACTTACTTTTTATCTATATATTTAAAACACAAGGCTTATTTTTCTCCCAGTTCGTTTGAGAGTTCCACTCGGCCGATTTACATGATTATTTTTATATTATACCTTACGCTGTGTAGCATCCAGTTTATTGCGACATTTTGTTTTTGTATTTCACATAAATATGTGGTAGCAAAAGGCACCAACAGATAAAATAGTGATTAGGCCGTTAATGTAGGAAAGTTAAAGCTTTGAAAGTAGTATCCTTTTGTAATATTAGAGGACTTAGAACTGGTCCTGCGGAAACCCAAAATATTTCCACGAAACCTCAGGGTTCCACGGAACACGCTTCAATAAGGTTCAATAAGCCATTTCAAGTTTCCGGAAATATTTGCATGAAAAGTTACCAAAAAATAAATTTCCGAAAATTTGCCGGCACTATTTTTATGCCATGTTTCTGAAATATGTACTAATAGACGTTTTCAAGAGCAAGATCGGTTTTTGATTTTACTCTTATCATTTCGTAAGGTAGAATCTCCGTATGTATGTATGTAGAATAAACCAGTGAAGGGGTAAGCCGGAGAGGAAGATATGTCGAAAGAGAGGAGGGTAAGCTGGCAGAGAAGAGTGCTAGACTTAGAATTTTCAATTGGTTATGTTTGGTTGCGTTTTTAAATAATCACTCATGAAAATCCAAAGGATTGTAATCACAGATCAAATGTTGTATATAGGGAAATCCTTCAATGCTTTTGACCGTCATGTCTTGACAAGGTTTTCCTAGTTTATTTTACAGTAAGAAAGATTACCAGCAACTGTTATCTTCTATATTATGTGTTTACTTTAATATTTTAAATTTCTTGGTAGATTATAATGTATGTAACATGCTTTAAATGAATTTTTTCTGTTTGAGAGTAAAAAGTTGCTGTAAATAAAATAAAATAACTGCTGAGAGCAAACTTACATTAATTAAGAATTCTAATTACCATACGTCGTGCTTTAAAAACCCGGTAGGAAAGATTAGATCAGTTACAAGTAGAATTCTTCTTGTAATGAAATGTATAAATCAGTTGAGATTTATACGCTAGTCCATCAAGTTTTTACTTTTAGTTTTACAAGTAATTCTTTTTCTTATATTTCGCTTTTTCTTGCTATATTTTCCATGTACATAATTTATGTTAACTTGTAACATCACATACTGTTGTGAATGTCTATTGCTTAGACTTTCCTTTTGTTCTTTAGTTAATATAATTGTTATTATATTATTACAAATTATGTATTTAATAATTTATGTAATAATTAATAATAATTAGTTTCATTTTTGTAATTTCCAATAATAGTTTTCTTTTGCTGGAATAAACTGTAACTTAGAATTACGAAACTCAGCTGAGAGATTTATAGTGGTTCGAAACCTGTTTACTGGAGAAACAAGAAAACAAAAAAATAAATTACTTTACTTAATACAAAAAAAATTCGGCAATATCCCAGGTAGAAGAAGTACGCCATAATAACGCCATCATCTGGTAATAACTCGTCATAAGACGTTGAGCACCAAAAGTCGAAGACATAGGGTCAATATGCCAGTAATTGACCACTTAGGAGATTTTTCAGAAATATAAATTTATAACTTTGTAATATATTTTTTTAAACAAAATAAAAAATGGTATAAAGTTATAGTCTAAGATTCTAAATATCAATAATACACAAATTAAAAAACATTTTGTTTCATAGAAAAAAAATATAAGAGTGAAAAAGTTAGAATTTTCCAGTAGTTAACCACAAACTACCCAGTGTCTGGCCAAATTTTTCCCAGTAATTGACCAGTCTTATAATATAACGAATAAAACATCAGTTTTTTTTAATTTTATTATATATTGTTATAGAGCCACATAGTATGTATCGCATAAAGAAAAACGAACATTTTCAAAAAATATCAAAATCTATGTATATTATTTTTGATGACATTATGCTAAAAACAAAAATGGAAAGAAAAATTACCGCTAGTTGACCACTTTACGAAGCCACTAGTTGAGCAGTAGTTTTGTGCGAACAAATACTGGAAACAGCTATTTATTTGAAATTTGAGTAAGAAAAACAGGAACAAGAGTAACTTACTAATCTTGTGGAGGTGACAAAAAAACAAAATTCTTAATTTTGCATAAAACTAGTGGTTGGTCAACTACTGGAAAACTGATAAGACTTCGCAGAGCCGTAGCTACCACCGGGGCAGCGCCCCATGGCCTCCGAACATAGGGGCCCCCCGAAAGCGGAGGAAGTTTTTTTACGAAATTGTCTTAAAAAAGTTTTGAACCAAAACTAGTTTATTTAAACATTAAATAAATCGATCTAAAAATATATCAAGTTTTAAAACATTAACAAATTAAACTTGTTTATAATGTATAACAGCGCCTTTGCTATTTTGGCTGCAATAGCCTACACTCATACGTCGCTAAGTCGCTGTAAAAATGATGTTGAACGCAAATATAGAATCAATGTTTGTATTAAATTAGCTTTAAAATGACATACGGAAACCATGCAAATTGAATATGACTATGTTAAACTTTTGACTCAACATAATATTTATAAAACTAGAAATGTTTATTTTGTCGGTAACAACTTTTACTGAATTTGTGAAAGTCAAACAGCTATATGAAATTTTAAATTCAAACGTCTTTGTTGTTGGTTGTTATCAACATGAAAACCAAAAAAATCCTAATAGCACATGTCATCTAAAGATAATTTTATCTTAGAAATTTCCGCAGAAGTCGGCACATAAGAATTCGTGGATCACCCAGAAACTACGTTGCAAATACTCATGTTATTTGTTGAGTTGAAATATATAGTTTCTCGCTTAATTACTATTAAACGTAAGGCCGGCTTCGATTGCAAGGTAAACGCTGAGCGGGCGTTATATACTATATATGCCCGCTTATAATGCCCTGGTTGTTATGGAATGGATGGTTGCTATTATAGTTCGTATCACAGGTATAAACAACAAATAATATGCAAGTGAAACATAAAGATAAATAGCGTTTCTTTTCAGTTTTGCCTTGTAAATTTTATAATGTATAACAGCGCCTTTGCTATTTTGCCTGCAATAGCCTATACTCCTACACTCGCTGTCATAAAAGTCGCTGTAAAAAAGTTAGGAAACTGATTTTAATGTAATCCTGTTTTTAGTTAAAACTCAACCTGTGTAGACTTAGGATATTGTAACTTCGTAAATTTTATATGCATGCTTGCATGTTGTATAACGGGTGGTACTCCGTCTGATGCAGAAGTTTTTACATTGTGACAGGCGCCTTCTACGTGACCTAACGACTACCACTAAATAAATAATAATAACCGAGGCCGCTGCAGTATAAGGCTAACACCTTAGCCAACTAGTTAGCAAGCTTCTGCAGTTTTATATTAAACTCAATGTGACAAGTAAATATGTGTTTGTCTGTTTTAAATACCCATTCTTCTATCTTATGTACAGAACACAAGGTCGTCCGCGACCACATCGCTGACCACATCGCGGACCACATCGCGGACCACGTCGGGGACGTGGTCCGGATAAAGATGGAATGTTTACTTTGCTGTAATTTATTGCATAAGCAACTTGGGCTTCGAGATGGTTTGAATTATAAAATTATAAGTATCGTATTTCATTAAAACGTTTTTATTACAATGAAAGACATTATTGACTGGATAATACTAAATATTTATAATTAAAGAAAGATATTTCAGTAGACATTTTATTATAAACTCAATAATTATTTCTTTTATTTCGATATACACGTTTCAAAGAAATACGGTAATTATAGTTTCATTATACAAACCAGCTCGAAGCCAAAGTTGTTTATGTAATAAATTACAGCAAATCTAAATATTTCGTTATTATCCGGACCACATTCCCGACGTGGTCGGCTATGAAGTCGTGGACGGCCGTGTGTGCTCTACATTAACAGAAAAAAAAACACCAAATAGCAACCCTATTAAAAAAAGTCTTGGTAAATGAAAGTGATGTAGAGGTAAAGGGAAGATAACGTGGTGGCCTCATAATTATTTGTTGCCCCTGGGCCCCCAAGCCTGTAGATACGGCCCTGAGACTTCTTATTCAGTAATTGACCACCACATTTTTTGCAAAATAAGTGTCAATTAAAAAAATATATGTAACAAAAATTTATTTGTTCGACCTTTCTATTACTTGCTCAATATGTATAATATAACAATTTTCATTAAAATCCCGGATGATTGCAGATTTCAATAGAGTTGTTTACTTGCCATGCTTACTGTAAAAGCACAAATTTAGCTGTCAAATAAACGAATACAAATTCCACATGTATTTATACAACCATTTGACCAAGATAATGCAGCAATGTGGCACCATATAGTAAGTAGAGGTGCAATAATCGCTTGAGAAACATAAAATATTCATAAAGATGTACAGGTATCTTTTTTCTTTTAAAATGAAATTTGGTCAACTACTTTTGTTTTAATTTCCATAATCCCATTATAAACTTGTGCACTATTGTTTTTATTTAATTTTTTTTCGTTAGCCTTAATTTAGCCATGTTTGTGCTATGTATTTAAGAAATCTGGGTAGCGTACTATTCTAGTTCTTTAATTGTGAAGTGTTCAGGATAATTCTCAATATAACAAACTTATTATACCTGTCGTTTCAATTCTATCTTCTTTGTATCCCACTTACACGGGTTTCGCGGATTGTCTTTCAGCATTTGCTACTTTTATCGTTTCTTACTGTATACATGATATAAGTAGATCGTTTTTGATAATTCTATGTTCCCATTTTATGTGATGAGCTTTTTTCCTGATTACTTGTAATTATGACCTATTTTGCTACAACAAAATGAGATTTATATTTTTGGTTTAATTACTGGTTATCCACGAAAGAGGTCCCTTATTGGGAATTTTTTCTGATATTTTGCCAAAATGTGGTATAGATTATGTAATGTGTGTCTTCTGGTTGATTGTCAATGGGATATATTCTTTTGACAGTTAACCTATAATCTTTTTGTTTAACTAAATTGTCAATCATGTCAAAAAGTTACACATATACTAAGAAAAACCAACAATTATGAAATATCCTTTAGAGGTATTGTAAACCTCCTGTCGCTTGAATCGATCGCGGCCGTGAGTCGTCACCACGCGTGCCTGCGACAGAAGCACTTGCTATACGCAGAGTGTTTAGTTCTAGATTATTTAAGTCATTTAAGTGATTATTGCAATTTCTATTGATACAATGTATTAATCTATAATGGATAAAATTACACCATATGCATTTAAACACTTTGAATGATTCGGAGGCATCGGTTAACGATTTATCACAAGACGAAGACGAATATTAGAATCGGAAACATCGCATCGCCTGGTGTAATTGCGAATTTTGTGCTCCTATGAGTACAAATTATGAATTACATTGATGCGTGGAAAAAATGAAATTTCCAATTTCAAAGGCGGGTTAGTGTATAATTTTGCACGAATCTTTTCATAGTGTAGTGTTAAATCTAGACACTTTGCTACCAGCTGCTTACAAGCGGATCAAACTAATAGAAAACGTCTTACCGAATTAAGCAATCGTTAGTGGCGGCATATATTATATAAACAATTTATTTATTGGGAAAAAATTTGGGTACCTATGGGAATAAATAAAATGAAGGTAATACCTGCTTGTGTCGTTTTAAAAATAAGCGAATAACCCGAAGATGATGATGTGTATTGTGTGATGTGAATAACATGTACTCCTAGTTTTCACGTATAATTAAAGTGTTACATTTATAAATACGTTCTATTAGTAATAATGATAAGGACATCTCATACTTATATCTGGAATAATGAGTTTTTTGCTTCCTCCAATGAAGGACGTTCTGCTGTGGCTACATTTGCAGAGATCATGGCTGCATATGTATTATTTTCAATATTCAAACACGTAGGATCAGCGATGCTCTTCTCTATTACAAATAGTTATTATTTTCTCTCGTCATTCATTTAATTTTTTTGGAAAAATTTCTTGACACAATCAATCCTTTTCACTCTTTGCAACCACTGTCGGTAAATTTTAAGATTTTTTTCTTTATTTAGAAAAGAAAAATTATATTCACCAGCCTTTTCGGTACTCTTGCACCCGAATATACAACCTCGAGGCATGCTGTTTTAATGGGTGACTACACAATAGTAATAACCAGCAAATAACCTAATAAATAAACTCTTTTTATTTCCTCCAAAACGTGAAATACACTGATTTATGGTCGGATTTATACTACCAAAGCAGTTTAGTATGGTGTGCATATTAGGCGTGGGCACACGTGACGTCACACGCTTTGGATCTTTCAACTAGAAAAATTAACTACAAGCTTATTTTTAAGAATTTAGAAATTTTACTTGTGAAATGGCTTTCTACATTTTCTGTTTAATTTATTAAGCTGAAGTTGTAAATCCGCTTAACAACACCTTTAAAACTAACACTAACACCTTTTCATTTTTATTTAATGCTAAAGATAAAACACATGATATCATGAAACCGTTTAAATTCTTCTTTCTGTACTTCGGTATATATTGGGCAAATACTTCGAAATTTTGACATCAGATATAAAGAACACGTACGTTATTACAGAAATAAACATCCTGAAAAATCTAATTATGCCAAACGCTTTTTAGAACAAAATCACACAATGACACCTCAAAATAATATTAAATTCCTACATTTTTGTAATAATAAACGCAAATTAGACGTTTTAGAAGCTTTTGAGATATACAAACACAAACTCAAGGTACCTTTAATGAATGAACGCATTGAGCTGAATAATTCTCCGTTACTGGAAATGTTAGATATTTAATTATGATTATTTTTATCTTTTTATCTAGTTACCTATTTTTTGTGTTTATCTTAGCGACGTGTTTGTTTATATTTATATTACCTTTGATAATGACAAGTAAGCTGTCGAAAAAATATTGTCAGGTTATAATGTAATAAATACTGTGAAACTTTTTATTAATCTTTATTTATTTCGTGATTATGGATTTCTACAAAATAAGGCTAGAAACAATAAACAATAGATAGAATACTTTGACTGTGGTACACCCATGTCACATACGGATTCTTGCGAACCGGTAAAATAGCTTTTACTTTCAACTGGAGCAACATAATTATTAAACGCATACCTATATTTAATAAAATGTGGAAAATCAGAATTATGTGCAATTTGTTAAAGATAAACTGGACGCTATTTCACACCAAAATGCTATTTTCTACAAAAATAAATTCGATAGGCAGGAAGCCCTAACTATTTAACTTGTAATTCCTCTAGGTTAAAAATCATTTTCTTTTGATTTATTTTCCACTGAATAGGTGAGTGCATTGCTTACAAACAGGATATTATTCCTCTTTCTAAATCCTTTGTGCTAGATAGTTTTAATAACATCTGTAAAATATATTTCAGCGCAAAGTACTCGTTTCTATAGCGAAATGAAAAAGTGCTGCAACACAAAGGGAATTCAATTTTGAAGCTGCAGTGGTAGATATCATGACTCTAAAAGTAATAAAAATTCTCTTAACGTGTTTGATATCCACACAAGAAACACGCTTGTTGGTCTTTTGTCACAGAGCAAAGGCAAACGTAACAGTGTTGATAAAGATATTTTCTATAATAACGGAATTCTTTATTACACTCTTAAAGTGAATAACAACAAAAAATCCTTCTTGTAAAACATAGAACATTATTAAATTTTGTATAGTATAAGTCTTACAAGAGTATTAAATATTATATAAAGCAAATAGAATACTGAAAATGTTCTGACAATTGAAGACAACCAACTGTTGAAAATTGGTTTTCTATGTAGTTCGATAAATATCTCGCAGGCGTTAGACACTCGTTGAAATGTCTTTTTCGTTCAATCATAATTTTATGTAATAAGAGTCTTTCATGAAACTAAATATGTATTTGAATACTAGTAAAATAGTATCGCTGCTATTTTACAATCACTTACTTATTATTTGAGATCAGAAACTTAGCATTTTGGCAAACTGCTAAGTTGCATTTTATAACTGAAACAACAGGTTTAATAACTTGAATTCTTTAGTGACCTGATTATTATTAATAAAACGATTCTAACGCAATCCCGCATGGCTTTATTTCAGATATATATGTATGTATCATGTGATTCACAGGAAGAGTCGCTTAATTTTAAAATTTATTTCCAGATAAGATAAGCTATTGATCCTATTTCATCGCAACTGTAACGAAGAACTTGGTTGAAGCTTGAATCATGAAAATTATTTACAATAATTCTTTATGGTACAAGGACAAGCATTTCAAAAGAATAATTATGTTATGTTACATTAAATGTAGCTGTTCCTTTATAAATAAATTATATTCTGACGAAGACGAACTTAAAAATCTTGTGATAAATAGCCTAAGAACGGTATCAAAATCTTTAATAAATGTGACTACAAAGAATCAGTTTCAGACATTTAAGATTATACTACAAAACCACATACATAGGTGGCCCTCGCGTCGGAAAGTACAATGATTTGTAATAATAACAATAATAATAATTTTGTATAAATATTACAGAATTCATATTAAAACGTCGTATCGCCTCAATTTTAGAATAAATTACAAGGCCAAGCGCTCTAATTTTACATATTTAGTTAGAATTTATGAAAAAAAAATACTAGAGGTATTATTATGTTTTGCATTACATGATTGATTTACAGATACTTAAAGTTATCTTTGTCAGCTAGTTATGGTAATGCATGCGTTTAAATGTAAACCAATTTAAAAATTTTAATATGTATTCGAAGATTAATAACTACTGCTGTGAATTAAATTTAGAAATAATACTAAAATACAGTAAAAATATGCTACAGCGCCATCCCTTTCAGAGTAACTAAACTATTGTCCACCAAAACTGCTTAAAAATGATAATAATGGCAACCGAAACTGTAACATGATTATTGTTGTTATAAATAAACTTTTATCAATTAAATTTGTTGATCTGTGAACTACTCTAGTACTTTCAAATTATTAGAAAGAGATATTTTAGTGACAAGAAAGAAAAAATATTTATACTTATTGTTACAGTTTTTATGTTTATTTAGTTATTTTCGAACAAATTCTAACAATTCTTTTGTTAAAATTTAGTTCATACTTTGATCTACAAGATTCTAATGTTGGATACACAATCTATGATATATTCTTTCTTAAAATAATGTAAATTCGGAGGCTCTGTATAGCGCATTTTTATACAGTCACTTCCCCCCTTAAGGCACAAAGTCATTACCTAATTAAATACCTCAAATTACAATTCAGTTTTCATTATTGTATCCAACAGCTAAGCTAATAACCCAATTGCAGATTTCGTACACGTACATGTTAGATTTTATGGTAGATACAGGGTAAAAACTGTGTTTTTTTAAAAACGATGTGTTTGCATACATAAGTTTGAAATTGCAGTCCACCTTTTTATTGTTTCATATTGTAATCGATGTAAGTTGGAACTTTAGGTTACTTTCATGCTAGCAACTTAACATAATGCTAATAAGCGCCTAATAACATAATGCTAATTAGCACCTGATGCTTGTTAATAGCCTTCTATTTATTATGCAAGCGTTTGGTTATTTATATACTACCAACTACTGCATTTTATATTTACACTATTTTACAAAGTGCAACATAATGGACCAAACTTTCAAGTATTTATATCAGATACAGGCATTACTCTTGGTAGATTTTGATTGAAAGTAGAAGATTACAGGTAACAAAGGTTTTCCTAGATTACAAGGAATCCCTGCAGATTAGTAAAATGTTTATACGGTATATACAGAATACAGGTTGCTCTCAGTCTGTATTGTATGCCCGTCATAGTTGAACTTAAATGCCTCTAATAGAGCTTTAGATAGTCTTGAGAAACAGATAAATAGGTACGAACTTCCATGGTCACATCGTCGCCCTCCTAACATGATTATCATCATCATAACGCCTTTGATACATAAATAACTACATAATACACTTCACAATGTTCAGTTTTCTGGATGACTAGGTCCTAAAACTAACATAAACATGAGAGTGATCGGAACCACCCTGTACTAGTACTATGTCCAACAACTAAGCCTTAGGAAACCAGGTAATCAGTGCCTCTGGACACCAGATTCTAAGCTCCTAAATTATTAAGCACATTAGGGATCAGGTAATCAGTGCCCCTGGACACTAGAGTCTAAGCTCCTAACTTACTAAGCACATTAAGGATTAGGTAATCAGTGCCCCTGAATACCAGATTCTAGACCCCCAAAACTAAGCGGTAGGAGATCAGGTAATCAGTGCCCGTGGACATCTGATTCTAGATCCCCTAATTAATTAATAACAAGGTTTCTTAGCAGGTCTGCTTCAAGTTGTTGATTCGTTGGAGTCGTTGGAACGACTGAATTGCAACTTGAAACAACCGGGTTTATATACTGTATATTGCGGAAGTTATTAGCATATTAATGTGAATCTGTAGACGAGGCGTTCCGCGTATTCGTGGTTATTTCCTTGTGCGGCAAGCAGCTGCATTCTAGCGTAGGTCGATCGCATGATGTGCTGAGTAGAGATTCTGGGAATGAGAGCAGCTGCCTTGCGTGTGCGAGTGGGCTGATTAGAGGTTTTTCGAATAAGTTTATGTTAAGCTTTTATTTATTTATTAAATAATTTGTATTTAATAATTGTTTATTAATTAATTTATTATTACATTTAAACTTAATTTCAATAATTAAGTTTTTTTGTGTACTATTATATTTCAAGAATAAACATTTATTTTTGGAAAATGTAATATTATTTTGATGCGTCTTCTTATCTAGAAAAGTAAGAGCTCTGTTACAGAGTAAATAATAGAGTAACTTTGGTAAATAGTAAAAACTTCAGTTTAGGGTAATTTACCGTATGAATTACTATAAATTCTATCAAGTACTTTTATTAAGCATAAATTTACACTAACTAAACAATGCATTTAGACTTAATTTTCAACTCTAATTAGATGGGCTTGTAAAAGCTAGAAATAGAGTTAACTGGAGTCTATTTTCAACACAAAATTTTTCTCTGATGATTTAAATACATCGTAACATCAGATTATTTTATTTTTAAGCCAACAGATTAAAATAAATTTCATACAAAAATAAACAAGATTTTAAAAAGCTGATTTCTTACGAAAAAATGTTATCAAGTGCACACAAATGGAGATTTAATTCAAACAGTGACCATTTGATCCGATTTGATGTATTGGAAAATTGTAACCACCGTGCAATATACGACTTGACACGTTGGGAATATTAGGAGAATTTTTTTCTTAAAATTCGCCTCGACAGTGTTTTAGATAAATGTCAATTTTAACTAAAAGAAAAAACATCCATAAACATTTACATCCTGTAGAATATCTAATCACTAATTTTTCATATAATCCTACTGTGTTACGTTTAAAAATAAATGAAGTAAAATAAATCGTTAATTGTTATTTACTATTTCTTACAAAACTATAATTAAAAAAACCATAGGGATCATAGTGATTCATAGAATTCCATTTGACACAAATATAGGTTTGCTCAAGCAGATTAAAAAGTAAAAATTGAAAAAGAAACGTTTCTACTAATTCCAATTCGAAAGTAAGATAAAAAAATTTAAAACAGATCATGCAAAAGAGGAACTTGCTGATACATATGCTGCTACGGTATAAACTTGTATAATTATTTTTGAGCTACATATGGCTAGGTGAATATATTACAACAGTCGAACACCGACAATAAACCAACACAGAATGTTTACAGTGATACTCACAGTAAATTATGCTTTCAGTTATGTTATGTCAAAACGATAATTATATACAAAGTAACTATTTATTATAACAATTACGGTATTCTGTTTAGTAAATATTTATTGGTTCCTAATTATCAACTATTCCAACCTGTATAAATGTTACTAAAGGGCCTCCTAGACGTGCATTCAAATTTGACGAATTTGTATGTACAAACAATTCGTGCATACAAAATTATTGAGAGACTAGACGTTACCGCAAAGATGACTTACCTGTTTTAATAATTTGTATGCATGTAAGTCGCTACAACACGGGTAATCATGTTTTTGTAATTTGTTTGTGCGAACAGCGTTTGGCAACAAGTTCGAATAATAACATTTAACATATTTAGTAGTTTCCCTTTGAGGGAATAAAACGGTATGGAACATTTCGCGACGGCGTTTCGGCAACGATTTTGTTATTCGCTTATTTTTATGTATGTATGTATTCATAATTTGGTGAATATTGTTTTCGTTAAAAAAAAGAAGTACCGTATTTACTGGAAAATAAGACCCCCTCGATTATAAGACCCCCCTATATTTTGGAGCGAATTTTAAAAAAAAGCTTTTGTATGCGAATATTGGACCCCTAAAAATATAAGTAATATTAACATATTGAACATTTTTCAGTCTTATTTTGTTAACAAATTCCGTTAGTTATGTTCATGGAAAAATTCTACCCTTTTTCTCTTTGCGAAAACAAAGCCTTTGTGGAAGCAGTTTACCTGAATTCCAGGAAAACTTCTAAAATTGTAGGAAGTTCATTCAAAAAGTGGTCAGATATCACTCCAATAGATAATAAGATTTTGCACACTTACTGCAAAGATTAAGGTGCTATTATTGTTAATAGTTAGGTAGGTACTTAAGACATTATAATTCTTCGAACGGTACTATGAAAGGCTTAATTGAATTTCTTAGAAATGTTTTCACCATCACTGGGTTTTTTCACTAATATCGACTCTGTCAGTTGTCAAGCTTAATTTGTAAAACCATTGTTAAAAAAAATATATTATAAAGGTTAATAACGATCTTACAGAGGGTGATGACGACAACGGCGATTCTGACTAGGTGCTAAGCTAACAATAATTGTATATGATTTCATAATTTTCGTAATTACTGTAGTTGTTGCAGTCAATAAACTTTGCTTATCGCGGGTTTCACAATGGCGTCATAGGTTTACATGCATCAATATTGGCTAAAATGCAGACAACCTGGCGAGATGTTATATTATTAAACAACAGAACGCTATTTTAGATGTTATTCTATTGTAATACAATTTTTATTGTAAATACTAGTAAATATTACTCAGTTACACTCATTGTTTTCACATTTTATTGAATATATCTTTTTATACTCGATTATAAGACCCGACTCGAATATAAGACCCTCCCACATTTTAGAGCAAAAATCTAGGAAAAAAAGGGGATCTTATTTTCGAGTAAATACGGTAATTTGATGATGGTATAATATTTTTGTTGGACACCTACGGTCGTGAAAGTGCGATATTTTTTGTAAAAATAATATTTTATGTTTGTGCGTCTTTAATTTTTTATATTACGGATAAGATGATTTTGACATGATCAAAAATAACTTTAGGTTTTTTATGCTAGAAATTGAATTCGAGTAAACAAGAACAAAATGATTTTTTAGTAACTAAGAAAAAGGATTTTTTTAGTAAAAAGGAAAATAATTAATGATAAAGGCGCAAGAACTCAATAATAACATAACAGCAACGTACAGCTTCTAAATCACACACATTTATATGGTTTGTAATTGTGCCCCACTCCCCGCGACTACTCAAATTTCCCAAATTCTGATCCAAAATTTAATGATTTTAAGCTACAAAAATTTAACCTAATCTGACTGAAAAGAAACCTGCCCCCCATTATCACAAAACTCAAATTTCAAAAAGTTTGGAAATGTTTACCGTATTTATATTTTTAATAAAATACAGACGTATTTTTTAAGATTTATTACAAGAAAACTGTGCATCTTAGAAAAAATTGCCAAGGAAAATATTTACAACATGCTGCCCTTATACTTATATAACTAATTTAAATTTTTTTCCGATAGGTGATGTAAGTTTTGATAGGTTAGATCTTTAGGATTATAAAATTCTCAAAATAGTTTTTCCTAAATGTTTAATGAAAACATGAAACAATTAACAAATTATTGGTTAAAACATTGGCTGAAACATTTACTAATAATTGTTAATTATGTTATAATAATAATAAAAATTGTTAACACTGATATTATGACTTTGCCGCCGAAAAGACCGTCGTCGAAATGACACCGCGCCGATACGTTTTGGCGCCGAAATGGAGACGCTGAAACATTCTAAACCGGGAATAAAGAAAACAAAAAGTGATTCACATAATTTTTGAAACTTTTATATTCCTTTTACGTGAATTTTCATGCAGGCAGTATCACAAAATAGTAATATAATTCAGAAACCAGCCTGGCTTGGAGAGTTAAACTTAACGCTTAGTAGTTCATATTGGCTCAGATTAGCTCACTGAGTATTGACAAAAGGTGGAACAAAACTGGTTTTATAAACTGTATGTCAAATATGGATTTATCGTATTTTCCAATGAACCTCTTTATAAGTGTATTTATAAGGATTAAAAGACATACTATATATAATATAGTTAGTACACTATGTATGTATGTACAATAGATATTATATATCATGCAGTAATTTATACAGTATAGTTTGCTATAACTGGACTTCACCTTTCTCGTCTTTGTTGCAAAACTATTTTCAAATCTTAAGAAATATGCATCGAGTGAGTTAGTAACTATGTATTCTCTTAATGTCTGAATTATATGGTTATTGTTCAAACTAGTACCTTATTATTGGTCAGTATCCTAGGAGATTTTAAATACTGACTTGGCAATTTGGGATAGAATAGTTCGACACTACCGCTTTCACGCCCGCGCAACCCTTTCACCAACGCCAATTTTCCGCGACGCCTGGTTGCCGCTGTTCGGTTCGCCGACAGTCTATTCACCGTCGAACAGTTCGCCGCCGCGTTCGTAATTTTAAGTTAAATATTATAGCCCTACCGCTATGGTTTAAATTTAGATTTCGGCAATGTTCATGTATCAGTGAATCAAATGAGCTGCTATACTAGTGTATAGAAATTGTTAATTCAAGAAATGCATTTGTTTTTGTTACCTATTCAAAAATATAAAAGCTACTTTTTATTATTTTAACACAAATAGTTCTCAATAATCATAATAAAAACTGAAGTTGTAATCTAAATATTTATTAATACGTATGCGCCACACAGACTACTCCAAATTGATACTTGATGTAAAACTCAGTTTGAAGTTTACATTAGGTTTTGAAAATAAAAAAAAAATCTTGATAGTTTACAATCCGTGGAAGCCATTTTATTAATACTTATTTTGTTTAATTAAAGAGTATTTGCAATTACCTTGTCAAAGTACCGATTTTACATATATATTTACTTCCTATTTCTCTATGCACTACTAAGATCAATTCCTAACAAGCTAGAAGGAGTCTTATGTATGTACTTCAATCGTAATTTATTGGAATTCAAATATTGAACAAATAGTCGATTACTCAACCATAATAAAGTTTGTAAATTCTTACAATTTTTTAGAAAATAAAATATCTTCCTCAGATCGTTGTTTCAAATAATTTTCAAAACTTCATTCAAACTATTAATTCACACAGAGGACAACCAAAATCTAATCTAGTAAGCAAATCAATACCAAAAACATATTTTATGCGTACACACATCTGTGCTGCAAACTTTTACATTTCAGTTAACAGTTGATTATTGGAACGCAAATCTATAGCCTTGTATGTGTAGCCTATAGTAGTGTAGCGGCTACCGTAATAGTCTCTTATGTAACTGAGCTTTTTCGAGCTCTAAAATAATACAGACAAATCTAAATTGCTTTACAATTAATCAATACATTAAACACTTAAACACAAAATTCTTCTATAACCATAATTACATTAAAATATCCTCCCGCAGAGACATATTGTTAGTCAAATTATAGCTCAGTCGTCGTGGGTGTCAATCACAAAGACTTTTGATTGAACTTGATGACATTTTTATCCAATAGGAAAAATTCAGAATAAAAGATCTAAAAGATATTTATCAAATTGAAACGGAAGCAACTAATTGATAAATAATAAAACTATAACTTAAGACAATTTATTATATTTTTGACTGCTAAAATTCTCCTAATAAAATGTTTTAATGTAAATAATACCTTGTTAGCCACTAAAAAGCAACGGGGGTTTAATTTGATACCACATTAGTTGAACTGCAATAGACTAATAAATCAAATAGTTTTTAGTTTTACTACAAAGATAAGGGGCTGAAAATAGTAGATATGCAACAAGAGTTCGAGCCCAATCCTTATGGAAATTAACATGGGAAATCGCCAAGGTCCAAGAAAGAATTTTTGGCCAATTTCAAGGTCATTCGCGGTCTAGCGCGTGACCTCACCGCTCTCGCATTATACGCGGATCAGCGTGCGATATTACCACGTGTATCTCATCTCTCATTTACATATCTCATATCTCATTTGTCATCTCACATCTCTCCTCTCTCATTTGTCATCTCTCATTTCTCATTTGTCATCTCCCATCTCTCATTTAAATGTATTATCTCTCACATGCATGCGCGAATTAATTTAATTCACGGTATCATTTGCATATCTCATCTCTCATTTGCCTTGCTCATTTTTTTATATGCATGCGCGAATTAAAATTAATTCACGGTATCATTTGCATATCTCATCTCTCATTTACATATCTCATATCTCATTTGTGGTCTCACCTCTCTCCTCTCTCATTTTTCATCTCTCATTTCTCATCTGTCATCTCTCATCTCTCATTTACATGTATAATCTCTCACATGCATACGCGAATTAATTTAATTTACGGTATCACTTGCATATCTCATCTCTCATTTGCCTAACTCATTTTTATATGCATGCGCGAATTAACATTAATTCACGGTGTCGTTTGCATATCTCATCTCTCATTTACATAACTCATATATCATTTGTAGATCTCATTTTTATATACCATTTGCATCTGTCATCTCTCTCCGATAAATTTATTTTAAAATAAATCTTATGTTGTCATTCCTAATTGATATTTAAATATAGATCTATACGTAATTAACATGTAGAAACATCTAGGGTAATAATACGAAAAAAATTTATTTTCAAGTATACAAAGTACCTCTAAAAATTACTGTCAATCACCAGTCGGATTATCTCTGTGGCATTTTGACCTGTTTAAATATACGTCATAAACATTTAAAATACGGTTTACAAGTAAAGTAAATTCTATTTGAAGGAAAACAATTAGGGTCGTTCGTTATGATTTCTTAAAAATTTATTTAAATGAAACTTTTATGAATATGGAATACTGTGCAGCATTATTTTAAAATTCAAAAACATTTTCTGTATTTATAACTGTTTAAGAAGTTACTTCAAACTGATGTTATTGCATGAAAATACGTACAAGGTAAGTAGTCACGTTGTTTTTCCAACATTCCTTAAAACTGCTTTCAACCATAAATAAACAAAACGTTCTTACAAATGACTGAACATTTCAAAGGAATTTAGATTTTCTAAAAAATTTGTTAAGAGATCGTCATCTTAAAACCGGCATAAATTATTGTTTTAAATGACAATTACTCACCCTTGTGTTAATCTGTATAAGTTAGATGTGTAGAAAATTTGAATACGGAAATAATTTGAAAGAAACCCAACCTTATAACGTACTATATATGTTTAATTGTATTGTTTCAGAGCTCCGAATCATACAGATTTGATGCACGCTTCATTAACTTTTTTAACCGAGAAACATATTTAGTATTATTCTTTACTTAAGATTAAAACGAGTTGTTTCTACAATAACTAACAGCTTTCAAGAAAAGTAGTTTTATTTTTAAAACTATTGTTCATCATAATTACGCAAACGTCGAAAACTAGTATAAAAACTGAACGCTTTTTTAAAAATAAACCATTCCGAAAGTGTTCTCGAATCATCAAGATAGTTACATCAAGTGAATATTAAAATCAGGTATGTTTTATTTTTGTTTATATTTTAAAAACTATATGTAAATGTTTACGATTATTTTAGATCGACTTCCGTTTAGATCGTCTACAGTTCCTAAGAAATATAATTTATCGTTAAGAAATATTAATTTTCCTTATTTGAAATCAATCATGTAAGTTGCTTTTATTTTTAACGATGTTGTGTAAACTTATTTTGAAATTTGTTATAGACTGACTGCAGTTTCTATCTGCGTGAAATCCACATAGTTTTTATTCCAACAGGTTACTGAATCAAGGAAGTCGAAGACGCGAAATTATCAACGTTTGATAATTCTGTATCCTGCAAATTTATTTGAAATATATCAAGCAGGTATGTTTTATCTTCAGTTGCTTATATTTTAAAACTGCCTGATATGTAAATGTTTTACGATTGCTTAAAGTAAGAAATGGAATTTTTAAACGAATTGAACCAATCAGCCGGAACAGCAAAACCCGCCAAGAAATTGCATGAATGCAACGTTAAGGAAGTACCAGAGATATCAGAGGTCAAAATTATCACCTGCAGGGACGGGCGCAGAGCGGTGTTCATTGTGGCTGAAAAACATATAACATACTTACCCAAAAGATTCGCCGACAAACTTACTGAAGATAAAGTGGTCGATCTCAACCAGAAGATAGCGAATAAAACTCTGTCTTTAGGAGTGGTTTACCTAGGTAAAGTAAAGACAGAAATATAGCAATTGTATGCTGACTGTATGTTTATCGAAACGAATAAGGTATGAAATGTAACAGGTAGTCTATTCAATGAACATTGCCTAATAGTTTTTTTTCTGATTCTTCTTCTAGCTTATGGATCCGCAGTTAGAAACACGGGCCTGCTAAATGCCTGTAATTCACCTATCCTATCAATATGTCGTACATTGCAAACATTTAATATTATTATTAAAATTTTATAAATAAAACGATAAAACAAGTTTATAGTTTTTTATTTATTTTTATGTTAGACATATACGGTAGCAAGATCTAGAATGCTCCTACCCTCAGAAGTGAAGGTCTTCAGCAGCTTCAGATCAGCAAATTAAAACTTGATAGAGTCAACATCTAACTCTGAATGTCATACAGAGCTATCAACTAAATCATATACAGCTTTTGCTTAATTGTACGAATAACTCGTTCGATTATTGAAGTCTTAATCACGGAACACGTAGAGTAATGATTTATGTTGTATTCATTCATTAACTTTAACTCGATATATACAAATTCATATATGAGAGAAATGTTATGTATCTCAATACATACCTAAAACGTATTCTTCGTATTTTCAGTAAGAGCTACCCATTTTTTCTAGACATTCGAATTTTGAACAGATTGATAACATGTTTTCTTATTTAATCATAATTAGGGTCAAGTTGAATAGCAAAATAAAATACATAAAAGTTGACAGGTTAAAATAGAAATTCATTTTGCTACTTTTATATGTGCTAAGTAAAATAATAAACAGATATTTCGAAAATTTTATGCATTCTTGATAGAACAGGGTATAATATTTAAAACACACTGTAGAAAACATATCAGCAGAGAAAGGAATACATAAATACAGTATGTTTTGTATGATGAGGTGTCGTCAGTTTAAAAGAAATGAGTTTAATGTTGCACGTATTACATCAATTGTATCTGTACATAACAAAGGTATACATCCCTCTTATTAGATTGTCACGAACGTACGTAGTATACTTCTAAATTCATGAATACCCTATACAAGTATTCTAACTAGACAATAAAGGTTTACTGAGATTATATAGTCGAAGTCGCATGAGTTGTTACCAGCTCTTTAACAAGCGTATGCTACAATTCTCTAATTTTCTAGTTTCTAGACATAATGTAGTTTTGAACAGATTTTAGCTTTTTTCGTTATATCTACTACCTTGTAAAACGTTTTGTTTTTGGAATTTGAAATTGGTAGCTTGTTAATCCTATATAAATTAGGTTTAATAATATGCTCATATTTCCAATGTTTTACGCTTATTATTTTACCCTCTAGTCTATAATCTTTTCTGTATGCATTGGTTAGTGAGATAATCTGCATGTAATTTTCAACATCTTCCTCCGTAGGTGTAGAACCTGGATGTTTAAGTGTTAGTAAATCAAATAGTCCAGGTGTTCCCTTGAAAAGTTTGTTCTTAATTAGAATATCTTTTCCTTGTATTCCTACCGAAACTGAAGCAAATCTCAATTCGTCATTATCCTTATGGAGACCATATCTCGTTCTATCTATATTTCTTCCTACCAACGTATCGTAATACTCAGAAATATCATGATACTTATCTGACCCTTGGTTATATTCTTCTTCTTCATACTCTGATGATGTCGACGTAGTTGATGTATAAGAAGGTAGTTTTTAACTTTTAATGAGTTGTTGTTGGATTTAGCAATTGATTCTAACAGAGATATAATCTCTTTTAGTTTGTCATCACAACTACATTCTGTTGTATCACGATGAACTTTCCTATGTTTCTCATTACGAGCATTTATTATATCGTTTTCTCCATCTTCCATATTATGCAATGCTTTCAAATGTCTCTTATAACTGTCAGTCCGTGAGAATCCCCTGGAACATTTCTGGCATTGCACTTTATATCCCTGATGAATTCTCATATGACGTGCAAAATCAGCTTGTCGAATTCTTTTGTTGCAGAGATTACAAGCAAGTCTGTCCATCTTTAATAGCCGTAGACAACTATTAGCATCATTATAACACAACTTCTATTTATATTTCACAGACATATTAATTACGCTATCAACCACATTAATTATGCTATCAGCCACATTCAGCATGCTATCAGCCACATTAATTACGCTATCAGCCACATTCATCATGCTATTAGCCACATTAATTACGCTATCAGCCACATTCATCAGGCTATCAGCCACATTAATTACGCTATCAGCCACATTAATCATGCTATTAGCCACATTCATTATGCTATCAGCCACATTTACCATGCTATCAGCCACATTTATTAAGCTATCAGCCACATTCATTCTGCTATCAGCCACATTAATTACGCTATCAGCCACATTCATCATGACATCAGCCACATTAATTACGTTATCAGCCACATTCATTATGCTATCAGCCACATTTACCATGCTATCAGCCACATTCATCATGTCATCAGCCACATTAATTACGTTATCAGCCACATTCATCATGCTATCAGCCACATTCATTATGCTATCAGCCACATTTACCATACTATCAGCCACATTCTTCATGTCATCAGCCACATTAATTACGTTATCCGCCACATTCATCATGCTATCAGCCACATTCATCATGTCATCAGCCACCTTAATTACGTTATCAGCCACACTTACCATGCTATCAGCCACATTCATTACGCTATCAGCCACATTCATTCTGCTATCAGCTACATTCATTACCTTGTATATATCGTCGAAACGTCTAATCTGTAAGAGGACATTAGTCGTGACGCTCATATTCCGATACCAGACACTACCCTGATGATAACATCATTTGCTTCATATATTAAAAACTACATCGTTCATCTATAGACGACTTTGATTTCGTTCTGTACGGATTTAACGCGCCTAGGATCGACTGATGTTACGGGCCTCTTGTAGTAATAATATCTGTATGTAGTTTTCAAAATAATTTTTTTCTTTATATAGTTTAATAATGTTTGTATATTTTTCACCATGTATTTATATTAATCGTATGTAATAGATGTAATAGTTTAAATAATACCTGTATATAGTTTTCAAATTGTTATATCTTTTACACGTTTCACTGTGTTATCAATTATTTTGTAATGTTATAACATGTATTATATTATTAGCATATAGTTTTTAAAATATAAGCAAAAATAAAACATACCTGCTTTTAATATTCACTTGATGTAACTATCTTGATGATTCGAGAACACTTTCGGAATGGTTTATTTTTAAAAAAGCGTTCAGTTTTTATAGTAGTTTTCGACGTTTGCGTAATTATGATGAACAATAGTTTTAAAAATAAAACAACTTTTCTTGAAAGCTGTTAGTTATTGTAGAAACAACCCGTTTTAATCTTAAGTAATGTAAAGTAATGTAAAACCGTATTTTAAATGTTTACGACGTATATTTAAACAGGTCAAAATGCAACAGAGATAATCCGACTGATGATTGACAGTAACCTTTAGAGGTACTTTGTATACTTGAAAATAAATTTTTCTCGTATTATTACCCTAGATGTTTCTACATGTTAATTACGTATAGATCTATATTTAAATGTCAATTAGGAATGACAACATAAGATTTATTTTAAAATAAATTTATCAGAGAGAGATGACAGATGCAAATGGTATATAAAAATGAGATCTACAAATGAGATATGAGTTATGTAAATGAGAGATGAGATGTGCAAACGACACCGTGAATTAATGTTAATTCGCGCATGCATATAAAAATGAGCTAGGCAAATGAAAGATGAGATATGCAAGTGATACCGTGAATTAAATTAATTCGCGTATGCATGTGAGATATTATACATGTAAATGAGAGATGAGAGATGATAGATGAGAAATGAGAGGAGAGAGGTGAGATGACAAATGAGTAATGAGATATGTAAATGAGAGATGAGATATGCAAATGCAAATTGGTTGCAGGCGCACGATGAGCCGCGTAATAATAATAATCGCTCCTCCCTCTCGCACAAGTTTCATAGTTTCTGGTTCTCCAGGCAACGGGTAGTAGTAATTATTATTAGTGTTATAAATAATATATATAATTCGATATACGACCGTCAAACGACTTCACGGCGACTCGGCGGTGGCAGATCTGCCGCGTCGAAACGGCGGAGCGGAGGGTGAATGTACCAGACCGTTGTGAGGACGCTGGCTATTCCACAATATTTCAACGGGCACATTTTTAAGCTTGTAACAATTGCTTGCTCTTTTAACATGTCAAACAGATGCATAACTCTTTGCATAAATAATGATACAGCTGACAAACTATTTTATAAATTCACACATTCAGCTGATCTTACGTGGTTATCTTTATTTCAGTTAATAATGTAATTAGCTTTGATAATTTGGTATAAATTAAATATTATTTGGTGGCGGCATTCATGTAGTTATTAAGCGATGATGGATTACGTTACAGTTAATCGCAATTGTTTTTAGCAGTACACGATACCGAGGACCATAGGATATAGTATGAAACATCAATGTTGTGGAAATTGCATGCATCCAGTAATATCTACACATAATGTGTTGGCACAGTTCTCTGTACACTCATAATTGATTATTAACGGTATAACAGTTGACATTGTTATTTTAATGCCAAATTAATACTTTATTAAATGATTGCAGATAATTGCAATGTTCAAATAATATTCTTCCAGATCTAAATGAAAATTTTAGATACTAATTACTGTTTTTGTATTTTAATTTATTATACATATTATATTCTAATATTTTGTCTCTCTACCACAAGCTACGTATTCAATGGAACAAAACCATGCACTGTAATGTTTTGTTAGTTTAACTAAATAGTATTATACATAGATATTAACCAACTGCATTACCATGATATATAATAATATATATTTAAAACTTTCTAATGCAGTAAATATACTTTTAGGAACTACAATATAATAAATCCATTTGTAAAGGAAACTATAAATTACAGCAATTTCCATATTAACCGAAAGTTACAGTTGAATTAAAACAAATAAATCAACATTTACCCATTGTGATGTGCAAATAATATGTTAAGCTCATAATATATTTAATTACATCTAGTGTTTATTGAGCTTTATAATTGAGGTTCTGGGTGCAATAGCGGACTAACCCACAATTGTAAAATTGAGATACATATATCTAGTATTTCTTTGATTATAAAATTTTAATGTATGAAACTCAAGAGATCTTTGAGGAAGTAAGTAGCCATCTATGTATATATTTCTGTAGTTATCTACAGAATTTTCCCCACTCTCTGTATGAGCAAGTTGTAGTATTATTTTTTATTTTAAGGCCAAACTCCTTGTATTACAAAAAATATTTTATATTTAGTATCTTCATCACTTCTTTTATATGCATTATTTGCAGGTTTATATTCGGCGTCTAAAAAAGTTTTTTCTGCTCACTCAAAACAACCTGCAACAATGGTAATATCTATTATACTAAGATAACCTAGGTTGATTTTACTACTGATTGTTTTCAATGTTCTGCTTTCAGATAAATATAAATTTGATATTTCTTTAATAATTTTGCTGTCGTAAAAAAGATTTTGTGTATACTTCTACCACAGCAGCATTGCCGCTCTCGGTGACTGCCTACTATCTAACACTATGCACTTTTAACACATAAATAGCATTTTCATATTCATTTAATATAATGTGAATTTGAACGGCTGAGAAGCTGATGTGAGAATGAACGGTTAAGGCGGAACATCTTAATCAATCTTTATGAAATGCTTCTAAACTATGTAGATAGACGCCAAGTTTAAGCGATTTGTCCAACCTGTAGCAAACTGTAATTATAAATTTAAATGGTTACCATTGTAGAAAACTCTGTAATTTCCTCTAAGCAATAATTACACACAGGGAGAAATGTTTGTATATTTAGTGCACAATTGTCGAGAAAATTAAAACAAATTGTGTCTAAAACGGCGACAGGAACAATTTGTGCAATGTGATTGCATTGGTTTGTGCAAAACAAATTGTAATGTTTATCCAAACAACTTATTATTTATAGCTCCATACCAAATAGGTAACTACCAAGAACAATTTGTTTAAAGAATCTTCTACATTTTGTAGCATAGTTTTGCACAATGCTGTATTAAACACTTGCGATTCTCATGTTGAATTTTTGCACAATGCTGTTGCAAACACTTATGAATATTGGAATAATGTGTCTATAGTAGTTTAGTGCTTATTTGCACAACATTGTTCTTATTTTTCTTTAACCTTGAATATTGCTGAAAGAAACGCTAAATGCTGGGTGATTTAATGATACAAATTGTGCATAATTTTATCAAAAAGTTATATATTTAATTTAAACGCAAAAATACAAAGAGAATACATTCATACAAAGAAAAAATACAAATTAAACAAAAGATCAATTGAAATAAACAATTTACAATTTAAATTAGTAACAAACCATGGCATATAATAGTGCAAATTTCAAGTTGGAAACATGCACTTTCATCTGATTCTATACATCAACCTCAAAAGCATAACAACGGAGTAGGCAATACTTTTTATAATTTACACAACAAATGTATCTATGTGAGTGTTTCATTTTTATATACAATTATTTTCTCAATAATGCCAAACTCTGGAAGATCATCGGTTCATTTTCGAATTAATGGAAAATTTGGTTTGTAAAACGTTCCTAAGTGGTTGACCCAAGAAGACGAGAAAACTCCGCACCCAATTACATCTAGAAAATGAATGTATAAATAAGTTATTTATTACACAGCACTTGCACTAAAACAAATGGATAAATTGAATGCGTTCCCAATCACAATAATAATGATTTAAAATATAGGGTAAAAATTAAAAATACTTACTTTAATTAAATTTTCATTCACCGTTACATCCGTAGTCTGCAAGTATCACTATCATGAACTTACTAAACGAAATAAGTTCTATTTCCACTTAGCACAGCGTTTATTGCAGTTTGTTTATGTCTGGAGTCTGATCTGAGAGGGAATAAATGCAATTGGTCAATCCTACATTAAAAGTAACCTTGACAAGTTTCGCTTAATTGTTTTACATTTTCCGATTTTATTTGTATTTTTTCTGCATATACAATTTAAAAAGCTGCACAATACTGTGCACGATTACAGTTAAACAACTTGTATCAAAAGATATAACAAGATTGTGGAAAAACGTAGCACAATATTGTGAACTATTAATTCATTCAGTTACTTCAATTTGCTTTGCATTTGTTAATGTAAATCTCACAACGTCTTCAAACAATCTTATTAAATAAGAACACGCAACGCTTTAAAAATTGAACCCAATTGTACAAAAAAAATTGTACAATCACAACTAACCAACATTGTGCAAAAGTACGCTACAGCATTTTTCTCTGTGCAATGATCCGAATAAGTAGATAAGGAAATCATGACATTTTCTAGTGTACAGAGTGATTCAAGTAATTGTTAACCTCTTATAAGTTTTTTTTCTTTTTAAGATAACGGGTTCACTCAAAACATAATTATAAACAATATTATGTACAGTTTTTAAACATACTAAACGTTTTTAAAAATTCATATATATTATATAGGATGATAGAAAAGGTGGGCATTTTTTTAATGAAACACCCTATATATTTTTCAATTATTAAACTTCTCAACATTTTTGGATTTCAAATGTATATACTTATCGCATTCGGCGTGTACCGTAGCAGACGCTCTGAAGCGCTACTCGTGTTTTTTCAGCAAGTTTTGAGACACGCTGGACGTATCGCTCGGCATGTTTCGCAGCAAGTATGATAACGCATTGCAGGTGTCTTAGTCAGGATTCGTTCTGATGTCGTTGGTGTATTTGTAACAAGTATTATGACGTGTTGGACCTGCTTTATAAGCAAGTACTATGACACGCTAGACGTGTCATTGTCAGCAAATGTTACGTCGCGTTCTACATGTCCATGGTAAGTGTTATGACGCGATAGGCGTGTCTTTGTTAACAAATGCTGTGATTGCTAGCCATGCCCCGTAGCCAGTGTTTCGACGTGCTAGACGTGTCTATGTCAGGAAATGGGATAGCGCACTCGACGTGTTCCGTAACAAGTATTCTAACGGGCCAGACGTGTCTATGTTAGCAAATGTCGACGCCTCTACTTGTCCACAGCAAGTATTATGACATGCTGGACGTATATTTTGTCAGCAAATGTCATGAGGCGCTGTACGTTTCTCTAGCAAGTGTTTGGAAAAGCTGGGCGTGTCTTTGTCAGTAAATGTTCTGACACCTTAGGAGTCCCTCTAGCAAGTAGGATGACGTATCCGGCGGTCATTTTATAGAAAGTGTTGAAGCGCAAGATATGTCTTAGTCAGTAAATGTTATAACTCGTTCTTCGTCTTTATCAACATATGCTATAACGCGCTCGACTTCTTCTGTAGCAAGTATTATAACGCGCAGGACGTGTCTTTGTCAGGAAATGTTATGATGTTCTTTCGACTGTCGTGGCAAGTATTATGACGTGTTCGACATGTGTTGGTCCGCAAATATCATGCCGGACTTTACGTGTTCGCAATTAGTCTTCGCAATGATATGCTGGGAGTGTCTTTCACTTAATGTTATAGGGTCTTCGACGTGCCCTCTAGCAAGTACTATGACAGATTCGGCGTGTTCCGCAACAAGTGTTCAAAAGCGCAAAGCGTGTCCTCTTCAGCAGTCTTGAGATGTAGCTCGACATGTGCCGCAGCAAGTATTATGACGCTCCAGACGCTTCTTTGTTAGGGATCGTTATGAACCCCTCGACATGTTCCATAGCAAGTATTATGATGCGCTATATATGTTTTTGTCAGGAAGTGTTATGACGCGACAAGTTCTGTGGCAGGTACTATAACATGCTAAACGTGTCATTGTCAGCAAATTTTATAACACACTCGACAAGTCTAATAACGCGCTAGACGTGTATTGTCAGAGATTGTTATGACGCGCTCGACATGTTCCGCAGCAAGTATTGTGATGCACTAGAGAGCCACGCTCTCGTGTCCGCAAGTTTGTGGATATGCTGAGCTGGGCTTATCTTTGTCGGTAAATGTTAGGTAAAAGTGAGCTCGTTCGCGCTCGATGTCCGATCTAACAAGTACTATGACGTGCTTGGTGTGTTCTGTAGCTAGTGTTTGTGTCAGTAAATGTTATGACGTGCTGGACATGACTTCTAAAAAAATGCAGACAAATGTTTGTAAAGTTTAAATAATACTGTAGTAGAATATTGCCTGAGTTCCTAGTATAGTGAATTTAATATATTCCAGTTTTATATTCGTACATTGATCGTCAACACATTACGTTTCAAGACATAGATTAACTGCAAATATCAAACTATAAAAGAGAAGTTTCTCGGGAACCTTGAAGAATGAACATTTCCAAAGTTTTAAGAATTTTGGAGTTCTTATTTTGGAAGTTAAAGTATATTCTCGGGTTATTTTTTTCTTGTTTATGCTACAAGAATATTCTCCAAAAAAATTCTTGGGAATTTTGACAACACATGGGTGTACTAATGTAATATCGTCGTATTGGAGGTGAACTGACCTTACCCATACTGGGTATTAAGTTAGGATGATTCACCTCCAATACGACGATATAAATAAATATGTTATCAAAGATTAACTTATTCAGATAAACACAGTTTTGTACATAAAGAAATATTTATTTTATTAAAGCCATGACAGGCCTGTGAAGCACGATATATGTAAATATTAGGTATTAACGCATTAAGTATTTTAAATTAATGTTTTCCATCAATTTGTTTAAACTTTTTTATTTAAAACTAGTAACTTAAAAGTCCAATACAGGCATATCTAAAGTCAATTTAAATATTAATTAAGAAAAAAGTTATAAAACTTTTAGTATCGTCGAGTTAATCAGTGGCATAACTTAATTTCCACCACAATTCTATATATTGCTGATTACATAGATATTTTATTTTTCTTATTAAATATGTGGCTATATAGACCAGAATAAACAAACACCTAATTTTATAATTAATTAGTCAAGGAAATATACATGACGGTATTGAATGGTATTGTTCACGTTAATAAAATAAGCTTTATTAAGTAATTTAACAATAACACAACCTATTATATAGAAAATAGGTCACTTTCATTTGGCACTCCTACTTATTAGGTGAAAATAATGTACGTAAATTTACTCCCTAATTACTGCTGTAACCGACCCGATCTAGTACAAACAATTATTACCAAAATTGTTCTTAGGCCTATTAAAGCATTTATTTTACCCATATATCACTTCACCTCCCTACCTCATAGATACTTTTCGAAATTTACACCAATTGAATTTAATTATTACGCAATTTCGACGTGCTTTGGTCGATTTTAGTTTGGCTCAAGTAGCCGATACCGGCGATACCTAAATTGCTAGCTGGGTGTTATTGCCGCTCTCGAGGGACTGCCAACTTTCTAACACTTTGCATTCTTAATACTCAAATAGCTATTTAATATTCATTTAATGTAACTTGTAAATTTTAAGTGGTTAAGGAGCTAACGTGAGTGTATTGAAAAAAGAACTGTTGAGACAGAACAATATTTACGAAACGGTTCTAAACTATTGAAATTATATTTAGTGGGAGTATATAAGTAGTATATAATAAATTCTATTATCAGAGAAAATATTAGTAGGAAATACAGGTGGTACAGGTAGCAGTATTAATGACATCTGCTTTGTAATGGAAATTTATGGATAAAAGATGCCTTTTGAAATGTTTGTTTCTAATGACTTTGTCAAAATACTCGAACTTCTTTATAACGAAGTCAGTAAATCCTGAAAAAAAATCGCTATAGGGAAATTTAGTTATAAAGAAATATAACCTTTTGTAAATATTAATTTAATGCTTTAATTTTAATTCGATTGATTCCGCAAACTGTAAAGCCTTGTTTAATTAATCGTGTTGATAATGGTGCATTTTTGTCGTCAATTAAATGCACCCACTTTAAAACTGCTTCATCTACGTCGTGGTAAACATAAGTTCTAGCACGTTTTGCTGTAAGTTTAAACAACTGATTTTAAAATTGATTCGCGGTTTTTTGATTATAGTCGATAAACTACTGCCAGGAATTCCAAACTGTGCCGCGAGCCGCGATGTCTTTCTTTTTGTATACAGTTATCAATTTCCCGCAACACGTTGATTTTCTCAATAATAGTTAAACACTTTCGCTTTGACTTTTTTTGTACTACAGTGTAGGGCTGTTCACTCACAAAACTAAAGTTAAAGTAAAAATTTGCAATGCAAGTTTTTAACTTTACGTAAATGCTAATTGAAATTTAATCTCTTTCTTAGAGGGGTGAAATCTCCATTTAGACAAGTAACAATGTGTATAATGCATTGAAGTTTAATCTTTCCTAGAACTCTTATTCAGGTAAATTTTCGGAAATCCCCTGAAATGTAAAGATAAACCAGTTGTAGGAGGCCTTTTAATGACAATTTTAACCCTTCTTAGAACTTCCATTTAAACAAATTTACAAAATCGTTTTGCAAGGTTTACAGGTTTTTAAAAATGTGTGCAGGCTTCTTGGAAGGTGGCTAAATTTATAATATTTTACTGCTGCTAAGAAAGAAAGATTGATGCATAATACATACATTTACCTGGAATAATTTATTTTAGTTTGGCCTAAAAAATTCGTTATATAGAAATTTTACTTCGTTATTTAGAGACACCTTTATATGTATTTTCTCTAAAATGGCAGTGTACAGCACAAAAATTCGTTATATAGAGAAATTCGCTATATAGAAGTTCGTAATATGGAAGTTTGACTGTAGTAGAGTTTTTTCAAGTAAATTCCTTGTCTGAATGTCATTTGCCTCTTTGATGAATGTTAAATCGATAAAGGTGTCATTTTGAAAACTATATAGTTTAGTTGAAAGTCTAAAGACAAACAAAAAACCATTTCAGATCTACACAAACAATTGTTTGCCATGAATGTAGATTGTGGTAGTCTGTTGCTCATGTTTTTCTGCGAATGCCGTGCTCTGCTCAGAGCGTTGGCATTTCCCTTCTATACTTGTGTTCTGCGTGATCAGTGATCACAATTATAGAGAACCGGTAGATGTAGACTTCAAACAAACCTCAAGTACATAGTACTTGGATTTATTATTAATTTCAGAGAAATTTAAGGTACAAAGTACAACGCGGAGGGTGTACCACTTTTTTAAAGCTTTTCTAATTTTCTTTATTTACAAGAAATTGTTATCGATCGTTTGTTATTGAATGGTATTTGTATTAAAATTCTGATACACGATTTAGCTCTTTACTTATTTTAAAATTTAATGGGCACAAGCTATACTTTAACTGGTGGAACTCCTCATATCTTACGTGCAGATGCTCGAAAAAGATAATGCCTACTTTCTAGAATATAGATACCTTCGATCAAAATAGGTCCATTAAACGCAACCTGCTTTTATGAAAAAGCAAAACAAAAGCTGTTCAAGCAGCTGAGCATTTTAGATATATTTTCTGCTATAACTAAAAAACTAATGATGAGTGAGTTATATTAAACTTGATACGCGGATGTAATTGATGTTGAGAATGTTGAACAACTACTGCATCTGACACTCTATAGCCTACAGAATCATAAAGGCTACTTTTATATATATATAAATACCTAACCTACCAAAATATATCTGTGCTGGAAGTATCAGCTTGACCTAAATAACACTACTTTAGTTTTTGCCGGCTAACTAAAGTCGGAGAGGGGCGGGGTAATACAATATATATATATACAAGATAAAAAAACAAGCCCCATTTCGTTTTAAAACAATCCTCACTACTAAAGCTTCAAACTTATTAGATAAACGAAGAAATAGATCTTTTACTAACATATAGACAACTTCCACAATTTTGGTCGTACGGTGCATATACACTTTCAGTTGGCAAGCTGGAAAGCAAATATTAAAACCACACAATAAATAAATAGAAATAAATAAAACACAAACATGTAGTGAAATGTAAACTTCCTAAGTAGGGCTTTATTATTTATCGCAAATTGTAAACTATTATTGTAATATATTGTAATTATACTGATTAAGGATTTTAATCTCTAGTAAAATTAACAGAATGGTGATTTGTATCACAGCTCGTTGTAAATCTTAAAAACTACCCCATGATAATTTCACTACTCGAGATCTCGTTTTAACTACCACTTAAAACTAACATGCATGAATAAATCAATTGTATAAATGAGCACATCGACATTAGTAAGCTCACCCAACGTCTTGTTAAAAAATCTTAATCCCCCGCATTTTAAAAGGGGTGTACGGGTGGTCTGGACCACCCTGTATATGTATATTGTGTCATTTTAGCTATGTATATATATATATATATATATATATATATATATATATATATATATATATAATATATATATATATATATATATATATATATATATATATATATATATATATATATATATATATATATATATAAACGGAAATTCTCTCCCTAAGGTGTTTTCGACACACAGATTTTTTTCTTGCGATGTACGTGAAAACAATTTTTTAGATACTTATTTAGATATTGCTTAACCTTTTTAATCTTTATCTAAATATTTATTTTAAGCAAATGTAATTAATGTTTACTTTTTTAACTAATAAAAATGATCGATAAAACATTCTAAATTGTAATCTGCTCTGCATATGGCAAAATAATATTTAAATCGTACTAATTTAATATTTAATTTTAACAGAAAATAACTTGCTACAATTCTTTACTTCGCAAGTCTATTTAAATAGTATGTCATTGTTAAAATCAACTGTTCAAATAAATAATTTTTATTTGACAATCTAAAATTTTATTCGTTTAAATTATTCTTACTCTATGGCCTGAGTGGATGAGATATATCCATATTTCATCATTCATTGCTATACGCTAAAAGAAAGATAACCACCGAAATTTAATAGTGATTTTACAAAGTGAAATTCTCGTCGGCAAATTTTTGTAATGCACCTGACTTGACATGCTTTGAAGTAAAACCATCTTCCCCAGTAGAATCTTGGAAAATGTTGTTAGAATGGAACACAAATTCTAACAACATTTGAGGCAAAAAAATATTGTTATCACGTACAACGTTAGAAACAAAATCCGTTTGTCAAAAACACCTTAGGTTTTTGATTGTAATTTGCGTTTTTCATTGTAACGTGAAATTTTTTCTCATAAAAGTACACATTACCAAAGCTTTTTCATCACTATTTAGTAAAAAATATGAAAAACTGTTATTTGCACCTGTAAATATGCCAGAGACGGCGAAAAACGCAAAAAATTGGTTTTTGCGATTACAGCGCCACCTGTTGCGAAGATAAAAAATGTTTCAAATAAATTATTCATATTTTGATGAGTAAAATCTAAATATGCAATAAAATTTAGGAATTCCCATTTGAATTTTCAAAGTTGCCCCCCTTACCACCTATAAAGGGGAATCAGGGGGGTTCCATTTTGGCGTCATTCGAATGAGCACATCTACATTAGTAAGATCACCCATCGTCTTGTTAAAAAATTTTAATTCCCCGCATTTTAAAAGGGGTGTACGAGTGGTCTGGGCCACCCTGTACATACAGTTTCAAACAAACATCCCACCATTCGATGACCAACGGCTGATACGGTACTGTTTAAAAAGCCTTGCTTAGGGTTTTTCGTTTCACCTTCCGGTATATTCTTATCTTGTTACATACAACCCTGTACTTGTGTATGCAGGCACGAACCCAAAGGGGAAGACATTAAAATTAAACCCAAAGTCAAAGGGGCAGGAACAGGATAAAAAACAACGAGCAACGAAACCAAAAAAAATTAAAAACCTAAAAATAAATCCCGTTCGTATGTGGTATTAATTCTAAATATTTAAACAGAATTTTAACTTTTGATAAACTGAAAGGTCTTTTATTACACGATTCCGTCAAAGTAACTGATAGGGAAAATGTTACCTAAAATAGAAAAAGATTTTATGAGATTTTAGCACATTGTGGAAAATAAAAAAGGTTTACCTAAATGGTTAACACTAGAATCTACTCCTTCTAGTTGACGATTGATCACATATAAACAATCAAATAATCATTTTGTTGAATGCGAGATTTTCTCCGCTAAAGCGAATTATATCAAAACCAATTTCCTAATTCATCTCTCTTCCAACTTCTAATGCCAAATCCCCCATTTTGTTATATCAACTCCACTATTGAGAATGCGCTTGGCCGCGCAGGTGCGACTTTACGATAAACAGAGGGAAAGGGAAACCCAGTGACAACCAAACTAACGGAGAAGCTTGGTTTTAAACAGTGACCGTCAAACAATCAATGGGTTGTGAATTTCAACGTTATAACTCAACAAATCATTAGTTTGTAAGACTACTATTTTTACAAAACACAAACTATAAACAATCCCTACGATGGGACTGTCGATTTGTGACATACACCTTTTACTCAAAAACAAATTAATTCAAAGCAATAACTAATATCAATCAACTCCATAAAAGCATAACTTACTAAATTTTTAATTCTCCGGCCGATACAACTTATTAAATCAAATTATATTAAGGCGTCATGGGTGTTAATCATAAAAGCTTCTGATTACGCCTCAACAAACAAATGAAGAATCTGGGTCACCAAATTTACGAGGACGAAAATGCAAAATCATCGCGAATCACGCAGCGATGACGCGGCAAGACGCAGCAATCACGTGCTCGACTCGAGAAATTTAACTGACAAGCAAAGCAGCAGGTGTGCTGGAATGATTCAATAGCGTCGGAAACTGATTTTATTTAAAAAGCGCTAACGTGATACTTAATGTATATTTGATTACAATCGAATATACGTAAATAGAGAAAATGAAATCAATTTAAACTATAACAATAATTATTAACGTTAATGTTAAATTATTCTATTTCACCTAATAATAATAAATGAAATGCTTATTTGCAGTATTTAATATAATTTATATTCTAAAGAGATGTTTCGTTAACTTTCTACAGAAACAATTCCTTTGGGGGAGGGGTTTTGTTACAAATACTATTTAACTATATGCATTGTCCCATGACATTTAAAATGCAATGAAATTTCTAATTATAACTCGTTATTATTATAGGGCGTATGTATTCAACTATCACAAACGAAATCTTAAAGAGTGCAATCCTAACGTATACTGGTAACTTTTTTAGAAGGCAACATAAGATGCTGCTTACGCTCTTATCTTAACTTAATAATAAACGAAATACTTATTTGCAGTATTTAATATAATTTATATTGTAAAGAGATGTTTCGTTAACTTTCTACAGAAACAATTCCTTTGGAGGGGGGGGGGTTGCAAATACTATTAAATATCTTCATTGTCCCATGACATTTAAAATGCAATAAAATTTTTAATTAGTTTTATGTTGGAATCTTTGGCATAACCCAAGAGTTGAATTCCATAAAGCCAAATAGATTTTAAAATCTGATTAGAAATAAGAATTTTATTGTGCAATGACAACTTGGAATTTCTTCCGAGAAGCGTTTCTTCTTAATGTGTTCCTTCCAGTATAGCTTAGCATCCAAGTTCATGCCAAGGTACTTAGTGCTGTTTGCATGAGGTACAATGTTACCGTTGATATTAAGCGTAAGGGGGTTAATCAACCTTTTATTGGTGAAGTAGACATAGATAGATTTAAGTTCATTAGGATTTATTTTCAATTTTATTGTCCAATCAAGAATTCTGTTATTACTAGCATTTTGCAGCTTATCGGTAGAGGAGCAAAGTCGTGTCGTCAGCAAATGTTGCGGTAGTCACATCTCTTATTTCTGGCAAGTCACAGGTGTAAAGGAGGTAAAGTAATGGTCCCAGGACGCTTCCCTGTGGTACACCTGCACTTTGAGGTGCACTTTTTTTGAGATATGAATATTCATCTTTTGAATAGTCCGTGGTTTCATCTGTAGACAAGTCTATTAGATATCTTCTTATGGAGTCCTCTTTCAACTTCTGAATCTCTCTTTTAAACCTCTGAGTTTTATTATTTAAGATAGTTTTATCCAACGGGTTTCTTGAATGCTGCCATTTTCTTCAAGCCTTTCTTTTATCTTTGACCAATTCTCTAACTTCCAGTGGGTAATTATTCCCTTTGGTCACATAAGTAATTTTTTTGGGGTTGCTAGTCGCCGCCGATTGGATAATTCTGAAGAACTTCTCAGCTTCATTATCCAATTGGTCCTTGGATTTTAGATTGTTATTCAAGTTGATATTATTATCAAGGCAATTTTAAGTTTTCCCAATCAGTAGTTCTATCAACTAATCTTGGCTGGGCTTCTTTTTTTGATAATTTTTTCACTGAATGTTAAAATGATTGCGGAGTGATCAAAGTCTAGGTCGAAGTCTTCCTGTATATCAACAAAGTTTGGTGACACTTTTCTTGTAATGAAAAAGTCTAGCAAGTCAGGTAGTTTATTTAAGTCTGTGGGCCAATAGGTGGCCTTGCCTGTAGAATGAAAATTTGCAACTAGTTTCACTTATTGCCTGTCTAAGTTCTTTACCGTCGGTTGTGGTCAGGCGAGATCCCCAATCTACATATTTAGCGTTATAGTCTCCTTCCAATATGCATCTCTCACCCATATGATGTATAAGTTCAAGATACTTCGGTCTTTTAAGGTTATATTTGGGTGGACAATATACGGCACCCAAATTAAATTTTTGTTTGTTTGATTTGATGCCTACTTCAGGAAATTGTATTGCTTCAGATTGAAGATGACGTTCTTCATAATGATTAAGATCGTTTTTAATTAAGATGCACTACCATTCTTTAGCTTGGTTTTTTGAATGTATGCATTGATAGCCTTGATAGCCACTAAATTTGAGGTATGACTGATTAGTATAATGTGTTTCTGAAATTAAGCATAAATCAATGTTCTGACTGATAAGAAATACTTCTAATTAGTGTTTACGATTTAGAATGTCATTGGCATTCTAGAGTTCTATTCGTAGGTCGGTTATATCCATGGATTCTTTCTTTTTGGGAATAGCACCAGGGGCTCTGGCTTCTAATCGGTCTAGTCTATCAGCAAACTGATTAACGTATCCATCAATTGTTTTATTATCTGCTGCATGGAACCATGTTCTTCATATGTGGTTGAAGATTGAGGATTTGAGGGTTGGACCTTACGAGTTTGAACAGCATTAGCATATGAAATCTCATTAGATACTTTCTTAGAGTTAAAAGTTCTGGGTTGTGGTTTTTTCTGCAATTATTGCATCTTCCGTTTTTGTAATTCTTTTGCAATGACACATCCTCTGTAGCTCACTGGATTAGCATTTGGCTGGGATACTTCTAGGCTTAGAACAATCAGCTGTGAGGTGACTACCAGCGCATTTGACGCAGACAGGACTTCTTTGGCAGTATTCCTGAGTGTGACCAAATCTTTGGCACTTTTTACATTGAGGTTACTAACTCGTTGGCTGTCAACGCTTCGATTTTAACTTTCGTGTTAGCTAAATATCGTATTTCAAATATTTTTTGATGTCCTAATGATTTCCTGATGCTAAACTGACTTACAAAAATGTTAACGGTTTAAACAAACCAAACTTGACGACATTTTTAACCAATAAATAAAAGGCAGAATTCTTATTATATTTTGCATGCTAAAAGGTTCTTATCAAATCTCACCGGAAATCTACAGTCGTAAACAAGACATATGCAAGTGAATTTATTGTTTTGTTGACTACTAGGAACTTAGTTCGTAGCTTGAAATACATTCCTATGTATATCATAAAAATAGTTCATACTAATAAATTATTTTTATATAAGGTCTGTACATGCCTATTTAAACGAAAAACAAGCTCGATATCTGTATTATTTAGCTAAATTATAAGAATTTTTACTGAAAAAACAATTTTAATCGTTAGAAATTGGCATTTTCGAAGGTTTTTCAAAATACAGCTGTTTTTAAATAGTCGACAAGAACGCATCTTGATCGTGGGAATTGAATTTCAACTTAATCCAAACGAAACATCTTCTATACACAGGGCCGTAGTAGGATTTTTATAAACTATTTCATTACAAATAATGTGGAACCACAAAAAGCTGCATAAATATTATTGCCTTTTTGTGTAGAAAATCTTCGATAAACACAATTGTTTGCACAAACGCGTGCATAAATGAGCGCTGAGATTCTTTACTTAATTTTTCCCGTGTAATGTATTCACATACCACCTACCTTTTGAAACTGTCCACCGCTATTTCTCGATTAGTTTTCTTTTGCTTCCCTTCTATTGAGATCGTCACCTCTATATTCCAAACTGCACGTCTCCAATGATAATAGAATTGCACTAGTTGTGAAAATTCGGAAAACTCGCACTTTTATTTTTGACGTGCGCGCTTTTTATTGTTGTAAACATACATACATACATAATCCATTTCCCTTTTACCGCATTTCGCAGTGTCGGGGTTCCATATAAGCTCTTATGGGAGTGCAACAGAGGTAATGGAGCTATGTAGCAAGAACATTACGCTCCCACATACTTTATCACTCATACAACTTTCATACCTTAACCTAAGGAGCTCAAACACGATAGTACTAAATTTTTAAAATTCAATCGCAACCGAGGTTTGAACCCCTGTGCCTCTGGACGAGGTAGGACCTCTACCACTCGACCATGGAGGGCCTTATTGTTGTAAACGAGAGTCTCTTTTTTTGGCGCTAGGGCGCAGCGGTATGAAATGCATCACAAAAGCGCGGTAAATCAAAATATTTGAAAACAATAAATAATATCTGGCCTGTTGCACAAACATTCCGCCCACCAAAAACAATGTTTTTCCTTTTAACTAAAATTATATAAAGCGTAAACACAAATGCAAAAGTCACTCGACTCGGATAATAAGCCGAACATCAAGTGTCTAACAAAAAAAAATTACAATTGTGAATTAAACTAAGAAGCCCTGCGGCTTCGTGGCCGTTACTGGTTCGGTAACGGGCACAATTTAATGATAGGACGTTGGAATTGACATGAGGACGTTTTAACAATCGCTACCCGTGTAACTCCGTCACGTCCCGGGAATACGGCGATTACTCGACCTAAGCTCCATTTAAATGGAGATATAAGCTCTTTTGATCAGTACTAATGTATTAATAGTAATTGGAGTATCTGAAAGGCACCACTTAGACCGTTGCTGGAGAGTATGAGGATACTCTTGATGCCATCTTTACCAAAACTCCGACACCATTCTTTGAATAAGTTACCATTGGCTAAGGCGATTTATCGGTAAACTTGATAAATCGGGTTCAGGGATGAGATGGTTTCCTACCGGCTCCATTATTAGAAAGTGAGCCGGAGTGAGCGGTTGAAGATCATGAGGATCAGAACTAGTGGCACACAAGGGGCGAGAGTTTAATAAACCTTCCACTTGTACTAAAAGAGTATTAAGCTCTTCGTATGTGAGAATTTGTTCACCTATCGTTCGCCGAAGATGTGTCTTGACGGATTTAACGCCAGCTTCTGCAAGACCATTAAAATGAGGCGAGGATGGTGGATTCAAATTCCAAGTGATCTGCAATCTTTCAGCAGAGGATTTGGCAAACTCTACAAGCATGCGCTGAGCATCAATGAAGTTGGTTGCTTGGTCACTATAGATAGCCTTGCAGGAACCACGACGCGCTACAAACTGTCGGAAGCATCCCAAAAAACTTTCAGAAGATAAATCGGATGCTAATTCAAGATGAATGGCCTTTGTTGAAGTGCATACGAATACGCACATGTATGCTTTACTGGAAATGATTCCCCGAGCCTTACGTGCAGTGACGTAGAAAGGGCCTGCATAATCGAGACATACAGACGAAAATGCCTTCAATTGAGAAACTCTGAAGGTAGGTAAATTAGCCATTATAGGAGTGGGTGCTTTAGGGTTTGCTCTGAAGCATTTATTGCATCCAGTTAAACATCTCTGAATCACACGACGAGATGATAGGAAAATTTTCATTGTGCACTTGTTGAACTAGCAACTCAGTAAAGCGATGATTGCTGGGAAGAAGCAGAGGGTGTTTCACTTCGTAGGTCAAGAAAGAGTATTTAAGCCTGCCGCCCACCCTGAGGAGACCTGCTTCATTCAAGAAAGGCGATAGTCTTCGCAGAGGCTTTTCAATCAAAGTATTACGCCTGAGGGAATTGAGTATGTGCTCGAAGCATTCGTGTTTACATGCTTTACGAGAAATAATAAAGCAGTACGCAGCTCGTAAGATGCTAAATTGATGTCGAGGGAAATACATTCGTCAGAATTATTCTGTTTGTTACGCACTCTTGTGTTTATAATGCGAGTAAATCGTTGTACGTAAGCGATAACTCGTTGCAAGTTCCTAAAGGAAGAAAACCGAAAAAGTAAGCCATCAACAAAATTAAGCTCGTTTACATTGGCGAGAACAGACTTACTTTCTTCCAAATCTGTAGAAGTGGGGCTTAAGTCACACTGAATTGGCCAATGCTCATTGGAAATTGATAACCAATTAGGCCCATGCCACCACAAGTGGTGATGCAGTAGCTGTGATGGTGAAAGTCCTCGTGAGGCACAGTCGGCGGGATTGTCCGCAGAGGGACCGTAATGCCATGTAGCTAGAGGGATTAAGTCCTGGATTGCAGATACTCGGTTGGCAATGAAAGTTTTCCACCTATGTGGTGAGGAGGCAATCCATGTGAGTACTACTTGAGAGTCAGTCCAAGCATGAAGAGCGTCAAAGGTTGCATATTTAGAAAATAGATTACAAATGTTATGAAGAAGTTCAGCCATGAGTACAGCGCCACATAGCTCCAAACGAGGCACTGACACGGTTTTAAGAGGCGCGACACGGGATTTTCCACAAACAAGAAAAATTTCAATGGACCCGTAGAGTATTGAACCCTGAGAAAGACTACTGCACCGTAGCCAACTTGGGAACCATCTGAAAACGCGTGGAGTTCTTTTCGATAGACATTAGTAAAGGCCATGTATCTAGGAACCTTTACTTGTGATAACATCGGTATTTCAGATTTAAAATGATTCCAAGATTGAACCAAAGTTTCGGAAGGAGAATCGTCCCACTTTATATTTTCTAACCAAAGTTGTTGCATCATCCACTTGGCGGATAAAACCATGGGGAGAGAAAACCCAAAGGATCATATATTCGCGCAATTTCCGACAAAATTATTTGTTTCGTACAAGGGCCATCCTGAGGACTGCATGAATACGAAAATAAGTCATTAGAAGGATTCCATTCGAGTCCTAGGACTTTAATAATTCGAGGCTCTTATTTGTCGAAATTTAAGGGTAACTGAAAATCTGACGATGAGACAGTTGCTAAAATCTCTTTACAATTACTGACACATTTACTAAGTTTGAAACCTCCTCTATCAAGCACAGAAATTAATTCTGATTGTAGATTTAAGGTAGACTCAATGGAGAAAGAATCACAAATAATATCGTCGACATTAATGTGGTCTTGCAATACTTTAGCCGCGAGAGAAAAATTCTGTTGTTCTAACGTTCCCAATTCTTGGAAAGTTTGTAAAGCCAAGAAAGGCGATGAAGAAACCCCATAGGTCACAGTATTTAAGCGGTATTCACGAATCGGCTGATTAATTGAAGAACGCCAAGGAATACGCTGATAGTCTCGATGTTCGAGATGAACATTAATTTGTCTATACATCTGGCGAATATCACAGATGAAAGCAAATGGAAACATTCTAAATCTTTGTAGAATATCAAAAATGTTCGCCTGTAGCTTGGGACCTATGAGTAGAGTGTCATTTAATGACAAACCTTTCGAGGATCGCGCCGACGCATCAAATACCACACGCAACTTGGTTGAAACGCTATTAGATTTGACGACACAATGGTGCGGAATATAATACGCCGAGATTGATCTGACTTCAACTTCGGGAACGACAGACATATCCCGAGTAGCAAAATTTGTCTATACCAGGAAAAGATTGCGCACACGTGCGAATAAAAATATATGTGATGTTATTGATGAAATGTAAGCACGTACACGCAGTCTGCATTTGGTATAGACAGATTTTGCTACTCGGGATGTCCACTATCAAGGTAGTCCTTTAGAAAATCTGAATAAGAATTCTGAAGTTCTGAAGAACATTTGTTTAAACGATTCTCCAAATTTAAGAATCGATGTAGGGCTTGAGTATATGAATCACCCAAGTCTGGAGTTTCAAGTTTGAAAGGTAGCGCGACCGGAAATCGGCCTGTGGTATCTCGAGAAATAGAATTCTGAAAGCTTACTTCGCACGCTTTATCTTCCGGTGAAAGCGTCGGTTTTTTGGGAAAATGCTCAATTTCCCAAAATTTTTCCAAATACATGTCAACAGGCAGAGGCTGAGATATACGTAGAATTACAAAACTTTGAGGTGATGGTGAGGCAGAAGTAGTGTTGTTTTGTTGAAGAGTGTCAGACAGGAAACAATTAACTTTGCCTTCTAATATACAACCAAATATAGTTTCAATGGCGACAGGTTCATGTTGGGAACCTACAATTTGTTTCGATGTCGTTACGTAAGGAACCAATTCAGCCCCAATCAAAAGATCCACTTGACCTGGGGAATTAACGCGACTATCTGCTAATGAAAGATTATGCAGATGTGGTGGCCATCTCGCAAGATCCAACTGCATTTTAGGTTGAGCAGAGCAGACCTGGGGAAGAATTATTATTCTTCCCCAGGTCTGCTCTGCTCAACCTAAAATGCAGTTGGATCTTGCGAGATGGCCACCACATCTGCATAATCTTTCATTAGCAGATAGTCGCGTTAATTCCCCAGGTCAAGTGGATCTGATCCAGTCATGTCGTTTGAGGCTATTGCCTCAAACGACATGACTGGATCAGATTTTCCACATGGTCGAATGGAACAAATCGATGTACCAGATTTGCATGAGGCTGTCATACTGTTCCGACCTTCTATAGGTATGTTAGATTTGTAGCGACGTAAACCAAGACGATTAATACAACGTTCAGAAATAAAATTAGCCATCCCGCATAACCAAAGTTAACCGTGATTGTCCAGAACCTGATCATTTATTAACCTGGAAAGTTGATCTACCCGTGGTATCTTATATATCCCCTTTGTGCATCCATGAAGGTTCTCAAAGCTACAGTATCCGTTACGTTCAAATTATACTTGAGAAAGAGTTATTTTAAATAGTTAACTTTATCGTAACCAAAAAGGTTGACTTTTGACAAACATTCAAGTGCATCCTAATAGCGTCATATCTTTAAAACGACTTATAGTGGTTAGTTTTCAGTTACAAGCTCAATAACTGGTTTTAAAAATTAACAAGAAGATATTTATAAAGTTTAGCTAAAATTAAACGCATTATAAACAGTTAAAAATAATTATACATATATAAAAATACTGAAGTCACTTTAGCTGATGAGCAAATATTTTATTGCTCTGTTGTAATTAGTAACAAAAAAGTAACAAAAGGAGATAAAAAGTTGTTTGTTAGCCCATAACACAACAAATCAATTATCTGATTATTTAAGTTCTCGGCTAAGATGATTTTTGCTATTCTTTTGTTACCTTTCTTGGTTAACTTTTTGACAACCCTCTGGTTTTTCCTTGGGGTTATCTAAAAGTTAATGGGATTAACACTTCTGATACGTCATTTTCTTAACAGTTCATATTTTTCTATATATTTTAGTGCTAGAACACCCTTTTCTAACGTTATTGAAACACGTTATAGTTATAAATATAGTTATAAATAAGTATTCAGTTTGTGACCAAAAGTAAATTTGTTGCTGGTATTGCTACGTAAAGTTTAAAATATCGGTCGTAAAAGATTTACACAACGTAAATTATTAAAAGGGTGGAGGGTTGTGCACCATCAGTCATGCGCTGTATCTCTCGGACTTAAGTCATTGGTATTTGCAAAGATGGTTGGTCATTCTATATCGTCTCTTCAAAGAAGTAGCATCAGTTCTCAATCAGTATTGAGTGTTAGTTCAATTAGTCAGTGTTCATTTAGTGTGTGTGCATCATTGCCAATAATTATTAAGGTAAGTTGATAATTCTTCTTTTTAGGTAAGGTTTTAATGTTTACTTTCAGTTGCAGTTCGAAAAATCATACCCGGTGCCACTGAACTGGAAATTTTGTCATCCACGAAAGTATGGATCCGGAAGGCTGCAGAAAGAATTAAGAAGTCGCTGTAAAAGAAGCCGCATGTAAAATATTTGTAAATAGCAATTACTTGTATATGTATTTTTTTTATTTATAAATGTTGAATACATTTCTAAAACAAAGACAATTTATTATTATTACTATTATTACTATTATTAGCCATTCTCAAAGAAATAAAATGATCGATCTTAATCGAAGTCGTAATAGCATTATTTGGAAGCCTTATAGTTATACACCCCAAAGGTTATTTTTTTGTTAGAATGAGCAGTTAACTTTTAGTTATGTTTCTCGGGTCAACTTTTGTACAGTCGATATGGTTATCATTTGCACATCATTATAAGATAACTTAAGGATACTCACTTGGAATGATATAAAAGTTAACCACAGGGCTTAATTTTTTGGTTTGTTGGGGAGGTGTCCAAAAGATGACTTTCAAGGTTAACTTTCGGTTATGTCGAGGGGTGCCCAAAAGATTATTTTCAAGGTTAACTTGGGGGGGGGGTATGTGGGATACTGCCAGCATCAAGTAAAATTCGTACCTTTTGGTAATTTCCTCTATCGTCTTTAATCTCTACTTCAGCTGTGGATAATAGAATAGTCGAAGGACGAGAGACCGAGCTTGTTAACGCATTAACAGAATCAACAGGAGTAGTGGGTGCAGCAGCTGCAGAAAGAGTACTGATAGAAGAGTCACTAGTGGTATCGACTGAAGATCGAGTACCAAAGTGCAGAAGTGTATGGTGCGAAGCTCGACATTCAAGACAGGAAACTTTAGATTTGCATGATTTGAGATCATGGTTTGCACTAAGACAATTACCGCAAAGCTTGTGTCGTTTTGTTAAATTAAAACGTTCACGAGGAGTTTTAGCTAAGAAAACTGAGCAACGATAAACCGGATGGGATCCATTGCAAATGGCACATTCGTTTGTCGATCCTTTGAACAGAAAGCCATGAATGTAGAAGCTGGTTTCTTGGAAAAGGATTTTTCATATGGGAACAACAGCTTGGACTTAACAGTGGGTGTTAATACGGCTACAGATTCCAGTGCACGACAATGGTCTTCCAAAAACTTTATTAACTGCTGATAAGTCGGCAGTTCAGTGGAACTAAACTTTAATTCGAATTCAGTTTTAGTTTTAATGTCCAACTTTGACAACACCATGTTAAACAAACAAAAAACTCCAATGTTCAGTAGGAAATTTAAGTGCTTGCAATGCTTGTATGTTCTGATTAAACGTATCAACCAAATGACGCAACTCCTTAGCAGAACCCTTTTGAATGACGGGCGCATTCGTCAACTCTTGATAGTAATTGGTTGCTAAGTGTCTAGTATTCTGATACCTTTGCTTAAGTGTTTCATAAGCTGTTAGATAATTATCACCAGATAATGTTATTGATTTCAACAGAGCTAAAGGTTCTTTATTTAGTGAGGTTAGTAGGTAATAAAACTTTTCAATATTGGCTGAACTGTCATTTAAATGTATTATATTATTATATAAATCAAAAAAAAGCTGGCCATGCTTTAAAATCCCCATCAAAGGTTGGGAGGACTAATTTTGGCAGTTTAGGTTCCATCCTACTTAAAGGAAGATTAGGTTGAACAACAGGTTCAGAGGCAACTATTTCAAGATAAAGTGCCTTAATAGAAAAATATAAATTATCTACCTCTAGACGGATAGCATCTTCCGTCTCAAATTGTTCATCATCGGTGATGAGCCCTATTATTTGGTTATGATGTTCTCGAAAATCTTCATATATTTTATCTGCCAATTCGGCACGTACCTTAAATGATTGTTTAAGAGAAGGTTCTCTTTTCAGTTGATCAGCAATATTGTTAGTTTCTTGCAGGCGACTAAGAGCCATTTGACGTTTTGAGACAAAACGATTCATTTTGGAAATGAATTAAATTAGAGAGAATATGCAAAATTAACACGACTGCACTCTCACCGTTCAGAAGCAACAAACGCAAAATGTGAATAACTTTTATTATAGTCAACAAAGGTTTTGCAGAAATCGGACAGTTCAGAGAGAACTGCAATAATAAGCAAACAAGTTAAAATTCACAAGGGTGAATTTATAAACTATATCACTCATAAGAATGTAAATATAAGTGTATTAAGTTCAAGGGAACTATAGAGAATACACTTAAAATGTACACAAGTATATGCAAGTTCAAGGGAACTATAACAATTATACTTCATCCATACCAAATTACAAAATCTGGTTAAGTTTTGTTCCTTTCTCAGCGTTATTTGCAGCAGGGCGAGACCTAACTTGAGCAAATAAATACATAAACAATGTATAGTGAAAGAAGGATATTAATTTTTGTATTTTAATAAACCTCAAATCAATTCCAACATTGTAACAACGTATACAGATTTAGCTAGTAACTCGATTCTAGGTATACTATACGAATGGAGGGTGTGCATATGCGAAAACGCGCGCTTTCTAGATATCGCGAAACAACGGTTGATAATGACAGAAATGCATTTGCAACGTACTAGATATGCATAAAAATTGTAATATTCGTCAATTAGGGCAGGTATTAGGGAAATTACACTTAAATTAAGCACCGGGCGAAGAAAGACCACAAAATGTTTGCACAAACTCATGCATAAATGAGCGCTGAAATTCTTTACTTAAGTTTTCCCGTGTAATTCATTCACATACCACCTACCCAAGATATATAAAACACTGGTAGGTCAACTCCCCTATGCTTGCTATGATAAACCTTTCACCCAAAATTAAAACAAGATCATTAGTTCGAAAGTCGCCGCTAGATGCAGCAACAGTGAAACGTGAGTGTCAAACCGGACCACATCTGTTAACCTTCAAAATTTATTAAGCTTTTTTAATAATAATAAAATTTATATTTTTATTATTGTCATTCGAGAATTTAATTGATGTTTCTTATGCAGCTTTGTTTCTGTTTATTATAATTAACAAGCCAGAATTAATAAAAGATAGCGCGTTCTCAAATATACAGGTAAGTATAAATGAACACTTATTTCTAAACTAATTTTTCTGGTTTGTTTTCGATAGCAAAACGCCATTCGTATCATGTGACAAATTTTACCAGTAAATAGTTTGATGTTTAATTGTTTAATATAAGGTATTTAGAAAATCAGTTGTCAAAATGTAATTTTTAAATTTATCATAAAATGAAATAGCTTTTATCTAAACCTCTTATATTTTCAGGGACATTGCATGGAAGGTCTTGTATGGATTCTCATGGAAGTGACTGAGGTTCTTAAAATAACTTCAAAATTTGGTTACCAGAAAGAATTTTGTTTCCAAAATATGAATATGTCTGTACTACAGGGTCAAACCAATCTTTACGTACATTACATTTATGTTTAGATTTTATTGTAATAGTGATCGATGTCGACTACACTTTCCTTGCCAGACCACAATTGATCTGGTATATAATTGATTTCGTTGTTGTCATCATCGATGGCCTGGTTATTTGTTATTTTATAAATGTTTGTAATTAAATTTTTAAAATATAAATATTTCATGGATAGTTTTGCTGTAATTGATCTTGTTTGTTACAGAGTTAGATGCAGAATAATATAATTGTTATCAAGTCAAAAAACGATTGCTTTTCAGTACAAAAGTCTGTGTTCTGCTATTGTATTTAATATTTTTGTCCCTGTCACATGTGGACCATATTTATATTGCTATTTAGCTTCTTGTTGCTATAAAAATTATGCTGAGATGTGTGCTTTATTGCTATTAATTACCAGTAACAGTTTTACTTAACCTGCTTAATGCATATAATTAAAAACATGTTTCAGCATTAAGTATATATAATTCTACTTATACCTACTCTTTTTTAATACTTGAAATCTTTAGAGCGTCTAATAGGTTTGAATTTCGCATATAGATTTTTTTATAGTGGCACACAAGGTCTTTACTTGTTAATAAAACTCCTGTTGCATCAATCCATGCTTGCAGTTTATCTGCTTTCCGTAAAATATTACAAAATAATTGATGAATTTAATTACAATTCTCAAAAGAAATGTTTGCATAGGTCAATTTGTATTCTTATTATTTAAGTTAAATGAAAATAAAAAAAGATGTTACCTTAGTTTGCTGTAAAAAATAAAATTTCAATTTAGTTTTATTACCAAAGATGTTTTAAATAAAGAAGTCACAATTTAGCATTTTAATAGTGCCAAAGAATCTTCTACCTCTATCATAATGAAAAAGTTTATTTAATTTGTATTACGAAAAATACGCCAAAAGCAAATATTCATTATTACAGGTTATGTTGCTATAGAATGACAACCATGCTCGCACGTCGCGCCACCTACCAGAAATTTAGCTCGCGTTAAAATTGGTTGACGAAATGACGGCGAGTTGACATACCATATGTTATATATATCTTGCACACAGACCAATTGATGGTCTGTGATCTTGCACCTACCTTTTGAAACTGTCCACCGTTATTTCTCGATTAGTTTTCTTTTGCTTCCCTTCTATTGAGATCGTCACCTCTATATTCCAAACTGCACGTATCCAATGATAATAGAATTGCACTAGTTGTGAAAATTCGGAAAACTCGCACTTTTATCTTTGACGTGCGCGCTTTTTATTGTTGTAAACGAGAGTCTCTTTTTTTGGCGCTAGGGCGCAGCAGTATGAAATGCATCACAAAAGCGTGGTAAATCAAAATATTTGAAAACAATAAATAATATCTGGCTTGTTGCACAAACAACAATGGTTTCTAGTGAAAATAAAAAAAGTTACTTTGGAGGTGGTTACCTCGCCAACTGCTTCGTTATGGGAACGAGTTCGATTTTGCCTAAATGTATATGTATTCGTAATGGACTGTTCAATAGCCTTAACGAATAAACTTTGATACCACTAATGTTTATATTGGTTTGCATTACTGTTTTTCTACTATCTTTTATACATTTCTTAACCGTGTGGGTATTTTATAACACCGTCCAAGGTTTAGTTATCTCTATTCTTATTTCGATAATAGATTTATTTTATACTCTATTTCATTTTCTAAGATGCTTTTTAAGATAACCTTCGCAATTTTTATTACATTTATTAACAATATTATATCATATGTAGTATTGAAAACGCTTTATTTCAAAATAAGGAATACATCAACTATTAAATGAGATTGGAATAAGGCGTAGGTAGAATAAGGTAGAAAGGTAGAATCTTATTGCAAAGTGTCGACGGTACACTCAGATTGCGAATTTTTTTCAACACATCTTACGCACTAAATTTTTAAGCACGATGTTTATTAACGAAATTAGTTAAGAGAAATTAGAAGAAATATATTATCTGGGCATATTATTAAGAAGAACATAATATTCTTAATAAAATTATTTGTTTTTAACACCATAAATAAAATTTTGATCCTGATGCCTATTTGATGTATTTAAATATAAGAAGATCTTTTTATAATTATTGTCATTAAATATTAGTAAGGCTGTAGAATACATAGTAGATAAGTTGACAAATGTTGAGTCAGTATGGTTTAAAAATAGGCACCTGTGTTGAATAAAAGAAGTTTTGTATAAAGCAGTAGGGTATTGTAAGTGCATTTGAATTTAGAAAGCTTTAGTTGTTGAAATTGCAGTAATCAAATTTTACTTTGTGCATTCTGTCAATAAATGGCGCTATGGTTGTCTCCTAATACTATTTGTGTCGTAAAATCGCTGTATGCAACAGAATGTGATTTTATTTATTTTTTTGGCGTATAGTTACTTAAAAGTAATTATCAGTAATGAAATCAATTCGTAATGTAATTTTTTGTTTTGCATCTTCGATATTATTGTTTTATGAAAATCGAAGCCGTGGCACCTAAGTGGTGGTAAGGATTATTGTTTGTCGCTTCATTACTACTAATTATAATTAATTATATTTTAATTGTATTATAGATTAAAAGATACTATAACATAACTTTATACAATTATTATAAACTAACTTTTTTACCAACGGATTCCAACGATTGCAACGGAATAAGCTTCCGTTGCATGTATAGGGAATTAAAATTCAATCTTTGCTTATTTAATTCGGTTTAAAGACTAATAATTTGGCTTTACGCTCGATTTAGTAACCATTTCGTGCAGTTAAGCATAAAATTGTGTCTAGATTCAAGGTAAACTGATTTTCTGTTTAAATAGAATTTTTATCACTTTCCGATTGCCTTCACAGAAACCGATAGATTCAGATCATCGCACGGAGCGATGCAGTCAGGGACAAATTTCAATTGCATATCTAATTGTAAGATCCTGAAATTCAACGTTTACATAAGTGACATAATTACAGTATATTAACATTGACCCAATTGATTTATGTAAACGTTAACTATAACGTATTACTTGTATATTTACATGACAATGGAAGACAGTTTTAGTACATTATTCTGATAACGACAAGTGTATTCAATGACTTCATTACTGTCATGATTGTTATTACAAAGGATGATTGATAATAATTTTCAAATATTGAATACGGTTTGATTTTACTAAATATATATAGAAATTGGACGTTATGAATGAATTCGGTATCACATTTCAGTTTCAGGTATTTTATTTTTACTAATTGCAATAACCACAATATTTCTAATTTTGCAAAAGAAAAATCAATAATTGTACCAGAAGCATTATATGAAAAAATAAATCGGATTTTCCTTCGTATCCTCTTTTATAGTCCGATATAAAACTGCTATCAATCTTTCGCTTTTACAAAAAATATATTTTTATCTGTTTAAGAGGAATTGATAAATTCCATGCAAAACTATAAAAAAAGAAATTTTAGGATAAATTTGGATATAATATAAAACAAGTTTAGAATTTCCACTCTGACCTTTCGTAGGCTGCTTTATATTTTTACAATCTTAGATCCTGATTGTGGCCAAAATGGAAAAGTATCCCTTAGCGGTCCTGAATCCCGAATCCCGATGCTGCGCCGCCGCACTCGTAGGGGTGGGGGCTCGGCCCGGGCGCAGCCGATCGCCCCACAGTCTAATTCTCACCCCCGAGGGTCGAACGTCCGTGAACCGGGGTCGTAACCCGGCGCGTGGTTATCGCATTTAGTGATTGATGCTAACGAGTCCTGTATATCTATATGTGGTGTTAGTGACATCTGCACTGATGATGATAACTAACAGCATTGTTGTATAATCAACCCCATATAAACCACTAATTGAACTCTGGACACAATCGAGTGCATGTTCATCTAATTTGTTTTTTTATTTAAAATAATCCCCTCAGGATGCATATCGGAACTGCTTGTCCAGTTTAAATTGAATAAAACTTATCAGCGCCAACGAATAATTATGACAAAGTTTTGTTTACTTTTTCTCTAACTAAACTATGCCATTAAGGAGCTTTAAGGATTTATACGGTGAAGGATGTAGAATCAAATACATTAGGGTAGGTATCTATTTAAGGAATTGTTTAATACCATTACAACAATTAATGTTATTCACAACCTAATAGGAGCAGCTGTGTTATAGAATGAATGTAAACCCATAAAATTACTACAATAAATGGTTTTTGAATATTTGATAAGAAGGAGGTATAAGATAATATTCAAAAAAGTCAAAAAAATGTTAGGTACATTGTAACCTAATAATAGAAATAGTTTCGCTCTGACCTAGAAAAAAAACCGTGTTGTTCATTTTCTAAGTTGTCCCACTTTCTTGACAAACCTAAAAACAAATTTTTCAAATACCTACAGCTTTGAATAAATTAAGTTTTAATATCTTTGGGAGCCTTCCTCTTTTTGATACTTTTCGAAGCTGCTTCCTTCCTTATCATCCGTCGGAGCGAATTCGAAACGGCGGCGTTGTTACTGTCGTCTGCACTAGAGCAAAACTTTCCTCGTTGATGGAAATCGATTTTGACAACCATCGATTTTTATTGTTATTCCTGAAGTTTATGTTGTTGAATATCAATGAGATTCAAAGCGAAGGAGTTTTAGAAAAGTTGAAGTATTATGTTTCGTCCTTCACGGGTTATTGAGCTGGGCGAATTATAGGTTTTGTAGGCTAAAAGGTTCTTTTTACAGCACTTTCTGCTGCTCTACACACATAAATTATTATTTGATTACTAAAAATCATTTTGGTGTACCTTTCCGGTTGGCTGTAGCCCTTTTATAACTTATTCCAATTAGAATATTACACAACGCTTACTATTTGGTAGGGCTTTAATTTACTATAAGGAATTGTGTAATTTTACACTTCGCTGTTCTTGTCTAATTAATATGAGTTAAAGGAAGCATTTTAAGAAAACATCTTTGATGAATTTTCTTGTTTTCTTAAGTGCACATCTAAAACAGAATTTTTTTAATTTAATTTTTTAACTTCATTTTAATTGGAAAGAATATGGACGATAGAATAAAAGTATACTTAAATATAATAAGTAGTGAACGAAAGAAAATAGAACTTCCTGAAAATAATCTACATTTTAACAGTTGAATTATTTATAGCAGTATCGCTCGTGAGTTTATTATATTACAAAAATCGAAAGTCAAAGAAGAAAAGAAAACTTGATATATTTCCGACGTAAAAGAGAATTTCATTCAAAATATCTTTCTATTAATTTTTATTATCTGCTATTTTATGTAATGTTCAAAATACCTAAATATTAAACTTTTACAGCATTCTCTTATTACGCTAAAGGTCATAAGGTTAACAATATAGGTAAGCATAGTAATATTATACAAATTTTATAAGGTCTTGCGTCACCTTATTACATTATTTATAAGGAGAAAAGATTATTCTTTACAAAGCCCTGAAGAAAATTTCTGAAACGTAACACTATATTAGGGATGCCTGAAAATTGCCTCAGGTACTTGGAATATTCTCAAGCTCATATGACATGTTGAAAGTAGTTATGTCGTGCAACCTTTGTCAGTCTTAAAAGATTTATGGGTAGTGAAACAAGCGTGAAGTCTCGTGTGTTCTAGAATTTCTGAAGCTCTACATTACTCTTTACACAGAAAGATATGAACCCTTTTCAGCCGATAAGAGTAATTTCATTTTCTGTCATTTTCCCTTAACTATGTACATATAAAAAACCTACGCTCTTTTTTCTTGCGGAAAACGGAAACAAATTATAAATTCTTTTAAGGAAGGAAGAAAAATGTAAAGTTGTAATTTAAAGTTTTTCGTTTTCCACATTCATTTAATGAAAAACCATTTTGTTTCAATCTACAGGTACTTTTTCAAACTTACTTGCTGTTAGATTGCACAAATTTGCAATTACTATTTAAATTATTTAGATTTTAACATCATTTCTTTTGTTTCTGTATTTCTTACACACAGTACAAGGAGGACATGTACAACATGAATGCTATATTTTGTATATCCTCTACGGACAATACTACCCACCTGATTTCTATGACTGATGCTATTGAATCCATCTTCTTGAGTTGTCTAGAATCCGTTTTACATGGAAATGTAACCCATTTTCCGTGGTTCTTATTAAATTATGGTTATTAAGTTTTAATGAAATCTATTATTAATGTATAGAAATGTTTTGGTTGTCAAAGTTGACATTGATATTTTTTTGTTTATTAATTGCCTCACATATACATGATTTCAGTGGTGTTAGTAGTGCTTCTAGGTTATTCTCCAGATTTTAAAAACAATGAAGTAAAGAATGAATCTGCTCTTTTGTGAATTAACAATTTTGTATTGAAGATTTTCTGCATCAATAAGTTTACATCTGCTTTTAAAGTCATCGCTCTGCAGTACTTACGTACAGGTATGAATCTTGCAATATCTTGCAGTGGCGCCAGCTGACCTTTTAAATTTATTTATTCAAATTTATTTATATGTTCGAGTGAATTATTACAAGCGCTCTTCCATCTCAATTTTTAGGCTCGAGGCCGAGATTTAAAACCATTAATTTATTGAAAATTTTAAAGTTAACTTTAACAGATATCAAATTATGTACATAAACGAAAAAGTTTATATATTTATTTATACATACACCACTTCTTCGGTTATGTGTCCGACAAAATAAATATAATACTTTTTACCCCTAGATGTAAATCATCTGTTTTCTTTTTACGTTCCAATCAATTGAAAAGTAAGCAGTTCCAGCAAGTAAGACGGATATAATTTCATATCCACACGTGTGTGGATATAAAAACAACCACTTGACGCAATTCAAACTGACCTTATTTATTCATTTGTAATTTATTTATTGGCCTCTGTATTATAAAAATAAAAGCAAATATAAGTAAAATCAATTTTGCCCAGTCTAATCATACCTAAAGCATCTGAAAGTACAAGATTTGTGAAATTAACCTTTAACAATTTATTGTATTTATAATTAAAATAAATGTAGTATATATGATCGCTAATGTGATTTTGAATCACAGTCACCAAGAGTGGCAGTAAAAAAAGTAGTTGCCATCGCAGATTTGATCCCAGCTGTGAGATACAATTTTTTAATTTTTTCAAAAAACATTCTTCGAAAATGTTCAATTCCTGCTAAATTTTAATAAATCTTTTCAAAATTGTACGATTACGCGGAGATTTTTTCAAACCATCTTTTAAAAGAGCGAGTTAATTTCGATATTTCATTTCTCAATAAGACATACAATCTATTTTTTGTAAGTGAAAAGTACTTTTAATCCCAGAAGGAAAAGTAAATTATATTTGTCTCCAGCCGGATTAAAACATGACACTTTAATGACATTTTAAAAGATACAGTTGACGTTTTTGTAGCAAGGAAAAGAAAAGTCCCTTGCTAAGACAACTAGTATTTTTAATCCTAGACTTAATAATATTTTTAATTATGTTAATATTTTAGCATTGTATTTAATCCTTGGAAAAAAATAGCGTGTGCTATACGTATTAAAAGTGACTTTGTTTTACTCGCAATGGTTGCAATTGCTTGGCTACGCTACGCTTTGCCTCCCAAATGCTAATATAATTGCCCGACAAACAAAGTGCCACTTTTAATTCTAGTAACATAATATAACACTTACTGGATTGAGCCTTTTTTGTGGAACTCCGTAATCATGAAATAAATAAAGATTAATAAAAAGTTTCACATTTGTTAAATTATAACCTGACAATTGTTTCGAAAGCTAGGTGGTCATTATCAAAGGTAATATAATATTAAAGTCACTGCAATAAAAAATGAATTTTGCAAAAATAGCAACTACAACAGCGACAGGCTATTAATTGATTAGTTTTTTATTTCGTCAAAATTGAACGAAATTTTGTATAAACCATGAGAGTTAAGAATGTTTATTCACTAGAAGGATTAACTCTATCGCCCCTACTTTCTGCCATGGGTAAACATTTTCTTAACTCTTTTTGGTGCGTAAATAACTATTATTTCTATATGTGCTTCGCAATCAATTGCATCTAGTAGGTTAGAAACTTGTAGCCAACTAGGTGTAATTAATTTTGAACTAAACTGTACTTAATCCAATTGACTGCTAAGAGATATAAGTAAAAGTAAGATGTCTTCTAAATTGCATTGTTTAATTTGTGGTAAGTACATACATACATAATCAAAGCCATGTACCCTAAGGTGTAGGCAAATATTTTTTCACTTATTCTTCTTCTCCGTAGACCAGCTTCGGCCATTTTTTCTTGTTTTTTGCATTTTTTGTTGCCTCTGACCATGTGGTTCTTCTTTCCTTTATGGCTGCTGCTTCTACTCCATCGTTCCAGGTTTTCTTCGGACTTTCCGTGAAACATATTGAGGTGATATTTACATATTAAATAAATATTATAATATGCCCCACCGTTCCAAATAAAACATAAATTATATACGGTGGATTAAATTAAAAATACACCCCAAATATTTTTCTTTATTCCAATCAGCCAGCTCAGGGTTATTCGATAGAGCATAAATTGTTTGAATTATGAGACTCTTATTAACTCCTATGCCTGAAAAAGGAGAAAAACTTATACTGCAGACACAAGGGCTCCTGAAAACTGCACAACCACTGCTAAACTCTAAATTCAAAAAGAAAAAAAACTGGATGCTTGTATGTGCATCAATTAAACACATAAGTAATTTTAAAACATAAACTTTATTTAATTCAAAAGAAAAATGAATAGAAATGTTAAAAATGAAAGAAATAAGAAGAAAAATTGTTCAAATTTGTACAATAAGACCATTGGAAAAATAATTGATTCCCAAGCTTACTCAAATGTAGTTAAAAATCGTAATAGCCTGACCTAGGACTATTTATTACAGTCATTCACTTGAACAAACCAACACAAATCAAAAATGTTTATATTAATGAAAAATAAATTTGAATAAAAGAAATTGAATTGTTTTATTTTTTTGAAAGAAAATAAATTCTTAAAAGAACCTTTAACGTTAAACAAAATAATTATGAAATTATTAAAGATAAACTTTATAAATTTAATATGTCAATCAAATTTAAGAACCCTTTTAATACGACCAACCTGGTTATTATAAAAAGATTTTTCTTTATTTATAATCCTAAATGATGTAAATACATATCACCATGATATAATTATAAAATTTCTTTCGCATGTTTGTGAAAATAGTCTCAGATTTTAATATTACTAGAAAAATTGACTGTAAAGGCATTTGTTTTAGAAGTAAGTAAAGTAAGAAATCAAACTTAAAAATATGTTAATTAATTAGTTTTATTTCATACCACCATTCACTGTACAGTTATAATCGTTATAATAGTTCCCACGAAGAATGTCGGAGACTATCATCGGATTTGAAGGAGACTTGCCATCCATGTTAGTTTACATTTAGGGGTGCATAGGAAAAATGCAGATACACTAAATACAACCTACATATATCGCTATTGTAGCTCTAATGTTTGTGTTTGAACACAATAGAGATACACATACGCGGAATTTGCCTGCGTTACCAGGTTTCGTATGCATCGGCCGCTGCATTTGCAATGCCTTCTAAATTCAATTTCACGTGTGCAGGGTTGAAAAATAAAGAACGTAGATGATATTTTCTTTTTTATGTTTAGTTAGTAGCGATAGGCTAAATATTTTATTTTACCTAATAGCAGCCCTAGCAATCCCATATTTGGGACCAATCAATCAATATCATTTGAATATTTCGGGAAAGCAATATGTCTCAATTGGAGATTGGTGTATATCTGTATTGAATAAAAGTATTGGGATATTGAACAAAACAACTCTTATAAGAGAGTCTTTTAGTTTTGTAACCTGTGGAGATCAAACAATCAAAAAACCAAGTATTTCCTAGACACCGGCTCGGTCAAGTTAGAGCAACCCGTCAGTATCAATATGCCCGACTTCTAGTTTCGAAGAAAACAGCAATAACTTAACCATAAAATAAACCATAAAAATAGTCATTTCTTCAATTAGATCAATAGCAAGCTATCCGTGAAGCATTGAAGTTTGCTATGATGTTTTTACGAAAGAATCACTTTTTTAAATAGAATCTATAATAGGCCTATTTTGCTATTAGGTAAGAATTACAGTTAGAAATTTAATGATATTTATCATTTTGTTCTAAAATTAAATATTAAAATACTTACATGCATTGTTATAAAATACATGTGAAATACATTTCTGTAGAAAAAATTAAAATTTAGCAACCTAGTCAGATGTAATTTGATTTGTAGACTTCAAAAGATATAAAATATATAGGATGTTACATTTATAAAACTCAAATTATTAATATTTCCAGAGAAACCGAACTTCCGCCATTTTGAATATACCTATCTATAAATACTAAATTATATCTAACATCCTAAAACAAATTTCACATAAAGGACCCCACACAAAACAAATTTAAAACAAAGTACAGTCAGATTGGGCCAAAACTGATGTATGTTGTAGTCCATGATCAAAAGTCCTGAAGAACACATAGTCTGAAAATGGCCAGTTTTTGAGTTATGAAGCGTGAAAGTCTAGTGATCAAATAGTTACACGTATTCAAATGCATGTGTGTTAGCATATGTATATTGTGTTTGTTTCGTTGCGCGATAGGAGTATTATGTGCATGAGTATGTTAACACATTCGAATTATTTCGTTAAACAACTCCAAACTTTAATTTGTACTCTTGACCGTTTGATCGGTAGATTTTGATCAAAACATTTTGAATCAACCCCTATTTATCAGAATTGAAAATTTCAAATTGGGGTTGCTGATGAGATTAAAGAGGGAGAGTACCCCCACCATATAAAATATATTAACAATTATTTTAACTAAGACACAATGTCAAAATTAAATCTGATGAAATCCAGGAAAAACGGTAATAACGTAATAACCTTCAACCTATTTTTAGAATCAGGCTCTAAATTGGAAAATCACCTATAAAAATGTCGCGAAATCACAGATGTATTCGACATGGTTGTGAATGGAAATCCCAAAGCTACTCAAGCAAGACCATTTGAAGACTATCTTCAAAGCATCTTAGTTGATACCATTTCTTCCCATACCTTAAGGACAATCTTCGCGCTTTTTCATCTAAGAGCGTATAAACCGTTCTTATTCTTGCGGTCTGGTTTATATTGACGAAACAGAATGAAAACCTAGAAGTGACATACTAAGGATTATTGCTAATGAGGTAGGAATAATGTTAAACAAGGAAGCGAATTTTGTTTACATCTTCTACAATATATTATTCGTTCTTGTAGAATGTTACTATATAATTATTGTATTTAGAATGTAGTACTGACTCTATTTCCAAAAACTGAATAACAATTATTTTCTCTTCCTCTTTTACGTGTTGACAATCCAAATGGTTTCTATTTGGATATTTTCTCATGTCCAGACGTGAGTGGAATAACTTCCTGTCAAAAGAAATCGATAAGGTACATAAGTAGTTCTTTCAATGTAGACATAGCTGCCCTAAATAAAATCCAGGTTGAATTCTGTTTCCCAAACAGCATATACATAAAATTAAATTGTAATAGACTACTTTTAGTGTTACATATTACAAAACATAAACGAAATAAAATTCGTTTGTTTCATCAAGCTTGCAAAAGTGCACACAGTTTTTAACATAACATTACTGACCTTCTCGTTTGGTTAGATAGTACATGTAATCAGTGGCGGCGATAAGGCACCTGAGCAGTGTTCTCAATCATTAAAAATCGAGATATGTTTTGTCGACGTTAATGCATACTGGCGTAACTAACGGGGGATTATATACCCTCGACATTCCAGTTGCTGTGAAATTTAAAACGTATGTTTTATTATTCAAAAACAATAATTTTCTAAACGTCAAATAAATTACATTAATCTATTATAAAAATTTATTATATTAAATTTATTCTAAAGCAGTAAAAAAACACATACGTTTTAAATTTCACAGCAACTGAGATGTCGAGGGTTTATAATCACCCGTTATTTTCTAGCAACTTTACAGGAGCGCGTTCTAAATGCTTATAAAAACGTTGTTACAGATGACATGATGAATTATTTTAAATGTTGTAACTAACGACATTGATAGTTACAACATTTCAAAGAATTAAGTTACGACTGTATGTGAAGGTATCACAAGTTTCATGCATGGAATTATTTGTTAACAAAGTCTTTATGATTTTTGCTTTTGCTTGTATTTGTTTTATTGATTTATTTGCCTTCCTCCACAGCAAAAGCTTTGGAAAAGCAAAAGCCGCTTGATGCATCTGCTTTAAGCCCCGTGGCTCCTTTGCAGGTACAGAAAAAAATATAAACAGTACGAACCTAATTTTGAAGCTTTCAAGACATTTTATTCAAAATTTATTGAAAGCAATTTATTTAAAATCAGTTTAAATTATGATACTCTTTTTCTTTATCACCATAGGTAAAATATCCGATTTCTTGGGTAGAGGGAGGACCCAAGAACTTGTTGAATGGAAGATAACTCCTTACCACCGCTACTGCTTGTAATTGATATTTGAGAATTTTATTTTATAATAATGCTAGCTTTAGTTCTACATATAAAATTCATAGAAACGTGAAAATATAGAAATGCACATTAATTTTCGTTTCGATTCTTGTTTTTTTAGTCAATGCATAACAAAAGGGGAATAGATTACATGATCACGTGAAGTGTAACTCAATAACACTAAAAGCACTGAACTGGATGCTTATCTGCTAGAGATGCAATGCTAGCAATGCTACGTACGATGAAATTATAGAATATACACAAGTTCATCCAAGTTCGAAAGTATTCTTCAAAAAGTCTAGACGAGCAAATCCCTACCCAAAGAAACAAACCCAGTACGACTCTTAAAAGTTTTAATAGAATTACATCATTTAGGATGTTATATAAATGACAAACTTTCGGTTACCGTAAAAATAAATAAACCTACTAAACATACCATGTCCCGACTGCAACCATTCAATGAACTTTTGGAGACTTTTAGATCATAACTATCTAGGCTAAATACCACATTACGCTAGATCATTCTAGAGAGCTTTAAGTGCTTATTGCATCATATTATCATTTCAGTTTGTTATCACAAGAGCTTCTAGAATTAAAAATAGAAATCGCATTTGTTTTGAAAACTAACGAATTTATTAACTTAAATTGGTAAGTGACCATTGCCAGACCTATTTGAATAATAAATAATATATAGTTTGGAGAAGCTTGCGGCAATGTCTGCTTAGTTACGTTTGTTTTTGCAGGAAGGTATCACAATCTACCAAATGAGATGATTCGTGAGGGTAACTTTTGTTAAGATACTGTATTAGAATGTCGAATGATCTGGAGTATCGTGTGGTCCTAAGCAAACAAATCACCTTTCTTAATCCGTTCTCGAGTTTAGTTTACACAAAGTATTTACTGCGTGAAAACTGTTGGATTGAATTGGTGTGTAATACATTGTTGTTGTAGATTCGAAGGGATTACTTATTTATACGTAAATAGATTTTAATATCTAGCAAGTAGAGATTTCTTAACAAAATATGTTGAAGTCTATAACCTATATATAGCGCACAAAACCCAAAGGAAATAGTCATAGTGGTCGTTTCGGCTTTATTGTTATTCTCTTAGGAACTCTGTGAGTATTTGACTATGCGGTGCTTACCTTTTACTTAAGAAATACTTCGTAGTAGACTCGTAGTATAGATGTTATGGCACATTGCGCCAAACGCAGTGAATATATAATGGCATTTGGAACAAAAAATCTTAATAAAGTTTTTTTTAATAAAGAAATAAACATTTTTAGAAAAGTGCATATAAAATTGAAAACGCGTTTATAGTGATATGATTAACAACTATGTCAGCTTGGAAATTTGAGAGCCAGGCAAAGAAATTTCTCAATAATGCACGAGTTTGTTTATTCTGTATAACACTAAAATAAATTAAAGGTCTAATAACAGCTTTGAAATAAATTTGATTTGCAAGAGAATACCTGAATATGTTGTCTGATTTCTAAACATTTGTACTTGCATACCCAAAAACAAAAACCAATCCTAACCTCTAATTATTTAACGGTAAACACATATATGTAGGGATGAAAGAGGAAGAAGGGACAAGTGGTGTGTGGTGATAGTGGACGCTTGCCTAAAAGTAGGGCAGTTGGTGAAAAGTAGAAGGTGCGCGGACGGCCATGAATGAGGGTTATTTTCGGTGATGCGAGTTAACGACGGTGTGACGTATGTACGACGTAAACACGACGCGTGTGGAAGATTTGCCTAAAAGACGTAAAGACTAAAGACTATTCTACTAATTCTCATTATCTAACCTGTTAATCTTTTATTTCGTTTTATCATAATTCATAATTGTTAACATCAAATAAATAATAGTTAAAATTCAAATTGGTAACTACCTTTTATTTTAAAACACCTTTACCTTTTGAATTAATAACCTATAATTGGGGGCTCTAGCCGGGATTGGATTGGATTGGATTGGTTTAGAACGATATAAATTAGTTTTAATGGAATATTAGTGAATATTCTAACATTTAATAATAAAATTAATTGATTCAAGAAGTATGCCGTGTAAGACGTGAAAGAGGGATTAATTAAGATAAAAATAAGTAGTAATTTTGAAGCAAAAGAAGACGAGTGAAGTTGTGTTAAACAAAACAAAGCAGTTAATAAAAATAAATAAGTCGAGAATATATTTTTCTTAAATACAAAACTAAAGTGTAAAGTGTTTTAAAATTTCTGAAAGACGGACAAACTGTAACATAATAAAGTGACAACCAAACCGAACTTTATTAATGAGTGTTTGTGCGTGCAGTTTAAAAGTGTATATGTGTGTGGGCGTGTCAACTTCTTTTGATTGCATGGACCGAGGATTTTAAAAGTTGAAGCCACTGTCGGATTTCTTTGAGATAATTATTCTAACATTCAAAAGTTAGACACACCCAGGTAATAATTTTCTATTTTATTTATTGCATGGGACCGAGAACCAAAAGTGAAGTTTTTGTAAACGATAGCAGACTGAAATAGGATATTTTAATAGAACTGTATTAAGTGAACAAAATATAGGACAGTTTGTGTTTGTTCAAGCCGCGCTGAGAATTTTGACACTTAATATGATCTCAGGTCCGAACTTATTTAATTTAAATTGTGTAGAACATTTTAAATAAACGGTGTTGTTTCCGCCAAACGTGAACTTTTGTAGTTATAATCGGTGGCGAACTATCAATAAAAATGAACATGACGATGTCATTAGGCGATATTCATGGAGAAAAAAGACTTAATAATGAGTATCTGTGAGAACTTAATAAATTTAAAAGACTTTAAGCGAAAAATTGAGGAAGACAACTATGAAGACGAAGAGGAAGAAATTTATAGTGAAGATGAGGAAGCACAGAAGAACGACAAAGACACTCAAGAAAAACCAGATACTGAAGCCAGTTTTAGAACGAGTTCTTCTATTGCGACTCATCACGCACCATCATTTTCTATGAGCTTTCGTGATATGGAAGATTCAATTCGACCCTTTGATGGCACCAGTGCGTATCCAATCGAGAAATGGATTTCTGATGTTGAAGACATGGCTACAATTTTAGGCTGGACTGAACTTCACAAATTTGTATTCGCCAGAAAATCACTAAATGGATTAGCGAAGCTGTTTGTGCAGAGTGAGGAAAATGTTAGATCATTTGCTAGCCTGAAGCAATGTTTATTAAAAGAATATTCTGCAAAGCTAACAAGTGCACAAATTTACCGTATGTTATCAAAGAGAAAGAAGGAGAAGAATGAGTCTGTAGAAGAGTACTTCCTAAAAATGAAGGAACTGGCAAATCGGGGAAGGATAGAACATGAATCATTATTTCAATACGTAATTGATGGTATTACATATGACGTATGCAACAAAATGATTCTATTTGGTGCAAGCAACGTTATAGAGTTCAAGAAAAAATTAAAAGTCTATGTCAAAATGAAGTCAAAATCGGAAGTACTACATCAACCAAGCAATGTAAGAACGCCTGTTTACTGGAAGAGAAAACCAAATAATAATGAAGAACCAAGAGAAACCGGAAGTAAACAAAAAAGATGTTACAACTGCGGACAGATAGGACACATCTAGAAAGATTGTGTTCATCGGGAGAAAGGTATGAAATGCTTTTCCTGTCAGAAGTATGGTCATAACGCAACAGAATGTATAGATCGAGTAACAAGAGAAGTAAAGAAGAGTTCAGTATTGTTGTCTGAAATGAGGTTAACCGGAGTGTATACGACCGTTCGTTTTGATAAACATGTTGTTGAAGCACTAATTGACACAGGCAGTTCAGTGAGCTTGATAAAAGCCAGCGAATATTTAAAAATCCAGCAATCGCCATTGCAGAATGAGACAATTAAGCTAAATGGACTTGGTGGGAGTGAAGTGCAGACTTTAGGAAAATTCACGATCGCAATTGAAATCAATGGTTTAGAATGCGAGATTTCAATGCATGTAGTAATCGATACTATGATGCCTCCTCAAATGATTATAGGAAGAGACTTTTTATGAAGAATTACGAAATAAACATTAGTAGATGAGAGTTCAAATCGATAGAAAAAATAAAAGAAGAACCTCAAAATGATGAAGATAATTTTGGTATACTTATGCATATTGAAGAATATGAAGTTGAAGAAGTAAACACAGAAAATAGAGTATACAAGGAAGAGATTAAGCAATTGATCCAAGGATATAGTCCAGAGAAGACACCTAAAAGTACAAGCATCAATATGAAGATAATTCTTACAGATGATGAACCAATTTACCAAAGAGCTCGAAGATTGGCTGCTACCGAATTGGAAGAAGTGAATAAAGTGATTGACGAATGGATAAACAATGGTGTTATCCAACCGAGTTCATCCGACTATGCTAGTCCCATAGTTCCAGTGAAGAAGAACGGATCGTTACGAGTATGTGTCGATTATAGACGTTTGAATCGAAAGACTATCAAAGATCGGTACCCGCTTCCAATAATTGACGATCAGCTAGATAAGTTAAAAAATGCTAAAGTATTTACTACAATGGATTTACGTAATGCATTCATAACAATACATGTAACAAAACTAGGTACCGAAAACCGTAATATAGAATATAGCAATGGGAGCAACTAAAAAAGCATTTAGCAAAGTAAGTATAATCTTTCTAAGAAGAGAGCGTCAAAACAGAAAACACTGATAGTTGATGAAATTGATAAATGCAGCATGCAGGAAAAGAATCAAAAACCTTCGGACTGAATGTTTTGAAATCCCGTACCATCTCTCTTGTATGTTATTTAATCTATTATTATTAGAACAAATCATCCGAATTTTGTCCCTTATGATGTTCTGCATTGCTCTATTGTTTTCAATATATATTTCTTTGCATCTCAAAATTGCTTGCTTGCCAACTTTCAACTTTTCAACTTATAAAAGACAACGCAAATGATTAGCATAGTGTACTTGAGAGTGTTAGCTTTAAATGCTAAAGTTGAAATTTGAACACAAGTTCTTGTTTAAAACCAAAATATGCAAAAATATTAAGGATATAGATTAATTATTAAGTGCTTTATAACAAATAGAGAAATAATAATAATAATAATAATAATAATAATAAATCTATATTTATTCTACTTTCTAGTTTACATATTTGAAAATACATATTTAAATTGTAGAATGAGATAGGATTCAGCTTTGCTGATCTTTCATCCTACCCCAGCCGAGCAGGTAGATCTAAGCTGTAACGAGCCACCCATCCAACTACTGACCGCGTCCGGCTATACTTTACCCACACGATCATCGTGTGATCGATAGCTACATTACACTACCTGCTCAGATAGGGCCGAGTTCATTTAATTTTCTATATCTGTTGTAAGCACTTAACGATGAGTATCGTATATTTTAATTCCACTGTCTATGTAAATGACACTTTATAGGCATTTCTGGTAACTAAGTAAATGAGTAGTTACAGAAACTGCCATGTAAAACTTTACGGGATCCTAAAAGAGACCTGTAAAATTATACAATGTTCATCAACAAAAAGTTAATGGAAACTACTTTGTTGCTTAATCACAACACCATGAAAACATCTAGCTACCGTTGTCCTACCGCCTTTGATTACAAAATGTCTTTTTATAAAAAAACATACAACAAATTAATAAAAAAAACGCTGGTAAAGGTGGAAATAAAACTTTACTAGGATCACTGGATTATGGAGACTCGCTCCTTTGTCGTACGCTCCACAAACTTTCCAGCTCGCCGGTAAAGATTAATTTACAAAGCTTGGCACGTAAACAACTGTTATTCACAATCATATTGCAAATATACATTTCTATCATTGTAAAAATCAAAGTAAGCTATTGCTATAGCAACAGCAAAGTGGTTAAAAATTTCCTTTACATGACTGTAAAACTGACCATTACCTAAAGTCTTGGCCAACCTTTATTTGTAAATAATGTAAAACAAGACGTTTTATCCGATTTAAATTTAGGTTTTTATTAATGTGTTTAACGCTAAGAATATTTTTTTTATTTCATATTAGTTTTATTTTTCCGTATTTTATATTTAATAAATACGATGAAATTAATTAATTTTTAGTTAAGGCTAGTTAATTTTCTCCCGTTGCCTAGTTACCACATCTATGTAATGTGCATAATTTAATAGCTATTGATTTCTAAATTGTTCTACACGATATAATTGTTGAAAGACAAGTCACTTAGCGATTGATAGCCAAAGTATGTAACATATGCAGCTAGGTTAAGTATTAAACTAAAACCAAAATTTTAAATTACTAGTAAATAGACTTATGGGGATATGTTTCTGGATTTGTAGTTGTGTCTGTTGTTCATTTACTTTTTTGTTTTAGAGCAAAATTTGAATGTAACTCTTCTATAGTATATAGTCTATAGTATATATAGTCTATAGTATCTAGTCTATAGTATCCATAGTGTATAGTCTATAGTAGTTGTTATAATTATTACTATTATAAGTGATTTCCACAATAAGTTGTAAAAAGTAAGTATTTTTTCACTAGTCGTTGTGAAGTTGTGCAACGCGAAAAACCTCGTTGCACAAATACGAAGTTTGAAAAAAAATATTAATTTTACATACACTATTTTTGCAATTTTTTAAAGAAAGTGAAAAAGTAATTCTTTTCACTGTTTTTAAAAATGCCCATCACCGCTGTTTTAAAAAAGTACTTTTTGATTTATTTTCAAAAATGGAAAACGAACGTTATTTTCACAGGTTACTAAAAAGTCAACTGAAAAATAATTGTTTCTACAATAAGCTGCGAAAAGTTAGTTTTTTGATTAGTCGTAGTAACTGTGGCACGAGGTTTGACGAGTTGCACAAATACGATGTGTAAAAAACATTAATTATGAAAAAAGTTATTTTTTCATTATTTTAAAGCAGCAGTTTTTCGTTGTTTTAAAAAAGTGGAAAAAGAACATTCTTTTGGCAATTAAAAAAGTTTACATTTTAATTGACAATTGGAAAAGAGCAGTTCTTACAAGTTGCAAAAGTTGCAAGTTTTTTCGTTAGTCGTAGGAATAGTGTAACGAGGTTTACCGAATTCCACAAATATGACCTGCATAGACATTGAAAATAACAGGTAAAAAGTTTACATTTTAGTTGATAATTATCAACTGGAATATAATTATAATTGGAAAAATAACTTTTTCTACAAAATTACTCAAGCAACGCCATATACAAAACAGATTTCATTCTGCAAAAAAGCAATAGTGTTCCATCCAAAGTAAGAACTAAGAACTGCAGCCCAGACTAATTCTTATATCAAATGTATTATTTAAATACGACCACATTCTTTAAAACAATGTTTTGCAAATTGCCGATAAACAAAGAGAAGCCTATCTGGCTGCAAGGAAATCTTAGCAAAATTTAAATCAATGCGATCCACCTAGTGGTGTTTCATTATGAGGGTAACCATGCCTGGTTATGCTCATTATGTTGGATATGTCACCACTGCCTTGTATGCCACTGCCACTATATCGAATACTACGATGTTAATCAAGAATCAAAATAATATGTACCTATTATATCTAAATTCTACTCTGTCAACTACCAATAGCATTACGCATCAATATTTTTGAATGCGTGATATATGTATAAAGAGAAACAAGGATTTCATTACTGAACAGACACACACTACCATCGATTAACAGTCTAACGTCTATAATAATTTCAGTGTACCAATACTTTCAATTTTGTTTTTCGGGCCATAGGAAAACCCTTTTTTAGTTCAGTGCTTAACATGAGTTTACTGGATATATGAGACACAAAGAAACAATACTAAACAAGCGCAATACGACCGACCGCTGAACACTTTAACGCCTATAACAATGAGCAGTATCGTTCGACGCATCATCCATAAAGGTCACGGATCTCAGCTTCTCAACATTTGTAGATTCTATCTAAGAAGAAACTAAATCGGTTTCATACCTTAAACATAGACAAGTGTAGTCACTTAATAATTAATACTGAGAGACTTCAATTTTATCTGTTTAGCTAGTCGCGATTTACAAAAAGTACACAGTAAAAAATGGAGTGTTAAACCTTACACTCAAATAACACCCAGAGTGGTTCCTATTTATCCACACTGATGAGTGTAAATAACATTGGTGTTAAAAGTGGTAAAATATATAACAACTTTAACCTTCAATGCAGGTTAAAGTCATGGATTCTTTATACCTATCTTACACGATACAGAAATGAAAAAGACACTAACGAGTGTAAAAATGACAAACCATATTGTTGAGAAAACATTTGTTGAGTGTAAAGTATGCACGAACTGAGTGTTAATTTTCCATTCTTTTAGTGTAAAAACTATTGCTTATAATGGTAAGGAACATTTTTTTAATGGAAAAGAAATCAACTATAGTGGATACAATCATTTATTGGAGCGTAAATAACTATTCTGTTCCTGTAATTATATACTTTTATTTTTTGGTTCAGATATTTTTTGAAATTTCAGATAAAATAGAAGAAAGTAAAAAAATAGTGCACACAAATATTAGTTTTATTTATAACAAAATGCAAAATATAAATCTAAACAATTCAATGTAAATACATATGTAAATACGAGTATTATAGAATACCTTATAGACAAAATGTTATAATTTGTATATTATAGTACATAAAACATTTAATTTTAAAATAATAAAAAAGTGAGTCTTACTACTAGGAAATCAACATGAGTTTTGAAGAATTATATACTTAGGTACAAGCTAGCAGGAACCAGAAACGGTTTTACATTTAAATGGTTCCTTGTAAACCAAAAATCTGAAAATAATTTTATTCTATTATTTATCCACAATTCACGTAAACATTATTATTATAGGTATTTACACAATATATTTATGCATATGATGATTTAAATTACAAAGGATCAACATGGCAGCTAAAACTTTTACATAAGAAAAAGCTGAATAGACACAACTAGGACTTGTTTGGAAATTATAGTTTTAAAATCTATACATATAAGGTACTTACCTAATTGCACGATATCGTAAAAAAATGCATCCTCTTCTATTTTAGCATATTTACTTTTATTGGCCAGTTAAGTCTTAAAAATCATTGTTGTCACTTTCAAAGAGAACTAACTACATTCAAACACAAACAGCAAATAAAAGGGATCACGTCCAACCGTGATTATTCGCGTTGGAAGTGGATGTTCTGACACTCGCAAGGGTTAAACCGGTATGTTGGCAATCTTATTAACACTCATTACTGTTGTTAACATGCTAGAATAGTGAAATACATTTTTTTGAAAGATGACTTACACTAACGAGAATCTTTACCAAATTCAAATGATTTGTATACCAAAAACATTATTTTTACTCATTTCTTTAATTAAGATAACACTCATAAGAAAATTGGTGCTGCGTGTTAATTTTGGTTGTTAATTTCATTCACATGAGTGTAGAAATCTACACTCAAATATTTCACCTCACCAAATATGTTTTTCACCACCACTGCATTTTTTACTGTGTATTTCACAAAAATTGGTGCAGCGTGCAACACTGATATAGCAGCGTTTGGGAGAGTATACTAACTAATATCGGAATTCATCAATTACTTAATAAAATATTTTTATATTATATTGTATACTTTACAAAAGTGTTTCCAAGAGGAAACACTGCACCTTTAAAGAAATAACACATTTCTGACAGCCGCTGTGCAACTCTTCTGGTAGCACACAAGACTTTTTCTACGACAACAAGAATAATAAAGAAAAATGAATTTCATATCTATCTGAAACTAATACATTAAAAGATCAATAGTAAAATCAACCTGCCTTGAGGAAATAATAGAAATTACCATTGCTGTTTGCTTTGAACAAGCGGAAAATACTTTCCCGGCAATGCCATTTGAGGCGAGCGAGAAAAGTTTCAATTCTCGATTGACCACTGAAAAAGCCTTCAAATTCTGAAAGTGAAAAAATAATTTTTATTTTGCATCAAAGTAATCAACTGAATTCAGAAGAGTGTAGAGATAGATTCTTATTTGTGAGTTGTTTACTTTATTCAAAGCTAAGTAGCTGAAACTTAAATTTATTTAAACTCTAAAAGCTGTTAATTTTTACCAAGTATTTTAATAACAACAAAAAATAAATTTATTATCTTTGTAACAATAAAGTTAATAGTGGAACCGATTATAGAGTAAAATATAACCCAAAAGTAATTAAAATATATTTATACTTTTCTCACTTTATAAATCCGATCCTTTTTTTGCACATTTTTTATAATTAATGGCGTTCAGCGCAGAAATTTTCACATAATGGTGCTTAACCGCATTTTAAAAACATATAAATCTCTAATTAACAGTCTACTCTAGACTCTCAGATTTAGTTGAAAGCATTTAAACCTTTGATATTTGTAATTAAATTTATTGTGAAAGAACTTAAACCTGATACATGGCGTTGTAATCAGTAAAGCGTTGTCAAGAGCGATCCATGGAGTTCAGCTCCCTACTTTTAAAAGTGAAATATTAGTTAAGCCAACTATATCCCCGACAAATCACCACAACAAATTACTATTTTATCTGACCATGAAACCCCAATTCCCTTACATTATTTGGCCACCCCTGCTCTGGTGACGCGTGGTAATAGCATTTTTTCTCGTTTTTACCCTTATGAATAACAATACTCTGCTGACATTGTCATTTAAATCCATTTATTGCGTGTTCGCATAAGAGAGCAAGTTGTTTTGGGACTGGTAATAATATCATTATCGTGGATAATAAATCTGTTGTCGCTGCTTTAGGAAACATTTATTAAATTAGAGGTCTTCAAAAGAATAAAAGAAATTATTTTGGGTTTCTCGCTATTTAGTAATAAAATTGCTACAATTTGGTTAATGTAAAGTCCATGTTTCTTCCAAAGAGAATGAACGGTGAAGGAATGACTAAAAACGTTCTTGTTGGGACGTCCTTGCCCTGGGAAAATTGTTTTTACAACCTAAAGGATATATCGTTACATTGTTTTATAAAAATATCGCCTTTATACGCACGAGGTTGCCAAAAAGTCTGGAGCTGAAGTTATCGCATATAAACTATTTGGAACATAAATTTAAAACTCGTCTTACGTTGCTAGGATTTACATTTTAGGAATACTTTTTGCTTCTTGCTTTACCTAGAAGGGAACAAAACATTTTTTTGTTAAAGTGAAATTTTATATATTGTATTGCATCATTACTGTAATTCCTTGTTTTTAACCAGCTGAAAAAAGAAAAGGTATACATACCTATGGTTTAAAATGTATGGTGTGTATTGGATTGTCTATTGTTTTGTAAATGATACTAAAAATTATACTTGACACTATGAGAGCCTAACTGTTCGAATTAATGCGACAAATAATAATTTATACTTTTTGACCACTGAAACCAGCAACATTGATACATTCGACTGACTTCAACTGCTCTATTGTAGGTATACAGAGAAGTTCACAGAACTAGTCAGATTGTACGGTATTTCAATAGGCAACCGGGAGTATGGGAAAATGCGGGTGTTAACATGGGTACAGGTCTGGTGCGACCGCTGCCCTATACTACTCCTAGTGGGGTGAAACAAGCGGAAAATGTTTGTAACGTTCAAAAGACCTCTGAAAGGCGAAATCCTTATCATTGAGAGATTCTCATCACACTGTGCTGTAAAACAAATAAAAAACAAAGTTGAAAATTTAATAGATATCTAAGATATAAGTGTAAGAAGCGATTTTTTATTGCGAAGTACGAGCGAGTGTCTTAAAGGATGCGAGTGCAATGAAGAGACTTTTTACACGTATATCTTACAACGTGTTATCTACGATCATAACGTTTTACAAAAGTATTCATTGTGTTTGATATTTTTTTAAATTTATGACTTATGTCATGTGTACATATATTAACGTGCTTAAATTTTATGTGCTAAGTTGTTTAGCAATCAGTTTGCAAAATATTCATAAATCATTAATATATCATACATATCTGTTTGACATTAGCGTGCAATAAACATTTTATAACACTAGCTCAATAAACGTTAACTTTTTACACGAAAATTAATGTAAAAAGTGATCGTAGATACAAAATATAGTAAATGTATAATAACAATTACAAAAACAATTAGTGACAAGTTCACATTCTTGAAAAAAATATCCATGACAACCAGCAAAGTTTTTGGAAATATTTATACAGGGTGTAATTAAGTTGCATGCATTAATTTATTATACTCTAGGACTCCTACCAATATTATAATTAATTATTACCCAAGTAATAACTCTGTAGAACAGTGATTCTTAACCTTTTTGAAGTCAGGGAGCTCTTTTGATCATAACAAAAATTCGCGGAGTACCAAAATCAAAGAATCAAAAAACATCAGACATAAAAGTTAAAAATAACATTAATTAAAAAAATATATAAAAATATATACGAGGTAAGCGCCATACATTCTCGGCCTGATATAGAAAAAATAAACTTGGTAAAATATAATAATTTTTATTTTTCAATATAATTTCCCCTAATACACTTACTACAACGTGGAATTAATTATTCAATGTTCTTGTAAAAATAATCTGAAGTTTTTCCTTCAAAATGTTCAATTACAGCTGCTTGCAACTCGTTCTCGTCCTTAAAACGACGCCCCCTAAGGTTTTTCTTTAAATTGGCAAATAAATAATAGTCACTAGGAGCCATATCCGGACTGTACGGTGGATGCATTCGCGAATGGCAGCTTGTGAAATTGCGGCAGTATGAACGGGTGCATTGTCGTGTAATAATCGAACATTTTCATCGAACATCGATTTTCCTCGACGTTTTTCACGAATATTGTTTCTGAATTTATGCAATAAAGACGCATAATATGTAGTGTTAACAGTTGTATTGCGTTCTTTAAAATCAATCAGTAAATTGCCGTCACAATCCCAGAATATTGTTGCCATAACTTTCTTTGTCGATTGAACGACTTTCCCTTTTTTGGACGAGGTTCATCAGGTTGCCGCCATTCTATCGATTCCCTTTTGCATAGAGGATCACAACACAGAACCATTGTTTCATCTCCAGTGACAATGGACTCCAAAATTGGCTCTGGGTCGTCTCCACACAAGTTTAAAAACGAGCGCGCACATTCTACCCGACGTTGACGTTGAATAGCAGAAAGAAGCCATCTTGCACTAATTTTATTCATATCCAAATAGTCATGAAGAATTCGGCGAACACTTGTTTCTGAAATGTCAGACATCACTGCTAACTCCTTAACTTTCAAACGGCGATTTTCTCTAATACCATTTCTTCAATGTTTGTAACTTTTTGAGGCGTTCCGCTTCAATTGGCAGACCGGTGCGCTCATCATCTTCAAGAGATTCTTGTCCCAAACGGAAACATTTTGACCAGTTTTTTTACAGTGGAATATGAAGGTGATAAATCACCATAAACGCCGTCTAAGCGTTGTTCGATTTGATTAGGCGTGTGTCCTTCTTTTGTTAAAAATTTAATGACCACGCGGTACTCAATTTTCGTTAGCTGCGACATTTTCATGCACTCGTCACGATGCTTGGTGGCTCAGCTCAGTGGCTACTAATAGTTATTTACGTGCCAAGATTTGTAAATTAATCTTTACGGGCGAGCTGGAAAGTTGATGGGGCGAGCGACGATGGAGAGAGCTCACGACTTCACTTCACCAGCCATTATTTGTGCAACTCAAATCACATACAGTACATGAGTCAAAATTAAATTTCGGCTTTCATAATCTCCCGGAGCACTTGCAACAAGCTCGCGGAGCACCGGTTAAAAACCACTGCTCTAGAACAATCATTTAAAACTGACCTACCTCTATAAGATCAATGTTTGTTATTGGGGAACCACTGACCAGTTAGTAAATTCTTTTGGGTATGTACGATGATTTAACACATTGCAGAAGTATCAGATTTCTGATAATAGCATTTAAGCTAACTACACAAACGTTTTATAATGCACTTTTATAGCAATTTACATTTAAGCAAAACAAAACAATTTATCTTTATTTTACACTTGCTTTTAGAGGTCGAATTACTACTATTAAATGTTGCATGTGGTACGTGTCCTTTTTATTTAACAAAAATAACGCATCACCTTAAATTAAAGATTCTATTAAAATAACACTGCTCTTTTCTGGTAAAGAAGGTGGATACTTAATCAGGGAAACCGACTCTAAGAAAAGCAAATTTCAATGTCATCATCTTATAACCCAGTTCACTTCGCGACCTGTTTCTTGGAAGGTAAATACATACTTAGTACCCAAAATACAAACATTGATTATATTGGTGTCTTAATTTTCAAAACTTATGCATTTAATAGCTAGCCTTACTATACTATTTAATCGCGGATGGAAACTAAAGGGACCAATTACATATTTGCCAATAATGCCCGCGCACACATTCACAGCAAAATGATGTTGATGACGATCTTCTAGAATTGCATAAGAATTCTCGTCGCTCCACACACGACGATTGTGCATATTATGCACACCTTTTCTCGTAAAGGAAGCTTCATCATAGGTCAGTAGGATTTCCAAGAAATTTGTAGTATTAGTATTAATCATTTGAAGAAGCCATCTATTCTTCTCGTCATTCTAGTTTTTGCAATGCATCGTCGAGCTGTAAAGCTTGTACTCGTTGCAGGTGATATGGCCATGGGTACAAACCCTGTTTGCGAAATGTGAAGACGACACCGTGCGATACCGCCAATTCTGTACCCATTATCCAATCTCCTAGTCCCTGTATGTAGGTATTCTTTAACGTGTTCTAAAATATCAAGCTCCAAGTCAAGAACACGGGGTGTTCTGCCTATGGCAGTATTATGATTCACAAAATAAACTACAGAGACAGCAAGGTTGTCTTCAATTTTTATAGGCCATAATTTTTTAACCAAATGTTATTTCAACACGCAAAAAATTGGGTGTGACTGCACTAACTGTGGACTTTTCATTTTCTGAAACTTTTTCGATGACACTCTGTAGTATGTATGTTACCTGAAAAAATTAATAATTCAAATTTTTCGGAAATTTAGTCGTTTCAGAAATATCACTCAAAAAAGTTTCTGGAAAAAAATCATTGCACTTATGTTATTATAAGTGAAAATCCTACGACAATGTACGGACGGTACCCGTGGCAACCAGCAGGTTTATGACCGTGACCACTGACCGGTAAAACCATAAACCATATGGGAAACTTTTTTATTTTCGATTTCTGAAAAAATATTATTCTTGAAAAAAGTATCTGTTTTTTTCTAGAATTTCATTTTTTTAATTAATTGGTAATAAGGGAATAATAAACGAACTGTTTGTAGCATATGCTTGGGTAGCTCAACTTTTGAATGTCGTTCGTGAATATTAACATTGATAAACTATTGATAAAAAATCGTTGCTTTTGAATTGAAATTTGAATTGTTAGGTTTTGAAAAAGTTCCTTCAGTTGCATCCTACGAGTTGAAATCTTGCAACCTTCTTCCGTTTTTGTTGGTAAATCTTTCGCTATAGGCTTTAGCAAAAGCCTAACCCAACATAAAGTAAAAACCATCTTACTGAATAGCTATAGTGATTTCTAAACCGCTTCATTTCAAGAGTGTATGTGTTGTTATAATATTTTATATACAGACATGGCGCAATAAAATTTGATATAATACATACACTCACTACTTTCTTATCTTTAATTAAAATAATTGCTCAGGCTAAATAAAATTGTTGTGAAAGGTCTAACTCTCTTCAAATTGAGTGGCGGGTTGCTTTAATAGGGCACTAGATTATTAAATTATAGGAACACAATAATATAAAACAGATACACAAAGCAATCTTTCAACAATAACAACACAAATTTATTTTATAATTTAACAAATAAGAAAATAAAACGAAAATTTAAACCAGATGCAAAAATTTTCTTTATATTAATCACAAAATAGTTTAATCTACTTTATTTGGGGCATCATTATATTTCGTACTACTACAAACAAAACTAACTACAGGTAAAAAACACGTTTATATATGAGTATATTTAAATCTTATTTTTTTATATAAATATTTACCGACACCAGCTTGCCAACTGTATTGTTATACATTATCAAATATGCTCTCTGCTTTCATGCTTCTCAGAATGAAGAAGGTATGCCATTAACCTCTTTCAAGTATTTCCATATAAATGGCTTTACTAAGTTTAATTCTAAATCCAATTATTTGTATAATAGTGGTAAGTAAATTAATTTTATAATTGGACACGAGTGGAATGTGTAACATGAGTCCACATCGGTTTATAAAATTCAATCATAAAAAAATTGATAATTATTTCTTTATTATTAAATAGTAAAATCTGCAACGCAAAATAAATTAACACTTGATTATTTTAAAGTACTTGTTATGAAAAAGATCACTAAGATTTATTAAACCTTCATAAAACTTTAAACACTTTGACGTTTTACAAACAACAATTCTCTCAAAATTTTGGCATTTGCTTTGTTTAAATTTTTTTTACTCAAAACAAATTCTTAAATTTATTTTATGCTCTACAACAGACATGCACTTTTTGAAAGTTAAACTTGGAAGAGAATTTGTTACAAAAATTGCCGGGTTTATATACCATTTGTCAACACAATTACGTGTGCTTCAAAAACTAATTAGATAAACTTATAGACTAGTAAATTCCCAATTCAATGGTATAAAACACTAATTTTTTCATTTCACAACAAGACCTCCATTGAATGTCAATGAAACCTATTTCTCACACAACTATTTATTAACTTATTTACATAAAAATAACTTTTTACACCTACCTATCTTCACAAATTTAAAAATTATATGCTAACAAACATTATTTGCATAATTTCAGACATCAACAATATGAAAATTCCAACCAATTGCAGTGTTTTAGTGTACGATCGAAAAGCGCAACATAATATGTTGTTTAATTAATATCATTAATAAAAAACTATCCCTACATTTAAGATAGTTACAATTATGTGATAATGATGCAGAATTCGTCAGCTTCATATTAAAGATGTACAATCCTCCACCAAAATTATTTACCCAAGAGCTGTAAAATTTTTGAATAGAAAACTTATCACAACAGTAATATCTCGTAAACATGGAAATACATATTTTTCTATTAATTGCTCAGGTAAGGTAGTAAACACTTGTATACCTCTCTATTACTGTCTGTTTTAGGTTAAATTTTACATTAACTTTGGCCTTAACTTAATTAAAATGCATCACTAGATAACCATTTCTCACATCATTAATGAATAAGGAAAATTAACTAAATTCTATGGAAATTTTTTACAGATATCCTTTATCTGACTAGTGTGTATACTAGTGTGCATAAAAGAAAAGTTTCTCAAAATTATAATTTTAAAATTTAGGTTATGCAACCAATCTAACGTGCCGCTTTGAAATTTCGTACATGAGCTTGTTTAAAACTATTGAGTGTGTGAATTTCTTTTTTCATGTGTTGACATGAAATGTATGTATGTGTAATGACATGAGAGTATGTAAGTCTATGTATATAGAAAAAAAATTGTACACGACAGTTGTATCCTAATGAAGAGTTTAAAACACTGGAATTCCAATTTATATTTGAAATAAATATTAAACAAATTGGACGTTGTACAAAATTTCATTATACTTTAAACATTAAAAAAGTAATGAGTACAGGTTTTTAAATAATCTGTAATGTTATCAAGCGCTAACTAAAAATAAAACGTAGTATCGACAATATTGAGCTCGTGTTCAAATATTACAAACTCTTTTTATTATACTTATTTTCACTGTACAATTTATAGCAAAAAACATTATAAAACTTGCCAAAATTATTTGTCAATATTTGTATTCTCTGATGATTTATAGTATATACGCATTTTACAGCACTAAAGTAGTTGATAGCCAATACAACTTTTATGTTATTTTCGGGAAAAATTGTGTAACAGAATCTGCTGATGCATTACTGTAATTTCAAAATAAGACATGGACTAATAAATATTACAATGTGTTTTAATCTACAACCTTGGATAATTTAATGTAATAGAATTCTTTTTCGATTTGAACAGTTGAAGAGTAGTATTACATTTTCTCCAATCCAAATCTAAATTTTAATTTGTAAAGATTTTTCACTTTCGTAAAGACAGTGGATATCCGTGTATCAGCTTAATAACTAAATAGGGATACCTTAGTTGTGATAGTCTTGAAGTATTCTAAAACTAAACGAGTTCGTACATTTGAAATCTCATAAAATTTATGTAAGTAGTTAGGTAGAACTATTTATACTGCTCAACAAATAAACTTAACCAGTAGCATATACTGGTGTAATTTTTAAAATAGTTCTGGAAACAAAAGAATGGAAACAAATAATTTCCTACACAAACCGGAAAGACTACCTAAGATGTCATGATTGCCTTTTTGGGAAATATTAAAAAAATTACACCAATATAAGCAAATGACCTAGTTCATTTACTGAACAGTATATACAAAATTCTAGTCTAGTTCTTGTTCTAACGCTGCTGATTAAGCAACAAATGCTTGCTTTTATGGAAAATCAGTTTTTTGTATATTGAATTACTATCCGCTATGCAGTAAATAAATTTAAAAGTAATTGTAATTAACCCTTCCTGAAGATTTAAGAAGTAAATTGTAAGGTTTCCAAAAATACAGTATAAAAATATTTAAATCTGTATTCAGGTCTTTAGAAGCTTATTTGAATATTTAGAGATGACAGGAAGGAGGCAGTAGGGTTACAGTTGGCTGAACAAAGATCTAGACCCAGACTAAGAGATAAAATCAGAGCCTCATCGAGAAAAAAGCATCTATGAAGTATTGTTAACATTGTTAAGCAATAACAACCTTGATTTATCACACAGAATTAGATTTGTGAAATATTACGTTTTGTCCATATTTATTAATCTATGATTGCGAAGCGTGGGCGTAAAAGACAATGAAAAATTGAAAATTCAAACTGTGATGTTACCGAAGAATTCTCTTAAACCAAGAGATTAATAAATAACAGAAAGAAAATTCCTAAACAGTGCCAAGCGCTAAAAATTATAATATTTGAAACATGTTCTTAAAGATCGAAATACGAACTGCTCATAATAATACTAAGCGGAAAAATCGAACTCAGGAAATTGATTGAACGGAAGAATATGTAATGGCTCAGGTATAGCGGATAGGCTTTGCAGCAGAACAGTTGGTCAATTCAGCACAAAACAAAGATATTAACAAATAGTGGGCTTGGTGGTCTTCAACGATAGTTACAGATAACGACTATTTACAGAGTTTAAGAAAAGTAGTCTACCATTGCACAGACTGATCGGCAAATGTTAAACGATGACCATTACAGACTATTTGTTATTTACAACAGGTTGCCAAAATATCTAAAATTCCTGTAAAGTATTGTACAATGGCATAGAGGAGTTTTTATCCACTATTAAGATTATTATACCCGTTATTTGTTCCTGCTAAGTTAAAAAATTTGCAACAAGGGAGAAAAACACGTGCTACCTTTGTTAAAGCCATAAACGATTTAAAGAAAATAAAGGTAACTACCATATCTAATATATATGATATATGTTACACAATTCATTTATGTTACCCCAATGTTAATGTCATTTTTGTAACACAGCTATTATTTGTTGGAATTATGTGCTGTTACTACTTTGGGACGGAATTTGAAGTTGAAATGTAGCTACCTCAGTAACAAAACCATAAAAATAACTTCTTAAATTAAAAACTTATCTAAACTGAATTATAAGATAACAGTTTGTTCTAGAAATTCAATTGCAATTCTAGAATAACTTTTTAACATTCCTAAATCAAAACTAGGAAAAAATAGCAAAACAATAGTTTTCACAAACACGTATCTAAAGACTTGCTTGTGGGCGAGAAATCGGACTGTAACGTTCCTAGTACCTTTTGACACCGATTGGTTTGATCAAATGATATAATTTACCAGAATTTAGCCGAACATTACTCTCCATCGGGAAAGAATTTTTTAGTCGGGCACTACACTATTGTGAATGACTCAAAATGGTCCTTTAGAAAACATTCTTAAATGCTGATTTCATAGCAACGTTCATGCCATCATCTTGCCAGTTGATTAATTTTTCAAATTGCACTCTCTGTTCTTTTTTCACGGAATTGTATTCTTCACTTTATTCTGCATACGGTAGTATGCCTTACTTGATTATCTAATGTGCATTTAGGGGTTGAAAAATACTTTTTATAAATTGTACACTTCATATTCACTAACTAAATTATGTATTCGAAAAATATTATTATTAGAGCCATGTCTACAAGGGAACTACTGAGGCGCTTTGAAGCGCAAAGGGGTGGGGCGCATTTTAAACATTTGCTTCAAGTTTAAGATAAGTTATAGAATTTATAACAAATATTTCTAAACCCCTAAATGCACATTAAATAATTAGGTATATCATACCACCATATGTGGAAAAAATGAAGAATACAGTTCCGTGAAAAAAGACATGCATGATCTTTTGAACGTTGCTATGCAACCAGCGTTTAAGGATGTTTTCTGAAGCACCATTTTGAGTTATTCACAATAGTTTTTAGTTGATTTCTTTATCTTTTCAAATAAGGGAGAAATTGCGAATAAAGAACATTTTGAGACACCCGGTATATATAAATAAATGTATCTACCATTTTCTTCTAGATCTTCGCTGACGCGTATACCAGTACATGACTATGGACTACATTAATTATGGAGTCAAGGTAGTCTGTTAGGACCATTATTATTTCTGATTTACATAAATAATATATCTATACAGTTAAAAAAATGCAAAATACATTTCTTTGCAGGTGATCTCGTAATTTACGTATATGGGACCAATAGAGATGAAGTTCTTCATACATTAAATTGTGAACTTCAAAATGTAACTAAGTGGTTAAATTGCAACAAATTAAAGTTAAACATTGATAAAACAATAGCAATGATTTTTGGAAAAAGGAATATTGTCAATCAAAGGACAGAAACAAATTTTGAAATTAAAATAGGAAATTCGAATGTTGAAATATTCAATAAAATAAAATATTTAGGAGTAGTGGTAGATGTAAATCTTAAATTTGAAGATCACATACATAGATTACATATGTAAGAAGGTAGGAAGAAAGTGGGTATGCTTAGTAGAGCTAGTCCCTACTTAAGTATCTATGCAAAAAAAGTAGTGTACAATACAATAATATTGCCACATTTTAGCTTTGCCTCTACGATTCTACATTTAGCAAGGGCGGGTGATTATCACCCGTCTACAAAAACTTCAGAACAGAGCGATGAGGATGATATGAATAGGAGAACTAGCATTAAACAATGTTGGAAAGGTTGAACTGGTTTAGTATTCAAAATCTTTGTGATGTGAATGGACTTATCTTTATACACAAATTCGATGTAAAATAGTACCAACATATTTCAATATTTTAAAAACAGGAGAAGAGACTCACAATTACGAAACTAGAACTAAACTAAACTATCAAATATGTAGAGTAAACCTTACTGAATCTCAAAGTTATTTGTTTGACAAAACTTTGATCATTTGCAATAATCTACCAAATTATTTAAAATCCATATCAATTATCAAATTAAAAATTAAATTGAAGGGGCATTACTTACAGAAACATAAATTAATTGCAGTGAAACAGTCGTTTTTTAACCATGATAAAATAAACAAAGCTTAAACTTTTAAACAAAAAGTTCACATTACTAAAACTAATTTAGGACACAAAATACGATACTTACTGTATATAAAATGCTCAAAATTTCCGGCTTGAGATCTTGTCTTTATAAATTTAACTTCAGGTCGCAGGTGTTAACCTCAAAAGCTTCTAATTAAGTAATGGAGTCAGGAACAAATAATAATATGTTGGGCGCCACCAAAGCTGAGGATGTTTTTCATAAAAACATAAATAAGAATTGGAGAAATTGGAGGTTATCAGCTAAGGAACTAACCTCCTTATTAATTTTGACGTTAATTTAATAAAACATTTATGAAACTATAAAAAATCTTGATTAGCCAAAAAAACAAAAAACATCAGCAGTCCGTTTAGCCAAACTATGTCAAATAATCAAATAAATTTGAAATCTGTATATTAAAACAAAAAAATTGTACATACATTGCACATCAAAATAGTCAAACATTAATAAAAGTTAGCAAATTCAAAATACAAAACACATCAAATCAAAATAATTATTATTCCAAAAAGTGAATAAAATTTCGGGATCCCAAATGACCAAATATTACATAAACAATATTATATTAAGAAAATTCAGTACCTTAATAATTTTTCATCATCCAAAATAGTGTTCATAAAATTTCTTTCACAAGTTAAAGGATTTAAACGCCTTACACTCAAAACACAATAAAAGCTTTAAACAAAGCCACAATAACAAACTGCCGAACTGCAACGTTGCGGGAAGAAGTCTTCTGGATTTTGAACTAAATGTTTTTAACGAGATTCATCAAAATTTAACATACTTATTTGCAATAACTGCCTTTAATAATAAATTCTTAATTATTCTTTTAACTGGAACGATATTCAAAATCACTTGAATGTTGCTCAAAATAATTGTGAGGATTATTACGTAACAAATCCTTATTCTTTATTTGTTATGTTTCCATTAATTCAAAAAGATCAGTGTATCGGTATGAAAATCCCCTTTTCTTATACACGGGAATTACCACTGAATTCTAATAACAAATATCCGGCAACTAAACGATTCTTCTATGAATGAAAATTCACGAAATAACTTTATTTAAGCTGTACTGTAATACTGTAATTTTATTGTTAGATCTAGCAACTCGAAGAACTAAACGGCACTTTAAATGGTTAATTTGTTATTTTATAACAAACAAATATTACAATAATTACAATAATCACTTGACGGGATTGATATGATACCCCGCCGAGGTACGAGGTACGCCGCGAAAAAACTTTAGCTGGACTAAAATGCAACTGTACTATCTGAAAACTTAGTTAAGACTCTGCTAAAAACTCAGGGTTTTTTATTATATAGGGAATATTATTGAGGGGTGCAATTCTGCATAAGCCTATCAAAGAGTCGCATGATTTCATTTAAGCGAATCAAAATTTACATTCCAAGTGTTGACAATAAGGAGATTTTTATTAACTCCAATATTAGATTTTAGCCCTAATAGACTCAAAAATTAAATAATCTTGTTTAAATAATCTTGTTTTCACAAAGGAAAAAATAGAAACGCAATAATATTTTATAGCGAATTTTGCAGACATGATATTTTAAGCTCAAATATAAATAGTCAAAATGTGTCATTTAACACGTACTAAGTATCATTTATTAAACAAAATGGATTTTTATAATATTTTCAGAGAACAAAAAACTGCAATGTATATGAGAAAATATACAAACTTAAATTCACACACCAACCAGCTTTCAAAATTTTAGCAACGAAACCATTTAACAGGCACACACGTGAATAAATATAATGATGGAGACGATAATTTATTACACGAAATGACTCCACTAGTCGGGAAGCGTTTCAAAACAACCTTTTAAGATATTTTTATAGGTTTATTTGTACCAAATACCGACATAATTTTAAATTGCAAGGAGAACGTAAATTTGCAGGGCCGGGATTAAGATTTTTCAGTAAATATGGATACAAATTGCATTATTTCAAAGCTGGTAAAAAATAGCGTTACAGCAGAAAGTTAAATAAAATAGCCACATAAATAAAATATTTATTATTCATTTTTATAATACAAATTCTACAGAAGATTATGCATGTACCTGATATGTAAGGCGCTTTGGCCAAATAAAGATTATTATTATATTAACAGTATCATCATCGGAACTGGTTGGACATATTGAAAGCAACGATATAAAGATCGCTTTGGTGGGCAAAAACTAATGAAAGGCCTAAGTGTTTATGATATAAAATATTGTCGTGATTTCCACAATGTTTTGTTTTAAAAAAGCGTGTAAAAATTTGTCTGGTTCTTTTAGTAGAACTTTGTTAAGGTTCTCGTTTGTGCAAATGCATATCATACCGTAACACGCGGTTTTAATTGCAGTTGTTTTTAATAACTAAAAAGACATTTTCATTTGCTTATTAAGGAAACGAAAATAAACTTCTCCAATGTAAACTCTCAGTTTATTTAGTGGAAACTTTTCCGTTTTGCAAAATTTCTTATTCAGCTTCGTTAGTAAGAAGCTGACTACTTTCATAGTATTGTAACAAGAGAGAAAAAGAAAGAACCTCTTTCCGAGCAACAAATGGTGTGTTCTATCGCATTCGAGAGAATGACGCATCGCACAAGCATGTAAACCAGACGCGGTTTATTCTAGCGCTTTCTAGAATACATAGAAGGTTCCAGCGACTTCTGGTGCGATTATATGAGGGTATAAAAGCGGATTCGCGGATAAAAGAGGGTAGTCAACAGCGAGTCGTTAATTGTGTTTCACAAAATAAATAGTAACTGTATAGATAAATGTTATATTAGAAATTCATAATCTGTAAATAATAGTTTTAATGGTTTATAATCATAGCGTTAATTTATAGTGTATTCATTAGTGTATAGAAATAAATATTTGTTTGTGAATAGACGATTTAAACAGCACTTGTGTTATTATTTGAAAAAGGACGTTACAGTGTTGTCAGGTGTGGTGTTTTAAAATAAATAAAATCGCGTAATAATTAAATAAAGTGCTGTGAGAATAAATTTTTAGTGTTAAAATTAATTTCAACAAACAATTAAAATGGTGATGAAACTATTGAAAGATCTCTTAGTAACAGATTTAAAACGGGAATTGGACGAGAGGGACTTGGATAGTAATGGAAAGAAAGAAGTTTTGATAAATCGGCTAAGAGAATGGCTTTTAGAACAGAAGGAAGATCCTGAAAATTACCGCTTCGAAATACCTGGACCCGCAATTGATACTAATTTGTTATTAAGTAAAATAGAAGAGAATTCTAGAATGCTTAAAGAAGAATTATTGGAAAAGTCCGAAGAGAATTTTAGAATGTTAAAAGAGGAATTACTGGAAAAGTCGGAAGAGAATTCTAGAATGCTTAAAGAAGAATTATTGGAAAAGTCCGAAGAGAATTCTAGAAAGTCTGAAGAGAATTCTAGAATGTTAAAAGAGGAATTACTGGAAAAGTCAGAAGAGAATTCCAGAATTTTAAAAGAGGAACTATTGGAAAAGTCTGAAGAAAATTCTAAAATGCTTAAACAAGAATTACTTGAAAATACTAAAGCGCTGGAAGAAAAAGTACTGGAAAAACACGAAGAGAATTCTAGAAGGTTTGCAGAATTACTAGAAAAGGCCGAAGAAAATGTTAGAATGCTAAAGGAAGAAATACTGGAGAATTCCAGGAAATCCGAAGACAGTTCTAGAAGGCTTAAAGGAGAATTGTTGGAAAATGTCAAAGCGTTGGAAGATAAAGTTTTCGAAGAATTTTTGGAGAATGCCAGCGCGTTAGGACTATTGGAAGGTAGATTGGCGGAACAAGATAGGGTAATAAAGATGGTAGAAGAGAAAATAGCCCAAATGCAATTACCATCAACAGCTAAGAAAGACGACATAACCGATATGTTGGAAGATAGAATGAGGCAACTACGGTTTCCCTCAACTTCTGAGTTTAATGAAGTAAAGAAGCAAATTAAAGAAGAAAAGGGTCCTGCCGTAGGGATAAAAGTAAAACCACCCACGTTCGATGGAAAGATACCTTGGTCCACCTACTACAAACAATTTGAGGCGGCCGCTGGGGCCAACGGATGGACAGGCAAGGAAAAGGCCGTTTCTTTAACTGTGGCTTTGCGTGGAGACGCGTTGAACGTCCTGCAAACAATCCCAGCAGGACAGGAAAATGATTACCAATTGTTAGTGTCTAGATTGGAAATGAGATATGGAGACGCGCATCTTCAACAAGTGTATCACGCGCAAGTGAAGAATCGTATCCAGAAGAATGGAGAAAGCCTGCAGGAGTTTGAAGCCGATGTTGCGCGGCTTGTCCGATTGGCGTACCCTACGGCACCCGATTCATTTCTGGGACAACTGGCTGTGCAGACCTTCATTGATGGGTTAAGAGACGGAGAAACACAACAATCATTGAGGCTGGCACGACCAAGAACAACTGATGATGCGATTGCTCACGCCTTAGAATTTGAAGCTGCAAAACAAGGGTCCCGAGGTCACGGGCGTGTTCGGACCGTTGTGGAAGAAGATGAAGGTTCTAAACGTCGTCTAGAAGAATTATTAATGAGAGTTCTTCAGAAGGAAGAGAACCGTAAGAAGAATCATCAAGAAGTTCGAGGGTCCCGTTGCTGGAACTGCGGCGAACAAGGACATGTAGAACGGCGTTGTCCCAAAATAACAAAAGTACAACCGTCGGAAAAGTTAAAAGGGGTTGGCAAGAGAGGGCGAACGTTGACTGTTAGTAAAGATGCCCCAGAGATCATCGTCCATGTCGTAACATCAGGGAATAGTACCAGCAGTTTGTTCATAGATGGGAAAATTGCGAATCGAATTGTTCCACTGCTCATTGATACGGGGGCGACAAAATCCATCATACGCCCTAACGTTCTACGAACAAGTATGAAGCTGTTACAGACAACTACTCAACTCCGTACAGCGACGGGAGAAGTAATACCAACACGCGGAGTGGTGAAGATGAAGATTGGCATTGGAAGTGAAGAACGTGATCATGAGGTGCTGGTAGCCGACATCATTGACGAATTCATCTTGGGAATGGACCTCCTGAGAAAATTTGGTTTTACATTGGACTTGAAGGAGGGTGTTTTGAAGGTTGGTAACGAAGAACTTCCGTTGTACCCACGAGAAGATCCTGTCGTAAGGGTTTTGCTGACAGAAGATGTGATATTGCCTGGTCAAAGCGAGATGGTTGTCGAGGCAGGTTTGGATGGAGATCTTCGGGTAGGATGTGTGAGAATGATGGAGCCTGTTTGTGATAAGAAGATCCATAGTGGCATATTGATGGGAAAAGCGCTGATCAAGGTTGGAAAGACTGTACCGGTGAGGCTTATGAACGTTAATGTGGATCCGGTGACATTGAAGAAGAGTACCCTTGTGGGACAGTGTGTGCCAGTATTTCGAGTAACCAGGTGTATGGCTGATGTTCCAAAACCAGTGCCCAAAGACCATGGTGGAAAATTAGTGGGTATGGTTACTAGTCCGTGCGAAGACCTTAACAGGTCTTCGAAGCCCTTAACAGGTCGTGGAAGTGAAAGAGGTACAGGGTTTGGTTCACCGATACCAAGATATCTTCGCTCTTGACGATAGCCAGAAGGGACGAACAAATATAGTAAAACATAAAATCAATACAGGCAATTCTATGCCTGTCCGTCAGCAGCCGAGGCGTCTACCTCTAGCAAGGCGAGCAGAAGCCGAAAAGATTATTACTGATATGGAAGAACAAGGGGTCATCGAGCCATCCAGCAGTCCATGGGCATCACCGGTGGTCCTGGTCAGTAAGAAGGACGGGTCAACGAGATTTTGTGTGGACTATCGGCAGCTTAATGACGTGACCAAGAAAGACAGCTATCCCTTACCACGCATCGACGACACGTTGGATACCCTGTCTGGTTCACGATGGTTTTCGACTTTGGACTTGAAGAGCGGTTATTGGCAAGTTGAAATGGAACCTGAAGACCGGGAGAAGACCGCGTTCACTATTGGTTCCGGACTATGGCAGTTTACAGTTATGCCTTTCGGTCTATGTAACGCTCCGGCCACCTTTGAGCGTCTAATGGAGACTATCCTGAGAGGGTTGTCGTGGAAGACCTGCCTGGTATACCTAGATGATGTGATTGTAGTCGGAAAATCATTCAACGAACATTTGAACAATCTAGAGGAAGTGTTCCGAAGACTACGTGGAGCCAATCTGAAACTGAGTCCGAAAAAGTGCCACATATTCAGAAAGGAAGTGAAATATCTCGGGCACGTCGTATCACAAAATGGAGTGGCAGCCGACCCCGATAAGATTCGTGCAGTTCAAGAGTGGCCAACACCGAAAGATAAACACCAAGTTCGTAGTTTTCTTGGGTTATGTACCTACTACAGGCGTTTCGTTCCTGGGTTTGCCAATATAGCGAAACCTCTGACAAGGTTAACTGAAGATGGGCGCGAGTATGTTTGGAGCGGAGAGTGTGAAACAGCTTTCCAACAGCTGAAGCGTGCCCTGACAACAGCACCAATATTGAGCTATCCACGGACAGAAGGGAAATTCATACTTGACACAGATGCAAGTAATCTGGCCATTGGGGGGGTACTTTCTCAGATACAGGATGGACAAGAAAAGGTCATCGGCTATTTTAGTAAGGTTTTGTCGAAAGCCGAAAGGAATTATTGTGTGACCAGAAAAGAACTATTGGCCGTCGTGAAGTCCGTTGAGCACTTCTACAAATACTTGTACGGACGGAAGTTTTTATTGAGGACGGACCATGCAGCGTTGAAATGGCTTCTACAATTCCGTAATCCTGAAGGCCAGGTCGCAAGGTGGATCGAACGATTACAAGGATACGACTTTGACACCGAACATCGAGCGGGCACTAGTCATCGAAATGCCGATGCTCTTTCAAGAAGACCCTGTCCAACGGATTGCCGTCATTGCTCTCGTTTGGAAGAGAGGGTTTGCCAAGTATTAAGGACTACCATCGTCAACGACAATTGGTTGCCGGAAGAATTGCAACGACAGCAGGAGGCTGATCCCGAACTAAAAATGGTACTGGAATGGAAGCGCGTGGGAGAAAGGCCTGCCTGGGAGGCCGTCAGCCCTTTCAACAGAACGCTCAAAGCATATTGGGCCCAATGGGAGTCCTTGAAGGTGGAAGACGATCTCCTGAAGCGAGTACTGGAGAGTGAAGATGGCACCACCATTAGGTCTCAGTTTGTGGTTCCAAGAAGTCGAGTGGCTACAGTATTGCGACATCTCCATGACGGTGCCTCAGGAGGACACTTCGGTGTGAAAAAGACTTTGGAGAAAGTTAAGGAGCGTTTTTATTGGGTCAACTGTAAAGAAGACGTGAAGGAGTGGTGCCGGAAATGTGAACTATGTGCCACTGGTAACGGACCCTTGGGGAAACGAAGAGCACCTATGAGGCAGTACAATGTGGGTAGTCCTCTGGAAAGAATAGCCATAGATATTGCCGGACCATTTCCCGAAACCGACGATGGGAATAAATACATATTAGTGGCAATGGACTATTTTACCAAATGGCCAGAAGCATATGCCCTACCAAACCAGGAAGCTGCGACTGTTGCTGACGTACTAGTCAAAGAGTTTTTCAGTCGCTTCGGAGTGCCCATGGAGCTGCATTCGGATCAAGGCCGCAATTTCGAGTCTGTACTCTTTGGAGAAGTCTGTCGATTGTTGGGCATTCGCAAGACTCGGACCACACCGTTACATCCGCAGTCCGATGGAATGGTAGAACGCATGAATCGAACAATGGGCAAATATTTGGCCAAGGTCGTCTCCGATCATCAACGAGACTGGGACCAATACCTGCATCTGTTCCTGATGGCTTATCGTGCATCGGTCCACGAAACAACCGGTCAGTCACCAGCGTCTGTGATGTTTGGACGCGAGTTACGGTTACCGTGTGATCTGGAATTTGGGTCTCCACCTATAGAGCAGGAGGTAGCCGGGAATGATTATGTCATCAACTTAAAGAAGAAGTTGGAGGATATTCACGACCGAACCCGAAATAATAGTCGAATCGCGAGTGACCGGATGAAGGCTACGTACGATGTGAGAGCCCAAGAAGGAGGGTTTCAACCTGGAGAGCTTGTCTGGTTATACAATCCGCAAAGGCGTCGTGGCTATTCTCCAAAGTTACAGCGAAATTGGGAGGGTCCATACCAGGTGAAGAAACGAATAAATGACTTGATTTATCGCATCCAGAAATTGCCAAGGGGGAAACCAAAGGTGGTACACTCCAATCGTCTGGCGCACTATGAGGGAAATAATGACGCAGTCCCGGATCGGAAAGATGAGGCTGAGGTGGCTATCAATACCGTAAGGCCTGAAGATGATCAGCCAACCTTTAGAGAATTTATGGCTGCGTTCTCTGGAACTAGAAAAGCGCGATTCGGAGTCACGACTGAGATGCAACAAGATCTCTTCCGGGTCCCTGGTGATTATTCCATTGTCCACTGTGTCTCCGCGGATCTCCGTATGTCCAGGGGGATCGCAGTAGTGTTTAGAAATAAATTTGGACGGCTGAATGAACTTCGAGAACAAAATCCCTCTGTTGGGAAATCCTTACGCTTGCCTGATCATGACCGATCCATTTACTACTTGGTAACCAAGCAGTTTTACTACCAGAAACCGAGTTACGCCGACTTGTGGAGGGCACTATGGAATTTGAGAATCGAGTTGCTTACCAGGGGAATTAACAAATTGGCAGTTCCCAAACTCGGCTGTGGGCGGGACCAGCTGGATTGGAGAATCGTTAGAAACATGCTGGAAGTTGCCTTTAGAGGTACGGACGTCAAGATCTTCGTCTGCAGTTTTGACCCACAGCCCGCATTAAGGCCAACGAAGAGTGTAGACTGTTATTTCTACCGTAATGGAACGTGTAGTCGAGGTGAAGACTGTCGATATCGTCATGAACCGTTCTACAGGAACCAGAGCATAAAACCTGTTCTGGGACAGAACAGACTTGAAGAGGGGGGCAGTGTAACAAGAGAGAAAAAGAAAGAACCTCTTTCCGAGCAACAAATGGTGTGTTCTATCGCATTCGAGAGAATGACGCATCGCACAAGCATGTAAACCAGACGCGGTTTATTCTAGCGCTTTCTAGAATACATAGAAGGTTCCAGCGACTTCTGGTGCGATTATATGAGGGTATAAAAGCGGATTCGCGGATAAAAGAGGGTAGTCAACAGCGAGTCGTTAATTGTGTTTCACAAAATAAATAGTAACTGTATAGATAAATGTTATATTAGAAATTCATAATCTGTAAATAATAGTTATAATGGTTTATAATCATAGCGTTAATTTATAGTGTATTCATTAGTGTATAGAAATAAATATTTGTTTGTGAATAGACGATTTAAACAGCACTTGTGTTATTATTTGAAAAAGAACGTTACAGTATTAAGAAGTTATATCGGCTATGGTTCAGGAAATAAATTGTTTATTTTGAAATTTAACAACTTTATACTAAAAAACGAAGCTATTAAAAAAGTGTGAATAGGTGTTTAATTTTAAGAAAAAAACTTTTATCATGACTACATCATAACTGTTTCTTAATCCTTCATTTCAAACATTTCTGAAACGCAGTTTTAGTGTCATATACTCTTTCTAGTTTCTAGAAATAAAAAGAACAATTTATAAATGCTTTTCCTGAGACCATCTAGCGTAGTGTACCATATTTTTAGGTAAAACACAAGAAAAATAACCTACTTAGCGCTCAATTGAGGAAACGTCCCAATATTTAAGCCCGTAGGGTAAGAAAAATATCGAGGTAATCCTCGTTTCTCGACCACTAAAACGTAGTCCTCGTTAAGGAGCAACTTTTTAACTTTTAAAGATGCATTTGTAACTTTAATGTTTTTCTGTTGCTGCTGTAGAGTTTGCTATAGCTCTACCTAATTACAAGTAGTATTAGTGTTTAGTTATATTTTGTTTTGATTAGGTATATTTATTGAAAGGAATTAACACGTGATTTCTCCTGGCAATCCTTTAATTATTTTTTATTGCCAATTCATGAAAACACGAGCTGTATTTTGTTAAATGAAAATATTCCCCGGTTATTCTAGATGAAACTATCATTAGCTTAGTCAGATATTTGAGCCGCTACGTGAAGTTCGACTTATCTGTATGATTGATGGTGTGCATATTTCAACTTCTAATATTAACATACCCTCAAAAATTCCGGAATTTTATCAGCCGTTGCCATTTCCTTCATAAAGTTTCAATCAGTTACTGGAATTTCATTTTCAACGACGCTATTTCATTTTGTTAACTTTGTAAATCCTTAGCGATGCACAGAAAAGAAAAAAAAAACGATTTTTTTTTTCTTTTAAAACGTAACTAGATTAGTTGGGAAATAAATCTTATAGAACGTTCAAATTTGACTTTGAGCAATTTAAAGTTAAAACCACATTCTTGAACTTTGATCATAAATTTGTTGTCTTTTATTCTATATATACTTACCTCTGTATACAGACAACTTTCTGGTTTACAAGCTGAAATTTCGCTCAATAAATTAAATTCTGATAAGCTTCCACGATTTTAATATGGATTTGATTATGTAAATTGTACAATCAGGAATAATTTTATTTAACCTAAATATGTATACTATAACTTATTTAAAAAAAAAAGCTTTATTTATCTTTTTGCATTTGGAGTAAAGAGTAAATATTTTAAAAGAATGCACGCTCATTTAGATCTTTTTACTGAGATTTTTACAAAGAAAACGCAAGAGAAAACTCATATTTCAACAAGTTTTATCTGATATATGCTGTATTTCGGTTGAATAAGTTTGCTTGAACGTGTTATGTGTTATACTTACCTCCTTTGCATTTGTTATGTTTTTTTGTATGAAACCACCTAAATTATGCACCTTGAAAACGATAAGGGTTGAAAAGAGAAATGGTTTATTTTTCTTGACAAATTATTTCATGCGTAATCTTTATATAATGAATAGTACCTTTATAAGAAAACAAGCCTTTACATATTCATGGTGCTTTCGATAAACTTTGATAAGCAGTTAAAAATTTATTAAGTATTAGAACACGGATAAACTTATTTACTTAAACGGGCAAATTCTGCAAGATATAACTGGTCATCAATATTTTAAATTTGTGCGAGGTAAATAACAAGTATTTCTATTTCTATGCTTAATTTTGTTGGTAAGGAAGGAAATCTTTTGAACAGTTCCTTAGTTGCATAAGATCGCCAATGTAAATTTGGAATTGGCTTGATATACCTAGTGCCGGCCCTAGGGGTTATGACGCCCCGATGCAAAGATTGTTTCGGCGCCCTTAATGAATTTATTGATACACTTTATTTTCATTAAAAACTATAAAACAGACAATAAGAAAATACTTGAGTGCTTGTAAGTATTATATATTATTATTATATATTACATTTTATTTGCAAGTATAAATAGTACACATATAATAATATATATTTATATTAATACATAACAGTAATAAAAAATTTAAATAATAAAGGGTAATTAATTATTATAAATGTATTCTTCTAATTTGTCGCAAACTTCGTTTTCAATTGATATTATTCAAAGTCCAACCAATCTTTGCTAAGAAATAGTTGATCTCAAATATCACTTAATTAATTTTAATTTACAAAAATATCGTTCGTCAGTTGCAACTGATACTGAGAAGATGAGTAGAATTCTTAATTCTATTCTTAGATTTTTCTTAAATTTTGATAAAATGAACTAACGCTTCCACGAAAAAATAGGATATAAAAAACCTACCTGGTTATTTATATAAACTTAATTTGGTTTTTAACATTACTTCGAATAACTCGTTGAAGATGATTACCAGGTTACTAGGAACCTTTTGGAGAAGACTTCCAGTAATCATGTATAGGGACTCAAAATACTGCTGCTTATAAGACCAATATTAGGACTTCAAATCCAAATGCAGCTTTCGAAATTTTCGAATCAATACAATTAACGGATCTTCTTTAAGGTTTAACAGCAACAAAGAGGAAAAACCGCAGTTTCAACTATGGAGGTCAAACAGCAAACTGGGTTTTAAAAGCTGTATCGATTTTAAATCTGCTGATTTTCTTAAAATGCCAACTTGATTTCAAGTCTGGATTAATATGGATCATTAAAGTCTGGATTGCATCAATAAAAGAAGAAGAAACTTTAATTAAATAAAACGGTGATTACATTCCTAATTCCTAGGAATTTTCAAGATGGAATAAAAGCGTGGCTTCACAGCAACCAGAAATGTTTAATTCCGTTATTGCAGAAATTCCAAACAATAGAGTTGACTATTCAACTCACATGTCATTTATTAAAAATTGACCAATTAAAATGCAGCATTTGATATTTTTAATCCAATGAAAATGAATATTGTATCGACAATTCTCACTAGTGAAAATTGTCGACAATTTTCACTAGTGATAACAATCGACAATTTTAATAAAACACAAATATTTAACAACATTTATTTTTGAGTATTGAACGTACAATTATTAAATGTAACATTGCTAAATTTATGAAAAACAATTTGATTTTTTAAAGCGTGTTCGTTGAATAGTCTCTCGAATACCATAAGTAGTCAAAGGTAAGTAGACTATTTTTGTGGTGCTTAACACTCATGTCTATCATGCTTGCGAATACAACTCGTGCTGCGCACTCGTGGTATTTAAATGCAAGCATGATAGACATTCGTGAAACCACCACAAAAATAGTCGACATAACTTTGACTACTAATGGTATTATAAGTGATAGTTTCAAAATATCACAAAACCATTATATGCACTAATCAAACTATAATAGGCCCAGCAAAAGGAAATTTCACTATTAAAACCAAAAGTTTAATCAACCACAAAACTCTTGCATTGTGTCTTGCGTGTTGTAGAATACCAACGTGTCGCAGGTGGAATTGTTTCCCACCACAAGAAGCGTCTATTATTTTATTGCATGTTAACGAATCAGAACGCCAAAAAACATTTATGCCCAAATAGGGATTATTGTTATTATTGTTATTTTGTAGTTGAAATACCAAATATAGATGGCACCATAAAAAATATTGTTAAATTTAATGAAAACGGACAACCAAAGTGATTCGAAGAATTGATAAACAGCATTTAAAATGTTAAGTTTAATTAACACAAGAGAAGAAGTAGCTTATCTTATACAAACTTAACTTATACAAAGAAAACTCTATAATTTTGCATTCAATAATACTAGACCTAGATGGCGTTGCAAATAAACATTGAAAGTCGACTTTTTATAGTATACAGGGTGTATTTTAGAGGAAAACCCAATAGTGTTTTTATCAATATACAAGGAGCTCTTAAAATAAAAAATAGACAGAAAAACTGTCTGTTACAAGTTGACAAATTCTTTAATGCTAGTATAGTATGCAATTTAAATATGGCGTAAAATCTTATACAAATCTTATAGAGTTCTTGAATAATACTGAAAAAATTTACAGTGCTTATATTTACATTGGTTGCATCGCAAATCGCAAATTTAGAGTACTGACTGCACAGGAGAAGAAAAATGCGCGGGGGTTTGCATTTAAAATATGCCTCTGAACACCGTCTTCTTGCCTCGCATATACGCTCCATTATGATAGCCCTGTCCTCGCATATTTTTATGTCTAATTGCAAATTTTTGATGTTCGCTCATATTTTCTTTGTCGCCTTTGTTTTCAGTAGATTTTATAAAATATTTATTCAATTGTTTTCGATTTTTGGATCCGGATAATTTTTTCTTCAATTCCATTTCTGTATTTCTTAGAAGTAATTAAAGTGTTAAATAAGTAAGTAAATAAATACATAAACTTTTCTGAAGCTGTTAATGAAGACACAATAACAATAAATGATAAAAAAATGTAAATTTAAATTTCAGTACAAAATTTGCATACGAACGTTATTTCAATAAAAAATAACGAGACATGAATAAAACGAAATTATTTTAAATTTTCCGTCTCATACGGAGGCGCTATAGAAATTCAGTTCTCGGAAAAATAATAAACAAGTGCTCTATTGAACCAGTACCTCAACCGGCAAGAGTGGCAACATACAATACTTTAGTAGTACACCGCTAGATTTTTAAGTTTTATTCACTTTATGCGTATATGACTATGAGTTGACTTTTTAAAATACTGTACTAATATTAAATTCTTACATTATTAAACTGTTCCGCAAGGTAATTCCGGTGCCCTTCGCATATGGCGCCCTGATGCGACGCATCCTTTGCTTACCGTGTGGAGCCGGCCCTGGATATACCTCCCTACATACAAAAAAAAGTATAGTTCAACAAAGAGTATAGATCAACTGTCTGTCGTGAAGCATAGTTTTCTCATGTGGTTAAACAGTAAGTAAATATTAGATAATGTAGAAAATTATTTCAAGCTTTAATGTTATGTTTCACTATACCATGATTATTAAACATACCTACTGATATTTATTCGAAATGCATACGATTCCGAAAGTTCTATTCAGCTAGGTGTGAAGTATTACAATTCTGGACGAAAATTGGGACTAAAGCAGATAACAATGGTTTAAAAAACACACCTTCTTTTTATAACATATTGTAATGGTCACTTTTATCAGAAAAAGTGAGTGGTACGAGAAGGTACATTCTACTAGAAACTTTGGAGAATCATTATTCTTCAAGCATGGTTAGTGGCGATCGTAAAATAAAAAGAAACAAAGTTTCTATAAAATAAATAATAATTATAGAATAAAATAAATAAAAGGAAATTAATATAAACAATCAATACAGAAACCCTGATAGATTCCATAAGCAGGATCATTCACATGCTAAGATTTTAACCAAATAGAGGTGTTGAGAAGTCCTTCTCTTTAATAGAATCATGTAAAAGAAAATAATAATAAACATTAATCCATTCAAAAGAACAAACTCATATCTTCAGAACATCCGAAAGAGATAGGTTTGCAGATCCAGAATCGGCAAAATATCCAGAGGAGATTGGTGTGCAGATCCAAGCCAATGCAGAGCGATCATCGTGATCCATCTGACGAGAAGTATCAAGTGTTGGAGTGTGGAGGATTTTGGTCTACACGGCAATACGGAATGTAATAGAAAATAAAGGAGAAAGGATTCAAAAAAATATAAGTGAGGGTTAAGTGAAAGTGTAGGTGTTTGAAACAAGAACAAGATCTAATCTTACAAAATAAGAAGAAACATTTGGATGATTGATTAAAGAGTGAACATACCTGGAAGACTTATATGAGGGATAACATATTTGTAAGTTGACAGGGTAAGAATCCTTTTCAAAGAGAATCCTAAAAATACAAGTATTAAATAAAGTGTTGTTTAAATCTAAATATATGCCATACTTACTTGATGGTAAAATGACGGAGTATTTTGCAACTATCAAACATGACAGTTGTAAATTATTTACGTCAATGTCAATATGTCAATAGTAATCATTATTAAGCATACTTTAATTGATGAGGTCCATGAACCGTGATAGAGAAGTAATGCTTTTCTAATTGATTTTATAAATATAAAAGGGATCATTTGATAAAGGACCCAAGATTGAATGATTGAATTAGAGTCTCATATCAATAATACAAATAACAAAGATAAGTAACCCATTACATTTATTATTACATTTATTTAAACCGACCCTGAGATCAATAGCTTTCTGTTAAAAACTTTATCACATTTCTGGTGATTATCACCAGAAATTTCAAAGGAGAGAACTTACGAAGAACTTGCAGACGTTATGAAAAGTTACTACAATCCAGAACCTCTAGAGATTCTAGATCTAAAATCTAAATCTAAGATCTGAAATCTAAAATTCTCCAGAGAATTTTAGATTTCATCGACGAAAGCAGCAAGATGGTGAAACCATTAGCAAATATAACATTTTATTATATTCCTTATCTAAAACTAATATGTATTTTTGTTATCGAAAATGAAATCTCAGATAATATAATTACAAATAATTAATAATAATAATTAACAGAAAATTGTATGTCAGTAATACTTTTATTATCCTTTAGTTTACCTTCGCACTTACAGGTACAGTCATAAACTCACTATAAACAAAAGCCTCTCCATCGCTTGCCAAACCCTGTACAGGCCTCGTAGACAATAATGTCCATTGATAAGTATGTTAACTGTTTTTTTAGTTTTATTAAATTTGGATATTATTGGACTAGATTAATATCAAAACAAAATCACTCCATAGTGATTTGGCAAAATAAGCCCAGAATTTACTAAAACTTACCTTATTAATTAAATACAATAGTTCTCATAAAAACAATTTAAATAATAGATGGTAACCCAATCGAAACAAATCCCTGAGTTTTTTAAATAGAACATTTATTCCCGTTCTTCAATTTAACTAACTCTGTTAACGGCAAGCACACGGCAATTTATCAGAACATTTAAATTCTTCCCTATTACAAACGTCATCAATGGTACTTGACAGAGCACTCCTGCTGTCAATTTTGTACTTACCTTAAACATCCCTGAGAAGAAAGAAATCCTATTATTTTTATAACAATTAGGTGGGATGATCAGTTCTAGAATGCTTCAGACAAATGCACGTTAAATATTAATAATTTTAGGCTCAATTCTCTGTCTATCATGTTTTTATTACTGGATGCTAGAATCATTACAATCCAGGATCAAAGCAGGCTTATCAGAAACCAAATCATTATAAACTATAAAATTATCTCGCAAAACATGAATTATACTCTCCAAAAGCAATTCGTCGTTTTATACATCTTTGAGATTCAAAGAAACTTGGGGCAATATAAAGCATTATTTATCCAAAGTGAAATCATAAAATAGAGTAAGTTTTGGTTAAACTCAAATTTATTGCTGCATTTTGTTAGTTTTTTAAATAATCTTGAAAAGTGGAAACACACCCCGTGGGAAATAATAGTTATTTATGTATTAAGGGCATAAAGAAGCTTTTATGGCCAAAAGCGTTATTTCTAGACCGAGGCGTCAGCCGAGGTCTAGGAAAAGGCTGTAGGGTATTTTATGCATAAATTAAGTTTTTATCTCAAATCTGTTATTGTGTAAAAAATATAATTAAATGGGTACGTAGGTACATCAAGCCGCTGTGCGTATACTTATGTGCTTATACGAAGTACGTTACTATAGTTACTATTCTAAACTATTTAATTTCTGCTTATTTTCATTGGTGATAAGTTTACAAATTATATTAAGAACCAATTAAGTTCTACAAAAAATAGCTCTGACATTTAATTGACGCTTTTTTATTGACCGTCGTACCATAAAGAGGCCCTTGAGCCATAAAGAGACGGTTATGTTTAGATAAGTCTAGCAATAATAGTTTAATTATAATGTATCTGTGCATAAACTTTATTTACACAAGTGCTAACTTGGTAATTTCTTAGCCTGTCGCACTCAAAAACGAAAACATTTTATATTTTTATATCAAATTTAAAACAAATCGGTACAAACTTTCGCAATATTGAGAACGTTACAGCCTTAACATCCTTGCATGTAGCACAAACTCCAATATGACATGTTATTCACTAAAAATCTCAAAATGTTACTTGTAATTCTTAGAAATTATCCTACCTTTATTTAGATTTTCTAGGATGTGTCATACATTCCTGCAATTTCATAAATTTCCAGCAACTCCTAATAAACTTGAATGAACTGACATTGAAGAAACTTGAATGTGAATTATTTGCTGTCGTTAAGAATTCTTACGTTGGGTATCAGTTTTTTATATATATTTAAATTTTGTAGAGATGTTTTATTTGGAAACTTCATTTTTTATTTTTTCATTTATCAATAAAGCTGTAATTAAATTTAATTAATCTGAATATTACAGGACCATATATATATATATTAAAGTCTTTAAATATTTTATTCAACCTAACTTTGACATAATCGACTAATTAAAATTAAATTAAATTTATTAGATGTGATTCCAGTTTCTGGTTACTGGTACCGAGTCAATATTTTTATAAAAATTACTGGTCTTTCCTAATCAGATGGCGCCCTAAAAATATGTATTTTCTTGTGTCTTTAAACCGTTATCCATTCTTTTATAATTTGTGAGCTATGGAAACAATACATGCGACCTGAATTTAAATTTGTAGAAAGATATCTCAAGCCGAGGCAATCATGCGTTGTACAGTAAGTATTAAATATTTTGTGTTGTACAGTTTGCGTAAGAATTTTTGAAAATTACTGTAATCTGTTTTGTTTTTGTTCCCGGAAAAATAACTTTCGTTTCATACGACCAATTTTGCCAATAGCACATATTGCAGTTTTTATATGATATAACTACTTCGAAGAGTAGCGATTTTATAAAACGATTTCTTCTACTTATTAGAACAGTTTGCCATGAATTTATGTACAGTGCGTTTCATTTGAAGCGCTATGTGGCGTAGCATGTTTATTTTTTTCTTTAAAACTGCCTATTTAGAACTTTCGGCCTATGAGACATTTTAATCATTAATCAGGATGTTGTGAGTTACATCCTATGTATTTATCCGAAATACAATTAAATCTTTTAGTAACTCTTTTTTCTCTTTCTGTTATGATCTGAGAATTTTCTTATTTAGCTTTTTATATAAATGCATGAGTATAAAACAAAAAATCAAATTTTATAGTCTAAATGTAAGCTACATGTACCAGCTTTCCAATATCGTTCATTGATAACAATAATTAAGAAACGCACTAGTTATTAGTATCAGTCAACAAAAACAACGATAAGTCTAATCAACTTTGAAAAGAATAATTAAATGATCATAATGATGAAGTTAGAAAACTAAATAAATTCTTAGACTGAGTTTTATGATCTTCCCCACTACCTTATTTAGTCGGAAGCTTTTTTTATTCACTATTATTTGCTACTGTCAAACAAAACCAATAAATACAATTATTCGAATTATTATATCAAACTAGAGTTAAATTATCAAGTGGTAGACACATAGCAATTGGAGTAGGTATTCTGAGTTTCCTGCACTTCATGCTTCAAAATTAATCAATACTGTGTAATCACAGCTTTGATTCTTGTTAATTGGAGGCAGATGATCACCCTTTGTATCTTCATGACTATTTCCTGAACTACTGAACATTTTGTATTTTAATTAGATTTACTAAGTTTAATTCCGTTTTGATTGTGGAACTAAATTAAACACCTTCCTTTCTAAAAAACGCGGTTCTTAAAAACGAATTAATTAATGCATACAATAAACTAATTATCTGATTATACATTGTTTTCTATATCAATAACCACTTAATCTATTCTTCGTAATGCCCGTTTCATGTTGTTTCTAAATTAAATCAAGCTGATTATAATCTATTTGTATATTAAGCAGTCAACTAACTGACAAAATAAGAAATCTTTCAAATTAACTTTACTGAAATACACTTAGAACTCGGGTTTCATTTTGTTTTGTTTGTGGATAAATTAACTCACAACCATTGTATTAGTTTGCAGTTTTAAAATAAATACGCTCTGTCAATGGCTGAAGATAATGAATAGATTTAATCTTATCGTATGCCTATATATCCGGATTATACCTACGACCCTCATAAACTTAACAGTGTGTGATTAAGTCTAAATTACTTTGCCGTCCGTCAAATTATTCTTAATTTAGTCTTTCTTTACGCAAGACATACGACAGAGAAGTATCCTGACTTTTTAGCATTTTTTCAAGGTTTTATAGCTACTATTTTTACCCTTATTTTTATCGTTTCCTTAGAAATTTAATTTAGGTGGCTGCTCTTGCAAATTGTTTTTCATTTATTCTAATTTAGATATGTCTGTTCTTAAGCAATTGTATATTTCTTTGTTGTTTTTTAAAGTCTACTTTTTGAAAATCATCAAATTTAAGAAATCTTTTCATTTATTTATTATGAGGTAAAATTGCTTTATTTACGGATACTTCTGAATTACTTTCAATTTTTTTTCTCTTTAAGATATATTTACGCTAACACCTTGAGGGTTTTCTATTCTATTTCCCAAGGATTATTTAGACTGACGTAAAGACCAATTCAGGACAGCACTATTCACCTCGTTCTTCGATCTCAGCGTCTTGTCTCCAAAATCTCCCTTTATTACCACAAACAGATGATAATGACAGTGACATATCAGTAACAAGATAGGGAAAGATGTCCAAAGTCTGTTCCTTAAGTGTATTCGCAACTTTACGTTTCAAGGCAAATTGTTTCAACGGGTAATTGTAAACAATCCAACAAAAGAGCTGTCATATCTCTGAATTTGTTTTCACAATCTGGATCTTTTATTTGTTCGCCACGAAATGAGAAAATTAATGGTCTGCTATATACAGTTTTTAAATTAAAGGAAATTCTATATCGTAAAGTTATGTAGCACCTATTTATTTAAAAATTAGATATTACATTACATATACTGGATAAAAATTGCTGAAAAAAATTTGCTCATCAAAAATAAAAATTTATTTCTTTGTTTTAATTTTAATTTGTATATTATTTTTTTATAAATTTCAATTATTGTATAATATTAAACCCATTTGTAAAAAATATTTGAGAAAGAACAAATCTTTTCTTATTTAAAATTTGCTATTAACATAAAATATATATGAAATATTTCAAACAGAAAAAGTTTATTTACTACTTTATCCTTTTTCATTTCATTAATACATGTGTATAATGTGATACACTAGCATAACCCCCGTTAAAAAATCAACGGACCCATCTCTGGTCGCTTCAGCTATCAATGCAGTAAGAAAAGAGATCGATTTACAAAAGTTGAGCTGCACTTTCAACACCGATTACACCGCCGTCGGTAATCTGCGTGCATACCACATACCACGCATCATTTGTACGTGCACGCGCACTCGAATAATTACTATTAACTTATGTCTCCGTAAAAGCTGTTGAATTTCGAGAATCATTGAATAGATTTTAATGCCGTTTCCACCATTCAATAGCGTATTTCTTGGAGCGTGTTTAGTTATATAATGATTGTTCAAATGGTGTTTTGAGAATCGTATAATGAGCATCATGTAAAAAGTATTCAATAAAATTGACAAAACAAACACAAAATGCCTTACGCTGCGAAAACGGTAACAGATAAAGGCAAATTGTAAGCAAACGAATTCGAAAAACTCTTTTCCCCCTGGAATTTGTCTTACAACCTCCCCCTGGACGAGACGCCGGTAATTTCTGTATTTCTTTCTGCTTTTTAGAATTGCATCAAGTATAATCTGTGCAAATTTGAAGATTGTACTGCGACCCCCTTGGGTTTTTTAGGATTAAAAATATACTCATGCACCCCTTTGAGGTAAGGCCCACCTGCCTGTAAAATTTCAGCTTACTAGGTCTATTAGTTTTCGAGATATTTTTCGGTGGACATCGGAACTGGCTATTATTATACGAGGGTAGATCAGTATTTACGGTCCCTGACATAGTAGGCTTTGCATGATATCGTCACTCATTTTTCTATGAGAACTGTCATTACTAATTATTTGTTTTGTCAAGTTTTGCGTAGGTGCGTGTTGTTCTTTGAAAGTTATTAATAATTAAGCTGGTCGATAACAGACAATTTTTAAAAATGGAAAAAAGTGAAGTCAGAGCGGTGATAAAGTATTTGCAAAAAAAAGGATTAACACCTACTGAAATTCACAAGGATATGACAGACGTTTTAGGGGACTCTGCCCCTTCTTACCAAGTGGTGAAAAATATGTCTCGTGAGTTTAGATTAGGCAGAACAACTTGCGAACATGCGAAAGGTGCGGGACGTCTAGTCTGTGTCACCGTTGACAAAAACATCAATTTGATCCATGATATGGTAATGGCAGATAGAAGACTGACTATTCGCCATATCGCGGAAATAACGAACATCTCTTATGGGTCAGTTGAAAATATTTTAAGAAATATTCTTGATCTCAGAAAAATTTCGGCGCGTTGGGTTCCAAAGATGCTGACCGTCGATCAGAAACGCTCTAGAGTGCTGCATTCGGAAGCCAATTTGGAGTACCTGAAGGCCAATCGGAAGCAATTTCTCACTCGCTTTGTGACTGTGGATGAAACATGGGTGCACCATTTTGATCCTGAGACGAAAAGACAAAGTATGGAGTGGCATCACAGAGGTTCTCCACCTCCACGCAAATTTCGAGATCAACGGGCGGCTGGAAAGATTATGGCCACAGTGTTCTGGGATGCAGAAGGAATTTTGATGATCGATTATTTGCAGCGTGGACACACAATAACGGGTTCTTATTATGCAGGGTTAATTCCAAGATTGCGCGAAAGCATCGACCGAAAAAGACCAGGAAAGTTGGCACACAAAATCTTGTTCCATCAGGACAACGCTCCAGTCCACAAGACTGGAGCTGCATTGTCATGGCTGCCATACAGAACGCTGGCTTTGAAATCCTAGAACACCCTCCATATTCACCAGACCTGGCACCCAGTGATTACCATCTATTTCCAAAATTAAAGGAAAACCTGCGTGGAAAAAAATATGGAGACGATAATGAAGTTATGACCGCAGTAAATGGCTGGTTTGAGGAGCAACCGGAAAACTTCTTCCTGAAAGGCATTGAAGCATTGGAACATCGGTGGACCAAGTGCATTGAAGTCCAGGGAGATTATGTTGAGAAATAAATAAATAATGTTTTAAAAATTCTTTCTCTTTCTATATCAGGGACCGTAAATATTGATCTTCCCTCGTATGTTTGATTGTTTCCGTCCGCCGACAGAAGTCTGAGAGAAACCTTCTCGTTTCGTGCAGAATAAAAATAATGAAAAATAAAAAAAATTGATGACTCTTTTGGTGTGTTGTTTACCTGCTCTGAATATCTGAATATGAAGCATTAGATAGCTATTTAAATTTTTTTTATAAATCGCACTTTATGCATGAAATTTGAATATTTTTGTAAAAATAGTAAAATGAGGCAATTTTGGACTTAGCTCAGGTTAGGTCATTAATTTTAGGTTAGATCAAGCGGTCGAAATGGTTTAAAAAATCACTTAGTTACTTAAAAAATTACGCGAAAAATTCTTTTTCTGATCTAAATTATTACTGTTTATTAATACTTTAGATTTTTTGTATTTGGTGTGAAAAAATATATACAATACTGAAAAGGAAATCAACAATTTGTATGTAGAAATCTTATTTTAAAAATAAGCGAAAGTCGTAGGTCAATGATAGATGAGTGCACAAAACGAGACAAATTTACTTTTTTAATATGTTCAAATGGCTATGCCGTCTACACATTGTAAATAATAATAAATAGTAATGTTCTGTCTTTTGCCACAATTAGAAAAAGGGATAATGCTATTAAAGACTAGCGGTATAAGCCAGTCACCTTGGTCTCACCTAATATTGGAATAGTATGTCTCAAACGTCGAAAGGAAAACTTATCTTTTTATCTTTACTACAAATAAGGATTAAGTAAGAATTCCCAGATAATTCTAAAACTGAACTGGTTTGAAATTCTTGTAGACCAGAAAAAATCGACCGTAATATTCCAGCATCTGAAATATCACATTTTGTTTCCTGTGCCCGTCCCTATGCAACATCCGGTATAAGTGAACATTAGGGTGGTTCTACCTCTTATGAGAATTTTCCTTTTTTTGAAAATTACAGCTCTCACCCCCTAGGATGTTGCGAACACTCAGAAAAATGAAACAGGCAAAGCTTCAGCTCAGTTTGATAACTCTGACCCGTGCCCCCGGGACCTTAAAGTTGATAGAAATTACTGACTTTTTGAAGAAATTACTGAAAATTTTAAGTTTTTGTTTTATATTATGCTAGTAAAAATATATTCAATATTAAAATAAAAAGCAACTGATAGAAAATTATGTTTTATCATTTTGCTCCTCACTGATTTTTTGATAAAACCACTAGTTTTCGAGAAAATGACGGTCGAGGTAAGGAAGACCGCCGTCTTCATAAATTACATTTTAGTTGTTATTAAATTATATTTTACTGCATTATGGTATAACTATAAGAACCTTTCATTGTGTTCTAATTTTTTATTTGAAGAATATAAAAATATTGAATTTTATTATATATTTTTATTTGCTTTGAATAATAAAATCATCTATATAAAGCAAGGCTGATTTTTGTTCCAGTTCATTTAAGAGATCTACTGGGCCGATAAGTGGTAGAGTAAATTAGTCAACACTACTTAATTTCAGTTTTTCTTTAAGTTTTATATTTTTAAATAAATATTTATTTATTTAAACTAAAATCCTTATACCACTAGGTGTCTGATTATAAATATATTATACATTCCATTATACACTTTCATGTATTTTATCTTTCCAAATCTTCCTGTCCTGGGCTATTCTATAAATCTCGCACCACTGGATTCCACGTTTAACCACTGCTTGCTTTACTTGTTCTTCCCATGTAATTCTAGGTCTTTATTTATCCTACTTTATTTTTCCCCTGAGTTCTAACTTCATATACTTGTCTCGCTATTCTGTTATCATCCATTCGCAGTAGGTGTCCTAACTATCTCAGTTGCCTTTCTTCTATAATATTTCCTATTGCTTTTAAATTCCTTTGCGCTAATACTCTTTCATTTCTAACTCTGTCTAGTATTGTAATTCCTTCGATTTTTCTGAGGAATCTCATTTACTTTGCCGTAATCTTGCTTTTACTACTACTTGATACTGTCCATGATTCGCTACCATAAATTATCGACGGTCTTATTACTTTCTTATATATTTCGGTTTTTACTTGTTTTGATATTTCCCTTTCCCCAAAGAATGGGTGCTTGAGCATGTTGTAAGATCTTCCGGCCTTTCCTAACCTTTCCATTATTTCTTTGTCTATTTTACCACTATCTTCTATTATTGTACCCAAGTAGTTGTAACTGCTTGTTCGAGTTGTTTTCCTTCTAGAGTAATTCTGTGCTTTGTTCCCTGTGTTGATATTACCATGGTTTTTGTTTTGTTTATATTTATTTCTATATTTACTTTCTTGAGTTCTTCTTGATAGCATTTCAGGTTTTTTTTGTAGGTTTTCCTCTGAGTCCGCTACCAGTATCATGTCATCAGCAAATAGTAGTTCTCGAAGAGTCACTTGTTTCATTTTCCAGTTTCCTATTGTGATCTTCACACACTTTTGTTTACACATTTTTACGACATCATCAATAACTATAGAAAACAGTAGGGAGCTGAGTACGCAACCCTGTTTTAAATCGATTTTTGTTTCGAACTCAGCTGATTCTCATTATGTGTCCTAATTTTATTATTATTATTTTTATATAACACTTTTAACACGTCAATCATATCACTGCCTACACCCCGATTTTTTAAACTTTTCCATATATCCTTTCGTCTTACTCTATCAAATGCTTTTTGTAGGTCTACAAAACAGATATGTACTTCTTGGTTCTTCTTAAGCAATTTTTCTCTCAGTTGTCTAATTATAAATATTTTGTCTTGAGTACTCCTTCCTCTTCTGAAACCATGTTGTTGTTCTTCTAGTGTTAGTTCTAACTTTTCTCTTAGTCTTTTCTCTAGTATTCTTGTAAATACTTTCCCAGGTGTACTTGTCAGTGTAATTCCCCTGTAGTTTGTGCAGTCTTTCATATCACCTTGTTTGTATAAAGGTAGGATTATATTCATGTTCCAGTCTTTAGGAATTTCTTTATTTTGTATAATTACATTTAACAGGTTACGGAATTCCTCATTTGCTCTCTCTCCCATATGTTTTAGCATTTCTGCTGTAATTTGATCCTGGCCTGCTGCTTTACCATTTTTTAATTTTCTTATAGCTTCCATGACATCCTCTTTTGTAATTAATTGCATGCTATTTTCTTCCACTTCGTCTGGTATTATCACTTCTCCCTCTACCGCTTCTTCTACTTTTATTTCCATCAGCTGTTCGAAGTATTCTTTCCATCTTTGGAGTAATTCTTTTGGTTCTGTTAATACTTTTCCGTTTTTATCCTTTATATTTATTAGCCTTGGTGCTTTTTGTTTTCTCAGATATTGATTTTTTGTGTAATTCTCATTCATTTTGTGTCCAAATTCTTCCCATGCTTCTTTTTTGCATCCTTGACCAGTTTTTTTACTTCTGTTCTTGCTAACTTGTATATATTATAGTCCTCCTCTTATCCAGTTTGTAGGAATTTCTTCCATTTTCTCTTCTTCTCCTTTACTTTTAGCTGTGTATGTGTTGGCCACCATCTGTTTTTTTTAATTCACATTTGTATTTTTGGTTACACCACAACTATTCTTTGCTGCTTTTAGTATGTTTTCTTTGAATATTTTCCATTTGTTTTCTATATCGGCAGTAATTCTTCTTTGTTCGAATTTCTTTTCTACACTTTCTCTGTATTTTTGCATAATGTCTTCTTCTTTTAGTCTATAGCATTTGATTTTTTCCTTTGCTATTTTTTGTCTTTTTTCTGTTTGCTTACTTGTTATATTTATCTTAAGTTCCATTTTCAGCAAGTAATGGTCGCTGCCTATTTCTGCACGTCTTCTTACTTTTACGTCTTTCACCTTTTTCCAATTTCCCGTATTTATTATAAATTTTATAATTTTTATATAATAAATATAAATTATATAATAAATTATAATATATAAATTGTATAATTTTTAAATAAATAAATCTAAAATGTTTAATACGAGACGCAAGAAATCGGGCTAGCAGCGCTCTATCAATTTCCAGCATGTCAACTTTTGGAACTATTCACGATTGTAAAAGTTTGCACGTTTAATTTGTTATTAGGTTGCGTAGACAAACCCGCATTAGTGCAAACCCGCTTTAGTGCAAACCCGCATTCTTTTCTTATAAACCGCATATGTATTAACAACAAAATGCAATAATAATAATAATAATAGCCTATATTAGTATAATATTTTTTAACTAATGAAAATTCTACTACTTAAATGTTTCTTTCACTTAGCCTTTGTTAGTTGCATATACTGTGAATTCATAAATAAGTATTTGTTCTTGGGATTTATTCCAGTAAATACTTTATATTAAATAAATAAAACCATGGGAGAAAACAAATTGTACAAATATTAGGTGATGGCGATTGCTTATCTGCTGTTTCATATTGTTTGGACAAAACAAATCATGCAGGTACATTTGCAAATTGTCGTGAATGACTTTATTGGCGATTACTTGGCGATTATTATGATGACGATCAAACTTCTTGTGTTCTCATTAACACTGCTTTAGATTACGAAAATCTTATGTCCTTCCATACTAAATACACCAGTCATATTAAACTTTATTTTATAGGTCAATTTTTATTTACTAATCTATATATTTAAAACACGACTCATTCTTGTTCCACTTCGTCTACGAGTTCTAGAAGACCGATTTGCTTTATTCTTTTTTTATATTAATAAAGTTTTGACTGTGTAGATTAGTCAACACTACTTTTTTTTTTATTTTTATTTAATATTTATACTTTTAAAACCTTTCTTTTTTTAGTCTGTTGAGTTTTAGTTTTGTGATTTTTTAATTATTTATATTTTTAATTTAAAAGCATTATTTATAATCAATGAATTTTAATATGGCCACGGCCGACTGTCTACTTACAGCACTTGCTTCGCCACGTTTTGGAACTAAGTATTCTCCCTATACATTGATACTATGCCACCAACAGTTCTCAGTCGAGTTCCATAGGATTTGCTGTGGAGCATTTTGATTTACATTGGAGCAAATGCGATATCTCTGTCTGACTCTGTGAGAGAGTATTTTTCAGATTGGGATATTCGATAAAAGAGCAGAATAGGATTGTCTACAAACTAATGTTTTATTTCTTAAGGAAGAACATAGCCAAAATGACCGACAAAGTTTAGAAAGATAGTATATTAAGCATATGATATATGAATTCAATGTAGAATGTTATAGTAAGAATGAGTGAGTAAGACGAGGAAGGAGTCCGAGAAGCAGTTAGCCGGAGGGGGGTAAGTCATAGAGGGTGATAAGTCGTGGGAAAGGGTATACCGGGAGAGTGGAGGTAAATCTGAGAAAGAGACAAGTTGGAGGGATAAATTCGGAAAAGGGAGTAAGAGGTAAACTAAGGGAGGAAGGTAACATAAGTCTGGATTGGTGGTGGCGTAGGATAAGTCGGGGGTGTTTGCTAAATAACGCGTTCAATAGTTCGCCTGAGAATGGTAAGCTTAGTATTTGTAGTATAATAAATAGTAATATTAAATAATCACCCTTGGAAATCCAAAAGATTGCAATCACACAACGAACGTTGCTAAGGAAATCCTTTCATAAATTAGCCTTTTGACCGTCATGTCTTAACGAGGTTTTCTAGTATTTTATAAAAATGAGAAAATCATTCTCAGTAAAATATTTAAAAGTTATTCAGAACTATAATAACATTTGAAAATTGATAAATAGGTACTTCACAATTACACTACATATTAAACGATTTATGAATAATGTTTGCAGACAAGCATCACTTTATTGAAATCACATTTATTGAAAATTTATACATTTCTCTTTAATCACACACTGTTGTTTTGTTAGTGGATAAGAACGACGGCATTCGCTTACCAAACTTATGACATACTGCTTTTCTGCTTCTTTTTTTGTTAGGAGGTTGTTGAAGTCTGTTATTAATTTAATACCTTTCTCTCTGTTGAATCATTCACCAATTTCAAATCTTTCAAAAAATTTCTTCGTTTCTTTTCATATGTGGCAGTCCTCTTTCTATAATCTTAGGTACATCATCTATTTAGGTCGATAGTATTTCGCTTTTCCCCTTCCTAAATTGACTCTTCTCGTGCTAAAGGGACAACCATTTCTAATTTCAATGAACTAGAAATAAATTCATCAAAGAAAACAAGACCGACTGCTTGAGGAGTTAGATACCACAAAGGATTTTTTATCTTCTTCATAACAATTACTCCTACGCGTTTATCTAGAAACTTATTTTTTTAAGCTTCAGTCTTGTTGAGGTGCCATGGCAGATTTTGGTGCAAAGTACCAAGCCTTGATGTATACAGCAATGATGATTAAACAAACAAAGGCTATAAATTGTCTTGGACATCCACCTAGCATGATGGATGGCTCCAGGTGATCTAAAAGTCTCCGGTCTACCAATTTTATTGTACATCCAAAAACGAGAATAGTTAACTAAAAATTCCTTGTAGTCATCTCGAAGATGTTTTTCTTCTAAATCTTTCGTTGCAAACTCAATTAATCCTTCACAACAATGTTTTAAGTTTTTGCATATTTTTAGTTATAACCCGTTAGAAGTACAAAATAGAAAATGAATTCAATTTACGACGCTACTGAATCCTTCAAGCTCACTTACGTTTAGCTTATCAGTTAAATTACTCTAGTGGAGCACCTGATCGCCGCGTTGCGTGCATTTTGCACTTTCGCACTCGTGATTTCTGTAGCCCAGATTCTTCAATTTATTGTTGGATTCGAGATAAAAAGCAGGTTAGATCAGTTACTTTTGAGAAATAAAAGCACAACGACAAACATATGCTTCGGTGTTGAAATTGGATACTGCTTAACGTACATGAACGTCATTTTCTCGAATAGTACTGGTTTTATTAAAAAAAATCAGTGAAGAATAAAATGATAGAGCATAAAATTTCCTATTAGCTGGTTATATTTTAATATTCAATAGTTTTTTTTCTAGCGAACTATAGAACAAAAAATTTAAATTTTAACTAAAAAGAAGTAGTTTTTACCAACTTTAAGGTCCCTCGGGCACGGGTTAAAGTTATCTTAAGCTGAAACATCGCATACTTCATTTTTTTAGGTATTTGCACCATTTTAGGGGGGTGAAAGCTGTATTTTTCAAAAGTTCGTTTTTTAATAACACCCTATTTCGACTTTTTTATTTTTAGTTATTTTTATTACGCCTACACTACGAAAGAACCAATATCAAAAGTCATACGTTCCCCAACTAACATGCAACACAATCACACACCCATAGTTGAGATGACCAAATTTTCCAGTTTAAAAAAATCCTGCTGCCCCAAATGGGACTTTGACCCAAGACCTTTTGATCGCGAATAGCACTTTCACATTACTCCCATACCGCCGGTTCTATACTTATTTATTATTTTGTAACGTTTAACTTAACAGTTCTCATAAATGAAATAAGCAAATATATTAGCGACATAATGGTAGGAAAAGATATAAATGTTTGTGTTCTCACATTGCTGGAAAATTGATAAAACATTTTTCAGGAAAGAAATTCAGGAAAGGTAATTCATAACTCATAAGAGCCTTTATAAATGTTATTGACGACAATATCTTATAATATGAACGCGAAGGCCATATTTGAACATCAATCTATTTGAAGCGATTCATGAAATAATGCATTATAAATGCATTATATTTCATATCCTTTTAGCAATTTAGCTTTTACGTTAAAATGTTACAATCTATTTATGAAGTAACGATTATATCATTTTTATTTAAATGAAACATTTTGAAATAATTACTGAACATTTTCTCTAATTTAATTTTTAGGGAAATTAAATGTTAAAGGGAGCTAGCTGTATGTTCTCATATACCTTACGCAACTGAATTAGATTTATTTTAGTATAAATTTATAGCAACCTGGAGAGCTTTTTGTTATATTACTAACAATTGTGTAGGTGGTCTGGTAGGTATGATTTAGTAAGTGAGGCAAAAAGACGAATAATATTTATCCTCTTATGTTTGTTATTTCTTATTTTCCACATTCTTTGTTTTATATTAATTGTACGCCCACTGCCGACCTGTATTATTATTATTTTTTAATGTTTGTAAAATATTAGCTGGTTAATTTATCTTTAAAATTTAAAAACATCTCTCCTGGCGAATCTATATTTTTATAACATTTAGCAGCTGCTAAAATAATGTGGGAAGCAAACAGTTGTTTCACTTATATGGATTTTTTGTTTTAGATTAAACATAGCAAACATTACCCAAGTACCGCAATACGATAAAACATCTTTTTAGAAGAAAATGTATATCGTTTAATTTTGTTTAGAGAATGTGAATAACTGGGTAAATTGGGTAACTAGATCTACGTCCAAAGAAAACTTGTCTGTGAAGTAGACTTAAATTGCATGCATGATTTACAGTTATTTCTAGATTATGTTAAATTGCGTGTACAGTAACAAAAGTGCTCTAAAAACAGACGATTTCTCACACTGGCTTTCACGAAGACAGAGGTATATGAGGTGACAAAATTAACTATGAAAAACTCCATTACATTTCCGGATTTCGAAGCTCAGTACACACAATCCAAATAAATGAGTTCATTTTTTATGTCCCACCAACTCACTGACTTAGCATGATGGCAATAGTTACTTTTACAGTTGGTTGTATTAACGTATCTGTTGCAAGCCAATAGCTTCATTGGGGCTAGACGCTTTTATTTTACTTGAAAAATGATTTTACAAACTTTTATTTCTATTTTTTATGTAACCAAACACATCTCTACATAGAGCTAGTGCGCGGACTTTTAAATATCCATAATTAATCTTAAGTCACATTTATATAAATCAATCGATATTAATTTGATTGGGTAGTCACATTCTAATATTTTGACTAAAAAAAGCCAATACCTTCTAATAATGTTAGAAATAACATACCTAATACAATTTTACGAAGCTTTATCGAACACCAATATGAACAGTTGGGATGGGCAAATCGTTTATCGTTAAGACTAGGGGTTAAAGGTATTAGTGCTGACGCAGAACCTTCATCGTATTCCTTCAATAGACGTTATAGAATGTTATCCTCTTAACTGTGATTACAAACTATTATTATTTCTATATAGACTAGCTGCTTTTAGAATAATGCGTTAAGTGAATCAGAAATACCCTAAAAGCAACTTATTAAAACCTTAAAAGGGATGCATCTCCATTATGTAAAACATGATTGGATAAAACGTATAATTTTATTGTAACCTATAACCTTAACCATACCGTACTCACAGCAGCGGATCCGCAGGCGGATGCCATACGATTGGTCGGTTTGAGTCGATAAAGCAACCTGAGCTGAGCAACATAGCCAAGCTTTTTACATTTTCACATCGTATACATCAACCTTTAAAACCAAAGTCTAGGTTTTACATTCTATAGTTTATTGAAGTGTTTTTCAATCACTTTGATATTCTTAGATTTTTCAAAAAAATAAATTTATCAAACGACCGCGATAGCTGAACTGGAGTGATTCTAACGTGTACTCTAGTTCTTTAAGATGTTTTTATTTAAAACTTTTTAATCAATTTACTGTCTTTCTATTCGGGAATTATTAAAACTTTAAACTTGTTTGTTTGTGTAACAGACTGATAGTCATTTTGTACATAACTCTGCTCTCCTCAGGTAGAGCTTTGTCTTAATTGAAAATAAGTTTAGGCAAAGTGAAAAAAATGTATGTACAGAAAGCTTGGAAAAAAGCTTTAAAATGGAGAAACAAACGGGCAGGTATATAAAAATTTGTTCTCTGCATTTTCAAAAAGAGGCTTATTTTCCTTATGCGGATAAGTACTACTTGTAGCTTTTTATTTATTAGTATTCAAGCGAAGTATGTGTTATTGTATGTGAATTTACCAGATCTCACATTATCCCCTAACCCGAAAAAGAAAAGAAATAAAAGAAAGGACCAAAGGGAATACTGTAACTGTAGGTTCTTCAGATCTTTGCTTGGAAGAAAAACCTTTGAATCATTGAATGTACAAATACCTTGTGTTTCTTTGGTTTTTCAGAAGATCTATAGATATATCGAAGTCCAAGTGAATTCAGACAAAACAAAGACTATATGCGATAACTTAGAAACAAAGTCACCACTAAAGACACTCATTGGTTTTCGAAATTAAGAAATTAGAAAGTCTTTCTACCAATCACCAATTCGATGATACATTGATAAGCTCTTCAGAACGCAACGATGCAAGAGCAAGCATGTCCATTGAAATGAGTAACCGAAGATTACGAGTTTTCAATATTTTAAAGTTCAGTGGAATTTGGATTGTAAAATGGAAGAAATGGTTGTAAGGATTTAGGCTTTTATTAGTTAATATAAATTTATTTTGCTGAAAAATGATTTTAAATTGTAATTCTGTAGGTTTATTAAATTATTACACATCTATTTTATTTACAATTTTTGCAGTCATAATCTAATATGTAACATTTCTTCGAAAAACGCATTTTAACATTGCAAATAATGGATCAAAACCTACATTAATAACTATAAAATCATTGCCAAATGACTCGAGTACACAATAAAATCACAGTTTTGCACATTCAAAATTGCCATTCCTGTTTGTATCTAACTATAATACTGATGGCTTTCTCTTTAGATACATTAATTATTTTCATAATTAATTATATATTTACACTCTTCACGGAGTTCTTGCAGTGGAAATTGTTTACTAAAAGTTAAAATATTACATTGTTACAATTTTAGAATAAATAAAATAGGTACCTTTATGTGGGCATTTGATTCCTATTAATTTTACCGGAACGCTGCTTTCAAAATATAATCCCTGAAGCATATAAAAAATTTTGTCAAGCAACAACCTTCAATTATTTTTCATGTAGAGTTCTGGCAGTATTTTCATAATGAATGCCATGTTGAACCAAACAATTGATGTGTAAATTTCTTGAAGAATAATAAATCTGAGGTTTCTCCTCCTAATTGTTTTTTTAATTAAGTGAGTAGGTGGTAACAACGGGAATCTATTAATCAGAATCTTCTTTCAACTTCATTTTTTATCGTTCTCTGTATCAATGCAAAGTTTAAAACTTTTTTATAATAAATTTTTTATATTACTTTTTAACTGTAATATAATAATAATAACAAAAATTTTCTTTAATTATTATATGTAATTTATAATAATTACTACTACCCATTGCCTGGCGAACCAGGTCCCATAAGTTATGAATCTTGTTCGGGAGGCAGGGGCGACTATTATCATTACACAGGCCCATCGTGCGGCTTCAGTCGATTTACAGTTGTTAGTACAGTAACACAAATCCCACCTTTGCGTTACAGTGTAAAGAATAATAACCCTGAGCTTTCTTCTTCCAATTGTTTTTTGAATTAAGGGTGCAGGTGGTAACAACGAGAACCTTTTAATCAGAATCTTTTTTCAACTTTATTTTTTATCTTTCTCTTTATCAATGCAAACCTTAAATCTTTTTTATAATAATGTTTTACTACATAATACAATTATTATAATGAATTAATAATAATAACATTATTATTATTAATTTAGGCCCCATAACCTATGAATTTGTGCGGGAGACACGGACGATTATTATTATTATTACGCAGGCTCATCGTGTGGCTGCAATTGACTTACAGTTGTAACAACACAAATCCCACATTTGTGTTACAGCTAACAAAAATTGCAAAAAACCTTAACCGAACCAGATCTACCGCCACTGAGATTCGATCCCGCTCCGCTTGGGTAAGAGACTAGCACGCTAGTCACTACGCTACCAAAACTAGAAATATTTCGATTATGGAGATTGTTATAAACACGTCTTGACGTGTTTAACGATATAAACATAAGAACGTTCTTAAGTAAAACATGAGGTTGGGTGTTCGCGACTTATTTGTAAACCGTGGCGTAAAAGCTTAACTTGAATTTCCACTAGGTACTACCCATGGTATAAGTAAATAAATGGTATCTTTAAATCAATATCCTTAATAAGCTACCTAGAATCTGCTAGAATATCAGAAAAACTCTTAAAACTTCTCTAAGCAGAATTTAAATATATATATATATATATATATATATATATATATATATATATATATATATATATATATATATATATATATATATAACAAAGGGATAATAATGGGAATTCGCGCAATAGATTTATAAGAGGAAGTTAGTTGCAGCCGTATACACGTGTTTCGCACTTATTAGTGCTCATCAGTACGGCATAGCAGATAGAAGAAATAAAATTTAAGCAACAAACTAGAAACAATGTATAACACAAGGTTTCACAGATAGTAGCCAACCACACATTTGTAGTTTCGGCTCGAAGATATTGAGTTTTCAATACAACAACAAACGTCACTACGGAGGTAGCTATAGCCACTACCGTGAGACAACCTAATCCCAAAACATATCAATATGAATAGAAAGATTAATGCGCGTATATAAACATATAACAAAGGGATAATAATGGGAATTCGCGCAATAGATTCATAAGAGGAAGTTAGTTGCAGCCGTATACACGTGTTTCGCACTTATTAGTGCTCATCAGTACGGCATAGCAGATAGAAGAAATAAAATTTAAGCAACAAACTAGAAACAATGTATAACACAAGGTTTCACAGATAGTAGCCAACCACACATTTGTAGTTTCGGCTCGAAGATATTGAGTTTTCAATACAACAACAAACGTCACTACGGAGGTAGCTATAGCCACTACCGTGAGACAACCTAATCCCAAAACATATCAATATGAATAGAAAGATTAATGCGCGTATATAAACATATAACAAAGGGATAATAATGGGAATTCGCGCAACTATCTGTGAAACCTTGTGTTATACATTGTTTCTAGTTTGTTGCTTAAATTTTATTTCTTCTATCTGCTATGCCGTACTGATGAGCACTAATAAGTGCGAAACACGTGTATACGGCTGCAACTAACTTCCTCTTATAAATCTATTGCGCGAATTCCCATTATTATCCCTTTGTTATATGTTTATATACGCGCATTAATCTTTCTATTCATATTGATATGTTTTGGGATTAGGTTGTCTCACGGTAGTGGCTATAGCTACCTCCGTAGTGACGTTTGTTGTTGTATTGAAAACTCAATATCTTCGAGCCGAAACTACAAATGTGTGGTTGGCTACTATCTGTGAAACCTTGTGTTATACATTGTTTCTAGTTTGTTGCTTAAATTTTATTTCTTCTATCTGCTATGCCGTACTGATGAGCACTAATAAGTGCGAAACACGTGTATACGGCTGCAACTAACTTCCTCTTATAAATCTATTGCGCGAATTCCCATTATTATCCCTTTGTTATATGTTTATATACGCGCATTAATCTTTCTATTCATATATATATATATATATATATATATATATATATATATATATATATATATATATATATATATATATATATATATATATGCATGTTAATAAAACGAATCTTTATTGTGCATAAACATGCGCTGTAAGCTACATTTACATCCGTAATTACCGGTAAAAAATACACCTTTAATCAATTTTTATCTGGTTGCGTCATAACGTTTCAGATGGTTAAACTGGTGTCTTATGTTTCTAATACCATTCGACTCATATAAAAATTTCGGTAACCAATGTGGCCAGTTGTTAGAAGAGTTTATAGAGGTAATGTAGGTGATCAAGTTAAGATGACTGTAAGGTCATCATGGCTTCTGAGATCATATTGGCATTATCTACAGGCTAACATGAACGTGCCCCGAATAATTCTAAGACTAATGTAGTAGAATACTGTAAAACAAGTTTGGATACCAAAAACTAATGCAGTTAATAAGTTCACGAAAAGATCTTTATTTTGGCCGCAAGCTAATGCTGATTGTACAAAAGAGTACATAACACTAAGCTTAAATAACCTGGTACAAACGTAATGATTTTACTGGGTAAAATCGGTAGAGGATAATAGTAACAGAGTACCTAACGAAAGATGTACTCGTATAAAGATTTCTTAAGAAGATGAGAATCTACAATAACGCTCTCTAGAAACGTTGGGGAATTTATTTATTTATTTATTTATTTAGATAAGTTTACAGGATTAGAATCCCAATTATAAACCCCAACTAACAATAGTAGAAATATTCATATAAATTACAATAATAAACCATAATATAAATTACAATATTAAAATATAAGTTAAAACAATATACATAGTAATACAGTACATAAACAAATTATTTATAGGTAATACACGAGCATGCTCTTCTTAAAAATCTAAATTACAGATATACAACTACTTCAAGTTTGTTTTCTATGATTTTTTTTCTAAATACAGAATAATGATCACCAAAGATATCACAGCAATTTTGTAATTGATTGTAATTCATGCACATAATATTAATAGGTGACTTAAGATTATAATTTCTAAGTGGAGTAGTGTTGTAAAACGTACAATTATTTCTAGTTTTCATGCAAGGAATACAAAAATTAAGTTGAGCTAACATTTGTTCGTCTAATATGAACCCGTGTATTAATTTGTACAAATAAAGAACGGAAGATATTTGTCTCCTTACATGAAGAGGTAATAAATGTAATTGCTGAAGAATATCGTGATAATCTATAGAGTTAATATTTGTATAGGATAATGTTACTCTGATTCTTCTAATAAAGTTTTTTTGCAAGCTCTCTATTTTATGAATACCTTTAGCATATATGGGGTACCATATAATGCAACAGTATTCCAATTTAGATCTTACAAAGCAGTAATATAACGAAAGTAGCGTTCGATAGTTGGTAAAATTTATAGCATTTCTTAGAATAAAACCCAGATTCTTATAAGCCTGGCCAACAATGAATGCAACATGAGGGTTGAAAGACAATTTGCCATCAAATAAGACGCCAAGGTCTTTAATACTATCAACTCTAGCTAAATTTACATCACTCATCGTGTAGATGTATTGAACAGGGGTGCTGGAGTATGTATAAGACATAGTTTTACATTTGCTAATATTAAAAGGTAAAAGATTCTCGTTAGACCACTGAATGAGGTTATTAACATCATTTTGTAACAAAGTACAGTCATTAACATTGTTGATTACTCTGAAGATCTTTAGATCGTCAGCAAATAACAAGATTTTACTATTCTGAATAACATTGGCAATATCATTAATAAACATAACAAACAGCAAGGGTCCAAGATTGGATCCTTGCGGTACACCTGACGTGGCTATATACGGTGAAGATTTAAACCCATTAATAGAAACATATAGCTGGCGATCTGATAGATAGGATAAGATAAGTTCAATCAAATTATGAGATAAATTAAAACCGCATAATTTAACTAACAGAGTGAAATGATCGACCTTATCAAACGCCTTCGCAAAATCGGTGTAAATGACATCCATTTGTGCGTTTCTAGAAAAAGCCTCATCAATTGTATACTGCACAAAACTCATTAAATTGCCGTTGGTTGACTTGCCTTGCTGAAAGCCATATTGAAAGGGAGTGATCTTATTTTTAATGTGATTAAAGACGTTGTTGTAAATGATGTTTTCAAATACCTTAGAAATGTTTGATAGGATAGCAATAGGACGATAATTGGTTATAACATTCTTATTTCCTGATTTATAAATTGGAGATATTCTTGACATTTTTAATTTATTAGGATACACACAATTCTTAAGTGCTAGATTAAATATAATAGCTAAAGGTTTTGCAAGAGAATCTTTACATCCTTTTAAAATATAAGAAGGAATATTATCGAAGCCAACAGTTTTTTTGTTTGGTAATTTGTCAATTGATTTGATAATTTCTTCATACGAGATATTAACTATGTTGCAAAAATCACTATCCATGTCGGTATTTTGATCAGTTAACATCCTATTACTCCTCGGTAAGAACACTGATTGAAAATAATCAGCAAATGCTTGCGCGATGTTTTGACCACCAGTTATATCTTCTCCATCATAGATCATGGTAGATGGAATTTTATTACTACCTTCCCTTTTCATGTTAACAAATTTCCAAAATTCCTTAGGGTCTTCTTGTATGTTACGTTCTGTCAGTCTTACGAAGTCTCTATAAGCATTGTTGATATCTTTTTTGATTTTTCCTCTTAAAAGCTTATATTCTTGCAAGCATTGCTGAATCCCAGTTTTCTTATACAATCTTCTGTTACGTTCTTTGGCTTTGATGTCACGGATAATGCTAGGAGAAAACCATTTCGGAAATTTTATTAATTTAATAACTGATTTGGGAACACATTCGTCAAAGACCATATACAGTATTTCGTAAAGATGATCAAGAGCTGCATCCACATCATCAAATTCGTTCAGGATATCCCAATTAGTCTCATTAATTTTTTGGTACATCAACAAAAAGTTTCCTTGACTAAAATTATACAACCGATGCACATTATTGGGGCATAATTTGGTAGTCAGACTTAGTGAAAATAATTCAATTAGCAGAGTTGGATGATGTACATCTTCAGTTGTAAATGCATCTTGAATACGGCTTACTGAACAGTCAACGTTAGTTATTACTCTATCAAGAGTTCGATTGTTAACATTTACAATGGTATTTTGTTGTTCTCCACCAATTATTTCACAAAAATTATTGAATTTCTCAGTTATATTTAGATTACTATCATTAATGTTTAAATCGCCGATTATAATAAATTTATTATTTCTAGACAAGATAGACGATTCTAATTGATCAAATAGTTGTTCATACTGAATCATGCTAGTAGCTGGAGGTACATATAACACATATAAATACAAAGATTGCCAATTAAAGTTAACTTTAATACATAATATATCAATAGCTGGATCAACATTTTCACAATTAACTTTTACACAACCAATAGATGACCGGATCGCTGCTAATACACCACCACCTAACTGCTTATTTACCTCCCTGTAGCTCCTATCATTGCGGAATACTTGAAATTTATCATTAAAAAGTTCACTGGTATTAATACCATCATGGAGCCAAGTTTCGGTGATTATAATAAAATCGTAATCACAGGCCAGCGCACTGGTATAGAACTCATTCGTTTTAGTACGTAATCCACGACTATTTTGATAATACATAGTAATTGCATTATTAGGAGTTAGTTGGGGAGCTATTAGTTTTTTTTATTGTTATCCGAAACAATTGTAGGCGTACCATTAATATATCTGATGGTTAAATTCGGCTCACCCGCTTCAGTTCTGCTGCGGAGCTTCTTACGCAATTCTTCCAGAAATTTACGCTGCGTTGGAGTTCGATCAGATGCTAGTTGAACTGCGGTATGACCGGAGTTTCTTCTATTCCTCAAAATTTTGATTACATCGCTCTCAGATTTTAAAATAGCTTTAATCGGTCTAACCTTTCCTTGCACAATCGACCCCAATCGAAATACCTGTAGCGAGCTAGTGTCTACTTCTCTAGTTATATTGTTTATTATGTTTGTTACTTGAGTGAGGTCATGGGTTTTTCGCACATCAGGTTGGTCGGAAGTAGCTTCGGCTATGTTATAAATAATCAAGTTAGATGCTCGTTTTATTCTTTCATTAAACTCAGTAATTATTGATTCCGTAATTTCTAAGTCTGTAGAGGCCTTAATAGTTTTTAGACTGTTTATTTCAGTTTTAAGATGTTCAACTTCCAATGATAAGTTAGTTACCAGCTTATTTAATTCAGATAATGTTTTGCGCTCTGATGTACAATTATCACAATGATAGACTACTTTGCGTTTGTCGCTCGTTAGATATTGTTGAATGTCTGATCGAGACAATCCAGAGCATGTTGTATGAATTGGCACACCACACTTACTGCAATTAACTTCTTTATCTTGACTAAGCGGCTTATCGCAAACTACACAGTTTTTAATTAGAGGCATCACAGAATTTCACTTCGAATACTAGTACTATCCATTTTTTTAGATTTTTTTAAATATTTTAGAAATATTTTCTGGTATACTGACTCGTAAACATTTGTTTATTGAGCTCTGTCTCTATGGGTAAAGATTCTTTTTACGGGCTAGCCCGTTATGGGGCCCATAAAGAATTTTACGGGCTCGTTATTATCAATACCAACTACATATTTTTTAAAAACATTAATTTATATCTTACATATTGTGCTGTAATACTTCAGTAAATGAAAAAATTATTTGTTAAAGATTTACGAGTCAGTATACCATAAAACGTTGTACAATGCTCGAACGTTATACGAACCCTACGAGGTTGCACAGATAACAAGTTCGCTAATCGTTCGTTTGTTAGGTACCGTGCTCGCACGTAAAGTTCTAGGTATCGGTCTTGCAGTGTAAATAACTATTAAAAACGAGCAAATAGTAAATTTATTTCTACACTTAATAGTAAAATAGTATATATACTTTTATCGGATGATCGTAATGATGAAGATGAATAATTTTTTTCTCAGAAACTATATGCCATATATTTATGAGCCTTTTGTAGGGGTTAGAAAGGTACCTTGCGGTTCCTATGCTATTAACTTTCAAACTAAAAGCTTTTATTATTTATATACTTTCTATATTTTTTCGTTAAATCAACATTTTCATATATAAACATTATTTTGATCAAAAAAATATTACTAATATTAACATTAAAAATACAGTAACAAAAAAACGATTTTCAGCGACAAGCGGTTTGGACAAAAAATCGTTTTTTTATTACTGCATTTTTATTGTTAAAATTAAATTTATTTTTTGAAGAAAAATAATGTCTACACATGAAAAGTGTTGATATAACGAAAAGATATTGACGTTATCTCTATTAATAAGCAAGAATACATAGTTCGCTATTTTTTCATATAAATCTTAAATAAAACGCTGTTTTGTCTGAAAATTAGTAGCTTAGGTACCGCACGTTTATTTCTAACCTCTACGAAAATCTCATAGATATACGGTATATTGTTTCTGAGAAAAAAATTATTCAACTTACTTTTAATGAAATTGTCCCTAAAAATGGGTACCTTTTATTGCGTATCGTACGATGATGCAGTGCACTTAAAAGCTGTTTGTTTTTTTAATTGAAGTGATGGTATTATGAACAATCAGCAGAAAATTAACTTACAAAAGTTTGTGAATAACCGTTTTATAATAATTATCAATAACTATTAATTGTTTTCGATTTTATGATAAATAACTGACTGGTAATGATCAGTGGATAATCAATTGCAACTCAGTCCTTTGTTGTCACGTTTTTACTGTTTCATGAAATCTTTTCTGAAATACTTTTCACTAAATTCTTTTAAAAGGATCTGAAGAGGTAACATTTGTATTTATCACATTTACAATTAGTTAATTTTAGAAACACTTAGTTCGACAGTCTTTCTATTAACCCTTAGAAGACTAGAAGAAAATATACCTTTGTTTGTGCCCACACACCAAAGCTTTATTAATAAGAAAGGATATGACATCTACAAAATAACCTGAATGTAGAGAACAAACACCACAGTGACAGCACCACATCGAGCAAGCTGTTTATGTACGTGTTACAATCTGTTCTGTAAACACCCACATATTGCTACTGGTCAAAGATATTTATTATCATAGCAGCTATGACAGTTCCCTACAATAGATTCTTTCACAATGCATTTTAGTTCAGCAGAAATTATCATCGGTAGTTTTGTGTATTATTATATTTTCCCAGATAATAGATATGTATGCACGACATAAGTAGAAGGGCGTAAAAAGGAAAAAAAAATTAAAATGAGCACGAACATAGAATACTAAATATTTCCTTCGATGCAACTCGTTAAATATTAGACTTACAAAAAATGTTGGGAATTTCATGTTCTTCAAGTGTGTTGATTTTTTCGTGACGTCAACCGTTGAGTAATTATTAAAAAAAACATTTTTTGCATCTTTCATCCAAGATGATGACTCGCGCCTCCCCCATAAAGTCGAGAACTTGAATTTTTCCTCGATCTAAACAATATATATCAAAATCGTTTCTACTTCACCTTTTGTAGGGTAAAAATCCCTAGTAACTGAATTAAAAGTCAAATCTTAGAAGTTATTTAAAATTTAGAAATTATTTAAAATTTAGGAATTATTTGAGGTTTAGAAAAGTAACAGATTCAAAATTTATTTTGATTTTATTACTTTTATTCTGCCTGCTCTTATTTTACATGTATGTTTGACTAATTAAGGTTATATCTTTGTATAAAATTTATTTCAGAATCAGAAATCAGTTTTCGTAGACCACTTATTTACATGAATTAATACTGATAAGTAATTATTTCTGGAATGAATTAGCAACATAAATTAACCGATAACTGCCAGTAGTATTTCAACTTTAAACTTTCTGCTTATTCGTTTAAATTTTATTATTTATTTTACAAAGTTATTTGCTAATTATTACATTGAGTTCTTTGTTTAAAAGGTGAATTATCAGCATAATTAACTGTTCATTTATATTTTGTTCATATAAAATTTTGTTCTTTATTCAAAAGTCATCCGTATTGGTATTTTGGCACATCCAGGGTTTGCAAAAGAACCAAATGAAAATAAAAAGAAATTATTAATTTTGTATTACGTTTTGTTATACATCTTTTGACATAAAGTCAAACAATGTGAATTGTAGGGTTATAAAAATTGTTGGCTTAGATGGAGATTTGATCTCACATCAAAAGTAATGACACCTTCTAAAGTTGAGAAAATCCAACTATTTATCAAGGCGATTAATTGGATGTTAAGGTCTAGCTTTGAAAGGTGGTTGGACATAAACGTCTCCTAGGAAGAGTTAGAAAACAAAGCTTAACCTGCAATTTAAAAAACAAAGCAAGTGGAAATCCCTTCACGGAAAGGAACTCTTCGGGGTGGTTGGCTGGGCACTTCTGCCAGGACGGGGTAAAGCTGACAAAGATATTTTTGAAGTGTAGGTATTTCTTTACAAATCCTGTAAATTTCATTCTGTATGTTATGTGACGGACGCGAGATACTGATGAATTAACCTTAATTAGGTCAGTAACTGCAGTCCTGCCAGGATTTGCTTATAAGCCTATAAGAGGTTTTGTGTTACCTATACTGTCTACTTCCACATTTTTCATAAATTATCCGTATCTTCTATGACGGTCAAAATCTTGCGGTTGCCGCTTGGACTATAATGCTTGATCCTATATCGATGGGTAAGGTACAGTAGGTTAGCTTCGAAGAAAGGGAAAAAGTATAAGTTTTCTCTATACACTATTCCATTGGAAAAACGGTGTTGTTTTTAGTGCGGAAACAAAGTAAAGTGAGAGTATTATTATTTAAATTTATCAGAAAAAGAGAATTAATATGACTTACCGGTGCTCTTTATATAATTAGTAAATATCAGATCCTTATACAGTTAGTTTCAAACTTGACGGTAGTCAAATTAGAGTTAAATTTCATTTAATCAATTATAAAAATCAATTAGAAAAGTGCAAGATTTAGGTAGTAAAGTGAGGTTATGTTGTTTTCGTCAGTTTGATAAGCCTTTCCTGATTAATTCAATAGAAGGCGCACTTTTTGATAATGAATTGATTATGAATATTTTTTAAAAGGAAACAGAACTCCGTCCTTTTAAAACAATTATAACTATATCCTTCATATTTCATTTAATTTAACAACAAACAAAGGAAAACATATAAATATTACATTTATTTTATTTGAAGTATATCTAAGCTATTTTATTGAACAAGAGATTGAAGTCTCTATATAAATCATTACGGTGATACAGAAAAAAATATATTTAAGAATTTCAGGTGTTTATTTGAGACAAGGCGCTTGATTGTTTTAATTACAAAATTAACCTTAAACATGAGAGTGATCGGAACCACCCTGTACTAGCACCAAGTCCTACAACTAAGCGTTAGAAAACCAGGTAAGCGGTACCCCTGGATACTACCTTCTAGGTTCCTAAAATACTACAACTAAGCACATTAGAAGATCAGGTAAGCAGTGCTCCTGGACACCAGCTTCTAGATCCCTAATACTAAGCGATAGGGGATCAGCTAAACAGTGCCGCTGGACACCAGCTTCTAGATTCCCTATAAATTAATAAGTAAAAAGATTCTTTCCAGGTCTACTTTAAGTTCATGGTTCTGTGGATTCGAAGAAACGACTGAAGTTTACTAGAAGCAGCCGGCTTTATATACTGTATATTGCGGAAGCCATTAACATATTAACGTGAATCTGTAGACTCTGAGTCGAGGCTTTTGGAATGAGATCAGCTGCCTTGCGTGTGTGGTTAACATTAAGCCAACGCTATATAATGTTACGAAGTAATGTATTAACCTTGGATGATATTTGCGTTGGAATGCAACTTGCGGAATTATGAATTATTTAAAGTCTACGTAATCCCGTTTGTGACAATACCCGCCATGTACTGATCATATTTTGTACAGGTAGCAATATTAATTTATATGAGGGAAACTTACTATGCTCTAATAATTTTAAATTTTTGATAAATAACTATGTGCAGAAAGCAAGTAATTAAAGTAGAAAAATATACTTGAAATCCTCTCTTAGGATAAAAAGAATAAATTACAAGAAAAAAAGGAAAAAGGGATCTGCCATAGAATCTAACCTCGAAAGAAAAACTGTCGCTTGTTTGAAAATGAGAATGAGGAGCATGTGGGTAAACAGAGCGCATCAAGAGTTGAAATTAAAGTAAACCCACCAATAAAATTAAGTTGAACCAGTAGATTTAGCCTCATCCACACTTCTAGGGGTTGTCATCGATAAGTTGAGTTTTATTTGTTATACAAATAGCGATGCGCGAGTAGTTGGTGCAATAGGTGATTGAACAATGAACAACCATCACTTACTCAACAATCAGTGGTACCGGGGCCAGACTTACCTAAATAAATCATACGTAGTTGAAGTGTTACCTTACTATGTATAAGTGGTCTTCATAAGATTGAAGAGGCTTACTATATGTAAAAAGCGCCAAACTGTAACACTTAAGGACGAGCAAAGGCAGCGGAAGGAATTTTTTTTAATTTTGTCTTGACTATTCATTGTTGAATTGATCAAAAAATTAATTCTAAATCAAAACTAAGCCGGTTTTGTTGTTAACTAATAAACTTGTCAGGCTTGCCATGCATATTGTCCATGATTCCGAAAATAAATAATGTGGCAGCACACATGCGGTTATTTTGTGTAAAGCCCAACCTAATTATCCTAGACTCTTTATAAACGATTCAATATGATGGATTTAACAAAATATTGCATTAAACTGTATTAAGAGTTTTTTTTTGAAATTTTCTTCTGATTAGGATATTTTCCAAACTATGTACATAAATTAATAAAGCTGTTTTTATTTAAAGATCTTTAGGAGACGAAAGGGTACAGAAATAAATCTTATTTCCTTTTGTGGGTCATTATTTTGGTTTAATTTAACATTGTTGACGTTCGAGCTGTTTACCAACTCATTTTCTAAGCACTTTAGGTTATCTCAATGTAGTTTCTTTACAAATGAAATAAAATTACTTAATGTTTTGTTTGAGGCAAATGCATCTCATGTTTACCAACAATTTTAAAGATAAGGTAACCACACAATAACGAATTCACCTAAGCATAATGCAACAGAATGTCTTACACTCAAAACATGTAGATGCACATAAACCGTTAAATAATCGTAGATGTTTACCATTAAAAGACGAGTTGATTAATTGATGTTAAGATAGTATATACTTGTTTATATTATTTTTGTACGACCATGCTATTTTGGATTGTTTACCATACTTGGTTTTAGAACAGTAGGTTATATTTACTGGTTGCTAAGCAGAAACGCGTCGGTAAGTAATTACTTACCATTCAGTTCTGTCAAAAACAGAACGGTAAGTAAATTATATGTACCTAATTTATAAAATAAATGCATGATCTTTATATGTCTCTTTCGTGAAAAATCATTATTTTCTAAATAATTGGACTATTTAAAAAAATGTATGGTTTTTATTTAAATTTACTGTGAAAAAATATCCAATAAATAATAGCAATTACAAACGTATCCATGATAATGACAAAAAAACGTGACATTCAAAAATAAAATTACAAACGTATCCATAGTAACGACAAAACCTACCTAAGGCTTTGTGGATATACAGGGCAAAAATAAATTATCTTAGATCTGTTTTTACCATCTTCGGGATATTTCCTTAGTTAATACCTTTGTATTCATAATGGTCATACAAAAAATAGTATAAGCATCTCAAACAGTAAGGAGTTTACCGATCTCCTCCAAAATTAGCGACTTCGCTTCGCTCAGTCGCCAAACATTGTCGTCGATCGGTAAACTGTCCTTACTGTTCTTGATACTTAATATACTATAACTTTTTTAACATAAAATGAAAACCCTCCCTCTTTTTATTATTGATTCAAAATATAATTCTCAACCCGGGCAATTTCTCTAGAATATATAAAGTACATTTCTTCCAAAAAACTTTTCTCTACGTCGTAATTAATTTCCAAGTGGTGAACGTCGAGTATCCCTTGGCAATTGAATTTGCTCCCGGTACAGTTTTCCTCCTGGTTTGATATGGTTCTAGTTTTATCGCAGCAAATATTTCCAACTCATTGGTTTTTGGTGAATTACAACATACATAGAATACGAGTTATATCCAAAGCTCGAGAGAGCGTTATTCTTTGTTTTGTCAAATCTAAAAAAAGAACTTTATTCCTTTGTTTTTTCCTTTTACTCTGCATTATAACAACTCGATTATGGAAAATTTCCTGTGTTCGCAAGACAACTTCCAAGTCAATAAAACAATTTTCAGTTATTCCCATGTTAATGTATTTCATGTTTGACTGCGAAATCAACAAACATGTACAGAGCAGCGATAATATAATGTTTGTGTAAATATATTTATTAATTCATGTTGCAAATGCAAAACTCATGTTTTCCGGTTAAATTAATTTGTGTATTTAATATTAATATCTCACTCTTGTAGAGTTCAAAACCGAGGTTGCGAATACTGATAAGAGAATCTCAAGTTATATATAATTGACTGCAGCTTTTCGTAGATACTGGCAGAAGTTGTAAACCGTTCTCTATAATTGATTTAAATTTGAAATCCCTCGTAAAGTGGGCGTTAATATCTTTAATAATAGGGGGAAAATAAATACTTCTTGTTACCATGAAGAGCGTAGAAAAACAGGAGCATTTACACAACGTATTAAGGTAATCCGGGAGTTAGTAAAATAAATAATACAGTTAGCATTGTGCTGAAACTGTTGCTGCTGAAATTCATATTTAACTTTATCCTGAAACTTCAACAGTAAGACAAATTCGTTATTAGCGAAAGTTTGAATCAAGTCTTGAAGTAGTAGTTTAGGTTGAATGGATTCCTTTGAGTTTGAACAACTTAGCATTTAAACCGATATTTGCTTTTTCGTTTCTCTCTAATGTTTCCAAATTTTCGCCTTTATCGCAGATTCAGGTTTGTAACTGGGTTTTAAATTTTACCTATGATTACAACGCGGATCGGAGCTAAATGAGACAATAACAAAATTTAATTTCTTCTCAGGGTCGTATTTATGGGTTTTTTGAAATTTTGGCTCATGAAATTCAGCATTTGAATGTAGGGTCATCTTTATTTTGTCCTTCTTTTCTTTTATTTAGTTTATTGGACTCCTTTCTTTTAACATAAATGAAAAAATGAAATAGAGTGGGATTAAATAACGTCTATTGAACATAATAAAAAAAAAACAAAAAAAACACACATTTAAATATCCTAAACGACAAAACATAGGGTTATATTTCAAACAATGTTAAACAAAATATCGGTTTACTCCTTTTACACAAAAGTCATTTAATAAGGGCCCCCTTTCTATAGAGATATATTCAAACCAACACTAGTAGTTAGGCAACACCGATTCTAGCCCAAAATCCCATGTTATTTCTTATGGAGGTCCAAAAACGCCGAAAACGTGACAAATGATAGTGCGCCGACTCGCGACTCGAGGTCATCCGCGGTTCATCCAGACACGCGGCAGTAATTTCATATTACCTTTTTAATAATTATCTGTTATATTAATAATAATAATAAAACATTTAATATTTATTAAAATCCCTAAAAATTAATTCCCCTTCTCTTGGTAGATGTCTCATATAAAATTATTAGATTTTAAAATACATTTTCCGCGACTCGGTCCGGCGCGCGTATTAACAAAAGTGTATATATTCTTTCTAAGTGTTAACAACAAATCAAGGTAACCTTTATCATCAGTTTTATAACTTTCTTTTCTAAATACTATTGCATAACTATTATAAATATTATTTCATCCATAGATCCGAAATATCAAATTATAGAATTATATTAGTTGAAGCGTCTGTAATATTACGTTTTCCATAAATACTAGATATAATTAATCAACTTCATTATAAATTAAGTAGAAAGCATTATATTTTTCAAGTCATTCCTTTTTATGAAAAACAGTTCGTAATAGAGTTTACTTTAAGGATACCTTATAACTACGCTTATCGAAAACAAATATAGACAAGCAGGTAACATTTTAAGAATTTTGATCTAATAAGGTACTAAACTGATTAGGAGTCCTTTACAAATTTATCAGGCTGAATGTAATTAGAAAATATATTCTATTGCTTACCAATTAGATTATTATATATGATGTTAACATATAATAAAGACACTAAAGTACTTTTACTATTATATAAAATTCGAAAAAAATGAAATGAATTGTATTGAGCAAACATGAATCGCTAGGAAAACGTTTAAAAAATCCCTTTTTCAACCTTTGCAATGTAAAAGCATGCCTTCAAAGCAATAAATAAATAATCTTTCTTTTAAAATAAATTAAAAAATAAAAAACATGTAAATATATGCTAAAATGTTTCAGATATGATTAATTAAAACATTCAAGTTTCATCACGTCTATAAGACATGTGACCCTATGACGTAAGATCATGATATTAGATATACGTTAGATAGCTTAAATATGAGAGTTTTAGAAGGATAAACTATTTAATAAAGCTATAAACGATAAAAATTATCGAAACAATTCTCAGATAGATTGGCATTTACCTGTAGAATTTGCCTGTCAGAACAAGATATTAGGCGGGTCATTAACTCAGTTGTGTATCTATCATTCAATAATATTATAATTCTAATGCAGAAAATATATAGACTTACCCCTTTGCGTATTTGTGCCAGTACAAACTAAAACGGGAAAACAATAACTTATCACCAAGAAGGAATATTACACTAATCATCTTTTTTAAAAATTAAAAACCGGTCATTGTCTATACAGTGCAACGTACCGCGATAAACTGAACTTATTTTCAAATCTACCTTACCCTCGACGACAAAAAGGGAAACACCCTGAGGCAATATACATTCTTTTAAAAAGACACGATTTGACCTGTAAATCACTAGAAATTTGAGGTTTTATACCTGCTTCGAACCCCCAAAACAGGTGATTTTTAATGGATCTTTCTGTAAAAATTCTCCCTTTTCAAACTTCTTTAAAGGATTTTACTGTAATCAATATCATCTTAAAACTCTTTCTTGATATTTGCCACTTGATTTACAAAACAACATTTGGAGTGTATAAATTTCACATTTTAAATTATTATTTACATATGTTGATTCCGTTTACAAATGAATCGTTGCTTTGGACACCCCGTTGCATTACTTTTTACATTTATTTATGATATGCTATATAATACACCAGTCACATTGAATGCATTATTACCTGTCCAGATAAAAAATTATTAAAGCATAGCATATAACTAAGTAGGGGATATATTTAACTTTTCATTCTAATCAATTTACAACAAATTTCATAAAAGTATATTACAAGCAGCAAAGGGTAGACCAAAAAAAACTCCAGAGGGCTGACTGAAATATTTGTTAACAGAATAATGATAACAATTAATAAAACATATAGCTACTGACCACGGCCTATTTGATAAGTTAACTAATTCCCAATAGTTTTCTCTCTCTAGTAATTAAGCCTTATCCACAATTAGTTTGTAACAGCTGATATATCATCCATCTTGAGATTTAATAACCTTACATTTAAAAGATTCAACATTTAAAACTATACAAATGCAGAATCTATTAGTCATTTCATTTAAATCTACAGCATAATAAACAGTTTCCGCATAGCATTTTAATATATGAACTGAACTGATTTATGTATCGTATTATTTAAATTCCACCTTATTACATCCAGTAACTCGGTAATTTTTCCTAGCTTTTAGCTGTTTTCTCGGCGGTACGTGTAAACGGGATATAGAACGAAATTCAACTCTAGATTTCAGTCTCAGTGCAGCAACTGAACGAGTAACACTTATCTCTCTTCACATCCATATTTAACCTTTATAATAAAAACATGTCTTTCGCCAGCGAACTTGTTGAAGAGTTAAGGAGACTTGTCTACGACTCACAGATAGATGATGATAGTAATGCTATCCTCAGAGCCTTAAAACAATGTACCATAACAATAAGAAAACTTAATAAGGCACTAGATTCAGCGTCATCATTGGGAGCGAAGAACCATCTATTAGCCTGCTTGGCTCAAGCGAAATCTTATCGAGAGACAGTCAAAGCCTTAAAAACTGTAGGCGAGGGATATAACCAGCGAAAAGAGACAGCCTGTAGCCGAGTCAAATGGTCAGACATGAAATCAGCATTTAAGGGACGTATGCGAACTGCTGCAATAACTAACATCAGGCATATTGATCCGAAGACTTTCATGGAAGACTGTTTAGTCATTTTTCAGAGACGTATGCTGAATGCGTTGAAGAAGAATGCGGCGTTAAAGGTGAACACGGCTTTAACAGGCATGTTTGAAGTCAAAAAAGGGGATACTATTATGGAAGAAATAAAATATATAAACACTAAAAATGTAGCCATATACCGATATAGTAATTTAGCCCAATGGTTCAAGATCAATATTCAAGATCCTATCCTTAAGGATCTCGAAGAGTTTCAAGTAAGTATAGACATTGTAGAAAGTTAGAAATAAACTAACACACATATATTTCTTTATCTAGCAAAAAGATAGCGGATGGACGCTTAAATCAATCATTAACCTCCAGCTCAATATCAATAAGTATACCCAACAGCTCGGCTCATCCTATTAAATCTGAAGCTCAACATAAATCACATAATACAGCGAGTGTACTTGAGGTCCTCTACAAGCGTCCGAAGAAATTGACGAAGATACAAAACTTGTTTAAAAGTGTTTAAAATGTATATAATTTAGATAATTGTTCTCATATTTATCCTGTATTAATAAAACTCAACAAATGTTTTATTGTCTTTTATTTTATTTTTATGTTTTATTCTGTAAGTTACTACAAGTCTACGAGTAATCAACTTATGCATTGCATTCGATGACCTAGTGATGGGGAGATAGGAGTAGGTACAATCGGTTTATGTTATGCTCCCTCGTAGTCTTAACAGAGTAATTATACTATGCAGGGGTAAGCACTATCTTTTTCCTTGAGGTTATGTTTTAGTTCGAGTTTAAGCTTAAATAACTTTACTATTGACGGCATAGACCCTTTATTTTCATATAGTAGCGACAACGATCGATCTCGCCGCTAGCTCAAAAGCATCAGAACGATGTTGACAACATTGACGATGAAGCTTCTGCAGGTCTCGGAAAACTCCTGCTGCTGCTGCCTCTGGTAATGCTATGAAATAAAAACGTATCAAGATGATGGAGGAACTCAAAAGGATCATCTACCAGAACGTTTACTGTGAGAGGTAAAGAAATAAGAAACATATATAGAATGTATGTCGTTTATTTTATCATCAGTGTTAAAATATCATGTTACATATAATTAGCAGTACAACAAGATCATTTTACATAGTACAAATTAAATATTTACTTATTCTATGATTTTTCTCGTTTTAAGCTCTGTGATGACTGAAATTATTTCGTTGTCGTTTTCGAGATTGCTGCTATGAGCTTTCTTTGTGGCGTACAACAATTGTAGTCGATCCACTAGTTGATCAGGCGTACTCTGATGTATCCAATTCGGTTTCATCATCTTGTTTAACTTTTTGGGAAGACTAACCTCAAAGTCTGTAATTCTGTATAAATTTGGTCTGATTACATTTTCGTATTTCCAATGTTTAACGCTTATTAGTCGACCGTTGCGCCTATAGTCTTTCTTATGAGCATTAGTAAGTGAGATTATTTTCATATAGTTGTCGATATCTTCCTCTGTTGGACTAGGAGAGCTTATTCGTTTAAGCGTTAGTAAATTAAACAGGCCGGATGTTCCATTGAAAAGGTTGTTTTTAATTAAAATATCTTTTCCCTGAAACTGTACTCGCGAACAACCAAATCGCCACTCATCGATGTCGTTATATAGAGCGTACCTAGTTTTGTCTACGTTTTTGTTTTTTCCGCTAACTAATAATGCTCTATAATGGTTAGAGAATTCGTGATAATCTTTTAAGCTAGAATCGCATTCTTCTTCTTCATCATCAGCAGATGTAGCGAGAGATGATTGTTCAAGCTCTGGTGAGAGATTGATAGCAACGGTCTCCGATCGCGGTATAACACGATTATCATGAGGTTCTGCTTTATCACAGTGAAAGTAGGCTAATTTCTTACGGATAGCATTACGAGCGTTTATTACTTCATCATCATCATCGAGCCTTATTTCTTTATTTATGTCACAAGGTTCATTGGTATGCATACGTTTCAGATTCATGTCTTTAAATATTTCATTATTTCTAGGTGACGACTTATTATCAACAACTATGGTATTATGAACTGTGTTCAAATGACTTCTATAGTTATCAAGGCGTGTAAAATACTTTAAACAAATAGAACACTGAACTTTATACCCCTGGTGTATCTTCAAATGGCGAGCAAACCCTGAGCGTAAAACACTCATACAACATACGTCACACTTGCGTCGCTGGTTCATATCGACTAATAATTGATCATGAACTCCTATTTATATAACATGTTCTTCAGGTCACTCTTAATTAACCCTAGCACTACGTCTATCATCACCCGGTCAATCTTCCTTTATCATCACTAATTAACCCTGGCTAGCCGTCCTTAAGCATGAATTCACCCTTGGCACGGGTCAATGCTTCGATAAATACCTGAGAAACCCAGGTTATGAGTAATAATAATAATAATAATAATGTTTATGCGTCTGTTTCTCTAATCTACTAACTTTATCAATAGATCTCTTCGGTAGAGCTATGGAGAGCATGACGTCATCAGATGACAGTTACAAGCATTCAGGGATACATAGTTTAGAACCAGTGCATGATTCTCGTACACGAGAATTTGCAGACATTCAGGGTAGACATAATAGCGCCACATACAAATTTCTTTTTATACTCCAAATACCATCAGTATGAGATTCCTGTAATTAAAGATGGCTGCCAACAAATCACAGCGTAGTAGGCGTGATCCAAGATAGGTTAGGTTAGAACACGTGATGTTTCATTTACTAGCACGACTAAGGGTGAAGCGACTAGTATGACTAAGGGTGAAGAGACTAGCATGACTAAGGGTGAAGGGTGACGAGACTAGCATGGCTAAGGGTGAAGGGAGAAGGGTGACTATATATAAAAGGTAGATCGTTATCAGCGAGAGAGTACACGAATAAAGCCGAATCTTTCCGATGGCGAACATCCTAGGTTACAGAGCTGGTAAGTAGTCATCCTATGAGAGAGAAAGAGTTTCCGCTTAGTGAAAGGAGGATCCAATCCCAGAGTTAGCGCTAAATCTATGGAATTCCAAGATGGCTCCTTCAAATGACACATGCAAAATTGTCAGATTTAATAGGTTAGGTTAGAACACGTGATGTTTTATTTAAATTATAGCAAAATTGACAGCTTTAAATTTTAGCGCTAACTCTGGGGTTGGATCCTTTTACTAAGCTGAAACTCTTTCTCTCTCTCATAGTATGACTACTTACCGGCTCTGTAGCTTAGGCTGTTTGCCGTCGGAAATCTTCGGCTTTATTCGTGTACTCTCTCTCGCTGATGACGATCTACCTTTTATATAGTAACCTCCCTTCGCCCTTAGCCATGCTAGTCTCGTCATCCTTCAGCCTTAGTCATGCTAGTCTCTTCACCCTTAGTCATACTAGTCGCTTCACCCTTAGTCGTGCTAGTAAATGAAACATCACGTGTTCTAACCTAACCTATCTTGGATCACGCCTACTACGCTGTGATTTGTTGGCAGCCATCTTTGATTACAGGAATCTCATACTGATGGTATTTGGAGTATAAAAAGAAATTTGTATGTGGCGCTATTATGTCTACCCTGAATGTCTGCAAATTCTCGTGTACGAGAATCATGCACTGGTTCTAAACTATGTATCCCTGAATGCTTGTAACTGTCATCTGATGACGTCATGCTCTCCATAGCTCTACCGAAGAGATCTATTGATAAAGTTAGTAGATTAGAGAAACAGACGCATAAACATTATTATTATTATTATTATTACTCATAACCTGGGTTTCTCAGGTATTTATCGAAGCATTGACCCGTGCCAAGGGTGAATTCATGCTTAAGGACGGCTAGCCAGGGTTAATTAGTGATGATAAAGGAAGATTGACCGGGTGATGATAGACGTAGTGCTAGGGTTAATTAAGAGTGACCTGAAGAACATGTTATATAAATAGGAGTTCATGATCAATTATTAGTCGATATGAACCAGCGACGCAAGTGTGACGTATGTTGTATGAGTGTTTTACGCTCAGGGTTTGCTCGCCATTTGAAGATACACCAGGGGTATAAAGTTCAGTGTTCTATTTGTTTAAAGTATTTTACACGCCTTGATAACTATAGAAGTCATTTGAACACATTCATAATACCATAGTTGTTGATAATAAGTCGTCACCTAGAAATAATGAAATATTTAAAGACATGAATCTGAAACGTATGCATACCAATGAACCTTGTGACATAAATAAAGAAATAAGGCTCGATGATGATGATGAAGTAATAAACGCTCGTAATGCTATCCGTAAGAAATTAGCCTACTTTCACTGTGATAAAGCAGAACCTCATGATAATCGTGTTATACCGCGATCGGAGACCGTTGCTATCAATCTCTCACCAGAGCTTGAACAATCATCTCTCGCTACATCTGCTGATGATGAAGAAGAAGAATGCGATTCTAGCTTAAAAGATTATCACCAATTCTCTAACCATTATAGAGCATTATTAGTTAGCGGAAAAAACAAAAACGTAGACAAAACTAGGTACGCTCTATATAACGACATCGATGAGTGGCGATTTGGTTGTTCGCGAGTACAGTTTCAGGGAAAAGATATTTTAATTAAAAACAACCTTTTCAATGGAACATCCGGCCTGTTTAATTTACTAACGCTTAAACGAATAAGCTCTCCTAGTCCAACAGAGGAAGATATCGACAACTATATGAAAATAATCTCACTTACTAATGCTCATAAGAAAGACTATAGGCGCAACGGTCGACTAATAAGCGTTAAACATTGGAAATACGAAAATGTAATCAGACCAAATTTATACAGAATTACAGACTTTGAGGTTAGTCTTCCCAAAAAGTTAAACAAGATGATGAAACCGAATTGGATACATCAGAGTACGCCTGATCAACTAGTGGATCGACTACAATTGTTGTACGCCACAAAGAAAGCTCATAGCAGCAATCTCGAAAACGACAACGAAATAATTTCAGTCATCACAGAGCTTAAAACGAGAAAAATCATAGAATAAGTAAATATTTAATTTGTACTATGTAAAATGATCTTGTTGTACTGCTAATTATATGTAACATGATATTTTAACACTGATGATAAAATAAACGACATACATTCTATATATGTTTCTTATTTCTTTACCTCTCACAGTAAACGTTCTGGTAGATGATCCTTTTGAGTTCCTCCATCATCTTGATACGTTTTTATTTCATAGCATTACCAGAGGCAGCAGCAGCAGGAGTTTTCCGAGACCTGCAGAAGCTTCATCGTCAATGTTGTCAACATCGTTCTGATGCTTTTGAGCTAGCGGCGAGATCGATCGTTGTCGCTACTATATGAAAATAAAGGGTCTATGCCGTCAATAGTAAAGTTATTTAAGCTTAAACTCGAACTAAAACATAACCTCAAGGAAAAAGATAGTGCTTACCCCTGCATAGTATAATTACTCTGTTAAGACTACGAGGGAGCATAACATAAACCGATTGTACCTACTCCTATCTCCCCATCACTAGGTCATCGAATGCAATGCATAAGTTGATTACTCGTAGACTTGTAGTAACTTACAGAATAAAACATAAAAATAAAATAAAAGACAATAAAACATTTGTTGAGTTTTATTAATACAGGATAAATATGAGAACAATTATCTAAATTATATACATTTTAAACACTTTTAAACAAGTTTTGTATCTTCGTCAATTTCTTCGGACGCTTGTAGAGGACCTCAAGTACACTCGCTGTATTATGTGATTTATGTTGAGCTTCAGATTTAATAGGATGAGCCGAGCTGTTGGGTATACTTATTGATATTGAGCTGGAGGTTAATGATTGATTTAAGCGTCCATCCGCTATCTTTTTGCTAGATAAAGAAATATATGTGTGTTAGTTTATTTCTAACTTTCTACAATGTCTATACTTACTTGAAACTCTTCGAGATCCTTAAGGATAGGATCTTGAATATTGATCTTGAACCATTGGGCTAAATTACTATATCGGTATATGGCTACATTTTTAGTGTTTATATATTTTATTTCTTCCATAATAGTATCCCCTTTTTTGACTTCAAACATGCCTGTTAAAGCCGTGTTCACCTTTAACGCCGCATTCTTCTTCAACGCATTCAGCATACGTCTCTGAAAAATGACTAAACAGTCTTCCATGAAAGTCTTCGGATCAATATGCCTGATGTTAGTTATTGCAGCAGTTCGCATACGTCCCTTAAATGCTGATTTCATGTCTGACCATTTGACTCGGCTACAGGCTGTCTCTTTTCGCTGGTTATATCCCTCGCCTACAGTTTTTAAGGCTTTGACTGTCTCTCGATAAGATTTCGCTTGAGCCAAGCAGGCTAATAGATGGTTCTTCGCTCCCAATGATGACGCTGAATCTAGTGCCTTATTAAGTTTTCTTATTGTTATGGTACATTGTTTTAAGGCTCTGAGGATAGCATTACTATCATCATCTATCTGTGAGTCGTAGACAAGTCTCCTTAACTCTTCAACAAGTTCGCTGGCGAAAGACATGTTTTTATTATAAAGGTTAAATATGGATGTGAAGAGAGATAAGTGTTACTCGTTCAGTTGCTGCACTGAGACTGAAATCTAGAGTTGAATTTCGTTCTATATCCCGTTTACACGTACCGCCGAGAAAACAGCTAAAAGCTAGGAAAAATTACCGAGTTACTGGATGTAATAAGGTGGAATTTAAATAATACGATACATAAATCAGTTCAGTTCATATATTAAAATGCTATGCGGAAACTGTTTATTATGCTGTAGATTTAAATGAAATGACTAATAGATTCTGCATTTGTATAGTTTTAAATGTTGAATCTTTTAAATGTAAGGTTATTAAATCTCAAGATGGATGGTGTATCAGCTGTTACAAACTAATTGTGGATAAGGCTTAATTACTAGAGAGAGAAAACTATTGGGAATTAGTTAACTTATCAAATAGGCCGTGGTCAGTAGCTATATGTTTTATTAATTGTTATCATTATTCTGTTAACAAATATTTCAGTCAGCCCTCTGGAGTTTTTTTTGGTCTACCCTTTGCTGCTTGTAATATACTTTTATGAAATTTGTTGTAAATTGATTAGAATGAAAAGTTAAATATATCCCCTACTTAGTTATATGCTATGCTTTAATAATTTTTTATCTGGACAGGTAATAATGCATTCAATGTGACTGGTGTATTATATAGCATATCATAAATAAATGTAAAAAGTAATGCAACGGGGTGTCCAAAGCAACGATTCATTTGTAAACGGAATCAACATATGTAAATAATAATTTAAAATGTGAAATTTATACACTCCAAATGTTGTTTTGTAAATCAAGTGGCAAATATCAAGAAAGAGTTTTAAGATGATATTGATTACAGTAAAATCCTTTAAAGAAGTTTGAAAAGGGAGAATTTTTACAGAAAGATCCATTAAAAATCACCTGTTTTGGGGGTTCGAAGCAGGTATAAAACCTCAAATTTCTAGTGATTTACAGGTCAAATCGTGTCTTTTTAAAAGAATGTATATTGCCTCAGGGTGTTTCCCTTTTTGTCGTCGAGGGTAAGGTAGATTTGAAAATAAGTTCAGTTTATCGCGGTACGTTGCACTGTATAGACAATGACCGGTTTTTAATTTTTAAAAAAGATGATTAGTGTAATATTCCTTCTTGGTGATTAAGTTATTGTTTTCCCGTTTTAGTTTGTACTGGCACAAATACGCAAAGGGGTAAGTCTATATATTTTCTGCATTAGAATTATAATATTATTGAATGATAGATACACAACTGAGTTAATGACCCGCCTAATATCTTGTTCTGACAGGCAAATTCTACAGGTAAATGCCAATCTATCTGAGAATTGTTTCGATAATTTTTATCGTTTATAGCTTTATTAAATAGTTTATCCTTCTAAAACTCTCATATTTAAGCTATCTAACGTATATCTAATATCATGATCTTACGTCATAGGGTCACATGTCTTATAGACGTGATGAAACTTGAATGTTTTAATTAATCATATCTGAAACATTTTAGCATATATTTACATGTTTTTTATTTTTTAATTTATTTTAAAAGAAAGATTATTTATTTATTGCTTTGAAGGCATGCTTTTACATTGCAAAGGTTGAAAAAGGGATTTTTTAAACGTTTTCCTAGCGATTCATGTTTGCTCAATACAATTCATTTCATTTTTTTCGAATTTTATATAATAGTAAAAGTACTTTAGTGTCTTTATTATATGTTAACATCATATATAATAATCTAATTGGTAAGCAATAGAATATATTTTCTAATTACATTCAGCCTGATAAATTTGTAAAGGACTCCTAATCAGTTTAGTACCTTATTAGATCAAAATTCTTAAAATGTTACCTGCTTGTCTATATTTGTTTTCGATAAGCGTAGTTATAAGGTATCCTTAAAGTAAACTCTATTACGAACTGTTTTTCATAAAAAGGAATGACTTGAAAAATATAATGCTTTCTACTTAATTTATAATGAAGTTGATTAATTATATCTAGTATTTATGGAAAACGTAATATTACAGACGCTTCAACTAATATAATTCTATAATTTGATATTTCGGATCTATGGATGAAATAATATTTATAATAGTTATGCAATAGTATTTAGAAAAGAAAGTTATAAAACTGATGATAAAGGTTACCTTGATTTGTTGTTAACACTTAGAAAGAATATATACACTTTTGTTAATACGCGCGCCGGACCGAGTCGCGGAAAATGTATTTTAAAATCTAATAATTTTATATGAGACATCTACCAAGAGAAGGGGAATTAATTTTTAGGGATTTTAATAAATATTAAATGTTTTATTATTATTATTAATATAACAGATAATTATTAAAAAGGTAATATGAAATTACTGCCGCGTGTCTGGATGAACCGCGGATGACCTCGAGTCGCGAGTCGGCGCACTATCATTTGTCACGTTTTCGGCGTTTTTGGACCTCCATAAGAAATAACATGGGATTTTGGGCTAGAATCGGTGTTGCCTAACTACTAACACTCATACCCCCTGATCTCAAACAAATGGTTTAATTCTTGTTGGTTATGACTATATCTAATAATAATAACATAATTCAAAATTTAAATAAAAAATAATAAATAATTGGTGATTGTTAATATTTCGAAACTTCTTTTAAATAAGGCCTTATTACGTCCAGAAAGTAATTAAAAGTATTTTTCTTTTAATTGTCTAAATATAATATAAATCGTTTTAACACAAAAACATATATAATATATTAATAATTGTTGATTGTTAATAAGATTTCGTTATCTTCTTTTAAACAAAACGAGTCCAATATAACCAATCAAAAATATAATAATGAATTTTCACTTAAAACTCAAAACTTAAAATCTTCACTTCAAATACATTTCTGCAGGTGGTTCCCCTTGTCGCCTACTAAAAGCCGCGTCGCGGCGTCTTTGGTCGCTAATGGCCCCTCAGCCGTTGCTTTCCCGAACTCCCTAGTGTACGCCGACTTGCTCTGTGTACGATGCCGCCGACAGAAATTTAGTAACATTCCCTTATGCACTGGTGTTTATATTACTTTAATTATAAGCACTAATTACACAATACCCACTATTTCGGATTAAGAACTCCCGGATAACAAAATTTTCTATCATTACTATTTGCTTAGTTTGGCATTCGAATTTTCCTAAGATTTAGGAAGAGGATTCGTTTTAGTGTAGCTTCTTTATGAGCAGCTAAAGCTTTCGCTACCACGCTCTCTGTACTACTACTATTTTATTTATATTTTTCCCGCGAAATTATATATCCCCACCTTTATATTTTTTGGAAGCGCAAATAAACCAATTTTGGTTGCCTCGTTACAGGAAAGGATTGCCTTTGGAGTTATAAATTCAATAGTAAGAAAGTTATCCATATTTCAAAATTATCTAAATGTTTCTTCTCCTATGTTGCTCATCATTGTACAGAATTATTATTTATTAGATTTTTACCACCCAATTAATTTTGTTAACTATTATTGGAGATTAAAAATAAAATCGCACAACACTGTAAACAGCCAATGAAATAAATGTATGCCTTTATGCAAGAGTATGCCTTCATGCATTGATTCTTCGTGGAAATTTTATTTTCCTGACATTTCTGCAACGTCATTGCACTCCACTTCGTGTCGTGTTATCAAAACGTTGCAGAAATGTCACTTAAAGAATTTTCCGGAAAAAATCAATGCACTTATGATAAATTATAATTATGAAGTGAAGGTTTCGTATGAAAAGTTGACTATGCTTGTGAAAATGTCATTAAACTAAAAATAAAGAGGTAGGTTATAATTAGTTTATTCATTTTTTTACTCCTACATGTAAATGATCTGTTATCTTCACGTTTCTATCGACCTCGAACGATAAAACATTGAAAAACGATAAAAAGAAAAAACATTGTAAATAAAATAGTTGTTTTAAAGAATATTTTATTATATCTAAATCATAACTAGCCTAGAGAGAAAACAGGACAAGGTTTAAATGTTACTGAAAAACCTTGAAATAGTTTTGTTTAAGCTATATTAATAAACATTACAATGAGACGTTTTTGTCATGGTTTCATATACACAAGACTGGGTGTTGATAAGGAGCGGAAAGAATAGAAAAAAATGAATTATTTCCAAGAATCAAGTTACTGAGGGGAATAATATAAATAAGTTGGGTTAAGATTTTTGAAACTGTAAGAATGTAACAATTTTTCTAAAAAAATTATAAAGAGTTAAAAGTATATAAAATAGCTTTGCATAAAAGACAAAACATATATTTGGAACATGTAAATTTATGGTGTTCACTTAATATACACACAGGCGGTAAGGTTGGTGATTGGAAAAGTACATAAAAGTAAATCGATACTCTCCAGTAACAAACAAAACTAAACATTAGTTGACATATCTTTAGGAAAGTGAAAGCTGTTGTCATCGTGCATTGAAGCTACACCTGAAAGAAAATTATTACGGATAGGTCACAGGGCGGTTTAAATGATAATTGATAGTATTCAAAGGTGTTAAAAGTGAGTGCAAAAGAATACAGTTTAAATAATTAAAAGGTTATATTTATAATAAGAGAACAAGTATCCTTTATACACATTCAGCAACAGTGTAAATAAAAAAAGTGATAAAAGTTATAAACATAAAAATTGACACTTAACGCAGAAATGGTTTAGCAATAATCAAATTATTTACTTACTAATAGGTTACATTAATGGTGGGTAATTCATTCTGAAATGTAAGAAAATGTATATAAAAAATATAAATAATATAAAAAATAGAAGATTTTTCTAATTTTAAAAATACAAGCGTTTCGGGTCGATAAAGTTATGATATGTTTTAGTCAATTTTAAAACATAGGTTAGTTGATTGGTATTTTGCAGGGTATCGATCGTTTTTACGAAAGGCCGTGGCCAGTGCCAGATGTAGTATCCCATACAAGTTTACACTGTATCCAGTAAGAGTTCGAGAAAATACTTCTAGTCTCCTCGAGGCCCATTGAGCTTTTTCCTTTGATGAAGTACGTTTAAGTTAGTTTAATTAGTTTTCGTGTTAAATAAATTCTTATTCATGTGAAAGTATTATTAAAAACGTTCTGATTTTGGTCGTTTTTTGCGGTCGAAGCTAAGCGGGCAGTGATTCTTCGGAGTAAATTTGTGATCCTCCCTCTCCTTCCAGTTCACAAAATAATGGCCGATAACGATATAAAGGAAAAAGAGAACAAGTGGAGCAGAAAAATTGAGAGAGAAGAAATGTAAATTCTTAGAAAGCAGCGCTGCCAAATGTCCGAAAATCGGCGATATTTTTCTTCTCGTCCTACTGCATCTACTTCTAAAGAGGAATTGGATATTGTTCCTGAATATACCTAGGAAACTAACAAGGCCACTGTTTCAGATGATCATGATCCGGAGAATACTACTGAATATGAAACAGAAAGAGCTTTTATACAAGAATATACTGCAACAACTAAAATACCTAAAAAGAATTTTTAGGAAAGAATTGCCTGTGATGATCAACTTACGAATGAAACTCTCTTTGCGGAAGCGGAAGATTATTCCAATTATTTTCTGTTATTATATTTATTTTATTTGAAGAAAGTAATAATTATCGAACACTTAATTGCTGGCAGTCAATTATCCCTGAGATTTGAGCAACTGAAAAAAAGGAGAGAAGTAATGGACCGAATTATTGTCATCGTGAAATTCATTGGGAGAAAACGTTTAAGTTACCAAGGAAAAGCTGAAGCAGCTTACACGTTAGAAAATGAAACTTTTTTTGTTACCTACAGTCAATGAAATGTTGTTTTGTCAAAATTAAAATTTGAAGGGATTCGATTTAAAAGTGCTTAAAATTGCGTCTTAAGGAGGTCTTTTGCGAGGGAGGTCCCCGGACACCTCTCTCTGGGACCTCCCCAGACACCCAGCGGGTCCTGTACCAACTCTACTTCCCCGGTAGATTTTGAGTTCCAATCCGACCCTGAATACTAGTATTAAAACAAAGCTTTTTTGATCCTGTTGGAGAAAAACTGCATCCGAAGTCGTGCACCACAAAGCAAATATGGCTGCTATATTTCAATCAAATGGAATAAAAATAAAATGACAGTGGTTTTGAGCTACCAATACTTAGGGGTGATAACACACAAAAAATTATCTTTTTTCAAAACGATCGAGCGACCAGTACTGCACTACTTCATATGGATTGATCCTAATTGCTATGATCAGGAATGACAAGAAAATGGCCATTAATTTAATCCGGCAACCTCTATCATATCAAAGCTTAGGTATTTTTCGACTTATATTAACAATCAGAATGAGTCCAACGGGTTTTTTCATACGGAAAGCCTCTGGGCGTCCGGTCTGACGGAAAATCCAAAATTTGTAAAATTGTCGTTTCTCTACCGTCGATTTCGACCATACCACTGGGCCGAATTTAAGGTGTTGGATACCCATCCAACGCAGAATCTAATGCTCTGTAATTCTTGTATAGTGCAGTTTTCGTTGGAAAGCACCGCTTTAGAGTTATAAGCGAAAAACTAAAAAAGGTTCCAAGATTTTGTGGTTCTTTTGATGCCCTCAGGTAAGCTCGAGTCGAGGGACCGTGCAAACCTAGGATACTTATATTTGACGTCAAACGAAGCGATCGAAACGATTTCCCGCTTTCCAACATTTATTTCCACCAACGGTCCCCATTGGGTCTAATTTTACTGGCCTATTACTGTTTAGTTACGTGAAGATTTTACTTTCATCTCTAGAAGTGAAAGGTGTATGTTACTATAGAAACGATTAAACAGTTATTAGTTTGCATACAGTAATTCTTGTTTAGTTTATTTTGATTATGGCTAAAAATAAACATTTTTATTTTTTATTTTCTAATTTTATTATTCGTTCGTGCGAAAACTCTCAAATTCTCGCTGTCCAAAAGAAAGTAGATGTTTGTCTTTGCATATCATCTCTTGTTGTAAAATATAGGTACAATTTTCAATTTTCAAAATTGTAAAGCTGAACAGCTTTACTTGATCTTCAACTAAAATACAAGATTTATTCATATTTCTCGTAAAAAATCACGTTTTTGTTCTAGTTTTCTACCTTACAGTAATAAATAATTATTTTTATTTTGTTATTATTGTCAAGTTTCAAAAGTAACAAGCACTTTAATATGTTACAATGAATTCTTTGTTAGGCAATTAAAACATTTCTGCATTGTATTAAATTTTCACATTAAACTGAATATTATTTACACAGAAATCCTCTTTTATGCTTATAATTGATAAATTGACTGATATATTTAAAATATGTTTTTGCTTTAAATAGATTTCAAATTCATTAAATAAAAACAGAGCTGGTTGCTTCAAATATAGTCACTTTATGGTTGATTAAAAAATAAAATATCCATAACGCGTTATTAGTCTGATTAAAGGTACATAAATCAGTTTATTTAGTTGCAGGAAATTCATATAAAACTTGTAAAATGTTTGTTTTTGAAAAAAATACTGTACATCTGGATGAAGCTAAAAACATTTTATTTTTCGAATTTATTTACGTAATAGTAAAAAAGAATTGCAGGGCATTATTTGATGCAGCGGTAAGGTCAACATACCGCCCATGGCAAGTTAATAACGTACCTCATCATTTAAGTCGAAAAACACTAACTACCATTCTATAATTCGTCGGGATTGAAACAAAAATTGTTTTGTTTACTCAATTCCATAACAACCAGGCGCATTAATCGACTTGATAAAATTCACATTTACAGTTTGATGTTTTTAATGTTTACTCTAAATGTTTAAAATTAACTCATAAATCCGATCGGGCAAAAAATAGTATAATCATTACGGTCGTTAGGTACCACCAGTCTCGGTTAATATGGAGACCTCCGCTACGCGTCGGTCTCCACACTATTAGCCTCGACTGGTAAAGCGTACCTAGAGCCCTTAATACTTTAATTACTATAGTTTCCTAACAACTGAAACATTTATATTGATCATTCTTCAAACGATTCCAAAAGCCACTACCTCTGAATGTTTAAATGTATAATAGATATGTCAATTTTGAGGTTAATTTAGAAATTTGTAAAATTTTAGAAAAACACAATTGAGCAACGGAAGTCAATTCTGCTAAATGTACTACTGCTACCATACCAATAAGGAAAAATTTACAACAGTCTGTATAAATTTATCGATATCGTATAAGCAATTTAATATACTATAAATGGTCATGGTCAATCGTTCATGCTTTCCAAGGTATAGGATATTAAAATGCCAAACCTTTTAGTTTCTTAGAGCATTCTCAGTTTTTTTACTTACTTAATGAAACCGGTCGAATTCAACAATTATACATAACAAATTCCTGTTGTATGGCCAATATTTGCTCGAAATTCATTCCGGTGGTCCATTCGTATGTACAGAAAGAGACATAACAATAACGACCATTATGTCGTTTGACAAAGTCTCTAGATAATTTTTAGTATCTGTTTCTGCTACGCATGTAAAGTTTATTATTCCTTCCCATTTAGTGTGGGATTTACCTGATAAATATTTTTATGACGTGATAAAATAAATATTATTTACCTGAATAGCTTTTTTATTGAACTGATGACTTTTCTAATGTTAACGTTAACATTAGTGCACCGCGTTAAATGAATATTACATTTATTTCCTACATACATAAAAACGTTTATACACACATACATACTTGAGAGGTACGTTTGTTTAATTTTTTTAATTGACTAGTCTAATGTTTTCCGTAATTGTAAGACTTTTAGAAATTCGTATTATGTAGTGTAGTATATGTACTGAGATGATATGGAATCATCTGATTGAAAATTTACTTGACGATTTGATCGTAAACACAAATATAATTATTTCATGCAATGCTAGGACACTAGGTTTATTTAATCTAAAAGCTACATGTTAGGTTACAGTTAGATTTATCAATTTTTAAAATAGAAATTATAGAAGGATAAATTTCATGCAGACGTAACCTCAATTTTTACATAAAAAGTTTCAATTATAAAAAGCCGTATAAATCATTTAGATTGTTTTCATAGTAATACATGTTTTATGCAACTCAAGTCACATGTTAGGATGGTTTTTCCATTTTTCTGGAAGATTTTATTTTCTTGATTAGACCTGAGTTTAACGATAGGTAACGTAGGGCAAATCTTTCTGTTTCTCATGCAACTGATTCAGTTTCGGGAAAATATTTCAATAAAAATATGTAAATTAGCTCAATATTGTAATGACTACATTAGCACATTAAACTTACAATCTACTGAATTCCAATAAAATGTTTTTATCCTAATAAAGGTTTTGGCTTTGCTAATATGCTTTGAGTTTTCCAAATGTTGATTTTAATATAACATTTTGCACCGTTGTTTGAACACAAGCACTTGGAGGACTGTATGCTGGACAAGTTTGACTATAATTTAATTTCGTTTATGTTGTTATTTGTAAGGAGTCTTGCAAAGCATTGTTGGGTCTATAAAATGTACAAATAAATTTTCATTTGAGTGTTTTCTTCTATTGTAAATATGTTCTTATGTAAATTTTATATGTATCAGTTACCTAGTGTAGTTATGTATTCATTATTTGTAAAGGATTGAACTGCAGATCATGTGTATCCATGTAATTAAGTTTTAATGAGATTTTTCATCGTCAATCGTTTTTGTTAATTTTCTCAGTTATGATTAATTTTAGACTATAAGTGTCTGATGTTGTTTTAATCGTTATTTTGCCAGCTACATTTCTATCTCTTTAGATTTAAGATTAGTGATAATTACAAACATCTGTTTTTTTATAGTGATGTCATAAACGTGGCGTGTAGATTTTGTTTTTAAAAATTTGTCATAGTCGTCAATTGTTTTGCAGAAAATATAAAAAGGCCAGAAAAAATTAACAAATTCAGTCGATAAAACGCTTTGGTTGAATGCACGCTCGACTCCAGACCAAAAATCTGTAAAATAAAGTGAGGTTAACTGATAACCATTTGTTTTCATAAACATACGTCAAATATAAACAAACTATTTATGGAATAGTTACCTGAATATATAAATCATAGAAGATTTATTTTCGTTCTTCGACAATTGTATGGAATTGTGAACGAGTTATTTATTGAATTAAATCAACAAGATTTTTGTTTCCATTATTGATTTGGATAATCGACGCATTTTCATTCTATAAATCAGTTGTGTGAATAAATGCAGTCTTACCAATTTTAAAAAGATTGAAGTGGATCTCGACGTACTTAACATACAAGGTTGGTCAAAATAAAAGGATTTGGTTAAATTTTTCATATAACAAAATCATAAAGACAATTTTAACAAATTCAGAATTTATTTTTCTTGTTTTAAAAGTTTTTCAGTAACAAAGTTTTACCAAATAAACAATTTAAATTTGTTTATAAAAATTTAATTGTCATTAGATAAATTTATCTTAGCAATTGTAAATATTTTTAACTGATAACTTTAATTGATGTCAGTTTGCTCAAATGGAGAATATGTGTTTATTTGATGTGTATGCAAGCATCCATTTATTTTTCTTTTCATACATAGAATTTAGTTTGCTGTTGTCCAGTTGCGGAAGTCCAAGTGTCTTGGTAGTAAGTTCTTTTCTTCCAGGTATAAGAATCAATAAGATTTTATTATTTCATTTATCTCATGCTCTATTGAATTAAACCTGAGTCAGTCCATTGGAAGAAAAAAAATATTGGGGTAGTATTTTTTTTATTTATTAAATTTCATTGCATATGTTAATGGCAACCAACGCAAAATGATATTTTTTATAAAATATCACCTTATATTTTAATGGCTTGCCCAGAACGTGGGGCATATTAAATAACACTGCAGTACAGTGTACAGTATACGAATACTATGAAATAATCTAGTATTTTTATGAAATGTGTATAGTGCGTGTAAGGGATGGGATTCTGTGATTTAATTACTTTCAGTAAACAAAATAAATAGGCCCTACAATTGGATTGTCAATTGTAAGAGACAAAAGCTCTGCAAATTTTAGACACAAAATTATTCTATGACTATATTTATGTTAAATCGTGTTGCTCCGGTTGAGATCTCTCATTAATCAAATTATAACTCAGATTGGTAGGTACTGGTTTCTTAAGCTCTTAAATTGCAAGGGTATTAGCTACTATTAGTCAATAAAAGAACGTGGGCGCCACTTACTTGTTGCGTTCTATTGGTTACTTCCGAAATTCACAAGTAAGAAGACCTTTCTGATTGATTACATAAGATCGTAAATAATGTTTACGTGTTCATTGACTTAAATAAAATCTAGAACTCCCAACAATTATTTGGTCCAACAGAGTTTTGGTTAGACAGTATTTATTCAAATACTAAAAATAACTTCGGTCATAATTGATCCGACAGTGTGAACAAAATTTAGGGACCTTTTGAAGAAAATTTTAATTTTAAAAACAGGTCACTTATTGCTAAAAGAATATAAATGGTCAAATGTTAACTTCGTTAATTTGCATAAAGTTAACTTACATAAATTTATTGGTAACAGCCACTAGTCCTTGTTACACGTTATCGGCTAAAATCCTTTACGGGCACAAGTCACTTTGAAAGGTTTTTATCACTGAACACTAGTTATAACTAGTAACAACGAAAACACTCTTCGATTATTCAATAATTTCAACTTTATTAAAACTGAACTTTGAATACTGATTGATTCAAATTTAATGGAATCCGAAAAGGATCAATCAATAGACACACATAAATGTTAATAATGAACTGAAGTATTTATAAGATATTTATTGTTAATAATCCATTATGTTAACGACGAAAGGGAATTAAGTCTCCTCTAAGAGTTAGCATTGTTTAAATAGTGTTAGAAAAAAGGAAAACCGAAACTCGACATGAATGCATGGCAATTAGTTAAGGCAAAGATGTCAAGAAAACGAAAAGAAGACGTACACAAATCATCTCCACATTTTTTAAAAATCACTTTTCTAACCAATATTTTCTCCTTACACAAGAAAGTGTCGATTACAGTGCCTTTGACAACTTTTAAAAGCTTTAATACCTTTTTGATACATAGTACAATAAAAAAATAATAGATGGCATATTTAGTTTAATAGTGTTAGAGACCCTTTAATTAGAATCTGGCCAAAGCAGCCACTTTATATCACAACACGTGGCGCCAAATTTACAAAGTGCAGAAATGGTTACACGGCCAAATATTGGCATGCATGTGAACGGTATTTGACTGAATTATTTAAAAAACACGAAATGGTTATGTATATAAAAAATTATTTAGCAGTAAACTGTCAAAATCCATATCATTGATCCTTTGTGATATAAAATGGCGGTCACCGTGGCAACGCATTGGCGAGACTCCAATTGAAGGGTCTCTAAATAGTGTATAATATAAGTATAATAGTGATAATAAGCAATGAAAGTGAAAGTGCACATTAGAACGTAATTGAAAATACTAGTTAGCAAAATAAATATAGCAGGCACACCCTTCTCGTTTTCATTAACGTAAGTATATTTTCCTTTCATAAGCTCTTAACTATAATCGTATAAGCGGTTTACTTGCTTACACTCCATATAACATATTTTCCGTACTTTGTCGAGTAACTAAAAGAACTTTTTTTTACATGTAACAGTCCTTTTGTATATCATATTTTACAACACAGTTTATTGTTTTAAGTTCTAAGGCTACAGCACTTTTTGAATCTAATTTAGAATATTCTTGATATATTTTTATACTTTTTTCAAATTAAAAGAATAAGATATCTTGACCATTATATTTACTTGTCTTTCGTTTCCCAATTGTTAGTGTGATTGTTTAATTATTGTACCGTGTAACAAAAGGAAATTCGTGTGGGATGGTTTACTGCTTAATAGAGCTTTCATTTTCAGTAGGATTTATACAATTCGCTACTAATGAGATTTGTATTTCGTGTTCTGGTTTGTACAGCTTTCATATTCAGCTTAGTTTTTTCTTCATAACACCCGTTTTTGTTTTTCTTTGTCGAGTTTTTACAGATGCATTTTTGTACAATACGGATAACTTCTTTTAACGCGATATCTTTGTCTAGAACGTTATGGATCTTTTTTTAAACATATTGCTTTCATGCAAACAGTACTTTTATTTATTCCGCGAAGGCGACAAAAAAGTAACGTAATATAAGGTAATTAAAATTGCTTTGAGTAGTTGCGGAATTGTTTAAGTAAGACGTGAAAGGTTCCCACGAGATGATGGGGAATCGTGGGAATCTTTCAAAGCCGCTAAAACAGTCGATGGTCATGAGAATTTTAAACTACTAGAAAAATCCTGGAGGTTTATTCAGTATTTGTCAAAGAAATATACATAAGGCTCCAACCGCTAAACAAATAGATTTTATAGCGGATCACGCCATTGGAGCCAGACAAATCGATAAGTACCAAGTAATTTTCCAAATCCTTAATAAACGTACCGTAAACCTCTGCTACAGCTTTTATAATATTTTAAATACAAGGTAATAAAGAGACAAACATTTGATTAAATAAACCGACAATCATAAACAAGTAAAGATCGCTTACTGAAAGCCCCCCAAATATTATTCTCTACATATAACAAATACTAACACGCAATTCCTACACCAAGGTAGTTAAAATTATTCAAACTACATAAATAAATAATTCTACAAGATTCCGTTCCTTGAAACATACGTTTTTCTGTACGATAAAATAACAATACACAAAGCTTAAACTTCAAACGAAGAATACAAATTACGATACTTACCTACTGTATTTCAAAATGCTCAAAAATTGCCGGCTTGAAATTCAGCTCTTTCTTACAAATTTTAAATTTTCAGGTCGCAGGTGTTAACCCTAAAAGCTTCCAATTAAATAATGGATTCAGAAATAAATAATATGTTGGGCGCCACCAAAGCTGAGAATGTCTTTCATAAAACATAAGTAAAATTAAGAAAAAGCGAAGGTTATCAGCTAAGGAACTAACCTCCTTATTAATTTTGACGTTAATTTAATTAAAAAATTAATCAAATGATAAAAGATCTTGATTAGCCAAAGAAAACAAAAAACATCAGCAGTCCGTTTAGCCAAACTATGTCAAGTAGTCAATTAAATTTGAGATCTGTAGATTAAAAACAAAAGAAAATGGTACATACAATGCAAATCAAAATAGTTACACATTAATAAAAAATAGCAAGTTCAAAATACAAAACACATCAAAGAAGTTGTACAGGGTGGCCCACGCAAGACGATCCTGTACTTTATCTTGGAAACTGTAAGAGTTACGAAAAAATGTTAAATATCAAAGTTGGTTGGTGTGAAACAAATTTTAATTTTATAATAGTTTTGTATATACAGGGTGATTCATATTGCTGTGGCTACTATCAACTTTTTTATTTTCAATGGAACACCCTGTACATCTTTACTGTTTTTGATTCTACACTTTATTTTAAGTATCTTTGCCTAACGTATTTATCAAGAATCTGTACAGTTTCTGAGCAAACTCAGTTTTTCAGATATTTTTTCAAAATTCCAAGTTTTTTCAAAAAATAAATTTACATAGTGCAATTTACATTTAAACGATTATAATAATACACGACGCTTATATATATCTAAATCCGCGATTCTGCATAAATTTATTACTGAATAGTATACAGGGTGTTCAATCTGATATACCAAACATATAAATCTTTGAACAGGATAACCTCACTTTTTTCAAATGGGACACCCTGTATATTTAAATTTTATGTGATTTAATTTTTGATTCCCTACCAATTCATGTATATATGTTGTATCTAAAAGTGAACAGTTTCAAAGTTATCAGCGTTTTCCTGTTTTTTTCTATATTTTTCCTGCTAATTTGGATGGGAAGATTTTCAGCGTTACAGAAGCAGCTCTATCTATTGGCTAATCATTTTTTGGTTAAGAACTAGATTGACTATTATCAGTTACTATCGATTTCAATGAGTGTCGGTATTTAACTACAGTCATTTGTCACCGCCATTGTCATCCAATATACATAGCAATGCAGAGAGGTTACGTCGAAGATATATTATAATCGTTCACTAGTTTATGTTTTACTGTAGTAATTTATTCTTATCCTTCTTATCTGTTGCTCTTTGTTTGAAATAGAAATGTTCTAACACACATCTTACAGTTATTGTTCAGCAATTTGATAATAGCTCATTAATATACCCCATTCTGCATCGCTAAAAATCAGTTGAATCAAACTATTTTTTTTAGATGAAAACTAATAATGAAAATGTTGAACTAAACTGTTACAAAACCATAATCATAACTTAGTCTGAAGTCTATAATTTTGAAATGAACTTATACTGTTCCAAAAGGAAATCGGACAAATGACAATGGTTAAATACCTAATTAAATACTGATACTGTTGAATCAAAAGTAACTGAAAATAGTCAATTTAGTTCTTATCCAAAAACATGATTATCCAATGGATAGAGCTGCGTCTGTAACGCTGAAGATCTTCCCATTCAAATTAGTAAGGAAAATATCTAGAGAACCAGGAAAACGCTGATAACTTGCAAACTGATCAAAAGTATAGATCTTTGAACAGGAAAACCTCATTTTTGGCAACTGTTCGCTTTTAGATAGAACATATATAAATTAGTTGGTAGGGAACCAAAAACGAAAGCATATAAAATTTAAGTAAACAGGGTGCCCCATTTGAAAAAATTAGGTTTTCCTGTTCAAACATTTATACTTTTAGTCAGTTTCCAAGTTATCATCGTTTTTTCCAGGTTCTCTCTAATCTTCAGTGTTACAGAAGCAGCTCTGTATATTGGCTAATCATGTTTTTGGCTAAGAACTGAATTGCTTATTTTCAGTTACTTTTGATTTCAATGACTATCGGTATTTAACTATCTATTTAACCACTACCATTTGTCCGATTTTCTTTTGGAACAGAATAAGTTCATTTCAAAATTATAGACTTCGGACTAGGTTATGATGTTACAGTTTTCTAACAGTGTAGTCCAACTTTCATTATTAGTTATCATCTAAAAAAATAGTAGGATTCAACTGATTTCTACCCATGCAGAATGGGACATTTTAAAGAGCTATTATCAAATTGCTGAATAATAACTTAAGATGTGTGTTACAACATTTTTATTTGAAACAAACAGCGGCAGATAAGAAGGATAAGAATAAATTACTACAGTAAACCATAAACTAGTGAACGATTATATTATGACATTAGTTAAAAACCGATACTATTGAAATCGATAGTAACTGATAATAGTCAATCTAGTTCTTAACCAAAAAAATGATTAGCCAATCGATAAAGCTGCTTCTGTAACGCTGAAAATCTTCTCATCCAAATTAGCACTGAAAATATCGAAAAAACAGGAAAACGCTGTTAACTTTGAAACTGTTCACTTTTAGATAGAACATATCACATGAATTGGTAGGAAATCAAAAACTAAATCACATAAAATTTAAATATACAGGCTGTCCCATTTGAAAAAAGTGAGATTTCCCTGTTCAAAGATTTATACATTTGGTATACCATATTGAACACCCTGTATGCTATTTAGTAATAAATTTACGCAGAAACGCGGATTTAGATATATATAAGCGTCGTGTATTATTATAATCGTTTAAATGTAACTTGCACTATGTAAATTAATTTTTTGAAAAAACTTGGATTTTTCAAAAAATAACAGAATAACTGAATTTGATCAGAAACTGTGCAGAGTTTTGATATATACATTAGGCAAACATACTTAAACTAAAGTGTAGAATCAAAAACAGTAAAAATATACAGGGTGTTCCATTAAAAATAAAAAAGGTTGATAGTAGCCACAGCAATATTAATCACCCTGTATATACAAAACCACTATAAAATTAAAATTTGTTTTACACCAACGACCAACCAACTTTGGTATTTAACATTTTTTCGCAACTCTTACAGTTTCCAAGATAAGGTACAGGATCGTCTTGCGTGGGCCACCCTGTACATTAATGAAAATTTATAAATTCAAAAATATAAAACATCAAAATTTAGATATACATTAATGAAAGTTTGTAAATTCAAAATATAAAACCATCAATTTAAATTAGTTATTGTTCCAAAAAAGAGTAAAATTTCGGGATCCCAAATGATTAAATTTTATCTAACAATACAATATTAATAAAATTAACTACCTTAGCCACTTTTTATCGTCCACATTAGTGTTCAAACCAAAATTCCTTTTACAAGTTGAAGGATTCGAACTCTTGACAATCAAAACACCTTAAAAGCTTTAAACAAAGCTACAATAACAAACTGCTGGCGTAGCGATGCGGGAAGAAATCTTCTGGATTTTGAACTAAATGTTATTAACAAGATTCATTAAACTTCAGCTCAACTGTTTTTGCAATAACTGCCTTCGATATTAAATTCATTATTATTCTTCTGACTGGAACGATACTCGGAATTACTTGAATGTTGCTCAAAATAATTGTTGAAATTATTATGATTCGGCAAGAACAATATAACGATATGAAAGTCCCCTTTTCTTAAACATGGGAATTAACACTAAGTTCTATTAACAAATGTCCGGCATCTAAACCATTCTTCAATAAATGAAGAATCACAAAATAACTGTAGTTAAGCGGTACTGTAAAACTGTATTTTTATTCGAACAACTCGAAAAACTAGACGGTACTTTAAATAATTAATTTGTTATTTTATAATAAACAAATTAAACGGTACTAACACATACACAAACGGAAAATTGTTAAATTCACTTAACGAGATGTATAATTGTACCTTGCCGAGGCCCAAGGCACGCCGAACAAAAACTTTAGCCGAACTATATGCTGAACTAAACTATCTCGGAAGCTCACTTCACGGCAAGTGTGTTGTCTGGACCGCAACTCAGAAGCAAGTCTTCTGGGCCAGCACTTGAACGGAAGTCTCGCGTCTCTTGTGTCTGCTTAAAAACTCCGGGTTCTTTTTTCGAATAGGAATACATTACCAGATGCAAAATCGAAATCAACCAATCAAAAACCCGTATCATCTTGTCGGAGCAAATCAAAATCTCTCAAGAATTTGTCCACGTGGAGTCGACAAAGGTGATTTTACTAACGTTTATACGAGATTCTGGTCCTAATAAACCAAACTAAGGATTTTGTACTGGCGCGAAAACGGAAACAAGCACGCCAGCCTGTTGAGACGAGAACCCGCTGACAGATTGCAAATTCAAGTTTAGACGCAAATAACCAGACAGGATCCACAAACACGTGTTGGGTGTTATTTTTCAGACAAAGAGAAATTTATGATTATTTTTTTATGATGAATTCAAGAAACGCAAAACAACATGATTAAAATTATATAGAAAGTTAGGTACACCACAGACTTTGTTAGTCAATATTTTAGCAACGCAGCCGATTTAACAAATGCCACGTGAATAAACAAAACACTAAAGACATAATTTATTGCTCCAACGTCTTCTAGTTCTATGGGAATTCAAAAACAACCTTTTAAGATATCGCTTTGTTAATATGTTTATACCAAATACGAACAAAATCTTAACTACAAATAAAATATAGATTTGCAGGACCGGACTTTAGATTTCTCGATAAGTATACATACAAAATTACACATATTTGAGACCGATAAAAAATATACCGATACATCCTATAATCTGATGGAAGTACAATTAAAATATCTGTAGAACTACCCTTGGATAGTCATTAGTTTCACAAGTAACTAACATTGCATTTAAAATCATAGATGAGTAAATAATCCATAATTAAAAATAATCAATTGGGCAAAACCGTAATTCAAACGTGATTCCTGTCGCTGGTCGCTATTATTGTTAACGTGGCCTATATAAATAATTTATTCCACTTCGTTTCTATCAAATCCTTTCATGATTGATTCTTCTTGTACCGCCAAGATTATTTTACGGCGACTAGCTCCAATGGATTGACAGCTTACCGAAATGCAGAGTGGAGGTGGCCGGCCTTAATAATTGCTAAATAAAAGACTAAATAATCCAATAGAAAAGGTGATATTGACTACCAGAAAATGGGGGAAAACCCATTTAATAGATAAACCTACATTTGTAACGATTTATTTAAACTTTTGTCCCAAAATAGTTGTAAACGGGAAAACTATACTAAACCTATTAAATTCGCGTAAACGTGAGCCAAATTTTCCAAACCATGAAATTTACATCCGTTTTTTCACATTCACACTAACTACGTCCTAAATGTCCACATTTATTTGAGAACGGTAACGAAGCTGAAGACAAATCATAAAGTAATCAAACACGTAAAACTCTGTTTATAACCATAGTGGCAAAATGCCTCCGAAATCTATTGCAAAGCTGTTAGTGAACTGAACTATTGATCACATGTTCGAGATTAATTCTATCAAAATAGTTTAAAGATTAAATAATGAATTTATGCAAAATTTAATGAATTAATAAGGGATGTTTTTCTAGTCTGCAAATTAATTTTAATTTTATCAATCGTAATCTATTACCCAAAAAGAATACAAACAAAAGTAAAATATAGATACGCAACAGAAGACCTGAAAAAGGTAGAAGTGAAACGTAAATACCAGAGAGTAATAACTGAGAAATGCAGTGCAGAAAGACGAGATAAAGAAGTCGATATCAATAAAGAATAGGAAAATATGCTGGAGATTATAAAACAATTGACGGAGATTAGTTTATCAAGACAGAGTTTTCGAAAAAAGGAAAGAGTAGGTGAATGATGAAAAAAGCAATAGATAGAAAGGTTGTAAAAGAAAGATTGATCAGTTTGGGAAGAGCAGAAGACAAAGTAGTATAGCAAACTCAAAAAAGGAATCAAAAAGAATATGCAGAGTAACATAGAGAAAGCACAAAGTAGAAGAGATCAAATGTCTGGAGAAGAAGTACAAAAACAAAGAAATAAAGAACTTTTACAAAACCATACAGAATAAAAGAAACTGGTTTATAAATGTAATGAAACAGTAATTTTTCAAAGCTTTGTGTATCTGAGAGTGTTGATTACAGACAATTGCAATAAAGGAAAGAAGTTAGAAGCAAGATTAGGAAAAAGCAATAAAAGTGCAGGTGTATTTAACAACATATTAAAATCAAAAACATATCACGCAGTACAAAGATGAGAGTATAAAAACAGTTTTGAGACCGACCTTACTATACGGTAGCAAAACTTGGGTACTGAATAAAAAATAACAAGAAAAAAAGCATCGAAAGGAAAATACTAAGAAAGATATTAGAAGGAAAAACGGATATGGGCTGGGAAAGAAGATCAGCAAAGAAATTTATGGGTGGCGCTCGGAATCAAGTATAACAAAAGTGGTGAAGGCGAGAACAATCCTGTGGTTCAGGCATATGGAACGAATGAGTAAGGAGTGTTGTGTTGTGAAAATATCATAGAAGACGTATCAGAAGGGAGAAAGAAAAGAGAAAGGCCCAGAAGATGGGACGAGGCAGTGGCAGCAAGTCTACATGAAAAAGGCATAAGTGATTGGAAGGAAAAAGCAAAGAGCATAAAAGAATGGAAGAAGATTTCTGGAACAGCTATATATGTATAAAAATCTAGAACCTTACAAATTATTTTTATACACTTTTTCCAAAACCAAATTAATGAGTCGCACATTTTTCATAATACAGGATTAGTCAGATGTAGTGCCATCTTTTCTAAACTTTAAATTTCCTTCCAAATAAAATTGAAGCGATTTATTTTGTTTAACTTTAATTTGTCATATTATTAGCTTTATCAGAAATATAACAGTTTTTATTTCTGTCTTAAATGAGTTGAGTTGAAAGTGAGTATTTTGCAAAAGAATTGCGAATTTTTGAATGCGGTTACAACAAAAGTGTAACATTTCGTCACTATAAACCGAAGAATAATACTGCCATAAAATTTCTAGAATTATTGACCGTTTCATTGAGTGAGGTCGGCAGAGTACCAGAAATTACTGGGAAGACATAGAATTGTTATAAGTGATAGAAATGCCAGTCATGAAGGTATCTATCTCCTTTCGTATGTTTGTGTGTGATGGGATAATAACATGTCATCTTCATAAAGCTACTGTGTCAATGTTATTAAATGAAGACGGTACATTAATATGTATTTTAATAGAAATTCCACATTTGTAATTCGCAATTACTTTGAGACGGATATGCCAAATATGTCCTAATCTAAGGTACGTATATTGAAAATGAAAGACAGCTTTCCGCAAATCTCTATTGTTTATAACACAATAAACTTTATGTTGTACAGAATTACGATTAAGTTTCTTGTACAATCTGTATAGAAGACGGTAGATCCTTTGAGAGAATGATGAAATTTCGGCAAAAGTGTTAAGGGCAGAATAACTTAGTTTTGTAGTGTATAACGCGACCAAAGCATGTTTCAAGAACAGTGAATACAGCGAAACAGTAACGTAATGAGAATGTTTCATAAGCTTTCAGATTTGGTGTAAGGAAATGTGTACATATGTTCCTTATCTGTGTTTGTATGCTGTATTTTAGTTTAAGACTTCATGTAGAATCTGCTAAGATTCTAAGAATAAACGGAACAAGTGGTTTGTAGTATAACGAAGTCGTAATAATACATAACGTGTTTATTGTTTGAATAACGCCCGAAGAACTATTGTTAAGTTTCGATACGTTGCCCTACATTACCCACTACGAGTAATTTATATTTACAAATTTTTAACGTAATTAGAGCTATTCCTTCTAAAATTAACCTCTTTTAAGCTATACCATAATTTAATTCTACGTTATTACGATATATTGTCTCCTGTCAAAGTAGTGTTCCACCTAATTAACTACATACAATTTAATGCACACCTTGTAACCTTTATACGAATTCATCGCTAGGTAATTTCCTGTAATTCATGGAACCATGGATTAATTTCAAGCAGTTACCTCTTGAATATGTAGCGGCGTCTCTGAAATACCTCCATAATTTGGAATTTCTAATAAAATCAACTAACGTCGCCCCAAAACTTTGTTAATCTTTTGAAGTCAGTTTCACTTTTGTATGAAATTAAGTAGAATCTCTAGAGTTTAATTTCTAATTATTCTATATTATGTACACTAGGAAGTTAGTTTAACAATTTCGAGGCTTTTTGTTCTGTATACTCATCTTTCTTATTTTCCTCTGAAATAGTACCTATTCATTAGGGTGGTTCTTATTGGGGTGGTGTTGGAATCTCGGTATTTCCGATTTTAAGACCAATACGAACTTTCTATCTCTATTCTAATAATAATAATCATTCGCTGTAACGAGGAGAAGTTTCCCATTTAAAATACATACTCTTTTCAATTCTTATGCATATATTTGACCACTGGGACAAATTTTGAAAACGATTTTAAAATTGATTTTATAGAATTAACGGGCATCGATGCTACTTTTAAGTGAAAAAAAATTATATGGGACATTCTACATCACTCCAACACTAATTGAACGGTACATTATTTTTTGTAAATTGAATTTATTTGTAAATCGTTGGAAACATCGAACGCTCCATATAATTTTTTTTGTACCGGAAAGTAGCACCGATCGCTGTTAATTCCAAAAACACCTTATTTTCAAATTTTGTCTCAGCACTTTGTCCCAGTGGTCAAATATATACATAGGAATTGAAAAAAGCGTGCATTTTAGATGAGAAACTTCTCCTCGTTACAGCGAATGATTAGAATAGAGAAAGAAAGTTCGTATTGGTCTTAAATTTTTTAGTTTTTTTTCAGAATTAAATGGGCATCCGGCAAAACCGAAATTCCAACATGACCCAAATAAGAACCACCCTACTATTCATAATACTCCTTCCATTAAGGAAAGTTAATGCAGGAAAAGAAAAATACAATCGGGAAATCTTAGTTTGTAAGTACTTATAATCAGTAATTGTTGACTTTTCTCCTACTTACTTTTAGTAGTAGGGAAGAGAGACAAAACCAACAGGTTGATAATGGTAATGTGTACATAGTTTTAAGACGCTCAAACTCGAGCTTACATTTACTTTAAATTCTGTGATAACTTTTTAGTTGCTTCTTAGTTAATACATAATGTAATTAATGAAACTTAAATAGTAGTTACTGCATAATTTGGATCTTACCTTACAAAATTCAAGACATACTTTATTTTTATTTTATTAAAGTAGGGCAATAGGTTGGTGTTGGAAAAATGTTCGAGTATTTCCAACAAAAGGATGAAAGATAAGATAAGAGGATAATTTAAGAAATAACATTGCACTTCGCTGATAGCACAAAATAATTGAGCAAATCGCGATAACAGCAAACCTTTATTGAGAAGAGTACTCTATAAAATGTTTTCTAAGCTATATAAAGGATTTCTGTTTTCTTGAATTTCTTTTAAACTGGTTATATTTTTACAAAACGAATTCACCTATTCGGGTCTTTTTTCTGTTCATACAGGCGAGTACAACGTATACGATTTAATTTTAATGAAATCCTAAAAATTACAAAACTAAGAATAAATACTTTACATATGAGACTATGATTTAAGTTTGCATGTATTGGGCAAACACTTCAAAACTTCCACATAAATACAAAGAACACTTGCGCTGTGAAATTCACGCACAGACAAGTCAAATTATATCAAACACCTTCTAGATTACACCCAGGCGATTACCTCCTAAAATAATGTGAAATACACACACTTCTGTAACAACAAACACAAATTATTTAACACTGTATTTCCATGCTTATTCTCTTTACCATCGCCATGGCAGTATACCAGACATATAGTAAAAGCAAGGCATACCTGTTTACAAACACAATCCATTGGGGTAAATAATCCTTTTCCTTGTAAGGTTTGTTGTAAAAGTAAACATTTTGGCTGCCTAAACAGTTCTGGAGACCTTTTTCGTGCGTGATTTATAAAAGTAAAGACTCATGAAATCCGGCATTTATCGTTTGAATTTTTTAGTTGGATATGTATTGGACAAAACACCAAACACCTTCTAGAATAGAACCAGACGATTACATCATAAAGTAACGTGAAATACACACTAAAAATTTGGGCTGCGTATGCAGTTCTGGCGTCTTCTTCATGTGTGATCTACTAAAGTAGTTTGTATGTTGGTGTATTTATCTTTTTGAAAATCTTCTGTTTTGAAATTTAATATTTTCTTTCTCATTCTAGACTACTATCTGTAGTTTTGTCATTTCTGTAATAATTCATTTCTTGTGTCTGAAACCTTTGTGTGCTATTAATATTTCTTTATGGCGTCTCCTGTAAATATTTACATACACATAATTAAAACATTGTTTTACATAGGGAGATACTATATAATTAAGTCATATTTAATTGTTTATTTTAGTATTACTCCGATTTCAATGTAATTCTGAACACATATTTTTAGTGTTTACAACATATACGTCCAATTCTTGATCCCTCTCTGAAAGGATGAGGATCTCATGAGAACCTGACCTCACGACTAGTTAGCTGGCAGATTCCAGAATCAACCGCGGCGTTATTTGCTGATTTCTCAATGAACAACCCGTTCAAACTGTAACAAGTTGATATTTATGAGTCCGAAGTTGGAGTTATAGTCCTTTTTTTCTACTGAGTCAACTAACTAAAATGACTTATGTATAATAAAAATTATGACAGATACTAAACAACAAAATTCAGCTTAAACACTAAACCGGTGATTTAATGTATGTTATAAGTATTTGGAATTACCAGAAGGGGCTATTGTTACTGTAGATTTTTACAAAACATCAATACTTCGTACAAATATTGGATAAAAATGACTGTCGGACCTGTGTATAGAATCTGAGTACGTAATCGTTTAGTATTCTTGATGAAGGCTAGACATAAACAATCGTTGAACTTTGAACTTTGTTAGTAGTCTTTCTTCTTTTTTTTCCACTGCATTAGTTCCTTTTTCGGTTCAGGATCATACTGGTAAATCCAGGTTTACAATACAATGACAAAGTAATTTAAATCTTCTTCACATATTTCCAAAAATCCCCGTGAAGTTTCAACTCTGCGTTGCTAGTGTAGAGGGGTTAATATTTTGGGTACCTAGCGACTATTAATTCGTTCTTTACTAATCTTTAACCTTTTCTTCTATCTGCCGAATAGGAATTTTCATGTTCCAACACCATTTTCTATATCTTTTAGATGTTTTCATTGGTGACTGCTGTGAATTGTAGAGATGGATGGCCGTCAGATGACGAGTGTTTTCCCGCCCTTGTTGATGCAGCCTAGTTCATCTTTTAACAGTGACCTAGGAAGGTATAGACTCTTGGTATGTTGTCGATATTCTTCATAAATATCATTAGTTGTTTTACCTTACTCTAGGTACTTTATTACTGCTCCGTAATACAAATTCCAAAGATTTGCCTTTTCATTCGACATGTTGATGATGAGCTGATTGTTACAAGACAAATGCGCCGATCGGACTGCAATTCTTTAAATCCTACCATGTATGTGCGCATGCGCTGTAATGAAGTTAGTACTTTAATAGCTATATGTGTATTGCGCCTGTCGAGAAAAAGACACGTGACGGAACTGGCTATTTCGTGAGAAAAGCAGTAATACCTAAATAAATTTTATATCTATCTGAAAGTAGTACACGTTAAAGCAATCAATAATAAAATCAATGTTAGCCGCCTCTAAGCCAGATAATAAAAATTACCATTGTTGTTTCTTGTTTTAAACAAGGAGAAAAGACTTTTCCGCGCGTTGCCATTTAAGACAATCAGAAAAGTGACAACTCTCCTAGTTCCTTAGTAAACGTAAAATTTAATACAATAATGAAAACTAAAAAGTCCCATTTTTAATACTGAAGTAGAAAAAATATTTTCTTATAGGAGAGACTCATTTTCTATTAGACTGCTTTGGCTGATGGACTTTTGGTAGATTGCGATAAATACATTTGTTTAGAATGCGTTTGCGATTTTATATTTTAATACTTTAAACTTTTGTATTCTATTAACTACTTCTTTTTGTTTACATGCAAATAACAAGATTAAATTATTAGTAACGTAAAAGCGTATGAAACCTTGCTGTCTTCTAATAAATCCATATTGAAGCTTTTTTTAGATTTAACTTTTTTGCATATTTCCATTCCGCTAGCTAGATAACAGTGGATTTATGTTTCCAACTCTAAGTAAGAAATTGATGTAAGTAGAAAAAAATGAACTGAAACTACAGTTTGGTTAAAAGTGTAAAATTTGTATAAATAGATATTTTCTAGTTCTATTTCAAAAAATGATTTATCTTAAATGAAAATATATTATAAACGTGCTAATATTGCTATTTTAGTTAGAAGACTACATTTTCTGAAGTTAACCAACGTTACAGTTAAACATAGGTTCAAATGCTTTATTAATTTTGTTCGTATCTATTTCTGTTTTATATCATTGTAAAACTCTCAACAAAGATTGTTATTCTGATAGTTCCGATATCATTTTATAATTGAATATAAATTGCAAACTTACGCCGTAATTGTTTCTAATTTTTAATGTTTAAGAATAAATTGGAATTACCTAACTAACTGTATATTTACATAACGCTAACGCATCAAAGTATTCAAAATAAACAAGGAAATTGCAGTGTTTATTTTTAAACAAAAGTAAATCTTAAAACTAACTGTTTAGGTAATTAATAATCAATACCTATCTAGCTGTACTTTGTACACAACTCGGTGTCTAGGTCATAATCTTTAAACCTCACATTTCATATATTTCTAATAAAGCTTCTAAGAAGCTTGGATTTATAAAAGAATTTACTACGGATTTTAAAAATGTCTCAACAATCAAATTACTTTATATTACACTCGTCAGATCACAACTAGAATATGCTTCTTGTGGTCTCCTTATCAAATCACAGATATAAATAGGTTAGAATCTATTCAGCATAAATTTTTTAGATTATCTGCTTACTATTTGCACATACCAAACAGCAGTTCTGATTTTTCTTATGAGTCGATACACTCATCTTGAATCTAGAATCTTTGCAAGTCAGGAGATCTTATATGGACTTAATGTTATTATACAAACTGTTAAATAATTATATAAACTGCCCAAAATTATTGGAATTAATAAATTTTTATGTTCTCCCTAGAACATTAAGTACAAAACAGACAATTTTTGAAGATACTTTAAGAACTAATTATTTACGTAATTTTGCAATTAACCGATTGATTCGTTTAGCAAATAAACATAATCATATTGATTTATTTAATGGAACGTTACATGGTATGAAAACCCAACTAAAACACATTAATAATATTTAACTTGATACCTAATAAATTAATTAATTAAAATTGTAAAACTAATTTGAATATTAATAAATGTAAAAACTTTGTAATGATTATATAACTAACGTTTGTAAAATGGAAGATTTAGTAAATAATAGTACTAACATTGTTATAAGTGTGGGCTTAAATTGTAAATTTATTTCATAATGTTAACTCAATGTGTAACTCAACTGTAAAATGGAAGATTCCGTAAATAAAATTTATTTATTTATAATCATTCATTGTAGTTCAAATAATCTGGGTTTATAATATCGTAGAAAACGTTATATCAAGTATGCTGGACTAAGAGCCTTGGTAGTATAATGTCTGGCGTGCCGGACTTTCACCCAAGCGGCCCGCGATCGACTCCCGGCGCCGGCAGATCTGGTTAAGGTTTTCTGCAGTTTTCCTTAGCTGTAACACAAATGTGGGATTTGCGTAACCTGTAAGTCGGCTGCAGCCGCACATTGGGTCTACATAATAATAATAATCGCCCCCTCCCTCCCGCAAAAGCTTATAGCTTCTGGGGCCTTGGTTTTGGTTATGGGTTGTAGTACTTATTATTATTATTATTATTATTATTATTATTATTATTATTATTATTATTACTACTATTATTATTATTATTATTATTATTATTATTATTATTATTACTATTATTATTACTATTGCTGTTGCTGTTGCTGTTGCTGTTGCTGTTGCTGTTGCTGTTGCTGTTGCTGTTGCTGTTGCTGTTGATGTTGCTGTTGCTGTTGCTGTTGCTGTTGCTGTTGCTGTTGCTGTTGCTGTTGCTGTTACTGTTACTGTTACTGTTACTGTTACTGTTACTGTTACTGTTACTGTTACTGTTACTGTTACTGTTACTGTTACTGTTACTGTTACTGTTACTGTTACTGTTACTGTTACTGTTACTGTTACTGTTACTGTTACTGTTACTGTTACTGTTACTGTTACTGTTACTGTTACTGTTACTGTTACTGTTACTGTTACTGTTACTGTTACTGTTACTGTTACTGTTACTGTTACTGTTACTGTTACTTTTACTATTACTATTACTATTACTATTACTATTACTATTACTATTACTATTACTATTACTATTACTATTACTATTACTATTACTATTACTATTACTATTACTATTATTATTATTATTATTATTATTATTATTATTATTATTATATAAAAAAGTGTAGTTATACCGTGAACATCTCTTGAAAGTATACACTTCCCCTTTTAATGGCATCTGACACGTACGTCTTTCAATGTTTTTCTAGCAAAGTGTTGTTGCCAACATGTTAATTCATTGAGCTCAGTAATTTTCCGTTACTGGAAGTGTTAGATATTTAATTCTGATTATTATAATTTTTATCTAGTTACCTATTTTTGTATTTACCTTAGCGACGTGTTTGTTTATATTTATATTACCTTTGATAATGACAGCATAGCAGTCGAAACAATATTGTCAGATTATATTTTAATAAATACTGTGAAACCTTTTACTAATCTTTATTTATTTCATGTTTATAGAGTTCCACAAAGTAAGGCTGGAAACAATAAACAACATGTTAATTGTTGAAGTGTATACTTTCAAGAGTATAACTCACAGTAGATATATCTCCAGCTATACGTTTTTAAATTATTGAAATACTGCTATGGGGTTTTAAATGTTTTTAATATAATATGCATAATATAATTGCAAAGGGATAACAAAAAGCACACAACTTGCTTACCTGATAAAAAGAATTATATGATACTATTTTCATTTATAATTGTTTTGTAACAACTTTAAGAAAATTTTTTAAATTTGAAAATATTATCTATGCTACAAAACTAATTTGTATTTTAACCAAAATTGTAGGTATCGAAATTAAATAAAATAAATTTTTATTTAATAACTCACTTTGCGGTTTTATATGTGGCGCCACATGCATTCCATCTCTGATCAGTTTCGAGTTGCTTGACAAACTCTGTTTATTTCCCCATCTCTATTCAAAACCATACTGTCAAAAATTATTTTAACATCTTCAAATATCAATCGACCCACAATGAAATTGATTGATTCATACATAATTTCTAATCCAATTGAAAACCAAGTTATTGTTGTATTATTAAGGGATCTTCTCTTCATTAGACTAGACTATTTTCACTAATTTGTCATTTACATGGTTAAATAAAATTTATCGATTTTTACTATGTTACAATAATTATTTTTAATTGTTTAAGCAAAACAGTATTTAATTTAATGAACATAAACAGCTTTATACTTAAAAAACATTTCAACACAATTATCAAATTTTGACGTTTTACATAACCTTATATTTTTATGAATCACAATCAAAGTTCAAATCTAATCTTACAAATCAGCTAAAACACACCTTGTTTCTCTGATGTTAAATTGCTACTTATTTGTTAAAAATTGGATTCCCTTTTTATACTTTTCTAGAAAACAAATGACTTGAATGAAAAAACTCTAAAAAACAAAAGAATCTTGACATTTCAAAATTTACATTACCCAATTATTATTTATAATTTTTCATCAGCGTAAAGATTTATTAGATAAACTTATAGAAAATAAAATTTCGACTTCAATAGTATACAGCACTTAGTTCAAAAAATTGAATTATTCTTTTAATTTTAGTAGTTGTATCGGCGATACAATAGTTCCTTAATACTAAAAGTTAACTTAATCTCATAAAAATACCTATTTACACATTCCTTTATACTCAAATTCAAACATTAAGTCATTACTAATATTATCTGAATATTTTTAGATGCCAAAGACTTTGATTTACAAGGTAAATCATATAATTGGAATGAATGTTAGAAAAGCGAAGCAAGCCAAACATGTTTTTATGTGATTCCATCAACAAGATCCAACTTTTACATTAAAGAGTGTATTAATTCTGTGAATATAATGTTACCTCTACTTATTTCCACTAAAACAATTTAATAAACAACCTTAAAATTTTAAAATTCAATAACGCTGCAAATTAAACATGTTTGGTAAACATGAATTTTCTGTTTCAACAATATTTTAACTAGGTTTGTTGCTATACATTCGCATACACCATATGCTGTCTGTTACAGATGATTTATAATATTAAAAAATGAACTAAACTTTATTAAATTAAAAAATGCATAAAAGGTTTCCAAATCGTTAAGTTATGAGAAAAATTATCTATTTTCTTATGGATACACAGGATTTTCACATATCCTTTGTCTGCTTAAAGAGCTTTTGTATTCATGTTAGTATTAATTAACAAAATTTATTTTCATAAAGAAAATCATTTTCAAAATTTAATTTTTGAAACCATTAAATCTGCTAGAATTGCATAAAATCTGCATATTAAATATTTTAAATATTTTATTTAATAAAGTATGATCAAATATCATGACAATACATAATGTCATCTCGTCAATATAATCCTTTTTGAATTTACACGCATTCCTGTATTTAATCGCAGACTTACCCTTCCCGTTGCTTTGTTGAATGTAGTAAGTAAATAAATATATGAATATTTTGATGTTTGTTTAAACAATAGAGTTTCATGTGATATTCATAAGTTATCATAACTTTTGGTATGTGATTAACCTTAAATATCATAATGTAAGTAGCCAGAATAAGTAGAAGGTGATCGTTGAATAATACATTCTGATACGATTTGATTATATTGTTTGTGGGGTAGTATTGATTTCTCTTTACTATTACAGGTGAGTTATCTAATAGTAGCACATCTGGTTGCGAAGTCCTTAAAGATAAATATATCAGTATGGTATCATGTTGAGTATATGTGTTCTTATGTGCTACGGACTAGTGTAGTAAATACGTTGTATGTAAATACGTATTACATACCAGAAAAATGAAATCTAGTAAATACAGTGATGCAGCTAGCCAAAAAAAATCATTTCAGGACTGTATTCACTAATGAAACGTTTTTCATTCCAAATCGAAAAGGCATGTGATTTTTCTATGCATTTCAGACGTAGTAAATTTCATGTTGTTTTGAAAACAAACCCCCTGGAACAAACAACCGCAATCTAGCGTATCCAATGCATTTTCTTTTCAATTTTCGTTTAGCTGCAGCAGTTGTAGATAGATGGTTCGGGATACGTGTGTTACACGAGTAATATATGTTTGGAACGGGTAAATGGCAATCGATAAGCTCCGTGAATAAGGTGCAGAAAGAGCAATAACTCTGGAATTGAACTCTTCTATATTTTATTATGTGTGCTCCAATCTTGTATGTATTTCGACACACTGCTTGCGCGGTCTCGCAGAATATTATTAGGGTGTTACAACGCAAAACAGGTTGAGTTCCAAATGTGATTAGCGCATGGTTAATTAGGTTTCTTTGTTAATAATTTAGTGGGAAACAAAGTCCTGTTTACAGATTAGGCCTTTCAACTTTAATTATTAACTAAGTAATTGCAACAGGGTTGTTTGTGGACAGCTTTTCAAATATTGAATTACGTTATGAGATTCGCTGACATAATACACGAAAGTTGCTATGCTTTCAACTGTATTATACCGTAAGGTATAAGCATCTAATGGATTTCAAGTAACACAGCTTGTAAACCACACGCGATATACTACGCTGCAACCGTTTCAAGAAATCAACGACTTCAAATGCAATATAAAAGCTTTTACAGACATTTCCTTTTGATCATTTATATCTTTTCCGTTATAATTCTCTATAGATAAGTAAATTTCCTTCTCTAAAGCTCTCGCTGTGTTTACATCTTTTATTAAAAAAATACCTTGTTCAAAATTATTAACAGGAATGAAGGAAAAATAAACATCCTTTATGAAAATACATCCTCATTACAGCTTAATCCCCATACAAGAAAAACAAAGAATGCATTCTAGACTCATACAATTCTAAATACAGACCTTTTCACGTACACACTCAGTTTTGAAAAGCACAATGAAAAATGTGGGTTTTATTTTAGCCTGTGTGAACACGAGTAGTTTTATATGAGCGCATTATCTTGATGTTAAGCGATGCCGGTATTACATATGTGCCAAGTTGACCCACTTCCACATATTACTTATGATATGAACTCAGATTTATTCGTAGCGTGCTTTACACTCTACATAAAGTATTAAAATCTGAAAAAAAATTTAATTCACCCAAATATCAAATTATAAATCTCGTTTTATTGTTTTTGCTACGTACAAGAACGTAAATGGGTTTTTCGTTTGAAAATGTTAAGGTACTTATTTTTAATACCAGTATTATTCTGGTTCGGTTTAAAACTAACATGCCATTCAGGGATGTAACAGACGTACTCCAAGTATGACTGTTCTGGCGAACATTTGAATTTTCCATAGATGAAAATACAATTTAATCTTTTTCGATGAGTATCTTCTATAGTTAAACGTCAACGATGTTCACGCTCCCTAAGAGATTTGAACTGTTTTTACCACCTTTTAAGCTTATGTTCCGATTTATGGTTTACCAAAACGGGTTTTCGAAACGTAGACTTGTTTGGAATATACAATTACGTTACAGGCCAACTTCAGCAAAACTAATTTTGGGAAACTAAGCAGAAATGATGTTAACACAGAATAATTTGTACAATTGTAGCTGAAAGATTTATGAAACACTGATAGCGACTCATAAGTTGAGAAATATTTTTGTCTCTTTCTAATACCTTTTGTTGATTCTATATTTATATGGTAAATCTACAAACAATCGTCCAAAATATTATGAGAATGTTACTAGATGATTTATGAGTTTTCCTACAAAGACTATCTTACAGTGCGATGCAAATGGGTCTTTCAAAGTTGTATGAGCAAAGCCTATTGTTTGTAAGTAATAGAGCACAGATTCACTAGCAATAAGCTGAAAATTTAATTAAAATTGGATAACTGTTAAAATTGGTGCAAACGGTAAAAACGGTTTGGGCTTTAAAATTACAAAGAGCCTTAGAGAAATCCATATTATCTATAGTTTTGAACGATTAACTGAATGCAATTTGTTATGCCAATCTATAACAGGTAGTTTACTATTAACAATTTCTCATTTACTAAAACAAATTAATTGATTGCACCAATGATATGCTTCAAAATAGTTGAACAAAATAAAGTAACTTCGTTACCCACTAGTTTTTATCTTAGTAATTATCTTAATCCAAGGTAACACCAAACACTTGTTCACTCTATTGCTTTTTTTCAAACATCATCAAAAACCTTACATTATAACACTCTAGCATGAAGAACAAACGGAGACAGTTAAATTAAACTATATACTATGTTTAAACACGAAGCACCATAATCTTTAAGCTTCATAATTATTTTCGATTTTGAAATTATTAACGTTTCTTTTATAACGAGCCTATTCAATTAATACTAGATCGAGTTCGGGTTACTTTGTTATTAGTTGTTCTTGAATAAAGAAGGATGATAGCTATTTGCGTTTTGATAAAATGAGAATTCCTTCAAGTACACCAAATATATTTTAAAGATAAATAACTTGGAACGATCCCCAAAATTTAATGAACTTGCTCACATCGGAAAAACTAACCAAACTAATTAACCTACAAATTCACAAATGAGATATAAAATATCTGCTTTTCACTTAAAGATAGAAGGTAAGTATTACGATACGCTAACGTTACGTCACTATCTTAACGCCAAACCTGAACTTTTGTTAAAACTTTCCTTTCTGAAACTACCTTCTTCAGACAATGTATTAGTTCGTCGAGGACTCAAAACCTATTCTCCGCGGAAATGGCGATCGTCCCCCCCCCCTAAAAAACACGCCTGATCTAAGCGGGAGAATTTAGTATTGCAAAAAAGAGGAACGATTATTCTAGAAGTTTCAAACCAACCAGAATTTAAGCTGTTCCGACGACCAAAGTGATTTCAATACGTGACCGAAAGAGTAACTTGATACATGTATTAAGAGAATTTACTTTTATAAATCTAGCACAAAGCAATCAATATGGAAGTATAGTTCAATGAGACATTTTGTTTAGCTGGTTAAGGGTCATAAATAGATTACAGTTATCTACAATTTAAACTTTACTAGACGTACCGATGGGAAAATCTTTCCTCTTTTATACAGTAGCACGAATTTGACATTAAAATAAGGCGAATTAACTACTCCTAGTAACGATCACGTTACAGAATCTTAGGCCCATTTCAGAAGAAAACCAGAAAAAATGTTTAGGTAATAAATTACTATAACAGGCAAATGCAGTATTCTTTTACATAGTTATATCTCATACTGGAATTCCCAGTTAGAAGGTTTCGTTCGCAAGAAATTGTTAATTTTTGACAATTAATGATCTCTTAATTTGATTTTTATATTATATTATTTAATATATGCATATTTTAGTGATGTTTTGGTTTATTTTTATGTGTTTATTAATAAACACATATTAATATAAGTAAGTGACTTATCCTTAAAATCTTGATAAGTTCGATAACGTCGTTTACTATACACAGTAGCAATTTTATTAATAATAAATTGAAGAAACAAATTGATTTTGCTTAAACCACATAAAACACTTTTAGATATCACTTGCTGCTGGAAGAATACAGGCCAATTATTTGTTTAATTCTGAACTTCTCGATTAAATAAATTTTAAAACCCTTCAATCATTTCCACATAGTTAATTTATTAAAGCTCTTTATTAGTTTTTGCTTACTATTGCGTAATTGATAAAATTGTTACTCAAAAAAACTTAAATTACATATTTATTAGTTGATTTTCAAAAAGTAAAGGGACGTCTATTTACGTCGTTATAAGAACTGGAAATTATCAAAATCTAATGTTTATTAGAAACTGTTTAGGCAGAATTACCACAGAATACTCTTAAGTTCAATAAATAACTACTAACAGGGGAAATAATCCCATCAAAACAAATTCACAGTTTTTTCACAAAAAAAGAGCCAGATAAACCACTAATTTTGTTGATTATTTGCCACATTAACATTAAATTACCCAAAATAATAAACTGGAAACTTTCAAACTGAATACAGTAAAACTTAATTCTTATCTAAAAGCTTGAACCATAAACAAAACGATACGATAATGATTTTAAAATTTCTGGAACACAAAACAAAACCGAAAATCTGAAATTTCTTCTGGAGTTTCACTAACTTGGTGACGAGACTCACCCTCGAGAAAACCATGCTGCTTTGTGAGTGTATCTACGCTAAAGAAATTATCTCTCTCAGAACCGAAGATGTTCATATATTTTTAAATATAAAGCAGAGACGATTGTATTTCAGAAAGCTCCTACTAACTACGCTTTTAGCCTTATACCATTATTACTAACAACAAAATCGAACTAAATTGCCCATTTTATTTTATCAAACGATGAAGTAAGTGTATGATACTTTAAAAGAAAGCTATACTTTAACCAAATTAAACCCAACCCATAGTGAAATTATGCTACATAAGATATAAAATATAGTTCCGAAGGCAATATATTCCTTTGTGAACATTTAATGTAGAAGAGATTTGACTCGATATACACAATCTCTTTGCTACAATCTGTTCTTAAAAAAGGATCATAACATGTTCTATATTTTTGATACGACAAATTTATTAGCGTGTTTCAAAGAAATAATTTAAGATAATTTATACGTAGTCAAAACTTGATATTACTAAAACAATAACCCTTATCTGAGAGTATAACTTAAAATAGACATTTTTATTTAACTATGTTGGGATCGTAAATCGACTAAATTTATCTATAAATTAAACTTGGATGCACGTAGAAAGGAGGAATTTTCTCTCTTTTACACAATATTTAAACTGAAACGGAGCGAATTAAATATTCGGAACAATGAACTCGGTACATTGGGAAAATTTAATTTGTAGGTGCATTTGCGGAAGAAGAAGGACGTTAAAAAAGGGAGACTTTTATAATTAAATGTGATATGTGTAAGTACATCTAGAATGGCAAGAGAAGGTTCTGTGACGCCCGTAGCAGATATACCTCTTTACTAGTTAAAAGTTTATTGACTAAATTGTGTAACTAATTGAAGTGCAGATGGTGATGCAGTGTAAAACATTTTGTGAACAGGACATCGCTCATGCACGTTACTAACTTCTCCATGAACCAATATAGATTTTCGACGTTATGTGTAAATACTAGAAGCCAATATGTCATATTGACAAGTAGTAATTGAAACATACCCGTGCTAATTTTCCTTACATTACAATGAATAATAGTTAATTAGCAATATCTATAAGTCTGTATTTTAACATGTCACTAAGTTAATTAATAATTACTAAGAGTTAATTTATTATTAGTATTATTATTTTTCAATTATTGAATTGCGTTTGCTCTTATAATGATTATTGTGTAGATCTTGCATTGCTTTCTTAAATGCAGAATATTATATTATATTAATAATATATTAATATATATCGAGAGATTACAAACTCTCGACATCTCAGTTGCTGTGAAATTTCATCTTAATTGTCAATAATGTCAGTATAGCGAGCTGGCATACTATATAAAGTTCCTATGTTCTATTTTTCACAGCAACCGAGATGTCGACAGTTTGTAATCTCTCTATAGAATATATATAAATAGTTTCTCGTCAAATAATAAGTTATGCCATGAGTATCTAAAAACGGAATCTAGAATGCGAAACTAAGCTGATAGATACATTTTTGCAAAACTGTTAATAGACAATTTGAAAAGTAGGTGAAACACAAGAAGTTTCTTGCTAGTTAAAGCGACGTGTTTAATATACTATCTACTTTAAATATAAATAATCTGTAATAAATCTAGATTAATTTTGTTAATAGTTAGTTTATAATTGCGTCTGAAATTAGTGTTAGTGTAAATATTTTCCTTTGTTAACAGATGATTAAACAGCACTTTTCGTATTATTTAAAAAGAACGTTACAATATATTAGTAGGTAGTGTGAAAAAAGTGAAAAGTTGGAAATGATTTTACATGTATCCAAAAATATTAAATATTACTGGAAGATGATGCTACATGCAAACTAAATTGAAATGTTCTTTCCAAGACATATCATATCATGTTATATTGGGAATTAAATAAACTATTCTTTACAATATAAATCATCCAGAGGCAAAATTGTCCTCTAATCGGATCTTTGGGCAGAGCAACTTGCGAAAATCGTTCAGCAAATAAAGAAATGCAAGGTTAGTATATGCAACATCGGAATGTTACTAGCATGTGGTAAATTAGAAAATATTAAAGTTGTAATGGAAAAGGAAAGGAAAATGTGGGAACACTGTGACTGTGTAAAATAAAATGGGCAAATAAGTTTGAATAACTTATACAGAAAACAATCTAGGAAATACATAAGCAGCAATAGCGTTTAATAGAAAGTTTGGAAGCTTTATTTACACAATTGAAGAGCAGGGTCTTAATCGTTAAGCTGCACACTAAACTGATTGACACTGTAACACTACGAATATACATGCAAACAATTAGGCAAAATGGTAACATACTAGAAGATATTATTAAACTACTGATGATAGTATGAAAAAAAGCAATGGTAGGAAGAGGATGTCATAGAGAAGAATTAGACTGTAAAGCGGTCAAAAGGTGTGGTGAAATGGTTCTGCGACAGGAATGAAGGGTGTAGCCACAAATAATAAGTATATAAGATAAATATGGTCTGGTAATAACTACCACACTATTTCAACACCAACCATGAAGGAGATAAAGGATGAAGCTAGAGGCCATCAGGAGATAGCAAATTGCTTTTATCATTATAGATCAAGGGTTTAGTAATGAAGTAATGGATAGCAGAAGCTGCCCTGTACCAGATACCGATTCAGATACTAACTTAGTCATTATGAAATATCAGCCGATTTTTAACAACTAAAGAAGAAAAAAGATAAATAATAAGACGTAGAAAAGCTTAGTAATGAAGAAATAAATAAAGATTATTAAAAGTTTCACAGTTTTATTAAAATACAACCTGACAATATTGTTTCTGACAATATTATCAAAGGTAATATAATTATAAACAAACACTTCGCTAAGGTAGATACAAAATAGGTAACTAGATAAAATAATATTAATAATCATAATTAAATATCTAATACTTCCAGTAACGGAGAATTACTGAGCTCAAGTTGTTCATTCATTAAAGGTACCCTGAGTTTATATCTCTACTCTGTACTCTGAGTTTATATATCTCAAAGGCTTCTAAAATGTCTAATTTGCGTTTGTTATTACAAAAATGTAGGAATTTAATATTATTTTGAGGAGTCATTGTGTGATTTTGTTCTAAAAGGTGTTTGGCGTAATTCGATTTTTCAGGATGTTTATTTTTGTAATGACGTACGTGTTCTTTATATCTTATGTTAAAATTTCGAAGTGTTTGTCCAATATATACCGAACTACAAAAAGAACAATTTAAACGGTAAATGCCCGATTTCATGATATCATGTGTTCTGTCTTTAGCATTAAATAAAAATGAAAAAGTGTTAGTGTTGGTTTTAAATGTTATTTTATAATTGTTGGTTTTTCTTAGTATATGTGCAATTTTTTCTGATATTTTGCCAAAATATGGTATAGATATGTAATTTGTGTATTCTGTTTGATTGTCAATGGGATATATTCTTTTGATAGCTAACCTATAATCTTTTTGTTTAATTAAAGTGTCAATCATGTTCGGATTATAATGATTTGCATGTGCTAGTTGTTTAATGGTTGATATCTCTTTGCTAAAATCTGATTTTGTTAGTGGAATAGTTAAAGCTCTGTGTACTAATGATCTGTAGGCTGCTATTTTATGTGTATTATGGTGACAAGATTCATTTGGTATTGTTATGTCTGTTTGTGTTGGTTTTCTGTATATGGAAATTTCACATAGATTGTCTGCGTTAACCTTGATATTTAAGTCTAGAAAGTTTATAGCCCTGTTTTGTTCTGTTTCTAGTGTAAATTTTATATTAGGGTGGATACTGTTTATAAGAATTAAAAATTCATTGATAACTTCAAAAGAACTGTCAAAACAAGCTGAAATGTCATCAACATAACGAAACCAGAAGATAATGTGTTTAGAGAGGTTTAATTCAAATATTCAATCTTCAAACTTGTCCATAAATATGTTAGCTAATAGAGGACTTAGAGAATTACCCATAGGTAAACCATCCTTTTGTAAATAAATTTGTTAGTTTTGATATTTGCAACATGTTCTCCAGAATACCCCCACAAGAATGTATTCCTTTATTAGATAGTTTCTTGATCAATAGTAATATAGAATTAGTTAAAAGGTTAGAGTTAATTCAATTATTTGACCTTTGTATAAGTCAAAATTATTTCACTTTTAATAACATAATTTATTTACAAAAGGATGGTTTCTTTTAGTAGTCTTTCATTTTCCATAATAAGCTTATTTTAAAAAACACATAGGAAATACAATAATAACTAGGGAAACCCCGTCAAAAATGTATGACGGACAAAAGGCTAATTTATTAAAGGATTTCTTTATATATAACGTTTGTTGCATGATTACAATACCGTGGGTTTCCAAGCGCGATTATTTAGTAAATAAACGCAATCGAACAAAAACAGTTGAAAATACTAAGCTTGCCGTTCTCAGAAGCACTTTTAAACGCGTTATTTAACAAACACCCCGACTTACCCTCCCTTCCTCCAATAGTTACAGTCGTATTACTCTTTTTTCCGGCTTATCCCCTAACTTATCTCTTCCAAAGAATTACCTCCCCTTTCCCGGCATACACTCCCCCAACTTATCACCCTTTCCGACTTACCCTTTCCGGCTAACTCCTCCTAGAACTGCTCCCCAACTTACCCACCCATTCTTACCATAAAGTTCTATATTGAATTCATATACCATATGCTTAATATACCAGCTTTCTAAACTTTGAGTGATTATTTAATATTAATATTTATTAAATAAACGTACACCCGAACAAAAACAGTTGAAAATAATCAGCTTACCATCCTCAAACGAACTTTTGAACGCGTTATTTAAACACCCTCGAGTTATCCATCCCTCCACCAACTCCGACTGACCCTTCTTTCCTACCTTAGTTACCTTCGTTTTCCGAACTAACCTCCCCTCCCAACTCTTTCTCAGAATTACCACCCCTCTCCCAGCTTACACTTCCCCCGACTTATCTCCCTCTGACCCCACCTCCACCATCTAACACCCTTTTATGTCTCTTAAGAGATAGAACATTAGTTCTTAGATATCATTATTCTACTTTTTCATCAAATTTCCCAATCTGCAGTCGAAATTAAAAAATTTCGAAAAAACTGACACACTCAGAGGCAGGCAGAGATATCGAATTTTGTAAATATGCTCCACATACTAATTGTTGGTGGCATAGTAAGCAGGTCTAGGGAGGATGTTTAGTTCCAAAACGTGAAGTAAACACTGTAAGTAATTAGTCGGCCTAATGTATCGATCACAAATAGTGGTTTTAAATTAAAAAGATAAATAATTTAAAGAAATCTCAATACTAAAACTCTATTAAAATTAATTAAATATAAAAAGTAGAGTTGAATAATCTGCAGTTAAAACATAAAATATAAAAAAGAATAAAGCAAATCGGTCTTGTAGAACTGGTAGACGTGGAACAAAAATGAGCCGTGTTTTAAATATATAGATTAGTAAATGATAATTGACCTGTACAATAAAGTTTAATATGGTCGGTGTATTCACTATCGAAGTACATAGCATTTTCGTAATCTAAAACAGTTTTAATGGGAACACAATAAGTTTGATCGCCTATAATGAAATGATAATCGTTCCAGTCACTTACAACTTTTGTAACAATTTACAAACGTATCTTACGATGATATTTTTGTCCAAATAATAAATGAAACAGCTATAACTAAGCAATTGCTATCAGGACATCGCCTAGTATCACGTAAATTGGCGTAGTAGAACCCTCAAACGAACTGGAACAAAAATGAGCCTTCAAATATATACTAGATGCTTTTATCGTGGTTCTGCTTTTACAAAATAGTTAACTTAAGGTTAAAAAATTACTTGAAAATATAGATAGCAGAAGATTCTGCAATAACATTTGCCAGCCATTGTTTTCATAATATTTATGTAAAAATTATAATTTTGAGGTAATTCTCCTAAGAAATAAACTACCCTCTATAGGTATAAATAATATTCACAAAACCAGAAAAAGCTTTCATACTCTTCATTTCCTAACAAAAATTTTAATAAAAAACAGTTTAAAAGATAACAGACTGATCAAGATTTTATGTATTAAAATGGGTTACATCGCAAAATTGAATTTGTGGTTTTTATGAGCTTTTATAATGGCTCACAGGTATCGCGACGCTATAAAGTTTAAAGAATTCATGAAAAGAAAAACAATAACAAAGTTTAACGAACATGCGGTATAGCGTATTTTAACTTATATTAAAAAACGGTAGTTGATTTGATTGTATTTTATATCAATTTAATGTTTCGCAGGGAGCTCCAAGCAGAATGACAACTTATTTATTCTCTTTGATATAAAAAACCAAATAAAATGTAATTTTTTCAGGTAACCAAATACAACTGAAATACTAAAATTATGTAGTCATATTTCTTTCATCTCATTTTCCTGGAGAGATTTATATATTCCTCCTTTATTCTTCTTTTTATGTTTATATAAGCTTCTTAGCATTTTCAAATGACTGTAAAGAGATTCTTAAACTCCTACGGGAGACGAAAATATAAACAGACTTTTAAGTCTCATTTGTCCTTTTTAAGGTTTCTATTAATATTTGATATCCGAATGTCTTTGAATATCATCTAAGAAATATGTAAATGTTGATTTCTGAAATTGTATTCAAATATTTGGATAAACGTAATAATATTTAAAAAATTAGGAAAGTCAGTCACAAAAAGTCAGGAAACAGACGTTTCTATACCAGTGCTTAAAAGTTCAGAAATTTAAAGATCAAGTCGACACTGAAGTTTCTTTTGTTACCTCAAGCAATCCTGCATAATGTAAGTTATTACTTACATGTGTCACACTTGAAATAAACGTAATTGTGACCAATGACCTCTTCGCACAGGTCAAAAGCCACATCGTTAGTCAAAACTGATAACAATTTAAAACCCTCCGTGGTCGACTAGATAACTATATTAATACCCGTTGTTAGTTTCCTTCTCCAGATCACAGTTTCTGAGAAGAATCGGCATAGAAGGAAGATACTCGACAATAGGCTCTTTACGAGGTCTGGCTATTAAATAACGAGACTGCTTATGAAAAAGGGTTTTATTTTAAAAATTATTCTACAATCGAATGCTCCCCTTCAATGTACTCCCCTCCCGTCGCCACACACTGTTCCATTCGTTTTTTCCATTGTTCAAAGCAATGCTGGAAGTCTTCTTTTGTAAGAGCATTTAGGAGCTCCGCCGATTTTCGCTTCACCACTTCGATCGACTCGAACCGGGTTCCTTTTAAGGCGGACTTGATTTTCGGAAACAGGGAAAAATCACAGGGTGCTAAATCAGGCGATTACGGCGCGTGTTCGAGCACTGGAGTGCCTCTAGCGGCTAAATAACGCTTCACATACAGCGCGTTATGAGCAGGTGCGTTGTCCTGGTGAAACTCCGGTCGTTTGTTACGAACTCGCTTTCGCAGTGTTGCCAAAACTTTCAAATAGTAAGTTTCGTTTACAGTTTAAACCTGTGCTACCCATTCAGTCATCACGATGCCGTTGACGTCGAAAAAAACGATTAGCATGTCTTTAAATTTTGATTTCGACATCCTTGCTTTTTTCATTCTTGGCAATGCAGGAGTTTTCCAGGGCATGGATTGCCGCTTAGTGTCAACATCGTATTGGAATATCTATGTTTCATCGCAAGTGATGATGGTTTCCATCAATTCAGGCTCTTCATCTAACCTCTCAAGAAAATCGGAGCAGATCTGTTGACGGACGAGCTTTTGTTCAGGGGTCAAATTTTTTGGGACCAACTTCGCACAAACTTTCTTTGTGTTCAACTCGTCATGTAAAATTTTTCTGACAGTTTCTTTATCGGCGTTTACAGTATCAGCAATCATCCGAATGCTCATACGACGATCTCCGCGCAAAATTTCGTTGATTTTGGCCACTGTTTGTGGAGTTGAAACAAAGAAAGGTCGACCTGGATGTTTGTCATCTTCGGTGCTCTCTCGGCCTTCAGAAATCCGTTTATACCATTCAAAAACACCCGCACGAGGTAGAGAATTCTCACCATAGGCCTCTTTCAACAACTTATAGCACTCAGTCGGTGTTTTTTCTAATTTAACGAGAAATTCCACATTGATCCGCTGCTCGTGTTTTTCGTCACACATTTTTATCGGCACGATAAAAAAAACATGTTCGTTTCTAACCTCTATAGACAAAATACTACTACAGCGACAAAAACGTGTTTTCGTAATGGCATAGTAGACACTTCCAGCTATCCAACGCTGCATTCGTTTTCCCCCCTACCTCTCTAGGACGTCTTCTGTGCGCGCAGTCTCGTTATTTAATAGCCAGACCTCGTATACTAGTGTACACAACACCCAAAAGTAGATGCTATATTGTGCACAACTCAAATGTTAAATTGTGAACAACTCAATTGGAGAAATAGAAATATTATTTGTAAGTGGCTTTGGATCACATGAAATTGTTCAGAACGTCGTTATTCATATAGAAATAGTAAGCTAGGAGGAGTATTGGCAGTGAGAAAATCAGTAGTCTGTAAAAAGGCAGTGAGTATCTAAATGCAAAGTCTTATGTAGAATTTTAAAAGAAGTTTATATTTGTATTTTGCTAAATACAATACAGGTCTTGTAGAGCTTTTCAAGAGTTTTGTGCTTATTTTAACTTCAAACATTGCGAATATCTTCATATGCCGTTTTCGTAACAATGAAAATGAGATTATTGAATTGGCAATAGGAGTGAAGTTTTAATGCTTTTCTAATTGTCTTCATTTTTCATAGATAGATTCTACGTAAATATAAGACCTTTGTCTACAATTGCCCAGCAAAACTTCCCATTTGTATTACATTGCCTAATAGTTATTTCTATGTTACAATTTCTCAATTGTTTGTGAGTTTTTCAATGAGCAATCGGTGGAACTTTTGATAGCATTTTAAAATTCATCCCTCAAATCAAAATCGTGAGATGAGTCTTGAGCAAATGTTGTTCGATGTTAGGCGAAAAGTCGAATACAGAATAAAAAAAGTACGACAAGATTTGCCTAAAAGAAATGAAAACATAAAGAAAAATATCCACAATATTATGATCCCATTATTTCTCATCTCCACTTCCGCATTACTGCCGTAGCCGTTACTTATGAGATTTTGAGGACCTTTCCTTTAACTTTATCTGATGATTGCAAAACTTAAAATATGGACAACAGAGATAACCTGTCAATGTTTTTACTGACTCTACTTCGTTCTTATGAATGAAAAAATCTGGAACGGAAAAATTGGAATTACTAATCTTACTCAAAATATTCAAGCGTAGGATTCGTTGTAAATCTTGTATCTAAAAGCATAGTACTGATATTGTTAGGCGCCACTATGTTTTGAGTTGTTTGTTGGTTACTAAAGATTAATAAATGAATACTACATATACTTTTATCTAGTTACTTTTATAACAAATACACAAGATAAAACTTTATTGAACGAGCCTAGTTCGAAAGTGCTAATAAGTGAGAGAGTCAATAAAATCTTATTATGTACAAGTTACATCAAAATCAAAGACTTACGTTCACTGCTTTGTAGAAGTTTTTTATTTCGTTATATATTAATTAACCGAAAGTCTAATATATCGTTAAGTGTGATCTTGCTATTGTTTTCCAAGTTATTTTAAATTGTCAAAATATATCTTCTCCCTTAATTTGTCTAAGAATTTAAAAAAATTTAAAATTATTATTATTTTGACATTGAGTTACATAAAGTAGCCTTCGTAATGTTTTGGGGACATTACTCCATGCAGAGTTTTGAGAATAACCTCGCTGTAGATGTGGAAGAATACGGTAAACTACGTTCTTTTTAAAAAAATAACCTGGATATGAAGCAGAAAAATCCAAAACTCAACTCTTGAGGAAATTAAGCAATTTACAACGGAAATGCCTGACAAAGTTTTTCTTTTATTAAGGTAGGAATAACAAAAATTACAAATATCTCAAATGCAACAAGAGAATTTATTTAAGTTTGTACTAATCGTTGGAATTATGGGTGCATGCCGGGTCATCAAACTGCTAAACTTATCTGCCCTAGTTACCAGAAAAGTGCCATCGCTGAAAGTTCAGCTAGTGGTTTCCAGAAAGCAAGAATCTTTCCGTTCAATAAACATAAATTTGCCGAAGACGAATTTATTGTCGAAATACTGCGGGAGAGAACACCACCTCAGTAGCTAGAGGCTCATCTGAAACATGTTACATCGGAATTTATCCCAGAAAAAGTAGAAAAACGTTATCTGCTCGCGAAAGATATAAGCCCTTTGCCCTTTCTTTCAGTAGAATTTCACAGTCTACTTAACCCAGGAACTCTTCTTAAGGTTCTTGTATTATGACGGCTATACCATACAAAATAGATTGCAAGATTTACGCTTACGCTACTGGCTTACGAGAGCAATAGAGGAAAAAGTAGCTTGAAAATAAAGGAATTAAACAAAAGAGTTAATAGTAAAAGTCAAGACAACAGACCATGTATATAAAAAAGTGACGAGACAAAAAGAAAATCATCTGAAGATAACTCTGTGACTCTGATGACAATTTAGCTATGGATGTTAGCGAATAAGAAAATGAAGGGGAGAGTGTGCTTTGCAATGGTCATTCGTCTTATAATACACGGTGGGAAAGATGAATCAAATGCAGTGTTGTTATAAATGGTCTCACGAAGGTTGTGCAATAGGATTATTGAACATCAAGAAAAAAAGTACCCCTATTTTTTATTCTGAAATTGGGCGATATTTAGGGGTTCCTCAAAGCCCTGAAAGTTTCCAATCAGAAAGTCTTTCCAAAATTAATCTATTTTCCTCTATACTTTATCATTACCTACCAATTACGTTTATCAACTTTTCAACTTTATCAACTTTATTTTTGGACTCTAAAAACTATCATAAATCAAGTAGTTATAATGTACTTAGTCGAAATAAATATACGTATTGTGATGTTATTATAATTTTATTTAGTCTTTTTTTAATTGTTATTGGTTAGTTTTATATTTAAAAGAATACCTTTTGATCTCAGGGTCGCACAAATTGTATATATATTTATATAATAATATCAATGTTTAATTTTATTTATTGTTCTTACTACGAGACTGTTAATTCGATTATCTAACTTTGGGTTCTTTTATTAAATGATCCAAACACTTTACCTATCTGTGGTTATTGAATTTTATTAAATAAATATTAATGAAGACATAATTTGAATTATGAAAAATTATTATCTCTGACCAGGATTCGAACCCGGGCTTACTGCTATCTAGGCAGATGCTCTACCGCTGAGCTATCGGAGATCGATTACTGGTGAAGTAATAATTCTTCATATAAGTTATAATAATGTGTAAACACATAAGATAGTACTAATTAATTTTAATAAATAATTAATTTTCATAATTCAAATTATGTCTTCATTAATATACATTAATCTTGGTGCTAAAACACGGTATTTCTAAATCATTAAATTATTAAATAAAGTTGGGTTAGTGATAACCATTGACACATATACCCGCAATGTCATACATGACAGTTCCCAAATTAGTATATAAGATCAAGTAAGCATAACATAAAATAAATATTTGTTTAATCTCTTTATTTACCACTCTTTTGTTTAGGATGTTAAAAGAAAGCAATCTTACCCTGTCCACTTACAGTTATTCCTTCCTTTAGTTAAATCTGCAATGTATGATTTTCCAAGTAGGTTAACTGATAGACCACTCCCTTTTAAACCTTCTATAACTGCACTTTCACAGCACATACTCTTCGTACACTTTTCAATCTTCCTCCTCTGCACTCTATGATGATGAACCACCAAACCTTCCAACTCTTCAATCTTTCCCTACTGGATAGGCAACTCTCTACGTCTTTCATATAAGCCACCCGTTACTATCTTCTTTGACAGGACTATTATTACGGCTACACTTCTTCAGCACCTCCGGTAAGTAACTTATGTGAATCTTGGAAATTGCCTCTCACCCTTTTGGTACTCCTCCGATACAGGAACTGCTACTGACTACTATTCTTCCACACCTCAGTAAGTATTGATGATGATTTTCTTAAATTGGCTCACCCTTATGGTTCTTTACTTATTCCTGAACCACTTAAAAATACTGTTCTTCCACTCTTCTGTATATATCTTCTCTGCTTATTATTTGTGATAACTTTTCCCCCTTTTATGTTATATTCTAAATTTTCTTCTATTTTCTATTTTCCAGTATTGTTTTAATAATTTATATTTCTTCCTTAAATTCTTACTCTTAACTCTCCTTTTTCAATAAAACACTAGACTTTCATTTAATATTTATTAACTTATAATCCTTTTTTTAAGAGCTTTTTACAATTACAACCATCTTTTTTCCAAAAACAAAAACTTATTATTTAATCTCTCTGAGAAACCTCTATTTCATTTATTTTATTTGTTATATTTATTTTCCCCAGAAATATCACCTTTCTATGATCATTCCTACTGCCCTTTCAATAACAATGCATATTTCTATAGTTATGAAAAACTAAATTCTTTATTTAAAATTTCAATTTTGTATTATTATTGAAGGTGCAGTTTTGATTTTCATATGATCCTTTAATATCCTTAACTAATATACATAATTTTCTTTTTTCAGGATGACCTTTGACTAAGATCTCCTTCCTCCTACCATCCTAATTTGTATTTAATATTGTAAACTGTTATACGTTAATAAAGATATGCTATTCCAACTTGATTTATCGTATTTCAATTTTATATTGAATTTTCCAATCTGAGTATAACGTTAAGACATTATTTATGTTTTATTTAATGATATCCAAGAACCACAGACTTGGTTGGAATCATTGTTCAAATGAACCATGAATCTCCAAAGTTTATAATCGAATGCACTTTCTCATATTATTTGCTCTTTAGCTCAAAAGTGATCATTGCAGTATGTAGGTTAGGGTGGTCCAACAAAAAAGCAAAGTCGGAAATCTTATTCTTTCACCCCCTAGGATTACTGTATATCGAAAAAAAAAGTACCCCTATTTTTTTATTTTGAAATCGGACAATGTTTAGGGGGGCTTCAAAGCCCTTAAAGTTTCCCATGTATTTTATATGGGAAAAAACACTTTTTCATAGATTTGGTATAGAATTTTAGAAAATCAATATTTTCCAACGGAACTACTCTGTTTCTCTTCAGAAATGTTCAGAGAATGACATCCAATAATTTATTTATCAAAATATTTTATATTAAAAAATAGTAATAAATATTTTTTAACGATTTTTCTGTGTTTCTTTTTGTTTCGATATACAATAATCTTAGGGGGTGAGAGCATAAGATTTCCGACTTTACTTTTTTGTTGGACCACCCTATGTAGGTATTGTTATGTATTGAAGCTACTACTTATCTACTAACGCAGGAATACCAAAGGTAACATGTATAAACAGAAATGGAAAACGAACGGCTATCGTTCATTGAGTACCGATACAAAATATTCATTTAAATAGAAATTAAAATTTAAAAAGAAAAAGGGTTAAAGTTTGGTTAATTACTATTAAAGGGAACTATTCAATCTTTAACTGGAGACCCACATACACAACAAGGAACCAAGCTACAAATTACAATCACTAAGAAATTGCGTGCCGAAGTTAAATCTTTACCATTAAATGCTATGTAATGTTGGTTGGCTCATTCAAGTTTAATCATACGTACAGGCACAAAAAATATTGGTATAAAATAAAAGCTAAATATTTTTATGCAAAATCTAAATAGAACTCCTACGCCCATGACAGTGTATGTAACTCATTTTCTAAATTTTTGTGGGCTGGCTTTCTGTTGCATTTTATATGTGTGCCCAACTAATAGGTAATAGTATATTAAAGAACGAGTTTCATAAGGCAAGATTTATTGCACGAGTCCAAAAGAGTGCAATAATGACTTATGAAACGAGTTTCTTATGCTATTTTTTCTATTTTGCGTCTTTTATTTCCTTTTTAAATAAAAAAATCGCAATTTCAAAATTTAGGGATTTTTGTGGTAGCTGACAACACTGATGTGACATTTGAAATTTCATTGATTGACGCAGAAAATTGAGTGAAGTTTTTGACAATTTTCTGTGTTTTTCAATTATTTTTTCAATGCTACCAACTTCGAAAAAGTTGGGCTATTAAAGCACTCAAATGAGCTATTAACGCACTGTTTTGGGTGCTTTAACAGCTTTACTATAGACGCAATATAGAAAAAGATCTGTAAAGTTTTACTATTTCCCATCGCACGCCCAAAAAAATTTATTAAAAATTTGTAGCTATTAATGTTTGCTTATCTTTGTGCATAATTAACATCACGTCACACAATAATCGGATCTACCGACATTAATATTACTTAATATTACGACCACGACAATCGATTCCGAAAAAAAATCGTAGAAAAGGTATTTTAAGAATAAAATATGTACCTAATTATTTGACTGTAAAAATATCATGAAAAAATATATGAAAAGAAAAATAACATTGGTTGGTTATTTTTTGCAGTTAGCAGAATTATTTGTGTATTAATAAACATATTAATAAAAGTACTTGGTGGTCATAGTTGTCATAAGATAATCTTTCTACTCGGCGAGTAGAAACCGTATGGACCACTCACCGATTATAACTCTCTAAATTATGACATAACAAATTATTAGTATGAAATTAGGACGATTTATCAGTACATTTACGTACATATAACACCCGAAAAATAATTAAATAAATAGGCATAGTTAGAAATATAACTTTCAGGAAATTAGGTTAGGGTAGGTTGCGTTAAAATGGAGGTTAGGTTAGAGATTTGCGAATTATCTTTTCCGCGATAATTTTAACGTACCATATTTTTTCCATTAACTATGATTATATCAACCATTTCGTGCATCAAGGTAAAAGGGCTTTATAGTTTTTTAAAAACGATCCATATAATAGAAAGGATAATAAACCACTGAATAAAATGTTAGACTTAAAATTGTTACTGAGGAATTAGAAACAATCCCATTTTCGATATAGGTATAATTCCTTTTATAAAAAATATGAATATTGCTTATGAGTATGCTCAATAGTACAGTCTATATATAAAACCCAAAGAAATAAAATTCAACAATGGTCAAGCTAACATAATTTTTTTCGTACTATGATTATGTCTACGCAATCTCCTAATATACAGGGTGTCCATTATGTATAGAATATAGTATATATCTCGGTAAATATCGACTTTATAAAAAAATTGGTTATATAAAAGTTGTTTAACATTTCATTTTCCATAATAACATAGAATTCAATTGTTTTTATTTCAGAAAACAAATGAGTAATGAATAACACTTTAATTTTTTTAAATAGCAATGTACCCTTTCATTAGGCTCATTTGATAGAGATTTTTTTTCTCTTTTCGATGACCTAAAACCTTAGTACCCTTATATCAGAAAATTTTTGAAAATCCAAACATTTCAACTCGTCAGTTAAGTTTAAACCATGCCATAAGTAAAGGTTCAATACAGAAAATATTACATTCAGAAAAATTACATCCATACAAACAGACTTTATTGCAAGAATTATCCCAAGATGACTACGATCGACGTCTTGAATTTTGTGAATTTATGATGGAGCGAATCAACAACAATCCAAATTTTCTTAATAATATTGTTTTTTCTGATTTTGTTTAAATGGAAATGTATATAGGCATAATTGTCGATATTGGGCCTCTGAAAATCCCCATTGGATGATCCAAAATCATACCCAAACACCACAAAAACTAAACGTATGGGTGGGAATTTGCGCAGATCACATAATTGGACCTTTCTTTATTTGTGGTACTCTAACTGGTGACCGTTATTTGCAATTATTGCAACAGCAAATTATTCCAGCTTGCCAAGCAAATATTGATGATCTTTGGTTTCAACAAGATGGAGCACCGCCCCACTATCATTTAGATGTACGCCGATATTTAAATGTGGTATTTCCGGCCCGTTGGATAGGCAAAAGAGGGTCTGTGGAGTGGCTTCCCCGATCTCCGGATCTTACACCTTACGATTTCTTCTTCTGGGGATATTTAAAATCAAAAGTGTATACAAACCGACCCCAGAATCTGGCCGAATTAGAGCAACGAATACAAAATGAAGCTAGAGCAATTTCTCCCAGATCGCCCAGAAATTCTTTTCAAGCTTTTCGTGATAGGTTGGACCACTGCCTTGCAGTTAATGGTGAAGATCGTTTTGTCTTCAAGCTTTTCTAAGAGACGTACATAATTTTCTGTTCATTTGTTTTATTTTGTTTTTTGTTCATTTGTTTTGTTTTGTACATTATGTAGATGCACATCTGTTTATTTTAGGGTAATAATTCGAGATACTTTACGATCTCGGATATCTAGATTCGTGTTATTGGTGAAATTAACTTAATAAACATTTTTTACATTTTTTTCAAAGATTTTCTGATATAAGGTACTAAGATTTTAGGTCATCGAAAAAAAATCTCTATCAAATGTGCCTAATAAAAGGGGTCATTGCTATTTAAAAAAATTAAAGTGTTATTCATTACTCATTTGTTTTCTGAATTAAAAACAATTGAATGCTATCTTATTATGGAAAATAAAATGTTAAACACTTTTATACAACAATTTTTTTTTATAAAGTCGATATTTACCGAGATATATACTATATTCAATACATAATGGGCACCCTGCAATAATAGCGAGTTCCGATGTCCGATGTCCACCGAAAAATATCTCGAAAACTAGAAGACTTAGGAAGCTGAAATTTTACAGACAGGTGGGCCTTGCCCCAAATGGGTGCATGAGTATATTTCTAATCCTAAAAACCCGAGGGGGGTCGCAGGAGGGCATTTCTTAAAAAATCATTATGGCTATATATCTCTTGAATGACGTAAGACGTGAGCGTAAGCATACTTCAAATTTTCACAGATTATACTTGAAGCAATTCTGAATATAAAAAAGCACAGAAATTACCGGTACTTCATCCAGGGGCGGAGTAAAGCAACATTCCAGGGGAAAAAGAGTTTTCCGCAAAAATAACTATTATAAAAGTCTTGATTGTGAGTAATCTGTAAGAGATACGTATATGCTATCTTGGACTTTTTTGTAGATCTTTTTGAGAGCTACAATTCGTTCGCTAATAGTTTGGCTTTATCTGTTACTATCTTCGCAGCGTAATGCGTTTTATTTCCGTTAGAGCCAATTTTCTTAAGTATGTATTTCATATTTTGATCGTTACTGAACTCTCGAAATATCCTCTGAATAATCTACCTAATAATAAGCTATCACATGTTTGAAAATGACATCCAAATCTATTCAGTGGTTCTCGAGATTCACCGGTTTTGACAAAACCTGGGCTTACAAAAATTACAAAGTTAATGGGGCATTACTAATTATGATTCAAACGTGATTATATTAAATTATAGTTACATGTTATGATCCGATTGACATTATTATTAGAAACTCCACTGCAGTAGCACATCCCAAAAAATTAACTTTTATAAGTAGAGCTGTTTTCTTACTTCGTGGATAGCTGTCATGATCAGAAGGGGATCGTTGATTTTTCAACGGGTATTATGCTAGTTTAGAATAATTGTTTTCTGATAAAATACGTGCTATGTTAACGTATACTACATAATTATTAGTAACAGTGAATATTCCTTGTGGTACAATGCTACAAACAGACATGTAATTATATTCGATTGAGGTTTTATGATTATTCACAGCTAATCCAGTAATAAAGCAAATCCTAAATAGAACCAACTATTGTCAATAATAGGTATTGCTTTGTTAGGCCGTTCATACCATCCATGCACTGTTCGAAATATTCGCAAATAATTAAATTATTATACAAAATGGAATTTTGCTCTTCGTGTAGGCCGTATAATTCACAGAAAAGATTATTATTAAATATCACATTCAATATAGGTCACCATTTGAAAGGGTTTACTTGTCGCTTTAGCCACACAAACATCGCTGTCGATCGGCAGGGGTAGCTTTTGTAGCAGCTGTCACATTCACTATTAGGCCATCGTTCAGTAATACAATGTGCACTTAACTGTAGTTTATAAAACACACGCCTTGTAGCGTGACAGGAGCTGTCAGAGAATTATGTAGTATAGGTTACATTGTGTATCCTAACAAAAAGCCCAATGCGACCCCTCCTAAGATATTACGTAGGGTGTAATTTATATTATATATATAAACAAGCCAACTTGTTTTATTTTGTTCTGAAGTTTGGTATAGAATTGCTCTTGTTTCAGAAATTCATCATTCTAGAATTTGGAGCTCACGTCAAATAGCTGCTCAAATCGGCTTCGCTTCGTAAATAATGAATTGAAATTGCTATACGCCTTTTGCTTTCTTGTTTTTCCTAACATATCAACATAAACGACCTCTGGACCAATAATAAGTAACCCAATTTCGGAATTCTATTTGACAAATCGTGATAGATGCATGATATTATTTTGGTTTCCATTTTAAATATCTGAAAAGTTTGTAGAATACGAAAAAGTTTTTCTTTTATTCATTTGATTAGAAAACTCTGTGATGTGGATACAGAGGGGAATAAATCTACGATATTCGGCGAAGAAAAGAAAACCAATTTTTTTCAAATCATTCTCTGTTATTTTAGGAGTAATAATGCACACTTTTTATACACTTTTCACAAAACAATATTTATCAACGAAAAACCTAATTACTATCTGGAAATTTTGCTTTCAATAGATAAACATGTTTTATTCCTTGGGATTTTTATATAGTCGTTAGCTTGTTGAAAACAACTTCTTTTATGTTATTCTAGGATATGTAATATTATTTATGTAGTTGCTTAAATGGTTAACTACTTAGGAGCTTTATTAAGGTAATCAAAAATATCGCGTCGTTACGCTGCATCAAGCCTGCCTAGTAAATATTTCCGATTATATTCTCGTTTCTCTTATTATCATTCTACACCGAGCTTACTATATATGGAGATAAACTCTACCAATGAGAAAGATAAAGAGACATCAATAAACAAGTCATGATTAAAACCATGTATTTAGTAATTGCATGTTCCAGAATAATCAAAAATAGAATAACATAACATATAAACGTAAAAACTATCTATCATTGTTTATATATTTCTATGTCTCTGTTTATTTGTTACTCCTGGGCGCGTTACTTACAAAAATCCCGAATTACTCAACCATACACCTTACTTAACCACTCTGACGTACTCCTCACTCTCCACTTACTCTCTTCCACGCCGACTTAACCATCCATCCTCCTATTTCCCGGACAATCGGTTTTGAGCATATTGAAATTCATCAAATCTAATAATGTTTTTAAGAATATTGTAACAAATAGGGAAATCCCTATATGCGGGTGGCAGAACGTTCCAGAGCGAAGCGTCATACACCCGCGAGAACATACTAGAAGATTCGACACGGGCCACGTATATGACGCAGGTATGTAATCTACATCGTGTAACCACGCGAAGCAGAAGGAAGTTAGAAGTGACCTGAAGATGGCAAGTGTGATCTTGCCGAAACGTCATCAACCATTGTCTGGTTCCTCTAGGAGCCGAATAGTGAATACGCGGAGTGAAACCCGGAAAAGTAGTGAAGTATCATATAATATCCGCGGAAACTTAAAATATAACATATATATATATATATATATATATATATATATATATATATATATATATATATATATATATATATATATATATATATATATATATAACCTCATATATAACATCACAAAAATCAAAATCAACTAAAAAAAATTCACAACTTATAAGATACCACCGTTAACAAATAATACTTCAAGGCGTTCACGCTCAGGACAAATAAATAACTATTTTTATAATGAAAGAAACAGTAATTAAAAAAACTTTTAAAAGAATCGTCAAAATACGTTCTAGATGTAATCAAAATAACTAAACAAAAACTAAAAAACGCTATCAATGCAAGTGATACCAGAGTGTTATTAAAATTAGAAAAACAAAAAAATAGAATAGCAGAACTTGAAAAGGAAAATAAATCACTTAAAGAGAAAGTTGAAACGCTGGAAAGAAACGCTTAAAAAGATCCAGAAGTAAAATAAATGTAGAACTAATTAAAACTGAAGTAGAAACTGAAGATCTAGGAGTGAAACTACAAAATAATGACATAAATAATACTTATCCTCTTGGAAAAGTAGATACCAATAGATACACAATAGGAAAAAACTAAAGAATACTGGGATCACAATTGTAGATGATCTCACTGTAACGAATAAAAAATGATGCCCCACGATTGGTCTAGCCAATTGTAACGAATGCAATTTACCCTATAAAAATAAAAGCCCCACTCATGGACACCAATTTTCACAAAAACGTAATTATTCTGAATACGGTGCTTACTGTAAATCTCATAAACAAATACTTACTGTAATGCTCCGACGTTTGAGATCTCTTATATCGAATTGTAGTGCAGGCGTAGGTCTGATTTTCATAACTTACTAATTGTAAAGAAACAATAACAGGGAGTAGACACAATAAAAAAATATTTGGGCGCCATCTGCTTTGATAGTCTTTAACGACAGCATTCGAAAGCAGAAACGAATTCTGGCAATGTTGATTAAATTCAATTAATGCTTGGTTACGTTAATGTAAAAATAGTTAGGATGCATTATAGACTTTTCAAGTGAATGGTACCAATATTATCATAGTAGTAATTGATTTAAATTTTCATTTATTCGTAGGAAAAATAATTAATTGTTTTCACATAGAAAAGTCACAAGAACAAAAAATAATACTGTTATCTTGAAGAATTCTTAATGAGAACAAAATAATTAGACAATTTGCAAACAAATTACATAATCTGAATACACAAATCATAACATCAACCTACTCCTAGTGAACAAAACATCCAATACTTCATCCAACAAAACAACATCAAAACGATGATAACCATGTCACGCGTATCACTAACAACAAAACACTCCACAATTCGTAGATACATACAACTGAATTTCACTATAATTATCTCGTAGTTCTAATTTCACTATCAGGAATTTAACAAAAAAACACAAAAGAAAAAACCATATAAGTTCAACAATAACTTTTATTAGTTATTTAAGATTATTAACAATAACACTTGAATCACTGTGAATCAACACTGTGTATCAGGTTAAAATAGCATTAACTTTATTACTAGGTTTAAGTACGACATCCTTTTGTACCGTATTCCAAATTATTAACTTAATTAACCCTTGTATTTTCTTAAGGGATCTTAAATCATAATTCATACAAAACTATTCTGCTTATTAGTAAAACATTGTAACACTTGTTTTAACTTATTAATTCGAAAAGAGCGTAACTTGAACCTCGCAAGTTTATTTATATAATTCTTTTAAAATTCCCTTGACCACATCACTAATCGATTGATTAGATATATACATCTAATTTGATGTACTAACACAAAAACTGTAATAAGTTGCCCATTACTGACGGCGATACATACTGTATTTTACGCTAATTTACAGACCGCATACTGTCTTGAAGTGTCGGACCAGACTCTGTGTAGGGTTGCTTGTGGAATATGGTTGCCCCATAATCTTTTTTAAGAAAAGAATTTAGAACTTACCTATCCGAGAAGAGTAGATATCTTCGGCCAATGGGAGAACCGACGCATAAAAGGAAATTTCGAGAACATTTCAGGTACTTTACCACCAATTTACACGTAGCTGTGTTTTTATACGTCTGCACTCGGGCGAATTTATTTATGCACCATGTGGATAAGCATGAACAGGAAGACATAAATAAAAATTAAGTACATTTTAGGAACTGAAATCCTTTGTAAGAAAGGCGGTATTAGTTTAAGATATTTATAAATTAAATTTTATCAAGGTTCTTTTCTACGAAATAACTTTTATAACTATGGAAACGTCCTGAACTGAACTTTAACGTTTACAAAGTCAACATGTTGCTTTTAAAAGCATTATTCGAGAAGGAATGTCGTTTAGACGAAAACATTTTAGGGTAACCCCCGTAATTTTAAGAAAGCATTATTTGAAATAAACTAGTCTGCAAATTTTTAACTCAACTAAAATGTATTGAAATACGCAGGGCCGGACTAAGGTTATTTGCTATTTATGCGTATAAAATTCCATTTCTATAAAATTGAAAATTTGAATACGTTACATAACTCAGTACCAAACGAAATAATACAAACGACAAAAACTACTGCAAAACCACTACAGAGAAACAGGAAGAAGAAAAAACCCCTTCAACCTCAATGCCTGAAAATGTTAAGAAATCTCAACTTATTATATATGAAGAGATAAGAAAACTAGAAGATCCTCCAAAGAAAACCAGACCCATCAAGTCGCTAGCTACATCAAAACACGTTCAAACTCCATAAAAGAAAAATACTATTTCTAATCAATTGATAATTGTTTGTCTATCTTTCTAATCAGCATTTATTTAATCTAGATATTTCAATCTGGACCTATTTATTCAGGAATATGAGACGGAATCTAAAAAGTCCCAAATAGTTGAATCAATGGAAGAATTCAACATTTCAACTACAAAACGAAACAATTCTTTCAAAATTATGAGCAGACGAATTATACAAATAATAGCTGATGGCAATTGCTCATTCAGAGTAGTTTCATATTGTTTGTATAAAATGCAGGAAATTTGCAAAACACTATGTTTATGCCGTGTTTTTGAAATATGTACTAATAGACGTTTTCAAGAATGTTTTAAACAAGATCGATTTTTGATTTTATTCTTATCATTTCGTAAGGTAGAATTTCCGTATGTATATATTTATGTAGAATAAACCTACAGAGAGGGGTAAGCCAGAGAGCAATATATGTCGGAAGAGAGGAGGGTAAGCTGGAAGAGAGGAGTGCTAGGCTTAGAATTTTCAATTGGTTATGTTTGGTTGCGTTTTTTTAAATAATCACTCATGAAAATCCAAAGGAATGTAATCACACATCGAATATTGTATATAGGGAAATCCTTCAATGGTTTTGACCGTCATGTCTTGAGGTCAAAGGTCAAGGTTTCCCTAGTTAGTTATTCCTTAAATATTATCCAAAAATGGCTAATAAGGATAATATATGGCAAAAGTATAAGGTATCTCAGTGAACTATTATTTAGAGATAGCAAGTTTCTGTGTATTCGTAAAATATTTTGTTATAAAATTTTAATAAACATTTATCTTGATAAAACTAAAGTAGACAAATTGACATATATTGTTGTGGATCATCAGTCCTGTGGTACTTTTCCATTTATTATCACCAATCTAATATATTTATTATCCACTACAATCTAGAAATATAAATATTGTCAGGGATTATACATTAAATACCACGTGAGTTTACTACACAACTTAGACTATCTTATTACTCTTCTTTCTTCTTTTTAATCTTCTTTAAATTATTTTAGTTTTATAAGTTACTATTTGTTTATATTTTATTTTAATTTCCTTTATCTTCTTTAATTAATTTAATTCTTCTTCTTTCTCTCCCAATTTAATTATTTTATACGTGTATTATTAGTTCATATTATAATTTTATTTCATTTATCTTCTTTGATTAGGTAATTAATAGTATATTGTGTTACAAGTGCAGAAAAGTGAAAATTTCTCACGAGTGTGAAGATTTTTCGGCATGAGGCGTAGTCGAATGCCACAATCACACGAGTGAGAAATTGGTGTTTTTGCACGCGTTACACACTATACTTTATCTACGACAACAAAAAAAGTAATAAACCACCAACGGCTAAGAAAGTTTTTTAACCTAGAATTTATACTCGCATTCATATTTTTTACGTGAAATATTTGGCAATAAATTAAGAGATGTAATGTGAGCCGCTTCCACGATGTTTAGAGGCGTACGAGTGTACACCCCAATTTTCCTTCATCGGATTCACTCATGATACATTTGGAATTTTAAAAACGACAAAAGTAAACATTAAATTTGTAAAGACAATAGTAATAATACGTTTACAATTTGTATAATTTCAGTCAATCTACTATTTAGTACTTACAGCTAAATAATTATGTACTCGTTTTCAAAAAATAATTTATATGTACAAAAATCAAAATTCAATTGTCAAGGTTATTAACCTCTGCGCAAAATGCCAAATATTCTCGCATTATGTAGCAAATTATAAATGTTTTCAATGTTTTTATTGTAATTTAGCAATAATAATAAATAAAATTACATTAAAAATTATATAATAATGTAAAACATTAATTAATTTTACGTTTTAATTGAATAACAATCATTGTAACTTTATATAATGAGAAAAAGACATCATTGAAAGGCGTCTCGGTAGCTCAATGGTTACGCTGTAGCTACTAACCGAGCGATCCGGGTTCAATTCCCCGGGTCTGACCTTAGTTTTTTTTTCTAGATGGATTCCATTCAAAATATAATTTAATGTAAAATATTAATTAAACAAAATAAATTAACCTTTGTCTAAAATTTATAACATTTTATATTTCAAATAATTAATAATATTATAAATATTGCAACATCTATGGCGTTTTAATAGAACTACGGATTATTGAGAACTCCTTCCTCACATACTTTACCGTTGAGTTTGGAGATTGTTTGCAATTGGTCGTTTTCACGGTTACTAGATTGTGCGGAATATGTAACTTTCTATGGTGGTCGTAGATAAAATTTTTTATTTCATTTCGTATTTCAAACAGTTGTTTATATACCACAATTAGTAATATAAGGTATATCTTGATCTCCGTTGTCAATGACACCGGAGTTCAAGACGTTCTTGATCTCCGTTGTTGTTGGCAACGTAAATAATAATAATTTAATAATTTTATCTCCTTAGTTACGCGTATGATGACACAGACAAGGCAACTTGCTTCTTTATGCAATAAATTTGGATGGATTTTAAAAGGGAGAAATTAGGATTGAAATACGAAATAAAATAAAACAACTTATGCAATACGGAGATCAAGCTTCTTTAAATCCTCGAAGATGTTATAACACCTCGGCTGGCGCCTCGGCGTTATACATCTTCTTGGATTTAAAGTATTGCTTGATCTCCTAATTACATAATATATATTATTCTTCTTCTTTCTTTCTTTTTTATTATTTTATAAGTTTTAGTTTATTTTATTTATTATTTCTCTTTTTACAAAAGAATTAACAACTTCCTTTTTTATCTGTTTATTTTTCTTCTCCAATAAATAATAAAAATTGAATCTCTCTATTTTATTTTTTAATAATGTAGCTAGATCAAAGACAAATAACAGTACTAACGTTCACATTCTAACCTAAAAATAATATTGACAATCTAAAAGATGACATTGATATTGACATGACTAAAATTGATTTTGATATTGACAGTCTAACCTAAAAATAATAATTACGTAACATTTGAAATTTTATTATTCTACAATCATAGATTAATGTTGGAAGCGAACCGAAACAAGTACGCATCTACCAATTCCACAACAATATACACAACACAAGAATTAAAGAACACAACTATGCCATATTACCTAAACATGATAAATCATTTTTCAGCGTTATATCAATTATTTGGGATCCAAATATTCAAGCATATTCCTGAAAACCTGAAAAGAAATAAAAAACTTTAAAAGGTTCAATTACAAATGTAAAATAAAACATTGTATTACTTCTAAAAGTACAGGATTTTTTGGTAATATAGCCAATAATGAAATATTCCAAAACACGTAAAAAATACTTACTTATTTATACTTACTTTAAATGTTTTCATGGCTTTATCATTTCCTTATTAATTATCTATAATATTAAAAATCTAAAAACTAAAAAAATCAAAATTGTGTAGTGTTGGCTAACTTACACAATCATACGTATATAAGAAGGTTTACTGATTTTCGATATCTGAGAATGCAAATAGTAAAGCAGTCATTTAGATTAATTGCTATCGTAATCAATTGTGACTTTAGGATATTGATTACCGAAAAGCTCTATTACTACGAATACCCGTAACTCATGAATCCAGCCAACTACAGTCGAAGTAATATAATGTCCATTACAAATTGCTATTAATTTAATTATAATGATGCTAATAATTGTAATGATCACTAAATATATTCAATATATCTAGAACAAAGATATTTTGATAGAAATTTTCAAAAAGAGAAAAAGTTTCATGTAAAAATTTTAGTTTAAAATTCAGTGCTATTTAATCGTATAAAATAGCGTGGTGTATAATTGGTTGCCTATGTTTGCATAAGACTTTTTACTGGATTATTTTAAAATGCAATATGGAGATATTGCATATTAATTTAGTAGCACAGTACATGTGTCTTGTATGTACAATTGTACATATATTCCATAACAGTTTTGGTAATACTACACAATATAACCACATAAATACTAAAAGATGTAGTTGTATCACGCGAATTTAAAAATAAACTACATATATTTTCGCTATACAGCATAATTTTGTACAATAGGATTCGGTGAAAACAACTTTTAAAACGAGTGATTTCTATACATATTATCCACTTATTGTCCCAACTACATCGTGTTGACTAATTAAAGCAATACGTACAAGAATGAACCTATCTGTTCATAGTATGACATGACACGTTATCATGCAGCGTGTTTCATACACAATATCTGCTGCAAGATAATTAACGTCTATTAGTTTTATTCTTAAGTACTGCAACCACAACTATATAGTCAACCATCAACTAAGGTAAGTTTCAACCTGCAAAGTCTTGGACCGTCGTCCAATAGAGCCTTAAATTTAATATTTCTCGAATGTATAAAATATAGATTGTAGCAAATGCTGCTTGCTGTAAACTTTCTTAAAGGAAATCCGTCTTCTTAAAACAGCCTTTTAAGAAAACATGTTAACTGTACTGTAGGTTCGTTTCTATCGGATAAGGTACGCAAATAAAAATCTTGCATGCATTAGAGGTCTTCACATCTCTTAAAGTAACTGAGAACTATAACCCCATTATAATGATTATTCAGAAATTGTCAATAATTAATTCTAGAAGTTCTAAAGTGGTCTATACTGGGTGGAACTTCAAAATATTACTAATTACTGGATCTTCATTAACTTTTTTTTTAGTTACTGTATATTTTATATTGTAGGTTCTGAAGATAACAATTTAATAAAAACTGACAATTCTGCCTTAATTGAACTTAATTGAAAATTCTATACCGACTGATTTATGCACATCTATATGAATTTGTTACAGGTTATAAATCTAATCATTCCATTAACTACCTTAGGGAAGAATTAGGACTATCTAAACTCAGAAACCAAAGCACGGACACAAGGGAGTAATTCACTTATTCAATTCAACATCCAATGCTATTGCAATTCTAGCTAATAAATGCAACACAATTCGCTGATCTCTAGAAACTTTTTTCGTAAACTTTGAGACTATCGATTATTCCTCCCTTTTCTAGTAAAACTTTTCTTTTTTATGGTTCTGAAGGTTTGATTGTGACTATCGTAATGTCATTCTGTTATATCCAATAGTTAGAAGATTAATTACTTTTAGCGTAAGCATTACTTAAATTTAGATTTAATGGGTGATTCCTGACATTCGTTTCCTGCTTTGCCCAGGCTAATTGTTAAGTCTAATTTCAGTTTCGTTGTTAAATTGAGATAATAAATGTATTTTTCAAAAATAATAACTAGGTCAAATTTAATATAAAAAGGCCATATACAAACGGCTATAAGATAGTAAGCATGATTAGTTTAAAAACAATATATACAATACACTTTCTTATGGATGTACTATCTTTAATTTAAGAAATTATCTTGAATACAGAGAAATGTTCAAAAGTAGGTTTATGAGACGGCTAACATTATTTACTTTTAACTTTTGTATACACTACGTGAACAAGCAGATGAGAAGACGGCGATACAAAGACCCAAACTGACACGTTAGGATTGGCGTTTAGAAGGGAAAGTTCAAATACAGTCCCCAATAAATGATTTTAGTCCTTTCAACCCTATCCATTTGAGTAACGAGATCTTTAAGAGATACCCTTGTTTCAACATTATAGGTTGAACCTACGTATTAAGAAGTTGAACACGATAGAAGTTAGTGATTGTTGCATTCAGTAAAGTAAAAAATGTAGAAATAATTTTTAACCGTTTAGTTAATATGTACCTATGTTTATACTTTACAGTTCTTCAACAAATTTTCAATGTATAAATGATAAAGAAAATTGGTATCAAATGCATAATAAGAAAAAGCCTATTAGCGACAAACTTTACTCTCAAGTATTTTTAAATTTAAAAAGATCACTTCGCTTTTACAACTTTGAAGTGCTTTTGTTGTCTGCCTACTTGTTTTAGTTCCATTAAAGCTTTGATAGTCAAATATTCTCTCTTGGGTTGAATAATGACATAAATAGAGTTGTCAGGAGTTCCTCAACTGGTTATGTTTGAAGTGCTGGGCTGTGTATCTCGACTACACTGGTCCTCTGAGTGTGTCAAACCCTTATCCTCGTGTACAAGGCTGGAAAATCAATGAGGATTACGATATGATCTAACAGGTTTACGCCCTAATCCAAAAGTTTTTATCATACTTTTTCACAGACAACGTTTTCTATGTAAAAACTTGTTTTCTACGTGGTCACTTAGAGTTTGTACTTGAAAGTTTTTAGTACTTTTTCAATACATGTGTATTTTTTTTGTTACAGTTTGCTGGTTGAGAAGGGACAGTGCACCATGAGCAGGAGGTATCACCCGCAGGGAGTCCTGCTGGTTCTCCTGCTCTCTTGCTGTGCGAATCCTGCAATCGCTTCAACATCAAGTGAGTTACTTCCTGTAACATTTTTTATACTTATTTTTTATTTATTGCGTTAATTATTAAGCTCGGCAACAAACAACTCCACGTTTTAATTTTTTGCCGACGAAGCAAACCCACATAGCAAAAATTCAATCTCGTTTATTAAAAGAAGCCGTTTTCCATTGAAATCTCGAGTTACAAATAAAGATAGGTAATTAAGGATGTAAATTGATATTTCAATTGCTTACCTAATACTTAGAACGATGATTAATAATGCAGACGTAGGTATTTTCCATTCCTTAATAGGAGTCTTCTTCTTTTGAGATTTTTTTAATCAAGAAGGCTTTTAAGGATTTGTGCGCAAGATCTCTTATTATATTTCATTCGATTTTATATTTGCCATAAAAGTGTTTGTTTCATAGCATCATGTTTACTTACCGAAGAGAACTGAGAGATTGCTATACAGATACGGGATGACTGTTTACAAATTTGATTTCCTGCGAGTCCTGGCTGTTGAAACCGCTGTTATCACCCCTGACAGGTACTTGGGCGCATGTGCGCGTTCCACCGCTACGAGCTTTTGTTTGCAGGATTTCCTGTAGCGTTACAACTGTGAAATATATTCGGAATGTACTTTACAACATCCTGTTAATTGCGTTGTTGCTCGGCCAACTTTGTATTAAGACCTGAACACAATGCAATTTAGGATTGCACGCAACGAGCGAAACGGGAAAGTTGTTTGTAAAAAGAACGTGTGTTTAGGGAGGATTTATATATCCTTCCTAGTACACTTTTTTCATTAGTGAAAGCATTTATATTGGTAAAGTTTATGTAGATGTAATTTCCTTAGGTAATGTAAAGCGGACAACTTCCATTAATCCTTTAAAAATAATTCAGAGTTTCCTTGAACTTCCTGGGTAAGTGTATACCTTAGGGGGAAATTCTGCGCTTGTGTAAATTCTATCAATTTATACCTACAGGACATTTACGAACAGGATGTTGTAACTCCGCAAATTGTTGTATACTCCTATTATTACAACTCCTAGGGTTTCAGTTACGTTAATAACGTGATGTTCTCGTATTAACTTTATTATATTGTACAATTAAGAAATGAAGTATTATTTTAACAAGTTAAAAAATTAACCTTATTTTACTACTTATTGTGCTTTATAACCTCTTAATAACCTTAAGAATAACTAGTACGACTTTCTCCCACTTTTCCAACAGTAATATTGATTCAATAACTGATTCAGATATACCTATGTAAATAACTGACAAGTTTCAATAAAGAAAATTTTTATTTACGTAAAACAAAGTGTGACTTGCTAACTTTTTTCATAAATACGGTAATATCCAAAACTCCAAGCAAAGATTGTGTGATAATGCACTAAGTAAATACATGAAGGTTGTACAGGAAAAATATGGACTCGTAAGCGTCGTATACGGTTACTATATTTTGCCAGCTACTTCCACAGTGATGAAGTATTCTTCACGTCTTGCGTATGGCTGTATCCTTGTATAAAGCAAAGCTTGTATAAATTTAATATTTTTATACAAAATTCTGAACAATTCTTTAGGCAGATGCCAATCTGTTTTCAATTTTGCCATAAATCTTATATATTTTATGCATTCGTAATTATCTTATTAATTTAAACTTTAGATTATTCACAAATCATTTTCATTACACTAATCCAAGGATTGAACATTGCAAGGTTACTATGTGAAGGTAATGTACAAAGGTACTGTGAAGGGGTGCTACGAACCCCATTAAAAAGTTTGACTGCATTACAAAAAACTCTTGCACGAGAAACAATCCCAAGCAGCATCCAAATAGCAGTAGCTGAGATCGGAATTTTGCTTGAGTAGTTGTTACGTGGCTACATCTCTGATTTTATAGGTTTAATTACTTCAGTTTGGAATATCTTAGTAACTTTGTAGTTCGACTACTATTTATTGGAAGTATGTAGTTCCATTACTTCTAAGTACTTTTAAAGTATGTGGAACGCTAATGCTACTTAGTATAATTACTTTAAAGTTGTTGTAATTTGAAAGTGCTATTATGATTGTAGCTGAAACTTGCCCAAAGCTAAAGTTTTATCTAAAACCATTTCTTAACCTGTAGAGTAACGGTACCTTACAGTAGTATTGAAAGCAAAAGTTACGTATTGCTACCCAGGAGAATTACTTGAAAGTGATTTTTAATAATTGTTTTGCATCAGAATTACTACAAAGTTCCAGTTACTATTAAAAGATTATAAAAAAGTGACAGCAACTTCTATTCTAAATTTTTCTCATGTTTGTACATCAAAATAAATGTTTTCTATCTTTTTAATTTTCAATTATTTCGTGAAATTAATATTGTTAATTTACCAAAACCTTTCACCTTTAAAGTCTGTTCTTTTCTGAATGAGAATTATACTCTTAGAGAAAAGAATGATCACCAATATAAAATTGTGTCATCATGTAATCATTAAGCAAGCAATAAAGAACCAAATATTCCATTAAAATATCTACACGTGAACAATTTCTCACTCTTCTTGGCCCGAAATTATATAACACTTCCTTTTTGCATTCGTTTTGTCATCTACGAGGGCGAGTGAGGATGTTTTGTTTATTTTTGCTTATAAGTATCTTTGAAATTTGCAGTTCGATTTTCGAGACTATAGACGGTTTTACAATGGGTGAAGTGAAATTAGAACACATGATGTGTTATAAAACTCCTCACTAAAGAAGGGTGAGGTCCAAAAGAAATTCATGAAAAGATGAATTTTGTTTATGCAGCAACTTCACATCTTATTATCAAGTGAAGTATTGGTATAAGCAATTTCGGTGGGGTAGTAAATTGGTTGAAGATGCGGAAGACCGCCATTGATATCTGCCAAAACTGAAGAAGCTGTGGGAATAGTAGACTAGTTAGTTCTGACAGGTCGACGAATGAAGCTGACTGTGATTACAAACAAAGTCGGAGTATTCGAAACAACAGTTCTTAAAATACTACCTACTTGATGATTTAAAAATAAAAACCAAGGAATTCGTAGACTACACAGTCCGGTACAGAAGCTTTGCTGAATGGAAATTTTGAAGAGAATTTGGCCTCGTCACATAAGGATAAACTGTTTTTTCTCAAAGTTGCTACTGAAGATGAACGAGACTTGGATTTATTATAAAGTTGAAATTCACAACCCATTGATTGTTTGATGGTCACTGTTTAAAAACAAGCTTTTCCGTTAGTTTGGTTGTCACTGGTTATCCCTTCCCTCTCTTGAGCGTAAATTCGCGCCAGCGCTGTCAATCGCATTCTCAATAGTGGAGTTGATATAACAAAATGGTGGATTGGCACTAGATGTTGAATGTGGGATGGAATAAAAAATTGGTTTTGATATAATTCGTTTAGCGGAGAAAATCGCAGCATTCAACAAAATGATCATCTGATTTTTTATATGTGATCAATCGTCAATTAGACGGATTAGGTTCTAGTGTTAACCATTTAGGTAAACCTTTTTTATTTTCCACAATGTGCTAAAATCTCAAAATCTTTTTCTATTTTAGGTAATATTTCCTTATCAGTTACCCTGAAGGAATCGTGTAATAAAAGACCTTTCAGTTTATAGAAAGGTAAAATTCTTTGCAAATATTTAAAATTAATACCATTATACAGTGTGTTTTATTTTTAGGTTTTTCCCTTCTTTTTATCTTTTGGGTTTCGTTGCTCTTTGTTTTTCTTCATGTCCCTGTCCCTTAAACCCTATTGAGTTTAATTTGAAGGTCTTCCCCTTTGGGTTCGTACCTGCATACACAAGTACAGGGTTATATGTAACAAGATAAGAATATACCGGAGGGTGAAACGAAAAACCAAGGCTTTTAAACTGTATCGTGTATCATCGGAGGGTCATCGAATGGTGTGATGTTTGTTTGAAATTGTATGTATATGTATTGAGATGATATGAACCCATCTCATTGAAAATTTAATAGACGATATGATCGTAAACGTAAAAATAATTATTTCACGCATCAAATTAAAATAAAAGATAGACATGCTAGGATGTTAGGTCTAATTAATCTAAAGGCTACATATTGGGTCACAGATAGATTCATCAATATTTAAAATAGAAATCAAGAATAAAATCTCATGCAAACATAACCTCAATTCATATGTAAAAAGGTTTGATTTTTAAACAAGGATATCAATCATTTAGATTGTTTCATGATAATACATGTTTATGCAACCCAAGTTGCATATTGGAATGGTTTTTCCATTTGTCTGGAAGATTTAATCTTCGTGTTTAAATTTAGAGTACGATCTTTAACGCAGGATGAATTTTTCTATTTTCCAAGAGACTAACTTAGTTTCGGGTGGCTAGGTAACTAAAAACATGTAAATTAGGTCAATCTTGTAATGACTAATATAGCACAATAAGCTTATAAACTCGTATTTAATAATCTTGAGCATTATTATTGAAGGAAGGTTTTGTGATATGCTTCGTATTTCACACTTATTGACTCTTATACTACTTTTCTCACCATTGTTTTAATGTAAACACTTGAAAGACTGTATTCTGGGCAATTTGACTATAATTTGACTTTATTTGAGTTAATGTAAAAGATGGATTTTGTAGATGCATCATTGGGTTTATAAGACCGTAGAATAGAATCTTAATTTATGTTTTTCTTAAATTGTAAAGATGTTCCTGTGTAAAATTTATATGTATTTTAGTTATATTGTGTAATTATGTATCCTTTTTGTAAAGGATAAAGCTGGATTTAATGAATTTTGTGTGTAATTAGTTCATAATGAGATTTGTTCATTGTCAATCGTTTTTGTCTAATATCTTCGTTACGATGCATTTTAGGATATGAGTGTATTATATTGTTTTAATCCTTGTTTTACCAGCTATAATCCTGTGTTTATAAAATTAAGATTCGTGAGAAAATCTATCAGCTAAGTGGAAATTGTGACGTCATAAAAATCTTTCGCAAAGCGGTTGTTTGAAAAAGTGACAGTGTTGGCACTTGTTTCTTTTAAACCTATATAAGCTCCAGCCATAAATTAACAAATTCAGTCAATCAAAAGCATTTGGCAAATCTCTGCTCGACTCCTGATTGAAAATCAGTAAATTAAGTTGGGTTATGTCATAATCATATGGTTGACCTTGTGTTTATGTCATCAAATAAAACATAAACAAGATTGAAATAAGTTTGAAGAATTTAGCTGAACAATTTAAAAATTAAAGAAGATTTAATTGTTATTAAGTATATGGAAGTGTGAACGAGTTATTTTAAAATAAATTCAGGAGAATTTATTTTTCATTATTGATTTCATGAATTGACGTTTTCACAATACAAAATCATCTGATAGATGAATGCAGTAGTACCAATATCGAATAATAGTTGAAGAAGTTCTATTTACATTACATACCAGGTTGGTCGAAACAAAAGGTTTTTAAATTTGATTTGTCAATTACAAAATTTATAAAGTTAATCTGAACAATTTCAGAATCTTATTTTTTAACCTTAAAGGTTTTCAAGAGAATTTATTTCTCATAAATAAAACAATTTGAATTTTTTTTTATTAAAATTTATTTACAATAAAGTAAAGCTATTTCAACATTTGTAAATATTTTCATTTGATTATTGATACATGTTAGTTTGTTCAAGTGAAGGACTGTATAGCCCTATGTCAGGTTATTACGCCTATTTAACACACTTGAGCAAGCTCTGGAATTAATTTCTTATTTGACTTTATTGTTCTATTTACAATAATTTTTCTTTTTAGGTTCTTTTAAGTTTTGATTTCCATTTATTTTCATAAATTAAATAAAGATTGTGTTTTTCAAGTTATTTATGTGTTTAATTGATGTATATACAAGCATCCATTTCTTTTTCTCTTCATATTTAGAGTTTAGCCTGCTGTCCAGTTGCAGAAGCCCAAGTGTCTGCATTATAAGTTTATCTTTTCTTTCAGGTACAAGAAGAATCAATAAGACTTAATAATTCAAACAATTCATGCTCTATCGTATAAAACCTGAGTTAGCCGATTGGGAAAAGAAAATATTTCGGGTGTATTTTATTTTATTTTATTGTATTTTATTTTATCATTTAAATCACCGCACTCCATATTTATAAAACGTTTATATAATTTATTTATTCATGCATGTCAGTTTTAAGAACTAGTTAACAAGAGATCCCGAGTAGTGAAATTATCATAGGGTAGTTTTTAAGATTTACAACCAGCTGTGATACAAATCACGATTCTTTTAATTTTACTAGGCATTAAAATCCTTAATCAGCATAATTGCCGTTTACAATTTGCATTAATCAATAAATCCCTACTTAGAAAGTTTACATTTCACTACGTTTGTGTTTTATTTATTACTATTTATTTATTGTGTGGTTTAATATTTGCTTTCCAGCTTATAACCTGTAAGTGTATGCACCGTACGACCAAAATTGTGGAAGTTGTCTATATGTTAGTAAAAGATCTATTTCTTCGTGTATCTAAGAAGTTTGAAGCTTTAGTAATAAGAATTGTTTTAAAACGAAGTGGTGCTTGTTTTTTCATCTTGTATATCTTGTATTACCCCGCCCCTCTCCGACTTATTGGGGTTAGCCGGCAAAAATTAAAGTAGTGTTATTTTAGGTCAAGCTGATACTTCCAGCACAGCTATATTTTGGTAGGTTTGGTATATATATATATATATATATATATATATATATATATATATATATATATATATATATATATATATATATATATTGGTTTAATCGACGTTGTCGGACCCGCTATATGATAGGGTCGTTAGTAGACCCGCATTTTTTGATTTTTAAAATGTGTATATTTTATATAATATTGATCTATTTCTGATAAGCAATATTTAAGATCCTCGAGGGGTAAAAATATATGAAAAAAAAGTATTGGTGATATTTGACAGTCGTTCTTGAACCCGATACATATTACAGTGTTTACAGACCCATTTGTATAATTTTAAGCAAGCCTACCTACCCTACCGAACCCAGCAGCGTTGCCGAATGTATCAGAGATAAAATTACGATTGACGTAATGATTTCGGGATGCTAAGCACATAAGTGATCTTTATTTTTGATGATTTGTTCGTAAATTCCATAAATAACCTTAAACGCAGAAAAATTAACGTTTTCCGTAAAACGATGTAATTCTGAAAATTATTATTAACGTGAGAAAATAGCATTGAGCCTCTTTTGTTCTAAAATACATAAGGTTTATGCAAATAATTGTTTTTTAATAATTTGTTTTTAAATCATTTATTTTAACATGATTATTTTTGTTTACAAGAATACAATTAAAAGTTTCGAAGACACGTCATGTATATGTGTTTTGAAAAAATAAATGTTATAACCAAATCTTTTGACCTCCTGAACATTTTACTGTTATGTTTTTAGCACAAATGAACAGTTTCTAAGATATGTATATTTTAATGCCACGGTAACAGTTCAGTCAAATTAGTAAAAATAGAGGGGAATTGAGGTAGATCCTTGGATTTTTGATAAGCCTTCTTTGTGATATGTTAAATAACCCCTTAAAAGTTACTACTCAAAAGTGGTGAACCAGAGAAGCTGATGAGGGTAAGCCATGCCCCCAGATGATTTTTACTGTTTTTTCAGAAACTATTAGGTTTATCAAAATGAGCCAGTTAGGTAAAATAGGATTTTATTTAACTTTCATACCAAAAAGCTAAGAAAACTTTGTGCATGTTGTCTTGTTTCTGTGTAATCAAAAAACGATCATATGTCACACAGACAAATAATTTGTATCGGTACATATTATACGAGAAGCTTCGAGCATAACTTTGTGTGATTTGATGTTCATAATGAAATAGCTATGGAAATCTCGTTGAGCATCGAACGCGATCCTGGTTCAGTCTTTTTCTATCTCAGCATCTCCAGCAAAATCTACGAGGCGATATTATAATTATTATTGGGGCTAGTCATATGGTAATTCTCGTATTGGCAAGATACATTTTAGGGGTATACCCTGTACTAATCAATCTTTTTACTGAACCTAAAACGTACAGGGTACTTCAGGGTTTTTGGATCTCTCTTACTTCGTTCTTTATATTGATATTCTTTTTTTTCTTGAGTGGTTTTTGTTTTGGAATTCTAAGTTCACGACTTAATTCCACGCCTGCTTTAAAATGTAGCTAGATATTTAACATTAAATGGGACTTCACCCATTTTACATGTAGGATATCTCGAGCAGATGATGTCAATTCCTGAGGGTCAATGCCTTTGATCAAAATAGGCCATTAAGAACAACATATCCATGTTCAAAAATAAAATGTTATAAAGCTATAGACCTTCAAAATAAAAAAGTCAAAAATGCAATTTGGATAAAATTTTGTGTTCAAGGACAGTTGTTATTAGAACATACATTAGTGTAATTTTGTGCTTGTGGTAGCTGTAGCGTACCCGCTACCGCTAGATACGGAATTCTGTGCTAGTGATATGTTTAATGAATACACCATTGAATGCAAAATTTAATTCTTTACAAAACAGGTATACTTGACCCAAGTCGAATAGTGACAAGTTAAATAATGCTCTATAAAATGCAGAAAGAAAATAAAGGTAAAACGTCATGCAGTATGACGTACAAACGAAGTAAGAAAGATTTCAAAACAAGGTGAAATGCCCTATACGTTTCTATAAAATAATTGTCCAGTACAGGGTATTCTCCTAAAGATATTCTTTTTACTGCAAAATTATCATAATACTACAACCAACAATAACAACAACATCGCTTCATGAATTTTGCAAAAGTGATGCTAAGGTTGCACTGCGAACTCAACATTTTTTTTCTTAGCTAAGTAGTTGATGACGAATACAAGATCGCAATAAGTTATGTTCTAAAGCTGCTCCGTCAAATGTATTGGTAGAAATTGTTGGTCTACATACAGGGTGTTTTACTCAACTTTCGTATAAATTGCATGTGTGATAGTATTCATCAATAGTAACAAAAAACCCTTTATGTTTTTACGCAAATCGACAAAAATTTGCTAAAAATGTCAACTTTTGGGAACTGCTGGAAATTATAGTCAAAACAAACTGCGACATCACCTAGCAGCAGCTGCGTTAATGTATCAGATAGGCACATCCAGCTCCAAGTGTGATTCTTAGACCAGTGACCTGCTACCCACTTTTCAAAAACCATTATTTCTTCGGTTATTATGAAAGATGGACACTAATGATTTTCAGCTTTTTTGTTGCATTTTATGTGTACTACCACCTGTTCAGAGGATACGAATCTTCCATCCAAACCAGTCCATAAACCTAACAGTTTTTGAAAATAAAACGACAAAACCCATCTGGGGGCGTGGTTTAATATTGATATTTTACAAAGTTCAGGATATTATCTACTCGTAAACATGAACAAATCAAGCATAAAGTCATTTTCAAGTTTAGCTGACCAAAATACACTACATTTGATTAGTTTAACCTAGATTAAAAAAATAGCAGTTTTTATTTTTACTGTGCGTTTGTACAGTTACAAGAAAATTATCGAATGTTCGATCCTACTTTCTGTTTAATGAATTTGAAGGTACAAAACAGTATACTCTATATGGTGGTTAAGTGCCTTTAACAGAAACGTCGAAAGGTAACGAAGAAAAGAAGAAGTTTTTTCAAACCTTGCTCAATTTCGTTATATTGCACTTGTTTTAAATATACCAGGCGCAAATCATATTAGTCCACCCAGTTTCATTTTTGTTAAAGAACTTCCCACAGAATTTATTCCGTTTATCTTTTGTTCTATGAGGTGGCCGTTTCTTGTTGCTATAGTGAAGTGCTGCTACTGCATCTACCCTATACCAATGTTCATGAAATTCAATTGGGGGTTGCAACATACACTGTCCCTCCGAACCTTTTGAGTGCCCCGTTTCCATTAAAAGTTCCATTAAGTAATCTTACAAATTACAGACGAGAAAGTTTTCCTTCAGCGTTTTAGCAAAAAAGTCACAAATGATGCTCAACTTAGTTCGCCCATTTTAATTTTTGATAAAGAACACCTCACGATTTTTACCTTGAATGGTCTACGACGTTGTTATTTATTGGTGGTATATAGTACATATCGTCGCCGTTAATGCATATGAACTTAATTCTTTGAAATGTTGTAACTAGCTATGTTGCTAGTTGCGATTTCAAAGAATTCATCATGCCATCTGTAACAAAGTTTTTATAAGCATTTAAACCGCGCTCCTGAAAAATTGCTAGAAAATAGTTCCGCTAGTATGTATTAACGTCGACGATATGTATAAGTGAGTACTGTGATACAGTGATATGTATGTGTGCGTGTAGTATCCAATGCAACGAATATAAACAAGGAGTCAGAAAATAATTCAGAAACCAAATAGTTCAAGCATTCATTCTCTCATCTTAACAGTAAAAGAATAAAGCATTCATTCCACAAACAGTCTTTCAAACAAACGAACACAGAAGATATTACATGTGGTGACCGCCGACTTTAATTGAACATGCAACAATCTGTCAAGAAACTTACTCTTGCAAGCATACCATTCAAGATACCAGGATCCTATTTATGTAACAGATGTCGAGAAATCAATTAGCATAATTCCAGTAGAGGATCAATACTCTCTCAGCACCACCACTACCTAGTTACTAGGTTACTACCACTACTAGTACATGGAGCAGTTCCATCGTTGAATTCATAATCTATCTGAAGTCACGGTTGTATATTTTTTTCTGTTCTAAATTTTTCTGCATCAAAGCAGACTATCAACAGCATTTAAAGAAAGTATTTCAACGCCTATATCATTACGGTTTACTATCAAATTAAAAAAACAATCTTTGAAGCCAAAGAACTAACTTGTCCCGACCACACAGTGAACAGTGATGGAGTTACGCCGCAAATTTCAAAAGGAGAAGCTATTCATAACTTTCCAATCCTTAGAATGCAACAAGAATTATGCCATTTCGTTGGCATAGATTGTCGATTTAAACCTGAGCTAAACCTATTTATTCCAGAAAAAGTTTCAGAACCCTACAAGAAACGCACACAACATTGTGTCGCAAAACGTATAATTACAAATCAGTTGTTGTGAACTTCAATAAACGGTCGTACCAAAAATTCGTTACTTCGTGTGATCGGGAACACAGGGAATACATAGCAGATAAACTCGGATGCAGCCCATTACAAATCCTTCTTATCTTTTTTTGTGCCGTTTATGTAGAGAACGTTCGCAATTACTTTTTGTTACCTGTTAGACATATTTGTGTACATACATTTACTATTTTCCTTTTATGTTGCATATACGATTATTATCCAACCAACAACCTACAAGTCCAACAGAATCCTCATACGTTCCTCTTAGGTTAAGTGTTGTAGTTTTTAGTTATTTACATTTTGCAACGAGCCCTAAAATTTAGAATCTACTGTCTTAATTTTAACCGTTTTCAATTATCTCATTCAATTCTCACGTTATTCTTATTAGCTCATATCTATAGGTTAAGTTCTTATCATTGTAACGAACGTTAACATTAAGAGCCCTGTACTAACTTTAATCAATTGTAAAACCAGCCAAAGAAAAACAAAAGGGTTTTTTACGTATCTATCAAGTTGCTTTACAATCACAACCGCATCTTATGCGTACATGCACTAGTTCTTTCCAATCCTGTCCTCAAGCAAACTGATGGAGACTTTTTCTGCTGGAAAAATTTTAAAAAACAAGGGAGCAATAAATGTGATGATCACCGTTGCCTTGGATACTTTGTAGTATCCAAGGAAACGAATGTAAACAAGGGATTAGAAAATAATTCATTAACCAAATAGTTCAAGCATTCATTCTCTCATCTTAACAGTAAAAGAATAAAGCTTTAATTAACCACAAACAATCCTTCAAACAAACATACAAAGAAGATATTACAGTACTTTTATACTAAAAAATTTAATCAAGATCTTGAAATTTATCGTTTGATTACTACGGAAAATGACATTAGTACTTTTCCACCTTATTTGGAAACCATCCACTTTCCCCAGAAATTAACTTTTCCGTATTATGTTGCGTTGTCTCACTTGTTCGAAATTCCTGTTAACCTTACTCTAATCATTTATATAAAAAATGAATTCAGTTATAAAGTCCTACTTAAAGATACCATTGATATGAACACATGGATTGTAGGTATTAATATATGCTTTCAATCATACAAATATAACTTTATAAATTTATATCACTCTCCAAACTCCAGTGATGCTCAATTTCTAATGAAACTTGAAAATTTGTTTGATGATATGCTAGTAGATCAGAGACCTTACTAATTATCGGAGTCTTTAATATTGACCTATTAAAGGATTCATATTATGAAAATAGGCTGAGAACTAAAAAAAATAATGGACTAAATCAGATTATTGACCAACCTACAAGAATCACTAAGGACAGTGCTACACTCATAGATCTTCTTGTATCTAATGAAAACACCACTGATGCCCAGGTACACCATGTTCCAAAAATAACCGATCACTCAATAATAACTGTAAATGCAAAAGTGAAAGAAAAATATGAAGAATATACAATACAACACAGAGACATGAGCAACTTCAATGAAATGCAATTTCAATTAGATCTAATGGATCAACCATGGAATCCGGACTGTACAAACACCAATCAACTAGCAGAAACATTAGTTAAAACCATAATGGACACACTAAACAGGCATGCTCCAACTGTTAAAAAAACCATTAAATGTCAATGGAGTTGCAAGGAATCCCAGAAATAGCCTTGGAAATTGAAGAAAGGGACAGATTATATAAAAGAGCAATCTTTACACAAGAAGAAAGTGATATGAATAGGTATAGACAACAAAGAAATGGAATTGTTAGTTTGATCAGGAACCACAAGAGAAATTATTATCAAGAAAAATAGATGATATGAAAAACAACTCAACAGAAATGTGGAAAACTTCATGCAAATGAAAACAAATTGCAGAAAAATTCAATATTTACTTTATTAACAGCATACAACAAATTATTACATTAACAAATTTAACCCAAATTGAAACTGATTTATGCCACATTAATTTACATCAATGCAAGTTCGAAAAATTTTTACCAAAAGAGTTTTTGGAGTTAAAACATTATAAACAATTTACCTAATAAGAATAGTAGTGTCGATCGTATTACAGTAAAGATTCTTAAATTAGCTTTTTAATGTAATAGGACAGAGATTTTTGCATCTAATTCAAATGAGTCTAGAAAGTGGATCCTTCCCAGAAACCTTGAAGACATCCCATATTATCCCCATTGAGAAAATTACCAACACTAACAAATGTGAAGAATACAGACCGATCAACAGGGTGCCAACTTATGAAAAATTATTAGAGACCGTCGTAAATATCCAGTTTCGTGACTACATTGAAGTGAACAAACTGTAAACACCTTTTCAATCAGGGTTTCGAAAAAATAATTCATGTGAAAGTGCAATACAATCAGTTCTTTTGAGATGGAAAAATGCTATTTACAAGAAGAATGTGATAGGTGTAGTTTTTCCAGACTTTAGACGTGCTTTTGAGACTATTAATAGAGATCTATTATTATTGAAATTAAAAAGATATGGGTTCGGCCCAATAGTTATAAAATGGTTTAGTGAATATCTCAAAAACAGATTTCAAAAAACTAGATACTTTAATAGTACATCTTCAGCTACCTACCTTTGGCGTTCCACAAGGAACTGTATTAGGCCCTGATTTATTTGTACTATACATAAATGATATTGTTAATGTAATTAAAAAATGTAACATTCAATTATTTGCAGACGACACTTTAATATATTTTATAGGAGATGATGTTGAAAAAGTAATAAATATCATCAATGATGAATTAGTAAATGTATATAACTGGTTAGGTAAAAATAGTCTTTCTTTAAATGTAACTAAAACAAAATTCATGATAATAAAAAATAAGTTTAACGAAATTGATACATCTAGTCATGTGGGAATACAAATTAATAGTCAAAAAATAGAACAAGTTTATGAGTGGAAGTACTTAGGCGTAATAATAGATTGTCACTTAACATTTTCTAGTCATTCAAACTATGTTATGAGTAAAGCAAAAAAAGTAAATTTCATGGGTAGAATAAGCCAAAATCTTAGCAAGTGGTCTAAATTATTACTATATAAAACAATAATACTTCCCCATTTTAATTATTGTGCTAGTATACTTTACCTCCTAAATAATACTGAAATTAACAATCTTCAAAAAAAACAAAATTGTGCGTTAAGAATAATATTAAAATGTAGTAGGTATACTAGAATAAGAAGAATGTTGCAAATTACATCTTTGTTAAGTGTTAAGCAAAATATATTTTGTAATACGATGATAATAATATTTAAAATAAAAAACCGAATATATCCAGAGCACATTTTAAATGAATTACTATTCGTAGAAGATGTTCATGATCATAATACTAGAAGTAGAAATAATTTTTATGTTCATACAGTAACAACAAATATAGGACAAAATAATCTGTTTCATAAAGGTTTAGTTTAATATAATTCACTTCCAGCTAATGTAAAAAACTGTACATCTTTAACATTATTTAAGAAACAGTGTAAAAAATATGTAATAAATTACATTAATATTTAAGAAATTATAATGTATTGTATGGAATTTATCTAGTTATATGCTATAAATAAAGTATATTATTATTATTAATAAATATTAAAACCTTCAATTTTTCAAAGCCAGGGAATTAGTTACAAATGTGGAAAGAACTTGCATACGAGCTGATGTAATTCTTACGTCACTTTTCTCCATCAAATATTAAATGCGAGCTATTATAACCAAACGTTTATAAAACAAAGCTTAACATATGCGCCATGGCAATGTTGCCAGATCCAGGGCTTAGGAAGTCTGTAGAACATAGCGGGAATGATAGCGTCTTGTATAAAAATATACGATATACACTTGAGAAAGGCGCGACGCCCCCTATAGTTCATTGTGATGAACTACGATTGTATAAAACTTTTTACAGACCCTACTTTTCCAAACCCAAATTGTATATTTTTTTATTGCAGTTTTAGATAAAGTTTATCCTGTAGACCTCGAAAACATAAGAGAACGTTGCCAGACCCAAGCCCGGGTCTGAGAGCGTCGAAAATGGTCCGACAAGTCGTTAGAATATAGCGAAACGGGTATGTATAAGCGGTTAAACAAATATATATATATATATATATATATATATTTACGGCCAGTGTATAAAGTGAGGTCCGTATGAACAAAGTTCACGTTTCAAGTGAGGTCCACAAACAAAGTGAGGACAAATATACGGACCTCACTTTGAAATTCGATAATATTTCGTGTAGAGCTTTTCGAAGGTATAAGTTGGCGATACTGAAAAAATGGGCTGGACCTCAGATGTTGCCAAAACGGCTACAATTATACAGATTAGTTCAAGGAGTTGACGCCTGAAGTCGCTGCGCCAGATGTATATTTTTCAGACGTATAATTTCTTGTGTGAAGCTTGTATGAATGATGCGCAAAGTGAGATCCGAACAAGTGGCAACGATGGAAATGAAAGTTATACAATATTGATTTTAATTCTATTACAGAAGAGAACGGGAATACCCTAAATAGCCGATTTTATTTCTTACGAGCGGAAATCGGTTTAGAAAAGTTGTATTATTGTGCTGTTACAAAATTTCGAGAGGGAAATTTTTAGATTTAATTTCATCGACGTCTGATTATTTGTAATTAGGCAATAAAACTAAAATACATTGTAAAAGAGATTAATAAATCTTCGAGGACTTGCAGCCTTTTTATTTTTTTGTATTAATTAAGAATAAAATAATTTTTTTCGAATGACATTTCGCCTAATCAAGATTAGGCTTTTTCTAGTCTTTAATAGTATATTAAGGGCTTAATTGAGTGTCTTACAGCCCGTGCAGTCAGTTAGCGCCTGAAGCGAAAACCGAAGGCGCTAAGACGATAAAGGGCTCTAAAACACTAATTAAGCCCGAAATGCGTACTTTAAATGTGCGGTCTAAGATTAAATTAAGTTTAATTTAAAATAAAAATAATTTAAAAAGTCCTAAACTTCAAGTAGGTAGGTGCTATGGTCTATAATTATTCTTATTACTATGGAGACGTCGTAAACAAGAGTAGTAAAAGGGGGTGCTCTAATTTAGCGATTTACGCTCTAGAAACAGTCCGCAAAATAGGTCATAATCATGTCATAATCACCCGAGCGGACATAATGTATATTATATATTCAGGGACTAAAATGCATTTTTAAATTATTAATTAACACTTAAAAAACACTTTTAGTCCAGTGGTATATACGCTATTTTTTGCACGTCTAAAGGACTTAATCGCAAAAATTCAGAATTTCGTTACATGTCATTCGGACAATTGCCAAAATCACATAGTTTCAGGATAATAAATCCTAACATGTACCGCGATTACTTTTTTTTGTTGTTTACTTGTTGTTGTTGTCAAGGAAACACTTTACTCCCTCAGGGAATTCCACCCCAAGTAGGGATTTTTAACGTGCCAAACATCGCATTGACACGGGACCTACAGTTTTACTTCCTATCCAAGAAGAAGGCATGTTTTTAATTTTTCTCCGCTATTAAACATTACCAGCTCAGCCGGGGATCGAACCTGCGGGGCCTGGCCACAACGGCCAATCGCTATTTTGGCCGTTGTGGTCATAACCACAACGGTCTCCGTGACCATAACGGCCAACAGCCACAACGGCCAATTTGACCATATCGCCCAACTCGAAACTTGACCATAACGGCCACCATGACCACAACGGCCAACTAGAAACTCCACCCCATCCGCCGTTTTGACCACAACGTCCACCGACGCTTATGTATTGGCGTCGCTGGTGACGATGACCACAACGGCCAAAATGACCACAACGGCCAACTAGAGTGAGTGACCACAACGGCCAACTATGGAGCGTGACCACAACAGCCAAAATGACCATAACGGCCAACTGTGGCGAGTGTCCACAACGGCCAACTAGGGTGAGTGACCACAACGGCCAAAATGACCACAACGGCCAACTATGGAGTGTGACCACAACAGCCAAAATGACCATAACGGCCAACTATGGCGAGCGACCACAACGGCCAACTTTTTTCATACTGTTATTTTGGTTTAGTTAAAGCTCATTTCTCTCTTTTAACTTAGCCTGTATTTCAATAAGGTACGTCCAGAATTTAACAGCGAGGTCTGATGTCAAAGTAGCGCCGATTTAACGTGACTAACCTATTAGCCCAGTAACCTAGTACATTTTACCTTGCATGAAATGGGGTAGTAGATTTCTTTTTTTATATTGTATGTGATAGTACCGAGATGCCAAATCCAATTTTTCGACCTCCGCGACCTTCCGGATCACCGCCAAAAAGAGGTAAAACCGCCGAAATTTTGCACTTTTTTTAGATTTGGCCAATTTTGACCATGAAGGAACACTTTTCCGAAAAAGACAATTCTATTCATTTTGAAAGCACATTAAATTTGCTACAATTTAAGACTAAAATGGTTCCTTAAGGTCTAATAGTTTCCGAAATATCGCTCCTCAGAATTGGTCGAAATTTACACCCATGCTATTTTTCAACTATTAACCTATAGAATTGAGTTCAAAGGTTCAAAATAAGAATAGAATAGAATTGAATAGAATAGAAAATCTTTAGTCTTATTCAAGCAAAATCATTTTTTACAATGGAATCTTAAAAATAATCCCTCGTAAATGGCTCATGTTGTCGAGTGGGTATTACCAGAAATATGAAAAGGCGACAGGGAAAACGCCTTTCAATTTGGTTTAAACCTCTTGGAAGGTCCAGGTTCAAGATACTCTTCAGCCTCTGTGTCCATGTTCTCCTGTACTTCTTCAGCCTGGTCAATTTCCTTATCTGGAGGGCTGTTAGAATATACAAGCAGTCCATCTAGCTCATCGTCATGTAGTAGGTCATCGAGCTTGGCAGTATCCATGTCAACGATGATATCTGGCCGATTCTCGCAGGACTGTTCACTACATTGGCTACATACAATAGAGCACTTCAAGCCTGCTTTTCTGCAACAGCATGCATTGTCACATCCTTTCTTGCAGTTGCAGGAGATCATTTGCATGAGGTGGGAAGGGGCCGCATCCCTCGATATCATAAAGGCCGTGAGCTGTAAGAACCCACCCCCATTCGAGCGGATCGATTCACAGCATCTTGAGTGGGAGGTAGTCTGGCAAGGTTAAAGTTCGTCTTGGTTGCAGCCTTTGTAAAGAGCTAATAGCTCAGATAATTGAGGCTTTTCGTTGAGTTGTTTTCACCCTACAGCGCAATGATAATTTGCTCTCCTGCTTCAGCTACTTCGTCAGGTGTTGCTTCTGAGTTGGAAAACTGCTGCTTTCTTCTTGAGGTCCGAATTCTTTTGAATTACTGATAACAACTTGTTTTATCCCTGACCAAAGAAGCATGACGTAGAATCACATCCACTAAAGGCATGGGTGAAGGGCTTGAGGTGACGGTAAGAAGATATCGAGGTGGTTGAATAGAGGACATCTGGTATTTTACCTCTTCCGCACTTCTGAAAGTAGATGTTACTGTGTTAGTAGGGACAGAGGATATGGTGAAAGCTCGTGTGTGAAGTTCTTCAGTTCTTCATCCGGCTTTCATAACGCATAGCCTGTGACACAGTGTTAGGGGGTCAACCGTCACCTGTCTCTTGCCAACAGTCACAGTATTCACAGAAGAAAGTGATACCACTTTATTCTTCCTATTGAATTTTAAATTTTCGTAGTTTTCCCCTACAACCTTCAACATCGCTTCCTTACCCATATCTCTAGCCATGTGACAGTTGACCTCTTCCACTCCAACAAGTCCACTGCTTATAGACATGACGACATTCGTATTAGGGAATGGAGGGTGATGCAGCAACCAGTCGCAAAATGCGTTTGCATGTTAATGTAACCCGAACCGAATGTTTCATATACTAAATTTATACATTATTGAACTATTTGAGAGGTATTATTAAAGGTTTGATGCCAATTCTATAAGTTAATACTTGAAAAATAGCATGGGTTGAAGTTTTGACCAACTTTGGGGTGCGATATCTCGAAAACTATTAGACCATTAGTAACCATTTTGGTCTTAAATTGTAGCAAATTTAATGTACTCTTAAAATGAATTGACCAGGCTGAAGAAGAACAAAAGAACATGGACACAGAGGCTGAAGAGTATCTTGTACCTGGACCTTCCAAGGGGTTTAGACAAAATTGAAACGCGTTTTCCCTGTCGCCTTTTCATATTTCTGGTAATACCCACTTGACAACATGAACCATTTACGAGGGATTATTTTTAAGATTCCAATGTAAAAAATGAATTTGTTTGAATAAGACTAAAGGTTTTCTATTCTATTCAATTCTATTCTATTCTTATTTTGAACCTTTGAACTCAGTTCTATAGGTTAATACTTGAAAAATAGCATGGGTGTAAATTTCGACTAATTCTGAGGAGCGATATTTCGGAAACTATTAGACCTTAAGTAACCATTTTGGTCTTAAATTGTAGCAAATTTAATGTGCTTTCAAAATGAATATAATTATCTTTTTTGGAAAAGTGTTCCTTCATAGTCAAAATTGGCCAAATCTAAAAAAAAGCATATTTTCGGGGGTCTTACCGCTTTTTCGATGAACTCTGAGAAGCTATATCTCGGAAACTATTAGCCCTATAGTAATCATTTTGGTCTTAGATTGTAACAAACTTAATGTACTTTTGAAATGAATAGAATTGTCTTCTTTGAAAAAGTGTTCCTTCATGGTCAAAATTGGCCAAACCTAAAAAAAGTGCAAAATTTCGGCGGTTTTACCTCTTTTTGGCGGTGATCCGGAAGGTCGCGGAGGTCGAAAAATTGGATTTGGCATCTTGGTACTATCACATACAATATAAAAAAAGTCTACTACCCTATTTCATGCAAGGTAGACCCCCCTTTTGATGACAAGGTTACTGAACGATATATTGAAAAATGCTTTCTCTATATACAACTGCAGCCCTATGCAGTTGACGACATTTTTCTTTCTTAGTTTCTCGGCAAGTATCCCAGGCAGATTAAATTCTGAAAATTTGATACAGGTACACTATAACTATTTACAGAATCATGATACTTTAGTTCACAGGGTAGTTTATCTTTAAAGTCAAAAAAAGTTTTTTTTCTATTACTTGTTTACCTACAGCAATCTTTTCATTTTGGGGACGTTTAAAAAAGTACGAAATAGAACTATAAAACAACACGTTTGACGTTTTATTTATAGATTTCCATTGCATTGAATTTGAAGATTTCGCAAGATAACTGTAATCTATAAAGGGATATTAAGGACGGGATACTTCTCTGGCCAATGGATGGTGGCCCAAATAGCAATGTTCCCAAAACCGGAGAAACCGCCATCAGATGTGGCCTCATACAGACCTATTAGTCGTTACCCGTCAATGGTTTGTAAAAAATTGTTCGCCATTCGAATGTCGCCGCTAATTGACGAAAATCAGCGAAAGCCCAACTAACAGTTTGGATTTCGTCGACAATACGCTACAATCGAACAAGTACTTGCATCAAAAATCAGGTTTGACCTGCAGACCAAAATATTCTGTTCAGCGGTATTCATAGACACAAGCCAAGCATTTGACAGGGCGTGGTATGTATGTAGATCTACTCTACAACCTCAAGTGACATTTACCGTATACCTTCTTTCAAATCCTCACGTCATACCTCACTAAAAGATACTTTTTCGTGAAATATTCAGACTCCACTTCAGCCCTTCTATCCATAACATCTGGAGTCGCGCGACTGGTCCGACATTATACCTAATCTTCAACTAGAAACACGACAATAGCAACCTTCTTGGACTACATGGCAATACTGGCTTCCCATACTAATGCAGATATAGTTTTCAGAAACTTACAAACCACCTAAGCCTTTTTGAAAGATGATGGAACACGACGCATTAAAGCAAATATACAAAAACCAACACAGGCCACTTATACTACTAAAAAAACTACTTGCCCTCTAGTTCACCTTAACGGAAACTCACTACTCAAGAAGATTAGGTCAAATATCTAGGGTTCCACCTAGACAGACGTCTTACATGGTCAAGACATAATTGATACATACCACGCCCTGTCAAATGCTTGGCTTGTGTCTATGAATACCGCTGAACAGAATGTTTTGGTCTCCAGGTCAAACCTGATTTTTGATGCAAGTACTTGTTCGATTGTAGCGTATTGTCGACGAAATCCAAACTGTTAGTTGGGCTTTCGCTGATTTTCGTCAATTAGCGGTGACATTCGCATGGCGAACAATTTTTTACAAACCATTGACGGGTAACGACTAATAGGTCTGTATGAGGGCACATCTGATGGCGGTTTCTCCGGTTTTGGTACCATTGCTATTTGGGCCACCTTCCATTGGCCAGAGAAGTATCCCGTCCTTAATATCCCTTTATAGATTACAGTTATCATGCGAAATCCCTCATATGAAAGTTCCTTTAGGAGTTTTCCAGTTATTACGTCGAAACCTGGGGACTTCTTCGAATTTATTTCAGTTTCGATGACCTTACTTCGCGCTTGAAGGAAGTCCCGTATGAATTTTTCTTCTTCAATGGTAAGAGAGGCGTAAACACGATCTTTATGACGTTCTATAATGCAGCCAGTTGCTTTAGTTGATGTTAGGCAGTGGAAATAGTTCTGGAAATCTTGATTTCTCTGCTCATCTAATAATTTCTTAAACTCTTTGACGGCCCTATTAAACTACGTTTTATAGCCCGGTACGCGAGTAAGTAATCTGTCATTACTTTCTAAGAGCTCGTTTTCTTGTATTTTTTCTCGGATACGTATGGAGCAATACTGTTTTGGATTATTGCGGTTTGTTTCTGGGGTTACGTCCCATGCTGCTCCCTAGATTGATTTTATTAAGTACTGGACAGATTCGTAGATATCGTGTTTATTTTTTAGGAGAAGATTTACATTTAGTTTAAATTTTAAAACTGATAAAAACAGCTAATTACGTACTTCAAATTCAATGCAATGGAAATCTATAAATAAAACGTCAAACGTGTTGTTTTATAGTTCTATTTCGTACTTTTTTAAACGTCCCCAAAATGAAAAGATTGCTGTAGGTAAACGAGTAATAGAAAAAAAACTTCTTTTGACGTTAAAGATAAACTACCCTGTGAACTAAAGTATCATGATTCTGTAAATAGTTATAGTGTACCTGTATCAAATTTTCAGAATTTAATCTGCCTGGGATACTTGCCGAGAAACTAAGAAAGAAAAATGTTGTCAACTGCATAGGGCTGCAGTTGTAACATATATAGAAAAAGCATTTTTCAATATAGGTAAGTCACGTTAAATCGGCGCTACTTTGACATCAGACCTCGCTGTTAAATTCTGGACGTACCTTATTGAAATACAGGCTAAGTTAAACGAGAGAAATGAGCTTTAACTAAACCAAAGTAACAGTATGAAAAAAAGTTGGCCGTTGTAGTCACTCGCCACAGTGGGCCGTTATGGTCATTTTGGCTGTTGTGGTCACGCTCCATAGTTGGCCGTTGTGGTCATTTTGGCCGTTGTGGTCACTCACTCTAGTTGGCCGTTGTGGTCGTCGTCACCAGCGACGCCAATACATAAGCGTCGGTGGCCGTTGTGGTCAAAATGGCGGATGGGGTGGAGTTTCTAGATGGCCGTTGTGGTCATGGTGGCCGTTATGGTCAAGTTTCGAGTTGGGCGATATGGTCAAATTGGCCGTTGTGGCTGTTGGCCGTTATGGTCACGGAGACCGTTGTAGTTATGACCACAACGGCCAAAATAGCGATTGGCCGTTGTGGTCATTGGCCGTTGTGGCCTAGACCCGAACCTGCGATCCTTGGATTATGAAGCAAACATGCAAATCACTAATCCACCGAGGCTGGCAAGTTTGTTTGTATTATTGCTTTTAGAAAGAAAAGTTAGACGCAACATACTCTGCAGACTATTTTTCTGCATTTAATACACCCAATAATTAAATAAGTCATTTATTAAATTCATTGAAAAAAATTTCATTTCAGATTTAATCTTTAAATGGAAATAGTAATCATTATGAACAAATAAATAACGGTAGGTAACCCAAAATAGTATATTAAGTGGAATTCTGTTATAAGTTGTAACCTCAAACTGATCACCGGGTGACGATCAGATGAGGGCTTTCCTACACAACTACTAAATGTTCTCAACTTTCATTGTATTATAAAAGCTCGCAATGAATTTAATTCTTACTTCTCAAGGCAGGCTTATAAAAATTGATAACTATAAGTACCAAATATTACAATCAAAACGCCTCTTTTTAAATTAATATTTAATAAAACTAACAATAAGAATAATTTATTAGAACAGATTTAGAATATCAATTATATTTATTATTCACTATGTGATGATGGATGATGAGGTCGTTCCCAACTTTATAGTAGAGTCAATTTTTGCATTAAGTTCTTATTTTTTACTATCTAAAGATAGAGACTTGAAATCTTTTGTAATGCCTTCAGTACTGGACCAATATAAAATGTTATATGTTTAAAATGGGGTCACGCCCCCTCGGGGGGTTGAAACCCCCATTTTGTACCCCTAATTTAATAACGCAACCAAATTGAGTGAAATTTATGTTGGGAGGGTTCTTGGAGTCGCTGATTATGAATCCAATGAGAAAATTGAAAAATTCAAAGTGGCGGACACCAAAATGGCGGTCCTAAAATAACGGCATTTGAGATTGAGAATGCGATTTACGCCGTTTCTATTGATTTTAGAGAAAAGCTCAAAGAGTCAAAAAGTGTTTAAAATGTGATTTTGCAAAGTAATACACCATTTTGGTTACCTTAAAATGTAATCCTTTCTCTCTGCCCTAGTAGTAGAGTAAATTTTTGCATTACGTTCTTAGTTTTTACTATCTAAAGATAGCGACTTGAAATCTTTTGTAATGCCTTCAGTACTGGACCAATATAAAATGTAATCTGTTTAAAATGGGGGCACGCCCCCTCGGGGGGTTGAAACCCCCATTTTACACTCCCAATTTAATAACTCGGGAAGTTTTACATCAACTTGAGCGAAATTCATGTTGGAGGGTTTTTGGGGTTGCTGATTATGAATTCAATGAGAAAATTAAGAAATACAAAATTTTATATATATTTATACATATATATTTTTAAATATAGTTTATTTAGTAGGTACTTATTTATTATTTTATTATTATGTTGTGAACAATTTATAAATATGACTGATGACATAATGCAACACTATCATTAAAAACATTAAAAAGTATTTTATATTGGTACAATACGAGGGTTGCGCTGAAAATTGTTATTAGCAAAAAGACCGTTGCATTTTTTAACAAACAATCTTTATTGTTTTTCAAAATAATCTCCATTCAGACTAATACACTTGTGCATTAGTTGAAACCACTTTTTAAAACATTCGGAAGATTCATTTTCTGAAAGGTCCTCAAAAATTCTTTGAAATTCTGTAACTGCTGCATCTGCATTGTAAAATCTTTTACTTCGCATCATTTTTTTAACAGTTGGAAACAAAAAAAAGTCGCACGGCGCCAGATCTGGGCTATACGGCGGATGAGTTACCAATTGAACTTCCGTATCTTTCAAAAAATCCAATGTTCTGGCAGCAGTGTGGGAGGATGCGTTGTCATGATGGACTAAGATGTTACGCAAACCGGTCCTTTGTCGACCTGCCTGTAATTTTGCAAACATCTGTGGTAAAGCCACTTCGCAGTACCATTCAGAATTAACAGTTCTGCGATCTTTAAGTGTAATAACAGCAACAGGACCACATCGGTGGAAAAAACAGCAATCATTTTCTTCTTGAAGCTTCTGCCACGAATTACTTTTGTGGGCAAGTCTTCATCTTCGAATACACAAACACTAGACTGCTATTTAGTTTCAGGGTCGTAACTGTATACCCAAGATTCGTCACTAGTTACAATGTATGCCACTTGCCTGGAAGCTCCTCCGTCAAATTTTTGCAACATAAATTTACACCAGTCTATTCGAGCCTGTTTTTGACTTTCTGAGAGCAAATTCGATATCCAACGGCTTGCTGGCTTTCTTACTCCAAGATGTTTATGCCAAATGGTATTCACCGCCGAGGATTCAATCTTCACTTCCTACTGAATCTCCCTATAAGTAATATTTCGATTGGAATGAATCAAGCTTGCCACACGATCAACATTTTCTGAACAGGCAGCTTCTGCAGGTCTTGCTTCGTCTTCTAGCAGTTCTCGCCCTCGTCGAAATTCGCGGAACCAATGACTAACAGCGGATAATGGTGGGGCAGCAACGCCAAAATCTGCTATCAAATTTTCATGGCTTTGCTGGTATCCTAACTGTCTTTTATAGTCGTAGAAAATCATAGCTCTAAAGGCAGTTCGCGAAATGCTCATCTTAACTGAATTAAAAATGCACAACTACTTACCTTACAAAATTAACTACGTTTCACAAGAAATCGAAACGTTTGACAATTGTGGGTAACGAATGCCAACTAATGCGACATTCAATTGTTGCAATTGTTTCTAGCCAATTGAGCTTCCATGGCCTGCTACTAACTATTAACAGAGCATCCCTCGTATCAACATCCGTATGTCAGATGCGTTTGTTAATTCTTTGCTGGAACTTTTCGATCCTAAATTTATGATATTTGTGACGGTAGAAATTCCTTGATAGAAGCTCTTTCAGATCAGCAAGTGTATGTATATGTTGTATTATTAGCAACTACATGTTTCACTTGTGCCTATACCAATTCTATTGTAGTTAAATAAAATATCCTCGGTTGAAATGACCTTACCATAAAGCCAATCGATACTACCACTTTGTCAAACTTTATGTTGGCGATTTCTCAGATAGATAGATTAAGGTACGAGTAGCATACAAAGCTTTATGTTGGACTGCTATAATTAGTCTAATCAATTTAGAAAAAATAGCGGAAAGTTGAGGTAAGTCCATGGATTTTTGCATACGGTTTCCTTGTGGGTTATTAAACAACTCCTTAAAAGTCAACACCTGTAGGTGGTGAGCTCGAAGAAATAATGAGGATAAACCACGCCCCCTACCGGTTTTGTCGTCGTTCGAATTTTTTTTCGTACTTCGCCTTCTTTCTGTGTTATCGAAGAAAGGAGATATGTCATACACGGATCAGCAATTTGCACCAGTAAATTTGCTCAAGGAACTTTCTGGCGTAACTTTTTATGGTCCCCTATTGCCATGAAGTAGCTAAGAAAAATTCGTTGAGAACCGGACGCGATCGTGGTACAGTCATCCTTTATCTTAGCATCTCTTCGGCAAAATCCATCAGGCGATATTATCGATATTCTTGATAGCAGTCGGCTGAAAAATTCGTATTAGCAAGTTAATTTTAGAAGAGTACCTGCACTACTGAATTTTTGAATCTAACCCAATATGCACAAGGTGTTTCGCCTTTTTTGAAATCCTAATTTCCTTTATTTATAAGTTCTTGGTACTAATCATTACGCCTTAAAAGGAGAATTAACGGTACGTTTCAAGCAGTCTTTATGGAATGCTTCGTGTTTAGCTCTGATCAATCTTTTGCGAGAGTAACTAACGGATACACCAGACTTTAACTAGTTGATGAATATGACCTTAGACCAGCATTTCTGCCCAGGACAACTTAGTTTTAGCCCATGCTACTCGTCGTTTTGCAGATACTTGTCAGCGTTAACTATGCTGTTTATGAACTAAAATCTTCTTAATCCTCTAGATAACATACAGCCTCAAATCATTATGTCTTGAGGAAACTTAACATTAAGCAGTTTTGTTCTAGTTTTACTCTCGCAAAATAGTAATCAGAGCTAAACAAGAAGCATTCCATAAATACTGCTTGAAACCTAATGTTAAGTTTCCTCAAGGCGTAATGATTTATAGCTATATGTCAGCTGGAGGATTAGTAAGATTTGAGTTCATAGACGGCACAGTTAATGCTGAAAAGTCATTCACAATAATTATTGGTTGGTTAAATTTAAATGGCAGATTCACATACGGTTCATTACAAGCATTTAAAAAATAACTAGAATTAAATATTAAAAATACCAAGAGCGATATTAATCCCCCTTCTTATATCTTTTTACACGGAAATATAGATTTTATATGCATTCTTTTTGGTCTAATAAATACCCTAAATATAGAATAACCACTTTTCTTTGCTACAAGCCAAGATCGGTTTAGGTAGGAAGATAAATACATATATTCTTTTTAACACGTACCGTAAGGAAATTACAGACAAATTTTTAAATTTAATTAAAAATGAGATGGAACAAATTCAGCATTTTAAATTAGGCGACAATATTTACTGATTTTACTAGCATTTTCAGAATAATTAACATATTATACAGATTTACATCTATAATTATTAGTGAAACTAATCTAACTATTAATAATAATTAATTATTAGGAGTAATACATTTAGATTTTAAAGTAAAGTATGTGGTACTTAGCTATCAATTCACTAATCTGTCCCACTAATAGCAGACTGTTAATATTACTAGCACAATTACCATTAAAATGATGAGAAACACCAGAATCTTAATCAATAGTTAAATCTAATTTTTCGTCTAAATTTAATTGATCTAAGCGGTCAAGCATTCGTTTAAACATTCTAGAAGGCAATGGAACAGCCAACAGGAAATAGTTAAGTTAGGGAGCCAGTAAATAATCCAAATAGTCTGGAGAAATAGTCTTACGAAGAAAACAGAACAGACATTTTTTATAGAAAAATTAATTATCTATCTATTTTATTTAAACAATTTTTTTGTTAAATTAATATTTTAAGAGTTATTACACAGCAAAGTTTTCCTGTTTCAGTGAGATGTTAGCCGTTTGCGAATTATTTAGCAAAACTAAAAAGTGAAAACTTTGCTGTGTAATAACTCTTAAAACATTAATTTGCAAGCAATTAAAAAATTGTTTTAATAAAAAAGATAGATAATTTATTTTTCTACAAAAAAGTCTGTTATATTTTTTTCGTAGAACCAACCGTTCTCGAGATGTTTTCAAAAACGGGTTTGTTAAAATGGCTACGGAAGCATACCCGTCTCCGCCACATCAAATTAGTTTTATACTGACGACCGACCAACTAACAAATTCCAATAATAGAATAGCATGCATTTTTGCTGATGATAATGAAAGCAAATGATGGCAACAGCGCCGGTCCTCATGTGATACTTAAAACCTGTGTATAATTTGATATTGGGGCTCACTTTGCGATTAAATCGTATCTAATTATATGGTCCTCACGTCGTCAGTAGTATAGTGTAGCCTCACTTGGTATTATTATACACAGCAAATAAAACTTTTTTAAATTCAAAGAAATCTGTGTATATTTGCGAGATACATAACTAGAACAAGTAAACAAGTGATGACAAAAAAATTTGCAAAGCTGTGACCATTTATAAGGGTGGTCCTCATTAACTATGGTTCATGATATGTCCTCACTTTGATAAGTGGCCGTAAATATATATATATATATATATATATATATATATATTGCTGTGGATTTTAGTGTCAAAATTTTGGAAATTTTGGAAAATTTTGGAAAATTCTAAAATCTTCGTTGAAAACTAACACTTTTGAAATATTTTTATCAATTTTTCCTGGTAAAAATAAATTTAAGTTATTTAATGGAGTGTCATTGATTTTGAAATCAATGTGTATACTTTTTAATAAGGTTAAATAATACATGTTTCTATTTATTATCAAACAGCTTACTCACCGATTACTTAAGTATACGTAACATCCAGTTGTGCGCAAGTTATTGTTGTGATGTAATTCAATTACGAATAATTTCAAATGAGTATATCGACGGGTTATGTGATTCTTTAAGGTTTTGTTTTTGTATATAGTTCGTTATTATTGCGTAAAAGTACTGTATAATAACCTGTAATAGATGTGTCATTTTTATAAAGAATATTAATCTGCTATTATGTATTATATGAGTGTACAGTTTGTATTAGTTCGTAAGGTGACGTCAGATTGTGTAATATAATTATGTAAATAGTCAATTGTATATAAGCTTAGAAAATTATAATTTTAGGAGAGTCAGTAATATAAAGCGACGCAGTAAAGTCGTGTTAAAGACAATAGTAAAATGTAAATAGAGACTTCATGATAAACGGCGACAGAGTAAAGTCGATATAAGAAATATAATAAAAATGTAAATAGACAGTTCCTGAGATAAAGCGAAGGAGTAAGGTCATGTAAATAATATAGTTAAGTTGGTTGATGAATGAAATACGGCGAAAGTATTAAAAAGGTTGTAAATTGTAAAAGTGTATAAAGAACTACCTTTTAAAATTAATTTACTTGCTAAATAAGCAAGATAATAAATCTTCGATTAAAACCATCAATCGGTGTTTTATTTAATTAAACACAAGAAGCAAACACAAGTTCTTCGAAAAAGGGATATAGTACCCGTTATTAAAATAAAACAAAAGTGAGTTACCAAAACCAAGAGTGTGGATGGTGTTATGTGGGAAAGCCATGCAAAAGGAAGGAAGTCAACCGGAATTGGAAATCGGCACTGAGACAACATAAGTGACTTGCTCTGCCAATTGGTTTTGGAAAGAGGGCATTTATAGCAAAAGGAAGAAGCATCGCTATATAAGAAGGTAGGAAGTTATTTTCTTTTTGTAGTGGTATCTGATGAAGAAAAGACTATCGTTTGTGAGGTGTAATTAAGTGATTTGAACAATTTAGCCATTAAACTTAATTAAGATTTCAATTTTAAAAAGTGATTTCAATTTCAAGTTGTATATTTTTAAAACCTACAGGAATCCACATTCACCCTGAGATGAGTCTTTATTAAATTTAATTCTGTTATGTTAAGTTATTTAACTGGCGCCCAACTCTATTACGTAAACGTGATTTAGTCAGAATTCACGTAACATTGTTATGTAACTAATGCCTTATTTAAAACTATTAAAAAGTAATTTTGATTCATATAAGAATACAAAGAGGGAAGTTGAAAAGCATTTCCAAAGTACACAGTCTTTAAAAAAATTAATTTATTTATAAATCAATTATCTACAATCTAACAGTAATTATTCGTTATTTGTAAGTATTTAATAAGTGAATATAAAAACAATATTTTATTTTTAATTAGCCGAATTCAACGCATATATTTTTATTTTGCTAGCCGAGGTGGGGCAAAAGAAATCAAAATTATTCTGTTTATGCCAATTCATCGCATATAAATTTGGCGCCCAACGTGGGGCTTTTGAATATTAATAGGCTTTTGTAGGTTATAATAAATGATTTGGCATTTGATTATTAATAGGCTTTGATAGGTTATTTGGCTTTTATTAGCTTATTAGGTTTATATTAGAATTTTGTAGGCATATTACTGCGTATTATAGCAAATTTTTAACAAAAGCTTAGGCTTATAATAACATATTTAAAAGATATTAGAGTAAATTCTGTGAAGGGATTAATGTATGACGTCGGTTAAAAATATTTATTCTGCCGCGGAAAGTAATTTAGTATTGAAAAAGAAGTATACAGATAAAGAATTAGTTGTGTCTGAGAAGCAGAAAGCTTTAACCAGTTCAGTAATGGAGGGGAACGGCGAAGAAGGCAAGCCAGCGCAATCTGAACTTTCGCAAATGTTGGCACAAATGCAGGAAATGATGAACAAACAATCTGAAGAAAGAAGAAAAGAAAGGGAACAAGACAAAGAAGAACTGAATACAAAATTTAACAAACTGTCTGAAGACATGAAAGAAATGAAAGCAGATATGAATGCTAGGTTTGAGGAACAATCCCAACTATTAAGCGACAGGTTCAAGAAACAATCGGAAATAATTAACAAATTAGAATTTAGAGAAAAAAATAAGAAAGATGAGGAAGTTAAACAAATTAATAATGATGAAATAGGTTTGACAAACAAAGGGAAAGAACTCAATTCAACAGAATTAGAAAAATTAGATGTAGGAAATAATCATGATAAAACTGTAGAAGATGAGTCCGAGAAGATAGATGCAAATTGTAATATTAATGAAGATGAAATTTTAAAGAAGGGAAGTTTTGTCAAGGTAGATTATAGTAGAAGAGATGATAAAGAGGTTATTATAGGTAAACTAATTAGGAATAAAAAAGTGAAATTAAAAGGCAAGCTAAAGAAAGACAGGAATAAAATTATATTGTGTAATTTCAAGACAGAAGGGAAAAATAGAAAGTTTGTTACAGGCAGTAGGGAAAAGATTAAAATTATAGAGAAATTTTGTAAAAGACAAATATTACCATTTAGTAATTTCCATCTATTAAATTTTAAAAGCAGAAGAAAGAAACAAAAAAGGTCTTTTTAGGATAATTATATTAAATTAGAATTGTATAACCGATAGTGACAATGAACCCAAAAGTATGATAAATTAAACTGATTTAGACTTTATGTAACCGATGTGACTTTATTTAATAAATAGGTTTATGGAATTTATACCCAATTAGGACTTATGTTTTTGTATGTGTTATTAAAAATAAGAAAGGGAATAGTTTGAATATGATTGAAGAAAGATATTTGAAATATTTATTAAAATAGGGGAAAATGGGGTTTAAATTATGATAATTATATAATGAAATGATGAATGAAGATGAAAATAATGATAGGAATATTGAAGTATATTGAATGATAATTTTTAGATTAATTAAAGATAATTGGATAATGAGAAGATAAAAGATTAGGAAATAAATAAAGGTGAATTGATTATGATTAGTATGTTTATTAAAAATGAAAATAAAATAGAATTGTGGTTAGAAGAAGTTAGAGGGTTAGAAGTATTTTAGAAATGAATAATATTGAAAATTATGATGATATTGATGAGGAAAATATTAGTAAATTAGTTAAGAGTGCATTTATTAATGAAAATGAATATGGAAACTTGATGATATGAAGAAAAAGGATTCTGAATTAATTAGATGAATAGGATTGGGGACAAGGATTGATAAGATGTAATTATTATTGTAAATATTGTAAATAGTTTGTTAGGATATATAGACTAGGGAAATTTATTGGGATAAAATATAAAAATACAAAAAAATGAATTGGTGTTTAAAAATAAAATACTTTTAACATTTGTTGTGTTTAAAAGTAAAATTGCATTTACAATTTTATTTCAAACAGGAGGGGATAAATGCTGTGGATTTTAGTGTCAAAATTTTGGAAATTTTGGAAAATTTTGGAAAATTCTAAAATCTTCGTTGAAAACTAACACTTTTGAAATATTTTTATCAATTTTTCCTGGTAAAAATAAATTTAAGTTATTTAATGGAGTGTCATTGATTTTGAAATCAATGTGTATACTTTTTAATAAGGTTAAATAATACATGTTTCTATTTATTATCAAACAGCTTACTCACCGATTACTTAAGTATACGTAACATCCAGTTGTGCGCAAGTTATTGTTGTGATGTAATTCAATTACGTATAATTTCAAATGAGTATATCGACGGGTTATGTGATTCTTTAAGGTTTTGTTTTTGTATATAGTTCGTTATTATTGCGTAAAAGTACTGTATAATAACCTGTAATAGATGTGTCATTTTTATAAAGAATATTAATCTGCTATTATGTATTATATGAGTGTACAGTTTGTATTAGTTCGTAAGGTGACGTCAGATTGTGTAATATAATTATGTAAATAGTCAATTGTATATAAGCTTAGAAAATTATAATTTTAGGAGAGTCAGTAATATAAAGCGACGCAGTAAAGTCGTGTTAAAGACAATAGTAAAATGTAAATAGAGACTTCATGATAAACGGCGACAGAGTAAAGTCGATATAAGAAATATAATAAAAATGTAAATAGACAGTTCCTGAGATAAAGCGAAGGAGTAAGGTCATGTAAATAATATAGTTAAGTTGGTTGATGAATGAAATACGGCGAAAGTATTAAAAAGGTTGTAAATTGTAAAAGTGTATAAAGAACTACCTTTTAAAATTAATTTACTTGCTAAATAAGCAAGATAATAAATCTTCGATTAAAACCATCAATCGGTGTTTTATTTAATTAAACACAAGAAGCAAACACAAGTTCTTCGAAAAAGGGATATAGTACCCGTTATTAAAATAAAACAAAAGTGAGTTACCAAAACCAAGAGTGTGGATGGTGTTATGTGGGAAAGCCATGCAAAAGGAAGGAAGTCAACCGGAATTGGAAATCGGCACTGAGACAACATAAGTGACTTGCTCTGCCAATTGGTTTTGGAAAGAGGGCATTTATAGCAAAAGGAAGAAGCATCGCTATATAAGAAGGTAGGAAGTTATTTCCTTTTTGTAGTGGTATCTGATGAAGAAAAGACTATCGTTTGTGAGGTGTAATTAAGTGATTTGAACAATTTAGCCATTAAACTTAATTAAGATTTCAATTTTAAAAAGTGATTTCAATTTCAAGTTGTATATTTTTAAAACCTACAGGAATCCACATTCACCCTGAGATGAGTCTTTATTAAATTTAATTCTGTTATGTTAAGTTATTTAACTGGCGCCCAACTCTATTACGTAAACGTGATTTAGTCAGAATTCACGTAACATTGTTATGTAACTAATGCCTTATTTAAAACTATTAAAAAGTAATTTTGATTCATATAAGAATACAAAGAGGGAAGTTGAAAAGCATTTCCAAAGTACACAGTCTTTAAAAAAATTAATTTATTTATAAATCAATTATCTACAATCTAACAGTAATTATTCGTTATTTGTAAGTATTTAATAAGTGAATATAAAAACAATATTTTATTTTTAATTAGCCGAATTCAACGCATATATTTTTATTTTGCTAGCCGAGGTGGGGCAAAAGAAATCAAAATTATTCTGTTTATGCCAATTCATCGCAATATATATATATATATATATATATATATATATATATATATATATATATATATATATATATATATATAAAAGTAGCCATTGTGATTCTGTAGGCTATAGTATCATTGGGATTCCCCTACTAAGCAAAAGTTCGTGCAGTGGGTATATAAAGGTGATACTCAACCCAAAAAAGCCAAAACGCAATTTTCAGCAAAACGATTAATGGATATCGTTTATAACATTTTATATATTCTTATCAGTTAGCTAATATCTTCTGTTTTAAAAAATAACCACTTTTTATTTTATGAACATTATTTTATTAACAATATTACAAAGCGTTTTTACACTCCCATACCTTAGCAACATAATTTTAAATTTAACTCTTGCGCAGCGAGTGACCACTGATTTACCGAAGCTTGTTAACGCTTGGGCGACGTCTTAGAAACCGAGACTTAGACTTTGAAAATTGGTGAAAACACAGGTGAAAATTAGAGAGCCAGAAATTGGTATATGAACGTCGGATTAGGCTTAGGGAAAGATAAGGAAGCAAAAACTTAATATCTGACGGTTGGCCTAGACTTGGAGCAATGTCGAAAGAATGACATTTGGGTATCCAATATTAAGTCAAGCTAGGGCCTGTTGTTAAGGCTGACACTTTTTACATAAGTTCATTAATATAATTTACACAGCGCTATTAAATTAAATTGCAATATGTGTAATTTCCCTAGCTTGCATTTGAAATTAACCGAGTCAAAGCATTATGCACACATAGGCAACTAATTATACAGCACACTCTTTTATAAGGTTTACATATATTGTATGGTAAATAAATAGCACTGTACGTGTGTAACTGTAACTGTGCAGTGTGCATGTCAAAATTAATTTAAATTCACCATTTCGGTTATATTTATTTATCCACAATTAACTTATTGTTAGATTTTAATTATGCTCATTACAGCCGTATAATGGGACCTATTATTCACTAGTGGAACAAAGTTTCTTTATACACTATTAGAAGATTGAACAACAACCTGCTATAACATCTAGATCTAAATTTTGCATAAAAAAATCTATTGTATCGTGTTTTAGTTGCGTTTTATTTACTCAAGAAAATTAAATGCTCGAATTTCGTTATTGAACTCGCATTAAAACATTTTTTTGTAGACGCCTTTTTAGAATAAAACGCCCCCTAAAACACTTATGCAATAAATAACTGTTTATTTACAATTACAATTATTTTATAACGTATATTTAAAATAACGAGAATAAACTAAAGTAAACTTGTATTTTGAAACTACTTTCAGTTCTTATTAAATTCAACTACTCAATGCATTCTCAACTTTAACCACCATATCTTTGTTCGGTAAACCTAAGAATGTATGGAATGAAAGCCAATTAGGTTTGATAAGATGTCAACTTTGCAAGTTGAATAGAGTTAAGATAATGTATACAATTTACGGATCGTGTGACATATTTCTTGTATATTGTTGAATAGCTGGTTAGGAAAACAGATTTTCGTGTGCTACAGAATTAGCATTTCTGCATTATACGACGAAGTCTTTTCTGTAATCTTAGCATGTGTGTAAATGTTGATAACTATCGAAATTTGGATGGCCCTTCTGAATAAAAGTGTCGTTCATTACATATGAACGACAAATTCAATTATACAATAATTGGATTTAATACATTCGTTAATAATTTCACAATAGAAAAGTCGACATTGCATTAAAAGGTTTTCCAAGTATGTAATATCCGCTTTATCACATCATAAAAACGTTTACCAGGTAAATGCCTTAACATTTTAGGGGGAGAAGCAATAAAATTAATATGCATAATAACACCTGATAACTATCTACAGATTTTGTCAACCGATATAAGGTAATGAATACGTGATATTGTCATGTCTAGCAATTATACACCGAAATTATTATTGCAGTTGCAGCACATTTAATGTTCGTAATAAATCTCCGGATGCTACTGGAAATTGTTCCTTTAGTTCAGTAGATTTAGTAATTCGATAATTGCTTTGGTTTTTTTAAAGCCATAGAAATTTTAGAGACACATGTACGAAAGTTCAAAGTGTCTTTTTTCAAACATTCTACCGACATGATGAACGTATTTACATATGGTGCATTTCGCGAAAAGGTAAAATCAATGTTGAATAATGCTTAAAAAGACTTACCAATGCATTTTAGCAACTGCCAAATTCATGTTATAACACAAATTACAATTTCCGCAGCCAAACTACGATGATAATGACTTATTTGTTAGACTTTTATGCAAAAATGTGTGCAGTAGAATGAAAACTGTCATTCGGTGCATGTAATTACGGTGGTGGTTAAAGACAATAATGTCAGTGAGTTTAGTTTTAAATTGCAGTTCATCGTTGTTTAATAATCACAAAAAAGCGTTAGACAACTAAAAATCGATTAAATTAAAAGAAATTGTGTCTGAACTTCAATAATAATATTGAATGCAATGCAGTTTCTGGTATGTTACAATACGTAACGCCTTCAAGATCAAAATTGACTATTAAGGGCATCTTAAAACCAAACCATACGTATGGCATTATTTTTGGGATTTTTTCTAATATTGAATAAATAATCAACTTGTAAGTTTTTTTTTAATAATAGCGCACAGAACTATTGCAACACTTTTAATTACCTAGTATTTCATGTCTCCATTTTGTCACATGTACGTAACACACTTTTAGCTTGATCTGCTCGTAAACGGCATCAGATATAAAAAACTACATGTATTTTTCTTAAGAGCAAAAAAACATCAAATTAAAAGTTGAGTTGCTTAGAAATAATTTCTGGAGATTCACTAATCATAAAAAACAAAAAAAAATAATAAATAAAGTTTAGAAACTTGAAACTCTGCGGTTCATTGAGATGTTCATTGAACTGAAATACATACATTTTTCAATACTTAATGATATCCTACACTTGTACGGTAACTGCTCAAGTAATTAAATAGCTTGTGAAGTAGGCATCCATAATGCTGTTACATGATATGCTTATATTGTCTACTCTGACTTGCATCATATGCCTTACTAAAAACTATAACACTTTGTTTAAGCATTCGAATGAAATTTCATGTGTTTTGAGAGTATCGGTATTATCCCTGAAGAATTTTGAGAAATGTTTCAATTTTAGTATGTAATAATACTGTGTATGTAACTGGAACGTATCCTTGTTAGGTAATGTAATATACCTTGAATTGCACTTTTTCTTTGGATATTTTTGTTAACTGTCTATAGCGATGGTGGCGAACCTATGACCCGCGGGTCAGGCACTGACCCACGAAGACTTTTTAAATGACCCACGCGTTGATTTTTATAAACTTATTTTTTATATCATAAAAGAGAGAACAGCCAATCGAAAATATTTAAAAAAATAAAGTATTGAGATGATATAGAATTATTAGGTTGAAAATTTACTTAACGAATTGTAATTTCAGATCATTTTAAAGGCTAAAATTTGATCGTAAGCTCAGATTTAATAAATTCATGCAATAAGAGAAAGATGGACATGCTAGGATACTAGATTTATTTAATCTAAAGGCTACAGGCTAGTTTACAGATAGATTTATCAATTTTAAATATAATTTATAGAAGGAAGAGGATATTGCAGACTTAACCATTTTCACAAAAGGTATTGAATTTATAATAAGGATATAATTCAATTATGTTGTTTTATAGTAGAACAGGTTGTACGTAACCTAGGTTACATATTTTAAATAGTTTATTCGCGTTTCTAGAAGGTTTTATCTTATTAGATTTGAGGTTTGTCGTTGAGTAACGCAAAACAAGTTTTCTTTCGCAAATAAGGCTAAGTCAGTTTTGGGTATATATTTCACTGGAAATAGTTAAATCAGATCAGTACTTTGATGTTTATAATGTTACAATTAACTTACTAATTCTTGTGTGTGAAAGATTTGAGGTCAAATATGTCGAGATATCAGCTGTGCTTCATATTCTTAGGTTTTTCCAAATTTTGGGTTTATTTTGTACTATTGTTTGGATGGAGGCACTAGATTACTGTATTCTGGACAAGTTTAATTCACATTTGAATTCTTTATGTTCTTATTTATTCTATACTTGCAAAAGCATCGCATCTATATCTACCTGTAATATCAAATCAACGAAGATTATTTTTATTTTTCAAAACAAATATTTGGAATTGTGTTTGAATATATATTATTTTAAAAACGAAAAAGATTTTAATATTGGAAAAGTTTTTATATCGATGTGTATGGATTTGGTTATCGACTGATATGGATTTTTAAGAACACCTGATTGGAATGAACACATAAAATAAAGATCTGTGATTTTTAATTTATAAATGTGTTCATTTTATTTTGTTGTGGATGCGACTATAAACTTATTTATACAGAGTTTAAAACTGCTACTTGTCCAGGTGTGGAATTTCAAGTGCAGTGGTAGTAAGCTTCTCTTTCCGGAAACAGGTATTAATAAGATCAATAATTTGCTTATCTCATGCTCAATCTAGATTGAAGCTGAGGCAGTCTATTAGGTAAAAAAAAGCTTTGGGTTGTTATATTTTCATATTTTTATTGTTAGCCAAAATCAAATAAAACATTTATTTCATTTATTTAGAAATTTCATCTCGTAGTTTAATTGTTTGAGCAGAAAGTAAAGCTTTCTTAAATATTATTCTTTTCAGAATATAACATTTCAGTATAAATATCTAATGGTGGGATTTGCTCTTCACTTGCAAAAGTAAAAGTTGTAAAACAAAAAGCTAACGTAAACCTGTTTAAAAGGATTTTAAAAGTGGGAACCAAAAAAGGGTCAACTGTCAAGTTTTTCTGTTAACAAATTTTCGGTGTTTCCAAATTAATGGTACCCTTTTTACACCCCCCCTCCCAGTGACGCCACTGACTTAGTGACCCACGGGCTAGTATTAAAAAAAATAATGAACAAAATTTGACCCACTTCTCAAAAAGGTACGCCATCACTGGTCTATAGTATCTTGGTAACTTCAGTGTGCTTATAAAAATTACATCATACATTCTCAAGAGAGAAAAAGTTAGATGATTTGGTATCATTTAGGTACTTTAGCTTCAGTCTTTAGTTTCCAATCGTCTAATATATTATATTCGTTTACCAGTCGATGGCACTCATCAAAGAATTCAACCCATTCTTTTGCCATTTCATGCCATACTAATCTTAGAGCTATTTCAATGACCTTGGTGAAACCAGTAGACAATAACGGTAAAAGAAATTGTGCTTACCCTTGTGAGATAGAAATTTACAATATTATAAACACAAGTTGGTTACTAAAGAAACAAAAAAATGTTTAGGTTAACCATACATTGGAAACCCGAGCGACATAATTATGCTGTTACTGTGTTGTCATATTATATCGGTCACGCGCCTTTCGATGCTCATCTGCTGCTTAACATAAGTACCTTATCTAACAATTCTTTTGATATTATTGTACGCATTTAATTCTATGTTGTTGTAAAATAGGAATTTTACATTATACGTTTTATTACTTTTAAAGTACAAATCTTATTATAAATAGTAGGAACCCCGAAAGCCGGGGGAAGTCCCTGGAAATAAATGAATTGATAGGTACAGTTTTCATAATATCAACGTCTACTATGATTCTGAACGATAATACTATAGCTGATGCAGTAGGAATAGTATAAGCAAGTGCCACGAATTTTGGCGACAGGTAGGGATACTTCATTCTGATTGGTACGGATATTTCGCAGGACATTGGCGTAGAATACCATTTCTTAGTATGCTTACAATTTAAGAAATAAACTTATACATAAATAAAATAAAGCCCAGTCTTAAATTAATTGAAAATACAACTTTTATTATGTTTCAATGTAGTAGTTTAGGTACCAATTATGAATATGGACTGTACTTAAAATAAAACATCTAAAGTAAATCTATATAGGTATATAATTCTATTCTGTTAAAAAAGTTTATACACATGGAGTAATCGTATAATAAACTACATTCTTCATCGGAGGAAGTAGTATCACTGTTGTATCACTTGAATTAATTATAAAGTATTGTACTTTGTAAACTGTATTTCTCGACTAAAGTATGTATATTCTTTTTGAGCAATGACATGTTGACGCCTTTATTTCCGTTCAAATTCTGTTATATTACTGAATTCAACTTCGACCATTTCTTTACGTCATCCAACTTAAAGGTAGTATTTCTTTGAGCGACATTATTTTGATCTGTGGCGCAAATAAGTTCAATTGGATTGACATCCGGATGGGTAGTCGTAATACAGTGAGACCATGTTCTTCTAGTAGTTATAAAGTGTCACATTTGTAAGATTTATACTGATCTTTATGCTTGCTTATGATCTCATAAAGCTGAGCTTTTATTATATTAGGATGATAGGTATATTTTGTTTTGCCGTTAACCAGTCTATGACGTCAGCTTTACTGGGATTTGATGTAGGTGACGGTTTATTAATAACTATGACAGACCATCGTGGCAGATTTGGAATGAGTTTATCTTTTAACCATTTACCATAGTTCTCGAAGTTCATTTCATTGTGGTAATCACTCGTAATAGTTAAAGATTTAAGCATTAAAAGGCAATTTGGTATGAAGCCCATCGTGAATCAGGCGTCTGCGTGAATAATCAGTCTATTTCCTTTAGAACTATTCGAAAATAAACCTTTGATGTTTTCGTCGCTCCAACGTTTTAACGAAGTATGGGTAATATGTAAATATGATTCATCTAAATATGCACTGGGTCGCCCTTTACTATGTTCTTTCACTATTCTTTCTATTGTTCTCACTGATACTCCTGAAGCTTACGACACTTTTGTTATGGACATAATTATTTGGTTTAAAACACTTAAAAACTTGAAATTCTATTTTCCGAGCTCTACTGCCAAAAACTTTATTATGACATTTATTTCCTGTCATCTTGTCATTTATATAAAATTAAACCCAAGGTTGGTAGAACTGAATAAATAATTTGCTTTATGAGGTTGCCTCGTTCACATTTAATCGTATAGTTTGAAAATCCTACCCCGCAAAAGTTACTCGTGACGTAAATCATGTGGAATAAGTTTTCATCTGTTCCCCAAAGATGATTCTGATTCTATTCGTCAGCAGTGGATCGAATTTTGTGGCCGCGATCGTGCTTTTAATCCAAAAACTTGGCGAATCTGCTCATGTCACTTTGAAGAAAAGGATTACGAAAGAAATCTACAAGCGGAGCTTCTAAATTATACTCCAAAAGTAAGAAAGCTAAGAGCAGGAGTCATTCCAAGATAATCTCAGAAACCTTTTGTTGTACCATCCTGCTCATCTCCAGCAGAACCAATGGAGATAGAAACTGGTATCGTGCCTTTCTTTGAAGAAGATGAAAACGTGGCAGAATTAAAATCTACGATTTTGCAACTCAAAAGCCAACTGCTTAAAAAAATAACCAAATAGTAATACTGAAGAAAAAAATAAAAATTTTGAAAACTGTTAATAGAAAAACAGCTTCAACCAGTTGCAAATGTTCTAGTTTTTTACCCAAACTACTTACACCTGCTCAAATTCGTAAGTTGAAAGGATCTAAAAAAGTGAAATGGGCCTCAGAAGACATTACTCGTGCCTTTACCTTAAGGTATTTGAGTAAAAGAAGTTACGTGTACCTCAGAGATTTTTTGAATTATCCTTTACCAGGTTAAGAATCATTGTCTATTTTAATAGTTTATCAATTACATTATAAGAAATTTTTGCTTCAGGAATTTCAACGTTGCAGAAATGGGCCTCTAAAATGGATATGCAACAAGGACTATTAGAAACAGTTTTAAAATTTTTAAAAATTGCTGGTACCAGAATGTCAGAAATTGAACGGCTAATAGTGCTTCAGTATGACGAGATGAAGGTGGTGGAAACATACGAATACGATCCAAAGCACGACCGCGTAATAGGACCACATTCTCAACTTCAAGTTGTGAAAGTTAGAAGTTTAATAGGAAAATGGAAAACTCCAATTTTCGTTGATTTTGATCAAAGAATTACACCAGAAATTCTTCATAGAATTGTAAACGAACTATATGGCGTGGGCTTTAAAGTTGTTGCTTGTGTAAGTGACTGTGGATCAACAAATGTTTCACTTTGGTGGGAATTGGGCGTATCTTATGAACATCCGTTTATAATCCACCAAACTGCGGGATCAAATATTTATTTCTTTGCTGATGCACCACATTTATTGAAGTTGATTAGGAACTGGTTGCTTGATTCAGAATTTTTCTACAATGGAACTTGCATCAATAAGAATATTTTGGTTGAGTTAATCTCGTCAAATACAAGTGAAGTTAGTAGCTGTTTTAAATTGTCAATGAACCATCTGACCGTTGAAGGAGCAAAGAGACAAAACGTTCGTATGGCAGCAGAACTACTAAGCCACACAACAGCAACAGCTTTAAGACACTACTATCCGAATAATAAAACGGCAGCAGCAACCGCTACCTTTATTGAACTTGTAAGTCGATGGTATGACATTATGAACTCCTATAGACCAGATCATCAAGTAAAGTTTAAATCCGCATATGGTAAAGATCTTACTAATCAAAATCAGATTTTGGATGAAATGTATAACTTGATGAGCACAACTATTTATAAGAGGAAAAGGACAATTCAGACGTTCCAAAAAGGAATTCTTTTATCTATCAAGTCCTTAAAACAACTTTACGTAGATTTAAATCAGTTGTATGGAATATCGTATATTCTAACTCATAGAGTAAACCAGGATTCTTTAGAGAACTTATTTGGACAGCTACGAACTAGAGGAGGCCTGAACGATCACCCAACGCCACTACACGCTTTGCAAAGATTGCGACTTGTTATACTGGGAAAATCTGCTAATTTGCAAAACAATTCAAATACAAATAATTGTTCCGATGTTTATTTTGTAGGCGAAGTAATTAGAGAATCTGGTGCCCAAACCATCGTCGATTCATCAACTTCAAGTTTCTCAGACACTAATGATGAAACACTCGTTTATCTGCACGAGAACGGAACTATAATAGGGCCCCGCGATTGGGCGCCAGTGAAACACTAGTTTTACTGTCAGACTAAATGACAATAAAAGCTATAAAAATACACTCATACTTACTGTAACTAAAAACTCATATGTCTGCCTCAGCTTGAGATTTAAACTCTTTCTTACAAATTAATTATTCAAGTCGTAGGTATTGGTTCCACAGCTGTATAAATTGTGAAAAGGAATAGATAAGGGTTTTAAACACAATTAAAAACTCAAAAAGGGCGCCATCTGGTTCTGATGCTTTAAGTTAATTATAGATTAACCAATCAAAGATGTTATTTTGAATAAGCATTAAAATTTACTAAATCCATTAACCAGAAAATGAATAAAATATTTAGTTGAAACAAAAAATTTTTTGTTTATTTACAAATGCTGAAGAAATGAAACTAAGCTTTCATAACCAATATGGTTCCGTTTTGTAGATCCATCAGTTTGCAATAATAACATTTATTAACAAAAGAATGGGTAAAATACACATACAAAGATAAACAAATAAAACACACCTTGTATATTTATTACTAATCCAATCTAATTTTATTGGATTATAATTATGTTCAACAGTTAATCAATAAAAGATTCACCAAGAACGTTTCGTTTAATAAAGAAAACAAACAGGAAAACTTATTGGATTGACCACAAAATTGTTCAAAACACATACTATCAATATTAGAAATTTACCTTGACTGATCATGATCGCAAAATATTTCAAATGAATCGATTAGATCACCCATAAAAATTGTTCAAAACAATTTAATTTAAATATTAACCTTTTTATTTACTGAGCTTTTCCTGGACAAAATTTATAAACAAATCTCTGAAGGAGATTAGGCAAATTATATCAGTTCAACAGTATCAGAACAAATGAATTGCAATTAAGTTAAAGCTTAAAGATTTTTAACTATCAAGGAGAGCTCTCCCTAAAGAAAATTCATAACCATGACATTCTTAATACTTGAATTACAACAAATACCACTTAATATTACAGTACCTTGCATTTTCCTTAATTAAACTCATAGAATACCATACATCAAGTCCAGTAGAAATTGGAAATTCGCTTTTCATTTGAGGAAATTGTGATAAATCTCGGCGTGCGTCGAAGGATAGATTCTGCATACCAAAACGTGATCCAAATTTAATTGATAATAACAGCTCATATGTTTCCATAAACCAATAAAGTCAAGCACGAAAAATAACCAACATTTTAATTTGTGCTTATATAATAACGTCTTTAATTTTCACCCAGAAAAACTAATGGAACTGTTCTGAAGCTTCCAGTTATTTTAATTCACTGATTGCATTAACTGCACTCAAATTCTTTAAGAGGAATTTTAATTTCACAAAAGCACAGAAATCGGTCACTACATTTAGGATTGCTTTAAATAATTCTTCCTATAACGTGAAACGTAATTAACTTTAGAACTTTCATAAGTCACAAAAAAAGCATTAAAACTATACGGAACGGTAAATAAAAATATCTTGCAATTCTATAGGATTAAAGAACTGTAATCCATTGACACTGATTTAAAAGCAATCAATCATTATTGATCGATAATACAACCGCGCACCCAGGTCGAATCGTAATATCGACCGCTCGCTTGCAGGATGCTGTCGTCAAGCTCTGCCTCAAAAATCTGTCTGTTCTTGTCAAAACCGAGCGGAGCCCTTTCATAAACTTCGTTTCACGCTACTCCGCGTATAAACATCTGTTTTTAGGCGGCAAGGGTGCTTGTTACTTGCCCTACTATAGGATTTTAGACCTTACATGTAAAAAATAGCACCAAAATTCTACCCGCCAAAACACACGTGTGAGCTAAAACGCTGGCTGTAGACGATATTTCTACGCCGCATCGACTTAAAATTCAAGACGCAAAAATCAGACAAAGGAAAGTGTATCTAGAATCGTATACACTCAAAATATTTACCAAAACATTTCTATAAATGAGATGACGAAGCGCTTCTCATGGTTTCTTTTCAAGGTTTCTTTTTGAAGAAATTGATATTATTTTTAAAATACCAGGTCGTAAGATACGAAAAACGACATCAATATGACGTTACATTATTTCATTATAGCAAATATTAAACATTCCTTTCCTATAAATGCTTTCTGTAGCAAATGTTTGCCTGATGAACTGCATATTTAAATAAAGCGATATCTACAGGACCGAACTTAAGATTTTTATCAAGAATTAATACAAAATTCTATATACTAAATGCCGGTGGAAAATGTACCCGTTACAATGATAACACGGAAGTCAAAACACCCTGTCCTGAAATTGGTTTAAAAAATTATTTGGAATGAGACGGACTACAATATTTAGCGGGATGGATGGCCAAAAAGCTTAAAGCAAGTCACCCTCATCTGGGCAACCACACATACGGTTATGAAAATGGCGAAGACAAGGTAGTGATACCGTCATGGGTCATGCATTTGTCATATGGGGGACTGATTCAACCTTCGGAGGAATTTCTTGCATTGATTGAAAAATTAGAAGAAGAATTTAATGACTACATGTCTGGGGGATTAAGTAATTCTAGAAAAATAACAAAAAAAATATTCAACAAACTGAAATTTAAATTTAGTCATATAGATGATGTTATTATTGCAATGTTTGTAAAACAAAGGGTTTTTTATTAGAATTAAATTTTTAAATTCCAAGTATGTTGAAGAAAAGAAATGTAAATTAATGAATTACAAACTGCATTCAGTACGAAATAAAATGAAAAGAATTTTAACCTAATATTGCTTGTCTATATTGGTTATTTATATAGTTTATCACTCATGTAATAGAAGTACATAGATATTTATTTTAACTTCACTTAGTTTTTTCAGTAATGTGATTAATATCACTTTGTAACCACCATTCATTTCAAAAGTGAAAAATGACTCCACCACAGGATCAAGTTTGCCTAGGTTTTTTGTGACGTCACGAGTAACTTTTCCCCCCTTAACGCACTTTTGACATTTCAATCAAACGAGGCAACCTCCTAAAGCAAATTATTCAGTTCTACCAACCTTGATTAAACCTTATTATTCGAACTCTCGAGCACGCCCCTCTGACTTGTACGGTAAGTGCACCCATGGGTGGAGTTTTTTCAAAAATGAGCCTACTACGCACTCGCCTTCTCGCCAAGTTTCATTGCGCTTGCTTTAAATAATGATAATTGCTCTACTAACAATAATCCAAGCTCAAATACTCAAGCTCAAAATTATAATACAAAACCAAAAGCTATTTATAGGTATGAATTAACAGATGTAGGGACCTTCTATGTCTATATTGAAAACACTTTGGATATATTCGTAAGTGGGTGTTATAATTTTAACGGATATCCTCCACTTCATAATAAAATTAATTAGAAAATTATTAGAAATCGAATTAAAGTTTCTTTAAAAAACGTCAAATCGGCAAACTTTTTATTAAGTAAATCTATTACTTTACAAAAATATTGCTTAGAGTCATATATTCCAAGGTTCTTACTTATTAGAAAGGGTGTCATAAGACATATATCAACTGAATATTTAAAGGAATATCTAAAAAACAAAATTAAAGCTCTGGATTTTCATTGTAAATTTACAGTTGATGAAGTTAAAAGAATTTTAAGAAAAGTTACCAACGACAATTCAACTACGTTAATTCCTACTCAGACAGTTATTGTAACTTTTAAATCTCAATCGCTACCTAAATATGTTGTAATTAATAGAGTAGCAAACAAGTATATCCAAAAGTCCTGATGCGCTATAATTGCTTCCGTTACGGACACATGGGTAAACAAGGTAAAAGTACTACAAGGTGTCAGGAATGTGGAGATAAACATGCTAGTGATAAATGCATAAGTACTGGAAAATGTCTACAATGCCAGGGCAATTATCTATGTACAAAATTTAGTGAGTGACCTGATTATCAAAGACAAAAACAGATTAAAACAGTAATGTCCTTACAAAATCTTACACATATGCAATGGTAACAGCAAATAAATCAGTTAGTTCAATGGCTCCTTCAAATTCTAACCAAGTAACCACTCCCCTTCACCAAAATACGCCTACTTTGTCACCATACAGAATGAACATACCTAAATCTAATAGAACGCATCTAACCTCAAACATGTCAATAAGATCTCCATTTAACCCTCAGACTACGGGAACCGGGTCTCAAGTGACGCGCATTTTCATTTTTGTAAGTAATTCCAGTGTTTCTCAAAATACCGCTTTAGGCGTTTGTGTATTCCTCAAAACTGTTATGAAGGTGGTATAGAATAAATTTCGTTAACAAATTTCTTGGTATAACCTGGAAAAATCCTCTCGGGTGACTGAACACCATGTTTTCCGAATACACGGACAAATATAGTAATAAGTGTGATGTTGTTTTAAACCTATTTGACGGACACATGAACAGATTACTGGAAAGAAAGTATGCAAATCGTGTAAGAAATAATGTTTAGCCTATTTGTAACAAGAATTTTTATTGAATAAACCCATTACTTCGGATGCCGAATGTTTCACCTCTTATAGTTTGTTTTCCAATAATTGCAAATAGTTTTGGAAAAACATTAATATTATGAATATATTATTATGTGTAAGTTTTTGTAAGTAGCATTAACATTTTGATGTTTCGAAATGATGTTAAAACAGCAAAATACTTGCCGGGTCACAAACGACCCATTCCCGTAGTCCGAGGGTTAAGAGATCTAGAATCAATCCTGTGCAAGCTATTCATAAATCAGTAGTTACCTTCCATTAGTTTACCATCTTCTCAGGATGGTATATTATATTAAACATTCTATCGAAAACATTGTTACAGCAGCAAATATTGAAAACCTTTGTATTAATGCGATTAACCATACATAAGCTATAACTAATAATACCGACAGCACAAACTTAATTCTCGAAGTAATTCCATCGTTCCTTATGTCATTAAAGCAAAAAGAACACATAATGATATATTAAATATAATTAGCAATAAGTAACAAGCATCGGAACAAGGGCTTCAAAATTCCATTAATCCATGTGACAGTTGAAAACATATTGCAATGGAATAGTAGATCGGCTATATCTAATAAAGGAAATTTGGAACAACTTCTTATAAACCATAATATTAGTATTGCAATTATTTCCGAAACCTGATTTAAACCGGGAATTTAAGTTAATTTTAAACGGTATAATGTAGGTAGATTAGATCGATCTGATGGAAGGGGGGGAAGTTGCCATTCTAATAAAATCTAAGAATGCCTATTCAGAATTTGCTGCTCTACCGAATACCCAGAGTTTAATGAGTAAACTCTTATATAGTGTATCAATATATGTCCGTCCGGCTGGTAAAATATCAATTCAACTATAGGATGTGATTTTCTCTAACATTCCAAAACCTTGCTTGATCGCAGGAGATTTTAATTCTGATCGTACGGCATGGGGCTGTAAGTATACATATTCTTACTTAACGTCATTAATAGATTCTATAAGCAATACCAATCCTGTATATCTAAATGATGGAAAAACCTACATTTTGGGGAGATTCAAGTCTCGGATGTTCCATAGACCTTAGACATGGCTCATATTTTAAATGAGTACAATTTAACAATTTAAAATTTATGTACAATTTAAAAATTGTACCACACTTGATCATCCATCGGGTTCTAATCATCTTCTTATTTTGTTGGGTGTACATTAAGAATATATGAAACTTACACACAGACACATCGAATCTGAAATATAAATAAGGCCAATTGGTCAGAGTATAATGCTAAAACAAGGGTTATAATTACTCATTCTGAAATAAATCAATACAATTCATTTATCAATAAAATTAATGAAGCTGCTGATCTAAGCATTCCTAAGCTCAAGTCAAAGAAGTATACAAATAGAGGCAATCCCTGTTGGAATGAACAGTGTCGGACTTAAACTGTATTACAGTCGGTTTAAAAAATATCTAAACTCAGAAAATTTATTAAATTACCAAAAAAACGATGCCACGGCTAAACGTATGATTAAAGCATCAAGACGGGAAATTAACAAATATTATTCAAGTACTCAGTAAGCAAAAGTGGGGGTCAGAACCAAATATTATATTGTTTTTATATAAATCATTGATCAGATCAATAATCGATTTCTGTAACATATTATATGCGGAATGTCAACATCAAATCTTAACAAAATTGAAATTGAAAGTATTCCAGTTGAAACAATAGACGTCAAGGTAGGAGAACCACCATTAGCATTACGAAGAAGGTTTCTGTGCGACAATTTTATTGTAAATTTAGTAGAATTCGTAATATTCAGTTTATTAGCTAATCAAAAACGAAATGGTCTGAGAATGAATACATTTTTGCGGATGGTTCGAAAATTGACAAAAAAGTAGCTTGTGCTTATTACCATCCTAAGGCTAACAAACAAGAGCAGTTTAAACCACCGAGTTTAGTTTTTTACTATACTGCTATTAAAACTATAAAATGTCCAGCGAATAAATCTGCAATATTTACTGATAGCCAAAGTGTAGTTGAAGCAATGCGCTCATCAGCAATAAAGTTGACAGGTAATCAATGAAAAAATGGTTGATATAATTTGGATTAAAGGTCATCATTGCTTTCATATAATGAAACAGTAGATAAATTAGCAAAAACTATCGCGGACAGTAGCATTTTGATTCAGGATTTTAAGATTTCTAATTCTGATCTAACTGAGTATTACCGTAACACGTTAAAGAAGAAATGGCAGGAGATTTACAAAAATTCTCCAAAAGCAAATGCCTATAAAGAAATACAAAGTGAAGTATCGCTTAGAGCATGGTTTACTCAAGTTTTCAATCGCCCTTTTATAAAAACGATATGTAGGATGACGCAATCATGCTCTATCCAGAGTTTATAAGCATAGAGTAGAAAAAAAAGAATCGAAAAAAAAGTCATCAGAATGTTTATGTGGCGAGGTTGAAGATTTGCAGCACGTTATCCTTGAATGTACTTAAAGCGCCTTATGTCGATAAACTATATATGAAGATTTATATTCGATTACCAATCAACTTATCGCAGCTTTTATCGTCACGACATGTACTCATTTATAAGGCCTTGTATGATTATCTAAACAACAACTAGATATAAGTTTGTAAAATTATAGGCTTTTGTTCAAATATCTTTTCTCTATTGTATACCTCTACATGAACCAACTCATGTGTGTTTGTTCGGTCTAGGACATTTGGGCTCGGTCATTTAGGCGCGGCCGTTTAGGCGCGAGGACATTTCGGCGTCGGACACTTCGGCGCAAGCACACTTCGACTAAAAGTAGTTCGGGGCATGTACATTTTTCCGTGGCAAATTAGGGTAAAACTTTCGGAAATCTTTAAATAAAACGTTCTTTGGACCATTAGTGTAATTGTTTGAAACAAGCTACCCTATTATCAAAGTAACCTTTTTACACCTTTTTAGTTCTAGAATTTCGCTTGGATTGGTTAAAGTGCGTTATTCCAGTGTTTTTTGTCTGTAAGCACTGGACTATAAGCACTAAGCAGTATCCATTTATAAGTGTTTACTTACTGAGACAAAATTCGTAAAGCGGGACACGTATTTATCAGTGGTACGGTATTCAATGTTAATGTCAATTTTACTGTTTCATTTAATTGACTTTATAAAATTGATATTAACATGATTATCAAACATGATATTCTTATAAACAATAAGGGATTTATAATAAACAAATTAAATTCTTATTACAAATTATTCCCTTATGCAGAGATTTGTAGGAAATAATTCTCATGCTTTAGCAGCTTAGAAAAATAATGTTTTCTTAAATCTGGCAGTACATACGAGATTTTGTGATTGGCAAATATTGAGTTTTTTTCTCATCATACTGTATTTATCGAATACCGTATTTCATTGATCATACTGTATTTATTACCTATAAGTACCTACAGATTTTGTTCATTAAAATAATACTAGACAATTTCTCGCGCCGAAGTGTCCCTGCGCCGAAGTGTCCTCGCGCCGAAGTGTCCCGCGCCAAAACGGCCGCGTCTTAATGGCCGCGCCTAAACGGCCGCGCCCAAATGTTCGGCTCCGGTGTTCGTTCTCGCTGGAATTAACCTTGTCCATTTTTGTGTCCTTTGTTTATTAAAAATTTAGTAAATAATTTCAAATCTAGTTTAAAATAGTCTGGCTAATTAGTTCTTTCCACAGTCATTATAAAAAGGCTATGGTACAGCTTGTAATTATTTTTTTAATAAAATCAGCAGCTCTATGAATTTATTAGTTTATTATTAATTAATTATTATTTTACATAAAAAAAATTAAACATATTTGTCGACATTATCATGACTACCTCTGGCAAACAGAGGGTCTATTAGCCTATTTATTTTTCTATTAAATGGTCAAGATTACATTTCAAAAAATATAACAAAATTTATATCCAATATAATGAAGTACATTAACCTACTTACTTTCTAAAACTATATAAGTATAAGAAAATTTATTGTCCTCAAAGTCAAATTGAAAAAGGACTTTCTGGCTACCCCGTTCTAGGTATTGGTAGGTGAGTAAATCTACCATAACATGGGCGAAAGTCACCATTGCGTGAATCTTTTGTAAGGACATTATGGTCAGTAGGTAAACCAAACCCACAAAAGGCAGATCTACTTGATAAAAGTAAAGTACCATATGGCAGTGGGTATAGCCTGAATGTCACAGTTTTCAGTTCGCGCTAGCACCTGCGACATGACCTAATGACTACCTGTATTACTGGTAACAGGAATCGACGGCTTAACGTGCCCTTCGAAGCACTACCGTTTGCGATCTTTGTTTGACTATAGGGTCACCCACCTAATTTTTGACACGGGACAACTTAACTACAAATACCGTTTGACGAGTACTCATAGAGATAGGCCATGCAACCGATCTACACGATGAGATCTTTAAAATGATACCCCTGCCCTGACCAGAACCATGAACTACGTCAATTTCTTCAGCTAGATATGCTCTTAAGAAATGGGCTACACTAGTTATAGCTAAATAGGTTATATTAAGACTTTTATACTTGATATCTACAGTAATATTTGGAAGGATGAAATAAAACAGTTGTCGTAATTTTATTTTTTTTTCAATTATATGAGATAAATATCGCAACATAACATAATAAAGAATGAGTTAGTATTGGATTAAAGCTGTACTTAACCTGTTTTATGCAAATCTTTTGAATGTTGTGTACAGATTTTATGTACATAAATTGCAGTACTATCTTCAGGAGCGTTTAATCTACCACCGGTGTTGTGTTAAATAATTGGGTAGTTATAAATATTCTATGTACGTGACTTTCAGTGCGAATAATATCTTCACTGCAACCGACACTGAAAATGAGATTATCTCAAATATTTTGCGCGATAAATTGCCATCCTCTCTGTATCGTCGCTTTTATTGTTAGATAAAATCCTGAGTAATTTCTTTAACATAAAAAAACTTTCAAAATATCAACAAAGCATATTACTTTTTTAAAACGTGCTTTCATTCGAAACATATAAAGTATTGTAACAAAAATATTTTTTAAGTTAATTTTCTCTACAGTTTAATTATGTTTTCGTAAATTTTAATAAAATATATTTTATAAACGTCAGAAAACTTGAGAGCATTAATTAAGAAATTTTATGGTTAATTACGAAAATCTTTAGCAGAGTATCAAAGAGAAGATCAAATGTTTTCTAGTAAATTCAGGTGCTAATTTAATTATGAAAATCTCCTTTCAGAGTTAGATAACCCTTGAACTTTAAGGAACGTACTTTATAGAACCAAAGGGTCTCGAGGTATACATAACTAAATTCAGTTCCTGCTTACTGATTCTTCATTAATGCAAATATTACAACTAGGCTATAGTTTATATCCTTTATGAAAATTACATGAATTCATTTTACAGTTAATTTAAATAAATTTGCCTTGTATAAGTATAGTATATTTAAAAAGTAGATTGATAATGAATATTTATAACAGTCTTTTTAAAACACTATTAAGTAGAAAGAAAACGATAATAACTGTCTAAAAATATATTATATATAATTTTCTTCTTGCTACTTTAATAATCTTGAAAATTTATGGCAGGAAGCTTTTGCAACAATGAAATCCTAATTTTGTTGTGATCACACTCTACCGGTCTTGAATGAGTAAGGAAGTTTTCCAGTTATACATCATAAGAGATTTTAACGAGGGGTTGTTAGAGAAACATTACAACTGAGGCACGGCATGTCTTCTAATTAAACAAGTTTTACATTCGCAATTCATTGAAACTATTGTTTCAATTTATTACCTAGATTAAATAAAATATATTTGTACATTAGTTCATTTCCTGGCTATTACAAATTATCAGACAAGCCTTTTTTATTTCTTTTTATTCTGCAGCTCTTTGTTTAAAAAATAACACAAAATAGAAAAAAGATTTTTACTCTTCATAATCTAAAGCAGTCATTTCAGTTAAAATGTTCTTCTATTTCAGATGTACCCATCCCTCCCCTCAGTGAATTTATGATCTTAATTTGCTTCATAGCATTTATAATTTAGCTAATATTATGCTTTTTTTGAAAAAAGAATTTATAACCTGAAACCAAACAAAGTGCCTATGAAAGAAGCTGCAAAAGTTTAGTCAAAATAATTTAGTAGGCAGGTTCGTATTGAACTTGTGGATAGCATCATAATTCCCTGATATAGCTTCATATAAAAGATTATTTTTCTGGCAGTTCTTGTTGAACATGCCTTCAAAGGCAATTTATTTGATATCTCGAACAGCCTCAAAGCTAATCCCTTATAAGCTTGTAAATTGATCAACCATGACGTTTTTGTGCTGACTAATCCATAAGTTTCAGTATCTGACATGTTAGAATCTTACAAACACTTTCACTTATAAATTTTTACCTAAACATATTATTTATTGAAAGAATCATTTGTCAAAATGTCGGTTTTAAGTGAATTTATTTTTGATACATTTACGTAAGGATTTGGGAATTCAGAAATGCTTAAGATGATGTGGTTATGTAATTTCGTTCAAAATACGAGCAAGCAAGAAAATGAACTGTTTTAAAATGGAGACAATTAAGTTTTGATGACTTTTATATACCCTTATTAAAGTCAACTGAAATCTTACCTCTTGTTTGTTGCTGTAGTCATAAACATGTTTATAGCTCTCTTGTGTTAGTAGAATATTAAACTGACTTAATAAATAAACAAGATTTAACCTCTACAAATATGTAAAATAAAAATTACATTTGCTAACAGGTGCCTGCTTGAAATGAAATGACACTAGGGCTGCTGAAAACACATAAGACCTAATTCATACTTCAATCATGCAAGCCGTTCTCAGGAGCCAGAGAATGGCAGAGATGAGAAAGTCACGGGGAAGAAATTAACATTAATTCTTGTAGGGTTTTTTCACACTGGGCTCTCGAGAGCATGGATTAGGGCTATGAGCGACCTGGTACGTGTCACCCGCGAACAATAATCGGCTCGCCAAATAAATCGCATTTTGCAAATAGGCGAACCGCTCTCTTTTCAAAAAGCTACAAAGACTTATTGCGATATCATTTATAATTAAAATTACAATTAATTAAATAGGTCTACAGTTATTTTAAATAATCGTAGTTTATTATTTGGAGGTTTTTGGATGCTCTATCTTTTATTGTTTACTTTGGTTATTAATTTAATGTTACATTTTTGTATGACAGCAAAAGCGCTTTTAAATACATTATACTCCATAGCGACAAATTTGCCAATTAACATTTATAATTTAATAATACTAACCACAAACTCATTATCACTAAATTTATACAGTGTTATTAAATTAAAATGCAATATGTGCAATATACTGTAAGGTATATTGCATTTGAAAATAAGTGAGTAAAAGCATTATACACACAGAGGCAACTAATTATACAGCACTCTATTTTATAGGATTTACATATATAATTAATAGAAAAATAGCACTGTATAACTTATATAAGTTGTGTGTAGTTACTTAATAAGTGTATATAATTTAGTAACGGCAATATCTCTTTTTTTATAAACTCCTTAAACAGCTTATATGGAGCAGTTTATAAGGGTTTCAAACGTTTTTGTTTAGTAACCGTAAATATGTAATATTAGATTGTCTTACTTTCCGACCATAACGCTTAAATTCTTAATCGACATTTTGTCCTACTTGTTTAATAAAGTTATAATAAAGGACGTATAATGTGTGCATATAATTACCTACATTATTTTCTTCTGGAATTTTCGTACAGGTCAAAATTATATTGCAAGGAATTTCTTACTGCAAATTATAAACTAGTTGCCATTCTCAATTCTTTGATTTAAAAATTGTTTAGTCTTGTATTGTTAAATTTGTGTATTTTTTAACGTTCATTCAAACAAGTCGATAAAAGTGTTGCCCTATAAGACTACGTTAAACGAATTCTAATTTTGAGCTCAGTTTTTGACTATAATGCCCATATAAAGCTCTCTCATGTTCGCATATACAGTCATGATAGTCAGGTCAAAAAATTCTCCTATAAACACTGGAAACTTATAATATCACCTATATCAGTGATGGCGAACCTTTTTGAGACGTGGGTCAAGTTTTGTTGATTATTTGTTTTAATACCAGCCCTAAATCAGTCACTAAATCAGTAGAGTCACTTGGAGGGGGGCGGGGGGTAAAAAGGATACCAATAATTTGGAAACACCGAAAATTTGTTACGTTTCCTTTTCTTTTACAACTTTTACTTTTGCAAATGAAGAGTAAAAAATAAAAGTCAACGTCAAAGGATTGATATCAATAGGGTGATAGTATGAATTATCGCACCAGGTGAGATCATGCCCAGTGGCATCTCAGCACTGAGTCTTTGAACAAGGAATAAAGAAAAGCACATCTATATTATATTATGATATATTCTTTATTTATTTTATTTTTGGGGGATGAATCAGGATTGCGGAGCATCCTTTGTACCTCATGGCACCGATTGCTATGATTATTTGGCCGGCCCTACTAGAATTTAGCCGAATCTGGGGGAATTCCATCCCAGTAGGGATTTTTAACGTGCCAAACCTCGCATTGACATGGGACCTACAGTTTTACTTCCTATCCGAGAAGAAGACATGTTTTTTAATTTTTTCCGCTATGAAAAATTACCAGCTCAGCCGGGGATCGAACCTGCGACCCTTGGATTATGAAGCAAAAATGCAAACCACTAATCCACCGAGGCTGGCTAAATATTCTTTATTAATAAACATAGTTACAGATATGTGTATGTATAATAAAGTTGATAAAGATATTTTATGTGAAATCTGTTGTTACTGATTTTCAGATAGTTTCTTAATATTAGAAATGAGTTAAATCAGAATGGAAAATCAGTTAGCCAACGTCCACTTAGAAATAACTTTTTTCAAATTCGACATTATATATTTATACTTTCATTTTTTAATATTTTCGATAGTCTGTTTTAATGATATAAAATGTGAGTCATTTAAAAAGCCTTCATGGGTCTTCAGTGTCTGACCCGCGGGTCATAGGTTCGCCACCACTGACCTATATCAATCATATACAAAATTTAAGTAGCACTAATATATCCTTAAATGATATAACGATACTCAAAGTGTTGTTATAAAACGTGTGATACATAGAAAAATGACCTAACCTCAATTAATTGCGTTCTTGTGTAATCTTTTAATCACTAATAATGGATTGTATTAAGTGTGGTTTATCACAACACTATATTTAACGGAATCTCCTAACCATACGTTGTATTTGACTAATTGCCAATACGTATATCAGTAACGATGTTACCTTTTTCTCGACATAAAACCGTCACACATTGTATTTGACTAACTGCCAATACGTATTTCGGAAACGACGTTACCTTTTTCTCGGCATAAAACCGTCTGACAGTTTTATGCTGAGAAGAAGGTAACATCGTTACCGAAATACGTATTGGCAATTAGCTAAATACAATGTTGGGTTAAGAGACACCGTTAAATGTAATGTTAATTTTTTAATAATTATTGTCTGCTAACATTTAAAATTAATCATGTTTTCCGTTTTGATACCTTTTTACGGATAGATATATTCCTATTCATGTTAACATAAACTGAGAAATATTTTACGGCACTATAAGTTTTTCTTCGTTATTTTCCGTTAATTTCTCCCTTCTTCCGTTATAGTTATGATCATTGTTTTGAAGCTCGAATTCTTCGGAAAGCACGGTAGGATGATGAAAATAATAGAATTTTCAACATTGCAAATATAAGGGAATATTCAGGCAAAAAACAAAAAAAACTTGAAGATACTCAAGCAACAAGTTTTGATTATTTTGGTCGATTTCATATCTTTACCCATAAACCCATAACAAAAATACATCAATACAAAGTCCTGAATTTCTGAATTCCTGTACAGAAAACACAAGATTTTATTGGATTTGTCGCTTATTAAACAAGTATCTTACCTTTTATAGCGTAACGCGTGTGTTTGTATGCATTTGATACGGCTGCGTATGTGAATCCACTAAGAGTTCTGCGCGTTGATCGTTAAGACCAGATTGTCGATACTATTACTTATACCGAGGTAGAAGCGTATATTGTGTATCTCGAAAATCATGTTCCATTCGAGATCAACTCAACTTTTCTCTGGTTTTTAAGTTAATTATTGGTGAAATATATTTTCTTGTACCTCTTTGCTTTCATAAACATATCTTCTAAACTTCAGGTAACTAGATATTTTAAATTTGCAAACGTCTCATATTGCAGCAGTTGTTTTCCTTTTTGATAAACACCACTGTGCACAGGTAACATTAAATCTAATATTATTTATTGTTGACATTCAGTCTTGTAACTATTTTCCAAGGGAACGGTTTTTATTTTTGTCTGAACAAAACTGATGATAATTGTTTTGCATTGATTGGCAGTTCGAGTCAACTGGAATTCTGAAAGTTTCCTATAACAAGTTAACCGGCTCACGAATTCATGAGACATCATGGTTAATAGATAAACCAAACCCACACAAAGCACATGTACAGTGCGCGCCTAAAGTACCTATGGAATAAATTTATTAATTTATGAAAAACACAGGTTAATTTTACTTGATAGCATGTTGATAAAATACACATTGTTGTATCGCATTTAATTTTCGATCGACATTATTTGTTTTTGAATACTGACGTCATTTTTTTAAATGGCAACCATAAATGCTTCTTGTACATTTTAAATGTTTTCCGGGCCAATGTGGCGCATTTAATCTCTCATTCTATTTCTAAGATCTCTAAGTTCTAAATTTAATGGTCTGGCGACGTATACTTTCGACTTTAAATAATCCCATAAAAATAATCAGATAATATTACGGAGGATCACCGTCTTGTTGAAACCAGAGGGTATTATGTGGAAGCTCAGAATTATTTTCTTTTGGGAGAATTTGTGCTAGAGCTGGAAGTAGGTTGTTTTTCCAAAAGTACAGATATCTTTGATCTATCAAAGAAGACAAGGCCTAATATTTTGTTGTTAACTGGTCCTGTCCACAAATTCAATGTGTGTGGGTGTTGTGTATGTATTTCAACTATCCGATTTCCATTGATTCATTAGACGTAGCACTGTTGTCTGACTTACTATGTTTTCCAATGCAACTAATAGAGAGCTACCATGAAGATTTTCTTCCATACTTAATAAAATGTCAATCTTCTTATTTTCGCTAATCTTTGGATGTCTAAGATTTTGACATATCTTTAACATCACCAATTTCTCGAGATTTAGACTTAACCTTACTGACGGAGCATCGACTAATATGCCAAGCAGCATCTAAGTAGCAGCAACTGAGATTGGAACTTTGATTGACTAGTTGTTACGTAACTACAACTAAGCTTATGACTTTATAGGTTTAATTACTTCAGTTCTGAATATTTTAGTCCTTATGTAGCTGTTTCTACTATTTCTTGGAATTTATGTAGTTCCATTACTTCTCACTAACTTTTAAAGTATATGGAGCGGCATTATCACTTAGTATAATTACTTTAAAGTCGTTGAAACTTCAAAGTGGTGTAAGTGGTATGATTGTAGCAGTAACTTGTCCGAAACTACTTTGAAGTTTATAAAACTTTAAAGTAGTACTGAAAGTTCCTGCCACCTGTCTCAAACCATTGCTTAACCCTTTGAGATAACGGAACTTTACATTAGTATTGAAAGTGAAACTTACGTTTTTGCTACCGAGGAGAATCACTTTAAAGTGATTTTTCGTTAAGGACTCCATCTCCATATTTACTTATAAAATGTAGGAGGCCATTAATCAATTTATAATTTGTTATGATTGTTAGGAAATGTTTTACTGTATAACCTTCAATAAAAATAACAAATTGGTGCCAAATTGTGCTTTAGGAATAATATAAAAATGGTTTCTATCATATGTATCAACTTATAAGTATTTTTGTCATATTTTATTAAAGACAATTTTTATTAAACATTTTTTATTAAAAAATATATTTAAAGAAGTCCCGTTGTTTTTTTCGATATTTTTCGATCTATCATCATCACATTTAGTAGAAAAGTTGCAATGGTTTTTAATTTTGGTATACTGGAATGACAAAATAATCAAACATTTCATCGCTATTTGTATTATTAAGTACTGCAACATATCTGCGACCCCAAAAATTGTTACCCATTTTGGTCCCAGGCATGTAATAAAACCGTAGCAATTACGTGCTTGTGACTTGTGGCAAAAACTAAAAATGCTAATTGGGATGTCGATCTGGATATTTTGCATTAGAAGGATCATATATGTATCTCTTGCTGAGGTTTAGCTTTATCCCCACATCCCAGAAGAATTCAAATTTTAATCACCTGTGCCACAGCTAAATGTGCCAAAATAAATGTGCCATTTTGCAGGTTCCCAATTTAAAATGGGATGAAACCAAAAGCACTTGACAGCTAACATGTATATTGTCCAATAACAAAATTTCAAAAAGATTTCAATACGTTAACGCGGAAAACTGTATTATTAGTTTTTGAACTTGGTCGATCTATAGGTACGAGGGTGGTCTGAAAAGTTTCCGACCTAACAAAGATATAAGACATTTTTTCTTTAAATTAATTTTTATTTTTCTACATAGTCTACTTGTAAGTCTACACACTTCTCCCAGCGATGCTCCCATCTCTTTAACCCGTCCAAATAGTACTCGGCGTTTTGCTCTGCAAAATAATTGTTCACGAAGGTGATTGCCTCCTCATTTGACGAAAATCTCTGTCCTCCGAGCGCAATTTTTAGATGAGGGAACGAAAAGAAGTCGCTTGGGGCTAGATCTGGTGAGTAAGGAGGATGGTCAAGCAGTTCAAACCGTAATTCGTGGATTTTCGCCATGCCAACCACGGAGGTGTGAGCGGCATTGTCTTGGTGAAACAGGATTTTCTTTTTCTGCAAGTATGGTCGTTTTTCCGCAATTTCTGCCTTCAGCTTGTCAAGTAATGATGCGTAGTATGCTCCTGTAATGGGTTTTCCTGTTTGAAAATAATCGATTAAGATAACTCCATGACTATCCCAAAAAACAGTCGCCATCACTTTCCCAGCCGACATAAAAGTTTTTGCTTTTTTCGGAGCCGATTCCTCCTTCGCAGTCCACTGTTTTGAATGTATTTTTGTTTCGAGTGTATAATGGTGTATCCAAGTTTTATCTATAGTAATTAATCGGCGCCAAAACTCTGATTTATTGCTCCTAAACTGCGCCAACAGAGCGTTGAAAATGATCATTCGAACACGTTTTTGGTCTAACGTGAGCAAACGCGGCACCCAACGCGCGGACAGCTTTCTCATGCCTAAATCTTGATTCAATATGTGACAAACACGTTCTTTGGACATATAGTCTCTGCTATCTCGCCTCTTCTAATTCGACGGTCGTTTAGCACCATTTGGTGAACTTTACCGATGTTATCATCAGTGGTTGCAGTATTTGGACGTCCCGAACGTTCATCGTCTCCCAAGCTGGTACGGCAACGTTTAAATTCAGCTCCCCAAAATTTCACTGTGGTAAATGATGTCGCCATATGTCCCCATACACAGAGTCCAACTCATCTTTGATTTGCGTAGGCGTATTGCCTTTCAAAAACAAATATTTAATAACAGCTCGATACTCGATTTTTTCCATTTTCACAAAAACACTCACATCGACTCACTCAAAGGATTGTCAAATAACAACTGCGCGTCCAAAATGGCTGAAATTTTGGTGAGTACCTGTCAAAAGATGCACAACTACATTCCCTAGCTTTTATTGACGAATGATGCCATCTTCACGTTAAGGTCCGAAGCTTTTCAGACCATTCTCGTATGATATAATACGAAATAGATAGCCAAAAATGAGAAATTATTCAATTTATTTTTTCGGAGAGAAGTGTATCTGAAGGTTTTTAAGGTCGAAGAATTCATTTTTGATATTTCTTTTTCTATAACCTACGCCAGAGGGCGCTGCATAGTAATTGTCACTAGAGACCCTTCAATTAGAGTCTGGCCAAGGCAGCCATTTTATATCACAACACGTAGCGCCAAATTTGTGATGTACGGAAATAGTTACACGGCCTCATGTAAACGGTATTTGACTAAATTAAAAATCACGAAATAGTGGGTTGTGTATATAAAACGTTATTTAGCAGCAAAATTACATTAAAATTAGGGTGTCAAAATCAAAATATTCTATCAAAAATGATGTGATATAAAATGGCAGATACCGTGGCAACGCATTGGCCAAACTCTAATTGAAGGGTCTCTAATTGTCACTAATTTTGTCGTATTTCTACAAGAAAATGGGGTATTTGGAGTTTGTTTAGCCGAGGAATTCATTTTCGACACTGATTTAGCTCCTTTGGCGTACTGTAGGTTTCTGATTCTTGACATAGATAGGACGCTTTAGGTCACTTCACAAAAAGTTACCTTCCATTTTTTAACACTTACTAAATGTTCCATATTTCGTTACAAAAACATTTTTTCAATAAAGTTCCTTTTTAAAATTTTTTAGATAACTGTGAATTAAATTGAAGTCAATTTTTCAGAATTTTGTGAGACAAAAGTTCAATAATAGTTGCAGTATCCTTTTTACCAATTTTAACCGAGATTTATTAAGGCACATAGTTCATCTTTTTTTAGCACTGATAAAGTGAGTCTGAAGTGAGAATTAAGTAAGATAATTTTTCCCCCTACTTTAACTAAGCTATGAAAATTTGCGGCTTACACTAGTTGAAGAAATTTCAGAGGTTATATATGATTCGAATCTTAAATGATTCACTAAATGTTTGTTGTAAATAATAAAATTAAGAAAGGGATCAAAAACAGTTTCTAATGTAGCAATATTATATGTAAAGGTAAGATTAAGGTCCAAGTGTATCCAAAAAAATGTATGTTGATTTTTTCATAAATAATATAATAATGGATAACTTTAGCTTTAAATTAATATTCTAGGAATGTTAAACGCTTGTTTACCTAGAATTTTTTGGAAAACGATGTTTATTAATTAAACTATTTCACATTCCCAAAATTTTAAGAAAATCGCTTGTCTAGGGACTAAATTATTACCTACGTTTTGCCAAAAAACCCAGGCTTTTTTGCAAAAGGCGTGTTTTTTGGCAATAATTTAGTCCCTAGTCATTCCTAAAACTTTGGGAAAATAGTTCAAATACTATGAAACTTAAGTGGTATTCTTTTGGTTAACTTTGAATGTACAATTTCTCTAAAATTAACTTTTCACGTAAGAAATTTGAAATAATTTAATTAATAAACATCGTTTTTCAAAACAAGTTAGATAAGCAAGTTTTAACATTCCTAGAGTATTAATCTAAAACCAAAGTTATCACATCATTATATTATTTCTGAAAAAAAAAACAACAATTATTAATCATGCGGTTAAGATCTATGCACCTATCTTCTTGAAAGTTCAAGCACCTCAGTTTAGTCTCAGTTGTTAGTGTCTTACTTAGTCTTATTGGTGAGACAAAAAAAAGTGGTAAAAAGACTAATAACTATTATTTGCTATAAAACAATCTTTTTCGAATGATTTTTAAACCCACTTGATTTATGAAAACCTCGGGTACATCGAAAAACTTTGTTAATTTTTTTGCTTAGCAACACAGTTTTTGCTGTGTTTTAATTAATGTTCGCTTCTTAACTTTTAATTGTTTTTTGCTCGAAAACTTTCTTCGAAAAGGATCTATCGTAACCAAGAAAAAAAAGGGTTTGCCATTTAAAAGCAATGATGATAACGTCATTAACCAAGAATAAAAAAATTATTAAAAAGATAAATTTGGTACAAAACGGTGTATTTTTATCAAATAAAATTGACATGTCCAGGAATTAAAAAAATTCTTTAAGTTTTAATAAATTTATTTCAAACTTTAGGCGCTGTACCTGAGTCCTTTAAAATGATAACCGGGCTCTCAGTCAAGTCCTTGAATATGATACGCTCTACACATCAAGAAATAGGATAACGCTTTTATAATACATCATAATTATTAAATTAAAACTAGCATTTCAGAATTTATATTATCCAAATCGATGCATATAAAAATTCGTACAAATCACTGAGAACACCTTTAAATTTAAATCTGATATCTACATCATTTTAAATTATTAAATTGAAGTATAAAAATCGATAACTTCACATTTAGCGTCCAATTTGCTGCTGGTTGTTTTCTTTAAAAGAACAAAATCAAAAGATCCCGATAGGCGTTTTCCCGACTTTTAAGCATCCGAACGCTTTTACAAAGCCATTGATTTGAATAGGTTTTGTAAAGGAATTTCATTTCTTCTTTTTTAAATCGAGTCCCCGATTTATTCAATTTAACCAATTAAAACAAAATTTTAAATAAAATAAACACTTTACAAGCAATTACAAACGATCAAGGAATTCAACAAACGAAGCGGTTTTACAATTAAGCGAAACGAATTTTCTCTGACAAAAAGAATGAATGAAAACTTTGCTTTTAAGTCTCGAAGCTATCAATTTAAACTTTAAAAACAAAAGTCAAGTGCGTTGAAAGAAAATCAACATCAATTGATGGATTATTCTAGGGTTGTTATATTTTATTTCCTCCTAATATTTGAGTGCTTGTCTTTTGTAACTTTAGACAATTTCTTTGGTGTTACTTGGTTATACTTTGCAAACAGTTTTTGGATGAAGTCGTAAACTGATTATATTTTTGTAAGTATTGCTCTTGAGTGTTTGCGGTGAGATAAATGAAATTCCCCGATTCCATCAATTTCTAAAGATAAAAAAGATACAAATTCGTAAAACTCAATAACTCACAAATAACTTTACTGCGTGTTTAGGTAAAAAAAAATCATCCTGAACACTTTTAGCAGATGGGATGGAGTAAGACGACGACGGTGGCGACGCGGCTTTATTCGGTGTAATACACAACCAGATACTCTTTCCCACGAAGCACTTTCAGATATATCAGGAAAGTTGTGATGAAATACCTTGCTTGAAATTGAAATACCTTACGCAAAAACTAGCGAGAGAAGTTTTAAAACGAAATTTAGTTTACACTTTACGATAAGGTAACTTTATACGCAAATGGTCGGACGCTTTTACGATGGGATTTAATATCACCTCGTTTGGTAGCTCATCTCGACGATTAAGTACATCAAATTTAATTGTCTATGAATATTACGTACTCTGTGCCACCGCTTAATTATTGAATTACAGGACGTTTAACACTTCTGAATATTCCCCATTTTGTTATCTGAAGTAAAACATTGCAACTTTTAACTATTTGACATATCATTTGATAACAGTATATCTTTCTATTCTACGTTTCCTTTCTCTGATTCTTATCTATGTCGTTTTAGTAGATTTGTTTACTGTAGGATTGGGAGGGTCTAAAAGAGAAATACTTTAATATATGCATTCAGCGCAGGATTTGAATCTATCAATACGCGTTCGATATATTTACATAATATATAAGGCTACAATACAGAGTATCGCATTATATTCCCTTTAATAAATTTTAAAATTTGATCAGTCTATGGAACAGCTGCTAAGGTTTCTTTAAAATTTAACCCACCTTCTGGTTAAAATGGAAATGTTTTTGAAGTCTTATTTTCACTAAAGGTCGTCATTCCACCAAATTTTTAATCACTACATTGAGTTTCTTTGAAAAATTGTTATCTTTGACTGTCATATGCAATATCAGGGTAGGTATATTCAAGGTGTGCTACCTGTTACCTTAGAAGGTTTCATTTTCTCAGCTGTACAGCTAATATCTTGGTTTAACTATCTTGACTGAATAATTTTAAATGTATTGTTATCAACGTTCATTACACAGGTCAACAAAGGTTTTTTTTTCTATACTCTAATACGTGTACCGTATATAAACGTTTCTATGCTAATTTTTAAAATATATTTTCAAGTTTCTACCACCACGTCTGCATTTTGAGAAATTTTAACTGCTAAAAAATGATTAAAATGAGTGGCCACCTTTTATTACTTTCTTTGATTATGTTTTTTATTTTACCGCATTCAAGTTAAATAATGACAGAATTCTAATACTGGCCGACTTGTTTGATAAGATATGAACAAGTTTCCAGATGTTTTGTTTTGCTTGCTGGAAATTCACTATTGGGCAGCGTAAGCGGAATATTACACCTACAATAGATAAAGCGTATTATACTACGTATTATTGACAATGCTCCCTGAGTGTAGTTCCATTTCAAGATTTTCTCACAAAGACGGTACGTCATTGCTTCATTCTCTACTACACAGCTTTAAATGCAGCTTAAAAGTTCAACCTTCAAAACTCAAAGAGGCAAGTAAACGATTGCTGACATTGAATTAGATTTTAGCTCTTATTTTGACTGTTCGCAAACTTTTTAAAACGCCCGCCTTTATTAGCAATAACCATATTAGATTTTAACTTTTATTTCAAAAATTTTAATCATAAATATTATTAACAAATCTTTTCGGCTATTGTTTAAACAAACATACTGCTAATTTCCAGATTAAGGTAACATTACTTAACATTAAACTTTAGAGTATTTTACCCGTGAGAAAGAAAATGATGGATCGTTATGTCCTGTTTCGGAAACCCAACTGTGGTCAGCGGAAGACAGTGGACAACAGAAATGTGAAGAGAAAAACAGTTTAATTGTAATGTAATAGTTTACCCACTAGTTATTATTCATAATATGTGTTATTCATTTTTTCAAAACATAACTTGCTAGAAGTAATTTAGTTTGAACATTATCATTAGAATTAGGAAATAAAAATAATTTGTATATAGATGATAAAGAAAAACTAAAAGTTCTAGTTTATGGGTTCCGGTTCCTAGCCCAAAGTCTAGATTTCGTGGGTGCTGTTACGGTTGTACGCGTACGCTGATGTATTATTGTTTTGAAATATTTGTACACGTTTGCTTTCTGCATGTTACGCTTAAATGACACTATTAAGGACCATAATAGTATTTATTGACTGTGGTTTGCTGCTTCCCAGTCAACATTTTAATGTGTCCTGACATGTGTTCTAATCCTTCAAGTAGTGGTGCTACCTTAATAGCTATGCAGGCTACAGTAGAATCGTCGTGTGTCCATTTTACAATTAAAAATTTCTGCTACGCTGAAAACATTCTTTATTTTACAGTCTCAAACTTCTGAATAACGTATGGGAAAAAATTGCAGACATAAGATTGTAGCATATTGTGTTTTTAAGGTTTTCTTCAATGGCAGTCAATTTATGCATACTGCGAAATGATTTGTAAGCACTTAAAAATGCTGAAATATACATGCACTTATGCACTATAAAAACGTGAAATATGCACTTAAAAATCATGAAATATGTGTTTATTAGAAATTTTTAATAAATATATGCACTTTCATTATTAAAAAAACACATGTTTAGCGTTATTTACTTTTTATTTACAGAAATTATTTTAATTAGACATCCTATGCAATAATTTAATTAATTATATTTTCTAAACATAGAGTGTTACAGTTCACAATGACGTACATTCTTAAATTTTCAAAAGTAAACATATGACTATTATCCCTAAATATTGTTTTATGTTTTGAGAAACTCCGTTCCACATCGCAAGACGTAATTGGGGCATACTTAAAATTGTTTAATTCTACAAGCGAATAATGTTTTAGCTCGTCGTAAATGTCTTGGCCAGAAAATGCATAGTTTATGCTTTTAATTAAGTGAAAACCAGAATTTTTGTCTATAACGGATTTAAATTTTTGTTTTATAGTCAAACCCTTTGGCCCTTTTACTTTATTCAAAGAAACACCTAACAATTTTACATGCTCAAGAGATTCATCTAATAAATTTCCTTGACTTTCTAATTTCTGAACTACGTTAGCTAAACGCACAAAATTTGTCAAAACAAACAATAATTATGCCCTCACCTCCTTAGTATTAAAAGCATCCTGTGCGCTTTGTATGTATAGTGCATCGTGTTTATTAAGTTTATTTACAATTTTTTTAATAGTTTCAAAATAAGTTGCATAATATTTTGCTGCGGAAAGCCAAGTACACCACCTTGTTATTACAGGCTCAGGTGGGAGAGGCACTTCTTGAGCAGTTTTCCAAAATATTTGTATGCGATATGGAGCTTTACAAACAATTTTTTTACATCTGAAATTATAGAGTTTACGTTAGGATATATTTTCCGCACTTTTTCCCCAACTCTATGCATTGCGTGGGCAAGACAAGTTAAGTGGAACATTTTTTCGTACAGAACTTGTAAGCCTGCTCCAGCCTTGAACATGTACGGTGTCGCGTCGGTGACGAACAGGAGTACTTTGTTATACTGTATGCCGTCCGGCCACAAAATAGCCATCGAATCATTAAACAATTTTGCAATGATTGGTGCTCTTGAAAACGTCCATTGCTAATAGATAGGATTTGGGATTGTTCTCCGAATTTAAAACGCCAATTATAACGTTAGCCACGTATCTGAAAACAAAAATTTGTTTTTTATTTTACCGAACTGCATAATTAGTCGGTTACAAACAATTAGCGCAAAACAGTTATTTAAAAAAAATATATTTTAATCAAGCAAAGATATTGTTGTGATTAAATATGTAACTAACAAAATAGAAAATAAAACATCCGTAAATTGCTCTGCTGTCTTTAATTAGTTAAATTTTACTAACAAAACGAACGAAATAAATTTTCTACGCTCCTTCCAGTAGTGTCAGTAGATTCGTCAATGGAAACCCATATATATTTATTCGCTACATGTTTCCTAATTGATTTTATGGTCTCTTCGTATAAACGAGGTAAATAATTTTTGCATAACTAAATGCTGAGTGATTAATTTTACTTAACGGGATATCTGCAGCCACTAATGCACTACATAGGTTTTTATTAAATTCGGTCGATTTGCTGGACTCACCGCGCGAATTATTAAGGTACCCCGGTAACAATGTTTGTTCTTTTGATTTCAGGGCAACACACTTTTGATGTCGAACCGTGTTCAGATGTTGTGTAACTTGAAAGCGTTTCGTTACAGTCACTTTATCGTCGCACACTGTACAATACAATACCTTATCGTCAGTTGTAAGAACACTGAATTCCTTAACATAACTTCGAAGTGTAACAGACACAGACCGTTTTTCTTTACCCATCTTTACACTCTAAAATTTCAAACTGAAATGCAGGTTGCAATTTCTGAACTGTCTTAATTGAAAGATTACAAGATTAGTAAACAAAAGTACAGGCAAATTTTTCTATGAACAAGAAGTTGTCAAAGGATCTTTGGAATTTCTTAATACCTATTTATCACAATACCGCAGGATGTAAGTATTTAAGTTTTAGTTGAAACTTTTTCTTTCTTAGTAAATATTAACAAGTACACAGATGGTTAAGGCAGTAAAATATTTTAAAGCCTAGTATTTAACAATAAGCTTAAATTATGTGTTTCCCCTAGACTCAACTAAGCCGTTAAGCTGCTAAAATTACTTAAAAAATATTAGAAATTTCATAATTAAAGCATGTAAAACGCTCAAGAAGTGATAAAATATGCACACTCATTCAAAAATGCTAAAATATGCATGCATTTATAAAAAACACCTAAATATGCATAAACATGTAGAAATATTACTCTGCATATGTTTGCTATAAGCAGAAAAAACATGCAAATGCATAGAAATCCTATACCTAGTCATGATGAAAGCAAATTATAGACACATGAAGCGCACAGGTACACTACTTATCTAAGCTTTATAATTTGTACACTTTTTTCTCTATTTACATATATCTTATACATATGTGAATGAAGTATCAACGAATATTCTGAAAAACAACAAATATTTACAGTGTTTAAAATATACTAAAGTGGTGATAATTCGTAAAACTTCACATAAATGAACTCTTTCACACTCTTTAGGAACCAGTAAAGTGAATATGGAACAGTAACAGTGTAATTATTAGGTACGACAGTCATCATTTTGTTCTAAAGAAAACGAGTAGCTATATGTCGTCATAGATAGAGAGCATGGCATTGTATATTTATTTTATGAGCTGTAGGTACAATCTATAAATATTATCAGCTGGTGTTTCAGAAAGTTGTTCCTAAAGACCTTGAAAAGAAAGTGATAGTAGAGTTACATAAGCAATTCGATAAACTCTTTTTCTATGTCCCTATCATATTTAAATTACACGTTCCACATTATATCGTCATATAAAAAATGTCTATTTAAATACAGCTGAAAATAAAATTGCAATCTTAGTAAGTTAGTTATCACTAGTAAAATAAACACCAAGGCCATTATAATGATGCAAATTTTAGGAGAGCGACGATGTTGCAGCTGAAGGGCGTTTGACACGAGGGATGGAAGTTATTAGATATTTAAAGTATCGCAATTCATAATGTTGTAGAGAGAAAGCTTTGTATTTGCCAAAATACAAAATGGCAAAATTTATAGCGAGTTTTTATTATTAACGAAAAAATTGGCAATATTGTCGATTTTAACGTTTCAGTCTAATTCGATTGTGTACTGTAGGTTGTACATTGTTTTTGTCCCTTTGACTTCCTCCTGTGGGGAGTAGTCAGCCTAAACTACCTGGTTGCTGTATTTTGAATTGTAATAATGGTAATGTGAAGGTTTTTGATTGGTTAGCTATAGATTGAGTCATCAACTGGCGAGAGGAATGCAAATGAGAGACAATTGTGATTGGAATTAATAAATCTCCTTGATTTGCCCCTTAATCAAAAGTTTGTGTAGTAAGCGTTGACAACGTAAACGTACTATATAGAATACATGAATAGCAAAGTTTGTTTATCATAACTCACGAAATGAGTTACGCTCACTTATTTTTGTAAGCGCAACCAGTACGCACTGCACTGTTCGGAGCAAAGTTGCCTACCTACCCCCTAATAGCCCTCCAGGTTAGTGCTGAAGCTATCTACGTGCTCACCCTTCGGGGTCCGTCACTGAGTCCCATCACTCCTAGTCCAGTTTGTGGCAAGTGTGGCTGGGACTAGGATCCTTGGACTGCCTAGGATATCCTAGGATTCCAGGATATTCCTATATCCTAGGGAGCCACCCCGTTCTAACATAATTAAGGCTTGACGAGCTCCACATGAGCCCCGTCTTACTCTACTTAAAAGTAGAGACCCGGCCTATACCAACTAGGAGGTGGGGTTGTCTTGGGCGCGAGAAGCTAATAGTCGTATTCGCTCTGTATCGCATCAACTTACCTTATGAGGTGATCCCCGGGGTAGTCTTCCTAGAATCAGCCCTACCTATAAATCTTGAGTCACAAGTGATTAAAGTCACCGATCCATTACAGAGTTGCCTGCACGACATCCGATCCACAGTACCAAAGCGACTACACCAGGGTGAACCAACTGGTGAAACAGTTTCCACAAAACAGCGATCAGGGTTCGGGAACGTTTATTGGAATTTTTGCAGGATAACGCAGCTGTGAATAAATAGAAAATTGAAAGTTTTAGCATCCATTATGTAACACATTTTTAACACCGCTTTTGTCGATTATTGATAATGTTATATTTTTTTATAACTTCTTAACCAACTTTCTGACCAATTTACATAAAAACTGCTAGGAACAGTTAAATGGATATTTTGTATTTATTAATCGTAAACAAATAAAAATTAATGACAAACTATAATAATAATAATAATAATAACTACTACAACCCATAACCTAAACCAAGGCCCCCAGAAGCTATAAGCTTGTGCGGGAGGGAGGGGGCAATTATTATTATTATGTAGGCCCAATGTGCGGCTGCAGCCGACTTACAGGTGGAACAGCGCAAATCCCACATTTGTGTCACAGCTAAGGAAAACTGCAGAAAACCTTAACCAAATCTGCCGGCGTCGGGAGTCGATCGCGGGCCGCTTGGGTGAAAGTCCGGCACGCCAGGCATTACACTACCAAGGCTGTTAATAATGGACACGATACCTTCAGTTAAACTAAAAGAATTAGGAACCCTCTACAAAACAGTGTTACCGAACAAATGTAAACAGATTTAATAAATAATATAATTAATAAATTATCAAATTATCTTCAAATGTCAAAAAACATGATAATTCGTGACATAACGTGAAAGGTTAATATTTCTGCAGCCGGCCGTCAGTAGGAGTGAAGCGTACTTCTGCTGCCGCTCTAATCAGCCAACCACCTCTAATAAAAATACTTTTGCTGTCTTTTGCAGTAGTCTATTTTCAACGTTTGAAGAAAAAGTAGCAAGTCAATTGAAGTAAATGCAACTTTATGTAGCAAGTTTTCAGTCCACCCCTGTCAAATACAGCGTTTGGCAGTGGAGCGTACTAGTCCGGCAGCTATAGACGAGCAAAAGCAATGATTCATTTTTGAAAGTATTTTTTTTTTAATTATCTCTCAAAGTATTTGGCAAAAACATCTTTATGTGATAAAATTGGAACTATGTAAAATGTAACTATAAAGATAGAGGTAGTATGTCAAAAACCACAAACAAACAATGTTACACCTGATCTTGCTTGGTTTTGTCTCAACTAATCAACTAATTTGCCATTATAAGTTTTTCATTCTTATGGCAGAAATCAATGACGACTTGCTTACAAATACAAGCAAAACCTGGTTTAGCAAGCCATGTCAGAAATTTTAACACATAGGGCCGATTGTACAATGTGTGCTTAAGCATGGCTTTAGCTTAAACCGAAGATAAGCTTGAGCTTTTCACAAACTAGGATTGTACAATGGAGGTTTTAGTGTTGAGCGGGAGCTTAACTTGAACCGTCAAACTTGGCGGTTTAAGCTTGGGTTCAACCAAGCCTGCAACCAAGGTCCCTGGGTCTGACGTACCTAACCTTACTTTTTTGATGTGCGTACCCATTTTATGGTATGTGTGAATATTTTTGTGATGATGTCTCGTTTTATTTTCAAATAAGTGCTGTTGCAAAAACAGAATAATTATGGAAGGATTTATGGATACAGATGATGAAGAGATGTTGGAACTGGTAGATGTTATAGAAAGACCGCAAAGAATTTCGTCCTCGTGAAAATCAATTTCTAAAATGGAATGATGTAGAGTTTATGAGAAGATTTCGTTTTTCAAAAGATGGAGTGCGTTTTATTTTTTTGTGTGACTGTCAACTGTCACCGTACTCACCGTAAAAGGGTAAAAGTATAACATACGCATGCGCGGATGGCTACTAACCATATGAAAACGTTGCACTCTACAGTTTAGCTAAACTCGGTCTCGATACGCTTTGTACAACGGATCCAAAAGTTAACCTCGAGTTCAGCTGAACCTTAGTTCAGGTAAGCTTCAGCTGAACTTCGGTTTGTACAATCGGCCCATAAGGTGTTAGGTTTATTTATGTTGCAATTCTATGTTGCGTACAGACCGAAACTGCAAATTACAAAACTTATTTCAATAAAAATTGTATTTGACGATGAATTAATAAAACCTTAGAGAATCAGCAGTATCAAGCAGTACAAAATAGAAGTTTCCACACAACCTATTACACTTTCCTAATTAAACAAGAAGAAAGTTTTATTTTCGTTTATTATACCATAAGCACGTTGTTTTAAACTTTCCTCTGTTGTAAAATTTTATCCTTACACACCTCGTTGACTTTGCTTTGTAACCGCGTTATTCTATTTAAAGCTCTGCATTTTTCTATTCACATACAACTAGTTTGGCTACATTGTTGCTTTTATTTTAAATTCAACGATGCTATTAGTAAAACTAGAGAATTTACAGCAGAGAATGAAATTAGAGCATGCATGAGCGCAATTTTAATTAGTTCCTATGGTAATATGGTTGAAGTACTGTAGCTTTTAGCGTCTCATTTGCAAACCCAAATAAATACCCTAGAAAGTGTATACTAGCTACGCGTGTATGTATGCGTGTGTATGTTGGGGAAAGGAGCCACAGAAATCATATTAAAAGGTCCGGTATTTGATTTAGCTAATGCAAAAGTTAGATTCAGTTCTAGGGAGTTTATCAACCAACGATCTTTCACCAACTTTCACTTTTAATAACATGTGCAGGACTCGGAAAGCATTCTACAAAAATTAAATTTTGGCAACATTAATAAATTACAAACCTTACGGCTAAATTACGTTTTTAAACGAAATTACGTGGTGTATTTGTGCCATAATGAAAACATTTTATGTTTATGTTCCGCACACAGGTGAAATTTTTAGCAAATACCTCGAGTAGGCGGAAAATGACCTAAAGTCATGCCATAGCATAAATCTATTCTAAAAGAATGGAAAAGTCAAGGACTGATAGCTGCATAAGTTATGATGTCAGGTTATACGTATACCAACCTATATTTAGAAACCTTCAATTTCTACAAGGGTCGTTTAATTAATAAGGTGTTGAAGTAAATTACAGCCATGTCTAACACTAAGGAAGCTATTTTATGCCAGAGCTCCTCATCAAACAACCTTTGGCTTCTGAAGGTAACAATGTAATCTCAACAGTATTGCACCTAACATAATAAGAGATTCCGGCGCCGAGAGTTTCTGAAAAACTAATTCAGACCATCCCTTCCTTTTAATTAGATCCTTTCGATCCACTATCCTTAATTTTACCGCACAAGATGCAAAAAATTATGCCACGCGATAGTAAAAAGCCAAAGTGCTAGTTTGCTATCACTGAAGATACCAGAATAAAATTCTTTCTACCACCTCTATAAAACACACACGTAATGGGAATACGTTTCCATTTCTTTATTCGCTAGCCTTCTCATCTCCGCTCGAATTTATTACGACAAAAGAAAAACATTTTGCAATCTCATTCTTAATGGGGCTACTAAAGTTTAACGTTTACAACTTTTTATTTTTGTTCTTAAACGATGCGCTTTGAAATGGATAACAAAGCTCTTAAAATCGCACCCTGTTCTGTTGTTTCACTAACCACCTGGGAATAAAACTTCAAGCAAAAAAGAGCGAGTAACACGAAATATATTATATTTACCGTAATTAAAACGTAAAAATTGATATATTACATAAAAGGGATTAGTTAAACAAATAAAAAATTATTTTGTCTGTTTACGTAAACTGAACCAACTTTCTAACGATGTATTTTAGACTATATCATTAAATATGAAACAAGGTATGATATAATGTAATGGAATAAATATACTGTAATGAACGCAATCAGCCCTCTGAACTCCGCCGTCGAATGTTCGAGAATGCGTGACTCATCAACATCTGCCGGTGTGGTTCACCGGCGCCTGCATGTGTGATTTATCAGCGTGATTTTACGGCGCGAAAAATCAATAGACCTTCTAGAAGAATCTAGTGCATGTTCTAGAAGATTGTACGGTATATAAACGACGGCTTACACGGAAGGGGATGAATTGGTTAGCCGCGAGCAATTAGACGTGTTAGTAGACGCCAGTGGTAATAAATAAATATCTAAGTTAGAATTTATATGTGTGTGAATAGTGTGAAATAAATATTGTAATTAAATATAAATAGTTTGTTAATAGTTAGTTTATACTTGTGTTTTGTAATTAGTTAAGATTAAATTAGTGTGTGTTAAGTGAATGTTTTCTCATTATTAATAGATGATTCAACATCATTTTTGGTTATTATTTTAAAAAGAACGTTGCAATACAGTAGACACTAAATTTGGGTTGCATAAAAGTAGGGTAGTTATCAAGGAACTAATCCTAGGATTGAATTTGATTCACTTTTATGTAATCAACTCTAAAGGTTGAGTTATTAAATGCAGTTTAACTTTAATCTTAGTTAAACTGGGTAGCTGCCATAGAAATAATTGTCAGAACGATTGCTACCAAGGATATTGAACTTTGGTTAGTCTAAAGTAAAACCATGTTCAGACAACCTACCATTAGAGTGGGTACCAAGATAAGATAAGATGTGGCTAATCAGATTCATGCTAGCTCATCAGCTCTCTCATTTCTTGAGATCTTCCAGTCTCCCGGTATCCAGGTCAGCTTATTCCAAAAACTTTCTCAAACCGATTGGTACACCACCCTGTAGTAGCCTGCAAGGCAGCTGGTGCTGTTTGTATAAATATACCTATTCTGGTCTGTATCGGTCGACTAGAACATCCCGGGATTCAGGGTATCACGGAGAAAGCAGGGTTTACACATCCTTTAAGTGGGATGGTACGTATACCGGTGTTCCCGTAAATCCGATACCAATGAGCCCAAGTAAGACTATACTGGAGACCACTTTAAGGGATGTAGACGTGAAAATATAGTCTTTCATATTCAAGACATTTCCACTTTCATCCGATATACGCCGGGTCTCTACTTTATATAGAGTCAATGGAGCGCTGTCCATCAAGCCTTTAATGAGTAGCTGGTTTGCGGGAAATTTGCTCAGATTCATCTTAGGTGCTGTGATAGTAGCCCATGCTTTTGGCAGATAATCTAGTACCAGGCTGGTTTTTTTAAGTACCAAGTAGAGTCTACTGTATAGCAGATCAATACCCTGTTGTAACAGTATTTGCTAAATACTGGTTAGATACGTTCGGTACAGTTATTTATTGTTTTAAATTAAATAACCAAATTACTCATTTTAGAGTGTTTCCAGCGCACCACCTTCCTCGCTGCATGCTACTCTTGCATTGTTCTATTTATAAAGTTTACAGTGCCACAGGATACAAGTTACCAATGATTTCTGAAATTTCGCAGCTATCTGGAAGTTTGAATCTAAAGTTCCTTTAAGGTTTTCCTCACGGTCTTAGTAAGTTCTTCATTATAGATTTTGATGCAGCTTATGTAGCCTGGAGAACCCTTTGATACCCCCTTGAGAATTTTCAATGTATTATATTCCGTCAGAGTGGTCTTATAATCATCGTACACCTAAACTTTTTAACTGTTCCTTGCCGTTTTCCTTATTATAGCGAGGCCGTTATTGCATCGTGAAACATTTCTAGTAGGTGTTATTTACCATAATGAATTGAATAATTAATAGTGAATGAATGAAGAAGCAACGCACATCTTTGATTTGTGTTTTTATTGTCCCATCAAGTGATAAGAATTGACATCACATCCAATAATCAGTTGAGATGCATCACCTACACAGCTATCACACAATTTTTCAAATTCTTGGGTTGGTGATGGATCGTCATGATAAAGGTAGCCCGATATCGAACCTAACTTAGAATTCAGCAATATCTCCGGAACATAAGTTTGATTGCTGTTATGTATTTAGTACTTTTCTGATAAGCGTACGGTCATTTGAAGGCCTACGACAACAGCGCTGTAAGACTTATGTCGCTTATGTATCTTATCTGCTTTCTAGATCTTTGTTAAACCCCGGAATGTTTCTTAGTTTAGTTTGGTAGGTATATAAGAACTCCATTTTTACTATTTTTGCAAACTCTTGGGGGCCATATTCTGTACTGACAGAGTTTACGTTTGAGCAATTCCTGTCAATGGTTTTTGTTTTAATAAAGTTTCCCTGGATGGGTTACTCACCTTATAAAGTTTTGTTAGTATTTTTAATGTCCATAATTGTCTCCACTAGTACTTAATAATTTAAAAACATAATGGTTAGATAAAATGGATTGCGCCCGATACCCAAGGGAAGATCCAGTACGGAAGGACTGATTTTCTAGGCAACCACGTATCCTTTGACCTGGTCTCTCGGAGGTAGGATTTAGGTTGTTATTAAGACTACAATCAACTTGGTTTACATGATTTTGCGGCTAAATTCATCTAGTTCTTAGATTGTTATCCATTATGTGACAGCTGAGCCGCGTGACCGTTTTCGCCTAGTCCAATGTTGTGGTTATTAGATCATTCGGACACTTCATTCACTCATCGTGAGGCGCACTGCCGCCCACTCTACGTACGGCATTTAACTAGACTAGCTAATGAAATACCCCGGGTCGCCCGGGCTAGACTTTATAACAGTACGGTTTTACAGTAATTTAAAGTTAAGTCGCTGCAATGAGAACGGCCCACTGTGGGGCGAAAGATAGGGAAGAGCGCACAAGCCCTATAATCGAGTAAAATAAATAATTTTTACCGATTTTTGTTGTTCATATTTACTTTTTAAGTTATAGGAATTGATATGACAATGTTAGATCATTATTTTAATAGTTTTTAGCGTTATATTTCACATTAATTAGGGGAACTTTATCTATTGTCTTCATTATACCTACAGATTATTAGAAAATAAGAGGATTTATGTTATTCTAGCAAAGGTATTCTATAATATATCTATTGTAATCTTTTTAGAACTTCTAGACGTTCTAAAATTAATAAGGGTGACATAAGTTTTTCAAGATACGTAATTCAATTTTCAATCACTTCACCATGAATTGTATACTATACAAGGGGTTTGAATATTTAAGAAAGAATTATTAAATATTTTTAAGTCGGCATTTATAAAGGAATTACCATATCTTAAGAAATAACAGTACTTGCAACTTTTTACAATAATTGCCAATATTTCATTCATAAATATTCTCCATTTTACTAAAAGGTTTCAATCATGCTGTTTGTTATGATGCTTTCGGCTTTGTTAAATTTTTATTGCAGTTATTAGAAAACCCCATTCTGCGTACGTAGGGATCATGGTAAAACTAAAAATGCCAACTTTTTAAGGGGTGGTATTTAGTTGTTTGAAACAGTTGAGATATAAGGTGCAAAAACGCAATGTTACGTCATCAACAACAATGCATGGAGTGATACGAATAATACCTGTATATATTTCTTGCAATGCCTACAATAACGGCTTTTAACTTTTTAAGTTGGATCGAGTTGGATTTCGTTTCTGTATGAAAATAACCAGGAAGCTTTGGCTCTTTCTTAGACATAAATTTTAAAGCGGGCATATGCGGGCGTTTTTTTATAACTCCAGCAAAATTTGAATTTCAGCAAAATACAAGCTCTTACAATTTAAGATTTTTTAAAATAAAAACTACAACACATTTTCATGTTTTTTTAAGTTGTATAGCTACAAATACTAAATGTCTCTTTTCATTTTTAATTTTGGTTTTAATAAGTTCGATACCACAAAAGTAATTTAATTTTAAATCTCAGCCTGGAAATGTCGAGAAATTGTTAGTTCAAAGTAGTGATAACTTTAAGCATCAAACTTTTTATCAATAACAAAGATTTTTAAATTTTGCCACCGGTTCTAGATGCCCTAAACATTTTATAATCAAACGCCAATATGTTTTTTATACTTTACAAAAGTTGACTTTTTACCTCATTGCGCGGTTTTTGTTAAGGCTCGCCCCACAGTACGGTCGTGAGTTCAAATCTCGGTAAGAGCGCGGATTAATTTAATACTCTACTGTGTGTTTGCATATCTGTCTTTTCATATTCAATAGAGGGCATATAACTATATAGCCTATAATAAGAGCTTCTTATTAGACAGCATTGTATAAAAACTGGCGCTGGGGAAGTTTAAAGAGTAAATATAATGCTATTGATGCCACAAAACCCTTAATAGTATTCACAATTTAGTTTTTAAAAAATTTAAAAATAACAAGTCAAATTATATTTAATTTTTTAATAACTGCCTTACATTACTGAACTAATCTCTGAGAATTTAAATTTATTTAATAAAGTAATCAAATCAACTTTATTAAAGCAGTTAATTTCCGCGGCGACTAATCTTTAATAATTTATTTACTGGGCATATATTCCTACCATATCTATATCTGTATTTTCATTAGCATCATCCGTACTGTGTTTGGTAATAGAAATGTGTATTATGCAATTAGCAGGTTAATTGTAATTGTAACTTATCGACAATTGTTTTTAATTTTTAATTGCTTGTTTGTTAATTATTAGTAAGCTTAAAACTCAACACGAGATTTATAGCTAGTGAACACAAGATTTGCATCTTGATTTTCAAATTAGCCTGCCACAAGAAGGATTTATTTAAAAAAATTATCATGAAACAAATTTCTTAAGAAACATAAGAAATTCTTACAATAGAAATATTAAAAATATATTAATAGCTGATGTAATTTTTATTGTATCCATGTTACTATCTAATAATACACAAATGTGTTCAGATTAATATAAGTAAAAAATATGGAAGATTATAAAATTTTAGTCAGGTTTTATTTATAACGTGTGCCTATTGCAGTTTAAAATTGCTTTAGGATTCGTTTTATCTATTTGCAGTAGTAAGTAGCTAAAGATATCAATGCAATAAATGTTTATAAAGCGGTACAACGTAAATGTAGCATGGCTTATCGATAATTAAGACAAACGAGGGCAGTAATGAAGGTGTAGATTGATTGATAGATGGTGTGACGGTAATGCAATGAAAGTTCCGTCTTCTATCCCAAAACTTCATAAGTGGATTTAGGTGGTTAAAGCATTTATAGCTCGAAAGAACAAATACAGTGAGTTTAAAAGTTTCCATTTTAAGAACATGTTATTAACAGTTAATTAACAATCAATTTTCACTTGTCTTAATTTTCTCAGTAGCTGTAACTAACTAGTAACTCCTTTTTAATATTGGAATTGTTTTATAATGCAGTTTAATGGGCATCCTGCTGAAGAAACTTTTAGTGTGTATAAAAATTAATATTTATTAAGGCTCCAGGTATACAATTATCTCTAAAAGTTAATAAAAGTTTTCTTACTTCAAGCACGTTCTCAGAGCTAAAGATATATTCAATAAAGTTTTTTCATATTTTTTGTATTACAATTTTTCTCTTAGTTGATAAACTTTTCTAACAAATTGAGAAAATTTTCAGGCGCACCACATATTTTATCTGTCATCTAAGAAACTTTAGGCGTATTTCTTTTCGGTTTAAGAAAAATGTTAAACAACAAAGTGCTCAGAAATGTAATCTACATATTCATAAATTAAAAATGTCGCAAACTACGGTTACATATTATTTCATACAAATCTATTACAAAGGTGACAGATTTTTTTTCTCTTGTAACATTTAAAAAATAGAACTTATTTTGGTACTGCAACACCGAAAGAAACAGAAAAATCGGTGCCAGGAGATTTTAGTGACACTATCAATTCAACAATAACCAATCTGACTTCTAAAATGGTTCGTAGATTCTATCCTAGTCTAAGTTTATTAATAGCTATTAAGACCAATACGGCATGCGACATATTTTATCGAACTAGTGAAGACGGTGTCTGATTCAAATTTATTATTTCAAACAAACTTTTTCAAAAGTAATTTTTTCCAAAACTACAAAAACACCCATTTTATTTTTTAATCGTAACGTATGTATATTAGGCCAGCAAAATAGAATTCGTTGCTGGAAATAAATGTTGGAAAGCGGGAGATCATTTCGATCGCTTCGTTTGAGGTCAAGTATGAGTATCCTAGGTTTGCACGGTCCCTCGACTCGAGCTTACCTGAGGGCATCAAAAGAACCACGAAATCTTCGACCCTTTTTTAATTTTTCGCACATAACTCCAAAGCGGTGCTTTCCAACGAAAACAAGAATTACAAGAATCTATTACAAGAATTAAAGAGCATTAAATTCTACGTCCGATGAGTATCCAACACTTTAAAATTGGTCCAGCGGTATGGTCGAAATCGACGGTCGAGGAACGACAATTTTACAAATTTTCGATTTTCTGTCAGACCGGACTCCCAGAGGCTTTCCGTATAAAAAAAACCCGTTGGACTCATTCTGATTGTTAATATAAGTCGAGAAATATCTAAGCTTTGATATTATAGAGGTTGCCGGATTAAATGAATGGCCATTCTTTCATCATAGCAATTAGGATCAATCTATATGAAGTAGTGCAGTACTGGTCGCTCGATCATTTCGAAAAAAGATAGTTTTTGTGTTATCACCCCTAAGTATTGGTAGATCAAAACCACTGTCATTTCATTTTTATTCCATTTGATTGAAATATTGCAGCCATATAGTTATTTTGATGCCCTCAGGTAAGCTCGAGTAGAAGGACCGTGCAAACCTAGGATACTCATATTTGACCTCAAACAAAGCGATCGAAACGATCTCCCGCTTTCCAACATTTATTTCCACCAAAGGTCCAAAGCGGGTATAATTTTACTGGCCTATATGCTGTAACGGTATATTTTCTATCGGCCTCAAATATGTGTAATTTTGCATGTATATTTACTAAAAAATTTAAAGTTCGGTCTTGCAAATCCATATTCTATTTGTAGCTAAAATTTTGTCGTATAAACATATTTACAAAGAATATTTTAGAAAGATTGTTTTCGAACTTCTATAAAACTAGAGGAAGCTGAAGTAATAAATTACTTTGCTTGTTTACGTGTACCCGCTAAAATGGTTGCGTTGTCAAAAAAATTTTGATAAAACTTAAGGCGTATTTAAATTCATATTGCTTCATATAAATATTCCAGCACGTTCTAAGAAAGCATGGTAAAAAGTAAACTTCCCTTTTGTTTGGAAGGTGACATTTAACACGTGTTGATAAATTTAGTTTGGTCTCTCTGCGTTTTAACTTAAAAATCGCATGATCTGCAAGTCTAGTCAGCAGATGTTATCCCCTTGGACGACAGCGTCTCTATACCCGCTTTCGCGCTACTCCAGTACTATTTTTTTGTTCATTAGGATGAAAATCTCATATAAAAAGCTAATAAAATTTGTCTTAAGGAGTCCACGTGTACTAAGCGTGTGTCAGTTTTGATTTGCTCTTACAAAATGATATAGGCTTTTGATTGGTTGGTCCGATCTACATCTTGACCGAAAGAAAAAACATAGCTCCTCCGCGCCAAAAAATAGGGGTCCGAAAATGTTAAAAAACACTTTCGATCCAGCTTTTAGAGAAGACAGTTGACTCCGGTCGACATTACAGAATTACCGTTTCATTTTAGTTATTTAGGATTAAAGAAAATTCTAAATCTAGTTTCCGTATAGTTTGATCGACTGCCGGTTTCGGATGCCTTGCAAATGTTATTTAATTAAATTTACAGTTTATAAGTATACCGTTTAATTAAGTGTCCGGATATTAATCAAGAATTTGTGGTTAATAAAAAGTACTGTTATATCGTTAAACACTTTTCCGGATGTTTGTGCTTTTGAAGAATGGGAAATTTAGCTTTTCCTATTAATACAATTACCGTATCCCACTCTCGTTTAAATTATTACCGTACCGAAATAAATTAATAATTACAGACATTCTCTTCAGTGATCGAAATTTCGATTAATAAATAAATTTGAGTTATGTGCCTTCTAAATCCAGTTCAGATTTAATTAATAAGTGGGTTGTTTTAATAAAAACAACGAACCTTTGTTTTGGTTATCAAAATTAAATTAATAACCAAATCTTATGGAACTTTAATGGTTGCATTCAGGTATTGCATTTTGGGGATGAATTCGTAAATAATGGTTCACCACATACAGATATTACGAGGGTTAATCCATTGCATCTTTGATTAATGGAAAGCAAAAATCTACGGACCTTCCAGTTCCCGCCTGCGGCGATTGCTTGATGTATACAGGAGTCGTATTTGTGCAGTTTAACGCTGATTTTGGTTTGTGAATTATTGACAACTAAAGGTATTGTGAGTATTGTATTTTATTGAGCGTTGAACATTTATGTAAAGCTTTTTTGAATCCTGGTAATAATTTTACAGTTTGTTTTTCATTTATATGTACTTCAATACAATTTTTTTATTCATTAAAATTTCATTAATAAAAGAGCTCTTAGGTAGGGACTTATTATTTGAATATTTTTGAGTTTCAAATTTGTAATCTTTTTTTATATTTTTATATTTTTTCTTGTGTTTTCTCAAATAAATATGATTTTAAAGTTAATTAAAATTAGTAAGACTGAACCATATAATTATGAAAGTTTTTATTCATATTTTCATTAATCTAAATTTTTAACTTTGTTGAAATTAACTAATATTTTGCACTAAATTTTTATCGGTCTAATTTCATTTTCTGATTAGTGATTTCAGACAGATTTATTAGATTCATTTAATCTATTTGATCTATTTAATTATCATTATTAAGCTTCATAATCAGATGGCGCCCTTCTTGTGTATGTTTTTGTGTTTTTTAAAACCTTTATCCATTACTTTATAAATTAGACAACTGCAGAACCAATACGACCTGAATTAAAAATTTGTAAGATAGAGCTAAATCTCAAGCCGTGGTAATCTTGAGCACCTTTTAAAGTAAGTATAATGTTTATTGTTCTTTATTGCTTTTATTGTTTATTTAGTCTGGCGAAAAACCTACGTTTAAATGCTAAGATAATCCTATAAAAAAGTTTCAAAGGTATGATAATTGTATCACAGGATCGATGTCAAAATTTGTAAATACCTAAAATTAGTTTTCAGAGCCTACTGCTTTTCTACTGTGCAATGTCTTTGCATGTTTCGTGATATACTCTGAAAGACCCAAATACTACCTTTAATGTGACACATTGATAAGCCAAATTATTCGAGAAATAAGGGGGTTATGACAATTTTAGTCAGATGCTGTTAGGTGTCGAAATTTTCAAAAACTTTTACTTCGGCCATTTTTCATCCAAAAAATCTAAAAAATTAATTTAATGTCAGTTCATTTTCTTCTTTTCATCTATACAAGGAAAAAAAATTGAACAAAATTTGAAATTTGAAGCAAATGGCTCTAGGTGATTTGACATAAAATTAGCCCATAGTAAGATCTTTAATGTGTACTCTACGGTCAGGCTTTTTAGCATTTCTAAAACCGATGAACAGTTAGTTTTCTTAAGACTATCCAGGGTGTAAGGAGTACAACTGCTATTATTAAATTGGTGGTTACTTTATATACTAGGTTGTAATACCCGCTATGCGGGTATTACAAACCATTAAAACCGTAATTACCAAACCATTAAAAACGTAAATAAAAAAAGCAAAAAATAACGTCCCAGCCATTCTGTAGCATTGAAAATAATCACATTGGAGTAAGGCTCTGAAAACAAAACTTTTTTCTAAAATTAGGTTAGTGTAAAATTTCCACAATCTAAACACAAATGTGTATAAAGTGTTGCATAAGCGAAATAGTCACGCCAAGAAAGTAAGAAAGAATATAGAGAATCAACGTATATAAATATTGATAAGGTACTTTATCCTGTAATAATTGCTATTACATTTTTATATCATGTTCTATTATATTTCTATTAAAAAACACTTAAACCAATGCAAAGGTTACAAATCTAATAAAACTCGTCATCTAAAGGAAACGTCACCAATATCAAATTGTGGTGATCTGATCAATAGATGGTGGTCAGTAGAAACTGTCGCTTCTGTTGAATACGTATTCAATTCGTATTGAATTCGTATACGGTGATTTATTCAGTGACGCACACTAGATTTATTGGAAAATGCATCAAGGTTTAGATGGTATCTAACCAAATATATTTTAGCTCTACATCGTGAAAGACGAATGAATGTGTTTAACGGCCAATTAAAGCAAGCTTGCTCAAAAGAAGGTTCTTTGGTGAAAACGTTACTCCAATTGCGATCAATTATCTGTTGGGTCCATACTATTCTGTATCCAATGTACTTATTATACCGAATGGAGCGGTTTTTTAATTGCGCTTTGTCATTTTAGTTTATACTCAAGCAAACACTATCTTGTAGTGTCGAAGAACATATCTATACCTTTCTGAGCTAATTTTAACTAGTTAACAACGTTTGCGAATTTTTAACTCACATTCTCTTTTTATAATGTTTAGTTTAATGCCACGTTTAGATAAATCATCGGCTGTTTCTGGCTCTTCGTACTGTTCATCCACTTATTTACAGACGCCTTTGACTTTTATATAAATATCTCGTAGTCGCAATTCTAGGTATTTTAGTTTTGTTGGGTGTCTAAAAAGAAACACAACTTCAGTCGTTTTGATTTTTTTTAAATACAATACTGGAATTTCTTTTACAATGCATTTTAGGCAGACCTACCTTCTACACATTCACCCTTACCTACCACCCTAACGAGACTTTAAGTATAGGGTATAGGTACAGCTATTTTTGCCCAAGCAGATTCTAAGGTAATTTCTTACCAATAAAATCCACCAAGAAAAGCAATAAAAAGTTCCATCTTGCAAGTTGCTTGCAAAGAAGGTTATAAGGCAAGGCTTGCATTACACCAAATAATAATAAAAGCATTCTTATCATTCTTACCAAAGACGATAGCTAAAGTATTTCTTAACCTAAATATTTAAAGCTTTCATAGGCAGAGTGCTGGTTTTTACGAAGATTCAATATCAATGACGGTCAGTCAGTTTGTTATAAAAATTCTAATCTAAGCATATTAATGTGCAGGGACGTCCTTTCACGTAATATAAGTAGGTAGTTCTATTTATCTCAAAAGAAATATTGCTATATGTCGTAAAAACAGCTTTCTGATTTTACAGTTGATAATGTAAAATAAGTACTCCTGTTTCAAATACCAAAAGAAATCCAACTGTGCTAGTACACAACATTTTCAATCTTTCATCTCTGTGAAGTAAAAGCTTCGTATAATCTCATTTCGCTATAATACTTTGAAGTCAAACAGGATGCGTTTTTATCTGGATGAAAATCTTTGTAATACATGTAAGAGAAGTGTAGAAAAACTGTATTACACTTATACAGAACCTAGAATTTCTTTAATAAACAGTCTTCATGTAATAAGCTGGGACTAAAAAAATAGAATCACGGATAATTAAATTCGATGAACTTTTGGCATCTAAGGTAGTTAGTTTTCAAAATATTAGAATTTAGAAAAGAATTAATTTCAAAACCAGTTCTCTAAATGACGATTAAATGACGTATAATTGCATTTATCAGGTCGCGATTTTAATCTGAATGATTTCCTTAGTTCCTTCTATTCCCTGCTCCTGCATACAATGGGGTCAACTGGTTTCAAATTCTTAATGGCATTTGAGCTATACATAATATAGTAAATTATTGTACTTTGCTCCCAACTTAATCTTTTCACGAAAGTACGATACTTAATTTAGGAATTAACATTGAAAGTAGACTTTTGTTACAGGAGTACGGAAAAGATAGAAGTTGAAAAGGTTCATGACCGTTTCATTCTCGTTTTGCTCTAAAGGCCTTTCCACAATTACATTACGATATACTATTTCATCATTACTGTGCTGACGAGTCTCATAGCGTGTTGTAATTAGTAGCACCGACCGTTGAAGTAACTTTCATTTTTTACACAAGAAGTGTTCGCAAGTTCAGAAATTTATACTGCGCCCATAAGCTTCATAGCTGTAAATTTCAGATGTTAAGCGTCAGCTTTTCAATACAATTTAGTTTAACAAGATGTTATTTCGAAAATGTTTGATAAACTATTCGCTAACGATATGTTAGAGAAGCTACATAGATATTCGAGCATTATAATCCGTAGTTAAAAAAGATGATAAAAATATTATAACCTTATGTAGAATTATGCAACATGAACGAACCATAAGAAAGTATCCTCAATTTTTGATATCAACACATTTACTATTACAAAAGAAGGTACATATATAGTGAATTGTACGTAAGTCCGTTTTTAAATTTAAAGGTAGTCTTGGAAAAGTCCGAATTCATTCATTCAGATTTGAACAAACATTTCGACTGTTTGAAACACAGGTATTTTAACTAGACCCACGTTGGACCGTCAGTGAAACAACCCGTTATGCTTCCGGATTAAATTTACATTTAAAATCTTCAAAATATTTATACTTACGTTACGGTAATGCTCAAAATTGCCCCAGCTTGAGATCTTATCTTTACAAATTTAATTTCAGGATGTAGGTATTGTCTCCAATAGCTTCAAATTGTAAAATAATAGATAAAGGTTTTAAGTCACAATAAAATGCATATAATTGGGCGCCATCTGATTATGAAAGTTTTGATAATGATGGTAATTAGAATAATGACCTGGCCCCATTAACCAGAAACTGGAGTCAGATCTAATAAATTTAATTCAACTTTTTAGTCATATTCGGTAATGTCAAAGTTAGGTTGGATAAAATATAAATAAAGACTTTCATAATTATATGGATCAATATTATTCAGTCTAATTAAGTTTAAAAAATTGTGTTTATTCATAAACCAAAAAGTTGGAAAAGATAACAACTAATCAAAAATCATTAAGTAAAATCACAGTACCCTGCATAAGAATTCTTATCAAATGGGAACGTTTTCATACAACAACATAACAAAAATAATCGGTACATAAACAATATACTGCTTACACAATGTTCACAAAATTCAAAGAATCAACAGTTCGCAATATCTCGTTCAAATTGTTTAATTTACAAAACTAAATCAGAACAAACTCACACAATATTGCCCTTTATCAACACAGGTATAAACAATTGTCACTGAACTGTAGAAACTGGAAAGACTTCGTAAAATTCTGCAATCACTAATAACCCAAAACTACGAGAGTTAAACCAGACAACTTGGATAAAAATTACTTGTTTGAATAATTCTGTAAGAAAAAAAGACTGTATTTATTAACAGTCACATCCACTAAAACGTACGATTTAAGTTTTATTTAAGTTTTAAGGTCCGGAGTTTTAATCCGGACAAGATTTTGTAAAAACAATTCATTAAGAATTCAACTGCAAATTTCGATAAATTGATCCTCGATCAATCACTGTATTTTTTGTACTTTGACGGCAACTAAAAGCAACACTAAATATTGAGGAACGCCGGCGGCGATCACCCCATCGAATGCGGCAACAATTGTGAGAGCCTCACGCTCGTTTATTACACACAAAATCCAACTAAACAACTTTAAACTTTTAAACTGGAACTGTAATTAGAAGTAATTCTCCACTGAATTTACTTTATTCGATAATATTGATACGATAAACTAAACTGGAACAAACTACGGACTAAGAATAAAAACTATCATCATTTGACCCGAACGCCAAGCATAACGCGGTGGCCGAAGCACAGCGACGCGAAAGCGTCCCACTATCTCCGTATTATTTTCTTACTTGCTTTATTAAACCCTGCCTGTAGACTTACTCAAAAACTAAAGTATTTCGACAGTAGACGGGATTTTAAGAGGGGTGCACTTTCAAATAGACCAATAAGGGAATAACGTGACTTTTTTAAGGCAACCAAAATTAATATTTTTACACAAAGAAAGTATAGGGTACGGGGCTTTACAGCAAGATTTGCAGACATGAAGTCTTTCGAAACGCAGATGTGTTTATTTGAAATCTGTCCATAAGCACGTACAAAATTAAGATGAATAACACACACACGTGGTATCTAGACAGCCTGTTCGAGAAAGTTTTTTTTGGCGGTAAATTTTTTACTAGTAAAATGTTTTAAAGCTATGAATTTGAACTTTCATACGTTTTAACTATAAGGAGATTTTTGCTAACTCCAATATTAGATTTTAACCCTTATAAGCTCGGAAATAAACTATTTTGTTTTTCTAGAAACAAATTTTATCGATCTGAGAATGTTTCTTTAAGATGACCTTTAGTGCTTTATGGGGTTTATTTTATGCAGTATACCAACGATGATTTTATATTGAAAGAGAAAATATATGAATACGCAGGACCGCATTTGGAATTTTTTGTTAAATATTCACACTAAATTGCATTATTTAAAAATCGACAAAAACGTAACGTTACATGTTTAAAGTGAAAAACGAAAATTCAATACCTGCAATTTTGTACAAATTGGCCTCACACAACCAGTACACCAAAAACTTTTATCTTCATGCTCTTACTAAGATGATCTTTCATTAAAACATACAGTGCTGGTAAAAATGCGCTTTGGGTTTGGGTTTGATGTGTGAACAAAGGAAATGTAGTTTTAAAATATTTTACCTAGCATAAAGGTTAGTGCGGCAAGTCAGTATGCGATAAATATCTATCTTTCTCAGATGTATTATTAATCGCTATTTCTCTTTGCTCACGCAGGAAAAACGAAATTCAGAAAGAAGTTTTAACAACACTGCATGTTTAAAACACAAAGCAAAAAAGAAAGAAAAAAAATATATATAGACCAACAAAGGAAAAAAGATATCAAAGATTTTGAGAAGAAATATAAAAACAAAGGAATAAAGAATTTTTACAAAACCACAAAGAATGAAAAATGGCTTCCAACATAAAATAACATACTATAGTAAAAATAAAGCAGGAATTCTAACAGCAGCTGAAAAGGACTTGGTGAACAGGCGGAAGAAATATTTCAAAGAGCTATTGGACGAAGACATAACGATAGAAAAACAAGTAAGAGAAATAGAGGAGAAGCCAAATCGAGAAGAAATTGCAGAACTCATAAGAGAAGCAGTAGGAAAAATAATACAAGTCATGAAAAACAACAACAGTCCAGGAGAAGATAGTGGTAATAGAAAATATGATGTATGGATAACACCTATTGAAAGAAAACGTCTAGGATTTTACAATAGTCTGACAAAAAGAAAATATACCCAAAAAATGGAACCAAGAAATGATATTTACAGTGCATAAAAAGCGGGAAATAACAGAATGTAAAAGTTATCGTCGAAATGCTCTATTAGATAAAGTGCATAAAATACTTTATATCAGAAAAAATAGTTATACCATAGACCAAATAATCCTCCTAACACAAATAATGATAACATGTTATGAATACAAGATATCTATGCACACTCTCATGTTATTCATTTATTTTCAATGAGCTCATGACTCGGTCTATATAACAAATTTGTGTAAAAACCTAAAAGAACTGGAAGTACCAGACAAATTAGTCAAGCTAATTAAAATAACTACACAAAGTAAGAACAACAAATAAGAACCCAAAAATAGACATTTATTAAATACATACATGGGTACCTTCGGAGTAAGACAATGTTTACGTCAAGGTGACCCACTGTCAACACTATTATTCAATATAGTATTGGAGAAGATGATGAGAGAAAGCAAGATAAATGTAGAACACTTACGAAAAAATATCGAATTGCAAATGAACACACAAATAAATCAATACATGATGGTGGTCGGATGCAAAATAAGAAATGGCTACAAAGGGCAGTTTAAAGTGGCTTTAAATAATAATGAAATATAATAATTAAGTAATTAGTATTGTTCTTGAACAATACTAAAAGTAATTTCTATGTGGTACGCGGAACCAACTATAGCAGAAGTAGTGAAGACAAGAAGAATCCAGTGGTTGGGGTATATGGAAAGAATAGGTGAGGAGAGAAGTGTGAAAAAATAGAGTGTAAGGTACCAGAAGTGCAATCAATGCATTTCAATACGCTCGAAACCGACTGTTCACTTACAGCGCTCGCTTTGTGACGTTTTAGAACTAAATATGCTCCCCTACCTGCTTCTTCCGCCACAACTTGCATTGCTTTGCTTGCTCACATGCCATATCACAAACAATTCTTAACCGAGTTTGATAGTATTTCTGTAAAACATTTTTACGAACTCCTGAAAGGTGTAGTAAGGGTGCGTAAATTGGAAGCGTTGTTAATAAGCGTCTGACAATTCTAGGCTTCCATTGTTAATTGGATTTGTTTGGTTACGTTTATTTAAATAATCACGAATTGTAACTGGAAGGATTAAAATCATACAACGAACGTTGCTGATAAGGAATTCTTTCAGTTCCTATTTCAATCCTATTCTTTTGGCCGATATGCTTTGACGAGCTTTTCCTAGTTAAAATGCTCCTATAAAACTATAGTATCTATAGTAAATAGTAGATTTATCAAATAGTAGATTAATAGTGGATATTACAAAAATATAATTTTGTTTGTGGGGGGGCGTGATATAGCAATATTGTAAATACAATAGTAGGTATAATATTATTGGTAGGAGTATTGGAACTACCCCCTGCTCATTATTGCATGAAATGGTATCCCATCCATCTATCCTACTCATTTTTCTGTAACATGTCATGACCTTTTACCTATTGGGTATGGATGAAGAAAGGTAGTACTTAAAAGATATGTTATCTTAAAATGTTAATTCTGAAGTAGTTCTATTGCTCCTTGAGTTTTTGTAATCTACTGAATATACTATTTTTTTTAAACTAATCAAGTGCTTTCAGTAAAAATTTAGAAAATTAACATATAAATGGTGCAGTAGTTTGTGGAAAGTTACTAAATACATGGTAATTTGTGGAAACTGTAAAATTTGCATAGACATAGACATGCAAATTACACAATACTTATCAGAAAAAGTTATTTTTGGCATCACCTGAAATCAGCAGTATGTACTGCAATATTACTGTAATTTAGTGCTGACAGTGCGTCGGACTTTTAATTTCCTCTACTTTTTATGGCTTTGCTGTGTGTATTTTCTAACTTGTATGGAAAGTTTTGAAAAAATGATTATGAAGCTCTTAAACAAAACATACTCCCAGTTTAGTAACAACCAATTACCTGCTACAGAAAAGCAGGTTAAACAAAAATTTATTTTAATAACCTGGGCCTGTACTTTGATAATGAGTTCTATAGGTAATGTTATTTTGGTTTCGTAAACTGTTATTACAAGTTCAGATAAATGCAACTTGATTAGTTTGTATTGAAATTTGATGTTTTTAAACTAACAAAAAGTAAATATATTTTTTGTACAAAAATTAAGCATTGCGCACAACGCTTTCTACAAATAAAACGTTTTGCTGACAGTCTGTATAAATTTTGGAGCAGATTCTATTTCGCAATTAAAACCCAGTTAGGAAAAATTAAATTGTTTTGTTTCCGCCTGAAGCTTAACACATTCAATACTGAAATTTATTTGCGCCTCGTTAGGCAATGTTTAGTTATGTGACAAAATAATGAAGTTATTATGCAACTACAATTACGCTGTGTAATGAAACCAATAAATTTTTCTACATATCGATCGTCTGCAATAAGACATTAAGAAATAAAAACTGAAAATTAGGATCGTAAATAAAAGTGGTCTAATTAGCGTCCCTTTATTCGTTTTTGGCGTAGAATTCGAATTTCTCGATTTCCAGTGTAAATTGCTGCCTAAATCACCCTATATTTATGTTAAGCTCTCTATAATTTAAGAGTGGTGTGGGAAATTAGGAATAATAGAAACTAGACGGCGCAAAAGGGTGCAGTAGCGGCACAGACTACCGTAAAGAATCTAAATAGCTCCGGGACAAGATGGATGGCGCGGAAAATCACTACACTGGTCGCTCTTACGATATACAATAAATTCCGAATCGGGCTCTGATCACAGACTCATGTCTATGGTGGGTCGAGAGTTTTCCGGCGCTTTCCAGAATGACTCGGGCGACGCGGATGGACGTCCGTTCTTAGGGAAGCGAAAGCTCTGTAATGGGAAGTAATGAGTCGTGCATTGTTGGGGTGAACTCCGCTGTTGGAACGTTACTTGCGGCAAATTTGGGGCAACAAATTAGTTTGAAATTCCTTTTGTGATTTGGACTTTTCCTTAGTGTTCGCCCACGGAGGCTCTGATTCCCACCCCCGGACTTTCGTAATGTGTTTAGCATTTTTTTACATTAACGGCCTATAAAACCGGGGTTCTCTTTGGCAGATTACCTTTCACTTTGTGTAAAAAAATGGTTTATCCTAATAATTCCTTACATTCAAATTTTTTATTTTTTCCTTGCCGTAATTTACATAATTGTATATCGTCTAGAAATTTTAAATTTACTCCAGTATCTTAAGCTATACCTATCTGTGAATATAAAACTCATGGAGAGAAAGAAGCACTTAAGCAGTGAATAACGAAAGAAGGCTAAACTTTTAGTACCAATACTTTTTGTTAATGTGCAAAGAAAGCTACGTAAGTTAAATGAAGTGCAAATGTTTATTAATTATATAACTACAACTTACTGAAATTAAGAAAGAAGCTGATTACTTCACAAATTAGGAACACTAATTCCATATTCATATTAATTTTGTTAATTTTCGTGTGGTGGTGGTGGTTATGTATATACTTTTACTATATTAAGTATCTGATAACCAGCTGACGCGTTTCTTCGCCAGAATGAATGAAAGTAAAGAAATGAAAATATGAATCAAAATCAAATAGATTTATAGAAAAACTACTTTATTTATTGAGATTTAAAGAAGAAACTTATGAAACTGGCAAAATTAACCTTTTCTACATAAACAATTAATAGCTTGTCCACAGTAATTTTCATTTGTCGGTTTCAGGATATTAAACTTTTGTTTATATATACAAAAGTACGCTGGTAACTAAGTAATAACTCTATTTGTACGGTAATACAGTACGGTAATATTACCATACTGACTTGTCAAAAGAAGTCAACAAAAACAAAATAAAATTAAATAACCATGACGTCAAATCAACCCTTACAGACATTTTATTTTTATTTATTTATTCATTTATTAATATTAATGTCTTCATTTTCTGAAGCCAATAAACTATTAACAAACCACGGATGTTATAAATCTTAGCAAGCCATAGATGCCTTAAAATCCTCGATCTACGAGCTCGGATTTCAGACCGACATCTACGGCAGTTATGATACTCATAACATTCCTAGGTATGTTAATAGCTATCATTCGTTTTGATTATGGTTAAAAACAAACAAATATTTTCTAATTTATCTGTCCTCTATAATTATACTACAAAATACACCATTTGCGATTCCAAATAAAATTGGTTTTTTCGTTCGTGAAAAATTCTTGCTACCTAAAAAAGTGGGTATTTTTTGTCTCTTGTAAAATATACTTTTAAGGAAATTCAGTTTACTTATAATACCTCGCTTCTACCAACTGAGCTACCAAACCATATCACAGACCGTGTATCATTTCTTACTCTTGAAGTGCATGCATTGTGTTTTCATTCATTCATTCATGTGTCTCGGTACAAACCCTATTGAACTACGCGATGTAAGAGAGAGAGGTGACGATGCGAGCTTGAATTCTTTTTTCGTATTTCAACAAAAGCAACAAGTGGCGTGCAATCGCCACGCTTTGCTTATTCCACTTTGACCTTTGGAGGAAAGAAACTCACAGTAAGGAGTTTCTTTCAACAATTTACAAGAAATACGTAAGAACAGCAGTGTTTTAAGAGTGCGTTAGTTACTAAAGCTTACCCATTAGGGTAAGCAGTTGGCACCTAGTACTTATTATAAAAGTAAGTTGTACTGATTTAAATGATTTAATATTTATGTATTTTTAATTATTAAAGTTGTTAAATCTACAATTTTACATATCACGTTATTCTCAAATGCTTTAAGTGTTATCAAAAGAGGAGAACATTGATTTTACTTACTTTTACTTACATATTTATGACAGTAGTTGGAAAAATATTATGTCTATAGATATTTTCAAATTATTCTATGCTGGAATTGCCTACTTTTCCATCGATTGAAACGTGAAGAAAACAGAATAGAAAAAATAAATAGACATTTTCTAATTTAACTGTTCTATAATTATAATGCGAAAAATAGTATTTATGACTTAATATCAAATCCGTTTTCTTGGTTCGTGAAAATGGTAACTTATTGCAGCGCGACTCATGGGTAAATTCTCATCTCGCTATAAAAAACATCATCTTGTAAAATATACAATGTTTTTAGAACTGCCTTAACATTTGGCGCAAACGAAATGTGTTTTGATAATGACAGCAGTGATTAAAGTTGATTGAATTGTTCATTAATTCATGAAAGTGACTCATATAAGAGCCATAGAGGAAAGATTTTCGTTTTGTTACCGAAATTTTCGCATGTTTGCATAATCACATGCTCTACAGTCTAATGGTCTTCTAATCCAAAATGATATTTTTCCGCTAAGCATTTTTACATGTTACCTATATTTTGTTCCTCGCTTGGAAATTTTCCAAAAATAAATAAATTTTGCATGTTATGTAGAAACTCGTAATGCAGGAAGCAGTGCAAAAACTTTTTGTCGTCGACTAGCATCAGTGTTATGAATGTCAAAATTGTTAATAAATAATCTGTTATTTTATGGCACGCATAAAGTTGTACCACAAAGTCGTCTTGACAATGAAATTAAATACGACAATTTATTGCTGATAGGGTTATGACTTAGTATGTGTTACGGTTAGAAAATGCAGTGTGGCTATATAACTAGGTCTAACCGACTAAAACTAGGTCTAGCCTTTTTCACACCGGCTAGAACTAGGTATATCTAATAACTGGTGGTTAGAACAAGGTGTAGCCCTCGATCAGGTTTTTATCAGATCTCAAGTTCATTATGGTGTAATAGCTACTTGTGCAACAAGGAAGAAAAGTTCCGAGGGTAAATGAATTCTCCAAGTGTAGGGCAGACGATAAACATACGAGGGAAGAAAAGACACTTTCTTTTTGAATTTTTTTAACACCTTTAGAAAATATGAAAAAAGAAATAAATTTTAACAAAACGAGTATGTTCAATCATTTTATAAAAATCGGAATCAGGGTGGCATATTCCTCCCTTCTAGGAAGACAAGGTTTATACATGTCAGCCCTAGGGAGGCAAAGCACCATTTTGCTCGCTGACTTAGGGAAGCAAAGTGCAACTTTCTGTTGAGGTAGTAGAAGAATTTCAGTTAGGAATGTTTAAACTGGACTGAACTTCCTCGTTTTATAAAATGATAATTCTCTTGTTTTTCTGCGTTTAAGTTATATAGTTTAAGTTAGCCTCCATAATTGTCTGTGCCTGTACAATCGAGAGACGAAGCGAGGCGGTATATCAGGAACGAGTAATATCACCACGCACCATTCAAATAATAATAAATTTCATACCATACTGAAATGTCATAGCAACAACAAGATAAATAGCAAATAGTAAAGAGTTTTGCAAAAATCCTTAAAAAATAAAAAAAATTAAGTAATCTCATAGCAAATTTCAGATGGAGGTGTAAATTATAAGTTGTGTTTAGAGATTAAATTGTTAGTTTGTTCTGGAATAGTTTGTCGATCACATTAACAACTGTTATGTATTTAAGAACATTAGCAAGTTTCATCAAATTTAATCAGAACATTCATTTTTGAGTTATGGTTATAAAGAAAAATAAATCTTTCAACTCTAAATTATTAACATATGAATGCGTTGAGTTGCACGTCGAGAGCGTTAGCCCGAGTCGGAAAAGAGCATGAGTATGTTAGTAGGACTAAGCAGACGTGTTAAGATACAACTTTTTATCTACGACTGCTCATAATTGAGGAAAACTGTATTATTTAATAAGTTGAAACAGTTTTTTTGACCTACATCTTGAAGTTTTTTATTTAAAATCAGAGCAGCTTAGAATTAGAAGCCATAGCAACCAGGCAATTATGATCATGATTTCCTTGTCCCATTCAGTGTGATAACATATATTATGTAATTAGGAGATCAAGCGATACTTTAAATCCGAGAAGATGTATTATAACGCCGAGGCGCCAGCTGAGGCGTTATAACATCTTCGAAGATTTAAAGAAGCTTGATCTCCGTATTGCATACGTTGTTTTATTTTATTTCGTATTTCAATCCTAATTTCTCCATTTTAAAATTCATCCGAATTTATTGTATAATGAAGCAAGTTGCCTTGTCTGTGTCATCATACGCGTAACCAAGGAGATAAAAAGCAGCATGTTACGTGTGGCTGTTATGCAACATCAAATGATTTTTACGTTGCCAACAACAACAGAGATCAAGAACGTCTTGAACTCCCGTGTCATTGACAACGGAGATCAAGTTATACTTTCTTTTACTAATTGTAGTATATAAACAATTGGTTGAAATACTAAATGAAAAAATAAACATTATATAACTCAACCGAATGACATTATGGGTTCTTATCCAAGCAGACGTAGGTAAATACTATTTTGTAATGCAAACAGTAGTGTAATATCACTAGGAGCACTACAATGATGATCGTGGGTTACTGCCCTACCGCTATCTGAAGTTAATTCTGAGGAGTCACTACAAAAAAAAGAAAATAAGTAGTTAATAATTTAAAGTATTATTTAGTTTTTCTTACCTTTTTTGTCAACCCATCTTCTCATTGAACAGTGTAACGTTATATTTTTATCAATCCTGAATAAATGTAGTTTCGTCTACATATTTACTAAAAAATCTTAAGTCCGGTTCTGCAAATTTGCGTTCTTCTTAACATATAAACTTGTGTCAGCATTTGGTACAAATAATCTTATAAAAAATTATTTTAAAAGGTCGTGTTTCAAATCATCTTAGAATTATAAAAAACATTTGGGCAATAAATTATTTCTTTCTGTATTTTATTTACGCACGTGTATATTGGCTAAAATAGCTTCTTTGTTAAAATCCTGGAAACTATTAAAAATGGTTCGTGAAACCATAACTAAACCTAACTCTGTTTAGTTCTCATAGATATTGTGGTTTGGTGTTCAGTAAAAATATTATAAGACAAACCACCTTTATCTAACTTTATGTTTGCTACGTGTTAAAAATCTCTTTTGGTTACTTACATATGCGCTTAAAAACAACTTGATGTGCTTGCTAGATTTTTTAATATAACATCTGTGTGCATTATTCGTCCGCGGAAACACAAACTGCGTAGAATCTAGTCTTTTAAGGTCAACTATAAATCTAATAGTGGAATTAAGAAAACTTCCTCTATTGACTCCACGTGGACTTCACAGTCCTGATTTGTTCAGACCGCAACAGGCGGTTTTTTTATTGGTGTATGCTGAATTGCACCCTCCAGAATACTTAGTATATAATAAAATAACCTTCAGTTTTTAAAAAGACGACACTTGCCTTGAGTTGCGGTTCCGAGACAGTGCAGTTTAACACTTCAGTTTAAGTTTCGATACAGTATAGTTGATGGAGACGTCTGTACCTTTCCGCTAACGGCCGGGGTCGGATACCCGTGCCTAATTATTTGAAAATTTGCAGTTAAACAAAAATATCGTTGTGTAATTAGTTTTCCGGACGTTAATTAAAAAATTTGCGATTAATAAAAGTACCGTTATAGAGTTAAATATTTTTCCGGATGTTTGTGTTTTTAAAAAATGGGAAATTTAGTTTTTCCTATTAAAAGTGTAATGTATGTAATAGCTTTAATACAGTTTACCGATAAAAATAGTTCTCGTACTGAAATACCGATAACAAATCAATAACTACAGACTTTATCTTCAGTGCTCGAAATATCGATCAAAAATGAAATCTGAGTTTTGTGCTTTATAATATAATCTACAGAAACTATTTTTATAACAAAGGCTATTTTTATATACATAAATACTTAACCTATCAAAATGTAGCTGTGCTGGAAGTATCAGCTTGATCCAAATAACACTGCTTTAGTTTTTGCCGGCTAACCCCCAATAAGTCGGAGAGGGGCGGGGTAATACAAGATATAAAAGAATAAAAAAACAAGCGCCACTTCGTTTAAAAACAATGCTTATTACTAAAGCTTCAAGCTTATCAGACACACGAAGAAATAGATCTTCTACTACAATATGGGCAACTTCCACAATTTTGGTCGTACCGTACATATATACTTACAAATGACGAGCTGGAAAGCAATATTAAAATCATACAAATAAATAAATAATAAATAAATAAAACACACGTAGTGAAATGTAAACTTTCTAAGTAGGGCCTTATTTTAATTGTAACTATTGTCTATTGTGCAGATCAAAAATTTTAATGTTTAATAAAAGAAAAACGGCGAATGGTGATTTGTATCACAGTTGGCTTAAAACTACCCTAAGACAATTCCACTACTCGAGATCTCGTGTTGCTCTTAAAATTAACATGCATGAATACATTGTACACACATTGTAAATTGTAAATATATATAAACATAAATAAAATGACACAGAATACATACAAGTTTAGATAAACATCCCACCATTCGAAGACCCACGGCTGTTTTATTTAAAGCCTTGCTTAGGGGTTTTCGCTTCACCCTTCGATATTTGGTTGTTTTGTTCCGACCTGGTACATGTATAGATGTAGGTACGGACACAAAGGGGAAGGACCTTCTAAATGAACCCACGATCAGAGAGGCGGGAACAAGAATAAATAACAACGAACAACAAAACCCAAAACAAAAAGACCTACAAAGAAATCACCCTGTATATTGTATTAATTTTAAATATTTGAAGATTTTTACCTTTCTATAAACTGAAAGGTCTTTTACAATACAATTCCCTCAAGGTAACTGATAGGGAAATATTACCTAAAATAGAAAAAGACTTTATTAGATTTTAGCACATTGAAAAAGAATGAAAAGAATTTACCTAAATGGTTAGCACCAGAACGTAATCCGTCTAATTTGACGATTGATCGCATATAAATAATCAAGCGATCATTCTGTTGAATGCGAGATTTTCTCCGCTGAAGCGAATTATATCCAATACTAATTTCCTAATATATCTCGCACATTCAACTTCTAGTACCAAAACCAGCCATTTTGTTCTATCAACGGCACTATCGAGAGAGCGCTTAACCGCGCAGGTATGACTTTACGATAAACAGAAAGAAAGGGAAACCCAGTGACAACCAAACTAACGAAGAAGCTTGGTTTTAAACAGTGGCCGTCAAACAATCAACGAGTTGTAAATTTCAATGTTATAATAAATTCAGTTCGGATTTAAATAATAAATGGGTTGTTTTAAGAAAAATAACAAACATTTGCCGATGGTTCTTAAAATTAATTTATTAACCAAATTTTATGGAAGTTTTATGGTTGCATTCAGTTACTTTATTTTGGGTGAATTCGTGAATAATAGTTCATCTCATACAGGCATTACGAGGGTTAATTCATTGCATCCTTGAATAATGTGAAAGCAAAAATCTACGAACATTCCAGTTTCTCCATTCGTTCAGCAGTGATTGTTTGGTGTGTGCAGGAGTCATTTTTGTGCAATTTAGCGTTAATTTGGTTTGCGAATTATTGACAACTACAGGTACTGTGAATTATGTTTTTTTAAAGTTAAATATTTATGTGAATTTCTTTGGATCTTTGTAAAATTTCTGTTTTAAAATGTTTTTTTATTTATACGTAATTTGTATACAATTTTTATTCATTTTAATAGTCAAGAGCTCTTAGGTAGGGAATTATTATTTGAATTTTTGAGTTTAAAATTTGTAATCTTTTTTATATCTTGTTTTTTCTTTGTGTTTTCAAAATAACTATGCTTTTAAAGTTAATTAAAACAACTAAGACAGAACCATATAATTATTAAAGTTTTTATTCATATCATCATTAAACTAAATTTTAACTTTGTTGAAATTAACTAATACGTTGCACTAAATTTATATCGGTCTGATTTCATTTTCTGATTAGTGATTTCAGATAGATTTATTAGATTTATTTGATCTATTTAATTATTGTTATTAAGCTTCATAATCAGATGGCGCCCTTCTAGTGTATGTTTTTGTATTTTGAAACCTTTATCCATTCCTTTATAAATTAGACAACTGCAGAACCCATACCTACGACCTGAAATTTAAATTTGTAAAAAGAGCGAGATCTCCGGCAACTTTGAGCATTTTATATACAGTAAGTATCGTACTTTGTGTTTTAAACTAGGTTAATTAATGTAAACTTTTCGTTTGAAGGTTTAAGCTTTGTTTATTTTATCGTACAGAAAAATTATGTTTCAACAGCAATTGGTGGTATGGCACTTATAAAATTGTCATCTTCTTCATTACTCTTGAATTGTAACATCATCATGAGTACTTTTCGGTTTACGTTTGGCGGCAATAACTGAATTGTGACTTTAAACTCTGATTCTGATATGTTCATAGCCACAATTTCATTGAATCGATATCTCCAAGTTCTTTCCTATTCATGTCTTTAAAAGAAAAAACAATTGGCCAACATCAAGACTCTCTCTACCTTTATGATCTTGGAGTCTACTCCATGATCATGAAAACTATAGTTTTCACTAGTAATTAATACAGTATGGACTCTTTGTATAATTAAATCCATCTTTACTATTATCAATATTTTACATTTCTTTAATAAAGAAAACTAAAAGTCTCTCAATTGCTTTTTATTGTATATCTACTCCATACTCTTTCTCTTCCATATCTGTAATAATAACTACAAAGAGTCAGGAACATTTTTACCTATACAGGGTGTAACTAATATAACTAGAAACCTCGTAATAGGTTCACAAATGATAGTACTAATTTATTTAAAATTTAGTTCCAACCGAGATTTGAACCCATGTTCCTTTGTTCCAGAAGCAGAAACTATACTACTAGACCACGGAGGTCCCAAATTGTTCTAGAAAAGTTACATTTATAATTACTTCGTTTAAGATATGTAGTGATGCCACAAAACAACTTTTTCCAAAAAAAAATTGGCCTTAAAGTGACGGCGAGAAAATAAATAAACGTCTTTTCAGACTACACCGCGAATTTCGTTCGAATACCTTAATAAATCATGGAGTCTATTTAATTAAACATTAACATTTTCGGGAGTAGTGTAGAAAATGTACATTTTAAAGGATTATTAATATATGTTCCAACTGTAACTCGAATTTTTTTCAAAACTCCTGGCCCCTCGGTTTTTTTCTATAATTCGCATTCAAAGTGACGGCTCAGTTCTTTTAAAAAAATATGGTGTTCAGTATCCAATATACCTCATACTATAATAATGGCCTTTTTTACTGTTTGGAAATTCTATTTATAGATAACATGTATCTAAAATCTTTAAAGAAAATATCCATAAACGCGTGCTACGGAAGCTTTATTTACAATTTTACGAGGTATTCACTCAAAATCCTTTTTACATTAAATTTCAATTTACAGCAAAGTTTATAACTGAGAAAAATGGTTGGAGGGGTTAAAAATGTCCCGAAACTGTAATATAAATAAAATGCAGAAGTTTGGTAAATGCATAGTAATACATTATTTGAAGTAAAACTGGTATTCGTTACCTACACGTTGTGTGTTTAAATTTGTATGTAAATTCTTAATTTTTCTGTGCATTAAAGAATATATAAAGTTGGTCAAGTGTGAATAATGCAAATTTGGTCAATAACTTAAAAATTATACTTTTCGGGTGATATCACAAGTACATATGTACGTAGTTTATGATTAATATCAAATTCAAACATGGTTTTGTAATAATAATAATAATTTATCTACGTCTGCTTGGCTCATTATGTAATTCATTTCAGTTATATAATGTAGTTTATTATCACACTGAGTGGGATAAGGATATCATGTTCATAATTGCGTGGTTGCTTTTACTTCGAATTCTAAGCTGTTCTGATTTTAAATAAGAAATTTTGTGAGGTACGTCAAAAAACTGTTTTAACTTATTAAATAGTACAGTTTTCTTCAAGTATGGACAGTCGTAGATAAAAAGTTGTATCTTAACACGTCTGATAAGGCCTACTAACACACTCATGCTCTTACCCGACTCGGGCTAACGCCCTCGCCGTTCAACTCAATACATTCGTATGTTAATAATGTCTTTATCCCACCAATAAGATAAATAACTATTATTACACTTAATTATAAAGTATAACAGGTATTACATATATTTCAGTTAGAACAGCTCTAAAGAATATTTACAATGAACACTGTCTGACTACTGTGAAAAGTAAGGTGATGATTTTGTAACGCGTATTCTTAGTATTACAGAGCTAGCCGTTCTCTAGCCAATTAAGCGCAAGACAAGTGGGCGTAAGGACAATCAATTATCACAATCTAATTATTAACATGTATCCTATGAAATAATACACCATACCTTCATTTCCCGTGAGATTCACATGCTTACAGTTCAGACTAACAGAATCTGTTTTTGTAAAAGGGTCGTTCTAACGAAACTGAGAACATTCTGGCCTCCGCAGTATAAATTGGTAAAAATTGACATATGTTTTTTTACGGAACACTTGTATACCTCTCTATTGCATTTGATAATACCAGGCATTCCTTTTTTAACTTTTTCTAACAAATTTTAATTACCTATGCTTCAAATCTCCCCTCCGTTAGCTGTCTCGTTATATGGATTTAGTCGCGTTCCGCGTCATTTCGAACGCTAGTAAGTATTAAAGTGACTGAAATACCTTTTTTCCACAGGCCAACTTTTTATTTTAAATCTCAAAAACGATGAGGACCACAAAAATAAATATCGCGTCTCTTTGTAAAACTCTTTCATCCGTTAGCTATTTTAAATGTTTGTCTAAAACATATAATGTTGTAGCTACATCTGCTAAAACAGTCTTCTTCTGCGTGCCGTGCTCTTGCAGAGCGTTGGCATTTCCCTCCTATACTTGCGTTGTGCGTGTTCAGTGATCACAAGTATAGGGGACCTACATCTTAAGGTGGACTCCGAACCACCCCAAGTACATAGTACTTGGATTTTTTTATTAATTTCAGGGAAATTTCCTGGGCAAAGTATACCTCGGTGGTTTGCCATTGCCTTCCGAGGGAGAAGCGATTTTTAAAAATCCGGTGATATATGGGCCGGGGTTCAAACTCGGCTCCCTTGGTCGGTAGTCCCGCACGCAACTAACCGAGCCACAATCGCTCTCTAAAACAGTCTAATACTGAAAATCAAGAAAAAACATATATTTCCTAGACGCAGGTGATATTGCCTGCTTACGTAGCGTTAGATATAGGGTGGTATGAATAAAAACGAAGTACTTGCTAATACAGCAAGTATTAGCATTTTCTCCGTAGTACCTACTATTGCTTTTGTGCTTATGCTAGATTTTAAAATACATACTGGATAAAAGAATGATACCGGCTATTATAAACAGCATAAGACACAGCATTGAAAGAATTAACAGAGCACTTTATCAAAAATACAAAACAAAATTTTAAAAGATTAAAAAAACACTGTAGAAGAATTTCCAGGTTCTAATACACTTTTTCTAGAGGTTTTTAAGATGCAGATCATAAATCTGCTATGGGTTTTTTCGGGTCAGGTCAAACTTTAGTTATATTCCAATTTGTTTTCAAATAAAACTCGTTTTTAAATGCACGAGAAGGGTAGGCAAACTTTTACGTTTAACACCCTGTCTAGCTACCTGTATATATGCAGGTAAAGGTAATACAACATCATACTTGTCTCAGTAGATACGATTTGTAGGTTTATGTACAAATATATACTAAATACATGATACAACTCTTGTCTGAACTTCCAGACTCATGTTTTGTGTTAAAAGTGTAACTACCATATTTAAATATTTTTTTACTCCTGTTCCCAAAGGCCTCCCAAAATGAAACTTCACCAAAAAGGGTCTACACCTAGTGTATAACTTACTGTATTTCTAAAGAAATCTAAGGTACACTTTCTTAGATATTCAAGATCAAAGGTTACATCATGTGACCTTGGAATAAAGAATTCAATATTTTTTATAAAACAAATTTTTATGAAAACTATGCTCGTTTAGCTTTAAAACAAGCCTAAGATAAAAGTTCTACTATGAGTAGAAGCAAAGTTATGAATTGTTTGTGTTCACCTCGTAAGCGTAAATTTTACATTTTTTATCATATTTGCAACCCAGCTGTATGAATACCGTGTGTCACTGAGGGCTATAATATTACATACGTAAGTTACTTGATGTCCTCTATCATCCTACTGAATTTCACGAAAATCTGAGATGGTCGGGTTGAAAAGTTTATTTTTCTTGTGATGATTTGGCATGGAATGATCCGAATGACATCGAAACAACAGTATTTGACCTGACCCGAAAAAACTAATAGCAGACTCGTGATCTTCATACCAAAAAGCTGTAGATCAGCTGTAAATCATATAAAAACCTGGAATTTTTTTGTGTTGTACAGTGAAATCATTACCATGAAAAGCAAAATTTAAAAAAAACATCGATTAAAACCAAAACAAAAATTTTATGATATGTGGAAATATCTTAGTATTAATAAGAAAAATAACCTTTTTCTTAATTTTTGTGATTTTTAAACCAGCTTTATCGCTTGACGTAACCTAAGATAGATTTACCTTACCTAAGACTTACTGGACTAACCTAACCTAAGCTAAGCTCAAAATTGTGCATAATTATTAGGTACTGATCATTTAGTTCATATAATAGGTACATATTAAGTACTTCTTTATCTAAGCTTTGATAAACTTCGTACCTAATAAGCTCCTTAAAAACACTTACATTTGCTGTATATGACAGTTCTTCACTTTTGGTTTCATTCACTAGTCGGCTGCAGCCTCACTTAGGGCCTACATAATAATAATAATCGCCCCCTCTCTCACGCACAAGCTTATAGCTTCTGGGGCCTGGTTTCCAGGCTATGGGTTGTAGCAATTATTATTATTATTATTATTTGATTGATCCAGAAACTCTTTAGCTAGCCCCAACAAGTATTTTTTACTAAACGTAACGAAAAGTAGTTAGATATTTTTGATAAATTTAAGTGTAATTCTTTTATTGCATACCTGAACCATTTTCAAAAACCTTGCAACTGTACTACGCGAAGTAAAGCTGCTGTAATACCAACTTTGCTAATGTTGAAGTAGACACTGTAATTTTTGCTAAAATTGTATCTGCTAGACAAAATAGTTATACTTCGTATTGTAGTAAACACTTCGATGGTTTTCACAAGAATACTATTCACATCAATAACTTCCGGAAAATTTAAGTGTCTACTTTGCATTTGCCTTCTTCGGTATTGAAGTAAATACTCCGTACCTATTAGGAGGAGTATTTAGATACTAAGAATTTTTTAGTAAATATTAAATGTCAAATTGATAAATAATAAACACATATTGCTAAGAAAAATACTTTTTTCCGATATCTAAATATCACCTATAGTTTCCCATATCTGATATCCCGAAAGTGATATCTGAAACAATTAAAAGCACATTTATACAACAACAAACAACCAGAAAAAATTGCAACAGATGGCTGAAGTAATTAGGGAGATTTTAAATATTTTTCAAGAGAAAATACAAATACACTGACTTTTTTAAATAATATGTAAGACGGTACGTAAAACTTATTACGGAAGGCCAAATATGATACCTTCTAAACTAACCTTCGATGAGAGATGTGGTGGTAGAAGTTTTTATGTTACAGCGCACGGAAGATAAGATTTTATTTTCATGTCAATTTTTTTATATAAGTTGAAAATTACAAAACAATGGTACGAAACGTATGTGTGGATGATCAGGATGTAAGCAAGTCGATGGATACATCAAGTTAACGAGTTGACTAGTAACTATACTCGGGACGCTGAACAGATATAGTAATTAAAACTGCCTACAATTACCCCCTCTTTTTAACAAAACCTTTCTATTGATTGCATTCAAATATACCGCTCAAATTGAAAGGCATGTTTACTTGTACCAAAAAGAAATCAATTCGTTTACTGTCAAACTGTCTTATTCACGAACTTTTAATAACATTTTTATTAAATTAATAAAACTTCAATTTTTTTAAATGTATGGTTATTATTTATACTGCCATCTCTCGAAGTGACATTATTTATAATGAATTAACAATTCATATGCAAAAATGTTCTATTGTAAATTTCACTTTCACATAAAACCAATCAGAACAATCTGTACTGCCTTGATTTTTTTTGTACTATATCTATTCGGCGGTCCCAGTATAGTAGTTGTCTCGGTATTTGTAAGGGGCCCGCTTACGAAGTGGCGCAGTGTGCTTTTCGGTGATCTCGGTAACAACGGTAATTCTCGGTATTTTACCATGGTATGCTCCACGGAACCGGGTAACTGCTGGTGGAGAAAGGATAATCCAGGGAATTGCTGGGGTTGATGAGATCGGCCCTGTCCGGATCACTCCTCCTATCACTAAAGCTTTCAGAAAACAAGAGAGTGTTATCACTAAATAAAACACACAATTACCAAACTTAATATTTATTATCACCAAAGCTCTAACCCTCCAACAGGCTTTAAACTCTATACCTAAAAGCATACCTTTTTTAATGCCTTAAAAGCATAATTTTTATCAATTGACAGAATTAAAGAAAAAGTGATTTTTCTAATAAGAATCATATATTAGAGAAATTATAAAATTATTGTAAACAATCCATCAAACAATTATACAAAATGAAATAACAAAAATCAAGTGGTGTGCTTAATTCCACCACAAACTTGGGAATAAACAATTTTTAAAAATTTCACAATCCTATAAAAATTTCTAATTATTTTATGAACTGTAGAAGGATTTAATAAATCCGAATTGATCATAGTAAAAAACTAATTTGAAACGTTTTAATTTTATTTTAACAATAAAAACGACTCACTAAAAAATTTCTCCTACATCACCATTAACAAAAAACAACGTCGTTATTAAAATTTTAAACAAAATTTAAACTAAAAGCATACAGTTATATATGGTTATCTATTATAGCCACGGCAAGCGGGGTGCAATACGGCGTGCAATAAAAAGCAAGCGTGCAAATATAGGTTCAGGATACGGGGTTGTGATACGGTGTGTCGGGTAAAGGAGGACAGGCCGGACGAAAGGGAGGACGGAGAGAGACCCCAGGTTAACACACAGTGAGGTAAGGATGAGGCTCCCTGGTTAACACGCAGTGAAGCCTCGGAAAGGGGTGAGGGATGAAAGGATGAGACTCCCAGGTTAACACATAGTGAAGTCTCGGAAAGCGGTGAGGGATCGAAGGATGAGACTCCCAGGTTAACACGCAGCGAAGTCTCGGAAAGGGGTGAGGGATGAAATCGGGTCGGAAAACGGAATCAGAACTTACGGCAAGAGGGCTTACTCTTATATTCCCTGGCTCGGTCCGGTCTGCTGGGCTGGCTGGCTAGCCGGCTGGCCTGGCTGGTCCTGCTGGAAGACCTGGACGCGGTCTCAATAAATCGAGCGACCGTACCTCGTAATATAGGTGTTCTCGGAGGGTGGGGGAAATGGTAGAAATGAAACGGAGCGACGCACGCCAAATATCGGTTCGGGAAGGGACGCGTGCACTCGCTTGAGTTGACCGCTTATCCGAACGGTCTCAGATTGCACGGGAAGATAAACATATTCACTTTATTACCATAACAATAAACCAAAATTCTGTAACTTCGTTACATATTGATCGATCGAGCAGCCAAAGGACGTTGAGTCAGATATTTTAGAATGCGCAGTTTCAATGAAGACGCATTTCTTAAATAGATTGATGCTGCAAATGAAGCAGACGGAAGCACCAAAAGCCATATACTACTGCAGAAAGGCCAAGGCCGGGTTAAGAAGCCTATCAGAGAAACTGGGAACGAGTTATCAAGTATTATTTCACGTGATAAAGTTGAAAAATTTTATGCAAACCTGGGTTAACAGTGAAAGGTGAAGACAATTTGCGACTATGATTTACGAATGAGGTCATTAAAAAAAGTCTGAGACAAGCACGATAAAACTTCAGGGCTTCATAGAATTCATGGAAAAGACATGTAATTTTATCGATAAAAGTCAAGAAGAGTGTTAATACCGGACATATAGTTAGATCAGCAAAGAAACATTCAAGTCTCTGCAGCGACATTTGTTCAATTATGTATGAAAATTTTGGCAAAAAAGATTATGTTGCTTATTAGATACTTAACACAGATTAAAGCGGCTTTTAGAAAAAGTTATATGAAGGAAAAATCCATGAGAATTGCATTTTGTATCTTCAATAAGAGATTCCTACACATTTCAGTTGATGATGGCAACTGACGGATCATCACTTTCAGCCATATTTATTGTTCTTCAAAAGAGTGATGGTAAGTTTAACCCAGAGGTTTCTCATGATCTGAAGAATTCTACTCCAACGATTAATTGTGTCAAAGAATCTAAGTTGAGCAAAGTTTAAAAGAAATGGTAGCTGCAGTTGTCCAAATAAGTATACATTACAAAATTTACTAGAAAGAATATTCTGCACGCATACGTATCACTTATACGTAACGCCCGCCTGTAAAGTGCTGTTATATATACTGTGTCTAAAATCCTTAGGACATATAAAAATCAACATGGGCAAAACCTTATAAGATCAGAGCTTGTTGTGGCTTATTATGTACTACATCAAATTTAACAAAATGACATTTATTGCAAAAGAACAAAAGAATAAATTGAATATTGTTATAGAGTCAGAATTTTATTATTACAATAATTCTTGTTTACAGTGGCAATGTAGTTTAACAATTATTTTAAAATAAAAAAAAAGTTGATTATGGTGACACATAATTATTAGTTTACCTTTTCATGGTATTAAGTATTTAATTTATATTGGTATACAATCTGAAAACATAATTGCCTTTTTTATAAAATAAGTTATTGGAGCAGTGAGAAAAGGTGTTTAGAGAATAATATTTACATCATTTCAAGTTAGGGAGGCCTAATTTTTTTCATTTTAAATTCTGTATGTTCTGGGTGGCTTCAGACACCCTGTATATTCGAAAGAGAAATGTAGTCACGTTGATTGTAATACTTTTGTATTTCTCGTATGTTGGAATGCTAAAGAGGGCTCAAGTTTCTTTGCCACATGTAGAGAAGTTCTGCGTATTCAGAAATACTTCACAATTAAGGTTGATCTAGTCATTTAAAAGCATTTATCTGCAAAAATCTCACAGTAGGTTCAGTCATTTACTTATAAAAATGTAAATTAGGTTATGAAAGTTTCTTTACTATTAGTTAAAAGAAATATAATACTAAATTAGGAAGATTAGTGATACGAAGGATTACTGGAGATAGTATTAGTAAGGTTAGACATTATCTGATAAGGATTTTGCAAATAGTCTCATTATTTGCGAATTAATGAATACTCCCTGTTTTATAATTTCAGTGGAATGGTCTTTTGAAGTTTTTTTCGAGCATCTGACTGCATTGCATAGCACAGCTTAGCAGACGAAACCATACCTTTCGGAAATTGGCTTAGAGATATTGATCATAAAGCTCTTGTTGCTAATTCTACTAAGATTTAATAACGGCTTGCTTATTACAAAGACAATATGGTTTATTATGTACCAGCATTGCCTTCAAAGGATGAAATTCCTTTTGTATTCTAAACACATTTGCACTGTAATTTGATAAGGGCGAACGTACAGCTTAAAGAGTGAAAAATTAAGTTAAAATAGGAAGAAACTGCCGCTTTTCGCTTATTACGGCCCATCAAAATGATTTGGGTTTTCATCCGATATTCATATAATACCCAGTTCGTATAATTTGACGTACATGTATTTTTTTCGATTAAACCCATTTCACAGTTGTAATGTTCGGTTGGGTTTTAAGTTGTTTTTCTGGTAATATTAACATTGTATGTTTTCATTTAGGTGTGTTATTGGTTTTTTATTTTCTTCATATCAGGAATGTTAAATTGAATACGTACGAAAGCTTGATATTTTTTGTATTTTTTTTATTATTGACTCTCCTTTTATAAATGTAACAAATAAAAAGCTTTCATAAATCTGTTCTATCATTGAATCGATATGATGCAGCAAAATTAATTTAATAACATCCATCTGAAACAGGAAGCTTAACCACTATAAAAATAACAAAACATGAAATCAGCTTAAATAGAATAAACAGCCTCTATCTATTCTATCAGCGGAAATTTCCTACGTTATTGATACTAATTATTGATGTATGAAATAAATGTCGCATTGAGTCGAATTCACATTATGTCCAATAAACGCAGTCGTACTATGCATTGAATTGGAAATATTAGTATTTCTGTGTGTGTCTGTATGCAAATGTAAAAATACGAAACAAGCTTAACTATAACAAACAACCTCTAGTTATTCTATCACCGGATATTTCCTACGTTATTGATACTAATTGATATATATGAAATAAATGTCGCATTGAGTCAAATCCACTTCTGTCCAAAAAATGCGGTCGTACTATGCACTGAACTCAAAATTTAGTATTAGTATTTCTGTGTATGTATGTATGTATGTAAATATAAAAATACGCTTTCCTTAAAAGCTTGTACAAAATCGCATAAAGTTTGTGTATCGTGTATCATCTGAAATATCTTGTTTCTTATTTTGAAACATAACAAAATTTGTTTCAGAAGAACAAAATCGAATTTTCAAACAATAAGGGAAAAAATAATATTTGTAAATGAAACGTTCTTAGGATAAGGTCCACTAATTAAAAAAGTTTTAAATGGAAGGGCTTTGCAACCAGAGGCAAATGTTACAAAGGCATACTAAAAGATATTACCATATACAAGCCTGCATTACAGTTTTAATGGATGTCTAATATAAATTCAGAATTGGGAAGTTGAACAGCGTCGCTAAACGTAGGGTAGGTTTTTGCGGATTCCTGAGAAAAATGTTGTGGCGCATGGAATTAGGGCAGATCTACATGAAGCAGGGCTGGGCTTGATAGATAGCGCCAGAATGCGAATTAAGGCCCGCTCGATCCTGAGTTATGGGCTACTTACACGCCCGCAACAACTACCCACTTCCCGATATTTTTTATACCCGCACACTAGACTTACTTCTTTTACTGCATAAGGACTTCTTTGTCCACCAAGAAGTCACTATTTAACGCCTACTATTTCTCTCGCTCTCTTTAATCCATTTATAGGAATCGAATTTATCAATTAGTCTTTCAACACCGCAACACTCCTTTTAAATTTATTTACTTTTTTTAGGGCTTCAGAACGACCGAATAAAAATTTAATGAGGCAACAAACAACTGTAGTCTTTTAACACAATCACAAACAAATTAGCTAGAATGAAATGTATTAGATTTTTATGCAAGTAATACTTAGGAATTTTTTTATATTATTGCCTCATATCACCAGGCTATTCTGGTGATACTTAATTATTAGCATTAACTAAACTGCAATGTATGAATATTTATTGTTTATTGTTTCCAGCCTTACTTTGTGGAACTCCATAATCATGAAATAAACAAAGATTAGTAAAAGTTTCACAGTTTTATTAAAATACAACCTGACAATATTGTTTCGACAGCTATGCTGTCATTATCAAAGGTAATATAATTATAAACAAACAAGTCGCTAAGGTAGACACACAAATAGGTAACTAGACAAAATAATAATAATAATCAGAATTAAATATCTAATACTTCCAGTAACGGAGAATTACTGAGCTCAAGTTGTTCATTCATTAAAGGTACCCTGAGTTTGTGTTTGTATATCTCAAAGGTTTCTAAAATGTCTAATTTGCTTTTCTTATTACAAAAATGTAGGAATTTAATATTATTTTGAGGAGTCATTGTGTGATTTTGTTCTAAAAGGTGTTTGGCGTAATTAGATTTTTCAGGATGTCTATTTTTGTAATGACGTACGTGTTCTTTTGAGGTTATCAATGAATTTTTAATTCTTATTAACAGTATCCAACCTAACATAAATTTTACACTAGAAACAGAACAAAACAGGGCTATAAACTTTCTAGACTTAAATATCAAGATTAACGCAGACGATCTATTTGAATTTTCCATATACAGAAAACCAACACAAACAGACGTAACAATACCAAATTAATCTTGTCACCATAATACACATAAAATAGCAGCCTACAGATCATTAGTACACAGAGCTTTAACTATTCCACTAACAAAATCAGATTTTAGCAAAGAGATATCAACCATTAAACAACTAGCACATGCAAATCATTACAATCCTAACATGATTGACACTTTAATTAAACAAAAAGATTATAGGTTAGCTATCAAAAGAATATATCCCATTGACAATCAAACAGAAGACACAAATTACATATCTATACCATATTTTGGCAAAATATCAGAAAAAATTGCACATATACTAAGAGAAATCAATAATTATAAAATAACATATAAAACCAACACTAACACTTTTTCATTTTTATTTAGTGATAAAGACAGAACACATGATATCATGAAATCGGGCATTTACCGTTTAAATTATTATTTTTGTAGTTCGGTATATATTGGACAAACACTTCGAAATTTTGGCATAAGATATAAAGAACACGTACGTCATTACAAAAATAAACATCCTGAAAAATCGAATTACGCCAAACACCTTTTAGAACAAAATCACACAATGACTCCTCAAAATAATATTAAATTCCTACATTTTTGTAATAACAAACGCAAATTAGACATTTTAGCAGCCTTTGAGATATACAAACACAAACTCAGGGTACCTTTAATGAATGAACAACTTGAGCTCAGTAATTCTCCGTTACTGGAAGTATTAGATATTTAATTCTGATTATTATTATTATTTTATCTAGTTACCTATTTTTGTATCTACCTTAGCGACGTGTTTGTTTATAATTATATTACCTTTGATAATGACAGCATAGCTGTCGAAACAATATTGTCAGGTTGTATTTTAATAAAACTGTGAAACTTTTACTAATCTTTATTTATTTCATATTAATATTTAATTTTGGAATCTTGAAAGTTTATTGAAAAGAATTGAAAAAGCTGTAAGATCTGACTTTAGGAAACTCCAAATAAAAAATTCAAGAAATCCAAGGACGCACTGTGGTGTAAAAGTCGAAAAACCGTCGCATCGCGTTTATGTCAATGCTCGCCATAATACCGTCCTTTGCCAATGTTTGAACTGCTTTGTAGGAGTAACTACAATTAAAATTAAATTTCTACTTGAGCAAGAAAAACCGGGATACCATTTAGTTTTTGTTTTATTATCTAAAAAATGTTCTGTTGCACTTTCTATGTTAAATTTTAATTAAACTATAAATTGCAGTAGTAACTTTAAAAATTACTAACTCAGGCAGGGGGGCGAGGGAGGGTCTGTAATTTTCAGCAAATCTTCACCAAAGAACCTTCTCTTTGATGTATAAATTAGAACGCTAGAATCGATGGGAATCGAAACTTATGACAGATTATTGCTAAAATTAAAAAAAAAATCTTCGTACCTATATTTAATACATCGTAATAAATACAAGCGAAAGAACTGTAACATAGGCTAAAACTACTTACTTTGAAAATCTAAATCCATATTTTCAACTAGCAAATTAACCCTTCTGTTTAACTGGGGTACATTTAATTAACGCACAAGTGTACTTGCTTTAAGCGCTATAATGAAATGACCAAGTACTGGGGTGTTATTTCAGTACGTAGCCATTTATCAGTTACAAAGTCGTGCATAAAAGATCCCCCATTCATTCTTAATAACACCTGACATATAATTTAAGAATTCCAAGTACTTGATTTTCTACCCTTCTGCCCCGCGCCGTTTTTGTGAGTTTTACACCAGCGTAGAACGGTGCGAGATATTCTATTGAAAGCAATTTTGAAAAAGTGTCATAGCCCCACACCAACTGCTAGCAATGGGAAGCAGTTAATGGTCTACATTATCTCAGCTTACGAAAAAGGTTTTTAGAAAGACGAGATCGAAACTAACGTACAGGAATAGGACAGTCTTTTTTAGATGACATCCTCAATTCAAACCGAGAAATGCAGAAACAGTTACTTAAACAAGTCCTGTAGGCATGTAAATCAACATTAGAGGGTTATAGTTTAATCTCCCAAACCACATCCTTCATATCCTCGTATGCATTATTTAAAATATGTTATATATAACTAAACTAGAGGAATTGCTAGACTAGCTACAGTAGGAGACCAATTTTATAATGTGTCTCAGAAACAAAACTGGATTGCAACAGAAAAGACTTATTTTACAGAAGGATACAAATTTTCGGTATTTACGTCTTTTGATATAGACTTCACATCCATAGTAAAGAGCTCGAGTCAAAACCAGTTAGTTTCCTTTGGTTTCCTTTCTTAGCAGCATTTCTTTCTCAAGCAATGTGGATTGTGGATGCAGGAAAGAGTTCATACAAAGCGATATTCACTGATCACCTGCAATCCTCTGAAATAACTTTTACTTACAATACAAAAACTTGCATGAGTTTAACACTTGCTACCGAATTAAACTTGTTTTTTTATCTATATCAATTACGTAAATGTATTATGCCATAATGTCTCTAAATATTAATAATGTAAATGTTTCACTCTACAGTATGGATTTCCCATTTCTGAAAGGCAAATAAAAAACTACGCAGGGTACCATATCTTTTCTTTATTTTTTGTTTAGTTTTTTGTCTCAAGTAAAATTATACATATATGCACTGAACAACATTCGTTGATTTACACATATACTTCAGTATGTGTATGTATCAATAGAAAGTTTCTCTAAAGGTATTTTCTGTCCATATAATCAATGATTTTGTATTTGACAATTTTTGCATTCCAGTTGAAACTTGAATGGTATCATTCTGTGAGAAATTCCTGCGAAAAATTTTTGACATTGACATAGTTGCAAGTAAGGCCCATTTGTCGTTTCTGTGGATATAAGTATCTTTGCATAACTGGTATTTTATTTTACAAATCTTGAGGACAACAGCTTCACCTTTGATTCTTTTCATTTTGTTCCTTTTTTCTCTTCTTGTCTGCATTACCTTTTCTTTTTTTATAACTTTCTCATAACCACTTTCACTAGCTTTCACCGATTAGTTGCTTAAAATAAGATTCTGTAATAAAGTTTATTCACTTTATGGTAAAGAACTGGAGATAACTGATATTTTTAACGCCTCTATTTATCTTTATCCTATAAATCAAATTTACAGCGTAATCTGCAAAGTCTCGTAAGTCAAACTTTTGTGGTTTAACCGATTCAACTTTATCGATTCCGTGTTACCAGCTTGTCATAAGAAATTAAATGAGACTAAGGTTGACTTAGACAAGTTTTTGACTTAGATAGGTCAGATACTCAGACAGGTTTTTGAACGAAGTGCAATCTGGGTACCTCTATTAAATAGTTTATTAGGATTTGGAAGTTAGAAAGAAGCAATTAACAAATCACATAAACCACATTCTTATTCTAAATTCATTCAACTTATTGAATTTATTTATTATTATTTAAAAAAAATTATACTTACGCTATAAAACTAACTAATAAACTTACTCAATCGAATTAGTTTGTTTCGTGCTTGTGATCCGCAGAAAAAATGCCGTTTTATTCGGTATTTTAGGTTTTCTGGCACAGATTTCTGACAATTTAACATTATTCAATGACAAAGCATTTCCATTTTATTTTTTATTTTTTTTAAATATCCTGTCTGCTTTATTGTTTCATCTTTATTCATGAGTGCTTGAACGCTGCTGGATGACGTGCTCGTCCAAAAACAGACAATAACTTTCCTAATACAAATTTTAGTATATTGCATATTGATAAGGTTGTCTGTACACCCCTTTAAATGCCTCGACCAGGTATTTTGATATAATCGGAACTGAAGCTTAAAAAGCCGCAAGATATTTGTGTCGTACCAGAACCGGAACCTGAACCCTTAAATTTCAAAGCAAGTACCGGAATCACAACCAGGTGTTAATCACAAAGATTTAAGAATTTTAGACAAGACGCAGGAATAAATGAAAGATATTAACGGTGCCATTCAAATTGTTTGTTGTATATTAATAGAAAGTAATTCTACAGTTTGGGAAATCAAATATGTCGTACCAATTTACTACAATTGCACTTCTAAAATACATTCCATTAATATATGAATAAAGAGCATAAATCGCATGTTTCTGTTTTTGTTGAAATTCGAAAATAAACATTTAATAAAGCGAGTTGATACTCCGATCTTTAATCAATTCATATATGCACTCAATAGCTTTATCTTAACCACACTAGAACACCTTCGCAACTTAAAAATTACTTGAACACGGGACAACTATTATTGAACTCTGAACTTTTTGCATTGAATAAATCTTCAACCTTTAGAGAATAACTTCCGTTTTCAAAGTGGTTTGTATTGTTTATTTTGTTGCCATTGCATTGTTGTCAAAACAATTTGAATCACGCATTTATTAGTAGGTTTTCAAAAAGAACACGAAAATTTAATTACGTCGATATTAAAACTAAAGACCATCAAAATCTAATGGTATTATTTACAGTTTACTAAGATTTCCACCACAGGTACAAATTTAAAAAATATTAACAGTGGTAATAATCCCTCTGGCACAAATTCACAAACCTTTGGAAGAAAAGAGCCATGAATGCACTTGACATTAAATTGACTCAAAGTTATAAACTGAAAAGGTAAAGCTACTTACGTAACACTTAATTCTTATATAAGAGTTTAAACAAGAAACCTTACGATACAATAATGTAGAAAATAACTTTCTAAACACTAAAGCAAAAATTTCTTTCGGTGTTGATGACACGAGATACAATTCCTTCAGCTACAGTAGTGAGCGTTACCTACTCAGTCTAGAAATTCCTCTTCGAAACTGACTCCTCGCAAAATCTAAAATTTTAAGAGGGGCAATTATATTCAAGAATGTTCCAACCAACAACATGTTGAACCTGACATAGGTGCTACCAATAACAAACTTTATTGAATTTCCTATTAAAATGTAGACATAAAATCAACTGGAAAAGAGCTCTGCCATAATTAGTATGTCTCATCGAACTTAAAATATTGTTTCAATGTTTCTTCATATATTTATGTTTTAGACATTTTAATATCTAAGAAGGTTTGCTCAAATAAAAAATTTATTTACCCTAAAAGGGGTTATGAAATGCTATATGTTTTTTGATAAAGCATATTTATTAATGTGCTTTGGTATAATTAACTTTTATTTAGTTCGTCTTTTTACAATACGATAAAGGGATATATACTAAAAAAGTAAATGTGGTACTTGTGGAAATGCAATTACGCTTGCACAAGTAGTAACCTTGTTAAATGAGTACCATAACATCGGATTTAACTATTTGAAGCCGTAAATCATTCCTGATTTAAATTTTCCTATTGCACCAAAACGGAAATATTTTATCTTTTATACCATGTTTGAGAATAAAAAAAAACGAATTAAGTATTCAACATTAGTTGCTTACAAAAATAGTTAAACGAAAGTTGTTTTGATTTGGGGAGAAATAATCCTACAACAGCAAGTCATACCAGCGAAAATTTCTCTACATTCTTAGTTTAATGGTAATCTAACAGCAAAGTAAATAAATATGTAAATAGCTTCAGATGATGATCATAATTGGCAAAGACATCTCTGAAGTGGGTTTCTGAAATGTGGTATGACTTTTAGTTAAAAAGTTTATAATATGTATGTAATTTAATAGTTTTGCAAAACTTTTACATAAATCATTAATTTTTCCATGCTTTATATTTTATACACAAATCTCTATGTCTACATTAACGATTGCTGTAAGATGTTGTATGTACAATACTATCTATACAGTACTATGAAACTAAAATGCAATATACTCTATTACTGTATATTGCATTTGAAAATAATCAAGTAAAAGCATTCGGTTAAGTTGATTGGTTGTTGTAAGTACGTATGAATTTTACCACGACGTGGTTTGTTGTAAAAAATACAGCTATGTATCTTTTATTTTACAACAAATGTTAAAATTTTCATTTACGTTTGTATTTTTCAATAATTTTTCACACTAATTTCAATTCAATTAGTGTTAAATTAGCTCCAAGCAAGTGAAATATGAGGTTAAACGTCTATCACATTTTGAGCATTTATGCATTGTTGGTTGCATAGATGTATAGTAAATGCAATGGTTTCATATGATTATTCCATTTCAATTTAATAGCACTGTAGACTTATTTACCAAATAGTTACTATTGTATTTTTATTATTTTGCAATAGAAAAAAAAAACATAAAGTAATATCGTCAAGCCATTCATTTTCAGCATGAAATAGACTTTTGTATTACTTGATTACATCGGTTTGTTTCGCCATTTCAAATCTGAGCTTTGTCATTGCAAATCAAGCTTCTATGTTTCATTCTCTTGGAGCGGAAATTCTATTTGTTTAAAATAGTTCCGCTTTAGGAATTCTCTAATGGACAATAAATCAAATAAGAAACTTCAAGTGTTGATAGTATTTCCTATTATTTTCAATTAAGTCTAGGGAAAATGAAGTTTGTATAAGATGAATACTTTCGTTAAGTCAACCTACCGACTAGTGGTTGAGGTTTCCATAATATTTTAAAATAATATGGTTTTGGAAAGCGATAACTGAAAACAAAATTCTTTTTAGCTTAATAATGTATAAAGCTGCGGTAGGACACCCTTTGTGAACAGATGCATTCATGCTCACTTATTCTAAATGAGTTCTCGCAATCATTGAACATAATGAAAGAATATTAACAATAGAAATATATTAAAAGCCAAATCTATAATCAGTTTAATGAGCATGAATGAATTCAGTTAGAAATGCATCAGAAATTTAAGCATTAACGATTAATTGCTACCATTCATGTAAAATGGTGCATTTACATGACTTACAATAATTTATTAGTAAGAAGTGTGCTCTTAATATGCCGTAATGAAATGTATGTATATGTCCTTTTTCTAAAGATATATATTTTGCAATATTGGTAAATTATTTCAGAATATTTCTCAAATATGCAATGTTATATGCAATTATGCATATATAAACAACATTCCCGAAAAGTATAGCATGGGTTATATTGATACGAGTATTGAAAAGTAAAAAAGTTTGACTCACTTAACTTTTTAACCCTTTCGTTGCTAAATTAAATACGAGGTGTGGCAATTAAGTTCCGGGAATTGGTCAATAAAACACAAGCAAAATTTACGAGCAAAATTTTATTATCAACCTTCACAATAGTCTCTCTCTAACTCTACACAACGATTCCAACCTTGCTCCCACGATTGGAAGCACCCTTGGTAATCCTTCGAAGTTAACCCGTTCAGCACCGCGGTTACAGCTTCCTTGACCTCCTGTACGCCACAATGATGAGGTCCCTTGAGGTGCGACTTCATCTTGGGGAATAAGAAAAAGTCGCAGGAGGCGATATCGGGGCTATAGGGTGGGTGCGGCAACGTTGGAATGCCTTTTTTCGCCAAAAACTCTTGCACAATGGACGGGGAATGGGCCGACGCGTCGTCGTGGTGCAAGATCCATCCGTTCTCGGCGAGTTCGGTCCGCACACGGAAAATGCGTGCCGCAGCCGCTCCAGGACGCCAACATAGAACTATCCAGTTACTGTCTGGCCGGCAGGAACATATTCATGATGAATGATGCCGCGGATATCGAAAAAACGATCAACATTGCCTTCAGTCGCGATTTGGAAATCCTCGCTTTCGTTGGCCGCTCCCCACCCTTTTCCATCCACAGCTGACTTTGTTTACGGGTCTCGGAGTCATACTCAAATATCCAGGTCTTATCTCCAGTGATTACCCGACTCATCCAATCTCCGTCGCTCTGATTGCGGGACAACTCCTCGCAGATCGATTTTCGCATGTGTTTCTGTTCATGGGTGAGAAGTATTGGCAACATCTTGCGCAAATCTTTCGCATGTTCAAATTCTCGTGTAACATTATGCGAACGTTTCTTTGTTGATCTTTAAGTCGTCAGACAACGCACGAATGTTTAGGCGTCGGCCAGACCTGATCAGCGCGCGCAGACAGTCGACATTCGCGTCAGTACGAGAGGTGACGTGAGCTCCTTCACGCGGATCGTCGTCTACCGATTCACGACCCTCCTTGAACCCCTTCGCCCATTCAAACACGCGCGTTTTAGATATGCACTCGTCTCCGCACACCACCTGCAATTTTCGGAGGATTTCCGAAGGTTTTTCGCCAGATTTCACTAAAAATTGGTTGCTTGTAATGCGAGTCACTCATTGTCACGACGCTACTAAAAAAAAGTTACTTTCGAAAAACGCATAAAATACAAACCAAACATGCTATCGAATTCAAACTTTGACTGGAACTAAAGGAAGGTCCCCTCTTTCGAGACATATTTACGAACGACGCAGTGTTGCCGGTTCCCGAGTTATAACTAAATTTCCAGAACTTAATTGCCACACCTCGTACAGTTAATCATCCGAACTGTGCTGAGTTAGAATATAGCATTATAACATATTAGCCTTGCTGTCCTAGATCATTATAAAACCAATAGCGTGATCATGCATCACCAATGCATGATTAGGTGAATTCTCGTTGCCTAAAAACAAAAAAGTAAAAAGATCTGTCATTTTTCAAGAATTCTTCAATAATTTATCTTATGAGTTCAATTTAGAAATAAGTTACAGACATATTATTTCCTGTATTCATTTGTATAGGGCATGTAACTGTTAAATCAACCAAATGAATGAATATTTTCTTGTGCCATTTCATTCTCTTTCTTATCTATTATACTGAGCTGAGCAACATCTAGATTTTCTCAACAGAACCCATGCTGTCACTGTAACACTTTACACACTCTGTTCTTTGATTGCTTCTCCTTGTCATTCTATCTACACTTTTTTGTATGCAGAGTAGTAAGCATGGACACTATCACATAATTTTAGAGGCATCATCTTATTGTATATTGAGTCATGACTTTATCTCGTTTCAACTTTTTTCCTAACTTTGGAATAACGTCTCGATTGTTGCGGGCAGTATCATAGAAATTAATTTAATGTAGATACTCTGCCATAAATTTTTGTCAACTTTGTCCAACTCGGTAGATGCTCCAGTATACTGAGATCCGGCTGGTGAACCACAAAAATACTTTTGTCTGCTAAAAATTCGTTGATGGAGACTGACGTGTGATGCCTCATTCTCAAATTCTCTGTTAACATCTGCTGAACGGTAAACCGGTTCAAATTTAACTCACTACTGATCATTCTCAACGTCAATCGACGGTGTTACATCAAGAGTCCTCCCGCTTTCCACATTGTCGTCCGTTTTTAAGGTTGTAGGTCTTCCCGCTCGAACTTCGTCTCCCACTTCTTCTCGGGTCTCAAAAGGCCCTGTGCTATCTGAACACTTATGCCCTGATAAAGAATGTTCCCCATAAGCCCTTTGTAACCCTTCATAAGTCACAGTAGCAGATTAGTCAAGCTTTACGCAAAATCTCATAGCATAACGTTGCTAACACTTTTGCCTCTCCATTTTCATACTTCACTCCAGACGCTTTCAACAATCGCGTATCAACTAAACCGAATTCAAACTTGTACTCAGTTTACGGCATGGGTTATTCTAACTGCCGTGTAAAGGAGCAGGCACCAGCGTTTCCGATTCGTGTATAGTATTGCCAATCTCATTATTTTTTTACCAAACCCGGTATATTATAAAATCTAGTACATTTAATCTGTTTCAACATCTGTGAGTAATTTTGTTTCGAATCTATGTCGTTTTCTTCTGATATATTGTTATTAAATTATTCTCTTATAAATCAGAAAGAAGACAAAATTCTGAATTTGTATTCCGTTCTATTGTATTCAGTTATCTTAAAATCATAAACTATTTGTCAATTACTTTTAAAAATTCTTATCCATAGCACCAACCTTACAAAAAGCTATTATTCTTTTATCACATCTCCTCACACCTCAAAATTCAAACCCAAAGATAAGTTTGACCAATACTGTATAGTATTCAGTTCATATTACATACATATAATAAGTAGTTCTTTGTCTATTACATCTGGAACGTTTAGCAACAAAACTGCTTATGCTATCGTGCGGCTGTGATATCCTAGTAATGTTCTATTCAAACTTAACTAATAATGGTATCCCAGACGCCCCAGAACGTGTATTTATCAAACCATGGAATGTGAATTACTTTTTTGAAGGAAATATAAACATGGCTCATGCATTTCACATTAGTGTACATGAACTAGAAGAGAAATCAGTTTGCACTTAGAACTAACAATGAAATTCGTTACAAAAAGTCAACTTACTTGTCTTACATTTCAATTATAGTAATGTTGTTGTTTGCGCTTTATGTATACATACCTTGTCTAGTAATTGCTTAGACTTAGAACTTGAATTTGACTGTCAGAAGTTATATGGAATTGAATCGGCTAACCCAAGTTTCAGTTTGCAAAGATATACGATAACGTGAACTTGCTTCAGACGAAAATTACGTTTACTTGTAGACACCTTGTTTGGTTTGTATGCGCTATTTAAGGTAAATTTTATGCAGTATAAGCAGCTATGAAACTTCGTTAATGGTACTTGAGATTTACATATAACGCTAGTGTTTTGTTGTTATCCTTTTTGTATTCTTAGTAATAATTATATCACTATACGTATATAATTGGGCTTTCATGTTGCTGTATTATATGAAATGTTAAAGCTACAAACATTACAAAATAGTAAATAACAAAACCAAGCGTTCTAACAGCTAGAGAAATTAAATTATTACACAAACTGTGCATTTAAATGTATTTTTATGTATAAATAGTAAATTTAAGTTGGAGAGCTAAATTAGCTTATCTATAGCATTTGTAGGTTGAAAGTTTAATAAAACCACACATTATGAAATAATAATATAATAGCTATTATTTATCTTATTAGTGGGATAAAGGCATTATTAACATACGAATGCGTTGAGTTGCACGACGAGGGCGTTAGTCCGAGTCAGGTAAGAGCTTGAGTATGTTAGTAGCCCTTACCACACGTGTTAAGATACAACTTTTTATCTACGACTGCCCATAATTGGAGAAAACTGTATTATATAATAAGTTGACACAGTTTTTTTGACATACATCATGAAATTTTTTATTTAAAATCAGAGCAGCGTAGAATTCGAAACCATAGCAAGCAGGCCATTATGATCATGATTTCATTATACCACTCAATTTGATAATAATAGTTATTTATGTATTAAGGGCATAATGAAGCTTTTATGGCCAGAAGCGCTATTTCTAGCCCGAGGCATTAGCCGAGAGCTAGGAAAAGGCTGTAGGGCCATAAAAGCAAGTTATGCCCGCTATACATACACTATTTTATGCACAGATTAAGTTTCTATCTCAAATCTGATATTGTGTAAAAAATATAATTAAATGTCTACGTAGGTACATCAAACTTCTGTGAGTATACTTATGTGCTTATACGAAGTACGTTACTATTCCAAAATATTTAATTTCAGCTTATTTTCATTGGTGATAAGTTTACAAATTATATTAAGAACCAATCAAGTTCTACAAAAAAACTTCTGACATTTAATTGACGTTTCGTTATTGTCATAAAGAGACGGTTATGTTTAGATGAGTCTAGCAATAATAGTCTAATTATAATGTATCTGTGCATAAACTTTATTATCTAACTCAAATGAGTGACATAATGAGTTCTTATCCAAGCAGACGTAGTTAAACAATATTTACTGACATTTTCTAAAAATAAATTATGTGAACGTAAATGTTTAGATACATGTAATCCCTGCTGTCACAAGCATATGATCAGATCACATATTGAGCATTAAGTTTAACAAATGCGTTTTCGGTTATCAATGCAAATGTGGCATTTGTATAATGCAGTAGCGACATAATCAAGTGAAGTAAAATTAAAAGTAGAAAAGACAATACTACATAAATACATGCAACTGTAATTCTGCAAGTATAAAATGTAAAAAAATGTAAATCACTCTAACATAAATGACAAATTAAAAGTTTAGATTATTAAGCTAAATAAATAGTGACGTAGAGTAATAGGCTGCTCACTCGGTATCCTACAATGGGTCTTAAAAGGATCCAGGTCCACAACTTCAAACGCAGTAAGTGCTTAGAATCTGTTTACTGAACTCGTGTGTGAGTACTGCCTCGAAAGCCTCCCTTCTCTACCCGAACAGCCATTTTTATCCTATTTTTATCCCGGTGGTCCAGGCATGAAAAGGTAACTTTTCGGTGAGAATCTGAGGATTCCGAGAGATTAGTGGCCGCAGCCAACGACTGCCAATCCTAATATAATTGTATCCTATCACGGGTGATCTAGTAGCATTTCCAATAAGAGTGTTGTGACCTAGTGCCTGATGCTACCTAGAGGCTGCTCAAAAATTCATTGTGGGGGCGGAGCTGAAATGAGCTATGTTTTAAAATTTTAACAGCATGTAATTCAACCAAATACGAGCCAGCCAACAATCAACTCTACGTCATCAAAAACAACATAGACCACACGCTGATGTATTGAATCTAACACCACATGTCAACATTCAATTAATATCAACAACCAAGAATACACGCGACTAGTGGTACTTATCATCAACAATATTGCTTATGTTGCTCATAATAACTACAACATTAGGGTGGTTCTTATTTTTCAACTTTCGATTAGTTTTTCACCCAGCACCTAGATCGTTTCCAATTAATAAAAAACAATCCGTGAAAAATTCTAGCTCGATCCGATAAAGGGAAAGGGTGCCCATGGACCCTGAAATACTCACAAAGTCATTTAAATCTAAACAAGACGATTTTACTTGATTTTCTTGCAAACTATTGATGATATCAAAAAATGTGTTAAACCAAAGTTATAGATCTAGGGAAGAAGCATACATTATCATCTATTACATTTTTTTGTACGAGTAACGGTTTTCGAATAAAATACAATAGAAGAAGGAAAAATAACTTATTCTAGTTGCAAGTCTTGATGCTGAGACATCTCTTTCTTATAACTAGGAAACTGTCGACGGTAATCGTTTACAATTTGAAAAAACATACTGTTTTTGTACGGGGACGCGGAAGCCATGAAATAATGAATACAGTGGCAGAGATGAAGTTCATATCATAATTATTGCTACTGCCGAGGCATTGGGACATGATGTCCATGATTTGATTTTATTAACATGTCATATATTCATAAGTCTAGAAAAAGAATACGCGAAGAAAGGTCAACTTTACTTAAAAATCAATTTAAGGAGACTGATTTGCAAGTTATTGTTATTCAAACTGCTTATAAGCCTGTTATAAAACTGCTTTCAGCTTTAACAGGTAAAGGTGGACAGATTTCCTGTGGCCATTTCAAATAATGATACTGAGCAACTTACCTGTATTAGGAGTACCTGCATTATAATCAGCAGGTACCTGCTGTTTTCGAAGTACGTTTTTGAATGGGATTTTCCGCATCACGTAAAAGCGTTAGTTTTCAATATGACAGCAACAAATACTGGGTATTTGAAAGGTGCATGTGTATTAATAGAAAATACTTTAGAAAGAGATCTGCTGTATGTACCTTGCAGGGATTATATATGAGATTGTTTGAAGCGTTTTCGATGAAAAAATGGGTAAATCTACAAGGCCAAATGTGCAGATTTTTGATAGGTTTCAAAACTCTTGGTCTGGACTGAATGTTAATAACTTCCAATTTGAAATTGAAAAACAAAATCAAGAAACGTTAAAAACAGGGCGAAGTATCACGAATTATTGATTTTGTTAAAAGTTATTTAAAAAATAACAATATCGAGAGGATTACAGAGAATTTCTTAAATTAACAGAAAAGGCGGAACGATAAAAGCGATCAGTACCTTACTGTGCAACTCCACGCTCGAGACCAATAATTGCAGAGTTTGGAGCCCTTGTAACAAAACATCCAGTTTAGCCAGGAAAACGCCCTTACGAGGCTACAAACTGATTTGGGACCCAGTTGCTCTGTGAATTACTCCACGGTCGGAGCAGTTGCCTAAAGCCACCAGACTTGAGGATTTTCAGCTGACAAAACCTTTTGTTGTTCGGACAGTTAAACCCAGTTTAAAAATAACAGCAAGTGGATGTTCTCTATCACGGAAGCCAGACGCTGCAAAACCGCCTCTTCGGGGTGGTCAGTCGAGCACTTAATGAATTATACTTAATTAGATCATTAACTGCAGACGTGCCAGGATTTGCTTATAGGCCTATAAGAGGTTTCGTGTTCCCTACACTGTCTACTTCCATATTTTTCATAAATTAGTCGTATGTTCGATGACGGTCAAAATCTTGCGGTCGCCATTTGGACTACATGACAAAGCAATATTTTGTTGTGGGTGCCTACAGCAGATGCTCATTGTGCTTATGTGCATCTGGAATAGAGTTCGACAACATCACCGAGTGCTCTTTTCCACAGAAGCTTGATCCACTGGGGATCATTTGAGTTGTTACGTTTCCATCTAGTACGTATCACGGCATAGCTGCCATCAACTATAACCAACAGCGGTCGTCGCCATGCTACTATAATATCGGTGCATGTGCCGTGATCAGCATCTGCCTATAGCTTCAACACCAGCTACTGGGGCTGTCAACAAAATCGTCAGTGGTCTGCTCCACAATGCGGAGCTCAACATCGGCCAACTTCTTATATTTATCAATATACCTAGATTATGTCTTGAAACTATACGCCACCTGTTACACAGACATCTCCCATGTACGCTTTTCATTCTATTGCTATGACATTGTTGTTGCTAACGCGTTAATTGTTGAAGCGTCTAGCTCGAAGCGATACTTGGTGTATAATGATCTAGTACTTGTCATAAAAAATAAATGAAAGGGTAAACAAGAAATTATTATTGAAAATTTCATAAATCTTTTGCTTGACTTAAAGTAATTTTATTGTTTTTAATGCGTCACTACTAACATACTACAAACTTAGCAAAACAGCCTTGGAGAGCTAAGAGTACTAAAATCAATAAAAATGTAGTTGATACTAGAAATCTATGTTCAGGAGCAGGAACCCTGAACGTCAGTTAACTAATTAATTATGTAAATTCAGGTGCTTCGTAATCGATTTTTGTAACATCGCCGTTTCGTATTTTAACCGTCTAAAATTATGTATAAATAATATTCGGAAATGTTTTAGATTAATAAATATCAGGTTAATTAATTAATCGGTTAAATAATTAATCGGTTAATTAATTAAATAATTATATTTCTACGGAAGTTTAGCAATTTTAAGATCAATAAACAAAAGGTTGATTAATCATCTCAGGAAATATGCCGCAATTAACATTTGGAAAGATCAACATTTTTTTTATTATACGACACAATAAAAAAATCGATGCTGATCGGTTAATTAAATAAATAGGAGTTAGAACGCATTACAACTCATGACCATCTTTTTTACACCTCAAAGAAATACATGCATACACATTAGGGTGGTCCAACAATTATTGGATGTCATTTTCTGAACATTTCTGAAAAGAAACAAAGTAGTCCCGTTGAAAAATATTGATTTTCTAAAATTCTATACCAAATCTATGAAAAAGTGTTTTTTTCCCATATAAAATACATGGGAAACTTTAAGGGCTTTGAGGCATCCCTAAACATCGTCCGATTTCAAAATAAAAAAATAGGGGTACATTTTTTTCGATATACAATAATCCTAGGGGGTGAGAGCATAAGATTTCCGACTTTGCTTTTTTGTTGGACCACCCTAATACACATACACCTTAAGAGGTATGTGTATAGGTTCATAGTATGTTGTTTGGTGTCAAACGAATTAAATCCGTGTTTGTGGAGGACCACCACCACAATCTACCTACTAGTAAAATAATTCTCCACACTTTGCCTAAATTGTACTGTACATGTACAAGCATCAAACTAATTCAATTTAGCCTTGGACTTTTGCAAATAACCGCAGTATTATTGATTTTCCTAAAGTATCTCTCAAATATTCTATACTGTGTTTTTGGAAGATATTAATAGTATAACGAATGGGGAAACCCCACCGAATCACGGGCGGCAGAACATTCCAGGGCGACAGCGTCATACACCCGCTAGAACGTTCTAGTATGTTCTCTACACTTTCGTATCCATATATATGGGCCGCTGCGCGAAGAAGGAGAAACAATTAGTGTTCGACCGGCTTATTGAAATGTGCTTTGTGTAACTAGTAATCAAATATATTAGTGAATAAATAAATGTTTAATAGCTGTTGTAATAATAAATAAATAGTCCTTTTATAATTTGCTTAGGTTTTTAAATATCTAGCATTTAAATTCGTTAAACAGTTTATAGTTATAGTGTCAAATAATTAGTTAAGATTAAATTGGTGTGTAAATAATATCTCTCTTGCTAATAGACAATTAAGGTTTTAATGTTGATGTTTTCCAAATAGAGACATTAACTTGCAGGGACAGTTCATGCACTATCTTCGAAAGTACCTTCGAAGGTGAGTACTCACTTTCATTCTAAATTTCTCTAAAAACTAATCGATAGATTAATGAACACTGATACTTTTCCAATAGAAAGAACTTTATTTTAATTTAAAGTTCAATATATTAAAGTTCAGATATATAATTCACTTTGTAACGTTTTTCTTATCAAATGTAAGTATATCAATTTAGGTAAATTGAATGTAATATTACATTTTCCATTAGCAAGGCAGTTTTTCTTTTATTCCATTTCAAGTTATATATTGTCTTTTGCGGTTTGACGAGTAAGTTATTTAATGACATTTCACAACTCAGCAAAGATGTAATTTGAAGGATGGATTTCCATTTTAATAGATTACAGCGGTGATGACACATTCAAATTCTGTAAACTACTTGTATGTTCGACAGATGTCTCGTAACGAGGTATCGGGCTTTCAGGATCAAGCTTTAGGGTGAAGATACGGATTATGAATATGGAATTTATGAAACATTTTAGATATTTGGAACGCAAATTTCAATTTTTTAATCATCTCAACTTTAATATCAAGCGCTCATTAAAAAGTGAAGCTAGAGACTACAATGAACTAACTCCTTATTTTTATAATTGCATTTTATAAATAACGACCATCTTGGAATTTAGAGAGTTCGTTGTGCATTAAAAGAAAATACTTATCCATATTGTATTAATGAGAAATAATTCTGATAATTAAAATTTTAGAATATTAACACAAATGAGGTGTGCTTTTTTGGAGATAGCATTATTAAACATATATATTTTTCTCGTAGAATTTCAGTCGTAGGTAGAGAATAGTTTTTCAATCGATTGAGCTGCAAGAATAGGAAAGTGCGTAGGAGTTCTTTCGTTTACGGTTTTTGCGGTTTGACAGGATTTCTATCTTGTATGTCAGTCATTTGTATTCTATTGACACGACCACTTGGGTTTGAAATTGCACACACATACGATACATCACCTATACTGTTTCTTTTTAGTTTTACTAACATAGATAGTAACGAATTGGGAATTTCTGGTTATGTTTGGGAAGAAATTTGAACAAAAACCAGAGCCATTTTAAGTATTATACTTACTGATGATGATTTGATGAACGATATTGTTGTTTTCTGCAACAAGGTTACGATACTGGAAAATACACAACACTTTTCAGTATTCCAGTTCTAAGATAGTCTTCTAAAGGAATAAAATGTAGTATGAAAACAAACATCACAAACATCGAACTATAAAATTTTGCTTTGTAAATCTTGTTTAAGTTTTTCACTTATATTTCAAATTATAAAACTGATTTATAATTTAAAAAATGCTTTACGGTATGTTGAAAATTATTCTAAGAAAAGCTTCTACTTTGTACACTTTCACTTAATAAGTGAAATTAGGCGTTTCACAATTAGCAGTCAAACGCAGGGGCTACAGACGTCTGAAGAACTTTTGACGTCAAGTTGAAGCTTCGAACTTCAAGACAAACTATAACATGTTTGCTAGTTCGTAAGTTCAAATTAAAGTTCATATACTAAAAAAACTGCATTTAGAGCAAAAAGCGAGTGAAAGTGATTGAGGGAATTGGAAATTACTATCAAATAGAAATGTTAAAAATGAAGACAGTGATTTTTGAAAGGTTTTATTTAATCCATGTAAGTGGAAGTATAAAAAGTATAGCAAGTTTAGTAGAGATTTTGGGATAGAATATGGTTCATACTAGAACTGAATCTGTGAGTGTAAGAACAGAATACATAAGTCCAATCTGGCATTTTAAGTAAACAAAAAAACCTGTATATTTCAACAATCAAAACAGCCTTGGTAATGTAATGTCTAGAGTGCTGGACTTTCACCCAAGCGGCCCGAGGTCGATTCCCGATGCCGGCAGATCTGGTTCAGGTTTTCTGCAGTTTTCCTTAGCTGTGACACAAATGTAAGATTTGCGCTGTTCCACCTGTAAGTCGGATGCAGCACCTAGGGCCTACGTAATAATAATAATACCCTCCTTCCTCCCGCACAAGCTTATTCTGGGGCCTGGTTTCTAGGCTATGGGTTGTAGCAATTATTATTACTATTATAATTGTTTATTTTACAGAGTTGGTGAGTACAGAGAAGTTGTAGTAAATCTCGTTGGTAGTTATTCTAAAGTTTAATTTTTGTTAAATGAAAGCAATCATAAGTTAACTATAAGGGAAATAATAATAACCTAAGGGAAAAAAGTGTGAGCTTTCTGTTCTTGCACTCAAAAAAATGATAAAAAAGTATCAAGTACAGCGATGACTGTGAAAAAGATTACCTGCATAAACGACCAAAATTTTGTTGGAAGGGGTCTTTTCCTATAGTAAAACCAAGCTTTTATCTGTTTAAAACTAACGCGTTCAAGACCAATCTTTAACAGGTATTTTTATGTAAAGACATGCTGTTTAAAAAGACCACTGCTACATATACAAGTTATAATAGTTATAAGAAGAATTTTTACTTGTTAGTAAAAAAAATGGGGATTTCACATAAACTCACTTTTTGAATACGTATAACCCTATATTTGAATAGTAGGAACAAGTTTACTTAATGAAAGGTCGTTATTGAATATTTAGAGACAGGGTGTAAAATTATTTGCACTTTTTTTCTTTATTGGTTTTAGTTTTGCAAATTTTCTAAAAACCTTATGCCCATATTAATAAACAAAATATTAAGTCTTTCTTAGGTCTAACTTACCCAATTAAAACTTGAGTCGAAATTCGAACACCGAATGGGTCTGTATTAAAACCAGACTACGTGTAAACTCGGATATGTCAGACTTGAGTCATACTCAAGTTAACGTCAGAAAAAATCTTGCTGTCTGTTGGTTGTCATTTTGCGACTGTTTATTGGATGCTTTTCATTATTGTTTAAAAATGGAAAGAAAGAAAGCCCTTCACAGAACATGAAAAGTATGTGTTAGTTAGTTTACTGAGAGAAAATAGTGCAATTATAGAAAATAAAAAACGGATGGCACAAATTCACAAAAAAAGCCATAAAAAAGAAATCCATATGTTTGTTTCAAAGAAAGCAATTACGTTTCTTCGTTGATCTAATTCGTTATTAGCAAAACATACAAACTCTGGCAGGTGTTCTGCAATTCTAATTAATACTTTTTATAACATTTAAAACTGAACCTTGATTTATGTACAGTATACCGTCAGTAACTCGTTGAAATTACCCTCACCCGAAAAACTTTAATACTATAAAATGAGATGAAATTTGTAGGACTAATTGGCAAACCGATTCGTTTGGACATTTCCCGCCGTTGCCATCTGTAATCAAAGGCAAGAACACATCCCATACGGTTCTCTTGCTCAAACGATACCGAATTTTGAATTCCGTTTTAGAATAATATTCTAGAGGACTGGGTTCGTCACGAATATAACATTTTGGTAAACGATTGGACATTTCCTCATCTAAAATACCAAAAAATTCAAAAATCATCCATTTATCTACTTTCAATGGCACACTTTGGAAATTTAACCAACGTGTCTTTCAATTACATGAGTTGATCTTAAGTCAGGTATCAAGCTACGAGGGTGTTTTGATAAGTCAGTGACTTTTTGAATTTCCCGCGCAGTAACTTTAAATGCAACACTGCTCCCGTCAACTGCCATCTATGAATAGACCACTGTTGAATTTTGAGAAGGCTGTACCATTTAGTTTGTGTTTGACAGCCATTGAAAGCAAACAACCTCGTGAATTTTAACGAAAATGAAAAAAAGTTAATTTCGTGTGCTGATTAAGCATTATTTTTGCGTAAAAAAACCATCACCGAAACCAAGGAAAGGCTTTATAAATACTGTGGGGACTCTGCACCATCAATTTCAATGGTTAAGAAGTGGTTTACTGAGTTCCGTTGTGATCGTACCAGCACAAGTGACGCCGATCGTTCAGGTCGCCCAAAAGAGGTCGTCACGCCAGAAACCGTCGATAAAATCCATGGAATGATATTGAACGATCGGAGAATGAAAGTGCGTGAGGTGGCTGAGACTGTAGGCATCTCAACTGAGCGGGTACATCACATTTTACTTGAATATTTGGACATGAAAACGCTATCCGTGCGATGGGTGTCGCGATTGCTAACACTCGACCATAAGCGCCACCGTTTGACCACTTCAAAGGAGTGTTTGGCGATGTTCAGCCGCAATCCGAACGAGCTTTTGCGGCGTTTCGTTACCGTTACGTAGACGAAACATGGATCCATCACACTACACCAGAGACCAAGGAACAATCAAGACAGGTTTCTCCGGGTGAACGTGCACCAAAGAAGGCCAAGGTGGGTCTGTCGGCCAACAAGGTCATGGCCACAGTTTTTTGGGATGCACGCGGTGTCATTCACATCAATTACCTTGAAAAAAGTAAAACGATCACTGGCGAATATTATTCAGAGCTTTTGGACAGATTCGATATTGATTTGAAGCAGAAACGACCGCATTTGGCGAAGAGAAAAGTGCTGTTCCATCAAGACAATGCACGGGTGCACACGTGTAGTCACAATGGCAAAAAGCCATAAATTGGACTACGATCTGCTACTCCATCCAGCATATTCTCCAGATTTAGCCCCTGTGACTATTTCCTGTTTCCAAACCGGAGGAAATGGCTGGGCAATAAGAGATTTGGGTCGAATGAAGAGGTCATCACTGAAACAGGGCCTTGAGAAAACCTTTTATTTGAAAGGAATAAAAAAACTGGAAAAACGCCGGGCTAAATGTATCGAGCTAAAAGGAGACTATGTTGAGAAATAAAACGCTTATTTGCCGAAATAAATATATTTTATTCAAAAAGTCACTGACTTATCAAGCCACCCTCGTATCTTGAGATTGAGTAAAGCTTGAGCCAGAAAATTTTCTTGAGAAAGGTTTATTAAACAAAAAACGCAATCTTAAGTTATTCTCAGAGTGAATTTGTCTTAAGTACGATTTATTAATACGGGCATTAGATTTTTGTTATCGGTTTTAGTTTTGTAAATTTTCTGAAAATTTTAAATTTGTGAAATAAGGGAAATTTTATGTTTATTTTAGTGCATTCATAAAATTAAAAATGTTTACCAATTGCCTACTTGACACTGATTATGAGTGTAAAAACAGAATAAGTCCTGGACATATTCTGTTCTGGGACTCACTGCATGGAGCATGTTGTTTCCATGTTTAGGCTCATTTTATAACTTGTGGAATTTTACACAATTTTTTATTATTATAACCTTGTCACATACTGCTAACTAAATCACTTGAAAATCATTTCAATTAAAAGTTTAAATTTTAAAGTTTTATTCGTTCTTAGTTAGCTACTATGATTTTAATTTTCGGTTCAAGCTTTCATACCACATAATATGGTTAAAACCTGGCATTAATTCCAGAAACTTAAAATCTTTACATGAAGTTATTAGGTTATTATAGGAATCTTAGATACACACACTACTTAAGAAGTAGTTTTCAACGACGGACGTTACAATTATTCCGATTGTATTTATTTCGATGTATTAAATATAGGTACAAAAGATTATGAGGGTTTTTTTGGAATGTTAGCAATAATCTGTCATAAGTTTCGATTCCCGTCTATTCGTGCGATCTAATTTATACATCAAAGAGAAGCATCTTTGGTGAAGATTTCCTATAAATTTCAGACCCTCCTCGACTACCCTACCTGAGTTAGTATTTTTTAAAGTTACTACTGCAATTTATAGTTTATTTAAAATTTAACATAAAAAGTGCAACAGAACATTCCTTAGATAATAATTAAACAAAAACTAAATGGTCTTCAGGTTTTTCTTGCATAAATGGAATTTAATTTTAATTGCCGTTATTCCTACAAAACAGTTCAAACATTGGTAAAGAACGGTAGTTTTGTGAGCATTGTTAATTGAGATAAACGCAATGCGCCGGTTTTTCGACTTTTACACCACAGTGCGACGGCAAGGTAACTTGTCCTTCGTGTGTTAGCTATTTTGGTAGTCGTTTCAACCCTCCCAGACATAGGCTTAGGTGATTTGATCGAATTGTATTGAGAAACAATGCTTGATTGAATCTGTTTGATCTTTTACAAAAGTTAGATTATGCATTTTTTAAATGTTATAAGAAATTACTTTTTGTCATAAGATCAATATTTATTTATTTTTCTTGTGCACAGGTTCTGGAGATACACGGTACATGTCGCTGTAATCGAGTTCTAATATTTATTTGAAACATCTTCTTTCGCCTAGCAACTCTGAAAATTGGTTTTCAATCGATACTACTAATTAATTTATTTTTCATATAGAACTAGAAACTTTGTCGTTGTTAGGAAGTCTATTTAACAGAAATCATTAGTTTAATGTTTAAATTAGTTATACAGCGTCTTATACCGATTTTAATACTTGAATGACTCCACGATTGAAAAAATAAAGTCGTTCGCTTGGTAAAAATGTACCTATGGGCAAGCATGAAAATGTAATTCAAAATATGCAAAATTAAGACTTGTGCTTGTTTCACAAAAGCTGAAAAATATTAATTTATTAAAAACTTTATTTACTTTATACTTATACAACAAATATTTATTGGATATATACCTAACCAAATATTGTTTATACGTCGGAGTATTAGATACCCAAACTGGTGTCTGCAGTGCACTAGTAATAAATCTACTATATAAAAATAAGTCGGCTTTTCCTTCCTGACGCTATAACTCCAGAACGCACGAACCGATTTCCACGGTTTTGCATTCGTTGGAAAGGTCTCGGGCTCCGTGAGGTTTATAGCAAAGAACATTCAGGAAAAATTTCAACAGAAAAGCGGGAAAATCATTTTGTTAGTAATCCACCAGTAATTCCCCGTGGAACGCCTGCAGATGAATTGAATGCTTGCCTGAAGGCATCACCTTTATGGAATAACGTAAAAACATTATCGCTAACCACTAATATGAGAGTTCAACTTCAAAATGATCAAAGTGCTGCACAATTTTCCAAACAATTGTTAGCTGTTGGAAATGGAAAAGTCCCAGTTGATGCGACATCTGGATTAATTACTCTTACCAACGACTTTTGCCGATTTGTAGACTCTCAATTAGCTCTTATTGAAAATGTTTTCCCAAACATTAGTGAGAATTATCAGAATTATGCTTGGTTAAGTCAACGAGCAATTCTTGCCGCAAAGAATAATGATGTACACGCACTGAATTTCACCATTCAATCAAAAATTGCTGGCGATTTGGTGACATACAAATCCGTTGATTCCATAACAAATCCCGATGATGTACGAGGATGAATTGATAAATCTCCGGCCTAACCCATATGGGATACAAATTTTTGCAATGTTTTTACGGCATTTTATTTTTTCATAATTTATCAGTATGGCTGTGAAATAACAAAAATTTCTGTCAAACAATAATTGTTTGGCAAGTTGTCAAAGTCGATAAAGTTTTGTGTGGTGTTAAAATGGAAAAAGCTGAAATTCGTGCGGTTATTAAATATTTTCACATTAAGGGTTTATCCCCAAAAGAAATCAAAGCTGAGCTAGACGGGACATTAGGCGAATCTTCTCCTTCCTATAGCACAGTTAAAACCTGGGTTGCGGACTTTAAACGGGGTCGCAAAAGCACAGATGACGCACCGCGTTCAGGAAGACCGAAAACTGCCACCACAACGGAAATTGTCCGAAAAGTCCATAGAGTTGTGTTGAATGATCGGCGATTGAAGTTGGCTGAAATAGCAGATACCCTGGGCATTTCAACGGAACGAACATATCATATCCTAACCGAAATTTTGGGAATGAGAAAGTTATCGGCACGTTGGGTGCCGCGGCTGCTCACAGTGGAACAAAAGCTGACTCGCAAAACAGTTTCAAGTGAGTGTTTAGACTTGTTTAATCGAAATTCAGTGGACTTTCTGCGACGGTTTGTAACAATGGATGAGACGTGGATTCATCACTACACACCCGAAACAAAGCAGCAATCAAAACAGTGGACTGCCAAAGGAGAACATGCTCCGAAGAAAGCCAAAACAGTTCCGTCAGCCGGAAAAGTTTTGGCTTCAGTCTTTTGGGACGCCAAGGGAGTACTTTTCGTTGATTATCTTCAAAAAGGTAAAACAATCAACGGAGTATACTATGCTACCTTACTGGATGAATTAAAAAAAATATTGAAGAAAAACGACCTGGATTAGCAAAGAAAAAAATTCTGTTTCACCAGGACAATGCACCTTGTCACAAGTCGGCAATTGCCATGGCAAAAATCAATGAATTGCAATTTGAATTGTTACCCCATGCCCCTTATTCACCAGACTTAGCCCCATCGGATTTTTATTTATTTCCAAACCTAAAAAAATTTCACGCTGGAAAGAAATACGAGTCCGATGAAGAAGTGATTGCTGCCACAAACGCCTATTTTGACGAGTTAGAAGAAAAGGCTTATAGGGACGGTATAAGAGCACTTGAACAAAGGTGGACCAAGTGCATTGAACTCGATGGGGACTACGTAGAAAAATAAAATTTTTGTTAACCTGATATTCTTTTGTTTTATTGCCTAGGCCGGAGACTTTTCAATTTATCCTCGTAGTAAATTATCCAACGGAGTTTTTGAACTCTCTGGAGTTACCAGGATTTCCACCACATAACTTGCAACTCAAAGTTGGTACAGTTATTATGATATTGCGTAATTTGAATCCACCGCGACTTTGCAACGGTACTCGACTTTCGGTAAAAAGACTTATGCCGAATTTGATTGAGGCAACCATTATTAACGGAAAGTACGCAGGTGAATATGTATGTATTCCTCGAATACCAATGATTCCGACTGATCTTCCGTTTGACTTCAAACGATTGCAATTTCCAGTTCGCCTTGCGTTCGCAATGACAATTAACAAGTCGCAAGGCCAATCGCTTAGTGTTTGCGGGATAAATTTTGAAAATCATTGTTTTTCACATGGGCAGTTATACGTTGCGTGTTCACGAGTTGGGAAACCATCCGCTTTGTTTGTGTTAACGTCAGACCAAAAAACAAAAAATGTGGTTTACCAAAGAGCTCTTCAATGAAACGGATAATTTGCGGACACGTATAACGCTTCCATTCAGTATTTACTTTGGATTCACTTTCATTTACTTAGAGAAGTTCAACTTAATAACACTTCATTTTTGTAATCGAAATGAATTCATTACTGTTGTGAAATGAAATAAAATTTGCATTAAATTAGTGAATAATCTAAAAACCAGTGAATTCCATCCTGATAAAACTTTCTGTTTATGAGATAGTTTTCAAATGGTTAAATTTTAAAATCTATAATCATTTGGGTAAAATTAGCGCAGCATTTGAACTTATTCATAAGTAGATAAGACACGTAGGTACTACATAAACTTTAATCAGTATTATCAAACATAATAATCAAATTTACAATATAGTCTTCCAATTTCTACTCCAGTTAGAAATCGCACATAGAACCTAATGAATTATTAATTGCTTTCCAAAACTTTTCTTTAGATATATCCTAATTAGAATCTATACCACAGTTTATATTTAGTTTAATGAATTAACAAACAAAATAAAAATAAATAAATTAGGTTTCAATTTGGATCGTTATCTTACCGCAATCGGGGCTTCTCTTACTACTTTATCGACTTTGTCGAATATTTTTTTGTGCGTTGGGTGGTGTGTACGATAATTAAAACTTATATCGAAAGCGAGTTCAACACTGTATTGATCCTGATTCCGTTCAATTCACATTGTAAGCGATTCAGATTAACCTGAAAAAATTCAATTACATCCCCTTTCAGTTTATATTAAAAAGAGAAAAAAAATCTGCTTTAATATTAACAAATTAATTTTTGTTGTTGTAGCGATTTAGTATTAAATTGTACCATGGAAAAAGAATTTTGCTTAAATTAAGCTTTTGTTACGGTAAATAAGTTGGTAAGTGGTTGCTTGAAAGTAATGAACAGTGAAATGTCAATGAAGTGAATAAATGCACTTCAGTTAACGTGGTGTAAGGTTAACCAAAATATTTCCTGCATTTGATAATTCCCTAAATAGAGAACTTTAACTATTTAAGATTTTTGCTAACAATGATTAAATTAAAAACAAATCTTTACGTGTTAGGTAATATTACCCATGTTTGCAATTACTTATGACTAGGTATAGGATTTGTATGCACTTAAAAATGCTGAAATATGCACTTAAAAATCATGAAATATGTGTTTATTAGAAATTTTTAATAAATATATGCACTTTCATTATTAAAAAAACACCTGTTTAGCGTTATTTACATTTTATTTACAGAAATTATTTTAATTAGACATCCTATGCAATAATTTAATTAATTATATTTTCTAAACATAGAGCGTTACAGTTCACAATGACGTACATTTTTAAATTTTCAAAAGTAAACATATGCCTATTATCCCTAAATATTGTTTTATATTTTGAGAAACTCCGTTCCACATCGCAAGACGTAATTGGGGCATACTTAAAATTGTCTAATTCTACAAGCGAATAATGTTTTAGCTCGTCTAAAATGACTTGGCCAGATAATGCATCGTTTATGCTTTTAATTAAGTGAAAACCAGGATTTTTGTCTATAACGGATTTAAATTTTTGTTTCATAGTCAAACCCTTTGGCCCTTTTACTTTATTCAAAGAAACACCTAACAAATTTACATGCTCAAGAGATTCATCTAATGAATTTCCCTGACTTTCTAATTTCTGAACTACTTTAGCTAAACGCACAAAATTTGTCAAAACAAACAATAATTCTGCCCTTACCTCCATAGTATTAAAAGCATCCTGTGCGCTTTGTATCCACAGTGCATCGTGTTTATTAAGTTTATTTACAAATGCTTTAATAATATCAAAATAAGTTGCATAATATTCTGCTGCAGAAAGCCAAGTACCCCACCTTGTTATTACAGGCTCACGTGGGAGAGGCACTTCTTGAGCAGTTTCCCTAAATATTTGTATGCGATATGGAGCTTTACAAACAATTTTTTTACATCTGAAATTATAGAGTTTACGTTAGGATATATTTCCCGCACTTTTTCCGCAACTCTATGCATTGCATGGGCAAAACAAGTTAAGTGGATCATTTTTTCGTACAGAACATAACCTAGTAAACCTGCTACAGTCTTGATGATGTACGGTGCCGCGTCGGTGACGAACAGCAGTACCTTGTTATACTGTATGCCGTCCGGTCACAAAATAGCCATCGAATCATTAAACAATTTTGCCACATAACAATGATTAGTGCTCTTGAAAACGTCCATTGCTAATATATAGAATTTGAGATTGTTCTCCGAATTTAAAACGCCAATTATAACGTTAGCCACGTATCTGAAAACAAAAATTTGATTTTTATTTTATAGAACTACATAATTAGTCGGTTACAAACAATTAGCGCAAAACAGTTATTTAAAAAAATATATTTTAATCAAGAAAAAATATTGTTGTGATTAAATATGTAACTAACAAAATAGAAAATAAAACATCCGTAAATTGCTCTGCTGTCTTTAATTAGTTAAAATTTACTAACAAAACGAAGGAAATGAAGTTTCTACGCACCTTCCAGTAGTGTCAGTAGATTCGTCAGTATAAACCCATATGTAGTTATTCGCTACATGTTTTCTAATTGATTTTATGGTTTTTTCGTATAAACGAGGTAAATAATTTTTCGTGAGTGTAGACTCGTCGGATATTGGCATTTTTGAAATTTCTTCCAGAAAATTACGAAATGCTGAGTGATTAATTTTACTTAAGGGGATATCTGCAGCCACTAATGCACTACATAGTTTTTTATTAAATTCGATCGATTTGCTGGACTCACCGCGCGAATAATTAGGGTAACCCGGTAACAATGTTTGTTTTTTTGATTTCAGGGCAACACACTTTTGATGTCGCACCGTGTTCAAATGTTTTGTAACTTGAAAGCGTTTCGTTGCAGTCATTTTGTCGTCGCACACTGTACAATACAACACCTTATCGTCAGTTGTAAGAACACTGAATTCCTTAACATAACTTCGAAGTGTAACAGACACAGACCGTTTTTCTTTATCCATCTTTACACTCTAAAATTTCAAACTGAAATGCAGCTTGCAATTTCTGAACTGTCTTAATTGAAAGATTACAAGATTAGTAAACAAAAGTACAGGCAAATTTTTCTATGAACAGGAAGTTGTCAAAGGGTCTTTGGAATTTCCTAATAACTATTTATCACAATACCGCAGGATGTAAGTATTTAAATTTTAGTTGCAACTTTTTCTTTCTTAGAAAATATTAACAAGTACACAGATGGTTAAGGCAATAAAATATTTTAAAGCCTAGTATTTAACAATAAGCTTAAATTATGGGTTTCCCCTAGACTCAACTAAGCCGCCCTTGGTTGGTTGTCTAAAATGCTAAAATTATTTAAAAAATATTAGAAAGTTCATAATTAAAGCATGTAAAACGCTCAAAAAGTGGTAAAATATGCACACTCGTTCAAAAATGCTAAAATATGCATGCCTTTATAAAAAACACGTAAATATGCATTTATATGCACTTTCAAATTGACATATGTGATTCATGTGCGGCTTAAACATGTAGAAATATAACTCTGCATATGTTTGCTATAAGCAGAAAAAACATGCAAATGCATAGAAATCCTATACCTACTTATGTCCTTATATAAACTTGAATTTCTTGTTAAATAATGGGCATTTTCTGTTCGTAAAATAACAGCTTGTATGTAGTATTTTAAATACATTTTACCATAGGTGACTAACTGTTGCAGTTAAAAGACAATATCCATGTCTAATGTGAAATTTATCAAAATAATCAAAGAACTAAATTACGATCTCAACACTGTGAACAAAAGTTCTAATAGTCAGATTTTGATTAAAAAACGTGTGACGATTTTAAGACTGTTAAGTTTTACTTGATTTGATTAATTGATTTCATAATGACTTAGCACATCAAGGCTAATATCATTCTTTGCTGGGATTTAACCCTGGTTTGTTGAATAAATGTAAAGAAGAAAAACTGGTCGTGTGTTCGTTCAAAATATATATTGACAACTATTTAAAAAACTATTTTAGCTTACTATCATTACGGGACCGGCAATTATGCTAACTATTACAATGTACTTAATATTATTCTTTTTTTTTAGTGTAAATTCATAGGAAGAAATTATAAAAAATAGCATCATATTAGCCTTGCTGTCCTAGAACATTACGAAACTAATAGTACTTATGTATCCATGTGCGTATTTGCTTATGTGCTTATGTACTTACAGGGCCGTAGCCAGAAATTTTATTTCTGGGGGTTCTGGGGGAATTTATTTTCGGGGGGAAGCAGAATAGAAAAATAATTTGATTTTGTTGTCATTTTATTAGTATTAAGTTTAGGTTCGGGGGGTTCAGACCCCCTAACCCCCCCCCCCTTGAATACGGCCTTGTGTACTTATATACATACGCACTTATGTATGTACGACTTACCTTACCTCTAATCTAACTTTCAACATAACTTCTAATTTAACTTCGTACCTAACCTATACGAAAAAAAGTAACTTATATTAAAATATTTTGTGAGACAAAACTTAAAGTCGTGTTTTTTACATTTTCTTTCAATTTAGTAAACATATACAGTTTTTTATAACTTTTAATGACCTTTCCAATCATAAAGAGCAAGTTAAGAATTTATACACTTTCCTGGTGGTACAAGTCCTTTTTCTTTGCCAAATGAGGCGTATTAGCTTTGATATCTTAGTTCAGTCTGTCTAATAACGCCGCATAATACTCGCCCGTTACTGTCCTCCCGTGTTGCAAGTAATCAATAAAAATTATTCCTTGGGAATCCCCAAAATACGGTAGCCATGACTTTCCTATCAGACGGAATCGTCTTTGCCTTCTTTGGAGTTGTCTCACCACGGATTGTCCATTGCCTTGACTCATTCTAGAAACATTCCGATCTCTCCTCGTACCTATAATTGTCTAAGTAGATAAGATTCGCATGTATCTACTACTAAATGACACGATGAAATACTCATGTCTGAACTGCCAGTTGTATGTTTTGTGTAAAAAGCGTGCTACTACCATATTTGACAATTTTTTTTACTTCTGTTTCCAAAGGCTTCCCAGAACGAAACTTACACCAAAGAAAGTCTGCATCTGACTGTAACATATTCTATTCCTAAAAAAATGAAAGTAGACTTTCTTAGATATTCAAGGTCAAAGATTACATCATGTGACCTTGGAATGAAAAACTCAATATTGTATTATAAAACAAATAGTTTTTTTATGAAAACTATGCTCTATTAGTTTTAAAACAAACCTCAGATGGAAGTTCTACAATAATTAGACGCAGAGTTGTGAATTGTTCTTGTTCACCTTGTAAATATAAATGTTACATTTTTTTATCATGTTTGCAGTCCTGCAATATTAATACTTTGTATCATTGTGGGCTATAACTTTACATACGTAAGTTTCTTTATGCCGTCTACCATCCTACCAAATTTCACGAAAATCTGAGATTGTCAGGTTATGAGCTGTGATGATTTGGCATGGAATGACCCTATTGTAAGAAAACAACCATAAAAAAAGATATCCATGAAAGATAATAAATAAACCTTTTTATTGACCAAACAAAAATTTACCACGATCAAAATCTATACCTCATCAAAGTGATCTATCAAATCCAACGATACCTGTATAATATTAGCCATTAGATAACCAAAAAGAAAGAGTTAATGCAAAACTTTTTTTTATAGACAAAATTCCAATTTAAACAATAAGGAGAATTATGCAATGATTTAACAAATATTCTCGCTTGTTCTTCATCTCCCGATAGGAAAATGAAACAAAGCACGTCGACTAATTACAAGGAATCATAGAAGTTTGAATATTTTAAATCTTTGAACTTTTTAAGGATCTATAGTTTGTTTCAGATTTTTTAAATTATGAGTTATTGATTTAAAATATGAAATATTTATGTATGCCCTTGTAACAAATAATTCTATGCGTTACAGACGTGATCCAAAGTTAATTATTTATCAAAGCGAGATTAAAAATATTCATTGTTTGTTGAACCAATAGTGTTTTAAAAGACACATGGACACTAATTGTAAGTATGGACAAAGGCTTTCATACGATTTCCCTAAAACTTCGAATTTAGATTATGAATGCAGTTCTGTGTAATCTTTAAATATGTCAGTTTCATGACGCGACGCCGACGCTTTCATCATTTGGCCTCCAGAAGTCGTCACAGATACTAATATTTCGACATGCTACAGTTTTTTCAAACTCGGTTTTAGACGCTATGGTCAATGGTCAACAATATTTGTATTGTTCACAATCCTGGGTCTTTAAGTAACATGGGTCATGTGGTCATGTCATTAATTGTTTTGAAATTTAGAATTTAGCCACTAAAGGTAACGCTGAACAATGTTTAAACTATGAACGTAATGGTTAAATTCTAAACCAGATGGCATTTAAATGTCTTAGAAAGTCACACCGTTGTAACACGGAACATGTGATAGATTTGTTTCAAATTGTTCATGACATACAACTGAGTCTCCTATTAGAGCTGCCAGTCCTATTATGGTTTCTTCTACTAGAGATTTAGTTGCAACAATAGGATCCTTCAATAGTATTTACCAGAATTTCATTTTCAGTTGATTTATGTAGATACTATTCACTAGACCTATTTCCTGGAAAAAATCTGTTGCGAACGAAGAAAGTAAATGGATGCTAAATGAATAAAAAAGTTTATCATCGGATTCACCTAAATCCCAAATGTCTAAAAATTGTCTCAAAAATGTATTAATTATTCTTTTTATCTTCTTTACCGTTCATTTGAGATCAAAGGTTTCCAAGTAGAAGTTTTGGAGAATTAAATTTCTTTTAAAATGAGTAGGTATAATCTTCAATATTGTATCTTCAACTAATCAAAAGTTAGAGCAATTTAAAAATTTTGTGAAAATTCCCAGATATATATGACATAAAGTCGTGCATTGCAATTTCTCGTTATGTAATGAATGGTTGTTTTTATTATATAGAAGGTATTATCCCAGAGTGTACGTGTACCATATAAAGCATTTCACTTGTGAAACACTTTTGTGACATCCGTTATATGACACAAAACCGTGTATTGCAATTTTTCGTTAGATAATGAATGGTTGTTTTTATTATATAGATACATCTCCCCCAGATTTTACAGTGTACGTGCACGATATTCATATATAGAATTTTTTTAATCGATTAACCATTATATAACAAGAAATTGCAATACACATTTTTGTGTCATATATGTATCTGGAAATTTTCACAAAATTTTTAAATTTCTCTAACTTTTGATCAGTTGATGATACAATATTGAAGATTATACTTTTAAAGGAAATACACTCGAGGAAAAAAACGCACCACTTGAAAACGCACCAAAAATACCAAAATTTCAAACCGTCATAACTCGGCGGATTTTGGACGAAAATGGATGAACCTTTGAGTACTAAAATGTTTAAAGTGTCTAGTTTAAGGGCGTGTGAGCGAATGTTACGTAAAGGCCTTTCCGCCCCCCGCGACCACCCACAGAAAAAAAAAGTTTTTGATACGGCGTACCAAAAAATCGTGGACCCTATCGACCGCCAAGGCAATAAAGTTCAGTCCTTTTTCTGTCAAGTTTTAAAAACTTCGAGTGCCTACGATTTCTTGGCGCAAAGTTATGAATTTTTGAAGTTTACCCTGCATTTTGTCGGGAGTCTTTCGTCTTCTGCCAGCGACATTATTACCGGTTGAGTTTGAACATTTTTTCCCAAATTCAAAAATTTTGAAAAATGTTTTTAATTAATAAAAACATTTTTTTATTAACTTTAATTTTTTTAACGTGTAACCGCCGACATCAGCGTTACCCGATGAGCACCATGAGGAGATTGTCGGTGGGATTTTACACATCGTGTGTGTGTCGCATGCTAACTCCTACCTCCAAAAGAGCAATAATTCGTGTACGTTGAATGCCCGTTAATTGTGGCATTGTAACGCTTCGAATAAGTTTTTGATACTGATTAATTTCAACATTAGTAAAATAAAAATCAAAACATTAATTTAGGCACTTGCACATCGTGTAACGTTGTTGGCGGTTACACGTTAAAAAAAAGAACGTTAATAAAAAAATGTTTTTATTAATTAAACATTTTTCAAAATTTTTTTAATTTGGAAAAGAAAAGATTCCAACTCAACCGATAATAATGTCGATAAAAAACGCCCGACAAAATGCAGGGTAAATTAAAAAAATTCATAGCTTTGCGCCAAAAAATCGTAGGCACTCGAAGTTTTGAAAACTTGACAGAAAAAAGACTGAACTTTATTGCCTAGTCAGTCGATAGGGTCCGCGATTTTTTTGGTACGCCGTACAAGCTGTTAAAGTTTGACATTTTTCTAATCAAAAACGTTTTTTCTTCTGCGGGCGGTCGCGGGAAGCGGAAAGGCCTTTACGTAACATTCGCTTGCACGCCATTAAACTAGACGCTTTAAACTTTTTTGTACTTAAAGGTTCATCCATTTTCGTCAAAAATACGCCGAGTTATGACGGTATGAAATTTTGGTATTTTTGGTGCGTTTTCAAGTGGTGCGTTTTTTTCCTCGAGTGTATAATTCTCTAAAACTGCTTTTTTGAAACCTTTTGATGAACGGCAAAAAAGATAAAAGGAAAGGTTAATAAAAAAAAACGAAAAACGGAACCTTTTCTCCCCCCACCTCCATTTGCCACTGTTCCTAGATTCCAGGACTTTTAGTATGTTTACCTCTTATCTAGTTCAAGCAAAGCCCTGAAGTCAATTCTTGTCGTCTGGACAGTTTCGTCTACAACCCCCTCATAGAATGGTCTTCACTAATTTAAACAATAAGTTACTCCAATGAATTTAAAATACTTTTGCAGTATTTTCTGCAGGTCACAGTAATTTAAGCAATAATTACTAATAGCGAACAAAGAAATTACGATCGTAAAATTATTACAAATAATTTCAGACGTATATTTTCCCCTTCTGAAACCATTATTAAAAAATTGCGGGCTTCTATTCTCATCTGTTTTAAAGTTGTTTCAGGAGACTGTAGAAAATGAGCACATTTTGCCGGCGGAGCGTGCCGAGCAAGTCTTCCAGTTTCAGTCTTAGTCTTATCTGCTGTTTACATGCAGTTGTGGACTTCAGAAGGGTAGGTGACAAAGATGTAGATATCCTCATAAGCTGTTGTAGCTGTATCAAATTTAATACAGTCTTTATGTAGGATTTTGTAAGAGCCGGGGATTAGATGCCGACGAGAGGTGTAATTAATGTTTCATAATCGAATCCACTGTCTGCTACACGAGTTCATTATCTGTAATTTATGAGGACTTTAAAATATGGCCCTGTTTCCCTCCTCAAGGGCAGCGAAATGGCAAACCTTTATGTATATACCGTTGGACTAATAAAATTTAAATTTTCCTCCCCTCTTCACAAATAACTTTTATTGAAAAATTAAAATTTCTTGTTTCCCGTTTGTTATTATGCATCACGTCATTATTATGTCAAACGGCAGTAATTTTTTAAAAATTAATTAAAACTTGCGAGTTAGCCAACTGCAATTAATGAGTTTTTAATGTAAGAGATGCCGAAAATAAATTTCCATTTCGAGAAGTTTCAAGGGGTTGTGAGTGGAAATGTGTTATTGCCTACGAAGTAGTGTTAGGTTGAATTGTCAAAGAGCTTAAGTTAGACTTGTTTGTCTCTCTGTGTGCGCTCGCCAAGATTGTGAAGTAATATTAATGTTTGTATATCAATAAATGCCAACCTCACAGCAAACGTCACATTACGTACAGCCTTCGTGACAGTAATAACAAGTTTCGTTCCTGTAATTTAGGGTTGTCCATTTTCACCACAAAAGCTGTGGTTCCTTGACAAATCAAAGTGTTTTTCCGACGTACTTCCTGAATGGTGATACGAAAACGGTTAGATATAGTATGTCATTTAGGAAACAGCAGTTTCTGAACTTTTTGCATTTGGTTGTTGTCAACAGAAAATAGCTTTTTGATAATGTTAGAGTGTAAGTTCATTTTAAGTTAAGTTTGGATTTCTCTCTTTGGTGTAACTTTATTTCGAAACATATTCGAATTATTTCTTTTCTACCTAAAGATGTTTGCATAGTTTTACATTATTGCATGTTTAATTTATTTGAATATTTGCAAGTAGTTATATAATCAGCAAATTGGCCACAGCCCAGGCACATTTTATAATCGTTGCAAACGCTTAAAGATCGCAGCCACTAACAAAAAGAATTATAATTAATATTATACTTTAAAGAATTTAAGCTAGTAAAGCTATAGATCTTTTTAAAAATTTAAAAATATCTCTAAAATAGATAGTTTCTGAATCATATACTTTTGAAGCGTTTTCCCCAATCTTACACAATGCAAAAGATCGTATAGAAGCAACACAGTGTATGCTGTATCATGTGTTCTTTGACTTATACAACTGGCTAGTTTAGGCTAGGCATTTAGTCAACAATTAACTATTATAAACAAACCAACAATGAAGTTGCCCTTTTGCTGCAGGCTTTCCGTGTATACTACTGATGTTTTGTGTCGTGTAATTGCTTGCTCTGTAACTTTCTAATTAAATGCATTCAGTAAACCAGGCTTTCTTTATACATTTTACGAAAGGCACTACCATTACCGCTTCTACTACTACAACTACACCACTATTAATTAAATCCCACTACTGCTGCCTCTTTAAACATTTATAATTAATTAAAGGAAACTAGGAGACTAAATTCTGTTACATAACTTTTTGGTCCTTTTCCTCCTTTGTTAGCATTATAAAGCTCCCCTCTTTTATATAATTACTTTTGACTGTGTATACAATTTCTATTTTCTAGAAGCTTTCTTTTCAATTTGAACCTGCTGCTTTTCTAAGTTCAAAGATTTGTGATCGTTAGCCTTCTATATAAAGTTTAAGCTCCACTCTCCTTTAAGCGTTTCTCAATAAATCGTGTTCGATAGAAAACCGGTACCGTATCAGCTTAACCTTGGATAGTTGAACTTCTCAGTGAAAGGAGCGCTAATTTACTGTTAACAGTTCAGCTACAATCACCTCTTTTCCTTTTATTTAGCACAACAGGCCAAAAGTGAAAATCGCTTCTGTATGCGTGTTACAGCTTATTTTTCGTGTCAGGAGAACATAACTATATGTTAGAAGAGAAATTACATTTTCCGACCAAACGCTCCAACCTTAAGCAAACTAATAAAACAGACTCGCGAAGGTATTTGAACTTGTTAGCCTTTTTCATGTAATAATGTAATTACGTCATGGGCGATAACAAGAAATCCTTTGATGCTTTGGCAAATGGAGAACAAATTTTGTACGTTCTTGCGTAAATCCAACTCTCTAAATGCTCTATACGGACTTAAATAGAATAACGACTGTGTGCACTACAATAAGTTCGTAATCCTTATTATGGTCGCCATTATATGCTGTGTTAGATTACAACTTAGAAGGGCTGTGTCATTTGAGAGGGTGTAATTCTACACAAGACAGTGACGGCTATTGTTCTAATCCTCCCCTAGATTAGAATATAATGGGATATGTAATTGCTTAACATTGGGTTAGTTGATACTTAATCTTCTATAAACAGGCTCGAACCTCCTTAATATAATACCATCTCTTATACAAATAAGACAACTTCAGCTGAAGCATTACGCCGACTTGCAAAAAATTGAACGCATCGCGCTCTTGTTGCTAGTACTGAAATGGGTTGACATTAGTGGCAAGTCTCCCTTACATATCGATTTTATCTTTCGTTCCCTAAATGATCCTTCGAGAATCAGCAAATTTTGTTAGTCTCAAATTTGCGTCTAGGAAATCAAATAACCTAAAGTGAAATTGAAAGCAAGCGAACATGTGAGAAAATGGATGTTGAATTTAAGATATTTTATTTCAAATACATTGTAGTATTAAATAGCTCATAATAAATATTACAATCTGTTTAGTAATATTTCTAGTGTCAGAACACTGTCTAGTTTGCAATACCTAATTAATTATGTAGTGCTTAAACGATAAGAATTATTTTGCGACTTCAAATGGAAATTCTGATAAAAATACTGCATTGCAGATATAGGATTTAAGATGATCTGATATATGGTAACGTATTTGCATTCCACGTTTTCACACAAGAAAATACCTACATTATCCTCTACATTACAGACTGATGTTTTCTATGTAATGTTACAGTATACCCTTAATGTAGGTATATTGAGTTTGTTGAATTTATTTTAAGAAACACCCAATATCTGAAAGTTTGAAGAAAACTGTAAAAAGCCACAAACTTGCTTGTAAAATATTATACTCTCTCCAAAATCTAGTTAATCAGTTGTGCATAGAATTGTTCTCCCACTGGAAGCACCAGGACGACGTTCTCTATTTTAAATAAATTGCATACCATCAGTTAACATCATTACATACAATTTTTATAAAAGTTTCTCCGTTTTCTAATTTTTGAGGCAATAAAATATGCCACTTATTTAATAGCAACAGTCAATAACAGTGATCGTTGCCACAGGTTCGTAACTAATTTTAAGCAGGACCTTAAAATTGTATTATTTTGATGTAACACTGTGGTAAAATTGCATGCATTTTAGATAATAAAGGAAATAAAATTTAAATTTCCAAGTATAAAATCTCTAGTTCACACATTAATGTAGGCAAACTCTTTGAAAGCAAATTAATTGTCTGAATATCAAAAGTTTTTTATATCTTGCTCATTGCAAACTTCGATAATAACTCAAAATACATTAATTTCTTATACGTACGAAAAGTTTGAACAAGCATCAAAAATCAAAATGGGGAAAGCTACCTAGACCATAGGACAATTAAGTAATTAAGTGGTCTACTGTAGCGGCATTGTGATGCAGCTAGTTACTATCACTTGCACTTAAATGGGCAATACTTCGATATTCCAGTCGTTATTACTACAGTTCCACAATATTTAGTTACCGATACCTATTGATAAGAAAATAATAGAGCAAAGGAATATTTAAAGCGCTTATCATGAAAATGATCAATACAAATTGATTAAAATTAATACCTATACAACTCAGTTTTAAAATGTGTGTGTCGAACGCATTCTTTGTATTTTATAAAATTTCAATGTGTTTGTCCGGTATTCAACGAGTTGCAAGATTTTTACCGTTTGAATCGTGTTATATGTGTACATTAGCACACGCTTAGAAGTTTCAATATAAGAAATACATAGGTACATGTAATGGTGTTACAAATAAACACTCTCAAAGATATAATTACTTAGCTTCTTTTAGAATACAGCTACACGACAGTTTTTCATAATAAGATCAACTTTATACATTCTTGTTACAACAAAAAGATAAATATCTTAGGGCCGGTATTATAAAACTTTTTATTTCCTAGATAAAATTTACTTTGAGAATAAATTTATTCTGTCAATTTGCGTATTAAATTGACAGAATAAATTAATTTTTCTACTCCTGTACTCTAATTCAATTATTATACGAGGGGGTATTGATAAATAGTTGGCCTTGAATAGTTCTAGTAGGCAAAAATAAATCGCGTTGCTATGAAAACACGTTGAAACTTTGACAAGTGCACGTGCAAAGTGTCAGCCCAAAAGGTGATGTTATTTTGAAATTGTGATTAAGAAAAGTAAACCATGTCAGATGAAAATTGGAACTTCAACAAAATCGAGTATCGTTCGGTTATCAAGTACCTGTTTTTGAAGGGATTGTCTGGTAAAGAAATTTATGATGACATGTTAACAACGTTAGGAGATCAATGTCCATCCTATTCAACCATTAAAAACTGGTTTGCTGATTTTAAACGTGGAAGAAAAGATGTCACCGATGAGAAGAGGCCTGGAAGACCGATTTCTGTGTCAACGCAAGAAAACATTGATGCTGTCCATGATATGATTTTGGATAATAGACAAATCGGCCTAAAAGGCATATCAGAGACTTTGAATATCTCATACGAACGCGTTCATAATCGTTCATAATGAATTGGGAATGAAAAAGCTATCCGCAAAATGGATACCCAAATGTTTCAATGCTGATCAAAAGCGATTGAGGGTGACAACATCTCAGTGGATATGCAATCAATTTAACGATAGAAAATCAAACTTTTTGGATCGCCTTGTTACAATGGATGAAATTTGGATTCATCATTATGCAGAAGTCTGCTGGAAAAGTTCTTGCCTCCATTTTCTGGGACAAAGATGGTATAATTTTCGTGGATTACTTGGAACATGGAAAGTCAATCTCGGGAGCATATTACGCATGTCTATTAACCAAACTTCGAGCGAAAATTGTGGAATCACGGCGAGGAAAACTTACCAAAGGCGTCTTGTTTTTGCAGGATAATGCGCCCGCCCACAAATCACTTATTGCCCTACAAAAAATCAATGAAATCGGCTTTGAAATTGTCGACCATCCGCCATATTCTCCCGATTTGGCCCCATCGGATTATTATCTATTTCCGAAACTCAAAAAATCATTGAAAGGACGAAAATTTACATCAAACGAGATGGTAATTGATGCTGTGGAGTCGTAGAATAATAGTTATTTACGATACAAGTGCGGGAAAATTGTTCACGCACGAGTATTGTACAATATTTTTTGAAACGAACAAAATCTTTCTTAAAAATATCGAACAAAAATTATATCTCTTGGATTTTACTTTTGCTTCAAACATTTGAAACAGGCAGGCCATGGCCGTAACAATTGCTACTTTGACAGTTATTAATATTGTGGTGGTCAGTTAATTTTTTTGTGTTAAGTCTATGCCCAAAAATTATAAAATGTCCGATTCCGAAATAAATTGTACACCACCCGAAATCCGGGACGCTGCTAATGCACCTGTAAAAAATTTGCTTCCCGACAAATCTAAGCATAGATATGAATTGACGTACACTAAATTTATAACATGGTGCAAGTCCAACAAAGTTCATAATTATACAGAAAATTGTTTATTGGCATATTTTCAAACTTTTCAAAGTAAAAAATCGTTGTGGCCGACATACTCTATGTTAAGATCATGTTTATTGATAAAAAATAATATAGACATATCAAAATATAACAAATTAATAGCATTTTTAAAAAAAGCAACACAAAATTTACAACCAAAAAAATCAAAAACTCTACAGAATTGCGAAATTACTAAATTCATTCATGAAGCCCCAGATGACTCATTCTTGTTAATGAAGGTATGTACACAATATTTATTATTAACATTACAATCAACGTAACATTCTACAGGCAGTGGTAATAATGGGTATCTCTGGCGCCTGCAGGCGTGAAGAATTATGTAAAATGTCAATTAATGACATTGAATTTAAAGGTGATGTTATCTTGGTTAGTGTGCCAGAAACAAAAAATAATGTTCCACGACGTTTTGCTATCACAAATCCAGAATGGATAAATTTATTGCTAAAATACAAAGAATTAAGACCAGGGCCCTATTGCACCATTTACTTTGCAACTTTGCATTTTGCACTTTGCAATTTTGCAATTTGTGAATAGCTGCAAAGTAAAGTGTTGCACCGTCATACCTCATTCGCTTTGCAATATTTACTTTGCACTTTGCAACTTTGCATTATTGGAATGTTTCGTTTCTATGATAACGGCACTTGTCCGTTGTCATTTTAATTCAACTACAAAGAAGTTGTCATTTTTAAACAAAAACTTATTTAAAATACTTCAACTTAGCTCTAAAAGTAACCAAAATGAAAACACAAAGTATAGAAAAAAAATTAGCAGTATTGGAAGTAATTAAATCAGAAAAAAATATCCTGTTTGGATCATTTAACGGTAACACCTTAAGTAAAACTGAAAAGGAGCAAGGATGGAAAAGAGTTTTAGAAAAAGCCCAAGCATTGGGGCTAGCTGGTCAAACAAGAACCTGGCAATTTATGCGAGATTCGCTTTTTGGAACATGGAAAAGTAGGGCACTGGTAAATTTATTTTTTTCGTTGCAGCAAAAATGTTTATCCCTTATATTTCTTAGGCGAAACGGTATAATAGTAGAAAAACTGGTACTGGAGGAGGTGTTGAAAGTAAGATGGATGAAATTGACAAGACAATCTTGGATATACTAGGTAAGGACTCACCCGTCATAGATGGACTGACTGTAATAGAGTCCGATGGAGTGGGTTCTTCAAATTGTTTAGTAGAAGAAGAAAATAATGTACCTAATGTAATTAAGGAGAAAAATAAAAAACAAATGAAAAGAAAATCCAACAATAAAATGGACAATACTGAAGAAAAAACAAATAAAAAATCAAATGAAAGACTATTTTACGAAATAAAAAAATTAAAAAAAGAGTTGATAGAAGTAGAGGTGTACAAGTCGAAACTAGAAGCATTAAAACTAGAAAGGGAATTAGGAATCGGGACATCTAAATTCACGGAAGAATTAGTACAAAATAAAAACAATGAACATCTGCAGAGTGTTAGAAGTGAAAATGTGCTGGGACTTGATTATTGCTCCGACTCGGACGTTGATTTTTATTAAATGCTTTACATGTTTCATTGAATTTTACTGTTATATTGTTAATTGTTCAAGTTTATTTACGTTAATTGTACAATTTTTATTTTTTTAATTAAAAAATTGTAGAAGTTCTTGAAGTTTGTTTTGTGCTTCTGGTTCTGGATTATCCTCTAGATTTTCATTATCAATTTCTTCTGGGTTTTGTTCAACAACTTGCTCAATATCTTCACATCTTCCCACAACTTTGGCTATGTTAGATAAAATACAACAAGCAGTTATTATTATTACAGTTTTTCGTGGCTGTATCCTCATATAATTAAGACATGGGAATTTTTCTTTCAAAATTCCAAAACTGTCTTCAATTATTTTTCTTGTTCTTTTATGTGCTCTATTGAAGCGAATTTCGTTATTTTGCTCCGGATTTCTTCTTAAAGGTGGTATTAACCAATTTTTCAATGGATATGCGCTATCACCTAGAATAACTGCCCCTGGAAACGGCCTCCAACCTGCTTCAAACCTTCTATATACGGCAGAATTTCTTAATACTCTGGAATCATGTACACTTCCAGGCCAATTAGCATTTATTGCATAAAAATAATTATTTGGGCCACATATCATCATTACATTCAATGAGTGGTTTCCGTTCCTGTCAACGTAAACCTCTTCCCTATCTCGAGGTGCATCAATGTTAATTAATGTTCCATCCACACAACCACAGACAAGCGGAAACCCGCCTTTTTGGAAGAAGCTTTGAGCCAAATCCATGGCATTTTCAGGCCACTTTACAAACCTGTTCAGTAAGCGTTGAACTATAACAGTAGCCACCAAATGTACTTTCCGACCAACCGTAGATTTATGGATACCATGCATATTAGCAATACCATGCATATTAGCAATGCCATGGTATTGGCAACCATTACCCATCCAGTGAAGGGTAGTGAGAATTTGTTCTCTAGCGGAAAGCGCTTTGTTCTTATCATTTCTTCTTTCTAGTACTGGTCCAATTTCTCTCAATAAAAAATCAACTTGTTCATAATTAAGACGAAATGATTCTTTGAAACTGAATCCATCTTCCAGATTGAAATTAATGCGTAATTTATAACTTTTTATTCTCTGAATTAAATTTTCTTCCTCTTCTTCACTGTCCGAAGACCACAGAATATGCCTAATGGCCATTTGAGTAATTTTTCCTTAGTTCACAAAGAGAAAAATCAGTTTGCAAAAAAATGACACTTTACTTTGAATATTTTGTTTAAGTTGTTTACATAGTATTATGGTGCAACGTGACGGAAATTTTATTTGTAAAAGTTTTGCAAAAAAGACTTTGCTTTGCGCTTTGCATTTTCAAAATATGAACCATATGATGCAACAGAAAATTAAATGCTAAGTGCAAAGTGCAAAATGCAAAGTTGCAAAGTAAATGGTGCAATAGGGCCCAGGAGCCACCCAACGATTTTTTTGTACTTACAGAAATGGGAGGTGTATAAATTCGTCTGTTGGGATTAATACAATTGGCAAAATTCCATCCCAGGTGGCAGAATATCTGAAATTAGAGGCTCCGAAAGATTATAGTGGTCATTGTTTCCGAAGAAGTGCTGCCACCCTGCTAGCTAACAATGGTGGTGATTTGTTAACATTAAAAAAATTTGGAGGCTGGAAATCTTCAAGTGTAGCGGAAGGATACGTGGATGATTCCGTGCAAAATAAAATCAACGTTGCCGAAAAATTGATGCAACCAATAGCAGGACCATCATCTTCAGTACCTAAAACTGTAAATTTAACACAGTCTACCTTTTCAAACTTCAACCCATATCCTGCAGAAAGTTCCGCAAATTCAATTGTACAAATTGTACGATTAATGTGTACAATAATAACGCTAGTAACACAGGTTAACCTAAAAAAATATAGTTTAGTTGAATCATATTTACTAGTTCAGTGTGGAATAATAAACAATAAAGGTTTATTTAAACATGTTTACAAATATTCTTATTAGTATTATTAAGGAATAATGATTAATACTTAATTTATTTACTTGCTTGATGTGTTCGCCCACTGTTTGTCAACCTTGCAAAATTCCTAACCTCAAATAATTCGCAGTTCGAAGCTGGTTCGATGGGAGACCACCAGATAATAATTTTTAGTTAACTGAAATTTTCAATTTGAAATTGAAACATGTACTAAATTTTTAGTACATGTTTCACAGACAAGTGGCCAACTCGTGAAAAGTAGGCCATGTATTTCCCGGTTTAGTAAACCGGGAAATGCGTGTTCCCGGTTGACTACAGAGTGCGTCGAACGCTACTTCCTAGTTAGTGAGTTCAAAAAATACTATTACTTCGAAAACATGTAGTTTTTTCTAGGCTAGGCCAACTATTTATCAATACCTCCTCGTATATGCAATAGCCGTTTCATAATGAGGTTCATTATGCAACGAGTTTCCATTATGCAATAAGTTGTTGACCAACGAGAGTCAAGAATAACGAGCTGTTGACCAATGAGAGTCAAGAATATCAAATGCTTGCGTAAGAACGAGCCAGTTAGTATATACTAAACTTGGGAACGTAGGATACCTCATCCTCCATCGTCACGCAGTGAATAATAAATATTAATGATTATTTCATTCTACTTCGTTTTTGACCAATCGCAAGGCTTTATTTTTTGGATTACAGCGATAATTCGATAATTTTTTATTGTCCTTTTCGACTGTTTTTATCTTCGTGACAACGCTGAAAACTAGTGTCACATGTGTCCCATTTTTTACTTTCATGTCAAATACTAATCTTTATGTTAATAAGTAGATGCTTAAATAAACAACTGTATCATGAAATAATCTTACCGAATTACATGCTCGTGCTTCTGAAATTATCTGTTGTAATACTCAAGTTGATTAAAACGCAACACTCGTGTCATTTTTTGACAAACTTCCCTCCGTTGCACGTCGGGAAATTAAAACGTCAAAAAATGACACTCGTGGTTGCTAATCAACATTCGTATTACAAATCGATAATTTCGAAGCACTCGTGTAATTACAAGTGATAATTACTATTGTTTTAAATCTGTTCTAACAAATTATTCTTTCTGTTAGTTTTATTAAATATGAATTTAAAGAAATTCTGATTGTATTTTTTGGTGCTTTTATTTATCAGTTTCGTAAATATGTCTTAAAAAGTAATAATTAAATTCGCCGCGAATTTTTATAACACAATAAGAGTTTAAAAAATTAGAAGTGGTATAGAAAAGCCCTCGTCTGATCGTCACCCAATCTGCAGTTTGAGGTTACACCTTATAACAGTTTTAGAAGTCCACTTAGTAGTAACAAATCAGTTACGGTCGAAGAAAAAATAGTGTATGTAACTCGCACATAATGGTTATTAATACACTCGTATGAATTACAACATGCTCGTGTATTAATAACCATCATTATGTGTTCGTTGCATAATATACTATTATTCTCAAAGTAAATTTTATCTAGGAAATAAAAAGTTTTATAATACCGTCCCTTTAGAAGTTTTTAGATAAACATTGCCCTCCTGAAATTGCCCCACCTAGACAAAGCAAACATACCAATATACAATTTTGGTATTGAGGAGATGGGGTACGTTTGGTCAGTGTTTGCATGGCACTTTTTTTTAGTTAGGTCCGTTTTGAAATTAACGCCGACTGAAAGGCGAATCCGCTCCTGCAAAATATCGTTATACGTACATATATCTTACTATTACCTATTCTGTCGTCTAAGAAGAAGAACTGCGGCAATAAAAAATACGTCACAGCACGTGGTTTGCCTCTCATTGGTCAAACCTGATAAAGCTTGACTTACACTATACAGCAAAACGCTTGTAATTTACTTGTAATTGCTGTCCAGTATTGTCAGTTGTCACTGAGTGTGACTTTTCAAAACTAAATTGTGTCAAAATTAAATTATTTTAGAATATTTAAATTCGTTTTTACTTGCTATAACCACATATTGAAATAATTGTTATAACTATTTATTAAAAAAAAGATTGTTATCATTTAGTAAACTTACATAGACTAATACACAAAGGAAAATTTGCCTCTCATCTGGCATCACTGTACTTGTCATTCTGTTACTGGCTTCCGATCTTTTAAGACTTGCCTGTTATATCCATAATTTTAGATAGTCATAACATAATTTGTACTTTGCACACTTAATTTGTGAATTTCTTGTTGAATTTGCAACATTTATTGTTTATTTTAGGGTATTTTACATTTTCAATGTAATACAAATGAATAAATAATATTTTCTGTGAGTTTGAGATAATCTGCCTAAAAACCATTCGAGTTGCCTTCTTGTACTGACAAACTTGCTCTTATTATTTATCTGGTAAAAACTTAAATCATGGTTATATAAGAGATTTAGTTACTTTCAAGTGTGTTTCTAAAGAGCATTGTACAAAAACATCCTACTGCAGTGCTACAACATTAAAAAGATTAATTAACAGATTTATTGCGTACAGATCGAGGATCTATAGTGCAAAAATGTGAGAAATTTTAGAAGATAAATTCAAAATTTCTTTAGCAACAACATTGCAGAGAGGGTTTTGTTCAAAACATAAAATAATGGTCATGTTATTATTTATGTAAATTGTTTGCTTATTAATAATATTTCCATTTAAAGTTCTGGAGTTTATGAATTTGGTCATATTTGACTGCTAATTGCTTAATTTCAAATTTATTGCAATTTCATAAAGTAGCTTTAATAAATTTTGCACTGTAAACCAGACTGTTCTCAGAACAGCCCCTGTGACCTTACTACTGCAGTTCTTGAGTAAATGAATAATAGCTAACTGTCTGCCTGGCAGCCACTGTCGGATTCTTACTATTCGCGCGTGAGCGACTTACAATGAGTGCAATGTAAATTATTTCGCTTGCTCTGAGCTTTGCGATACGGATTTTAAGTTACAATGCCATAAATAATCGAACGCGAAACTACCTGAATCTCCATAGACAATTAAAAATATTTTTAAAATAATGATTTTCAATCTTAAATTTTATCCTACACTACAATATAATATTTTTAAGCTTTATTCGCTTCTACTCATAGAATAGTTTATGCTGCCTACTTTCTTGCATGTAGCACCTCTAGACGCAATAAAGGTTTTTCCTTGTGTAGAACAAAAAGTTATTTTACTACTTTAACAGAAAGTTTTATTTTGTTCCCCGAAAGTATCCATTTTGTGCTCCTAGAGAGAAGTATTATTTTTTTCTTCCTAAGGAAGGAAGGATCCACTTGTCTCCCTAGATAGAAAAAGTATCATTTTTTCATGCCGGGGAGTAAAGTAAAACAATAACAGACGAAAATATCATAAAATCTAGAATTGAAAAAGTTACTGAAAATTTACTGACTCAATGAAACTATTAAAAATTCCAATACCGTTTTAATTAATATTTAATATTTTTCCAAATTTTTTAAATTTAGCAGAAAAAAATTCAATATGCAACTCAGGCCGAAAGTGTATTTTTCTGCTTGTGTCGTTGAGCAAGCTCACTAGCGGGAGAAAAAGTCTAACTTTCCTCCCTTGTTACAAATAGCTATTCAAAGAATAACTATACAAAATAACAGTTAAGTATTTGAAACAAAAAAATACGATTTTTATACGCTACAATCGTGATCCTAAATAAACTCTAAAATTTCTCGATTTGTTTCGCCAGAGCCATATAAAACCTTATCGTGTAACCAAATATAATGCTACATAGGTTGAGTCAAAAGTTGCTACCACTATTAGTGCATTGGTTAATTCGTGTTGGTGTTTGTTAGGTCATTTGCGGTAAACCAATTGGATGTAAGTGATGGCAGATAGTACACTGAGAAGGTCCAAGTACCGTTGATAACTCCTGTGTAATTGCATGAACCTGTTTATCCATGCAACTCCTCAGAATCCACAAACAATGGTCTTCCACTGCTGGATTTATCTTCTGGCTGATATTACCAGAAGTAAAACGTTTAATCCAATCTCATACTGTTTGCCTATTCAAAACACTGCCCCTTAAACCTCACAAATGCGGTAGGATTTAAACTTTTTTTTCCAATAATGTTTCATTAGCATCCGAAGAAAAATTTTGCAACCTTCATTCTAACCACGTTAGAATTTTAAAGCGCGTTTCAATTAATGTTAAATGCAAATATACAATCTAAATCTGTATTAAATTAACTTTAAAATGAAATATTGCGATGTTACTTTACCATCATGGTTTTTCTTTTAATTAATATTCTTTGATTGATCATTACATAGATTGTTGAGTTTCAGAATATTATTCCTGAACATTGTTAAATGTAATTAGATGAGTTGAGGAATATTTAACACATATATCAAGTTAATAATGACTCAGGATAGAAAAGGCTAACTAGATGACAATCAGTTATAAAAATTTTATGAGAAAACTTATTGTGTAAACACATAAATTAATTTATCACAAAAGTATTCAGGTTAAGTGAAAAATTAATGATTTTGGTATTCATAAATAATTTCATTTTTTATAAAAGAACTGTTAAGGGATAGTAGAAGGTTACTTGCAGTTTAATTCTGAAAAAGAAACTGTAATTAGTACCAATAAGAAAATGAAAATGAATATATGTTTTTCTAACAATAAATAAAATTTAATTCATAGAACAATATGATCCCAATATAGCATAGACCACGGTTACTATGGTAAAATTTGACCATCAATTGTAATGATAATAAATAACAGAGAAAATTGATGATGTTTCATACAGGCAAGATAAACACAAAGGGTATAACCCAAATAATGACCAAGGTTGGTTTATATTGAGACAAGAAAAGGAAAATGAAATTCTATTGATCTCTAAGGTAAATAAAAAAAATTCAAAAATTATACACATGAATTCTAGATGTAAAATTGATGAATCCATTTAAAATCTGTTAAAAACCTTAAAATCAATGTTAAACCATCATGCAAACAGTCTCCGAGTTTTAATTATTATCATAATATAAGAAGAAAGTAAAATAAAAAAGAAAATTACCTACACTTTCTAAACATACCAATGGGCAAGCTGAAAGTGAATACATCAATGAACAGCATGTACCAGTAAACTGAAAAGAAAAAAAATTTAAATTCAACAACACAAGTTGACGTAAGAAGGTAAAATAGACTTTTCGAAAAAGTTACCTAAAAGTTTCTGCAACTCCCAGACATCGAGGTAGAAAGATGCAGGGTGTCGATAGCAACAGTACCTGAACGAATAAAAAAAGAAACACACTTCTAAGACCATCATGTTTGTGTTATGAAAAAGTGTTTTAAATTAATTAAGAAAGAAAAAGTTTTAGTTTTTTGTTCTATATAAAAGTTTCAACAGTGTTGCTACAAAGAAGGTTCATTATAAAGGTGGACACTTTACCATAAAACTCATCCCTGTAAAAATTATGTCAAATAGTCCAGTCAAAATAAATATTTGAAATGGAAAATGGTACAGTACATAAGATTTTTTTCTTTCAGCATGCAGGGGTGTCTAGAAAAGCTTAACTTGAAGTTTTCGACCTCAAATTCACATGAGCTTTTTCCGCAATTTTGAAAAGAAGGGATGAAGTGTTATTTTGAAATTATCTCTGTAACAGTAGGTCCGACAGAAAATTTGTATAAAGCATTTTTGTGGGCAATACGATTGTTTGCAACTTTTATTTCAAACTTTTTCGTGTAATATAAAAAACGAAAAAGTTGTGAGAGAAAAACATTGGAAAAAGAAGGAATGAAGTGTTATTTAGAAATTATCTCTGTAACCGTAGGTCCGACAAACAATTTGTAAAAAAGCAGTTTTGTCGGCAATACGATTGTCTACAACTTTTATTTGAAACTTTTTCGCGTAATATAAAAAATGAAAAAGTTGTAGACAATCGTATTTCCGACAAAAAATGCTTTCTACAAATTTTTTGTCAGACCTACTGTTACAGAGATAATTTCAAAATAACACTTCACCCTTCTTTTCAAAATGGCGGAAAAAGCTCATATGAATTGGAGGTCGAAAACTTCAAGTTAAGCTTTTCTAGAGCCCCCTGCATGCTGGAAGAAAAAAATCTTTTCAAAGACAATAAATGTAATGTGTTCTCCAGGAAACCGACGAAAGCTAAATCGGCCACCACAATTTTTATTTCTGTTTTCCCTCACAACTTTCTCATTTTTTATATTACGCGAAAAAGCTTGAAATAAAAGTTGTAAACAATCGTATTGCCAACAAAAATGCTTTATACAAATTTTTTTTGCGGACCTACTGTTACAGAAATAATTTCAAAATAACACTTCATCCCTTCTTTTCAAAATGGCGGAAAACGCTCATATGAATTTGAGGTCGAAAACTTCAAGTTAAGCTTTTCTAGACCCCTCCCCCTACATGCTGGAAGAAAAAAATCTTATGTACTTCCATTTTCCAAGTTAAGCCCATTTTTCGTACAGTTTGACTGGACTAAAATTCATTTGCCAGGTTTGATAAATATTTCTGAACTGTCACTTTTAAACTTTCATATGACAAAAAACCTCATTAAAACAAAACTACTGGCTATTCCATGGCATAAAATTATTATTAATAAATAATCCACCCGTGAGGCGAACTTTCGAATTATAGTACATAGTTTAGGCATTTAAGGTACCGTTAAGTTTAGTGTTCGGATTCTCGAATAAAAAATTTGCATCGAAGCTTCTTTTTACAATACCAGCGAATCTGATTTTTTAATAGGACGGCTTAACTTCGAATTGGTTTAATTTCAGTTATCAACTTCTTTCTTCCAAAAACAAAATTAGTTAAATTTATGTATAATTCATGAATAATGGTGTAAGTTTTTTCTTATGATTCTCACGTTGTATGCTATCGGAGCTCTTCTTATTATGACTATTATACACTTGCAGTATGTTAAAATCGAATGAAAAAAAACATAGAAGTTGCAGATAACTACAATATTTATAAATGCATACACATCGTCAACATACCAATACTATAGCTTAGTCTTGAGACTGTAGATTGTTTAATTATAAAGTCTATTGCCCAGAAATACTTATAAATTATAAATATCCTTTACAAAATGATGATGTTTGCAAATGAGGTATTATTTCATAATAATATCCTTTATTTGACTTGATCCCCATTATGTCTTTTTGTAAGTTTTTATCCCTTGTCTGACACAGCAGTTAAAGAAAACAGAAATAGTCTCTTATAGATAGATAACCTTCATACGCAATAAAACTTCTTCTATAAATAACTAATCACCGCACTTTTCAAACTTCGATATTCTCTGTTCGCCCTTTTCTCCGTTTCGAAATTTCATACACCTACAAATATTTAACTTCCTGAAGTTGTACTACGTATTGGTAAAGAGTAGGTCACATACATTTATTTATATATACTGTCGGATCGAGTACTTTATTTCGGTAAATGTATATAAATTGGAGCTCGTAGGTCATAAATTTGTCAATAAAATTTAGGTCTCAGAAAGCCGAAGCAGTCATACATTTATATCTACGCTGGGAACGGACCATAACTCAGATTTGGCGCTGAAATGTTTTCGATTCGAATGAGATGACATAGTTTGAACTTTTTTGGCACTTCAATACAAACAGTATCTGAAGTTTTTCTAACTATTGATATAACCCTTGAATAAAGTAGTCAATAATATGGAGACAGTAATTTCAATATAAATTTATTTATCACACAACTTACTTGTTTGTTAGTTTTTGTTTCCTAAACAAAATGAGGCTATATCTAGAAAATTATTGCAACGATTTGTGCGCATTTTTTAGACATTACCTTATATCTGTAACGAAGCAGACTCTAACAGTAACAAAAAACCCAGAACTATAAAAAGAAGGACAATATATACAAATTTATTTTATAGCTGCGAGCGTATATTTTATTTAATTCCACGAAGCTGTTTGAGCCTACAAAAGCATTATTTTTTCACATATGGTCGCAATGAGTTTTCCAGTTGTGTGCAAAAAACATTCGTCTCTAGATTTTCTTGATATAATTTCTTATCGAAATATTCTGGAAAAAATATCTAAGAAAAAGGAGAAGTGAAGCATTTCAGAAGCTTAGAGATAAATAAAACGCTTTTGTGTATTTACGACGATATTACAAAAAATCTTCAAGCGGATCCACATGAAAAATGGTGCTTAGCTGCATCTTTTACGTAATTTGCTTACAGACTGTCGTAAGAGTCCGTTTATAAGATCGCTATAAATGAAGATAAAAATGACAAGAATGCTTTATTGCTGTGAGGGAGCGGCGTTACGTATGAGGCTTGAAGTCCCGGACGCGGACCAACGAACTGCACAAAAAATATAGCCATAGGAGCCTTTATTACAATTTAAAATTAACTTCTGCTTTAAATTTTAATCTAGAGTTTAGGAGTTCATGCTTCTACAATAAAATGTAATTTAATTTATGTTTCAAGAATCAGTACTTGGGTAAAATAAGTCTTATGGGCTATATTTTTTGTATAAAGTATTCCCTAATGTAAATGTAATATAAAAAGTAATATGAAGGCGCCTTTCTTCTTATTTTGTAATTTTGAAGCATTTATCAAGGTGCTTCATTATTTTATTCATCGAAATAAGATTTATTTATTATTTATGAAAAACTTATAGTTACAATGTGCTTGGAAGCGAGTAATAGAAAATTTGGGAATGTAAAGCATTGTTGTAGAGAATGAATTGGTGAAGAATCAAAACATACAGTATGGGCCAGTGAAAATGAAACAGACGGGTTTTCAAATAGTTACAACGGATTTTTCAACTTTGTCTTCGAGCGAGATATTTATGCAATAAAACTCATCCCTTCGCGCTGTGACCACAAGACAACCATTGAAATTTTAAATGGCATTATAGGAAGTGATACCTCATTTGAAAGGTATTTCTACCCTGAATAATAAATAACAAAAATGTTGAAGTTTTATCTATTCCTTTTAAAGATTTTCGAAATTCAAATTACAGAAGCGCTCTTTTTTCAGTTAGAAAAAAGCTCAGATAATCTTTTTTCGAAAAAGATAAAAATATAAATAAAAATTAAGATTTTTGAAAATGTTTTAAGATAAAATTGAATTGGCTTAGTGTTTCCTAGCATTTCTGACAGATTTTTTAGAATAATGTATTCAAAATAACAAATGTTCTTGTAGGAAATATAACTTTTGTCAGGTTTTGCAAACTGTTTTCATATTATGCTATCATATTATGTTATCATATTAAAATTATTTTATTTGGAATACTAAATTATTATCCAGAATTATGTTTTGAAGTTTAATTATCAACAATGGTCGACACAACTTCGGAAAAAAATTTTAAAAAATGGTGAGTGCAGCAACCGTACAACATTTATTCAATGAACAACATCCGGATACACGCATGTTAGTATAAAATTCGTTTCGGAATTGAATCGGTTAAAGCAGAAACTGAATATGTCCCAACCACCTTGTTTTGAGAAAAACAAGAAAAACTGAATTACTCAATGTTGCTTTTATGGACTTTCGTGACTTTTTGGGATATGAAAGTAGGGTATCTGTTAGGTAAGATCACATGGTTCAATTTACTTAAAGTTTTGTATTTTAAGAGAACAAAAATGCATAGAAGACGTGGACATGTTCAGTTTCTGCATTGATTGCAAATAAAATGCAAAGAATACGCAAGAAAGTATTTTGTGACCAGTGCTCGACCTTTGAGGGGGTGCGAGGTCGGGCACCGCACGAGGGCACTAGGCTGTTTGGAACACCAAAGTTGGTAAAATCATTAAAATCATTCAATAACAGTTACTTTTTAAAGTTAATAGGGCGTTCTGAAGGACTCTGCCCGAGGGTGCCGAGAGGCCTAAGACCGGCGCTGTTTGTGACAAAAGAACAACTGAACTTAATGATAACAAAAGAAATCTGAAAATCGTAAATACAAATAAAAATATTTTTAAACATTGTCTGCTTTCACTGCGCTGTCTTTCTCTTTCTCTTTCATAGGCAATTTTAGGATAAAATTGCTGGTAAAATTCGTCAAGTTCTTTCTCAAAGTACTTCATAAATCTTTCAGTTTTAGAGAGGTTGTGGAGTCAGTGGGAAATACCTTCAACTGTTTTCTAGGTTGTTCAGTTGTACTTTCTTCTTCGTAAACACGTAGTTGATTTAAACATTTTTGCATAGAGAACAAAATATCACTTGCATATGTCAAAACGACGCGACGATGGCTTCATTTGATATCAGCTAAGCTGTTTTTACTTCAGCGCATCCTAGATATATAAGACATACCGCTACAGAAATTGAACACGTCCTATGTTTCGTCAGTTTCTGTACTATACCATCGCTTTTCTACATTATAGAAAAGCTGGACATGTTATAATTTTGCACCATTCGATCGGGCACCCTTGAATTATGGTGAATTCATGTATAACTCAATTTACACAAAAAGTGGACATATTCAGTTTCTGCATTGACCGATTCAATTAGTGTAAATGTTCTGAGAAACCGGATCAGTGGCGAACAAGAAACGAGATGTTGGACGTGAACTTCCGGCAAGGCATGAAGCTGTTGAGGTTGAAATTTTAGGACAAGTTGCTGCAATTCCAATTTTGAGCATGAGGAAATTGGCTACTATTACTAACATTGGCAGAACCACTTAATATTTACGATGAATGCTGAAACATTATACATTTCACCCTTACAAAATCTATTTACTACAAGAATTGAATGAGAATAACCTTGAACGGTGACAGGAGTTTTGCGAAGTTATAACCGCACGAATAGCTGGTAATAGAAAGATTCTGTTTAACAATTATTTTTCTGACAAGCGTACGTTTTCCTTAAAATCAACTGTAATCATCATCATAACTGTCGCTATTGGTCGAATGCTAATCCAAGATCCTCCACATTATACAGGGGCTGTTAAAGAGTTTTTGGACAGGATACTTCCTGGACAATGGATTGGCGTAGATGTTCTATGGAATGGTCAGATATCCATACTTAATTCAAAGATTACATTTAATACCTTGTCCGCCTTTCTTTAACAATAGCATTTAATGCCTTCTGATCTGATCTTTAATAATAATTAGTGTTGGGGTTTGTTCAAAAACTTCGTTTCTACTTCACATTTTGTAACTGTCCACTAGCGCTTATCAAGCTGAATGTGTATGATAGCGAATCGCTAGATAAGGCATATTCGTATATTGCAATTGTTATTAGAATATGGCATTCAGTATTAAAAGAATATACATCTAGTGTCCATTCCATTTTGTCTCCGAGTGTATATCTTCGTAACAACATGTATTCCTCGCATTTTCCTGCTTTTGAGACATAAACCTAGATCATCGTCATGCATCCTCTACTTATTTCTAATATTGCTGTTACTGTTATTTAGTTTACGCATTTGAACAATGTTATGTTGTCTTTAATACTACGATACACTAATTTATAACGTTCTAATGTACACATAGCTAATACTGTTCGTGCTCGTTAATCTTGTGCTACTCCGCAGTAAATCTTTACCGTCCAATGTGCCTTTCAATTTAATTGCGAAGAGCTTCTTTCGGAATCATTCTGTTCTTTAAGTATTGCCTGTAAGGACTTTACTCTTGTTACCACAGGTATGAACTGCTATTTTCCATAACATCTGTGGCCGTCGCATTTATTTGGTTATCCTCACCTAGTTTACAAGTTGTTTATTGAGGATGTATCGCCCTTATTTCATGTAGAGTTTTAAGAAAACAGTTTATTTTCAAGAAACCATTAATTTTTATGGAAATTACTAGGAGTAAAAAGAGTTTCAAAATAAAATTATACATGAAATGAAATACATTTTTGTCAAATTAAGGTATGCATAAAATAGTCCTATGATATTTTAATTAACTTCAACTTCATATCAATTATGGTTAATAACATTGCTAACTTATGTACCAAACCGGAACCTTACGCAACTAGTATAGAGATCAATTGGTCTTCTATCAGAATCAGGAGTCTACCATTTCCGTTTGATTCACTAACTTTCACTAATCACCCTGTATATTGTATGGTCTCTCACATAAGATTAAAAAGATAATTTCTAGTAAATGTTACATTAAAAATGTAGTATTCAAAAAAAGAGAAGATTATCAAAAATATTGAAGAATTGAATGCTATCAGCATTTAACTAATTTATTAAATGTCAAATAATTAGGTGTTTAACAAACAAAAGGCTCCATATTAAAGACATAGTGTCATATGTGGTACTAAGTAGGTTAAATCTAAAAATATTTTAATTCGAAGATCTTCTCAAAATAAAAACCCATATGATGTGTACGATCTAACTGAATTTGTGTAATTAAGGAGCTGTTGAAGTTGTTTGAAAAACCATAAATCTTAAAGTGAGCATCTATGAGGCGCTAGTTGCAGATCGGATATGAAATAAAGCATCTATATATTTAAAACACAAGGCTCATCTTTGTTCCAGTTTGTTTGACATTTCTACTGGGCCGATTTACATTGTTTATATTAATCAACAGTGCTTAATATCTGTATTTCTTTGGGTTTTTTTAAATAAATCTAAAACATAACTAGCTCTTTGCAGTGCCCTCTCAGTCTCAGCGTTGGTAACTTTTGAAACTATTCACGATTATAAAAATTTGCATAGTTGAAAGCCATGGAAAGCAGAAAAATTACATAAATATTAGGTGATGTGCTGATGGAAATTGCTTATAGCTGTTTTGCTGTTTTATTTATTGCTTGTACGAAAAAAATCATCCTGAGATACGATTGAATTGTTTGCAAAAGTTGTAAATGACTGGAGCGATTTTTATAAAGATTTCATTATTGGCGATCAAACTTATCATGTTCTCATTCAGAGTGCTTTAAATTAGGAAAATCTTATGACCTTCGATAGTGAATACACACCGGACATATTAAACTTTATTGTATAGGTCAATTATTTACTAATCTATATATTTAAAACACGGCCCATTTTTGTTCCATTTCGTCTACTAGTTCTACAAGACCAATTTGCTTTATTCTTTTCTATATTAAAGTTTTGACTCTGTAAATTAGTCAACACTACTTTTTATTTTTATTTAATTTTTATATTTTTAAAACCGTTCTTTTTGTGCTGTGTAGAGTTTTAGTATTGTGAGTTTTTAATTATCTATATTTTTTAATTTAAAAACATTATTTGTGATCTATGCATTAGGACGACTGCCCACTTACGTGCTTGCTTCGCGTTTTGGAACAAACAGTCTCCCTATACCTGTTTATCATGCCACCAACAAGAGCGCTGCCAGATCATATAAAAACAGGCTCCTTCAATGCAACACATGTTGATATGCTGCTTTAATGTGGGCATGCGAGCTTGATAGCGATATACGTTCCATTGCGAGAGCCCTGAGTTTGCCATGCACCCATCGCTACTGGCAGAAAGGATATTTGATGAAAAAGTAGAATAAGAATGTCTAAGTACTATTGTTTTATTTCTTAAGGGACATGGAAAAAATGACCGACAAAGTGTAGAAAGCTGCTAAATATATTAGGTATATGATATATGAATTCAACAGAATTCATATAGAATTTAATGGTAAGAATGGGTGAGTAAGCGTGGAAGGAATCCGAGAGCGAGTTAGGTGGAGGGGATAAGTCAAAAATGGAGATAAGTCGGTGGGAGGGAAAGTCGGAAGAGGAGAGATAAGTCTGAGTAAGAGATATGTGGGGAGAATAATCCGGAAAAAGACGAACGAAAGTAAGGTAGAAAGGAAGTGTCAGTCGTGGTTTGTAGAGGGGAGGGGCAAATCGGGGCTGTTTTTTAAGTGACGCATTTAAAAGTTTGTCTGAGAATGGTAAGCTTAGTATTTTCAGCTGTTTTTATTCAATTGCGTTTATTTAGTAAATATTAATATTAAATAATCACCCAAAGTTTAGAAAGCTGGTATATTAAGCATATGATATATGAATTCAATATAGAATTTTATGGTAAGTCGGGGGAGGCGTCCGAGGGGGAGTCAGGTGATGAGGGTAAGTCAGAGAGGGAGATTAGTCAGGGGAGGGTAAACCGGGAGAGCGGAAATAGAGATAAGTTGCAAGGGGTACGTCGGGAAAAGAAGTAAGACCAGGGTAACTGAAGGAGGAAACAAGGGTAAGTCGGGGTTGATGGTGAAGGGGTAAACCGGGGATGTTAGTTAAATAACGCGGTTAAAAGTTCGTCTGAGAATGGTAAACAGTATTTTCAACAGTTTTTGTTTAATTGCGTTTATTTAATAACTATTAATATATAATAATACGCTTGTAAACCCGAAGAATTGTAATCACACAACGAACGTTGTATATAAGGAAATTTTTCAATAAATTAGTCTTTTGACCGTCAAGTTTTGACGGGGTTTCCTTAGCTATTCATTAAATAGAAATCCAAATGACATAGACATTGAAATGAAAAATTAATTCAAATGGAAAACGCTACATTCTGGTTTGATGTAAAAAATTGCAACGGTAGGATCATCGGTAGGAAATGGTAAATACACTCACGAATGTCTATTTAGACTACTAGTTTACCTTTTGTTTCCTTCATATTCTTTGCACATTTGCACCTACTAATATTTTGAAAAGTTTTAAGTTGCTATGTATACAGTAATAAATATGATTCCAATTGAAAAACGCCATTGTTAGAAGATATATGTAAAAAGATACCAATACTATTAAAAAATATGGGAAGATGTAAACAATACAGTCTACTTTTTTGCAGAAAAAATCATATAATATTTAATATGATAAGTTAGTAATTGCACAATATGTTTTAGCAAATCTATAGTACACCTTGAAGCTCTACCTCCTCTTGTAGATATTATCGAATTATCTTTAATTCTATAATTCTATTCAGCAACATTTACCGCAGATCACATTGGAAGAGCTCACTAAAATTCATTATGGCAGGTACGCACTGAGAATATTTCGAAAAGCTGTACCCTCTCATACACAATTCCATTACACGAGCAGAAGGTTAAGCTATCAAAATTTAAATATTCGTCTGTGCTAATATTAGATTAATATTCCAGAAAACCAGTCTAACCCATTTTCGCACGTCGCTCTAATTGAACCCAAACTTATACCAACTCGCCCCTGGCCAAATAATCGTTTCCAAAACGAATTAACACATTAAACGAAAGCGAAACTGATAATAAATTAGACTGGAGTATGGTAGATAGCAAAGGATATCTAACGAAAGGGTCTGGATGTGCAAAAAACACTCAAATTCCGGGGGGAATACGAAAGCAGATCGCGTACTAGAGAGAAAACTCCCTAACCAATCATACGAGAGACTTGTTTGTTCGACTACGAGTTGGTTGATATTAATAACGTGTTGACGAACTTCGCCACTAAAGGGATTATTGGATACTTTTTTCTAAATCTTTCCCATGTTATCTTGTATTTAGATTTATCAAATATAAATTTCTTTATGGGTAGATTGCGGTTATGTTTACTTTGAAAGGCTTGGAAAGTTTTTTGATTTAAAATGAATTTATATTTATTTCCCTCCAGAAGATGAATTTATAAAGCGACGTTTTAAATTCAATTGAAAAGAGCTCTCCACGAAGTAAGTTTTTCTTAAAAAAAGTTTATTGAGTTTTAGTCATTTTTAAAATTAACCTTGTTCTGCTGTGCATTCTTAGCTAATAAAATGTTTGCGAGGGTACAAAATGAATGAAGATTTTTATAAAATTGTTCTCTCGGTTTTATCTTAACTATTATTAACTAAAAACCTTATTTTTATAAATATAGTATATTTATTATAGATAAAAGCATTTATTTTGAAAGTTTAGATTTTTAGTTAAGCAGCGTGCAACAGTTTGAGTATGGTTTTTGCAAACTAGTAATCATGAACTATTCAAAATACGTTGTATGAATATTACGTAACTGGAATAAGTTGTCCTGAATTTAAAACGTATCATAGACGCCAGTTTTTCTGAGATCTAGGTAAAGCACTATAGGCTACACGAGGAGGAAAGAAACCAAAACATAATCATTTACCTACCTACCTAGGTTGTATGAAATAGCGCATTAGTCCTTCCGATGGTTTAAGATAAAGACTCCAATTTCGGTTTATAACATAATGAACATTCCACCCGATTCCATAAATTAGAGGCTAGTCCTAAGATATTAGACTACACACCTTCTTAAAATTTTCAATTTCTCTCCAGTAGTTGTCAAGGTTCGGTTTGTATATGTTTGTTAATTAATCACCCAAAGAAATAAAAGTCGCCTGGTGCCAACCTCAATCTATTCTTCAGGTGTATATACACATTTTCTAATTGTCTAAGCGATGAGCTTCGTCTTTTTTATAATTCTCCAACAAACCTGTAATAATTTCTTGCTAGTATTCTGATTTGTGTCCGCCAAGGAAATTTTTTACTACGTACTTTAAACCCAACCAAGCTTTCTTCTCAAGTGCAACCAGTAGGCAGTTCGTTTGAAAATAAAAGGAAAAGATATCATAAATCGAGAGACTAGAGGATTAACGAGGTTTTATTGAATTTATTTTTTTGCTTGTATTTATTTGCATGCATTTTCTTTGCCTCTATTTATTTGCATGTATTTTATTTTGCATGCGTCTATTTATTGTAACCCTGATGTAAGGGGTAGTTATACCCGATTTTAGGATGGTTTTACCCCTTTAGGGATGGAGGGGGTGGTTATATACCAGAGGTCTATTTCCAAAAACAAAACATTTGCGGTTTTCAATCATTTTTTGCATGTATTTATTGTATTTTAATCTAAGGGGTGGTTTTAGCCCATTTTTAAGTGGTTTAACCCCCTCAGGGAGGAGGGTCCTTGGCCATATACCGAACGTATATGACCAAGAACCCAACTTCAATATATATTTATATTGAACATATTTCCAACAACAAAACATTTGCGGGTTTCAATCATTGTTTGCATGTATTTATTGTATTTTGATCTAGTGGGTGGTTTTGATCCATTTTGGGGTGGTTTCTTCAACCCCCTCAGGTTGGAGGGATTTTGGCCATATACCATAGCGCGAAATCTTGAGGGTAATATGTGCTTTTCTGAGTTCGGATTTGGTTTCAGCGTCGAAGACTACATCGAAATACCATAGTCACGTTCCCAGGTCAGAACATTTTTTTTATGGGGCTGTGTAATGTATTGTGTTAATTCTTTTATTTTTTTTCTGAAAAAGTGTATGTCTAAGTTATGTAAGTTATTTTCACAGAACCAGTTATATAGGCGTTTTTATGTAAAAAAGACTGTCAGCTCCCAAAAAGCGTTATTTATTTTTTAATATGTACGAGGGTAGCATCGAAGATTTCTGCAATTTAATAAAATAAAATTTTGTAGTCAAAAATAATTTTTATAATTGATTTACAAAATATTCGCTCTTAAACTATCTCAATGTATTTACGCATTTGATAAAACCAGTTCCCATAAATTACACTCTTCTTGAGTCACTCCAGAAATAAGATTTTTTTAAGCTTTCCATGGTATCTGCGGAAATTGTTCATAGTACGCCATGCACTACATCCTTTAGTCGACGAGATAAATAGTAATCTGAAAGTGCCAGATTTTAGCAATTTTAACCTCAACGACTCTGAAATTCCTTTTAGCCTCCTTTTGCTCCTATTAATTCAGAGCGGATTTCTTGTTCGGTTAACCAAATTGGTACATTTTTAATTATCATAGACATAATCTTTTTTCCCGGATCTTCAAATGTGTGAAATTTTAAGTCATTATCGGTGTAATATCTTGTAAGTTTTCTAAAATCATTTGTTGTGGTAGTGAAATTTTTCATTCCTTGGTTGCTGATATTTTCAATAATATTTTTATGGTGATAAGCTTCATATAAAAAAATAGACGTTATTTTTACCTTTGATAAATTCGTTGGCGTTTATGTATTTGGCCTTGCGTTATTATTATCATTTGTAAGTTGATTTTCTAAATGCTTTGGTAAATAAAATTTATTTTTTGTTAAAATGTTGGAACTCCACTTGTATCGTTTTTGTGCATCACTTGCTACTGGCGAAATTTCATTTGGTCCACGTTTGTTATTCGTGTCTTCTCGCGGAGTATCATATTCCATCAAGTCATTATTTTGGATTGAGGGAGTGTGCCGTATTCGCAGTGCCGGTCTTAGCCCTCCTGGCACCCTCGGGCAGAGTCCTTCAGAGCGCCCTTATTAACTTTAAAAAGTTACTGTTATCGCATGATTTTAATAATTTTACCAATTTTAGCGTCCCCAAACAGAATAGCGCCCTCGGGCGGCGCCCGACCTCGCACCCCTCAAAGGCCGGCACTGCGTATTCGGTAATTTCAACAATAGGTTCGACGTGGGTTGGGTTAGTATTGATTAGATTTTTTGCCTGTCGCTGTGTTGATGAATTTCTATTAGTGTATAAATCATGTGAAACAGTTTAATTGTAGTTGGCTATCTGCGATCCGAGGTCGCAGATATCCTATATAGTAGGTACTTGTTCAACTGTGTTTAGATTTGAGTAGTTTAACATGTAACTGTTAATTTTATAATAAAAATAATATTAATGTCACTTTAATAATGCACTCAAAGCGCTTTATATAAATATCACGTTCGTCGCGCTCGGGGATTGGGTCGTAACTCACACAATTATTATTGTTGAAAGCTATTACCACTTTACATTTGTCAATATAGTTTTAGGTAGGCATAGTATGTATGTAGGAATATACTTAAAAATGTAAGAGAAATAAATAATAGAACTATTCCATATCAAAATGATCGTTCCAGAATAGTAGTTGCAAGAATACTTACTTTTTTCAAAAGGAACCCCCCATATATTTCAACTTTTTGAATTCTAAGATTAATTGTAAGAATCTTTGGGTTACAAACAATTAATGCAAACTTCAAATTAAGAATATTTTCCCACATAATATGTACATACACATTTATTTTAACCAAACGGTTAACAAAAATAACAAAATTATTAAATAAAATTAGAAAAAATGTTCAAACTGCCAATCTTGAGTGACTGGATAAAATCCTAATCTCGCCACAACTTCACGTAAACAAATGACAAATTGTCATTTAAATTACATTTCCAAATAAAAGTCAACTGTGAGTTTTTATCAAAAGAGGATCTCGTCCTAAGAAAAGGTCAATAAAAATAACATGAAATTAATTAGCCATTTTAGCTAAACATGAATCAATTGGCCGAATGTAAGCAGGTAATTTTGTTAATTATTATTGGAATTGGTGATATTTGGGTTTGGAAGCAAATCGTTAAGAGATGTGCGAAATTTGTTTAATGATATGTTTCCTAATAGAAATCCAATAAGTGCCAATACTGTAAAAAGAACCCTAGGCCGTTACAGAAATGTACATTGCTTGAAGAATGCAAAGAAAGCATGTCGGTCAAAAACCGCAATCACTAGAAAAATCTTTGTAAATATGGAATACATAGTAGACTGTCCTAAAATGAGTACAAACCAGCTTGCATTAAATCACAGAGTGAATCAAGCACTAGTTTTTAGAATTCTTAAGCATATCTTTGCAAGCTCCAATTAATTCACGCCAAGATGGGCGATGACCCAGAGAAGCGAATTAAGTTTGCAAAATTATTCAAAACTTGATTGATAATAATCTTGCCACTTAAGAATAATTTTAGTTTCTGATCAGCTTCAAAAAGTTAACGTTTGGTTAGGCGTCATTGGAAACAGATAAGTGGGACCATTTTTTATTAAAGACGCATCGACATCTGAACGATACATTTCTCCATGTGGGGACACTTAAAATCAAAAGTTTATAACCATAGGCCACAAAATATTGAAGAGTTAATCAGAGAATACGCAAGGAAGTTAAGAATTTTAATGATGAACATTTAACAAACTGTTTACGTGAACTTGTGGAGAGGTTAGGGTATTGCAAGGTACCCAGGGTTGGCAGTTCGAACATTTAATGTAGTTTTATTTACTTGTTTTATTTGTGTTTGATTTCGTTATTTTTGTTAACCGTTTGGTTAAAATAAATGTTTATGTATGTGCGGAAATATTCTTAATTTAAAGTTTAAGAGTTTGGATAATAGCTTTTAACTCGAAAACAAAACTTAAAAATGATGTTTATAAAAGTTTCTTAGAATTGATCTTAAAATTCAGTAAAAATTTGACTAACGCTTTATAATTGAACTATTTATAAACCAACATAACATAAGACTTAATAGTAAAGATTTAACTTTGGTACTCCATTTCTAAGATATTGTAGTTTGTGTTAATTTAAATAAGCTTAATCCAATGGTGCCCATATGTTCCAATCTACACTTTCTGCATCCTGTTACTTTGTTTGAGTATACTGTTTGCTAGTCACTACAGTAGAGTTAGCTCTCTGAAGATAAATCCACAATTAAATGCTATTCAGTAGGTAGATAAGTAGCATTTTGTCACTTTCAGAACTTTAACACAAGCTTATCTACAAGATTGTACCTTGTACTAGATCAATGATCCTAACAGAGCTATGCTCATTGCACTTTCGGAATATTTTTGGAACCTAAATTCAATTATTAGATTAATTAAAATTAATCTACTTTTTCTCATCTGATTTGACCAACACATTTGTGACTTCTGCATCAATTATATTATCATCCATATGCATGATTTAGCTCTTCTATCTAATTATGTAATTGGTCAATAACGATAAATAAACGCAAATGTATACTATGAAACTTTTCATTAATGTAGTTCCTGTGGTGATACGAGACATATTATGTAAGCTGTGTCATCGGTCGGACAATTGTCCTAGCCCTGAACTCGATTGAATTGTTTCAATGTGGCAGCAACAATTCGCATGCTTGAATAGGGACGGGTAACAGGTTCTCGACGGATGAACTATGTTTTTAGCTCCGGAACAAGCCGAGAGGGCCAGTAAAGGGTGAGTAGTACCTCGTTGCCATCAGTGCCCAAATGAGAGCCCTGATATACTTGTCTTTGTAATTGAGCATATCTCCATTCCTTCGCCTATATAAGCCGTAATAGCCAAGCTTTCTCTCGAGGTAAGTATGGTATGGTATAGTTGCGCCCCGCGGTCAGTTTGATTTGCAGATAATGGTGTAGTTGCGCCACCGTTATTTTATTGCCGTGAAGGGTTAGTTGCTGACAGTTCGAAAGTGGCACAGTTGGATTCCAATTACAGAATGCTGCAATACTTAATGTATACTTATTAAAAATGTTTTAACAAAATTGTATTAAATACAAAACCGATTAATAAAACAAAAACAAGATCTTGTCAAGTTCTTGCATACATTTTTGATTTGAATATGTTCATGGTAAGATGTATTAGTACACGCTGCTTTTAGATTGTTTAACATTTTAAAAGGGCTAACTTGTACATTGTCAAAATTTCAAAAACTATTAAATATTTGGATACTCCTTGTAAAAGGATTTGTTAGGTTATGATAATAAAAAAAGTTTGCCTCTATCTGTTGCTTCTACCTTATTTGAAGTTGAATTACTCCCCCAAACCTTCCGACTTCTGTAAGAACTAGATTTCAATTGGTTTGTTAGAGCGTCTCATTTCGAATAAATTTGGATTTTGTAATTTTTGTTGGGAATTCTGCCCTGTTAAGGATAAAGGTCGTATCTGCATAACTGTGTTTTGAGAAATCAATAAAAAAACTAATTTTTATTGTGCCATCCAAAGCGTTTATTTGTTTTATATTAAAGTTTTTATTTTATATAACAACTTTATATAAAATAACAACTTTAACATAAATTGCCGTTTAATTAAAATTAAACTTCTCGTTTGCTGGTTAATATTCACTTCATTAAAATAATTAATGTTAGATTTAATATTCAAGAATAAATTAAATTAGAATATCCAAATAATTAGAAAATTAAATATTAGCCCTAGCAACAAACTTTGGAAAATGCCTAGCGATCATCAACAAATAAAGTTTACATGAAAAGTACATCGATGTAAATTGTGCGTTTAAAAATACATTAACCAGAATACCAAAATAGTAATATTTAAAATTAAATACACCTTCAATTGATTAAGATCGTTTCATACAAATATTACATTACACCTTCTTTTATCATTATTAAATGATGGATATTTAATTACTACAGAGTCCAGACATCTTGCTTTCTATTATACAAATAAACAAGGGCTTAGCTATGCAATATCTTTTTTGAAAGCTAAATCTTACCGGGCGTAACTATGCCCCTTAATTATTACACCCCTGTTCCAGTTTGAAAACTGATCACGCGGTGCAACCATGCCCTGATCATCACCTAAATCCAACGCGCACATAACGTCGCCGTTAATGCATACTGGCGTAACTCTTTTTTAGCAACTTTACGAGAGCGCGGTTTAAATGCTTATAAAAACTTTAGATGACATGATGAATTCTCTGAAATGTTGTAACTAACAACATTGCTAGTTACAACATTTTAAAGAATTAGGTTCATATCATCTGTAATAAATTTAATATCGCCTTTGCAATTCACAGGCTTTTCTGTGTTAGACCATTCGATTTTGGCAAATGAAAAATATTGAAATTGGTAACTGTCAAATGGCGTATTGTTAGATATATAAATCCTGGGAATTCCGAATCGCGAAAATTTCTTTTTTAAAGTACTAATAATAATGGATGAGGTTTGATCTTTTAGTAAAATAACTTTTAGTCATCCAGAAAAGTATACCAAAATTACTAGGTAGCCTTTATTTGCAAATTCTGGTATCTTAGTTCTTATATATCTTTCAAAAAGTTTATTTGGTATTTCGTGGTTTATTAAAGATTCTTTTATATTTCTATAACTAAGGTTATTCTTATTACAAACAGATCACTGTTCAATTAAATTGGCAGCAACTGATGAGGTCTATCCTGGCTACGATAGTATTATTTTGCAAAATGTAATTATTTGTGTTGACAGGAATAATATACATCAAATCATTCTAAACATTCATTCTTGCAAAACGCAACAACCTAAATCATCAACTTGTTAATCTATTTTGTAAACAACTAGGTTAACTATAAAATTGATAACTGGCAAAGTAAGAAAGTAATATCTCCTTCAACTGTTTCATACAGATGATGTCTTGATAAGTAATCTGCATCAAATAAATATTTTTCTGGGACATATTTAATATTTTTTATACGGACTTTTCTTCTTGTTTACATAGTAGTACTCAATTTCTGCAATTACACGGAATGCAATTGTTAAAGTTCTTAGTATCTTCGGGTGTGCCATAGGGCAGTAATTTGGGACCTCTCTTTTGTTTGTTATTTATCAACGATCTCTTTTCTTGCATTTAGAAATGTGACTGTCTAATATTTGCAATGCTGTTAAAATATACAGTGTCTGCCATAAAGTTGGATCCATATGGAAAATTTCTTTGATATTCTGCTTGGAAAAAAACTTTGCGGGGCAATCACTTCTGCTTCTAAAAATACTTGAAATACGCTATGTCAAAGTTGACAGGTGACATTAGTTATCTATCAAATTCGCCATTGTTTTATAAAATCGACGAAAAATGACCATATTTGTTAAAATATAGAAAAATCTTATTAAGAAATAATGTTTCTAATGACAGTTTACGTTCATATACCGAGTTTGAACGAGATATTCCGACATAAGAAAAATTTTGTTTTTTAACATTTTTTGATACACCCCGGTTACTGATTATTTTGCAATCATTAATAACGCTTTAAAAGAGTTTTTCTAATAATATTGGATACAGTAAAGGTATTTTTGAAGAATATTAAAATTATCAAAGAACAAAATGGAACTTTCTGGACTATTTTCCAATTTCCAATAAAATAACGCATAATTTTATTCATCTTCTTTTATTAGGTTTTTAAGTAATAGTTTCGTGTTAAGTTGTTTAAATTATGATTACAACAATTTCTGTATTATTCAAACCTGGCTTAATTAAAGAAAGATTAATAAAATTATGAACTATTTTCTTGGAAATTGGAAAATAATCCAGAACCATCGATTTTTCTCTTGATAGCTTTAATATTTGTCAAAAATACCTACACCATCCAATATTATTAGCAAAATATGCTATGCAGTTGTTGCTTTTCCACGCATTTAAAGCGTGTTTAACGATTTTAAAAGAATCAGTTACCGGGGTGTATCAAAAAATGTTGATTCTTTATTGCATTGGAGTACTACTAATAAAAGTTTTAACATCAAGAAATATAAATGTATGATATTCACATTAAGGAAACATCCAATTCAATATCAAAACGTTATGAATAGAAATTATTTAGAACGAATATACGGTATTCGGGATTTAGAAGTTCACATTAAAGTTGATTTGAAATGGGACGGTCACATAAATCGAATAGTAAACGCAGCTACAAAAAAAAATTGGTTTTCTCATAAGAGCCATAAATGATTTCAAAAAACGAGAAAGATTGAGTCATTTACAGAGAAATTATTAGAACTTGTTAAAAAAATATCCTGTTTTGTACGAAGATTTTAAAAATGTTAGAAAACGCAATAAAATATGGAACGCAATAGGGTTAGAAAGAGCTTCTTACACACTTACAACAAAATATTCCTGCTCCCACATTTGATTCACCGCGTTGGCTCCCGTTCCCGTTTCCGCTGTACCCGCGTTGGTCAGTGAGATCCTAAGTAATACTTCATATCATAAGCATCTGTAAGTCGGTTGAAGCCTAATAATAATAATCACTTAGTTATGGGTAGTACACTGAGAAAAGTATTTAGTTGGACCAATTTAATTTATTGAATTCAACTAAATATTTATTTAAATCAAATAAAATTTAGTTTATTTAACTAAATATTTAGTTGAATTAAGTAAATTTAATTGGTCCAACTAAATGCTTTTTTTAGTGATAGTCGTTACTACTATTATTATTATTATTATTATTATTATTATTATAAGCATGATTATCAAATCCTGTGCATGCAAAATATGTAGCTACCACCTGTATTTCACAGTGAGTATAGTCACGCTGCCTTATTAACGCTTCTAGAAGCATTCGTCACCACATTGTTATTCTTCATCAAGCAAAAAACAATTTCTAATAAAATTAGAATAAATTAATAATATTCAGGAGGACTTTATACATATAGCATATGGGATTGTTCCTGGGGAGCTTATATTCCGAAGAATGCGGTATTCCAGTCCCTGATTGTTAGAGTTTTCAGGTAGATATCTTGAGAACTGCTATGTGTTCCCCAAGTACGTATAGCCTATCATCTGGGCGACTATTACAGGCCGTTGTTGAATTAATAAATTAAATTATCAGTAATTGATGCCCACTTTTTCTGCCTGGACACTCGGTCAATAAAGTCCGAATGACCAGACTCTACACTTGTATACGGTCCCCTAGGGGATTCGAATTGAGATACACTCAATTAGCGCGCAGTTGCTAAGCAGTGCTACCAGTAACTCACTGGTGGGAGCGAGGTTACTATCCATCCTCTACTAGCTCTCCAGGCTAGTACCGGAGCGATAAACGTGCTCACCTGTCGGCACCATCCCGAGAGATGATACCTAGTCCAGCTTCGGACTTTCCCCCAACTTAAAAAGTTGGGGACCACATACCCGATCGAATCCAACCTCAATTGTGGCAGGACTTGGTTTTTAAGCGGTTTTGCCACCCCGATCTACCATATTATAGGCTTGGTGGGCCCTCGACAGAGCTTCGTTTGCAAGTCTATACGTTTTAGACTTCCGGTATGTACCCTTTAAGGAGAAGTTGTCTTGAGAGTGAGAGGCTATGTTACCCCTTCTCGCTTCAACTCTCTTTAAGGTAGAGGTTCTTATTGAACCACAATACCTGGTGGCATGCAGTTTCCCATTGGTCCAGATTTACCCCTCTGTCCCGGGATAAACCTCACTTCGACTCTCCTCCTTAAGATTCAGTCAGACAGCGGGATACTCATTGATCCTTGAAGGACCTTGTCCTAAGCGAGAGTCAATTCCACCCACACCGGTCTCATGTTAGCAGAGCTTCCTCCGCAACGTTTATGAGTATTCGTCGAGAGCACTTAGGTGTTTCTCTACCACACATTTAGTCCTGGAAGCCTAGGCAGGGGAACCTAGACTGCTTTCATAGAGCAGCATTACCCAGACAAGCCTGGGATAGGTTTGGCCGGTACCAGTTTATTGGGAGAGTGCCGTGCGGTCTGCTCCACCCCCCTAGTGTTTTTGAGTATAAAACCCCAACATTAGTTGGGGATTATTGTTCGACTTTTGTGGTTTCCCACTCCGGTCTTCCAAGTTATAGGCCTGGTGTGCCTATAACTTGGTTTTCAGGTAGAGTTAGCGCCGCTGACATGACATAACGGCTACCAGTATAACACTGGTAAACTCGACCGACGCCTTAACGTGCCCTCCGAAAGCACGGCCGGTTTCGATCTTCGTAACTACTATAGGAATAAGCCACCCAACTTCCGAATCGGGCCAACGTAACTTAACAACAAATACTGTTCGACCAGTACTCATAGCGCTAGGCCATGCTACCGATATGGCGGACTTTGAAACTAGGCTACGCATTATGGTTGAGTTGGTTCATTTATTTACTGGAACAATTATACCATCACACTATTATACCATTAGAAATTACATCTAATTTGGCTTTAATTTTGCCGTTTGAAACAAGAGGAACTGTATGACCTCTATTTACAAAAGGTTCCGAATCTTATTTTAACTACATTTTCATATCTTTCTGAATGAGGGCATGCCCTTAAATAAATCTTTTATTACTTATTTAAAAAGAAATATTCAAGTGGCACACTATTTACTTTATTTACTCATGTAATCAATTTCAACTCTAAATCAACGGTTGATGTAGCTCAATCTCGCTAATAACAACTGCAAACTCAATCTTAACTTTGCTACAGCGTACAGTTTTTAGTAGACATATAATTTAGTAATTTAATATTGTTTAACTAATGATCTTTATATAACATAGAAAATTGTTATTAGGCTACAACCATAAGAATCGCTAAAGCAATTGAATTGCTTGATTTTCAATTTCTTGATTTCCATTTATTGTTTTAGAAACCTTTCGTTTAACCCTGCAACCTGCAGCAAAAGAAGTTTTTAAACAGTCGGCAACGTTGTCGATAGGTCGGACAATCTCTGTACCCATGAATAATGTTATATCGGATACATATTAAATTATTGCTATCTTTATTATTACAAGCCTCGCCGCAGTGACTGTTTCTTGTTGCTAAGGTAAAGTCTAAGTGCCATTGCACTTACTATATGCTAAGTTTCATGATTCCCTCACACCGCCCATTCAAGTTGATCTATTTGTGAACGCGAAGTAGCAATAAGAGGGATTCCCCACCTCAGTAAGCTCTCATGAAATCTGACTTGAAATGAAATGGAGTAGGTGTAACTTTACTCTAGCAACAGCCACCCTATAGACCAATAAAAGATTTTGGGAGAAAAATTATGGTGTGTGCTTCGTTTTATATAAATGCACGACAAAATATATCAATCAAACAACATAGCTTATAATATAGAATGTCAGTACTTTACTCTAGCAGACAAAATAGTTGCTTCGTAGACCAAACATTGAGAGAGCCTGCTTGTCTATCAGAGGGTCAGGGGTTCAAACCTCGGTTGCGACTGAATATTAAAAATTTAGTACAATCGTGTTTGAACTTTTTAGGATGAGGTATGAAAGGTCCGACATTGCAAACGCGGAAAAAGGGGAATAGATTATGTATACATTTACTATGTATGTAAGAGTACCATTAATGCTACAACGTTTTCGAATTACATCATCTACCTCGATATTATTTACTGTCATTTCGTGTAGTCTTTCTTCGTGTTTTCAATTATTCAATATTCAGTGAATCTTTCACACGATAAGTCAAATGGTATTTTTCTTGTTTAAAGTCATCATAAGCCTTTATTCTTTGATTGTTCATGCATCCATCAAATGTGCAGCTGCGAAATGTTTCTAAACCGTATCTTCAAATTTTCCGTCAGATTTCCATGAAGATTCTGTCATTTATAATAGCAATTATTTATTCTGTTTATCAACTCTAACAATAATTGTATTTGTACTTTCTTCACTAAGGAAACTGGTGCTTACATATGTCTATATGAATGCTATGTAGTAGGGTCTTTCTTTTCATATTAACTAGGTACTTTCTTTACATATTTACTATTTCCTAACACTAATCTTCCGTGAAACGTTAATGTGAAACGGTTAAACGAAAAATTAATGCCCTTAAGTACTCAGGAATCACAGTTTATTTCTAGCGTGTGACCAGACCTTCCTTATCCGAGTGTCGGTGGATTACAACCCCATTATTCTGCACTTGCTAAAGATTTATTTGCAAAGTACTACTTTAAAATGAATTTTGCCTTTAGGTAAAAGTACAATGTGTACAGCAGCAGGTAAATTTCAATTTGTAAAGATTGTTCCACTTTCCTTACTGTTGCAGTCCAAATTCCTGAGTTTTCCTTTTTTTCCAGAACTCAGCGAAGTGAAAACGAGCATCGAACTGGAAATTAAAAAAATTCGAGTAGGAAGTAATCAAGTTAATTAATGTTCCTGGTAATAAACGTTTGGTTGAAAATTGTCGCATTGGACGTTAAAACGACGCAGCATAGAGCGAACGCACAAGCGTCGTTAGTGTTTGCCAGTTTATAAATTTTATTTTTAATTTTAACACCCCATTTCAAAGACGGGATTTACAATCGTAACCGCTGTTCGACCCCACGATAACCCTAACACAGAAACGGAAAATTACAAAAGAATGGTGTGGTATTATCACAGCAAAACATAATGTATGACTGAATTACTGAAATAAAATGAGGGACGTTTTATTCGCTGTCGCTAAGCGGGAACTGCAAACCCTTCCCGCAACAGTACATTCGCACCCTAGATAAGAGTTACTCCATATAAAACATGGGCGCCCTAATGTATAAAGATCGTATCCGTGCTGCGCCCCTATAGCCACCCCTAATCAAATAATGGTAATCTGCTAGTGATCTAACATTCTGTGGCTGACGTTCCACTACCAGCGTGAATTAATGTGTCGTTGGATCAACATATAAATCATACTATTGATTCTATACTCTTTGAAAATGCGTGTCGTAGTAATTACGCGATAGATCGCTTTTAATCATTTCGACAGTCGTTATTATTGCCGAAATTAAATTTGTAAGTAATAGGTACGCTTTTTATCTTTGTTTTCGCAAAGTACTGTGCAAAAATTGTCTAATTTTTGTTTTTTCTTTTACCACCATTCGTGGAACGTTAAAAGGTTGAAAGCCTAGAGTGCCTTACTCTTATTAAACATCATAATGAGGCGGCGTTTACGCTCTTATGCTAATAAGAAACTCCACTTCTGGCTACACAGCGGTCCTTAATGAATGCGTTTCTCCTTAATTTAGCCCAAATACATTCTGCTATAGTTGGTAAAACATAATTTCTTCGAGAAAAACTGTTCATTATGGCAGAAACTTAGTCAAACTTATTTATACCATTTCCGGGTATTTTTCATAAAAAAATATAGGCTTTCGAATTGATTCCAGTTGGAACAACTTTCTCTCACACACACACATAAGGAAACAAATTTAAAGTATAAACTAGAAAAGTTTTTTATGTATGTAACTCCCTTCTTTTACATTATTTCTTAAGAAACAGGAAATTTACAATTTTCTCCTAAAAATTACATTATTTACTATTTACAACTTAATTATCTTAAAAAAGGAAAAAAAATCATTTTCGTAAGTAATAACTGTCCATTTTACTTCAATGAAAATTTTAAGGGATACTTCATGGAAGTAGATAAACAAGAAGTTATTATAGAAATTACTTTATATCCCTAATCTTGGGTTAATATCCCCCACAAAAAATTAGGGCTGATGGCGTAGAAGTGGTGGATTGCAACCCTTTTTAATTTTTCTTTGTGCAAGTGCTGGCGTCGAGGGGCTGCTCTTTGCCACCCTCGCACAATAGTACTAAGGTTGTCATTGTCAGCTGTCTCTTTATGGCCTCTTTGCATTCTCGAGGAGTAATTAGCTCAACCGTCGCGTTCACGTCGTAAATGATTCTTTAAACGCGAATAATTTTAAGTCAGCGTTCTCGTTTTAAATTTTCTATTAAATGCAGATTGTTGCTTTCAAATTTTCCACTGATGTCACTTTCAGCGTCACAATCTGCTCCGCTTGATATTTGAGATATTTCTGGCAAAATATTAGATCTAAAATAAGATTTTAGAGCCGGGTTTCGCAATAGCACACACTTTGATGAAAATATCGTTTATAACATTGCAATTTCATTTTGATTGTTCCTTTTTCTTGTCCGGTTCGGGCTTTAGTAACTAGAAATTCAATTTTCTATAACAAGAATTTCTGGTTTCGGTAAATAATAATACATTGATGGTAAACCTATACTAGTAGGTAATATACTAGATATAAAAGCAATTGCTCACTCATCAACAATCAATTGCTACACTTACTAAATACAAAAATGGTATATTACACACCGAGGTGGAAACTGCTTTATTGTAGCTAAGGACTAAGTTAGATTAAAGATACGCGAAGCTCTGAAATTAACTATAGCGCGAGGTTCTACTGAATCCTTCCGCCGAGCTATGTATACTATTTTTATTTTATTTACAATCATTTATTTTTAAACAACAATAAACAAATACATAATTTAGTTGTACTTTCAGTAAAACTTTTTTAGTAATTAGGCAGCGAAGAACTTTCCGACCGGTTGGAAAGTTCAACTTATTCATCAACTTTTTAAAATTATTAATGAACTTATGATTAACTGATTGTGAATAAAAACTTATATTTTATATCTGCCGTTATTTTTTATTAACGCTACCCAATCATCTATTTTAAAGACAGAAATTCTAATGTCATTCAAAATTAAAACTAATTATTACCCTATTAACTGAATCTCCTACCCTACTAAAAATATTACCTGAGAAACTAAAATTGACACCTATTTAGAATGGTATCATTTATTCCTGTAAGTAGGTATCCAACAGGTGAGGGAGCAGTTTAAAAATTAAGTCATCTTTGCATTAATTATTGGATTAAAGATTTACAAACTGAAAACCACTGCCTTTCAGAAATGCGGGTTTTAATTTATTTTGAACTGTAGACATTTAGAGGGCTTTTATAGTCCGTGACGAAACATATAAATTAGGTACAATAAAATCTTGTTAAGAAGTGACGTTTTAGATTTTTATTAAGGTGCGTGATTTCAACCTCAGACGTATATTTACTCTTACATTTAGTACGAGTTCAAGTTCTTCAGGCTTCATGAGCTATTAACTCTAAGTTCAGAATTGGTTTTGTTTCTTATTTGTTATACAGTTCGTTTAATTTTAATGGAATTCTGTATACAGAATATAATTATTCTAAAGATAATGCCTACTTGTAAATACAAGCTGGATTTATCCAATGCATATTTACTGAGGTTGTTAATGAATTAAAGTTGTGGTTTTTAGCTGAATACACTACAGTATATGTGAATACAAAATTATGTACATATGTGATTCCTTCTGTGTTATATAGAAAGATATTAATCAATAATGTGAGTATATTCTTTACCAGAATTGTCTCCTAGAAAACACGGATTATCCGTTTCCAGAAGTAAAACAAAATAAAGGGAGCTCAATCCAGAATTCTTGTCTAACAATAGAACAGAATGGTTTATCATTTATTCAGACATTACGTTTTTTAAATAGTTTTCCTATGTATAGCTCGTTTCATTGTTTTTCAAGATTATGTCCTTTCCGTTACTTATTTTATTGAATTACTGATTTTGAGTGAAATGATTTTTGCTCTTCAAGTATAGGTTTTCTTTGTAAATCTCTTAAATAGATTTATTAAATTCTTTATTTTAAAATATTTACAGCAATCAGTTATTAAAACTGAATTTCACTTTTTGGAAAATTTAAGAAGGTTTTCGGTAACACTGATGAATAACTCAAAAATAATGTCTTTGACGACCTTCTTATGTTGATGGATATGATTCCGAAAGAAAAAAAAACTGTGACTGGCTAATATTTGGGTTAGGATCAGAAAACTAAGATTACTGTTTGTGTACCGGTTACTATTGGCAAAGGGAAACAAAAAAACTTACTATCAAAAAGACTGACGTACATAGATAATTCATAGGTATAAATTATGTAATATAACTGTAATTCTTTGGAGCAATGGAACTGCCTTTTTTTATTTTAATTGTAGTTTAGGTTCCAAAAAACCCTACTTGATCACAAAGATGTACCTACGATCCATGCTACTTAAATTTCACAGAACCACGTTTTCAGCAATATCAGGTAATATATCATGTGCTGTTGACTTCGAATACGCATATCAAAATCTAATATCACAGGGTTTTGAGATATTGCGACGTTGGGGTATTATCCTCTAAGAATTCTGCTTTTGGTATTTGAAACAAATTTCATTAGAATGTCTTTATACTTTTCTGAATGCAGATTAGCATTAAGTGCTGGGGTATTAAAGTTTCGGCTATTATATTAGGCTGGTGGTTTGTATAGTTACAGTAAAACTAGCAAGAGTTGTTGTCGGTCATTTATTTCTGATTCTAGAAACGATAATCATGACACAAGAGACTGTCGAACGCCTTAGCCGGATATTTCGCGAAAACATTCGCGTTGTGCTATCGCATTTGCGAATGCATTTTTCCACATTTTCCTTTTGAACAATTTATTATTTTTTGAACTTTTAGAACACCGTCACTTATACGTAACGGCTTTTCCTGAAATTAAAAATCAACTAGTATAACACAAATGCTGTCGAAAAGGAGATTTGAATGAAGATATTCATATGGATTGCATTCTACGCCTGTCGGGGTATATAATAAATATATACCCCGGGGTATACAATAAAGTGCTGCTTCACTTACCCGGCAGGTAGTTGTCAGTTAACAAATTCAGAAAATTTCAGGTTATTTTAAAATTCAGATTATCGATAATAATATAAGATTAATGTCAAGGTAACCAATGTTTGTCGCATAAGTGAATCTTGCAACACAATGGGTTACAAGGTATTTATTCTAAAGTTACACGCACCGAGATAAATCGAAATGAACACATGAAAGGCTTACTTATATTCCATCTTGCAACATTTCAGTAAACCAATGATTTAACACAGGGGTTCCCAAAGTTTTGCCTAGGTGGGCGAAATTGCAAATTCCAGAATATTTGGCAGGCCAAAACAAGTTTTATGGGAAAACACGTTAAAATCGATAAAAACTTAGACACAAGGAAAAGAATTATACTAATTTTAGAATGTAATCGTTCTTTATTTATGACAATAATTACTTTTTATTACAAACTGTTTATTAACACATTTCAAAAATAACTAAATGGTTTCAAATAAAAAAAGAAAAAAAATAAATTCATCAATCTGCAACGTGTGATTTGTGCAGTTATTTTCTTTTAATAATACCATTGAGCCTTGGTTCTAAGTCGGTTGAATGGTTCATCATTTAATTTTGATCTCATTTTCGACTTACTAATACTCATGATTGGGAAATTTTTTCTTAGATAAAATTTATTTATTTTTTTGTAAAAATGTAAATTATCTCTACGAATTCAAGATAGCGGATGATCTAGCGTCGTGGGCCGCATTTCTAGGGTTTGCGGTCCGCATTTGGCCCGCGGGTCGAACTTTGGGAACCTCTGATTTAACATGTCTGGCGCTAATAAAATATGAAAAATAAATTACTTCTTTCTGACTCTACATTGCCATTAACTTAGATTTTTATTTCTATCTGTTATTGGTAGCCAAAGTCTTGATATTTGTCACCATTGTTTAAATAAAATATGAAAATAAAATTAATACCTTACTGCTAGGTTTCGTATTAGTGACTTTTTATAGTTAACCCTATCATTAAATTATAAATGGGATGTTTCTTATTCGAAATGACCAACTACAAGAAATAAAGTATAATTATTTTACTCAACATTTTTTTTAAACTTACCATCAAAATCTTATCCTGAAAAAATACTGGCGTGGAATAATTGTTCTTTAACGTTCGAATGACTCATGTTATTTAAAAACAGTGTCATTTATAAGATAAGACATACAATTCTGTAATGCTTGAGGTAATGTCATAACAGAACCTAACATTTAAACGTTTCATGAGCGTTAAGTGACATTTTAGTAGTAAACAATATATTCGCCTCGTCTTTAAATTGAATTTCCTATATCTTTGAAAGCTTTTTTTTGCAAGTAACGTTGTTCAAAATGTTGAAAATATAAGCTTCAATTTCATTTAAGGAAGCACAGATTTAATTCACAAACCTATCTAAAACCCAAACAACAAACCTAAAATAAGATTAGACCAAAGGAACCTGGATATTGCAATCCACGGAGATGATATAATGGAATATATTTTTAGAACCCACTAAAATCAGTCAGTACATGCGTCTACAGTGACAGACTGATACCGACATGATAATTTAGTAATAGCGGTTCAATTCCATGACTTTAATTCATTTTACGTTCAGATTATCATCCCCAAGATATTTTTAGAATAAACTATTTTTAGTATTTTAGATTCAAAGAGATATATTTCATATATTAGGTTAGACCGATTAAAGCTATTTTAAAATCTGAGAGCGATGTAATCAAAATTTTGAGGAATAGAAGAAACTCCGGTCATACCGCAGTTCAACTAGCATCTGATCGAACTCCAACGCAGCGTAAATTTCTGGAAGAATTGCGTAAGAAGCTCCGCAGCAGAACTGAAGCGGGTGAGCCGAATTTAACCATCAGATATATTAATGGTACGCCTACAATTGTTTCGGATAACAATAAAAAAAACTAATAGCTCCCCAACTAACTCCTAATAATGCAATTACTATGTATTATCAAAATAGTCGTGGATTACGTACTAAAACGAATGAGTTCTATACCAGTGCGCTGGCCTGTGATTACGATTTTATTATAATCACCGAAACTTGGCTCCATGATGGTATTAATACCAGTGAACTTTTTAATGATAAATTTCAAGTATTCCGCAATGATAGGAGCTACAGGGAGGTAAATAAGCAGTTAGGTGGTGGTGTCTTAGCAGCGATCCGGTCATCTATTGGTTGTGTAAAAGTTAATTGTGAAAATGTTGATCCAGCTATTGATATATTATGTATTAAAGTTAACTTTAATTGGCAATCTTTGTATTTATATGTGTTATATGTACCTCCAGCTACTAGCATGATTCAGTATGAACAACTATTTGATCAATTAGAATCGTCTATCTTGTCTAGAAATAATAAATTTATTATAATCGGCGATTTAAACATTAATGATAGTAATCTAAATATAACTGAGAAATTCAATAATTTTTGTGAAATAATTGGTGGAGAACAACAAAATACCATTGTAAATGTTAACAATCGAACTCTTGATAGAGTAATAACTAACGTTGACTGTTCAGTAAGCCGTATTCAAGATGCATTTACAACTGAAGATGTACATCATCCAACTCTGCTAATTGAATTATTTTCACTAAGTCTGACTACCAAATTATGCCCCAATAATGTGCATCGGTTGTATAATTTTAGTCAAGGAAACTTTTTGTTGATGTACCAAAAAATTAATGAGACTAATTGGGATATCCTGAACGAATTTGATGATGTGGATGCAGCTCTTGATTATCTTTACGAAATACTGTATATGGTCTTTGACGAATGTGTTCCCAAATCAGTTATTAAATTAATAAAATTTCCGAAATGGTTTTCTCCTAGCATTATCCGTGACATCAAAGCCAAAGAACGTAACAGAAGATTGTATAAGAAAACTGGGATTCAGCAATGCTTGGAAGAATATAAGCTTTTAAGAGGAAAAATCAAAAAAGATATCAACAATGCTTATAGAGACTTCGTAAGACTGACAGAACGTAACATACAAGAAGACCCTAAGGAATTTTGGAAATTTGTTAACATGAAAAGGGAAGGTAGTAATAAAATTCCATCTACCATGATCTATGATGGAGAAGATATAACTGGTGGTCAAAACATCGCGCAAGCATTTGCTGATTATTTTCAATCAGTGTTCTTACCGAGGAGTAATAGGATGTTAACTGATCAAAATACCGACATGGATAGTGATTTTTGCAACATAGTTAATATCTCGTATGAAGAAATTATCAAATCAATTGACAAATTACCAAACAAAAAAACTGTTGGCTTCGATAATATTCCTTCTTATATTTTAAAAGGATGTAAAGATTCTCTTGCAAAACCTTTAGCTATTATATTTAATCTAGCACTTAAGAATTGTGTGTATCCTAATAAATTAAAAATGTCAAGAATATCTCCAATTTATAAATCAGGAAATAAGAATGTTATAACCAATTATCGTCCTATTGCTATCCTATCAAACATTTCTAAGGTATTTGAAAACATCATTTACAACAACGTCTTTAATCACATTAAAAATAAGATCACTCCCTTTCAATATGGCTTTCAGCAAGGCAAGTCAACCAACGGCAATTTAATGAGTTTTGTGCAGTATACAATTGATGAGGCTTTTTCTAGAAACGCACAAATGGATGTCATTTACACCGATTTTGCGAAGGCGTTTGATAAGGTCGATCATTTCACTCTGTTAGTTAAATTATGCGGTTTTAATTTATCTCATAATTTGATTGAACTTATCTTATCCTATCTATCAGATCGCCAGCTATATGTTTCTATTAATGGGTTTAAATCTTCACCGTATATAGCCACGTCAGGTGTACCGCAAGGATCCAATCTTGGACCCTTGCTGTTTGTTATGTTTATTAATGATATTGCCAATGTTATTCAGAATAGTAAAATCTTGTTATTTGCTGACGATCTAAAGATCTTCAGAGTAATCAACAATGTTAATGACTGTACTTTGTTACAAAATGATGTTAATAACCTCATTCAGTGGTCTAACGAGAATCTTTTACCTTTTAATATTAGCAAATGTAAAACTATGTCTTATACATACTCCAGCACCCCTGTTCAATACATCTACACGATGAGTGATGTAAATTTAGCTAGAGTTGATAGTATTAAAGACCTTGGCGTCTTATTTGATGGCAAATTGTCTTTCAACCCTCATGTTGCATTCATTGTTGGCCGGGCTTATAGGAATCTGGGTTTTATTCTAAGAAATGCTATAAATTTTACCAACTATCGAACGCTACTTTCGTTATATTACTGCTTTGTAAGATCTAAATTGGAATACTGTTGCATTATATGGTACCCCATATATGCTAAAGGTATTCATAAAATAGAGAGCTTGCAAAAAAACTTTATTAGAAGAATCAGAGTAACATTATCCTATACAAATATCAACTCTATAGATTATCACGATATTCTTCAGCAATTACATTTATTACCTCTTCATGTAAGGAGACAAATATCTTCCGTTCTTTATTTGTACAAATTAATACACGGGTTCATATTAGACGAACAAATGTTAGCTCAACTTAATTTTTGTATTCCTTGCATGAAAACTAGAAATAATTGTACGTTTTACAACACTACTCCACTTAGAAATTATAATCTTAAGTCACCTATTAATATTATGTGCATGAATTACAATCAATTACAAAATTGCTGTGATATCTTTGGTGATCATTATTCTGTATTTAGAAAAAAAATCATAGAAAACAAACTTGAAGTAGTTGTATATCTGTAATTTAGATTTTTAAGAAGAGCATGCTCGTGTATTACCTATAAATAATTTGTTTATGTACTGTATTACTATGTATATTGTTTTAACTTATATTTTAATATTGTAATTTATATTATAATTTATTATTGTAATTTATATGAATAGTTCTACTATTGTTAGTTGGGGTTTATAATTGGGATTCTAATCCTGTAAACTTATCTAAATAAATAAATAAATAAATAAATAAATAAATAAATAAATATACAGGTTATAGAGATCTCCCTAGCATCAAGACACCTATTATTAGCTAAGTATTTAGTGAAATAAAAATACGACAGGTACTATTTGGCCGGAGACGCTATCACGTCGGCTGATAAATCTAAAGCAATATTTTCTTCGCATTCACAATAATGCCAGAATTGCTAAATCTAAAAGCACAAAGTACTTCTCCAGTGTTTTTACTGTTAGCACTAAAATTAAAAACGTTTGTAGAATAATCCGAAAATTAACTTTATGGTAAAAGATCTAAAACCCAAACAACAAACCTAAAATAAGATTAGACCAAAGGAACCTGGATATTGCAATCCACGGAGATGATATAATGGAATATATTTTTAGAACCCACTAAAATCAGTCAGTACATGCGTCTACAGTGACAGACTGATACCGACATGATAATTTAGTAATAGCGGTTCAATTCCATGACTTTAATTCATTTTACGTTCAGATTATCATCCCCAAGATATTTTTAGAATAAACTATTTTTAGTATTTTAGATTCAAAGAGATATATTTCATATACAGGTTATAGAGATCTCCCTAGCATCAAGACACCTATTATTAGCTAAGTATTTAGTGAAATAAAAATACGACAGGTACTATTTGGCCGGAGACGCTATCACGTCGGCTGATAAATCTAAAGCAATATTTTCTTCGCATTCACAATAATGCCAGAATTGCTAAATCTAAAAGCACAAAGTACTTCTCCAGTGTTTTTACTGTTAGCACTAAAATTAAAAACGTTTGTAGAATAATCCGAAAATTAACTTTATGGTAAAAAAGAGTAGTATTGATTCTTAAATAAAAACTTCTACAGGTTGGTTAAAATAATGCATATTTTGTCTATAAAACAAAAATATTAGAGTAATATTAGAAAATTCTTTTTCTGTTGAGTTTACAATTTAAAAAATAAGTTTAATTTTCATCAGAACGACGAGAGTAAACTAACCCCTTTTGCTCATGGACTGTGCATGCATATCAACATCCTCACTAACGTACAACCGACGGCGACGTTTATTTCCCGCATCGTTCCATTATCCAACTAGCATTTTCTATTAACGCATTGTTTGTTCATATCAAGCCTATACATTTCCAATGTGTATAATACAAGTGCTCTGAGTTTAGTCAACAATATCCGCGTTCAGTATTTCAGATTTAACTATTTACTCAAAGAGCTCGGTTTCTATAGCATCCATTGTTGTAAATAATTATAACTATAGCAATAGTGTTTTCAAGATCAGAAAAAGTTCAAATACTGAACGAAGAAAATATTTGCCATTCTGAATATTATACCTTAGCGAGTGATTATTTTTCAAAAACAGCAGCAACAAGTAATTAATGACAAATATTAACCAAAACGCGTACGAGTTGTATTCGGTGGACAATTCAATGAAACAAGAATGAAACATAAAAATTTATAATTTTCTTGCCATTTATTTGAGTTCATGTGACATCAATATTGTCACAACAAGACTCTCCTGCTGACATACATATTGTCACAGCGTTTATTATTGTTATTATTATTATCTGTTAACGCACGAAACTCGATAAACAGACACATAAAGTTCAAGCACAAATCCTACAGCTAGGTTATAGCACGTAAAAAAGTACCTCGGTTGAGATACGGGATCTTTCGTAGTAATAAGAAGTTAGAGGGTTTACACTTATAAAAAATGTAAAATTTGGTCGGTAAAAGTAATGAAAGTAGTTTCAATAGTACATATACACCATGAAATATATATAAGGACGGTTATGTAAAAGACGTACACAAATGAGTAAGTATAAGCAATGTAATATTTAAACGTAAAAGTTTTAAGTGCGTTAAGAGCTTTCCGTTTTACCTTCTGTTGGCTACTTTAGAAATGTTTTGACAAAGCTTATGCATAGATTTTCAACTGTATGATACAACATTATACAGGGTGTATTATAAGAAGCACATCAAACGCGGCATGTAGTTAGACATCGATAAGACAAACAAAAAATCGCATTTTTTCTTAGAAGTGTAGTTCGCGAAAAAAAATGCAAATAAGGAAGGATATAATGCTTTTAGCACATACAGTAGGGTTTCTTATGTTTGGAAAAATAAATAAAATAAAGGACGTTCTATGTTTTGTTATGTTTACGTTGATGATCTTGCAACATGCAACCTGATCCTTTTACAATACAATTTGATGAGATCAGTTGGTCAGATGATAATCGCTAGAACGTCGATAGTTAAGAAAAGGTTATAAGTCTTTGTAAACGATGACATCAATGACGTAACATTAAAAACCTGGAGATCTGTTTAAAAACTGTTTAATTAATGATGTAGTCATAACACAGCGTCATGTCATAGTCCGGGAGATTTCCGCATCGCATCGCAGATGTTAGCATTCGTAAATGTAATTTTCCTATAAATTTTTTACAAAGGATTTTGTGTTTGTTAAAATTAAATTCAAAGCTGCCTACACTAATAAAAATCCCCTTTTATCTAATGAACTTAGAACTAATGAACAGCATTACGCAGCATAAACAAACTCGTGGTTTATTGACAAATTATTTTGTCTGACTCTCAAATCTCAGTTGGCACTTACATTTACTAATGATATCACCATAAACTCGTTTATAATGTTATATGTACTTTTCTAAAAACGTCGGTCAAAATTACTAATGATTTTTACGTTTTCTGATCACAAAACTTTATTAAAATTTTTTGATGTCATCAAAAATGCACTGGTCAAGTCTGGCGCGGAAGCTGTATAAATTCAAAATCGATAATACATAATTTATATTATGTATTATACATAGCCTTATATAATTCGTTATAATTTTATATTTTTGCAAACTTTTTTGTAGAAAGATATTATCACTTTCTATACTCCAAAAAGGTCAAAATTTAGATTATACATAAACTAACAAAGCAGTTTTAATTGTGTACCCAAGAAAGAAGCAAAAACATAACTCACAATTAATAAATGCATATTATTAACTGTTTATATTCTATTTTAATTGTCTACAAAACCTATTTTGTATTCTCAGTAGCAGTATTTTTTGATTAACGTATTTACGTGGCTGATCATAGCACTGACTAATTCTGAGATATTTTATCCATCCCTGTTTCAACTGCAGCAATGTAATATTTTTACCTATAAGATGAGGAAGTTTCAGAAGGTAAAGTTATTTAGTTCAATTTTTATTTAGCAGTGTTTTCAATTCTTCACAAAGCAATGAAAAAATCATAAAGAATTATAGTAGAAAAATGTGAAACTTTTTCTGTAGTATGTTCAGTTTATTTTCTAAGCATATATGGAGGAAAATAACAATAACAGAAGACGAGTTACTATTCGTATGAATGCCAGTATAGAAAATTAGTTTCTCCGTTGAGCACAAAGAAACTTTCTTTAGAAAACGAAAGCTTACTTTTCGATATGGTGGTAGGAAAATAAATATGTATCCATGTATATTATATTTACTTTTAAGTTGATAAGCATTGGCATTTACGATATATTAAATAATTTTAATGTATGTATTTCTTTTTTTTCAGGTAAGTGCGATTTTCAACAATTCTTTGCAATAAGTGGTAAGACAACTGTCAATTTATCGTTTCGAATAAATACAATAAAACAGTGTACTTACGTATAATACAAGATGCTTATGCAGTTATGCACCAGCCGTATCATTTTCTAAACGGAAATTTAGCCTTGGATTCTAATACGTATTGCATTTACGTTTGACCTCGATTTTAATTGATAAACTGTACCTGAACTTGTAAATCAGACTTTTCTATAGTTTGAGATTGATTCTATATTTTTCGGATATAAAAATGCATTGAGATTCTAGAAATTAAAGAAAACAAAGAATGATATTAGATATATATTACTAAACAATAACCAAATTCTTCAAACGTCAGCATATCCAAATGTACACATACATAAATATGTTATCATAGATTAATAATTAAATCCTTGTGTAATTGCATACAGCATCGTTCCGGAACGTTTACCAATGGTGTATTATGTCCACCTGCACGAATCTATTGTCATCATTTACTGATAGCGCATTGTAGAACCAAACAGTCCACTAGGGGCGTAAGTATGTGAAGAAAATTATCACTAGCGAATGAAAAAAAAAACTCGATTTTTTTCTTATTTTATCATTTGTGAACGAATTTTATATTTAAAAATTCATGATTCATTATATTCAAGAATTAAATTTTAACGAAGGCAGTTTTATTCGTTCGCAAACGAATGCAAAATCAACTGTCAATACGAATCAATTTTTTTCGTTTTTCCCCTGAAGAGAATTAACTAATGTACAGTTATACTTAAAGGAGGGAGAGCTAACGAAGAAGGTTTGTAAAAATATTTGTTATACACATATTTGAATAAGGTAACCATCCATATGGCTTAAAGGTACATACATAAACTTTTCTTCAGTATAACATCGAATGAATCCAGTATAGGTAATTAGGTACTAATAGAGAATCAGAGGTGTAGTAAGGTCCATAAGCTTCCGGCTTGGGGTAAAAGGGGTATAAATAGAAGAAAAACAGTACTTACTGTTTTCCAATATAATCTCCCTCAAATTCAATATATTTATTACATCTATTTGGCAGCATCTGTATACTTTTAAAAAAATAGTTTTCTTCTTTGATTACAAACCAGGCATCGATTCTACATGGAACTTTTCATCGGTCTTAAATTTCTTCCTACGAAAATCAGATTTCAATATTGCGGGTAGTAGTCAGTAGGGGGGGTAGTTAACAGATAGTAGTCGCTGGGAGCTAATCCTGGGTTGTTTTTTCTCTTTGATGGATAATCAGAAACAGTGCGCTGAGTAGTACTTTGCGTTTGCAATGGCATTTCTTTCTTTGTACAAAATCAGCAAAATATCTTGGAATCCCAAAATATGATGGCTATAATTTTTTTTTGTTGACTGTGTGAATTTGGCCTTTTAAGGGGGTGCTTCTCCTGGTTTTTGTCATTCCTTTGATTCCCTTTTAGACAGAAGGCGACAGAGGTAGGACCATAGTCTTATCTGGAGTAATAATCGATTCCGAAAATTGTTGTGGGTCGCGGTTGCAAATGAATGTAATTAAATTACACACGCTCCTCTTTTTGTGCAATAAACAGAAGTCGCGGAACTCACTTTACACTAACCTCACATACATATAACACTGTGCAACAAGAAATTCTAGCCCGAGTGACTACAACGCGAAATGAAAGTACACCAATAGACTAGTAAAACCCCCGCGGGGTTTGGCTATATTAGCTCGCATTTCTTTTTTATGACCTGCTGAAGTTTGCATGTTAATATGCCAATTTTTCGACCTTTTGCGATGTGTAAGTCAATAAAATGGATCAATATATGAATGAAACAAGTGGAATTCAATATTTTAAGCTTGAAAGTATAAAAATTACCTGATTTATTAGCCTTTTGGTGGCTCAAAATGTCCTTTTTAGCCCATTTTTGGTTTTTTTTCAGTGCATTTTTCTAATTTTGACACAATTTTCACATTGTAATTCGGATTTAATTTTGTTTTTAGTTAATTTAATGAAAAAACAAAAGGAAATAAATAAATCGAATAATTTAAAGCCATCTCTAAAACATGATGCGACAATATGCGACATACATTCATTGAACGAACATTCGTTGGACTGAACCAACGCGCTCAATGAACGCATTCATTGAACGAATCAATCTTGCCGTATGTGTCATTTAGTTTATTTGTTCTGTTGGCGTTTGTAAGACAAATATTTGTGACGCTAAAATGGCTTGCAATATAAACAATCTCTGTTACGTTTGTGGCCATTTCACACCACAACAGACAAAACATGGCTGTTTCGATGAATAATTTAAGTTCGCATATGAGCAGTACTTCAACCAACCAGTTATTTCCAACGTTACTTGGGCACCAAATGTCGTTTGCAAAAAGTGTTACAGTGATCTATTGAATTGGATGCATAAAAGAATAAAAAGTTTTTTGTTTGGCGTGCCGATGATCTGGACGGATCCGGTTGATCACCACCCATCAAATTGTTACACGTGTGTGAATTCTGGTGGCGGAATGAACAAAAAAAAGAGGAATAAAGTGTATTTGAGTGTCCCAAGTGTTCAAATACCATTACCACACGTAGAAAACGTTCCAGTACCAAAAACCAGCGAGCCCGGATGTGTCATCGGGTATCACTCTTGTAACTTACTGGAATGATTAAACCTAAACGGAACAAACAAATCACAAAGTCACGAATATTCGTCTTACAGAACAAATAAACTAAATGACACATACGTCAAAATTGATTCGTTCAATAAATGCGTTCATTGTGCGTGTTGGTTCAGTCCAATGAGTGTTCGTTCAATGAATGTACGTCGCATCATTTTGGATAGTTTATTCATCGCATCATCGTTTTGGAAATGGCTTTAAATTATTTTGATTTATTCATTTCCTTTTGTACATAAGTACATAACCACTTATCTTACCTTTTATCCCTTTTATCTTTAACCCCTTATACCCTTCGGTGTCGAGGTGCCGCACGCACCGAGCCGCAGAGTGGATATGTGGGTGTGAGTTGAGGCAACAGAGTCATGTAGGCAAGTACACTGAGCTCGTGGTTTACCCATCCGAGTACATTCCGAAGCAAACTCGACTTAACTCTGTTAAGCGATATAATCCACTATAACCCCCTGCGTACTGCCGGCATATTTTCTGTTTGTTTTTGCAATAAATTAACTTAAAACAAAATTAAATCCAAATCACAATGCGAAAATTGGGTCAAAATGGGAAAAATGGACTGAAAAAGTACGAAAAATAAACTAAAAACGGCATTTTGAACCACTAAATAACAATAAATCAGGATATTTACATTTTTCCAAGCTTAAAATATTGAATTCCACTTGTTCCATTCATACGTTGATCCGTTTTATCGACTTACACGTCGCAAAAAGGCGAAAAATTGGCATAAAACATGTCAACTTCAGGAGGTTATAAAAAAGAAATGCGAGTTAATATAGCCAAACCCCGTGGGGGTTTTGTTACGGTCTACATTCATTTCGCGTTGTAGCCACTCGGGCTGGAAGCGATGACCCGAAAATTGTTGCACAGTGATAATAAGCACTATAGCCCGTTGAGGCCTGTGGCTCGTTGTGTTATCTTCCTCCATTGTTTAGATCAGTTGCTTGTTCCTGCCAATTTGTCACTTCTGGTATTTCTAGGTCTTGTCGCACCTGATCGTACCATCTGGTTTTTGGTCATCCCTTTCTTCTTGTGCTATCGATTACTGGGTTTATGAGCTTTCTTGGTATCCTTATACACCAGGGGTGGGCAAACTTAATACTGGTATGATCGACATTAATTTTTCTTACTTATGCGTGATCGGCTTCAAAAAATGGGTTAAATTAAAAACAAATACAAATTTAATGGGTCTTTAATGATAATAATATATTAAATACATTGTATTTACTATTTTGTGCAATGTACTTTATTGATAAATATTTTGGATTAATTTTTTGATGTAGATGCGTGACATTCCATTTCATCAACCAAGTCTTGTAAAGTTAGATTTATAATCACTGATGCACAATCGAATAGATGCCATTAAGTGGTCATCAGTCAGAGAACTCCTAAATTGCGATTTGATGTTTTTCATTTGAGAAAACGCTGCTTCACATAATAGACAAGTGAAACCAAAAAATGCAAATATCCTCATTGCCACCGATCTCAATAATGGATTTTTCTTCTGGCAATAAATTCAAAAAATAATTTTCATTTCCACGTGCTTTCAGGATTATATCTGATTGTATTGTTAAAATTTCTAACTCTAGATCCGATGAATTCAATTGAAAAGTATGAGCTAGGTTTGATGAAATATCCACGTTATCGAAATCTACAAAAGGAAATGAAATAAATTCAAAAATCGGATCTGCAAATCGTCTCTCAAATTCTGGATTAAAATTTTCCAGTTCAGAACAAAACATTTCAATGTAACATTCATCAGTAAGTTTAATAAGTTTTTCTAAATATGGAAAATATTTAAAATTTTGCCTTTTTAATTGTGAAGCAAAAAGTTTTAATTTTGCTTTAAAAGCATTTACCGAACTGAACAACTCAATAATAATTTTTCCTTTTCCTTGTAATTGTAAATTAAGCGAGTTGTAATGGCCCATAAAATCCGTAAGAAATGCTAATTTTTTTACCCATACTGGATCTTCCAATTGTTCATGTTTTTCTCCCAATGTATCCAAAAATGCAATAATTTCAGGCAAAAGATTTAGAAATCTTTCCAAAAAGCTTCCTCGGCTGAGCCACCTAACATGACAAAAAATAGGTAAATCTTCATATTCCGAGTCATTGTCTTCAAGTTGACTACGGAACAGACGCCTCCTTAAACTTCGCGCTCTTATCGAATTAGCAATTTTAACTGCCACATCCATAATATCATTAACATCCAATATTTTTGCACATAAGGCATTATTATGAATTACGCAATGAAATGACATGGAATCAGGAAACTGTTCATTTTGTTTGCAAAGAGCTAAAAATCCATGATTTCTACCAATCATTGAAGGTGCTCCGTCCGTAGACATAGTAACCAAATTATGCAAAGGCAAATTTGGTTTTTCAGCAAATGGCATCACAAAAGAAAATACGGTAAGCAACTGTAAGCCGTATGCACTCAGAGTAGCGACAGCTAGTTGCATCTCACCGCAAGCGCAGTATTAAGACAAGGTGTATAGCGGGGAGTAAAAATAAAAGTGCGTACGCATACAGTAGAATGAGTAGAAGGGAGTAGAAGCACTGCTTGGGAATTAGTCATGTCAGTTGTAGAATAGATACGTGTTTAATTTTAAATTTATGTTTCATTGTCTGCTAAATTTTTAGTACACATTTTAAATTAAAAGATTTGAAATTAACCTAGTAAATTATTTAAAATGTCTGCGATCGACCGTTTGCCCACTCCTGTTATACACTAACCTTATTCGTATGTAAATGTTTTTTAATGATCTTGATTACTGTTGTTTTAGAAAACTCTAGTTTTACCGCGATTTCTTTGATCTTCAACTGTCGAGCAGAAGGGCAATGGTTTCCAAAGTGACGGCGTTCGTAAGCCGATCGGATCGTTTCCTGGCCCAACATGAGTAATTTAGTACATTCTTTTACAGTTGAATATAAGGGGGAAGGTTTCCCATATACATATAAACCGTCTTTAATGTCTGCCAGCGTAAGCTTTGCTTTGGCAAAGAATTTGATCACCGCACTGTACTCAATTATAAACTTCTTAAAAACTTGTCTACATGTCCACTTTGAATCAAGGTCAAACTAAGTGATTTAGAGGGGTGTCGGGTCACGTACCTTTGATCTAGTTAACTACAGTTGCAGTAATTTTTCGTTTCACAATTGAGCTAAATTAATCGTTGAAGATATTCCACATTTGTGACATTTAACATATTCCTCGTTTGACTATTACAAGAATTGTGATATTACCATGTCATACTATCCTGTTTCTAGCTAGATTTATTGCTAAATCAGTAAAATTGTGTTAGGGAGGGACTCAACACGAAATATTATCAAACTGTACCCTTTGGTCAGATGTGGTTCAGAAGTGCTATTTTAGGGGAAGTACTACAGTACTTTAAACTGTCATTATTTTGTTGTTTAAAAAATTTCTTATATTTAATTTCTAGTTAATAATTATTGTCCACATGTTGTTTATTAGTGTTCAACGCCGGTAAATTTGGAGGCCAGCTGACCACTCTCATTTGATTTTTATTTAGAAAATTAGTATGCTGAAGACCACCATCATCATCGTGCAGATAAAGCGTTTTTCACAGTTCTCTCAAATATATCCATATAAATTCATCACTGTTCTTTATTCCCTCAATGGGAACAAGTTCACCAATTCCATAATTGCAGCGTCAAAGACTATTTCTTATAATAAACTAGAAAAATATATGTAAACATTGTTGTTCCGATTAATTCACACACCACTTGTAGCACTCTAAAGAAATGAAGTCCCACGATGGACTGTCATTGTAACTTTCCTTAATTTCTTGAAACAAAACAAACTATACGCCGCGCGGTGGACGTCACTGTAGCCTTAATAAAAAACTCAAATCACTAAATACTTACTGTACTATAGGCACCGGCTGAGATCTCTAATTATGCAGATATAAATACAGGTGTAGGTGTTAACCCCAAAAGCTTCTAATTAATTATTGGAGTCAGGAACAAATAAAAAACATGTTGGCGCCAGCAAAACTGAGAATGTTAGATTTAGAAAGAAATCGAGAAGTCATCAGTTTAAGGGAAAATTTCCCATTTAAATCTTATGTTAGGTTAATCAAGCATTTATCAAACAATAAAAAATCTTAATTGACAAAAACATCAGCAGTTCGTTGAGCCTAACTATATCAATCAATAAATAAATTTAAAATCTGATCCCAAATAAATTTTACATAAAAAAACTTAATTAAAAAATCAAAACCTTAAAACATTTTCATTCGTCCAACAAAGTTCAAAAATTCCTTGCACAAATGAAAAACTTCAAACACACTATAAATACACTATAAAAACAATAATGACTTTACACAATAACACACTGCTGACCTGGAGGTTGCGGGAACACATTATTATTTTAAATTCTGAACTATTTTGTCTTAACGAGATTCATCGAACTTTAATTATTTGCAATAAATTCCAAAACGGAACAAATTCTTCATGAATTATAATGATAACGGTACTTTAACTCTGCATACTTGAAGGCTGCTTAACAAATTTTTAATCGGTAATACGGAATTATAATTAATTTTCGATATAATGAGACGGTATTATTTTTCTTCATTAAACTAACTAAACTTGCGAAATAATCCTTGTATTAGATTAATTTCCATACAATAAAATCGCTACGATATAACACTAAACACAAATTGAGGCATAAACGGTAGTACGGAATATTTTATCGAATTTACTAATTCCGAACTAAATACTTAGTAATAAGGGCATACATTCACCGTAACGACCCTTTTAAAATACCCCCGGGGCGCGAAGCACCCGGAGAAGCCTCGTGGCACCAGCGTCTTTGATGGTTGTCTTCGACCATCTCTGTTAAAACTAAAACTGGACTAAGAGATCTGAATTTCATATCATCACAATTAAACTTAAGCGGGAACTTTTTAAACTAACCTACAGAGAAATAGTGTGACTTTTTAATCCAATAAGAAGTGCCCACGTCACATTTTTCTAGGACAGATTTATTCATTTTTCTTGAACAAATTTATTTGAATTCACGGGGCTTTACCCATTTAAAACCTGCTTCACCGAAATAACTCAATACTTTTTACACGTGGTTCAAGATACTTTTTTATACGTCTGTATTCGGAAAAATTTGTTTATGCACAATACCGATAAACTTGAACAGGAAGCTATAAATAAAAACTAAATGCATTTTAGGAACTGAAATTCTTTGTAGAAAAGGCGGTATTAGTTTAAAATGTTTATAAATTAAGTTTTATCAAGGTACTTTTCTACGAAATAACCTTTATAGGTATGGGAACGTCTTGAGGTGACCTTTCACACCAAAGAAAACCTTGCTTACTTCGTAATATCGTCTGTATTTTGTTTTGTGTAAACATATAAAGGTGAGTCAAAATTTCTCAAACGGATCACCCCAATTCGTTTGAAAAATGTTTATAAACGTTAATACATTTTTTCAATAGTATTGAACATGCTCAACATTAATCCAGATGCATTTTGCGAAAATATTTTTTTTGTAAATAATATTCGTTATTAAAGTTTATAGTCGGTTTTTTGAAAACAATATGCTACAGACGTTCTAATTAACAAAAATTTTTCATTTCATCGTTATTTCAATCATCGTTAAACACATATTTGTAGTGATTTTTCCTGATTTTAAAAGTTGCAATTTAGTCAATTATTTATAACTTTGTTTATAACAAATTCAAGTAAAACTATGTTCTGCGCCTTATTTCGACTCGAAAAAAAAACTACAAATGTATCTTTCGTTTCTTAAAAATATGCCGTTGAGAAAAAAAATGGCCCGAAGTTAAAAAAAAAGTTATTTAAGAAATTTCATCGTCGCGCAAGGCTTGAGAGTAAGCTGCGATTTGTCATGCTCGCGTCTAAACTATCCTTCAACCAAAAACAGAATTATGCAAAGGCCACGCTCTAATCTAAATGATAAAATAAACAATAAATGAGCTAGAAAGATTTAGTAGCAGCACAAACTGATTTTATTTAAAACTAAATGTAAAATCAGCAATGAAAATCTGTTTGTTCTAGCATATGTCACTTAATTTTTAGCAACGTGAAATTTGCAAAAAAGTCATAGTCACGTTTATAGAAGTTTCTGTAAACGCGACTATGACTTTGGCGGTGGCTTTTAATACATGAAAAAGCATTATTTAATTTAAAGCAAAATTTGGTCTTTACCCAACTAAAATATGTTGAACTGCACAGGACCGTACTGAGATTATTTGCTATTAATGCATTCAAAGTTGGATTATTATAAAATTGAGAATTTGAGCATGTTAAACACTGTACAAACAAAGTAGAAAGTAAACGGTATACATATATATCATGTACACTAAACTTAACACGTAACCTTAGTCGTTTAGAATTAGAAAAGTTATTAGTACAAAACGTTGGAATGAAAGCAGTCTAATTGAAAGTTACTTGTATGAAGATTTTTCATCAATACTAAGGATATTTATGAAATATCCCTTCCCTTGCTTCTGGGTAGATCTAAATCTTCCCAGAAGCAAGGGAAGGGTTCTAAACGCAAATTTAAAGAAATAAAATAATAAAGGTCTACAGTGGCGGTTACAGAGATGAACAAAAGTAAAAAACAAAACTGACAGCAAAACAAAACAAAAATTAAAAATATATTAAATTAGAACGAGGTAGCACAAAAACTTTCAATGTAAATATTAAAACACCCAAAGCAGATTATGATTTTCACAGTAAAAAACTTAGACTAGACTCGAAAAGTTCAATACATTTAGAGTAAAGTATGTATCTAATCTGTATCTTCGTATACACCGTAGAGTTAGCTAACTTCAATACAATGTCAGTGTAAATTTATAACACTCTAAAACAATTATATTTTTAATCATTTGAGGTAACTTTTAAACTAAAACAGTCAAATAAATAAATCATACAGAATTAAAAAAAAACTACAATACTTTCACTTTTAATATTAGTACTTCCTAAAATTTCAGTTTAAATAGAAAACAAATTCTATAAAAGTTTTATAACAATCCGCTCTAGTTACGTAATATTTTACTTTAAATGTATTGGATTTTAGGACGTAAGTGTTAATTAAAAAGCTTTTTGATTTTAAATTTAAAAAGGAATAGTAAAAATTAAGGAAACAATAAAGAATTTAGTAAAAATTGAATTGGGTGCCATGAAATTGTATACAATTTAATTATAGTAATTTAATAGTAATTTAAAAGGATGTTACGTTTATAACTATCTAATCCCGATTTCGAAAGAGTGAAATCGAACAATTGTTTCAATTAAATCCATATGATGCAAAGAAAGTTGGTTATGAAAGAGTTTCAACTATGTCCGACAAACAAATTGCTGTTAGCACTTGACGATATTCGAACATAAAAACATAGCATTTGTAACGACGATTTGAAGACAATATTAGTTTGTTTTTATAAAACAGTTTTAAATATTTTTAATTAAGCAATGAAAAAGGGGAATGTAAATGCATTGAATTTGATAAATAAGTAATCTAATGAATATTATTCGTATATATGACTACGTTTACAAATTATTTAAAAAACAGCATACTGTTATTGTCATTATCATTGGTCTAATCCACCCTTATCATTCTATTTGTTTATGTTTAAGACAAAAAACAAAAGTTTAAACAAGAACTTCATCTTGTCACCAAAATTGCTCCTAATCTGTGTACGGAAAATACACTATCCAACGTTCCTCCGGATAATTGAATTTTCTTTGGGAATCCTCACGTGATTCGAATTTGTTTAAACTTTTGTTTTGATTTTGTCTATAGTTCTCAGTTTTATACGAAACAAACCTGGAAGTTGTTTTTTATCCGCTGACCCAAGCTGTGATTGTCTACGTGTTTATTTTCTTATGATTATCTTAAGTTGGATCTTTACTACAGTGTTAAAGTAAAAACAATTTGATTTGCTTGATTGACGTTTGTCACCATCTGCTTGAACAAAATAAGGTATTCTAGTAAAGTGTTGCGAGTAAAATGTTCACCTACTGTATAGAAAAACTTGATTTAGAAGGCCGTTTTGCTAATAAATAAAAAAGAATACATTTTCTTATTTAGTTTACAGATTTATGTTTTCAAGAACGTTTTTTTGTTTTTGATACGTACGAGGGTGGTCCCAGAAGTACCCGACCCAACAAAGAAAACACAAATTTTGGAAAAAGATTTATTTATTTTTCAACGTAATCTTCTTTCAGCTCTATACACTTTTCCCAGCGGTGTTCAAAAAGTTCGATACCCTTTTTATAATAAGAACTTTCTTGCTCCTCAAAATAGCCATTAACTGCTGACATCACTTCTTCATCGTTGGAAAATCTTTGACCACTGAGCCATTTTTTCAAGTTTGGGAACAGAAAATAATCCGAGGGGGCTAAATCTGGCGAATATGGTGCATGAGGTAGCAATTCAAACTGTAATTGATTAATTTTGGCCATTGCAATAACGGATTTGTGAGCTGGCGCGTTGTCGTGATGAAACAACACTTTCTTTTTAGCCAAATGCGGTCGTTTTTGCTTGATTTCTTCGCTCAAACGAGTTGATAGTTTTCCTTTTTCGAGATAGTCAATAAAAATTATTCCACGCGCATCCCAAAAAAACGACGCCATTACCTTGCCTGCAGATGAAACGGTCTTCGCCTTCTTTGGAGCCGGTTCTCCCTTTTGAGTCCATTGTTTCGATTGTTCTTTTGTCTCGGGTGTGAAATGATGGACCCATGTTTCATCCATTGTTACGAAACGGCGCAAAAATTCTGCTTTGTTGCTGTGAAACTTCGCTAAACACTCAATTGAAACATTTTCACGACACTGTTTTTGCTCGAGTGTGAGCAAACGCGGCACCCATCTTGCACACAGCTTTCTCATGTCTAAATCTTCAGATAATATGCGATGTACCGCACTTTTTGAAATGCCCGTAATGTCTGCTAGCTCGCGCACTTTCAGTCGACGATCATCAAGTACCGCTTTGTGGATTTTCTTCACCATTTCTGGAGTCGTCACCTCATTTGGTCGACCATTGCGATGCTCGTTTTGGCAGCTCGTACGGCCTCGTTTAAACTCAGCTACCCAAAATGTAACTGTTGTAAACGAAGGAGCAGACTCACCCAGAGTAGAATCCAGTTCAGCTTTTATATTGGTTGGGCTGAGGCCTTTCAAATGAAAGTATTGTATCACATAACGATGACCAATTTTCTCCATTTTCACAAATTCACTGATAACGTTCACTATTGATGGCTGCCAAACAAATACTAAACAACGTGGCGCTTTCAAACTTGAAACATATGCTTTATAGACTGCGTACTTTCCAATACAGTGATATTTTCAAACAACTAGCGCCACCTCTTGGTCAGGACGGGTACTTCTGGGACCACCCTCGTAAGTTATTTTTGAACAAGTCTGAGAACGCCTTTTAAAAGTATTTATTTTTTATTTTTGTTTTTAAATATTTTGATTAAGAAAACTGCTTTAATTTGTTTTAATTTTTATTTTTAAGGTACTTTTACGGCTAAAAAATCTTTTACAATTTCGTATATTAATAAATATTAATAGTCAGCCGTCGCCCCTCCCCCTCCTGAGAATATTCTGGATCCCGCAATACAGTTACATACAAATAACTATAATTTTACGTAATGAGCAGTCTAAAGAAAGCAAATATCTGAAAAACCACTAATTAAACTATTTTTTCCCTGGTAAACTATTAAGAAATCAGGTTCTTAAAAGTTTAAAGACTTCCTACTAAGTTTGCATTTTAACTGAAAAAGAAGCAAAAAGATTTTTTTGTTACTTTGCCATCGTTGCTTGTAGCGAAACTATGTTCTCGTACGTCGAGTTCTTGTTTCTTATTTCGTGTTGAAAATAACTTTCATTCCTCAATAGCTTGATAAAGTTTAATTAAGTGAACTACTGAATTCTTCGAAACATCTATCCCATGTACTATATAAATCGAAATTTGGAAATGTTGCTACATTTTAGAAATTAAAAGTCGAAATGTATGTAATCAAGTAGTATGAAAAAATGAATAACACATACAACATTAAACGCTGGGATACTTCAATAACGTCGAATCGGTGAGGTTACAATGAGTTAAAATAAAAATGTACAAACTAACGCCACTAAAAGCGATCTAAATGATATTAAATTGTTATTAGAAAAACATTGACAATTTATTTTGAATACTAGATGTATATTATAAATACTACCAAAATGTGTAACTAAAACGCTGTGAACAAACTGGATCGTTTCTGTTATCTAGTAGAAATTTCGGATTACTCAAAAAGCAAATATGTCTAAATTATATCTGACGTTTATCTAAATATTTCCATTAACGAAAAGCTAATATTAGCGGGAACCCTTTTTACAGGAAAAGCCTGTCCTCATTGATGATTAAGTTTTCCAGGGGAATACAACATTTTTATTAAAATTTTTGCGTCATTGCATTCTTTCATTCAAATATTAAATTTTATATTTATTTACTTTTACAGCATTTTATGGTTTTCGTTATTGATTGGTGGTGCATTTTCTCTGCACTAGAAGCTTTTACTCTTTTATAGCACGTTTGTTGCATGTGTGAACAATACCATTACGACCGTGCGAAAAACGGGGCACTGAGTGCATCAAAGAGTGTAGACGTGCAGCAGCAAAGCTCCCCCAGACGGGGGATCGGCTATTACTCATCATAATAGTTGTCCAAGTGCCTAAACCGTCATAAATTCTTACTTCATAATTTTCAAAGCTACCGGTGCATGTTTGCGTCCAGTGTAATTTGCGCTGTTTTCCCACAAATTCAACCAGATTACGACGTTCTCACACAGTTAACACAAATTAGTTTTAAAATAATTATTAACATGGAAACTAGTTTACTATGGATACAGTTAGATGTCCCTCAAAGTTAAATTGATTCTTATGAAAACGCTTCCATAAATGGACGATATAAATAGTAATAGGGTAATATGGAAAACGCTTTGGTATTCTAAGTGTAAAGCAGGTCCTCTGGGGTCGGACACGACAAGGACAATGTATGACAAGAGCTTAGGGACCGAACGCGCGCTGCGTGGCTTCCGGTATTACGGGCAAACCGCCGAAAGTGTGGATGGAATATTATTTCCGGATTTATTCGGCTTTCGAGTGTATTTAGGATTACGATAGAATACTCGTACTTATTGCCTTATATTAAATACAATAAATGAAAATTGTTTATTTAGGACACTAATATTTACCGTGAGCTTTAATTTTTACTAGAATGTAGTAAAAATTAGGTGCTGCAAATGGTTTGTAAAACTGTGGACAATGTAGCTGTAGTGTTCGATTTCGATCGTAATGTAAAACCTATATTTTCCTGTAGGAAATCCTCCCACACAAACCGAAATGTGGATCCATTTATAAATTTTAATTATATTTGCGTAGACACAACAAATGCATCAACCCTTTAATCCCTATAGAAAGAACGTGGAAATGTTAGTAAATGGTAGGCTATTATAAACTTTGAATCCATCTGTGAGTGCAAAATGCGCAGCTACAACCAAGAAAGTGTTTTATGCTGTTAAATAGCAACTTTGTGACCTTTGTTGTTTAATAATGATTAGCAAAATGCATAAAGTGTTTTCTAAGGATTAAGTCGTTGTTTTGGTAGTTCCAGTTTCTTATATAGTATAACAGATATTAAAAAACTTTCTTGAGGGTTGTGATAACTTACAGCTTAAGGTAAATAATGAAAACTAAGAAATGCTTCTATCTACAAGCCTACTTAGGCCGTTGATTGAGGAGTTGATTGATGAAGACATCGAATACATTATTTAATTCAATCATTGATTATTTAGGATAGTACTAATAATAAATAGTAATAATGGCAGCTTCGGTGGATTCTGTACAAAACTGTTAGGTCCCGTGTCAATGTCATGTTTGGCACGATAAAGATCCCTACTGGGGATAGAATTTTCTCAGATTCGGCTAAATTCTAGTAGTATCGGCACTATGATCAAACTAATTAGTACTATGAGGTACTAGGGATGCTTCGCCACCCCGATTCCTCACCCAAAATAAATAAAATAGATTTAGGCTCTAGAATTTTAATTTTATGTAAATTAAAATTATTGCCTATAATGACTCCGCAAAATCCCTTTTATTTTATGACATTTTATGTGCGTGAATCAGATGCTAAATTAGTCAAAAGGCAATTAAAGTGAAATATAAATAATACTTTTTCTTGTAGATAATTAAGTGCAATATTTGGAAAATAATGAATACTACTTACTTATTTATTGTCACCCAATTTACATAATCTTTCATATTAACAGGACTAATACTGCCTACAAAATTATTACAGTAAAGTAATTCTTGGATATCTTCAATAAATAGCATTAATATGATTGATACCTATATATGTATTGATACTATTATCTTATACAAATAGTTCGTAAATTTTTATAATAAATTATTTATTTTATATCGCATTACATAATACACACTTTGAAGTGCATGGAAGAGATACTGTGGCTACTTAGTTAAAACGGGTTCGTTAATGCAGCTTAGAAAGGTTTTGCTATCGTCAACTAATTAGTGCTCAGAAAGTCACTAATTCTAACTTTATAATTTTGCCTAAGAATTAGTTGTTTTGAACTGTAACCTGCTTTGTGCATCTAATATAGTTTATAATAATAGGTCGCTAATTTTAATGGTGACTTGTTTCATCATTCATGATTGTTTCGTCTTTTGCATGTTGGAATATCTTAACTATCTTAGATCAATTTAAGTGATACAGTATACCATACTTTTATACGACCTTATTTCACGTCACATCTACCGCATCCGAAAGTTTTCAGATTCTTTGAAGTATTGTCGCAACAACGGATTTAAAAAAATATATTCCAAGCAAAATCTCTAATGTTCAACGACTTATATATGGCGGTCTTTAATTTTGGGTTGCGTGGTGGATCGCCTAAGGTAAAGATGAACATAAATTTAGAAACCACTTTCTACTTCTTTTATGATACAATATAATATTCTTTTATACGACTAAATATTTGATTGGAGCTTTCCATGATTGTTAATCTACGATCATACAAAAAGTTACTGAATTTCGCGTAAAAAGTTAACGTTTATTGAGTTACTGTTATAAAAATTTTATTCCACACTGATGTCAACAAAAGATGTATGATAAATGATTTATTAATATTTCACAAACTGGTTGCTAAACAACTTAGCACATAAAAATCAAAGCACGCTGATATACGAGTCCCGACGCATAATAATTCGTCTACTTTCATTTTTGTTAAAAGTCACCACACAATCTTTGTTTCAAAATTTTCTTTCGGTACAGAAAGTGGATGTTTCTTGTTACCAGAAGTGAAGTACTGCAGCTGCCTCTATACCATGCGACGTTCCATAAAAATCTATAAAGGCGTTTCTTTACGCTGCTTCTTGCGAGGTTTTTGGATACTTTTGTCAATCTTGAGACAGTGTAAGGAAGCTTAGTTACAGATTTTTTTTAAACTTAGCATAGAGTAGGTGCAAGAGTAATTACTCCACACTAGCAATTAGAATCAGCTACTTCGTAGATCAGAAGAAAACTGACGGGGTAAAAATGATGGGGCGTCTATTGATTTAAACATGAAAAATAAATACATGACAAAATTTATAAACAAATAGTTCTTAACCAAAAATCACATTTTAGTATACAGATTTAGTGTATTAATTATAAGATACCTATATTCATTATACTATATATTTTGTGGAGTACTTTTTTTGTATTTTGTATCTTTGTTCGACGAATTTAACATATATTGTTGGCGTTGTATTCAAATCTTTATTTAAGTCGACTCTTGCCGACTCTTGCTGACTCTTGTCGCCTCTTTGAATGGCTTGATTGATGAACGCATTGCTACAAGGCATATCTAAAAAAATTATTATTTGAACGTTAACGTTTGAAAGACTTCACATATTTTGATGAGTAACCTTGGATACTCGCCTTAGTGCTTGTTAATAAATCTGGATTCAATGGGTATCAATCCTGTAATGTATGTATGTATGTATAAATGTTAATTGATGTAATTAACATTGCCAAACCACTGAAGTAGGTACTTGTACGTGGCATACGGCGGTGTATTTTTAACGACAACCACAGAAATATGTTTTATGTCCTTTCTTTCTTATACTACTATGTTCTATGAACCACTTTCATTATCTTCAATTTTAGTAATTATTTCTGATCTATACTTTATATTCTTCTATACTTAACCCCCTTGCTTTTAACATCACTTTTTTCCTGTTGTGCATGCTGTAACATTATTTTTATCAGCATCTTATTTAAGGCATACTGACTAAATACTTTGAATGTCGCATTTCAGATTATTCCACATAGTTAACACTTAATTATAATTAGAATGTTAAAGAGAATAATAAATAAAGGTTGTGACCTTCATATGAAGGCGTTTAATGTAAGAGCTAAATAAACCTGGCTTCTTAATGCAACTAACTTTATAAATAATCAAGTGCATGTAATTACTAGCGTTTGATATCATGAAACGTTAACTAAGTGCGATTACAGGTTAACACTAATAATAGCTTAATAACAATGTAATTATTGTTAGGTAACATGAAAGGAACGAGATAATCGAAAAAGTACTGTGTTATGTCATGCATGTAATTAAGTTTTTATTTTTTTTAATGTACTTCAAAGCAAACTTGTGACACCCCTAATACCTGTAATGCTAATTTCCATTCAGTCTATCTACTCGTAAAGTATAACCAATCTAGCTATAAATGCTTTTAATGGACCTGCTACGATTTGCATAAAAGTAGTTAATTTAGAATACAAAGTTTTACTTTATTATGATTATGAAACTAAAAAGCTCCCAGTGAATAAAAAGAATATTTTTGCTGTTGTAGAATTCTCCCATTTTTAGTTAGAAAACATTTCCATAGGTGTGATATGCTTTTAATTGTATAGCAAATTGTATTAGTTCAATAAACTTCGATAAAGAGCTTTGTGGATTACACATTTCTCGGGATTTTGCCAATAACTTTGTCTACTGTGGTAAATCATATCTGTGTATTGCTTACACGGTTATTCCATACTAGGCAGAAATTTGAATGGTGATAGTGTTTACATAATAAATGTCTCAATAAGTCTGTTTAAAACAGAAATAAGTCCCTTAATAGTAAGCAGGTATATACAAAGCTTAATATAAAGTTGATACTAAACTTTTGCAGTTTCCGTTTGAAAAATTTTGGATGTATCGAAAATAATCATGACGGAATTTTCGTATTTTCTCAATACCGACGAGTGCAATTTCAGCGAGGATCTAGTAGATCCAAGGGTTCTGTTTTTAAAAAAATCTCATTTATTGCTATTTAAGCCGTGTCATGAGGTACGGGATGCTCAGCCACCTAGATACAGTTATATTTACACGGCCCGCAGCTTTATTTTATACTAACAGATAGATGAATTGCAGTACCTATTATCTATCTGATTTTGATGTATATTACAATATTAATAATTGTAGCACGGATTATTCCAATTTTCAGAATTCTAAAAGATAGGTAATAAAGTAAGTTGGGAATGGAAAGCCGCCCTTTATAATCGGTTTAAAAAATCAACATTGTACTGCAAGCATAACACCATGTGTACTTATTTTATTAAAAGGGACTAGAAGCTTTAAAAAGCGAACTAGTAAGCACTAAGAAGCAGTAACAACTAGTAGTAGTGTTTTTATGGTCAGAATGGCGTAATTATTATTCACTTTAAATATATTGAGCCGTTATTTTGTATGCGAGTACAAAGGCGATTGAGAACTAATGAACTAATTAAAAAAAGAAGTATAACTGACCATAAGTTAATATTTTATACCGATATAAACACTTTATTTTTAAACTCACTAAGTTACACATTATTGTATCAAAGAGTATAATGTTAAGTACATACTGTACATGGCTTATTAAGATATTCGAACAAAATTCAGGGTGTTGATAAAACTTTAATTTTATTTATAGTATCGCTATTTGTGCTAGTTGTGCAAGTATTAATTATTTATATATAATTATTTAATTTTCATTAAATAATTATCATTCTATCTATATTGTGAGACATTTATTTTCTGTATGATAATTTAGCATCTTTAGAGATTAATTAATAGTAAATGATAATAGGTAATGTCTTGAATAAGTTCAGTTTAGAATCTTTATAGGAACCTAAAATGTATTTACAAAACATGAAAGAATGTGTATAAATTAGTCATCCTTCTGACCCTACATCTGGTCTTAATGGTTTATGTCACACCCTCCGAAGCTAGCAAAAACACATAACTTCAAAACTTTACAAGAATTAGGGCTGTTAGGGAATCAGTCGGTGATATTATGCGAGGTCGGAGATTTGGCTTATGGTAGTCTAGGGCGAACGGTCGGGCGATTTCGAACGTAAAAAGGCCTTTAGCGGTTTCGAGTGTAGTGCGTGTATTCTAATTCTGTATTGAGACTCCAAACGTAGATATGCGTGATGCTAATATTGACTGTGTTTGGAAATGAAAATGGCACATACATGTGCTGGTACCGTTAACTGGTTGTTGTTAGGCAACATGAGATGTTGCTTGAATTGTGATTGTTGTCAATGTGTGATATTGGCTTTATGTTGATGTTAGCAATTGGTGGAATTGCTGTATTATATTGAGTGTTGGCAAGTGAGGAATTGCTTGTTGTTGCTTTGTTGTTGTGTTGATGATATGTGAATAGAGCTCTGTAAAAGTAACCGCGTAGTATACTGTTTGCTTGGAGACGGAGAAATAGGCATATTTCAAAGTCGGCTTCGACCTGGGTAACGAGTTATAGTTACACCAGTGGCCCCAGCTGATCACTGGGCAGTCTTGGGGTGCTTATTCCCCTACAGGTTCTTGTATTGCAATCCCAACGAGGGGCGGACTCGAAGGGAGATGAATACATTGACAGTACCTACGTGTACCTGGTCCTGTTAGCGTTTAGCTAAAGGGCGCCCGATGCGGCAAGCATCTGATCTCATAATAATCGTGATAGCGCACTGAAGATCTTCGCTCCCGAAGACTCCAATCATCCAGAAGCAACGTGAATCGGCACGGGGGACCACCAATCCCCCTGTAAGTACTGCTAATTTCCATTTAAAGGGTAAGCGACTAATTTGTTGTAATCATCTTCTCATGTGTGCCTTAATCCGGCTTTGTGGTATTTTACGTTTTGGTCTCAAAATAGAACGCATATGAACTGCTGCTAGTGAAGCGTAACCTACCATTCCCGCCCACGCGGAGCAAGCAGTCACACGACCCGAAAGGACCTGTCAAATGATTTGTGAAAATTAGAAATTCTTTAAACTGAATGTACCAAAAGAATGTTTAACAAAATTTAAATCATTGAATTACGCCTCCGGCCTACAATATAATCATATTATCTTATAAAAAATCATAATTATAGAAAACGTCCATTTTGTAACCAGTAAAGAATGCACTAGTAAAGAAATTAATTTGCCGATATTGTTTTAGTTCTTTTTTTATATTATGACTCAATATTTGAAAAAACTATAACACATTTTTCATAAAATCTTGACACGATAAATCAAACAGTACATATAATGGTTTGTGATGGAATGGAAGAATTTACCGCATACATCTAGCTTTCTTTCCATAGCCGTATAAAGTCATGGCTTAATACACATACTTATATTGAAACGGGCAGTATGTAGTAAACAGGCAACGTAAGTTTGAAGTAATAGGAGGATAGTAAAAGCAGAACGATTGAAATTTGTTAAAGTTATTAAGTTTAATAAGTTAGGATAATATATTTCTAGATATTAGTTATACCTATTAGTATGTCCCAAGCAGCATTTTTAGTCACCGCTACGTACCAGCAACCACCGGTGGAACTATAAAGTTTTTGCCGTTAGTCACAAGAACGTAATTGCTACGGTATTGTTACGTGTCTGGAACCAAAATGGGGAACAATTTTTGGGTAGCAGGTACGTGGCGGCGTAGTAATTGCTACTTTCGTGGAACTTCTTTTCTCTTTGACACATCATGTCGCGTGTTTGTTCTCTCTTGCTCTTGCAACTTAACAAATATTCTATCATTTTCTATACTATATAATGCTGGATCGTGTCACAAAATGAACTACCAGTTTATTTGTAATACGTACTTAATACAAAGAGCGATGAAATGTTTGATTATTTTGTCATTCCAGTACACCAAAATTATAAACCATTGCAACTTTTCTGTTAAATATGATGATGATAGATCGAAAAATAACAACGCGCCTTCTTTAATTATATTTTTTAGTAAAAAAATGTCAAAAAATAAAACATGATAAATATACACGAAATACTTATACGTTTGATACACATGATAGAAACCATTTTTATATTATTCCTGTTATGTTCTTTTATGTGTTTAAATAAAAGATACTCAATTATTGTCATTAATTAACTTTATTAATATTGAGTGAGCTGGGCGAATTAAATACACAATGCATAGACTGTAGAAGACGTATATCCTCCAAGGCGGCTCGAGTGTTACTGACGCACGCCCAAAGCATGCCAGGATTGGTTAGTTAGATCACTATAAATAAATGTTGCCAACTTCAACCTACATACATAACAATCCCTAAGGCACAATTTGGCACTAATTTGTTATTTTTATTGAAGGTTATATAGTAAAACATCTATTAACAATCATAACAAATTGCAAATTGATTAATGATTATTGATTAATCCAACATTTTACAAGTAAATATGGAGATGGAGTAGTTTACGAAAAATTACTTTAATGTGATTTTTCTGGGTAGCAAAAATGTAAGTGTTACATTCAATACTACTGTAAGGTTTTAAAAACTTTAAAGTAGCTTCGGGCAAGTTACTGCTACAATCATAATACCACTTTGAAGTTGCAACGACTTTAAAGTAAGTATACTAAGTGGCAATACGGTTCCAAATACTTTAATAGTTACTCAGAAGTAATGAAACTACATAGTTCCAATAAATAGTAGAAACAACTACACAATTACTAAAATATTCCGAATTGAAGAAATTAAACCTATAAAGTCATAAATTTAGTTGCAGTTACGTAACAACTACTCAATCAAAGTTCCGATCTCAGTTACTGCTACTTAAATGCTGCTTGGGGTGTCGCCTAAGGTTACTAATGGAACACAGGCGCAGTTTATAGCAATAGACCTACTCCTGCTGCACGCGACATGATACGTACAAAATTATTGAGAGTGATTGATATAAACCTAGAATAGATAAGTTCTTCCGTAACTTATATATAATAAGGAGTATTAAAATTATGTAAAAATTTCATTTAGAGAAACTAGCAACGGTATAAGGCACAGCATAAATTACTGTGGAAATCCCATAAAACAAACACATAAGTATGATCTAGAAGAGAGCTACAAAATAGTTACAAAGAGTTACAAAGCAGCAATTAATTATTTCATAAAATAAATAAAACTTTAATAAGCCGAATTGAAAATATGGTTTTATTTATTTTACGAAAACCTTTTTATACCTGAACGCACCAAATAATAATTCGTAGTATGGTACTAATTACAATAATGGATTTTTTTGACAAAACCTTGACATTTAATAAACTTGTGAACCATTACGTTCAAAGATTTGCGTTAGGTATATATCTTTAACAAATAACAGCAACAACTCTTCTCAATTCTCATATTTCTATATGAAATTTATTCAACTAACTGAAGCGAAAAAGTATTTGAAATTTTTACATTAAAAATAAATTAAAAACGAGGTATAAGTATTAACTTTGCTGGAAAATGTTTGACTTATTTTTTAAATGTTTCTGTTTTGAGAACAACTTATAATAAATAAATAAAAGTCTTGTCATACAACATTCCCTTTGTTGAATGTTCTCACAAGGGTTTATTTCGTATATTCAGCTACTTCAAAAATCCGTCCACCTCTGAATCTTATTATTCGTGATATTATTAAGTATCTTTCAGAGTAAGAAATCATCCAGGGTGATGCGATTAGTCCTCTCTGATTCTGTTTATGGATGAAATGGCTAAACAAAGACATCTATAAATAAATATTTGGAATTTGGAACAAAATAAATTTAAGATAGATTCATATGAAGTGAAATTAAAATTAAAATTAAACTTTTGATTCACTCTGTATCGTATGTAAGCTAAAGCCAACTGACAGATGCCCAAACAGCAACATAGTCATCCGCCATTTTGACAAGTGGCAGAAATAAATGCTAGCAAATAGACATAAGTACCAGCAATTCATATCAGATATAGTAGTGGAAAACCAGAGTACATCGTGTGTAAGATAGGCTACTTATGCGCCAGTCACTACTTAAAAATGAAAACGATATTCCTGATCCCTAATAATTAGTGAAAAGACATAGAACATACCTACAATAATAAGGTTAGCGTTAAATGAAAAGATAAGAGCTGGAGATAGACGAATGGTGTGAAAGCACTATTCGTATTCTAAAAGTCGTTCTAAGTTCGGATACCTCAACAGTGGATGTGTGTGATTCTGTTGCATTGTTTCGTTGTTTTAATTGTTTTCGTTTTGTGCGTTATTGCATTTTATCAAAAGTTAAAAATTAATAGAGGATGTAGATCCTCTTTGCCTTTGCTGAATTAATTGATTCTTATATATTCATATTAAATTTATGTCCACAAAGAAAACTTGGTTAAACCGACTGGAACAGTTAAAACAAAAATGTTAAAAGAAAAGCAGATTAAAAAATTATTCTGAGATAGAGACCACTGCAAAGACCTTGCCCTGGGGTGTGCTACACCCCATCTTAAGCGTCAAAGGTACCTTTGATAATGACATTTAATTTCGAAACAATATCGTCAGGTTAAGATACTAATAAAACTTGTGAAACTTTAACTAATCTTTGTATTTATATTATATTTCATGATTATGGAGTTCCACAAAGTAAGGCTGGAGACAGTAAACGCTATAAATATCTAGTTTAAGTTTGTTAACAGTTTATAATTATAGTGCTTGTAATTAGTATATGTAAATAATATTTCTCTTGTTAATAGACGATTAATCAGCATTTTTTTGTATTATTTAAAAAGAACGTTACAATATGATATAGAATATTGTAATTCTAAACAAAAATTAATTACAGTAAGTTTATACTAGTGAAAATTGTCGACAATTTTCACTAGTGAGAATTGTCGATACAATTCATTTTCATTGGATTAAAAATATCAAATGCTGCATTTTAATTGGTCAATTTTTCATAAATGACATGTGAGTTGAATAGTCACTAAAAAATAACGAGACATAAATAAAACGAAATTATTTTAAATTTTCCGTCTCATACGGAGGCGCTATAGAAATTCAGTTCTTGGAAAAATAATAAACAAGTGCTCTATTGAACCAGTACCTCAACCGGCAAGAGCGGCAACATACAATACTTTAGTAGTATACCGCTAGATTCTTAAGTTTTATTTACTTTATGCGTATATGACTATGAGTAGACTTGTTAAAATATTATACTAATATTTTAAGATTAAATTCTTACATTATTAAACTGTTCCGCAAGGTAATTTCGGCGCCCTTCGCGTATGGCGCCCCGATGCGACGCATCCTTTGCTTACCGTGTGGAGCCGGCCCTGGCTAGTAGTACAACAGCCCCACACCTATTGTTTTAGAGACATGTCGTAGATTCATAATAATAATAAAAAATAATGAGAAAATGATGATTGCAAAAACATAAAAACATAGAACAAATATCACTGCCCAATTATTAAGGCTACTTAAGTGACATGGCGTTTGAATATTAACAAAGTACTTAAAATAAAAGGTTTAATAAAAATAGCAAATTGAGTTAGGAAAATATATAAGAAATAATGTCTCTTAAAAGTAAATTTATTTACTTCTTAAACGTGTTTAATAAATATTTAATTTGAAAAGTGTATGTTAAAAAGAATTTTTGCTTTGTATGTAAATATACAAAAGCTTTGATAACAACACATTTACTTACTAAGTATGCAAAAAAGGCTGTAAATCGTTTAGGAGAAAGAATATAATTATATAATAGTTCTGACTTATGGGGATGATTTTGTATTAGATAGGTTTGTAAAATCTGTAAATCTGAAGATCAGATTGGTTTAATTAGAACTGGAGCTTATTCAATAGACAGTAGTAATAATGTAATTCTAAAAGTAATCATAGTAATTGTAGTAGTAAATAGTACAATAGTGTCTCAATCTTATTACCTTATTTTTTTTCTCAATACAACCTTACACACATATTTAAAACATTCGGCATTCTTTTAAATAATGAAATTAAAGTTGAATAAATTAAATGTAGGCTTCCATGCAAAATTAGCGAATTTATTGCACTCTACTTTAAAAATCGACACATTTAAAATTACATTTCTACATATTACTTGAGATAATAAAATACTATAGGAACAAACACTACTGATTGTTTAGACCCTTTTATTTTTCTTTCTGAAGGGCTGGTTGTAAAAACACGAAACAGCTATATATGTTGGCATTTATCCAAAACCTGGGTTTTTTCACCACGTGTACAAACATACCATTTACCGCACGTCCGGATGTACTCGTAATATATTTACGTGCCTTACAATTGTTTTTCAGTACTACAACAGCTTAAAACTTTATTTCACCTTATTTTCACTTGTCACGACAATTAATTTAGAAGTCATACAATTGAATTATTATACTGAAAGGAACCAGCAATTTATGTGAAACAGGTTTGCAAAAATTCAATACCTAGTATTCTTTCTACTGAAAAATGACGGGTTTTGTAATAATGTTATTTGAATTATTGAGTTATTTTTTGAACTAGAAATGATTAACTGATTTCCGAAAAAGCATAACTAATATACCTAATACATAGCAATATTTTAATGCTCCATACTTTTATCATTAGGTAGTACTGAAGATCAAATTATTGTGCCATGTGCTTCACTTTAATGTATAAACTCGGTTGTTTCTAAAGGGAATATCCCGAGGCTGCAATCGTCCGGGACGGGTTACGATAATGCAGTTAGTGACCAGACACGGACTATAAAGAATTGGTCGTCTACACGCTACACGACGAAGGAGATTTCAGGAAAATCCAATCAATTCACTTCTGTAGTCGTCCGCAATGGAATATATTAAATTGTCTTTCATGTAAAACGTCTTAATTGTATGATTGTACTTGATCGTATTATTTCGTAAAGCAGCAGCCTCAAAGACTTATTTTGTATAATGACCTTAGTATAAAATGTTAAAATAAATACTAATTAGACCGGGCGCCCAGAGGCTTTCCGTATAAAAATCCCGCTGAATTCATTCTGATTGTTAATATAGGTTGAGAAATACCTAAGCTTTGATATTATAGAGGTTACGGTCAATTCATATAAAGTGGTGCAGTACTGGTCGCTAGGCCATTTCAATACAGGATAATTTTTTGTGTGTTATCACACCTAAGTATTGGTAAATCAAAACCAGTGTTATTTTATCTTTATTCCATTTGATTGAAATATGGCAGCCATATTTGTTTCGTGGTGCACGAAGTTTCCTGTAGGGTTTTGATGTAAACATAAATCTTGATATTTCAATATCATCAATTCAATCAATCAATTTCACATCATCAAGATATTTCATTAAATATTTCAAATCTGGAACATCACTATTTTGGTATTTATGGGCTTTTGAAGTTCTCGTTCTTTTCAGCTTTGGGAAACTTTGGTCCTCAATATCTCGGATGGACACTAATGGGATTTTTTTATATTACGTGCAAATTAAGTAGTATATGTTGGCAAACTGTGGTATCTAAACTAAGTCAAAATCTAAACTTTGATATTATAGCTTGAGAACAGAGTTATGCTCAGTTGAAAACTGTGCTTCAGTTATTAATAATTATAGTTGAATGATGCTTATAAATGCACCGTTTTTTATGTCAGGTATTATGTGTAACTTACGTGTAACCTGTTTTTACTTGCGGTAATGGTTACCCACTGGCATGCAGCAGTTATTCATGGGAGCGCGGGATACGTGGCGTGGGTCCGCTGAGTATGAAGCAAAAAAACGGGCGCAATCCAGCTCTTAAACACACAAAAAACTTGAGCAAAATAGAAGAGCGGGAAAACCTAATTCAATGTTTATTAGGAGATCGTAGATATGTAAATAAATCTAATTATTCAGATACAGTACTATTTCTGTTACATAATGTAATCATCTGACTTAATAAATCTATTAAGAGATAAGCAAAAATTTAATTAAACCTTCCTTTAATTCAAGCAGTCGAAATTTAATAGAGAATTTGAAAATTGATAACGACGATTTATCAAAACGTAGCAATTAGAAGTTTCCACAAATAAAATGCAATAAAAATTAAACTTATCACTAGAAAGCGATATCAGAAATATTCCATGTATAAAATTAATATATTTAAGATTTATACGGGGTAAATGAAAACAATTTCCCTTTTACACACAATACAAGTTTATTGAAACAAACAAATTCCCCATAAATCTTAATATACGAGGGTGGTCACAGAAGTACCCGACCCAACAAAGAAAACACAAAAATTTTGGAAAAAGATTTATTTATTTTTCAAAGTAATCTCCTTTCAGCTCTATACACTTTTCCCAGCGGTGTTCAAAAAGTTCGATACCCTTTTTATAATAAGAACTGCCTTGCTCCTCAAAATAGCCATTAACTGCTGACATCACTTCTTCATCGTTGGAAAATCTTTGACCACTGAGCCATTTTTTCAAGTTTGGGAACAGAAAATAATCCGAGGGGGCTAAATCTGGCGAATATGGTGCATGAGGTAGCAATTCAAACTTTAGTTGATTAATTTTGGCCATTGCAATAACGGATTTGTGAGCTGGCGCGTTGTCGTGATGAAACAACACTTTCTTTTTAGCCAAATGCGGCCGTTTTTGCTTGATTTCTTCGCTCAAACGTTGCAATAAGTTTGCATAATACTGGCCGTTGATAGTTTTTCCTTTTCGAGATAGTCAATAAAAATTATTCCACGCGCATCCCAAAAAACCGACGCCATAACCTTGCCTGCAGATGAAACGGTCTTCGCCTTCTTTGGAGCCGGTTCTCCCTTTTGAGTCCATTGTTTCGATTGTTCTTTTGTCTCGGGTGTGAAATGATGGACCCATGTTTCATCCATTGTTACGAAACGGCGCAAAAATTCTGCTTTGTTGCTGTGAAACTTCGCTAAACACTCAATTGAAACATTTTCACGACACTGTTTTTGCTCAAGTGTGAGCAAACGCGGCACCCATCTTGCACACAGCTTTCTCATATCCAAATTTTCAGATAATATACGATGTACCGCACTTTCTGAAATGCCCGTAATGTCTGCTAGCTCGCGCACTTTCAGTCGACTATCATCAAATACCGCTTTGTGGATTTTCTTCACCATTTCTGGAGTCGTCACCTCATTTGGTCGACCACTGCGATGCTCATCTTGGCAGCTCGTACGGCCTCGTTTTAGCCAAAATTTAACTGTTGTAAACGAAGGAGCAGACTCACCCAGAGTAGAATCCAGTTCAGCTTTTATATTGGTTGGTCTGAGGCCTTTCAAATAAAAGTATTGTATCACATAACGATGACCAATTTTCTTCATTTTCACAAATTCACTGACAACGTTCACTATTGATGGCTGCCAAACAAATACTGAACAACGTGGCGCTTTCAAACTTGAAACATATGCTTTATAGACTGCGTACTTTCCAATACAGTGATATTTTCAAACAACTACCGCCACCTCTTGGTCAGGTCGGGTACTTCTGGGACCACCCTCGTAATGTTCCACAAAAACTAAAACTAATTCTCGAATAATTTGGGGGTAGCAGTGACCCGTGATGTCGGTGATCCGTGGCGTCGCTCACATATATTATTATATAGAATCGTATAAGTTACCTTTAACTATAAATTAAATAAATGAAAGATTTATTAAATCAATAGCTGATTAGATAAATCAATTAAGACAAAATTAAATAATATAAAAAATACCAACCAAAAAAAATATCCACTTCTATTGACGGATAGTCTGATGTAATTCTTACGAAGGTTGATACCGACTACTGATACAGTCTCGAACATTGGCTACTGGATTAATTCTGTATACGATAAGGTCTCAGAGATATAGTTGTGTTTCAGCTCGTGCTAGAGTCACTGCATCTAGTTACCTAGGCCAGCTGATGGATCAGAGTAACACAAAACGCCGCCATATTGGGGCAAAGAAGCACGAAATTGTTCATTATTTTTATCTTTATTGATCTTAATCAAATCCACGTCTAGTTTAAAAGGTGTTTCTTATTCTGAAAGTTCAAACCTCTATGTTGTCAAATACGTAAAATGTGGTTTTACTTTGTCCATTATTAAAGATCAGCCTTCTCTGCCCCAATATGGCTGCGTTTTGTAGTACTCTGATCGACCAGCGTGGCCTAGGTGACTAGATGCAGTGACTCTAGCTCGTGCACCAGGAAGACTGGATTCCCTTTTTCTGACAAAACGGCTGCACAGTTTGGTGCATATGTGTAGGCGTAATGTTACAGGGTAGCCTAGATTCCCTTTACAAGGGAAATCTTCTTCAATCAAATTCCTCAGCTACAATCAAAGGCCAAACTAAATAGCTATGGATACTCTTCACCGAGAAATTTATTTCTATTAAGATGTTCAAAAAAAGAGTTATAATGAACACTTGCTCAAAAATGCGACCAAAAACCAATCCCTCCAAGAGAGGTCTTTCTAGCATGTACAACAGAGGGCTAATCCCTCTAGAAGATTCGAACGCGCATGGCCGTCATTCCCACCAAGGAACGTTTATATCGGTATCCAAATTTTGGATAAGAAAGTCCATCAAACAATAATGTTCAAAGGAAATTAGTAGTAATTACAAGTAAACTCAGGTGGTCTACATTAAAATATATGCAACGAAAATCTACCAATACATAATTATAAAGAAAGAAAATGGTATTTTTCCCACAAACCCACAAAATATTGAAAGTGAGTTGGTACGAGGACCTTTCAGTAAATGCACAAAATAAGGAAAATGTAATTGTTACGCCTTTTTTTTCTTCTGAAAACAGTTTTTATTTAATTGTACTGGGAATTACAACTCTATTATGATAATATCATGTTTGTTTGTTTGTTTGTTTGTGTTTGGGCGAGCAATCAGAATGGCGGAGCATCCGTCGTACCTCATGGCACCGATTGCTATGATCATTTGGCCGACCCTACTAGAATTTAGCCGAATCTGGGGGAATTCCACCCCCAGTAGGGATCTTTATCGTGCCAAACATCGCATTGACACGGGACCTACAGTTTTACTTCCTATCCGAAAAGAAGGCATTTTTTAAATTTTTCTCCGCTGTGAAAAATTACCAGTCCGGCCGGGGATCGAACCTGCGATCTTTGGATTATGAAGCAAACATGTAAACCACTAATCCACCGAGACTGGCTGATAATATCATGTATAACATTTACAAAAAAACTTTTGTAATTTTTCGTAACTATGGCTATGATATAAAGTTGCCGCACGCCAGTGTCGGCAAGGGGTCAACAATTAGAAAAAAGGACATTTACAAATACAGCACGCTAAAAAACGATGCATTTATAAGCATCATACAACTATAATTATTAATAACTGAAGCATTCTACACAGTTTTCAACTGAGCATAACTCTGTTCTCAGGCTAATATCAAAGTTTAAATTTTTACCACGGTTTGCCAACATTGCACGTAATATAAAAAAATTCCATTGAAGCCCCTCCGGGATGTTGAGGGCCAAGTTGCCCAAATCTGAGAAAAACGAGAACTTCAAAAGTCCATAAATACCAAAATATTGAAATACCAGATTTGAAGTATTTTATACATAAACTATCCCTAACTGTGTACCATTAACAAAAAACAGCCTTAAGACTTCATCTTTATCTAGAAATATGGCTCCCTAAGAAGTGGAAATTTTGCAAGAACGTCATTACACTGCGGGGTTAAATCACACCTATAAGTGAGCATCCTACGAAAATTATGTTTAGATTAAAAAAATGTAGTACGACATGTGAGCAATACGATGGTTTTTACCGCATGTCTAGCACCAGCCCTTCTGGAGATATCAAGACTTATGTTTACATCAAAACCCTGCAAGAAATTTCGTGTAAAATATGGCTGTTATATTTCAATAAATGAAATAAAAATAAAATAACAGTGGTTTTGATCTACCAATACTTAGGTGTGATAACACACAAAAAATTATCCTGTTTTGAAATGGTCTAGCGACCAGTACTTCACCAGTTCATATGGATTGACTCTAACTGTTATGCAGTGCCGGTCATAGCTCTCTTGTCACCCTCGGGGAGATTCCTTCAGAGCGCCCTTATTAACTTTAAAAAGTTACTGTTATTGAATGATTTTAAAGATTTTACCAATTTCGGCGGCCGAAACAGCCTAGCGCCCTCGGGCGGCGCCCGACCTCGCACCTCCAAAGGCCGGCACTGCTATGATGGGGGATGACAAAAAAATAACCATTGAATTCATCCGGCAACCTCTACAATATCAAAGCTGAGGTATTTCTCAAATCATATTAACAATCAGAATGAATCCAGCGGGTTTTTTTATAAAGCCTCTCGGCGCCTGCATTAAATATATAAATAAAACTAGTGAGAATGCGCAGAGCTAGCATTGCCATGTTGAACAAAAACAACTGTATACTTAATAAACTAATTTATTTTTGAAAACTAATGTTGACATAACACATTAGTTGTCATAAAAACTAAAATTCTGTCCTAAAATTTTTCGAATTTTTTTTGTTGCTAAAAATGTTTATTTTTTCTTAAATCTTTAAAAAATACAAAATTTTTCATTTTTCATAAATTTACCGAAATTTTCGGTGGTCATTTTGACCACTTTCCCGAAGAGATACAAAAAATGTTTCAACCAAAAGTTTCTTAGAATTCAATGTACTATAAGATTCCAAAAAGAAAAATTCAAAAAAGTCAACAGGGAAAAAGGCGACAGACCGACAGACAGACAGACTTCACGAATTCAGAGACGAACTTTTTGTTCGTCGAATATTTGATACTTAGTATATGTGCAGCCAATGCTCTTATAATGATTTTCTGTCGTTAAGTTAAAATCTGTAGTAAAAGTAATTTCTTCAGTTAATAAACAGTTTTAAATTTCAGCATATGAGTTCTGTACCAATTTATCATTCAGCTTTTTGTCCTCGCATAACATTCGCTTTAGTAATCAAAAAGGCAAAACAAAATAAAAAGAATATGGTACATAATACAGCACCAAACGTAAGAGCACACAAAACATTGGTTTGAGGTTTAATTAAATGCTGGCAGTTGTTCGTGTTACAGTTCTTTTTATAGAAATCCCATTCGAATACTTGTGCAGCTGATTTTGAGATTGCGATTTTATCCTCTGGTTTCTTTGGTTAAAAGTAATCAAAGGATAATTGCATTTTGCGCTGTTTTCTAACTATAGTTACAGAAATATTAAATGTGCAACTATTGAATGTTTCATTGCAAACCCATCCACAAACATTATCTTTCATTCGCAAATTTGATTTTCCACCGAGCGTCGAATGGTTTCTCTACAGGAAAGCAATTTCAGTAAATCAATATTGTTGTTATTGATGTTACTGCTGTTTTGCCAAAGACATGATATGCCACCCGACCTGCATACTGCATAAAATGTGTAGCTTCGGCCGTTTACAACTCATAAAACTTAATGCCTCATATTTCCACACAAATTTATTTTATGTCCAGGGTTGGGCTTCTGGTTAACGTAACCGCGTGACCCAGTGCGCGTTAGCACCAGTTATATAATAATGCAAAGCATGCATGATTACGTCAGCTTAAACACGAACAATTCGCATAAACAGCAACAATTGCAGCGAATCTCCATTAGTCGGCCATCACTTGGCTGATTTATAAAATATATGAGTAGATAATAGCAGCCCTCGATTCGCTAGAATGCAATATGTATGGTCGGATGATTTATGATTCCCTCATTTTTTTCCCGCTGATAGCTGGTGTCTGTTTGCTGTTTAGTTTATAGTGTTTTTGAGGGTAAAGCTTGCCTGGCGCTGTTGATATTTAATCGAATTGATTGCAAAATTGACAAGTGATTTATAGTTTTTACAACCACCTTTATTCTTTAATAGCTAGTTTGTTACCGTGTGGTTAATAATACATATAACAGGGTTGTAAAGCTTGTATAAAATAAAATCAACCTGCGTGTTGTTTTCCGATTGACATCCAGTAATTTATAATCTTTTTCCTGAAATTTCTTGTATATATTAAATATTAAGGATTTAGTTCCACTAATAATAACTATAACTAATAATGAAATGTTACTGTCTACACTATAAGTTTCTCAAATCGCGAAATCAACAGTTAGGTCATTATTGCTATTACTGTTGTTATTATTACTATTATTCATTTCTGATGGTAGGAAATAAGTTATTTCCAAAACTACCGCGTTATGTATAATAAAGTTATTTGAGGGCGAAAACATAATTACGCATTTCTTTGAAAATATAGCCTAGATGTAAGATATTACGATGAAAAATTATAGGTACCTTATTTCAAACTTATCTTGAGTGCTTGCGGTTAGTAATTTTGTATTTATACTTCTACTTTTGTGCGAGCTTGCTTTATAAAATATTAGGACAAAAATTTAATTTGTATATCTAACTAAATTTCTATGAGTTGTTTTTACTCACATTTATTATGACAGAAGCATTTAAATTATTTGTTATGTAATAATACAGAAATGACAGGAATCACAAAACTCAATAAATTGATTCTAGATGAAGCATAATCTCTTATAACTTTAGGTATTTCGATTGTTCACTGTATTTCCCCTCATACCAATTAAACTTACGCCGCAGAAATCCCAAAGCTTTACGATGACACTAGGCTGATGCCATTTTCTTTTCTTTCAAGATTGCTCTTGAGTTGTGCGTTTAATTTGCAACTTTAATTACTTCAATCAAATTTTAATAGTAAACATATAGCTTTATCCTATTAACTTTTGTATATTGTGTACACACTGAAAGGTTTTTGTGAAAATAATTTTTGTGATTAATTATCACCCTGGATGAGATTTCAGTACAAGGGAGAGGTTAAATATTACAAGACTTTGAAACCTGAATGTACGGTTAATACCTTCCAAGCAAACTTTTAAAGTGGGGTTAGTACAGATAATGATACGACGCAGTTTTATTGTGAATCTTGACCAACGCGTCTCTGTTCCTATTATATGTTATACTAAGAGTGTCCGATATTAAAGGTACAAGCCGAAAATACACTAACATTTATATTTAAAGAAAATATTTAATATATTTCACAGAAAACTACATACTTTTGATTATTTCTCAACATAACCTCCGTAAACGTTGAGACATTTAACCCAGCGTGACAGTAGTTTGAACATCCCTTCACGGTAGTGCTGCATGTCAAGTTGCTTGAAGTAGTCTACAACAGTGTCTTGCAATTGCCCCTGATCCGCAAATAAACGGAGGGTGAACGGACAAGCAATCGCTCGAGGTATAGGACTTGACTAGTTTCCGCGACAAGCCCGAAGACGGAGGGTGGGCAGTCGTTAGAGGTGTAGGGAAGCAGTAGCATCCAAGACTAGCTTGTGGGCAGACCACGCGGCGTTCACCCTTAGAACTGGTCGTTGTCTACCCAATCCCAGGTTTGTCTGGACAACGGATGACGCGATCAGAATGAAATGTGTGGTAGAGTTATGCCGAGGTGTTTCTCAACGATAATTCTAAAACGTTGCAGAGGAGCTCGTAGAGCTCCAAACTAACAAGAGGGTCCGGTGTGGGTGGTTAGATTCTTACCTGACGTCAAGGTCTTTTATGGAGCTAAGTATTCCGCTGTCTGACCTAGACGAATGGAGGAGAATCTAGTGAAGCTTATCTCCGTCAGGGAGTACGCTCGCTGACCTATGAGAAACTGCATGCCACCAAGTAGCGTTTCGGAAATGGCAGTACAGGGGTCCGGCTTTGGCTGTGCAGTTCCAGTCGTCGGATTCCCAGAAATCGTTTAGAGACCTATGCTTAAGGGGCGAAGATACATAGCCTCTCACTTCCGAAACAACTTCACCCTAACGGGTTCACACCTGGATGCTATTTTGATGGGCCCTATAAAGTAGCCTCGAAACGAAGCTCTATCAAAGGCACGCCAGGCCTATAACTGGGAGATCAAGGTAGCAAAACCGCTTAAAAACAAGTCCCGCCACATCTGAGGTTGGATTCGATCGATCAGTGGCCCCAACTAAGGTTTGGTGAAAGAACCCCCTGGAGGGTTACGATGTCCCTAACCTAGGTTAGGAATAGTCCTAATGCTGGACGAGGTAGTTGACCCCGTATAAAAGAGGACGGAAAGGTACCGGCGGGGATCACGTACTCACTAACCTGGAGAGCTAGTAGAGGGTGGATTGGCAACCTCGCTCCGACCAGTGAGTAACTGGGAGCATATGCGCGCTGATTGAGCGTATCTCAATTACTTTCTCTAGGAAGGAAGTGGAGATTAAGCCTAACGACAGGTACTCCAGGTAAAACACTCTTGGAATCTCTGATCAGAAATTTTATTCAAAGGTCCGAATAAATAAAAATCAAAAGGCGCTAAATCTGGACTATACGGAGGCTCAACAGCACCTCCTAATTCCGCTGTATTAACCACAGTTTGGTTTGATTTGACTTCATCGTCCCGGCCTTTTCTTTCTAATGGCAATATGCTTTTTCTGGAGAGTTGCGCAGTATCTGTCGCTGTAAATGGTTGTGCCGGAGTTCAGACAGCAGTAGCTCTTTACTTTTCCAGAACACGGTGGCCATGGTTTTGCAGGCAGATGGTTGAGTTTTGAATTATTTTTAACTGGGGAAGCTGGATGTTACCACATCATAGACTGTTGTTTCGTCTCTGGGATAAACTCATAAACCCAGGTTGAGTGATCATGATTGTCACTATGTGTTGTGTAAGTATTTAAATTATTCCTAACAAAAAGCAAGCTATGTAGTATATACAGGCATATAAACGTTAATATTTTCAATTTAATAAAGCTACAATGTATATCATCCCTGTACTTTTTATAATCTAGAATACGAATTCATTTTCTCTGTAGGCGAAAAACTCTAGATGTATGGCAAAGGTGACCCCCAAAATATTATCCCATAGACCATATGTAAAGCAAATTAATCATGGTAGGCAATCATAATCATCTCATCAGACACAATACTACGTAGATTTCTTAATAGATAGAGATTTTTGTTAAGCTTACTCGACAGAGGATTAACATGGGATTCTCAACTGAATCAAAGCGTTGAATCCAGTTATTCCCAAAAATTTAATAGGCTTGACGTTATCAAGGTTTGTCAATTAGACGGTGTGAAGAAACTAATGTATTTGTTTTATTATCATTTAAGCTAAGCCTATTAGCTAGGAACCAATCACTAGCCTTTGAAACAGAATGATGTATATTCAAATTTAAGTAATTTTTGTTTTATAAGTACAAGTCAGAGTCGTATCATCAGCAAAATATAACAGGTTTCTGTCTGGAACAGCATTTTGTAAATCATTAATATAAATTAAGAATAATACCGGTCTCAAGACGGAACCCCACTTATTTATGACACATGAAACAACACTAAAAACTCCTATCGAAAAGCCTGTAACGTGGACATCTCAAATTGTAAATAATGTTCATTCACCTTGAATTTAAAATGGCGTTAAGGTCATTAAAATGTTTGGTGTTGCATGCCATAAATAACAACGTTGAAATGAGGAATTAGTGGTAATTGCATTGCAAACTTTACCATCTACAATCGTTAAAGCGAGTTTGTAAGACATGACTATTTCTTTTCAGTCTATTACTGTTTCAAAAGGAACAAGTTTACCTTGCTGATCTTTAATATAATCTGTTTCGTTCATAGTACCTTCCGCATCTTCTTGCAAAAATTGCAACTTATAATAATTATTTCCTAAGTTTACAGCTCGTATTCCCTGGTATTGATTTCTTGATAATTTCTGCTCGATCAGAAAAAGAAAGAGCAAATAGGACACTTTCTGGGACAAATGATTCGGACCTGCTTTACATCTGAGCGATTGGTAGGCTGCCCATGGTTTCATTTTTAACAATTTTTGGAGCGTCCAATTGCCCAAAAGCTCCAAGACTCAGATGAGCAGCATAAATGTCTTTACTTTTTCATTACTTCGTTCTTTTCCTGGCAGCACTAGATTCTGAAGAAAGGCGATCGCAACCTGTGCCTGTTTTTTGGGCGTTTCTACAAAGAAACGAAAAAAAAAAACAGAACGAAGAATAAAACTAGAACTTCAACGAAGAGAAGGTCAGCAGAAAAGGTTCATAGAAATGCAGCACGAAGCAGAAGAAGAACGCCAAAAAAAAGTTATTAGAAAGGCTGAAAGACGAAAAAAAGAAGAAAAATTAACACTAGAAGAAAAAGAACGAATGCTAGAGCTAGAACGTCAATGAAGAGAAGAAGAGCAACAGAAGCAGTTGATAGAAATGCAACGTGCAGCAGATAAACATCTAAGAGAGGCTCAAAGACCAGAAACAGAAGAACAACGATTAAAGTTATTAAAAGAAGATGCAGAAAGGAAGACTAGAGAAAAAGATGAAAACGAGAGAACTGAACTTCAAGAAAAACTGAAGAAAGGAGAAAAAGAAAGGGAAGTTGACAACGTAAATACTGAAGAAAAGGGCGCCGAGAATAAATTGGACAGTGTAAATTCAAGAATATACAAAGTTCAAGATGATAAAAATATCCACAAAATTAAAGAAATCTTGAAGATGAAACCAGAATATCAAGATTATTTTTTAAAACACAATGTGCTAGATAAACCTGAAGAAGAAAGAGCCCTGTTAGTGTTACGGAGAATTATGCAGTTACAAGGTATAAAGGCAGTTCACGAAAAGCGTCACTTTGGTGTTATCAAAAGAGAAGCTCTAAGGCAAATGTATTTTGATCCAAAAGTGCTAATCAAAAGTAAAAAATGTATTTCAAGTTGTGTACAGTGTTCCGTCCCTATTTGTTCAATTTACTAATCAAAGTAGTTTGGTTTGTTGTTTTATGTTGTAAGACACTACTGTCAATGAAGTGCGGGGTGGTTGTCATTTTTTATATAGAGTGATTATAAACTATCGACATCCCGGTTGCTGTGAAAAATAGAACGTAGGAACTTTATATAGTATGCTAGCACGCTATACTGATATTGACAATTAATATAATTTATTTAACGTTTAAAAAAATATTGTCGTGGAATAATAAAACGCATACGTTATGAAGTTTCACAGCAACTGAGATGTCGAGGGTTTATAATCACCCGTTATATAATACGTGTAATTTCAATGATTCCAATCGGCCTAAATAGAAACCTTAAATTGACATTAAAATAAATTGTGCTCGTGAGTGCAGGGGGTAGTCATCTGAAGGCCAGAAAGAATAGCAAGATAAAAACAACAAGAAAAGATAGGCCGTTCATTTATAAAATTGGTATCACACTATTTAAAAGTTAAGTTCAATTCCTATATAATATACAGTCCACGAAATCAATTTTCATAAACCTATCTTATCTCAAACATACAGTGCTTTCTAATAGAAAGATCGACAGACAAGAAGTGTTTTTAAATTTAATATCAAAGCAGGAGATACCCCTTTATACCTGTCATATGGATTGGTTAGGTTCATTAGAACCCACGAGTAAGAAATGTAAATACAGAAGAATTTGTAGAAAAGAAGCGAAGCTTCAAATACAAATGATTCAAGAAGAAACTCCCAAAACCTACAAATTGAGACGGCGTCCAGCGACTATTTATAAAGTTGGTAGTCTAGTGGGGTCCTATAAGGTAACCAAAGCAAAACCACAAGGAACCTACGATCTCAGCAAGGTGGGACATCATGATGCTCCTTGGACAACATCAACCAGTGCTGAATATATGAAGCCATGGACCAGCGGCGCGTTCGAAGGTGCTGATCTATCATCCGTGGTGGATGATCTGCAGGATAGCCGAATTGTGGGATCCGAAGTGATTAGTGCGTGATTAGGGCGGGGGTTAAAGCTTAAATCGGGATGCTTTGAGTTAGTGTGCAAGATGTGTCTGGTGCGGTCGCGTTCACAAGACGATTAAAGACGAAAGACGTTTACCTACTGTTTTAGATTTATATATTTTCATTTATTATTCAATTAATCTCATTGTTATCTTGTATTATTAAATCATAACTTTCATTATGCGATACCACATTTATGTTTTGTATTTTTTGTTTGTCTTATATAAACGTTTTCTCTATCTATATTAATCGATTCTTAATCTGTAATATTGCACATAGGTATAATGTGTTATCCTAAACCATATAAATAAAAGGCAGTTACAAATTAAGACAGTAATACACCTGTGTTTGAAAAATCTGAATAATAAATCTGAAACGGAGTGTTTACAAGGACATCATAATATAACATACATACTCTTTGGTTGTTGATGAGCTTAATTCACTTTATTAATTGAGTGAAAATAATTTGTCTATTAATGCAAAGAATCAAGCTAATAATTTAAATTTTCTGTGTTTATTAATCTACTAGTTTAACTCCTGCTCAACCACAAAATTAAATTTTTAATTTTTTTAATAAAAATGTAGGTTACCACTACTAAAGTATGTGTAAATGCAGTATTATACAAAATGTTACAGAAAAATGCAACGGACATGTCCCAATTTCCCCATAATAGTAAAACGTTGTACTCAAAGCCAAATTCGGTATTTTTAAATTATTTCTTTTTACTTAACCTATAGAAGCAGTGCTTCTGAAACAGTTACTCACCGCGCAAATGTAATGGATGGTAACGCCAATGACCAATTGCAAAAGACATGTTTTATAGTTTTTAATTATATTATTATATTTAACAAATGATTGGTGGATCTCAATGTAAAATATACTTCACAAATTGTGCCGCTGTCAGAATAAGATTTGAAAAACGCAGCTATAGGGTATCCCAAAGGAACTGCTGGTAACGAACCTAAAGCATTACCTTTGATTAATGTACAAACGGAAATGGCTATGACATATCACATTGTGAGATATGCTGTAAAAGCGCAGGTGATGCTATATCGTAATTCAATTATTAGTCTCGCTTTACAGTCAGCGTTAGTGGCGACTAAATACTAGCACACATATGTACACTAATTATTGTAAAAATGTTACTAGAGACTGTATCTTAAAATCAAAGCATTAATAAATTACCAAACGGCGCGGGCGTCTACAGTATGTTAATGTTACATGTTCTGATGATGACTATACTCCGCCGGTTAGGTACAACACGAAACAAAACAAAAAGTTTTAATTAGTAGAATTTTAAGACATTATTTCTTAAAGCAGAAAACGTAACGTAAGGACGAATTTAAAATAGTACAGTAAAATACTAATAAAAAGTTAAACATTAGGAAGTACAGTAAAAGAATTAATAATAATTTGAACGATTAAGAAAGTGCACACTTTTAGTGTACAGTCTTGATAAGAATTGTATAAAATAAGCTGGTTGATTAAGAAATTTATAATTAAACTTTTGTAAATATTGCCAGATTAAGAGCTATTTCATTGTATTCATCTAACTGTTAAATGAAAACAATTACAAATTTCTTTCCTCCGAAATTAATTAAAATTAAACAACAAACATCAATAATAATAATAATAATAATAATAATAATAATAATAAGAAAGGGGAATATCTGACGGAAAATAAACAAGAAATTGAAACGAACACAACTTATAAATATTTTCTTACTTTGTTGTTTGTTGTTGTTTCAACAAATATCCTTTTTATTTTGAACTTCAGTAAATAAGATAATTTTTCCCTTCAATAAAATTCTCGTGGATATTTCTTATTATTTATTGTTGGTGTGCTGAATAATATTATAAGACACTAATTAATTATAACTAATCTTAAACTCCTTGGAAATCATCTGTAAAAGATTATCTTGAAACCTTTATCCTAGATCTAACTATATTTGCTTTTACTGCATTCGTGAAGTATTTGTATTAAACATTTTTTTTCTTTTCAGGTAAGTAATAGTAATTCTACTAACATCAATGCTGCTTAACGTAGGTAAGATGAGGCCGTTTTTTACATTTAGTTTTTTTTCTGAAACCACATTCCTTTTCATCTTCAAAGAAAGTCTCGGATGTAATCTTAGTAAAAAGCGTCTAGTTTTTGTAGAACCAGATAATGTAGCATGAACAGTGTAACTGTAACTTAGTTACACTGTTCAATAAGATATTATAGAATCTTGATTTAACATATGGAAATTCTATTACTAAATTGAATAAAGATAGAATTTGATAGTTTCGCTACGCTAAGTAAACGTATGATTTGCGAATCTTTGAACGAGAACATACTGAAAAATTACATCACAACTGAAAGCATATATGTTACGCATTTGTCATACGTCAGTTAAGCACAGATTGAAATTTTCTAACAGAAATCCATTGAAAACTTTTTAAACAGGTTTAGTTTCTTGTGATTTCGTGATGTAAAATATATTTCTTTAATAACTGAAGTATAGTAAAAGTAAAATAGGTGTAGTAAGTGTAAACGATAATATTGTTGATGAATAATTAATTGATTGTTAATATTAATTGTATTTGTGAGCATACTTAACTTTTGTTAAGTAAGCTGTAATGCATTATTTTATGAAAAATAATACATAATAAACCACATTGCTCATGTTCTTGTTAGTTAATAACCTTCTTTATAGCAAGCTTTGGATATATTTTGAATATTTACATCTTACACCATTAATTAATGTTTTATCGTTTGAAGCGTATTGATAACCCTTGATTCCTTGTCTTAGTTCTAAAAGTTCTTTTTATTATGGAACTTAATTTAAATGATTGTTGATTATATATCATTTCAAGTAACCTTTCAGGACGTGCTTTTCTTCTATATCTTCATTTCCTTTGAACAGTTGTTTTTCTATTTATCCGCGCAGTGGATAAATGTAAATTGGTACATGTACGAAAAAATTCCCACTAGAGGGATTATTGGCAAGCACGTTATGAAAAGTCAAAATAGGATCCTGATCAAACCTTTTCAGTGTCGCCTGCGCAAATTTATTTTAATAGTTCAGAATTATTACTGCTGTATTATGTTCAGAACTTTAACTAAAGTATGAAAACACTCAGTTTATAGTTAAACTAAAAGTTGTTAGCTTGGTGGTTTGAGTATAAAACTTACACAACAGTTAATGATCATCGCAAACCTACTCGTTTATAAGTAGATTTCTACATTTGAACTTAATTTGGGATCCCATTCTAAATACATTTGCATTAGATTCCTTAATTAAAACCAATATATACATTTATTTGTTGTCAAGAAATAAAATCTTAACCCATTTTAAACAAAAGCCTAATCACTTATTCTTACCAAAATTGTTGCACTTCATTTAGATCCTGAACCCTGAATTTATTTTAAACGGTAACCTCTAAGTCAGCACTGATTTCCACTTCAAAATTCGTTAATTGCTTAAAAATTTATGATGATGATCAAGCTTAACATCAAAACAAAATTACTTCTCATTACAGGAATTATTGTTAACTCGTAAACAAGTCCAAAATTTACAAAAGCTTTATTTACTGAATACGAAACTTCTCATAAAAACACTTCTACCTTAATAGGTGGATAACCCAATCAAGAAAAATTCTTGAAGATGTTGAACTCAAAAATTTATTTCTATTATTCTTCAAGTTAATTAATATTATTAAAACATCGAACTTACGGCGATTTATCGAAACAGTAAATTCCACAAATTAATGGTTTAAACCATAAACTCGACAAAACGGCAAATTGGTAACAGCCTTTGTAAAGCCTATTCTTAAATTTGTATTCGTCTTGTATTGTTACTTGTCAGTAACTACTAATGAATAATTTAGACAAAATTTCTTTCTAATTTTTTATAACAGGTGCACAAAGCTATTAAGCCCTAAATTCGAATAAGCTTACCAAAAACTAATTCAATTACATATCTCGTAAAACCTGACTTACGCTTCGAAAAGCAATTCGTACTTCTATAGACCTTGGAAATTAATCATTTTTCCAAAGTGAAATAATAAAATATATTTTGATTAGAAGTTTTTGTTAAATTTCCTTTTATAGTTGCAAGCTTACATTTGTTCGCTTTTTAGATAATGTTAAGGAGGGTCTGAATTGGTACGTGACTACAAACAAGATACCATCGCGTGGAAAATAGATTTTGTTTATATAGGTGTTAACTTGGTTTCAACTGGCTAACACGAATTTAAAATAATAATAATAACGAATACTACCAATAACCTGTAAATCAGGACCCAGAAGCTATGCGGGAGGGAGGGGCGATTATCATTAATATGTAGGCCCATCGCTCAGCTGCAGCTGACTTACAGATTTTTTAACACGAACTCCATATTTGTGTTACAACTAAGGAAAAACCGAAGTTGTACTATCTGCTGTTATAAGAATTTCTTGAAATACAGCTTCCTGTCTCATTAAAAAACGATAACGTTTTTATATTTTTACACCAAATTAAATTAAAGCCAAAGCGGAATGTTTTGCTAAGCGGTTGCTTCAGTTTCACGGAAAATTCACGTGTGATGCTTAATTTAGTGATACAAGGTGACTTTTTTGGTATTTATCTAGGAACTAAAACATTGTCATATTAAGGTTAAATTTGACAAAATTCTCAATACTTTTTTATCGACAGTTGAGTCTTAGTTCAGATTATAACTTTTACTTTTTCGTATAGGCACTATTTAAAATCGTACGTTGTCATAATCATCTCATTGTTCAAATTCCCAAAAATATAATTGAATTGGTCCATTTCTCTTAGTTTTGGTTACTTGGTAATATGAATAATTAAAACTTCAGCACAAAGTCTATCCAAAACAAGTTTTATTTATTTAATTATATTCCTAAAATTGTTTCAACCTTACTAAATTGCAAGGCTATCTTCAGTCAACTATAACTTTAACTAATCATGTTGTTGGTGGAACATTTTTATGTTTTATTAAATTAAAGTTTGATATAAAAAGAACTTAAGTATTACAATAGGTCCATCCTAAAAAACTACGTTAAAAAATATAAATGTAAATAACAAAACAATGAGAATTATTGTACTGTACTGTACTAAATTAACAGTAAAGGAAAACTGTATACATCGAATTTGATGTACTGAATTTACACAAAACCTGTAATAAGTTGCCTATCACTGACGGCGAATCATACTGTATTTTACGCCAAATTACTAACCGCATACCGTCTGTTTTGAAGTGTCAGACCAGACTCTCTGGGGGGTTGCGAGAAGAATATGGCCACGTCATAATCTTTTCAGAAAATAATTTTGAACTGGCCTATCCAAGAAGAGCTGATATTTCTTCGACAAATGGGAGAATAGACCACGAAAGAAACTTTCTGGAACCTTCTAAATGGTCGAAGGGAATTTACCAAAATAAAAATCTGCGTCGCCGAAATAACTCAATACTTTTTATACGTGGTCCAAAATACTTTTTTATAGGTCTGCACTTAGAAGAATCTGTTCAAATAACACGTACAGGAACTAATAAGTTTAAGGTTTAATGCGTTTTCAGACAGTTTATTCCCTTGTAAAAAAGCTGGCGATTTTCAAATTTTATAATCTTAATTTTATCTATATTTTCGCAACGACAAACAATTTGTAACCGTGGGAAGGTTCTGCAATGAACTTTAATATTTACAAAGGCATCAAATGCAATTTTATCTGTAATATTATTCCAGAAGGAATGTCGTTTGTATGACAACATTTTAGGGTAACCCCTGATATTTTAAGAAAGCACCATATGAAATAAACTTAAGTCTGCAGATTGTTAACTCAACTAATATGTATTGAAATACGCAGGGCCGCACTAAGATTATTTGCTGTTAATGCATTTAAACTTACATTATTATAAAATTGTGAATTGAGCATGTTATTATATTATGTTATGTTATGTTATATCAGAATCGCCTTTGATAACTAGAGGGCTTTGTGCCATATTTGGCCAAGAATCCATCGTGTCTGGAGTTATCATGTTCACGTCAGACAGGGAGACTAAGAGGCATGTGATAAATGAAAACCATGAAGTAGCTCGCTCTGCTTATAAACGCATTTAACAAGCGAAAACTAGTAGTACTTATTGCTATTAAAGAGTGTATAGGTTTCCGATTTCGAATCAGAATTTTTATTCAAAATAAACTTATTAAACAAGCTTCATCAAACTTCACAAGTCATGATACAACCTTTTTTCTTTCGGAAACTCTTCTTTGCGAAGCTATGAGATTTGCAGCTGTCTGCTAAAATGTTAAAATTAACAAATATTAACAGGGTTTGTTGCTTACTCAAACTCACAGAATGGCTACAAACAGAACTACTAATACTAAAGGAGGCTCTGTAAAATTAAAGTTGGAAACGTAAGAATGTCACTTAATTATGGACTGCCCGGTTATGATAACCGATACGTTTGCTCCATTCAAGTTATGAATGGGGTCAATATTTTCTTGTAGTTAAGGACTGGATATTGTTTCCAATTGTTCACTCAGTGCAGGACTGAGCTTTACTGTCTTGGTTGGGACAGAATTGCATTAGATATAAAATCTAGTATAGCTTAGCCTTAGTAGTGTATTACCATAACATTATTTAATAATTTTTGCGATATTATGAAAGACGTAGGAAAAGTAAAAGGTTTTTTTTACTGAAATTCAAATTAAATTTAAATATAACAGCAACTTCAATTTCTAAGCTAGAATAGGTAGTAGAAGACGCTTACATAGAATATTACCTTTAAAATAAAAGTAGAGAGTAGCAATATAAGAACAAAAATCCCATTTTAAATTTAATATGGTACTTTTTAAAAATGAAATATCGCAATGTAATTACTAACGCAGTCTTGTCAGGTTTCGTAATAGACTTTTAAGAAGTATGCGTTTAGAGTCACGACGTTCTTTATTGCCTTTATTTTAGACTCCCATTCTGTTTTTTCTAGAGTAATTTTAAAATGCCGAAAAGTAATTAATATAAATTTCCTATAAAACCAAAAGTGTCATCGCCTCCTCTTTCTCGTATCCAAATATGTCTGTTCGCCTTTATTATTATACGTTTGCTTTTAAATGCGAGGATGTGCTGTTGGATTTCCCTTTTTCGACGGAATTTATGCAATAACTGCTTAATAAATATTACCCGACCTTTATTTACATTTTTATTTGTTGGATCCTTTTCATGCTGACGCGGACGAGACACTCCTGTTACGGAATTAATTATTCTCTCCATGGGAAATTTGGAAATAAAAAACATTAAAGCAAAGCAAAACATCAAATTTTTTATATTGTTGGTTTTATAATATTTATGTTTTTAAAATTAATTTTATTTTCATGAAAATTAATCTAGCTCTATCAGCACATTTGAAATATCCTTTACCGTGGATAGTGGTAAAGTACGTTTCAAATATTAATAAAGAGAAAGCAACCGATCCTTTAGTTAAAGCAGTCTCATTTATCCTTCAATTTCAAAAGACCAGAACCTGAAATAATAATATATCTGAAAGACTGTGGGTAGACATCTTTAGAATACTCTCAAGTTTGCTCAGTCTCAAATTTTAATATTGCTATTAGAACATTGGAAGATGATATTAAGATATGATAGAAAATGAAAGATATGAAACCTGAACCTGAACCTTATTAAGCTAATAAAAAACAAAATACCACAATTGGTAAATAAATAGTTGAAAATGCTAGATATTAAACAATTCAAGCGGTTCTAAAGTCAAATAATAAACAACTAATAATATAGGATCAAACCCGTTTGGTTTTTCATTACCATTTGTCTGTTCAGTAAATATGCAGTATTTCAGCATAAAACAACCGTTTGTTATTGGACGCTGTAATCTCGTTTGAAAAAACTAACATTGTGCCTGCATGTAGATATGTGTAGGTATATGTACCAAAAGCTACTAGGTATATTCGTGCTGAAATTATCTAAAAAAAAACTAAACGGAATGTTAACTAATCGATATTTTTAATTAACTAAAATAAGTTTGTTTCGGATTTTATAATTAATGGAAAGATCAGTTTAGAACATACACTAAAAGAGATCAAATATCTAACACTTCCAGTGACGGAGAATTACTAAGGAAGATCAACTTTTTCTTCCGACCGCGGGCCGCTTGGGTGAAAGTCCAGCACTCTAGACATTACACTACCAAGGCTGTAAAACTGGTGGAATTTCAAAATTTTACAAATCTTGAAATAACTTAACGTAGCTGTACAATTTAACGTTACTTAACAACAAGCGTAATGAACAACTAAACAAAAATTTAGAGATCAAACTTACATTGACTAGACCAAAAACGTATCTGCACATAAATAATAGTACCTAGACTAAGTTTAGATTTGTAAAATTTTAAAATTCCCGCTAAGTTTAGTAACCTTTCAAATTGCATAGTTTTAACAGTCATAACTAGGTATAGGATTTGTATGCACTTAAAAATGCTGAAATATGCATGCACTTATGCACTATAAAAACGTGAAATATGCACTCAAAATCATGAAATATGTGTTTATTAGAAATTTTTAATAAATATGTGCACTTTCATTATTAAAAAAACACCTGTTTAGCGTTATTTACATTTTATTTACAGAAATTATTTTAATTAGACATCCTATGCAATAATTTAATTATATTTTCTAAACATAGAGCGTTACAGTTCACAATGACGTACATTTTTAAATTTTCAAAAGTAAACATATGCCTATTATCCCTAAATATTGTTTTATATTTTGAGAAACTTCGTTCCACATCGCAAGACGTAATTGGGGCATACTTAAAATTGTTTAATTCTACAAGCGAATAATGTTTTAGCTCGTCTAAAATGTCTTGGCCAGATAATGCATCGTTTATGCTTTTAATTAAGTGAAAACCAGGATTTTGGTCTATAACGGATTTAAATTTTTGTTTTATAGTCAAACCCTTGAGCCCTTTTACATTATTCAAAGAAACACCTAACAATTTTACATGCTCAAGGGATTCATCTAATGAATTTCCCTGACTTTCTAATTTCTGAATTACTTTAGCTAAACGCACAAAATTTGTCAAAACAAACAATAATTCTGCCCTCACCTCCTTAGTATTAAAAGCATCCTGTGCGCTTTGTATGCATAGTGCATTGTGTTTATTAAGTTTATTTACAAATGCTTTAATAATATCAAAATAAGTTGCATAATATTTTGCTGCAGAAAGCCAAGTACCACACCTTGTTATTACAGGCTCAGGTGGGAGAGGCACTTCTTGAGCAGTTTCCTTAAATATTTGTATGCGATATGGAGCTTTACAAACAATTTTTTTACATCTGAAATTATAGAGTTAGGATATATTTGCCGCACTTTTTCCGCAACTCTATGCATTGCATGGGCAAGACAAGTTAAGTGGATCGGATGGATTTTCGTACAAAACTTGTAAGCCTGCTCCAGCCTTGATGATGTACGGTGCCGCGTCGGTGACGAACACGAGTACTTTGTTGTACTGTATGCCGTCCGGCCACAAAATAGCCATCGAATCATTAAACAATTTTGCCACAGAACAATGATTGGTGCTCTTGAAAACGTCCATTGCTAATAGATAGGATTTGGGATTGTTAGGATTTAAAACGCCAATTATAACGTTAGCCACGTATCTGAAAACAAAAATTTGATTTTTATTTTATCGAACTACATAATTAGTCGGTTACAAACAATTAGCGCAAAACAGTTATTTAAAAAAAATTATATTTTAATCAAGCAAAAATATTGTTGTGATTAAAAATGTAACTAACAAAATAGAAAATAAAACATCCGTAAATTGCTCTGCTGTCTTTAATTAGTTAAATTTTACTAACAAAACGAAGGAAATGAAGTTTCTACGCACCTTCCAGTAGTGTCAGTAGATTCGTCAATGGAAACCCATATGTAGTTATTCGTTAAATGTTTTCTAATTGATTTTATGGTCTCTTCTTATAAACGAGGTAAATAATTTTTCCTGAGTGTAGACTCGTCGCACACTGGTCTAAAATGCAAAAAACGTGATCGAAAATCTAAATTCCAACTTTCATGTACATGTTTCAAATTGTTATAGAGTGGAGTTAAATGTATGAACTACGATGTTTCATGTTCAAAATGCATTTTACTTTTTATAAAAAATCACAAAACGCGTTCAAAGATGTACAAAAATAGGAAATTTTATGAAAATGATTTTTTCTCAAAAACTCGTATCTTTGAGTGTAAAGTATAAACTTATACAGAGTCGTAAAACAAAGTACATAAAGAATAATTATTGTTCAGTATTTAAGCTACAAGATCACATGAATTCAATCGATTAGGGTTACAATAACATTTTTAAACAACCCTTACTTGAGAGTCTGCAATTCCATCCCCGCAACAGCAAATGTAGGGCTACAAATCGGAGGAACGATCAGGAATAAATTAACTAGACGTTTTCATAATTTAGAAACATTGTGGAAAATAATCATCTTTGAATTTCTTGAAACTACTTGCAACTTATTCCTCAAGATTGATTTATGCGTTGTAGTTAGTAAGAGTGGTATTTGAGATATGAGGCTATAGTTGCAGTGACCATTAAAGAAAATATCCGTAGTGTTGTTAAGGTTATCTTCAAATCTACCTGCTTATTGAAAAAAAATGGGTAATTTCAGAATATTTTAAAAGGTATAAATGAGTAAAAGCAAAACACATGTAGCAAGTAATTTTAACAGGTATCCACCACAATGTATTGTAAGGTTCTTTTGTATTCATGGCAGTTTCGGTACATTTTGAAGATTTTTTCCAAAAAAATTATATGCAGATGTTTTATTATATCTTTGTCCAATGCACTTAAGTGTTGTAAAACTAGAAATAAAAAATAAATGTTATGGATCAGCTCAGTTATCATCGTTATTTTAAATGCACTTCAATGTTGTACTGTGAGTTGATTCATTTTTCTCCATTATTTCGTGCATTCTTTTAATTTTCTTGTAGTTCGTTTGTTATTGTATCTTGTTGTTTGTTTGTCTTTGTTTTCATTATGAGTGTAAATATTACACGACTAAAGTTTCATGAAAAAATTATAGGGCTTGGTAAAGTACCTCGTGAAGCTAAAAAACAGCATGCCATTAACTTTGTACATAATATCTTTAAAATTAAGAGTGACCAGCAAGCATCCAAAGCTTTAACAATATGTATCAGAGAAAGATTTTTTGGGATTCCTGTAAACGAAGAAATTCATTATTCTTATTGAAATATGGAACGTGGTTGAAAAATGGTTTTGCTATATCGAGTTTAGGTAAATGAATGATGTTAACAACATATTGGTACTTCGTATGAAAATGTTGTTGGAATTTTCAGTTAAGGCAGAAGCTTAAATATACCTACTTTACAGCAATATTTATGATATAATTACTGTTGAATTTCCTACACATTTCCCAAGTTTTATAATCATATTTGATATGGTATTTCCATGATAGGCTTTCACGTACACAGCGTATTACATTACAATACAGTTAACTGCGAATACGCTTGGAATTATACACACTTTAGAGCATTAATTCGAATATAAAACTTAAAAATACTATCATATTCGGATTTAGCGACCCCAAAAACATAAAATGGTATTGTTTCAACTAACATTAGTCCAATAATTATTCTGCTATGATTTTCGATCACGTTTTTTGCATTCTAGACCAGTGTGCGTCGGGTATTGGCATTTTTGAAATTTCTTCCCGAAAATTACGAAATGCTGAGTGATTAATTTTACTTAACGGGATATCTGCAGCCACTAATGCACTACATAGTTTTTTATTAAATTCGATCGATTTGCTGGACTCACCGCGCGAATTATTAAGGTAGGTACCCCGGTAACAATGTTTGTTTTTTTGATTTCAGGGCAACACACTTTTGATGTCTAACCGTGTTCAGATGTTGTGTAACTTGAAAGAGTTTCGTTGCAGTCACTTTATCGTCGCACACTGTACAATACAACACCTTATCGTCAGTTGCAAGAACACTGAATTCCTTAACATAACTTCGAAGTGTAACAGACACAGACCGTTTTTCTTTACCCATCTTTACACTCTAAAATTTCAAACTGAAATGCAGTTTGCAATTTCTGAACTGTCTTAATTGAATGATTACAAGATTAGTAAACAAAAGTACAGGCAAATTTTTCTATGAACAGGAAGTTGTCAAAGGGTCTTTGGAATTTTCTAATACCTATTTATCACAATACCGCAGGATGTTAGTATTTAAATTTTAGTTGAAACTTTTTCTTTCTTAGAAAATATTAACAAGTACACAGATGGTTAAGGCTGTAAAATATTTTAAAGCCTAGTATTTAACAATAAGCTTAAATTATGGGATTCTCCTAGACTCAACTAAGCCGCCCTTGGTTGGTTGTCTAAAATGCTAAAATTATTTAAAAAATATTAGCAATTTCATAATTAAAGCATGTAAAACGCTCAAAAAGTGGTAAAATATGCACACTCGTTCAAAATTTAATTAATTATTTTTAATTAATTATTGTAACGTAACTTAAAACAATTTTACATTTTATTAATTTTATTTTATTAATACATGTATTATTTTATTATTTAGGATTACTTATGATGATTAAGACGGAAGCACTTGAAACTTATAAGACATATTCAATTGTTCAATATAGCTTATTTTTAAGTTTGGTGCTGGAAATACATGAGGGATTAATGCAGCTATTTAATATTGATATCCAACGGAGTTGTGCTTCTATCAATAATTCATGTTCAGTGTTTTATTTACAAACAAGAAACAGAAATATTGAAAAATTAGCTAAGTAAAGGAATAATTATAATTGAATCGGTGAGTGGAAGAAGGGTTTAAGTCCAAAATTCATAATTTTCAGGAACCGAATATAACTGATTTATTTGAAAACTAATTCGAATACAACTTTGCTATCCACAGATAAGTTGTACCTATGGGTCTAAGTAATGATGTGAGCATAACCAAATTTTTGTGTCATTACAAAAAAAAGTTGCAATCAAAAACAGTTTCTGGACTTACAGTTGAGTTTTCAAGTCTAATTATTTTCCTGAAAAAAATAAAATTGACGTGTCAGAGCTTTTTTTCCAAACAGTGATCGAGTAGTAGCAAACTGTCAAAAGCCTATTGACGTCATAAAAAATGCGCATTGTGTTCGCGCTAATACCGCAGTAGTAGCGTATATTGTTTTTAATTACTAACTACAATACGATACGATAGACGAAGGCTAATGTAAGAGGAACTCTCTAGAATAACTTGGGAAGTGAAACATCCCTGTATTAAAGAACAAACTAGTCCGAACATAATTTCGTCTAGTACTTAGGTGGCGTCAACAGGCTCTTGCATGAATTTCTTTCTTACTTTATCTACACACTATATAGGAAATACAAGAAAAAAGATTAATGTTACACTTTAGTCCTCGACCCATACTCGACAATGTGTCGTATAAATATAAGTCAGTCAAAAATATAGAATACTCTTAATGGTTTGTGTTAGCAGACAATTATTTAGTAATATGTTGCAATTTTTCCCCGTAATCGTATATAAATATAATCAAAAAATTATTAATAAAATGCCAACACAGCTTATATTTATTATATCAGATATCTCATATACCTTAGATATCGTATACTCATCGGCATACTGATCGAGGTCGGCGTGTAACTAAGTCTAACGATTATTTCTTTGATCACCCTGCTAACGCACCCTGTGGATGGCCAGGTGATTACGAAACTGAGTCAGTTAGTCAATTTTAAGCTTATATAATAGACGTGTTCAATTAGCATTGTTTTATAGTTTTTCTATCTTTCAATATGTATTTAATAATATATCTATTATATATAATATAAATAATTATATATAATACCTTCCCTTAATCCGCGAAATACAAACCAAGTGATTTTATAATATAATAATTACTATAAATTTTTTTATTATGGCGACATTTTTCGACAAAAAACTGCGTTTTCTAGTAGCATAAGCTTTATGGATATAATAATGGATAATATAATAATAATAGGAATTTATTATTTTTTATAATTGTAGACAGTTTCCTTAACTTACTGATACCCCTCCTTTAAAATAGTTATTTTTGAAAACAACTTGTAAGAGTGGAATAAAAGTTAAGTTTCACCCGCTGCACATTTACATTTTCCCTGTCTTTATAAAGTTACAAATCTTCTGTAGATTTGCATATGTAAATAAAATATTTAGTTTAATTAAATATTTTATTCTTAAATTATTCTTTTATCTAAATGAATAATGGAAGCGTATTCCGTTGCAAAAAGAATGTTATGTATGTGCACACGAATGTGTACTTCAAATCCCTCGTTTTTTCTGAATTGACTATGCTATTGTTCTCGATCCTCCAAGGCCCAGAAAAGGGTTCTGTTAGGTCCCTTGTGAAATTTGCTAGGTCCCCTTCGAAACAGGAAGCTAAATAATGTAAGTACATGTTGCTGTTCTATGCTCCGTGTTACCTTAGTAGTACTGATTTTAGAATTACAGAAATGTTTTAATTAAACAAACGACGCTGGTTGTTTTAATGATTGTATTATTGTAGTACTCTTAACAGGATCTTTGGTTAGTGGATACATCGATATTATGTAGCTACTAAAGTTTGAGGTGGTTGGTTAAAAACCTCAAGAGGAAATAATTTGAGGAAAGTTCAATAACTTATGTAATGATTCTATTAAAATAGCAACTCTGTGTTAACTGATCGTGATAAGCAACTCAACAAGAAAATGTTTTAAAGTTTTACTTCCGAGTTGGCCGTGAATGGGAGAGATAGACATACCAGCCATGTCTAAGATTAATTCAGTTCTACAGGAATGGCAGAAATTTAAAAATCGTTAATGTGAACTCTCATTCATAAATCAAATTAACAAGTTGGTAGTATTTATGCAAAATTACTAAATAATATTTTTCACATTTAATAAACACTAAAAACGATCGATTGGAATTCAGCTAATAAAATAGATTGAAATTTTATTAAAAAGCTACAGAAAAATAAATGGTGAATAGGTATATTCCGTAAGAGACGCACATGAAGATTTTCAAGAGGACTTTCCGGATGCAACTGTTCCATACAACCATTTCAGCAAATCTATTACCCGTTTTGTACAGTTGTTTGGGGAAACAGGAAGTGTGGGACGCAGAGAAGGTGGTAGAGCAGGTGTTAGATATGACAAACCTGTTGAATCGGTGAGGCAAGTAATCGTGGAACGTTCACAGACTTCTGCGCAACACGCAATAACTAGGTCGTAGACCCAGAAGACAAGAATTCTGTTTGCGATTCATTGAAAGATTTCAATGATAATGATGTAGTTTAAACATGTTTACTGACCTATTATGCTTACACCCTTCTGGCTATATCATCTACCAGAACATGAGGATGTGGAGCGAAGTAAATTCGCAGTTTTTGTCCTCCATTGCATCCACAAAAATTGGAGTACTGGGCATCTGTTAGAAACGGATTATCAAAGTTGAGGATACTGAGTTTCTTAAAATGCACTGACACAATAATGTCAACTTTTTGTGACTGTTCACTGTCAAGTATTAACTTTAATCTTCCAACTGTTTTGTTACCTTTAGTAATCTAGGCAAGAAAATCTAACACCATTTGAGAATATGTTGTTGCACGATGTTGAACTATAGGAAGGTGATTTTCAGCATGACGGATCTCTTATACACACTGTACCAATAAACGTGTTGCTTTTCTAAGGAGATTTCTTGGAAATCGCATCATTAGTTTAAACACAAGAACTATATGGCTACCACGGTCTTGTGATATGACACCATGTGTCTTCCTTTTACAGCCATACTCAAAAAACTCCATTTTTGAAATCCCCGTTATCGATCTTGATGATTTGCAACAAAAAGTTACAAACAAGATCGAAGAGACACACCTTAATTTTTCAAACTGTTATAGATTCCGTTAAAAAATGAGTTACACTCTGCAGACCAGTTGTAGGTGGTAGTCATAAAATGCACCTTAGACAATACTTATTTGTTTTTTCAACAAAATCTTTTTATTTATAATGGGTAAGCATTACTATAAAACAGCTGCAACGCAAGGTTACATAACCTAATCTAACTCAATCGTCATTAACTGAAAATACCTCAAATTACCTGTAGGTTAAAAACTCAAATTTTTGATGCATTACATACCTGATTTATCCCATACTGAGAAACAAAGTTTTGTGTTTACAATAGCTTAGTTTTTAAATATTAGTTTTAGATTTTGGATTATGTTGCACTGGTTGCGTTTATCTACCACAAAAGCCTACATGATTAATTAAACATAGCGACAGTGTTGCAATTTAAGTAACGGTTATCTTGCAATTAAGGCCACTCAGAAGGGAATCACCTTTAGCTGTTACTTAGAACTCCCATTCTCTACAATTTATTATTTTTCTATAAATGATTTCTTTCCTCCTATTAACTAAAAACTATTTCGACGCACAAGCCACGTGGCATTTAATACAAACTAATTGTCAGCTAAAACTAAAACGACAAGTCTTTCAATGAAAATATGACATATTTGTAACTTTCCTTTTAAGAAAATTCTCAGATGTTCTTACTGCATCTCACTTAGTAAAGCGTTTTTTATGATTTGACCTTTGCGAACAGTCACAATTAACTGAGCTTTCTTTTTCTCTCCCTTAAAGCACAACTTCTAGAGCAGCAGTCGCCAACCTTTCGGACCTCGCGGACCACTAAATTAATAATTTTAATTCCGCTGACCACTATTATGAATTTTTTAAATACATTTGTAAAATAACGATTAGAAAACTTCTATTTTATTAATATGAAATGCACATATTTAATACCGGTCTTCTTATTCTATTTTTGTTTTTACTGAGTATCCGTCTTTTTTGACCCACTTCTGGTTTAACCGAAAATAACAGCGTATTTTCGAGTACATGGCAACTTTGAGATTTCAAATGGAACGCTCTTTATATTTTTATTTGGATTTATAAGCTCTTAAAATAAATACTACATGTTATTGCGTTTATAAAACCATCACCCTGTATAATAACCATGACAAATAAAAATACAGGTAATGATGATGATTCGAAAAAGATTTTGCAGAAAATTGAAGATCGCCGTAAATGTGAAAATTATGTTATTATCTTTAATCTTCCCGAATCGAAGAAATCAACAACGGAAGCGAAAGTACAAGATGACATTAAGGCTTTCAAAGATTCGTGATTCGATTGGTGTGGTTGTCCACCCTGAAAAGGTCATTAGAGTGGGGAAAGCATCGGGAAAGCCTCGTCCACTTAAAATTATTCTTGGTGATAGACAGTCTGCAATAAATGTAGTTAAAGCTTCCAAGTCTATTGAAGATGATCGGAATATATTTGTTAGAATTGATTCAACTGTGGGCCAAAGAAGATATTTGCAAAAGATACTCAACGATCTTAAATCTTTACATGAATGGGGAGAAAAAGACTTCGCGATTCGTTACCGTAATGGAATTCCTAAAATTTGTAAAGTTACTAATCTTAAACCTAATTTGCCAGCAAAAAGCCGCAAAACTATACTCTAACAAACAAATGGAGAATCTAGGTCGCCGCGTGATTACCACCTGCTAAACACATAAAATATAACATCAGATTTCAAGCAACACTGATATTATTTAAGCTGTTAAAAATGTCAGTGACGTACGTTGCCCACGTGATTCGCGATGCGGTATGCAAGTTAGCCCTGGTGATTTCGGTGACCTAGATTCGTCATTTGTTTGTTAGAGTATAAACGTCTATTACCATAATGTGGGAGGAATGAGGAGTAAGATTCAGGAATTTAGCCTTAAAACTGTGATGTCCAACTATGATTTTTTAGTTATTACGGAAACGTGGTTATCCAGCGATATACGTGAATAGTGAATAAATAGTGAACTAAATCTTGACGGTTTTAATATATTTAGGTGCGACAGATCTTCAAGGTCTAGTCTTAAACAAAAAGGTGGAGGCATTTTAATCGCTTCGAAAAAAACTTTTTCGTCAACACTACTAAATTGTTCGAATGATGTTGAACAGGTTTTTCTAATGGTCAAACTCCAGTCAGAAACACTTCTACTAGGTGGTGTCTATATCCCTCCTGGAAGCCCTATTGAAAAATACGAATCTCACTGCCAAAGTGTGGAAAATCTATGTCAAGAACATTCCGCAGACAAAATTTTTATCTGCGGGGATTATAACCTTTTAAGTGTATATCCCTAATGTGCGTGGAATTTTTCTCGATTTATTGTTTTGTGATAATCGCTGCGTTTGTGTTACAGAAGCATTTGATTCAATTTTTGAAAATAGTGTACACCACAAAGCTTATGACATTACCTTAAACGTATCGGACACATCTACTAGCGCAGTAAGTTCTGTCACAAAGTATTGATTTTCTAAAGCTAAGTACAATAAACTCATTTCTGATTAATTTTTGATTAATTGGAAGCAGTTGTCTGATTTATTCGATGACTTGAATTCTTTTGTATCTGAATTCTATATTTTATATTGCATCATTGATTTATATGTTCCCAGAAAAACTTATTTCAAATCCGATTATCCTGTATGGTTTAGTAAAAATTTAATTAGTTTGATTATTAAAAAGAAATAGGCCCATTGTAAATACAAATCCTCTGGCAGTTATTCTGATTATTTAATATTTAATAACTTAAGAAAAAGATGTAAAAACTTAAGTAAACACGTATATTCCAAATATATAAGCGGAATAGAAATGGATATTTCCAATAATATCAATAATTTCTGGCGATTTGTTAATGATAAAAAAAAGTTAATGGTTTTCCTAACGAAATGCATTTTGATAATAAAAGTAGTTGTAACTTACAGAACACGGTGAATCTTTTTGCTGAGTATTTCTTAACAGTATACAATTTCAATAATAATGTTAACAATTCTGTAATTTTTGATGCTCAGGATGTATCATATAGTGTAATTGATCCAGTTTTTACATTAAACATTGATTTGGCATTAATTTTCGAAGAAATAACCAAACTACGTAATTCATCATCTTGCGGCCCAGACTTAATACTTAACTGCTTTCTGAAGGCCTGTGCATATACAATTAGTGTGCCTCTTGAAATTTTATTTAAACGATCACTTACAGAAATGTGTTTCCCGAAAAATGGAAATTAAGCTGTATAGCACCTATATATAGATCTGGGGATCGTAGTGAAAATTATAGAGGTGTATCTTTGCAATCATCTATACCTAGATTGTATTTTAACCAAGCAGCTAACTTGGGTGTGTAACAATATAATTTTGAGTGAGCAACATGGTTTTGTATCAGGTAGATCTACAACCACCAATTTGCTATTGTATCAAACTTAGTTGAAGGCTTTGGAGGGTCATAGTCAAGTGGACTCTGTCTACACTGACTTCTCCAAGGCTTTCGATAAAGTCAACCATGAATTGCTCATTACAAAATTATTTAATTACGGCTTTCACGAAAATATAATTAAATGGATTAAGACTTTTTTTAAGAGCATAAAACAAATTGTAAGAATTGATAACTACTATTCTAAAGCAATAGATGTTCCCTCTGGTGTTCCTCAGGGTTATCACATGGGTCCAATTCTATTCTGCTTGTTCATTAATGATATAAAACATTGCTTTTGGTATTGCGAGTTTCTGCTTTTTACGGATGACTTGGAACTGTTTCTCGTTATTAAATCCAGACTTGATTGTGCGAAGGTGCAAGATGACTTAAACACAATGAATAGATGGCGTGTTGCTAATGATTTAGAATTAAACATAAACAAATGCAAATGAATTTCTTTTAGTCATTCTAAAGTTACGCATGACTCAATTTATTCTGTTGATAATGTAAATATTGAACTAGTATGTGATATTACAGATTTAGTTGTTTTATTTTCATGCAATCTATCTTTTAGATGTCACATTGAAGTTATAATTAATCGCGCTTTGAAGGTACTAGGATTTATTATAAGAATAGGAAGAGAGTTTTCAGTATATACATTAAAAATATTATATTGTTCCTTAGTTCGTTCAATTCTTGAATATGGTAGCTGTGTTTGGTCTCCGTACGTAGATTATCAAGTTTTAATGTTAGAGCACGTTCAACAAAGATTTCTTAGCTTTGTCAAATTTAAGTTGGGTTTTGTTAATCCTAATTATGATATTATTATGTTACATTTAAACAGCCTTGGTAGTGTACTGTCTGGCGTGCCGGACTTTCAGCTAAGCGGCCCGCGATCGACTCCCGGCGTCGGCAGATCTGGTTAAGGTTTTCTGCAGCTTTCCTTAGCTGTGATATAAATGTGGGATTTGCGCTGTTCCATCTGTAAGTCGACTGCAGCCGCGAATTGGGCCTACATAATAATAATAATCGCCCCCTCCCTCCCGCACAAGCTTATAGCTTCTGGGGCCTTGATTTAGGTTATGGGTCGAAACATTCGTTCAATATTAAATCTAGCTACAAATATTTAAAAAAAGGACTAATATAACAAAAACTTGCTTATATTCTGGTATACTCGCCGATAACAACAGTATTGAGCAACTTACGTTATCCTAATCTTTAATATTTAATTCTGTTTTCCATTCTTTTATATTTTTGAAGATTGTTCGTCAGGGCCATATCGGTTGTAGTCAAATTTTAAAAAAGAGGTAATTTTGAAGCTATATATTGGCAACAAAATATATAGGGGAAGTGCGGGTAGCCCCTGACAGCGAATATTCCTGGGCAATCATAATGTTAAATCGAAATGTCTCCCATATAGACTACAAACAAAATATAATTCAGTATTGCTGTGGCCGCCGAATGAACTGTATATTACTGTAGGTTTTGTTCCAGCCAACTGTCTTGTGTCGCATAGTCTATCGAATAGAAAACGTATGTAGCTTAGCTTAATTTATTGGTTGAAGTTTTAGTCATGAAATGTATTTTACGACTACAATAGTATATTTATCTGATTTCGTTTATAAATTAAGCATTACTAATAGAAACATAGCATCTAAGTAATTGGGTAACCCCGGACACAAGTCAATCGAATATCCTCGAACATTTTTCATAGCTTTAAATTTAACAAAATGAAAGTAGTTTCTGGGTAATCAGGTTTATACTAGGTATTTAATTAAAATATATTTCTATATTTGGAGAACCAGTACAAAAATGCCAAAAAGCGCCTTATGAAACGTTCACATAGAACACAAAAGAATGAGATTTTAACATGCTTTCCGTATAGGAATGATCTTCAAGAGAAATGTACAGCCATGACATGTAAACAACTAAAAATAAAACCAAATAAAAAAAGTCTGTCCCATGAATGTCGTGATCAAGATACCGAATGCGGCATTTGCAGGGTGTCATTGAAACATTTGAAGCAGACTGAATGTAATGCTATAAATGTTATGTATGTAATGTTGTGTCACGAAACCCGCGTTAACATTGAGCTATGAAATAATTATTGCTGTTGTGTCATTTGCAAGGATAAAAACGCTTAATAAGTTGAAGTATGTCCGGAGCTACCCGCCATCTATTCCATTGTCAAGAATTAAGGAATAAAATTATCGTATTATTACTACTTAGATGACAGAGATGTTTCTATTTTTTGTACTAAAGTGTATGAAGAAATACCAAAGTAAATTTTAAGTATGAAAATAAACGTTGAAAATTGTTATTTTTGTGCATTTTTGGTATTTCATTTAAATATCCAGGACTACCCGAACTTCCCTTACTATGTATCGTTATAGGAGTGACTAATAAGTACTTTCAATACTTATAAAATATAAATAATGAACATTATAAAACGCATAAAATCTCTATTAAACGCATCAGATTTAAATCACTTTTATACCACGCTTTACGTACAAACAGTATATGATGGTGCCTTCCTATACGATCTTTATGCTTGACCAAGCTTTACACTAAAATAGGTACACAATGAAAACTATAAAGGACTGATAAATCAAATAATTATACAAATAGAATCATTGTAAATTCGTAGATGAACAAGTATCACACGTCTTGTCGATGTATTCCTCTATGTTATAGTTAGTCTATGTTATTTACGAAATAAATAAAGATTAGTAAAAAGTTTCACAGTATTTATAAAAATGTAACATGACAATATTGTTTCCACAGTTAAGCTGTCATTATCAAAGGTAATATAAATATAAACAAACACGTCGCTAAGGTAGATACAAAAATATGTAACTAGATAAAATAATAATAATAATCAGAATTAAATATCTTAAACACTTCCAGTAACGGAGAATTACTGAGCTCAAGTTGTTCATTCATTCAAGGTACCTTGAGTTTGTGTTTGTATATCTCAAAGGCTTCTAAAATGTCTAATTTGCGTTTGTTATTACAAAAATATAGGAATTTAATATTATTTTGAGGAGTCATTTTGTGATTTTGTCCTAAAAGGTGTTTGGCATAATTAGATTTTTCAGGATGTTTATTTTTGTAATGACGTACGTATTCTCTTATGTAATCTTATGTCAAAATTTCGAAGTGTTTGCCCAATATATACCGAACTACAAAAAGAACAATTTAAACGATAAATGCCCGATTTCATGATATCATGTGTTCTATCTTTAGCATTAAATAAAAATGAAAAAGTGTTAGTGTTGGTTTTAAATGTTATTCTATAATTGTTGGTTTTTCTTAGTATATGTGAAATTTTTTCTGATATTTTGCCAAAATATGGTACAGATATGTAGTTTGTGTCTTCTGTTTGATTGTCAATGGGATATATTCTTTTGATAGCTAACTTATAATCTTTTTGTTTAATTAAAGTGTCAATCATGTTTGGATTGTAATGAATTGCATGTGCTAGTTGTTTAATGGTTGATATCTCGTTGCTAAAACCTGGCTTCGTTAGTGGAATAGTTAAAGCTCTGTGTACTAATGATCTGTAGGCTGCTATTTTATGTGCTTTATGGTGACAAGATTCATTTGGTATTGTTATGTCCGTTTGTGTTGGTTTTCTGTATATGGAAAATTCAAATAGATTGTGTGAAACGTTAATCTTAATAGTTAAGAATAGGAAGTTTATAACCCTGTTTTGTTCTGTTTCTAGTGTAAAATTTATGTTTTGGTGGATACTCTTAATAAGAATTAAAAATTCATTGATAACCTCAAAAGAACTGTCAAAACAAGCTAAAATGTCATCAACATAACGAAACAGAAGATAATGTTTTTAGAGAGGTTTAATTCAAATATTTGATCTTCTAAGTTATCCATAAATATGTTAGCTAAGAGAGGACTTAGAGAATTATCCATAGGTAAACCTTTTCACTAATCTTTATTTATTTCATGATTATGGAGTTCCACAAAGTAAAGCTGGAAACAATAAACAAGATATGTTATTTACGCTTATGTGAGTCATTCCATGTCAAATCGAACACCTATCAAACATGACCTTTTAGGATTTGATCCAAACTTTTTTTATATGTTCTGTACAATAAATTAAATGACCTTTATTTATTTTTTTCTACCAGAAACAATTATTTAGTCATTTGTCCTATATTAGGTTTTCTGCAAATTCGCGTGCAACGTAATATGAAAATCGTTATTGTTAGGATTGTATGAATCGTAGATGTATTATGTTTATCTCATTTTAAAGAGGAAGAATTAGGCTACTGCATGCCACTTTTAAATATTTAAACAAATCACAAAATGGATCTCGTTTAGAGGGTTTAATTTTTAAAATATACTTTTCTACAACAACGGCTTACTTTAAAATTCCAGAAAAAAAATCCATAAATACTTTGAAGGTATTTATACAATCGTGTAAAAAATCAGAATGGCGTTCTTAATAGTTAATGAGAAATTAAATTATTTACTAAGCCATACGTTGTGGATTGCCCGGCACATACATTTAGCAGTACCGCTGTACCATAAGTAGTAGATTTATTACAATTTATGAAAATCTATAACTTTATAAAATCATTACAATGACCTTAAATGCATTACACTTTTTTAAGAAAAAAGAAACGGCTGTGTCAACATAATCTCATGAGTATAATTTGAGATATGACTAAAGTAATCGAGAAATTTTTATTGGTATTCGACAATTTTATCATTTTAATAGGTACATTGCAGAAACAGGAAAATTGAATGAGTCTTTACTGGCGATTGGAGAATCACCAATAAATAAAAGAAAGCTATCTCAAAAACGATATCCACACAAAAAGTTGCAGAAAATCTCAAGAGCAATTAAGAATAAAATATTGCATATTAAAGATGACTCTGCTTCAGAAGAAGATAGGGATTCAGATTATTTTGATATATGTAATGCAAAAACTAATAGATTCCTTCCATGAGACCGACCACAGAAATCGTAAAATACAAATATTAACGATATTTGGAAGTTGGTCCTATAATAAAATAAAACAGCATTTTGATCCAGCACTGACATGATACGAATATGTAAACAAGTAGTAGCAGAAAAGGGAGTTTTAGCAACTCCTAACTCTGAATCTAGAAAATGTCTGGTACCATCTACAGTAGAAAAGGTTGTTGAATTTTATAATTTGGATGATGTGAGCAGGGTTATGGCTGGTAAAAAAATGTGTTTCTGCTAGATAAAGTAAAAATAGAATTCAGAAGAAAAAAGATTAATATTATGTAACCTCAAAGAAACATACCAGTGTTTTAAAGATACATATCCAGACGTCAAAATAGGGTTTTCAAAATTTTGCGAACTGAGGCAAAAAGAATGTGTGCTGCCTGGAACCAGTGGTACCCATTCAGTTTGTGTTTGTGCTCATCACGAAAACGTTAAATTAATGATTGATGTTATTAATACTTCTCGTCTTACTGCGAATTCAGATCATATTCTCACTAATTACAAAGACTGTTTGTTACCAATTATCTGCAATCCCCCTTCATTTAACTGCTACTTAAAGAAATGTGATGCATGTCCAGGAACTGAAAATGTAATAAGTCATTTACGACAACTCTTTGATAAACAATCTATAGCACAAATAACCTACATACAATGGGTCACAGTGGATCGCACAAATTTAGAAACCCTGGTATCACCAGTTGAGGATTTCCTAGGCAAATTATCTAGTAAACTGATAAACTTACTGCCTCATACGTTCATAGCTCAACAACAAAATCTGTTTCTGAAGGAATGCAAAGAAGACCTGAGGGAGTGCATAGTGATATGTGATTTTTCGGAAAATTATGCTTTCGTTATCTAAGATTCAGTATAAGGCGTGCATTGGAACACTAGGCAGGCCACACTTCATCTCTTTATCGCTTACTACAGAGAGAATAACCGCATTAAACATACAAGTTTCGTTGTTATTTCAGAGTATTTAAAACACGACACTAAGGCTTTTTCAAACGAAACTGATAGAATTCTTGAAGCAATTGGGAGAACTAAACAAAATAATATACTTCTCTGATGAGTCGAGTGCTCAATACAAAAATAAAGCAAACTTTTCCAACCTATGTTTCCATGAAGATGACTTTCAAATTCGCGCTGAATGGCACTTTTTCGTTATGTCGCATGGAAAAGTACCTTGTGACGGCATCGGGGGTACCGTTAAGAGACTTGCAATGAAAGCTAGTCTGCAACCCGGAATAGACCCTATCACGTCACCAAGGAAATTGTTTAACTGGGCGGAGAAGAACATTTCTAATATTACTTTTAACTTTTTCAATGATAGTGCACACATAGTAGGAGCATAGTATTGCTTTTCATTCAAGGTACCAACAAGTAAAAGTAGTACGAGGTACTTTACAATTGCACTCTTTTGTTCCGTTATCAACATCTCAGGCTATAATAAAGAACTATTCGTTTTAAAGTGAAGGAAAAGTTGTAGACATTTAAATTTATGTGGTTGATAAGTGGTTTATTTTATTTTAAAGGCGCGCCCCGTAAAATGTAGTGTTTGGTTTTTATAAATACTCTGTATTTTTGGATAAATTATTTATTGGAATTCTAATAAAACATAAAGTGTCATTTTGAGTGCATGTGAAATAGTAGCAATCGTGGAATAGTGTGAAGTGGTCACTGACAATCATCTACACAAGTATCAACGCAGCGCAGCGGTACTTCTCTTGTGTCACGATGCATGGCTTGGTAAATAATTTAATTTCTCATGAACTATTAAAAACGCCATTCTGATTTTTTACACCATTGTATAAATATCTTCAAAGTATTTATGGAATTTTTTCTAGAATTTTAAAGCAAGACGTTGGCATTGAAATTGATTTTTAGAAGTTTAAGTCTTCTGTAAAAATTATAAATATTTTACAAATAGTATTTTATATATGAATGAAGTACGCATTTTATCCTTCGAAATGAGACAAAGATCAAATCTCTATGACAACTAATACCAAAAATATTCAGACTTAACTATAACAATGCGCGCAGTATTTCAGGAACTTTGAGGCTTCATATTTACCAAAATAGTCAAGAGAGACATTTGTAAAAAAAACACGTGTTCTATTCATTCACAGAATATGTAAATTTTGTTTTAACAAAATCGGAGATATGAAAGTCAAATTTGCTTAAAATTTGTGCGATTTGACGTGGAATGAATCGTACAACATTTTTTCATGTTTTATATTTATATATTTCAACAAAGCGTTCATCCAACCATAGTTCTCAGTTAACAGATACGTTAGAGAGCTAGAGTAAAAAAAGTTACTACTTAATTGAAACCAATCACTTCAAACAACTATATCTAGAAAACTTTTGACCACCAGTCTTCGAAAAAATTTCCAAAATATCTATGCCTTTCAAAATACGCCGAAAGACTCTGAGTTTCTTCTTTGAGTTGAGGTTTTGCACAAAAAGTCGAAAAAGTTACATTTTACCTACTAAGTATATAAAAAACCATTTTTAACCGAGGTATTTTTGAACGTTCGTTCACTTGGTTTTGTCAAGATTCTTTGACAATTAAAAATAATTAGCAATATACACTCTAAATAAAAACTTTATGTACAAAATATTTTATAACAACTTTTTTGTCTGAATTTCATTCAATCATAATCGTATGTTATACCACCCCGTAAAATAGACCCTGCTATTTTATATTGACCACACATTCGTTAAACAAATCCTTCGTATCTGATTATTTTATCAGCTGTATGTGTATATGTAGTGCTATCTTTTTTTTGTATTTTGCAGTTATGAGCACCTATATACCTGGGAGCTTTGTTATTAAACAAGCTGCATAGTATAGTTTAATTATTAATTATTTTTTATAAACTCACTCTGTTGACTGGGTTATTTGCTGCCTGTTTCACAATAACAAAAAATAGTCAATGCGGTAAAAAATACAGTAATTAAGTGTACAAGGTAATTACAAAGTACAGGGATCAAAGTAAAATAAAATTTAATAAACAGAAAAGGAGATATAAAATTGTATGCTGTTGTAGAATGAATACGGTCGCTTGTTTTTTCAATAACTTTGTTTTAATTAAAAAATGAATGTTGACAAAAATTCTAAACTTTTCGTATCCAAATCCGTTTATTACACATTTTACAAAATATCTCTATCACGTAGGTGTACGTCTCATCCGTTATCCTTGCAATGAATACATAAGCAAGGTAAATGTAAAATCTACAACTAGGCTTTCCACTACTTCCAAATGCAATGTATTAGTTAAAATACAGTTTCTCACAACCTAGATTCCCACCTACAACTGTTTTCTGTAAATGAATAAAGTTTGAAGCAGGATTTGATACATTTTAAATAATAAAAATCAACGTTGGGTTTGTATTCAGTAAGTTGAAATACCTCTAAGCTGTATATTACTCCAAAGCTATTCAGTACTAATTAGCTTAGCGATAAGTTAGTTAATCGGAACAGGAAAGAAACAAAACAAGGGCTCCGTGAAATATTCATTATCCGAGTCTACCTATTCTACTCTAAATCCAGTAATGAATATATTTACGAATATATATAGGGTAAAAGAGAAACGTCTCTTTCTCCAGATCATAAAGCATCTGCAGCGGTTGATACAGTTCTGCTTTTTACAGTCTATATAAATAATAATCAATTTGTGCTCAACTCACAGCGAAGATCGAGCAATGGAAGGATTTATCCCTCTACCGAATTTTCTGAATTAAACATGAAATGTTTGAAAGACGTCAGGCAATCCTCGGAGAGATTTATACTCCAAGATCGGCGAGATTTATAAGTTTACCGAGTCATCCGCTTCTAGCTAAGACAAGACATATTTATATTTTTATCTGTTACAAACGGCTGAGAACTAGGGAAAATATGAAATTGCTGTCGAAATGTGGACATTTCTAAGCCTTTACTTATGATTTATGTCAGCTCTTTTCGCTGGTTAGATATAATTCTCAATCTGCGCTCGTTTTGATCCCACGCATTGCGAGATAGGCATCCCGATGTGCTTGGACAGTTGCGTCCTTGGAATTTCAACTTGCAGTAGTCAATTTTAGTTTTATTTTCGATAATTCATCATCAAATTGTAGACATTTATTAAAAACGATGCTAGCGTGGCAGTAATTTTGTTTGTATCTAAAAATCCATTTTTCAACTCTATTAGACAACGTTTACGTCAATGCATTTTATAAATTGAGGAATTATATATCATTTTAAACGCGTATCGATCCGATGCATGGGTTAGATTAATTAAACTAATTCAGCTTAATTATTTTACGTTTACTTCCGTTTTTCTTTGTTTATTTCTTCAGCCGAAGAGAGTGGCGTAGCTAAAGACCCCCCATAAAATCACTTTTTCTCCAACAGGATTAAAAGAGCTTTGTTGTAATACTATTATTGGACATTTCTGTTACTAATATAAAAATGTACTGTTGCTATGCTACACCTTTTTGCATGTCTTATACGGCTTAAAAGTGAATATTTCTAATCCTAGGAGAAAAAATAACATGTGTTATACGGATTAAAAGTGACTTTGTTTGACTCGCAATTTTTGCAGTTGCTTGGCTACGCCTGCGCCTCGCAAACAAAGTGCAACTTTTAATCCTAATAACACAATATACTGTTGTTTATTATTTTCTTACTTAACGCTTAATACAGTTATTCCCATTCAGTAAATTATGGACAAATTATACATCTCTTACTAGTATTTGATGTTTTATACGTGCATATGTTTAGCTACCAAATGATAAACTACAAGAACATGTCTCATGAAAACTATTTTATCACTATCAGTATACATAACCATAATATAATTGATTGGGTAAAAATAAAAGTGTTTTTGCTTCTTGGAGGTAAAAACGATTCTCTAGTTTTAATATTTTTCCGTAATTGGAAACCCTGCATTAATGGCATTCTAATCTACATTTTTAGAAAATTATCATTTAACCTGTAAAGTAGCGTAAAGAGCTTGAAGGTATTTCATTATCTGTACATAACGCAAGGCCCTCCGAAACTAAAAATCTATCTACGCCACTGTCCAATGTAGATTTGTATTTTATCTTTTTATTCTTCGTATATAGGACAGGGTCTGTGCAGTGATCGATTCCTTCGCTTAATGCGAACACAAAATTATATGAGTTGAGAAATAGCTTTCGTTTTCTTTCTGTTTTATAGTGTTTATATTTTGCAATCCAACTATTGATTCTGGCATTTGCGTGTGCATGTGCCTTTTCTAATCTCATATTTTCATATTGACATATGAGTTAGGATTTATTTATCAGCAGAACGAGTTTTCCAGAAATGGCTGCCATATATTATAACGTCAGTTTGAAATTTACAAAACGTTATCGAGAGTAGCAGAAAATACGACTATGCAAAAATTTACAGTCAAGTGTTAATTCGACAACACTGTCGAAATGTTAAGTAGTAATTAGCAATTTAGATAGGATAAATATGAATTAGAACAAAAATTATAATGAATTTTTGAAATGATTAAGTCAATTTTAATAATTTTGAAGGCAAAAAGATTAACTTTATTATTCTATAAATATTTAATGAAAACTTCAGATTGCGTGATTTAGAAGTTTGAGGAAATCTAATGCATTAATATTCATGCTGTATGAAATGCTAATGAATCATTTAGAAGCCGTCAAGTACTGTATACATAAATTTCAATTTTTATTACGGATATGATTACATTTTCCTATAAAAGGTATAGTTTTGACTGGCGAGAGTGGGCGTTCAAAATTATCATGGAAATGAATCTAATAATATGGTTGGTACTCAATTACGTAAACACTTATTGAAAGGGAGATTCTTAAATTGAATTACACATTTTCATTTCAGTAATTGAAATACCGAGATCTTGATATCAGTTTCGTGTTTAGAGAAGACCTTTTTTATGCTTGTATTTTTATAAGAAATACCTAGTGCAATTTTTTGTCTGGCTTGTCAAAGATATGATCAATTTATTATAAAGTCCTATTCTGTGAAAGAAGTTAAAAACGTTTAACTGACATTTTTTTTAGTTTTAAAACTAAAGTTAAAGTTTTCTCAGAAAACTGTTACATATTGACTCTAAGTGAGTAACAACAATTATATTGATTCTTCTATTTTTACATTATGAACATAAATATGGCGTCACTTTTAGATATTATCAGCAGCGTGTGTAACCGTAACGGCATATTAAATTGTGCCACAAATCGATCCATGAAAACCTTTTATTAGGTTGTCGATAGCTATAGCCTAGGAGTCTAGGTATGGACGAATCTTCAGTTTTAATAGCACAGTTTTGTCGTGACACTTAACAATTTTACCCAGTAATAAGCAAATACTGTGCCAGCATGCTGTTTAAACTTGAACACACTACCCTAGCAATACATAGCAATAAATTATTTACTAACCATTCAATCTTTTTGTTGTGGGATGAACGGTTAACTGATGAATCCAATTCGATTACGACAGTTAGAAGTGTTTGTTTTTTAAAGCGTTTATCAAATCAACAAATCCTCATCTCAATCCTGGGACAGAAAAAACGGTTAGACGTAGCTGAGGTAACAGTTCCTTCAATTACGACGAATCAATATCAGTCATTGGACGCGACTGTTTGATGAAGTTTCAAACTTATATTTTACGATTGCACCAAGATCTACCTAAGTGTAGTTACGGCGCTGACTCCTATACTAACTTCCTCACATTGTTCTGAAGACAGTGTAATTACTATTTAGAAATATAAGATACTTCAGCCAAAATCTACCAAATAACAGGTCTTATACGAGCCCCAACGCATATTAATTCGTCACTTTCATAATCTTTACTCCGAAATTCTCTTCTGGTCAAGAAAGTGACTCTTTCTTGTTGGCAGAAGTGAAGTACTACATCTGCATCTACACCATCCAACGTTTCATAAAACTCCATCAGATGGTTTCCTTCCACTGCTTCTTGCAAAGCTTTTGGGTACTTTTGTAAATCTCTAGATGCGAAAAAGCGGCGCACACAGGGCTGAGAACGGATTCTAGCAGGACAAAACTCCAAAAACCATTGTTAAAATAAAAGGTATTCTAAGAAATAGTATTTTAGTATAAAGCTTAGTGAACTCGTATCTAACTGCCGTTTACCGTTACGGATAATAATAATCATAAAAAAATCCAACAATTCTGGCAAAGTGCAGTTCATCGTTAACCCTTTCGAAGGCGTCAATCTGATGTAAATGTATTTGTAGTTTGTTCGTTAAGGTGAAAGTTTTTTTGTGGAAATATTTATTTTATTGATTTCAATAATTTTTAAAAACAGAATTGAAGTGCTAAACATTCTTACGAAATGGTGATTTTTGCTTTCCGGATAATACATTTTTTATTTTGTGCTTTATAACTCACAACGATTGCAAACGTTTCCGTTTGTATTTTTAATATTTTTTTTGCTATAGTATAAAGAATAACATTTTAAGCACAAACAATCATTTTAGGTTGTGAAATATTTCTTAAAATAAAGAAGAATGCGTGTAAATGCTATTTATTTTACGTCGTTGCTTTATTCTTTGATAACATAATTATGTAAATAATATTTTCTTAGAAAAAATATAAAAGTATCAAACCGATCCAGTTCTAGTTGGTAAAAAGTTTTTTTCCTTTTTTGATTATTTTATTATTTTTATACTATTCCAGTTATTTGCTTTCAGTTAAGCCTATAAAATACTTTTGACCGGCTGGAATGGGGTTTCAGCCCTGTTGCAGTGTGACGAAACTTCCCTGCAGAATTCCATGAAACTTGGCATAAAGTAGGTGCAGGAGTAATACTTCACTGTAGTCATAGGAATCAACCACTTTGAAAAACAAAAGAAAAATGCTGGACAAAGATAGCTGGATACAAAATATAAAAAATATATCCCAGAAAATATATAGTATAATGGACATAATCTTATATTTAATAGATACATTAAATGACTGTACCTGTATACTAAAATGTGATGTTAGGTTAAGAACTATCCTCTATTGCAAAATATAGAATAGTCATGTATTAATTTTTCATATTTTAAATCAATGGATGCATTTTTACCACGAGATCTTTCTTCTGCTCTATGAAGTAGCTGTATCTTGTTGCTGGTGTGAAGTATTACTCCTGAACCTATTCAGTCAAGCTTGCCAAGTTTCATGAAATTATGTAGGGAAGTTTCCTTACACTGCCTCAAGATTGACAAAAGTACCAGAAAACCTTGCAAGCAGTGTAAGGAAGCCCCTTGATAGAATTTTATGAAATGTCGCAAGGTGTAGGATGCAGATGCAGTACTTCACTTCTGGCAACAAGAAAGAGTCACTTTCTACATTCTAATAGTTACTAAAAGTTTTTGTAGAGGAGCACATGATTTTCTATTGGCTCTTATACAGAGGTGGGCAAAAGTATGGAACCAAGTAAATATCTCTGGAGTTTTTAGAGATATCGGAATGAAATTTGGTAGGCAGATATTACAGTAAATTGTGTATTTGCGTTGAATGTTTTTGACAATTTTGAGTTTCTGGTTTAACCGGAAGTAATGCCGATTTTAAAATTTGTAATGGAACACCCAGTATATTATTTTAATTTTGAATAGTACATTTTATTACAATTACAAAAATATGGGGTTCGATGTTTTATTTCAAGGCCAACCGAGATTTTTACAATAAAAGTACTTTTGAGGCAAAAACTAATGAAATCTAGTTGTCTATGAAACAAACGTAACAATCACAGTTTATGAAACTGGCATTAGCCGTGATAGTAGTTAAAAGAAATTCTAATGATGATTGGCTTTGGGGACCGAAGAAGAACGCATCAAGAAGTTTGTGATCTTTTTAATGATATTCATCCTGATCGGCAAATATCACGTTCGCTAGTAACAAAAACTTTGCAAAGGTATACCACAAGTGGCATAGTCAGTAATTTACCAAGAAGTGGACGTCCAAAAACTTCTACAAAAAACGATGTAGGTAAAGATATCGCAATATCTTTAGAAGAAAATCCTCATTTGTCTACTGCTGAACTCGCCAATATACACGCAATAAGCCGTCGTTCAGTAAGAAGAATATTAAAATGAGGAAAATATCATCCCTACAAAATTCGCCTTGTTCAAGAACTCTCCGACGACGATTTCGACAGACGGTTAGAATTTTGTGAAACAATGATGGATATTTGCAACCGTGATAATAACTTTGTAAGAAATATGGTGTTTTCGGACGAGGCTACGTTTTGTTTGAACATACAGTAAATCGACATAACTGCCGCGACTGGTCGCAAACTAACCCTCACTGGATACAAGAGGCTCATACAAAACATCCTCAAAAATTGAACGTTTGGGCCGGTATTTACAACATCAGAATTGTAGGGCCTTTCTTTTTAGAAGAAACTTTAAACGGGGATAGATATTTAGAGCTTTTAGATACGCAAGTTATTCCGACGCTGGACGAAAATGGACAACTGCCAAATAATATCTGGTTTCAGCAGGACGGGGCACCACCCCATTTCGCTCGCATTGTTCGAGATCGCTTAGATAGGAAATTTTATCATAGGTGGCTTGGAAGAAGAGGTACCATTGAATGGCCTGCGCGATCCCCCGACCTTACTCCACTGGGCTATTTTCTATGGGGTTATTTGAAGTCCAAAGTTTATCTTAATCGACCAAACAGTTTGCAAGAACTAGCCGAAAGAATAACCGAAGAGAGTCAAAGAATTCCACCAGAAGTAATAATTAATGTTACAAGGGAGTTTACAAATAGACTAGCCTTTTGTCAAGAAGTAAATGGAACTCAGTTTGAACATTTACTACATTAAGTTTATTTTCCCTTTACAAAGTACTCCTGTTTTATTTTCCCGTTTTGTATTAATTTAATTTTGATTACTAATGTGATTGTTACTTTGTTTCATAGACTACTAGATTTCATTAGTTTTTGCCTCAAAAGTACGTTTATTGTAAAAATCTCGGTTGGCCTTGAAATAAAACATAGCGAACCTCATATTTTTGTAATCGTAATAAAATGTACCATTCAAAATTAAAATAATATACAGGGTGTTCCATTAAAAATTCTAAAATCGACATTACTTCTAGTTAAACCGGAAACTCAAAATTGTCAAAAATATTCAACGCAAATACACAATTTACTGTAATATCTGCCTACCAAATTTCATTCCGATATCTTTAAAAACTCCAGAGATATTTACTTGGTTCCATACTTTTGCCGACCTCTGTATTTAGATAATAACCATTTTAAGATTTTAATAGTTTTTTTAATTATGTACGTCAGACTGGATAAATACTTCAAGAATGGCTCAGATTCATATTTAAACCCATGCTGTCTAACGATAGCAGGCTCTTAAACAGGTATCGCTGGTATAATTCCAGATTCCATTCCACATTCACCGAAAATAATCGCAGAAGTTTCTTCAGAGCTGTACTCTGTACTAAGTTTCACTGCACCTACCAAGAGGGCTTAAATATAAACATGAGAAAGACAAAGTTTTTATTAGCAAATAACGTTAGTATTGCAACATTAAACTTGATCACTTGACAATCTGTGCAGTTGGCTAAACAAAGATCCAGACCGGAACGAAAAGATAAAATTCTGCATACAATTAGCTCCATCCGCCTTTATGAAGTTTCGAACACAGTTAAGCAAAGAAAATCACTAAGAATAAGATTCGTGAACTGTTGCATTTGATCCTTATTAATGTATGGTTGCAAAACATGATGTTGAAATTATTAATCGAATTAAACTATTTGAACTCTAGTGTAACCAAAGACTTGTAAAAATAAGGTAAAAATTAAAAAAACTACAATAACAAATGTCGGAGTGTTGCTTATACTGAAACAGTAAAGGCAACTCTTAAACAGTTTAAGCGCCAAAGTTAAAATATCTGGACATCTTAGATAACCAAAATACGAACTTTTCGGTATAACATTAAATGGGAAAATTCAATGTAAAAGATGGATAAGCAGGAAGAAAACGTCATGGATCGGAAACAACGCTTTACGGCAGAACAGCTACTACATGCAGCATAAGACAAAGAAAGATATCAACAGACATTTGATGTGCTCGTCACACTTAAAATCAGATATGACACCAGGTAGAAGGTGGAAGAGTACCATGAAAGTGTTTATATTAAATACTGTCGTCTTACTCTAGTGCTATAATGCTAATCATTTCCAATACCTTCCACTACAAAGTAGTGTCAAAATTGTTTCCTTTCGAATTTTAATCAGGTTTACTTCTCAATTTCTTTTTTATACCTAACATTATAGTTAATGCATTATGTTATTTCATTGGTGTTCAGTTCTCCCATAGCACCTTTTTTTAATCTGAATATATAGAATGTAGTTTAGTGTTAGACCATGGTTTCTATAAATGAATGTACGGCATGTTAATGTTTGCCAACATATAATACACCTATTATCAAATTACTGACTGCAAACAGTACATCATTTAAATATTATGTAGCTGCGAGCGCTAATCTATTAACATTTCCAGGGAATCAGAGACATCAGACATAAGCAACTAAAAATTAACCCTTCCATAAATATGTTAACTTCATTATTGTAAATATTGGCTGACAGACTCGCGATAATTTGAACTGATTCTTTAATTTATTTGGTGTAAATTTAAGATAATTTTGCATAATAATCCATAGCAATGTTATCTGTTGGTGCGCTACAGCATTTACATATTACTTTATTAGCCTCCCAGCAATTTATGATATTGCAGAATTTCCACCTTCCGTCATGCTTGATTGTAGATTGTCTGAATAACAAACTAAACTGGAAGTTTAAGTTTGTTGCTAACAAAGATCTTTCAATTACTTAACAGAGTAATTGTGCTAATTACTAAGGAGTTGTGCTGGTAACAAGAAGCAAACGGACAACGTAATTTTTATCTTACCGTCTTTCACGGAAAGATATCCGGGACTTGGGGACTTTATTTATAGCACGTGGAAAATAAACCATAAAAAATTGTTTAAAGCAAAAATAATAATAGTAATTAGATAAAGTGTTCGTTTCGGCGGTACATATACTAGAATTTAAAGGATACAGCGAAGATTAGCAAGGATGACATGCAAAATCGTGAAGCGTTCCACATTTTTTCAGTATTAACTAGACGAGAGCAGATAGCAGTTTACTGATTGAGAATAGGTCATACTCGATTAACAAGTGTCCTACTGACAGGTGGACAATCACCAGTATGTGAGCACTGTGGAGGCGTACTTGGAGCGACACACCTACCATAGACAGTCCACAATACGCAGTTTCTCGTGCAGGTTTACAATGTAGTATAACCTTTATTCTTAAAAAAGTTTGCTCCGGCTAATTACAAGCGTGGTGAAAAATCAAAATCTCCATCATACTGAGACTTTCAGTCGGGTCTCTTGAATAGGGCACTAAGTAAATATAGATCTAGTTAACACAAGTAAAGTACAAAAAATTGAAACCAAATTTTCTTTAAATTGAAATGACAGAAGTATTATTTAAAATTGAACACAAGCAACAAACAACAAAAGAATTAAAAAAAATAAAGAAAATAAATTTCGGATACCATGAACAAATGAAAAATCAATTCTAAGACAGTTAATGCCTTTTATCCTAGGAGTAATATTTCAGGCATCATAATAATCTTAATTACTAAATTTATTTAAAATTAAATAAATTTTTTAAAATTTTTAAATCAAATTAATATTTGGCGCCAACAATTTGCCAACTGAGATTGTAACAACACAGCAATTCTCCATTTTTCATATGGTTAAATACTAAAATGGTGGAAGCATAACCACCTACCTCTCTTTCAAATAATGTCCAAATAAATGGTATTAATAATTAAAATTCAAATCCAACTGCTTGCCTGAAACGTGGTAAGTCCAGTTAATGATTAAGTTGTTAACTTCCCTTCCAGCATCCAAATTATAATGAAGGTTAAAAGTTCCATAATCCAAATACAATTTTCTACTTGTAATTAAATATTATTATTACAAATAAATTCACAAATGTAATTATTATTAAAACAAATAGTCAAATTCTAAGATCATCGACGATTATTAATCACTTTGATGTTTCAACAAAATATAACCTAACATTTTGACGTTTCGTTGGATTGCAAAATTATCAAACTCACTACATACCGTTAAATTTTTAAATTTTTGCTCTAAACATGTGTGCACTGTTTGAAAGATATAAAATAACAAAGTTTGTTACTAAATCGGTCGCTCTTTTTATACCCTTTTTTGAAACAAACAAGCAAAAAAAAGAACTTTAGTGATATTTTTGGTGGAAAACAAATGCACTTTAAGAACTAAATATAACCTAACCACATAATTGTTTATAACTATTAATTATTCTGTAAATAGATTCAATAAATAGATAAAAGCCAATATATTATTTTAGATTACTATGGCAAAACACAAAAAGTTGCATTATTTCAATGATATCTTCTACAAGAAACAACCCCAACATTAAAATTGTTTTAAAATTGTGACCAACAAACTACTCGACAAAACAGCAATAAAACGTTGTAGCCACAAGCTTTATAGTCTAAGGAAATTTAACGATTTTACTATCTCGTTAACTCGGGAACATAATTTTCTTTACATTAATAAAGCAGGCAAGGTAGCAAATATTTGCATACATCATCACTACCATGCATTTTGTCTGTTTTAGGTCAAAACTTGCTTTCAAATGCCCTCAACTTTATTTTTTCTTGCATATTTAGGTAACGATTTTACATCGTTAGCTGAACAATATAAATGTGCTGAGATTGTAAGAAAAATCAACTTTTATCCCTTTACTGCCTAGTGTGTTGTAGAGTGCATATTTATTAAATTAAAACCTTTTCTTTGGCTTTATAAAATAATTTAAAAGTACATATTTTTCTCCTTGATGTTATGCAACCCATCTAACATCTTGGTGGTAACATACTACATGTAGGTGCATGCTTTCTAATGCCTGTCAAATATCATGACAATATGTGTATTTTATTTTATTCAATTACCTGTCGTCTTACATTGTCACTTATAAGAATCGTATAAGTCTACATACACGGTTATTAGAGAAGAGTCTGAACTGTTGTTTTCTTTTTAAACAACTTGAGAAAAGTGACTAATAACCCTAGCCTTTGATGCATCTACATATACAGTGACTTCCATAGAATTGAATCCATATGAAAGATTTTTAATATTCTTATTGGAAAAAGTTTTTGTGGGACAATCACCTCTGCTTTTCAAGATACTTGAGATACGCCATGTTAAAGTTGATAGGGGACAGTAGGTATTTGCCAAATTCGCTATTTTTAAAAACAATCGGCGAAAACGGGCCTTATTTGTTAAAATATGGAAAAACTTGTTGAAGAAAAAGTGTTAACATCTTTTGATACAAGTGGCTATTTTTAAGTGGTACTTTCGTGTTAAATTGCTTAAATTATGATTACAACAATTCTTGTAGTATTCAGTTGTGGCTTAATAAAAATAAATAAATAAAATTATGCGTTATTTTCTTAAAAATTGGAAAATTTTCCAGAAAGTGCCTTTTTTGATAATTTTAATATTTATCAAAAACGCTATTGGATATTATTAGCAAAATATGCTATGCACGTGTTGCCTTTTCACTCATTTAAAGTGTTTTTAATGATTTTAAAATAGTCAGTTACGGGGGGTGTATCAAAAAATGTTAAATAACAAAATTTTCCTTGTCGGGATATCTCGTTCAAACTCAGCATGTGAACGTAAAATGTCATTAGAGATATTTTCTGTTAATAAATTTTTTTTCATATTTTAACAAATAAGCCAGTCTTGCCAGTTTTTTTTAATAGCGAATTTGACAGATACTTAATGTCACTTGTCAACCTTGACATGGTGTATTGCAAGTATTTTTAAAAGCATATGTGATTCGTCCACAAGGTTTTTTCCAATCAGAATATTAAAAAAATCGGATGTGGACTCTTTATGGCAGACACTGTATAAAAAAATAATTGAACAAAACAAAGCAGACTCAAAGCAAAACATTCACAAATACATTTTCTATTTGGTTAAGAAGGAATAGACAGTGGCGAACTGATCATCATTTTAATTAAAAGCCGGTAAGCCGTCTGCAAAGGGTTGGTTGAATAGCTGATTCTAATCAGAAGTCTTCGTATTTGTCAAGTTTTAAAATACTTGATGCAATGGAGATTGACGTTTGGTTTTCTGCAAACGTTAGCCAATAAAGATTTCACGTATCAACGTTTTTTGCGCTTTTACAATAGATAAGTAGAGAATTAGTATAGAATCAGAAAATTAGGATTTACGGAAAGTCCAGAAATGTTTGTAGTATTAATAAGTATTGCAGAAGTGCATCAATGCATTGTCTTCTATCAACATTTACGCATCTTCGATCTTATTTCATGAAAGCCAACGTCTGTCGCAGCAATCACTACATCCAATACTGCAATGGTTATGAATGCACATACCTACTTTTTAGATAACCTAGAAGATTAGCAACATTGTATATTTTTTAGACTGCATAACATAAATCTTTGTGTTTCTAAATAGTTGCAGATAGATATTGTCATAACACTTTCTTGCTGTGACAGAATCAGTAAAGTTTGACGTTGCTTAGAATTTTAGCATCAAAGTTTACACATACTGTTGATACTACTAAAAGCATTCTTGTACAAAAAAATATGTCGGGATTTTTTATTGTTAAGTCTATTTAGGTAAACGGTTTTTCCGCACATGAAAAAAATATAAATACAAAAAAAAGGATAAATATTAAAATACCTCCTTAAAGTAACAAAAACATGTATTGTTACATATCCAGTTATCTACAACAATATTCATATATCCTTATTTACCCTTGTTCTCTCACAATCGCAGTAGGCTTTCAAAGAGCAGAATTTGTATGTTCCTGTTTTGTTGGGGTTTTTATTCCCGAAACTTCCCTTTTTTATTATATAGCTAAGGTTTAACCAGAGGTTGTTATATAAATTTTTTCAACAAGGAAAGGTATTCATACAGATCTCTAATCTTTTTTTACGCGGTTTGCTGCTTTTGTAATTTTTACCTTGAAATGGTTTATAATTTGAGAAGGAAGACTAATTTAACTTACTATTAACCATTTTGCTTTCTAATGAAACGCAGTTAAATTCTATGACGTCACACACATGAAACGTCTATTATGTAAGCATATTAATCGTCTGTAACAATCTAGGGATGTTCCTCCACTTCCTGAGCTTTAAAGCTATTTTCATCAAATGTGACAACGATTGTAACCTACTGTAACTTACTAGTTTAAATTGCTTGAATACGAAATTCTGTTGTAGCTATTTTCGTCGTATTTGGTAGTTTAGCTGTTGCCTGATGTGCAAACTGCGATGTAATACAAGTTTGCCGAATATGCGAACAAAATTCAATCAAATTATCTAAGTTACTTTTCTGTATTTTTTCTACAAAAGAAAGTATTTTTATTGTGTATAAAGAATAAAAAATAGCAGCCAGTGTTTTTCTTCCCCGGAGAAAAGAAATGTACGCGGGTTTATCAAAATACGACTGTTACACTAATGGTAGCAGCAAGGCGCGTGACTTTAATGTTAAGACGTCTTCAGTCTCTCATAACACCGTTACAGGGTAGAAAATCACAGAGACGATCGTAAAAATAGAGTAAGTGGTCTTCATTGCTAGAGTACACAGCACATAACGAGGCGGCGGCTGTGGTGATCGTGGAACGGCCGTTGTCCGCCCGGAATGGACCTAAGACCAAATTAATTGCGTCGTGGTTGCCCGCCCCGGAAAGAAGGTTTTTGTTAAGCCGCGCCGGACTGGATGAAAGAGATTTAGACGTCAATCGATTTCATGCAATCTCGTGATCATTTCCTGTCACTCCGCCTACAGTACTCATAAATATCATTGGAACTCGGTGGTGAGAAGTGCTTTATTATAAATAGCTGCCGCTCTGCAGTACTCGCCACCCGAATAAAAAATTGCCGCGGACTAAATTGCGAGGGTGTATTTTGGGCCCGTTACTTCAAGCGGTTTATTAAAGAGAATAATGAAGTGTTTACAACACCAGTGGCAAAGGTTGCTATTCTTAAGTGCCCCCTCGGAGGGAATAGAAACAAAATTGGGCAATTAAGTTTTAATTTTGTCGTTAACTTAAAGAGGCATACATTAACTCTTTAGTACAATAATAGAATACATGAAAATATTTTTAGGATAATCACGTAATGGTTAATTAAAGCTGTTGTAAACTAATTTATTTTTTATTGCCATGAGATTGCAAAGAATGTGTAATTGCAATAATAATCAAAATAAAAATAGCATTGAAAGTGAAATTTAAACTTGCATGAGGCCATGGCTCTAATAAAGACGAATTTTTTTAACTACTCTAATAAGTTTATAACTCAGTAAACTTCGGCTTAGCGTACACATTTTTTATCATATCGAAAGCACATTTAGTCCAGGCTACAGGGAAATTGGTATATGGGAAAAGTCACAAGACTTGATAACAGCAATTTTTTTTGTTTCCTATGTAGGGGGTGTGTTGTGAGTCCACACTCAAGTTTTCGTATTAATCGGAGCCTGCGAAGTGTCCGCCTTGGAAAAAGGGGTTAAAACGTTTTTTCAATTTATCTCGTTAACCGTAGGTCTGAGGAAAGAAGTAATTCATAACGTTTTTGTCGGAAATTCGATTCTCTACAACTTCCTCCATACACTTCTTCGAAAAATGTTTGTAATAAAAAAGTTATAAACAAATAACTGTAAAAAATCAGGGGTTGCAAACCTTTGGTGTGAAATAACTATTGCATTTTTGGCACGAGCAAGATTTTTCTGATCTTTCTTGTAGACGATTTACAAACGAACAATCTAGTGCACTCACTTTTTTGGTTCCGTACTTTGGTATAGTAGAAGACAGTCATCGAATGGAGGTAAGTCGAAAACGAGGCAGTAAACGCGTATAACTGTCTTCCTACTGGTAAGTCATTTATCTCCTTAACCGTACGTCTGAGTAAAAAAGTTGTTACCACCATTTTTGTCGGCAATACGATTCTCTACAATTTCCTCACTACACTTCTTTGTGAAATGTTTGTAATAAAAAAGTTATAAACAAATAACCGTAAAAATCTAGGGTTGCAGATTTTTGGAGTGAAATAACTATTTCATTTTTGGTCTTGTTGTTCTCACCTTTCTTGTAGACAATTTAAAAACAAACAATTTAGTGTACTCACTCTTTTGATTACGTTCTTTGGTATAGTGGAGGTAAGTCGAAAACGATGAAGTAAGCGGTATAACGTTCTTCCTACTGGTAAGTTATTTATCTCCTTAACCGTACGTCTGAGTAAAAAAGTTGTCATCACCTTTTTTGTCGGCAATACGATTCTCTACAACTTTCATACTACACTTTCTTGTGTCATGTAAGTAATTTGTATTGAACGTATGAGGTGAAAATAAATATTTCATTTTTTGTCGCACGGAAAAAAATGTTCTTGCCTTTCTTGTACACAATGTAAAGACGAGAATTTTGATATATTTACTTTTTTTATCACGTTCTTTGGTATAGCGGAAGGCAGCGGTCGAAAGGTTTATCCATGGCATATAATACGAATTTGTTGAACATGTGCATTCTATACGCAATGAAACATGATTCGATAATAATTACATAGAATGTATTAGTAGGTGTACTTCTCTAGCGATTCAAATTCTGGTCGATGAGTAGGAGAATGGTCCGGTGCCTTTAACCACTCGAGGCGAACTACACAGGCGCACGAAAGTCGTAGAATACAGCATGGCTGCCATCCACTCAGGTCAGTGCTTCTCTTAGAAATTATTCGTGCTCCTCATCTCTTTCAATGCTTCTTTGGAGCAAACATCTTACCCCTCTCTTCTTCACAACGCAAACTTCACCTTCACGTTAAGACGTTTTGCACACGAAACAGACGCTCATCTTAACGGCTTTCGACTAGGCTAGACAAAACCGACTGACCCAGGGGACTGACCTTTCGTGCGCCTATGCAGTTCGCCTCGAGTGATTAAAGGCACATGACCATTCTCCCACCCATCGACCAGATATTGAATCGCTAGAGAAGTACACCTACTAATACATTCTATGTAATTATTATCGAATCATTGTTTAATTGCGTATAGAATGCATATGTTCAACAAATTCGGTATTATATGCCATGGATAAACCTTTCAACTGCTGCCTTCCACTATACCAAAGAACGTGATAAAAAAGTAAATATATCAAAATTCTCGTCTTTACATTGTGTACAAGAAAGGCAAGAACATTTTTTTTCGTGCGACAAAAAATGAAATACTTATTTCACCTCATACGTTCAATACAAATGACCACCACCCCCCTATATTTTAGCGGTTTATTTTTAATAACTTTGTAACTACGTACATGACACAAAAAAGTGTTGTGTGAAAGTTGTAGAGAATCGTATTTTCGACAAAGATGGTGCTGACAACTTTTTTACTCAGACGTACGATTAAGGAGATAAATAACTTACCAGTAGGAAAAACGTTATACTGCTTACCTGACTCGTTTTCGACTTACCTCCATTCGACCGCTGCCTTCCACTATACCAAATAACGAAACCAATAAAGCGAGTACACTAAATTGTTCGTTTTTAAATTGTCTGCAAGAAAGGTGTCTACAATTTTGCTCGTACGACCAAAAATGCAATAGTTATTTCACCCCCAAAGATTTGCAACCCCTAAATCTTCACGGTTATGTGTTTCTAACTTTTTTATTACAAACATCTTTCAAGGAAGTGTATTGAGGAAGTTGAAGAGAATCGAATTTCCGACAAAAACGTTATGAATTACTTCTTTCCTCAAACCTACGGTTAACGAGATAAATTGAAAAAACACTTTTACCCCTTTTTTCAACATGGCGGACATTTCGCAGCCTCCGATTAATACGAAAACTTGAATGTAGACTTACCACACACCCTCCTACAAATTAAACAAAAAATTGCTGTTATCAAGTCTTGTGACTTTTTTTACCCTGTCGCCTGGACTAATTATTATAGAACACGATATATTAACACGTACTTAAAGAAATGTATGTATTGTAATTGCATATGTAAAAAATCTAAGCACTGTTGGTTTTGTATTACGATCAATGGCGTGTGAAAAACTTTTGGCACGCTCCTGTCACGGTTGTACATGACACGATCTTTAAGCATTTTGGTGTTAGTATTGGATAAATTAGTTACTATTTAGATAAAAAGTTTGTTAGTTCTAAATGTACATTCGACTTCACAAAAAATGAAGGAAAACAACTGACATTTTTGATACAAATATAAACTTGTTATTTTGTGAACACACTTCATGTCCATCTATCATACATTATGATGAACGCACAGAAGATGTGTCCTGTTTTCGGGTTCCTACCCTGTGATTTTATACCCGTAGGAGTACATATACCGCCAAACGCTCTACGTATTTTTGTAATCCTTTGAGATACAAATCTTTTGTATACAGAGATAATGTATTTGATTTACTCTATAATTTAAGAGACTTGATGAACAGTGTTATATTTAAATCACCAATTCTGTAAGAAAAGGATGTTTGATTTTCAAACTTAAGTTAGTTAGAAGTTAGAAATTAGTCTCCAGGCATCAAATTTCAAATTTCCAAAAAAAAGAAGGATATTGTTAGAGATGGCCCATTATACCGTATTAGGAGCAGCCTATACTAAACGTTTTAAAAGATGTTTAGCTTTATTTATTTATTAACCCAAAACAAAACGGGCATTGCCCAAATACAATGTTTGGGGATTCTCACAAATACAAAAAAACAATATCTTAAAACTATCAAATTACAATTGTCACACTGTCATAATAATGAGCTTATCTCTTTTAAAATTTTAAATAAAAAAGATAAATTTTATTATTTAAGAGGTCGGCATGAGTTGAGACATGCATGTGCAGTTATTATTGTTAAGTAATAATATGGTATATCAATGATATATTTTTCAGAAACAGAATTCGTGGCATTATTATCTATTTAGAATTACCTCGCATGTTGGCCCCATATTGAAGAATATGCAGAATGTTTTGAGGTTGCGATGTGTATACTGGCATGTACAAATGAACCAAGGACAGCAACTGGGGACAGTCTATCCTGTTGTTTATTAGTTTACACATAAAGCAAATGTCTGATTTTCTCTGCTCGTTACTAACTCTTTATTTTAATTTCGGAACTAAAATTATTATTTCGATTATAATTTGAATATCAATTATAAATTCTGTAATGCGGATATTTCAGAAATTTATTTTGTATTGTTTCAACTTTGTTTTGATAAGTTACTTGCCCCGGATTCCACACAGTAGAAGCAAATTTCAATTTTTATCTAGCTAATAAATTATACAGAATTTGGAGAGCTCTAGTATTCTTAAAATATTTATAGATCTCATTAGAGATGCAAGACTTTTGAAGTGACGCATTTACTACGTTGTCAATATGATCATCCCATTTCAGATCGAAACTGAAATGTACACCTAGATCGCGAAAATCATAGATACGCTCTAGAGCAGGCGTCGGCAGCCTATGACCCGCAGGTCACCATGTGAACTATTTGATCATTTCAAGTGATCTACTTGAGTGCGAATAAAGTATAATATATAAAAACAAATTATAAAACATAAACATGAAACGGGAACTTTGATTACAGACTTGCAGAAATGAACATTGTCCGAAATGAAAATACCCATTCACCCGAAACGTTTTCTTAATAGTCACATTTTGGTTGATTTTGACCTGCAGCCAAAAAATGTTGTCGACGCGTGATCTAGAGCAACGGCGTCTATATTGATTTACCTATATGATAATATAAAATAGTTCGTCATTACATAAGAAGTGTTCAACTTTTATTTTGCTGCAAAAAGAGGTTTTTCAACATGTATCATAGACATTATGATTTCTCCTCCTGCAACAACAGCATGCTTAAAAATAACAAAAATAACTTTCAAATACCCACTAAGATGATGTTCAAGTTTTACTGAGATTTTCTTAAATAAATTGCCGTTTCATACAGGTTTCGTTAGGTTTGTTACAAACACTGTGCTACAAAGTGTCCTAACGTACTTTGTCGTAAGCTTTTACTTGCAAAAGTAAAAGTACAAAGCATACAGTACATGTAAGGGTGCACTGTCTGAGAAAAGAAATCAATCTTCTCTACAGCGAACTATTAGCCTATTACCTTTTAAATATACAATAGGCCGTAGTAATTGTCTATTAGGTAATTGATACATAACTTATTTCTTGAACTTTAGGGAGTTCCTTCCCGCCTTTTAGACATGCTAAAGCATGAATTGAGATACGCTCAATTAGCGCGCATTGCCTACACTTCACAATGCTACCAGTAACTCACTGGTGGGAGCGAGATACTATCCATACTCTACTAGCTCTCCAGGCTAGTACCGGAGCGATAAACGTGCTCACCTGTCGGCTCCATCTTCGAGGAGGCTGTGAGGGACGTATCACACGACCTAGGAGATTTCACCTAGTCCACCTTCGGACTATTCCCCTAACATGCTGTCCCAAGCTGTTAGGAGCCACTGCCCGATCGAATCCAACCTCAATTGTGGCAGGACTTGGTTTTTAAATGGTTTTGCCACCCGATTTACCAATATATAGGCTTGGTGGACCCTCGACAGAGCTTCGTTCGTAAGTCTACACGTTATAGACTCCCAGTGTGTACCTTGATGAGGTGAAGTTGTCTTGATTGTGAGAGGCTATGTATTCGCTTCAACTCTCCTTAAGAATAATGACTTTTAGAACTTCTCCCAATCACTGTACCCACCTGCAGTCCGGATCATAGGGTGGTCGGGATAGCTCCTAAGCACAATTACCTGGCGGCATGCAGTTTCCCATAGGCATGAATTTACCCCTTCACACAGGGATAAACCTCACTGCGCTTCTCCTCCTTAAGATTCAGTCAAACAGCGGATTCTTCAGGTGACCATAAGTGACCACGGTCAAACAGCGGGTTCCGTCCAGTGACCTTAAATGACCTTATCCAAGGCGAAACTCGAATCCGCCCACACCGGTATCATATTACCAGGGCTCCCCCTGATCGGTATGAGTAACCGTCGAGAATTCTCAGGAATTTCTCTACCACACACTTGACCTGACTGCTTCATCCATTACCCAGTCATGTTTCCATGCCCCGTATCTAGGTTCCAAGGATAGGGTAAAAGGCAGCCAGTTTTACGGGTGAACGTCGTGTGGTCTCCCGAACACCCGATACGTACAGTCAGCATAGGTACATGTAAGGCTAACTGTCCGCGAAAAGGTAACTGAATCCTTCCCTACAGTGATCTATTAGCCTATTACCTTTTAAATATACAATAGGCCGTAGTAATTGTCTATAAGGTACTTGTTGCATGACTAATTTAATGAACGTTATGGGTGTTCCTTCCCGCCTTTAAGACGAGCCGAAGCTCGAATAATTGAGAATTAAATTTTGAATTTAATTTTACGCTCAATTAGCGCGCATTGTCGCTACACTAACAATGCTACCAGTATTAACTCACTGGTTGGAGCGAGATACTATCCATACTCTACTGACTCTCCAGGCCAGTACCGGAGCGATAAACGTGCTCACCCGTCGGCTCCATCTCCAAGGAGGCTGTGAGGGACGTATCACACGACCAAGGAGATTTCACCTAGTCTAGCTTCAGACTTTTCTCCCAACATGCTGTCCCTAGCTGTTGGGAGCCACTGCCCGATCGAATCCAACCTCAACTGTGGCAGGACTTGGTTTTTAAATGGTTTTGCCACCCCGATCTACCAATATATAGGCTTGGTGGGCCCTCGACAGAGCTTCGTCCATGGGTCTACAGCTAATAGACCCCCAGTGTGTACCTAGCTGAGGTGAAGTTGTCTTAATTGTGAGAGGCTATGTGTTCGCTTCAACAATTCTTAAGCGTAAAGGCTTTTAGAACTTCTCCCAGCCACAGTACCCAGCTGCAGCCCGGATCATAGGGTGGTCGGGATAGTTCCTAAGCACAATTACCTGGTGGCATGCGGTTTCCCATTGGCATGAATTTACCCCTTCACACCGGGATAAACCTCACTTCGCTTCTCCTCCTTAAGATTCAGCCAAACAGCGGGTTCCATAGGTGACCATAAATGACCCAAGTCAAACAGCGGGTTCCGTTTGGTGACCATAAATGACCTCCTCCAAGGCGAGACTCGAATCCACCCACACCGGTATCATATTACCAGGGCTCCCCCTGATCGGTATGAGTAACCGTCGAGAATTCTCAGGAATTTCTCTACCACACATTTGACCTGACTACTTCGCCCATTGCCCAGTCATGTTTCCATGCCCCGTATCCAGGTTCCAAGGATAGGGTAGAAGACAGCCAGTTTTACGGGTGTGCGTCATGTGGTCTCCCACACACCCGAAGTCAGCATAGGTACAGTCGGCAGTGGCAGCTCGTGAGTTTTTAGGGATAAGGACTGCAAAAAATAACTAAATTATTAATTATTGAGAAAATCTATTAATGCCGCAAAATAAATCATCAATGCGACGATTTTTGTAGCTCAAAAACTTGTCTACAATTAAAGTTTTTTAACATTTTGAACCAAATCCTTTTTCATTGATGGATGAAAACATGTTTTAGTTGAGTAATAAAAATTTAATATCATTTTTAAATTTTTAAAATTTTTTTTGTATAATAAACCATTTTTTTGTTAAACGCATATTAAAATTTTCTCCTATTTTACAATAAAACAAGGTTGCTAATCGGACAAAGATAACCAGTAAAAAATATGGACTAAAAATATATTAGTGCGGTTTTATAATATATACTGATCAAAAATTTGAATTATTGACAAAAAAAAGCTACCAACGGAGTTCATATTGACTTTAGGTAACTCTAGAACGTTAAAACATTAACCAAATCAAAGAAGAGACAAAATTCGTGAAGTGGACCACCCGTTTATCAGTGACGGCTGCTTCATAAGAGCCGCGGAGCTGCAGCACCCCCAAGAATAAAAAATGAGGATGCATTTTACTCCCTAATAAAATTTAAATACATTCTATATTAATGATTTAATTAGTATCGTATAATATTATGACAATTTACAAACAAATTGCTGTGTGCGACGATTAATCATGCGGTAACTAAATTCTCAAACATCTGTGTGGACTTCACACATGCATGCATTCTTGTTAATCGCTGCCAGTGTCGGCAGCGCTCTGCTGCAGTATGCGAATGCCGCGACTCCTCATATGCAACAAATCTGTTTATTCATTTAACGTCGTAGAGCGCTGCTCTTCATGTCAGCACATACATTTATGTGGCTAGTATTATTTAAGCTGAAGAGAGCTTAAAGGAATGATTCTCAATTGTAGTTTCGTTCAACAGTAAAAAAAATGTTGTTACCGTAGGTGATAGATCTATACCTGCTTGGTGAATTTATTATTTCTAAGAGATTCTATTATAAATTACAGTTATTGGTGATTATATGGAAAATATATTTTAATGTTCTATATGTTCTATTAAATAGAACGCACTTTTCGAATCTTGACTTTCTACCCGGTTTGGTACTTCTTTCCTATTTTTTTTTCTGGCGTAAGTGTATAGAGATAACCTTTTCCAATTTTAAAATGTCCGGCGGCGTACAAATTTTATAATGTATGTAATGAATATCATTACTCACGAGACAACGCATATACAGTGTGTAATGATTTTATAGGTAAAACTCTGCAACGCTGTATTCTACGATAAAAACTGAGTTAACAACTCTCAGTGAGTTAAAACTGAGTTAACAACTCTAGTACCATGTTTTCCGATGGCTCTTCTAGAACATATAAGCACTTTTAGATGTTTAAAACCGGCAACAGTATAATTTGATACCGACTATATATAATGAAACAAAATCCCATCAAGGTACCAGCTTTTAATAATAGCATTCAACTGTTTACTCTTATTACGTTGTTGTCATATTTTTAATAACTGATGATCGCTTGTATTCTTGCACAAAGAATTCTTGTTGACATAGAATTGCAACTGACACTTCAAAGAGGGCTGAAAATGTTTATGTGAGGTTTAATATTGTTAATTCGATATTAATATCCGCTACTAATAGCCTGTAAATTTAAAAATAACACAATGTTGGTGGCGATACTTTAACTGCTTGTACCGCTTAAAGGAGCCGTCGGAGAAGCAAATGTTGTGTTTTTAATTCAGTTTGTCGTAGAATACCGTACTGGTACTAGTTTTACCTAGAATCATTACACCATATATAACGAATGTATTACTTAATAGCAGTAGAAAAAAAATTATTACCTGCTCTCTTATTGTTATTACCTATTACTGTTTGCTTAAATTATATTGTGCAACTGATGGCCCTTTTGTTGTCTTTTTTATAACTATTATAAATATGACTATACGAGCTGAGAATGTTGTGGCCTGATACAGTGAGGGCAACACTTATCGTACAATCAATATTTGCATGGTTAGGTGAACTGTCATTAGAGTCTACATTTTTTTAAATATTCAATTAGTAACTTCTATAGAATTCTTCTGAGTGGAGTATGCACCGGCGCCTTCAAAAATGCAAATAGAAAACATCCAATATTGTACAATTATTAAATACCTGTACAGAGAGGGCCTAACACCGAAGCAAAGTAATGAAAATATACCCAATAATTTGGATAGATATTGTCCATATGCAATGGTAAAATGTATGCAACAGTATTTAAATGTGGAAGAGACATCATTGAAAATAATCTTAAAGTAAGTAAGTAAAGCAGTAAAAAATAAACACGGAAGAAAATTTTGATTTTGAAGTCTCAGAAGTAGTAGAGACTGTAAACATCTCATATAAGCTGGTTCAAAACATGTTGACAAAGGAGTTAGGAGGTTTCTTGTCTTCTCGCAAAGATGTGGACCATTAACCACCTCCAAAGTATGCAATGGTCGTTTAAATCTATGATTTCTTTTTGTTTGGACTAGAAAGGGATATTGGTGGTGATTGTTCACCATGCGTATCCATGTTACGTAAACACAGATGGTTGACCATCGAGACACAGTTTTAGTATCTCAAATTAGCCAGTACGACTTTGAATTGGTACCCCATCCTCTCTATTCACGTCTATAGGACTTCTGCTTGTTTTAAAACAAAAATAACGCCTGTGACGATTACTATCGATTTTCGTCAACTAAAGAAGCTACAGGAGCCGTAACATAGAATTTTGCAAACCTATGAGGCAGCCATTGTAGAGTATGTGAGAAAATATGCGCAGAAATTTATAATAGACTATAGCGTAGACGATATGCATAGAAATAGACTATTTTGAAAAATAATCTGAAAGATTTTCTAAATAATTTTTATTTTTATGTAAAATCACGAAGTTTACTTTGTTGTAAAAATCTAACTCCACACGTATATTGTCAGTTTGTAAAATACTAACCGTGCAATGAACACGAGAATTATGGGTTCTAAAGTGTTTTGTACGTTTATGTTCTTAGTACTATTTTTCCTAACGAAATTTCCTACAATTGCGGGCGAAAGGTTGAATGATTCGTAAAGTCTTAATATAACATAGTGTCACGAGTGGGGAACAAGAGACATAGTTAAGAGTAGAGACAGAACGAAACGCAAGGTTCAATTTAACAATATGCTTAATCAACCTAAAATGACTAGAAATAATAATACAAAAGCAGTAGGAGAGTCAGGTAATCACCATGCCAGCCATTGCAGGCCCTAGACATATCGTAAGTAAGTACTAGGGACGTCAGGTAATCACTATGTCATTCATAGCAGATTCTAAACTTTTAAGTATTCTACGAGCAACGTAAAAATAAAGTTACTTACCGAGGCAGGCTCTAAGATGATGGTTGGTAAGTTCCCGAAGGAAACTTTCGCTGCGCTTGTAAGGTCACACGTGTGCAAGTAGCTCTCTCTCTCTAGCATGTGGCTAAGACTGAATGTAGGTGGCCAAATATGTGTATAATATGTTGTTAATAGCAGCAAACTTGCACGAGATTGAAAATATGTGTGCAACTTGGAAAATAATAAATAATTTATTTTCATGTATTTCATGTGTGACGACGGTCTAAACCCGGAAGTCGCAATTTATATATTCAGTCTGCCTACAAAAATATCCACTGTTTAAGTTTATTCAGAATTCTTCAAAACGGTCTACATACTATATAATATAGTATATATATTATATATTTGAACCACTTCATTTATTATATATCTTGTATTATACGGAACGCATTAAAATGACATATAGTATAAAAATACGTGTACTTCATCAATCTCTAATTTACGTAACTCAGAAAATATCAACCTAGAAATATCAGTCAAGTACATATAGCATATAGTATCTATATGTATAGTTTCCAAGTCAGAGATAAATTGCAATGTGTCACTGTTATTTTGCTATTACCAGTCGATTCAGAAACCTTCATTTCCCATGAACATTTCAAACGCAACACATATTTATAGTAATACCTTTAAAGTTAAAGAAAAAATAAAGTAAATCTTAATTTATTTTCAAAGTAATATCATAAAGCTCTTTTTCTACTTATTAATGTACCTATCGTTATGTGCAGAACGCTCTACGTTATATCTAATTTCCTTTAAATTTCATATATGGAAATCAGAAAAGGAACGTACAGAAAGACTACTTATTTTGAACTTAACAATCGATCTATTTTCGCAGAGCTGAAGGATTTATTTTGCTGCGAATAGGAAGTGCTAGGCAATCTTGCAATCAAATACCATTAAACTAAATTGTAATGTAATAGAAACTTCTCTGTACATGAAATCGCCTTGGAATTACTGCGGAACATTTCTACCTTCTGTAGACAATTTTGTCTTTCCTTATTGTATGTTTTATTTAATCCTCGTGATCTCCTCAAAAACAGAGTGTATATAAATGTAGATATACTCCATTGGTTTATTATTTTTGACATGGTTTATATAAGTAGTCGTATTTTTTCAGAAACTGAATACGTGAAATGAATATCCTTGAAAAACGTCAAGTGAGCAAAAATGAACTCCACCAGATAAACCTACGCAATTTTTCTCAGGATAAGATATCTTTATAACTAAGTTATGTTAAGATGAGAGGCAGTATTTTAAATACAAAATTCGATTTTCCTTAAAACCAGAACCTGATTTGCATAACAACTACCGTGCCTTCTACAATTTCTTTTAAGTGAAAACAAAAAATCTGAAACAATGCCTATTTATTATACACAAGATATTATACTTTTATATTAATGGAAAATAAGTTCCTTGTTGTTGATTCATTTAATTCAAACGTTTTATGGGCTTTTATTATTTACTTCCATAAAGATTCATAATAATTGCAAAAACTTATTTTTACTTATTTTACCTAGAAGATGCTCGATGTCAGATACTTAGCATAATGTAGAAAATTTGATATTTTCATGAAAAATATATTGAAAGTTTTAAATTATAGCGAAGAGGATAAACTTATTAAAGGTCAAAGGTCATTTAGCTATAATTACCCTTAACAAATTCCAAAAAATATTACATTTGTATAATCAAATAATCTATCATTTATGCTGTCAATAATGCATATTTAATTTATTCCACGTACCAAATTGTACCAGAACGAAAGGGATAATAAATTATAAGTATCATTGTTAATGATGTACTATTATGTTTTTGGAACTTGTGACGTCATAAAAAATAAGATTTTTTTTTAAATTGCAATTGCGGCATAGCTTCTGAATACACTGTAGCGAATAACGTTCTTCTGCGTTATGAAACTATGCAGTAGATCGTGTATTTGTGCAGTCTCTTCGTTACTTTGCAATTAATTATTGTCTAATTAAGTTTATTAGAAAAAATAGTACTTTAATTGCTCTTCATTCTAAAACAATTTAAAATCATATTTTATGCCAGATGTCCCATGTGTATCTATTGATTGCATTAACGTTTTTAATTAGTTGCTAGCTTATTAGGCTTCTTCCAGTTTTTAGTTTATAAAATAAGTTTATTTCATATTCAGCAACGTTTCCGTGAATTAGTGCACCCTTTCAAGCTTTAAAGCATACATTAATATATGTAATACGTATAAAATTAAACAACTGACAATAAGTAAATAATAACTTGTTAAAACAATGAGTTTAATAATTATATTAATATATTATTACATATCATATTTAACTTACATATTTTCATGATATTAAAGTGTTCCATAGGAGGTATGATGCATTTAGTTAGAGTTAACAGACAAATATCAAGCATAATTACAGGTATTCGATTTGTAAGGTTACATAACCACACTTTAAAAATAAGTTCTGAAAGAGGTTTTTTAAGTTGAATTAAATTAAACAATTAAAAGTAACATGCACATAATACATTTAATACAGACACAGAATACGCATTTAAATCTTCGTAGAAAAAGATTTTTCGTCGTTAGTGTAGTGCTTATATTTCTAGTAGGAATGTATTGCCTTGTATTTTGGTAGAATTTTATCTGGAATGATAAAGCAAGTTGTAATTAAATGCATAAATAAACCGACTTACCTAGAAGAATAGTTGTTAATGTCGAGTTTCATTGTAATGTTACCAGTGTTAAAAGGATTTGTTGATTTTTACTTTATTTACTGGAAAAAGTATTTGCAGAATTGCTGCCATCGCCATATAGATTTATGTAATTTGGGTTGCAGATCAAGTTTAGATGCAGCTAAAAATATTCAAAATCATTATTTATTTATTTAATTATTAAAAAAATTAATTAACTAAACACATAATGAAAGTGTTTAATGATATAGAACAATGTACAAACGTGTTGAAGGTAAATTTAGTTAAATAGAGTGATGTGAATTAAAACTTGTCATCTACAGTCAAATAGATATGTTAAAATTCAAAATAGAACTTCATTATTATATGTCTTTGAAATCAGCTATTTATCAAAGCATCTGCATTAATAAAAACTAATCAGCCGATATACAAATACTCACCAGCACCTATAAAAGAAAATGACACAACTAAAGTTCTTTGGGATATATTAATAAGAACAGACCGGTTGATTCCACACAATAGACCGGATATACTGGTTATAAACAAAACCGAAAAAAAACAGCTGAAATTATAGACATAGCAGTGCCATTAGATGATAATATGGAAAAAACATATAGAGAAAAAATAAGTAAGTATTTAGACCTAGCCTATGAACTGCGAGATACGAGGCTGGTTTGATAAGTCCGTGCAAAAAGTAAGAAAACGTATTTTTTTGAGGAAGTTTTATTTTACTTTTCTACATAATCTCCTTGAAGGTTGATACATTTGGTCCAACGATGTTGAAATTTTTTTTATCCCCTCCTTAAAATAAGAGTTATCAAACTCTGCAAAATAGGCGTTTGTTTGATTTATCACTTTGGCATTTGACCCAAATTTTGTTCCTGCAAGAAGTTTTTTCATGTTTGGAAACAAAAAATAGTCCGAGGGTGCTAAATCCGGAGAATATGGGGGGTGTAGAAGAATTTCGTAGCGTAATTCTAATAGTTTAGCCGCGGCAATTGCACATGAATGAACTGGAGCATTGTCTTGGTGAAACAGGGTCTTCTTCTTAGCTAAATGTGGCAGTTTTATCTTTATTTCGCTGTTTAATCTGTCTAGTAAAGATGCATAATACTCTCCGGTTATCGTTTTACCCTTTGCTAAATAATCAACAAAAACTATTCCATGGGCGTCCCAGAAAACAGTGGCCATCACCTTTCCTGCCGAGGGAACCGTTTTCGCTTTCTTCGGTGACCGTTCACCTGCTGCAACCCACTGTTTTGACTGTGATTTTGTTTCTGGCTGATAATAGTGTATCCACGTCTCATCAATAGTTACAAAACGTCGCAGAAATTCAACTTGATTTTTTTTAAACAGCTCCAAATTTTGCATTGAAATCTTCACTCGTTCACGTTTTTGCTGAATTGTGAGCAAACGCGGCACCCACCTTGCAGCCAGCTTTCTCACACCCAAACATTTATGCAAAATGTGATGTACCCGTTCTGTCGAAATGTGTACCGCTTGAGAAATCTCACACACCTTAAATCTTCTATCTTCCATGGCCATATCATGAATCTTATCAACAATTTCTTGCGTAGTCACTTCAACAGGGCGACCAGAACGCTCGGCATCTTTCGTGCTTCTTCGGCCACAACGAAAATCGGAAAACACCTTATAAACCATTCTAAGTGAAGGTGCAGATTCACCGTAATATTTGTCTTGCTTGGATTTAGTTTCTGCTGGCGTTTTGCTTCTTAGAAAGTAATGTTTTATCAACACACGCAATTCGTCTTTTTCTATTGTGATAGAAGGCCAGACAGCAACGACAAAAACTTACTTTCACATATAAACTATGCGTCAAATCTGCATGAAATTTGACATGTGTTGTTTCAAGGCATGCTAGATAACAGATCACTGATAGTTCAAGTACAATTATGCCAACTCAAAAACTTTTGCACGGACTTATCAAACCACCCTCGTATGCACCAACTCACAACAGGTAGAAATATATCCTTTCATATTATCAGCAGTTGGGTTAATACATAAAGAATTTAAAAACAATCTTAAAAAACTAGACTTACCACCTAGTCTAGTATACACAACTCAAAAATCTGTGATTTTAGGCACCACACGCACAGTAAGAAGGGTCCTTAATCAATAAACCAACAATATAAGCCTTGGCTAAAACCCGGCTTATGTTAAAAATACTAGCAGGAAAACCTGTGTTAAAAATAATAATAATAATAATTCAAGAGACTCCCCAAAATTCAGTATAAGTTTCAGACTATTCATTTAATACAACTCATCAATTCGTATTTGGTGGAATACCTTAATAACCATCGCGATTTTGAGAATATCCATCTGGGTACATATGCCGCAGTTGCAACAATACTGGAGAATAATGGACAGACGCTGCTCCAACCTGTTATTATAAGACAAAGAAAAAATTCACAACCAACAGAAGAACTATGGAAGACCCGACTTCGAGTAGAAATTGACCATCTTCGTGCCCGATGCTGATTTAATAGCTGAATATCTAAAAGGAACGAGGTCTGCTAAGATCAGGCGAAAAATAGAAATTCTCAAAGAAAAATTAAATATTGATGCATACTGTTCTGATCTTGAACATGTATTAAACAATCATCGAGACGAGCTGCGACAGAAGGCCAAACCAAAAGGAGCTAGGCTTCGTAGATACAACGAAACTACTAAGAGAAAACAGCAGAACTTGGTCTTTGAAAGTAATGAAAAGAAATTCTATAATACGTTAAACAATAATGTCAGTGAAGATACTAAACCAAGTTCTAATCCACAAGAATGTCTTTCTGATTTCGACTAAATGAGTAATATAGTTGTGTATCATCTGCGTACATTGTGAATATCACAGGCCCCCATACAATCACAAAGACCTCTGGTATACAAGGTAAACAGCAAAGGACATAATATAGATCCCTCTGGTAACATCAATAGACATAGAGCCATCATTAGATGTCTTCACCCGTTGAGTCTTGTTATAAAGATAATTTTGAATTAAACCGACTGCATTATTACCAAAACCCATATAGTACAATATATTAAGCAATAATTCATGATTAATTGTATCAAACGCCTTGCTGAAGTCTAACAGAGCCAGCAACGTACATTTTCCTTCATTTTGAGCTTTGAGAATATCATCTGTTATCTTCAGCAAAGCGGTTGTACAACTTTACGGAGGTCGAAATCCTGACTGGCTAGATGGTAGCAAAACTACTATGGGCTAAATATTCTCTAACTTGTGAATTGATTATTATTGATTATTAATAAAGAAGATCTTATATTTATAAACAATAACACTATTATTTATTGTTGGGTCTATTATTTTTTTGGGTCAATTTTAATTTGTTGGATCGACATTGAAGGAGCTGTCAAATATTTAGATCAGCTGATTTGGATTAAAGAAGCGAAATTAGTATCAGGGGTCTGTCAGGAATCTCCAAGGAAAAAATAAAAAGATTATCAATACAATTAAAAATTTTTATTTTTCTTCTTCTTCGAGTGATTAGGTTTATTTCTTTAAGTAGAATTTATATCTATTTATATAAAAAAAAGTTAAAGAAGCAGAAAGATCTATCACTTTACAAAAATTCACAAAATTTTAAAATATTCATAACAATGAGTAGAACTGAAGATTAAAAACAATAATAAATTAGTGTAGTATATACAATTAAAAATGACGTAGTAATGACGATAGGTAAGTAAAACATGACATGTAATAGTAATTATTTTTATTTATTAAACTGGCTGTCTTAAAAGTAGTTCTACATTTATAATTTAACCCAATTTCGCCGTGGAACCATGTATTATATCAAAAACAAGGGTCCTAACATGTCTTACTTATACTTATTATATTAATGTAGGGGCTAAAAATAAAACATTATACATATAACACAAAAATAACTCATTATGACATTCATTTGAGTTAGATAATGAAGTTCATTATATCACTAGTGCGGTAATGAATGACATGAGGCAGCCGTAGATAAAATTTTGTATGATACATATGGGATAAAGGTATAATAGCACTCGTATGATTTTTTGTGAAAGTCTCATACTCGTATAATTATACCTTTATCTCAATAGTAACATAAATAACTATTACTGCAGTGAAATCTAAATGGTAAACGGTCTATAACGACTTAACCGCTATTGGTGTAAGGTAAAAAGAGTTTTTATGTTTCTTATTATGCAGAAGTTGTAGTAAACAATATCGATGTCGATATTAGTCTTAACACTAAATATTGAGAATTAAAACGATTTTGACAATTAAATATTTATTTTTTTTATTAATATAAATAGAAATATATCTATAATCCTATATACTATATAGGTGTGTGATAAAAGAAGGTTAATTGAAAAAAAAGATTTTAATAAATTGCGGTACAGTTGTAAACCATGTGGCATACGGGAATTATTCATATGGCAACGCAAATGTCATTTATCAATTATTTTCAGAGGATGATTAATATTCCCATTTTCAAGCATACTTTATTGTGCGATATTGTTAGGTTTCTTATGGGGTCTAAGAAAATACTTTTTCCACATTATTCAACAGGTTTATAAAATATTTAAATAGCAATTTAGTTCATTTTCAGAACTTCTGTAAAAGTTCCAGTAACCATATCTTTAAAGTAAATGGAATTCATTTTTAGTGACGTAAACCGTCATCTTCTTTTGCATATGTTCTTCTATAACCTACAGAAACACAAAGGCTATTTTTATATAAAGAAACACTTAACCAACCAAAATGTAGCTGTGCTGGAAGTATCAGCTTGATCCAAATAACACTGCTTTAGTTTTTGCCAGCTAGCCCCCAATAAGTCGGAGAGGGGCGGGGTAATACAAAATATAAAAGATAAAAAAAACAAGCGCCACTTCGTTTAAAAACAATGCTTATTACTAAAGCTTCAAGCTTATCAGACAAACGAAGAAATAGATCTACTAAAATATGGGCAACTTCCAATATTTTGGTCGTACCGTACATATATACTTACAAATGACGAACTGGAAAGTAATATTAAAATCATACAAATAAATAAATAATAAATAAATAAAACGCACGTAGTGAAATGTAAACGTTCTAAGTAGGGCTTTATTTTACTTGCAACTATTTTCTATTGTGCAGATAGAAAAAAATGTAATGTTTCAACAAAAAAAAAGGTGAATGGTGATTTGTATCACAGTTGGTTGTACTTAAAACTACCCTACAACAATTCCACTATTCGAGATCTCGTTTTATCCTTAAAATTAACATGCATGCATAAATTGTAAACACATTGAATAAATATATACATATACATAAATAAAATGACACATAATACATACAAATTTAGACAAACATCCCACCATTCGAAGACCCACGGCTGTATGTTTAAAGCCTTGCTTAGGGGGTTTTCGCTTCACCCTTCGATATTTGGTTGTTTTTCTCCGACCCGGTATATGTATAGATGTAGGTACGGACACAAAGGGGAAGAACCTTCCAATTAAAATACACGGTCAGATGGGCAGGAACAAGAATACACCAACGAACAACAAAACCCGAAACAAAAAGACCTACAAAGAAATCACCCTGTATATTGTATTATTTTTAAATATTTGAAGATTTTTACCTTTCTATAAACTGAAAGGTCTTTTACAATACAATTCCCTCAAGGTGACGGCTAGGGAAATAATAGTACCTAAAATAAAAAGACATTTGTGAGATTTAGCGCAACGAGGTTTTAACTAAAATAATTTACCTAAAATGGCTAGCACCAGAACCTAATCCGTCCAATTTGACGACCGATCGCACACAAATAACCAAGCGATCGTTCTGTTGAATGTGAGATTTATTCCGCTAAAGCGAATTAATATTTAAAACCAATTTCTAATATATCTAGTACATCCAACTTCTACTGCCAAAAAGCCATTTTGTTACTTCCACTCGCCTATTGAGAAGGGAGCTCAAACGCGCAGGAGCGACTTCACGATAAACCGAAAGAAAGGGAAAACCAGTGACAACCAAACAACGGAGAAGCTTGGTTTTAAACAGTGACCATCAAACAAATAATGGGTTGTGAATTTCAACGTTATACTTCCATAGTAATGACTGTCTGTTAATACGCCCAGCTCACTACAAAGGCAGTAAGAATATAATACTCTATAATTTGTTTTTTTACTTTACAATGACGTAAAATGATGAATTCAGGTGTATACAACAAAACAAGTAAATTTTACTAAATTGACGACGGATGAAATATGAAACTGTAGTTACGTTCGCAACTACATGTGGCGCTGTTGACGTTTTTACTATTATTAAAAAAATGAAATAATCATTGATCGCTTGATTTTTGTATGGATTTTATTAGATAAATTATCCATCTTCAAATGGAGGTTCTTTTTTATAAATAAATTATGAAACTCAAAATCTCCTCCATATAATTTATTAGAATTAATTAAATTACAATTGTTTCGGCCGCATAAAATCAATGGTAGTACCATTGGAGGCCATCTTCAGATTAAATAATACTTAAAAAATAACACAAAACTCTCTCTATTTAAAAAATATTAGTTGGGAAAGATCCCTTACATTTTTGTATGGATTGTTTCTAATATCTCTCGTATAGACATTGGCGAAGAAACCGTTTTACATTTCTGTATATGATGGGTTGGTTGCCTACACAACCTACACAGTTTTATCGCAATTTGGCAATGTTTTGGCTAATTTTCCCTTTATGACGTCATTGTAAAGTAAAAGAAACTATGTATGTACTGTCACTGATACATAAAACTTTTCTTCTCTAAGCTTGTTTCTTTGTGAATAACTATGATCCTTAAAACATAAAACTGTACAAAATGAAGTACTTTATGTAAATTCGTAATATTCTATTCAACTGTTCATTATGATCCTGTAAATTGGACTAAATATTGATCTAATTCAAATTTTTTGTTTTAAGTTAACTATATGTGTGGGTATACTTAACTCAGTATAGTTTTTTAGGCATTAGGGCATCAACAAAAATTGTGATATGTAAAGTTTTGCTCTCACTGTATTTCTAATCACACTTAACTGCTTACTAACAATCTAAGTGTAATAGACATATTCTATCTTTAAGTATTTTCCGATGTGTGGGTGTATGCTTTTTTGAAAAGTGTTCATTAACTTTCAAAGTTCAGGAAATGTAAAATAATCCCTTTCATGCTATTCTTATAACAGAAAAGGGGACCAAACTTCCAACTTATTGGAATAAATGATCACCAGAAGTTGTATACGAAAAACCTGTTCTACGATGACCACTTGTTTGGATGCTGTATTTGAAAAGATTGAGGTTAACAGCCGGAATAACCATTATCCTCAATGCCAAAAATAAGATTTTCGTAGCAAGGCCAAATAAAGAAAAGTTTGACGACATTTCATCGAGAATCAAAAATCAAAGGCAATCTCCGACTCTGTTGAATAAAATTCAATACCTCGTAATTTCAGAATTTCACAGAAAATTATTTTCTTCAGTCTTGTGGTTTGTGCGTTTTTGAAACGTGGCGTGTAAACGTTTGCGTAATGAGGTAGCTGGTTTCTGAAATGAGATTGTGGTAGTTGTCGCTGAAGTACTCTATTAAGCTGATTCAAATATTCTACTAATATCAGCAGAATATTCTGTTCTGGATAATACCCGTAATAACCACGGTCGTATCTAATTGATCATTTTATGAAGAATATTTCATCTGGGCATGAAAACCGTTACGGCCTGTAAACGAACACTTTAGCATGTTCAGGCTGTAAGTTAAACATTAATTTATTCAGCATAATGCCAATAAAAGTGTATATTAATAAATCCTGTACAGATAATAAACCGGGTTGTATTATGTCATTAAATGTGGGCTTATTCTATATTTAACGAGTATAAAGCAACACTTAAAGCCTAAGTCTCATTTAAAGTTCTAGTAAATGGCGAAGAAGGCACCTTTCAAAGTTATAAATAACAGTCAGGGGTATTAGGGAGCATTATACCTGCAGACTTAGCAGCAGGATTACGCGTGAGATGCTTGCGTGCGGCTCCGGGATAATCCGGGCGCCTTTGTGCGAAGGACAATGGAGACGCCTTTCAATCCAAGGGTCATGCCATACACATCAATGACGTTCCACTGAATTGGCATCCACCGATCCGCAATACAAGTGGAAATGCTCAGATTTCCGGATTATACATGAATAGAAATAGTTGTAGCAGGTTCTAGAACGTACAAATAGCACTCCCGTCGTTATTATTATTAATTTATAGAAGACGGCTTTCTAAAATACTGTTTAGCAAGCGGAAGGGGATATGGGTCTTGATGGGTACGTTAGGACGGGGATTTGCTTCGTCATTATCGTAAATGTCGTGTGAGGATAACATTTAACCAGTAACACGTGTAGTAGGGTGAAGCATTTCGATTGGAATTAAACTTTTTCCTGGCACACTGAAGTAGACGTACGAACTATCTAAGGATCTAATTAAATTTATAGAGGTATAAAATGTTCTAGTGGCATCTTTTGAACTTTTGGTATTCTTCATATAAAACATTAAAATAGTTTTGAAACTTATTAGACAATTTAGATTAAGTTGACCTGAATTCATTTTTTTGTTATCTATGACTAAGCTTCAATAGATTTTTTTCAGATTGAATACGTAATCATAATTTAGAAAAATAAATATTTATACTCTACACTAAAATAGAAGGTTACTTCTGAGTCTAGATTCATCTACTTTAATATAAAAAATTTCCTTCACTAACAATTCTTGGTTGAATGTTAACAGGACTAACCTAATCTCTGAAACGTATTTTATGTATTTTTCTTAAATGTTAAATTTAAATTACTTCCCTCTTTTAATGTATTAATATTTAATTACTTTCATCCTTTAAGAAATTACGTAGTGGATAATCTACTGTTTGCCAAAAATCAAATTGTCACCATTACCGAATGCGTGTAAGGGAGTGAGAGATATTAGAAATGATTCATTTAAAATAAATTAGGACGTGCTATTAGTCCGGCGTCATTTTTACACTATGATTGATTGCTACATGATTTTATGATATAGGACGACACAAGGCACAGCTAGTTCATTTTCTACATGACCATTATTGCTTAAAAAATATGCAAAAAAATTATTTTTGTTTTCAAACTTTTGCTGGGTCATGAACGCAATCAATTTTACAAATACGAGGATAAATTGAAAAGTCTCCGGCCTAGGCAATAAAACAAAAGAATATAAGGTTAACAAAAATTTTATTTTTCTACGTAGTCCCCATCGAGTTCAATGCACTTGGTCCACCTTTGTTCAAGTGCTCTTATACCGTCCCTATAAGCCTTTTCTTCTAACTCGTCAAAATAGGCGTTTGTGGCAGCAATCACTTCTTCATCGGACTCGTATTTCTTTCCAGCGTGAAATTTTTTTAGGTTTGGAAATAAATAAAAATCCGATGGGGCTAAGTCTGGTGAATAAGGGGCATGGGGTAACAATTCAAATTGCAATTCATTGATTTTTGCCATGGCAATTGCCGACTTGTGACAAGGTGCATTGTCCTGGTGAAACAGAATTTTTTTCTTTGCTAATCCAGGTCGTTTTTCTTCAATATTTTTTTTTAATTCATCCAGTAAGGTAGCATAGTATACTCCGTTGATTGTTTTACCTTTTTGAAGATAATCAACGAAAAGTACTCCCTTGGCGTCCCAAAAGACTGAAGCCAAAACTTTTCCGGCTGACGGAACTGTTTTGGCTTTCTTCGGAGCAGGTTCTCCTTTGGCAGTCCACTGTTTTGATTGCTGCTTTGTTTCGGGTGTGTAGTGATGAATCCACGTCTCATCCATTGTTACAAACCGTCGCAGAAAGTCCACTGAATTTCGATTAAACAAGTCTAAACACTCACTTGAAACTGTTTTGCGAGTCAGCTTTTGTTCCACTGTGAGCAGCCGCGGCACCCAACGTGCCGATAACTTTCTCATTCCCAAAATTTCGGTTAGGATATGATATGTTCGTTCCGTTGAAATGCCCAGGGTATCTGCTATTTCAGCCAACTTCAATCGCCGATCATTCAACACAACTCTATGGACTTTTTCGACAATTTCCGTTGTGGTGGCAGTTTTCGGTCTTCCTGAACGCGGTGCGTCATCTGTGCTTTTGCGACCCCGTTTAAAGTCCGCAACCCAGGTTTTAACTGTGCTATGGGAAGGAGAAGATTCGCCTAATGTCCCGTCTAGCTCAGCTTTGATTTCTTTTGGGGATAAACCCTTAATGTGAAAATATTTAATAACCGCACGAATTTCAGCTTTTTCCATTTTAACACCACACAAAACTTTATCGACTTTGACAACTTGCCAAACAATTATTGTTTCACAGAAATTTTTGTTATTTCACAGCCATACTGATAAATTATGAAAAAATAAAATGCCGTAAAAACATTGCAAAAATTTGTATCCCATATGGGTTAGGCCGGAGATTTATCAATTCATCCTCGTAGTAGATAAAATTTGGGGAAAATCTAGATTCAAAAGCAGTAATAAATAAATTTAAAAATGAAATCGAATTAAACTAAATGAGATAAAAAATGAAAATTCTAGAAAACTTATAATCTGGTCATAAGTAATAAATTAAAATAAATAAAACTTTTCCTAAATCTTAAAGCAGGTGATCAAGCAGACCTATTTCTTTGCTAGTCAGTCTCCTACTAAGCGATCATAAGAACTCTTTAGACATTATTTAACATTGGAGGATGTTGGAAAACTGTTGTAAGAGTAAATATTTCTGAAGTCAGAGTTATTTTTAAATTAACTAAGAATATCTATTCTTGTTAACTAAAATATCTATTTATTCGATGTTGCTATAACTTTTTTGTGTTAACTTTTTTAATAAAATCTGCTTATATTTAAATGTTTCATTGTTATTGTTGTTGTGTAGTATTATATGTGTGTAATATTATAATACGTGTTTCGTATTGATTGTATTAGCAGTTCAGCTTTACACAAAAAGTTCTGAAAACACAGTGGTGCTTAACAAATACACTTGAGGAAAAAAACGCACCACTTGAAAACGCACCAAAAATACCAAAATTTCAAACCGTCATAACTCGGCGGATTTTGAACGAAAATGGATGAACCTTTGAGTACTAAAAACTTTAAAGTGTCTAGTTTAAGGGCGTGTGAGCGAATGTTACGTAAAGGCCTTTCCGCCCCCCGCGACCACCCGCAGAAAAAAAATGTTTTTGATTAAAAAAATGTCAAACTTTAACAGCTTGTACGGCGTACCAAAAAAATCGTGGACCCTATCGACCGGCAAGACAGTAAAGTTCAGTCCTTTTTCTGTCAAGTTTTCAAAACTTCGAGTGCCTACGATTTTTTAGCGCAAAGTTATGAATTTTTGGAATTTACCCTGCATTTTGTCGGATGTTTTTCCTCTTCTGCCAGCGTCGTTATTATCGGTTGAGTTTGAATCTTTTCTTTTCCAAATTCAAAAAATAAAAGACACTTTAAACTTTTTAGCACTCAAAGGTTCATCCATTTTCGTCCAAAATCCGTCGAGTTATGACGGTTTGAAATTTTGGTATTTTTGGTGCGTTTTCAAGTGGTGCGTTTTTTTTCCTCGAGTGTATATTAACTGCGTTTTAATTTAAGCATTTTTATATTTCTCACATTATTAATTAGTTTCATTTAGATTATTTGCTTTATTGTGGCCGTGGTATGATATAAATAAGCCTTTTATTAATAACTTTACTCTTATAACACCTAGGCGAGGACAGAAACAACCAATGATGTAAAAAGAATAGTCTGAAATGTAGGGAATTTTCCTATATTGCATTTGAAATTAGTCGAGTCAAAGCATTACGCACACATAGCATTAGCACACAACCGATTATACAGACGCTCTTTTGTACTATTTACATATCTTGCATGGTAAATAAATAGTACTGTATAAGGAGTAACTTGAGAACCTTATAGGATCTCATTTACCTACCATAATAATTAAATTAACTTTTCTAATCTGCTGTGTTAATTGGAATGGAATCTTATGTAGTAATAAGTTTAAGTAGGAAAATAAATCTTATAAGAAAATCCATCAAAAAATTAATGAAACCTGTTTAAAGACCTTCTGACAGCAGGGTGGTAGAGTAACTCTTAAACTTCAAGGGTGATGTTTATCTAACCTCTTTAATTTTAGATGAAATACATACTTTGTCCTAGAATTCAGTTTATTTGTACTTAGTAAATAGATAATCCAGGAAGCCCTTGTTTATTTTTCAAAATTGCGCAAGTAAATACTGTTAATGTATACCGCACATACTAAACATTTTGTACTTCTTCAACATTTATACAATGTTTTACATGTAAATATTTTTGTTAAACGTTATATTTGAGTTTACCCACACAGTACTTATTATATGCTGTTATTGTATTATTTAGAAATTAATCCTAATTACTTATTCAATTACTAAGTTTTAACAAACACACTTTGGTAGCACTACTTAGTATATCAACAAGAATATTTTAAATTATTTAACATTAGAAGGCAGAAGTAAATGCAAAGTCTATTATACTAAAAAATTTATATGAAAATTATGATTCCATTATTAACGTTTCTTAACAAAGGAACTCCACGCTGAAAATTGTAAAATGGTTTTATAATTTCAATATTAATATGCAAAGTATGAATATTCAGTTTCCATGTTTAGGTATTCAGTAAATTTATTTAAATCCCTGTCTAACCGAAAGCAAGTTTTTTGTGCTTTTACAAAATAAATATGAAAGTTGAAGTATCTTACAGTTTTATAGAATTAGAATAGAATAACCATACTTTAATTTCTAATTTATAATAAAGTTAATACCTCATCTACTTAAATCTACTGGATGCACTACTGGTTTCATAATGATCTAGCTATTTTTTATTATTTTATTCTCTGCATTTACACGCATGAATAAAAGAATAAAATAACATCATAGTTATTAGCCATGTTGTGCTAGATCATTATAAAATCAATGGTACCTATATGCATAGTTTCAATGCAAATCATACGCATATCTGACAGTACTTAAATTTTTGAAACTGTTACAGAAACAAATATGATAGCTAAGTAGCTCAGTGTTAAGAGTAACGGGTGAAATGCACAAAAAGTAGTGTAAGACATATTAACAACACATATTTTGTAGGTTAATACATACTCTTTTCTATACAATTCGTTATGTCTCTAGAAACCTCATGTTAAACTAAAGGCGTCTAACAAGTATCTACGTTACAGTTAGATAGAATAGATTTTCATACTTTTCAGTGTTGTGGACAACAGCAAGTCTATATACGTTTCAAATTAGTGTTCAATAGTTTGATTTTAAACCAATGCTCAAAAGTACCTGAATGCCCTCTATCGATAGTTTTTGGAAAGTCTGAGATTTGCATTGTTACATTTTAAAATTTTCAAAATCTTTGATAACAACAAAGACACCGGTTAGTTGTGGGATGTTTTTAAAAATAAATCAATGAAACACATGAAAATTGTTATATCGTTATAAACAGCAACTAAATAATAGGAATGCGCACAAAACCTACACACTAAAAAATAATATGCTCTAGCAACAAAATATGAGTAACTGCTTGTGTCACTATAGCATCAGCATTATCATTTATCACTATAGCATTTGCATATACCAATTATTTTTGTTTAATAATTTTAGCTAAAGAAACAGCTTGCTGGGAGATATTTTGAGAATTATTTTATTGAAGTGACAATCAGAATTTGCACAAGAACAATATTTTGTGTAAGTACACCCCTTACTTACTGTAGCAAATTTCAATTTGTAAAATATAAAAATAAGTTTTCGGCCTTTTTTCGACAACACCAAATATGCTGACTTTACTAATTATTATGATCTCATAGCAAATTTATAATTTGCTGAATTTGATGCAATATTTGTTATTAATATTTCATGTAATATACACAATTAAACAATTAACATTAGAATAAGTCCGGGTAGTTCCCATTAGTCTAGTAGGTTTTCCACTTCTGTTTCTATTGTGTAAATCTATAATGTATTGCAATTATAATACTCCTAGTACTAATAATAACACTAATAAATACGCGGTATTGTAGAGTGCAATTATTACGAAAGTATGATCTTTTTTGAAAAGCGTTTTCTGGTTGCATATTACAGCATGCAATGTAACAGATAATCAACACTCACTAGACAACTGAGATAATTTTGCAAACTGCAGAATGCAGACAAGAGACAACAGATTAAATAAAGTCCCGAGTCTGACACGACCGTATCCGAACCGACCGCCGATTGAGCACACGTGTGATAAAAAGCTAACAAAATATATTTGCAATAGAAACTCATTAGTTTGTTCCTAAAACATAAAATTAATCTGTAATTACAACACTTTGTTCTATCAATAAAAACTTATTCAGCAAATAAGAATATGTTACCAAAGATAATTTATTTATTTAGTGTGTTTTCTCCCAGCAAAATAATCTGTTGCAGATACAAAGAAAATTGGTCAATGCTACAAATTCTATTAGTATTGCATTTAGTATATCACTTTTCACAACAAAATACTTTTGTTGTAAATCATAAACAATTTATGATTACTGAAAATACTAACAAAATTTATATGCGACGAAACTCATTAAATTGGTTCCTATAATGTAAATTAATTTTATTTTCTGTGATTACAACAAAAACTTATTCAAAAACGGAAAATTTGCTAGCAAAGAAATGCATTTCTTAGTGTGTACTCCCGATTTTGCCTCCAAAGATAGTAAATTTGAAAAAAATAGATACTTAACAGTATTTGAGTTGCTTGACATTGCTGGTATTTCGAATTGATCATCATTTTCGACATACTTTAATAGAAAATTACTAAATCGGTTTCTACTTCTCGTATTTAAGTTTTGCGTGGTAAGAATCCTATAATCATTTTATTTAAAGTACTCTAACAGGTTATTAAAGTGCATGTCAGGTATTGCAGTATAGTAGCTTGAAAAATGGTAGTTAACTCAACTTTTTTTGTATTCGGCGCCTCTAAGCAATCATGTTTTTATTTTGACGTTTTTAAGCAAGCAAATTTGATGTTTATTCACAGTGGGTATTATGGTATGGTTAGTGGGTATAAATGCCTTTTTACTTACTATTAAGTTCACACCTCCACTCATCAGCCTGCAGGGCATATTATTAAAATCCAGTTACCAACCTATAGTGTCAAATTAATTACAGTCATAAACTCTTATACATCCCAAGTTACGAAATTAAATATTGAGATGTTGTGAGTAAAGTACTGTGTGATACACGTGAATAAAGAATTTGTATCCGCTCTGGGAAAATTCACACATGCAGGTTTGCCTTGTGGACTAGACTTTTCCGCTCATAGATAAAATTCACTTGTACCATAAATAACTATATTATCGAAACACTGAAGATCTGCATTAAAAAATATTTAAGTAATAATATAAATAATATCAGTATACAGTTGCTTCCGTTATCGTATTTATAATTTTATTTCCCACAGTATCGGCGTAAGATCCACAACTGTGACGTTTACGGATACGTCGCACCTATTATTTGAAACGAACCGGCATCGCATTGTAATTAAAGGACATCACAACTGTGGTAGGTTTGGTATTACCACCATGTTAGATTAGTTAGTGTAATCGGAAAGCTTGTGCAGTGTAATCTTGACTGTTCGGTACATAGTATGAAAGCTGCAAATAGAATTCTTATAATTTCTATTTAATATTTCATTTTTCATTAAATTTATTTGTTATGAAAATATGAACAAAACTGTTTAAAAATTAAAATGGCATCCATATTAATCACTAAAATCAACTGAATAAATTAAAAATATAATTATTGTAATGAAATACTATAACAGACACGTTAGAAAGAGTAGTTTAATGTGTAATAATTTTAGTAATGAAATTTGAAAGAGTAACATGTATCTGTTGCAGGCAGATATTCAAATCCGGTAAATAACTATCTGCCTAGTCATTTATTAAATTACGGGGCAGATAGTAAAACGAAGATGAACCTATATGATTTTGCAATATGCCTAGGCATTTGCTAAAAATAATAAAAAGCACATTTCTTTGTAGAACATTCTCTTTTTACATGAGCACTTGGAAAATCTTTGCCCTTGCCTAAATGGCTAAAGGGCATTAGAAATGGCAGTTAATAAATAAGTATTTAAGATGATCCTACAGATAAGCTGGTTTCTTTGCGAGGAGCAACTTTTAAGTACTCTCTTTACAATGGAATAACTTTTACAAGTGCTCCTGTAAAAAAGAATGTTCTGCAAAGAAATGTGGATGTTATTACATTATTTGCCGACAACACATGAAGTTATTTACTAACTGCCTGTTCTAAACAACGGCATTTAGTAAATGTCTAGGCATATAGCAAAATCGTATAGATGTATTTTCGTTTTACTATCTGCCTGTAACATATCTATGTACACACGTGTTAAATAGCGTATAACTATTTTCATACTTGTAATATTTACCAAGACACTACAAATTTATAACAAACAGACTCTTTATACCGGCATTATACACGGTGACCCATGCCATGTGCTCAGCCTTATAACATTCTTATTTATAAATCAATTTGATTGAAATTTTAAATGTTAAAATACAGGAAAAAAATCGAATTTTTAGAAGTATATATAAACATTGATACAGTGACATAGACATCAACCTTTTTATCTTAAATGAAACACCTCATATTATAGCACTAGAAATAACTCTAGAAAGAAAAGCGAATTCATTCATATCTTGCTTTTTCGATATTGTACACTATTCTAATTATTCAATATAGTGTAGCTCATGCTTTTCAAATAGGACCTCATTTTCTTATCTGCCTAGTTGGATGGGGAATTTTATTACAAATTTACAGATACCAAACTTCTCATAGTTATGCAATTATGTAAATAAACCTAAGACTATACCCATAAAAGAGAATATAGGTGTAACAGTTCACAGACGATACTTTGAGACACACTGTTTCGAGTTGATTGACTCTCTTCAGTCGGAGCAATTATATCGCGCTAGTTAATATTCTCCTGACCAAGTATATTACCTACAGGTGCTAAAAGTCAGGTATAACTTTTTTGGGCCCGGGTGTATATGTGGATATATTTGTATACTTTAGATTTTGTAATTTTGTTAAAACAATTTACTTGGTGTAAAAAGCCAAGAGTAAAAGCTATTTTGTAATTTTGTTAAACAATTTACTTGGTGTAAAATTCCAGGTACAGGTCTTTTGCGTTTATGTGTATGTAGTATATTCAATTTTTGTTTGACGACAGACTGGAACTCCTTTTAATAAACATTTTTTTTAAATTAAATTGTTTTCAACTAAAATTAAAATTATATAGAGCAACAAAAGATTAATTACAGTATCGGATTTGTTATTATTTATATCTTCGTTGCTGTAACGTATTTAGATTTGCTACTTACTAATAGCAATTCAAATAAATTCATGAAATATCATTATGTTGTTCGTGAAAATACAAATAAAGATGACCTGAGTATACCATAAAATCTAGAATAAAAAAATATCATTATTCTAAGTCGGTAAAATTACTCAACTTATTGCTCACTCACACTTAGTGGCTTTTTATGCGACGAGAACCTTTCTAATAAAACATTTTAACAAAGAAGATTAATTATAAATGACCGTGAGGGTTGTGCTTAACTTAGAAAACTACACTGTAGCTATAATTAACATTAAAATAGCTGGAAATAGTTAATTACTGAATAGAGACAACAGAGGTCACTGCAAAACATGTTCTTTAAAACATAGTTTTATTAATGAATTGTCGAACTTGAGTAATTCTAATAATTCGAAATTATTGAGAGAAAAGATACATTAAATAATAATATATTGTCTTTAACCAATTAAATACGAGCAACAGGTTCGCCCGCTGTGAAAATACAGTGTAAATAAAATGTCGAAAGTGGATCACGATTCAACCTCCGATAAAAATACTCTCTTAAGATTCTGAAAACTGAAACAGGAGAGTATACCAAAACGGGGGTAAAGTCCATGAAGGAAGTTCTAAGGGCAAACTTTCAGAATTAACTGACGCATCACAAATAGCAAGTCAGCAGACTGAGTTCAGTCTGGATTCTGTCGTGAACAAAGCCTTCACAATAGGGTGGTCCAACAAAAAAGTAAAGTCGGAAATCTTATGCTCTCACACCCTATGATTATTGTATATCGAAAAAAAAGTACCCCTATTTTTTATTTTGAAGTCGGACGATGTTTAGGGGTGCCTCAAAGCCCTTAAAGCTTCCCATGTATTTTATATGGGAAAAAAACACGTTTTCGTAGATTTGGTAAAGAATTCTAGAAAATCAATATTTTTCCACCGGACTACTCTGTTTCTCTTCAGAAATGTTCAGAGAATGACATCCAATAATTTATCTGTTAAATTTTTCATATTTACTATTTTTTACAGACTCTCAAAAAACCCCAGAAATGGAAGAAACACGGAAAAATCGTTAAAAAATATTTATTACTACTTTTTAATATAAAATATTTTGATAAATAAATTATTGGATCTCATTCTCTGAACATTTCTGAAGAGAAACAGAGTAGTCCGGTTGAAGAATATTGATTTTCCAGCATTGTATACCAAATCTATGAAAAAGTGTTTTTTCCCCATATAAAATACATGGGAAACTTTAAGGGTTTTGAGGCACCCCTAAACATCGTCCGATTTCAAAATAAAAAAATAGGGGTACTTTTTTTTCGATATACAATAATCCTAGGGGGTGAGAGCTAAGATTTACGACTTTGCTTTTTTGTTGGACCACCCTACTCCACAATCAACTGGCTGGATGCAAGAAGTGATTAATCAGTATAAATTGAAATGGGCGATAAACTCATTTCAGCTATATAAAACACCGGGACTGGACTTTCATATCAAGATCAACCTACACTTCGACAGAGGGGGCTTTGCAAATTGTGTATAGGATAGAAAATGCTCTGGAAAATAAGGAATTAATGGTGGTAATATTTGTCGACATTAGGGGTGCTTTTGATAATAATACCTTTTGCAATTCCATCATTAGGATACTCCAAGAAAGAGAGGTAGAAACAAGCTGCAGGTGTACCGGATGCTATACACAACAATTCTGGGTGAAACTATGGTAGCTCGTGTAACAGGGGAATGCCCTCAGGGTGAAGCACTGTCCTCCTTATTGTGGAACCTGGTCATGGACAAGCTAATCATAATGCTCAGTCAGAAAGGACAAGGTCAAAGTTATTGGGTGTGCAAATGACTTAGTCGTCTTGGGCCAAGCTAAATTCTATAATGTAATTAAGAACGAACACAAGAGGCTCTGACCAAAATACAAAAATGATCGAATAAAGAGGGTTTACAGGTAAATCCCTAGAAAACGACCATAGTACCATTTAGCCTAAGAAAGAGATAGACTAGACCCAATAACATCTAGGGGTAACATTATACTCAAGGCTAACCTGGAACCGGCATATAGAAAACATAATTAAAATATCATAAGGCACTCTTATAATGGCTAGACGAAAACATGGGAAGTTATGCGGCTACACTCAACCATGCTATATCGGAATTATCGGCAACAAACAAACTGATAAACTTGCTAAAAGGGGATCAGCAGCACCATAGCTTGAGCATTGAGGGTGCCAAAGAGTATGGTCCGGGTAAGAGCTCAAGGCAGAATAAAGGAAGAGCACAAAAAACAGGCCAAGAACACGCGAAAACCTTCTTAGGGATACCGTGTCAAAGCAAAACTGAAGATCTGTTATCATTAACCAGAAATCAGTTTAGAATAGTTACAGGATATTTAACAGGCCACGCACCTATTAAGAAACATATGAACGATGTGGGACTATAATGGAGATCCCAATTGTAGGCGATGCGGAAAGGAACCAGAAACAGTACAACCCCTAATATGCAAGTGTGAAGCACTGGATAGCAAAAGACAAACTATACTGGGGAATTGAAAATGTACCCATTATCATACAGAACTTAATCTTTAAAAGCGACATAGCAGGGGCGCAATAAGCCAAATAGCTACAATAATTAGGGAAGGGTTTAGTCAGGACAGCTCATGAACAAAAAAAAACACCTTCGGTAACCACTGCGGGATTGTTGTCTTTTCCAGCTAAGTCTGTACCTTAATTTTATTCTGTTATCTATTAGTTACTTGTGGCTATTCTTAAACATCTACAACATTCGGTATATTTACGTTAATTAGTTTCCCTATCTTTAGTTTTTCCTTATTTTATCGTATTTTCATATATTTTAGCACATCCATTCATCCTAGCAAAATCTGTGTTTTATAATGGAATCTAGTATCCTCTATTCTCTTGTAGAACACGTCTGTCTTTGGGTTCTCTCTTGAAATATCTCCTTTTATGACGAGTACATTTGTACAGAATTTATACTAGTTTGAACCTTATAGTTGGCGGGTTTTTTATAACACTAAACTATTCTAAAATTACATTTTACTAATTGCGAGATTATTCCTATTTGCATTTAATTTTATTCATGCAACTATTTATTTTATTCTTTTTTTTGTTACCAGTAATCCCTTAAGACGAATTCTTGTCATGCAACTACTTTTTAACATGTTAGACACATATGTAGTTAGTTTGTACTTTTATAATGTGAGAGCAGAACAATTAAACTTAGGTGAACCAAATACACACGGTTGGTAGATTTGTAATTGTAGTCCATGTCTTAATCTAATTAACTGGTGGTTTTGTATTTGCGACCTACCCATATACAACAAAATGTACCTTAATTCTGTCGTGAATTAATAATCTCCTAATAAAGCTTAAAGTGTTAATTAAGAATCAATTATGTTAATATAACTAATTTAATATATTGTGGTATTAAACCTTTTAAACTTACCTGTAAATATTTTGTGTAAGTAAACATAGAGTTAATCAATTAAATGTTTTATTTCTACAATTAAAGTCTAATTCAATCAAATAACTAATTAAGAAGCAGAAAAATTAAATATCGCCATAAAAAAAGACCTTTTTATAAGTCGAAAGGTTAATTAAATTATACTTATAGCGGTAGGTGTGTAATTATACGTTGCTTAGTGTAGGAATTCCAATTCGCGAGGACCATCTAACAAAATTTTTATATACAATTATGGTTGTAACTTAAGCTTCTAATACTATATTTATATACTTTTGTTAGTTATCTACTACTATTATTATAGTTTTAGTATTGTTCAAGTTTATTTAACTTATTGACTTGTCTCGTTTGGGTTTGAGCCAAGGATTGAAAAAATATAAAAGATAAATTCTCTCTAAATCAATTATTTCCTGTACAAAAAGTTGAATAGTATAAACATTTCATTTAAATATCAAAAATGAAATACCAATACTTAAGAATTTAGGTTCATGCTTAAAAGAAAGAAATAAAAAAAATCCCTATAATACTTTTCTAATATTAAATAATATTCTTTTCTATACTAATATATTTGTTTTTTTTTGTAGGTAAGTGCGTCACTGTAACAGCATCTACCATTTCCGTCTAATGAAATAGCTACATGCTGATGTGGTAAGAACAGGGCAGAATTTGTTATTCATCCGCTGTACTCATTAGTACTGTTCCAACTATCAATTGCCCCAACAAATCATTTGAACTAAACCAATTTAAACTTCAAATGCAAATTTGATATCGGTACGCGAGTGTGGAATAATAACAATTTGCAACTTGCCGTTGCTGTTGCATGATGGAATGGAAGTTTATTGCTACACAAGTGAACTGCTGTCTGTATAGGCATATAGCTAGATGTTCTTTTTATCACCAGTTTCTACATCTACCTTTACGGTGGTAATTACAAGCTCTTCGTTAATATTATTGATAATACAAAGTGTATTTAGTACATTTAATGAGAACAAACTGTTTCAACTCATGTGTGCAAATTAGTTCCTTCCCTAGTCCGTTTGAGTTACAGTTAATTAAACTAACAGAACAGTTTCTCAATTCTAAATTAACCGTAAACATTCATGACAGAATTGAGTCTCTATTATATAATTCGAATCCATCGCGGAATTGTCTGTGAACGGCGACATCATAGGAAGTCCTTATTGGCATTCTATTGAGGTGAAGTGGCAATCACAAGGCAATTTACTACATACACCTAAATAATGGTTGCAGGCAACGCTTTATTAAACGAATCGATTAAACAAGCCAGCTATTTCAGCTGCTATTATTACGACTGCAAATCAAACTACTTGATATTGCAAGCTCGAACTGTAAAGCGCGTCTTGTCTTTGATTAACCATTAAATGTAGTTTTTAGTAACAGCGAATGTACTTAATTCATTACATTCGGAGATTAAAAACCACTCCGAGTTTTAATGAATTACCGTTCCATAAAACAGAGCAGAACTAATGCATTTTACATACAACATGCAAAAAAGTCTTAATAAAAAATCCAAGGTTTTTTCATGGAACGAAAGGGTCGATATAATATGCATTAGAAATTTTAAAAACCATATACACGCAAGGTAAAGTGTGTTATAATGAGCACATAAACTATAGTATGGTAATTTAAAGGGGGTGTGTTAGTAACTTCACTAAGAAATGCTTCACCTTTCTAGAGGTTTTAATTATATAATTTGAATTATTGTCATAGTTCTGTAAAACATTAAATCCTCATTATTAAACTCCTGCTTGTAATGTGCATTTTGCATGTTATATTTGCAAATATGCAAATCATCTTCGCATTTAGTATTTTAACGCTTGCTTTAAAACATTGTTACAGAAAGCATAAAGTTTTCCACTGACTTCCATGTCAACGTTTGTTTTGCCAACGACTTCATTGTGCTTTATTGCACCTAACTCAATTTTGAGACCATCATTTTCTTTATTGTGACTGTTAGTGGATTAGAGTTAACTAATTTATAATAATTATGTTGTACAGATAAAATTTTTAATACATCGCACAGAGGGCAAGATATAACGAGTCCAAAATAGTATTAACAAATTAACACAACTATTACTGTTTAGAAAGTTTTGTATTGTTTATTTAAATAGTATATTAACTCCTCTTTTAGCTGTTTAATAACCATAAATCTACAATTTTACATAATGCTAAGTTTAGTAAGAGTTCAATTTTTGATTTTACAAACAGCACATGCTTTTAAAAGAAAACTTTCTAATGGTTACTAGAAAAACGTTCAATGCTTTTTCATTCCTCGCATAGTGCGCTTGTTTGATATGATTTCCAAATGTGTATAATACATTCCATAATGTTTACCTTTCCTCGTACATTTCTTATTCGCTCACTCTAGTACTTGTGTGTGCTAATAGTACACTGATTTCTACTGCGTGCGTTCGTATGTGTGTGCATGCACGCGCGTGCGTGTGCATAAATATACTTTTAAAAGGCACATTATTGATGAAATTTCGTTCAATGTGCGAGGATGGTTAACATCAAACTGAATTTTTTGCGAACTAATATAAAATATAAATTCAGTTCGGTTTTACTTTCTTTTAAATTTTATTATTATTATTTTAAGTTTTTTGCTGGTGTGTCGGAATCTAAGATTTACTTTAAAGTATATAATTACATAATTATAAGTATATAATATTTTGTTGCGTAGCACAGTCGTTCCAACTGATGTCAATGTTTAACAAGTCTGTTTTAAAACTGGTTCATCAAGCAAATTGGTTGTGGAATATACAGTGTTCACCAGGGTCGGATTGGGACTCAAATACTTACCGAGGAAATAGAGTTGGTTCCGGCCCTATTGGGGGTCTGGGGCGGACAATTTCCAGTGAGGGGGCCCGGAGAAAATTTTGGAAGTTTGGTCTCCTTAAGACGCAATTTTAAGCACTTTTAAATCAAATCCGTTCAAATTTAAATTTGAAAAACAAAACGATTCATTGACTGTAAGTAACCAAAAAAATTTCATTTTCTAAGGTGTAAGCTGCTTCAGCTTTTCCTCGGTAACTTAAACATCTTCTCCCAATGAATCCTAAATTCTCTGATGAAAATGATTTTTATCAGAACAGTTCCTGATAAAAACACTGTAATCTGAAGATTTAGCAAATGAAAAACAAATACTACAAAATAAGGCCTTGCTTTCTTCGTGGTATGATAACCATTGACGATTTACGACCTACTTCCCGCTGAAATGCATTTTGAAGGACAGGATTTTTGGTGCTTCGGAGTTTTGGTGGATGGAATTTGAAAAATAAAGTTAAAAAATCTGGTTCTGGTCGTTTAAAATAGTTGGAATGAATTTCCGCTTTCGCAAGTAGAGTTTCATCCGTAGGTTGATCATTACGGGCAATTTTTTTTTGAGAATTTTCTTCTGGTATTTGAGTTGTTGCAGTACATTCTTGTATAAAAGCTCTTTCTGTTTCATATTCAGTAGTATTCTCCGGATCATGATCATCTGAAAAAGCGGCCTTGTCAGTTTTCTTGGTAGATTCAGGATCAATACCCAATTCATGGTCGCTCGTCTTTAGAAGTAGATGCAGTAGGACGAGAAGATGAAATATTGCTGATTTTCGGACATTTGGCAGCGCTGCTTTCTAATAATTTACGTTTCTTTTCTCTCAATCTTTCTATTCTCTTTCCACTATCCCTCTATCACTATTCCTCTTTTTCCGTTTGTTTTCAGCCATTATTGTGTCAACTAGAAGGAGAGGGGGGATCACAAGTTCACTCCGAAGAATCACTACCCGCTTAGCACCGATCACAAAAAACGAACAAAAATCAAAAGGTGTTTAATAATAATTTCACTTAAATGTATTTTCTCGAACTCACACTGATGGATACAAGTAAACCAAAGTATGGTATCTTACATCCGGCACAGGCCGCGGCCTTTCGTAAAAACGATCGATCATCGATTTACAGTAGAACTTCTTTTTAACGAAATTTGATTATTTTAAATGTTTATATATATTTTTTTGCGAAGGCGGCCGTCCGGCCCACCGGGGATTTTCCCGGTATCCCCGCTGGCCAATCCGACACTGGTGCTGACAACTAAAATAAAATATGTGCAATAAACTCTATGTCGCATTTGAAAATAATCATATATAATTTAACAAGTGGTCTAATTTTTTCCGATAAAATTTGTCATTTCAGATACGAGTAGCTTTCGCAACGAAAACTACACGAGTCGACGCAGGAGACGAGTGTAATTTTCCAAAAGCAAAAGCTACGAATGTCTTAAACAATAAATTTTTCAAGAAAAAATTAGACCACGAGTTGTATTCGGCTTGACAATCCATCGAGCAAATTTTTATTTAGCGTGTGTAGTTAATATTAATTTAATTAAATTTGACATTTCATTTTGACATAAATTTTTTCACTAAGAAAAAACCACTAGTTGTTTTATCACTATAAAACTAATTTCATTGGTCCCAATTTGAAAAATTCTGTAATTTGATTGGTTAAAAATTTTCGAGTTGGATTGTCAAGTAAAAACATTATGCACACATCGGAATCAGTTATATGACTCTAATGATTTTATACGATTTATATTTATATTGCATAGTAAATAAATAGCACTATATGTGCGAGACGTGTATGGAACCAATTGTATGTGCTGCAACTGCGTTGTAACTATCAGAGTGTGTATGAATGCTTTGATATTTTTTGACCAAATGGAATACAGTCCATTTGTTTTCACTCAGTGACATAAAGAATAATATCGACATAACATCTCTTCTAATTAACCCGAGTATTGGTCAACATATTAAACAGTCATCTGCGAAAATTCTGAATTGAGATCGAACCAGTGCCTGCAGGGCAAGAATGAACAGATTGAAGAGAATCGCGGATATTACATAACCCCGTATAACGTCCACAACACCGTGTTATCCTGACAAAGTCTCCCACTCTAAGCTAATAATGTCTGAGTATAAGAAAGCTTTAATCCATTTTAAAAAAGATTTGCAAATCTGAAAATGATCTAGTTTCGCAAGGAGTCTTACACAACATCGCCAAGTTAGTGAGCTTCTACATCTTTTGCCCAACACTTTAAACTGTTGTAACTATTGATTATTTTCTAGCAATTAATGTAGTTTGTCATCAAGAATGACTTCCATGCATTTTAAAGTTAGGTGGGTGTAGCTGTAAGATTATTTCAGTATGTGAGCCAGGATTTAATGATTGGCCGCGTCGTCTGAGTATGGTCACGAAAGAATCCGGACCTATTGACAGTTTTCTGTTCAGTAAACGCACCTTCTGTGATAGAATCCAAAATTGGTAAGGCGTAAATCTTCGGAACTTTTCCTTGACAAGCATTAAATTACAATACATCAAATGGTTCATTAAATCCTCTTTATATTTGAGCAGAATACATATTTTGCATGTCACCAATCACTTTGGACAGCATTTCCCAAATGCTTTTTCAATACAGGATCATTATCAGTTTCAAAGATCATACAGTGCTATTAAATTAAAATGCAATATACTCTATTACTCTATATTGTATTGGAAAATAATCAAGTAAAGGCATAAGGTTAAATTGCTTGGTTTTGGTAAGTACGTACGCATTTTACTACGAACAGACGTGGTTTGTGATAAAAAAATACACTTTTTCATTTTTAATTTTACAATAAATGGTATTTTAATTTACGTTTGTATTTTAAAAAACTCAATTAGTCTTAAATTATCATCAATTAAAATGAAAAATATTAAACAGCTAGCGCATTTTGATGTATGACAGAAACGTTAAAAAATTACTTTTCCAAATAGAAATTTTAATTTTCATCTAGCATGGTTCTGGAAAAATTAAAAAATGTTACTGTTGATATAAAAAGTCAATAACTTAGGTATATAGTTTCGAAAAAACGTGATTATAAATTAGAGTTTGCATAAATGAGGGTTGCGTAAACGCAACATTGGCTAGATGAGTAACACAAATGTACACACACCCTGCATTATTAAAAATTCTTGCGTTTGTGGTGTTAAATGGTGAGTCTCTTTCAATCTGTTGAGGTTGCCGTGTTGTTTCTTGTGTAAGCAAGCACTTGCACAAGAAGCAAATTTATATTCGAAAAAGGGTAGGTATATGATACTACGCCGATCGCGGACACTTTGTCGTCCGTGGACACTACGCTGACTGACCGTTTTGGACACTTTGCCGACCCTTAAAATAAATTTTGCTACTGGATACTTTTTGACCGTGGACACTACGTCACCCGCAAGCGGTAGAGACTTTGCCGACTATGGACACCGCAAGCGATGGACACTTTGCCAACCGTGGACACTATGCCGTCCTCAAGCGGTGCTTACTTTGCCGACCGTGGCCACTACGCCGACCGCAATCGGTGGACACTTTGACGACCGTGGACACTATGCCGACCGCAAGCGGTGGACACTTTGCCAATCGTGGACAACCTAACGTCACATTGTAGAAACATCTCAAAGGTTATATTTGTGAAAACTATATCAAAATTGACCAACAGTTAAATTAGTTTTAACTTTAGCGGAACTTTATGTTTGTATTGACATCAGAATTGTAACTATGGACGGCTCTTAAGGGTCTCCCGTTTGTGACCGGCACTGCGTCGAGGATCGGCTAGGTGTGCAGCGATATTTATTTAAGGGATCGGCGTCGTCTCCACGGTCGGCAAAATGTCCACCGCTTGCGGGCGGCATAGAGTCCACGGTCGGCAAAGTGTCTACCGCTTGCGGCCATCCTATTATCCACAGTCGCAAAAATATCCACCGCTTGCGATCGGCATAGTGTCCACGGTCGCCAAAAGTTTTCACAGTTTCGGTCGGCGTAGTGTCTACGGTTAGGAAAGTGTCCAGTAGCAAAATTTATTTCAGGGGTCGACTTAGTGTCGACGGTCGCCAAAGTATTCAAAACCGCCAGTCAGCGTATTATCCACAGTGGACGTTGTGTCTCTGGTCGGTGTTGTGCATTGGCGCAAGTGATATCCACCCAATGTTGCGTTTACGCAAAGTTAAATTTTTTTATGTTCTAATATATTATTTAATTTTTTTTGTATTAAAGAGCTTCAGTTAATGTTAGTAAAAATATTAAAACACAAAAAAATTAATTTGTAGCTTTTCTTTAGTAGTGGTTCTAAATGGGTTAAGAAATTTTCTCATATGAATCCAACTTTATGGCAGCCACTGTATATAGGAGATAGGAAAGGAAATAGGAATCGCGGCTGAATGTCACAAATAGATGTGCAACTAGATTCCGTAAGAGTAATTCTATTAGATAACAACACTAAGCTCTTCAGATGAGCCCAAAAAGTTTTGGGCAGTAATCTTTGTGCAGGACCAGAGTCTAAACTAGGATGTTGATGGCGCTTTATTGTAGCTATCGTACTCCATTTTCTATTTTAATGATATTTTATTCATTCAGATAATTAATTTCAGTCTGATTACAACACTCCCGTCTGAAGGATTGTCAACTTTGATATATTAAGGATTTTTAATATGTTGGCCAACACAAATTAAAAAATATAAAGAATCAGAAAATAGAAAAATTGTGTCGGCGTTTAATACTCTTCATTGGAACTTAAAGATACATATTTGGAGTTTGTGAATTAAAAAGAATAATTTTAAAAATTAATTAAATAGAGAAACCTTCAAATAACATTAGCAAATGAAATCCATGCATCTGTCTCAGTTTCGGTCATGGTATTAATAAATTCTTGATCTTTCGTTAATCTCCTTATTTGTGAACCGACAAAAATTCCTTCCTTTAATTTAAAGATAGCGGGAAATTTTCTACAAAGCTATTTGAAACAGTCCCCATCTTTAGTTAAAGCTTTAACGAATTGTTTCATTAATCCTAGTTTAATATGCAGTGGAGGTAACAAGATTTTTTGTGAATCAACAAGACTTTCGTGCAGAACATTTTCTGATCCGAGAGTTAAATTATCTCTTCTTATCCAGTCCTTTTTCTTCCAATGTTGATGTCTACTTCGACTGTCCCACTCACACAAAAAACATGGGTACTCTGTATACCCTACTGTCCAAGTAGAAGTCCCACAATTTTCAAATCCCCGCAAATTTTCCAACTATGATCATTGAATTTGATTTTTTCAAGCATTACTTTAAGATTTTCGTAGTTTTCCGTCATTTGCATAGAATGGGCAACCGGTACCGATGAAAAAACATTCCCATTGTGCAAGAGAACAGCTTTAAGGCTTCTTTTGGAAGAATTAATAAAAAGCCTCCAATCATCGGGATTGTATGTGCCCCCAAGTTTGTTTACCAGACTGGAAATGTCGGTGCAATAAACTAGACAACCACTTTTTTCAAAATAGCCTGAATACTCGGACTCGCGTTTCCTAAAATACGCGATTTTAACGTCTTCTGCCAGTAAATTTTTACTTTGAAGTCTGGATGCTAAAATTTCGGAAAGATCCTTTGGAAGACCTAAGTCTCTAAGTCGTTAAATTCGGTCTTGGAAAATAACTGCGGTTGCTTAGAAACGCTCGATATTTCACTGGCATCGGTAAAGTTGTTTTCATCAACTTCAGGTTCAGAATTGCTTGTAACATCTTCTACATTTGTTGGTTTCTCAGGTATTGGCACATCTGGACCATGTGGCACTGGCCTAATTGCAGACTTGAGGTTCGGATAAATGATGTTTTTTAAATTTTTTGTGTTATATCCACGTACATTGCACATACAGAAATAACAGTCATCATGGTGATTTGTTGGGTCTCGCCAAATCATTGGTATTCCAAAGGGTAGGGATTTCCTTGTTCCATTACTCCAATGCCTTAAACCCTCTTCACATATCTTACATACAACATGTGATGCCCAATGTTTGTCTTGATCACCAATCTTTACTTTAAAATACTCGTAGTTTTGGTGTTTCAACAGTGATGTAATTTTACGTCTAAATTTCTTGACCACAAAACAACCACATACATAGCAAAAAGTATCTGGATTATTTTGACAAAGTTTTGGCATTTTAAACACGAATTTAACTGCAACAGCTCACTAAACTCACTAAACAACGACTGCCTAGACCGAACGCAAACAGACTAATGAATGCGCTTGTTACACAAAGACGTCTATTTATATCTCATTCGCCGACGGTCTGACTGCAAATCAGGGAATCCCAACAATTAAATTTTACTTTCGGGAATTCCACTATACTATTCTATTGATTTGTACACAATTTAATCTCAGTGGCGTAGCAATTTTTAGAATGTCATTTAATTTTTATTCGCAAATATTTAAAAAACCATAAATATGAAATTGTGCGTGATGGAAACAAAAAAATGTTGATTCTTTATTAGATTAGCCACCAAAACTTCAAAAAAATGAACAAATCCAAATCACAAATTTTTTGTTGGCCTGTGTTATGGTTAGTATAACTTAGTTACGACTATAAATACGTTTTATGTCCGATTGCATTATAAAGTACTGTTTATTGTATTGTTTTGCGGCAGTGAACTGGCTTATTATTGTACTCGTAAAATAAAGTGGTAGTAGTAAAATAAAGTATATAGTAGTAAAATAAAGTATGACAACTGTATATTACATGTCAAATTTTCTTCTGTCAAGAATAGATGTCAAATTTATAAACTGATTTTTTTTTGATAATTAGCCAATTTTAGGAATCGAACATAAAGCTTTGTATGCAACTCTTACATAATCGGACCTTATAGACTCGCCATTTTTATAGGCCTTGCTCGCTTCGCGCGCTCGGCCGTAAACTGGGCTTGTCTATAATGTCCTACATTATGTACTTGTTACATAAATAGCTATTTTCTTGTATTTTGAAGATACTAATTTTATTAATAGTTGATATGAGAATTAAAAAGTACTATCTGATAAGGAGTCTGTCGACAGTAACATTTAAAACATGAAAAAAAATTAAGACACGCTTTTTAGGCTTAGGACGTCAGTATAGGTATTTGATAGACTACTTTACATTGTCTGAACAAAAAGTGACATTACAGCTGGCCTCTACCTATCATATTAGCGTTGCTTTCCATTAATACATTTGAATGCAGTGTTGGGATTGTATTCAATCGTTAAGTTGGGCAGTGCTTGTACTTACACACGATGCACGCTTTTAAGTAAGATCCGGTTTGGAATGATCGCCAATTAAAACCAAGGTCCATTCATGTGTATGTATACCTAGTACACATACATAGGTCATCTCATCAAAGTTTCAGACGACCATATTTGAGCCCAAGTTCGATGTCATTTTCTGACATAAGTGAACCGCCAAAGTCTTTTTCCCAAAAAATGACTGGTTGTAGCGCACCAAACTGTTCTAGCAACTCCCGAAATGGTGAACGTTTGTTTCTTTTTCCAAAAGATACGAAAATAAGTTAAATTTGGTTAGATATGCGTAGCCGTCAGAATTGGAAATTACTGAATATTCAAGATTATGCGAAGTAAGCAAGTTTGAGTCTTAATAAAATTACATGTAAAACTAATATGAATTATTTAAGCATAGAGAAAATGTAGTTTTTAGATTACGTACACTCTTTTATTGCCGTTTTACATTTCGACGACATTTAACGGCATCTGACGAGAAAGAAGAAAGTAATAACTCGGAATGAACATGAAATTGGAATGGAACATGGAAACAAATTAATAGCGGACGTCAAACGAAAAACCATCAATTTATTATAAACTGCGCAAAAGAAATTTGCATCACCTCAAAAGAAACAGACACACTATTCACGTCAGGTTTAAAAAAATGCTGATGTGGCCGCTGGAAATTTTGAAAATGGCAGTATAAATACGATTTGCAGGATAATTTTCGATTACCTACTTAATATATTCTTAATTTTTAGTTGGTTGGAAAGGTTACAAAAGCTTAAAAAATAGTTGCAGCATCCACTTGCATCATACTCCATTCTGTACAGACATCTACAGAAGTTAGATTTTCGTCCAAGGCTTTTATTTGGATAACAAAAAAGAGAAACTCAAATACTGTTTGAGGGGGGTACTATTAATAAATTAGTTGTATCACAGTTAAAATATTCGCTTTAGTTGTTATTGTTGTTTTGTTCATATAACTTTTGTTCATATAACTAATAAATCTTTTATAATACTAATAAATCATTTTAGACCATCATTTTTAATGTGTTAATGTTTTCGTGGTTTTATTCAGTAGTAGTTAATATTACTCAATAACAGAAGATAATTCGAATGCCTAAAAATATTATTTGTTAATAAGTTAATACATAGTATTATTGATTTGTTTTAATTAAAATATTCGTAACCTTTTCTGTATGTTATGTAAATATTTGATTTGACAAATTCATGACAAATTAAAATTGCCGCCAAAAAGGCGCCATTTTTGAGCCCATTTCAAAAGCCAATAGTGGAAATGGGTGAGATAACCTTTACTTTGGATATAATTATGCATGCATCAACGGACATTGATTGAAACTGGGAGGCGAAGCTGTACACCTACGTAATTTATTTATATATGGTTTCCATCTAGCTGCCTAACAGGTTGAATTTTTTGTAAATTGTAACTGTTGGATTCCATTTTGATGTTGCATGTGGGATATTTATAATAAAAGCACCAATCCATCATTTCCCTAGCACTGATCTTCGCGGTGTGTTACGGATTTTGTTAGCGAAAAAACAAGTGTTTCAAATATTTCCAGGCAACTCCGTGAAACCTGTGGGGCAAATGTCAGTAAGATTAGACAATGGTATCGTTTGTTTTAAAAGGACGGATGAATACCCACAACGAAAATCAATCGCCATAATGTGATAAAGGCATTGATGGGAGCATCAAAATAGCCGTTTTTCAATTTCAGGAAGTTCCGCGTCCACTTAATTACGACAATTCTAGATCCTAGATCACAGGATGAAGCTTGAAACTGGCAGGATTACCTATTGTCCCACTCATTGTAATTTTTTCACAAGAGACATCAAACATGAATCTGATAATTACAATAGGAAACATAGGTAGCTAGTGAATCATATAAAGATACTGCCTTCCAGTTTTAATCAAAGGTAATTCCGAAACGGACCTTATTTTAAAAACGCGCCTTATATTTACACCTGTATTATTTAAAATATTTTAATATCTTATTTACCTCAAAGACATCGACGGTAATATGCATAAAATTGATTTGCCAGCCAGAGAAATTAAGTTTCTCGCAATTTCGTCTTTATTCTTGCGGGAATACTAGCCTTGTGACGTTATAAAACCTTTAAAGCCAAAATGCACACGTCGAAAATAAAAGAAACACTTCAGGCTAATAGGTTCAAAAACAGGAAATCAGTAAACAAAACAATCTGTTAAGATAAAACTGTTATTGTGCTGCTTTTAGCTAAATTTAGCTAATACGACTGATATGAGACTGAAGGCGCTCATCCTAAAACTTCGTATTTAATGTGTCATATACGTTTGAAAACACTTCCAAAACATTATAACCATTTAAAAGGTACCTTTTTGTACATAAAACTTGAGAATGTCGTAACACCCTTGTAACGATTCTCTTTAACGCATTATTGTTTTGATATCAGCGTGAACGAAAAAATCTAAAATTAGTTCACCGCAAAGTAAAGTAAGATATTTGAAGCTTGTGCTCGTGAATGACACCCCATTGCCTGTTCCGAGACATTCACCTGAATACTGTTATTAGATCATTACTGGTGCGCAACTCTCAAGAGAACCGCCTATCCTTTACACTGCAGGAAGTTACACAGTGCCGCTTTAAACCTAATGAGAAGAGCTGATGCTGGAGGATGGGTTCGTCCCAGGACATTTGAAACGGACACTTGACTCATGCTACGGTGATTTGTTCTGTACCAATTACTCTGAATTCTACTAGGTGGTAAACCTTGTACTGAAATGTGTTCTTTGATGAATTTCCACAATAAATCTCTGTACTTGTATCCTTTGTTTAACATCTCCAAATATTTACCTTTGGAAACTTGACTCTATTTCATTACCGGAATTCTGTGTAGCCTTTTGGCTAGAAATGGACTATTTAATTAAAGTTAAGGACTACTTTAACTAGCACTTTACAATAAATAGTTTACCCAATGAACTGAAATAAAGATTTATATGAAACGAACTTAAACTCTTAGGCTTTAAGAGTTTGAAAAATCTCGCAGTTACGAAAGATATTGGTTTAAATAAATAACCAGGAAATTTTTCAAATACTGTATTTATAGTTCATTTGCTTCGAATTTTCCGTCACTTCCGCTTTCTTAACTCAGCAACAAACCCATCAGCAATAGGGAATTCGCTTTGAAATCAGATTGAGCAAACATAGAAACGGTAACGATGGCATCTCGAAAACAAGCTGGATGAAAATACGCCTTTGCGTAATTTCCTGTACAATTTGTCCCGAATAATAAAGCAACTCGTTAAACTCGTTAAACTTTTTCAAGAATAACATAATAACTCGAATTTAATCCAACCTAATTGCGACCCCACAGAGCAATTATAAATTAAATTGCACTCAATTTATATATAAAAGTTAACTTTTCTCATGAAACCAAATTAATTGCCAAAAGTTAGAAATGAATTGTTATATTCCCTGACTCCAGGCCTCTCAGGGTAACATTACGGAAATTACTGATAGAAAAAGGACAACTTCAAATTAGCCTTGTGTATCGTGGCAAAGAACCGAACAAAATCTGTACATGCAGAGTGCCAAGGTACAAACACCTCTTCGATGCGGATACAGATCCGGATCGATGCTGGGCTGCGGTCACACATCCATTAGAGTTGACCCCCCATCCGACCAACGAACGGTCGCCCTTCACGTCACCCCCAAACCACGAGTCTTGGACCTCACTTGACCCAGAAAGCTTTTAAGCTGAGTATTACAATGCAGAGGACTGTAACCGCACCGTGTGTCCCGACATGTAATCACGGACAGTTTATTAATTAGCGATTTCCTTGATTATGTGCGTGATTTGTTTGTTGTACCGCTACGAATTACACTACTCTGTGTGTAATTTTGTGCGGTTCACCGAAATTCTCAAGAATGTTACTGTAGTAGCACAATAATTACCATAAGGAATGCTTTGATTTATTTACACTAAAAAAAAGTTTAGTTTGCCCAGTTAAAATTTATTTAACTCAACGAAATATTTTGTTATCAAACCTACAATTTTATTTGATTTAACCAAATTCAAGTTGATTTAAATAAATTTTAACTGCGCCAACTAAACTTATTTTTCAGTGTGAGTAAAATACAGAATAGTCAACTTGATGTATTGGAGATTTACCTTTCAGTTTTTCCAAAATCTACCTAATTCTTAAAGAACAGAATACTTTTATTGCAATTTCCGCTATTTAAAAAGAACTTTTTTGACTGTTTTGATGAATAAAGTTAGTTGGCTCCCTTATGAAAACATCCTTGCTTCGTTTCTCAAAATTATTGTAATATTGTAAAAGAAACTCCTTTCCTATTAAATTACAGCAAACCATTTAATAACGATAATTGCCATATAAAAGAGTAGGCGCTGAAAAATAAAAGTACATAATAGTACACCTGAGGGTGCCCGTTTATTTAATATATTTAGCAAAGTTTGCAACTAAGCGACAGTTAAAAAAGAAACAAAATTCCTCAAAAGATGAAAGCTTCGGTTGGTTACACACCGACACCTTCTAGCTACACTAAAAGTTGCACAACTTCCCTTCGTAACTTTAAGAGTTAGAGGTATTACTTTTAACGCTTCGAGCGACAAGTGAACGAAGCCAGCTTGACTTCCCCAAGCAAAATTTTGCAAAGTTTAGTATCCCACTCGTTTTCTGGCATTAATTATAAACTATTTCAAAAGTTAGTAAAAAGACCCTTGCGAAATCAAACGCAACCTTAAATATTTTATCATGTTTGAGGGCAGAGAAAGTCAACTAGGATGGCAGAGTGACTTTAGGTTAAAGGGGAATGATGATTTAGGTACAATTTCTTGCAGCTATGAAAGTTTTTGCTTTATCTTTCTTTGAATTAAAAATCAACAGATGCTTTATTCAAATTTATGCAGGCCGGCGGGTTTCGCTTCAGATTGGTTAGGGTATTGAGCTGTTGCTACGTGCTATTGTTATCAAACACTCAGATGTCAGTTACTGTTTGGGTGTACTTTCTTTATATAACTATTCGGTCCATAATTTATACCAAAACTTCTAAAATTCGAATAAACCTAATTTCATGGTTTGATGTAAAATGGTACAGATCTAATAAATTAAGTTAGTGTGTGTTGATGTAGAGTAGTTTCTAAGATAAAGTAAAAGATCAAACAGGAATCAGTGCATTTATAAATTCCACAAAATATGCTCTTTTAGGTTCTACGCCTTTTAGAAGCGTAGATCTCAAAAGAGATTTGCATATTTATTCATCTTCTTGTTGACCATCAATCTTTAGTAGAAAAATTCATTGACTTTGTGTTTTATAAACTAAACGTTCGTTCTGAACAGCAGCTGTTGGATAAGAGCCTCAGATATCAATGCAACTTTTGAATGACCATGTTCTTAATGTCTTTAATACAGACATTACTTGTAACATTAATCATTTTGAAATATATCTGAAATTAATTCAACATTGCTATGCAAACCTAAGTGTTTTTTTTTTATTTTCTATAGGTTCCAGTAATTGCTATTCATCATTCACGTATCTTTTGTTAACGTTAATTCTAATAGCAATGCACTACTGAGAACATTGTCTTGTCTGAGAACAAAGTATTGCTTGAAATAGAAAGAGTTGGGATAATTTAGTGTTGAGTATTCGAGGTCCTTACTATCTACCTAGAAAGGTTACTATGTAATTATTGTAATACAATTTTCATGAAAATATTTTCAAATACAGGATGCTCATGATTATCCACCGAAGCAAACTTATATTTCCGGCCTTATTAATTGCTTGAAATACATCTTCTAACCATATTTTAGCTTTAAAATACTCTATAATAGTTGTACTCAAGCATGCATCAGTAATGTGTTTGTACTCGCTCAGCTGCATGAATGCAAGCTCCACACTTCACAATGTGTAATGAAACGCAACTCTATACGAATAGTAAGTAGTACAGATTGTTCTAAAACTAAATAGGATCGTGCTTTATGTTCGTGCTGCCTCAATCATAAGATAGGAAAGCTGAAAAATTCCCTTAAATAAAAAATGCAGCTTCTTGTGGCTTAAATTAAGTTTAGACTTAACGGTAAAGTTCTAAATGACCGCACCCTTTCATTTCCAGGTTAAAGCTTTATTTTTGTATCTGAATATAGAAGAAAATTCCATTAAATCATTACAATAAATAACTTTTTTCATGTCGAAATATACTTCGTAACAAATAAGTTAAATACCAAGATTCGTAAGCTTCAGGAGGACTGAGACTGATAAGTCCTTTAGAAGAATGAAAGAATTGCTTGATCTAATCACAAAATACACAAGAGTGTAATTAAGGAAAAAGAATATGTCAGAAAACTGATTGGAAAAACTCAGATTAATAAAACTTAAACATATTAATTTTATATATTTGGTATAATATACATATATTTGCTCTGATCATATTCAGGAATATTTAGAAATTACATAATAAAAAAGCTGTGAGAATGTAATTGTTTTATTCTTCCTCTTTTTTTTCCTTAATTGGAACCAGTGGCCAATTATTTTTCAGATTCAAGCATGGCGTACACTTTGACATAATTCGTTTATGCCATTATCTGTGTCTAATACATTGTCTTATTTATGAATCGAGGTCATATAACAAATTAGTCAAACATTAATTTTTTTATAAATTAACCAGAGCTAAATAGTAAAGTAAGCGTGAAATTGCCCCTTAACGTAATCATTCTGTAAAGGGAACTAATCTGAACTGACCTGCACTAATTAGAACTATTCCAAACTATATAATCTCTCTCGCATACCTTACAAGATAAGTTCGAATACTCAAACATAACAATATTGCATAGAAAGAGTAACCAGAAGTTAATTGCTAGAGGGGAAAATCATTTAAAGAAAAAAGCTAAGTCAGCTAAGTGATAGATGAAATCGCTTACAATTAAATCCCTTAGATCTCAAAGCTCCAATAAATTTTTGTATTTATCTATTTATAAGAATGAATAATAATGCGAGCATATTATGTGATTTTTCAATAAATTAATAGAGAATTCCAAGATGATAGGTACTTTTCAAACTTTACTGTAAGAAAAATACGGTAAGAAAACTAGAAGTGGCCTTATGTTAAAAAATGTTCGTAAAAATTGAATAGACAATAGTAATTAATTAAGTAATTAGAATTAGTAATTAATTAGTAATGTGATTACTATATTACTAAATATGGAGAGAAAAAGAGATATTGTACAGTTTGACTCCGGTAAACTAATAAGTACAGTTGCGATCATGCATTAAAGAACGATTGAAAAAATAGTGATAGCCTGTATTTCAGTTTTTTGTACGCTATAATTTGATCTGCTCTATGGAGTGGGCAATTATAATGTTGAAAAATGAAATATTCTAGATTACAATATAATAAACTAACATTGTTACATTACATTTACATTGTATAAAAAACTGAACAATCAGTTGTCAAGATTTTTTCATCGTTCTTTAGCGAATGGTCGCAACTATACATCTAACAAACGAAATTCTTGCAAAATTATGCTATTTTTTTTAAATTATTATTATTTATTTATTTTATTTATGTTTGGCCGAGGAATCAATCCAATCCTGGATCCGGCGGAGCATCCTTCGTACCTCCTGGCACCGATTACTATGATCATTTGGCCGACCCTACTAGAATTTAGCCGACTCTGGGGGAATTCCACCCCCAGTAGGGATCTTTATCGTGCCAAACATCGCATTGACCTACAGTTTTACTTCCTATTCGAAAAGAAGGCATGTTTTAAATTTTTCTCCGCTATGAAAAATTACCAGCTCGGTCGGGGATCGAACCTGCGATCTTTGGATTATGAAGCAAACACGCAAACCACTAATCCAACGAGACTGGCAAAATTATTATTATCTGATTAATTATTACTTTTAAGAATACGGGTTTATCTACTTTTGACCGTTCGAAATGTTTTGGCTTTTCTATTTTTTTTACTCGTTTTACAAAGATCCCAAAGTTTTTTGATTAATCTCGCTTGAGGTTCATTTAGTGCATTGTTTTTTCTTTGACGGATTCGATTCCTTGACAGCTAAGAATTGCTGTACTCATGCTACATTTACTGTACGAAATGTTGTAAAATCGATCCTGAAGATGATATTGCTCTTGGCGTAATATACGTACAGTGTATGCACCATATGGAAAACTTTTTTATTTTCGATTTCAGAAAAAATGTTCATGATAAAAGTTTCAGATTATTCTAAAATGATAATGATAATTATAATTAACATTGCCCAACCACAGAAGTACGAAATGCATAGTTGTGCGTGGATATGGCGAAGTTTTATTCTTAACGACAACCAAGGTAGGTGCTTGCGTTATTGCTGGCGCCGACTGCTTAACGTGCCCTCCAACAACACGGCCGAAGTAGACTGAACCTTTAGATGTTGATAAGAAAATCGTCTCGCCGCTTCCGTGGATTGAACTTGGGCCGTCTGCTTGGGAAATATTTTTTTAAGAATTCCACATTGAACTTCACTCTGTCATTTTGCATCAGTTCTCTTTTTCGAAATTGGAAATATTATTTACAAGGAATACATTTGGGACAGCAGCTTTGTAGTATGTTTCATTGTCTTTAAGGAGTATTATCTTTCGTATACATTTTCATGCATTTTCCGATTATTGCATACTTCTTGGTCTTGAAATATTTTGGTATCGACAATATTGAAAGATCCATCCTTTCGAAAAAATCTTTTCTTGATTCCAGGCAGGGTTAACTTATTTAGATCAAGATTTGCGACTGAAGTTCTTACATAAGTGCTTGACGACCTCCTAAATACATCTTCTATATGTCTTATGTTCCTGTCAGTTCTCAGGTGGTTAAGAATATTTTTGAAAATAAGCATTTTTACTCCATCTATTTACTTGATAATGCTGAATAACCACCAACTTGTCGTGCTAGCAGTTGTACTTGACTTTTCCTTCTTGTAAAGTATTAATATTTTACTCGGTCTAACTGTTCATGCAAAGAGAAATTTTCTAAGATGACACTAATGAAAGTCATCGTAATGACCTTTTGTTACTGAAAGCCTCCTAAAATTGTAGTGGTACAACAATATAACCTTATATTGTAAAGAAAGTCACCTAACCGGCATCAGTTGCCAGGATAAAACATGCAAATTTTGTAACAAACTTAAACCAGGAGTGGTCTATCAGAATTTCAATGATTTGGCGTTTTTTAGTTATTTAAAGATCGCCAAATCATTGAAACCCAGAAGCACCGCTCCTGGCTAACGTTTGGTGCAAAATTTGCATGTTTTGTCAAGGCACCTGAGGCTAAGGTTATTTTTTACCATATACTTTAATCTTCTACTAATCTTTCACGATGTCTTTCGTTCTACGTTGTCGTAATTTATTAAGGATCAATACCATAATCAAATTTATGTTCAACTGCATTATAATATTTATAATTACTTGAATTACGATTTGGTTTCAGTTCAAACGGTGATACATTATGTTGCTAAGTGCCATAATGAAAGAGTAAATTGTAGTTCACTTAAATAGCATGGATGCCTAATAGCAACAACAAAAACACACTTTGAGACACGTATTAAATTTTCCTATATTTTAAAATAAATATGTAACTATAAAAATCTCCTACAAAGAACATAAAATGTTATATGCAACTTGTACATAACATGACTTTATTAAAAGTTTAAAAAGCAAGATAAAAGTATCTTGTTTAAAAGTTTCACCAATAGTGGGCAATACTATAGTGGGCAATCTTCGACTGATGAGAGCTAACAAGCTCGAAACTCGAGTCTCGAAGTGCCGTTCGTGGTTTTCACACATTCATTAGTTTTAATGGGCTTTTGCATTATAATGCTGTACAACAATTTTGTTGTTTCCTAATGACTTTATTAACTCGCCTTGCCTAGCAACTGCGCTCGGAAGCTTTCACGGCTACAAACTAGGCTCGTCCAATAAAGTCCCATAGGCATTTTAGTTCAATTACGATAATTCTATCAGGAAGTTACTATGGATACCGTGTGAATTGGTTTCTATAGTTAATAATACATTTTTAGCCAAAATTCTTAATAAACTCTCAATAAAGTTCTCATTCATGGAAAGGTGCCAATTGCAGCAACCCAATTCTCATAAACAATTATTAAACAAATATCCCATACTTGGGGTGTAATTATAACTGAATAAAATTCCTTCAACCAAATAAACACATAAATCACTTATACTTACGTTATCATATCTCTCGACAGAGACGTCTTATTGATTCAAATTATGCTTAGATGTCTTGGATGTTGATCGCTTACTAAGTTTGAATAAAACACCGAAATAATTAAAAGCTAGCGGTCGCCACCCAAATTATTTGATGTTATTATTTAATAGCAAAAATGAGCATCTACGATTCGGGAAAAGATTTTCTGTTAATTTAAGTTATATTCATTATGACTAATCATTCTTTTACTTCTGTAGCCATGGTAGCTCAGTGGGTATGGCACTTGACTACCATTCTTGAGGTCCTGTGTTCGAATCCCAGGAATGATACACTGGAATTTTTAAATGTCTAAGGCTTCTAGGTTGCCTCAGCCTGTGAAAATGAGTACCTGGAAAATCATTTCCTGTGGTAATAATAGGCGGTCGGTGGTGCGTAAAGCTAGCCACTTTACCACCCTTGAGTACCGTACGGCTCGAGTAATAGCAGCCTACCCTGCTATACCCCAATGGGCCTTCATGGCCTGAGAAAGGGGACTATTATATTATTATTCTTTTACTTCTAAGATTTATGTTGAAAATAGAACACCAATAATCTGTCGTGCCAAACTATGGCAATGAGTGGTAGCTTTAACCTTTGTATATTAATTTAAATTCAAGAGAATCGTTTACAGCAATACAAACATGCACAACAGTTAATGATCATATGAAAACTACTCGCAGCATGAATTTCTAAATTTTAACCTAATTTGGGATCCCATTCTAAATATATTAATTGATATTAAATACAAGCAATATGGTTCAAATAACTTACAAAAAATAAGTGTCAGTAATTCCATTATCCCTTTATCATTATGTTCTTGCTGTAATATTAAACCACCTTGACACTGCACAGATAAAGTCTTATGAACACAAGAGACCAAAAGAAAACTACCAACAACATTGTTCACATAACTCTAGTTGCCGGAATATGACATCTTTACTGAACCCTGAACTTTTTTCAGTTATATTACATTAACGGTACCAATACAAAGATCATAATATCTAAACTACTTTAAAATGCAGTTTTACTAGCCAGTTTCTACTAACAGTATTAAATAATTTTGTTAATTTCTATAGAGAACACTTCAATATTAATCATTACTAACTCAGTAAAGACAAATTCACAAGTTTTTCGAAACGATCTAGGTTGCGTCATTTATTCCTTTTGTTAATTTAATGGCGTATCAAAAGGGAAACCTACGGCAGATTGTTTTAACATTTACTTTCACAAAAAGGGTTAAACACTAAACCCATAGTACACTACGGAAACTGTAATAACTCACTTAGCAACTACTTGATACGATAATTCCGTTGGAATTCTTCTAACAAAACGCTAAATTAATTCATGGTTAGCGGGCATAAGAAAGCGGACGCGTCAAACGCACGCCTTGGCTGACGGTCACTTGACTTGACTAAACTAGAACTGGTACTGGCCTGCCTGAACAACTGATTCTACATTTTTTACTTGAATTTAAGAGGGACTGTTGGTTCATCATCATCATCATCAAATAAATTACACCATATCGTTAACGTCAGTGACTACCAATGAATAATTTCGACGAAATTAATTTCTTATTTTTATAAAAGATTCAATTACAAAAAAAGGTAGTAAACTAAAAACTCCAAGCTATATTTATCAGAATGCAACCTATATGATCTTTTATCACAATATGATCTTTTATAAACCCTTGTGTGTATATTTAATATTAAAAGAATTTTTTCAAACTAGCATATGTTTGCCTAGAACCGATCAAAAACGACTGTATATTCCAAACAAAAGTAAATTCATTAGAAGACTAAGAGAATTTGCTTTTATTTTAGGCATTTTTTTATAATTTAAAAACCTGAAAAAAATGTACGTATGTGACTGAAAAGGAAATACACGAAGGTTGACTGACTGAAAATGAGCCTACTCTCTAAGAAGTAGCCGCGTGATGCTGATTTTACTACTACGCATCCGCGTATACCATAGAAGTCTACATAGGACATCTGGTAGTAAACAAAGAACAAACACCATGTGGGACACAAGTTTGACGCGCATGTGAAAATTGGAGTATAGAGCAGTGGTAAACTATTGCAGTAAAAAAAGGAAAAAATGCTAAAATATTTATAAAGAATCATCATCAACGGATGGATATTCACAATTCATCTCTTTCTATGCAACTGTTAAAAGATGAACTCGGTTATTTTAGCATCGATGGAAATTCATTGAAGAAGAAGATCATCCAAGGCTTCCGTTTGCCGTAGTCACTGAAGAAAACACTTGGGAAAGCGAGAAATCGAAGAAATCGTATTTGTAGAGGAGGAATTGAAGATAAGTAAAGGACGGCATCGGGGATATTTTATATAACCATTTACACATTATTAGTAAAATTAGTGATGGTTGGGTACCGAAAATGTTACCCCCGTTAGACCAACATCGCAGAGTTAAGACTTTTCAGGAATTTCCGGTAATATATGGTAAAGATTTAGATTCTGTTTGTCATCGTATTGTGACCTGCTATAAAACCTGCATTTACGATACGGTCCAGAATCAAAACAGGAATCGATGCAATAAACAAGAAAAGGAGAAAAGCCGCCACAAAAGTTTAAACTTCAACGATTGGGCACCATCTTTTGGGATTGAGAAGGAATATCACTAATCGATTATCTGCCAAAGGGAACCACTATTAAGACATAAGAAGACATAAGAGAAGACATAAAATGAAAAGGAAGGGGAAAACCCAAACAAGATATTTTGCTCCTACATAACAACTATCGTTGTTGTACGTCACAAGTTTCCAAGCGTGATGTGAATGAAGCTGGGTTTGACAAAATCAACCACCCACTGTATTGTCCTGACCTGGACCCTTATATTGAAAAATAAAATTTACTTTAAAAACCAAAAATGTTTTTTAGTATCTGAAGCTCATTTTCCGTAAACCCTCGTATTTTATAGAAAAAGCTATGTACATAGTATGTTCATACAGATAATAATTTTATTTTAGTATTCAGGAAAATTAAAATAATTTCTTTTTATACCGGGGTTAAAATTTAAAACAAAAGGGAATATTATGCACATTATTTTAAATTTGATTGTGAAGTTGATCCTCAAAATTTTTTCAATGTTAGTAAAACTCTATCTACGAGTGCTTTAGTTATTCTATCAAGTATCTTGATCGACAGGCTAGTTCATAGCAAGGTCCGTTGATGCATGTATAATTATATCCAAAGTAAAGCTCACCCATTTCCACTATTGGCTTTTGAAATGGGCTCAAAAATGGCGCTTCTTTGGCGGCAATTTTAATTTGTCATGAATTTGTCAAATCAAATATTTACATAACATACAGAAAAGGTTACGAATATTTTAATTAAAACAAATCAATAATACTATGTATTAACTTATTAACAAATAATATTCTTAGGCATTCGAATTATCTTCTGTTATTGAGTAATATTAACTACTACTACTGAATAAAACCACGAAAACATTAACACATTAAAAAATGATGATCTAAAATGGCGAAGATTTATTAGTTATATGAACAAAACAACAATAACTAAACTAAAATTAACTAAACCGAATATTTTAACTGTGATACAACTAATTTATTAATAGTATCCCCCTCAAACAGTATTTGAGTTTCTCTTTTTTGTTATCCAAACATGGCAAAAAGCCATATAAAGCCGTGGACGGAAATCTAACTTCTGTAAATGTCTGTACGGAATGGAGTATGATGCAAGTGGATGCTGCAATTATTTTTTAAGCTTTTGTAACCTTTCCAACCAGCTAAAAATTAAAAATATATTAAGTAGGTAATTGAAAATTATCCTGCAAATCGTATTTATACTGCCATTTTCAAAATTTCCAGCGGCCACATCGGTATTTTTAAAACCTGAAGTGAATAGGGTCTCTGTTCCTTTTAGTATCTGCATGAGAATGTATGTTGTATGCTGTAGTATTATCTTTTAAAGTATATCGAGGCTTTCTCTTTCAATCCTTCCACACTCTTCAATTATTTTAGGCTTTTCTTTAACATATCCAGTATTATTTGATGATTGTGTTTGGCAATTAGATGGCATCTTTCCATTATTGCCTTTAAAGGTTTTAATTTTTTTTATTAATTGCAACTACATTTATCTCATCGTTTAATCTTTTACGTTTCTTATTAACTGTAACTATATTAGAAAAGTTAAATAACGTAGGAATTGCGTTTCATTTCAATATTTACTATTCATGTTTTATTCTTGTTTCAAATTGCGTTTCTTCAAAATGGAACTTTGGGAAATGTAAAACGGTAATAAAAAAGTATGTAATCTAAAGACTATCCTTTCTCTATGCTTAAATAATGTATATTATTTCTTCATGTAATTTTATTAAGACTCAAACTTGCTTACTTTACATAATCTTGAGTATTCAGTAATTCCCAATTCTGACTTCTACGCATATCTATAACAAATTTGTCTTATTTTCCTAACTTTTGGAAAAAGAAACAAATGTGCACCATTCCGGGAATTGCTAGTTTGGTGCACTACAACCAGCCATTTTTTGGGGAATAGACTTCGGCGTTTTACTTATGTCAGAAACTGACAGATCGAACTTGGGCTCAAATATGGCCGTCGCAACTTTGATGAGATGATCTATGTATGTGTACCAGCTATACATACACATGAATGGATATTGGTTCATAGAAGGCAAATCTATCGAGGGGTGCTCGCATACAACTTTTTGATTTACTTGCCTACTTTATCAGCTTTAGTGTGTCTAATTTACGGTGATTCAAATAAGTCTGGTAACTACTATTGACCTTAGTGAAGTCTTTATGTGTCTTTAAGAAACAGTTACCTCATTAACACATTTTTTCAGATATAAATTGAGAAATGGGGGTTCAGTATCATCTAAGAATCAGAAGAGAAGTGCAGAATTTCATTTCTTATGGTGTTACAGAATCAAGAAAAGCTTGGTGTGCCATTTATCTTCAGTTAGATTTTGACAAAAATAACCTGAAAGTGTTTTTTGTCCAGGGATCATACTTTGTAATGGCACATTCTAGTTTTCGTCGGCCATGAATTGGACTCCAAGTACCTAGTTCCTTTTAATCCTACCCTTGAACTGGACGCTGACGAAGGGATTAACATTTAATCATTGCCAGTTACTGATATTCCAAGAAGTTGTTCTTAGATTTGGGAGACCAAGGAAATATGGGCAGAGGCAAGAAATATAACAGCATAGAAGGAACCACAAATACTTGCGAGTCTTTCCACTCTAGATTTATTTATAGTTTTTATTCTTACCATCCTAATATATTTGTATAGTTATTAAAAATATATTAAGATAGTTTTCGTTCTGGACGAAGTCCCAATCAACACTATCACGCATAGTAGTGGGTAGCGTCGAATTCGTGGTAAGGATTTCTAGCTTCCAATTCATGGAACTCTTCACAGGTATACTTAGCGGAATAAGGATTAACTAAACTCTTAGCGTCCAGTTCATGGGCGCCCCTAATTTTAATGCACAGTCTAATGCAACATATGTTTGTTACCTTCTGAATCATCCGGAACTACTATCTCAATTTAATCACAACCTTTTTGCACTAGCAACTGGTGTTTTTCGCCATCAGAATGGTCTTTCGACCCCTCTTTTCAAAAGGTACCTGAGATATCATTCTAGGCCAAAGTATTAAAGTATTCCCTTTATTTCACTCATAAAGTCCCCAGTTCTTTTACTGCTCAAAACATTAATACAGAGTAGACCTACCAACATATCCACTTGTTTAAATTTGCTATTAAAACAACGTTTTAATTGTGTTGAATATATTAAATATTTGTTTAACATCACTGTTTCAAGTTAAGTAAGTGATTTTAGGGTTCACTTTAATCACTATTGTTCCTTTCGTTTACTGCAGCCACTTAACCGCAACTAGATACGATCGCTAGCAAAATTACTTTAGATTATTTTGTGATTATCTCTATCTACTACCTTGCAAAAGTCACCTTTTAATCACTCATCTTTATATTATATAGTTTGATTAACATACGTTAGCATAAATACTATTAATAAGCTAAAATACCATCAAACATAATGAAACAAGGGCTTCAACATATTTTCCCAAATAAATTTTAAATACTTTAGGGATGTTTATTAGAGATCATCTGGTAGTTTCTACCTTATATACATGAATCCCTTTTATCAAAAGATACGAAACATAATAGCTATTATGAAGATGTTAGTTTTGTTAGACAAGAGCTTTTACAATGTCGAAGACAAAACTGGCTGTGTTGTAACTTTCGAACTTCAGACATCAACAACAATACCTCTGTAAACTTTAATGTCAAAATATGTTAACCTAAACAGGGTTGTTTCAAACGGAAATTTCAAAAGTGTTATTGTTTTACGTTATTATTTTCAAACACATTATTATACAAGGCTAAATTCTTCTAAATGAGATATTTACAGTTTCTTCTGAGAGATAGCAGCTGCTTTTTGTTTTTAAAGTATTAAAATGAGCTGTAAAAATATTTTTATAGGCAAGATTCCGACCTGGATAGTATCAAACAAAATTAGATTAAGAATAGCCTTTAAAATAATTGGTACACTATAACAGGAATAATTAGGTTATAAATCGTGTGTTTAACTTGAGTGAATTACAAAGTTAACTATTGGAGAAGGTACGGCAGCTTCCTACCGGATTTGCACATCTTTTGTTCAGATATCATACCACGCCCAGCTTGCTTCATTAACAACTGACCTAGTTAGTAATTTGTATAAAAACATTTTTGATAGCAGAGAAAGTTAAATGATTTCACAAAAGTTTAAAATTCCTGAAAACAAAACAGCAGCAGAAAAGAACGGTGTGGAAGTATTTTTCAGCCTATTGATATTTTAAATTTTAAATGTGTAAATTAAAAAAGCCGAAAAATATTTCGAAACTGTCAAAACCTTCTTTGTAAATACTGTGAAATCTAAAATCTAACCATTAAAAATTGTAGCTTGGATACATACATTTTGTGATATTGCGATGGTTTTATTTAATTCATTTTTCTTTGATTAATCGTAACTAAATTGTTGAGTTTCAAAATGTTGCTCATGAATATTGTTATTTTAATTAGACGAGTTCAGGAATATTTTCCACAGTTTATGAGAAAACTCCTAGTTTAAACACATAAATTAAATTATCACAAAAGGATTCAGGATAAGTGAATTTATACAAGATTACAATTCAAATAAAAGAACTGTTTAGAAATAGTAGAAGTTCACTTGCAGTTTAATTCTGAAAAGAAACTGTAATTAGTATTAATAAGAAAATGACAAAGAACATATGATTTAATAACAATAGATGAAATCTAATTCATTAAACAATACAAACTCAATACAGCCTAGGTTACCATGATAATATTTGATCATTATTTGTAATGAAAATAAATAAAGAAAATTAATGTGATTCCATGGAGTCACGATAAACAGAATGGGTATCAAAAATAATTAGCAAGGTTGGTCTATATTAAAAAGTAAAGGAGAACTAAATCCTATTGGTCTCTATAGTAAATAAAAATTATTTTTATAAAAAAGTACAAAAAACAGTAAGTTGTAAAATTTATACACCCATAAAAATTTTTTAAATAATTTAAAATCAATAGTGACCCATCATATAAACAGTTTTCGAGTTTTAATTATTAACATATTATAAGAAGAAATTAAAATAAAATAGAAAAATGATATAATATTTCTAAACGTACGAATAGTCCTGGGGTGTTTAAAGCGAGACATCGAGGCAAGCTGAAAGTAAAACCATCGGTGTGCAGTATGTCCCAGTAAACCGGAAAAAAGAAGAAGTTTGAAGTCAATAATACAAATTGACGTCGGAAGGTAAAATAATCTTGTCGACGACATTACCTACATACTACATATCTACCGGGTGTTCGGGAGACCTCACGACGCTCACCCGTAAAACTGGCTGTCTTCTACCCTATCCTTGGAACCTGGATACGGGGCATGGAAACATGACTGGGCAATGGATGAAGCAGTCAGGTCAAGTGTGTGGTAGAGAAATTCGTGAGAATTCTCGACGGTTACTCATACCGATCAGGGGAAGCCCTGGTAATATGATACCGGTGTGGGCGGATTCGAGTCTCGCCTTGGATAAGGTCATTTATGGTCACCGTACGAAACCCGCTGTTTGACCGAGGTCATTTATGGTCACTTGAGGAACCCGCTGTTTGACTGAATCTTAAGGAGGAGAAGCGAAGTGAGGTTTATCCCGGTGTGAAGGGGTAAATTCATGCCTATGGGAAACTGCATGCCGCCAAGTAACTGTGCTTAGGAGCTATCCCGACCACCCTATGATCCAGACTGCAGCTGTGTACAGTGATTGGGAGAAGCTCTAAAAGCCATTACACTTAAGGAGAGTTGAAGCGAATACATAGCCTCTCACAATCAAGACAACTTCATCTCATTGAGGTACACACTGGAAGTCTATAACGTGTAGACTCCCGAACGAAGCTCTGTCGAGGGCCCACCAAGCCTATATATTGGTAGATTGGGGTGGCAAAACCATTAAAAACCAAGTCCTGCAGTGGCTCCTAACAGCTTGGGACAGCGTGTTAGGGGAATAGTCTCGGACGAGGTGAAATCTACTTGGTCGTGTGATACGTCCCTCACATCCTCCTTGGATATGGAGCCGACGGGTGAGAACGTTTATCGCTCCGGTACTAGCCTGGATAGCTAGTAGAGTATGGATAGTATCTCGCTCCCACCAGTGAGTTACTGGTAGCATTGTGAAGTGTAGGCAATGCGCGCTAATGGAACGTATCTCAATTCATGCTTTGGCATGTCTCAAAGACTGGAAGGAACTCCCAAAAGTTCAGAAAATAAGTTATATATCAATTACCTAATAGACAATTACTACGGCCTATTGTATATTTAAAAGGTAATAGGCTAATAGTTCGCTGTAGAAAGGATTGATTTCTTTTCGCAGACAGTTCAGCCTTACATTACCTACACGTTTCAGCAACTCCCAGATAACGAATCCGGAGGCTGAGTGCAGGGTATCAGTAGCGACAGTAAAAAGGGAGCCCAACTATAACATTCACTACAGACAGCACCTTAAAGAAGCCAGGAAGAAAACCACACATAAGTTTATCAGCTTTGTGTTGCAAAAGTGTTTTAAATTAATAAAAAAATTAAAAGATTTAGTGCTTTTGTTATAATAATTGTTAAAGTTGTTAATTGTTATAGCAATATTGCTACAGAAGAAGGTATATTACAAAAGTGAGAACTTACCCTAAAGTTCTGATCACTGCAAAGAACCGTTAGAAAATTTCTATATACTCTATATATACTCTATATATACTATATATATATATATATATATACTTTATATATACTATATAAAGAATAAATCACATAAATAAAATTAAAATTCAAAAGAAATAAATCTAACACTTACTTGATTTTATAATATTTATTCATAGAGTTATTTTGGGTTAAGTCAAATTCATCTGACAAATTTAATACGTATTTACGAACTGTCACTTTTTAAACTTTCACAAGATACAATCTCACTAAAGCAAAACTACTGACGATTCCATCGTGTAAAATTGTCGTTAAATAAAAAAATTTAGTTCTTAATCAAAGAACCCAGCTAAGGACTCATAATTTAGTAGTCTCATAATAAAAATTCATAAAACGAAATATCGACATACAAGACCCTGAGATTAGTATATTTGCTACGATATATAATGCAACTACGATATATAACAACATATTGTTATTACAATCATTTTTTCAAGATCATCATAATATGCAAAATACTGTGCAATCGAATGACGACATCAATTTTTTATATAAGGGCGGCTCCAGGAATACTTTAAAGGGGGCGTTTAATGAAACCTGTTTTGCTAACACATTTGTTTAATTACTTGTTGTTAAGTTTGTGTATTGTTGATTGAATAAAATAATTTAAATACATGTTAATACCAAATTCTAAACAAAAAATATCAAATTGTATTAAAACAAATACAGTTGAAATAATAATACATACGAGATCGTATTTTACAAAAGGATGCCACGTCCCCCAAGCCCCATCACCCTGGAGCCGACCTTATGTATATGAAATCGTTTCTTGGAATTTACAAGTTTTTGGAAATAAATAACGATCAGAATAACTATTCAAATATCTAAATGTAATGCTGCAGAGTAAATTCCGATGTGAAAAAAAGGGTTTTTTGGAATATCTTAGATTTTAAAATTTAGATCAACCTCAGTATCAGGTAACGTTAGTACTTCCTAAATTACAGGTATTAGAATGAATACATAGTAATCTCCTTTAGAAGTATACGAAAATAAAACCACACCAAGAGGGTGCCTATCTTGTACATTATCTATTGAAGCGTGATGGAAATTGAAATAGAGGGATACAATCAGAGAAATTACTTTTTAAAGGATATGACTGTGGTGCCCCATTCAGAAAATAGATATTGCACTGATACTAGTGTTGTTTTTCCGGGTTTTTATGTGAACTGTTTTACGTCGATGAAAGTAATCGAAAGTAGCCGAAAGGTAATTGTATATTTCATTGAGATAGCTTTTATTAGCGATCGAAATATTAAAGGCGTTATGATGATAATTTAAATGCAATTACCCTCAATGAATTCAATTTTTCTTTTGTTGTGTTGCGTTGACCTACGTTGTGAAGAAAACAGAAAATACTGCAATCCGGTCATATAACTTAAGTATCTTCTTCTACACTCTCTTTTCTGCATTGTCCTACGTATTTATGCTACCCAGTCGTTTCTGGATACATTTTATTTTTTTGCTTGGTGTTTTCCATGGCATTTCATTCCATGCCGTTTTGTTTTATTTATGTATGTTTTTCTGGCAGTATTACATTACCTAACTACATATCAGATTAACTAATAAATATCACAAATATAACAATTCGTAGCCTGCATGCAAACTAGCTTCTTACTTTATATACTCTCCTTCCTTTATCTTTAGATGTTGGATATAGTATAGGATGCTAATGGCTAAATCGTTTGTATCTAGTTCAGTGACTTGGTACAAAATCACCTTGATTTGTGAGGCCACTCATGGACTAAGTTTCTTTGACCTTTGCAAGCACATGGTGCATAACGCTTTGAAGGATCTTGTTAAGTGCTTCGTTTGCAAAAGGAATGGAGTTAGGACGAGTCAAAACCTAGAAGGTTGCATTTTACTGGCATATACTATTGTAAACTTGTAAAAGTAAGATGCGTATTTACTCTAGCCTAACTTTACCTTATTGCAAGTCTGACTTGTGTAGAATCTCGTAGTTTAAAGTCGAATAAAAAAAATGACTGGGAAATAACCATTCTACACTAACTTTTAAAACTTGATGAAAGTCAGTTTTTTGCTACTAGCGCTTTATCAAGCTTAAACTAAAATGGTTACTTCGCAGTTAATTTGTTTTTATTCGAATGACATTAGATCTGTGATAATATTCACTATTTAATCTTGCATTGTTTTGACGAGTGGCTTATCGAAACGGTGCGCCGTTAAATCCACCTTTGCGGAAAATAAGTTGATAGTGAACCCGGAAATTCTACAGTAGTGGCATTTGAATCAAGGAAGAGTTAGTTAGTTTGAGTAGAAGAGAAACGTATATTACTTTTCCAACTAAGGGTACCTGCCAGCAACTGCCTGTTTAGGAGATAATAGCGGTCGAGTTTTGCAAAAAATATACTTTATGCGAATTTTAACTTGCTTTATCTCTGTTCCGAATTGGCTAAGGTACATTGGTCAGTCTTGGCAAGGAGCAACATTAGCTCAAGTACTACGTGCCTTTAAATTTTATATTTGAAGGCAAAGTTCAAAAGAATGGCTTCAAGGTTGACACAAAGAATTTAAGTTATCAGTAGAGCTCAAAATGTACAACAATAATTTAAAATTTTTTATTAAGAAATAAATTTCATCTTACTGGAATTTTAAAGCGCTTTGTAGTCTACTCACACGTAACCCACGAGACAGCCATGTACTATTCTGCTGTTTCTCCATATGTATGCAAAAGGTAATATAGGATACGTATAGAGAGCTCAGTTCCAAGCTACATATGTATGTGTATAATCAAATTGTACAAGAGAAAAGTAACAAACGCTAGAATTTGGTTCATCAAAAATTCCTCTGACACTGTTTTATTGGTTTACTTTTCTAAATAAAATTAAATATAAATAAAAATAAATCTTGTATTATTTTGTAGAACATAACGCCATTTTTACATTCTCATATTTTTCCTTTAACTTTTAACCTTTTAACCTTTTTTTTTAAACCATGCTTACTTTGGTTTACTTCTTTGAAATTTAGGTAATTATTTGAATAGGTGATTACGGCGTTTATTTTAAACTTTTTTCCATTAAGTTCCCACGGCCAGTTTTCAAAGTAATTCCCACATACTCTTGCATTTTTAGATAAGTGAAATGCCACATTTTCTGTCCAAAGTTGGTATTAAAAGCTTTTTTGGGTACCTACAGATTTTGACAAGGCGCCATAAACGATAATAATTCTTATGTCATTGTTTTAGCACATATGTGCAGTTGCGATCATTCGGTAAGGAACGATGAAAAATCGTGATGGTCAGTTTTTCTAATTTTTGGGCAATTATCATTTTGAAACATGAAATGTTTTTGATTACCATATAATAAGGTTACATTTACATTGTACAAAAACTGAAAAATCGGATGTCGTGATTTATTCATCGTTCCTTAGCGAATGATCGCAACTGTACATATAATTGACTTGTAAAAATGCTAATTATTGGCTAATATTGGCTATATTCAAAACCCTTAGCAAATTATATACAGGAATACTTCCAATAAATATTTTATTTAATAGTAACCACAAACTTGCGGTCACTAACTTTAGTGATCATAGGTTTGCGGTTTATTACATATATAACGAAAAATGCTTATTGGGACTATTCTATCCTTTCTCTATTTTACTCTAGAGTCATTACATCTAATCAGCCGGGCACGTTGAAATATCGGAGTACCGAAAACGACGTCATATTGGTGAGAAGGAAGCCCAAAAGTATTCGTTATTATCACCTGTATACAATTTAATTGCATCCACGTTTAGTTTAAAAGGTTTTTCTACATATAATTCTTATTCTGAAAGCCCCAAACCTATACTATGGCAAATGCAATTTATTATGCTAAATTATTTTACGCAATATTAAATTTTGCACTTTCTTAGCTCTAATAAGGTGTGGTTTATGGTACTCTGATCCGCCAGCGTGCCTTGACTGACCAGCTATAATAACTTCAGAGTAGAATATAGTCAATATATTCTCTAGTCTATAACAATCATTATAAGGGGAAGTTTTTTGAGGTATACGAAGTGACTGTTGTTAGATGAGGAGTACGGCCTCAGTACCTACTCCATATGAAGTTTCATAAAATTCTATCAGGGAGTTATCTTACCCCATTTACTGCAAGATTTTTGGAAACTCTTGTGCTACTGTTTAAGAGACAATGATTCATCTAACACAAATAAATTATTTGTGAGTCTTCGGTATAATCGTTGCAGTTTGTCTTTATAGTGATTTGTGCGTTTTGAAATGGGCTTCCTTTTACTGTTTTGAATTTGTTTATCCCTTCAGTGCCCTATGAATGTAACTCTTTGATACGCCGATTTTATTAGTCGGTAGACGAATTGAAGTTCAATCATTATTATAAAAAAAGTTATTTTAAAGCTTTTAAACTTTATTTATTTTGTTGTTCTTTCTGAACCTACTCATCTTTCCAGTGCGATATTGTGCTCAGAACGTTTAAGAATAAATGTACTTTTTCTGGATATTTTCTTTCATAAAACGATGTACAGGAAAGAGTTTTCCACGATTTATATATTAGCCTCAAAGAAATTGCAAGTTCCTTATCTTATTTGAAACTCTTTTGATGCCATTTTTATTTAATGTGCGTGGTTAGCAGTACTGGAAATATAAAAATAAAGTTAATGTCGGATAGCATTTTTGTTTAAAAAAATATCTACAGCATACGAACTTGATTTATTGAAAGCTAGTGTCAGTTCTTAGTGGACGTACCTTAATATATTGAAGACAACAAATTGAAGAATTAAGAGTCTGACTGAAAAAGTACATAATAGTAATTTATTGTATAAGGGTTTTAGATAGCATTTTATTCACGCAAGAATGTTTAAACGCGAGAGCTTGCTCGAGCGTTTAATTTGACTGTTATTAATTTACTATTTTCAGATATTTTTCATTTTTATTGTAAATGATTTTTATGCAAAACTTAAATTATCCAAATGTGCTAAATTAAACTTAAAAAAATATAAAAGTTCAAATAACTCAAAACCAACATTTTGCAGATAGGGCCTTCTTAAGAGTGAGTATAGCTCTGTAACTGTTTTCTTACAAATATACCAAAAATAAAAATTGTAAGTTCTTACTTGCTACTAGATTACATTTTAACTGTTTAGAACCATTTTTTAGATTAAAACTCGTATTTGGATTGCCCTTTACAGCAGAATAATATCAACATTATATAGCTTTAAACTACAAAAGCATTTATCTCTGAGTTGAAATTCTAAAATTCTAAAACGTCTTGTATATTTTATTCCTTTTCTGTTTGGTAATTTGGTTTGGTACAATTAAATTCTGCCTCAAAGTAAGCCAATTACTTCCATTATGCTTCCTTTTAAACTAAAATATTCATACATTTCATTCCTTTAAACTCCAACGCTTGTGGGTAGAATGCTTCACAAAGTAGGTAGGTAGGTAATAAATTTTTGTTAGCAGCCAAGTAATGCGTCAGAAAATTTTGGCAGATCACATTATGAGACCCTCTTGATCACATCAGACACGTCTTCTGTTTATTATATATAACCCTAAAGTATCTTGAGTTTAATTTAGCTTGAAAATTATACAGTTGATGACATTTTTCTTCTAAGTGCAGTCACACATATAATGTTCTGTAAGAGCACCATACCATTTAACTAATAACTAGAAATAATCGAAAATGTAGTGAAATAAAAATAAAAATTTGTTTCTTCTTAACTTATAAGTTTAGAATACTGGCAAGAAACATTTATTATGTTCCTATTTCGCATACAAAATCACATTTTGCGTTTCTGCTTTTCACATTAGATGCATTCCACTTCAAAGATTTTCAATTGGATCTTTCACATTAACCAGCGCAGTACGAACACACGGTCATTTTTGAAAAGTTTTATTTTGAAAAGAAAAACCAATCAATGGCAATCACGTCCGTGCTGACAAAAATTCCAGTAGCAGGGACAATAACGGTCAACTGCCAATCACTCACTGCAAATTCAATTACATTACCGTGTTATTCAGTGAACTACTACTTGACAACTTGTTAGTATTACTCAATCATGGAAAACCTAATTAGAATCGCAATACTCACAAAACCAGAACGAATTAAATGACCGATAGCAATTTTTAATGAATTTCGGCATAACAAAGGGGACATAGGCGTTAGGGTTCATTAAAGTACGCTGTGTATGTGAGTGCGCGTTCAGCAGTTTTTCCCTTTCTGTTCAATCAATGAAATCGTATTATTATATGAAACAAAGTGGCTATCGGTTCCCGAAATGTTAGTAGTGAAATTGCAGATGCCTTCATGAACTTTAATGATGGGACTGTTATTGCGACGTTTCTCTTTCGCCTTGGGGAACTAAACAAATTACTTACTCCTCCGACGATAACAAATCTCAGTTGTTTCTCGGTGAAAATACGTCTTTCAGAACAAAATTTATTTCTATCAACGCCAATCAAAGGATTTATTACTGAACCCGATTCTGATAAACACTACTTCTAATTGATTCGATGTCGTGACATAAAAAGATACGGTTATGATGTTACTCCGAAAAATGTTCTGGAGTATAGAGTAGTCTGAAAAGTGATCCAAACGAAAAATTAATTTAATATGTTAAAGTAACTAGTTGATGTTTAACATACCAACTTAACGTACTAACATACCGTCTTCACATTCCCATTCTTGATAGAATTTCTCTCTCTAGATAGCAATTACTTAGAACATTGCTTTTTAACGCAATAGATCTGAAAAGATCTTTTATTTGAAGTCTCGATATTGCTATGATCTCCTTGTCATCACATCCAAGCATTTGGAAACCTTGGAGTACGTGCAGATAATTTGCATTGTCTAAAAGGGTAACAATAGTTAATGCAGTTTTTGTTTACAAGATATTCTTACTTGATAGCCTTAACTGCGGGGTTAGTCATAGCAAACGAGTGACACTAAAATATTACCAAGATAGCACTACTTTGTACTTGCATTCGTATATCTATCTCCTGATGGTGTAGGAGTTAGAAGTTTGCTCTCAATCAATACCGAGTCTAATACAGCGATCTGGTAATGGACGTAAACAATTCCAGTTATCAGCTTGAGTGAATCAGTGGTTAGCATATATACCTCACAATCCAAGGAGCGCAGGATCAATTCTTGGGTCGAGCCGATCCTTTATTATAGTAGAGAAAAATTTAAAAATGTCGACTTTTTGAATAAGGAATTAAACTATAACTCCTGTATCAGTACGATATTTAGCACTTTAGAAATTCATATTGAGAATAAAATCACTACAGATTCAGTTAAACTCTAGTAGAGTTAGTCTTATCATATTAAAGTATATCAAAACAAATCACCGATCTATAGCAGAGTTGCCTCCTCTGTATCTAATCAACAATAAATATTCCAACTACACCGGGTTAAGCACCTGACGAAACTGTTTCCACAAAAGCAGTCTTATTTCTATGGACGTCCCCAAACCAAGGATCGAAACCGTAAGAGCAGTCCAGTCATAGTGCGGATAAACCTAACACCTGCCAATTTCTTTTGTAATAGGCAAATTATCACATTTTAAATTTTAAATGTAGTTTGCCTTATTATAATATATTTATGTACAAGCTGTGATGTATTGTGATGTATTGCACGCTTTCTAACAGATATGTAGTTAACCAAGATGTAATACCAGTTTGTACTTATACCTAACAGAGATAGACAGCTTAGCAATGTTAAAATTTCCGAAATATTATTTAAATCCCTTGTCTAAATATATGAGTTAATTAATTCGATGATTTTTCTGTCTATAATATTAAATTTGGTCTGTACCATTCTATTCAGAAAGGTAATACTTACTTAATTATTAACAAGGATGTTTATTATAGTATGTCATATTAACATCTTCAATTTCGTAAAATATTTTTCAATTGGTATAAAGCAAAGTATAAGTAGTGCCAAGAGTATTTTTTTTTGCTAGTTTGTACAGCTACTGAAAAACAGAATAATGGAGTACCGCAAAACGGAGCAACTTTGTCATTTCGTGCAACTTCGTCACGATCGAGTAAACATAACTTCAAAATATCATTTCGTTCCTTTTGTGTTTGCGCCTTAATTTGATCTATTTCTAGAATAATGCTGAGAGAAATAGAAAACTGTTGGGAGGTAGGAGCTACCACCGTTATGATCCACAGTTAGTTGAAGATCCATTGAAGGATATTGGAAATGACATCTAGGTGTGAACTGCCAGTAAAAAAACATGGAATATCACGAACAATGCTTTAAGACTTTAAGTGGTAGACACACTAAACTACTTGAACACTAAAGAACCCGGAGGATCTGGTAGCTGGAGAAAGTTGTTGGTTCCAAAAATCAACTGTAGCTTGGTCTTATCCATCAACAAAGCTGAAAATAAGTCTGATTATTATTAATGGGTATCTTAATAAAAAAGATGATTTTCCGGAAAAAAATTTTAAGCCAACAAACAGCAGTTAACATCATACTTTCCAGAGCAGCTGTTTCCAGAAAAAGTGTCTCAGAATTCTTTAATATATAAAGGGCATTTTCTAAAGCCACTTCTGAGAGAATTTTGACAAAACAAATTTAACAGACGATGCAGAATATTCTAAACCCTGCAGTTTTCTAATGTTCTGCATATCTACTGCAAGTGATTTGCTGCCTCCGTTTGTTACTTATAAAGCAGAAAAACTGTACGTGATTGATGTAACGGATGATTTCCCCAGACAAGATGTGACATGTCAAAATTATGTTGGTTTGACTCGAACACTTTTGAATTATGGCATCGAAAAATGTTTCAAGTCCTTATGTCGAAAATATTCCTGGAGAAGAGATTATTAGCCGATAATCTTGCCTCACATCTTACTCCCACCGTAGTTCAATTGAGTACCAGAAAATAATGCTTATTTTGCTACTATTTCCCAAACTCGACATATACGATACAGCCATTGGACGTTGCGTATTTTAGGTCCATTAAAACCTACTGGGAAAACATTTTGAAGATTTGGTGAAAAGAGGGCCGCTCCAATTCCAGGTCAATTTCAAAAGAAGAGTTCTGAAATTCTATTTTGAAGATCGTAAGACAAACTGTCAAATGTACTGAAAATGCAAGGAGAGGATTTAGAAAAAGTGTTAAAAGGAAATGTTAAAACTAATACCCGGTGGTACCGAAGAAGACAGAAACAGTCTTGGGCGTGCTACTGATTCCAGCATAATCAATTTTTGTAAAGGAACAAAATCTAATGCAACTATGTACTATAACAGTTACCTAAAATTGTTATCTACAATGACGAAGTTGTCCTTACGTACAACGTTGTTTATAGGCGAATTTGGGTTAACTGACGAAGTTGTCCCAAAGATCGGTACAACTTCCTCAGAGAAATTGAAATAATTTTTAATTTTCAATCTTACTATTTATACAAGTGTGTTATACTTATCTAAATATTCCTGTGCCGTCGCCTAAACTTTTTATTTGTGGTTTTAAAAGGTTAGTATTGTTACTTAAGTTTTCTACCAAAATAATCGAAGTGATTATTTTATGGTCAATAAACTCTGTTGTAAACATTACCGAAGAGTAATACCCGTCAAATCAGAAAACAAACAAGAAAATTAAAAAAATAATCCTGATTTTATTTGGGTTTGTAAATTACCTGAATGTATGAAACCCCAAGCTGTTTATTTCAGGGTTCGCGTAAACAAGGGATTCCCAAATACATACAATGTAATAGGTAATATCTGTATTGTGGAGTGTATCAAGCTGTTTTGCTACCTTCATCCTGTTCGGTTTAACAATATTAACCCTAGTTCAGATTTTAGAGGTGCCCCAATAAATTTCTGGGGGATTTGCACTTTTATTCAAATTCTCCTGTTTATTTTAGTCGAAAGATCAACCGAGGACGACAATGCGCGTTTTGCAAAAGCGTGTAAGCCAAAACATAACTACCGACCGAAAATTAGCGAGACAAGTCTGCTTTCGTGAGTAGCGTAAACAATGCAGACACTCATATACATTGCGATTTCAGAAGCACACTGTGAAGTGTAAATTTACAGTAAACTTTCAGTTCTGAAATTCTAAGATTAGATTTCCGAAACTAAATTCGCACTCTTACTGCCCTATTAGAGACTGCAGCGCATTTTTAGGTTAATTAGAACCGTTAAGCATCAGCAGAATTGTTTTGTTTATCAAATGCTGGAATTTATAAGTGTCAGCCTAAATGTATATGAACTGGAATTTTCAGCAATTTTTAAAAGCTGTTTAGCTGCGGCTCTCATTATTTTAATAGTACTACATCGTTGTTAGCGAGGGTCGTTTTGACAAACGGGCGTATTTTGGTTTTAAAAGAAAATGAAGAGAATTAACGAAATAAAAATATATCCCGTCATTTCTACATGGACGCGTCATTTGTTACCCTCATACCGAGACGTTCTTTAAAACAGCGACTCATTTAACTCGGTGTCGCTTCAAAGAATTAACTTAACGAGGATATTTATACAACCTTATCGCGAAAACATTTTAAACTGAATTTACTACGTGGTGTCTCCACCCGGGGAGCAATCAGAGCGCTGTTATCGCCCCTGACACCGAATTTACAAAAGTTGTGCTTCCATTAGATTAAGCTCTTGCTTAATGCGGTCTTGTTTAATATACTTTTATGGCCCATTATCTGCTCGTAGATGCTCTGGTAATTTGTAATAAGATAACCTTATCTTTACGATGACGGATAAATAAGAACTGACGCCCATAGCACGCGACTACCGTAATATCACTTTAAAAACCGTCTTGCGAAAGGCATCCACGTGCTGTGAACTGCACCTTATGTGCATATTAGCAGTAACATAAACCAGTAAAATGTGACTAAAAGCTAATCTCCTGCAAATAAGTATAAAGCTGCATTTTAAGTAGTTTTTTAAATATGGTTATAGCAAAATGAAAATAATTGAAATACAAAGGAATTTACAGATATTTTATTAAAAAAGTTTAAATTTTTAGACTGATTTGCAAATGAAACAACTTCAATTAAAAAGTCCTCAGATATCCATCTCATTAGTATAATTATAGTGCCAAATATGGAGCACATTACGGTGTAACTTAAAGGAAATCTGGTGAGCTGTTCGGTGATTCTAGAATTAATTCTTCTTTATTTTTTAATAGATACAAATAGCAAAAATGACAATAACAGACCTACACTCTTTGATAGCTCCCCCCTCCCAAATTTTATTTTGTTCGACACTTGGTAGACAATGAAATTAAAAATAAAAAAGGAAAATAGTAACAGGAAACTAACAATCAACATCTAGATGTGCTTATTAATCTCAAATCATAGAAGAGTGCTCGAACAGTATTCTTGAAAAAGATGGCGTCTACAATTTTCTGAATATCTCGATTTTGACTGGTTTTACATAAAACATGCAAGGCCCTCTTTTATTGCTGGTAAGATTTTACTAGTATCGTTAGAATCTTCTTAAGCCGAAACCACTGGTTTTTATTTCTGTAAACCGGAAGCTGAAAACCGGCATAGATACCTATGAATACGTATCTGTTAAGACGCCAATGGTCCTCAAATAGGGAGAGGTATGAGCGACTATTTTGAAAAACGTAGTGGTTAGAATAGGAATATTTCGATGTTGCCAATGTTTTATACTTTTTTATGGCGTGTAAAACTGAGTTTCACTGTTGTCTGTCTCCTCTTAAAATGATGATTTAGGTGTATGGCGACCTAAAAAGCCTAAATTTGCCATTGAATCGTCCTGATTTTAAATAATTCTTAATATAAACATATTTGTGACGTGAATAAAAATTTCGGTCTTCAATGAATTTCGAATTTTATTGCACGATTTCTATATGTGTTGTATGTTTTATTCTGGACGACTCGTAATTTACTTCGCTTACCCATATAGGAAATAACAAAGGGCCCGCGCTTGGCTCAGGCTTGGGACGATGCTTATCAACTCTGGTACAAGCCTGAAATCCAAGACTGGCCCATGGCTGGTAAAAAATCGGGATGATAACTTCGTGTCGAGCTTGTTAATCAGTCATGCCCCTAGATTGGTGATACATCTTGGCCCAATAGTGAAAACCAATATAGTGCCGACGCTAATGCTGAGTCTTGGCCCAAGGTATATAACCAATATTGGGCCACTCTTAATATTAATGTGGTATCAAGGCTGATAATCATTGATAGTGTAGGTTCGGAATCCAACGGTAGCTCCGGGTTATTACTGACCTTTAAGTATGAGACCAACCTAATATTTAATACTGTACTAAATGTAGCTTATTAAGACTTGTATGAAATAACTTTGATGAAGAAAACAAATTAACACAAACATTCTAAATTATTACCAATTATTTTAATTCGTTCAATTATTAGTAACATAACAACGTAACTTAAAAAAATTGTGACAAGGCTGAGACTGATTTTATACGAAATTAATAATATTTTAGGTGTTTAACAAATAAATTAAAAAAAAGTGACTTAAAAAATTGTTTTCAAGCATACAAGTTTAATTTTTACTACAAAAAATTGTATTTATTTTTATTAGGGTAGTTTTGTTTTTAAATACACACTTTTTATTTCATATACATTATTTTATTAATAATATTACAAAACGGTTAAACGTAACATCACTCATGGTAGGCGGATGAACACTGACTAATAAGTCGGTAAAGGCTTCCCCTTGCAACTGCCGCGTTACTGACTTTTCATGTCTGTGCTTGTTTTGAAGAAACGAAGCGCGCAAAAATTGCTGAATTTATATTTAGTAATAATAATTATAATCTATGTAGGTATTTTAGTTTAACTTTTCTCATATTTTTCTCTTAATTAATTACTAGCTGATATAATAAAGACAGAAAATTTCACAAGCTTGATTTGGTAGAATATGTGAAGATTGGCCCAAACTTGGTTCAAGGGTAAGAAAACAAGTGTAAAAACACTAGCATTGGTTGGGGCTTGGGCAAACAGTAAGAAACCGAGACTAGGGCGCTGAAGGTTGGCTCTGACTTGGGCAGAGATTAGAGAGCCCAGCATTGGTACATAGGCGTTGGTTGACCCTTGGGCCACGACAAAGCAGCCGAGGCGTGGGATGTGAAGGTTGGCCTAGGCTTCGACCAATGTTGAAATAACGACATTTGGTTATCCAATATTCAGCCAAGCTGGGGCCTATTGTCAAGACTGGCAGTTCCTACATGGGTTATATTAAATGTATAATCATGAATTTCAGTTTTTATTTATTCTAACAATGTTTCAATAATTTTAATAACTTCTAGAAAAAGAAATCCATAAAAAATAGAAAAATACCATTATTTCCAATTTATTATTTTTATTTTTGAATTTTTTAAAAACTTAATTAATGCCAAAGTACTTATTTGAATTAAAATAACTATTTACAGCACAATTACACAACAGCAGTGTTTTATAAGTAAGAAAAACATGCCAACTTTCAGTGGCTGCCTTGCTTTGAAAAAGATCACGACCTCTTTCTCTTAGTTCAATTTTGAGTTCGTCCGTTTCGTAGTTCTCTAATGATAGCAAATTCGTTATAAAAAGCGACAAATCAAAATTTCGATTAAAAACCGTTTTTGATATCCAAAAGCGCCAATGTTGAATAAAATTAGTTATATAAATTGATGACATCATATTTCCTGCCTATGGTAGTAAATTTGATTGATTTAAATTTTGGTATTAACTTCTGTAAACAAATTTATTAATTTATTCCGCTTTTAGGAAATCATAGATCATTTGTGATAATTGGAAACGACGTAAAACCGTGTATCTGAAACCAATCTTGGGTTTGCTTTATTTTAAGAACTCTAATCATGCTGCAGTAGGTTTTTGATTTTCTGGAAACATTTCGGTTAGTGACGATACTACTGAGATATTTTGAATTCGGATGCATTCCTCATAATAGTATCTCGACTTTGAAGATAATATGTTAAGAGCCAACGGTTTTTTAAACCCACTCGGACCACCCATATTGGGAATAAGTATTAAATGTCAGTTACTAAACCTGAGATGTATTAAAAATACATTTATGACTCGTATTAATTAAGTGTTAATTATTATAAATACTGGTTATGTGTCCTGGTTCTGGAAGATTTTAATTTCACAGTTTTACGAAACACCTGACTTTACTGAAATTATTATTTTACTCAATAATTGATCTTATCTGCTGTTAGAAGTAGTTAAGTATTATTAATCTAGTTGAGATTATCTAAGTAGTCTTGAAATATTAAAATACTATGATTAATGTACCGAAATAGTTTGCGGACTATTATTAACTCTCCTATTAGGTGTTTTTAGGGCTTGTTTAACAATTTATTTGTTTGGTTTTTGTCATCTCTTTATTTATTTATGTTATTGTGTTAAGATATTGAGCTTGTTACAGAAGCAAACGTTATTTGAGTATTTTATTCTGAACTATGCGACACCGTCTGATCTTAGAGGCGTGGAGTCCTTATATAAACACTTTGATGTTTCGGTTGAATCACTAGCACCGTTGTTATTTGGCAGAAATACATACGCTCTTTAGTTTCTCTGGCTTTTTTTTAATCGAACGCGTTCATCGACTGCGACTGCGTTGACTATGATTGGTTATTCTTGAAAATATTCCACACCTTGTGTATATATTGTGTATCTTGTATTGTATCTTGGCATTCTTTTGGCTGTGGGCATCTTCGCTGCTAAGATGTATCACCGTTATTTTTTGATATAATGCTTAGTTTTCGAGATATAATTTATCCATTAATATCGATATATTCAAAAGGACACTTTTAGGTATTCTTCGTAGGGAAAATTGTCTTATAGTAAAGTTAACAGTGACTCGATCACTCCTGCCCATATTCTAGATATATACATTTATGCATAAGCATCTGTCTTACAGAAATAAAACCTTACGGCTAATCGCAAAATTTGATTGGAAAGTTCTAGAGATACCAAATAGTACAGTAGTATGGTGCTACACTAATTTTTAAGCTTCTAGATTAAATATTATTTTATTAACTCTGTTGCAAAAGTTTAGTTTACACAAAGCGCTTTGTGCAAATCAGCTTTGTTTATTTTGTAGTACACTTGTTGAATGACGCAGTACTTGTTTTGCTGTAAAACAAAATTAAGCAAGTTTTAAGTAATGCTTTTTATTACAAAAAGTTGAGGCTCTGTCTCCCGTAATATTAGTGGTAATTACTGACTTTATTGCCACTAATATTACATTATTTGTAATAATTTTAATGTGTATATAAAGGTATTGGAAAATAATATTAGAAACTGCATGGGTAGCTTTTCTGAGAAAAATTGCATTTAATATCCAATTTCTTTTATAAAAAAATACTTGGGTGTCCAATGAACAGTTAGATTTTACTGTTTTCTTTTAAAGATTTCAAATGTTCAATTAACCTGTTTAAGCAGGAATGAATAATTGCATGAATAATTGGTTGTTACAAATATTATTAAACTAGTAAAATAACAAACAGAACCTTTTGGAACATATTACATATTTTATTGCTACGTGATTGTGCATCAATCGTTTAAACACCGTATAGTAAGCGCTTATTTCGCTAGCGTAAATCGTGCTTTATTGACAAATTGTTTCAAGTTCAACAAACTACAATCCTCAGCATCATGCGACATAAGGTAAATGTCGATATTGAATTAAAGTTGCAGGGTTGCGATGTTTCTTAATGAAGTAAAATGAATTTTTTTGTGTAAAAACCCGATTTTACGCGTAAACGTAAATTGATCATATGAGAAAATGTTATTTATCATCGCCTAAAATTAAAACATAAATAGTATCCTCTTACACGCTCTATATCTAAATATGTATTTAATATGTCTGGTGTGTTACGGATCTATATTTAAATCTGAAAGCTTTCTTGAGATATCCTGAAAAACTTTTGTGCAATTTAATAATCTTTAATCCATCACGACTTATAAAATCCCTAAAAATCCTAGCGAGGTTCTCAGTAGTTCATATCATCAGTTGTTCCATATTGTTTTTATGTAATTTCTAACGTTCCGTGTATGTTTAGTTGCATTTTGTAATGTGGATTTTGCGTTTTAGTACGGATTATATGGTTGACCATACTAAATTGCTAAGTTAAATGTTACGATAGGTATTTTCATACCCTTTTATCACATTCACTTTCTCAACCGGTTCAATTTTTCAACAGGTTTCTTTAAGATATCCAATATCTATAAACATGTTAATAAAGCCTATCCATAACTCCAAACACGTAATTTTACAGCAGGTGAATATTTTACATACATAATAATTAAACTTTAGTGTACTGGTTAAATGTTTTATTAAAACTGAATAGATTATTAAGTGTAATGGGTTCTGGATTTAAAATCCGTAGACATGTATATGATATGTAGTGAAAAGCATCTCGCAAAGGACATTACGAAGTTTAAGTTATGTTAAGTTTAAAGAAAATACATTTTATAAGTGGTATACGTTTTACTGAGAGATTACCCCCAAATAAAAGTTTATACCATCTTTTATTTATAAAGTATTAACTTCATATTCGTCTATGAAAAATAAAAAAAAGCAAATAGAAAATCTGTACAAGTTACAGTATACGTCAATTTTCTTGGCAGTGATAGATTTGAAGAAGAGCAGGAGAAGAAGTATAGGACAAAGTTCATCGCTCGCTTTTTTCATTTAACCTTAAATAAGAAAAATACACAAATTTATCCAGTATTCAACAGAGAGAAAAAAAAGTGATTGTACCTTTTGTGATAAAGAGCATTTCAACGTAAAATGGAAATGTACACAAAAAAAGCGAGTTTATAACTTTAATTAGTCAAGAGCCGGACAAAAAAATTGGTTGTCAAAAATTTTAGGAGAAAGAAATTAATTAGTGAAAATGAATATTACAAAGGGATAACAGGCTTATCTCAATTTAAAATAATCTTTCAAGTTATCTATATAGGGAAATATTGACATTTCACAGAGCTTATCATACGGTTTAGCTGATAATTGTTTGAAACATATAGAAAAGCTTTATTTTTAGTGACTGTTATTAAAGAGTTTTTTAAATTTTTTATGAATTGTTTATAAACGATTAAATCTAGATTTTAAAGTAAATATTAGATTACATTACATGCATGTAATTTTATTAATCTTGAGGTGGCTTTATTTATCGACATGATATATCGAATCAGACTATTGCATATTGATTTTTTTTGTTATAGCAATATACTGCTTATTTTACCAAACTAAGAATATAGAATAATGGTCACGCCGGGCATGTACTCACGTGCATACCGGCTCCATTGGCGTGAACGCTTGAGGTTGCCGATTGAATTACCGTGCCATCTTCTTAGGGAACTCATTTGTATATCAAATTGATATATGCACGCTTGTTGAAAAGTAACTTATCACGAGCAAATTTTCTAATTTAAGTGTTTTGTAAAGCATAAATGGATCAGGATTATTGTTTATAAGATGTTGTTTAATAATTAGTTAATTTATTATTTAATAATTAGGGCTTATTAATAATTAGTACAGTCTCAGTACATAATTAGTCTCATTGGGCCTTATGACGTAAAATTTAAACAAAAGAGATAAAAATTTTTTTCTTCACAACTTGTCACACGGTCAGGTTATTACTTTAATACTGCCCTTCCGTACCTCTTCCTTTACCAGTATCACAAATGTTGAATAAGTGTATGTAACAAATGTATCAAGATATAATTTCTTCCGATATATCGTTGCTATATCTATACTAATCAAATAATATTATGTAAATCTAATCTTGCTGCACAATAGTTAGTTGCTTTTAATAAGTTATACAAGGTGATTCAGAAATAACTGATATCCTTTAAATGGTAGCTAGAGGGGAGGCAGTAGAACTAATTTACCGTGACAAGTATAAGTCAAAAACAAAGTTTTCCAGAAAATTAATTTTAAACTTTTATTGAATTTTTACATCCTGTCCTGACCAGCGATCCTTTTGGATCCAAAATTCATTAAACATTAAAATTCATTTCCTGGAAAAATATTCGTTTTTGACCTATACTTGTCCAGGTAAATTATTTCTACTGCCTCCCCTCTACCTACCATTTAAAGGATATCAGTTATTTCTGAATCACCCTGTATAATCACAACGACACCGCTAGACCAGCCGGACCCATATAAATGATCAATCTTTTTCAGGTAGATAACTCCATATAGAATCCGGCACGGAGGTTCTCTTACTGCTGTGCTATTACTATTAATAATTTGTACGTGCACATTGTGATCCGAAACACGATACAAATTGATTCAGAAATTTTACTTTAAAATGAAATGACTTTAACAATGAAATTGCTGATAAGTTTAAACGAAGAAAATTGCTGTACTGAATGATTTATAAAAAACATTTATAGAATGGATTATTGGATAATTATAATAATTATATTAGAATAGAATGAAAAAAATAAGGTGATATGGAGGAAAAGCAATGTCGGTTGATTCTGATATCATTAAGGACTGATTTCGCCAAAATCAGGTAACTTAAATTCTAAATTAATTGTCATGATGGTGAGTTGATCTTTAATTTAGCATATACAGGGTGTATGTATGAAAAGTTATAAACCTTGAAGGGGTGGAAGATGAATATAATGGCCATTAATCAATAAAAGAACGTCATATATTTTTATTGAAATCTTAACAATTTTGCTTGAAATCTGCATGAAATAATAAGAGTAAATACAAACCTACTTATTTTAAGAATTTAATTTAAAACCGAACGTGCTCAAAAAATAAAGTTATAAGATGATAACAAGACAAGGTCAACTTTTCGGCGTTCGAGATGCCAACAAAGAAGTCGTTTGAAAAAAAATTAGCTTACGATTGCACTATAAACCAATAAAGCATGCCAACAAAGAAACCCGATACCGCTATTGCACGCGTTGTCTGCTTAAATTACTTATTTATATCATACCTCTTTGCTTCTTTAGTATTTTTAATTTAATGTGTTATAATTATAATTTATAATATTATTATATTATAATTATAAGTAGACGAACACTTCTAATCTCGAAACTGGATTCTAGCGATCCTAAATGCAGTGCGAAATCAGAAACCAAACATCTATTCAATGACTGATATTATTTTAAAATTGAGTTTTCTGCAACAGAAGCCGACTTTTTTTTAATTTTGTATCTTAGTATAAGTCTATAGAAGCTAAATTATTATTTGGCCGGTTATTTAAAAGCAAAAACAATTTTTCACAAAGAATTTTCGCCAAGAAAGTTATTTAAAGATAATCAATTCCTGCTTATCCAACTTCAAGCTCTTTAGGCAATTAAGAGGTCTAGATATTTTTAAATTAATATTTTCACGTGTTTGCTAAAACATTTTCCATCGGAGCTTCTAGTCTGGTGAAGGATTTTCCAGAGCTTTTAATACGTTAAGAGATTTCATTGCATCTTTGTAAAAAATTTCATCTCCCAGAGTATAATCTCTTCAAAGTTTCTGGATTAAAATCATAGCTGTATAAAAAGAGTGAAAGTTTTTTCCGTGGCTTTGCTTATCGTGTTTGTTTCGCTGTCACTAAAGCTGATTATTATTTTAAATTTTTCTGAGGCCTCAAGAAAAAATAATGATAAAAACTTCTGAAAGGACCCTGCGTATAATAGTGGGTACAGTGGAAGTCAACAGCCGTAACTTGTCTCTAACTACCGTAAAACTTACAAAACCTGCCTCTGACAGCAATGCTAGACTTCTGGCTAACGAGGAAAAAACTAAAACTTCCGATAAAAAGACAGATGAGGAAAAAATAACCAGCCATTGCAGATAGGTGGTGCGAGTTACAGAGCTCGTTAATCACAACCAGGCTTATGAATGTATCTCTTTACGAGCAGTGTTATACAGCATTTCACCAGTTCCGAGTTGTTAAACAATAATTTATCGCTTAGCTACGTATATTTGAAAGTGAGCATATATACTGATACGTTTCTCAATTAATTTCAAACAGAAATTTACGTATAATGGACAAAATTACATTTTTAAAGAGGATATTTTTGGAATTTGATGTGTCATAGATTTTTATGCAGTTTCTTGTTTTGAAGGAAAGTTGGTAAAATCGCGGAAATGATTATATTGGTTAAACTATGCTTGAGATTTTGTAAGATATCTCAAATAATTAATATTCACATTTGCGACTCTTCAAAAGTTGTAGATCGTAACGTTGAGGGGACGAGTTTTTGCAATAGGGTCAGTTAAATAGGTTTAGCATTTGAAAATTCTATTATGCTAAAAAGTTACATCTTAGAATTCTGAATTGAAAATTCTCAAACTTATTCATGAAGTTTTGCCGATCAGTTTGCCTGTTTGGTCACTCAATATAGCGAATCTTGATATTATATTGCCTTATATGTTTCTATGCCTCATTGACTAATTAAATCTACTAAGTAATTATATCTAATTATCTATGTACAAATTTGTTTTAAATTGTGGAAAGCAAGACATCAGGTCCACTAGAGAAAGAAATAAAAAATACTATGAACTTATTTATTTTAACTATCACCACCATATGAATTAGAATTGATATTCCATCTTCTGCAACCTATCGAGATATAATTTCACTCAAATTCCCTTATTTTTGCTAAATTGTAAAATTGTTCATTTTTATTTTTGAGGTATCTTCTTCAATATTACTTTTTAAAATGCTATTCGTGCATGCATTATAAATGCCGCATGAGAGTATTCTAACGCTTATAAGTTTTGAACAATAATTGCGCTTTGTTTATTTTCATCTTGAAGCTAAACAGAAAACATTTTGTAAATATAAATAAATATCATTTATAAATTTAATAAATAAAATTAGCATTTGACTTATCGATAAATGAAACAAATTCAGAAATTTTGTAAAAACACGCTATAAACAATTATAAAAGTACACTATTGTCTTTACAAGAACTATCAAAATATTCTTGACATCATTTATCTATTGAAAACGACTAGTTGCTAACGTGATCAAAACCACTGTCGAATATGAATTTTTAAGTAGAAACCTTCGGGTTAGGTCTTTAGAAAGACTATTATTTAAATATTATTACATACCTGTTTATAAATAAGATAAGAAATTCTAGCTGGAAATCGTTTTTGAAAATAATTAAGTAGAAAGAACAAGTTTACTTAATGAATGGCCTGGCCAGGCATGATATCTAACGGTATATAGTTTCTTACTAAACGGATTTCTTTCCCTTTGTTGATTCTTATAAATAAGTTCTAAATAATTTGTATATGTTCGAAAAGCTTTTTTTCAAAAAAAAAAACGGGTTAATTAATTACCGACTTTATAGAACAATAGTTCTATACCGTCTGTCGCGCTTGGATAATAGTGAAGAGAAATGTATTAAATCACTGGACTTCAAATTCAATTAATAAATTTAAAATTAAATTAATTTTATTTATATGTGTACAATAACAATTTAACCTAATCTTTTTAGTATGAGGTGTTGCAACCAGCCACACACAAACATACGAACCTGACTGATATTTACGAAAAACAAGGTGTGGGAAAAGGATAAAATATAAATTTTAAATAAACAGTAGGTAAGGCAAGTAAGTAATGGTAAACAAAACAATAGTGCTTGTCCTGTTTTCTCACTTTTATTTACATTTAGTATTACACGTGTCTTTTTTATTTGTTTATTTTACATATACTAGTCGCAAGATTACAGCCCGTATGTGTGTAATCTTTATGTAGATATAATTTGCATTAACTATCATTGTTTATCGAACTAATTAAAAATATTATTACCTAATATGTTGGAATTAATACCTTTATTTAGTTTATTTATTGATAATTGTTGATTGATATTTTTGATTGCAATTAAAGTAACTAACCTAACCCGTCATGAAACGTCTTTAAGAAAAGTAACGTCATCTTAACTCAATTCATTGCGTTTGGTTTTTCAGATCTGCTTACTGGCAGAGCTCGGTTTCTATGGTATCCATTGTTGTAAATAATTGTAACTACAGCAATAGAGCTTTCAGAACAAAAAAAGTTAACGAAATACCGAACCCAGCATAAGTAGTATAAATTTTTAATTTCATGTTACCAGAGCTACCAACCTTATAACTTGGAACTAAAAAAAGTTTTTCATAGCAACTAAACAAAAGTCTCTGGATTAGAAAGGTATCCTAGAATAATACAACCTACCCCCTTCCAAAGATACAAGAATAAAAAGAATCTGTTGAATCTGGTCAGAGCCTACTATAGCTAACGAGCCTGGAGGTGCAACGGGTGACGTCACAAGAGCCGATGAAATTTCTGCAGCGTTTAATAGGGAAATACCGCCGCCACGAAGGTTTTCTCAAAACCCTGCGAAAACCATGACAGATATGAAAAAATGTATCCTAACAAAATTATAGAGAATTAAATTTCCTATAAATCACAAAATAATAGATATGCCTATTTCCATTAGTTTAGACGTGGGAACATGTCAAAGGTTTGTGTTATTCAGATAAATTCGCAGGAACTGTCTATTCCCTTTAAATGTAATTAAAAAACACTTTGAATTGCATTTATTTGTTTTGATGATTTTTACAAAAAATAAACAACATTGTAGATATAAACACATAAATAAAATTGAACATAAAATATATTTATTTTTCTATTAAACATGATAGTAACAGACAAATTTAAAAAAGAAACGACTATTATTTATTTGATGAATATAAATTTTAACAACAATGAATCATTAAGACTGCTTTATTGATATACACTACAAGTGTCAGAGGACATACGACGTAATTAGTTTATGTCATAATTTAAAAAGTTATTTATTTTATGTCAAATAATACAGAATTACAAAATCCTTTATTTTTTTAATTTGGCTGTTAGATATTTAAAACAAATAACAAATAGACAATACCCTCATAGGAAATAAAAAACAATAAGGGAAACATTTTAGTATAAATAAATTGTAAATATCGTTAATAAGAACAAAACATATAAGCTTTAATTTCTCTGTGCAAGAACTGCATAAGTGAAAACATTTAGCAAACAAAAAAAAATTATGAAAATTGCAAATTAAATTAAAAAATTATATAACAATAAATAACAAAGTTGTAAATAAAAATAAATTCTACAAAACTATTAATTACAGATTAAATTATGTTGGTAAACTGGTTGATTTGTCAAATTCTTGTACTTTTCTTCTGCTTTTGGGCGTAGTTTTTTCTTTGCGGATGTCATTTTTTACTTTAGAATAATTATTAAGCAAAATGTTACAGAATGTATTGATGCTGTGTTTTGAAAGAGAGAGTATTGAATTCCCACATTCGCATTCGGGATTTTCACTTAGGTTAAAACCTGAAAGTTCTAATTTCTTTAACGCTAATTCTACAAGAATTCTCTTGTGTGACGTAAAACTTAAAAAGGTTGTTTCGTATCTCTCAGAAATTAGCACTTGAAACAAAGAATAAGTGTTTATTATTATATCATTAAAAAACTGTTTGGCATATTTCAGGCCACCTCGATCAAGCAGTTTAATATAACTATTTATGCTGGCCGAAGTATCCAATTCTATATCTCTTTCGCAAGTCATAAACAGGAAACATGGTTTACAGGTTTGTTTTATTTTGTGTACTATATATCCAGTAATATATACTAAAATCATGAGGTCTGTTTCGGACACATCAACATTATTTTCAAAAACAGACTCGTCAAACTTATCGCAAGTATCAGAAATATTTTCTTCCGATTCTGCCATTTGGGAACTGTTTAAAAAGTCTTTTAGCAAAAAAGATCCCTTAGAACTCGACGACAAATGAATTAAACTTAAAATCTTTAACTTTCTTTCAGACTCCAAAATTTGAGATAATGACACATGATAGGTAGCTCCGCTCATTTGGCGATACTGTCCAAAACGAGCTTCCAAATCGTCTGTTTGAAATTTTCCAAAAGTTACATATTCAAAGCCTAGTTCTTCTAAAAGAAATCTCGACAATAAAATTAATGTTTTAGTTGTATGAGCGAACGAAAATTGGGTTTCTTTGGTTAGTTTTCCATTGCGTTTGTTCTTTCCTTTCGTATCACAACCTGGTATCTCTAATGTGTCCCATTTATCTAGCCAGTCTACTACAGCCTCTAAAAACTTTAAGTTTTCGTCGTTCCTGTGAAAAACAGCATTTTGATAGATATCTCTTTTGAAGTGTCCTTGTAATTTTGACTTTACGTTAACAATACGCCACCATCTTAAGACTATCTGCATAAAATGTATAGTACCACAGACTTCTGCATCTTTAGTAGTTTCTAAAGCAGCTATAGTTTTTTCGTCAAATAATTTGACACACAGGTTTACATTTTGTCTCTCAATGTTGGTTGGAAATAAAACCTTTTTGTTTAACGCAGGCGCTAGTTTGATACTGTTACCTTCTTCATTATTATATAATTTCTTTAAGTCACTAAATTTTGCATGTATTCTTTGAATATCAGATACTGATAATAAATTCCAATTTTCTGAAAATGGTAGAAAAATTAAAGTTTGATAGCTATCACACTGATTTAACCAATTATTCCTAATAGATTTAAATATGTGAACTGTATCAAACAGCAAAAATATTTTATGATTTTCTTTGAATGGGTTAATAATATACGAGCTCATGATACCATTACACATTAAATCGAACATTTTTCTATTAACGCGATTGTTATCTGATATAATAGACACAATAACGTAACCTGCTGTTGTTAGAGCTTCAATAACTGCCATGAGAAGCGTCCTTAAATGTTCGGAATTTAAGTTTTTTACTGGATACAAACCAATAACGTCTTTGTTTTTTGACAGAATTGAAGATAGCATAAAGGTTTGCACAGTAGTAGCAATCTCATTACTAGAGCCTTCACTGCCAAATCATTCAATTTTTCCTCCTTTGTATGAAATGAATGGTTTAATATATATTTCATCCAACATAACGTTAATATATTTTTCGTTGTCATTTAAACATTTTATTTTTTCTGTAAGGTACTGTTTATGCGTTTCATCAAAACCTGCATTAGCAGTACCTAGCTTTATTTTCAGTGAATTTAAATGCCTCGTACTAGGAAGACTTAATATATTACTAGTGCGTATTTTTGTATATGCACCTGGGAAAGTAAAATAAATTAAACTAGACCACATTAAAATGTCAACCGCATATCTTTTTTGCTTACTAAACACTAAGGACAGCTGATCTCTAACAAAGGTCAACTTACTTTTTTCAATGGCATAATCTTCACCTAAATCACAAACAATATCAACAGATTTTCCAATTAACGAACATGCATTTTTGGTAAGTACGATAGCCTCATCTAATTTTTCTCTAAAGTCAAAGTTAGTACGGTTTATAAAGGACATTAATGCATTCAATTTTGTCCAAGTATTACAATTATAGTTCCCCGTCAGTAATTCCTTAACGGATACACTTTCAGTTATATTAACGTTTTTGTTAATTACAATAAGAGATAAATCATTTTTGATTGTAACTGACATGGAAACATGCGGAATTTCAGCATCTACATTTACTTTCAGAAAACAAATTTTATCAGCTTTTACTGCTACATAAAAGTTTTCAATACCACTTAATTTAGAAGGATACCTAGCTCTAAAATCTTCAAAACTTATTATATTATCTTCGGCTTCTTTTTTCTTTTGTCTTTCTTCTTCTCTGCTTTTAATTTCTAATTTCCTTTCTTCGGGATTCTTACGTGTTTGCGGTAATGATACATTCATATACAACGGCTGGTTTTTAAAAATTGTAGGATACGCATCATCTGCTAGTTTTACTCTTGTTCTGGGAACTGTTAAAATTGTCCCGTCGGGTCTTACAGCTGAGTCGGTTCGAATAATATATTTTTCATCAAAATGTTTAATGCATACTACTGATGCATTTGTAACTACAAAGCCTTTGCGGTGTATGGCACGCAACCACTTCCCTTTTCTTTCAAACTCTTTAGGAAATTTAAATACTGTTACGCAGTCTGTTTTCAAATAATTACTAGTGCAGCGTGGTACACAGCAACTTGACGGCATTTTCTAAAATGAGATTTCTAACAACATAATGCATTAGGGAAATAATTATAAAATTACCACAAATATTTACAAAACGTTTGTCTTGCACTAAAAATATAATATTTGGGAGACGCTATGCTAGTCTGCTGGTTCTCGCGGCAGTGTGAATAATTCAATCCGATCATCTACTATTTCTACGTCACAACGGTAGTAGGGATACAGTTCCAGGCTCGTTAAGCTATAGTAGGCTCTGATCTGGTAGTCTCAGGTTATGCATCATAAGTTTAGAATATTAGGCATACAGCAGTACGTGTGGTAAGTAGAAACTAGTAGTAGTAAGTAGAAAAGTAATTATTATTTTATGGGACTACTTTGTTTTTGGTATTATGTTAAATGTATATAATGTGACTTGAAACTTTGGTATTAATGTTAAAATCGACATTAATTTTCAAACTTTTCCTTATGCTACCTAACTAAGGGTTTACAATATTAATTATGTAGAAGTTATAAATGTATATTGTAATCCTCTTTGACTTTAACGTTTGCATTATAGCAACACAGACTTTTAAAATAACTGCTATTTATATTAGTAATAGCCTAGCATTGAATTTTAAAATTTTGTTAATAAAAGATTTCTTGTATTTTCCCTTAAATGATATAATTATTATAGTTTTATGTTTTTAGCTGTAACGTGAAAAGCGATGGATATTCCTTTTTGAGTTTTGAATATCACTATTGAAATAAATTCTTGTTTTCTTCATTTGACCCGACGGAGATTTTTGAATTCGTTGAGTAGGAAAATAAATCCCTGTTGAAATTAGAAATGAAAAATACTTGAACAATCCTGATAAATATAGAAAAGGCAAATAATTGTCCGTTTGGCTCGCATCACTTGCACTATGGGCATTTTTATAAAACTTATGTAAAAATTCCGTAAAAGATAATTAGGATAAAATCTAATACACGTACTAAAACTGTACTAATTTTTATAATACAAATATGTATCACAGTAGAAAATTAACATAAAAAATATAGATTTGGGCTGTCCTGCAGTGTAGTTTAAAGAATCCTGAAACTGTAAAGCTTTTTGTCAATAGGTAGTTGTTGATTGTCATTTAAGTTTGTTTTGTAAAAAAAATATTTTTCTATTAGGCTATTATTATCAATTTGTTTAAAAGTTAGTAATTTTTTAATTATATTAAAATAAAAAATAGAAGATAGGCAATCCAATTAATAGAGAAGCTTAAATCAAAATTATCTAACATTACAGGGTTAATAACGTCATTCTCGGTCCGCGCAAAGGGAAGTCAGCTGGTTCCCGTAAAAAGATACTACTACTGTAACAAAAAAAAAAGTATATAACAGGAACATATTTATTGCGTTCATACTGAATGCAGTACCAAATGTGACCGCTTCTCAGAAAAAGTGCACATGTTTTTCTTTGGTTCTCTGCAAAAAACTCGAAAAAGCAAATCAAGTTGGATTCAGTCAAAATTTAAATCTGTTTATGTACCTATATTATTCGTGGGCTTACAAGAAAAACGCACTAAGTCAATTGTACCTCTCTCATGAAGTTTCACGTTCTGTTGACTGCAAGAACGCACTAAGTCCTATATTCAATATTAAGGGACTTACATACATGTACCAAAGGCATTAGATTTATTTCATGAATAATTATGAAAGGCTCACAAACATTAAAATGCGATTTACTCAAAACTGTATTTTCTGACTTAGTGTCTTCTGCTTGTAAGCCCACGATATATTCAATTAATGAGTGATGGTAGTAGCACTTAGGGTTTTTACGCTTTTGAAAATTGTAAATTTCCAGGCTTTCTCTGACTTTTACAGACAAAGAAATTTCCCCTGACAATTCCAGGTTTTCCAGGTTTGCAAGAACCCTGGCACTGCTGGTCCCATTGGTCTCATTACTACAAATAATTAATTGCTTTTTCTACTTCCATATAAGTAAGTTGTCAAGTACAAACGATTTACTTGACAAGTAAGGTGTCGTTGTCAACACTATTATGTAACGAAAAGAAAAACTGTTACGTAATCTGTATATTATGCTACAGTTAGTGGGAACATTTTTGTTTATCACATATTTGTGTTGGTGGCATTGCCAGTTATTTTGTCAAAATATTTTGACAAGCAGAAAAATTCAAACTGTTATTTAAAAAATGTCACAATTTGGCAATCAATTTAATGTGTGGTCGAAGAAAAGATATCGCTCTATTTGTGAGGCAAATTATGTACGCATGACATTACGAATTTCCAAGTGTAATTTGGTACTTACAACTCTCAAAATGTAATATACTATTTCTTTATAACATTTAAGTCTTTTAGTTAATATTTATAATCTAACTAGTGTGATAAACTACATCTTAAGAAAGAAACTTGACGTTTTTTTCGTCTGCACATATGAGCTTATTACATAAACTTACCTATTTTTTCTAAAGTAGTTTAATTATACCGATTATACTTTAATTACTTATACTGAGCTATATCTGCACAAAATATGACGACTACAATCGTTTAAAGTGATATTAGAATTATTTACGTCTAGCTTGTATTAAACGGGCCAGTGTGCAGCGTGGGTGACATTCTGTCTAAGCCGTATTGTTTGCAAAATGCATAACAAGCAAAATAAGATAATACAATTAAATATACCTACCGTCTAAAATAAGGTAAGTTTTAAAAATGATAAAGTCATTGATTAGTAGTAGGAAACTATTTCTAAACTTTTTTAGATTGGTTTTTATTAAACACTAGCATAATACCCATTGAAAATCAACGGTCCTCTTCTGGACAAGTCACTCGTCTGGTCTATCCACGAAGTAAGAAAACAGTTCTATTTATAAAAGTTAATTTTTGGGATCCACCACCAACACTCTCCTTAAGTAATCTCTAGTAGTCCTTTATTAGTAGTCCCTAACTCCTACCGTAAACAATTACCAGTTTATATGCATGCATACTTGAGCATATTGTTGAGTAACCTTGGCGGACAAATGAACAGACGAACCAACGAACGGACATAACTCCGTAATTGAATATTTCGTCGTACACAAGGTTTATCGTAACCTTTTCCTTTTTGATTCCTCTTCTTCTTTCTCTCTATCATTTTTCTTCCTCTCCTTATCAGCCGCTTTATTTCCAATCTTTCAACGTCTATTTCTCTTATCTTCCAACCTTCTTTTTTCGATTTCTCATCCTTTTCTCTAGCATTTTTCTTCCTCTCCCTGTCAGCCTCTTTGTTTCTGACCTTTGCACGTCTATTTCTGTTATCTTCAAACCTTTTCTTTTTCGATTCCTTATCTTCTTTCTCTATAGCATTTTTCTTTTTTCCCTTGTCAGCTTCTTTATTTTCGACCTTTGTATGTCTATCTCTGTTATCCTCCAACATTTTCTTTTTTGATTCCTCACTCTCTTTATCTCTAACTTGTCTCTTTCTTTATTGCAATAGATCTTCTCTTCGTCGGGTCAGACTGATCGTTGTCTCTCCAACTCGCTTTCTGACTTGAATCAGTTTGCCCTTAATTGTTGTTGACTTCCTTATTTGTGCTGCTTTCGAACAGACCCTGCGTCTTCTAAACCTTCTTGACGCGGTGTTTCAATTTCCTCCAACACATCAAAGTGATCCTCTGAGAGTCTCCCTGAGAAAAGTAGCCTTTTTGTATGGAGGTCAACTTGAACCTGAGGTGTAGTCTGATAGAAGAGGCTGCCGTCCCTCCACACTTCAAATACAAATGGGAGGATTTGGGTAGATGCAATAACTTCACACAGCGAACCATAAGTCCTACCGAGGCCCATCTCTGCCCGGTATTCGGTAGGAGTTAGGTAATTATCATCGCCGGGAGTCGAACTAAGGACCTCAAACTCTTCCCAGTTGTTGCACACGTGGCCGAAAAAGAGGTCCTTTACTACCTCGTGCACTGTCTAACTGTTAAACACACAGTGTGCGATAGCTTTAATAGACAGTTCTTATCGTCACTCATTGACACAATGCGATAGGAGACTTTACCCTCTTCCATTGTCAGTTTCTCCATTGTAAAAATCAAATATTAACAACTCCGTAACAAAGTTTGCTAAATCCAAATCCGAAGTAACAAACAAAGTTCAGGTGAAAACGAACAATTCAAAATCAAAAACCAAGTTCAAGCCAATTCCGTAAGTAATTCCGTAATGCAAATCCGAAGTGAAAAAAGTTTAAGTTAAAACGGTCGAAATAAACTCGCCCGATGTTACGTCGCTCCTTATATATGAACAGAACAACGCTCCTAGCGAAAGAAGTGTCGCCTCGTAGCTCAGGATGTGCTACTCCAATGGAATTTCTATTTTCCTTAATAATAATGTCGATAGGATCATAACATGTAACATTGTAACTATAATTTAAAATAATCACGTTTGATTCATAATTAGCAATGCATTTCTTCGTAATTACTAATAAGCTCCAAACTTTTTTTGCTCAAATAAATGCTACAAAAACACATAAGTTGGCCATTTTTCAAAATAACTTTAAACAAATGGCAGGCGTGTTTAAAGAGAATACATAATATAGTTATTTTAATTATATATGTAATTTATTATTATTATTATTATTGTTATAACGAATTGTAGATCTCAAAAAGATCTATAAAAAAGTCTGATAGCATATACGTATCTCTTGCAGATTACTCACAATCAAGACTTTTATAATAGTTATTTTTGCGGAAAACTCTTGTCCCCCTGGAATGTTGCCTTACTCCGCCCCTGGATGAAATGCCGGTAATTTCTGTATTTTTGTATCTTCAAAATTGTTTCAAGTATAATATGTGAAAAATTGAAGTTTGTAGCTTACGCCACTCAAGAGATATATAGTCACAATGATTTTTGAAAAAATGCCTTCCGCTGCGACCCCCTCGGGTTCTTCAGGATTAAAGATATACTCATGCACCCCTTTGGGGTAAGGCCCAACTGCCTGTAAAGTCTTCCTAAGTCTTCTAGTTTTCGAGATATTTTTCGATGTACATCGGGCATCGGAACTGGCTATTATTATATTAGGAGATACCTCAAGTTTAAATTAGATTTAGTAGTGATGCTATAAATAATTACTTTATTTATAAAAGTTTAAAACCAAATAATGTACTAATCCACTTTGTAAGCGATAGACACTCGGCAGAAACACTCATTCATAAGGATATTTTACGAGATGCAACACCCGAATAAAAACTCACTATTATAGTGTCATAACTTGCAATTGTTGAAAGTTTGGTTTGAACCTAGTAAGTCCTAAATACGACCACAGGCACTCCCAATATTGACTGTTCATATCTAAAAATTATAATTTGGATATTTTCTTCTTTGTCTTTATGTCAGTTCCGGTCGTGGACAAAGTTTTGTATTACATCTTGTCTTATTGGCACTAAGAACACTCAAGAAAAGCGTAAACACTCGAGCTCACGCTCTCGTGTCTACCCTTTTCTTTCGTGTCTTAAATATCTAATAAGACACTTATACAGTAAATAACTACTACAATGAAATGTTTTATTATTATTAGTGCAACATAGTTTACTAACATAACATAAACAACTATCAAAAAATACAGAGAATTGAATTGCATATTGGATGAAGCAATAGCCCTAAGGGAGTTCACTATTATTGGTCTGTAATAATATATGTTTTGGCATAGTAGCTGCTGATGTGTTTAATAACTGTTTACAAATATCTGTATTTTATGGGAGTACATCTGGAAAGCTGCTCGTAAAGTAGAAACAATAATCTTTATAATTTTCACACTTTAAATACACATTTATACGAACCTATTCTACCTTTTCTTTGTATTCACCCTTTGTTTTATAACAATTTTAAGTTATAACATCTACGTCATTATTAGATTTTCCTTTATTTCATAACAAATTGTCGTACGTTGCATGGATACAGTAATGAAGGGGTTGTTACAAACGGCATTGCGACAAAGCTGCTGCATCACCGCACCCTCCGTTAGTAAGCTTCATTCCACGACTCATTACAGCGCAAGTGGCCACAGTGTTCGTGAGTTTTCATAATGAACCAACTAAAATGTAATTTGAAATAATTAATATGCATTGCCTACCTGTTCGAGGTCGCAATTTTCACAAGAATTTATGATGTGCCGTACGCTTAGATAGAGCAAAAACGTGAAAATCCACGAAAATGCATCCACTTAATACCGGTTTTCTAGTTCGGTTACCCCTTTAAACAAATACGTACGTTTTCTACACCGGACGTTATTTCCTTGTCCTAATAAAGCGTGTCCGTGCGGCACCGATTTATATTCATTAGTGGGAGCTCCAAGTCACATTTTGCTTCGCCCTTGCGATCCTCCCAGTAGTTCGTAGATAACCCATGATACATTTATCAGTATACAATTCGCAGTAACATTTTTACCCTAGCCCTTTTCTGTTTATTACCAACGTCTGAACGCATTTTTAAGTTATATAAGACTCTTGTTAAAAGGAAAATGATCCCCTCACAGGGTATCTATTTATACAGATTTCCACAAAACCATGCAACGATATTTCTAAAATGTAGTGCGTTGTTAGGGATTATTAAGGCGTTAATTCGACCGAGAGTTTACAGAGAAAATCCGTGACCGTCTCATGATAATATCCAATGGTTAAAGTACTTTGGTTCCCCTATTACAAGTTTGAATTTTAATGCGAACGTGCCTTACAGAGTTTTTGCTGGCAGCTACGATTTTCATTAGTTTCGAATTATATACAATTGAATAGTTTCACATACAAAATTGCTAAAATTGTGTCCATAGAGATTGTATTGAATTATTCTCAACCTATAAATGAATATTATTTTGTTCGTGAAATGGTACTACAGTAATTGCAATATTAACAAATTACATATATATAAAATTATCTTTACTCTTAAGTCATAATACAATATTAAAACATTCTCTGAACATGTATTTCATTCATATGCTGTGTAATATTTAATGAATACCAATGTATGTACCGGTTATATAAATACTTCATACATAAGCATGGGCCATGAATGCTTTAGTTTAAACCAAACCAATCCTTTTATGATCACACAAAATTAAAATTTAATGTATGCATAATTTAGAGGTATCTTGTTGTTTTGCTAAGCTGTCACATTTTTTCTATCCATCCTAAAATATGTACTAGACAGGCATTTGATGACCGCTAAGAAATAAGTCATTACCAAACTTTAGATTGTGTACTATAGCAGCATGTTACCAACAAAATGGGGGTTGCTAATTGGGAAATGGTAACAACTTTTAACCACAGTTAAATCTATCGGCTGCCAGCTAACTAGTGTGAGGTCGTGAGACTCACAAGAGATCTTCTGTAATGGATTCCAAGAGTCGTCTAAAATAGCTCCATTCACCTACAATATCTGTAAAGAACAACGCATTTGCGACTACTTCCAATGTCGTCGACTTTTCCCAGTATAGATAACTCGATAGCTGCAAATACAAACCCCAAGTAACACACATATAAACAATTGTTACAAGAAATGCAACTCACGATACTGGTGTGGTTCTTCCGATCTGTAGAGGAATGCCAGCGAGAAATTCGGCGTAATAAGGGGTCCTCTGACAAGCCAAACAAAAAAGAAAATAAATGAAGTATATGTAAAAAAGGTCTGTAAGAAACAAGATCAATTACCAAAATGCACTTAGCAAACATTGAATAAGTACCATTGATGGAAGGCGACCTTGTGATATAGTTATACCGCGTTCAAATACGGATACCGGTGATTAAATAACGAATCCTGTCAAAAAGAATTACACTATAAGAAATGGAACGTAAAAGAAAATCCAGAAATACGAATCCTTAAGAATGCGTTCCTAACCTCCAAAAGAATTAGTGGTAAACCACTGACGGTACCAATATAAATTGGAAATCAGCACCCAAAATTAACTCTAAATCTGCACAAATGCGATTCCCATTACTTAACACAAGGAAAAAATCAATTTAAAAGACGATGCCTCTAAAACATTCTTTTTTAGAAGTTAATTCACCAAAAAACGAAGTGTAAGTCGACTTATCAACAGGAAATTACTTCCGATCAAAATGGCAACTAAACGGAGAAAGAATACGAAAATCCCTAACGCTATACAATATATTAATCATTACTTTTATAATAAATTGTATTGCCATATGTTAAAATGAGATTCCAGTGAAACCTGCATCGTAAGGTGTGTTCTGTAGCATCTTACATATATTTTTTGTACAATTCAGGCAACATCTTGCGTGTTTAACTCACAGATATTTTTTATCTACGTAACATAACTAGAAATTAAAATGAAAAATGCTAATTGTTAAAATTTGTAGGCGCCATGTTTGGACATTATTATTATTAGCACAGGACGGTGAAGATTAGACGTACAAAATAAAATCAGTCTGTATGAAGTGATAAACTGTGGTCAGAATAATGTTATCAATATTATACAGGGTGTAATTATTATAACTACAAACCTCGTAATCAGGGAGGGTTGCTGTAATGATTTAGAACATATTTTCATTATGAACATGTGGCCGCTTCCTGTTAGTTTTAGATTTTTTAATTTCCTTTAATGTTTTAAAAATTTTTAAATTGTTTTTGATTGGTTAGTATTTTTAATGCAATGCGAGTATAAAGGGCGTAGTTAAAATTTAAAATGCGATTTCTTCGAAAACTAGCGATACTGACCACATGTTGATAAGGAAAAATGCTCAAAATCATGACAGCTACCTCCTATTACAAGGTTTGTAGTTATGTTAGTTGCACCCTGTATACTTGAAAAGTAAATTTATTCATAATATATAATATTATTTGGATAATATTATAAACTACTGGATACTATACACACGAAGGGATAGATTTCCAGCGCGTGCACAGAGAGAGAGAATACTGGTGTTACACATAACATCCTCGTTGTAGCCGAGTTCAAGTCGCCGATTGTATACGTAGTTATGTGTTTACGAAGTTATCAATTGATTTCATTTAAAAATAGCGTTAATGTTTTTTCTACATCAAAACTGTTTTCTCTAATAAGCTTAAAACTGTTGGAGTTAAATTGGAATAAACAAACTAAGTAACATACATCACGTAAAACATGCAAACACCTATTAAATATTAGGACAAAGTTTCTGAAGTTGTTAAATTAAATTTTCCTTAAATTCTTCTTAAAATTATATTCTCAAGTTTAAAGCAAAACTTTTAACAAACGTTGCTTCTAATGTTCAATGCGTGAGTGTAAATTTGTTTTTACTTTGCTTGTTCCAATTTAATTCAATCAATTTAAATTTTATTGGAAAAGACTGTGTTTATGTAGAAAAACATTCGCTTTGTCCTTAATTGTGTGGTTCCTAAATAAAATAGTAATTTTCAGACATCCTTCATATGTTCATGCTTAAATTTGGAAGACTCCTCTCAATAGAGTACAACTGTCAAATGCTGGATCACTGAATTTAAAATGGGTCGAACGAGCAGCAATGATGAACCATACAGTGGGTGACCCACCCTATTGAAGTGACTATGCCAGAAATGGTTGAAAGAAATTCATAAGACCGTTTCGGCAGACCTTAGAATAAAAGTGAGTGAGTAGCAAAGACCTTTGGCATATCAACCGAAAGTGTGCGCAATAATATTACACGAACATTTCGATACGACAAAGTTGTGTGCTAAATAAATAGGTGCCGCGTTTACTCAGATCCTACCAAGAACAGTGTTGAAACTGCAATCGATTTTTTAGCAGTCTACAAACCCAATCCATCCGAGTTTTTGCGTCGATATCGACGTTGATTTATAATCGAGTCCTGCGACCAAACAACAGTCGAAGCAATGACCGCCAAAGTTCTATGAAGGCAAAAACAGTTCCATCGGATGGTAAGGTTATGGAGACCGGTTTCAGAAATGTGCGTGGAGTAATCTTAAATCATTATCTTGAAAAGGAAAAACTAGTAATGGTGAATATTATGCCAACTTACTGCAGCGTTTGAGCAATAGATAAAGAAACCTCAATCACATTTACCGAGAATACAGCTTTTTTATTATGGCACTGCACCAGTCTACACCTAAGTTGTTGCGATGGCTAATTTAGCCCCAAGCGATCTTTTTCCTTTCCTCAAAAAGTGCCTCGCTGAAAAAAGATTTGCGATAACCGCTCTAGAGGGGCGTTGGAAAAAGTGTATCGAGCTAAATGGAGAATATGTTGAAAAATAAATGAAAATCAACCCAAAAAGATTTTGTATTCCTGTTCAGGCCCGGGACTTATCACCCTAACTTCGTATTACTCTATCCTACTTCTCTATTTCAACTACTTACCTTCGATTTTATGTAGGTAATATTTCTTTCCTCTTCAAGTTGTATTTTTAAAACTGTTAATAAATTTTAAATAAGTTAATAAGTTTACATTAAACATTGTTCAGGTAAATATTAAAATTATTGAAGAAAAATTTTCACGACACAAATAATACTAATGTTAGGTTACTCCTTTTTTTCCAGTTTCCTATGGCAAGATTGTTTATACGGTATACAGTACCTTGATAGATAAAAGATACTTTTCTAAAGAAACTGAGAATACCCTATAAAAACTTGCAGAACTTTGACGCGGCAGGACTAAATAAACTGCATGCTCCAGAAAGTTGCATCAAGCGTTTTTAAACTAAAGTCAAAACTATTCCTTTATGAAACATTACTTTAACAGACACAGATATTTTTAATTAACACTAAGATCTACAGTTTTTAGAAAAACGTCAAGTTTCTGGTCCTCACTTCTGAAGTTTAATTTGTATTGTAAGTAATAAAACATTATGTTGTATTTTTCAATTTTTAACAGGAACAAAATGTAAATTAATTCTGTTACTTGCAAGGGAATTTAAATTACATAACCTTGGCTTCTAATTAATTCCGATTGTAATATCCGCAGTGACACGAAATTCCTGCAGGCTTGTGATATAAGAAATGTAGCCTTGTATACTACAAGGACTACAAGAGAAAGGGAAAAATACCTATATGCTAGGTTATATTGTAATTTATTTCTTAGTTGTTGGAAATAGTTATAGTACATTTTATGCTAAATTATAAGAAATTTCTTGTAATAAATCCTCCTCTCGCAACTACATAATTAATTTAAACAAAATATTAAAGTAAAATAACAGTTAGTAAGTATCACTGAGAAAAGCTTAATGCTTTAGTAGAACCAATTAAATTTATTTAATTCAACTAAATATTAAGTTGAATTAAATAAATTTAATTGGTCCAACTAAAAGCTTTTCTCAGTGTAACTGAGTAAAACAAGATCTTGTTCTACCTTTTTTATGGTATTTCAAATATCTGTGTTTAGTGTGTAGAACATATACTAAAATATTCTGACAATAAAACAAATCTTGAGTTTAAAAATAAAATATCCTGACTTGTATTATACCATTCCGTACCATGTTTTAACAAAAATGCCTTTTTTGTGTAGCATATTATATTTCATATTTTTAAAGGATACATCTTGTTTCGATACACGCTTTATTCTTCTTTTATATGTTCCAACATTGTAGAGCTTTTTGAATATAAGAAACATAGTGGTATAATATCTTTATGGTTGCATTATAATAAATTTTTAATTCTTTAAAAGTTGATTTTATCCTCCGTTAATATTCAAAATGTTATACTATTAATATTCAGTCTAATTTAAAACAATTAATTCATTAATTAACGATTATTATTGTAAATAACTTTATTTAAAAACTTTCATTCATGTTTATCATTTTAAACTCTTGTGTTGTTGAAACTTGTATTAGAATCTTACTTTGTTTTATTTTTGAAGTTTAAATTCTAACGTCACTTTTAATTGCAATCAAACCTCATATTTTTAACTTTTGAGGTAGCCAGGAACCCACCTTGGACCTTCAACATAATAATTCTTATTTATTTATTTGATTACAAGCAGCCTTATTTGTAGTTTTGCAAAAAAAAACAAATTAATTTTCCTTTAAAACAAAAGAATTCTGAATTTGAAAATTACTATTAGGGTAAATGCACCAGTGAATGACCACACACCAGTGGATGACCAAATTTGACTAAATGTTTAATTTATAAGCAGGTGTTTCCTTAAAAACTAACCATAATTATATTAGCGGTTTTTCTAACATTTAGTAGCTTTGTGCTAAAATCGACAAAAGCACAATTCCGTTCCAGTTTTTACAAATGGCGAATGAAGTTGCGAGTACAGCGTGTTGTTCTGTATATTTAGCAAACTAATAAGGTAAGTATATTGTGTTCTGTGATGTAGTGTCATAGAATGGTAACACTTTGTTTGAAGTATAGTGAAGTATAGTTTTTAATGGCTTATAGGAAGTCTAAAATTATCATTTCTACGCAAAAAGAGGAATAAGTAATAATTTTAACTTTTTAATAATGCATGGTCATATATAGGTTCAATAAATTACATTAAACCCAGTAATTGACCGAATTGGTCATTCACTGGTTTAGCGCCAAAATTTGAAAATTCTTAAATAATATTTATGTAACAACACGAGGTGGGTTTGTTAGTAATATTTCAAATGTACGAATGCTTATGATTTTATGAACCAATATTTGACCGGGTTTTAACGTCTGTGTCACAATTTAAATAAAAGCGGTCATTTACTGGATTTATTATTAAATCTAGTAAATGACTGCATATTGATTAATGTATTTATTATATTTTCGTAGATATATTATTACATAAATTTATTTATTATTATTTATATAATATAGTGTTAGACCAAGAAACTTCATCTGCTAAAAACTTTTTGGAAACACTTGAAAGGAAGAACTGAAACATGACAACTTATTTATTATATGGAATAAATATTCTAACATTGTCGAAAATAGAGGTGGTACGGTTAACCAAGAAGACTTTGATACTGGAGTGAATAGAGAGCTGGCTAATTCGCAAATCGATGAGACTAGAGATATTAGTGTTCTAGAAATTGATCAAGATTGTCGTCTTCAAGACAATGATGAAGAGATAGATAATAACACTATCATAGAATTTATTGACAATGCAGATTTAAATCACAATAGCTTATTATCGAACATGAAAACTTGTGAATAACGAAAATAGGAAAAACGACAATTTAAATGTGGATATTTTTAACGATATAGTAGAAATACAAAAAGAAGTAGAGATAGTACAAGTTGAAAACACAGAAGAAAATGAAGGAGGTAGATCAGAGGGAGGAGATTATGCCAAGATGGATCAATTACCAATCCTGCTAGAAGGAAATGGTGGGCCCAGTAGCAGACATCCTTCAGTTTTTAAATAAACTCCTATTTCTGATGATGTTTGGAAAAACACGCATTTTCCTCTAATCAAAAAAAGCAATAAATGCCGACAAACTGAGAAACCTCCACTGGCAGACGCTTCTCCAGCATGGGAAGCTTTTTTGACATAAAAAAATGAAAAACGAGCCTTAGAAGAGGTAAAAGAACAAAGAAAAATTAATAGAGCTATTAAGAGGTAGAAAGTTTTACAGAAAAAAAATTCAAACACCAAGAAAAAAATATCTGTCTCAGACTTGTCTTCAGATACTTTCAGCCTCGGGCAAATCATATGACAGAAATGACGAAAAACGCCAGGCAATCTTAAACAGTGAAAAGAATGAATTGGTTTCATCCAGCATATCTGAGACAGGGATGGAAAATGAGACTAGGAGCAAATTAAAATTAAGAACCACTTTCTCAGTTGCAGATTTTGTAATATTAAAATATGAAATGGATTACTTTCCAGGTGTGATTATTACCAAAAAGGGCACTGAATATGAAGTTAGGGTAATACACAAAAGTGGTCCTCAATATTGGATATGGCCTGAAAAGGCTGACCAAATCTGGTACAATCATACAAATATTTTACAGAAAATTGAACATCCACAGTTAACCTGCAGTAGGGGCAACTCTTATGCTGTTTCTCAAATAAAAAATGATTTGTAGTCTAAGTTGCTTTGATGTACTCATGTAGTTATGTAAACATTTTTTGAAATAAAGGTTATTTGGTCATTCACTGGTTTTTTTTGGTCATTAACTAGAATTCACTGGTCATTCATTAGGGTTTTGTGACTTCACTTAATTAAACAATAATAATTAATAAACGATTGACATAAATAATTCTTTCTAAACTGTACTGACAACTAGACAGATGGATCAAATTTGAATAATTTTTTATGCACTTTAGTATATCATTCACTAATATCAAATTTACTTGCAATCCTGATTTGGTCTTAAACGGTCATTAACTCCTATATTACCAAATTGTATTATAATTTTTTTTATTAATTACAAAAGTAAAAAGACAAAATGGTTGCCCTTTCATTTATTTATTATTATTGCCCCTTTATTTTAGGTAATAACTTCCCCCCTCAATGTCGACCCAAACACTTCAAATCAAATTTACTACTTAACTTACTTTTCTTAAAACCACTTTGCAAACTCCTCTTCATAAATAAATACCTTAATTAGACTTGACTTCTTTGAACGTTTTTGGTTAGGTCAAAACAAAATCTGTAACCCAATTTCAAAGAAACGCAACAAGGCCAAGACACAGCTTCGCAAAAAAATTTAACCTTTTCGCTGTAATCTCTACAAATCCTGTGGTCAAGATAGTATTACTTTTAAGAGGCTGTCTCCGAGAAACTCAAATAAATTTGCCTTGAATGGAAACAGAAAAGAATTTGTGTTCTCCAATTTGTTTCAAACTTTCAAGGATGATTTCTTAACCCATAAAGGCCGCACTGACCGAAGAATGCATCACTTACATCGATAAGCTGGGCGTAGCAAGGCGGTAAAGGACAAAATGCTAACTTTCCGTAGAAGCATCGTATGCTCACATACTGTAGCTCATTTTAACGGGCTTGGCGAGTAGAATAACTTTTGTCTGTTGGTTCATTTGGAAATTCCTGCTGTGTGCAAAGTTATACCAAGAAAACCACTAAAAAATGGTACATCATGGTGGTTTTAACCATTTTCTCATGGATGCAAAAGGTTTGCCACCATAAGCTGCCTATTTTCAGAATCTTCGATAAATTTCGATCCAGATACATTTATATTTATACACTGAGTCCGGGTCGGTTAGGAGAACTAGTTCAAAATGTACGGTACAAAAGTACAACAAAATCTTCTATCTTGTCTACCTCAACAAATATTACTCCAAACTATGCACTATTATATGTCATTCGAAGCGTCTCGACGAAAGCTACATTATGGGATATGGGCAAAAGCATATGGGTTTTAGGTTTTGCCATAATATGGTAACTAGTGGTGGAAAAGTTTTTTTGATAAATGACTGGAAACTACCTTAAACCTAAGGGTAAGCATGATATATTATACATTTTCAAAATCTTCTCGTTTAGGCAAATGACTTTCTCTTTCCACCAGCGTGATACAAACATTCCCTGAAAAGTTAGATTAACTGATTTCTTTACAGAAGGGATTCTAGGTTAAAATTGAATTTCGGTTAGATTTGTTAGAAGATTATAAAGTAGGTATTCAATAAAAATGGTAAAATTGTAGTCTTAGGCAGCACCTACTAGTATCCCACCAACTCAAGGTGGCAACTTGAAGTAGATTTTTTGGTATCGTAAAGTAAGACAACCAAGGAATTTCAACCCAATTTAAAAGAAAAGAACTATATTTACATTATATGTACAAAGTCAATGAAACGCATACCTGCAGCACAATTAATGCTCTTCGGAGAGCAGTTCTTTTGGCGCCTTTCTCAATTTCTTCGCGACATTCCCATAGATTTCATCCGGATTTCCAAGATCGACGCAATCTTCTTTTTCGAATTCGAATTGGTACGGATTATTTTTGTTTTTAGCAGACATTCGAGTAAATGCCGTTTTTATTTGAGCCGTCGTCAAGTATTCATCCCTAGAGAACACGTATTCATTGTGCTCATCCTTCAGTAAGCGCATTAGTTTGACCGCTTCACCAGCATCAATCTTTCTCGAGGGATTATCGATTCCTTTCCTGAATTGGTTTCGCAAAAATTCACTTTGGCGATCGTTAAACTTCCCACCTTGATCTCCTAGTTCGCAAAGCCCAACCCATTGTAGGAACGGGTGATTTTTCGCCTCTGGCTGTTTCTTACACAATAATATCCGCAAAAAGGTCGTTTTTAGAGGTTAACTCCTGCAGGCCATCTTTACACAAGTGTAGCGCTCTATCAGTTAAGCTTTCTATTCGGAATTCTAACTCATGATCTCCAAGCAATTCATGAGTTTCCTTTTCCCTTTCCGTCTCAAATCGCTGGATCATGGGAAAAATACTGGATCATCGAAAGTAAAAGCTCAACTAAGAGGTCGCAACTATTCTGTTGTTGCAACTTTATGTATAAAGTGAAAATGATTTGATAAAAAAGGAATGCAATTTGATGTACCACTCTGACATTAAAAAAATTGGAAAGTCGCTTGACAAATTGTGAAACACAACTTACAAAAGGGGAAAAGCAAAATAACATTAACTGTATATTATTTACCTATGCTTAATAATTATTTTATTTTATTTCGTATTTACGGAATTTCACGAAGTTATGTTAGGCACAATATATTGAATAGAATTAAGGTTTAAATTAAAGGGTTCTTATTGCTAATATTTGGAATTAAAGAAAATTATTATAGCAAACTAAATAGTCCCTTTTCTTACTACCAACTCGATTGGTTTGTCCCACTTCAGCTAATATATAAAATATTACGCGTGTTATATTCCACTGTACTATAAATATCTTTAAAAGAGATTTACAAGTAATCCATATTAACAAATTTGTGATAATTCATTCCTGAGATAATTTTTTAAAGAAGAGTCTAAGGGAAGAATGAATTTTAAGGAACTCGAATATGTATTAGTTGAGATTATCTCCTCAATACGGAATGTACTTGTTGTTCCATTTATGATGTTAAGGTTGGAAATTGGATGGAAAAGGGAATATCTGCTTTGAAGCTGATGCCGTCATTTAAACTCCCTCTTGAGATTACTATCTGTTTTGTTTTGAAGATATGAACCAATCGAGGTGAAAACCTTTTGAATTGATACTGTATATAAACGTTTCACCATGTAACTTGGCGACATACAGCGCAGCTCGTGCCTCTACAAAGCCTTAAGGACTGTACATATTGTCATGTTATTTTAGCATACAAAATTAAGAATGTAGCCACACAATAGTTTTAATCTAGCATGTATATATGAATTTTCAAACGACACGTTAGATGGGTTTCTCAATTTCTAAATTTTGAGAAATTTATCTTTTATCAAGCTAGAAGTTGGTTTATTATAATTAACATGCCCACTAGTACACAATAATCGGATAGAGGGTACCTGTAAAACGGATTTTACATAGAATTTAATTAATTTTTCTTATCCAACTAACGATGTAAGAGATGATCGTCGAATATAGCATTAAATTAAGTTAAGGTCATACTTAATGTATGTCCTAACGTCAACAGACAATTTGTGTTGAAATAGGGAAGTATACATTTATACAAGTATTCACTACCTTAACTGCACATTTTATAAGAAAGAAATATGTTACCAAGTTATCGAGATTATTGATTTCGTTATTTTTGTTCTATTTCAAAATTTTACAGTTGTTGGCTAAATAATTTTGGTGGAGGATTGTGAAGTTATAACATAATCTACTATTATTTTAAAATAAAAGATGCTAGGGTGTATTTTTTATAACAAACCACGTCTAAGTGGTGGTAAAATGCCAATTTACTTGCAACAACTAACCAATTTAGCCTAATGTTTTTACTTGGTTATTTTCAAATACAATATAGAGTAATATAGAATATATTGCATTCTAATTTAATAGCACCGTATGTGTACTATAAAAATACATCCTGATGAAGATTAGAAATATAATCGAAATATGGGTGGTACCTATTTATTATACAAAAAACTAACATTAAATATTTAATTGATTAAAATAACCCTCAAATATTAAGTATTGTTAAACAAATAACTAATTTTATAACTTTATTAATCTTAGTTTCAAATTCAAACAGTAAAATGTAATAACAGACTGAATTACTTCTAAAAAATAATAACTTCGCGTACGTTATATTCAAACCCGAATTGTGTTTGAGAGAATTATTAAAAATAAACAAGAACCGATGCTACATAGTAGGTATATAAATTCGACGAGCTATTAAAAGAATCAAAATATCAATTTTTAAACTTACCACTACATTACCTCTATCTAAACCCAACAGAATTTATATCCGCAAAATAAAAATTTTACTTTCAAATTGGGCGGTGTGCTGCATAGCCGAAGAAGAATTTACCAAGATTAGTGTAGACGTAATGTTTTATGTTAATATAGATAATGAAGCATATAATTTAGTGTTACAGATTGTGAATACTAATAATGTAGTGTAGTATGGTATAACTATGTAATCAAAAATAGTTCGATTTAAAGAAAAATTTCAATTCCTAGTCAGAGATGTTGTCTATGTTGCAGCTTTAGGTGCATCATGGTACCATGCGCACAGATGGATCGCCAAGTTACGAGTCTATATATGTAGTAAGATAATGTAATAAAACTAAATGTTAATAAGATAATTTTGTTTTTTCTCAACATTTCCTGCACATGGGTAGTAGTTAATGGATGCATCCTTGACAAAAATATGTACAAAGAAACGTGATACTCAAATTACGACTGGATTATGGAAAACTTAGGCAATTTACAATTCATCTGGTTCTTATGACTTTTCTTGCAATAAAGCGCATTTATGTGAAGTGTTTACTTTCATGCCTAATCTAATGACACTTATATGTGTTAGATATTAGTATTTGCAGAGTTCAAAACGGTTTGTGTTCCCAATGTTTATCTTCAATTCCAAACATTTCAGTTGCTGCAATAAACTGTAAATTAATTTAAAGGAAAGATATTTTAATGAAAACAGGACATAGATAAATGAAGGTAATTATAGAACAATTAATTTTTTGTACGATAAACCTAATGGTGTCGTTATGACATTTATTTATGGGTACGTCTAAAGTTGAAATTGTATTTGTACCAATATTACTCTTTTAGGTGTAATCAAGTGTCAGGACAAAATTATGATGCCAGCTTTAATACCTCTTTGTGTATGTGAATTTAATGGTATAAGGTACGAAGTTCAGTAATTATAAAATTATACAAAACGTTAAATTAGAATTGTGCCGCTTAATAATTACGAATGGTGTTTCACCGTGTCATAAACCGTATTAGTACAACACCTCAGGGTGCAGTTTGCGAACTGAAGCATTTACTTAATACGGAAGGCCGTGGTAAAACGAATAATGTATCTTTGCATATTACACAGCCACTAAATAAATGTCTTATGCATATGCAGGTACCTATGTATATGTTAAAGCGGCCACGTTTTATTAAAAGAATAAATTAGTGGCCGTGATTCTATGCCTCTACTGCGGGTTGCGTCGTGTTATTTCAGAACAAGAATTCCTAATAAAAGGGAACTAAAGATTCTTAATCTAATATTACGGACACGTCTTCGCATTTTAAGATAAAGTTCTTTTAATTTAACTTTTGTAACTCAACAGTTTCCGTCTGCTAGCATTTTTCGAATAATTTTCTTCTGTATGTTGAATTATAAAAGTAAACTGCATGAATGCTGCCGAGGCGACTCTCTGAATATAATAAGACTAATTTTAATAAGTCTGCCTCATTATTCCACGCCAAATCGCTTCTTTAAAAATATTGTTTTATTCCTGCACCCTCTTTTGTGTAGAGCGTTATTACGAATAACGATTGTTGTTTTATGTCGAGACAAAATTTGAAATATCGTTTTATGTTTAATGACTTGCAGGATTCAAACGTTAGTATTATGCAGGGTGAAGAATAACTAAGTATTTACTAAATATAACAAATTAAAATGAAAAATTCACAAACAATAATAAAGATGTAGTAGAAACGCTTAATTAGAAAATCTAGTAACTAACAGATAAATAATTTAATGTTATTTGACCAAAACCAATTTATTAATTGGTTAATTAAAATAATACCATGTAATTTTCGGGGTGATTCAAGGGTTAATTTTCGATCTTTTTTAATTTTTAGCTATGCTCGTATTTATAACTATTGTTTATTTGTAGCAATGAGACTAGCTGAAAACTTGAAACATCGATTATACATGCGAAGCAAAGTTTCTATACATCAATACAATTCTAAAGCTTTTAAGAGATGAAAGGTGACAAATAAAACGTATGGCTATGTTTACAACATTCATAATATATAACCCACAAGAACGAATTACAATCGCCTCATCGTAAACCGCATCTGCTTGGAAGTGCAGTTTCAGCAATTTCAAAATGCATAAATCTGATATTCTTTTTAAATTTGTTGGTTTTTACTTTGTCGTTTATGTAATAGACATTTATTTTGAAATAAGAAAATAGAGGTAAGGATTAAAAGTAAATTTTCAAAAGGACAGTGGGTCAAACATTAAACAGACTGACACATTTCAGCTGAAGTAATACGCTTTAAATTGGTTTAATTGGCGTTGGTTGTTTGTTGGTGCTCTGAAGTCTTAGACTACCTAAGTGAGAGTTAGTTGTTGAGCACCTATTTAAGAATGTTTCAAAGCCAATTTCAAGTACATATTTTTCAAAAGAATTGTTTTATTTAGTTAGCACCTTCAACTATTGATACGGTAATATTTTATTTTAAACACATGTAAAAGTTGTTAGTTAGCTAATCACAGGTCTACAAAAAGGCAGGTCTTGGATGTTGTTGGGAAGATGTGGGTCATTTCCGAAGTAATTTTGTGCGTAGAATCCTAATCCGAGGTCAGAATCGGCCCATCACGTCAGAATTTTGAGATATTTGACGTTATGTACTCGAAAAATGCGTTTTTGTTATGTTTGAGGTTATGTACAGGATGCGACAAATTTTTGTGGCTTTCCTTGATATATGCACCATTTAGTGCTATTCTCACCCTTCAAAATGAGCTATTAGCCGATGACCTAAGATTTCTTCTCACAAAGTTACGGCCATTTTAAGTTATGACATTTATTATTAAGGGTAAGAGTAGTACTAAATGGTGCAAATAGTTATGAAAGCAACACAAAATTTTCGCATCCTGTACATAACCTCAAAAATAATAACAAAAAAACGCATTTTTCGAGTACTTAACGTCAAATATCTCAAAATTCTGACGTGATGGGCCGATTCTGACTTCGGATTCTACGCACAAAATTACTTCGGAAATGACCCATAGCTTCCCAACAACAAAACCTTGTTGACCTGTGATAGTTAATTACTTATTTTCAATAAAAGTGATAGCTGATTCACAACGTTTAATATCAGTAGCGATTCCAGGACAAGCTTAAGATAGGCAAGCTACTGACTTAGCTCGTGTGTATTTATTTTAAACAAGAGAAAAATTTTAGAAATTTCATCTTAGATATCTTCATCTCATAGAAAATCTTGCTGCTGTACTTCTAAGCAACCCATCCTTTTGATAAGAATTTGAAAGAATCGCAATTATTTTTATTTAGTAGTTACTATTATGTCAAAACTTGATCATTTTAGCGGGTATTTTTAAATCAACCACGTATAGAAAAAGAAAATATTGAAGAAAATGTTAGTTGCAGAGAAACTAGGAGTTTAGAAGCTATATATAAGTTATGTGTTATTAAAACATTAAATTGTGTCTCAAGAAATGTAATCATTGATAGTGATCAAAAATGTTGAACACCTAGTATCTAACACTAATATGTGAAGCGAATTGTAGTTTTGTTACGTTAGAAAATACATAATATCTGTTGTTTAAAACTTTACATCTTGTATGACTTGTTAAACACCGTTTACTTAATGTTTACTTGAAATCCTAGTATGAGACTGTTAAATTTGTAGTCTCGTAGTCAAAATTAATCCCCCGGTTTTAATCGTGCGCTGATTTGTATTTTCTCTCTCCCTACAGTGAAAATTACTTTACCCTAGTCTAGTCGTCGCGGCCAGACTTGGTGTAATGTCTTCAAGGACTTTCTAACAAAGGGAAACCTTAGAGAAAACCAAAACATAAAGTTAACTACCGAGAATGTGGTGCATTCCCTTGGAATTGTTTGCGTTTTAGATTCTTTAATGGTGTTAGTATTTACTTTAAAACGCGATTTTCTTTTTGAGTACTCCGGTTTTCCTTGTAACAAAACAGTAGCCCCTACAGAATATTAAGTAATGTTCTCAATCTGGCCCGTTGTCATCGTATTGTTTATACAATGTTCCTGATGGTAGTGCACGAGTCCTGGGATGTAATTAGGAATGTGTAGAATCTGTAGTAAAGTCTCTTTCACTGGCTTGAAAATCTGATAAACTTTAAACATTTTTTTATCAAGATAATCCATTAGAACCGCCGCTAAAGGACGATCAATATCAATTTACTTTCAAGGAAGGGTTTTTTATTTTCTAAATTTAAATATATTGTAAGTTTTTTATTATCCAAGACTAGTTCTCATCTTCCTGCACATTTTAACGTGTAATAGTATTATATATCTTTGTCTCTTTTGAAAAATTAAAGCAGAACGGAAACAACTCTGTTCGATACCATTATAGATTTTTCAATTTTAATTCTTTAATCCATTATTACCGCTAAACGTCAGCTGTCAGTATTGTGAACATAAATATGTAAACAAAAACCATTGCTAAAACAGTTTTTAAGAGGCAAAATGATTAAGAAATTAAAGCAAATTATTACGAAAATTATTTAGAAAAAATTGTATAAAAACTTACTGTACTGTCGAAAGTACTTTTTGTATCATTCGGCCATTTGCAGATCCTTTTTTAGTCGCTCTGCAAACCTTCTCGTAGCAAGACAAAACGCTACCTTGAGATCTTATGTTTTAAATATACTATTTTGGAGAGGATGCTATTAGTAGTCGTCAAAAGCTAGTATAATAGCAGTGTTAGGCAAAATGTCTCTATGTCTTATTATGAATTTAAGACCTACCTTATTCAGCGCTTGTAGTGATTTCTAGACATTTCAGCAACCTTAGCCATCATAAGTCAAAATAGCAATTCTAAGCGCTCAATGTCAATACGATTCAATGCTTAGAATCTAATAGATGATGTCAGTGCATTAGACTTAGACTCAGCTACACTACCTATAGCAACTGCATTAAAATGCATTTGAAACTAAACTTCAAATATAGTTTTAGGGATTATTGAAAACTGCCATAATACGAATGCCTCAACACCTACATACGTATAAACATTCAGCGAGTTAAAAAATTACATATAAAAATTACTAATACGTGGGTGGTTTGATAAGTCAGTGACTTTGTTTGGGTGGGGTGGTTTGGAAACAGGAAATAGTCACAGGGGGCTAAATCTGGAGAATATGCTGGATGGGGTAGCAGTTCGTAGCCCAATTTATGGATTTTTGTCATGGTGACTACACACGTGTGCACCCGTGCATTGTCTTGATGGAACAGTACGTTCTTCTTCGCCAAATGCGGTCGTTTCTGCTTCAAATCAATATCGAATCTGTCCAAACGCTCTGAATAATATTCACCGGTGATCGTTTTACCCTTTTCAAGGTAATCGATGTGAATGACACCGCGTGCATCCCAAAAAACTGTTGCCATGACCTTGTTGGCCGACAGATCCACCTTGGCCTTCTTTGGTGCACAATCACCCGGAGAAACCCACTGTCTTGATTGTTCCTTGATCTCTAGTGTAGTGTGATGGATCCATGTTTCGTCTAAGGTAACGAAACGCCGCAAAAACCCGTTCGGATTGCGGCTGAACATCGCTAAACACTCCTTTGAAGTGGTCAAACGGTTGCGCTTATGGTCGCGGCACCCATCGCGCGGATAGCTTTTTCATGTCCAAATATTCATGTAAAATGTGATGTACCCGCTCAATTCAGATGCCTACAGCCTCAGCCACCTCACGCACTTTCATTCTCCGATCATCCAATATCATTCCATGGATTTTATCGACGATTTCTGGCGTGACGACCTCTTTTGCGCGACCTGAACGTTCGGCTTCACTTGTGCTGGTACGACCACAACGGAACTCAGTAAACCACTTCTTAACCATTGAAATTGATGGTGCAGAGTCCCCATAGTATTTATCAAGCCTTTCCTTGGTTTCGGTGATGTTTTTTTTTACGCAAAAAATAATGCTTAATCGGCACACGAAATTTACTTTTTTCGGTTTTCGTTAAGATTCACGAGGTTGTTTGCTTGCAATGGCTGTCAAACACAAACTAAATGGCACAGCCTTCTCAAATTCTTCGCCAATTTTACAGTAGTCTATTCATAGATGGCAGTTGACGGGAGCAGTGTTTAGAGTCACTGCATCTAGTCACCTAAGCCAGCTGGTCGATCAGAGTAACGCAAACCGCCGCCATATTGGGACAGAGACAGACAGACAGGTGATTTTTAATAAGGGGCAAATTAAAACCACGGTTTACGTGTTTGACATATTAGAGGTTTGATCTTTCAGAATAAGAAAAACCTTTTAAAGTAAACGTGGATTTGATTAAATTCAATACAGAACACATAATGAACAATTTCGTGCTTCGTTTGCCCCAATATGGCGGCGATTTGCGGTATTCTGAATGACCGGCTGGCCTAGGTAACAAGATGCAGTGACTCTAGCAGTGTTGAATTTAAAGTTACTGGGCGGGAAATCCAAGAAGTCACTGACTTATCAAACCACCTTCGTATAACATTTTTCCACTCCATGTCCAGAAACTTCAATTTTCCTCTTGCAAAATAGCGAAGAAAATTCATTTTTCCTCTCTATTGAGGAAAAGTACAAAACTAATGAGAGAGGTTAACTTTCCCTATTTAGAGAGGAAAAGCTTGGAGTTGAAAGTTCTCGGCAGTAAATTTGTCGAGAATATAATCTTCGTAATTCAATTCGTAATGTAAATTCATTGTATATTTGTAGAATTAAATTTAGTTTTAAAGTTGAAGATTAGAAAATTTTATAGTTTGGAGATAATCCTTTTGGGACATATCATGAAAAAAATTGTGTATCGAACACGAGAGGAAAGCATTTTTCACTCTCGCTTAAATGCTTCACTCGCTACGCTTGAGAGGCACACCTCGAGCTCGAGTGAAAAGAAAGAACCGCTTTCCTCTCTAGTTTGACAAATAACTATTAAACAATAATGAGAATTTATCAATTTTCATGTTACGTTTACCCTATTATTTCTATGTGCATTAGAAATCTGTGTATTTCAGTGCGCTTAAAGATAATATTAATTTTACCAATACGCTAAATTTATTCAGAATTTCGTGTTAACATAAGAGAAAAGACAACTATTAAACAATAGAAAAGTATGAAATCTAATTTCATTTAGCAGCATACAAAAATCTTCTTTTGTCATTCTTATTTAGGTGTATTCATAAATGAAATTATATTAAGTATCCGAAAATCCAACCAAAAGTTAGAAGAAAATATAACACAGTTACAGAATGCCATAAAATCCTCTAACATATAATTATATCAGTCCCGATATTCGTGACAACGTCATATTTTTTGTCGGCTTCGTGCTTGATGATGAAAAACAACTTTATTTCAGCTTTCGATCATTAGAACAGGACGTAAGAAACCAATTCACAGAATACATATACTTCTTGCATGCAATCTCACCATAAATAGGTTTGAACCGACAGTAATCTGTCATTATATTGACATTGTAAAATAGGCAGCTAAAATTAGTAATTAAGGGATTCTAACCTAGGAAATTAATCTTTGCTTTTTTGTAGCTTTGTTAAAGCAGGTGTTATATTCCTTAAACTGAATTATTCATTTGTAATATGTAGCAAGAGTGAAAAAGAATCTAAAGCGTTATATCAGTTCTTAGCATTTCCCTTGCATTGTTTGTTACTTACATGTAAACCAAATTTGATTGGTTGGTCACACATACATAAATAGGATTCAAAAATTACTTAAATTTTTTATTTAAAAATTTTTAATATAGTTTAACCATGACTGCTTCATAAATTAAGCTTTCAGGAATAATCGTTTCATTAAAAAAAGGTAGCCCAAATGCGTGAAAATAATTTTAATATACGTATGTTTTGGCCTTGCTAATTCGTCAAAAAAGTAAGCATCGGTACCTGTAAAAGTCTGATTTATAAACATGCTTCTAGCTATTAACCGATAGTTCCGTTGGTATACCGTCGTTTTGCTATACCAATCCTCACTTTAAATTACGGATTAAGCACTTTTACTAAATTAATGACAAACCCAAATGTTTACCTAAAATAGCAAGAAAACTAAGGGCAATTAGATAAATTTTATTAATTTATAAAAACACTACAAAAAATAGGTGTCTGTTCAGACTTATATGCTGTGTCGCTAAGACAGCACAGCTCTACTATCTTATCGCGACTACTATCTTGTTAAATAAAGGATTAAAAAAAGTTGATTTGCCAGTCAAGTCAATACTGAGATAATATGGAATCTGACAACTAGGACTGAGCCCCTAATCATGACAACATTCGTTACGTCATGAAAACTACCAGGCATCTGAATCAACACATCAATATACAATTGAACTTGAGGTTCATAACTAAACCAAAATGGGGTAATATAGGAATTTCAAAAACTCAAGCAAAATATACCCACTATACAAGAACGGGCTGAATGCACTAAAAATAATTATGCAGTATTGCTAGCAAAATATGCAAACGTTTGAATCAGGAATGGTCTAAATTTAGCGAAAGGGTCAAACTCGCAAACACGAAGTTTAATAAATAGGTTGAGGAATGGGGCAATTCCACTGTCTACATGAGCAAATTCTATTATACAGAACGCAGAAGGGGATTCGCACATGCAGTAAAGATTATCTACAGATTGTGAAACAGAAACGATTATGGACTAAAACCCACATTTGCCTTAGCCAAATTCTAAGATTGGAAGGTTACCAATCATACAGCATGTATCGGCGATCTAAAATAGATCAGACCCAAAGGTATATTGTGATAGTGCACTACAATACAATCTATCAAAACATGCACTAAGTTTACAGAATAGCATGAATCCACAATGAATCTGGATGCAACTATACCAGATCAGATCAACAACACAGGGACATACCAGGGAAGGTCCATAAATTTGCAGAATAAAGGGGAAATAAGAGACGTGCTAAATATCTACTAAGTAATCGACTAACCCCATCTTTATTAAGCACGTATGAGAACTACTATTTGTTTTAGTTAAACAATTGCCGTCTACTTACATTCAATTCTGACACTTCAGTTGTGACACTCAACATAATTGTAACTGGACACGAAACTTTGGCTTATTATATCCCTGAACTGAAGCAGGAATCCATGGAGTGGTACAGAAAAAGTTTAAAGTCGCTCAATCTGCTGGTAAAACTATGACAACCATATTGTGGGTCTCTAAAGGAATTCGGCTTTTGTATTTCAAAGAAGATAGAGAATCTATTACAGGCGAGTACCATTAAAATATATTACGGCAGTTTCGCGAGTGTATCAAAGAAAAAAGACGCGGAAAAATGAGGTGTGTTGCTTCTTCACAACAACGCTGCTGGTCGCAAGTCTAGCGTGGCAATAGAACTTTTATCTGCAGTTTATAGCACAGGTTTAGCTCCGAAAGATTATTATTTATTTCCAAATCCTTAAAAGAACCTTCGATGGTGCCGATTTAGAGACAATAACAAGTTCAAAGCCGCATTTTAAAACAAAAAGTAAATATTACTCTTTATTTGCCATAAAAGTTAATAGATAAAGGTAAAAAGAATATCATATTAAGGAAGAATATATTGAAAAATAATAAAATAATTTTCTAAATTATACTGTTATCATGTACCCTCGTATCATGTCAAATAGAACAAATGTCATATAAGAGTAAAGTAGGAGACTACAATTGTCCTGTTGTTGAGTTGGCTGGTGGGATGCGGTTGCTTACTGGAACTGCTTGATTTTATTTGTTTGTTAGTTTTTAGTTTTTGTTTCACCATAGTTAAAAACAAATGGTTATAATTTGAGCCTTTTAATAACTTTAATATTTGATGGAATAAAACTAAATTGTAAGTGATTTTAATTTGCCCTTGTATTTGTTAACTTGTTGTATTTATTTTAGCGAATAAATATGCCCTTAGACCTGTTAAGACTTTGCCTTGTCTTGTAATTGCCTGCGTGTGGGGGATATTTTATTCAGTAGTAAATTCCATAAATCGCCACAAAACTTTATTCGAATTTAAATCGTTTCCTGTAGTTTAAATCCTGCCTGGATAAGTTATTGCCTTGTAATCTGGAACATTAAGCAGTATATCTACAAACTGTCAAACATCTACATATATTTGTCAAGGATATTAGAACTTTATTGGAATTAAATTTGATTATTTAACTTACTTTGGATCTTGGCGGATCTCGAATTTGTTTTGCACTCTGTCTAAATGCCAGTAGACACGAGAGCATCTATAAAGAGAAAAAACCAGCCAAATCCCATCGAACCGTCAATGGATGTCAATGACACAGAGACTTTTCAAGAACTGCCACAACTCCTGCCTGGAGAAGTAGAAGGTGCAGTGGACAATGCACCAGAACGACAGTTTCAATATGCTCCATTGTCACCCAATGATTCTTCGACTGGTCAAAGTATGGAGGAGACAATCAATCATGCTGCCAATTTATCATCTAGTCAAGATTACACCGTCAAACAACTTTTAGCTAGAATAGAACAATTGGAAGCTCGATTACAGTCAGAAAATATTGCCAGGTCACCAATACCTTCTAGTTTAAATAATTTTACACAAAGTCAGTGTTTTCAGGGGAATTTGCCAGTGACTCAATTGTATCCCACTAGTCAGCCAATAAATTTGCCTATCAGCCAGCCTCACAACCCAATTACGATGCAGTGTAGTGGATTGCCCAATTCTACCAGCCTTCAGCCTTTACAGCCAGTCAGCTCTTCGGTTGTTCATCAGCCTCATTTAAACACAGAAACTCAATCTGGAATTGCCATAGTCCAGACAAGTAATAATCATCGAAGACCACTTCTTTCAACATATATGCCTTTGCCAACAGTAACTACCCCACTGATGACATCAGTTGTGACAAGTAATGTTAATATGCCAACATTTAATCAAATGTCACAATGTCTGTCTAGTTCTGGTATGCCATTATTGACAAATTTCCAACCTCAAATGTCATTACCTAATTATGGATTTACAAACAGTAATATTAATGCCGCTAATTCACCGTCAATGGTCCCTCCATTATCTTCAAGTTATAATGCAACTTCAAACTTACATATACCAGTTAGAAAACTACACGATTTGCCTTCGTTTACAGGAATACCCGAGGAATGGCCTATATTTATAAACACATTTCATGAAACAAGTAATGCCTTTTGTTACACTTCTTTAGAGAATACAATTAGATTGCAGAAAGCACTAAAAGGAAAAGCTTTGGAATGTGTAGAATCTTTATTAATTTATCCAAATAATGTATATGAAGTTTTATCCCAATTGGAATTTTCATTTGGCCGCCCTGAGATTTTAATTAAAAGCCAAATTAGAAAAATAAAAGATATACCGGTTATCCCCGAAAATAAATTGGAACTTATTATCCCGTTTGCTATTAAAATCACGAATTTAACTACTTTTCTTCAAACAATCAATAACATTCAGCATCTAACCAACCCTACATTATTTGAAGATATTCTTAATAAACTTCCCATGAGTAGAAGAGTGGAATGGGCTTTTCATTCGTGTACAATAAAACCGTTTCCAACTCTTATTCACTTCTCAGCTTGGCTAAATCAACTTGCTCATATGGTCAGTTCAGTAACTATCCGTACTGAAGAACATATAATACGCTCCAAACAAGTTTTACTTCAAAATGGTAGAGAAAGTTTCAGAAACAAAAGAGAATTAAAATGCTGCGTTTGCGATAAAAACCACAACATAATAGAATGTCAATTATTCAAGAATATGTCCGTAAACGATAGATGGGAAATGGTTAAATCTAAGAAACTGTGCTTTTCATGTTTGTTAGTAGGACACTGCATGCAATTTTGCAATATAAAGAAAAAATGTGAAGAAGAAGGTTGCGTTAGAATGCATAATAAGCTACTTCACACTGATTCGACAAATTTACCAAAAAAGGTTGATCCTTTGTCAAAGATTCTAAACTGCCAATCAGACAGCAGCGACTTACTGTTTAGAATTCTTCCAGTAAAAGTCTATGGACAATCCAGAAATGCAGTTGATACCTTCGCCCTTTTTGATGAAGGTTCTTCAATCACATTAATAGACTCAAGTTTAGCCGATAAATTGCAATTGGATGGTAAGCGTGAAGATCTGCGATTACAATGGTATGGTGATAAGTCGACCACTGAAGACTTAAAAATAGTAAATCTTCAAATCAGCGGTACCAAACATGATTCAAAGTGTTACAACTTAAAAGAAGCCAGAACAATTAAAAATCTTGATTTGCCTGTACAAACTCTTGAAATAAATAATCTTTCGTCTAAATATAATCAATTCAAAAGTCTTCCTATTAATAGTTACAAGAAGGTTAAGCCTGAAATATTAATAGGTATTAATGGGCATCTAGGTTATCCATTAAAAGCCTGCGTTTCAAACGGACCCATAGCTATTAGAACAAAATTGGGATGGTTAATTTATGGGAATTCTGCTAGAGATACAGAATCCACAAATCAATGTTGCATTGCAAGAAGATTAATGCTGAACCAGTTAGAAGAGGATGAAGAAAATGAAAATGAAAATGATCTTCAGAATTTAAATAAATTAGTTGAAGAATATATTACAAATGAGAACTTTGATTTAAGGTATGAAAAGATAATAGAAAGTGAAGAAGTAGTTCGTGCAAAGCATATTTTAAATAATACTACAAAGAAGATTGGTAACCAGTTCGAAACAGGTCTAATTTGGAAGTCAGATAACCAAATACTACCAGAGAGTTTTACTACAGCCTTATCTCGTTTAAGAAATATTGAAAACAAAATGAAGAAGGATCCTGAATTCTCTAAAAATTATGAATATCACCTAATGCAATATGTTGAAAAGGGATACGCAAGACAATTGTCTAAAGAAGAAATTTCATTGCCTAACGAAAAAAGCTGGTACCTTCCCCATTTTGCTGTTCTAAGTAAACCAGGTAAATTCAGAATAGTATTCGATGCTGCAGCTAATACAAATGGAGTTTCTTTAAACTCTTTATTGCTAAAAGGACCTGACCTAAACCAACCATTGCTGAAGATTCTATATAATTTTCGAACAGGCTTAATTGGTGTTTGTGGCGACATCAAAGAAATGTTTAGTCAAATTAAAATAAAACAAGAAGATCAAAATGCACAGAGATTTCTATGGCGACATGGTGATGCTTCCCGAAAATTAGAAATTTATGTAATGAGTTCAATGATATTCGGTACTTCGTGTTCTCCTTGTTCGGCTCAATTTGTTAAAAATAAAAATGCTAGGGAAAACATTTGTGTAAGTAAAGAAGCCGTAGATGCCATCGAAAATAATCATTATGTAGATGATTATGTAGCCAGTTTTGAATTTGTTAATAAAGCCATCGAGATATCCAGCGCAGTAAAGAATATACACAGCAAAGCTGGGTTCGAATTACGTGCCTTTGTTTCAAACTCAGAAGAAGTCATTCAAGCATTGACTAATAAGAATTTTGTAAAAGAAACTATCATCAACATGAATAAAGAAAATTCCATTATTGATAAAATCCTAGGGATGTATTGGAATTGCAAACAAGACATGTTCACTTTCCAGTTAAAGTTGAAAACAGTTTCCGCAGACATTCTTGAAGAAAGAAGGAAACCTACTAAACGAGAAGTATTATCCATAGTGATGTCCATATTTGATCCGTTTGGATTCCTTTCTAACTTTACGATATACGGTAAAATATTACTTCAAGATGCGTGGAGATCCGGAATCGAGTGGGATGATCCTATATCTACTGTGATTTATAGTAAATGGATACTATGGCAAAGAGAACTAACACTACTTAAAAAATTTGAACTGCCAAGATGTTATTCTACGAAATTTTTACAACATGATAGTTTGCAGATCCACATATTTGTAGATGCCAGCGAAGAAGCATTTGCAGCCGTCGCTTATTTCAGAGTTTTCAAGAAAGGTCAAGTGGATGTTATGTTAATTTCTTCAAAGGTAAAATGTGCCCCTTTAAAAACCATGTCAATACCACGTCTTGAACTTCAAGCAGCTGTTCTGGGTTGTCGTTTAAAAACTAGCATCTTGAAAAATTTAGATATTAGGGTCGATCAAGTATACTTACTTACTGATTCAAGAACTGTGTTGAGTTGGATTAAATCAGACCAACGAAAGTACAAACCATTTGTAGCTCACAGAATATCAGAAAATTCTACAGTTAACGAATGGTTTTGGATATCAACGGAAGATAATGTTGCAGATGATGCCACTAAAACCATAAAAACTCCAAAATTTAAAGAAAATGATCGTTGGATTAATGGACCTAATTTCCTTCAAGAACAAGAATGTATGTTCCCCTATAAAAATATTTCACAACATATTCCAGAATGTGAATTAGAAATACGGCCAAAATATGCCTGGTTACTTTCTGTCACGCACAAGATAGGTAGCACAATAGATTTTTACAGATTTTCAAATTATTGGAGATTAAAACGGGTTGCAGCCTTTGTAATGCGTTTTATTACGCTATGTCGTCGAAAATGTGTGAAGAAAAAAGGACTTTCTGTTGAAGAACTCGAGAAAGGCGAACAATTGTTATGCTACCTGGCCCAACGAACTGTGTTTGCAGAGGAAATATGTAACATACAGGAAAAGAAATCTGTCACAAGATCAAGCTCCCTTTACAAACTTACCCCTTATCTAGATCATGAGCAATTGTTGAGAGTATATGGTAGATTAGATGCTGCTACTACTATGTCTTACGCTTCAAAACGACCAATTATATTACCAAAAGATCATTATTTGACAGAATTGATTGTCCATCACTTTCACGAGAAGAACCACCATCTGAACGATAAAAATGTGATAAATGATATACGAATGAAATTCTGGATTCCTCAAATCAATACAGTAGTTAAGAAGGTAAAAAAGAATTGCCAAAAATGCAAAATTATAAAGTCGACCCCAGAACAACCAATTATGGGTCAGCTGCCTGCAGATCGAGTCACCCCATTTGTTCGTCCGTTCACGTTTACAGGGATGGATTATTTTGGTCCAGTAGTTATTTCCATTGGAAGGCGTGTTGAGAAAAGATGGGTAGCTCTCTTTACGTGTTTAACTGTGAGAGCTATTCATTTAAAATTAGCAACCAACTTGTCCACGGACTCCTGTATACTTTGTATTCGAAACTTCATTAACAGAAGAGGAATTCCTACTATATTAAGAAGTGACAACACCACCAATTTTATCGGAGCGGCCAAAGAAATAAATAAAACAATTGATCCGGAAGAAATTGCCGATGAACTTTCTAAACACAACATTAAATGGATTTTCAATTGCCCTTCAAACCCTGAAGCTGGTGGTTGTTGGGAACGACTCATACAGTCCGTTAAGAAGATTTTAAGAATAACACTCAGTGAAATTCATCCACGTGTGGAAACATTAACAAGTTTATTAATAGAGGCAGAAAATATAGTGAATAATAGACCTTTAACAGAAGTACCATTAGAATCTACTGACGAAGAATCACTCACACCCAATCATTTTCTAATAGGATCAAGCAATCACTCTCAAAGTTTTAGTCTTGAAGAGGGAAAGGTATGGTGCTTTCGAAAACAATGGAGAATTTCACAACAATTAAAAAATACCTTCTGGAGGAGGTGGATAAGAGAGTATCTTCCCGACTTAACTAGACGGACAAAATGGCATAGACATTGTAGACCTTTAAGAGAAGGAGATGTCGTGGTTATTTGTGATACAGATGTACCTAGAAGTACCTGGATAAAAGGTATAGTGGTACAACTATTCCATGGTAAAGATGGAATAGTTAGGGTAGCGAACGTAAAGACTACGAAAGGGGTTTTACGCAGACCTACTTCAAAGTTAGCCGTACTTGATGTAAAGCCTAATTGTGGTGAAGAAATGAGTTCTTCACGGGGGGAAGGATGTTGTTGAGTTGGCTGGTGGGATGCGGTTGCTTACTGGAACTGCTTGATTTTATTTGTTTGTTAGTTTTTAGTTTTTGTTTCACCATAGTTAAAAACAAATGGTTATAATTTGAGCCTTTTAATAACTTTAATATTTGATGGAATAAAACTAAATTGTAAGTGATTTTAATTTGCCCTTGTATTTGTTAACTTGTTGTATTTATTTTAGCGAATAAATATGCCCTTAGACCTGTTAAGACTTTGCCTTGTCTTGTAATTGCCTGCGTGTGGGGGATATTTTATTCAGTAGTAAATTCCATAAATCGCCACATGTCCCTTGTTCTTATAGACGGAGAGCCAGCGACAAGAATAGTTATGTCATTTCCTTAAGAAAATTTTTGATGCCATTGCACTGTCTTAACAATGGTAAACTTTAATTGGAACACATATCAGTGGTGGAGAGAGTAGCGGTAGAGAGTGAAAGGGTTAAAAAATATTAATACAAAAACGTGATATAAGTAAAGCTGATTTTTGGTGTGATGACGGTAAATAATATTTTATGTAATATATTACAATGGCAGACAGTTTAGTTAGTGGGAGGATGAGGACAGACAGCGAGGAGGGTCGAGAAAATATGTGGCCTATTACGTCATATCAGTTTGTACTTACTAGTAAACATATCCAATGAGAGATACTCAAAATGCGTCATATTATATATCATTTGAAAGGTAATTTTAAGTACTATACCAATGGTATAGACTCATTGGCAGACATTGACTATGAAAAGGTCAAAGGCCAAAAGTATAGTAAAATTTGATCAAAATTAAGCAAATAAAAAAAATGCTAAAAATTTGCATAGATACATACTGTTTAACATTTGTGTCTCTCATTGGATATGTTTACTAGTAAGTACAAACTGATATGCCGTAATAGGCCACATATTTTCTCGACCTTCCTTGCTGTGTGTCCCATCCCCCCTCTAACCATACTGTCTGCCATTGTAATATATTACATAAAATATTATTTACCGTCATCACACCAAAAATCAGCTTTACTTATATCACGTTTTTGTATTAATATTTTTTAACCCTTTCACTCTCTCCTGCTACTCTCTCCACCACTGATATGTGGCAGAACTTCCAATTATAGTTTACCTATGTTAAGACAGTGCAATGGCGTCAAAAGTTTTCTTAATGAAATGACGTAACTATTTTTGTCGGTGGGTCTTAGACTATTACGACAAACATTTATATGTAACGACGCTACTTGTAACCTTCTAACAGCAATAATAGTGATCAGAGTAGTAACTACGCATAGATGATGTACGCTAGTTTCTATCTTTTAGTATTTAGATAAGTACGTAGGTGTTACTATAGTAAATATTCCAAAATATTTAGTTTTAAGGGTCGTTCTCATATATCGTAAATTGAAAATTTCAGAGGAAAGAATTTAAATTTTAACTTTACTACAAATTAATAAACGCTTAACAAATGGATAGTAGACGGATAACTAAATAAAAATCAATACACAACAGAGCTCCATTTTTATTTTGTTTTATTTTAATGCACAATAATGTCTCATAACTTACGTGACCGTCATATAAGTTACTTGGACAGAAATGAATATTCGTTTTTAAAATTAATAAGAATTTTTTTGTTATTCATTAAGAGCAGGCTTTTCCTCTAGAAATACTAACTAAAGCTGACTGATTTGGTATTTTATTTCTATAAATACGTCAAAAAAAAACGTTACAAATCAGTAACGTATGTGACGGTCCAACAACATACAAAAATGTAATTTAAGTAATAGTATTAAATGTAATCAAACAAATATTGCTTCATTCAACGAAATTAAATCTTTTTTTGTTTAGCTCTTCTTTTCATTTTCCTTAGGTAATTTGTTCTTTTTTCAGGATCAGCATTTACTCCGTCCCGGTATTGCTTTTGTTTTTGAGCAGCCGAAAGAGGCATTGTAAATATTCTGCAATAAAAAAAGCGTTTTCTCTGACAGGGAAATGGTTAAAAGATCATTTAAAGCCACATAAGTAACCATTAGTCACATACGTTACTTTCAGCTTAGTAACTTACGTGACGGTAACATATATGACATTTTTTTAAATTAATTTGATTATTAAATATCGCTTTCTAGTTGACCATGCAGAACTATATTTTCCTCCCAAAAGCATTTTAGCCTCAAAATAATCAGAAGAAGAATATTGGTGAATCTTCCTACTCACTGTTGTTTGTTAAGGGTAAACTAATTTAACGGTGTTGTCTGGCTGAAAAATCTTTCGTTCAAGTTGAGGTAGACTATGTGACCGAATTTCTGGCGACAAGAATTAATCAGCTGTCGTATAATTTTTACAGTAAAAATAATTACATATGTGATTAAAATAAGTGTAAACACATTGTTTTAACTTAGCAGTGGGGCAATTATTCATCTGAAGCTATCTATATTTAAAAAAACTGCGTTCGTAAAATAAAAATCACGTTGGGGACAGGTAACTTGTGTGACATTTCATAGCTAAACATGTAAAAATAAGAAAATAATAAGCACAATTTAATTCTTCTTTTCCTGAAATATTTAAAGTAGTTAAATCTGCTACCGCATTATAACAAGTTCTTCGACTACTTACATTTTTAAGAGAAAAACACAGATGGGGACACTGCCTTTTCAAGTTATCTGAGACATACCCTTAACTTATTTTCATTGTTGATAAGTTCACAAATTATAATATGCACCAATCAAGTTTTACAGGAAACATTTCATTTACATTTTTTCATTTACACGTTTCATTTACAAACATTTTCAGATATTAGACTATGCATCTCTGTTTCATAATAACAAATAGATTAGCTCAGGTTCATAGGGATCGATATGTTTTTGAGTGGAGTTTGGATTCTTGGATCTTTTCAGTTCTTTTAGTAGATCCTCTATACAATTCAAAGTCAGATTTCTTAAAGTTCAATCAACTGTTTCTGTTTCTGTACTTGGGTTCTGTGGTCTATCTATTGCCTTTACAAACAGTCATACTTGGATTTTATTCAATAAATCATACTCTTAGTCAATCAAGACAGGAAATCGCGTTTCATTTTAGTATTTCGTGTTTGCTTCATTTTAGTTCCGCGATACCGTAAAAGTCTAAAGTACAAGTACAACTTTTTTTGACAGTCAGTTGCATCAAACTTTCAATCTCTGCTCATAGTAAAGTATAGTTTTAACTATAAATTAAATAAATATTAAAAGTTTGGTGCAAGTGGCTATAAATATCGGTATTAAGTAACGTTGAGACGTGTAATTCGATAGGGTTGCGTCATTTTGGTATAAATTCAACTCGAGAATAAAGACAAGTCTCAAAAGTCAACATGGCAAATTTTACAGTTCCGTCACAATATTCAAGCTTTTTTTTTCACTATAGTAATATTACTATTAAGCAATATGCTATTGATAACTTGTTTCATTTTCTGTAGCTTTTTATTTCTGTATTGACAAATGGTAAGATAATTCAGTAAAAAATGTTAAAATGAGTATTTCATTAATTTGCAACAGATTGTTAATTATTGCTCATTTAGCTCTGAATTGTAGAAAATGATTTAAAGCTTCATAGTAATTCAGGCATCGGGGATATGGAGGTGCATTGCCTTCGTAAACCATAGTTAGCTCTCTATGGTGGGACAGAAAAATTGATGATTTTACGAAATTAATTAATTAAAAAAGAACTTTGTATATCGGAACATCATAGACAGTTGCAAGAGTTTTACGCAGAGATTAATAATCTAATTAAATGTTCCCTAACCAGGAAAAGAGTAAAATACGCCAACAACACTAAAAAAAATGACGAAGTATAATAAATAGATGAGGAGGTGTACATGAGCAAATTCTATCCTGCAGGGGGTTTGCACATACCGTAAAATACCTAAACTTTGTGAAACAGAAAAAAGGTTTGCGGAATAAAGACAATTTTTCCAAATTATAGGATTAATAATCACACAGCGCATATCCGTAGTCCATGGTCCATGAGTACCCTACTAGAGTTTTATGACGACATGTTACCCATACGCAGTTAATGATTTTTCTTCCAGAATATTCACATCTGTGTAAGTTTTAACTGTTTGTGATATCGAATGTTTGAGCTCAAGTTTGATGAGAATCTCCACGAACACCTTCACAATTCATTATATTACTGCAATATGTACGTTTTTAGTAAGCAATATCCGAATGTAAGACTTTCCGAATGAAAATTAATAAGTACAAGACCAAAAAGTTAACGCATACACGCAACTTAAATATTGTATGTACAGTAGATACTTGGTCACTGTAAATACCCGCACTGAAAGTTGTTATAGGCACCTTACGCATGTATTTTCACTGGTGTTTAAACACTAAAAAGAAGTCGAACTGAATGAAGGTAATGAAAGGCTACTTACCGCAACCAACCTAAAAACGAATAAAAGTTAATTAGTTACATGTAGTACCTACACTACTGCTTTTCTGCAATAATTACCTTAATTTGTTGAAAACATTTACTAAATGTAACTTACTGTTGCTCTGTGTACCTCGTGCTAAATGCATCTAATTTATAATTATTTGATGTTGCTCTAAACAAGTAAGTTCTATAGTGTCATGTAAATGTTTATACAAAATCCTTTGTTCTCTGAAATGTCACTTTGTTTCAGTGAATTTAACATGCGAGTCTGCTTTATGCATACATGAAACTCATACTGGTATGTTGTAGTACATGAAATGCAGCAAATCTCAAGAAAATTGTCTTTACAAACAAACAACCCTTTTCTTTACGCTTGAGAATGGGTAGCTACTAATCTAATTATTTATAAAATAAAAGATTGTTATAATTACGATGATGAGCGTTATATTTCTAGACACTAAAACTGAAATATTTGACTGTTTGGAATATTTTATGAGAACATTACACAGTGCTGCAGTTTGTACAACGTTCTGTAATTAAGGCAATTATGAGAGATTGTTCAAAATTGTTTTACGTCAGTTTCGTGCAGGTAATCCATTTATTTCTCTTAACAAGAAACAGCTATAACTTTGAAACTAGCTGGCACATCAGTAACTTATGCAATTTACAATCAGGTAACTGCCCACAAACAGTTTCATTGTTTAAGGGCAATGTATTGTAACTACATAAAGTGAACATGTTAAGTTTATTGTTTCCAGCCTTATTTTGTGGAACTCCATAATCATGAAATAAATAAAGATTATTAAAAGTTTCACAGTTTTATTAAAATATACCTGACAATATTGTTTCGACAGCTATGCTGTCATTATCAAAGGTAATATAATTATAAACAAACACGTCGCTAAGGTAGATACAAAATAGGTAACTAGATAAAATAATAATAATAATAAAAATTAATAATAAAAATCATAATTAAACATCTAATACTTCCAGTAACGGAGAATTACTGAGCTCAAGTTGTTCATTCATTAAAGGTACCCTGAGTTTGTGTTTGTATATCTCAAAGGCTTCTAAAATGTCTAATTTGCGTTTGTTATTACAAAAATGTAGGAATTTAATATTATTTTGAGGAGTCATTGTGTGATTTTGTTCTAAAAGGTGTTTGGCGTAATTCGATTTTTCAGGATGTTTATTTTTGTAATGACGTACGTGTTCTTTATATCTTATGTCAAAATTTCGAAGTGTTTGTCCAATATATACCGAACTACAAAAAGAACAATTTAAACGGTAAATGCCCGATTTCATGATATCATGTGTTCTGTCTTTAGCATTAAATAAAAATGAAAAAGTGTTAGTGTTGGTTTTAAATGTTATTTTATAATTGTTGGTTTTTCTTAGTATATGTGCAATTTTTTCTGATATTTTGCCAAAATATGGTATAGATATGTAATTTGTGTCTTCTGTTTGATTGTCAATGGGATATATTCTTTTGATAGCTAACCTATAATCTTTTTGTTTAATTAAAGTGTCAATCATGTTCGGATTATAATGATTTGCATGTGCTAGTTGTTTAATGGTTGATATCTCTTTGCTAAAATCTGATTTTGTTAGTGGAATAGTTAAAGCTCTGTGTACTAATGATCTGTATGCTGCTATTTTATGTGTATTGTGGTGACAAGATTCATTTGGTATTGTTATGTCTGTTTGTGTTGGTTTTCTGTATATGGAAAATTCAAAAAGATTGTCTGCGTTAATCTTGATATTTAAGTCTAGAAAGTTTATAGCCCTGTTTTGTTCTGTTTCTAGTGTAAATTTTATATTAGGATGGATATTGTTTATAAGAATTAAAAATTCATTGATAACCTCAAAAGAACTGTCAAAACAAGCTAAAATGTCATCAACATAACGAAACCAGAAGATAATGTGTTTAGAGAGGTTTAATTCAAATATTCGATCTTCAAACTTGTCCATAAATATGTTAGCTAATAGAGGACTTAGAGAATTACCCATAGGTAAACCATCCTTTTGTAAATAAATTATGTTATTAAAAGTGAAATAATTTTGACTTATACAAAGGTCAAATAATTGAATTAACTCTAACCTTTTAACTAATTCTATATTACTATTGATCAAGAAACTATCTAATAGAGGAATACATTCTTGTGGGGGTATTCTGGAGAACATGTTGCAAATATCAAAACTAACAAGTTTTGAATGTGGTGGAAGATGTATGTTTTGCAGCTTATCTACTAATTCTAATGAATTTCTAACAGAGTATTTCGATTTGTAACCTATCGTGTTAATAATCTGGTTCAGTTTTTTGGATAAAATGTGATTAGGTGCATTGATGTATGATACAACTGGTCTTATTGGCATATTCTGTTTGTGGGTCTTCACTAATCCATACAGTTTAGGAATTTGTGGGTTTTTATTAATGATTTGTTGCTTTTCTAATTCTGAAAAGCAGATATTGCAATTTTCTAAACCTTGTTTTATTTCTTTTTGGAATTTTGTGGTTGGGTTTTTGTTTAACGTTTCAAAATTTTCTTTATTAATAAATTCATTAACTTTTTGTATGTAAATATCTTTAGAAAGAATTACCAAAGTGCTACCCTTATCTGCTTTAACAGAAATTAGATTGTTCTCTGTGATTTTCTGTTTTATAGATTGAAGAAGTGATATGTTAGATGTGTTGTACATTTTGTCCTGTTTCAAAGACATCTCTTTTAACAAATTCGAAATTTGGAATTTTGCATAGTTATTATGATCTTTCTTAAGTATAGTTTCGCATTCAACGGCCAAAATTTCTTTAATTTTGTTGGTAAATTTTGGAAAAGGACAAAATTTGAAACCTTTGTTAAGAAATCGTGTTTCTCTGTCATTGAATGTTATATTTGACAAGTTTATGAAACGAGGATAAAAGTTTGCAGTGTTCTGACAATTATGGTTATTTTGTAATGTACGTTTTTGTTGTACAAGTCGATGAAGTTTATTTTTCTGTGTGGTGTATTTTTTGAATTTAATGTGACTGACGGTTTCTCTAATGTCAAAATCTAAGATGTCAAATTGGATATTGTGTAATTTATGAGTAAGTTCTGTATAGAGTACCTTTATATAAACGTGCATATTGTCTCTTATACTAAACCATTTCTTCGATTCTTCTTTGAGCCATCTTCTTTTAGCATTCCTAATCACTTTTTCAGTAATCGAATTCTTGGTTCTGGTAGTGATGTTTATGTAGTTAGGAATAACCTGACGTTTCAGACATTCTTGGTTAAACCAAACATTCTGACTTGCGATTCCGTGTTTGATCATAAGTTTCTTGTATAACTTGGCTTGTTCTTCTAACGAAGACGAAATAATCTTGTTTATTGTTTCCAGCCTTATTTTGTGGAACTCCATAATCATGAAATAAATAAAGATTATTAAAAGTTTCACAGTTTTATTAAAATATACCTGACAATATTGTTTCGACAGCTATGCTGTCATTATCAAAGGTAATATAATTATAAACAAACACGTCGCTAAGGTAGATACAAAATAGGTAACTAGATAAAATAATAATAATAATAAAAATTAATAATAAAAATCATAATTAAACATCTAATACTTCCAGTAACGGAGAATTACTGAGCTCAAGTTGTTCATTCATTAAAGGTACCCTGAGTTTGTGTTTGTATATCTCAAAGGCTTCTAAAATGTCTAATTTGCGTTTGTTATTACAAAAATGTAGGAATTTAATATTATTTTGAGGAGTCATTGTGTGATTTTGTTCTAAAAGGTGTTTGGCGTAATTCGATTTTTCAGGATGTTTATTTTTGTAATGACGTACGTGTTCTTTATATCTTATGTCAAAATTTCGAAGTGTTTGTCCAAGTGTTTTTGTTTAATTAAACAAAAAGATTATAGGTTAGCTATCAAAAGAATATATCCCATTGACAATCAAACAGAAGACACAAATTACATATCTATACCATATTTTGGCAAAATATCAGAAAAAATTGCACATATACTAAGAAAAACCAACAATTATAAAATAACATTTAAAACCAACACTAACACTTTTTCATTTTTATTTAATGCTAAAGACAGAACACATGATATCATGAAATCGGGCATTTACCGTTTAAATTGTTCTTTTTGTAGTTCGGTATATATTGGACAAACACTTCGAAATTTTGACATAAGATATAAAGAACACGTACGTCATTACAAAAATAAACATCCTGAAAAATCGAATTACGCCAAACACCTTTTAGAACAAAATCACACAATGACTCCTCAAAATAATATTAAATTCCTACATTTTTGTAATAACAAACGCAAATTAGACATTTTAGAAGCCTTTGAGATATACAAACACAAACTCAGGGTACCTTTAATGAATGAACAACTTGAGCTCAGTAATTCTCCGTTACTGGAAGTATTAGATGTTTAATTATGATTTTTATTATTAATTTTTATTATTATTATTATTTTATCTAGTTACCTATTTTGTATCTACCTTAGCGACGTGTTTGTTTATAATTATATTACCTTTGATAATGACAGCATAGCTGTCGAAACAATATTGTCAGGTATATTTTAATAAAACTGTGAAACTTTTAATAATCTTTATTTATTTCATGATTATGGAGTTCCACAAAATAAGGCTGGAAACAATAAACAAGATTATTTCGTCTTCGTTAGAAGAACAAGCCAAGTTATACAAGAAACTTATGATCAAACACGGAATCGCAAGTCAGAATGTTTGGTTTAACCAAGAATGTCTGAAACGTCAGGTTATTCCTAACTACATAAACATCACTACCAGAACCAAGAATTCGATTACTGAAAAAGTGATTAGGAATGCTAAAAGAAGATGGCTCAAAGAAGAATCGAAGAAATGGTTTAGTATAAGAGACAATATGCACGTTTATATAAAGGTACTCTATACAGAACTTACTCATAAATTACACAATATCCAATTTGACATCTTAGATTTTGACATTAGAGAAACCGTCAGTCACATTAAATTCAAAAAATACACCACACAGAAAAATAAACTTCATCGACTTGTACAACAAAAACGTACATTACAAAATAACCATAATTGTCAGAACACTGCAAACTTTTATCCTCGTTTCATAAACTTGTCAAATATAACATTCAATGACAGAGAAACACGATTTCTTAACAAAGGTTTCAAATTTTGTCCTTTTCCAAAATTTACCAACAAAATTAAAGAAATTTTGGCCGTTGAATGCGAAACTATACTTAAGAAAGATCATAATAACTATGCAAAATTCCAAATTTCGAATTTGTTAAAAGAGATGTCTTTGAAACAGGACAAAATGTACAACACATCTAACATATCACTTCTTCAATCTATAAAACAGAAAATCACAGAGAACAATCTAATTTCTGTTAAAGCAGATAAGGGTAGCACTTTGGTAATTCTTTCTAAAGATATTTACATACAAAAAGTTAATGAATTTATTAATAAAGAAAATTTTGAAACGTTAAACAAAAACCCAACCACAAAATTCCAAAAAGAAATAAAACAAGGTTTAGAAAATTGCAATATCTGCTTTTCAGAATTAGAAAAGCAACAAATCATTAATAAAAACCCACAAATTCCTAAACTGTATGGATTAGTGAAGACCCACAAACAGAATATGCCAATAAGACCAGTTGTATCATACATCAATGCACCTAATCACATTTTATCCAAAAAACTGAACCAGATTATTAACACGATAGGTTACAAATCGAAATACTCTGTTAGAAATTCATTAGAATTAGTAGATAAGCTGCAAAACATACATCTTCCACCACATTCAAAACTTGTTAGTTTTGATATTTGCAACATGTTCTCCAGAATACCCCCACAAGAATGTATTCCTCTATTAGATAGTTTCTTGATCAATAGTAATATAGAATTAGTTAAAAGGTTAGAGTTAATTCAATTATTTGACCTTTGTATAAGTCAAAATTATTTCACTTTTAATAACATAATTTATTTACAAAAGGATGGTTTACCTATGGGTAATTCTCTAAGTCCTCTATTAGCTAACATATTTATGGACAAGTTTGAAGATCGAATATTTGAATTAAACCTCTCTAAACACATTATCTTCTGGTTTCGTTATGTTGATGACATTTTAGCTTGTTTTGACAGTTCTTTTGAGGTTATCAATGAATTTTTAATTCTTATAAACAATATCCATCCTAATATAAAATTTACACTAGAAACAGAACAAAACAGGGCTATAAACTTTCTAGACTTAAATATCAAGATTAACGCAGACAATCTTTTTGAATTTTCCATATACAGAAAACCAACACAAACAGACATAACAATACCAAATGAATCTTGTCACCACAATACACATAAAATAGCAGCATACAGATCATTAGTACACAGAGCTTTAACTATTCCACTAACAAAATCAGATTTTAGCAAAGAGATATCAACCATTAAACAACTAGCACATGCAAATCATTATAATCCGAACATGATTGACACTTTAATTAAACAAAAAGATTATAGGTTAGCTATCAAAAGAATATATCCCATTGACAATCAAACAGAAGACACAAATTACATATCTATACCATATTTTGGCAAAATATCAGAAAAAATTGCACATATACTAAGAAAAACCAACAATTATAAAATAACATTTAAAACCAACACTAACACTTTTTCATTTTTATTTAATGCTAAAGACAGAACACATGATATCATGAAATCGGGCATTTACCGTTTAAATTGTTCTTTTTGTAGTTCGGTATATATTGGACAAACACTTCGAAATTTTGACATAAGATATAAAGAACATGTACGTCATTACAAAAATAAACATCCTGAAAAATCGAATTACGCCAAACACCTTTTAGAACAAAATCACACAATGACTCCTCAAAATAATATTAAATTCCTACATTTTTGTAATAACAAACGCAAATTAGACATTTTAGAAGCCTTTGAGATATACAAACACAAACTCAGGGTACCTTTAATGAATGAACAACTTGAGCTCAGTAATTCTCCGTTACTGGAAGTATTAGATGTTTAATTATGATTTTTATTATTAATTTTTATTATTATTATTATTTTATCTAGTTACCTATTTTGTATCTACCTTAGCGACGTGTTTGTTTATAATTATATTACCTTTGATAATGACAGCATAGCTGTCGAAACAATATTGTCAGGTATATTTTAATAAAACTGTGAAACTTTTAATAATCTTTATTTATTTCATGAACATGTTAAGCTTTTCTACCTAAACTACTCTACTACACAATTACCATGCGTCTCGCAACAATTTCCTATTAATTTTCTACCTAGTGAAACACATAAACAGCAAGTAAACTTTAACAAAACTTTTCCGGATTAGTTCATGCTTTGGTGCGTAGTAACTAGGTGAAAGAAGAAGTTTCAAAAGCCAACGATGAAAATTCAAAAGATGAGTAGCCATCAAATTGGCCGTAGCCGTTCAATCAAAGGACTTAAGTTTCGATAAGTGTGTCGAATGATGTGTTGTCTTTTAAGGTCAGACAGTTGATCGAAATTTGAGTCCACTCTTTACCCCACAAAAAGCGGACTGGAAAGTGTCCTTCTGAGTGCTCCGCATTGCTTGAAAATTGCCTCGCTTTTGACATTATGCAATCAATTTTCTCGTAGATGTTTCAAGCGGTGTGATGAAAATCTATCGTAGGGAAAGGGAACTTTGATAAAATTAGTTTGTTCCGTTCACTTTCAAAATTAAAGGTCTTGAATAAAAACCAACTCGATCTAATTTTCTGCTATTTTAGGAATAAATCTCGAAGTTCAAACGTCACATACTGTTAGAAAAACTATTCGTGATCAGATTTATTAAACCACTGATTGTATAATTATTCTATAATTAAATATTGGACCGATATAATCAGTTTTTGTTTTCGAAGTCGTTAACTAAACAAATAAATTAGAATTATAAACAAATATAATATTTCCCAAAATATGAAAATTATTCGAGCTTTATTTTTTTACACAAGTTGTACGCTGTATACTAAAACTTTTATTTTTCCCCTTGAAGTTAATCTGCTATAATTTGAAGTAATCTGCTCGGTGTAAGTAATTGTTAAAAGTTAAGGTAGCTGAAGTAGAATTAAGGATGTTGTAAACTTCTTAGCAAGGGTGGTGCTTAGTATTCTTCCAAGTTGAAATGATCAGATAATAAATAAAGGATATGCTATCAGAGATATTTTTAATTGCAAAGTTTAAAATAAGGTTTAGTACCTTATTCACTGTTGAGCAAGTCTATCATTTAAATAGTAATTATTACTAACTTATTAACTGGCCCTATTTATAAAAAGGTGTGTGTAAATACTGACAAAAAAGCTCTCACAGATTTGTTTGGAGTATCTGTAAATATTTGATTATTTCTAAAAATGTAAAAGAGCTTTTCTGTGATGTGTACGAACTTGATGTTGTTTGTATTATGTATTAATTGGAATTGTGATGTATTTTTTAATTTACAAGGACTACCAAGTAACCTCTACCAAGCTTTCGTACACAAGAAACAATTTGCCCATTGTTGCAGCGATTGGATTACTGTGAATTGCTTAGCACAGTGATTATCAACCTGTGGGGCGCGTCCCCTTGAGTCGCCGGATTAACAAAAGGGGGACGTGAAGACATGGAAAAAAGACAAAAAAATTGAAATCAAAATAAGAAAAGATACATTCTATTAATACGAAAATAAAATGTCATCTTTAAAATAAGTAAATACATATAAGTAATACAAAAGGTAACTCTTCGGGAAAACGCGAGAAATACGGTGGAGACGACAGTGTTGCCAAATATGACGTAATTTCGCTATTCAATTTAAATTTTAGCGTTATTACTGAATATCAACAGCAACAGAAAAATTGATATACAAAAATATTAAAACTCCAAAAAAAATTAAAGAAAGGAGAGGGCTTAAAACTAATAAGAGAAGTTGGATCCCAACTATTAAAAGGTTGCGAACCGCTGGCTTAACATAATATATAAATTCTTTATTAGAATAACTGTCCAAACAATTTGGTTTGCCACTTACGACAGTACATGCTAAACATGATAAGCAACAATAATAAACAGTTAAATAGGTATGATTGTTTAACGAATAACACTTAACAATAACAACAATTAACAATAATAGTAACTACTATAATTTGGTGGTTTTATAGTTTCAAATAAACGGTTCCTCAAAATAAATGTCGAACTTTTTAGTGTATGTATAACGATTTCATTGCCCAAAGATTTATTTAAACCAAACTGTTTTCTAAAATCAATGTAAAATTTTGTTAAAGTCCCCTAGTATCGAAAAACAATCAGTGAAATGTTATTTATCTGAAATTTGTTTTTATAATAATTTATAGTAGATTTATAGATATGACAGTTTTCACTATGTACCTATTCAGGTTGATTTTCGTTAGATGCAAACCTTACTGTGGGATCAATAATAGAGTCTCTCTTTGTAAACGATCGATTGCCATGATCTCTATTCTTGTAATACTGTCTACTTCGGGGAGTCTTACTACGTCTTGACGTATCTCGTATCCTTTGTCTGTTAAACTGATGCAAGCATTTAACTGAGTTTATTGTGTCTTTTAATACGCAGAGTTTCCCCGTGACTGCAGAAGCACAACACATGACCAAGAGATTCATACTCGTTGCAATGTCTACAACAGGATGTGTTGGCTCGCCGCTACGTTGCACACCATCTTTAAGCAATCCTTCCATTTAGACGAGCTTAGTCCATTCTTTCTATATACCCAATGATTTGAGGCCTTGACTTGTTGGTATAAAACTACTCCCCGACTCTTCTGTACATGACTATTCCATTCACGATAAGACTTTTCCCTTAAAAGATGCCTAATACTTTCCCCTGTAACTTAATTTTTGTTTAATGTAGATAACAGACCAACAAAAAAAACAAAATTAAAAAGCAGATAATAAGTATAGAAGCAGAATATTTGAAAAGAATTGACACACTTAAAAAATGAATTACGCTTATGTTAATCTATAGCAATTTATACTACGTAATCTTTCATTTTAGATTTACTAAATAAGTTAAATAGATATATCCTAAAAGATATGTTGCTTTTGTTTAAAATTTGCAAAATAGGTTATATTCTAAATTGACACGGTCTCTTCTAGATTTATAAAGCTGAGATCCAGAAAAAACTTAAAAGTAACTTTTCTATTATTATTGCAAAGCAATATACCGTCATTCTAAACAATAGAATTGCTAAGCTGAAAACAAAATAGCCAAGAATTTGTAAACTGTAAATTGGAAAACCAAGTTTATAGAAAAATGAAGTCATTTACTAATATGAGAAATGTAATAATAATAAATAAAATGGTTGATTTAGTCAGAATTGATGTAAACAGAAAAACGATTTTATAATTGAAACAAAACAAATGCAAATATATTTTGAATTGTTTTTTCAATTAAATAGTAGTATCTGATAGATTTTAGATCAACTAATGAGTACTAGCAATTAGTTTTGATTGTTATACATTGTTATGTTAAAATGAAACGTTTGATTTAATCAAAAGTTAAATATCATCGAAAGTATTTTTTTTTTAGTTTTAATTATTATTATTGTGTTATTGAAAATTGCTTCAAATAAATGTGTATAAATCACAATTTTATCTAACCATTTAATATGGGTAAAAATTATTGAAAATAATTTTGTTATTTCTGTTAATCCTTTTGAAATTTAATATATATCGTTTATCTTATCTTTTAGGAATATCCCAGATGAAATATTTAAGAGAATTTTAAAATTATTTGAAAACTGCTAATTCTTCAACAAGACAATTGAACTTAATAACTCGATTTGTAGCAGAATTCAAGATGCACAATTAACAAATAAAGGATAAACATTGTAGCATATTTAAAGCGGGTTTTATTCATATCAGACTATTTTTATAAACAATATGGATTTTATTAAAAATGTGCTTAACAGGAAAAGAATAGTACATTATATTCCGAGAGTTGTAAGAACTGGAAGAAGTTACACACGAGCCTCCGGCGAGTGTGTAATTCTACGTGTACGTAATTATAACGAAAGTAACTAATGCAATGTATTCTACTTTTCTTCGACAACACATTAGATTAATTGTGAAATTACGACAATTTTCAATAATAGTTTGCATTTTTGTTATTTTCTTTATCTTCTTCTTCTTTTTCCTTGTCAAATTAATTAATTTTGAGAGAATAACTGGCAATGCCACCAACATAATGTGAGTGATAACTGTTTCTAACTAATGTTTCTACTAACTATAACGTAATATAAATATTACGCAACAGTTTTTCTTTTCATTACATAATAGTGTTTGCAATAACATATTAATTACTTATCAAGTAAAGCATTTGTAATTGACAATTTCCTTATATGACAGTAGAAAAACTATTTTTTATTAAGTTCCATTCTGATAAAACGAAAATGTTTTCTTAACCAAATAAGTATTTCGAGAACGCATGCGTTCTATATTATAATCAGCTTTCATAATTAACTAATAAGGTAGTAAGTTTTAAGTAAGCATGTTATAATGAAATACTAAACCTGTCAGATCCATTTTTGTAAAAACTATTAGTTGTATAGAGCTTTAAAGCACTGTAGATTGTTAACGGATTTTAAAACATAGACTTGCCTTTTCTCGAACATTATGTGTGGTCAATTTATCATTTCTTACCAAGATAAAAGCTGTAATGGCTAACAATAATTTATTTTCAAAGAACTTTATATCTGCAGTTTAGTTAACGTCATTCATGTTTGCAATTCAACCCTTATCGTTTATTTATGTGGTAATAGTAGTAGTTCTAATGCCAAATAATTATTCCAAGATATGAGACCCTGTGGAACTGTCTTCAACGATATTTAAAATAAACTTTTGTTTCATCGTCTCTTAGTTATATTTGGATACTACCATTTCTATCCTCTTAGAAATATTTATAATTATTTTACCATAACCTTGAAATTCTGTATCACTAACTGATTGTACGTCTTATAAATTATACTTCTCGATACTTTACTACTTTATTCTTACCTACATCACTTGTAGCCTTGCTTGTTTCTTTTGGTATTAGTTTTTTCTTAACTGTTGGAGATTTTCTCTGAAAAATTTTCCTTGTGAAAATTATACTGTTACTTCAAAGCCATTTTTATCTATTACTGTCACGTGGGGTTTTCGTGACTAGACGTCGTAGTCAGAGGTAGAAGGGAAAGAAAACACAAGGCATAAAAAACAACTATATACTAACAACAAAGTAACGAAATACAAAGGTATTACACATAATAGTTATATAGTTTGAGGACGTACAGGTCCTCCTAAATCTAACAATAAACATCAGTGCGATCAGAACCACCCTATCTAGCACTAGGTCTACAAACTAAGCGTAGGAGACGGGCTTCTAGTGATCAACAACTAAGCACATAGGGAGCCTTGGTACAACTCCCTATTAACTAAGCGATAACTAAGCAAGGTGAGAGGAACGATAACCAATGCCGCTTGGCACCATGTTCCATCCCCAACCATAAAATAAATATAAAGGCACTTACCCGCTTGCTTGGATGTGGCTGCTTCGAGTCATGGCACTGACTGAATTCTAAGCCAGGCCAAGCGGGTTTATATACTGCTCAACGCGGAAGAAATCAGCATAGTAGTGGGAATCTGTAGGTTGGTGTTCCGGGAACGGTGGGTGTTTTGTGCAGAGGCGAGACAGGCACGGAGGTCACGGCTTCCGATTGCAGGCTCGTGGGCTGAAGCGGAAATTCTTTGAAGGAATGCGCAACTTCTCGACTAGCGTAGGCCGCTTGAACTGCATGAACGTGGATTGTTCAGTATAGACGAGAGCAACCTTGGTAGATAAATGCATTGGAATGCGGCTTGCAGTTGAGATAAACATATAAATGGCCAGACGTGGGTGACGCGGCCGCAACTACCTGAATAGTGTAGGTAGTTGTTGCAAATAGTCGACTGACGTGGGTCGTTGCTGTAGATATCAGCGTAACTTTGGCGTAACAAAACGGAACGCAATGTATGAATTATAAATTATTCAACTCGAAGCAATTTCCGTTTGTGACATTACTCTGCACTGTTTTCTCCATACCTAGGTGTTAGTTTGTTTTACTTTGTCTTTTGGTACCAATACTTCTTCCCCTATCTCGATCTTACTTAACTTTGTTTTTCTTTATCTACATACTCTTTCCTTTTTTGAGTATTTGTCATTCTAATTCATTTATCTTATTGACACTCATAAATAAATTTTGGTAAGTATTTTATTCACAATCTTTACTACGTTGCGGATAGCTTCAGAAGCAATTAGAATTTTCAACTTTACTGCACCACTTCCACTTTACAATTGAAGACACGATGAATTTAGTCTAAATGTGGGTTTTGATTAGTGGTGTTAATTGGGCTTTTCCCTACTGTGTTACTATTTTGTCACGCAACGTTTCTAAAACTAGTTCTGATTTCGTCTTCATGTGTTAGCCCTGAGACGGACGGTTTCTGCTTTACAATTCCATTTTATCAGATTGCTCTTTACTTCACCGGGGTTCGAACCAGGGACAACAATCGCTATTTGATTATTATACTCTTACCACTGAGCTACGGCGCGGTCTTAATACATTTTTCTATTAGGTTTGTGTTAACTTCCCTTTATTTAATATCTGTTTTAGTGAATGCTTTTAGATGCTATTTAAGATTGTTTTTGCGGTCATAAGTTTTTATATTATACAATGATTTTATATTATATTACAAAGCACGAACACTGCACGTCATATATTTTTCCGGATAATTCAGATCGGTTTGAACGTATCCATACAATCCAACTAGTGCTTCTGGGGCTCGACAATTTTTCTATTCTCGGAAATCATGGATAGTAATTTTACATAGGAACCTAACACAAAAACCTAAATATTCGTTTTTAATATTGCATTCACGACTGTTCTAATCACTTTCTCCCAAAGGTTCCCATTGGAAGATAATTGCATTTAATGAAAAGTGCAACAGTGTATAAACAGATTCTCCTATCATAAATCTTTTTGTTTTTTCTTTTATGGCTATACCTTTACTGTATTCTATTGTTTGTTGGTAAGTTTTAAGTTACTCATAGCTTTCTGCGACCTATTAAGATACATACAACTATATCCGTGAACCTGGCCTGTTTAAGAGTTAGATTCATTACGGTGCGGCTATCCACTCGCTACAAAGGATTATTATTTTATAAAAAAATTATTTCTTTTATAACCTTGTAACTTCATTGAATAATTATCATACATTTGAATACCAATTAATCAGCAGTTATACAAGTGAAATGGACAATGGCTAAAAACTTTTTAAAGTGTTTGTCGTTTAGACAATCCTACTGGGGAAAATCGTATTAAAATAAATCTAAATATCAACACTAATACCTACAGTATACAATAATTTTAGGCAACAATCGGAATGATTGAATTACTCTTATGTCATTCCTACGAGTGAGAATAAGATTAATGGTTCTACATACACGTCATGCTCATAGCTATTGTATTAAATATTCTAATCTTTAATGTATGTTGAGATATGTTGGTAGCATCTAATTAATTTAATAACTAACTGTGTGTAAATTTATATTTCCATGAATAGAGTAGCTAAGATCGGAAACATTTTGAAAATATATTTAATACTTTAAATTTAGATGATACGTTGCAAAAGTAAAAGCTTTGTATCTACAAATGAATGCTATTCTGACATTTTAAAAATGTATTCAAAGCTTAGAAAAAGGTCAAATTGACGCCTGCTTTTTAACAAAAAAGAAATTTATACCCTTCAGGGTTAAGTAGGAAAAATTTGTCACCTGCCGCCTTCCGTGACGAAAAAACTAGAGTTTTCTGGAGAATATAGTTTTTGCAACCTGATTGCGTTAGGACTAAGTAAAATTCATTGTTGCAGTCATTTTAGAGTTGTCAGTGTTAAAAAATGTAGGTCAACGTTTTGAAAATAATCAATAACGTTGTTGTAGCCAGTGCTCCATTACAAACATATCTTTTTGGTGGCAGCAGATAGATGACTGTGTCCCACCCGATGAGGCATTAGATTTTAGCGTCCCTATTCCGCCGGGAAGATGATTTATCTGTGAAATCCAACCTCTCTTAGAAGGAAAGTGCTAACAGTTTTCAGGCAACCATTTTGGTAGTGGTTTATTGTAAGAGTTAAATTTTTTGGGCGGGTATATCTTTTGTTCACAATGTAGTAAAAATGGGAACTATTCAAATTACATGTTAATAGGCTATTATAGTTTTCCTTTTGTATTCTATAATATAATCATTTTTAAAATGCGTTTGAGAAACTTCAAAAGTATGTTGAATTTAAAATTACTACGTTTATTAGAAGCAATAAAAATGTCGGAAACAAAATTAAAAGCATTTTTTGAATATAAATTATTTTATACATAAAAGGTGTTTCAGGCAATAAATGTCTGTTCACAGATTACAGTAATTTGCTATCAGTATGATATAATTATAAGTACACCTCCCATGTGTTATAATACCTCATTAATAATTTTCATTGCTGTTTGCGTGACTGTAAAGAGTTATTTCAGATAATAACGATAAAGGTAGATAGTACCATTAGTAGTCGCCTCTATGAAGGAGAATATATTACGTTGCATGGTATAGTTCTACTTTAAAAATCGGTTTCCTATTACGAGTACTCAGTATTTTTTTCTGAAATGAAAACAAATGAATAATCATTTGTTTTTCTTTCAGAAAAAAACTACATTGAACGTGTAAACTACTTTCACCGACAATTTTCGATGGTCAGCTTAAATGAGAAAACGAAAATCACAGTTTTCTGGTTATATAGTCTCCCGACCTGTATTAGTAATTTGGGCTTATAGAGTGAAGTACTTGAATGCGGTAATAACCTCTTTACGAGAAATCATTTGGAAAAGAGATATTTAGGTACTGAAGCGGTTAAGCTTGTAGTGGTCAGACCTACAGTCAACCAGAATTATCAAAGTAGCTGTAGCAAGTCATTTTGTCGCAAAACAATTTTCATAATAATCAATTTACCTAGTTCAGTTATTACATACAAGTTCAGGCAAAATATGTAATTTATTTTAAAAATAACAACTGTTTGCTTCAATATAAAATGTTGGGGGTGTTTATTACAGTTTCTTTGGGGTTGATAACTTGATTTTATGTTTAGGGATATTTATTAGAGATTCTATAATGTTGGTAGTTTGTGTTGCTAAGGGGTAGTTAAGAAACGTTTGGTTTTTGTTTTTGGGAAACAGGGAGGAGGTTTTGGGAAAACAGAGAGGAGGTAGCCATATTGTCTTGGTTTGTAAAAAGGAATATAAATTCATGTAAGTGTATTCTGTTAATTGAATTTATGTTGATTCTAGTTGTGTGATGTAATTTTGTATTGTTTAATTAATCTGAAACACAAATCTCTCGTTTGAATATATATATAAATCCAGCTCTAGGCAGTAACTAGATTCGTTTGATACTTTTTAATAATTCATAAATTTATCCTTTTGATGTGTAAATATTACTAGAAAATAATGTCTTATAACGTGAGTCCTAGCATTACAGCTAATTATTGCCAATTTGATATTTTATTAGTGGGTAAATACGACTACTGCTGTTATGTGTTTTACTGTCAGTTGTTATTGAGTTTTTAGGTTAATATTTATAACCTAACAAAACATTTTACTTTGTGACTAAAAAAATGAAGGGATAATCTTTTGGTCCGGAACAAGAGATTATGTTACCCTAAGGTTAGAATTATTATTATTTAAAAGTGTATTAATCTGCACGGTGGTAATAAAACCCATGATAGGCCGTGTAAGAGAAAATCTGATTTAGTATTTAAGAGACGAAGGCTCCACGGTGGCTTAAGTCCATTGATCAGCCGGGTTGTAGAACCGTCCAAAGACTGTTGGGTACGAAGGCTCCCCGGTGGCTTAAGTCCATTTGATAGGCCGTGTCGTAGAACCGTCAAACTGTTTTGTTTTGCATATTTATATTATTTATATGTGCTATGTTATTCTTTTTCAGTGCTTATAACACACTCTCGCTTGTCTAGGTATCTAGATACGAGCTTTCCCTGTACTTGACAGTAAAACTATGTCTTGCAAAAGACGTGTTCTGATATAACCATATATGGTTTGGTCACAACGTATATGTTGCTATGTCAAATATGATATAATTTTTGTTCAGCAGTCCTTGTGTATTCATTTTAATCTGGCACGTTTACCTTGCCTAGTTTATCTGTAAATCTTTTTGATTGACTCTGTTTCATTCATTTTTGATGTTTTAAGTCATTGAGAGATTTGCGTTTGTCTATTTATAAATGCCTAGTATAATCACACAACTGTATCAACTTGATAAATTGATTTATTGATCTGTATTGTTTATTGTAACCAAACTAAATAATCATTTGATCACATATTAAACTTGCAGCGTGTACGTATTTAAGCTGGGTTAGCATATAATTTCAAGGAGGTTTTTAGAGAACTAGCCATTATTTGTATCAGTTTAAATACGTCCCTCCTCGCTCAAGATTAAGAATAAAATAATAAAATAATACCATCATTTTTAATTGTTCTTTTATTTGTGTTCTTTTTCTTGTGTTTTCTCTTTCTCGGGCCGTATGAAGTAGATCAATCGTTATCAACCTTGGTCACGTGGTATAAAAAATAATCACAACGTAGGATCCAGTTTGTTAAATATCAAGTTTGTTTTTTTTGTTATATTTATCTTTATAAAGTTTGTCATTTGTAAGGTTGGTAATACTGTGTCAATTTCCGGTTTGTTAAATATTTGAATTTTACGCGGGTAGAGTAAGATGGGCCGTGATCGTCTAGTGGGTAGGGACCCCGGCTCATTACAAGCTTGAGATGGGAGGAAGTGCAGGTGATATTTGTTTAAATATAGAATATTTAAAACTTGTTTTCTGCAAGATGGAACAAAGTATACTTTTTATCGCCAAGTTTTCTATCACATGAAATTGTTAAGACATTAGGCCCAGAAAATTCAAAGAATGCCGTTTTTGATAAGACTTGTTGAATAATAAGTATTAATTAATAAGTACATCTTGATCAAACTTAGTCAACTGCCTTGTTCCCACGCTGAACCGAGCGCTAGGGACTATTATTTTCGAAAAATAAATAAATAATCGAAAAAGAATATTTTCTATACTCATTTAATGATTCAACATTCGATCATTAACTTAAAAAAGCGGCACAGTTCACTCATTTATGTATCTTAGCTGTTGTACATGCACCGCTTGAATATTTTTTAAATTAACAATCAGATCTTAGAGTATAAATTGGGTATAGAAATTATTCCTTTTACCATTTATTTGTCTATTTTTAGAAAATTGAATCATATAAATGTCATTCTGTCGTACAATTCCAAGAACAGTTCAGCGTGGAGACGTGCAATTTGATGCTTCATATTAACATAAGTACCAAGTTTTATCGATTGTCAATACATTAAATTTTAAAATGTCAAGTTCTCTCATTATGTATCTTAGCTGTTGTACATACACCGCTTGAACATTTTTTAAATTAACAATCAGATCTTAGAGTATAAATTGGGTATAGAAATTATTCCTTTTACCATTTATTTGTCTATTTTTAGGAAACGGAATCATATAAATGTCATTCGGTCGTACAATTTCAAGCACAGTTCAGCGTGGAGATGTGCAATTTGATGCTTCATATTAACATAAGTACCAAGTTTGATCGATGGTCAATACATTAAATTTTAAAATGTCAGTATCATTCGAAAACATATATGATGTGTTCGATCCTTCTACGTGATCAAAAGGAGCTACGGTACAGGAATATGATTTTAATAGAAATAAAATAAATTTTCGGCGATGCCAGTTCTATTAGAAAAAGCAAAGGTAATGTTGAAGAACACTATCAAAGCATTTCATCAAAATATGCAATCTGTGTGTATTAGACTTGCAGATATATATTTTTTGATTTTTAAATTGCACACCCTTTCATTTAGTGCGGTTTGGGGTGCAAATAACTGCAAATTTACTGACTGAGTATAAGTTTCAAAACGATTAAGCAGCAGGAAGTGGTCTCGCACAGCATCTTAAATTAACAAGGAATGACCAGAATTGGAAAATTTTGTACATTATTCTTCTTAATTAAAAACAATACGTTCACTAATATCAGTCACAAAAAATGTCTGGCATTTGATACAAAATGAAATGTTGCAGTAAAAATGTAAGAACAGTAATACAAATATGTATAGCAGGAAGTGGTCTCCCGAAGCACCTTAAAATAAGAATAAATGACCGTATTCGGGAAATTTGTTAATTTATATAATTGACAGTGTTGTTCAGTATTAATATCAGACAGCTGACACAGTTACATTGCTGTTATATTGTCATTTGGTGAGGGCTGTAATTAGTTGATCTTTTGTTGAAATTGCGGGTATTAGCTTCCGATGGTGCTCGACAACCTGGTAGAGAAGCTGGCTCTGTTTATTACTCTTGGTTAGGACTTTACTGAAGTCAGTTGCCAATCTGACTGCACGTTTGGCATAGTCGTTGACTACCTTCAGTGGCTTCAGTGTATAAAAAATCTTACTTGCAGCATTGTAGTTACCATTGAAAAGCAGTCACGTTTTGTTCCATTCAGGTGTTGGAGTAGTTTGCCATCAAAATGCGCAACAAGTGCAACTATTGGTTAGAAGTTGTTCCTAACTGATGCTGGAAGTGTTTCACGTGCCGCATTGCGAGCTTACATCAGAAAAGTTCGCGATAGAGCAAGCTGACTCATATCAACTCTTACTGCAGAAAGAGCAGATGTAACAATCATCATTGCCTGGCGTGTGGAGGTTTTGGTTCTATCCAATGCTGCATTGAAGAGAGAGTCATCGATGATGGTGATGAAATTTAACAGAATATTATTATATTTGTTATACTTGACAACTTTTGAAGGGCATCTTCTATTATTATTCAAAACTAGTCTGTTGCAATGCTTCTGGAATCAGAGCTTAGATTAATAAATAAGTAACACTAGAACGTGGTGAACTAAAGTTGAATATTTCTACTTTCACCAAAATTAGTCACAATGAGGTGCTAACGCGCCAATTTAAGAGTTTGCAAGGGTTGACTGGTTTGTGGGAGACTACTTCCTGTTGATGGATTGCTCTAAAATTTTTACTGAATAGTTATTTCATGATTCCTCATGAAATAAAAGGGTGTGATGTATGATTAATTAAGAAAAAAAAATTGTGTATAAAAATTGGCCAGACTAGTGTGCAGCTCGAGTAAACTTTTGACTACGATGCTCTATGCGCCACTGAACATGACGATTATGAAGTTGATACTTTAAATTTTAAAAATTACGTAGTCACCTCTGCTTTCTGTCGACAAATTAATACACCAGATGGCTCAACTAAAAAATTGTTTAAAATATCAAAATTTAAATTCTATTGTAAAACTTTCATCTGAAATAACGTGCTAATTGGCCGCAGTAAAAATTTAAAATTTTCATTTACTTTCCTTTCCTTTAGCTTAATTACTTTAATTTCTATTATAGAGCACCTGATGGTTTCCTGAAAAGTATTTACATATACTTAATGACTTACTGAAGCAATCAAAAACTACTAGCAACTAAATGTTACGTATCGGTGATTTCAATATTCATTTTAATAAACACGAATCTGATATGCGAATAAGTATTCATGAATTTCGTGGATTCATTTGGCTTTACATATGTTATAACTGAAAATATACGAGGGCAAAATTGTCGCGATAATATATTATTAAACTTTGACTGTAAATATGAATCGAGTGTTGTAAATATACATATTGCAGATCATTATTTCTATTTCATTACAAATTTCAGAAATGCCAAAAAATAATACAAAGACGTTTTATAGTCCAATTACCGATAGACAACAAACAATCTTTAACAGGATATTTTATTACAAACATGGAACTTTCTAGATAATCACTCGCTTGATATCGAAAAAGACTGTGAATTATTTCAAACTATCAGCTGCTTTTCCTTTAAAGAAAATAAAATTACAGAGTAATATATAAAAGTAAAATAAAGAAAGTAGGTGGGTGACAAATGAAAGTTACATCAAAAAACGATAATAAGCTCAAAAAGAAATAGAACTAAAAGCACAATACAGAAATCCTAACTACTGAGGATTTTAATAAATATTTTACAGAAATCTCCGAAAATATAAATGAAAAAATAACTTAAAATCTGAATCATTTGAATTTATTTAATCCCATAGGTGATAAATTTAACTTTAAGAACTTTACTGAGGTGTCTACTGTCTAGCATAAACGTGAGGCAGGTAGTAAAATTACTAACATTAAAAATAAAAACAGTAAAGACTGTTATGAGATAAGGATTAAAAATTAAAATATATTAAGAATTTTCTAATATCTCCCGTGAATAAAATCATTAATCAAATAATAAAGAGTGGCAATTTCCCCACCTCCCTGAAAATTTCTAACGTTATCCCTATTTTTAAAAAGGGGGATGCTGAGAATATGAACAGTTATCGACCGATATCTCTATTCTATCAATTGCAAAACTATTTGAAAAAATACTATATGTATAACTATTAAATTATTTCGAGAAAAATAAACTTTTCTCTAAAAGGCCAAATAAATCGACATCTTTCGGTATTAACAACCTGGTCGATTATATAACCGAAGCGTTCGAAAATAAATGATTTCCAGGGTGCCTATTTTGTGCTTTATCGAAGGCTTTTGATCGTATGCATAATCAAATACTACTGATAAAACTTGAATGTATGGGATCAAGAACAAAACCCTGGAATTGATCCAGTCATATCAGAAAGAACTCAAATAACTTACTTAAATAACCAGAAGTCATCTGAAGGAAAAATAATAACGGGTGTACCCAGGGATTTGTTCTTGGTCCTTTACTTTTTCTAATTTACATAAATTATTTGCCAAATTATGTTTCAGATGTATGATGTGTATTATACTCGTATGATGATGACACGCTATTGGTTTAATTAAAAAATAATAGTAATGACATTGTAGTTAATATGGGTAGTTCACAGTCGAAGGCATCAAACTGGTTCTAAGCTAATAGACTTAACCTAAATTAGGATAAGACAGATAAAATAATTTTTTCCATGAGGTCCTTAAATGAGGATTTTACAGATGAAGCATCTGTTAAATTCTTAGGGATTTCGCTATATCCAACTTTGTCATGCAAGACACACTGTATTCGAAGTTCCAAAAGCCTATCAAAATCAACCATTCTTATTAGAACATTAAAGAATGAAGTGTCTTTGGATTTGGTTAAACTTGTTTACTTTTCATTGTGTCATTCATCGTGTTCATATTATATCGTAGCATTGGGGCAGTCTACTAATGTAAGTGCCATTTTTGCTATCCAAAGATGAGTTCTACGCATAATGACTGGACTTGGTTACCGAGATAATATTTTTTAAGAAGTAATTTAAGGAAATGTCTATATTAACAAAACCATCTCTTTATATTTTTTTAGGGCCTACGTAATAATAATAATAATCGTCCCCTCTCTCCCTCACAAGCTTATAGCTTCTGGGGCCTGGTTTCCAGGCTATGGGTTGTAGCTATTATTATTATTATTATATCCTATCAACAGTATACTGGTGTTCACGAGATTCATAACCACTCAACTAAGTATAAAGAAAATAAAAATTTAAAAATTGACTTTCTAGGACTAGAGAAAAGTAAAAATGCCATAGTTATTACGAGCCTAAATTTTTAAAGTGTGATATTTTTTCTGTAGGTAATACTGTTTGTTATTTTATGTAGTGAATTTATACTTTTTATTTTGTTGTTATAATAAATATCTATCTATCCTATCTAACAAATTCCACTAATTTAATTGTTATTTTCGACGGAACGAGCTTTGTTTTGAGCTATTGATGGATTTTATCATATCTTGTTATAAAGATATAATGAATTAAAAACCCCCAAAACGATATTTTTTGTATGTTCTAGGCCCAATATCTCAAAAATCTGAGGTAATAGAGCAATTTGGATAATACAGTCAAATCCTGGGGCAAGAATTGAGTACACAAAGATATAATTTATTCCATGTTATAGAAAGCAAACATAAATTTAATGATTATAGTTTGGAATTTAGGAACTACTGACTTCTTATTTCTTTATTATAAAATTTAGTTATAATTTATTTGCTTTGCTTCTGAAAAATTAGCCATACAAGTTTTAAAGAGATAAACGTGTTCTGAGACGAACCCTAGCATTAATCTCTACCGTACAACACGAGTAGGAAGCTAAATTATTAGTACTCATAATTCTCATAATTTTATAATTCTCTTCTCAACTCAGGGGTCGGCAACTTTTTTGTCGCGGACCGTATGTATTTAAAAAATTGCTTGACGGTGGGTGTTACATATATGGTTTAAAAGTTTATAGTCGTTTTAAAAATTAAGATTTAATTGCTGACTCTAGTAACGTGAAATAGTCTAGAAGTTTGTTGTATGATAAATCTGTTTACCTTTAACCACTATTTATTAATTTCTATAAAATTATTTTCTATACTTAGAGAATATCGTGTTAGTTCGTTTGTTTATTGTTTGTGGGTTGAACAAATGAACGGATATCAGTGTTAGAATATTTAAAAGTGCCAGAAGTTCTTTAATTTACAACCAAAGCTTTCAAATGGTGGTTCAAAGAAATTCATACAGATTGCACATCACAAGTCTTTAATTTTATTTATTTAGTACAACATTTAATATATTTTTAATGCAACACCTCTTGGTATATTCCCAGCACCACCACAACGTTGCAGTACTATATGTAATTGTATATTGACAGATACCCTATTGTTTACGCTTAAATATTTTACTGTTAGTAGGACTACACACTATACACTACAGGATAAAGTAAATAAATCTAAAATAACAAACAGAAATAACATTAAATTAACAAACTGATTCAAATGATAACTACAGAATGGTTTCTATTGTAAACTCCCCCATTTTTTATTATAAGTTTTTAACAGGTTTTGAACTCTACTGCAGTATATACAGGCCCACTGCACTCTAATCAGTAACTTTTCACCCCGCACTAATCACTTCACTCTCTACAAATATTACCTTTAAATCGTTTACATACAGTTTGTTCATTCATATCCAATACATCGATTTCACCAAACACACGCCAATTTCTGTTTCGATGGGTACATTTTTTTTTCTTTGGAAACCACGTCCATTTACCCAGTACAATGGGTACATTTAAATATAGCATTGACAAGATTTTGCATGTAATCTCCCATCACCCACCTCACAAACTTTCGAATGTTAAAATGGCAACCTCCCCATTATGATACCTAATTTTAAAGCAAATAAAAAAGGAATCATTTGGTCCAAAACAGTTATTGGAATGGCATCATAGATTGCAGATGTACACGGAAAAGTTCTAACAACCCAAAAATGAGGTGTCACAATGGAGGGGGGGGGGTACCAATTAATATTTTAAAGTTGGTCGGGTATCGCACACCACCCCGGTGAGGGGTGGTGTGTTTTTGCTGAAATCGATATTCTGTATAGTTTAGGAGATGATTAAGCTTGAAAGTTTTCAAATGAAGATACTGTATGTACGTCTAAAGTGACTAAATCTATTGTGAACGCATTAAGTGGCTTATAGGCATCAGGAAATGTTCTGATTTCAGGATCATTTGCCACATAATTTAATATAATTCTTGTTTATTGTTTCCAGCCTTACTTTGTGGAACTCCTTAATCATGAAATAAATAAGGATTAATAAAAAGTTTCACAGTATTTATTAAAATATTATCAGGTTATATTTTAATAAATACTGTGAAACTTTTTATTAATCTATATTTATTTCATAATATAATTCTAGTAACAGTCATATTTTTTAAGCAAATCATTCCAATGGGCATTATTACTTTTTAGGAAATATGTTACTATTTATCCTACAAATAATTTCTATATCAGTATATGTAACATCACTTTCTTGAAACTGAATAAAACTGTAAAATTTTATTATTATTATTGCTTGAGGATGTTACATTAGTTAAAAGTGGCTACATACGAGGGTGGTTTGATAAGTCAGTGACTTTTTGAATAAAAGATATTTATTTCGGCAATTAAGCGTTTTATTTCTCAACATAATCTCCTTTTAGCTCGATACATTTAGTCCAGCGTTTTTCCAAATTTTTTTATTCCTTCCAAATAATAGGTTTTCTCAAGGCCCTCAAAATAGGCGTTTGTTTCAGTGATGACCATGAGGTCGAATGATGACATTCGACCCAAATCTCTACCGCTCAGCCATTTCTTCAGGTTTGGAAACAGGAAATAGTCACAGGGGGCTAAATCTGGAGAATATGCTAGATGGGGTAGCAGTTCGTAGCCCAATTTATGGATTTTTGCCATGGTGACTATACACGTGTGCACCCGTGCACTGTCTTGATGGAACAGCACTTCTTTCTTCGCCAAATGCGGTTGTTTCTGCTTCAAATCATTATCGAATCTGTCCAAAAGCTCTGAATAATATTCGCCGGTGATCGTTTTACCCTTTTCAAGGTAATCGAGGTGAATGACACCGCGTGCATCCCAAAAAACTGTGGCCATGACCTCGTTGGCCGACAGACCCACCTTGGTCTTCTTTGGTGCACGTCCACCCGGAGAAACCCACTGTCTTGATTGTTGCTTGGTCTCTGGTGCAGTGTGATGGACCCATGTTTCGTCTACGGTAACAAAACGCCACAAAAAATCGTTCGGATTGCGGTTGAACATCGCCAAACACTCCTTTGAAGTGGTCAAACGGTTGCGCTTATGGTCGAGTGTGAGCAATCGTGACACCCATCGCGCGGATAGCTTTTTCATGTCCAAATATTCATGTAAAATGTGATCAGTTGAGATGCCTACAGCCTCAGCCACCTCACGCACTTCAATTCTCCGATCGTCCAATATCATTCCATGGATTCTATTGACGATTTCTGGCGTGACGACCTCTTTTGGGCGACCTGAACGTTCGGCGTCACTTGTGCTGATACGACCACAACGGAACTCAGTAAACCACTTCTTAACCATTGAAATTGATGGTGCAGAGTCCCTATAGTATTTGTTAAGCCTTTCCTTGGTTTAGGTGATGGTTTCTTTACGCAAAAGATAATGCTTAATCAGCACACGAAATTCACTTTTCCATTTTTCGTTAAAATTCACTAGGATTTTGCTTTCAATGGCTGTCAAACGCAAACTAAATAGCGCATCCTTCTCAAAATTTTACAGTAGTCTATTCATAGATTGCAGTTGACGGGAGCAGTGTTGCATTGAAAGTTACTGCGCCGGAAATTCAAAAAGTCACTGACTTATCAAAGCACCCTTGTAATACATAACAAAATTCTTGGTTCAGACACTTTTAGGGACCTATAAGACTTAGTTTCCTTTTTCATTCCAATAGTCATCCCAACTAATTCTACACGCGGTTATAGGTTCATATAAAAAAAGTATAATCCCAATTGAACATTTAAAATTTTATACAAGTTTATCTATCACTTCTATCTTTATTTAGAGGAATGCGTATAAACGGTATTTCCATTAAAATACCCTTTTAAATGATAAAAGTTCACATACATATGCTTTGTAACGTATAAATTGTTCGTTGAATATTTAGGTGACAAATATGTGACTTTGGGTGTAAATATATTGCAAGTCCGACATGCATGTATGTACACTCTCAATACTATTCACTGAAAGCATTTGCTAAATAATTGAATTTGTGAAACAAAAAATTGGAAAATATATGTAGCGATAAGTTATATTTGTTTGTTATTTGTTATTATTTGTAAAAGAGTCTATATTTGATTTAGCTCGTTAATCGGGTTTAATTAAATAAATGTGTTTGTAAATAGTTGTTTACCACATAAGCTTGGTAATAGTAATGTTTATAGTAGAATGTTTCATTTTCGAAGCCCTTTACAATAAAAAAGGTATATTAAATACTTTTCCGTATTGAAGCACTCAAAATTGTTGTAATTTTACACCATAAAATGTTATTTTGAATATTAATTGTTAGATTATTTGTTGGAGTTCTCTACAACATTGAGTACATTATACAGATAATCTGATTTAAGATAACACAGGATATTTTTCAATGTAGTGATACAGTTTGTTAAATGGCATATTCAAATTAAAGTTGAAATGTTAGAACCCAAATTGCAACATACGGGACAAATACTGAAGAATTCTACATCGTAATGTAGTATCTACGTTTCGCACGTATATCAAGTGATACACTTCTTTTACCTCTCCTCCATATTTTCATTACTGAAATAGAAACTTGAATTTTTTTTAACGCTGGTGTATCACCTGAGTTGCTCTTAATTCCCTCTCTTAGTTCCCATTATAAACACAGTATCACTCCCGAATCAGGCATAATGCCTACAAAGTATATTCCAGAAATTGTTACCAAATACAGTTAAGGAGCTTTCAGATACCTTTGACAAGAGCAATTTACCCCGTAAGGTCAATCCGTATTAGTTGAAAGTAATAAGATGTTACCTGCTTTTCATTCTATCATAAATTAATACTGCTTTCGTTAGTAGATGTTTGTAGGAACCTCCCAGATCTTTTTGATGAGGCTCAATAACTTTCTAATGCTCATTGCTTTAAACTCATAACTCACCCCAATACCTAATGTCGTTTTGCGATTTTAGTTCGTTTGCCTTTTAATGATTTCTTAATGTCGGCTAGCCACCAAAGATTTCAAGGTATAATTCATGAATGGCTAATAAATGAATAACATTGAGTTTTCTTATAAAAATATCCATGAGCTTTGAAAATGTGGACCTTAAAAAGGTACTTTTTGTTTTTTAAAATAAACGTCAAATACTACTTTCACGAATTTATTTTGGTGTCTGGTTCTACATTTAGTGGAATTCGAATAATAAGTTACTTCATTTTTCGAATGAAACATCTTGTATATTTTTCCGATTCAAAATTCCAAGTCCAGCATTGGTCTGTTAATGGTCACTGTTTGACAGGTCAAGTCATTTTAATTTGCAATTTTATTTGTGGCTCCAGTGGGCCATGCATCACATAAGGAAAATAGTATTCTAACAGGCTTTCTTTCGACAGATTAATTATTTTTTATATGTGTTTAAACATTCAGAAATCAGCTTTTTGAAACCGTCATTTTATTCAAATGACAGGAAGATAAGCTCGCTATGTCAGTTAGAAAGTAGTAAGAGTAGAAAAGGCACCGATTGCTCTGGTTATTTGGCCGTCTTTACTAAAATTTAGCCGAATCTGAGAGAAATTCCATTTATAGTATGAATTTTTATCGTGCCAATCAATCGAATTGACACGGAGACCCCGTTTTTACTTTTTTATCCGAAAGAAAACACGTTTTTAGTTATGTCCGCTATGAAAAATTAGCAGCTTAACCGTGGATCAAACGACCCTTAATTTCTATATCTAGTCTACTATAATTTATTGTGCTATAGTTCACAGTTTAAATAAATAAATAAAAATTCTCAATTAACTATTCATTTCTCTTATTATACCAAGGTATAATAGCGTTTACTGTCTCCAGCATTACTTTGTGGAACTCCATAATCATGAAATATAATATAAATATAAAGATTAGTTAAAGTTTTATTAGTATCTTAACCTGAAAATATTTTTAAATTTAATATAATTATAAATATAATAATAAATATTAAATTATATTTATTATTATATTTATAATTATATTAAATTTAAAAAATATTTCTTTATTTTTTCTCATTTAATCTACCTTTTCCTAATATTATTAAATACTAGAAAAATTATAATCAATTTAAACAGAAAACGTTAAGTATTGATCAATCAATAACTTACCCTTTATTTTCTGTATAAATATAAAACAATGTTACAATCGCCAGTTTTCTTTGAAAGGGGTTCTGACATAGTAGGTTTCCCACTAGGGGAGAGCGAAGGGGTTACTAAATAACAAAGTAAGTAGAATAGTGTATTCTTATACAGAATCATACTCTAAAAACACTTTCTGACCGTAAATTTCTCTCTAAAATGAATATAAACGGCGTCAATCGTACCTTAATCTCAAATACCACCATTCTGAGTCCGCCATTTTGGATTTCACAACCTTCTCATTTGATTCATAATCAGCGACCCCAAAAACCTCTACCTCCACCCTCCAAATAAGTCCACTTTAGTTGAAAACTTCCCGAGTTATTAAATTGGTGGTGTGAAATCAAACCCCCCTTGTGGGGGCCATTTTATACTTATTACTTTTTATATTAGTCAGTACTAAAGGCATTACAAAATATTTCTTTATCTTTAGATAGTAAAAAATAAATAACACAAAAATGGTCTTTACCTACTATATAACACTTACAAGATAGCTTTAAATGTTAAACGTGGTTTTATAGCCATTCCAGGCCATCTTTTCTTTTTTTGAGGTGTTTACGTTTCCATAAATAACTAAACTAAACGTTTATCTCAAGGCCGTATTCAAGGGGGCGGTTAGGGGGTCTGAACCCCAACCCTCGAAACTAAACTTAATACTAATAAATGACAACAAAATAAAACTATTTTTCTATTCTGCTTCCCCCCGAAAATAAATTTATGGCTACGGCCCTTTTAACTTATACGTATTTCAATTCATAAAATATCTTTTATATCTTTTATTAGTTTCATCAGTACATTAATGCTAATAATAATATATTGTTCAATGCTATCACCATAGTGATCCGATCCGACTAGTCAATACATATTTCAAGCAAACTTAAGCAAGGAGTAATTAACAGTAAATATTAGTAGAAAGTAACAGTGGTGATAACATTAATCAATAAGTATATAACAATATGTATAACTATTATATAATAACAAACAATAATGTATAGATAAAATAATGTATAAGTAGAGTAAAATTAAAGTAAAGATATTAAGGATATTAAAATCTTGTACATGGTATAGTACTTTTTCAATGAAATAGTTTTTAAATGTTTTTTGAATTAAGCTAATGCTTTGTACCTGATTTCCAGTGGTAACATGTAATATGTTATGTACATAGACTGTCTAATGGTGGAGGTCTATCGATGAGGTCTTTTTTCTGAATAAAAAGACTTTCCTCCAATTAGGAGAACTGCCACAGCACAGAATACCGTATAGCGTATACCATTTTACTGTAAAATAATGAATTTAAGTGGTGGTTGCTGTATCTAAAGAAAGAAACTGTGTTTCGAATATGTCTTATGGCAGAAACATTTTTTGAAAGATGCTTTGTTATGTCCTCAGTATGTGGTAACCAGCTCAAGCTACTGTCAATTTCAAGATCTAGAAATTTTACTGTTTTTTAATTAATTGATGTAGTTGAAACGGTTATAGACAAAACTAATGATTGATTCTTTTGTTGATTTAATATTACTTTATTTGCATCAAACCACTGATTTGCTTCTGCAGTCATATTTTCAATACTACAACAAGATGCAAAATCATTTATGTAAATTAAGAACAATAGGGGCGCTAAAACTCTACCTTGTGGCACACCTGTATTTACTGGTAACCAGGAACTCATTTTATCATCTACACTTACACATTGGTATCGATCAGACAGATATGATTTAATTAGTGCTAATGTTACACTTCGAAAGCCTTAGAGCTGTAATTTATAATAGTATATCCTTATTTATACAATCGAACGCTTTGCTTAAATGCATAAATACAGTCTAGGCAGAATCTTTATTTTCAACACATTCCGTAATAAAACTAGTGAACTTTATCATTGCTAATATTGTACTTTTTCCCACTCTATATCCAAATTGAGACTTGATGGACAGATTCTTTCTTTCAAAATACTGGGAAATTCTTGTAGTGATAACCCTTTCAACTATTTTAGAAAGTATGGGAAGTAATGCAATCAATCTATATTGTATAGTTAGTCATTACTCATTAGCTTCTCGTCACCGGACTTAAATATTGGAATAATTCTGGCTTTTTTAGGGTAATTTGTAAATGCCCCTGACTCTAAAATTAAGTTAACAAAATGTGTAATATGTGGCGCTAAGCATGCTGCATGTTGTCTTTATAAATGAAAGCTGAGTGATCATAAAGAAGGACTTTTAAGGACTTCATAATTTTTAAAATCTCACTTTCAGTTTTTGGATATAATTGCAATTTGTTGTATTCATAGTATTTAAATACTGTTTATAGTTAAATACACCGAAGGAAGTAGGAATGTCTTTTATTAAATTGTCAGCTATATTAACAAAGCAGTCATTAAAAGTGTTTGGAGCATGAATGTTGGTATTTTTTTTGTTTATTAAATTTTGATTTATATAATTGCATATTGTTTTTTGTTGATGTTAATATGTTCTAATTTCTTTTGTCTAATTTGCTGTTCATATTCATATTTCTTTTGTTCAAGTAGTGTATTTAGTAACTCAATACAATATAAGCCCAATACACTATTGAGATTGATCAATGAGGTTGCCCAGATAAGAGACTTCATTTTTAAGGTTAATGATTTCAGGATAGTTAAAGTAAGCAGAACTGTTCTTAAACAAAAAAATAAGTATTATGGGTATCATATGTTTCGTGAAAAATTCTAATTTTTTAAAGCTAGAAAAACTAGCATAGGAAACTATTTAAGAAATGACTAGTCGAAAAAAATGATTTCTGATTGTTTAAGAGTGTACCAAAGTTAATCAGTTTAACGAAACCGTAGAACAAAATATTTTTTCTTTATTTTGAACCGAAAATTTTAGGCGACTGTCAGCACACTAGACGCAGAAATATAATTGCAAATTGAAATGACTAGACCTGTCTAAAGGTGACGATTTGTCAGTGTTTGACTTAGAATTTTAACCTGGGTCGAAATCAATAAAAATATACAGAGTGACCAATTTAAAAATGGAAAGTTGGGGTACCGGTAAAACCAAAAATTATAACAAGTGAATGAAGAAAAAGACATACAAGGGCGGATGTAATCTGGGCACTAGTTACATGCTGCATTAATCTCTCATCCAATTCCGGCACCACTTAAAAATACTCTTTAATCCCACTTGTAATCTGGGCGCTAGGGCGATTTTGAATAGAATAGATCCTGAATATCGAATTAGAAAATTTATTTTATATTGAATATATAATTATATTTCATAATTAACACTACTTAATTATACCCAACAAAGGGGTAGCAAAAATAAAATTCTTTAATTAAATGCTATGTGTGAACACATTTTTAATAACGTATCCTGTTAAAAATTGATTTTTTTAAATTATAATTTATCTAAACTTCTAGGAAACATTAAACATGAATGAAGTTTAAAATGCATTTTAAGTTTATTCAGTTTTTAGTCTAATTATAACTGAATTGATTAAGGTATATACTGTAATGTTGAACGACTCAGATAGGTCAGGTAAAAATTCAGTCCAGTGCCCAAATTACATGAAGGATTAAGCACCTACATTTGGGATCTATGCATGGACCCCGATTACGCCCGCCGATTTTCAAATATGGGGGAAGGACACCCGTTATATCGTTTCATTTGTCCCTGTTCTGTTTCAAGTAACAGAAGTGCAAATTTGAGGATTTTTTTTAGTTTTTTGTTTTTCGGTGTTGCCAGGAAGCGGTAATTTCTGGCGGTACTTTTCTATTTCAAACAACACATAATAGTAGGATTAATGATAGAAACATACACAAATTTTATTTGTAAATGAATAATTGCTTAAAACAGCTTCTTTAAAATTAAACATTGCAACAGCAAACGAGCTGAGGTTTTACTTTTAACCAACTAGATCTTTAAGGTTATAATGTCTGGACGTAAATAATACTAAAATTATTTATCTAAAACATAAAATTCTAAAACAACCCTTATCGAGCAAATCTTGTCATAATTAACAGTTAAACAGAAATTATTACAGATTGTACTTCTAAATAAACACACAAATGTTTAGATGTTAGCTTATCTAAACACATAAAAATTAATCTCACAATCAGAAGGGGTAATAACTTCCATATAATTTTCTCTAGTATAAACTGTCGTAGTCCTACATTTACTACAGTCGCAGATTATTATGCCTTTATGAGTCATTATTCAAATATCTGTGAATTATTCAGAATCCTGTTTAATTCTATTTAAATACAGAATTGTCTTCCTTTACTTAAGAAATTAAAGAAGAACCTACAGGTTATGGCATACTAATACTAAAAATGTTAGATGTATTAAAAATTCAGAGTATAATTATTCATTATTAAATACAATTATGATATTAATATAAAAATTACGAAATCGCTTTTCTTATCGAATTGAACATTACTGCCGTTACACACTTCCAAATAGTAGTCTCAGATGATTAAGAATTGCAATAATTGTAAGAACTGCAGATAAAGGACATAAAACATAATTTGCCACGTTTTATATATAAAATTTCGCAGGGTACGTCATTCTAGTGAATATTAGTAAATGTTTATAATTACAAAATAGTTCTTTTGTTTCTCTAATTTATTTATGACCAAACAGACATAAACTTATAATACTCTGATGGTAATCTACATAAAAAAGAATCTTAAACCAGTATTTGGGGGATATTTAAAATCCTTCGTGACTAAGAACATTAGGGAAAATCTCATTAAATCTATTGCCACACGTAATAAACTTTCTCTTCGATAATACTCCTAGTATATCCAAAGGATATATTGTATTTTTATTAGCTTTTGCTAAGCGATAATCGAAAAAGTTTTGCCATTATTAAACAATGAAATCGTTATACCAACAATATGTTTTTTAGATTCAAAAATTGTAATAATAACCGAGCTTTTATGGCAGATATATTTTTTCCAGTTTTTTATTGGTTTATTAAATTAGGTTTAGTCATGCATGAGGGAGCTTACCCCCGATGTGTAGCTCTTTTGCACTGCTAAATTTACTAAATTTCGGCATGGTATTTAACTAACTGTTAAATATTCAAGAGAGTCGGAAAGTTTTTGATTGTAATTGACGATGTTGGGTGAACTTTTGAAATTATAACGAACTATTTCGAATAAAAAATTAAATATTGAAATTATTTCAAATCATCATGAATCAAAAGGGGCGACTTACAAAAAAAAGTTTAATAATGTATTATTAGTAATATAAATTGTGCTATTAAATTAATGCGACGTAATTCAGAAAATCTGCTGTAATTACTAACTGAAACGCGTTGAATACTGTAATAGAGAACTATATGCAATTACAGCACATTTTGTGAATACTAAATGAAATTGCACATTACAAGTGTACCTGCGTTAGTAATAATTAACATTTATACTATTTTATTTTATTGTAGGAATAAAATCTTCAGTAACAGTGAAACATAACAAGTTATATACATGTTCACATCTGCAGGAACGTCTTTAATTTTTTTACTTTTGGCAAAAATATCACAACATCAATCAATTCATTTTATTTTCCACATTGAAGGTAAAACATTACTTAAACTTCTATACATCTTGCGGTTATAATCAAGGGAGCGGATGTAATCTGGGCACCAGCTTACCTGCTGCGCTAATCCCTCATGTAATTTGGGCACCAAACTTAAAAATACTCTTTAATCCTACTTGTAATCTAGGCACTAGGGTAACCTTGAATATGATAAATCCTGAATATCGAATTGGAAAATTATATTTTAATTGAATGAATAGGTACATACATATACGCATACTCAATGACTCAACCTTATAGTTATACAGGAGGTAGCAAAAATAAAATTCTTTTATTAAATGTAATCATGTGAACCATGTAAATACATTTTTAATAACATGTACTGTTACTTTAAAATGAGATTTTCTTATTTGCAATTTTCTAAATAAATAAACTTCTAGGAAACATAGAAACAAAGAATAAATTTCAAAATGCATTTTAAGATCATTGAGTTTTTAGTCTAGTCATAACCGAGTTGATTAGGGAATATACTGTAAATGTACAACCATTCAGGTACTCTAGATAAAAATTCCGTTCAGTGCCCAAATTACATGAAGGATTAAGTACTTTCGCTTCGGACCAGGTAGCTTACCTATGCTTTGAGCCCAGATTACAACCACCGAGTCAAGGGTATAAAAAAATATAGAGTATTTAAAAAATAGTTTTGAGTAAATATAAAGGAGATCGTTAGGAAAAGCGAAACTCGCTTTGAACATGCATTTTACTTTTGTATTATATTACCGTTACTAGTAATAAAAAAAATATTGACAACATACTCTTCAAAAGCAATAGACTATTGTAGCTAATGAGAAAAAATTGGATAAAATGAATGAAATTTATAATGATTTTGCTTGGTATAAGTTGGTAGTGAAACATAATTAATTACTTAACACAAAATTATTCTCAATATACAAAAAAATTCGGATTACTCAATATTTACTATAAAACTCATAAAAACGATACTTACGTTACTTTCTAATGCTCCGGCTGGGAACATCTAAATTTCAAATTATAGTTAGGGCGTAGGTCTGATTTCCACATCTTACGTAGTATAAAGAGGAGAAAGGGTACTATAGTCATAGTAAAACAAAAGTTGAGCGCTATTTGGTTGCAAATTGTAACTCAAGCATTAGCAACCAAAAAGAAATGCTGAGTATAGCGATGAAATTCAATAACTAATCATTATTAGTTGAATTATTATTAGGAAAGATACTGTATTTCATTAGCTTTTGCAAATAAATGGTCTCACCTCATCATAGTATGGTTTGATTCAAATATTTATATATTTGTAAATAAAATAGTCTTTTGTCTCGAAAGACAATAAGAATGGTGTTAAAAAAATACCTTAATAAGGATTCTTATTGAAGGAAGAAAACATATAAGTACATTTCCAAGTAGTAAACATTAAAGAAAGAGAAAATGATACAAATAGTTTTATATAAACTTACTCTAATCAAACAAGACATCCTTTAGTCTTGATACTTTGTTCAAATGTTATAATTCTTAGAATCTTCAAAGGCAATCGCTCACATAACGAAGCCCTGATTTCACTTAATAACAAAACACAACGCATGATCATAACTCTAAAACAAATAGAACTCTGGATTATAATAAAGATGCTGCAACAACAAACTGAACGTTCTTAATGGATATCACGAATATGATTTACGTATTGATTCGGCACTAATCCACAATACTAAACTGCACTCTTAAACTGCAATCATTGCAGTGATAGATTTAATAGTTACAAAATTTATTCTTTAACCAAATTTCCTTATTTAAAGGTTGTATCGATTCGACGTAATTTTTGTAGAGCTAACACAAATTCTGCTAATCCACTATATTACTATTAAAACGGAAAACCCCCAAAGGTAAGAATTATTAACGTTAAAATTCCGAATACTGTAACCAATCTTCTTAAATATGTAACTAATATCACTTTTAATTAAACGAAGCTTTAAAATTCAATTCCAGATCAAATTTTTCTCACAACTTTTTCTTTAAAATCCGGTAAACTGAGTTATTTGCGTTAAATCTATTAACAATAAAAACTTTAAACGATAACTTGAAGCAAGTAAGCTGCCTATACTGTACGATAACACACAAAACGGAATTACCACAAATAATTTGTTATTTTCAAACTGTAACTTTATTCCATACATAAAACTTATAATTTTAGGAACGCCGATTATCATAAAAATTTTGTCGGGGACTTCCCCGAAGAGAGAGCCCCCGCACTCGATTCTCTAAGTGAAGCTTCGATCTGCACTGTATGAAGTTCTAATTAAGGCCGTCTGGAGGGTTGTATGTAGAATATGGTCGCGCCATAATCTTTTAAGAAAAGAATTTAAAACTGACCTATTACAGGCTAGTCTAATTTTTATAAACCAATGGGGGGACTGATACGAAAAGCTTCTAGAGCCTTCGATGAAACGTCACTGTGAATCCCGCATCGGAAATCTGCTTAGAGGGGAATAAATCGATATTTTTGCAAGTAACCTCCTATGAGTTTCACTAAAACTATAGCACGTGGCGGCAATGTTTTTTTTATACGTCTGCACTCGGGAGAATTTATTCAAATAGCACGTACAGGAACGAATAAATTTTAACTAAATGTCTTGTTTGAGATTTTATTCCTTTGTTAAAAGGGTGATATTATTACTGAATCTTGATAAATAATAATATTATCTGAATCCTTACTGGGAAAAAACAATTTGCAACCGGGAGAACACTTTATTTAATTCGAAATACTGTCTGCAAGATTATTCTAGAAGGAAATTTCCTCTTATAAAAATATTTCGAGGTGACTCTTGACATTAAACAAACCATTTGGTCTAAAGCAGAATTTGCAACATTAACCCAACTGAAAAATACATCATTTGCACAGGACCGTACTGAGGTTTCTTTACGATATATGCATACAAAATTCCATTTACACTAGATCGAAAATTTCTGTCCGTTACAATAGTTGAAATATACTATTAAAATTCATATTCTTTGCTTTGTCACCTTAGTGAAATGATGTTTAAAAAAAAGTGTTAAAATCTTTAGAAATGAGAAAATTATAATACAGTATTATAACTTTTATAGTTTACTATAGTTTTTACAGAAGCCCTCTGTGTCGAGTGCTGGAGATGCACCTGCTTCGTGACCAGAAAGACATGAGTTTAAGTGCTAATTGCGACTGAATTAAAAAAAATTACAATCGTATTTGAGCTCATTAGAATAAGATATGAAAACTTGTATGAGTGATAACGTAAGGGGTAGCGTAATGAGCTTGCTACAATGGCTCCATTACCTCCGTTGCACACCCATAAGAGTTTGCGTGGAATCCCAACACTGCAAATGCGGAAAGGGAAATGAATTGTGTATGTATGTAGTTTACTGTATGCATTTGAAGGACCAAGTCAGAAGAATGATACTTAAGTTAATTATTATATTAAAGTTTTTCATTTAATTCATTTTTGTTTCCTTAGCGTCATACTCACTTTTTGACTTATGCATAATGTTTACACTAAATATATACGACAATATGGCATGACTACCATGCTTTTAAGTCTTGCTTATATTTTAGAATATATACATAAATATTCAATGCTTAAATATTTATTAAGAATTTGCATAAAATTATCCGTTACAAAATATAAATTTTTCGTTTTTCAAAACCATAATTTCAAATCTGAATTGAATATACGTCCTTAAACAGTGCAAATATTGAAAATGGTCGATATATTCTCCCATCGCCTCGTGTAATTAGTTGTTGTTTGTTTTGTTTCCTCAGGTGAAAAACAAGTTAGAGTTTTGGTTGAATTGATTTAAGAAATAATTATAGTTACACCAAAGTAGATTTATAAAATCCTAGTTGTTTTTATATGTTAATTTTCATGTAAACAAATCCTCCGGGCCAAGGAAGGTTGGATACTTGATTATTATTTTGGTTTATAAGATATTATTTTATTTTATCTCTTTTCTATTGTTATCTGATGGAAATATATAAAGATTCAATAGAAATCGTTGAATTTTATAAGCAAACACTTAACTAAATACTTATCTAGATTTTGGGGAATTAATTTTTGTATTGTTACAAAAAAGTATTTTATTTTAGCACTTTTTATCGATATCTTCTCTTATGGGTACTTATTTTCTTTATAGGGGTTTTTGTATGTTAATAACATAGTTATTATTACCTGACATAAAAAAATCCATTTCTGATGGCAAACATAGTAAATGGCTCGAATTTTGGGATACTTATTTATCTTTAACTCATCATGACCCTGACCTAAATGAAATACACAAGTTTCATTATCTGAGAGCGTCATTGAAAGGTCCTCCCGCGGCTGTTCTAAAGTCACTTGAATTTTCTGCTCCAAATTATCTAACTGCTTAGAAATGTCTAACTGAAACATTATGATAGTACTAGTTTATTAATTAAAAAGTTAAAAAAGGAGTGTCTTTGAAAAATGAGTAAAAATGTATAATGAAAAATTTACGAGCCCTTAAGCAAATAAATCAACGACCAGATCAATGGGATGTATTAATTATCGCTTTAGCTGCGGAAAAGCTTGACAAAACAAATAAAAATGAATGGGAAAGGCCTAAATTCTCAAACGTAATACTCGTACTCGATAATTTTAAATGTTTTTTAACATCTAGCTGAGCTGATTTTCTGGAATCTTTGGAACAAAACGTTACTAGGGAACAAAAATCTGAAAAGGGCTTTGACAAGCGTAAGAATAGCTCTGCAAAATGTTTTTTTGGTTCCAGGTTGTAATAAAGTGATTACATATTGTCTTGTTTGTAATAAAAATCATTTTATTCAAATTTGTCCAAATTTTCTGAATTTTGATATAAGTAACTGTTTTGAAAAGGTCAAAGTCTTAAAATTATGCATTAATTGTTTACGTTAGGAGCACTTTAGCAAGTTTTGCCGTAAAACAATCGAAAGTGCCATGGTAAACTTAATACCTTATTGCATAACGATTCTAAAAAACACGGAGCTGATTGTGTAAGTACTATCGTTACATTGGGCCATGTAAATAAAATGTGGCACATGCTTTTACTACTATTAATAAATAATAACAGATATGCTTTTTAATTAACGAGAATAAGATAGATGTATAGTAAAAGCTTTAACTAAATTTTCTTCGCATGGCCCATGATCTTAAACTAATTCTAATAGTGCCGATTCTAATTCTATACTTAATTCAAGTATAATGACGTATAGTGGTGGTACAGCGAAACAGGTATTAGTATCTACTATTGCCATTGAAATATTAGATAAGTTTGGCAGAAAAAATGTTGTGCGCATTAACTTTTCTTGACGTGGAACGGCGTTTTTTAAAACAATACTTTATTTTTAAAACGCGAAAGATGGAGTCCAAGTCACAAAAATAAACACAGTTTACTGTTAAGTACAATAAGATATTTATTCGTCGTGAAATTACGGAATATGCACTTGCATAATCACTTAAATACTATTATACAATTTCAACTTGAAACTGGTAATAATGATGTTCAGAAAGACCGAGGTAAACAGTAACGCAGGCTACCAGTTTCTACGGCTTTCTGGGTGAGTATGGCTTGGAGGAAGGTAAACAATGACCCTGGCCATCAGTTTCTATCTCCAAGTCCGTGGTAACTCGGACTGAAGGATCTCATCGAGGTCCGGTGTTTATATACCATCCTATGGTCATAAAATGCGCCTACTTAGCATATATTAAATTGAAGTTCTTAGAAAACCACATTAGTATTCAGCTATTAAAATAAAGATTCTGAGCATCTTGCATACAATATTCAAATGAGAAGAATAATTATGCAGATTAAAACCCGTTTGAATACATTATGTAAATTAGAATAAATTATGTAAATGAACATAATATTATGAGAAGCGTTATCTAAAAGACAAAGCATATAGTTGATACAACGTCTTATATGACTGCAAATAGTTCTAATGTTAACTTGCGTACTCTCCTTGGCAATGTCCATGTCAAGAAATCTCAGTCTAGTTTCATAACGCGTAAATTATGTAAGTTGACTATTAAGCAAACAGACCTCACTATTAACGGGTTAAATGATATGACCTCTAATTCTAAACTTAAATGTACGGTCTCCATCTCTTCAAAGCATAAGAGGTTTTCAGCTTCTATGTGTTGTTTTGTAATAGATGAGATTAAAGAGATGTTTCCATACGGCAAGTTATATGTTAGAAAACCTTCAACACCTTCTAACATACACCTAACATACCCTATTTAGGCAGATACTGCTTTCTGGTTTCATCCAGGCCTAAATAAACCTACTTTACAATTCATGCAGTTTGGTTGGATAGTAAGTGGTTTCTATATGGAGAAATGCAGCACGTCACGCTGACTCACTTTAATATAGAAATTCCCATAGGATTTACGTTTAATTTGCATGCACTTACAGCAAAAGTTCTATAACTAAATTGCAGCATACATCAGTGGTAAGTTACTTTAGCCTTAATAATCAAATTAATGTTCAGTCGCAACTATCGCGTTTTTTGGAATTAGAAGAGCTTCCAAAAAGCAGAGTTTTTCAAGGGAGGAGATTGAGTATGAAGCACACTTCATTAAAAATACCCAACGTTTAGGTGATTATCGATTTTTGGAAGCATTTCCTTTGAAAGTATCTACTGATACATTAGGTGAATCTTATTTTCAGGCAGAGAAGCTTTTTTTGTCCTTTGAGCGTAAAAAAATAAAAGATTTAAAAAATTTTATTTGAATTTTATGACAAAATATATAGAATTGGGCCGTATGAAAAAAAGCAGATGTTGATTTAGATAAATTAAGTTCAGAATCTCATTATTTTCTACCACATCACGGTCTTTTGCGTGAAGACAACTTTTCAACTAAACAGTACCACAACCAAGCACCCATCCACTGGAAGATTGGATGGGTTCTAACGGTTCATCCTGACAAGGACAGCTTATCTAGAAAACCAACTATTAAAATATCTGGAGGAATAATAAAAAATTATTTTTCTAAGATATATCCACAGCCAATAAAAGGTATTTGTGAAAGAAGAACAAGATATCAGTTTTTAAAGAGTAGAGTGTTCAAAAAAGGAGAAAACTATACTAACTAATTTTTTATTCGTAGTGTCACTTTGTTTATTTTTCGTTTAAAGGTGAAATCCTTCAAGTTAGTAATCCTTCAAGGGGTATGTTATATGTCATGTTATACATAGTTATTATTGGATAATCTTGATATTGTTTAGAATATTTGAGGATTGATATTAATTATTTTGTTTCCATGATAATGGTAGAATGTTTGTACATACGTCAATAAATAGTCAAGTCAAATCGATTTTGCGAATTTCTTCAATATAACACAAAAGTAGAGAAAAGCGAAATCTAATCATAGATTAAGACAACTACTATGTACATGCAAATATAAAACAGGTGTCTTTAATATATAATAAACAAGATACCTGCAATAAACACGAAAACAATATGAATTTAATAATACAATTTTTTTATTTGATTTGGTCCGTTCTATTTTTATTTTAATTTCTTTTAATCGGTTTTTTAGACATGCAGAATTCTTTTATTGGCTGTTCACCTGCATTATATATTTAGACACCGTTTTTACTACTAAAACCTTACAAACATACTGTTAAGAAATCTTAATACAAGTGATAGTAAATCAAACATTAATTACCGTTACCTGCTTGCCTAACAACTTATGTAAACCTTTTAATAACCGTTATTTATTTATTATTTTCACTGTTTTATTTGATTTCTATATGGCTTGAACATGACAGTTCATTTTTTGTATATGTATCCGATATGACAAATACCTTTCAACTTTGGTTGTACTATTCTACCGGCACTTTGGATTACTACCAAGTGATTTTCGGCTATAATTGTATGATGCTCAAAACAGAGACTAGCTAATTAGCTAAAGTAGTCACATCCTTTTGTTTAATTAGACCAATAAGTAACTGTGTTATTATTATCTGTGATTACACTGTTACTTATTGATTGATTAATTACTCACACATGATTTAATCGTATTAATGAACATAATTATGTTAACTGAAAATAACGAAAGCTTAAGGCAATTCTTTTATTGGTATTCTAAATACTCTTCCTTAAAAAGGTAATTGATGGTAGTGTAGACAAAAACAAGTAGTTGATCTTAGAAGAGTTAATTAAATAGTTCAGTTAGTGAAATTGATTTTTTCATAAACTCTCTAGACATGTTATGAAACATTGACACCTAATGTGATTTAAAATACTACGCTGGTATGTCAAATAATTTTCCACATTTCATACAATGCAAAATCATTATGGGCTGTCGATGAACTGTTACACAAAGTGGCTGCTTTAATTTAGACATTTAATATTCTGTGTGCACGTGGAATGTTTTGGTACATAACCTCAACAATTGAGACTGAGTATGTCAATTCTGCACCAGAGGTTATTAATTATTATAGAGAAAAACCAATAAGGAAACCATTCTCATAGGAGAATATTGTATCAATTATAAATCAAATATTAACAACCTAACCTAACCTAACCCAGCCCAGTCCAGCCACAACATTTTCTTCAGCGTTTTACAGAAACTCAAAATAACAGTTAAGTCAATAAGGGCCGAGCCAAGGGTATCCGCCGCCCGTACAAGATATAATTTGACGTCTTGTACCTGTACCTAAACACAATGTCAGTTAGACATAATGTGAATTAATAAAATTCTGTAATTGATAACTATCAGTTTTAATTGTTTAAAAAATAAATAATAATTAAAATTATCAAAAACTTCAGAATAAAAAAATAAACATAAAAAGATTGCTCCATACTCGCGGGCTGTAAATTTTTAGATTCTTGACTTCTTTTAAATCTCGCCTTTGTGCCTAACAATTAACATGACAGCACACTTGTAACGAAAATAAATATTGTGGTCGATAACTATTGATTAGCGCTTTTATTTGAAACTCTATTTAAAAAATTACTGTTTTACTTTTTGAAAAACACATTCTTCGCGCAAACTGCTAATTAGATTTTTTATCTCATTGTTCCGACATTAAGCAATCATCAGTAAGCTTAAAATTTAAGAAAATTGTAAATGTAAATTACATAATTCTCATTAACGAATAATGTTGAAGTACATTGCAATTTATGAAGCAATTAATTAATAATATAATCCCAACAATATAATATTGTTACACAATTAAATGTGTATGTTGAATTAATGTATCTCTACATTAATTTTCTATAGTGCGCCGTAGTGACAAAGCGACAATCCGTGTTCTATTTAATCACACAGAACAACTTTGTACTCACAGCGTTCTTTAATTTTGCCGTCCCAGTAACTTGCCGCCTGGGTGCTGTGAACCCCTGTCAATCATAAGGTTCCAAGCATTAAAAAGCATACAGCCTGATATCAATGCTATGCAAAAAATGGATCATTTCTGTAAAAGCTGCATTGTTGATATAAACACAAACCTACGCAGATTTTATAATTATTAAAAGAGCAAACATAAAACGCAGTCATATTGAAAATGTACCACTAACTTTCTCTTATTACCTAACACTGATTTTGTGTTTAAATTTATTTTAAACACCTTAATTATGTTTTCAGTGATACTAAAATAACGCCCTTCTCTTAATTGCTGTTATTGAGAGGTAGTTGATAACAAAACACATGCCACTAGTTATAAAATAGGACAAATTGAAGTTTCTTCTTTATAAAAAAACAGAACTTCTTAACAGAAAATCGTTTCTGCGTATATAAGAGAATGTTCTAGTTAGAGCAATATTAAAATAAATAGTGCCTGGATCTGTAAGTGCAGTACCGGAAATTAAATCTGAAGTACGTCAGAATTAATTTTGAGTCGCAGCTTTGTTGCATTTCACATTTACTTTTCAAGTGCCCTCAAAATGCAGCGACTACTAGAAATGAAATCTTTAATAGCATTAGAGAACATTAATTAAATTTAGATGCAAGAACCTAACAATTGTGTAAGTAATAACCTGTAGTTATGTGTTAGTAAATTAAATTAAATGCGAATTTAAGTTTTTAAATGTTTTTCTAGGATTTAATCGAATACTACTTACAACACAAATCGAGCATTCTCTTTGCTGAAATACCAAACCACGCAATGATTTTGATTGTTCTATTCCTATCAAGTTAAACTAGAAATTGAGTGGAATTTAGGGTTAGAAAGGCTGCCTAAGTTCATAATTGCTTGGCATGTTCTAGTCGCTAGCCCTTTTTAAGGGTCGGAAATTGTTTACACAAATGTTATGTGGATCTCTGCGGTTTGAAGTTATATTATTTACCCTTGGTTTCTGTTAATGTGCGAACTTAGAAATATTAAAGATAATAATGTACCTCATACTACTGTAAGTATTAGTATCTTGATTTACATCTGGAATGTTTTAATTATTTTTTATACCACTTGAGAACTTTTCAAGATTACATAGTTTCTGGCTATAAACCAAATTTGTTAAGTATAACTAAAGTAAATTTATTTAATCAATTAAAACAGCTTGACTAAAATTTATAATAATGCAGCTGAAGTAAACCTCATCTATAACCGTAATATCCATGCAGAAGCACAGCATTACAGGCTCACAAATCATTTTATATTACACGTACTCTATGGAGTTTCATGAGGCAAAGCTTGCACAAATAAATATTATATTACCGATATTTCAATTTTCTCTAGGGACGCCATCAGTAAATATTAAATATTTCATTTTGTAAATAAAAATAACCATTATTTTATATTTTATTCTTAATGGAAATTCTGCCTAATAAAAGATGATGTATTCTCCGTTGCTGTAATAACCATAAAAACGAAACAATACTAATTAAAGATAGTTTAAGAATTAAAACATTAAAATCTAAATTATGGGCCAAGATTTCATATAACTGCACTAAATTTCAGCATTTTAAGTATGCATATCAAGCGAACCTATTAAACGACCATTTTTTCTTGAATTTTTTGCAGTTCTTCGAGGTAAACGAGGTTTTCATTGCTAGTGATTTATTTATCATGGCGAATATTATTAAACTCTCACTTTTCACGACATTGTCCATACATTTACGCACTGTATATTAAGGTCACCAGGAGTTTTGCCAAGGGTAATCCCTTCAGTATCAAAGATATTTCCTTTACTCTCATACCATGTAATGTAGAAAATTTGGTTGTTCGACGTGAAAGCATTCAGCTAATGCCAGGAAAATTAGTATGCTGTTACCATTAAAATTTAGAAACAGCCAGAAGAGTATTGCTTTATATGGTATTTTTGTTTATTTAAACTATTAATCTTAGTAATTAGAACAGATACTTATAGAAAAGCATATTTTTTGTTTCAATATATTGTCAGTGTTCGTGAAAATATAGTTTTGTAATTTACACTATTAATATATATGTAAATTGAATAAACTCTGCAAAAGTATCTCAGTATTGCCTTTGGCGCTTTTAAAAACTAAACTAGCTCCACTGTTTAATACTGATCACTGATTAGTTACTATTTTAGAGCAGTTCTCTCCTAGCCAATATCAATGATCATTTCAGAACGATTTACATGAATTCCTATTTGCATTTTTCTCTTGTATTTATCTTCGACAAATCATTATTTGTTGTCTCTAAAGCGCATAAAAAATTATCAATGATTTAATGAATACAAAAAAATGTTGAAATTATCGTTAGCAATCATTCTAAATCCACAAGATCCTTAGAGTACAGATACTCTCTTACAAATCCTGCAAGCAACAGAGATTGTGACAGGTTGTGGTAGGAAATAAGAGGCTAACTTAAAACTTTCCTTTGGGAACTTGAAAAACACCAGTGACGCTAAAAGCTACAAAAGCTACAACCACACTAGGAGCAGCTTTATCAGCGTCACAAATAGCACTTTACTCAACTACAGAAATCAAATGTCCACGCGGATGCAGCCGCTGGCAAAGAGCGAGTTATAATAATAAAATACAACAGTAAAAGCATAAATAGCAGGAGTGTCGCCCCCTTTTGTCAGCCCATCTTCCAAAAAAAAGAAATAATAAAATGTAATAAGAAATTATTCTTTATTTCAAATGAAGGTGTAATATACAAAAATCAAAGTCAATTAAATTCTTGCAAATTCATCTATATGCGTATTCTTTAGTTTATCGCAAATGTTTTGCTCAATTACAATTAGTGACAGATCAACAAGGAGGAACAAATAGATTAAAAACCTAGACGACCAGTCGCACTGCAAAAATAATTTTTCCAGTTTAGGGATTTTTCTCGGTTTCTGAGAGTAAGTTAGAAATCTTTGATTTTTCTGGAGTAGGTAAACTACAAAATCTACGACAAAATGACTTATACACGGTGTGCCATTAAGACATAGCCAGACTTTGCCAGTGGTTAGCTAACCAGTAAAAAAAGAAAATTCCTATATACCATTTTTCCCGTACTTCTATACTTTTGGAGAGAAACGACATCGAAATTCAGCCTAATGTTTTTAAATTTAATAGTACGAATGCACATGACACATATTTTAAAGTTCAAGGTGATAAACAATACTACTTGTTTTCGAGAATATGCAAGCTATCATAATAAAGTAATAACCCGTGTTTATTTTGGCGAAGTGTTTCGCGGAATAAGAAGAACAGATAGCTAAATAAGAAACGTACTCTCGTTTGATATTATGTTTCAAAAAAGGTATATTTGTTTTGTGATTTCTGCTTTGTAAGACAATTTCATATTCTTTTAATAGGTACGTTAACTCCTATTATGTGTAATACAAGCAGGTATGTGAATAAAAAATATTTTCGTATTAATTTTGTTTGCAGTAAATAAAATAAGATGTTTTCGAAAATTCGCTCTAAGGTAATTTAGTATTCTGTGTTTTGATTATCAGATTTTTGTTTCTGATAGCCGTGTGCCAGTTGTGTTATTTTTTGGGCCTGCTGTACTGTATTATTTTGGACTATTTCTTATTTAAAATAATATTTATTCTCAGAAAGTACATACTATGTAATAAATAAAGGGTACCGATTTCTAGTGAAAAGCAATAAAATCATCACTGTTGATACCGTTACTATTCCTAAGAATTGTGACTGATTGGCACAGCTGCATTAGCAATACAACAACCCAAACGACTACCTTCAACCAAGTTCAGGGACTAATGAAATGCAAAACCCTGACACTCCACTTTTTATTAGTAGAACAATAATTATTTTGGTTACATTACCGTTCGTTTTGATTTTGCAAGACAGTACTTATTTTTGAGAATGCAGTTTTGTATTATTTTTATACTATTTTTATGTAAACAAATTACCATCAACCACAAAACAATAAAGTTTTTACTAAACAGCAGTTTTGCTCTGTTGTGTTTAGAATAACAATACCTATTCGCAGAAAGTTCGTAAGAAACGCAGCCGATTTCTAGTGAAAAGCAATATAGGTTTTTCTAAAGGAACTTTGTACTACTGTATTTAGATTTTATAGTTCCAATAAAATAAATAAAAAATAACAATACCTATTGATGGATAGATTACATTAACCAACATATCTTTACTTAATTAACTAATATCTGTTTATTAACGAATAACAAATCAAACTTAATGATATCATTAAATGGGTCGGTATTAAAATGATGTCATTTTTGCATGCTTTTCCTACTATTAGGACACAGGGGAATTCCCCGGATTAAAAGAACGTTTAAAGTTGTTTCAACAACATTCAAACTGGAGTGTGCATCGTCTGCATCCTTGTTGTGTTTATTCAACAGATGTCACGTTTTTGTACTGATGGTGTCAATTTATAAAGCGTTTGCATTTAATTCTGTTAGACTTAAACAACTGACCTGCATCAATTACACGTACTTTTCTGAAAACGTCGGGCGAAATTCAAATAATATTACTAAGATTTTTAAGACTAAAGTTTTATTAAAGAGCGATTGTTTGATATAACTCCAGGCACTCCGGTGTTCTGACAGTAAAAATTACACTAAACAAAAAAGATCTGGTAAATTTAAAACACCGAAGACCCGTGCGGCACGGGGTTTTCTTTAAAAAATTACGCAAAAATATGTAAAAATTATAAAACATTATTGTCAAGTGTCAAGGTAACTGGAAGGTAACATTCGAACAATCTAATCCCAAAATAGAAAAATTTTACGTTGGTTTTCTCATTATTTACTCGTTGTTGCCGCCATTTCATTCACTGGGTTACTCTGCACATCCTAACACCAATGGCTTAATCTAATTACTGAAGAAAATTATATTTTTGAAGGTGCTTAACAAGGCGGAATTTTGATTTCAAGTTTACGTTTTTGAAACAAAGTTTATTTTTAAGGAGTTGTGGTAACTTCCAGACTAAATTTAACACCTGTAGTATATGATAAAAATTGAAGTAAACGCTACTGTTTATAATCACAGATGTAGTATGAGAATGCTTATTATTTTTTTTATTTCACACCTACACTACGGGGGAACCAACCGCTAAGGCCATCTGTCCCCCATCTAACATGCAACACGAATACACACACCCATAGTTGAGGTGGCGGAATTTTCCAATTAGAAAAATACCGTCGCCCCAAGTGGGATTCAAACCCACGACCCTTGGAACACGAGTGATGCACTGACACCACTCGCCCACCGCCGGCCCCTTATTATTGTTATTATTACATCCGTGATTATAAGCTAACGCCTCTATAGTCAGTTGCGGTTTCAGTAGAAATTATTAAAGAGAAAATAAGATTTATAATTCATAGTATACAGAATTAACAATCGGTTTCCAAAAAAATAACTATGTATGTACAGTCATTAGCAAGTGTCTTGTTCCGAGTAAGGACGTTGCTGCTTTAAGAATCGAAATACCCCTTATACAGTGTACGAAAGAGACCGAATTAAACGAGATAGACAACTACCTGGGCAAGATATTTAAATTCTTTAAAGCTTCTTTGAAAACACGCTTGTAAAAACTCTTGTTACTCATTCTACTCAAAATTTCTTTGACACACTTCATAAAATAGCCCTTTTAAATAGAAGCATCTACTAGTTAAACAAAGTTATATAGCGTGTTTATGTTTCATTCTTTACCTTTAATAAAAAATAACTAAACGAAAATAATAATGAAAACAATCATCAAAAAATAGAGGCTTAGGAGTATTTTAGATAATTAAATAATCACAAAAATTAATGTAAACGATAAATAAAAATAAAGTAATAATATAGGCATTTATTTATGTAAATACGTTAAAATTTTAAAAAGTTATTAAATATTCAGTTGTTTTAATAAAAATACTACAAACTAAGAAAAAACTAGAAACTTAGATATAGTCAGTACTAAAAACAAAACAGTCACAAAACAAAAATTAAGAAACACCCTTGACAAGGCATAGAACCTTAGATCATATATATCATTAATATCTGTTTACCTAAGATTTTTAGAAAATATTTGTGAAAGATTACAGATTTTTTTAATCCCGCCTCCTTTTAAGTAGATTAGTCAATGGGTTTAATTTTTCTCTCTAACACATTATTCTGTCAATTACCCATCTCTCTCTTGCATGTATTACCTGATTGCAAAAGTTGGACCCTTTCTTATAAACATTCCACTAACTACTTTCAAGATATCTTTGAATATACCCAAACTGTATTTATTATTAAACTTAATTTATTTGACCGGCAGCAACTGGGAATTTTACCTGAAGGTGAATAAACCGGCCCTTAATGTTTAAATATGCCTCGTTTGTATGCCCAAACTGATTCTACTTTGGAAACTCGGGGAATGATTATTAGTTTTGATTATTTATTATTTTTACTAATTTTTGCAATAAAGACTGATTACAGTTAGTACTAAAAATTTAGTTTTTTATTTTTAGTGTTTACAAAATAATTAAACTTTGTAAATAAACAAATCAAACTCGTAAATAAATTAATAGAGTTAATAATAAAGTAGAAAAAAGTATACGATATTTATTTATTAAAACAGAAGAAACGATAGTAGAAGTGAAACGATTGTTTTGCATTCCAGTAAAATAAGAAACTCACTTGAAAATAGCAGTTACTCTAGTGTTGTTATACAAAGCCACTCTAGGTAGGGTAGCAACCTTTTAAACTGGTTAGATTTGCTGTGTTGTTTGTAAACAAAAGAAACTATGCTCCGAAACGTACGTCGTTACTTTTACCAGAATTGTTAAATGTGTTGCCTGCTCGGGACAAGACATTTGCTAATGACTGTACTTTTTAATTTGTACTGATAATTTTGGGTATCAGTTTACAAACCAGTTACTGCGGGAAATGTTTATTATGTAAACTCCCGTTATCTTTGAAAATGAACACAGGAGGACTTGAGGAATTCGAAATCGAATCGGATGGAAGAATTCGCTTCCCGGTTAATCAGCACTCGGTAAATCGGTTTTATACTGTATATTTATTAAATTGGTGGTAATAGCGTCCCTATCGACTGTGATGCTCCCATGCAGGGCTTACCTAGCTTACCACATTGGGCTGCCTCTTCTTGTCTACTGATTTGAATAATAATCGCACTAATATTACTACCTAGTAGCAATGGCTGTTAGAAAACTCCTCTTGTAAAGTTGTCTGTGAAAACAAAAGGTGGCTTAGATTAATTAACTCACAGGCTACTTTATAAGACGTATCTTGTAGCATTCGTAACTTGTATGTACATTAAATTCTATTATTTTTTAATTTTCATTACAGTATAATTTTCTTACATTTTTTGTAATACCTATAAGGTTATACATATATATTAATTAATTATTTAATATACGGATGTGGTATTTATTGGATTTTGTTTATTTGACTCAAGACGTAACGCTTTATATATGAAATCTAATGTGCCTCTAAAATTTAAATTAATATGAAACTAATTATTTATGTAAAATTCAGGATATTTCTAAATATATAGATACTAAGTATACATATTCTGTGTAGTACATCTTGGCTACATTACTAAATAAGCGCTGCATTAATATGCTTTTGCAAGATAACTCATAAAGATGATGAAGTTCCAACCTCGTAAGATATTAATTGAGTAGTTCAGTAAATTAAGTTACTACATTGAGTTCTAATTTCCCTCGACACATGACTGAAGCTGTATTGGGTATCGATACTTTCCTGAACGAATAACACCAAGTGTTTATAAAGTCTTAATTTATTTTAGTGAAGAAGATCTAATTTTGCAAAAAGACTTTTACTATAATAATGAACATAATGTATCCATGTTTCTCGTTATAATTCAACTTGATTCCCCTACACATTTCAAGCATTCAGCAACAAACATTTTATATTAACTGAAGAATTTTTTGAAATGTTCGGATTGAAAACTTGAAACTTACAGAAACAACTTAAGTTTACAACTTTAAGTTTTAAATGACAACTAGATTTTGAAAATGGTATTTTTAAATGTTCTCTGTCGGTGAACGCAAACCTCTCCCCGTTGAAGCAGAATGTATATTGTACGTCTACATACTTCTATTTGAGTTTCCCTAATCACTTATCTATTCTTTTATGTAAGGTTATCTAACTAAATATCTAATGGGACTGTTACAGATCTTCGACTTAATCTGCAAGATATTTAATATCCCCAATTTGAATGGTATCACATGGATATGAAACATTTCTCGTAAAATATTCATGATTATGTTTGCTGTGTGCGGTCTAGCTCCGTCCTGCTGGAACCATATTCTCTCAGGAATACGCCGATTTAATTCAGCTGGCAAAAGTGTTTGTAACCTGCTTATATAACGTAGAGAGTGTAATGTACAGAAAATTTTAAGATTCACACGTACATAAATAATCTTTAACCTCCTATACCTTTCGGTGTCAAGGTTTGAACATTCAATTTATAAAAATAACCTTAGTACGGCCCTGTAAAATAAGGAAATATTTCGTCTGGGTTATAGGTTTAAATTAAATTCTTATGCTAAATTCGCGTTGGTTTCAATATATTTACTAACAGCTGCATTCAAAGTTGTAAACAGTTTAAGTTGATAGAACTTTCATTTCAATACTCATCGGTAAAATTGTTTTTGCAGACGAAATTCAACATAATTTCGCTAAATAATACAGATACTGGGCTTCATTATAGCTAAAAAGGCACATACAAACGATATTTAGATTAATTTATGCGTTCATATTAAGCTCAAATTTTTTTTCGCTTCACTTCTTCGGTGAAACGCTATAAAAGTTCTCAGATAAGAACAGCCATGCACTGTTTCTGATCGTCAATCCTTCAGCTATAAAAAACACACTGTAAGTCTGGTAAAGTCCTTTCTGGCGGCTTATTTTAGTAACATAATCACGGAGCTAAATTCTGCCATTTTGCTATTTGTAAAAGTTGACATAATTCGAGTTTCGGATAGGTGCATTCGCATTACCCTTCTCTTAAAATTGTTAAATGCAATGAAAGTTTGCATCATCCCGAGGAGGCAGTCCCGAACGGTTCTTGGACCGAACACGTCGGCCTTTGAACGGCGTGGTTGTTGTTCTTATTGTCATCTCATTAATATAATAATTGGTGTGAATCTTTTTGAGTGCTCCGTATTGCAGAATAACTATGTTAATACAAAATTAATTAAAATTATTATTAATAAAAAAAATTAAAAGATAAAGTAGATTCCTTAATTAATTAGTTGTGGTTATTTAGAAGACCTAAACTTGATTTTAAACTATGTTTTAGCTTTGTATTAGTTCTTATATTTAAAAAATTGATGAGAATGAACACTTTGATAAATCAATTTGGATTCAGGAGCTGAGAACCTGCTGAAACCTTCAAGGACAGAAGTACGGTGTATTTTTGCTGTACGCTTTTTTTTTAATTCTGAGGATGTAATTTGTGAAATGCAAATATTAAGTTTGGGTATATGCACACTGACCATGTTCTGAAATCAAATCTACTGTGTCTATTCAATTCAGATTAAGAGACTTATATCATAAACAGTTCTGAAAATTGATTTTCGAATATAATCTCTGTCTAACAGATTCTAACAGAGTCTAACAGAAATGAAATGTTGTATTTAGGAGAAATGTCACGTGTATAGTGCTGGATTTGGGGTATTTTAACACATTATTTCTAACTCCCAACGCAACGCCTGCCTTTGTGCCCTTCCTTGGCTACGCCCATGACTAAACATTCAGCTTGCTGGCATATCAAAACTTGTTTCCAATATTCGATATTTTGTACTAAAATAGATGAAGACTAAGATAATTCAATATATTTTTATTTGTTTGGATATGCGGCGTAATACTCATAAACAAAAAGTAAAAATGACTAAATAATTTATGTAAAACCTGTCATTCAAATTTTAAACATGGAAAAGATGTATATAAAACACATACTTCAAACAGGTTTTTTAAACGACAATCACTGTATCTCAGCACTATTAATAAATGTTTTTATAGACTTATAGACATAATTTAATTGTGAACAACCGGCAGCCGCCCTATCTATGCAATAAAATAACGTATAGAACAGATGTACACAACATAAATGTGCGACATAGGGGCCTGTTGGGCATACCCAACCATAATACCGCACTTTTTGAACGATCATTTAGTTATAGTGTCGCGAAAGTTTACAATGGTATACTTCCATCATTAAAAACGTTATCAGTTAAGCAATTTAAAAAAGCTTTGGTTAAGCAATTTAAAAAAGCTTTGGTTAAGCAATTGACGTCAGATTGACATTGATACACCAGATCGTATACAGTCTGTATTGAATATATGTATGTTTAGTTTCTTATGATATTCATATTATTTATAGTTACTTATATTATGTTTTTTTTTGTAATAGGTCCGACTAATGTATTGTTTTGTTAAAAGTATGCAAGGGGGGAATGGAAGAACAACCTTGTTGAACTCCCTCCTTGAGGTTCTATACTATGTAAAAATATTATAGAATAAATATTATTATTATTATTATATTATTATTATTAATTGTTCATTTTAGTGCTTTAAATAAAGGAACAGACCACGTATTTATGTAGAGCGTACCATTATTTACTTAGACAACTGGATGTTATCATCTGGATCCTGAATTCAATTAAACAGTTTGGTATGAACAACTTAAAGAGTAATAACAATAGTGTATTGCATATTCTGTTACAACATTTCCAGGGACTTCCAAAATTTTAACTCTTCACTTTTTGTATTTCACAAATTTATTACCTAATTTAAACAAAAAAAAACTTTTGCTTATAATGAAAAAGTAAACAAAGAACGAAAATATTGGAATATAATGTTTAAAATGACAATATTTCAGTACATATTATGCAGCACTTACATATTGCTATGATTTTTAATCGTGTTAGGAAGATACAAGCGTATTAAAATATTTAGCAGGCATATTCATTTTAGATTATGTTCTATGAGTGACACAATCTTACTTTTTGTAAGAAAATATTTTCTTAATATAAATAAAACTAATCAGTTAGGGCTAGTGATGGGTAAATACCCGGAATTTATTTTTTGTGGAATATTCCTGGAAATATATCTGAGAATATTCCCGAACTTCCCACTTTATCGGGAATTTATATTTTGGTTTAAAAAAGGTCCAACATAGAGAAATTGTTCGAAAAAAAGTTCAATTCACCACACCTCGACGCACATCAAAGACAAATGTACATTCGTTAAATTAACGCTAGAACCGGCCACGTGTTAGTAACAGGTCTTATAATAATAGTCTCCTTTTACAGGCCATGAAGGCCCATTGGGATATAGCAGAGTAGGCTGCTATTATTCGAGCCGTTCGGTACTCAAGGGTGGTAAAATGGCTAGCTTTACGCACCGACCGCCTATTATTACCCCCAGGAAATGATTTCCCAGGTACTCATTTTCACAGGCTGAGTCAACCTGGAAGCCTTAGATATTTTTGAAAATTCGAGCTGAGGACCTCAAGATTAGTAGTCAAGTGCCATACCCACTGAGCTACCATGGCTTCTAACAGGTCTTAGCTTGCAAAATTGTATTAGGTAGTGTACGCTTTGGCACGTGATTACTTGCGTTTCACTTACTGGAGTATACAAAATAAATTTCCATTTTTCGGGAATGTATCGGTGATTTTTATAAATTCCATAAATAAATTCCTGGCGGGGAGTATTCCTTACCGGGAATATTCCCGTCGCCCATCACTAGTTAGAACTAACATGCACACTAAAACACTTTAAACATAAAAAGGATATAGTGAAATTCTGTATTTCCAGGTAAAAATTAGTTTTCACTAATAAATTTAACGATGTGGGGACCGTTACCAGTTTTTAAGTAAACATTTAGCTGAAACAGACAGAACATGTTGTATTTAAGGTGTATGCAAAGATATAACTACTCACCTTGACATTTTTTTTGTGTAGTACCTTCGTGTAATATTCAAGCTCGATATTTCTATAGCTTTTTGATAAAATGTTTTATTGGAATTGAATCGAGTACCATCTTAATCGCATAATTGATACTAATTGTAATTATCATATAAAGATAAGTTCGTTTTAAAATATTATGTGAAAAACATTTGACTGGCTGCGGTTTTGTAACGTGCTATAGTTTTATGTTATTTGGATTGCATAGTGTTTTGTAGTATCTGAAACATATTTAATTAAGATTATGAAAGGAGTAAGGCGTGGATTTATAAACAAGAAAATTGGGAAATTGTGTTTTTATAAATTTATATTATTATTTTAGTTGAATACAACGTTGTTTCTTTGACAACAAAATTTAAATGAATGATCTATTAATTGTTTTTGCTAAATGTTATATATCTGCAGATTAGCAAATTTGTGATCTACAAGATGGTATAAATAATTTTTCTTTAAATAAAAATTTGTAAAATAAATTATGGTTAGAGTAAATTTGGAACAGTCAGTTTCTCTTGTTTAATGTTAAAAATTAAATTGTTTTATCAAAACGTATATAAAGGAAGCCATTTTTAACAATTAAGTAGCTCTAAACCATCGAAAGTGGAACATGCACCTTGGAGCGCTTCGCGATTAGATTTTTGTAAGGTTAAGTTGAAAAGAAAAATAATTGAAATTTAGTGTTCGTCAGTTGAAAAAAAATTAAGGTTATATTTTAAACATCAAACTTAAAAAAATAATTAATCCAATATAAACAGTGTTAAAGTTAATTGTTTAAAAGTGAAAACAAAAATAATGATAACATCGAAAGTTAATTTTTCATAGAAATGAAAAATTATTAATTAATAAAAATTTATTGAAATAAATAAAAATTATTAAAAGTTTGTAAATCCATTGGATTGTTAACAAATAATATATGAAATTGGAATTTATTTATATAATATTTTGTGTGAATTGGGATTAGTGCAAATATCGATCAAGAATCTAAGTTCTGGCATTTTTTGTTGATGTAAATTGAAGAAAGTTGCTGACTGGAAATGGGTGTAGAAATGGTAGCAATCGGCTGCACTTTTTAAAATATAGAGATGGAACACGTTTGTGGTCAAAATGTTAAAACAAATAAATCAAAAAACTATAAGTTTTCAACAAGTTATGTTTAATTAATTTTAAGATTACAATATACCAATAAAAAAAGAAAATTATAATCAAATTATAAGTTAAAAAATATTATTTTACAGTTAAAATAAAAATTTTAAAGTTATTATTTATTATATAAATCTTCACATAGAGAAATTTTAAGGACTTTTGGGATTGATAAATTTAAAATAAGAAGCAAAAAGACGAATCCATGTTAATGTCTATAAAAAAAGCAAATTAAATAATTCAATTTTTAATTATCGTAAAGATCTGCAGGCTTTTTGAATCAAAATAAAAGATATTTCAGATTGGTAGCTATTTTTGTTATTGTATTTAATTTGTTAAATAAGAATAAAGACTTTTGTTATTATTACATAAACATTTACTTGTGTGTTGGCATTTTAATTATTTATATGCCAAAGTAAGAACTTAGAGATCTTCAAAGCGACCCGACTCAAGTTTCAATTTTGTGGGATATTAAAGTTTATCCTAACAACAATAAAAAACTTTAAAGCCTGAGTAAGAAACAATACAAGGTAAGGTGTTGTATATATTTTTGCGTCGTTTAATTACAATTTTGTCTGTATTTATTAATAAAATCCCCGATCGTGATAATATGTATATGTATACTCACAAGTTTATTAATTTATAACCGACCTGGACGTAAAATTATAGAATAGATAATATGAAATGGCGTGGGTGTGAGTCTAGGGGTTTGTAAAGGTAGCTCCGAAATAGTTCAGGATGTGTGGTTTCAGTTTGTGGTAAAAACGGAGTCATTTATCTTCAGGAGCTCCTTTCCATTGTGGTTGCTTCTACAAGAAAAACATTAACTTGCGTGACAATCAGCCCAGCATTTTCTTTTTTATTTTGAAAGAATAAAATAACGTGTAGTTACTATATAAAATGTTACTTATAAACCACTATTAACGGTATTTTCTAGAATATTCAGCTCTTCATATGAATTACAAATTAGGTAATAACGTCTTGATTTATGTACTATGTAACTGGGTTTCAACAGAGTTTTAAAATTAAAAAATCGCTAAAAAGAAATTGCTTTAGAAAACGCCCTTTAACCCGTATGGTATAATAGGGAGAGTATGTTGTCTAAAACGCAATGGAGAAACCAACAGTGATAATTATAAGCTGCCTTAAATTTTATTCATTTTCCGAGAGGGTAAAGTGGGTTGAATTAGGGCTTGCCTCAGGTTATGTTGTAGCTAGAACATGTAACTTCAAACCTCAAGCTGTAAATTATTGCCCTACCGTTCTCCATGTTCACTCCGAAAATCGCAACTCTTCCTAAAGTTGACGGCCACCCTAGTTTATGATTTTCTTCTAATTAATGGCCACGTAAATGAAGTGACACCGTTAGAACAAATAGTACTTTTACGCAGACAGTTTTCACAACAAAATACTCTCTTTATATTCATTTTATGTGTGTTCCAACAAACAAAAGCATAAAATGATATTTTTAATAACAGCACATGAACATTTAATCAGCGTTTGTGTGTTTTTACAGCGGTCGTTCATCAAGTCTCGTATAAATTAAAGCTTCATATTTTTTCAGGATTTACTGCTGTGGTTGACTTGATAAGGTTAAAAAAATTGCGGTAACATCTAACATTTCACATTTCATCTCACTTTATACGGTTCATTTTATTAAATAATGGCTACGTTGATAGATCGATAAATTGTAACACAATTTTGATAAAGGTTGCGGATAGCTACAACGCGGAGCACAGCATTCTGCACTTAATGCCCCACAAGTATTGCGAATTCTCGGAGCGGAAAATTAACTGGAGCCTTATACACACTCCAGATATTCAACGAGAGATACATAAACATTAGGTGAAATTTCCAGTTCTCTCATTAACACTTTCGTATACCTCTAAAAACGGAAAATCTGTAGATTTATTTATGTATGCGTTAGTAACAGGGTGCATTTCTTTAAAAACCTGCCGAAGTGAATAGATTTTCACAGACGAGGATTAAACTTAAGGTAAACTTAAATCGTATTCTGGTATAAAAAAACGTTTCTAATTAATAGTACGATGCAATTCTAAAAAAGGAGGAGCTAACCTTTCATTATTTTTCTTAGTTAATAAATTCATAGACTGTATGTCGTTTCACGCATATTTACTTGTATACAAATTATTGTTTTAATATTAAAGATTTTGAATGATTTGAAAAGAGGCAATGTAGATGTAATTTATTAAATTCCTTAGTTTACTCTCCTTTTATAAGATGGAATGCTGTTATAAAGGTTGTTATAAATATGTGACCCTGTCCAAACAAAATCCGTCTTATGATGACAGTATGTACATTTTTTAAGTACAAAAATATTTGACTTCCATATCCTCCCTCCTTTTAATGCTCGATTTCTCCTTTAATTTTAAGATATTGACCGCCAAACAACTTTCAATAAAGAATAGATGGTTTTGGCATGTGAGCACTGTTAAAACCTCAATATTAAATATTTTCGTCATAAACCGGATTTCTTCAGGGAGGGTTACATATATTTATAAATGCTGTTGGTATAATATTCCGGAATAGATATTCTGACAAGGAAGATAACGATTAAAATCAATAAATACATTAAGGATAAGAATTAAAAAAAATAATCTAGGAACATTTTGTAGCTTTGAATAACATGTTTTTACTAAAATGTTTAAAATTTATCACTAAATCTTATTTAATCATGAATAATAATAATAGTCCCCTTTCGCAGGCCACGATCGCCCATTGGGGTGCATAGCAGGGCAGGCCTCTATCTCTCAAGCCGTTCGGTACTCAAGGGTGGCAAAGTGGCTAGCTTTACGCACCGACCGCCTATTATTACCCCAGGAAATGATTTTCCAGGTACTCATTTTCACAGGCTGAGTCGACCTGGAAGCCTTAGATAATTTAAAAATGCCAATGTATTATTCCTGGGATTCGAACCAGGACCTTAAGATTGGTAGTCAAGTGCCATACCCACTGGGCTACCACGGTTTCGCTTTATTTATTTTATTTATTTAATTTATCACTAAATCTTATTTAATCATGAATGTAAAGTATGAATTTTTTCTTCAAATACAAGTTGAAATGACGATTTGTCAGTAAACAAATAGATCAAAGCTTATTTACCGTCAATAAAACAAAACTTGTTTTTGTACTTAATAATCCAAAATCAAACTAAGTCTCTCAAATTACTCAATAATAAGTCAAATACTTAAACACTCAATGTATCAGAAACTATACTTACTTTAACTTATGCCCCGGCAGAGACGTCTCTCTTATTCGAATTGATTTCAGGATCGTGGGTACTACTTCTATTAAACCACACTGGGAAAATATTTCCAAAAAATGATTTTGTTGTAGGTAATTTGAATATATTTGCGAAAGTGAACTTTATTTTATGATTAGATGAAATTAAAATTGAATAAAATTGAAATTAGATGATTAACTGAAAAAATATATATGTCGAAGAAAATAATGGGATATCGCGCAACAGAGAAGAAAGAAAAAATAAGTTGCAGCCGTCTACACGTGTTTCACACTTATTAGTGATCATCAGGACGGCATAGCAGATGGAATAAATATAAAAGCAACTAACCCAGAAAGATGTAACAACACAAGGTTTCACTAATAGCAGCCAACCGCACATTTGCAGTATCGGCCTGAAGACACTGAGTTTTCAGTGCAACTTCAGGCCGATACTGCAAATGTGCGGTTGGCTGCTATTAGTGAAACCTTGTGTTGTTACATCTTTCTGAGTTAGTTGCTTTTATATTTATTCCATCTGCTATGCCGTCCTGATGATCACTAATAAGTGTGAAACACGTGTAGACGGCTGCAACTTATTTTTTCTTTCTTCTCTGTTGCGCGATATCCCATTATTATAACTCCTTCTTGTATATCTCTACGCGCATTATTACTTCTAATCATTGTCGAAGAAAATACATTGTTAACTTACTACCATTTTGTATCGTAATAATCCTTTTTCACTAATAATGACATACATTTCCTATGCCATGACCACTACACAAATAAATGGCAATGATTTCCTAAGCACTAAAATATTCTTCCAACCGCGGGAAACACAGGTTCAGAAAATCCCACGAATTCTTCCAGTTGGACTATAAACTGCATATTTATAAATTTTATACACACAAACGCCGTATAAAGGGTAACAGATATCGCTGTAATCATTGTAAAATGAATTAAATTTTACATACTTGCTTCTTGGTTTCCTTTTTCTGGGTAGAAAAATACACTTTATTATTTTGCAGCTATGGGTGTGACAGAAACCTCTTTTGTACTAATTCAATGTTCATTGAACGCGACCGGTCACATCTCCAATTTATTCTTGTCCGTCCCCTTACTGAAATTTCCTACTGGAGAATCCTTGCTGGAACTGTCTGCTTTCACTATGATTCTACTACCGAACTTTACTTAGTCAACGGGACTCAAGCTTATTCACTGGGCCCGTTTCGCGAAAAAACGCACACCGGGAGCGGCAAACGCGCATGAAACCACACAAGCCAAATCGCTTGATTATAACTCCAGACTGGAACTGAACTGACTGAAGTATGCACCTTTATGTAGCTTTTTCTAAATTTTAAAGTGAGGTAATTTTTGTTTAATCACTTGAATAGGAACATGAGGTATGCTCGACCAATAACAAAATTGCACAAATTTCTCTCTTGGAACATTTTATAAAAATGCACAAAGAAAAAGAGCGGAGACTTAAAGTTATAAAAACTTGTCCGCTATAAAGAATTATGATCTTTTTGAGTACATAAATTCTCTGTATTGGGGTTTTAAGATAAACAACATTTTCTTCTCAACTAGAATCAAAGAAATTCAATTTTATAAAATGCAATTTTAGCTAGTTACGGGCTAACAAGCTAAGGGAGCTTAGCTTGTTTTTTATTGGGGCTACTTTGAAGAATACATGCTCCCAAACAAGATTTTAACCGTGGGAACATATATTATTTTCATATCAGACCAGACTGTCTACATTTCTAAATATTTATTTGAATACAGCTACCGTTTATACCTATTTGACATGAAAACCTTTTATCTTTTACGTATCGCCTTTAATTTTAACTTAAGCGGAATATTTCGTTATTATACAGGGAGTTTTATTTTACACGAAATGAATAACCCAAGTTTCTAGCACGTTACAAAGTTTAACAACTGGTTTTATTAAAAAACTATTCAGTATTTATGCCTAACTATTCGTCGTAAAAGACTCCTTTGATTAACACTTTCATTTATCTCAGTACTAGAAAATTTGCATATTTATTTATGTATGCATTGATAATCTAGTTTCTTTATACCAAACGGAAGTGGATGGATTTTAATCTGAAAAACATTTTAATCTTATTTGGCAGGTGACTCAAAAAGAAGACAAAATTAAATCATAGCGTGGCATAAAATGACACGCTAAATTAAAAGGCAATGACTTCGGAATTAAAAGTGTCATTGTCGAATAAGCTAGGGAAATTTTGAAGGAAGCGCAGAATCTTGAAATCAATTTTAATTTGACATTTGAATCTCACATTAATATAGTGGAGAGTAATAAAAATTTAATTTAAAAAAGCTTTAACTCACATGAAGAATCGTCACCATTTACACAAATTGTGGTTTCATATGCGGAAATCATAATAGAACCTCGCCGCATCACATTTTTAAATCTGTGCGCTAAAAAAGACGTTGTTTATCTTCGAGTGAAATTTAGAAAGTGCGAGGACTTAATTCATAACTGCCAAGTTTAGGTCAGGGCTTGAACATCCCCCAGTCCAAATGAGAAAGAAATAAATGACGTGTTGCCTAAACCGTAATAATTTAGACGGACGTTACAAATTGAACTGTAGGCGGACGACATGAATTGCTTTCAGTTGGACATTTTAGGTTGCCTACAAATTGTAAAACATGAAGTTTAAAATGCATGCACGATAGGACACTAAATACGTTTGTTTTATTTCTAGCACGATACCTACTTTGTTATATATTTTTGTTTTCATTTCTTTTGCTTCCATGTTATTAATATATACCGCATACTGCAAGTGAAGACAAAGAGATTCTGTCTTGGTTGCAGAGTCCGTGCGATGTTGGTACGCTGTCCTTTGTGAGCAAGGATAATCCGGTCACGTTTTTACAGCTAGATTTCTCCAGTATAGAGGACAGTGATTGAACGGCACGGCTAAAGTAGCCTAATATTTTATTCACCAAAGGGCATTCGTTTGGAATTTACTTGGCTGTCGAGACGAATCAAGTGGTCCAATTTATAGATTCTCGGGTGACTTCATTTTTACGTGACACTTTTCCTTAAGAGGCCTCATTTCTTTATGGAATGTAATTGTAATGATTTTTCGGGAGCTGATTTATCGACGGCGAGGTATTTAGAGATAAAAAGCGAACCTCCGCGTTTCAATTTTGCGGCAAACCTCTTGGGTCTGATTATATGACCGTAATGTTTACCAAGAGCCAAATGGGGTTTTTATCTTAAACTTTATGCGTCTCTCGTGCCAAAACTTTTTTTTTATAAATATTTGAGAAGGACATGTAAGATTGCATAAGGGCATCACCTAAAATCCGTCTTTCTACGCTTTATGTTTATGTAAAAAGGAATAAAGGACTCACTGTTCAAACATTTATTGAAAATTAAGTGAACATTCGAAAATTCGTACAAACACTACATAAAACAGCTTTGAAAGTAGTGTTTGGGTAATTTCCTTTATCGCTGCATGACATGCTTAAAACAACTCGTATAAATGTCGTGACATGGCAAAAACACAGCATGAAACGCTGACGGTCGGTTGAAACCTTTTCAAAATGGCCTGTCAAAATTTGTTTATAATGTCTGTTGGGAAATATAAGCCCAGTGTTGTAGTGGTGTAATGCGGAGAATGTAATCTGGCCGTCCTAAGAAAACAACAGGTAATTTCCATATTTTTATTACATCCCCTTTAAATGGGACAAATATTTCCTGAATTTTTTAATAACAGTTGGCTCGTCGGAATATGAAGAATTTCTTCCGGTGAATTCTCGAATAGACCACTTAAAATAAAATTAAATTGCCACAGTTTGATATTTTAGGATTTTAATCTTTCTCTAATTAAAATTACATTAGACGCTACGGGGGTATAATATATATGACAATAAAATATTCTTCGCACTTTTTGAAAAGTAAAAAAAAAACTTAACAAAACAAAACTTAAATCGAGTTTCATATTAATATTCAGTGTAACTAATCTATTACTGTTCTTACTATTTCATCTATAGTTGCAGTAGATACTGAATTGCATAATGGCAAAGGCTTCGTGATTTAGGCAAATTTATACATAACAAAACTACCAGATATTCATATCTTTTATCTGTATGTACATAGATTCTTATAAAATGCTGATATCGATTGTTGATAATATCGACTAAATATTATTTCCTAAAAGATAACACGATGTTTTATGCAAAACTATCCAAAAGGAAGGGAAAATATGACATACATATGAAAATTCAGTGTAGGATTTAGTTAGCATTTATAGCAGCTGCGCAGATAGAACCAAACTGTAGCATACAAATCCTCCCGTATGGTACAGTCTGAAATGGATCAAGTTATACGTACAAACGCAACAAATCACTGCACAACTGTGTTCAGTCAAATTTACCAGTATGCAGACATTACTTGATAAAATAATGTGTGATGCTAATCGTCTTCAAAATCTGTAATGATTATAAATAAAGAGAAAAACTAGTTCATTTGCTAAAGTTATATAGAAAATCAGATAATTATAATTAAGAAATTAAAACAAAATTGAAAATTAAACAAAATTTACTTTAAATTCAAAACAAAGACTTACCAATATATTTAAAAATAATAAACTAAACGTTTACTAGAAATATTTAAATAAACCCTAAATTCGCAATTAATTTTGGGAACACAACCTAATTGATAACTAACAGCCAACATTCAAAAGTAATTTGCTTTTTTACGTAATTAAAAAAGTAAAATTTATTTGTAAATCATTACGTAAAGGTATATGCCAGGTGAATCCCATACAATCAAAAGTATTACTAAAAGCGCAACGCGAGAGCATACTTTATAACTACAGGGAGAACGAGTTGTACGGGATCCCGCTTTAAGTCAATTTAACACAACCTTCCATCTAAATAATGCTGCTATACATTTTTTCTTTGCTCGTGCAAACATATTTATGCCTTGTTCCCACTTGAGAAAGTTAGACATATATTTTGATTACTTCTTATTTATATGTACTGTTGGTTGCATAATGATCTAGGGCATCAAGGCTAATACGATTACATATTTTTTTTATTTTATCCTATACATTTACACTGAAAAAAAAAGAATAAAATAGCATCATATTAGCCTTGCTGTCCTAGATTATTATGAAATCAATAGTACTTACATATATGTTGTTCTCATATTTACAATTTTACGAAAAATTTACACTAACTTCTAGTTAAAAGTACCTAAGTATAGATACACACATAGGATAGCTAGAACAATTTTTAAGTACTAAAAATAAGTACCTTTATAATTTCAAAATTTTAGGTAAACGGTAAAAACATGCGCCTGCGAACATAGTTACCCTAACGTTCTTAAGTTTTTCATTTAGAACACTCCAATCATTGCATACATACGCATTACCTAGGGCCTTATTGAATTAATGCAAAAAAATGCTAGCAATCATAGCGTAGATGGTGGTTTTGCAAGCCCCTCATATTTTTCATGCTGCTGTACATATTCACCTTTAGTTAATATAGAAAGCATTTTGATAAATCGGCCATTTCCAAATGTTTTCTTGAAGATTTTTTTAGAGAAGCTCACCTAATCGTCGATTCCATAATAATAACGTTCATAATTCTGAACCGACCTTCTCTTAAATATACATAAGTCTTATGACCATAGACGTTTAGATTAGAAGAGAATTTGGGTATACTTACATTTGAAAATTTGGTTATTTTGCGAAATTCCGTATGTTTGAATAAGAATTTAAAGGGAATTGAAGTATATTTTCACTTTCAACGTTTTTATAGTTATGTAACTTTACTTGTTTATTATGCAAACATCATACTTTTATGAATGGTAAGTAAAATGTTTTTGTAGTCAATACGGTTAGTTATAAAATTTTAAAATAAAAAATACATAATTGATTAATTGATTAAATCTACTTTTGAAAAGTCTTTCAGATTTTTGTGAGATAAATCTTTTAATTTGAAGAACGATTTGATGATGTACAGAACGCAGAGGTTTTTGTTGTTCAGTTAGGATTGTATTTTGATGTTGAAATATTTTATCATTGTAAATGAAACAAGTTATTGAAGCAATTACATAAAAATTAAGAATGATTAACCAATTTCTGATGCATGTTAATCTCATGTAATTATTTTTAATTTGGTATTTATGTATCAATTTATAGGATGTTATCATAAGAATCAGTAACAAAGTTGTAGAATTATTTTCTCATTTTTGTATAGACATATATTCTTTTGTATATTTTGTAATAATCAGAATAAAGAGTTGTTATGTAAATACTATTGTATATAAAGTGTAGATTCTTAGTTTATTAGGTCCTTCTTTATTTATTTAACAAGAGTTATTTGCAGATTTCTTATTCAAATCCAACACTTTTTTCCAATCTAATTACTTATATTTGCTATTTTATTATAGTATCCCACGAACGGGTAAATTCTGAATAACCTCCATTTCATAATTGCTCAAAGTAATTGCTAATAAACGATTTAAATATGTAATCCTCAATGTTGAACAAACTGCACTTGTTTAAAGTTTTGATTTTAGAAAAAACTTTCAATTACATTAAATATCAACAGAAAATTTTTCAACACGTATTTTTCAATCTATACTGTTATGAGGATTTTCTGATGTATTTTTAATCAATCGTGTGATTGATTCAATTGTTGCCAATGGGCCGTGTACTCTGTAATACATAGCGATTTTGATTACTCGTCTCTATTGCAGCAAATTCATGTCGAATCTGCCGAATCTTTGCCCTGTAGACTGTCCTAATTATCATCATCTCCCAATCATTTATCTAATCAGTCCGCTTTTAGCATTTAACTTTTGAAATATAATTTAAGAATTTAGTTTAACTCTAGTTTCTATTGTTAGAAATAATACCGTATTGCTTAATTCAACTTATGAGACAGACTGTATTTGTATCTGAATATTGCTTGTACTGTAGCTTGTATTTTTGTTAAACGCTTCAGAACTAGTCACAAATGCATAGAAAATTAGAGTAACTGCCCACCAAATAAGTTATACTCCTAGAACATATTTGCACATAACCTACTTTTCGAACAAATCACGTATGCATTGACAACATCGTTATGTAATGAAATCGTCTTCCACGAGTAAGTAGTGATTATTATAATCATCCAGGCGTACTTTGAAATTACAAGCTAAATTCTATGCAAAGAGGTTTAACATACGTGTAGTTTCCATAATGAACCAGATCACTAGGCATTGTAGGATTCTTATCAGGTACAATGTGTGTGTATAATCTCTGCAAAGCATACCTGATATCCTAAGTGCAATTGTTAATTCACACATTAGGGGCGTATCTTGTGAAGCACATATGTTGAGATTCCGGCAAGTCGCCTCTTCTTATATAAGATGTAACACACCCCTGATTGTGTCATCCTTCTTGGTTACGTGTTACAGTAGAGTTTGTGGGAGATGGGCCGTGGAGACATTTGCACGAGCGACTGGATCTAGGGCAGCAATACAAATCTGGTTTAAGACTCGGTGTGGAGGAACCGCAAAGTGCCGCTGAGTTAGCACACTATATTCTCTCAAGCCTAGCCGTAAATATATGTAAATGGTGCACATACACGCCGTTATAAATTATTTATGAAAATGTACGTGCAAACAGCACTTTCCTTCCAACGAAAACTGGAAAACAAAAACACTATTTTTGATTTCTAATGGAGAACGTTACAACGGTTAGGACTGCGTACATTAAAGTAGAGTGCAGAAATGGAAGAGCTTTAGAAGGAGTTAGAAGCTTAGTTGCACATGCACCATTTACTTAATAATGCATAACATTAAGGTCGTTCTCCATTATTACTTTCGGAATACTTTGTACCTTGGTATAAATTTAAACTTTCTTAAAACTACTATTCCAGCTGACATTATATATGAATTAAAATGAAAAAGCGCTTAATCCTCTTGGCAAGTTTTAAAATTAAAGATGTAACTTTAGTTTATAATGAAAAGAAGCTAGTACTACTTGTTTGTGGAAATTATCGCCCTAATTTCAATTTAGAACACATTATTGAATGACACGAATTGAATTTATATTCATGTTACTTACATAAATACGTACTTGTTTACTGATTGTTATTATTTACGTCGTGTCCTAGCTCTGTTTTCTAACTTCATCATGATTTTCACTTTACGTCTCTCAAAATCGGAGTTTTATGCACTTTAGGCTGCCAGACATCTCTCCTACCTCTTGGCACCGGCGTCGGTAATTCCAAGATCATGGCCAAGTCTATCGAATTTATCAGTGCTTGCAGAAATTTCGGAGTGATAACAACATTTTCTTCGTAATAATATTTCTAGAGGCTTTATTCTATTGCCATCTTGAGTGCCAGAAAACGAACTAATTTTTATTAAAATATAGAGACCACCAAATGATTACACTACAATGTAAGACCCGGCTACAAAAACTTGTACCAATTAAATTTATATTTTTCTAACTTTAAAAATAAGTGCACACAATTACTGCATAACTGTAACCATAAGAGCTTTTTTAAAGCTTTAGAAAGGTTAAAACGAATGGAACGCAATAAGTTTGTGTTTAGGTTATATTATGGTTCTTTGGACTTTATTTATTTTTTATATGTTCATGACCAACATAAATACATTGTATATAAATCTTTTATAATATATAATATAACATATAATATAACATAGTATATTATTATATAACATACCATAATTTAACATAACATACGAGTAACATAATATAATATGATTGGGTTAGTTAGTTTGTTTTTTGTATATTGTGTGAGATATTAGAGCAGTCCTTTGTATGTTAACAAAAGAACTTTTGTGATTGCCTATATTTAGCTGCTTAGTATAAATATAATTTAAAAAATGTAATAAAGAAATACAATACATTCCTATTCTACGTATTAAAAATAAATATAGATCGCAAATTTTTAAAGAATCATATCATTCCTTTTCGGTGGTTTATGTCTAGGCTATTGATGCTGCGTTAGCATTTACGAGTTCCCTCATTTCTCAAGGGTGCTGGAGATCATTACATGTAAGTTGTAGTATGTTGAGTTCCGCATCGGCGAAAGTCTGGATCATGGGAGAAACCTCCATCATCTTATCATGTTGGTCCGATTCCTACCAGTTTGAATACTCAGACGGCTAGTGCTTCTCCAGATCATCCATAGAATACAAGAGGAAAGTGCTCATCAATACAATGTCGGGGTTGTATCCTCTATTACAACCACCATGAGAAAATTACGTTTAGTCCAAGATCCTCTTAAGTCTACTTCTATATGGCTCCAAATAATTCCATATTGAACTGTGGCTGATGAAATCTCCAATTATTACTTGATTAGACAAGTTTTTAGGGATTTCCATATTTGATTCGAATTTCACTTCGGTAAGTTTATCAGGTACGACCAACTTTTGGTAGAAAACTGAAATTGTATAAATTGAGGAGTGAGGGAAGTGCAATTGTTTTTATAATTTAGCCAATAATTTTCCCATCGCTGTCGGTTTTACGAAAAGCATAGTTTCTCCGTTTTCGCCGTATTACGTTTTCGTAAAATGTTGGTTGATCTGTATATTCACGATACTCCCATTCTTCCTAGGATTCCAGTAAGAATCCCTATGGCGCTGACTCTGTAATATTTGCACTTTCGATAGATAGAAGTTTTCTCGCGCAAAAATTACACTTCCATATTGCTCAAGCGGGTATTTTAAGACTAATTTCATACAATAAGACAGTTATTAATTTTACGGAAATCTGATCTTGTTTGGTTATGCGTTGAATTTATTTCGCGTTGCAAAATACAGTATTCGTGGTTGCTTCTGAAAAAGGCCCGCTGATAATGTTTGTTGCTTATTGCACTTTGGAGTGATGTTAGGTGTCATTGACACGTTCAATGAGAATCAGTACTCAGCGGTAGTACTCAATGGACCACTTCTGCAATAACCCGGACCGCAAAGGACCCGTCACAAACATTATGGAAATTGAAGTTTGGCTAAATTACCTAATTCCTAAACATGCTATATCATACAACCTATCAATTAAAATATTTTACGAATCCATAGTACTATAATGAGCTATTTCTGAGTTAAAGCTTGTTAAAGTTGGAATGCTCATGCTACACAAATATCGTTCAAGAGTTCATGCAATGCCGTTACTCAGCGAAAATTAGTTGAAAATACTGAGAAGTGTAGAAGACTGTTTATAAAAGGGGTTCTCCCATTCATTTGTATACTTGTCCATGAAGTATCACGTGCTGTAGTATCTCTATTTCCAATAATTATAAAAAAATGTTGTAGGAGATTACATCTTCTGTAATTTAGAAATATCTTAGTTGATGCAAAGTATTTTATGAAATTCAATTGAAATTCCACCCATGTCTCTGTTTTCTTATTGCCCTGTTTTCAATATTAATTCCGTTCCGTTAAGTAAAAATGTCTCACTCCGTTAAGAGTCGTGGCGGGTATGCTTTTAAAATTAATTTAATTACGAACACTATATGAATAAAGAATACCGTAAAATTAAGAATATCGCTTTCGAAGTATTGACGAACAAATTATTTTACTTCGATGTATTAGGTTTGATGTAACTGAGATGAGAGCAGAGAAGTCGTGGGCTTTCGGATTGAAAGCGTATTTCAACGGCATTCTTAGTCTTCTGGGGGGAAAATACAAAAAAATATTTTTAAATAGTAACCATGTGGTTAATTCAGTGATATTTCATACAGCCTACATATCATGAACTTGAAGAGAACGCTGTTGCCAACCGTCCTTTCTCTTATACAGTCTTATTGGGACTATCTTCTCTGAAAAATTGAAGCAATGTACCACGCTTAGAATCAAAGTATCTATTATTAAAAAAATAAAAGAAATCAGCATTCCAACATAGGTGCTGCTTAAGTTATACGTTTTCAATGTGTTTTTTTAAATATAAACATGAATTCAATATATTTGTTAATATATTTTTCTGAAAACAAACACGACCATATGTTAAATTTTTATGAACTTTACTGGATTACCTCAGGTGAAAGCCAATTAAATATCAACTTAGAATCCATGTGATGAATTACTTTTAACCATCTTATTACGAGATTAATAGAACTGGCTGCCACGTCATTTTTTGTATTTAGTAATCACTCTGCGATGCTTTCTTTTCGATCTTTCTGTACGTGTTTTGCGATTGTCATGATGACTATTTGCTACCAGAAGTGTACCTAGTGTTGCAACTTTTCCGGAAAAGTTGAAAAGTTCGCTCAACAAAAGTTGCAACATTAAGTGGTGATATAGTAGCAACAATTTCGTTGTGCATATTAGCATCAGTACACTGTGGAACGAGCTTATAATGGCGATAATTATTCCGCTTTGTTTAGAATTTAAGTTGGTGCAAAAAATATAAAAGGTTTTATTTTTGGGTCTGGATAACAGCTGCACTTAAACAATTAAATATGCAGACAGCCTCGTTTACTATAAGTTCATGGTTTTCAGTTGAAGCCAAGTTAAAACTTCCAGGAATGAAATATAGTTCTCATGCTTGCAATCTTGCATTAGGCGCGTATTCTTCAAAATTCCTAAAAAGAACTAAGTGGCTCTCAAGTAACAATTCTTATTTGGCTGATAGTTTTTATTAAATACCACCACGCATATGAAGTGTATTAGCTCTGGGAATATTTTTAATAACGAAAGAGAATAATTTGTTCAATTCTGTTATTGGCTAGGTCTGTTGTCATATTCAAGTTTGATTGGTTAAATTAATACAACTCCTCTTAAAATCTCAAGCAACAAATGCAAAATCCAGTGCTTCAGTTTGTTTAATAACGTCTTTTGTGTGGGATTTTCTTTTAGTGAATTAAGCATATATTTAGAAATTTTATAGAAATACAGAATACTGCTAGGAGTGTTGGTATAAAAGGATTAATGTCACACATGTTTATGTAAGTTGTTTATAACTGTTCCTGTCGATATTCCATTTGTTGATATCGATACTATGTATTGATTTTTAGATAAGAAATTCAAAGGAAGTGATTCGAAAAACGAAAAATACTAGAACTACGTCTAGAAACGGAAAAGTTAACGAAAGTTGGGATAGCTGATCAACCGATACGGAAAGTTCTTTGGAGGAAACAAGGCTATATAAGTTATGACAAGCCCAAAATTATCTATTCCTAATGGGTGTTATTAGTTATTACGTTATTAGTTTATTCTTAATGTGCTTTAAATGTTTATTTATTTTTCCAGAAAAGGTTCATACAAAAATAAATATTTAAATTTTTAGTAATATAACCCTACCATTTTTTATATAAGTATTTAAACGAAATTAAACAAGAGACATAAAGATTTAATTAAACCTTATAAATAAATTAAGTCCTGTTTATCTAGAAATACTGAGACAATTTGTTCAGGACTAGGTACACTTAAAATTAATCTACTCTTTTGAAGTTGTAGTACTTACTTTATATGCAACTATTACTGAACAGTTAATTCGTGATGACGTTTTAACTTGAAGAGTTGTCAAGATTCTTAATTATTTTTCAAATTCATGCGCAAATAAATAATCTCTTAATTTATACTTCTAAATGACTAAGCAGCTATTTGTCTTTCAGATAATAGAAACGTTAATTTGTTTTATAAAATCTTTAAAGTACCTTTAAATTTTGATGGATCAATAAACTCTAAAAATAACAACCAATCAAAATTACTTTTTTAAACTATCACCAAATCATGACAAAGTGAAAAGCAATGCAGCTAGTATGTATGTATGCAGCTGTATAGAGTATGTCTTAAAAAGTAAGAAACACAATAAACAAATGATTAAACTATCAGACTGTTAATTATGCAAAGAGTTCTGAAAGAAGTCTTAACTGTGACTTCCTCTTTGTGGTTCCTATGTTAAAGGCCTTGAGCATTGTATAATCGAACTTTCCCTTAATGTAAACAACTACCTTTGTTCGAAAAGTGTCAGCAAATAATTAGAACTTGCACAATTACAATTACGGTTTAATTAGTAGAGACAGTTGATTGAATGTGTTTCATAGTCTTTATCCCAACTTCCAATTTAACTGTTTAACCACACGAAGTAGACCAGCTCGTAGAATGTCAGGCATTAGATTTTCTAGCCTGTTGTATTTGGTGTAAACTCAACGCTACCATTGCAAATATACATAAATACTATTTATAAGGGCTTTACAAAGGAACTTTTCTTGACAGTTAAATACTTTAAAGAACGTAGACACGATTTGTTCCAACTTTATAGAGCTGGTAAATTTTCCACAAAGCGATTTTTTAACAAAGAATAGTTTATATGGAAAACTGTCAGAGTATGAAGTTACTTGCTTCTTAGGTAGGTTTTTAAATCTCATGAAGTAGAAAACAAAGATCTCTAGTGAAACTCGGACGTCTTGAAAGATATCATTCAGAGTTGTCTGGTACACTTATACGGATGTAATAATTGTCAGCTATAAAACGGCACATAAAGCTGTGGTCACGAGTGAGCGATGGCGTAATTTCAGGATTCCACAGCTAGGATAAAATAAAAGAGAACCCATAAGATGTTGTTTAGAAGCTTTCGCATAACCAGTTTTAGTGTGCGAATAGCCTCTGTTACACTTTGACTTAACTTAGCCGTATAGATTCGGTTGAATAAAAATCTTTGCAACTGAAAATTAATAGTTGAGGGCGGATTTTGCTTTCCTTTCATTAGCGGTTTGTGCTCAAATTATATTTAAAAGGTAAACCTGTTTATTTGAGTTGCTTTTTTGGAAAAACTTCTAACTTTACGCGTAAAATAAAGTTTAAAATTAAAGTTTAAAACTAACAAACTAATATACATAGTCCAAGCTTAATATTAATGGAATTCAACAAATCAATTCCCTAGTTGTACCGCTATTAACATTTTCTAACTTCATACTTTATTGAATACTAATCGCAAATTAAATACAAATTTCGCAAGCGTCAGTAACAAAACGATGACGTTTTTCGTGTATATATTCAAGCGTTATGGATGTAGGCAGGTAAATCTCGGGACATTTACTCCTAGTCAGAGGGTTCTAAGAGTAAATCTAGCTACACGTAACTGCAATTCCTTTAGTGGGGCAGATAGCCCCAGTCCCGGAGGGTAAGTTTTATACTTATGGGCTTACAAGGTAACTCCTGCGGGTGTATTTCAGCCGGGTCGTGAAATCGAGAGCCTGACAAATTGAAATGGGTTTGTGACATCCCTTCCTATCCAAAGGGTCACAATACACACGTACCTAGCGAGCTTTCATGCAACTTCGAGTGGATCTCGAAACCTTATGTTATTTCTCTTTTCTTCGGGTTCTAACGTCTTACGGAACTCTCAGTTTCTTGGATTGCTTTAGTTTTTACGCACTGATGTAGCTAAATTGATGTTTGACATCTTCTGATGCGTTACTAACTACGCAAAAGAGCTGGGAAGCGGAATCCTGATTTCTCTGTAGAATTGAAATTTTAATAAAACGACACTTTCCGGATATCATGTCGATCTCCCTTCATATATTCATTTTCTAGATAGTCGTTTTATTATTAAAAATCCAAAACCAGAATATAATACAGTAGATTTTATTAAGATTTACACTTCACAAACCGTCACTGCAATATTCTGCAATAACTTATTATTTTGCAGCATTTCATCAATCAATTGCAAGTTATTTAGAAAAGGGATAGTAATAAAAAAGCTAAAAAAAGAAAGTGGATTTAACTGCATTTATCACTGAAAACCCAGGATGCATAGAAATTTCGAGATAGGACTCTGGTTAAATAATGGTGTAGTAAAGTGTTGTCCACAATTTAGCCTTTACGAGCGGCCGCAAATCTCAAGTAAAAGAGTTTTAGTCCTAACTTGTAAGAATTACAATTCCTTAACGACAAGATTGATTAAATTTTAGCATTACTTTATCTGGCTTTACGATTCTATTCTTTTCTACCTTTTTGAAACAGTAATTACATTCCTCACTTCTAATTAATTTAAATAATCGTTACATTTGTATTGTTACAACTAGTACCTACTAAACATAATAAAAACATTTGATTTTCTACTAGTTTTGAATTTTAATTGAAATAATAACCTAAATGGTACCCTAGTACAGCAATATTTTGACTTTGTTGAGGTTTCATCATTTCTATATTGTAATAATAATAATAATAATCATTACTGTATATAACGTGGAAACCAGGCTATGAAGCGTGCGGGGAGAGGGGTGATTATTATATTATCATGCAATCCCATCGCGCGGCTGCTGCCGACTTACAGATGTTATAGCACAAATCCCACATTTGTGTTACAATTAAGGAAAACTGCAGAAAACCTTAACCAGATTTGCCGGCCCCAGGAGTCCACTTGGGTCAGAGACTACTCTAGCAGCTATACTACCAAGACTATCTTTCTCGACCCTGTGAGCAAACTTTATCTGTTCTCAAACTTGTTTGTAGTTCCAAATTCTTGGAATTTTTAGCCTCTTTTGCAGTTTAGCATTGGAATAAAACACGACAAATCATATGAGACCTCGAGAAATCCCGCGGTTTGCATTCTTTCTGACATGTACAATCATCTCTGATATCATTAAGCCAGTACTTGCATTATAATTACTCTATAATTTTTCAATTAATATTACGTCACATGCATGATGTTCCGTTTTTTTAGAGTCCGTTTTAATATTTCGAATTTTAATTCCGTTATAATTTTCATTCATATTCATAACCTTCCTGGCCTTCTTTTCGTGGTTGGTATCGAACATTTTGTGCAATCTTCTTCCTACTATAACTATTAGGTTCTGAAACTGTATAGTTTCTAGTAACTTTTAAACCGATAAAGTTCATTTAAATAATATATCCAATTTTTTCTTATAGTTATTCTCTACGTAAATCAGTTCACGACTTGGAATTATTGAATGTTTGACTTTTTTTTAAGTTTTAACAAAGGTTTTTTAATAAGGTAGCAGTAGACACAATGTGTCTAATTTAAGACATTACAGTTGGTCGTGGGTAGACTAGACTACTTGAAGTGTTTCAAAGGGAGACACATAGTTTTTTCTTTTTATTTCATTTTCCGGATCTTTGAGGTGGAAGATCTTTAAATAAATAGATCTTAAAACTTCAAAAATAAAAGTTAAATAATTCAGAATTAATTAATTATTTTTATAAAGACCCCGACTTCTTTCGTGGCATGTTTTAAAGTATTAAAACACAAACAGATAGAGTTTGTTGCAATTGTTAATTTTTTCTGTATTTAATATGTATTAAATGCTGCAAGCTTTACATTTCTCAGGTAGACCATGTAAGATTGCAAGTTTTTAATGAATAAGTGTTCGTTGCAGTAAGTCCTCTGTTTGAGTTTTATTACTTCGGAGAGCTGTTCTAAGCACCTTTTGTTAACTCCAAGTAGTTCATAGTTGAACTGCCAAGGTGTACAATAAAATAACTTTCCTAACACAACATGGAAGTACTTGAATGTTGATGGCATATAATAACTAAGCTACTAAATAAACAAAATTTTAATTTCTTAGAATATTCTCTGAAGCATTTTCTAATAAAATATGAATTTTAATGTAAATTATGTAAACAATTTTACGAAGTGCTTCTCAACAAGTGTGTAGCCAGTGACGTTGTGTTGTATGTAACTACTTCATGGTGTCGCTATTTTCTAATACAGGGAAAACAAAAGCAGTAAAAACTTAGCACGGTATCTTAGAATTCCTATCACAATGCCAACATAAATTTCAACTTAGTGTAAGATTCATCCGGCTTCAGTGTTGATGAAAATTTAACAGACAATTGTTTGAGAAACTGCAGATGTACATGCAACCTAGTAAAGTTCAGTTAATTTCCTCACATTGATAAACCGCACTAGATGCCTTCTTGAATTAATTATTATTAAACGCACCCACTCGAAACTTAAAGCTCTTATTTATGAAGCCTGTGTATAATGCCCATATGTTATATCCCCTTTTATTACTGAACTCTCAATTGTTTGCCATAGGCTGTTCGCAGCACTTTTATAGCCGATAATTCTTCATTTTACGCTTTGTAAAACAACCGAATAATACAGATCACTGTTGCAAAGAATGTGGAACCAAGTTTTATGTAGGGTAAATTATTGGCAATCAATATTGGTATGATATATTGATGCTCCACTGTAACACCGTAAATCTAACTGAAGTGTTTATGTGCCATTTAAACAGATATAAAAGCTGACCTGTGGAAGGTGTTTCAACCATAAAACATTTTCTTTTATCACGTATAAAGACCACAATATGGTGGTTATTACCTCGAGAGGAAAAAAGTAAGCCTAACTGCTATTGGTTTACAGTAAACACAGCGTTTTGAGTGAATTAAACAACTTTTCTTTTTTTTAGTGAGAAAAGAAAGATACAAATAAAAAACTAGAACTTTTTATCCAATTTCTCTTCTGAGCGTTATCTATATGGAGTAATAACAGTTTGATATGAGATGAGTGCTGCTTTGCTATTACCGTAGTATAGCTTTAAATAACCTTAAATGTGCTTTTAGTCTCAACATAAGAATGAACAGTACAATTTTGAAAGTATATTTGAAACTAGCAAAATAGAATTTATTGTAACGTAAGTAAACTTAAGTTTTTAATAAAACTAAGGTAAAGTGTGTGGAATTTGAATTACTGTTTGACATTCAAGGCATTTTGAATATTGATTAACTACTTTTTACCATTTCACAGTATTCATAATCACTAATATATTACTAATAATCAAGTAATTATTCCATTATTAACTAATTGCAATTAATTAATGTATAGGTTCACCTTTTTTCTTTTTTTAAATACTGAAATAACCGGTTTGATAGATTTAGAATCAGGTAGCTGTGAGAGCAAATACCCCTTTATAGGTGTTTAAGGATCTTTTTATGCTAACTGGTCTCTTAATTTATATTGTAACTGTCCGACATACTTTAACTGATAAATAACTACTATTGACGCAACTAAACCTAACTTATGTGTCTACTAGATCTAGCAAAGGCCTTCGATAGCGTACGTCATGAAAAATTATTAGAGGCACTAGAAGATATAGGAGTTAAGAGATAACTTTAGACTTATTCGGAAGTTACCTAAAAGATTTGGAGTTCCGCCGGGTACAATACTGGGACCACTATTATTTTTAATATAGATTAATAATTGATTTACTTACTCAAAAAACAACTGGCAAAATTTTGACCATTGCTTACGATACAGTAATCTTTTATTCAGCTGACTCTTGGAAAGACCTAAAACTTAAAGCAGAAAATGATTTGGTAAAAATAACAAAATAAACTACTTAGAGCAAAGTTCGGCAAAACATTTTTTGTTCCTTTCTGCAATTACGTAAATAACTTACCTGAATTTGAAATGTTAACAGCGCATATGTGATATTAAAATAAATCGCGTAAATAGTATTAAATACTTAGCTATTAGTTCATGCTGTAAACTTAATTAGAACTAGGTGCCAACTGCTTACCCCAATGGGTAAGCTTTAGTAACTAACGCACTCTAAAACACTGCTGTTCTTACGTATTTTGCAAAACTCGTATCACTTCACTTTGCAAAACTCGTGTTACTTTCCTCCAAAGGTCAAAGTGGAATAAGCAAAGCGTGGTGGTTGCACGCCACTTGTTGCTTTTGTTGAAATACAAAAAAAGAATTCAAGCTCAGATCCTCACCTCTCTTTCTTACATCGCGTAGTTCAATAGGGTTTGGGTCATCCAACGCTAGGTAGCGCTGGCTGACTCCACAGAAAAAATGTACCAAGACACATGAATGAATGAATGAAAACACAATGCATGTACTTCAAGAGTAAGAAATGATGTTGAGAAGTTTATTTGTTGTATACATTTAAATACTTAAAACCTATTCTAGATATTCTTCACCTACAAAATGAGTTAGTTGAATCTAGACTCCAATTGGAGTACTCCAAAAGAGAAAACGTATCTAACTCCTGTAACCATACTTCAGAAGAAAATCCTAAATCCCAAACAATATGTATGGTAAAAAATTGCTATATTCTACTGATTAGGTACTCCATCAAGGTGCAAGAGTTCTAGATATTCTACAACGTTATATTTATAATGTCATGGTTTACCTTTACTTACAAAATTAAAAATCTAATAAAATACATTAAACATATTTACCTAATAGGTAATAAACTTAAGATACTTGCTCCAGTACCATTTTTTAATAAATATATTTGTCAACGCTCTCATATGTACTTATATGATAACAAAAATATAAAATTCTCTACCTGAAATGTACAAAACCGTATTCATAATAAACTTCCTTACATTTATACATAAAAAATTTAAAAAAAATTTAATGCCTCAAAAATGATGTTAAAGTTTACAACTTTATCATTTTTCCTGAAAAAATGGTACGTCCTAGAACAAAGTTGTATAAAACTTTATTTGCTTCTTTTGATGTCTTCTATTACACCTTGAAATTAACGCATAGTAACCCTTTCCAACCTGTATATATTTGTAGAACTTCCAAAGTTTGGGGGCGTTTCTTGCCCAAAACAAACAAACAAGTAAATAACAGCACTCTTTATTAGAAGTAATATTCAATAGTAGTGAACTAACGATTAGTTTATATCAAAGTAGAAGTACTTACTGTAGCCAAGCTTTTATTTAATACATCTACATGCATATAAAAATCAAATCCCTTTGTTCTGACACTACGTTGAATAACAAAAGTGAACATGAAGTTCGATTCTTCAGATTTACTTCAATCCTTATCCCTTATTGATAGCACTTGTTAAGCTAGCATTCAACAGTTGTAAAGTCACTGACTAGAACCCAGCTCAACAAACTGGACAATTTACTAAATTCTCATACATTTGTCTTCAAAAATACTCAAAAATAAAATATAATATAGTTTAAATATTCTACCAAATGGTAAATACAACAGTTGAATAAACGGCGAAATTGTTCAAAAGAACAGTTGGTCATACATAGATGTGTAAAAGGAAAAAGTAACTAAATGCTCAAAAAAAACTAACCACAAGAAATCATAATAATTATGTAGAAATAAATTACATAAAATAGGACGTACTAAATGTAGTCCGATATGTGAGCAATACAATTATTTTTACCGCATGTCTCTAGGACCAACCCTTCTCGAGATATCAAGATTTACGTTTACATCAAAAAAACTGCAAGAAACGTCGTGCACCACGAACCAAATATAGCTGCCATATTTCAATCAAAAGGAATAAAAATAGAATACAGTGATTTTGATCTACCAATACTTAGATGTGATAATACACAAAAAATTATCTTTTTTCCAAATGACCGAGCGACCAGTACTGCACCACTCTATATGGATTGATCCTAATTGCTATGATGGGGATGACAAAAAAATGGCTATTAATTTTATCCGGCACACCTGTATAATATCAAAGCCTAGGTATTTCTCAACTTATATTAACAATCAGAATGAGTCCAACGGGTTTTTTATATCACATACGGAAAGCCTCTGAGCGTCCGGTCTATGACGGAAAATCGAAAATTTGTAAAATTGTCGATTTTGACCGTCGATTCAGATCATACCACTGGACCGCATTTAAAGTGTTGGATACTTATCCGACGCAGAATTTAATGCTCTTGTAATAGTGAAATTTTCGTTTGAAAGCATCGCTTTGGAGTTATAAGCGAAAAACTGAAAAAAGTCCGAAGTTTTCGTGGTTGTTTTGATGCCCTCGCACCGAAAAACCGTGCAAGAAAAAGCGTTTTGATCAGCATTGAGACATTTGGGTAGTATCCAATTTGCGGATAGCTTTTTCATTCCCAATTCATTATGAACGATGTGAAAAACGCGTTCGTATGAGATATTCAAAGTCTCTGATATGCCTTTTAGGCCGATTCGTCTATTATCCAAAATCATATCATGGACAGCATCATTGCGTTGACACAGAAATCGGTCTCCCAGACCTCTTCTCATCGGTGACATCTTTTCTTCCACGTTTAAAATCAGCAACACAGTTTTTAATGGTTGAATAGGACGGACATTGATCTCCTAACGTTGTTAACATGTCATCATAAATTTCTTTACCAGACAATCCCTTCAAAAACAAGTACTTGATAACCGAATGATACTCGATTTTGCTGAAGTTCCAATCTTCATCTGACATGGTTTACTTTTCTTAATCACAATTTCAAAATAACATCACCTTTTGGGCTGACACTTTGCACGTGCACTTGTCAAAGTTTCAACTTGTTTTTATAGCAACGCGATTTATTTTTGCCTGCTAGAACTATTGAAGGCCAACTATTTATCAATACCCCCTCGTATATCATTAAGTATGTTTGCGTCGATGGCTGTAGAGTCTTATTTGTGAGGTAATGTGCCGGCCGCAGTCCGGACAGACGTAGTCATCTGCTGTTCTTGCAGGTCTTCTGTATGGTTGTCTTGATCCTGAATAACCAGAGACTGTATTATTCCAAGTCTTGTGCTGTTTCTTCCCAACCTCTTTCTATCCCCAAACTCTTTAGATTTTCGTGTAAAACATCCTTGGCCGTTTCCGTTGTCCCCCCGATTTCTTCTTCCTTCAAGTAATTCTCCATACAGTAGCGGCTTAGGTAAGCAGTTTTCTTCCATGCGGGCAATATGCCGGGCCCTTCGTAAACATACTTTTGATATTAATATTTCTATAGAAGTGCATTTTCCCTGCGTCCTTCTTCTGACTTCTTTGTTTGAGATATGATGATACCATCTAATCTTCGTTATGTGTCTTAACTGTCTTTGGTGCGTTCTTTGTAGTGTTTTTATGTGTTTGCTGTACGTGGTCCAATTTTGACATCCGTGCAGTAGTATTGGAATGACGATTGCTCTATATACGATATATACAATCTCGTGGCAAAAGTCAGGTCATGATTGAAGAATACCCGATTTTTAAGAGCCGAGGACGCTTTCGAGGAAGAGCTAACGCGATTGCGTGTGTCATGTTCTAGGTCGGCTATTCATCATACTGCCGAGATAGCAGAAGCTCTGAACTTGTTCGAGGTGGGTACTGTTAATACTGTAACATTCTTATTAAAATAATAACAAAAATGCTATTTAATCGTCTATTAACAAGAGAAATATTATTTACATACACTAATTCAATCTTAACTAATTATATAACACTATACTTATAAAGTGTTAACGAACTTAAATGCTCGGTATTCTCAAACTTAAAGTAGATTATATAAGGACTATTTATTTATTACTACAACATTTATTAAACATGTATTTATTCACTAATATTACTAATTACACAAAGCACATTTCAATTCACCGGCTGAACACTAATTGATCGCCGGGCCTACGCGGCCGAGATGTATACCCACACGGAAGTGTGTAGAATTTACTAGAAAGATCGACCGTCGATACGTCATACACGCGACCTGGCTCGAACATTGTGGATTCTTCTGGAAGTTAGTTGATATTTTTATTTACTCCCATAGTTTCATATGCCCAGGTATAATAGTTTAGTATTATTTACAATTGGTCGAGAGAGCTTTCTATCACAGCGAAGTCGACCGAATATTGCAGATCGGTTATGTAACGTACTTTGGTCTTGTACTGTTAAATTCAACTAGGTGCCAACTGCTTACCCTAATGGGTAAGCTTTAGTAACTAACGCACTCTTAAAACATTGCTGTTTTTACTGATTGTTGCTTTTGCTGAAATACGAAAAAAGAATTCAAGCTCGGATCCTCACCTCTCTTACATCGCGTAGTTCAATAGGGTTTGGGTCATCCAGCGCTAGGTAGCGCTGGCTGTAAAAAATATACCGAGACACATGAATGAATGAATGAATGAAAACACAATGCTTGTACTTAAATATTTTTAGATAGTGCTTATTTAAAGAACAAACTATACGTTTATTTAAACATACATTTTAGAATTTTCATGCCTTCTATGTATTTTACTTTTGTACTTAATGTAGTGTGCTAGAAATTTGAAAATCTGTGTTAAACGTTTAAAGATACTATGTTTATAGACATATTTATACAATCTGTCTGAAATCACTAAGACATATAAAAAATAACATGGGAAATGATTAAGATCGGAGCTTGCTGTGGCTTATTATAATACATCAAATTTTAACAAATAATATTTATTGCAAACAAAAGAATAAATTAAATATTACTAGAGAATCAAAATTTTATTATTACTATAATTTTATTGTGTTTACAGTGGCAATATAAATTTAACAATCATTTTAAAATTAAAAAAGGGTTAAAAATTTACCACTAGTGAGAAATACGATTTAATAACAAGATGTGAAAATCAACAATAGAAATAAAGAGAAATCCACTAAAAGAATGAGTGTGTAAAAACCACGAACAGTACTTCGAGACACAAAGTTCGAATTGTTTGGCTCTCATCGGTCGAAGGTAGCGCGCTCGTAGCTTTCACACACCCAACAGACCTTAAATATATATTACGAATTTTCATTATCGAAGGAAACTAATGGTGACATCTATAACTAGCAAAGCTAGCAACAAACAGATGTCTAACAGTTGATCGTCGCTCAAACTATAAGTATAGAAATTGACCACTAGTGGGCAATACGATTTAATAACAAGATGTTACAATCAAAAATACACATAAAGACAAACTCCCTAAAAGAATTAGTGTGTAAAACGGCCTACCGGCTGATGCGCCTTTCAATACTAATGGTAATTTGGAACATATATTCAAGCTCTGTTGTGCGTGTAAAAACCACGAGCGCGCTACCTTCGCCTGGTGAGAGCCAAACAGCTCGAAACTCGGATCTCGAAGTGCCGTTCGTGGTTTTTTACACGCACTCACATACTTATTCATTTAATGGGTTTGCCTTTATTTTTATCTTTTATTTTAACATCTTATTATTAAAACAAAGTTGATTATGGTGACACATTGGTTTATTTTTTCATAATTCGATATTATGTAATTTATATTGGCACAATCTGAAAAGATAATTGACATTTATAAAATAATTTATTGGAGCAGTGAGAATTGGTGTTTTTAGAATAACATTTACATTAATTTTGCAAGATATGGAGGCCACAGCAAACTCTGATATGATCTTATTAAATTTTTCCTATTTTAATTTCTGTATGTGGTGGGTGGTTTCAAACACCCTGTATAACTTTATGTATATATTCAAATATCAAATCAATATTTGATATATAAAAATAACCATATAATGTTTTGAAGATTAATTTCAGAACCATTTAGACGAAATTTCAATTTCATATTTCAAAATTTTAATAAATAAATAGGATAATGAAGGACGAGGGAACTATATACTTTCTACAGGTATACAGGATACATACTACATTATGTAATTATATTTTACATCAATCAATCTAATTATACGGTATCAATTATTATATTCTACGCCATATGTATTTTAATAAAATTTTCTCATTTGTGATTTCATTCAGATCAATATGATTTTTATATTATATTTATAAGCGACCTTAACTTTTTGATTTATCATTTTTGTAAATAAATCTTTCTTTACTAATCTTATTATTATTAAATTATTAAATTCTTTACCTCAAAAAAGTTGTTTCAATGCATCTTTGATACAAAGTACTACGCGCTCCTTTATTACTTAACGAATTAAAATCCACTAATTTTCATTTGTACATATTTAGATATCCTTTACACATAACTAGATTAAAAGAAGACAAAGCAATCTAAAATAAAACTCCCTTAAAGGATTTAGTAATATAAGTTTTATTTCTCACGTTTTTCTCTCGATAGCCATTAAAACCAAATATCTTGTTTCAGCTCTAGGTAACTTAATGGGAGTATCAGACAGTTCCAAGTCAAAGTTCGTGGAATCAGTAAAATCTCCCCTGGAAAGGCCATACTTTGATGATGTGGGGCCTCGAAACGTAACCGCCGTTGTCGGTCAATCTACCACCCTCCACTGCAGAGTCAAACGGCCTGGCGACAGAACGGTGAGTTAACAATGATCCTTTATAGCTTTGTTGACACAAACTTTCGAGATTCGCATATATTTTAAGAGATATTGTTACGAAGTTATGCTAGTTCAAAAGGCACAGTTTTATGTAGTTTTTACGCTTTGATGGTTCAAATTGCGTGGCTCGCCGCTTTATGGCTAGCCAGTCGTTACACTCTGGAATAATTTTAACGTTTCGGTCTGTATTTACCCATGTAATCTCTCGTTAACTAATGTAAACCTATTTTCGTTTAGCTTGCGTTTTCGAGACAAATATTTGATGCCGTAGATAATAAGCAATTACAAAGAGAAAGACTGCAAATGTTCTTTGTTTTGACGTAAAAGGTTTTACAGGAAAATGCTGTCGAAAAACAGTATGTGTTTATGCGTTGTAGATTTCCTTTAAATTTACAATACTTACAATTAAAATATAATTATTGCATTTAGAGAAGAACCCTATAACGTCATCCGTTTTAATCAAAAATTCCTTTTTCTTAAATAATATCAACAAATATAATAACAGTTAATATGATACATAAATTATAACTATGGTAAGATAAATAAAATATATCTTGTTTGTTTCTATTGTTTCTAGCCTTATATGATGAAAGTTAATAATCATGAAATAAATAAAGGATTAATAAAAAGTTTAATTAATTAACTTGTGAAACGTTTATTAATCCCTTATTTATATGATAATAAAATATTTAAAGAATATTGAAATTCATGAATTATTTTAATACAAAGTTGTAAGCGGCAGTAAAGTATTTGTAAGCGGCAGTAAAGTGATTTAAGTTGTATAGCAACGAAGTGACACTTTAGTACTGTCAATCCAGCAGTACAATGTCACATCTTACTGACGTTTGAAGAAAAACTATTTTTTGAGCGGGGAATCGGGGTAGTGGAACATAACGGTAATACAGTGAATTAATAAATTAAAAACTTAATTTAAAAAGTGTAATAAAAAACGCAATGTAGCATTAAAGATATATAATTTAGTAATGCCACACTAAAATATTATTGAGCTACCTATAATAACAATAAAGTAATTAGAAAAGTATAGAACTCCTGATGCTGGCTAGAAAGGTACTGTAGTGATCGTCAACTAACATCACTACAACTACACACTTAAACTACCCACTACAACTTTAAACCTTAAGGTAATGTAGTGATCGCCAACTAAGATCACTACAGTACCTTAAGGTTTAAAGTTGTAGTGGGCGTGATGCAAGTTTCGACCTCAAAACCTATTTAAATGTTATTTTAAATTTGTAGGATATGCACAGTTGTAAATTCTTTTACTTTAAGAAATATTGGGTTCTTGCTTCTGTATTTTGAATAGAGATCAAGTAGCTATGAGCGAACAAGCATTTCGAAGGGGTGTACGTTAGGATAAACATAATATATTTTTCTATTGTCTACGTTTGAAGAAAAAATACTATATATTATGCAGAGCTAAAGTGTCTGACTGATCTTACTTTAGCTCTTTATAATATAATATACTATTATTTTAGGTAGGTTTTAGGTTTTGATGTAATTGATGTCATAACTGTTTTTATAGTTTACTAGAATAAATTAAAAAAGTTTCTACCCAACCATGACTTCCTACGCTAAAAAAGAAAATTGAAAATGAAAACAAAATTTTTTGATAAAATGGTGGTACGTACTAGGTGTAGTACGGTATTCTCGGGTACGGTAATCTTCACTCTCATTTTACTGAAAATTCTATGAACTTTCGACAGGCGACGGACAGAGATACGCGTTAATGGAAGAGGTTAGGATTGGGTTTTGTTTTTGTGACGTCGTTGCGAGCAGCAAATAAGATTTTAATAGAAACGAATTTCGTTTCGTTTTTTATGTCTTACCAAATTCATTTAATAATTATATTATTATTATCGAAAAACAGATAAATGATTATTATTTAACTGAAGATTTCTATTTATTATGCATTATTGGTATAAAATAAAATGTTTTAGAGCTCCGCAAAAAATATGCTACACGTAACATCAGATTACTTTTTGTTCTAATACAAAAAGTGATTACTTTTTGAACAGTTGGTCACGAGTAACAGTTTCTAAATGGTCTACTTTTAAATTTTAAATTCAAATGTTTCAGTTGTTAGCAACATTTTTTAAATTAAATTAACAATGCACCTAATCTTTGAGATTAACTAACATTTTTTATATGCCCTAAATTACTAAAAATACTTATGAGTCCGGATGTTTTCATCAATTCATCCTAACCTCTGAAACATTTTGCACACATAACTGATGTGACTACACTTACACTATACTTTGCTTTTCACAATTACAATATACTTCACATTATACTAGCTAGCTCAAAAGGTTTCGTTCTTTTGGGCCTGCGGACAAGGATTTCTTGATTTGGATGTCTATGATGCCACTCCTCATGGCTACTGGCAAACTTCCTGATTACGTCTTCGACCGTCCCCCCCCCCTGGAGATCCCGATGCAGATCCTTGTCTCGCACGTACCAAAGGGCATTTGCCATATTTCGTAAAACCCGATTTTGGAATTTCTAGATGCAAGAATATTTACTCGTTTTTGTACAGCCCCACAGCTGGATGACATAAATCCTTACTATTGTTGTTGTATCATCTGTTTATAAACCGAACTTTATTTCGAACTGATAACTAAAAATTTCTTCCCATAAGCCAATACATGCTGTTATATTTTAATTTTAGTTCAGTTGTTTTCTTTTTAACATGCTTTTCCTACTTCAGTTTTGCATCTAAGTTTAGACCTAAGTATTTGGCTATTCTTTGGTGCGGGATTATGTTATTGTTCAAGTTCACTGGAAGATGATTTATTTCTCTATTCGAGAAATTAACTGAGCATATTTTTCGTATCATTTATGGTGAGATTATTCGTATTTCCGTTCTTATGCGGCACTTTAGATCATCAATATCTCCTGGTCTATTTAAAGAAACTTTGGATTTCAAATAACCCCACAAAAAGAAGTTCAAAGGGGTCATATCAGGTGACCTGGCAGGCCGTTCAATGGAACCTCGTCTGCCAATCCATTTTCCTGGAAACATCAAATCGAGATATTCCTGAACTTCTCTTGCATAGTGGGACGGGGCTCCATATTGCAGCCAAATCTCTGAACTGGGCAAATCGGGATTATTGTGGTCAGGATAAAGAGTCACTAAAGCTGGCAAAAGTTCAAACTGCAGAAAATTCAAGTAGGCTTCACCAGTAGGATTTTCTTCGAAGAAAAATGGTCCTAACACTCTATCTTTCAATATGCCGGCATACATTAAGTTTCTGAGGTGATTGACAATGAGCTTCTTGAATCCATGGATTTTCTTTGGACCAATATGTTCATATTGGTACCGTTGATGTAAAAAGTTGCTTCATCTGAGAATAAAAGATTTGTGGCAAAGTTTTCATCTTGATTACAAATTGGTTGCATGATTTCGCAGAATTGCAGTCTTAGGTCGAAATCATCCTCATAAAAATTAATTCTTGTACCAGGCAGACTTTGTACGGGTGGTATTGATATATATATATATATATATATATATATATATATATATATATATATATATATATATATTTTCATCTACCTTCTGCCTTCCATTTTTAGGTAAATTTTTAACATGGCCATGTTCTTCATATTTTCTTAAAATCTTGTAAACGGTGGATTGAGAAATCGGCGTTCGTTCTGGATAAATTTAATTGAAAAGTTCACGTACCTTGTTAGTAGATCTGCGACGATCTCCGTAACCAACCATCATAAGAATTTCAATGCGGTTTTTTTCACTGAGCGACATTTTTGGTTTATTAAAGGAATTTTTGAATACAACGCAATGACAGCTAAATCTTACTATTGTTCAACCTTACCACTTGTCAATACTGACGTTAATTTTTGTTTGGGTTTGTCTAAGCTTACTATGATCAAAACTACTATTGCAACGACATTGAGATATGGAATTTCTTTTTCCACCATGGATTTAAAAACAAGCTCAGGCCAAGGAACTTAATGTAAGGACAGGCATTGAATGATAAAGCCTTAGGACTGCCTTAGTGTGATTGACAGTTTTGTTTTTTCTGATAAAATAAGAATTATTCTTTTACTGGGAATTAATTTAAGATAATTTTTACAATTCAATTGTCGCCATTTTGAAACGGCACGACACAATCGCACAAAAATCTAGGAGCATACTGAGCGAAACAAGAGCTTTCATATGTTGTCATTTAAGAAAAATGTCAATCACGTCATATTTTTGACAGATTTAAATAAAAAAACAAATGAATTCTATCAGAACGTGGGAAACTGAAAAATTAAATTGAAGTGTTCGAGCGTTTTCCATAAAACCTGAAGACTACCAAATTATTAGTGGTACTCCATACTTTCTTCCACACTGTTTATACATTAGAGTGGTCCAACAAAAAAGCAAAGTCGGAAATATTATGCTCTCACCCCCTAGGATTATTGTATATCAAAAAAAGTACCTCTATTTCTTTATTTTTAAATCGGACGATGTTTAGGGGTGATTCAAAGCCCTTAAAGTTTCCCATGTATTTTATATGGGAAAAAAACACTTTTTCATAGATTTGGTATAGAATTTTAGAAAATCAATATTTTTCAACGGTACTACTTTGTTTCTTTTCAGAAATGTTCAGAAAATGACATCCAATAATTGATTTATCAAAATATTTTACATTAAAAAATAGTAATAAATATATTTTAACTATTTTTCTGTGTTTCTTTCATTTATGGGTTTCTTTGCGGGTCTGTAAAAATAGTTAATATAAAGGATTTAACAAATAAATTATTGGATGTCATTCTCTGAACATTTCTGAAGAGAAACAGAGTAGTAGTCAGTAGTAGAAAAAGAGTAGTAAAAAAATATTGGTTTTCTAGGATTCTATACCAAATCTACGAAAACGTGTTTTTCCCATATAAAATACATGGGGAACTTTAAAGGCTTTGAGGCACGCCTAAACATTGTCCGATTTCAAAATAAGAAAATAGGTGTACTTTTTTTTCGATACATAATAATCCTAGGGGGTGAGAGCATAGGATTTCCGACTTTGTTTTTTTGTTGAACCACCCTACTATACATATGTACAAATGCGTTTAACGCGTATTTTTTTATTAAACGTTTATTTACTACTAAACGTTTACACGTGAGTCCCTCAGTGCAAAATAGGTCAAACAAAAATGACGCCAAAAAGTCATTGCGGATTCTTGTTTTAGACCAAAAGGGTGTATCAAAACTGCTGAAAATAAAATCATAGCTGATTCTTCACAATACATTTTCGTATTATAACTACCTACGGTTTATTTTTACAGATAGTTAAATATTAATATAAACAAAAAGCATTATAAGGAGAATTAACACTATACATTAACGAAAGCATACAAATACATAGAATATTATAAAAGTTTAGACCAGTGATTCTCAACCCGTGGGGCGTGCTCCCTTTGGGGGACGCAATAGAGGAGACCGCAAACAAGAAAGTAAAAGACAAAAATTCGAAAAAACTTATTATCTAAATGTCGTTTAAGCTTGTTTGGTTTCATGCTGTCCGCCCCGACAATTATCGCACAAATAACAGAAAGGTCTCTCCTCACTTTCATAGTTAAATATTCATCAGAATATTTTCTTGATTTGAATGTCGTAGCGATGCTTTTCGTCCGTTTGCGTCCAATTAAAAATTTAGCTATGATTCTATGTTCGAAAATTCCTTATACATACAATGCAATTGGAGTTTTTACACGTATCCAGTAATAAAGTCAAACGTGCCGACCTTAGTCCTACAGATCTACGGCGAGAGCTAAACGCAACTACATTTATATACTAGCAGGTGCATCTCTAGGATGTTCGAGATTAACGATGTTAGATCGATACTTTATATGAAAACGCGAGAAATACCGTGGGAGAGAGACAGTGCTCCTAAATGTAGCGTAATTTCGCCATTCTTGTGGAATTTTACCCTTGTGGCCTCGTATTAGCAGTAAAATGAAATTTAGTATAGAAAAGAATGTTAGGACTTGAAAAGATCTATTGAAAGGGGGGCGTGCTTAAAACTGATATGAGAAGTTCGGTCCCAAATATTAAAAGGTTGAGAACCGCTGGTTTAGACAAAGAGTTAGTTAAGCATTTTATTTTGCAGACGTTTTTATAATAAAAGTGCTCATTGGCCTCCAAAGCATCAAGACAAATAAATATCATATACCTGTAAGTCATACCTATAAGAATTAGAAGATGTAGAATGTACCATGCAGTAAAAGAAAAAAATCAGCAGATAAACCTTTAATCAAGAAGATTCTTGGTAATGTCAGTCCAATTCGCGTGACGTCACGCCTTTTGGTTCTACTTTTAAAGCTATGAGCTTTTAAAGTTCTGGAATGTTCTTTTATCACGAGAAAATTTGTAAGCTGTAGTTTTGTGTCACTCGCTGGTTGGTGTACGTTTTCTAAAAGCAGTAGTGTTAGGTTTGTGGTCTGAACAGTCAGGAGAGTGCGCACATAGAATTTATCAAATATTGAAATATCAATTAAATAACATTTCTAATCCCAGATATGGCTCTTTCCTTCTTCAAGCTGTCGTGGACTTTTCTTCTAAATACTTATGGTGTACAATTTATATAATTTCTTGTTAATATATGTTGTTGTGATGGTATAAAATGCGTTTTGTTTATATTAATTAATATTTAACTAGCTTTAAAAAGTAAATCTTAGTTGATTATATTAAAAAAATGTCTTGTGAAGAATCAGCTACGATTTTATTTTCAGCAGTTTTGATACACCCTTTTGGTCTAAAACAAGAATCTGTCATGACTTTCTGGCGTCATTTTTGTTTGACCTATTTTTGACTGAGGGACACTGTGGCGTTTAAACGTGTAAACGATACATCCCTAATTTTTACGCTATTTAAATCACTTTACTTATTCTAAGATTGCTTGCTTAAGAATTCCGAAAAATAAAATAGTACAAGCCCCGACACATATTAATTCGTCTACTTTCACTTTAGTTAAAAGTCACCTCGCAATCTTTACTCCGAAATTATCTTCCGGTCTAGAAAGTGACTCATTCTTGTGAAATACTACTGAAAAATTCTACCAGAAGTGAAATACTGTATGTGCATCTACACAATGCGACGTGTCATAAAATTCTATCAGGCGTTTCGTTACACCTCTTCTTCCAAGGTTTTTCAGTACTTTTGTTGATCTCGAGACTTGAAGAAGCGGTGTGAGGAAGCGTCCTTACATAATTCCATGAAACTGGGCATAGAGTAGGTGCAGGAGTCATACTTCACTCTAGCAATAGAAAACAAAAACGAAAGTAGACGAATTAATATGCGTCGGGGCTCGTATCCAGTCCATTTTTCGTAAACGCCTTATCCCTATCAGAATCCATCGCAGTTCGTACACAACCTTACAGTATAAACTCGGCAGGTTCTTTGTTACGTTAAAAAAATTTGAAATTTTTATCTTATTTCAACTAATTTAATAAAAATTCCGATTTATATAATACAGCTGTAGAAAAAATATTGTTTGTAGCTTAACCGCAAAATTATGCGGTAAATACATAAATTTCGTACATTTGATACAAAAATAGCTATTCTGGATAGTGCATTCATATTTAACGTTAAAATCACGTTTACTCCGTCATTAATAGCTTTAGATATAAGCTCTTTCTAATTTTGCAGAAAGTGTTAAAGTGGAAAGTGTCATTTATTAAATTAGTTACGTTTATGACTCTATAAAAACTAAGTATAAAATTTGGACGCCATCTTCACCATAGTGGCTATCAACGCTTTTAATAGTGCTTGAGGTTTACTAGAAATTTAGATGTTAATGCATTTCTACACTAAAGATTTCCTCCCATAGGTTCAGGAGTTTATGTTTCTTTTTACAACGCATTAACTTAATCCAAGTTATTTAGTTGCTTTCTTAAGGTTTATATACCAACAGTAAACCCGTGTTGCTACGAAATAAGCTAAAACGATCTTGTGTAATATTGCTAAATATTTGCAACCGAATTTAATTCCCATAAAGTACCTTGAAGGTATAATAAAGTAAAGTCTAATACATATTACAGTATTAAGTGGTTCGGAGCTGTTATTCGTTCTGAATTTAGAAAAAGTAACTAAGCGTACTTTAATATTAATTTTCATGAAACTATGTATTTAAAATATGAACTAGCATTTTCATTAAGGTAAACCTCTTACATAGTATATTACAATAGCTACTAATGATGTAGCAAACTAATGAAGTAAACTATTTAGTTATTTGTTTAGTATTTAGTTTTCTACTTAAGTATCTGACTATCATACCATTATTTTAGTTTTGTAGATCTGCTACATTTTATATTTTACTGTTTTGATATTAGGTATGTAGTTGGTATATTTATGCTATTTCTATCACCATTACATTGGTAGCGTCCAACACCAATAAAGTGGTTTAAGTACTGCAGATAAATGGTAGTAAACGACCGACATTTTAGTGTTGTCTCTGTCATTTTTCTGCAGTCATTCAATCGCTTTATTTGTGTTGGACGCACCCATTGTAGTCAAATTTATCATATAAAAAATTATGAATTTTGTGCTATACCATTTGTTCAGTCAGCTGCAGCCGCACGTTGGGCCTTCGTAATAGTAATAATCGCTCCTACCTCCCGCACAAGCTTTATAGTTTCAGGGGCCTGGCTCACCAGGTAATGGGTAGTAGCAATTAGTATTATTATTATTTCTTACCCTGTATGATATGAGACATAGCTGTCATTGCAATCATTGATCAGCTTTGGTTTCATTCAAGATACTTTAGTTTTGTAGGCTCTGGACGACACACAACTCGGTGTTGTTAGGCGCTGTTTGTGGACTACGAATCAAATCCTTATGATAAGCTATTTAGACCAACAGTTCTTATCTCTTTTTACCGGTTTCTGCTAAATACTTGTGTCGGTAACTTAAGGAACACTAGTATGCAATTCAAGTAATAGTATTAATGGTGATACTTTCGAAGTCAGTTCTGTGGCACATGATGATATCAATTACGCATCTACTAGTCAAACTTTTGGCTACCACCTGTTTTTTTCCACCCCCAAATCTTATAAAGAAAATAACATCACATTCAATTGTTTCGACAAAAAGATATAAAAGGACGGCAATTTTTGTAACAAACTCTCTTTCAACTTACATTATGTAGAGAGTGCGCACGTCTTGTTCAGATTAATAAAAATTGAGGTTATGTTAATATAATTTAGAAATGTCAAAGTTTTGAGGTTAGTTTTAGTAACGTTAAACACAAAGTGATCTAATTAAGAAAGTTTAGTTAAAAAAGTGTTTATTTAAGTAGTGCCTAAATTTAAACGACTGATTACAAAATTCTACGATTGAATTTGGATAACAAGACAAATTTATAGAAAGTTTTTATTATAATAATAAGATATTATAATTTAGATAATAAGAAAATGTACGTACTTACCATTGATGAATAACAATTATTGGATTTGGTACTGGAATTTGTAAACCTTTTATTGATTTGTAAATATTTGTGAATGGATTGTTCATCCTTTTCTTCAATTTTTTGTCGAGTTAACGATAGCAGACAGATGATGTTTCAGCATATCAAGTTGGTATTTACAAGGCGCCAACTTATGATCTTAGTAATTTAAAAACCGTCAGTTTATCAGTAGCAATTAGTTTAATTAGTAATAAGAAATTTTAATGATACCAAAAAGGGCATAGAGAATTGTAATTTAATTCTCTTTATTGCAAGAAGCAATTTTTTATAGTTAATCTAAAACAATTATTTTTTTGATATAAATGTAATTTATCTTCAAATAAATAATATTTAATTATTTTGAAATTAATAAAAAATTTAATTATAGAATTAAAAAAAGAAAAGCTGTTTTCATATTTTTCATTGCTATTTAAATTATAAACAATTATTTTTGTCTTTTTATTTCTTATAAAAGAAAATATTTCTTTGATGGTATCAATTTTCGGGCTTTTTTTGTTTCATTGTTACTTGGTAATAAAAAAATAAAATTGGGTTGTTATTATCTATGATAATTATTTGTATAAATTTTTCCCTAAATATAAGAATAGTCCATAGTTATCTATAAAAGCGACCAGCCTGGAGAGTCTCAATATGTGCAAAGTTAGATTTTTCTCAACTTTATATTTAGCCGAAGCATTATTTCAATTAAAGGTAAGCAAGTAGTGGGTTGTGCATTTCATCTTTGTTACAATCGCATCTATGTCTGTGTCTAGTATTCAAATGTTTTTTTATTCGAATAACTAATTTGTTAATTAATAACAAACTAAATTTTCGTCATAAATCCATTAATCATAAGATTTGTCTCTAAAAACGTGGGTCATTATTAAAAAATTAAATAACTCCCCCCCCCCCCTCGTCATATATTATTAACAATATGTATATTTTTTAATTTAAAAAAATTCATTTTGCAAATTTTTTTGTTAATAATACACGAACAACTAACTCACCTTGTGGTCTAAATAAAAATGAATAAGGTTTTACAAGAAAATACATCGTCAAGTGTATTGTTTTGTCTAAGTAGAGTAAAATTTTATACTTATAACATACCGCATCATAATGATTCTGACTCAGTCTATATTGGTGCCAATTCGTTTTATTTGCTCTGACAAGAGTAACATGAACACTAACAATACAATTTTTACCAATTTAGATAACTTATAGTGAATCTTTTTAAACTTTTAGAGTAGAATGCTTCAAAGTTAATTTATAATATAGGGAGAAAATATATTTCATTAGTGAAGAATTATTTTTGTTATAAGAAGAGAGCGAAAAAATGTTCTTTTCCTCTAAATCTTTACCTAGTACTCTAAGATTTGTTTACTAGACTGATTTCTTACTGTGTGCTCTTTCAGTAGGGTTACTATCACTAAATTCTGAAAGCCTTCCAAACAATATTCGATTCTTTTATCTGTCAAGAAAACGGATTTTTAATGTTAGAAAAAATCATACATTTTATAATCGCAATTGTAGAACTAAGCACAAAATATGAAAGCTTTTAAAAGCACATACAAACAATAGATCTTTGTTAAGTCTTAAGTCTTTTTTTAGGATTAAGTCCTAATTATGCTTTTTCATATGCTGAATAAAAGAAATTAAAACCAATTGAAACAATCACAACGCAATGTCTAGTCGCCTTTTTCTCTCTAAGTTATACCATAACGAAATGACTACCTCTATGATAGACTTAATAAATGTCATTATGACAATTATGTTTCTACTAAAATAGTCAATTTAATGCGTAGAGCTGTACTTCTCTACTGGACTTCTCTATGTTAACCACAAACCTTCAAAAACCGTTTATTATACCGCTTTAAATATGTATGAAAGGTATAGAATCACTCTTAAACAGCTACTTCGCTTTAAGTTTCGAGTTATGTATCCGAAGAAAATATATGGGTTTCCTATAAGAACAAATATGTTAGGGTCAAGTGGAGTAAATATGCAATACGTAAAAATTAGGGTAAAAGCCAAAACAAGCCTGTAATTAATTAACAAATTTATTATAAAACTGGAAAGGCTACTGTTTAATTTGCAGTTTAATTAAAAGTATATTAAAATATGAAACAATTATTTTACATTTTGTCCATGGGGTATTTTGAAAATCGATGTGAAACGCACCTATGAGCTTTGTCCAAAACGTCGACAACCACCAAGTCGGTGGCTTGATCATTCTACGAAATGTCCCATAACGCAAGTACGTCTAAAACGCTGACCACATTTGGAGTTAGTGCTTTAGCTATTCGACGAAATGCCTTGCAAGATAATAGCTTTCACGACCAAAATGCAGACTTCATTCTACAGTAAACCTTTTTAATTTAACGATTGTGATTCATGTTCCGACGAATTAATAATTTTATATATTACCACAATCTACATATATTTGTTTGGCTTTCGTTTTTACTGTCATAATAGCTATGTTTATGAAATTACGCCGTGCAGCGTTTTGTGATGTTTTGGTCACCGAACCATTCGGCCTTTTGAACGTAGTCGCCGGAATGAGAGTCGTTTTGGACGAAGTATGGCTTCGGTGTATTGGGCAGTCTCCTTCAAAGGTGGCAAGAGAAATGTCTTTCTATACAAATATATATGTACCGTTTCAAAAATTGACGAACCTCACGTTGAAGTAACCGGATTGAAAAATTTTAATAGATAAAAGGAAATATTAATTATTGGAAAAAGGCATTTCACTATAGCAAGTACTACTAGTATACTATATTTGCATAGTAAATGCTACTAGTTACTCACTGGTCGGAGCCTTGGCTGCCTGTGGGATGAACCCTGTTCCCAGCGATAGGACTACTTCCACTACGTGGGACTTCACTGCCCGATCGAATCCAACTTCGGATGTGGCGAGACCTGGTTTTGAATGGTTTTGCAACCCAGTTATAGGATTGGTGTGCCAAGCCTTTAACTTACAAAAGTAAGGGTTGTCATTGTATGTATAAAGTAATTAATTTGACATCTAAAACTACTATCCTATTTCACTAAAAGAACTTAACATTAAAAGTATAACAGTAGAATCTCTTAATAGAACACGCAAATTATGCATCTTTAAAATAATAAACTCCAAATAACCTATTTTTCTTTCTTATTCTGGATCACTGATAAAACTGATAACGCTACATGTTGCGTACAAAATGTAAACTACATAGGTACATTTTGTTAGTACTAAGGCGTACATGCGTTTATGAAAGAGACTGCTTATAGCTGAATAAATACAATTACGAGATTTTATCTGAAAACTATAAAAGAGGAAAATCTGAAAAATAGATACAAAAGAACGCATAGAAGCTTCAGAAGTTAAAGCACTCTCTAAAATACAAAAGTTGAAACAAAGGGTGCTTAAATTAGTAACCGACAATACAATTTTATCAAAGCGAGTAGAACTTTTGGAAAGGATTCGAATCAAATAATACTTTCATTTTTGGTTTGCTAAATCCTGTAAAGCCATTGCCTCAATATAGTTGTTATAAACTTAAGAAACTTCTAGGCGAAAATATTAGTGTTACTGGTCTGAATAACACATATTCAATAAATCATCCTGCAAAATGACCAGTAAGAGAATTTTTATTATTTCTTAAAAAGCTCGAAGTCTTAATTAATTTTAAAACTAAAAGTCTTTAAAAAACTAAAAACTAAAAAATATCTATTGCTGAAAATTTAACATTCAAGCAAACAATTGAGATTTAAAAAATGAAGATCCCTACATAAGAAGGAATAAACTGCACATAGGCAATCGAGGAGTTATTGCAGAGGAAGATCTTTACTTACGATAAGAGACAAGTACATAGTGCATCTGCTATTCCAATGGTAGAAAATTGCACAGTGAAATTAATAAGAAATTAAGCAAATAAAACTACTAAAAATATGCAACATCTTCAAAAACCATACGTTCCTATAATCAACAGCAGTTCATCAAAAGAGGAACGATACAATAGGCTCATTATCGAATACCAAATACTAATAATCGAAGAAAAGTCGTATGCTGACGTTCGAATTCCCAGCTCAAATTCTACTAATTACAGCTAATAAAAGAAAAAAATATGCAAATTTACTTGTTTACTTTGCACTTATGCAAAATATTTACCTTTTTTCGGATATGAAGTAAAACTGTAAGTCAATGGGTGCAAAATAAAAATCCCTATTACGGATGGAATTTTCCCAGATTCTAATAGGGCTAAATTCTAATAGGGTCGACTAAATGCTCCTAACCATCGGTACCATGAGGTACAAGAGATGCTTACTTTTACTTTGATTCATCGCCCAAAAATGAATAAATAAATATCTGTAATACACTTCGATAGAAATTCTTGAGGCCAACCACTGAAAAGGGAATAATAGAGTTAATCAAATTAGTAAGAAATAATAAAGCTCCCGATAATGATGGAATAAAAACAGAAATGCTACAAAAATTTGTACAAAAATAGCATCGCATGCTTATTATCTAATCAATAAATTAATATTGTAAACGAGCTTTGTCCTAAACAGTTCAAAATAGCTATTATACAGCCTCTACACAAAAAATGAGATACGACCTCATCATCAAATTCATTGATTCCTAGTTTCGTAAAAGTACTCAAAAAACAGTAACAAGCTTAAACAAGAAAACCAACAGGAGATGCTATATTTGCATCCATCTTTAAAATGTACGATGCGACTGAACATACAAAGCGCTGGTTCTTGTTAAGGAGTACTGTAGATCACAAACAGTTATTATATGTGTAATGGAGTATGCAGGAATATGTGTAACAGCTGTAGATTTATTGAAGTCGTATAAGTTCCGAAAGAATTGTGCATTGCGTAGTACTACAAGATACCGTTCTACAACCGTTTCTTTTTATTATCTAGATGAACAACTTAAGAACAGCTGCAATGGGGTATAGTTTTGCTGACGACTTTAGGGTTTTGAGGCATGGACTGGCCGAAAACAAAAATAGAAGATGATATGGGTACTATTAAAAAAATTTTCTAGTTATTCAAGTATCGACTATCAACTGCGAAAAGATTATGTTTTCATGTTTGTAGCTATAAAAGTAGTTTGCCTATCTAACGCGACCTATAATATATCTACAATATATATACCAAAAATAACATCAGAATTAAATTTACGGACACCATTAGGTATATTGGTGTAACATTAGATTGGCTGGTCCCGAAACAAACCTGGACTCCAGGACGCGACTAAACTAGCAAGGGTATTCCCTCAGTACCCCCTGAACACTGTTCTTTGAGGAATCCTTTTCTCCTGGTGATTTCTTCGGTGTAGTCGAAACTGAGGAGTGGAAATCTCCGGAATTTGATTCTCTGCCTTTAGTGACGTCTGAGTGGCATTTGATGAGACTCATCCGGCTGTTCCCAACAAGGCTATCCAGGGGGGGTCACTTTTAATTAGAGTTGATGTGAATACATGTTTGAATACAAGACTCTCATCCTCTCACTCCCAGGACACCCCACCTCTTAGTTGTTATACACTGCTCGGCCGAGTCCAATATCAATGAGGCTGCATTGAGGTTGGACTCGACCTAGCAGTGTAAAACCCTCTTGCTGGGCTATGGGTAAAGGGACTCCTCGGAGACGGTTCCCAATCGGTGAGCACGTTCATAGCTCCGGCATAACTACTAGCTTGGACAACTGGTCTCTACCACCTCCCTACGCTCTGGTCAATAGGCAATCTCGCTCTCATCTTTGAGAACTGATAGTAGTTACATAAGTAAGTAACGCGTTAATTGAGCGTATCTTATGTCATTGGCCATAGGGAGACGTGGTCATAGACTTAACGCAGGTGGGTCACGTAAAACAATATCTTAAATGTTAACATTAGATTGACAGTTAAGGTGAAATTGTCATATAGAAAATGTCACCAAAACTTCGAGGTCATTTCAGGTGTGATTTGAATATCTATCTAAAGTCTTAGACCTTTCTCATTTAAAAACACTTTACATTCTGCTTGGAGAAAAATGTTTTAAGTGTTTATCCAACACCTATAAATAAATAGCTATTTATGTAACAAGTACATAATATAGGACTTTATAGACCAGCCCAGTTTATGGCTGAGCGACCGAAGCGATCAAGTCCTATAAAAAGGGCGAGTCTATAAGGTCCGATTATGCAAGAGTTGCATACAAAGCTTTATGTTCGATTCCTAAAATTGGCTAATTATCAAAAAAATCAGTTTATAAATTTGACATTTATTCTTGACAGAAGAAAATTTGACATGTCATATGCAGTTGCCATACTTTCTTTATTTTACTACTATATACTTTATTTTACTACTACCACTTTATTTTACGAGTACAATAATAAGCCAGTTTACTGCCGCAAAACAATACAATAAACAGTACTTTATAATGCAATCGGACATAATAGTTATTTATGTATTAAGCATAAAGGCATAAAGAAGCTTTTATGGCCAGAAGCGTTATTTCTAGTCCGAGGCGTCAGCCGAGGGCTAGGAAAAGGCTGTAGGGCCATATAATCAAGTTATGCCCGAAATGCATACACTATTTTATGCACAGATTGTTTTTATTTCAAATCTATTATTGTGTAAAAAATATAATTAAATGAGTACGTAGGTTACATCAAGCCGCTGTACGTATACTTATGTGCATATATACGAAGTACGTTACTATAGTTACTATCTAAAATACTTAATTTCAGCTTATTTTCATTGGTGATAAGTTTACAAATTATATTAAGAACTAATCAAGTTCTACAAATACAGCTCTGACATTTAATTGACGTTTCATTATTGCCCGTCGGATCATAAAGAGGCCCTTGGGGCATAAAGAGTTGTCCTGGCACCGAAAGTTTTTCATACCTAGCAACCACCTCGCATGTTGTACCTTGGCTTTCGGTTGCCTTATCAAGATAGAAAGTTACACTTTCGTAAAGGGGAGAATGAAAAATAAATTTGTGGGTAATTAAAAATCCCATTTAATATCAACCACCAGTCTACTACGATTGAGGATAAAAGCTTCTTTAAAGCCCTTAATACATAAATAACTATTATTATAATCACTGAATCATCATTTTATTTATTTATTTACGGTGGTTTTTAAATTTCAAGGGGAGAATGAAAAGTTTAATACATTACACGCTGCGAAAGCCCTTTCAGGTGCTCGGTGTTTTTAATTAACCTCGGCTGCGCTTATGCTTCGCCTCGACCATTCAAAAACACCTACGCAACCGCTTAAAAGGCCCAGCCTTAGAGGTCGTAACTGGACAAGTATTTGATTCATGGTATTCTTTAAAAGACACCCTTCTTAGTAATTTTGGAGACCAACAATCGGAACTGAACATCCGGATCGATCTGTCTCGTATGAGACAATTATCACGAGAATCTCCCTCCCCACGAGAATTAGATCCTTATTAGCCATACTATTACAGTGGGAATTATTTTTTTGTAAGAATAATAATCGCAGTGTTAATAATTTAGTGTCGATCGCAGAATATACTGGTTGCTTACGGGTATGGCAATAAAATTTAAAACAATAATCTGCAAGTAAATTAACATATATTAGGTTCAATAGATAACATGGACATTGATCGTTCAACAACCAATACGAATTTTTATACAATGTGATTACGAAATGGCCAGTTCGTTTTAATTTCATGCAACAACCGAAACCTAGCATTAAATAAACTATATAGCTTATCTTCATAAACTAATTGACTCATATAAGACAACATTAACCACTAATCGACAAATACGTAATTCAGTACCACTTCGTTACGGAGTTTCGTTCAAATCATGCAGCGACAAAACTTATTCTATATAATTATTCACTAAATACATGTTAGTGCAAATTAAAATAGCCTATTAAAAGACAACAATGAAATAATAGACGGATACATAATATGTATCTATATGCAATTCGGTAGCGCTTTACGCGCCTTATCTTCTCATGCACCTTTATCAATCACAGTCCTATACATACATACGCACAATAATGAAAATAGTTCGATCGGCCACACTTCATATGCGTGATCGTGCAGGTTATCGGTGTGTAGAAAATTATCTGAACTTACCCAAAATTTGCGGGTATTCTTTCTTACAAATTTTCATACTTATCATAAAGTATAGACGGAGTTTGGTAATTTAGCTATTATATAACTGGGTATTATATGGGCTATCATATAGCTATTATATAACTAAGGCCGCACTAAGCTAAAATATTAATACCAAAATAATCGGTTTACGAAGAAAAAAAGAATTGCAGACTACTTACGGGTTTAGGCCCCCTTTTTTCACCGATAAAAATATTATATTACCCCAAAGCCATCAAATAAATATGTTCTCATACAATAACTTGATTAATATATCCAGCTACACCTGTCGACATTCAAAACGTAAAAGACCATATCAACATTAGCGATGATAACGGAATATAAATTTTGAAAAGAAAGCCTTTACAAAAGTGAAAAGGAGAATTAATCAAGCTCCAGGTAAGAATAGTTCTAGAAGGTCAGCCCGCATATGTAGCAAGGGTGTAATTTTTTTAAGGCGCCACCAGTTTTGAAACTTTCAAAACCTAAACTGGAAGGTCAGATAACAAAAGTACCGAACTCATGAAATTGTTTGACCAAACGTAACAATACTAAATTCTAAAATTGCACTAGGCTCGGAAAGACCAGAAATAAAAAAGTACCAAGCCCGAGATGCTAAAGATTTAGCTCTTAAAACCTATTTAGGAGGACTTTCCGAACCTTTTGGAAGCTTCCTTCGTAGCAGGCACCAACATCGCTCGAAGTAGCCTTAACTTATATAAAAGAAGAACTGGACATACGATATTTTCAAAATACACAACAAAATAACTCACAACCTAAGTTTTTACCACAACCAGTTCCCCTAAGCAATTGCAATAAACCACAGCCAACTTCTCAACCCCCTCAGTTTAAACCACAACAATACCAGAACGTATTGCCTCAATTTAAGCCTAATTTTAATCCCACTCATCAATTTAAACCAAATGTTAATAATACAAATCAATTTAAATTTAATCCAGTAACTCAGCAGTTTGGAAATAATTCCCGGCCTAATGTCTTTGCACCCAAAAGAGATTTTCAACCACAAAATCGGCCAGAATCAATGCAAGCTAGTACCATTAAACCGAGACCGATACATCCTAATACACCCATGAGACCTCCTAATCCAAATTTCAATCGAAATATAAATCAACCTAATTTTATTCGACCAAGTCGCCAACCACGAAATTTACTTTCTGAAGAATTATATTCAACAGAATTTCAAGAAGAAATCCCACCTGTTAATCAAATTAGCACTTTGAATACGACCACTACGATGAGACCCACGGAGAAGAAATTAACGAAAATTTTCGCGAAGAATCCTCCGAGAACAATTAAAATCTTTTACATTTAACCCTAAATCATCTACAGCCTTTATAATTATACCCCAAACAAATGAATAACTCTTACTAGACACAGGGAGTAGCAAAACTATCCTTTCACCCGAATTTGTTTATAAACATTACCCCGAATCCATTTTTGAATATCCTTTTGAAATTACAACCTCTCACGGTACAACGTATCACAATCAAGTAGCAACAGTTCCTATTTCCCTTTTACTTGATAAAATAAAATGAAAACATTTAGTATACCTTCTTAATTTTCATTCCAATTATATTGGCATTCTTGGAAATGACCTCCTTCAGAAATTAGGAGCAAGCATCAATTTTCGTGGAAATTATATCCAACGCAACGGCAAAGCCGTAGTACCATTCTTTTTCAACGAACAATCTCTTAAAGAAACTGTATAAATACAACCATCCTATTTCGAAAATCCCGCTTCAAAGAAATCCAAAATTTTACTTCAAACAACTTGACTTCACAATTTAACCCAACATATATTAATTTTAATCAACGTGAAAATAATTTTCCTTCACAAAATCTGTCGGAACAACATAAAAATGTTCAACAAAAATCAACTTCAAACAATGTATATTATAACGACTTCGAAAATGTTTCTCATTTCTACAACACCATACTGTTTAATACCGACTTTAGCATTCCCATCACCGATAATCAGTGTATGCAAATAACCCCTTCACATTATTTCTGTTCACAAACAAATTACTTCACAATCCCAAATTACAAATTGTGGGAAACACAATTATTATCCTTCAAGGAAGCTCAAAACTGTCAACCTGTCATATTTGAATTGAAAACGACAAAAGTAATAAAAATAAATCGATCCACCTGGATCATTAGTTCCCCTAATAAAACGATCATCGATAGCAGATGTATCGACTCTATAACACGAAAGACCATTACTGGATCAATATTACTCCATTTTACCAGTGGCTGTTCCGTTCTAATCAATCAAAACGAACTTTTGGCTACATTTCAATCATCTTTCCTAGAAGAGAAACAAATCGCTATGGCATCCATCGGAAAATTGCAACCCGATTCAGTCCATGTACCCGAAATTACAAAAATTGACCTATCGCCTATAAATGTTCATCAATTAATCCAGAATCAAGCGAAATTAACAAAGGACATGTCTACACTTGAAAGTATCAGTCCCATCAGATATATACCATTACATTATGGCCCTTTAATTCTCACGCTGATCATGACTAGCATAACAATAAGTCTTATCTTCTTTGTATACTACAAACGCAGATTAATTGCCACCAAAATGTATCAACTAACGTCACCCCTTAAAGAACCCGACAATGTAACTTTTAACCCAACTTTAAGTTCCCTGGTTCAAAGCAGATCACCTTTAACATAACTATTATTGTTATTATCAATACTAACCTAATACCTAATTATAATTACACATTAGTATTAGTATTATATATATTATCATTCCATTATTACTCTGTTCTATATTCATATTATGTACTCTATTATGTATCTATGTAATCTCCATATATTAAGTACTATTTTATTTACTGTCTTTTTATGTATTATTATTATCAGTATATTTGTAAAATGTGACACTTCCTACTTTTCATTTAGCCACTCACTTTATTGTAATCACTGAAATATTCTTCTTCAAAGTATATTTCATTCTTGCGTGGGAGCAGTTTACATTTGTTCATTATTCAAGCGAAGTGCGACCTCATTATAACTATATGCGAGCTAAACACCTCGAGTGGGGCGCCCACGATTGCAGGTGCTATCAAACCCACGGCCACGTGTGTGCATAGCAAGCATCTGGAGTACGCAGAACTCTATAAGGAAGTCACGTAGACCATAGCAGCTGCAGTACGCAGAACTCAATAAGGAAGTCACGTAGGCCACAGCAGCTGCAGTACTCAGAACGTTAATAAGGAAGTCACGTAGGCACGCGGCCACGATTTCACACCCACAAAAGGAGTATATACAACCAGCACTTTATGGGACAGTTCAGTCTGAGTTACAACGAAGCTTGAAAGATCGAAACTGTCTATCAGGATAGATGTTTACCTTCTTTTAAGCAATACTCACCAAGAAAGCCATAGAAACTGGTAGCCATGGTTACTGTTTACCTCGATCTTTCTGAACATCATAATTACCAGCTTTAAGTTAAAATTGTATAATAGTATTTATGTGATTATGCAAGTGCATACTGTGTAAATTCACGACGAATAAATATCTTATTGTACTTAACAGTTAACTGTGTTCATTTTGTAACTTGGGCTCCGTCTTTTGCGTTTTTAAAATAAAGTACCATTTTTAAAAACGCCTTTCTTCGTCAAGAAACGTTAATGCGCAGCTTGTAATGTAAGTAACTATTAAGGGGCTCTATACCTGATAAAAATTTGAAATTGATTGGATTATAAATAACAAAAATACAGGGGTTTCAAGCTATGAAGTGAAACACACTATATGTATTGCACGGATCAGTGCGATAAAGCATGAATTATGAAACGTGCTTTTTATACTGTTTATTCTGTATTGATGTTTCAATATAATGATAGTCGTAGTAAGTATATTATTTTTAATAGAACCAGCGACATTTGTCAATTACAATTTAGGGAATTTTTATATGCAATGTGTGCTCACATTGATATTTGTATACGTTGACGAAAATATGCCATTTGTCAGAAATTCATTAGTACCAATGTCACAAAACGCTAGTTGTAGTCTAGTAATTTAGAAGTATAACAATATTTTTATTGCAAACAGATTGCTTGAAACTTCTCTTCAAATTTTAACTGTTAAAGCTGCTTGCGGTGTAGTGAAATAAAAGCAGTACAAGGTTTTTTCACTATCCCAATTTTCGCTTAAAGCATTTTTATTGTATTTCATTGATAATGAACTGAACAAAAAGAAAAAGCTAAATATAGCACTGATGTCCACATTATTTTCTAGGGAATACGTTACCAGCTTGAATCTCGTTAAACACCAAAGTCTGTTTATATAGCAGTAAATTGGGAACAGATTCGATTTGTATAGAAGCAGTTGATGTATTATAAACGTGTATTACTATCGCGAATTGGAGGAAAATTTTATATTTTGAGCATCGAAATTGATCATACTAGTAGATTAATGATGTTCTATCTAGTTTTGTATGAATCCACATCGATTTTATGTTTAATAAGTTACAATAATTCCAACTACACTAATCAAAGCCGTAACTGTGTCTATTCATGTACATAATAAACTTGCATGTCACATTTTGCATGTGTTAGTACCTAGTACTACTACCTACGCAAATAAGTTGGTTTAGGATTTAAAGCACTTCCTAACTATCGAACTACAAAGTACAAGGGAGTAAAACGTCTGAGTTTGTGAGCTAAAGCATTTTGGATTTATCGCCCTGGCAACACTAATTGATTTAGTTTTGGTCTTCAGTTGAAAAGGTCATGAAAGTATAATAAGTCTGTTGGTTAATTTTCTACCATCCTCATCCTCATTCGTATAAATTCTACGAATTCCCTGAAATAAACCTTATATAACGTTTCAGCAGTTTTCCTTTAACGTGTTGGATGTCTCTACCGTACATTTGATAGTAAATTTTATGGTTCGTAAAATCGATCCCACTTTTACTTTGATTTGTTCTAAAATTGTTAAAGAAAGTTTCTCATCTATATGCCCACCTTGTATTCTATTTCTGAATAAAACGATTTGAAATACTTCAAGAAAGGTATTTTTTATTTTTCTTTTCCTTTTTTATTCGAATCGAAAGTGTCACGTAGACTGGTTGTTTTCCAAAGTTATATTCGCATTGTCAGTTAGATCCTACAGAGAAATCATCACTGTTCGATCTAGTCTATGATGAGATATTCTGAGATGTCATATAAACGTACATATATCTGTAGTTAATGAAACGTGATGTTTTGCAATAATTAAATGGTGTAATCTGGATGGAAACAAACATCAATCCCAGACCTTAATAAAGGAATCAGATACCAAGCAATAAATTAGGATTCTAGTCTACGGGACAGAACTAAATCTCGATAATCCAGCGAAGTTATATTGACCTTCGCTAATTCCCACTTTACCTAAATCCTCGCTCTTGCTCGTCGTATTCCTAACACATTTCTTGGCTGGCAAAGAGGTCTTTTCTATACAAAGTTTCATCTTTTTCTAGATCACTTTACAAAAAAAAACTGAATTTATAGCATCAAAACTGAGATTTTCTTTAGTGGGAGAGCTCAGAAGTTTACAAAAAAGAAGCAACGTTCTTTATCTGTGTAATGTATTCCCTTATTAATTTACGTTCTCCGAAATCTGTTCTGTAAAAATGCTGTTCGTTCGCGATTCGCGCTGTACTTCATTACTTTAGGAAATAAAAATACACGAAATCGTGTTCCTGAATTCAATATGCAGTGGAATAATAAAATAAGAAACTCATCAAAAAGAACATCAGCTAAGAAATGAAAATAAAAACAAGGAAAAGTTTTAAAAGAGTTTTTTAAAGTAGTGCCAGGTTGGAGGTCTAATAAAATTACTAATCTCAGATTCGTAGTTTTACTCAGCGTTGTATGAATGATGGCTTTCCAGCTTTCAGACTTTAAAATAACTTGGTATTTCCGAGATCTATTTGAAAATTTAAAACTTGTCAACGATATTAAAAATGTAATGAAAATATTTTCTTGTATTGAAGTTGATGGAATAATAATCTCAAATACTTCTGAATGCGTGCTGAACGTTCACCCAAGCGGGCCAGATTCGACTCCTGGTACCGGCTGGTTAAGGTTTTCTGCAGTTTTTCCTTAGCTGTGACACAAATGTGGGATTTGCGCTGTTCTATCTGTAAGTCGGCTGCAGTCGCACGTTGGCCCTACGTAATAATAATAATAATAATAATCGCTCGCTCCCTCCCACACAAGCTTCCATAGTTTCTGGGGCCTGGTTTCCAGGTTATGGGTTGTGGCAATTATTATTCTTATATTATATTATATTATATTATTATTTCTTTTGAAAAAATTTTTTTTAACTAAGTAAGATATTTTTATTATTTTATGAAACAATTGCAAAAATTAATACTATTTAAGATATAAATATCTTGTATAAAAGTTTCACTAATACTGGGCAATATGAGTTAGAAAACAACAAAAATGTTGTTTTCATTTTAGTTGTTTTCTAAAAGTTTGTAACCTAAGTTATTTAAAAAAATATATAAACATGCGAATTTCGAGTTAAAAGAAAAATTTAAAAAGTGAAAAAATTAATTAACACCGTTAATATGCATAAAACGACATGGAAACGAAAAATTGAGGAAAGAATACTTGCAAGCAACACTAGTTGCTACAGTGAAGAATTGATATGTATCACATATAATTGCAGCAATCTGCAGTCCATCCAGACATAAAATAACACAAGAACAATACACCGAATTTTTAAAATCGTATGGCAATGGACATATGTCAGGCGGAAATTATCATACGAAGTAGCCATGGTGGGCTTCCTGATGTTATCTGGAGCCCGAAAGGACTGCTTGCTACTGCACTAAATGCTGATCAAAAAGTCAATTAGTACCACTATCAACAGGAGAGACGACTTAACTGACTAGCAGAACGAAGAAAAAGTTCTGATTTGACTGACTTTTGTATTACTATTACTATTAAGGTATTACTCCAAACTGTTTTGTAATTAAAGCGTGCTTTGATTTATCATCTGATCGTTTTCCACTTATTGTCGAAACGTATTATCTCCAACTCTATACAACATATACAAAAACTGCAAACAATACAGAGCCCTAACAATAGTCAGCAGAAAAAATTAATAGCGATATCTACTCTCTAAGAAACTTTACTGCAACTGATGATCTAGTCAGTATCCACAATGACAGTCAATGTGGGAAGCAACCCATAGCCAGGAGCCTACGCAAATTTACTACTATTTACTACAAAGCTGCTGACTTGGAAAACCAATACGGGAAACAAATCTTCCGCACTTTGAACTATTTTGATTTTATTTTAACGGCAAACTTCATAACTATTTGCAATAATCTCCAATACGGAATAAATTCATTATTAGTAACATTAGTTGGAACGGTACTTAAAACTACACTGCTCAACATTTGAACTGGTACACTTACAAGAACATATATAAATAACAATTTGCTACTTTTTGAGCAACCTTCTTGCTTAATTGATAGTATATGGTTCTGGGAAACACTTTTAGGACGAAGAATTAAAAGAATAAAACTTAAATAACGAACTTCAAATGTTTTAATAATAAAATAACAAAATCTTCATTTTAGTAGTTACAGTTTGCTCTGAAAAGAAATGATAACCAAACACTTAAAGATTAATAATGCGTGGGACCTCCTCTAGCTCTTATGACCTCTTGGCAACGTCTTGGCATGCTGTAAATCAAATCCCGAATGTAATGCTGAGGAATATTTGGCCATTCTTCCAAAACGGCAGTTCGGAGCTGATGGTGATTGTTTGGATCCACTCCTCGTGACCTTATCAACCTTTTCAGGTAATCCCATATGTTCTCTATGGGATTAAGATCTGGAGAGATCGCTGGCCAATCCATGTGCGTAATATTGTTTTCTTCAAAAAATGCATTGATTTGCCTTGTTCTATGAGGACGCGCGTTATCGTCAACAAATACGAAACCATAGCCTATTTCATTGGCAAATGGCAACACTACAGGTTGTAATACCTCATTAAGATACCTGACACTATTCATTGTAGCATTTCCAAGCATAACCAATTCAGTACGACGCGTCTCAGAAATACCTCCCCAAACGGTAATTGAACCACCCACTCTAGCCTTCTTCTTTTGTGGGCTCTGGTTAACAATGGACATTTTTTAGAAGATCTGGACCTTAAATTTACCGCATGGAGCCTTCTTCTTACTGTTTGAGTATACTGAAGTACCTTTTGCATTCAATACCTGAATTTGGAGTGTTCTTGCAGTAGAAAATCTATTCTTTCGACACTGAACCGTAATAAAACGGTATTCCCTGACAGTTGTACTGCGATTTCGCCCTCCGCCGTGCCTATGTTGGACAGATCCAGTATCATTAAAACGCATTCGAACTCTTCTGATCATATTGTGGCTCACATTGAAATAGGCAGCAACAGTTCTTAGCGATTCACCAGTCATAAGTATTCACATAGCTTGGCTCATCTCTTCAATACTTAAACGCCTTAATGGCATCTCTAAAATGCAGTCAACCACTCTGAAATAAAATTTACTCGAGAAAATCGCAAAAATTCTCTTAAAACTTGATAAAAGTATAAGCATCCACGAACTCAGTAACTACACTTACGAGAGATAATAACAACAAACAACAATTGAATCGCAAATGTCATTCGATAGGCATTTGTTTGCATTCAAAAACACAGCACTGATCATATAGGAAGTCATGCAAAACGCCTAAGAAAAGTTGTGTACTTTTTACTGCATGTTATATAAGTGTACCAGTTCAAATGTTGAGCAGTGTAACTTGAATGTTGCTTGACGGTACTAAGTTTGAATTCTTGTACAACTGATAGCGTACACCGATTATTAATTTACTATTAATAAAATGAATCGATGTGTTAATATAAAAAAATCACTGCTGATTAGTTTTAAACAGATTCTTTTAAGTCAATACAACATTCAAATAAGAAGGCATTAACACTGTTCTTATTCATCTTTATCTTAATTTTATCTTTATCTTAATCATTATTCTTCTGGATTAATTCTCTTTGCTGGATTAATTCCCCAACAACAAAATCTGGTATAATACAAAAGAACCAATTCGTTCTAAACTTTACTGTAAATATGTGACGGTTATATCATTTGCACGCTACCGCCGTAGCTGTCGCAAGCGTCGGGGCAAGAGCCCGCTGCTCCGTAGGCCGTAGTTCGTCGTAGGACATGTCCAACTGTTTGTCTTAGACTCTATTAGGGGATGCAAAACGATATTATTGCTAATAATTTTAAGAAAGGCAAGATAACCACCCCATCAAAAACTGAAATGACACACAATGCGCCAATCACGAAAAACCATTCTAGAATTTATTTTAGTGAGACGAAATAATTCTTTCTCACAGGAGGCCCGATAAGAAAACGGCCCAGACATGTGTATTTTTGCCCTTATCTGTATTTTGTGAAAAATCTATCCAGCAAACATGAAATAAGCAAATAGCAGAAACATAAATTTGATTTAAATGCATTTATACGTATTATTTTGTCTCTAAAATAGTTTTTATCTTAATATTTTATTACTAAAAACAAATGTAGCTATATGGGAACGGCTTTTGCAGCTGCCTCTAAACATTATTATGATCAGAATAAAATCTACAATTTCAAACTGACAATATATATTCGAATATACAGGGCTATAGATTACTACTAATACCTACTAAGATTATTTATAATAAATACATTTTCAAATGCATTAAAATGAATCCTAAAATTTTAACACGTTACAACCTGTAACAATAAGTTACAGTTAGGTTAGTTATTGGATCTGCTATCTTTCTTCTGCAGAGGAAAACTATTCACTGAAAGTTGAAATTGGCTGCCATATGTTTCATTAAGGTATTTATTTACATTAGAACTACTCCCAACCTTAATGTATTTTTTTAACTCTTTTTAAGATCTTATTAAGACCTATCCGATCTTACACAATGGTAATCAAATTAATTTATATAAAAAGACATACGACTTATGACTTTCTTCTTTATACGATATCGACCTCAATACTGCAAAAAAATAAGAACTATCTGTAATCGATAGTAGCAACAACTGCTTTAGCGTACTTCACAAGCAATCACATACACATATATGCAGATAGCGTTAGCCTAAATCTAGCCTTAGCTAGTAAATATAAATAAATCTTTATTTAGATTTACTTAAGTACCTGAAATGTTGCAGTTTAGGAAAACCCCAGTCGCGTTGAATATACTAACCTAACCCAGATCTAGAGTACAAATATTTTGGAATGTCTTAATATCACGCGGGTCGTTTTCTAAACTCGAACGCGTGCGCTAAAAACGTGTCTTATGAAACTAATACTTTAATATACTATTAAAATGCATCCAACTGACATATGTACATACGTGTACAACGCTGTCAGATTCATACACACAATTCTGTTAGTCACCATTGCATCAATACAAAACAGAAATTTAAGTATTTCTAACTTTCAGTTTTTGTATTCATTAACCATCCAGTCACTCAGATTCCGAACAAACCATCTTTAGGAAATGGTAGTGGTTTCTAAATGGAAGTTGTTTGTTTTTATTTTTATCAATTAACAGGGTTTGGGTAATAATATTATCAGATCCTATTAGTGAGGTTTGTTCTAATTTACGCCGTGGCATAGCCTCGCTGCATAAAGCTTAAACAACTTCATTAATTATTAAGTAGATTAATGCTGCTGTTTGATGTTTCCTAGATATATCTAAATGCATGAATAACCTCTTTGTAGATTAATATAAATTCAGTCCCTATCTGGTGAGGAATAGATAACGAACTAAAAAATTTTTGAAATCAAATTGGAAAGTTAATTAAATTGCTGCAGAGGGATATTCCAGGAAACTAGAAATAGAAGTTAACGCTACCACTATTATGTGTAAGGGATTACACAGTGCACAGGTTGTGCTTTTACCAATTCAGACGGGTAAAATTCTACTTCAACGAAAATAGGATCATTTGCTGTAATGCAATGCAAATGTGTATAATAGTCTTCCACTATTATGTGAAGCATCTGCAATCGAAGCCAATGAATAGCAATGCAAACCTTATACTAAATATTTAAATTAATAGTTATCTTACATAATTTCCTCCATTTGCATTTGCTACCAGATTCCAAAGCTATTTAAAGTTAAGAGTTTAACACGGTACGTCAAACTATCAGAGCTAAAACGCCCAACGAACTAGTATTCAAACAACATCGATAGTAATGAATATTACAAATATTAATCATGAAACTTAATTACAAAGTTATAACCAAAACAAACAGGAACTCTGGGGAAATGCTTATGTAGGAAAATAATAAATTTTCCGGGCACCTATATTAATTACATTTTATGTACATAAACTCGTCTATTGTGTTGTTTAGCAATTACTTTTAACAAACCGATCAAGAAGACGAGAAATATTAATAGATACTATTTAGTTATTGAATAGAATTATTAGCCAATATTTATTAATTATCCAAACATAGTAAATACGTGCTTGAAGGTCCGATGAAAATGTCCACCTTTAATATTTAAATTAATTAATACTTGGTAACGTAATCTATATCGAGGAATGAAATAAGACAGACAGACAGTGGACTGTATAATTTATTCAATTATTTCATACACTGCATTCTTGTGATAATATACTTCTCACGGTTAAAACCTTGCTATGGTCACGTATTCCGCATCTCTCGGGCTATAAAACAGGCTATGTTGCTTTTGCAGTAATAAATAACTAACGTTAGTCAATGTAATTTAATTTATGACTTGATACTAGCTAAAGATGCATTTAATCAAATTGGATTTCTTTGTATTTTCTTATTGGGAACAAATTTTGATTATCTTAAAACTTCAATGCAGAGAACTAAATGCTCAAAATCGTAATAATTCTTCTTGACCTAACAAGCTTTTAGGATTCAAATTTCCGCTCTGTTGCTTTATTCCACCTTTAGAATTAATATAAAAGAGAATTTTGTTATTGGTCGAACTTGTCATATTTCTGTTGGAAATACCCTACTTAAAAACCCAGAAAAGCCTATGTAAAAGTTTACTTTTCTAGACAACGGCAGTCAAGCAGTCTGGATTGAGTTATCAAAACGGGCGCTTTCGCGTCCCTGTGGACGTTCCTTTAAGAAAGGGCGCGGAAAATCTGCGTATGCCTCATTAAATAAGTTAAGTTCAGCTAGTAGAATCAAAGTGATAGTAAACTACCGTTTTGAAATATCTTGATCTAGTTCGTGCCCGTAATACACTTAAGTTATGGTAATTTATGCCCTGTTAAAATTTGTAATAAATTATTCTTAGTGATTTTTGTATCGTCTCGAGTGGCTTAATGGTAGGATTTCATATTTCTTTGAGCTTGGCTGCAAGCATTGTTGTTGGAGTCGCAAAGATTAGTTCCAAAGCTAATGAGAGAATTAATAATTTGTTGATATTCTCATTAATCTGAAATATGAGGAGTGTTAACAAATGCACTTGGTGGCAAGCGTATATCTCGGGGTTGCAAAGATTAATTCTGAAGCTAAAGTGTGAATTAATAGTTTATCGAAATTTTCATTAAACTTAAATTTAAAGGGTAGGGTTTGGAGCTACTACGAACTAAACAGTGTTGATAAAATTAACGTTACAACTGTTGAAACCGGAGTTGTTCGATAAGAATTAATTACGATTATTTCGTTAACCTGAGTTTAGAAATAACGAGGAAGAAATCCTCTTCCGTTAATAATAATTACAAGCCAAAAAATTCGTATTAAAACTTTAGTTTACTACAATTACTACGGCGAAACAGTTAAAATTACATGTTTAAACAAAAATAACCGGGTGCAGTTTGACGAGTTTCTCGGATTTCCTGTGTTTGGGTGATGGGTTTCGTCTTTTCAGTTAGTGGAATTCATTTAGTGTTTGTAGTGTAATAGTCTTTATTTGTGAAGTGTGGTGAAGCGTACGAATATGGGGTATTAGCTAAAAGATTTAGGTACTATGGCACAAAACTTTAATAAGTTGACAATAAACGTTTTTGATATATATGTTTTATGAAGCAAAATTTTTCCTGTTCTTATATTAACTAGTTTATTGATCTGTACTTAACATGGGATCCCAAATAATAATAATAATGATTGAATGCTACAATACAACTAAATACAACTAGATAGTAAATCGAATTCACTGATAGAACTTGTTTGGAACGAGTGTGTATGAAATTAATTCTTGCTTGGACAATGAATCTATTTCTCATGATGTTAAATCGACACAACCAATCATTATCTTTTCTTTCACAAAAAGATTTATTTAATTTGAATTATTAGCAACTTTTTGGGAAATCTTTTCCCAGTCTTGGAAATTAGCACCTACGATTCTGGACTCAATTAGAATAAGAAATATGTTTCTGTCGGGTCATAATTTTACAGTAAGTAAAATGATTTCTGATGAAATCTTTGTTTTTGTACTTGGGTTATTTTAACTTTAGTAACGGGTAAAAAAACGAAGTTGCAAGATGTTTTTAAATCCAACGTGCTACCTGGTGCGATGGATTAACATGGGCATATAAGTATGTATAACATACTTATGTACCAATACTATGTACCAATAGTATATAGTTCAAGCTGCATAGTATAAGATTGCTTTAATTGTTCTATTTTTCAAAATCCATAAAATGATTAAAAAATTAAAAAAAGTTGAATGCTTTGGTAGATATATTATTTCTGTCAGCTAAAATTATAAAAAAAAAAAAAACGCTAAATGATTCTTTAAAGAATCGCACAGCTTCTCCACTGTCCATTACATGAGAGTTGATAAACTACATAAGTGTATTTTAAGTTCTTGGCATTTGTTTAAATTTTTGTAAATTAAGCTTTGAATAGCCCATACGGTCCTAAAGGTGAACATTTTTTGCCTTTAATACCCATTTTTAGACAATGTAATCAGCATATACATTATACATATTTGCATTTAACAAGGGCGACTGTTCCAATAGAGCAATGCTTACTAGTTATTCATACTTATCTAGATGGCAACTTTATCGTTATTCAGTCTTTCCAAAAATATCTTAAACTGCCGAAAGTAGTTATAAAGGTGTTTCTGGTTGGTATTAGGCTAGTCTAGTACACAAAAGAATTCCAATTTGAGTGTAAATTTCTATCTCGCTTTAAATTACGATTAAAATACAACAAATAAAAATTAATTTAACACCTTAATTATTTATTTTACAAACGGACAGCCTTAACAGCCTACGGTGTTGATAACCTTTTAAACAGGAAATACCGAAAACATTGAATAACGCATTATTTCTCTTATTTCTGAGTTTTACTCAGTGTTTGTAAGACTTTGCTTGGAAGTTTAATTCTTATGTGTGAACAAAGGCAAATAGCGATCATCAATATATGTCTGAGAAAGATAGATATATATCGCATAGGTATTTGCTATATCTTGGTGATATCTTGTTTTATGCGTCGCGTTTTGTCTGTCGACGGAAGTGTAACTAAAAAAGTCTTGTTTCGTGCAGAATAAGAGTAAAGCGTAATTCTTATTTGGTGTGTTGTTTATCTGCACATCTTTACCTGCTCACATCTAAATATCAAGGATTTGATAGCTTTTTTAACTCTTTTTATAAATTGAAACATTGGTTTTTCTGTACAATAAAATAAACAAAGCTTAAACCTTCAAACAAAAAGTTCACATTACTGAAACTAGTTTAGAACACAAATTACTGTATACTTACAGATACTTACTGTATTTAAAATGCTCAAAGTTGCCGGCTTGAGATCTCGCTCTTTTTACAAATTTAAATTTCAGGTCGTGGGTATTGGTTCCGCAGTTGTCTAATTTATAAAGGAATGATAGAGGTTTCAAAGCACAAAAACATGCACTAGAAGGGCGCCATCTGATTATGAAGCTTAATAACAATAATTAAATAGATTGAATAAATCAAATAAATCTAATAAATCTGTCTGAAATCACTAATCAGAAAATAAAATCAGACCGATATAAATTTAGTGCAAAATATTAGTTAATTTCAACAAAGTCAAGAATTTAGTTTAATGATGATATGAATAAAAACTTTCATAATTATATGGTTCTGTCTTACTGATTTTAATTAACTTTAAAATCATATTTATTTTAGAAAACACAAAGATAAAATAAGATATAAAAAGATTACAAATGTTGAACTCAAAAGTTCAAGTAATAATTCCCTATCTAAGAGATCTTGACTATTAAAATTTTAATGAATAAAGATTGTATACAAATTACGTATAAATAAGAAACAGACTGTAGAAATTTTACAAAGATCCAAAAAATACACATAAATATTAAACATTCGAAAAAGTACATAATTCACAGTACCTGTAGTTATCAATAATTCGTAAACCAAATTGCACAAAAATGACTCTTGCACACACCTAAATAATTACTGCTGGACGAATGGAGGAACTGGAATATTCGTAGATTTTTGCTTTCACATCATACTAGAATGCAATGAATTAACCCTCGCAATGCCTGTAGGAGATGAACTATTATTCACGAATTTATTCAAAATAAAGTAACTGGATGCAACCATAAAACTTCCATAAGATTTGGTTATTAAAATTAATTTTAAGAACCATCGGCAAATGTTTGTTATTTTTTTTTAAACAACCCACTTATTATTTAAATCTGAACTGAATTTATAAGACACATAACTCGGATTTCATTATTGATCCGAGATTTAATCACTAAAGATAAAGTCTGTAGTTATTGATTTTTTATCGCTATTTCGGTACGAGAATTATTTTTATCGGTAAACTGTATTAAAGCTATTACACTTTTAATAGGAAAAACTAGATTTCCTGTTCTTTAAAAACACAAACATCAGGAAAAATATTTAACTGTATAACGGTACTTTTATTAACCGCAAATTCTTAATTAACGTCCGGAAAACTAATTACCCAACGGTATTTTTGTATTAACTGCAAATTTTCAAATAATTAGACACGGGAATCCGACCCCGGCCGTTTTCTATCAACTGTACTGTATCGAAACTTAAACTGAAGTGTCTCGGACCAGCAACTGAACTGAAGTGAGTCTCGTTTCTATTTCCAAAACTGAAGGTTATTTTATTATATACTGAGTAGTTTGGAGGGTGCAATTCTACATACACCAATCGAAAAAACGCCTGGTCCGATCTGAACGAATCAGGACTGTGTAGTCCACGTGGAGTCAATATACAAAATTTTCTTAATTCCGCTACTATATTTTGACCTTAAAGAACTAAATACTACGCAGTTTGTATTTCCGCTGACGAATAGTGCACCAGATGTTATCTTAGTAAATCCAGCAAGCACATCAAGCCGTTTTCAAACGCATATGCAAGTTACTAAAAGGGATTTTAACCACGTAGCAAACATAAAAATTAGATAAAGGTGACTTGCTTTATAATATTTTCACGGAACCCAAGCTACGATATCTATAGGAACTGAACAAAATTAAGTTTATCACGAACCACAACCTTTTTAAAATAATTTTTAAAGGTTTATTTGCCCCAAATACTGACACAAGTTTATATTTTAAGAAGTACACAAATTTGCAGAACCGGACTTAAGACTTCCAGCAAATATGTAGACAAAACCACATATATTCAGGACTGATAAAAATATACCGTTACAAAATCGCACTATATGTATGAAGTTTGAGTATTTTTGTAAAAGCAGCAAAAGTCACGAGGCAATTTTAAACTTGGGTAAGGTCAGGTTAGGTCAAGCAGTCAAATTGGTTTAAAAAGGCACATGATTACTTAAGAAATTATGAGAAAGAATATTTTTATGTTTTAAATTAATACTTTTTATTGTTACTTTCGATTTTTTATGCCGAAGTGATTAGTACCGAAATTTATTGTCCATTGGGTTTACGGACAAAAAAGAAGGTTTTACGGTTTTGCACAAAAGTCAGGTAAAATATTTTATTTCATACTGTATCGTATTATCAATGTTTACGGTAGCGATTACAGTTCGGAAAATGCGATTGTGCGGTCCAGTATGACTAAAATTTTTTAGTGGATTAAAATAAAATAAACCAACTGAATAATGCTTTAGTATTCAGTTACTATGGACTATTGGAAACTGGTTCTATGTTTTGAATTCGACTAATAGTTGCCATAGATGTTCGTTGTACATAGATGTCCATATTTTCAATCCGCAAAATTTATTTCATATATATTTTTTAAATTAAACCAATAATCCAATAATTGGAATAGGAAATAAAACGAATTACGTCATACGTCTTGGAAATGATCTTACAGTCTCGTCTCGTAACATCTTACTCGACTGTAAAATTCCATTTCCAGGACTTATAGCGTAAATAACTATTGAAACTAATTAACAGTTGCAATGTTGGCATCTAAAGCTTTGCAAGTATACCATGATATCTATTTACGGGGTAAACGCCATAAATTCTCGGCCCGGCAGGCTTCTACAGGTGCCAACATGTTCAAACTCGGTTGCGTTATACTTGAACATGTAAGAGACCTACATTATATATATTAGGGCTAGAAGCTTAATAGATTTTAGTAGCCACTCAAGCGTCGTGAAGAGTGCATGAAAATGTCGCAGCTAACGAAAATTGAGTACCGCACGGTCATTAAATTTTTAACAAAAGAAGGGCACGCCCCTAATCAAATCAAACAACGTTTAGACGGCGTTTATGGTGATTTATCTCCTTCATATTCCACTGTAAAAAAGTGGTCAAAATGTTTCCGTTTGGGGCAAGAATCTCTTGAAGATGATGAGTGCACCAGTCGGCCAATTGAAGCGGTAACGCCTCAAAAGTCATTAAAGAAATGGTATTAGAAGATCGCCGTTTGAAAGTTAATGAGTTTGCAGCGATGTCTAACATTTCGGAAACAAGTGTTCGCCGAATTCTTCATGACCATTTGGGTATGAATAAAATTAGTGCAAGATGGGTACCGCGTCTTCTTTCTGCTGTTCAACGTCAACGTAAAGTCGAATGTGCGCGCTCGTTTTTAACAGTACATATACGTCTTTAATGCGTAAATTGAGAAACAATATTCGTGAAAAACGTCTAGGAAAATTGACAAGCGGTGTTCGATTATTACACGACAATGCACCCGTTCATACTGCCGCAATTTCACAAGTTGCCATTCGCGAATGCGGCTTTGAAGCATTAGATCATCCACCGTACAGTCCGGATATGGCTCCTAGCGATTATTTATTTTCCAATTTAAAGACCTTAGTGGACGTCGTCTTAAGTACGAGGACGAGTTGCAAGCAGCTGTAATTGAACATTCTGAAGGAAAAGAGATCAGAGATAAGAGATTATTATGATCAGATTATGATTATTATCAGAGATTTCAGATTATTTTTACATGGGCATTGGATTCTTAATTCCACGTTGTAATAAGTGTATTGACATTAGGGGAGATTATATTAAAAAAGAAAAATATTATATTTTACCAAGTTTATTTTTTCTATATCAGGCCGATAATTTATGGCGCTTGTATCTCATATGAATTGCTATTCACTATTCTTTCATTGTTCACACATGAAAATTCAAACTCAAAGCAAAGTTTTACTAACATTGTATAAATACTAAACACAGACAACTCAAAGGTTACCTCTCAAACTCAAACAAACCAACAAGTATAAAGTGCTTCGCTGAAGCTAATAAATATGATCGATATTTTTACTTCAAAATGTCAGAATTAATTGTAAGTAAAATTTCTTTTTATGTAGAAAACGGAACTCGTAATTTTAAGTCGTAAGTGATTTTAAAATTTCGTATCAAAGTTGCAAGTTATACCTTTATTTTCTCCATGATATCTTGAAACAAGTTCTTCTGAAACTTCCTTTGACGATCAGAAAGTGGGACGAAATCAAAAGGGTTAAATTTAAAGCTAGAATTGGCATAAAGCCACCTCCCATATTCAAAGAAATGGAGAAGGAAAATTTAGATCTTTTAATCGAAATTATTTTATTTATGATCCTCGACTTCGTTATAACATTTTGGTACCAAAACTAATTTTCAGAGTTATATTTATGAAGTTGCAACCACACACAACGAATTTGCACTAGAAATGCGCGAGGAAAATTTATGTGAAAATTTGTAACTTTATAAGGCCTTTTCACATTAGTGAGGTTTAATTTTATAATTGTTACCCAAAGAACATAATTTTAATGAATGTGTAGTTGAACAAAGCATTCCTTACTTTAACGTTTGCTTATTGCTTGGGTTTCCTACTTTGGAATCTTGAAAGCGTAAATATTCAAGTTGACTTCAGTGTATCAGTGTCGCTGGCTTACTAGGGAAACCATTTAATTATTAAATGCAATAAAACTGAATTACAACACGCTACAACTACTAATGGTGCTTGGTGCTTTAGATACGTTAGTTATATACACTGGTATAATTACATAACCTCACTTGACATTTATTTTACTATGTAATTTTTTTTCAATTAACACTTGGGTTGCATAAATTAGATGAGAAAAGTAGTTGCTTTGAACAGGTAAACGAGGTTGAATTTTTTTTGCAGTTGATGGTTTGACGATAACGAATGATTAGCGATAACGCCTTGATTTTACGAAAAACAAGTAGTTTAACTTGAGAGTGTATCAATGCAAAATATTAAAAACAACAGGGGCGTGGGAAATAACAGTAATCGCTTTGAAAAGCTGCAGGAATTTCCTTTTTTCGTCTAGCTCGTTTGATGACAGCGAGTAACTAAAACGAAATGGTAACTGCATGCAAAACGTAGCTTTTCTGGGAAATTACTTTAATGCAGTGTCGTGACGACGAAAAATTTGCAAATTACAAACAACTCGCTTTTACAGAGCAGAGTGCAACTTAATTGTAATGTCACCACAAAATAAATTCACTAACAACTTTAAACTGCAAAGCTGGATTTACGTGCATGATTAAAAAATAAAAAATGGGACTGCAGACAAAAGAAACAAACGGGAGAAGGCATGTAATGTCGACGAATGCAAATAGGGCAGTGGTCGAGAGTCCGTAACTAACAAGCAACCTGCAAACAGCCCGCATTAAGCTGAAGCTACGCAAATATACGTATGTTGTTCCGAGACCGACCTTTTACTTAAAAATGCGACAAGTTTTAATTGGCGATTCTATACATTCTTTTAATCGAGAAAGTTTTTTCCTCATCTCTCGTTATATAAATGTAATGGGACAAGGGAAGCACTGGTTTAAACTGAATGCCTAACCTTAATTGTACTGCTTAAAATTAGTAGGTACAGTCAATGTTATTAAGTATAGGGGTAGCACTAAAACGCAAATATATCATTTGCTTTAGGTACAATAATAGCTAAGTTCCATTTTTTTAAGTTATTGGGTACCTGATGGTATACGCAAACCAAATGAAGCAGTATTCATGACAAATATGTTTTCCCAAAAATGAAATGTTTCCTGACGAAAGAAAATCTATACAGCTAACATGCGATACCTCGTTCTACCATTCATCACTTTAATTCTGTCCAAATCAATCTAAGAACTAGTTTATTTTACTAACGCCCTAAATTAATTCAGATCACTTTAATACGTTTCGAAATTTAAGGAAATTGTATTGTTCATATAAACTAAAAATACGAGGCATTGTATAGCAAGCAATATATTAATACGATACATTATAAAGCTGCATAAATCTCTTTTTCCAATGGAAATCACGTTTGATAGTGTAAAAAATCAAAATGCTTTGATTGCTATCTTTCTTATGTGTTAAAAATACTCTTGATAGAGATCACATGATATATATCGAATGACGATTAACTTTAAGACTGTTTTTATTTAGACGGCAAAAGCTGTAAATTCATATACCAGGTAATTGAGATTATGAAACCTTATTTGATGTTACATCATATTGATTGATTGATAGCTTATTCTAAATATACTAAGACTCCTGACATTTTATATTTAATTAAGTATGGTTAGTTTCAGTAGTAATTTAATGGAACTTAGTAGGCAGCAATGATTTCTAATAGATGTGGCCATAGGTAAAAATCCATCACAAACTTGGAAATATTAGGGCATGCGTCTTTTAATCAGACTGATGTTTTAGTTAATAGAATGGCGCATCTCAAAACGCAGTAGGCTAAACAGAAGTATTTATTGTTGTGATTTTTCTTATATTGAAGCTTTTGCTGTGTATATTAGTCAACACTACTTCATTTTTATATTTTTTTAATTTTTATACTTTTAAATTAAGTAAATCTAAAATGATTAATTCAATATATATGAAATAGGACATCCAGTTCGGGCGCCATCTTAAAATCCAGAGTGTCAACTTTTGGAACTACGTTTATAAACAGACCATTTCCATCGCTTTATTATTAGTAGCGTTAAGAATCGAAACCGTCGATATGTGCTGCAACTATTATCTCATTATCTTAATCTATCATCTTTATATTTTAGTCATTCAGTGGTTATATTTTATAATATTCAAAAAAAAATAAAAATCTTAAAACAGTAGGCAAAAATCAATTCAAAATAGGAAATATTTGTAGTTTTTTCTGTATTAAGGTACCAAGGTTTGAGTTTTTATAGTTTTTATGTAGTGTTGGCAAATAGAAATATTTAAAGAAGTTAACATTGATAAATTTCCAATCCAATAAATTTTCGCCTTAACCTTTAATTAATGTACGAGTTTCAATTTTTGAAGTTTATAACTTAATTTTTAAACGTACATAATTTAAAACACCACAATTATTAAAATTAAAAATTAACAAAATAAAACTATTATCATCATTCATCCATCATCATTACGTGATAAACGTAAATTTCATAAGGATTGTTAGTGTGCCATATTAAGTTTTATAATTATTATTGATTTTTTTTCATTCTTCCTTGGAATGATTTTTCGTTTTTGTGTTTCTTTAATGAAAAAATCTTGCAATTCTCAGTCATTTTTAGATCAGTGATTCCCAAACTTAATTTTTCGCGGAATCCTTATACTATATTTTACATATCGCGGAACCCTAACTATATCGATTAACATTCTAATCATAACTGGGCATTAAAAAAATATATATAGAGAAATAATTTATTCATAATGACGTATAAGATACAAATGACATACAATAAATAATTTTACAGGATAGAATACAAAAATATAAATTGTAGAAATAAATGCAGATGCAGCAGTCCACTTCAATCATTAATAATCGGTTAATATGCAGTTAATGTTTAAAGAATTGTTAGGTTACGTAGACAAAACCCGCATAGTTGAAAATTATGGACAATAGACGAATTATTAAACAAATAATAGCTGATGGCAATTGCTTATTCAGAGTAGTTTTATATTGTTTGTATAAAACGCAGGGAATTTGCTAACACTATGTTTATGTCATGTTTTTAAAATATGAATTAATAGACGTTTTCAAGAATGTTTTAAACGGGATCGATTTTTGATTTTATTTTTATCGTTTCGTAAGGTAGAATTTCCGTATGTATGTATGTAGAATAAACTGGCGGGGAGGGATAAGCCAGAGAGGAATATATGTCGGAAGAGGGGAGGGTAAGCTGGGAGAGAGTATTGATAGGCTTAAGAATTTTCAACTGGTTATGTTTGGTTGCGTTTATTTAATCACTCACGAAAATCCAAAGGATTGTAATCACACATCGAAGGTTGTATATAGGGAAATCCTTCAATCCTTTTGACCGTCATGTCTTGACGAGGTTTCCCTAGTTATTTATAATTTCACAATATTCATTTTAAAGGTACTGAAAGAATATCTTGACGCTATTCATTCGTGGTATAAACTAGTTCCGTAAAATTTTAATTTTTTATAAAGAGAAAAAGGTAGTAATTTAGGCAATTGAGGTCGTGAGATCACAGTGTCTGAGGGGAAAAAGATATCGACACTAATGAGTTTCTCATCGAAATAATTAGTTATTTATAACAATCGGAACATATCTAGAGAAATCTTATTGAAAATGTCCGTAAGTAATTCGTCATCATACATCATATTTATTAAAGAAGTACTGGAAAACTTCATCAAGATATTTTTCGTAATTGAGATTTCCTTTGAATAATATTCGCCCAATTATTCTCCGACTCGATGCGACGGGACAATATAAATTTCTATTTTTAAAGAATGAAATTGAAGAATTGAAATGATTATCCACGCTCCACATATGAATGAATATTAAGGTAACCGTTGAGATTACCTTAATACATTATTATTATCGTATTATCGTAACTTTATACTAAATACAGTAAAAAAGCCGTCTATCGTAATTGGACGGTGACAGGTTGTTACCCACCAAAGGGTCGTTAATTGGGAAATGGATACACAACTATTAACCGCAGTTAATTATGTCGGCTGTAGGCTAACTAACGTGAAATCCGGGTTTTCACTACATAGATATCCTTTCCAATAGGCGCAAGAATCGACCTCTACAGCACTTAAATCCAACGCCAATACTATCTGTAAAATCCCAAAACACGACTATTATCAATGAGATTTTCAATAAAACGTAACTGCATACCTTTGTTTGCAAGAACAAAACTTCTAAACATACACATTAAACAATACGCCACAAATAAAACACAAAATGGTATATTACAAGATCTTTCAATAATTATATTATTATGGCGTCGCAGCGTGATGTTAAAGCCCAGGAGAAAATATTAGCTTAGCTGAGTAATGGTATCACAATCAACATAACCATTATTTACTTGGATTCTTGAATCAATGCGAGTTCGGGCAATTAACTAGAAATGGGCATTAACTTGCTTAATTTTACTGATTACCCATACCATAAAATTATTAAATTCTCTAAACGATTATAAAATAAATGTGTTTAAACCGCGCACGGTAATTCTAACATTATTATATATAAATATTTTCTAATAAGTGTAAATGCCACAATGGAAAAAAACTATTTCAAACGGAAATTACAGCTAAATTTAAATACCACTTATTTACATCGAAACAATAGTGACTGCCTAATAATATAACTAAATGCTCTACAGTTTATTCGTTTAAAAGATAGAGTAACTAAAGCAACCAATTTTAGTAACTTCTCTGCTGTAATAGTACTAATAATCGTACTAGAAACTTGCAAACTTGTTGTAGTGTGAATCGCTCTAACATCTATTCCGCAAAAATTATGATGATTTATTTTAAATATTGCATAAGTAACCGTGAAAAAAACATAGATAATAATTCCGAAAATTTATAGAAAGCTTTAAATAATACATAATTTAAACACATTGACGATCACTGTTCAATAGATTCGGTTTTTTTCTATAATTTGCGATGGCATACAGAAACAGAATAACTTCAGTCACCATTTTCCAATTGTTGGCCATTTCGAAAACAACTTTCGAAAATTTTTTACCCGTTTGTAAGTAACACTTTGGTTGACGTTTTTAATAATGTAACTGTAATGTTTAAACAAAAGAAAACATATACCCTAGAATTTCCATTGCCTACTAGGATCACCGGACTATTTGATCATGGCAATATGTGCATAGCATGCATGCTCTGATGAGGTTATATTAAAAATAGAAACAACAATATTAACATATTTTTATAACAAACAACAAACGTAATAATGAATATCTTTGTGGTTTAATCTATCTAAAACAACATATGCCTTTACGTCTACAAACGCCATGGCGATGTGTACTTAAGAAATATTAGAAAAATCTAACTCTCTATGTCTAATTTGACATTAAGTTAGAATATTAGGTGGGTGCTAATGATAAAGCACTAAGAGTATACATGCGTTTTTCACAGTTTCTATTTACGGCAGCTTCTCCTTTAGAAGTTTGCTATCAGTTTGGATATTTTACACTTTTGAAACGGCAGCACGAAATAGATCTGTGGATAATATTTTAAACCAGTCACGCAGGTTTTTAAGCCAGGATATTCTGCGTCTTCCTACACTTCTCTTTCCTTGTATTTTGCCTTCGATAACTATTGTAGTATCTGGTATTTTTCTCCTCTAGTGATGTGTCCTAAATGCTCTAGTTTTCTTTTCTTTATTGTAAAACATAAATTCCAGATCTTTATTCACACGTTTGAGTACTTCTTTCTTAGTTATTCTATCTATCCAGGATATTCGCAGTAACCGTCTATATACCCACATTTCAAAAGTCTCCAGTCTTTTTGTTATTTCTTGGTTAGTGTCCAGCTTTCTAATCCGTACAACAAAATTGAAAATATATAATAACGGGTAAATCTAATACAAAGTTCTAGGTTTATATCAGGAAAAGCCAGTAACTTTTTCATTTTCACAAATGCTGTTCTTGCTTGTTCTATTCATGTCTATTCTAACAATTTTTTCTTTGTTCTTATTCCTTTTCGATGACTCCAGTTTTGTTGTACCCATGCTCCTAGGTATTTATAGCTAGTAACTTGTTCAAGTTGATTATATTAATATTTACATTTATCTGCTTTGTACCTACCATAACTTTAGTTTTATTGTGAGACCAAATTCTTCACTTTTCTGGTTTATATTTTGCAGCATATCTTGTAAGTCGTTTACGTTATCCGTAAGTATAATTGTGTCGTCTGCATAACGTATATTATTTATAATTTCCCCATTTATTGATACTCCTGCAGATATATCCTCTAACGTCTCACGAAAGTTCGCTTCAGAACATATATTGAACAAAGTTGGTGATCTTGTTTTACGTCACGTCGGATGTCGATTTCTTCTGAAAGTTTATTATCTACTTTCACTCTTGCCTTTTGATGCCAATAAAGATTTTTTATAATTGTGATATCACGGTTGTCGATTTGTAGTTTTTGTAGAGTATCGATTAGTTTCTGATGTCTGATTTTATCAAAAGCTTTGTTATAGTCTATGAAATATAGATAATATCTATATTATAATATATATTATATATCTTTATTTACATCTAGGCATCTTTGTGGTAGCACATTAATTGTAAAGAGCGCTGCTCTAGTTCCCAGACCACCTATAAATCCAAACTGGTTATTAGATAATTCCATTTCACATTTTGTATGTATTCTAGCATGTATTATTTGAAGGAAAATTTTGATAACTTGGCTAAATTGCATTCAGTGGCCTTACTTTTTGGGTATTGTAACAAAAGTGGATATAAGCCAATCCTCAGGTATCTCCCCTGATTTATATATTGCATTAAATAATTCCGTTAGAACCCTTATACCGTCATTTAGATATTTTAGTAATTCTGCTTGTACTCGTATATTATCGGGACCAACTGCTTTTCCACTTTTTGTTAGCTGTAATGCTTTACTTACTTTGCTATACGTTATGTCAGGGCCTTCGTCTGTATGTTTGTAGCTATTTTATCTTTATCACTTCTCTGATCATAGTACAGTTCTTCTATGTATTTGCGCCATCTCTTTAATTTATCTTCTATTGTTGTGTTGATCTTACTTCTTTATTTTTTAATGTATTTATTGCATTTTTGCGTCCTATATGTAATACCTTTTTCATTTTCTTATGTACGTTGAATTCGTCATATCTTTTTTTGGAATTGTTCCATTTCTTCACATTCTTCTCTCATCCATTCTTTCTTTGCTGCGCGAATTTTTAATCTAATTAGTTTGTTTGTTTGTTTGTTGGTATTTCAGATCGTTTATGTTTTTATATTTTCTTCTTTCGTCCATTAGTTTTAGTATTTCCTCTGTCGTCCACCGTTTTTTTTTTGTATATTTACTAAAACCTATGGCTTTGTCTTGAGTATCTACAATGGCTTCTTTCCCTTTTTTCCATTTTGTGTTAGTATCGTCCTCTTGGTTTGAGGTCTCTTGAATGTTGGCAAAATGTTGATTTAGTTGTATGGTTACTTCTTCTTTAGTGGCATTATCTTTAAGTTTTTGTACATCTATTCTTTTAACTGTTTGTTTTTCCGCTGTTTTCTTAATTCGAATTCCAAACTTCATAATCACTGGATTGTGATCTGAATTCACATCTGAGCCTGGTGCTGTTTTTATAGATTTAACACCATTACGATATTTCTTATTAACAAGTATATAGTTTATCTGATTTCGAATTATATGATTTTTGTTATCTGCCTGTGATTTCCACGTATAAATTCGCCTGCCGGGTAGTTTAAACCACGTATTTGCAGCCATTAACTTTTCTTCTACACAAAATTGTAGTAATCGATCGCCTCTTACATTTCTTATGCCTAGTCCATGCTTTCCTACAAAGTCTTCATATTGTCCTTTTCCAAGTTTCGCGTTAAAATCGCCCATTATTATTGTGCAACCTGATTTTCTAAATACTTTTGTGGCGTCTTTAATTTGATTATAGAATCTTTCGATTTCATCGTCATATTTGTCACTTGTAGGTGCATAAACTTGTATTATGTTTAGCTTCCCTAAAGATGTCTCTAGTTAGATTAGTAACACTCGATCTGATACGGGGTAGAAATTTATCACTGCTTTATCGATTCTTTTACTCAATATCACTCCTAACTACTCCGTATTGATGGTATTTGTTGTCATTGCTTGAATAGTATAGGGTACCATTATTAGTAGAACATTTACCGCAATTTGGTCAACGGGTTTTACAGGCCAAGAATTTCTATTTTCATCTTAGACATTTTGTTTCCAACGTTATGAAGTTTACCTGCTTGATATATGCTGCGTATATTCCATGTAGCTATTTTTATTTTGTCTTTATGTATCTTTAATTTATTCTGATTGTTTAACGGGGGGATTCGTTGCACCGTGTCCCGATTTAAGAGGTTCCCCGGACTCACCGCCGAAATGGTCTTTACTTGTAGCCATATTGATTATCTTGGGAATTGATAGAGTGGTAGTTTTCCGTTGCTTTCCACTCCGCAGTAACACAACCGTTCAAGCTTCCTTTAGCCACGCTTGTGCCTGTTTGATTGTAGTCCGTTTAGGAATCTTGCCATCTGAACTACATCGATACTGACAGTACTGCTGCCTACTGCCACTTAAGAGACATTCATCCCTATTTGAAGTTGACTCCTTCGACAGTACTGTTTGAATTAATGTGAACAAGACTTCCACTTCAATAGAATAACTTATTTATTACAAAATGTACAAAACACGAAAATACGAAATTAGCTAATGGTAGGTTAATAAGAAATATGTTCATCTTTAACTTTAATCGCTAGTTGTTGTACGATTTGGCATAGAGTTCCTTTACAATTTTCTGGAATTTGCGAATCATTGTACCAGACGTTATTTAAAGCCATTATCAGTTTTTTTATTGTAGTGCAGTATTTTTTAAGTCGTGCTTCACATATCTCCCACCTATTTTTAATGGAATTAAGATTGAGCGAATACGTGCCTTTTTGAAAAAGTCTCTCATTATTTTTGACACATGACAAAAAATCAAATTCTTTTGGACTATTCTACCACCATTAGGATCTGCGTTTTTAAATCCATTTTTTAGATTGCCGTTTAATAGTTTCTTATATGTAGCGCTGCTCATTATGCCTTCAATTGGACTAAGTTCGCCAGTACCGTTATACGAGAACCATCCCGAAACCAAGATATTTTGTGGATGTTTTACAGTTTGGTGTATATGAGCAGCAGTAGTATTCTTTCGTTTATAACGTTTCAACCACACGTCAGAATTTTTAAAATAGTTATGTTTTTTAAAGAGATTTTAAAAATGTCATGGGTATTGAATAGTGGAAATCACCCAGAATGAAGAATGACCCAGAACCGAAAAAGTATTGTCAGTAATACTACAGATCTTGGCAGTTGCATCTTCTGCATCAACCGAAAGAGTATTTTCAACTTTAGGTTTTGTACACTCAAATATAAAAAATAGACTGTCTTTGTTTTTGTCGAAATTTTAAATAAACGATATTTTAAGTGACTTAATCGGTTAGTTTTAGTTTTATTTAAAATTTTTTATTTGAGAGTTATGTCCACATGGGAGATCGGGGTGGCAAAACCATTTCAAAACCAAGTCCCTCCACATTTGTGGTTGGATTCGATCGGGCAGTGGCCCCAACTAAGGCTGGGTGTAGGAAAGAGGGCTGGAGAGTTCTGATGTACCTAACCTAGGTTAGGGAATAGTCCTAATGCTGGACGAGGAACCCGGTATGAAAGAGGACGAGAGGGTTCCGGCGCACACTGGATCGAAATGTTTAAAATCAATTAGATTTTAATGTAGAGGTTTAAAATACTGTATATAGATTATAAGAATGTAAATTTGTTTGCTTCACCTTTACGTTATCACCCTCTCTCTGACAGTCGAAGTTGACTGTTTGAGAACGGATTTTATGAAGCAAAAATGTGGGTTCACTTAAATTAACTAAATTATTTTTAAGAATTGTTTTTTTAAATCGATTTTCTTTGCTTGTTAGTATGATGTTTCTTCTGTAAATTACATATTTTTTGATAATAATTATTATTCATCTTCCTTTAAAAAAAACTCTAAACGTAACTCGTAATTTTAAAAAAATTGACTTCCGGTTAATTTTTAAAAAAATTCCTAAGAAATCCCAGATGGAGCCTGTCATATTTCGAATCCGTAACATATTTACTTTATATATTCATTTTTATCTACTACAAATATGTGCAATCAAGAAAATTATCCATCGTCTTATCTATAAGTGCTGAGTACTACATTAAGAACGGTCTTTCATAGAACGCGTCTATTTTGACATCGATATCAGCAAATATAATGACTGTCTATTATGTATTAGTTAGAAATATAATTGTGGACATGGCTACAGGTCCATTTTAATGTTCACTTGTTTTCTAAATCCAAATTGTGATAGGGGAATCAAAATAAAAATGGTATATACCTTTACCTTCTGTGTATATAAGTAAGTTTGTTTAAGTACTTGGCTAATAGTGGCTACTTCTAATAGAAACCTGAAAGTATTACCATGTAAATGTAAAATATCTTTTGTTGTTATTATTATTAATTTAGAATGTGAAAGGGTATATTTTCAGAATAGGAGGAATCGTAAATTCTCTTCTCATTGATTTATAATAGGGATTGTATATGTCCATATAACTTCAGTAAGCTTTACAGGAAGCACTTAAATACATTTTTGCCGAAAATAGATAATTTAGTTTGTTTACCGTTATTTAGTATTTTCTAACAAAGAAATATTTTAGGATTTGCTGATTTTGCAAACATCTATTCCATTAAGGGATTATTGTAGCTGTAAAGCTGTACCTTTTAGATATTTTATTCTTGTCGATAAGTTTTCAAATGTAATATTTGCATTCCAAACAGTCGGATATTATACCCTCTTTCTAGAAATTTAGGAATTTATAAATAATATATTGACATTGTACACAAAAGTAGCCGTACAAGTGTTGCCGTGTTTACTCCTTATATTCCTTACATTCAGTATAACCGGTATAACTGACCGCATCGTTTTGTTATTTTGGACGTTTTCTATTGTTTTGGCAAGATGTTAATATGGAAAATATGTATACCAAAAATGTTTTATATATCATTCTTCGATCTACAAAGACAAGCTTCAAAGACTGTAACAAGTTGTATGATATCACTCCGTACAATTTTACATATTTTGTGAAATGATATATCAGCATCATATATGTAAAAAAGCTTGTCTATAACAACTGACATAGAAAATGCATTAAATATCACAAAATAAATACCAATGTCCATCGTTTAGCTGTTTCGACCCACTGTGCGGCGGGTGAGCACGTACATCCCATGTATTCGCTCCAGCACTAACCTGGTGAGTCAGTAGAGAGTGGATAGGCAACCTCGCTCCTACCACTGAGTTACTGGAAGCATTTGCCATGCAAATGCGCGCTGGTTGGGCGTATCTCAGTCACTTCCTCTTGGAAGGAACGTGAGGATAAAGTTAATACAGGTGCCCCACGTAAAACATACATACATAATAATGTATCCCAGGTATATTAAAAAAAACATTTTGCCTACTATGCTGTGAACCTGGACATTTTTGGTTGATGAAATAATGCTTTTTATTGAAGTGTGTTTCAATTTTGAAGATATTCTGCAGTTCCCGGTGCTAGGTCTGAGATAGTGAATGTGGTGGATGTTCGACTAATTTGACTCTGTACTTGTTTTGAAAGCTGACGCTGTTCTGGATGTGTGGATGGCCGCGTTAAGTTTATGGAAAAACAATGCAAGTTTTAATGCTTCTTGGTTTGATATCATCCCGGTTATGGCTATTTAAGCCGTTGTTCTCTGGATTTTTTACTTTATTTTATTTACCTCAAGAATATTCGATAACGTTTTGTTTATAACAAGAGAAGAAAGTTCTTTTAAGTCGGATACTCCTAACAAAAATGCATGGCTAGAGAAATTCTTTCACGGGTATTTGAAAATCTACTGCTTATTGAATTCCAGTCTATAATAAAACCTTTGTTTTGCGAAAGAATAATGCCATAATCCATCGATTTTATAAGTGATGTTAAAGCAAACTGTACACAAGGTCTTTGTAAATAAAATCAAAAGAAATGATTTTTTGAACATCTGAAATCATTAACATTTAAGTATAATTGACGTCATTTCAGGAAGTATTTCTGATAAATAAGGTTCTTTTATACATGTTGTATTGAATTTTGCGTGACCCTTCTCTATTCTCTATCGGTGTCAATATCCTGAAAGTATTTTAGAGGAATCTTTCATAGGGAATTCCTAGAATGTTTTTAGAAATCCTGATATAAAATAATGTACATAGCTTTTGCACATTCTACTAAATGTGCCTAAAAATTTCTCTATTGGGCTTTTGATCTCGTAACAGATATTTATTACACATCCAGTGGCATATTAACATGAACGCTACACATGTAGAGTGTTTTTTGGAAAACCTACTTTATCATAATCCGTCTTGATTGATTAGTCGTAGTGGAGGATTAAAAAAATACTGAATTAAACTGTCACATTCCTCTGAAGTTGTAATAACAATAAAAGCTAAAGTTTAATTGGAATAAAAACCATGACACCTGAAATTTCAGCCATAGAAAGTATTATCTCTTCTTTTATTTCAATGGAAATGTTGCTACAAGACATTTTTGGATTCGAGGAAAATTTAGTTTCCATCTTTTGCTCGTTGAAAAACCGGCGACCCCGATAAAAGCAAAAGAACTTAAAGAATTTTCGTGCGACGCTTTTATTTGAAATTTTTAATCTCCTCAAGATATAGCCGGTAGATTTAATTACAAGATAAGAACTTTATTATGCTTCTACTACGTGATTCAGTCCAGAGCAAAATTAAAATACAAATTGCTCCGTTTTAAAACTTTCTGATTGTAAATACGAGTTTATACTTAATCTGCTAACTGCGTCTATGCCTAAATTAATGTACCAACACAGGTTAGGAGTATAACCTCGGGGTAATATTTTACAACTGTACATTTTGATGACAGATTCGACTTTTTGTATGGGGTATATGTTTAATTTAACACGTTTTCCGCAAAAAGCTCAAAAGGGAAACGTGCTTTATAGAAACCAATTTACCTAAAGTGCCATGCGCAGAGTTAAAACCGCTCCGGGGAGTAATCCGGATAAGGATCGTCAAAAACCTCCCAATGAAAATATCATGCTCGACGGCAAACGTAAAAAAAACAGCACCCTCCGTTACCTTCCAACGAATAATCCTTGAAACAAACGGATTGCATTTGTATGTAGAGATAAGTAGATTACGTTAAAGTCTAATTGAGTTACCAAATCGATTTCATGAGCGGGTGAGTTTGCCAAAGCACAATTAGATTTGCGTAAGATACCAAAAATGGAGGGCGCTCGGAATCACTCACAGACTCTAAGGATTTAACGCTTCTCTCTCTAGGGTTGTGAAATTCTAAATGTCAAAAATGACAAGTTTTTCAAGAAAGTTTTAATGGGGAAGGAACTCTCATATTCCTTTTTCTCGATATAAAACTGGAATTACAGTTTAAAACCTTTGCGTGTTCACATGTTCCACTGATGTTCGATATTTGCTTTTAGTTTTATGCGGTGTAATAAAGCAAGTACGCGGATGAAGTGTTTCAAACAGATTTGCTTGTTGAACGAGCGAATATAAAAAAGCATGAAAAATTGTGTAGCCGTGCACGAAACCGTTATAAGAAGTCATTTTATTATAGAGTCGTACAATGTTCATTTTCTGCTGGTAATAAACATGGAGATGTTCTAAGCTATTATATTTAGGTCGGTTTCTCAAAACAGTGTTTTATAGGCTGTATATTTATTAAGTTTTTGAATGTACAGTGGGGAACTTCTGTATGTAAATTTAAAAAGACTGTTTGACTACCCCATTATTGTATATAACGCAAACAAGAAAATAGTTTTATAGCGAACGGGGTAAAAGCCGTAAGAGAACAATGGCTATAAAGCCTGAAAAATAATAAGACTTTAAGTGTTGTCGACGGACTACGCCAAAAACAGATGAGGTGCGATGCAAAACAGCCAGCAGCGCTGGAGAATATTTTCAAAGAAAATGAAGTACATTTCCTTTAGTCATTTTGTTTTACAAGGGTAGCTTTATGTTATAATCTTACATAAGAGAACTTACATGTTGTCTCTGTTTTATGCAAATGGAAGCTGACGTTAACTATTCTGATTGAAACAGTAATACGTTATGTTTAGAATTTACTCAGTGGTATATAAATAAACAGTCTACCTACTACTCAAATATGAATTTAACAATTAGATTGTACGTTAAATCTTTTACTACTTTTGAGAAAATTCTTAAAATTCTAATAATCATTGAGTGCATTAGAGCCTTAATAGAATAGGAAAGTACATTAATTTACCAAATCAACTAATATTTGCTCATTTTTAATAGTATTGAAAATCGCTGTATTGTTACTGGAAGGCTCTATAAAGTTTTTACTCTTTAACTACAGTGCCTGATATTAAAACAGTGACTGACGGTATCTCACTCTTGCCTGGCCTACGTATGTATCTTGGTCTCTCGGGCTTTCAAAGACGTGGTAAGATTAAATTTGAGGTCTGATAACTCAACAGAATATCTAAGTCTGCCGCTTCTGTATATAAATATTTTTTGGTCAACATATACTTGCATGGCCTCGATAGTGGTTACATACTGGGATGCAGGGCTTATGCTGTCATTTCTGCTCTTGTAAAGTCGATTAGTTATTGGTTTCAGTACACTCAAACTTATGGTCGATAAAAGTCTGTAGATAGATTAAATCAATATCTTCCAAAGTTATGCAAGCTGAGCCCTCGCACTAATTAAATTTTACTTAACTCTTAGTCTACATCTTGATTTTATAACTTTTCATTTCAATATTATTTCTATCTTAAAACTATTCTTACTGCATGACATACTTCTGCGGTGATACAAGCCCAGCTGTTGATTGGTACCGTTATAAATGTACTTATTTAAATCCCATTATTCACCAATTTCTGTAGCTACTTTTAAATACCTACTTTTGTTTTTTTTTCTCTGTAATTATGAGGATTTGGGACAACTATGTCTATTATAGCAAATATTCTGAGTTTTATCTAAAAGGAGATTTGTGAGCGTTTCGTGCGCAACTGTAAAATCTTGTTTCGTGCGTCAACCAGATGGACAATCAAGTTCGGTACTAATGACTTCTCGTTTCGTGCGCTCACCCAGAATTTACCTGCTGACTTTGGATACTTCATAAAATAAGATTTCTACATACAAATTGTCGATTTTCTTTTCAGTATTTTATTCATGTATTTCTTCACACCAAATACAAAAATCTAAAGTATTAATAAAAATTATTAATTTAGACCAGATACGAGTAAATAATTTTTTAAATAATCATGTGATTTTTTAAACCAGTTCGATTGCTTCATCAATTATATGAATTTTAGTAAAACAGTATTTGTGACAGTGAAACAGTGGATTTTGGAAATTTAAGTAAAACAGTACACTTAGTCTGTATTATCTACTTTCCAGTAGATCTGTATTATCCATATATTCTAAATTCAGTAAAGATTCCGGTTGTTTGTTTTTAGCGCTACTAATGGCAAACAAATAATGTCCATATAAGTATGTCCAGATAGATAAGTTGTATCCATCAGGAGCCACATTACCTTTTATAGCGAATTTATTCATTAGAAGTATTAATCTTGTAAAGAGTATAGCTAATAAAACAAAAGCAAAAGGTGTTTCAGAAAACAATTTTCCAAACTAATTGCCCCATGATTTTTTCTGTTTTTACAAAAATACTCCAACTTCATATATAAAGTAATTTCTAAAAAGAACTTAAAGAGCCATAGAATGATACTAAGATATGTAAAATTGTGGAAATCGTAAATTATTTTTGAAAAGCGCGAGAGTGACAGAGAGTGCTTTTTTTTAGCTAGCTCTGTGTTGGAGGAAGTGTAGAATATTAAAATTACTGTCGTTCTTGACATGCAGATAAGATCAGGGAAAGATGTGCAGGTAACTAACGCACGAAATAAGAAGTCATTAACGTCATACTTTCTGTTCGCACGAAACGGGAAGATTTCAGGTAGATTTCTATCGGCGGACGAAACGCAACGCACGAAACAAAGATATACCTAAAAGAGTAATATGAAGTCTATTATGTCTTACTGCCCTGTCCATAATTATAAAACAGTCCCGGTATATTTTTGCTTGGTTATTATCTAGCATATATTGAGGTGTATATTTATAATACGCTTGATTGCTTATTTGGAAACAATATTTATTAGCCAATTTGGTAAAGCAGAATTCTTGCTACAAAATCATATCTACTTTTACATTCGTTTCCAGCCAAAACGCTACACTATGATATAATGTGTTGTATTGTTTAAGCGCTGGTGTGACACATTCTATATGGTTCTACTGTAATATTAGTAACATTCTTCAGCCCCCCAGACTTCCTTAACCTGAGCTTGATACCTACACTCTTAGAAATTTTTGTAATAATTTTTTTAGGTTTTTATTCGATATAAAATAATTGTAGATATATATATAGAGTAAAAATGAATTTACCAAAAATAAGACTAACTAAAATTCCTAGTGTATAATGCAATATCTTGCAGCTCTCGCTTGTGATAATAGAAACCTCCTTAAAAACATTTTCTTTTAACCCCTCCCTCTCTGAACATTGGCTTTGCCCCCACTACAAAATGTTATAAATAGAGATTTTTAATTAAATAATAATTATTTATCTGTTTTTTGATAATATTAATATAATTCTTAAGTGAATTTCTTAAGACATAAAAAATAAAAAGAAAGTTGATGTTTTTATTAAAAATCTAATATGCTGCTCGTAACGACGTCACAAAAACAAAAACCAATCCTAACCTCTTTTCATTTAACACATATCTCTGTCTGTCGCCTGTCGAATGTTCCTCCTATTTTCAGTAAAATGAGAGTGAAAATTATACATTTGTGAATATTTCTTAATTATATTATATTATAATTGCTCCTTTTACCAAACAAGAATTCCTTAAAAAGTTGCAGTAAATAAAAAGTAGCTTAACGTTATCTTGTTTAACGGTCCTCTCACGGAGTTTACAGTTAAAAGCGGTTGGAGAAAAAAATAGTATGTTTAATTCATGCAAAAATACGTTTTTAGGCTACCCACAAAATGGAGATTGCTAATTGGAAACGGTAGCAAATTTTAACATCAGGTAAATCTGTAAGCTGCCAGCTAACTAGAGTGAGGTCGTAGATCTCGTAAGAGATCTTCTGTAATGGGCGCCAAGAGTCGTCTAAAATAACTCGAGTATTTTCCGACAAAACGTGAAAAGAACATTTCCGACTACTTCCAATATGGTCGACTTTTCCCAATATAGATATCTCGATAGCTGTAAATATAAACACACACGAATAATAAGTCTTCAGGTATGATATACAGCGCTTTTTGTTAATTAAAACAAACTAACAGTTAAATCAACTAAGTGTAATATTTTTAATCAAGGTGAAATAACCTTGGCAAAAGTCATATGCAAATTATTGATTCTTATACACATTTGAACGGGGTGAAAATTCATGCAGGCGGGACTAATTACTCTGAACCTGACTAAAACTCAAGTCTTACAAATTAACGGTAACTTAACGCGACTGCCTGTGCTGTAGATTGCACAATCATTAACCCCGGATGTTAATTGTTTAACCTTTACGAAGCAAAATGAGATGTGCTCACTTGCAAATCATTCCTAACAAAATCAACTTTGTGTAATATATATGAAGTAATTTATAAGTGTACTAGAATTGAATACATAGATCTAAGTGCTACACGCACACTGGAGAAAAACTAGTTAAAATAGAAAATTATAATATACAAATATACAGTAATGTTTTACTTACAATAAAGGATTGTCAAATGTTATTGTTGTTATATGTAGTTGCTACAATATAAAGCGACTCACGATACAGGTCTTTCAATAACCCAAATATACAACGAAGAGTGTATGAATGACGTAGAAGTAAAGAAATAGAAAAGCTAAACAATAGGAACTTTCAAGAACGTAGTCCTAACTTCCAACATAATTAGTGGTAAAATCCCTTACGGTACCAATATAAATTGGAAATCAACAACCAAAATTAATTATAAATCTGCATAAATGCAATTCCCATTCTATAACTCAAAGGGAAAATCAATTTAACGGCTATGCGACTAAAACATTCTGTTAAAGAAGTTAATTCATCAAAGAAGGAAGGAAGGAAGGATCCCGCAGGATCCTTGTGGGAAATGGCATAATTGTTATTAAACTTCAATTTCAACGAATCCTAAGCTAACAGCCACAAAAGTATGACTGTCTGTGTATAGAATGGATTTCGAATCTAATTTCTAGAAGATAAACTGACAGGATTTAAACTTTTTTGAATAATCGTTGGATAGTATTCACCCTTACAACCAATAGATAGTATTTTATCTATTTAAATAATTTAAAAACTTACACAAACACCGCGTTTTGTAATTTCGATTGGAATCCCAACTGACTATCCCTACAACTATAATCTGCAATTAATAAAACGGCATCTGATAGGGAATGCATTGATTACCATAGAAAGTAAACATTTAAAAATTATAAAAAGTTATAATATTAGTAATCTCCCTTGTAGACTTTAGAGTTGAACTGGGTTGATACACGTTTCATAAAAGTTCATATTATTTCTGTTTGAACAAAGCATTCATTAAAACCTAAAATTGAATCCAAGTGAATGAAAATTAATATAGTAAACGTGAAATATTGATGAGCATTTTTCAGATACGGTATTGAAATCACTTCAATTTTTTTGAATTAAAATCGGCTTTCTATTAAAAATCATTCTAACTTTGATTAAAATATTGCATACCAAATTTGCATTTATAGTACCTTCCAAATAACTCGTGTTTTAGTGTTTCCACTGTTTCCTTTTTCCTCTTTAATAGAAAATGGGATGCCATAAAAGCAATTTCGATCGGGAAATATACACTCAGTCCCCTAAATAAATCGGTTAGATTAGAATTTATCTTTGTATTATTCGCCCTGAAATTAACGACCAGTTCTTTTCTCAATATTGTGTTGATCAGTATAAGGAGACACAAAAGGTTGAAAGTACATTCTGAATATCTGACTACTTTGAAAGAATATCAAAACGGGGAAATTTGTAATTTAAATTTTGCTCAAAAGTAAATTAAACATGTGTAAAAACTCCACAAAAATTAAATATACTGCGTAATAATATAACATTCGTGATAACAAAATATTAAATTCAGATGAAAATAAAAAAAAAATTATATTAAAACGTTTACAAATTGAAGTTATATTAAATTTTTACCATTATCGTGTAACTTATATTATGTATTACTTTAAGCACGACTCTACAAAATAAATCAGATTTCCACTTGGGTGCATAAATAATCCAAGAAGCATAAAAATGTTAATTATTCCCGGTAATACTACCGCAAGAATAAACCCTTAGTTTATTGCTCATTCCGTGACTTTATATCGTGCTTATATCAAATGTTAAAATTTAACAGACTGATTTTCTTACAAGATATTGTTTAGAAAACTTGTTTTACACTTTTAAGCGAAATTTTATATACCTGATTTAACTTTTGAAAAAGTTAGTATGTATTTTTAAAGAAGTTTTAGACGCTAGGGTGTTAGACGGAAATTTAAACCAGTTCAATAAATCTTTGGGAAGGTTGCTAGGAAAGTTTCCGTGTACGTTTTATTCTGATTATTCGCCTATTTATAAATATAAGGTTTCTCAGTACAGAAACTATTTTTACCCTTGAGTGTTCTGAAATGAAGTTATAGTAGTCTAATAAGAAAGTGTGCATAACCCTTAAGGCAATTTTATCGCAAAACAATTACCTTATTAATAAAAGGAGAAATTATTATACCTAAACCAAAAAATGAATGATCTAAACCGAGTGAATCTAGCAGGCGCAGATTAGCAGTCGGAGTTGATTGTGAGCCAGCCTTGTTCCCAAATTTGTCAAATTTAGACAGTTTGAAATTAAAAATTGTCATTGCAATCTGTCAAAGTTTTGAAAGGTTTTTCACAACTCCAATTGTTACTTATTAAACTACTATTAATAAATATTAATTGGAGTTGTGAAAAATCTTTTAAGCAGCAACTAATGTCGTACACACTTTTGCTATCAGAATGTTATTTATTAATAGTAGTTTAATAAGTAACAATTGGAGTTGTGAAAAACCTTTCAAAACTTTGACAGATTGCAATGACAATTTTTAATTTCAAACTGTCTAAATTTGACAATTTGGGAACAAGGCTCGCTCACAATCAACTCCGACTGCTAATCTGCGCCTGCTAGATTAACTCGGTTTAGATCCTTCATTTTTTGGTTTAGGTATAGAAAATGCTTTTAGCTTTTAAATATTTTCCAATTTACATTATTTAAGCTTTTATAAGTTTGTAAACTGTAAATTAAGGTTGTGCCTCTGTCGAGTACTTGACATTACCTGTGAGTGTGCAGCTCTGATTTTGAGTTTAAATTGTCATTTAAATACAAGACACTGTGTGCCGTTCTCATGTTAACGTTGGGTCATCATAGGCTAAAGAATATAAGTTAATTATTCATTACTGCCGTAAATTATTTCAAAATAACTAGAAGTGCAAAAATCCCGTTTCTAATTGTTCATGCACTTATTCTTATACCTTATAGCAGTTAATTATGGTAGCATGGTATAATAGAATGGATGTAGGCGACATATTCAGCAGCTTTTACTCAATATCTGAAAATGCATAATTGATACAGATCCTTTTTGGGAAGGCATTATGTTCCTACCGGTAGGTAACGAATTTCTGAAAAAAATTGTTCCTACCGGTAGGTGCTTTGTGTTTCTTTAAAAATCCACCTTTCGGTAGGTGAATTCTTTTTAAATCATTTTTCACCTACCAAAACTTAACCTAATTCAACAACAAAACCTAACCACGAATACATCTTTGCAACGTAACTACATACTTGGGCCATTTTGACATATTTTTAAATTAATCAAATCATACATGCTCATTTCAAAACTAGAATGCAGTAAAATTTTACAGACAAAATCAGCAAAATGTAACAGTTGCTTACTTTGTTTCTTTTAACATGTATTGTTATTGATCAGGCTTCATTCAAAAAAATGGTTATGTGTTAATTGTAAATGCTAATAAGGTGGTCTAAGGTGGCCCGATTTCTTCAGAATCGATAAGGCGGTACATTAGGGATGCCCTCCCTCATAAATAATTTATTAAGCAAGCTTTTCGAACAATTTTTGAATAATTTTTAGATGTGCAATCCAATGTCCAAAAACTCTGATTTTTATTAATAGTATAAAATTCAAACAGTCCTTCAGCTAACGATAACTGCTTTTCTTTTCCGAAATTGCGTATACGGAAAAATCTTGTAACTTAGAAGAAGAGGCAGCAACATTTACATATAGTTTATACTCATCGGTAGCGAGATGCTTTTGCCCAAGTAGCACTGGAATAGAAATTCATATGAAAATTAGTGCCTCTAATCCTTTTTGCATGTCACAGTTAATATACCAAAATGATGCTTAATGGAATGTAATAGTTACGTGCCTCTCGGTATATTTTTGTGCGTTAAAATTAATACGTAAAAAATACATCTTTTTCATGTTTTCGTCATTACCAAGAACAGCTGTTGTTAGTTGAGTGGGCTTCCCCTATTTTACAGATTTTAATTTTGTTTGATAATAAGTGTGATTAGCAGTATATAGATGCAACTACGGTTATTTCTTGTAATTAATGTTAACTCAGCGTTTGTATTTAAACCCGTTTGTATTAAATTTAAGTGTGCGATATTTATTTATATAATTGGCACGGTCAAATTAAATTAAGATAAATGATATCTAGTTTTTGAAAAGAAATGTAAATCCGTTACATACCAATATTAAATATAGTTTACTGCAATTTAGAATTTAGAAGCAAATTAATTAAAAAGTTTACATTAACGTTAATATTATTACATTATTACATTACAATAAACGTAATGTAACTATTTTGCTATGTTCGTCAAATCCTGACTATCCATGAAAAGCGGGACATTTTGAAGATTTTGTGGGCACCGGAACAGGTGAAACAAAAGTGAGACTGTCCCGCCGCCAAAAGCTGGACGTCTGGTCACCTTATAATAGTCGTTTATTTTGGGTATACTATAAAATATTTCCATAATATATTATTTTTGTAATAGGTACAGTATACAAAATATATGTACATATCTTTGAAAAAAAATCTGTTTTTGTTTTTTATATCATTTTTTTATATCAGCCATCATTTCTTTAAGCTTTATGTAGACAGCTAATATAACAAATCGGTAAAGCGGTAGGTGAAAAATTATTTAAAAAGGATTCACCTACCGATAGGTGAATTTTTAAAGAAACACAAAACGCCTACCGGTAGGAACAGTTTTTTTTAGAAATTTATTACCTACCGGTAGGAACATAATACACTTCCATCGTTTTAATTAACCGAGCTACCCTGTATATTTCGGTTAGTGTTGTCTTCAAAATATCCAGAAACTCGCGTCAACCTTTGTTTATAGGGCGACACATGTTGATGTCAAATTTGGCCTTTACTTCCCACCCCTACCAACCCCCACGTCAGAAATTGCAAATCAGAAGGCAAGTCGAGTAATTCCTCGTGTGAGAGGTCTTTTAGTTCTCTATTCTGCCTTATTAAATGTTTTTTTGCCTTCATATTTTTTTCAGTAAATCAAATTCAATTTTTATTTGAAATAAATTATTTGGAACCAAAAAGAAGTCACCTTATCAATTAAGTACTCAATATGAGTCCATTGATTTGACTTCGATGTATGTAACTCATTCAAATTTCTTTCTTCATAATTTTTTAATTTCCGATTCTTCTTAAGTGCATAATATGCTGCTGTAAGAAGATCAAATTCGAGGGTATTTATTTCACTTGTGTTAAAAATTTCAAACAAGATAAAAGTCATCAATACTTTTTTCCTTGTGTCTCTTTGTGCCCCTTAAATTCAAATTATTTTATAAAAAACACGCAGGTAAAACGTTTCTGTTTATTACAATGTAAAAAGACTAATGAAATAAAAGTTAATCATTTCAAAGTATGGCAATAAGTTTGTTGTAACCAAAATATCACACTATAAACAGGTTGTAGTCTGAGCCTAATACTAACTGTTCACAAAGCAATAAAAATGTCCCCACAGCTATAAATGGTAGCATACTGATAACGCGCTTTGGTTTTCACGTTTTCTAGTGTTTGCATTTCTTAATAAATACACTATGTATAGAGAGAATTTTGTTAAAATTTACAATTGGTACCCGTGAGCATAGACGCCCGGAAGAGGGTGGCAAGAAGGGGCACTTGCCCCCCTGGAAGTTGAACAATTTGAATTTTATTGAAAATGTTGTAATATGCCGTTTTCTTCTAGGCTTGCCCTCCCTAGTATGTCGTTTATTCTAGGCTTGCCCCCCCCCCTAGCATGATGTTCATTCTAGGGTTGCCTCCCCACTGGGCAATTATGAGATGACTTACAAAGAGAAAATGCCCTATAGCCGAACGGAAAGCCTTATTTATGGACTTAATAGGGATAAGGATAAAGACGGATTAAGGGATAAAGGTTCTTTAAGTGCTGGATCCTGGGATTTCAGATGCTGAAAGCGCTCCTGTGCACGAAGACTGACTCAAAGATCAAAAAATATTTTCTTATGTTTCAAGAGAATGTTATCTTACAAGATTGAAAAGTACCCGAAGCACTTAACTGCCCAGGAAAGTAGCCGGTTAGTCCGTTGTTGGTTATCAATACTGTACAAATTCTATTACATAAACACCAATATAATTATTGCCAAAAACTTCTTGGTTTTGTTATTATACTTCATAAACTGTCAAACAAGTTCAGAGTTTCCATAGGGTATTTCTAGTAATCTTCTCTCAATTAATTAGAACGCTTTATAATTCTACTTCACATCTATTTATTAAAAATTTGGATAAATTGACCACGAATATATTCTTCACATATTTTGCACGCCTACTATTGCTTTCCAGTTGTAGGGGGAGAATCAGTAAACGAGTGCTGTCATTAGGGAGGATTCCTCTTAAACATAGCCAACGACGCACCGTGGTTTGTAACTGCCACTTTTTCGATGGAACAGAAATGTGCAAACTACGGCAAAAGTTATAGCCGCTGTAGCGCTCCGCCCCCTGTTCCGCTGACGGGGCGGCACATTGGAAAGTTTCTCTTTTTTTGATAAAGAAATGACTATCTAACTATGTTTAATAAGTTTTCAAACGAGTCACTTTTTGTGACTCTATCTCTTGGACAATGCCTTGCATTTAAGATATATTAATATATGTGGTAATAGTCAGTTAAGTAAGCCATTATCCATGCATGAGTGGATAATATCATTAAGTCACACATGCCATACAACGTTTTATCCAACACCTTTCTAAGTTCAAATATTGAATTTCAAATCTATAGTTTAGTCTGTATCCTTTGGCAGTAATAAATTTGACACTTTGGACCGATGACTGTGTATTTTATGTATTTTAATAATATTTTGGAGTGTAAGATCCCAAGTTGGGCACACATATTTAAAAGATATGCAACTCTATGTCCAATTTTTCTGAAAATTTTTAATCATATGTCTGAGAAATTCAAGGTCAAAGATTTCAGGGGCGCAATATTATTTTTTTTCATATTAAAGCATGACATGCAACCCATCACCTTAAAGCCCAAATGATGGACTGTAAAACAGTTTTTGTTTCATTCCTTTATCTTATTTCCATCAAAAGTTATAAAGGAAAACGTTAGAAGAGCACAACTCAAGAACCACTTGAGTTAAAAATATAATTTTTAGATTTCTACTTATCTTTAAGAGTATAACAGTTGTGCCAAATTAAAAAAAAATCAAAGAGGGTGATAGTCAAAACTTTCAAAAAATTGGATCACTTGATGTGGAATTACCCAAAACTCAAAACTGTCACAGACATTGAAGTTTAACATTATATGCATTCATTCGATGAATGGATCAACTTTACAAAACAGGCCTGTTGGAATTAGATATATATTTAATGAATTTTATGTTATTATTTACTATACGAACAATACTTTACATATACATACCTTGTTTGAATGTTAACAACTTACTGAAAATGCCAAATTTGACGTCATCATAATAAACTCCATTTTTAATGAGCTCTATATGAACATAAACAAATGTTTGTAACTAGAAGAAAAAACTGTCTTCGTTTTTAACAACTCATTACGTTAATTAAAGTTTTCCACACAAAAAAGATAACCTATTGTGTCTAGGCGACAGCAGAGTGAAAGGTATTTAAAGGGGTGTTAATAATATTGGAAAGTTTGGGTTTATCACTCTAAGTAGACTAGAAGCTTTGATGTTCGCTAGATCAGCTTGAATTAATTGGAAATACAGTAAAGGGTCAGCATATCGCCCATCAACAACCTTATTCAACATACTACAATGATGTGCCGCAAATTTACATACGGATTTAATTTTACTTGTTTACATTTGTATTACAACTGTTTTTTGCCAGGGATTTTGTTGTAACTGTTAAATGCGACATGCACACATACAACATAAAAACAAACATTCCTAATGGGGTTACAATTAAAAAATAAATAACTTTCGTGTATGTTATTTTTTCGTGCTGGGAAAGTTTATTTTGAATAATTATGAATAAAAGAGGTGATTAATCTTCCAGTTGTTTGGTTGTATGGTTATGAGAGTAATTCGGCAGTGTTTCTAGTTTGCCTTTTCATTCATAACTGTCCAAATAAGTAATTTCATTATAATCGTATATTTATCAGGTGAAAGAAAAGAGTTCATAAAGAAGTTCAGGTAACGCTTTTAGACGTCTTTCAGCAAAAAATGAAATAGATTCTTCATGTGAGTGGTAGTAGTTGGCATCTGTATGTATAAAGAGAACGTTCTTTTGATACGATTTTATCATGCGCGAACGTTCGCGAATGTTCTCATCAGCATTTTCAGGATGTTCTTTTATTTACAACACTATCGGTAAGTGAACATTATATAGCACAGCTATTTACACAAATACAGTTAATGTACTTCAAGAAAACTTTATATTATTTATTTAGTTCTAGGACTACTAAAAAAATGCAGGACATTTACAGAAAAATGTGATGATACCTATTTAATTCTGTTCCCAGAACACCAGAATCAGTAAAGCGAGTAAATTGAGTAGATGACTGTACGTAAACATTCTCTTGCTCAAAAATGAAACATTTTATGTTTACATGTAGTGCATTTGCTAGAAAACATTGCTTTGAGTTTATTAAAATAACAAAATACTTCTAAAATCTTTTATATTTAGAAACTTATTGAATTATCACAGGTCTATTTTGAATTATAAATCGTCCGTTTCGTATTCCTTTTTGCAAGATTTATTTTTACTCATTCTATGTACACGTGCGACCCCGACTCGACGTAATAAGAGGTATGATATGCCAAAAATTCTCGAATTCAATTTTCATTTATGGAGAGTAGTTTTTGCTTGACTGAAAATTAATGTATGGCATATTTTGAAATTTCTGAAATTACGTATCTTAGTAATTTGTAGCGAAAATAATTTTCATAACAAATAACTAACTGATTAAAATTGTAAAAATACATTTCCAAATGCGCTTTAATACAAAAATATTTAATAGAATATTCAACAAAACAACAACAATTAAAAAAGAATTGAGAAAATAGATTAAATAATTAACAACAGTAAAAACCAACAATTCGATACAAATGTCACCTATAGGTACGAGTATATACAGTCTGTTTATTCAACATGCGGTAAAAATTCAGGGAGTTATTCCTTGGGTTATTAAAAACGCTTTGTTTGGAAGATACAGGGCGATAAAGGTTTGGAGAATTTTAAAATTAAATTTGTCAAAATTGATTGCGTCTATACATCGCTATACGAACGCGGAACGGATATGCATTTTATGTATGGGTTTGCCAATGGGAATTCGTCGCAGGCTAGGCGGTTTACAGTGAACAATTTTCCATGTCATATCGACATGTTCCTGATAGAAAATTTTTCCAAAGTATTCATAAACGTCTTCATGAAACAGACACATTTAAACAAAATACAGCACCAAGCCAAATACAGTAACAACGTTAGAAATGGAAGAAAATGTGCTGAACATGGTAGAGGAAGATACAGGTACTTCTACCAGAAAAATAGCAAATGCTTTGAATGTGAGTAATAGGACTGTATGGAAAGTTTTGAAGCAGAACTGCTTGTATCCATATATATATATATATATATATATATATATATATATATATATATATATATATATATATATATATATATATATATATATATATATATATATATATATATATATATATATATATATATATATATATATATATATATATATATATATATATATATATATATATATATATATATATATATATATATATATATATATATATATATATATATATATATATATATATATATATATATATATATATATATATATATATATATATATATATATATATATATATATATATATTGATAAAGGGTACCTTGTCACCTCCAAAGTAGATACCCAGCATACGTTGTCACCTCATATATAACGTTGTGACCTCCGTTTTTGGAGGTCACAACGTTTTGCCCTGTTTTCGACTGTATAAGCATATAGATGGTGTTAGAAGCCTAAATTCAAATTTTTGTCTGGAGGTGATAACGTCATACTTATACTCACAAAATTAATTTTTAGTTCAGCTATAGATCGCTGGCGTTGCCGTCGCTGTTAGTTGTATAATTGCCAATACGATGTCACCTCCGCCTGTATATGTCGTTTTTTGTATCATGTACGGTACGTTGCAGGCTCCACACATTGGCAACGTTGTGTACAAGACCTAAACCACTCAGGTATATAGAATTCCATCGAAACCAGTACCCCTGGCATAGTTTCGGCCATTTCACGCTACCTGAATTTTTACAGACACTTTTTGGGTATAGTAGCAGCATTTAAATAAATATTTGTAAACTACTCAGAAAATCTAAGGGATCTCTTGAATTGTACGTCATTTTTAAATAGTTAATGATACTTAAGAACAATAAAATAATAATAACTATTTCATTTAAAAAGTTTTGAATTGAAAACGACTTTCTTTGAGATATGAAAAAAATTAAATAGGAAATACGTTTTAGTCGTAATTATGTATAAATAAAAAATTCATCTTTTTACAAAATGATCATTTCGGATTTACTGGATTATTATTATTTGATTATTATTTTAGGAATTGTCATATGACATATGATATATTCATTCTCGCATCCACAAAGAAAGATTTAAAATCTTTAAAATCTTCAATATTTTTAGTATTACAATTAATATAATAATTAATATAATTTTCAAAGAAAAATAATTTTACTAAGCAAAATAATGTAACATTTGGTATGTAGTTTGCAAATTTCACCAAATTACCCGGTTAATAAAGTTTTCATTGACATTCTAACTATGTTTACATTTGATGAAGGAAAGAATCAGTCTGAAATACTCATTTTGTAATATATATTATGTAATTAGGAGATCAAGCGATATTTTAAATCCAAGAAGATGTTTAACGCCGAGGCGCCAGCCGAGGCGTTATAACATCTTTGAGGATTTAAAGAAGCTTGATCTCCGTATTGCATAAGTTGTTTTATTTTATTTCGTATTTCAATCCTAATTTCTCCCTTTTAAAATCCATCCGAATTTATTGTATAAAGAAGCAAGTTGCCTTGTCTGTGTCATCATACGCGTAACTAAGGAGATAAAAAGCAGCATGCATGCATGCATGTGGCTATAATGCAACATCAAATTATTTACGTTGCCAACAACAACGGAGATCAAGAACGTCTTGAACTCCGGTATCATTGACAACGGAGATCAAGATATACTTTATATTACTAATTGTGGTATATAAAGAATTGTTTGAAATACGAAATGAAATAAAAAATATTAACTGTTTATATTTTTACATAATTACGACTAAAACATATTTTCTATTAAATTCCATATTGTAGCGGAAAATAAAACCTTACGTCATAATCTTGACATAAAGCTTTACGTACTGAAAGGCTTAAACAAACGTCAGTTTAACATAAAGTGTCGTATTTTTATTATTAGTATAGTCAATTTTTGCATTAAGTTCTTATTTTTTACTATCTAAAGATAGAGACTTGAAATCTTTTCTAATGCCTTTAGTACTGGACCAATATAAAATTGAATATGTTTAATATGGGGGCACGCCCCCCTGGTGGTTGAGACCCCCATTTTGTACCCCTGATTTAATAACGCAACCAAATTGAGCAAAGTTGTGTTGGGAGTGTTCTTGGGGTAGCTGATTATGAATCCAATGAGAAAATTAAAAAATTCAAATAGCAGACCCAAAATGGCGGCTCTAAAATAACGGCCTTTGATATTGAGAATGCGATTTACGCCATTTCTATTGATTCTAGAGAGAAATTCAAAGAATCAAAAAGTGTTTATAATGTGATTTTGCAAAGGACTACGCTATTTTGGTTACCTTATTATGTAACCCCTTCGCTCTGCCCTAGTAGTAGAGTCAATTTCTGCATTAAGTTCTTATTTTTTACTATCTAAAGATAGAGACTTGAAATCTTTTGTAATGCCTTCAGTACTAGACCAATATCAAATGTAATATGTTTAAGATAGGGACACGCCCCCTCGGAGGGTTGAAATCCCCATTTTAAACTCCCAATTTAACAACTCGGGAAGTTTTCAACAAGTTGAGCAAAAACTATGTTGGAGGGAGCTGTGAGGTCGTTGATTATGAATCAAATAAAAAAAATCACAAAATTCAAAATGGCGGACACAAAATGGCGGTATTTTAGATTGAAAATGCGATTTACGCCGGTCCTATTGATTTTAGAGAAAAATGAGAAAAGCCAGAAAGTGTTTAGAATGTGATTCTGCATAGGAATACATAATTCCGGTTACCTTACTATGTAACCCCTTCACTCTCCCCTACTGAGAAGCCCACTAGGGTTGATTGAAGGGGGTTACATAATAAGGTAACCAAAATAGTGTATTCCTATGCAAGATTACATTCTAAACACTCTTTGACTCTTTGGATTTTTCTCTAAAATCAATAGAAACGGGCGTAAATCGCATTTTCAATCTCAAATACCGCCATTTTGAGTTCGCCATTTTGTATTAATTAATTTTCTCATTAGACTCATAATCAGGAACACCAAAACCCCCCCAACATGAATTTCACTCAAGTTAATGGAAAACTTCCCGAGTTATTAAGTTGGGAGTGTAAAATGGGGGTTTCAACCCCCCGAGGGGTAAAACCGCCATTTTAAACATATTACATTTTATATTGGTTCAGTACTGAAGGCATTAGAAAAGATCTCAAGTCTCTATCTTTAGATAGTAAAAAATAGGAACTTATGCAAAAATTGACTTTACTACTAGGGCAGAGCAAAGGGGTTACATAATAAGGTAATCGAAATAGTGTATTCCTTTGCAAAATCACATGAATTTTTCTCTAAAATCAATAGAAACGGCGTAAATCGCATTCTGAATCTCAAAGGCCGTTATTTTAGGACCGCCATTTTGAATTTTTCAATTTTCTCATTGGATTCATAATCAGTGACTCCAAGAACCCTCCCAACATAAATTTCGCTCAATTTGTTTGCGTTATTAAATTAAGGGTACAAAATGGGGGTCTCAACCACTAGGGGGGGCGTGCCCCCATTTTAAACATAGTACATTTTATACTGGTCCAGTACTGAAGGCATTACAGTAGATTTCAAGTCTCTATCTTTAGATAGTAAAAAATAAGAACTTAGGCATGTTTTTTGCAAAAATTTACTCTACTATATAGAATGACTAGATTATTATAAAGCAGGGGATGAATGAACTTTCGTTCAAAGAGAAAAAATTGCAACACATGAAAAAAAACGTTATAGGTTCTGTAAATGATTCTCCTTAGTTATCGTTTCAAGATTTCAGACGCGACTTCTGTCTTCCTTCAGAGATCAAACTCGTTCTGTAGAGTTTCATTGCCGGATTTATAACATAAATAACAATAAATCAAAAATGTTTCTTTTTATAACATTCTATTCGTAAAAAAATCCTATACTAACATCCTATCCTATTCGTTTGTTGGCGAAGGAAATGGACATGAGCTCCAGATCTATGTCGCCACTGATCAAGGAAGACCTTAGTATGAGGACTGGACACTTGTTAACAGCTCGACATAATGAAATAAGAAGAGTTGGAGACGAGTCTCATTTGCAGAGATAGGTGAAAAATTTTCATCGCCCAATCTTGTTTCCCTGCATTTTATATTTGGATTTAGGATTGATGCATTATGATTACAATTAAAGTAATTGTCAAACAATCCACTAGTTGATTTGGAAAACCCGTTTGCACATCGCAGCTAGGATGCGTGAACTCTCCTAAAGTCATTCTATTTAGATTCCTTATAGCAATCGAGCCCAATTAAGTAAAATACTTGTATTTACCCTATAGCGGAGTTGTTCACATGATAAGATTATTATTTATTTATTATTTAGGCGGAGTTATTTATCGCTCGTAAATAGCAACAAACAAAGTCACTTTAAATCCAAATAAAACATACTATTTTTTTCCACTAGGGTAAAAGTGCCTCCTCTCTATGATTAGAAGTTTAGTCTAGCAATACCAACAATGTTTTATTAGAAGAAAAAAAATTAAAACAAAGGTCTTTGAATAAACCCCAGCGTGGCTGAATACTGGACAGTCAAATGTCGTTTTCTCGACATTGATCCAAGTGTAGGCGAATTTTCAGATATCGAATCTTGGTTCTCTAACTCATGTTTAATATGTATTTATTTTTAAGCGTTTTATATGTATAAAATGATGATGTACTTCAAACAATATTATTGCTTGGGTGATTGTTAAATCTAAGACGGCTGTGAAAACTGCTGCAGCGCTATATTTCCAGCGGTGTGTTGGATTTTCACCCACGTTTCAAGCAATTTTCAGATTCTGAGTCTCGGTTGTTTAATTGTCACTCGAGGGTTAATCAACAACCTGATACTAATTTTCGGTTCACTAAACGATGTACAAGTCGGAGCCAATGTTCAGAAACCGAATCAGGGTTCCTTACAACTTGCCCAAGCTTCAGCCAATTTTCACCCGTTAGGTCAATGCCAGTTACCCATAGAATATACTTAAGTCAAATATCAGATACTATTTCGCTAATTTGTTTTAGCTAGTCTAAAGCTAAGTACTCACAGCAGCGGATCCGCAGGCGGATGTCATACGATTGGTCGGTTTGAGTCGATTTGACTCAAACCGACCAATCGTATGACATCCGCCTGCGGATCCGCTGCTGTGAGTACTTACCTTTAGTCAATCTCTACATATCAAGTGCCGGTTACATACTTATCACCCAAAACCTTAGCCAACTTTGAATCTTAGGTTCGCTAAACTAACTCCAGTTTTAGCAATCTTCAAAATTCAAAATCTTGGTTTCTTACCCTTCGGCTAAGGTTGGGTCAATATTCATATTATATTTTGCTAAATTTCTGTAAATGTGGTTTATTGTAAAGATGGATTAGTGGTTGCTAACCTACTGAATTTTTATGAACTTAAACTTACACTGGCAAGACTAAAGTGTAAACTATATTGACTTACCGACTGTACATATGTATTTGCACAAGAAGACGTACACTATGAAAGTGTTAGGTTTGTACGGTCTCAATATGTGTTGAGAGTCTAAGACATTAATCATTTATACGAATTTTCGATTTCTTCGTATTTATTTTGTTAATGAACATTTTATATCCAACACAAAAATCGACTTTGCATTCAGTTACGGCGAAACAGTAATGGTAGACTTCGTTGCTTGTTTGCACTAGCATTCATTAAAGGAAAAGGATTGTGTAATAGTTGCTTTGTTTCTCAATTACCAGCCTTGGTACTACATTAACATTCAAGATCGGTCCAAGACTAAATTTAGTTTTATTGCGATATCGGTGTCATTTATTGTCCAAAACATTGCTTAACGTATTGGTTTTAGCCAATAACAACCAATATTGGGTAACTCTGACCTTTCCATGTCTGAGACCAAGCTTGGTATCAAATTATCATCCCTACTTTAGTCTAGCAGTGGGCCATTTTCGGATATTAAGGTTGTGCCAAGGTTGATAAACATTGTTTCAAACAAAAGCTTATAGTGGTATTTTGTTTTAAATGGAGAGCCGCGATTGTTAACATAATTAAGCGTCAAATAAACTGCCACTTTTAATTCTGATAACGCAATATACCTACTATTTATCTATGGTTTATACAATGTTATCAAAAAAGACTACATTAAGTTAAACCTGTCTTTAATGTGGACTAAAAGTACACGTTCCATAAAACGTACATGTTTTGTCGTTAGTAAGTGCTTTATTTAAAACATAAGTTAAAACACAAATTTACAAGAGGTAGGTACATGCATAACAGTGTAACATAAGTATTCTGTATTTCGTTAGATCAACAAATGCTGGAAAAAATGTCTTAAGCAAAAATTCTATAAAAATGTTGATTAATTTGTTGTGTTTCGATTTGTTTTAATCTTAATAAAGTTGGTAACTCTTTTTGTTAATCAAATCACGGGAAATTCAATGGTCCTACATGATACGTGCGTGACTTCGGAAACAACAAGCATTTGTTGTAAAAAACACAATATTTAATTTGTTTATATTAAACTCTTATCGAGTTTAGTAAAAATTAAAAGAGTATCTCCCTTTATTTCAATCGAAATGGAATCTGGATAAAAGCATATTCAATTTAACCGTTATTCCCGAGATTAAAAGAAACTTTGTAGAATATCATATTTATACAAATACTACGTTACATAACTGATTTATGTCTAATACATCTAAATTTCAAAAATGTGCTATACTAATTATACGCAATATTGGTACTGGTTGCGTTCTTATTGACTTTTATTGACAATAACAAAAGAATTCCCTTTTTCTGGTTTTGTTATAGTTTCAATTCATTATAGAAAGAAATTTCTTTCTAATATATAACCGATCTAAGTATTTCTAATCAAATTACTAAAGTTTTCATTTAAAAAATACAACTTTATGAAGTAAACCAGAAATCAATGATTATAATTAGAAAAACCTTATTCAACTAGTCAGTGCTACTCATAAAGACGCTTTAATAGTGTCGAAACGGCTTTTTAATATCTTTAATAACAATTCATAAGAAATACAAAAACGACAATTTCCTATAACTCAAAAAATAAAAAATAAGTAAATCGAGAATGCTCGCTTGTTTTCTTTTGTTATCTGGCCACTAAAATGCCCTCGGCGAGCAATTTAAACCACCCGATTTCAACATCTGGAGACCCACAAGAGAACCTTTTTATGAAATGTGCATCTATGGAATGTGGAGTCAACGCTCTGTATATATAACTGCACATAACGGTGGTATCTTCTGACCTCCGAACACTTGGCAGCGCTGCTGGAGGTAACAGCGAACTATAAGTATCTTCTTATATATAAATTTTGGAGGTCGGTTCGTATCTTCTGTATACTCTATATATGACAAAATAAAACAAGGGAAATAATTTCCCCTTTCTTGAGATTCGGATTCTAGAGGTTCCCCTCATCACAAATATAACAAATTTTTAGCAATATATCCACGGGAATACCCGGAAGTCAGGCCGTCTCCTCTGTATGACGGAGGTGACAGCTTAACATGCATCAATATATATATATATATATATATATATATATATATATATATATATATATATATATATATATATATATATATATCTATAGGGGCCTACCATGCGTCCGGACCAAAAGCGTAGCGCCCAGCGTCCGGCGTATATAAGTGTATATAAATGATGGTATCAGTCAGCGTCTTTTGCAAGCTATAGGTTTATTCAGCGTCTGTTTATTTTATGCAAGCTATAGGTTTATACAGCGTCCATTTATTTTTTCAGTATTGGCCAGCCTGCTTGAATTCCTTTGCCTGTCTGCGGTGTCGAGTTACTCTCTGCATTTCTGAGTAAAGATTGCGTCATTTAAACTGGCAAAAATAATTCTATTTTATTAACGCTATGTAATAAATACTTTTAGTTTCGTTTCTGTATGTGTATGAATTTTATTTAAAAGGCTTTTAGATTTAAAATACTATATGCATAAAAACATCATAAAACTCGAAATATTATTGAATTTGTATGAAATTTTCTACAAAGGGGTTTTTCAGGTCGCTGATTTCAAATTTGATGTCAACGTTTGCAAATTTTAAAGGGCGGATGAGATATGGTGGCCATAATAATTAAAATTTCATTTATTTGCATAAAACTTAACATCTGGGAGTAATTCGAAATAGCGGATAAGTGATTCATAAGTCATTTAAAGTGACAAAAATAATTATGTTTTATTACAGCTACTTAATAAATCTTTTACTTCCATTCATTGGTGTCTGAATTTTTTTAAAACGTTTTAAATAAGTTTTATTAAGGTACCATAAACATAAAAATGTCGTAAAATTAGAAATTTTATTGGATTTGGATGAGATTTTGTACAAAGGGGTTTCTAAGGTCGCTGATACCGAATTCGACGTAATAAGATTTACAATATGACGATTATATGTTATCATGTCACCCCCGTACCCCCTTTTAGGGGTTGTAAAGATCTTCGATGACTTACAAATTTGAAATTTGGTGTAATTATAGGATTTAAGATTCTTGTAAAAAAATATTTAAAAAATGTTAATTATGTCAACCTCTGCATCCCGTTCGGGGGTTGTAAGACTTCTAGATGACATAAAAACTTGAAATTTGGTTCAGTTATAGGGTTCAGGGTTCTCGTAAAGAATGATATAGAAAAATGTTATTATGTTAACCCTCCGCAACCCCTTTAGGGTTTGTAAAGCTTCTAGATGACACAGAAACTTGAAATTTGGTACAGTTATAGTTTAAGATTATTGTAAAAAATATATAAAAAAATGTTGTTATATCATCCCCCGCACCCTCTTGAATGATTGTAAAACTTGCAGATGACACAGGAACTTGAAATTTGATATAGTTATAGTGTTTAAAATTTTCCTAAAGGGAAAAATCAAAAATATTAAAATGTCAACCCTCCCGACCCCTTTTGAGTTATAAAACTTCTAGATGACGTACAAACTTGAGACTTTGACGTAGTTATAGAGGTTAGAATTCTTGTCAAAAGAAAAATAAACAATGGTAAAATTTCTACACCCCCATCCACATTGGGGGTTGTAAAACTTCTATGAGACATACAAACTTGAAATTTGGTATAGTTATAGTGTTTAAAATTTTCCTAAAGTGAAAAATCAAAAATATTAAAATGTCAACCCTCCCACCCCCTTTTGAGTTATAAAACTTCTAGATGACGTACAAACTTGAGACTTTGACATAGTTATAGAGGTTAGAATTCTTGTCAAAAAAATAAACAATGGTAAAATTTCTACCCCCACCCACATTGGGGGTTGTAAAACATCTATATGACATACAAACTTGAAATTTGGTATAGTTATGGTGTTTAAAATTTTCCTAAAGGGCAAAATCAAAAATATTAAAATGTCAACCCTCACACCCCCTTCTGAGTTATAAAACTTCTAGATGACGTCCAAACTTGAGATTTTGACATAGTTATAGAGTTTTAAATTCTTGTCAAAAGAAAAATAAACAATGGTAAAATTTCTACCCCCCATCTACATTGGTGGTTGTAAAACTTCTATGAGACATACAAACTTGAAATTTGGTATAGTTATAGTGTTTAAAATTTTCCTAAAGGGAAAAATCAAAAATATTAAAATGTCAACCCTCTCACCCCCTTTTGAGTTATAAAACTTCTAGATGACGTACAAACTTGAGATTTTGACATAGTTATAAAGCTTAAAATTCTTGTCAAAAGAAAAATAAACAATGGTAAAATTTCTACCCCCCATCCACATTGGGGGTTGTAAAACTTCTATGAGACATACAAACTTGAAATTTGGTATAGTTATAGTGTTTAAAATTTTCCTACAGGGAAAAATCAAAAATATTAAAATGTCAACCCTCCCACCCCCTTTTGAGTTATAAAACTTCTAGATGACGTACAAACTTGAGATTTTGACATAGTTATAAAGCTTAAAATTCTTGTCAAAAGAAAAATAAACAATGGTAAAATTTCTACCCCCCATCCACATTGGGGGTTGTAAAACTTCTATGAGACATACAAACTTGAAATTTGGTATAGTTATAGTGTTTAAAATTTTCCTAAAGGGAAAAATCAAAAATATTAAAATGTCAACCCTCCCACCCCTTTTGAGTTATAAAACTTCTAGATGACGTACAAACTTGAGATTTTGACATAGTTATAAAGCTTAAAATTCTTGTCAAAAGAAAAATAAACAATGGTAAAATTTCTACCCCCCGTCCACATTGGGGGTTGTAAAACTTCTATGAGACATACAAACTTGAAATTTGGTATAGTTATGGTGTTTAAAATTTTCCTAAAGTGAAAAATCCAAAATATTAAAATGTCAACCCTCACACCCCCTTTTGAGTTATAAAACTTCTAGATGACGTCCAAACTTGAGATTTTGACATAGTTATAGAGTTTTAAATTCTTGTCAAAAGAAAACTAAACAATGGTAAAATTTCTACCCCCCATCTACATTGGTGGTTGTAAAACTTCTATGAGACATACAAACTTGAAATTTGGTATAGTTATGGTGTTTAAAATTTTCCTAAAGGGAAAAATCAAAAATATTAAAATGTCAACCCTCTCACCCCCTTTTGAGTTATAAAACTTCTAGATGACGTACAAACTGGAGATTTTGACACAGTTATAAAGCTTAAAATTCTTGTCAAAAGAAAAATAAACAATGGTAAAATTTCTACCCCCCATCCACATTGGGGGTTGTAAAACTTCTATGAGACATACAAACTTGAAATTTGGTATAGTTATAGTGTTTAAAATTTTCCTAAAGGGAAAAATCAAAAATATTAAAATGTCAACCCTCCCACCCCTTTTGAGTTATAAAACTTCTAGATGACGTACAAACTTGAGATTTTGACATAGTTATAAAGCTTAAAATTCTTGTCAAAAGAAAAATAAACAATGGTAAAATTTCTACCCCCCGTCCACATTGGGGGTTGTAAAACTTCTATGAGACATACAAACTTGAAATTTGGTATAGTTATGGTGTTTAAAATTTTCCTAAAGTGAAAAATCCAAAATATTAAAATGTCAACCCTCACACGCCCTTTTGAGTTATAAAACTTCTAGATGACGTCCAAACTTGAGATTTTGACATAGTTATAGAGTTTTAAATTCTTGTCAAAAGAAAAATAAACAATGGTAAAATTTCTACCCCCCATCTACATTGGTGGTTGTAAAACTTCTATGAGACATACAAACTTGAAATTTGGTATAGTTATGGTGTTTAAAATTTTCCTAAAGGGAAAAATCAAAAATATTAAAATGTCAACCCTCTCACCCCCTTTTGAGTTATAAAACTTCTAGATGACGTACAAACTTGAGATTTTGACATAGTTATAAAGCTTAAAATTCTTGTCAAAAGAAAAATAAACAATGGTAAAATTTCTACCCCCCATCCACATTGGGGGTTGTAAAACTTCTATGAGACATACAAACTTGAAATTTGGTATAGTTATAGTGTTTAAAATTTTCCTAAAGTGAAAAATCAAAAATATTAAAATGTCAACCCTCCCACCCCCTTTTGAGTTATAAAACTTCTAGATGACGTACAAACTTGAGACTTTGACATAGTTATAGAGGTTAGAATTCTTGTCAAAAAAATAAATTGTAAAATTTCTACCCCCACCAACATTGGGGGTTGTAAAACATCTATATGACATACAAACTTGAAATTTGGTATAGTTATGGTGTTTAAAATTTTCCTAAAGGGAAAAATCAAAAATTTAAAATGTCAACCCTCCCACCCCCTTTTGAGTTTTAAAACTTCTAGATGACGTACAAACTTGTGATTTTGACATAGTTATAGAGTTTTAAATTCTTCTCAAAAGAAAAATAAACAATGGTAAAATTTCTACCCCCCATCCACATTGGTGGTTGTAAAACTTCTATGAGACATACAAACTTGAAATTTGGTATAGTTATAGTGTTTAAAATTTTCCTAAAGGGAAAAATCAAAAATATTAAAATATCAACCCTCCCACCCCCTTTTGAGTTATAAAACTTCTAGATGACGTACAAACTTGAGATTTTGACATAGTTATAGAGTTTAAAATTCTTGTCAAAAGGAAAATAAACAATGGTAAAATTTCTACCCCTCATCCACATTGGTGGTTGTAAAACTTCTATGAGACATACAAACTTAAAATTTGGTATTGTTATAGTGTTTAAAATTTTCCTAAAGGGAAAAATCAAAAATATTTAAATGTCAACCCTCCCACCCCCTTTTGAGTTATAAAACTTCTAGATGACGTACAAACTTGAGACTTTGACATAGTTATAGAGGTTAGAATTCTTGTCAAAAGAAAAATAAACAATGGTAAAATTTCTACCCCCCCATCCACATTGGGGGTTGTAAAACTTCTATGAGACATACAAACTTGAAATTTGGTATAGTTATAGTGTTTAAAATTTTCCTAAAGTGAAAAATCAAAAATATTAAAATGTCAACCCTCCCACCCCCTTTTGAGTTATAAAACTTCTAGATGACGTACAAACTTGAGATTTTGACATAGTTATACAGCTTAAAATTCTTGTCAAAAGAAAAATAAACAATGGTAAAATTTCTACCCCCACCCACATTGGGGGTTGTAAAACATCTATATGACATACAAACTTGAAATTTGGTATAGTTGTGGTGTTTAAAATTTCCCTAAAGGGAAAAATCAAAAATATTAATATGTCAACCCTCCCACCCCCTTTTGAGTTATAAAACTTCTAGATGACGTACAAACTTGAGATTTTGACATAGTTATAGAGTTTAAAATTCTTGTCAAAACAAAAATAAACAATGGTAAAATTTCTACTCCCCATCCACATTGGGGGTTGTAGAACTTCTATATGACATACAAACTTGAAATTTGGTATAGTTATAATTTTTTAAAATTTTTCTAAAGGGAAAAATCAAAAATATTAAAATGTCAACCCACCCACCCCCTTTTGAGTTATAAAACTTCTAGATGACGTACAAACTTGAGATTTTGACATAGTTATAGAGTTTAGAATTCTTGTCAAAAGAAAAATAAACAATGGTAAAATTTCCAACCCCCACCCACATTGGGGGTTGTAAAACTTCTATATGACATACAAACTTAAAATTTGATATAGTTATAGGGTTTAGAATTGTCGCAAAGATGAAAACAAGAAAATGTTAAAATGTCAGACCCCGGCCACTTTGGGGGTTGTAAATCTTCTAGATGACATACAAACTTGAAATTTTATATAGTTATAGTAGGCCAGTAACCGGGTAATTTATTTCTGCAATCTTCTACAGAATTGATTTTCTTGTTGGAAAATGTTCGGAGGTGTTCCCTGAATGTAACGGTTGGAATGAAGTTGTCGGGACGGGGGCGGTTGAGCGCTAGTCGCCATCTTGGAAAACACGTTTTATCAAATATCTCGTGAACCGTGCATCGTACGACAAAAATAGTATAGATCGTTTTTTTGAAATTCTGTTTAATGCTTTATATAAATGGAAGTATATCTGATTAACGTCCAAGTGTACGCAAAAAACGTGTGTGTCTTTTTCTTAAATAATATAATAATGTAATAACTTTGGTTTTAAATTAATACTCTAGGAATGTTAAAACTTGCTTAATTTCTCCTAAATTCCAATATCATAAATTTTATACTTTAATATACACAACTGAAACTAATTTCTTATGAAACATAGGGTTGTAGTGACCTGTAATGTCTGTGATCCGTGGCTTAGCTGAACTCTACTAATACCTATTAAGGGAAAACTAAGTCTTTACATTTTTTCGTTCTTGGTTAATTTACTATCTCGATACAGGAGAGGATACTAGCCAAAAAATAAAAAGTTACTTGCGAGATTCTTTGGTATCAAGTATTTGAAAAAACATAAATGTCTATGTTATAATTTTAACTATTTTGGAGTACTGTTTTATTATTATTAGGCAATGGGTAATTAACGAAGATATAAAAATATTATTCTATTTAAATTATTTATTTTAAAAAAATGCTTAATGCGATTAAACTTATATTAGGCATCTATTAATTAATTAAAGAAAAAGGAAATACATTTTTAGGTGTATTTATTTAATCAAGAACATAGACAACTGCTGCGCGAGGAGGTCCGAAACGTAAGAGGGGCTTATCGAGGAGTAGAGACGTCGATACAATTTAAATTGTGTTTGGTATTAAATTTTATTCTTTTACGGAATTATTGTAATCTCTAAAAATATAAAAGTGGCGCCGTTAGAAGCGAAAGATCGCGGTCTACAATTTTATAAGAACGACTTTTTTCGATTAAAGGCTTCGTTTCTGAAATATGAGTTGATAAACGCGAAAGTACCCTAAAATTAGTTAATTTTTGAAGCTTCGTAAACGAAGTTACAAGCATTTAAAGTTTATATTTCCCGTAAGACTCAATACTTTGCAAAGATTTGTTTAATTTTTTTAGAAAAACGACTATAAACTTCGTCGTAATTCGTAAAAGAACTATCCAATTTTTTTAACTTAAACCTTTGTAATAACTAACACGAATCGTGAAATAGCAATGTAATAATCACTGTTATAAAAAATATATGACTTTTTATAATAAAAAGTGGTCAGACATAAATAAAATAAAATATTATATGCCTTTTATTCTCAACGGTAGTTTAGAATCAAATTACACATGTGGATATCCGTTGCATTTTGTTACTATAAACAAGCCTTGAGGAACAAAAACAATTAATTGTAATAAAGTTCGCATGTTGACTACCTATATAGAATTCTTAGAACGTGTTTATTTTAAGATATTTAATTTTTAAATGACCCGAATGAGTGTTGCACAAATAAATTATTTTTTACAAGTACTTTATATGAACTGCAGCTGTAATAAGGTTTATCAAATTAATATTTGCAAAAGAGAACCTATATGGAATATCCCTAAAAAAACGAATGTTAAAAGAAACACGTTTAAAATTTTTTAAACATAACTGACCTTGAATTTGTCAAAAATAGTTTACTTTCATTAAAGATAGGAAATATATATTTGTCTTCTTGAAAATGTTTTGCGTAAATTTTGTAAATATTGTTACTACAAAACATATGGCAACTATCCAATTAGGCATTGTAATCACCAGGCTCTGCTTAGTATTGATAATGAAACTTCACTCCTATCAAGAAAAAGTCTTTCTAGTCTTGTATTCTTATTTTACAAAACATTACTAATGGTCGTATTGTTATACAGTTATATTGTATTATGTTTATTGTTTTGTTGACGAGTGTAAACAAAGGTATTTTGTACTGCTGCACCAATAAATTATTCTTATTCTTATTCTTACAGTGTTCTGGTCTTCTTAGTCAAATTTACTTTTATGTACCTAGATCTACTAACCGATCAACAATGGTCTTTTATTATAGAATACCAAACACTTTTCACCATTGTTTATTGTTTCCAGCCTTACTTTGTGGAACTCCATAATCATGAAATAAATAAAGATTATTAAAAGTTTCACAGTTTTATTAAAATACAACCTGACAATATTGTTTCGACAGCTATGCTGTCATTATCAAAGGTAATATAATTATAAACAAACACGTCGCTAAGGTAGATACAAAAACAGGTAACTAGATAAAATAATAATAATAATCAGAATTAAATATCTAATACTTCCAGTAACGGAGAATTACTGAGCTCAAGTTGTTCATTCATTAAAGGTACCCTGAGTTTGTGTTTGTATACCTATCTCAAAGGCTTCTAAAATGTCTAATTTGCGTTTGTTATTACAAAAATGCAGGAATTTAATATTATTTTGAGGAGTCATTGTGTGATTTTGTTCTAAAAGGTGTTTGGCGTAATTCGATTTTTCAGGATGTTTATTTTTGTAATGACGTACGTGTTCTTTATATCTTATGTCAAAATTTCGAAGTGTTTGCCCCAATATATACCGAACTACAAAAAGAACAATTTAAACGGTAAATGCCCGATTTCATGATATCATGTGTTCTGTCTTTAGCATTAAATAAAAATGAAAAAGTGTTAGTGTTGATTTTAAATGTTATTTTATAATTGTTGGTTTTTCTTAGTATATGTGCAATTTTTTCTGATATTTTGCCAAAATATGGTATAGATATGTAATTTGTGTCTTCTGTTTGATTGTCAATGGGATATATTCTTTTGATAGCTAACCTATAATCTTTTTGTTTAATTAAAGTGTCAATCATGTTCGGATTGTAATGATTTGCATGTGCTACCGGGTGATTTTTTAAATTTCTGATCTAGTAAGTCGTGATTTTTACGCCGTATCGAAGGTCACCGAAACGTAGGGCGTAGCGTTGATCACACTGCTATTCCAAATGTCATTTATGTGACAAATTGACTACTTACTTTTACATTTATTAAACAAATTGATAAATATTTAAACAGTGATCATTTGCGAAACATGCTTTTACCAAAGTGTGCATTTTATTGCGAGTTTAAGTGCAATTTCGATGTGATTATTGACTTGAGAAGTTTAGGTTATGGTTACAACTCGCTTCAATTTTTATTCCTTGGATTTAAGAAATAGCAAGATTTATTCACAATTATAACAATTTACATTGTTAACACAATATTTATTCAAAATTTACAACAACTGTTGGAAATGTTGACCTTCAGCATCTATACACAAATTAACTCGGCGCTTCATATTCTCGAACACTCTAATAAGCACTTCTGGTGAAATCCTTGCACATTCAAGCGAGAACAACACTGGAGTAGGTTATGTTTATGTCAATATTTTTGAAATCTGACAGTTGTGACAAATCGAACGATTCAAACTACGCCCTACGTTTTCCGCATCTTTTGTTTTAAAATTATGTCATGGCTTTCTAGATCAGAAATTTAAAAAATCACCCGGTAGTTGTTTAATGGTTGATATCTCTTTGCTAAAATCTGATTTTGTTAGTGGAATAGTTAAAGATCTGTGTACTAATGATCTGTAGGCTGCTATTTTATGTGTATTATGGTGACAAGATTCATTTGGTATTGTTATGTCTGTGTTGGTTTTCTGTATATGGAAAATTCAAATAGATTGTCTGCGTTAATCTTGATATTTAAGTCTAGAAAGTTTATAGCCCTGTTTTGTTCTGTTTCTAGTGTAAATTTTATATTAGGGTGGATACTGTTAATAAGAATTAAAAATTCATTGATAACCTCAAAAGAACTGTCAAAACAAGCTAAAATGTCATCAACATAACGAAACCAGAAGATAATGTGTTTAGAGGGGTTTCATTCAAATATTCGATCTTCAAACTTGTCCATAAATATGTTAGCTAATAGAGGACTTAGAGAATTACCCATAGGTAAACCATCCTTTTGTAAATAAATTATGTTATTAAAAGTGAAATAATTTTGACTTATACAAAGGTCAAATAATTGAATTAACTCTAACCTTTTAACTAATTCTATATTACTATTGATCAAGAAACTATCTAATAAAGGAATACATTCTTGTGGGGGTATTCTGGAGAACATGTTGCAAATATCAAAACTGACAAGTTTTGAATGTGGTGGAAGATGTATGTTTTGCTGCTTATCTACTAATTCTAATGAATTTCTAACAGAGTATTTCGATTTGTAACCTATCGTGTTAATAATCTGGTTCAGTTTTTTGGATAAAATGTGATTAGGTGCATTGATGTATGATACAACTGGTCTTATTGGCATATTCTGTTTATGTGTTTTGACTAGTCCATATAGTTTAGGTATTTGTGGGTTTTTATTAATGATTTGTTGCTTTTCTAATTCTGAAAAGCAGATATTGCAGTTTTCTAAACCTTGTTTTATTTCTTTTTGGAATTTTGTGGTTGGGTTTTTGTTTAAAGTTTCTAAATTTTCTTTATTAATAAATTCATTAACTTTTTGTATGTAAATATCTTTTGAAAGAATTACCAAAGTGTTACCCTTATCTGCTTTAACAGAAATTAGATTGTTCTCTGTGATTTTCTGTTTTATAGATTGAAGAAGTGATATGGTAGATGTGTTGTACCTACATTTTGTCCTGTTTTAAAGACATCTCTTTTAACAAATTCGAAATTTGGAATTTTGCATTGTTATTATGATCTTTCTTAAGTATAGTTTCGCATTCAACGGCCAAAATTTCTTTAATTTTGTTGGTAAATTTTGGAAAAGGACAAAATTTGAAACCTTTGTTAAGAAATTGTGTTTCTCTGTCATTGAATGTTATATTCGACAAGTTTATGAAACGAGGATAAAAGTTTGCAGTGTTCTGACAATTAAGGTTATTTTGTAGTGTACGTTTTTGTTGTACAAGTCGATGAAGTTTATTTTTCTGTGTGGTTTATTTTTTGAATTTAATGTGACTGACGGTTTCTCTAATGTCAAAATCTAAGATGTCAAATTGGATATTGTGTAATTTATGAGTAAGTTCTGTATGGAGTGAGTACCTTTATATAAACGTGCATATTGTCTCTTATACTAAACCATTTCTTCGATTTTTCTTTGAGCCATCTTCTTTTGGCATTCCTAATCACTTTTTCGGTAATCGAATTCTTGGTTCTGGTAGTGATGTTTACGTTGTTAGGACTAACCTGACGTTTCAGACATTCTTGGTTAAACCAAACATTCTGACTTGCGATGTATTTTGGCAAAATATCAGAAAAAATTGCACATATACTAAGAAAAACCAACAATTATAAAATAACATTTAAAACCAACACTAACACTTTTTCATTTTTATTTAATGCTAAAGACAGAACACATGATATCATGAAATCGGGCATTTACCGTTTAAATTGTTCTTTTTGTAGTTCGGTATATATTGGACAAACACTTCGAAATTTTGACATAAGATATAAAGAACACGTACGTCATTACAAAAATAAACACCCTGAAAAATCGAATTACGCCAAACACCTTTTAGAACAAAATCATATAATGACTCCTCAAAATAATATTAAATTCCTACATTTTTGTAATAACAAACGCAAATTAGACATTTTAGAAGCCTTTGAGATATACAAACACAAACTCCTTTAATGAATGAACAACTTGAGCTCAGTAATTCTCCGTTACTGGAAGTATTAGATATTTAATTCTGATTATTATTATTATTTTATCTAGTTACCCATTTTTGTATCTACCTTAGCGACGTGTTTGTTTATAATTATATTACCTTTGATAATGACAGCATAGCTGTCGAAACAATATTGTAAGGTTGTATTTTAATAAAACTTAATTTTAATAAAAAAAATTATACAATTGTTTACCTAGTAACAGATTTGACATATTTATAGATGTTTTCACATCGAGAGGTACTAGATCTAAGATAATTAGTATTTATGAGCAACCACATAACAGTGCAATTTAATGTATTATTATTAACCTAACTATCTCACTTTGGCATATTGTTCACACACTAGTACTATGTTATTATATTATTTATTTGTGATATTATTTTATGGAACATCTACTTTTTCATGTTATTAGTATAATGTTATTGTTAGCTTATGTTTCCACCATAGGCATTTAGTCTGTTGGGAAAAATAAATATTACTATTACTATTACACAAATCTAAAGATTTAAAAAAATAATTACGTGTACAACGAAAATTACAATAAACAATCTTACGAAAACTCACAGACCAGGAGCAGATTTGTAATACACCCAACCCGTCTATAGAAGGGTTACCTGTCCTGAAGTTTCATTTTTATAACAATATAGCAAATTCTTTGAGTAATTTTAAGGTCCAAATGTACCCAGAAAAAATTTAACGGTACATTAAAAAATCTAAACAAAACCACAGTGGATTTACTTACATGTATTGTGAATAACTATTCCAAATTTAACAATAAGTCAGTACAAAGAAGCCATTTAGACACTCAAATACGGTGAATAAATCTTAACCGCATGATCAATAATCGTCGTTTTTTCATAAATAATCTAATAATGTGATAACTGTGGTTTTAAATGAATAGTCTTGGAATGTTAAAACTTGCTTACCTAACTTGTTTTGAAAAACGATGTTTATTAATTAAATTATTTGACATTTTTTATGTGAAAAATAAATTTTAGAAAAACTGTACATTCAAAGTTAACCAAAAAATACAGCTTAAGTCTCATAGTATTTGAAATTTTTTTTCCAAACTTTTAGGAAAGTTGTATGTCTAATGTAACTTGAACGAACAGTTTCTCTAAAATTAATTTTTCACGTAAAAAATGTGACATAATTTAATTAACAAACATCGTTTTCCAAAACAAGTAAAGTAAGCAAGTTTTAACATTCCTAGAGTATTAATTTAAAACCAAAGTTATTACATTATTATATTATTTAAGAAAAAGACAAACACGTTTTTTGCGTACACTTGGACGTTAATCAGATATACTTTCATTTATATAAAGCATAAGGCAGAATTTCAAAAAAACGATCTACACTATTCTTGTCGTACGATGCGCGGTTCACGAGATATTTGATAAAACATGTTTTCCAAGATGGCGGCTAGCGCTCAACCGCCCCCGTCCCGACAACTCCATTCCCAACCGTTACATTCAGGGAACACCTCCGAACATTTTCCAACAAGAAAATCAATTCTGTAGAAGATTGCAGAAATAAATTACCCGGTTACTGGCCTTCTATAACTATATAAAATTTTAAGTTTGTATGTCAAATAGAAGTTTTACAACCCCCAATGTGAGTGGGGGTTGTTTTACCACTGTTTATTTTTCCTTCGACAAGAATTCTAATCTCTATAACTATGTCAAAATCTCAAGTTTGTACGTCATCTAGAAGTTTTATAACTCAAAGGGGGGTGGGGGGTTGACATTTTAATATTTTTGATTTTTCTCTTTAGGAAAATTTTAAACACTATAACTATACCAAATTTCAAGTTTGTATGTCATGTAGACGTTTTACAACCCCCAATGTGGGTGCGGAGTAGAAATTTTACCATTGTTTATTTTTATTTTGACAAGAATTCTAAACTCTATAACTATGCCAAATTTCAAATTTGTACGTCATCTAGAAGTTTTATAACTCAAAAGGGGGTGGGAGGGTTGACATTTTAATATTTTTGATATTTCTCTTTAGAAAAATTTTAAATACTATAATTATACCAAATTTCAAGTTTGTATATCATATAGAAGTTTTACAACCCCCAATGTGAGAGGGGGGTAGAAATTTTACCATTGTTTATTTTTCTTTTGACAAGAATTCTAAACTCTATAACTATGTCAAAACCTCACGTTTGTACGTCATCTAGAAGTTTTATAACTCAAAAGGGGGTGGGAGGGTTGACATTTTAATATTTGTGATTTTTCTCTTTAGGAAAATTTTAAATAGTATAATTATACCAAATTTCAAGTTTGTATATCATATAAAAGTTTTACAACCCCCAATGTGAGTGGGGGGTAGAAATTTTACCATTGTTTATTTTTCTTTTGACAAGAATTCTAAACTCTATAACTATGTCAAAACCTCAAGTTTGTACGTCATCTAGAAGTTTTATACCTCAAAAGGGGGTGGGAGTGTTGATATTTTAATATTTTTGATTTTTCTCTTTAGGAAAATTTTAAACACTATAACCATACCAAATTTCAAGTTTGTATGTCATATAGACGTTTTACAACCCCCAATGTGAGTGGGGGGTAGAAATTTTACCATTGTTTATTTTTCTTTTGACAAGAATTCTAAACTCTATAACTATGTCAAAACTTCAAGTTTGTACGTCATCTAGAAGTTTTATAACTCAAAAGGGGGTGGGAGGGTTGACATTTCAATATTTTTGATATTTCTCTTTAGAAAAATTTTAAATACTATAATTATACCAAATTTCAAGTTTGTATATCATATAGAAGTTTTACAACCCCCAATGTGAGTGGAGGGTAGAAATTTTACCATTGTTTATTTTTCTTTAGACAAGAATTCTAAACTCTATAACTATGTCAAAACCTCAAGTTTGTACGTCATCTAGAAGTTTTATAACTCAAAAGGGGGTGGTAGTGTTGATATTTCAATATTTTTGATTTTTCTTTTTAGGAAAATTTTAAACACTATAACCATACCAAATTTCAAGTTTGTATGTCACATAGACGTTTTACAACCCCCAATGTGAGTGGGGGTAGCAATTTTACCATTGTTTATTTTTCTTTTGACAAGAATTCTGAACTCTATAACTATGTCAAAATCTCAAGTTTGTACGTCATCTACAAGATTTATAACTCAAAAGGGGGTGGGAGGGTTGACATTTTAATATTTTTGATTTTTCCCTTTAGGAAGATTTTAAACACTAACTATACCAAATTTCAAGTTTGTATGTCATATAGACGTTTTACAACCCCCAATGTGGGTGCGGGGTTGAAATTTTACCATTGTTTATTTTTCTTTTGACAAGAATTCTAAACTCTATAACTATGTCAAAATCTCAAGTTTGTACGTCATCTAGAAGATTTATAACTCAAAAGGGGGTGGGAGGGTTGACATTTTAATATTTTAGATTTTTCTCTTTAGGAAAATTTTAAACACTATAACTATACCAAATTTCAAGTTTGTATGTCATCTAGAAGTTTTACAACCCTAAAAGGGGTTGCGGGGTTGACATAATAACATTTTTTTTAATTTTTCTTTACGAGAGTCTTAAACCCTATCACTATACCAAATTTCAAGTTTGTATGTCATCTAGAAGGTTTACAACCCCCAAATGGAATACGGGGATTGATTTAATAATTTTTTTTATATTTTTCTTTATAAGAATCTTAAATCCTATAATTACACCAAATTTCAAGTTTCTAAGTCATCTAGAAATTTTACAACCCCTAAAAGGGGGTGCGAGGGTTGCATAAAAATATTTTTTTATTCTTCTCTGTACAAGAATCCTAATTCCTATAATTGTGCCAAATTTCAAGTTTGTATGTCATCTAGAAGTTTTACAACCCCCGAACGGGGTGCAGGGGTTGACATCATAACATTTTTTTATATTTTTCTTTATAAGAATCTTAAGTCCTATAATTACACCAAATTTCAAGTTTCTAAGTCATCTAGAAGTTTTACAACCCCTAAAGGGATGTGCGAGGGTTGACAAAAATATTTTTTTATTTTTCTCTGTACAAGAATCCCAATTCCTATAATTGTGCCAAATCTCAAGTTTGTATGTCATCTAGAAGTTTTACAACCCCCGAACCAGGTGCAGGGGTTGACATAACATTTTTTTATATTTTTCTTTATAAGAATCTTAAATCCTATAATTACACCAAATTTCAAGTTTCTAAGTCATCTAGAAGTTTCACAACCCCTAAAAGGGGGTGCGAAGGTTGACAAAAATATTTTTTTATTTTTCTCTGTACAAGAATCCCAATTCCTATAATTGTGCCAAATCTCAAGTTTGTATGTCATTTAGAAGTTTTACAACCCGCGAACGGGGTGCAGGGGTTGACATCATAACATTTATTTATATTTTTCTTTATAAGAATCTTAAATCCTATAATTACACCAAATTTCAAGTTTCTAAGTCATCTAGAAGTTTTACAACCCCTAAAGGGGAGTACGAGGGTTGACATAAAAATATTTTTTTAGTTTTCTCTGTACAAGATTCCCAATTCCTATAATTGTGCCAAATTTCAAGTTTCTGTGTCATCTAGAAGCTTTACACACCCTAAAGGGGTGCGGAGGGTTAACATAATAACATTTTTCTATATAATTCTTGACGAGAACCCTAAACGCTGTAACTAAACCAAATTTCAAGTTTCTATGTCATCTAAGAGTTTTGCAACCCCTAAAATGGGGTACGGGGGTTGACATAATAACAGTGTTTTATTTTTTCTTTACAAGAATCTTAAACCTTATAACTATACCAAATTTCAAATCCCTGTGACATCTGCAAGATTTACAACCCCATAACAGGGTGCGGGGGATGATATAACAACATTTTTTTATATTGTTTTTTTACAATAATCTTAAACTGTAAATGTACCAAATTTCAAGTTTCTGTGTCATCTAAAGGTTTTACAACTCTTAAAGGGGTGCGGGGGTTGACATAATAACATTTTTCTATATCATTCTTTACGAAAACCCTAAACCCTATAACCAAACCAAATTTCAAGTTTCTGTGTCATCTAGAAGCTTTAAAAACCCTTAAGGGGTGCGGAGGGTTAACATAATAACATTTTTCTATATCATTCTTTACGAAAACCCTAAACCCTATAACCAAATCAAATTTCAAGTTTCTGTGTCATCTAGAAGCTTTAAAAACACTAAAGAGGGTGCGGGGGTTTAACATAATAACATTTTTCTATATCATTCTTTACGAGAACCCTAAACCCTATAACTAAACCAAATTTCAAGTTTGTATGTCATCTAGAAGTCTTACAACCCCCCGAACGGGATGCAGAGGTTGACGTAATAACATTTTTTAAATATTTCTGTTTACAAGAATCTTAAATCCTATAATTATACCAAATTTCAAGTTTCTATGTCATCTAAAAGTTTTACAACCCCTAAAACGGGGTACGGGGGTTGACATAATAACATTGTTTTATTTTTTCTTTACAAGAATCCTAATTCCTATAACTGTGCCAAATCTCAAGTTTGTATGTCATTTGACAATTTAGAAGTTAAAAAAGTTTATTTAATTTCAATATTTTAATGCGTAAGAAGTTCCGTTTGAAATGATGTCACTGTCTGCCTCACAAACAAATAATTTTTAAAAATTTTAAAATATAAAAGGGGATAAGATTTATTATTAGCCAACATCATCAGTGATTGATTAAATACTGAATGATAATATAATAATGGTTACGTTTGTTTTACTTAAATCAATAGAGCTTTGAATTAAATCTTACGATTTTATTAAAATTATCGCCCATTTGTAAGAGCAATTAAAACCGGTTTAAACGAAATTTACATGACGCATAAATGAAACGTAAAGTGTTTATTAAACAGCTTTAACAAAATATAATATGTAAGAATTTGTGTCACCTTAAATGACGCAATCTTTACTCAGAAATACAATGCATAAGTGAAGTCCCGTTGAAATGACGTCACTGTCTAGCGACAAAACCATCAGTGTTACCAACACAATTCTTGTTAAATATGCGGACGCAGGGTAAACCTATGCCATAAATTTGTATACAAATGTATACAAATCCCGCGCTATTAGCGCTGCGTGTGGCAAACGCTCGAACTACGATTTTATACACGAATCAGGAATGGGTGTCAAACTGCGCACAGCTAATTTTTACATTTTCGTCATCTAGACACTTTAAGCTTCATGTGGTGTAATTTTGAGGCACTAGTCACCCAGCGTCCGTATATCCGGACGCCGAGTGACTTCGGACGCTGCTTGAACCTAAGATTTTACATGGGGGGACGCATAGTGGTGCCCTATAGATATATATATATATATATATATATATATATATATATATATATATATATATATATATATATATATACGTGCCAAGCTATCAGTGTGGCACCCAACCCATATTCCGGTAAAGTAGCACCCACTTGATAGAGTTGAGATAATGGTGTATATTTTACACCAATTGACTCATCGCAAGTAGTGAAGAAAAAGTAAGTTGAAAAACTACAATATTCTTTTATACTTTCTAAAAGATATATAATGTTAAACTCGCACCCAACATACTAACTGGTTAACTGGCACCCATTTGTATAATAATTATATATACTTCTACCAAGTGGCACCACTCCAGTGATGCCATATTTATGGGTGCCCTTTTACCTTTTGCTTTATTATTTATATACAGTACGGAAGCTTATGCAACATTTTTTGAATAATTCACTTTCTAATTTTACACTTTTGGACGCTAGTTTTTAACTTTTTATTGTTTACCTCGGATTATTGCATTTGCTTTGCCTATTGTCTAACCACAAATACTTTTAGATGTTATAATAAACCTTTCCAATCTTCGTGAATTATGAAATACCTACGGGGATTAAGGAAAAATGTGTAAACTTTCTAGTCATTGGCATGATCTAATCAAACATCTAGTGCAATTGCCATTATTGCATGATTAATATAATTTATTTGATATTTTGGAGCTTACATTAATAAGACTTTATATTATTGACATATTAACAATAAAAGAACTATATACTCCATACTTGTGAACATCATAACCAAACATTGTGCGCTACTAATAAAATAAAAGGCAGTTTTAAAAATCGTATGATTTTACTAAAAACAACAAATTATTCTCAATTCAGTTAATTATAGATATAAACCAAAAACAAAAAGAATTCTAAACATTTCAAGATATTTTGCTTAGCTTTATTTTATGCCAATGACTATCTAACAAAAGCAAATTAACGGTTATTAAAATAAGTAGATGTTGGAGTTCTTAATATTTCTGTTTATGCATCCTCACGAAAGCAAAAATCTTTTTCGCAAAATCTAATAGTTCCGATATTTACAGATTTGCTTACCGATTGGTAATAAAATTTTATTGTTTTATTGCTTTGTTACTTTTAGTTGCACATTTTGGCATTTCTTAATCTGTTTGTCCATGATTTTGTTTAAAGCTACTTCAATGTATATTTTAAAACCAGCGTTTTATTAAATGTCCATAACGTAATATTTGTATATATGTAGGTATAGTTATATTTCATCTATGTTTAATAAAGTTTCTTTGACTCCTGGAAATTAGGAATTAGGTAATTAGGAATGTTTTCATCTAGGGATAAAAGTTTTAATGATTGAATTGAAATAAAAGGCAGATATTTTTTTAGAAAACTCAGAATCGAGTGTTATAAAAACAAAATAAATAATGTGTTTTTTGTAAAAACAAATATTCTTTGCTATTTTATTGAAATTAAAGTATAGAACTACTAACTAAAACCTGATTTTGATTTAATGACTGAAAACACGTAACAAGTTACATGGTAACATTAAATATTTTGCATTAGTTTGTAAAATAAAATTAAATGTTTTGTTGTTATCTATATTTCCTGTTTAAGTTCTTAAAAGATAGGTGCATACCTATTATGTAAATTGAAACAATGGTATAAACTGTTTAATTATTGCATCCTATAAATTGTCCGGCAGTAGTTTACTTATAAACAAATTCAAATACGCATGCACTACTAACTATTAGAGGGTATAAATAGTGAGATAAAAGACTCAACGATTCAGCGTGAATAGAAAGAACTATTGTGTAGATCTTAATCAATGGGATTTCTACAGGCAGCAGAGAACGAAAGTGCATGTTGGGTATTGAGTTTGAGTAGTATTAATCATATTTTGGAAACATATTTTGAATTTTGTAAATAATCCAACATCAGCAATTACCTACCACTAAAAATCTGCAATATCAAAAATTGTCTAATGAGCGCTAATGTACATTCTATTTTAAATAACTATATAAACAAAAATATCAATCAAAATACATTCCAAGGAATGGTTCAAAACCTGCAAGAATAGGCATTAAAAAGAACATGTAAACTATAAACAAGTATAAATATTTTAAGAAACATTCAAAATGCTTCATAGAAATTTGATAGTAAGTAGTCGCTTCTTTATAGGTTAATTTTTATCATTGAGAATTACCCAATAGAATGCAATATAAAAATAATTAACTCTATGTATAATCAAAAATAGGAAAATACCTTTTCTAAATTGTTAGGTTTTCAACTATTTTTTTAAATGTTATCCAATTATCGACACTGGGCTTAATGTTTGACACTACGTACGACTAATGAAAATGTATAAAACTTAGCAAGCGATATATGAACGATTAAGTTACCTTTACAAGGATTTGAATAATGAATTAGTTGTTACAATTTTTATGACTAAATTACGTCGGCATTAGTCAAAGAGAAAAACAAAGCACAAGAATTTTAAGACTTCTAATCGTAAAAATGTTTCACCAACTTTCTTTAACTGCCGAAAGAATATTTAAATAACGAATTCGTTTGAAAACGAAAAGTATAAGAATCCCCCTTTTCTGTACCCGTTTCTGTAAAAAACATAATATTAACAATATTATATATTGAAAGGATTTAAAATATTGAAGAAATTAAACTTTTTCCTATTTATGTGTTACTTGGTTTATAGTATTCTAGTGTTTTCTTAGTATGTTACCTACCAAGCCGGAAATTGTACAATGCGTGCTTTGTACACTAATTTTTGTACCGAGCGCGAACTGTAAAGTAATCGCAAAATAAGAAAAGCCTGTTGACGTCACATGCGTACTAGACGAAACTACGTTCGAACTTAGTTTATTATTTTAATAGGGGTATGTTTTACTTCTCTGGTTTTACTTGTCAAGTTGTTAGGTGTTAGCGCGAACACAATGCGCATCTTTTATGACGTCAACAGGCTTTTCACATTTTGCTACTACTCTACAGACTACTTTGTACGAAGTGGGATTTACCGGACTTGGTATTATGAGTTTTGTACTGTTCGGGTTCTATTTGTACCGAGTTGTTAGTTTGAACTTTTCAGTCAACTTCGTACAGCACTTTTTGTGCAAAGCACGAATAATAGAAAGTGAAGGTAAAAACGAAAGAATAAAGTTTCATGTTTCATGGAATGACAGCGTACGAGTTTGCAGGTACAAAAGTTAGTGACAAAAAGGAGCTCCCCTGTTCTCCATAACCTTGCAATTAGCGATCAGCCAATACGTATTTTTGTGCTTTCGAATTTATAATAAATATTTTTATTTATTTATTACTATAAATTAGACAGCACAAAAATTATATTTATTTATTTATTATTTATATTTATATAATAAATAAACTAGAATAGTCTGTATTTCAAAATATCTATTTTTCTTTTCTTGTTATTACTATTTTAGGTCTTCTTGTTCATAGTAGGTACGAGGCTCAACAATAATATTTATAATAATAATATATATAATAATTGCTAACCCATAGCCTAGTTCCCCAGGCTATAAGCTTGTGCGGGAAGGAGGGGGCTATTATTATTATGGAAGAATATCGGCGTCCGCAAATTGCGTACCCGTATGTTTTGCACTAGAGGTCCGCAAATGTAAATTACATAGGGAATTTGCGGACCTATATTTTGAACACTATAGATCCGCAACTTGCGGATCTGTATTTTTTTATTCTTGGGGTCCGAAAATTGCGGATCGTGATTTTATTTTTATAAATATCCGTAAGAATTTCGATAACAATGACAGTATAACCTCACTAGTCACTATTCGAGTCGAATTAAGCAAGTGCCACAGCAAGTACTTATTGTTGTACTGAAAAATGGATAAATTAGACCTAAACTCAACATTTTCTTCATTTGAAGACCTAGAATTCAAAATAAAACAATATGAAAGCGAGCATTACATTGAGTTATATAAACGTGATTCAAAGTTATTAAAATCTTTAACCAAGAAGTGTCCTCGCAAATTGGCAACTGTTAATGATAATTTAAAATATTATAGAATTGTATATGCTTGTGCAAAAGGAGGGAAAAAGTTTGTCTCGAGAGGATTAGGTAAAAGAACAGTCAGGTATGTCAATAAGTAACATATAGTTTGGTAGCAGTATGTTTTTTTATAGTAGAATTTCATTTTAGTACTTGCAGGGAAGGATGTCCTTTCCAAATGTGTTTTACCTTAACAAGTGACTCACAGAGTCTAGTTTTGTCAAAAATTGTTAGAGACCATAGTCATGAAATTCAAAAGGAAGTTTTCAAATGTCTTCCAAAGCAACGAAGGTTAAATTCTGAAGAAACACAAAACGTTAAAAATCTCCTTGACTTGAGATGCAATCGGGTACTGTTGAAAGACTACATTCATAGAAAAACTGGGAAGAATCTCTCACTCCATGATATTTCTAACCTTCGTATCAGAGAAAAATCAAAAGAAGATCTTCAGTTGAAGGGTGTGGTGGATATTTTGAAAAAAGACTTAGGAGCGGTGGTGACAATACTCGCTGATGAAAATGAAACTCTGACTGGTATCTATTTTCAAAGCAGTGCAATGTTAGCATCCTTTAAGAACTATCCTAAAATGTTCTTGTTGGATGCCACATATAAACTTAATAACCTGAGAATGCCTTTGAACATAATTATGGTAATTAATGGAAATGGAGAAGGAGAGGTAGCCGCAACTTTTCTCCTAGGTAATGAGACATCTGATAACATATCACATATGATTCAGATCTTCAAAAGTTCCAACTCATCATGGGAAAAAACTTCAGTCATTTTTACAGACAAAGATTTCACTGAAAGAAAAGTTTTAAAGCAAGAATTTCCTAATTCTTCAATACTTTTGTGTTTGTTTCACACCCTCAAATCTTTCTGAACAAATATAACGATGGATGCTATGAGTATCAATTCATATCAGAGAGATACAGTTCTTGCTATCCTTCAGGGACTTGCTTTTGCAAAGTCAGAAAATGATTATGACAGTAAATACAAATCTCTGTTAGAATTACAGATTCCTCAAGTAACAAAATATTACAATGCGAACTGGCACATTATAAGGAAGGAATGGGTAGAATGTTTCAAGAGAGGTACGTGCTCATTTAACATTACTACCACTAATCACTTGGAATCTTTTAATCAAAAAATAAAGCAAGTGTGCTCAAAATTTAGTAACTTAAAATTGTTTTATGAAGACTTTTTGGTGTTGTTAGATTCTGTCATGTCAGAAAGGAAACGAAAAGCTTCTATGATGTTTTATAGAAATAAAATCTTTAAACATGAAACAGGAAGCCCAACAGATTTATATTCAAAATTAGTTACTCCATATGCTTTGAAATTTATTGAGAAACAATTAACGTTGTGTGAAAAAGTTAAAATAGTTTCTGAAGAACAGGACTTCTGTATGGTAAATACATTATCATTAGACATAATAAAAGTATCTGTAGAAGACTGTCCTTGCCCCTTTCGAGTCAACATGAAATTGCCTTGTTCCCACATTTTTGCGGTTCGTAGAAGGAGAAATGAAAGTTTATATTCATCAACCTTAATTGATGAAAGATTCAAAAAGTCATATTACATCAAAAATGTTTTATCTGATTTTCCCACTGATCAATCTATTCCTCCTACTGAACAATGTTATGATAATGAAAATCGTCGCGAAAATGTAAGTGTATGTCATGTAAAAGAAACCACAACAATTTCAACCCAGCAGCAAAAATATAAAAAATGTATGTCAAAATGCCAGGAATTGGCCACAGTTATGTCTGAATTTGGGGAGACTGATTTTAAAAAATGTTTTTTTCAACTTGAACTTTTAGTGGAAAATTGGAATAATAGAAAACAAGTCATGATTATACCTGAAGAAGCGATTACTTATGAACCCGAGTGTAGTAACTCCAAGGTAGATAGTGAGATGGTAAAAAGTCAGCATAAAATACCAGCATCTACAACCATTCCTCTAGTGGAACAAAATTTTGAGGAAATGGTGGACAGTCATTCTAAAGACCTTTGCATATTAAACAACAATGAATTTGTGATAAATGACAATGTAAGTTGCAAGGAGACCGAAATGGAAAGACAAAGTGATGTTATTGTAGACCCTACAACACTAGTTACTAACGTTGCATTAAAAAATCCCGAACTATCTAAAATAAAGTTACCATTAAAATTGAAATTAAAAGGTCGTCCAAAGGGAATTACAAAAACAGTTGTTGGCTTAAAGAAAAGAAGAAAAATGATACCTTTTATAAATCAGACATCAACATCAAGACAAAAAAAGATATTACTTTGCATTTTCAGTGATCAAGATATCGTCAGTAATATTTTATACCACAAATACATTGTCCAGCCTAACGATTTACCCAAACACTGCCAACTTATAAATTGTATGATTTTTGAAGAGGAAGTTGACATCAAAATAATAGAAATATTTTTTGAAAGTTCTGCATTTTTGATGTTGCAGAAGTTAATAACTGAAAGAGAGATCGTTAAGAAATTCTTTTGTATGAGTAGTAAAAAATGCATTGAGAATGAACTCAGTTTGAGGTGTAATTCTTGTTTGATGCGAGTACATCAAATTTGTTCTACAAAATTTAAATTGCCTCGCTCAAATTCAAAATGGTACTGTGTTAATTGTAAATAGGTGTTAGGTATAGTTAACTCTACCTATAAGTAGGTTGTGCTCTCGATGTAACCCCATCTTATTAGCGTGTTTAAGAATGTTTATATGTTTATTTTTTATTCAGATAAATCAAAAATACATAAATATACAATCCATGGTTTTTCTAACTCTGTAATCTCTTACATACAACAGCACAAAATACTTATTTATGATATAAGTGTTAAAAGTAAGATTTTATTTTGTGAGTGGAGATGATTGAAAAACGAGCGTAGCGAGTTTTTCAACTCCACGAACAAAATAGAATCACTTTTAACAAGCATTTCATAAATTATGTATGATATGCTTGTTAAAAGTGATTCTATTTTGTTCGTGGAGTTGAAAAACTCGCTCCGCTCGTTTTTCAATCATCTCCACTCACAAAATAAAATCTTACTTTTAACAAGCATATCATACATAATTTTTTATAAAACTCTACTAACAAAGAAAACAAAAACTTTTACTTTTAACACTAGTGTTAAAAATATTTCTAACACGCTACGTTATAAAATTCAATTTTTAATCATGGTAGCCGGAATTAAAAATGTAATTTTTAACGTCAGTTGTATAAAAAGGATATTATTACACTGGTTCGCGGATCTTTAATACTCCTATCAAATATAGGATACGTCATTTTTCCGGCTCTTTAAAAGTCAAACATACAGATCCGCCATTTGCGGACTTTTAATAAATATGCTTTAAGTACCTACGCAATTTGCGGACTCCGAAACGTTAAGACTACGGATCCGACATTTGCGGACTCCTAGTACAGAACATACGGAGACGCAATTTGCGGACGCCGATACTCTTTTCCTATTATTATCACGTAGGCCCTAAGTGCGGCTGCAGCCGACTTACAGATGGAACAGCGCAAATCCCACATTTGTGTCACAGCTAAGGAAAACTGCAGAAAACCTTAACCAGATCTGCCGGCAACTTGAATCGACCTCGGGCGCTTGGGTGAAAGTCCAGCACTCATAGACATTACAATACCGAGGATGTAAACCGCATTTCGGAGCATAAAAACCCTCTAGTTATTCAGGCGACTCCTCTATCGGGATTTGTACAAAATTAAATTGTACCAAGTTAACTGAAAGCTTAAAACTAATAGCTCAGTACAAATATGTTGTTCAGAACCCGAACAGAACAAAATTCGTATAGTACCAAGTCTGTTAAATCGCATTACGTGCAAAGTAGTCTGCGCACTTCGCGCTCGGTACAAAAATCACTGTTTAATGCGCGAATTGTACAATTTCTGACTTGGTAGGTACGTAACATATATATGTATAGTAGATTTACTCTATAATATCACTTACTTATAGTAGTATTTTAATTTCCGGTGCAAAAGTTTATTCGTAAGTTTTAAAAGGTTTGACAGGTAATCAGTAGACAATCAGGTAATGAAATATATATACTGATTGTGAGTAGGAATTAAAAATGAACGTGTATGCCAGGCTTGTGGAGAAACCAGGCACAAATCACTGTATAATATAGTAAACAATATTTTTGTGCTTGTTTGAGGCGCACAACGGGTTTATGCAATAATCAGTTTAATCTAATTGTTAAACTAACGAGTATGATCTTATTCAGTTGTTCCACAATTTTCTGTTGCGACTTTATTGTTGGAATAATATTCCTTATATTCGATTTCCAAATGAGTTATACGGCATTAAAAACAGAAAATATATTCTGACAGGAACACTGAAAACTACGAATATGTAGGCATTGAGACACGTCAATAAATATAAACGGCGTTGTACTGGTTGTACAGCAACAAAATAACGTCCATCTAATCTTTCAGTCATACATGTGGATGTAGGTATAGCCATCAAAAATGTAATGAACTCTAAATATCTTTATGCTCTTTATGCAAAAAATACCAAAAAGGCAAAAATATCCCAGTTGGATAAGTGCGTAGGCTCACCTCCTTAGAGTTTCAATTTAGAATTTGTATTGAATACATAAAACCAAGTTAATGGTATTCCTATACCCAAACAAACAAATTAAGGATCTCGGTCAACGCGTGATCAACAGTTGTGAAATACATTAAGTTAATATAAGAGAGTAACCTGCATCTTGTGTTACTCTCGACTGTTAAAGAAAGTAAGCAACGTATGTTAGGATTGTACTTTTTAGAATTTCGAGCATGTGTTAACCGCATCTCGCCTCGTGATCGCCGCGTGTTTTGCGATGCGTTAAGTATTTTCACCCTCGTGATTTCGGTGGCCTGGATTATTCATTTGTTTGCTTGGGTATAGTAATATTCCTAGATATGCTATGATACTAATATTCCTAGATTTCGTATATTTGTCTTTTTTTCAATTTACTGTTTACAATTAGGTAAGCCATACGTAGTTAGTTTCTCGTTCTGGAAAACGTTATAACAACGCATTTATTAATATTGAAATATGACTTTTTACAATCCACTATATATTCTGTCCATCTTCAGGAGTGTAAATTTTATATCGTTAGAAAATAGAAAACATTTAGAGTTTGTTACTACCGAAGGAAAATCATTTATTAGCAATAAAACACGCAGAGGTCTAAGATTTGATCCCTGGGGAACTCTAAAGTCATAATGTTGATATGTATCAAGATCAAACTGGAACGTCTCTGGCAGGGTTGGCAAAAATCATGTTTTATAAATCAAAAACGGTTGTTTTTTAAATAAAACATGCTTTTTTATCGAAAATGAGTGTAAGACACCCCATATATAAAAAACATTTGAAACATGATTTTAAACTGTTTTAAACAACACCTCAAAACAACATTAAATTCTTACATTTTTGCAACATAAACAAAAAACAACAAACAACAAACACAAATTAGACATTTTAGAAGCTTTTGAAATATACCAACATAAACGCACTGTACCTTTAATGAATGAACAAACTGAGCTTAGTAATTCTCCTTTATTAGAAGTGTTAGATATTTAGTTTTATTATGTATTGTATCTAATTACCTATTTTCTGTATGTATTTATCTTTAGCAACGTGTTTGTTTATCAATCTTATCTACCTTTGATAATGACACAAAGTGTCGAAACAATATTGTCAGGTTAAGATATTAATAAAACTTGTGAAACTTTAATTAATCTTTGTATTTATATTATATTTCATGTTTTAAACTAATAAAGATTTTGAAATATTCTAATAAAAGCTTTTAAGAAAGATATTATTAAATTCAGATACAAATTATCATCATGAATCCTGATTATGCATGCCTGAAACAATAATAAAAGTTCTTATTCTTATCAGTACTTTTTTAATTTTACGACTTCCTAGTAAGAGTAACTTAAATAAAAAATACAGTAATCAAAAATCTACTTCGATTCTCGTCAAAACAAAAGTGTTAAATATTATTAAGTCAACACTTTGTAATTTATAAATAAAAGGATCATTATTCTTTTTAAATGCGTCTTCAAACCTCTAAAAAGAATGCAGAATTAGAAAATCAGTCGAATATTACAGAGGTAGCTTATATCTTCTATTTTCCATATAGTACTCAACTCGAAATTTTTAAATAGTGCCCTTTTGCACCACACAATTTTTTGACAAGTTGCAGTTTTAGAATCCACAGAACCAAAGCTACAATTCGAATTTATACATTTTTACCTCGAAGTCCCACAAAATGTGTTTTTTTTTGCAAGTTTCGAGGCTTCGAGCACTCTACAAGGGACGAACGGTAAAGGCAAAATTGTATGAAATAAGGTTTGACTGAAGCTGACCGCGTGTACGAGCCGTCTTCAAAATTTCCAACCAGAATGCGTACTCCGCTTGAAAGAAAGTAATAAACTGAAAGAAAAGAACGTATGTATTATACAAGTTGGAGCCAATTGCAAGATTTTATTTATTGATTGAAGTTAATGTTTTAACTGTCTAACAATTAAAACAATATAAGTACTTACTTAATCAAAAACAACAAATTATGTACCTATCAAAAATCAATGGTCTACCTAGACGTAAAAAGCAAGTCACGAAGCAACGTGAAATATTTCATTTAATGTTTTAGAATATTTAATAGTCAACATATATTAACAGTTAAAATAATATACCTAATAAACAATAAATTATGTACAGATATATAATATACTATTTAATACCACTAAAAAACTACTATTATGTTACAAGTTGAACCCAATTGTATTTCTTTTATTAATTTAATGTTTTATAACGTCTAACAATTACAACACAACCGAAATACAAAACAAATAATGTTATATTAAATGTCAATTGTTTGGTGGGATATCACTATATCACGGTAAATATTTCAAAGAATCATACGCAAAATTGCGAATGGCAATAGTTATTAGGTTATTACGAAGGGTCAAAAACATCCCCAGGTTTTCTATTGAATTATATCTGGGCTGTTACCGGTCATGTTTATTTTGTTTTCTTTTAAAATGTGTATTCAGTTTAAGAAATGTGAAATATTCCTCAAGAAAGTAATCAAAGCTTATTACTACGCCCCACATAGGAAGAAAAAGAAATTCAATCAATACCTAATGAAACAGTTATAGCATTTATTTATAAGAAAGAACAAATAAATGCCTATGTAAAGTTGCAATTATTTTACTTAACAAAACTTTTTACTGACTACCGAAGGCAGGCGGCAACATGAGCCTCTAGCCTGAAAAAGGCTCTTACCTGACCGCCCCGACCATGCAATAAAGATGGCATGCAAGGGACAGAAGGATACTCCAAACAATATCTACATTATACACAAAAATTGCAGTTATTTATTAGCATAATGTACTTTTTTAATTAGCGTTTTTTGTCTGAACCTCCGTAACTAATTTAATTTCAACTGTAACTATGTTTATTGCTTCTGTGGGCATTAGAAATTGTATGATTTTAGGGGCAAACTTTAAAAACGTTGCGATAGTATATTAATTTTATTTGTAATCGGGCTTAACTTTTTGACCTAAACAACTTTTGCTTATAAATCTTTTTGTATTTTTAAAAATAAATGTAATTTAATATTAAGACTGTGGAAACGATTTAAGTACTTCATTGTTTATACACTGAAAAAAATTTTGTTTCAAATTGAAAAAATTGCAGGTAACATCAAAATTTTTTACTTTCAAAATGCTCCAACAAAATATCTTTTTCAATTTAAAAATAGCTCTACTTTTGAGAGTGTTTCGAATTTTTAATTCAATGTAGTGTGCATTTAAATACAAAGCTTATTTCGGAGGTTGATTTAAATAGTTTTATTGTTAATTTAAAAGTAAAATAAACATTATTTGAATGGTAAATTGTAATTATTTTAAAAAATCTGCTGCTTTCAAGCATAAAGTACAAATATTTAATATTAAATGCAGTGCTTTTTATATGAATGTAAGGTTTTGTTTTTAATTTAATAATATGCTGTTTTCTTTTTAAATGCAACATTCTTTTAAGTTAATGACGTTAAATGCAGAACACACATGTTGAATTGAATGTATTATATTCTTTCAGTAAAAAACAACTTACTGTTATTAATGCTTTATTGACATCACACTTAAGTAGTACAAAAATAAAAGGTAAAAATCTTTTATTATTGAAATAAAATAATAACTTATTATTTTATATATGGAATCCTTATATGGAATATTTGGAATTTTGTTTAAATCGTTCTTATTGAGAACTTAGCACTTGTAATACATTTATTTCTGCATGTAACAACTTATACATACTTTTATTTTAAAACCACACGCACTTGAATTAAAAACCTCTATTTACTTTAAAAGTATTTATCATTTATGTACATGTACAAAAAGAGCATGTACACTTCAATTCAAGGATTTTCAGTCTTGATTTCAAAGCAAAAGCAAATACTACATACATTGTTTTAAAAACATATTATTTTGTTTCAGAAGTAATTCCTTCTCCTTAAAATAAAAATGTCTTTTATTTATTTTAAATACCACCCTTCTTGAAATTTAATAAACCAGCATTTAAAAGATTCGGCATATAAAAGAACGCATTTGCACTTCAAACAAGAAATTGATAATTAACATAAAAGTAAAATGTGTTTCAAATTAAAACATCAGTTGAAAGTAATAAACAAAAGCAGAATATAGCCTTTTCATTTAAATCTACCTGCATTTTTTCAATTTTAAAGTAAATGCATTTATTTGAACGTCAAACGTAAAGATTTTTGTTATAAAAACTGAAATTTCTTTCAGTGTAACGAAATGCTTTATAATTGAGCTTTTTACTTTAAATTAGTGTTAAAATTATTCTGACCAGCATGACCGCCCTGTATTATAACTTCGGCCAGTCGCCAGCCATCGAAACCGGCGGCCAAAGAATAAACCGAAACGCAAATCAGAAACAAAACGCGTAGTAATGCGATGTTGCCGGTAAAACATGTGCTACGGGTGCCAGTAGAACAATAATTATGATGGGTGCCAGTACTGCGAGGCGGCATATACTTCTGTATATACAGAAATCGACTGCAGCGCCACTCGTGGTGATACGCTGAACTTTTTTGTATATCACTCGGTATATAACGTCCTTAAGGCACCCATACAAAAATTCGTTTCTAGGCGTTTCACAACTTGTACATGCCAAAACCGTAGAAAAAGGTATAAAACACTATGGCACCCAAAACGGGTGCCGCATTGAAAAATCCGGGTGCCACTTTGTATATTTCATATGTCGTTTGGGTGCGTATAAGTCATTTTATAAGTCTATATATATATATATATATATATATATATATATATATATATATATATATATATATATATATATATATATATATATATATATATATATATCTCCTTCAGCGCGGTTAAGCAATTATTACTGTTGATTTTCCTCAACGTACTGCATTTTGCCAGTGGCTTCTGCAGATTTCGCTTCAAATCCCTCAACTACTGGCACTTATTGTTTTTACTGATGAAGCAAATTTCTCAAGAAATACAATTAGGACCTTCCATAATCATCATGAATCGGCTGATGGAAACCAATATGTGGCAATTGAAAATCGTCCTCAACATGAATTTTCATTAAACCGTTGGATCGGTATTTCTACCAGGAACACTTACCGGTAAGATGTATCGAAATTTTTTGGAAGAATCACTACCTGGGTTTCTAGAGGATGTATAATTGACAACGAGAAATGTAATGTGGTTTATGCACGATGGTGCACGAGCACATTTTAGTGTGGTTGCTCATAAGTTTTTAAACGCATATGAATATCACTGGCTTGGTTGAAGGTGGACCTCATGGCCCTTATGGATATGGCCCTTATGGACCTTATGGCCTGATAGATCCCCTAACTGAAATCCCTTGTTTTTTTGCTATGAGGACATTTAAAGACATTAGTGTACACTATACTCCAGTGGAAAATGACGAACATTTGAGAAATAGGATAATTGATGGGTCTAATGCAACAAGAAACAACCCTGGTGCTTTTAATGAGTTCGGCAGTCAATGAGGGGAAGATTAGATGCACGCCTCCTAGCTAGTAGTAGTCATTTTCAGCAGTTTTTGTAGATTAAGAATCTTTACATGTAAAGTATCATCCAAGGACAAAAAAATCTTAAAATAACCTTAGGAATAACCCAAGGAATAACCACCAGACTGTTTCTAGCTAGACTTATGTTTAGTAAACACTCTGTATAATATTGAAATAAATAAAGATTATTAAAAGTTTCACAGTTTTATTAAAATATACCTGACAATATTGTTTCGACAGCTATGCTGTCATTATCAAAGGTAATATAATTATAAACAAACACGTCGCTAAGGTAGATACAAAATAGGTAACTAGATAAAATAATAATAATAATAATAAAAATTAATAATAAAAATCATAATTAAACATCTAATACTTCCAGTAACGGAGAATTACTGAGCTCAAGTTGTTCATTCATTAAAGGTACCCTGAGTTTGTGTTTGTATATCTCAAAGGCTTCTAAAATATCTAATTTGCGTTTGTTATTACAAAAATGTAGGAATTTAATATTATTTTGAGGAGTCATTGTGTGATTTTGTTCTAAAAGGTGTTTGGCGTAATTCGATTTTTCAGGATGTTTATTTTTGTAATTTATAGCTGTCGAAACAATATTGTCAGGTATATTTTAATAAAACTGTGAAACTTTTAATAATCTTTATTTATTTCATGATTATGGAGTTCCACAAAATAAGGCTGGAAACAATAAACAAGACTCTGTATAATAGTTCAAAACATAATTCAATGCTAGTAAATTCTGTACTTAAAACTATATATTTCCACCGTCATGTATAAATACGGAGATCACTGTTTCCTGAATTCTTTTTTTGATATTTTTTCATAATTCAATAAAGAGTTCTGCATGCATAGTTGTTTCAAACGGTCTAATAAGCAAATGCTCAATATTGAAAGGCCTGGCTACCTTAGCGGGCGCCAAATTGCAACCTATACAATTTTCTTCGAATTCAGAACAGCTTCTGTGGAATAGGCAGGCCAACCCCGTTGTTGGAATATTCTTTTCCTATTTCACCATATGGTCAGTTGCCCACATTGACCTTGTGATAATATTGGTTTCGCTTGTAAATTCTAAACTATGAATTTTTGCAATGAAACAGCCTTCTTTGTTGTAAAGCGCACACATCTGAAACACTTATACCTCACTTTTCTAAAAATATATTTTCCATTATCTTCTCCCCAAGGTTTACACGAAGATCCAGTCTTCGTGCTTTATCACTAGGTATAGGATTTCTATGCATTTGCATGTTTTTTCTGCTTATAGCAAACATATGCAGAGTTATATTTCTACATGTTTAAGCCACATATGAATCACATATGTCAATTTGAAAGTGCATATAAATGCATATTTAGGTGTTTTTTATAAATGCCTGCATATTTTAGCATTTTTTAACGAGTGTGCATATTTTACCACTTTTTGAGCGTTTTACATGCTTTAATTATGAAATTTCTAATATTTTTTAAATAATTTAACATTTTAGACAACCAACCAAGGGCGGCTTAGTTGAGTCTAGGGGAAACCCATAATTTAAGCTTATTGTTAAATACTAGGCTTTAAAATATTTTATTGCCTTAACCATCTGTGTACTTGTTAATATTTTCTAAGAAAGAAAAAGTTTCAACTAAAATTTAAATACTTACATCCTGCGGTATTGTGATAAATAGGTATTAGGAAATTCCAAAGACCCTTTGACAACTTCCTTTTCATAGAAAAATTTGCCTATACTTTTGTTTACTGATCTTGTAATCTTTCAATTAAGACAGTTCAGAAATTGCAAACTGCATTTCAGTTTGAAATTTTAGAGTGTAAAGATGGGTAAAAAACGGTCTGTGTCTGTTACACACAAAGTTATGTTAAGGAATTCAATGTTCTTACAACTGACGATAAGGTGTTTTATCGTACAGCGTGCGACGATAAAGTGACTGCAACGAAACGCTTTCAAATTACACAACATCTGAACACGGTTCGACATCAAAAGTGTGTTGCCCTGAAATCAAAAAAACAAACATTGTTACCGGGGTACCTTAATAATTCGCGCGGTGAGTCTAGCAAATCGATCGAATTTAATAAAAAACTATGTAGTGCATTAGTGGCTGCAGATATCCCGTTAAGTAAAATTAATCACTCAGCATTTCGTAATTTTCGGGAAGAAATTTCAAAAATGCCAATACCCGACGAGTCTACACTCAGGAAAAATTATTTACATCCTTTATACGAAGAGACCATAAAATCAATTAGAAAACATGTAGCGAATAACTACATATGGGTTTCCATTGACGAATCTACTGACACTACTGGAAGGTGCGTAGAAACTTCATTTCCTTCGTTTTGTTAGTAAAATTTAACTAATTAAAGACAGCAGAGCAATTTACGGATGTTTTATTTTATATTTTGTTAGTTACATATTTAATCACAACAATATTTTTGCTTGATTAAAATATAATTTTTTTTAAATAACTGTTTTGCGCTAATTGTTAGTAACCGACTAATTATGTAGTTCGATAAAATAAAAATCAAATGTTTGTTTTCAGATACGTGGCTAACGTTATAATTGGCGTTTTAAATTCGGAGAACAATCCCAAATCCTATCTATTAGCAAAGGACGTTTTCAAGAGCACCAATCATTGTTCTGTGGCAAAATTGTTTAATGATTCGATGGCTATTTTGTGGCCGGACGGCATACAGTACAACAAAGTACTCCTGTTCGTCACCGACGCGGCACCGTACATGATCAAGGCTGGAGCAGGCTTACAAGTTCTGTACGAAAAAATGATCCACTTAAATTGTCTTGTCCATGCAATGCATAGAGTTGCGGAAAAAGTGCGGGAAATATATCCTAACGTAAACTCTATAATTTCAGATGTAAATAAAATTGTTTGTAAAGCTCCATATCGCATACAAATATTTAGGGAAACTGCTCAAGAAGTGCCTCTCCCACCTGAGCCTGTAATAACAAGGTGGGGTACTTGGCTTTCTGCAGCAGAATATTATGCAACTTATTTTGATATTATTAAAGCATTTGTAAATAAACTTAATAAACACGATGCACTGTTCATACAAAGCGCACAGGATGCTTTTAATACTAAGGAGGTGAGGGCAGAATTATTGTTTGTTTTGACAAATTTTGTGCGTTTAGCTAAAGTAATTCAGAAATTAGAAAGTCAGGGAAATTCATTAGATGAATCTCTTGAGCATGTAAAATCGTTAGTTGTTTCTTTGAATAAAGTAAAAGGGCCAAAGCGTTTGACTATAAAATAAAAATTTAAATCCGTTATAGACAAAAATCCTGGTTTTCACTTAATTAAAAGCATAAACGATGCATTATCTGGCCAAGACATTTTAGACGAGCTGAAACATTATTCGCTTGTAGAATTAATAGATATTTATTATACAAGTGTGGAAAGTGCGGCGAGATTAGGCACGCAAGAAAAAGTTTACCCCTTAGCTCGCAGAGCGAGGGGGTAGTTTTCTTAAGTATATGAAGCAATTCCACACGCGTGTAATATGATATTTTATCCAAAATCGTGTGTAATTAAATTAAAAACATTAAAATAAAATTTATAAATTTTTGACCAAAATGTATTGCAAGAGAGCTGCGGGATGGTTGCTATAGTAAAATTTTGTTTTCGTAATCAATTTGTGAAAAACCGTGAAAAACGGTGCAGAACATTGAGATGGATGAAAACGAGACAGTACCGCCTGAAATTCTGCGTGAGGCTGAAGAAGCTTCATTTCATTTAATACCCTTCAAGTCGAAAGAGGTGTACGACAAAGAGTACAAAAATTTCAACGATTGGAGAGAAAAAAGAGGAGTGAGTAGTGTCAGTGAAATCTACGTTGGAAGTTTATAAAAATATTGACATTTCTCGATATGCCAAACTCATTGCATATTTGAAAAATGAATCCCGGGGTTATAAACCAAAAAAGGCGAAAGTATTGGAAGGGCACCATATTGAACAGTTTTTGAAGGAAGCTCCGGATTCTGACTATTTAATGAAGAAGGTAATTTATATACATAAAGTTTATTAAATGAGGTTTAAGTGACAATTTTCTAGGTAGCTCTCTTGATGGGTATTGCCGGTGCGACTCGATGCAACGAGTTAACAAATTTAAGTATTGACGACATAGAAGACAAAGGATCGTATTTGCTTGTGAAAATAGCCGACACCAAGACATACGTCCTACGAAGTTTTAGTGTAATTTCAGAAGGATACCCTGTAAATCCGCTTGAATTATATAGAAAGTATGTGGCTTTGCGACCTGTCACTACCTGTCATCGGAGATTATTCGTTAAATACTCAGCAGGAAAATGCACAAGACAACCTGTGGGTATAAACACACTTTCGAGAATACCTGCACACATTGCATCATATTTAAAGTAGCCCTAATCTGAACGGTATACTGGTCACAGTCTAAGACGTTCATCTGCCACATTGTTAGCAAACGGTGGAGGCAATTTGTTAAGCGTGAAAAGATTAGGTGGGTAGAGATCGTCGCCAACGGCCGAAGGATACATTAAAGATAGTGTTAGTACTAAAATAGCAACAGCCAAACGGATCCAAGGGGCACTAAATGAAGAACTATTAAATCTACCTTCAACATCATCTTCTCCACATCTAAACGTCGAAAAAAGCTTCGATGTAGTTGCAAACTCTTTTAGTTCTTCAACGCTATGTTTTAACATAAATGTTAATGTTCAGTTACAAAAATAAATAATTTGAAGTGTTTTTAGTGTTGAGTACATTATTTTATTAAAAATATTACAATTTGATAATTGTTCAACATTCCATGCTTCAAATCACCATAGTAATTCACTAATTATTCACGATTTTGGATAAACAATTTTATCCAACACCTCTATATTAGTAGAGTTTGCAAACTTAAAAAACGCATCTAGAAATCAAGTCCGTGGTACATTGAAAGGTAAAAAGGTATCGAGTACGTTATCGGATGCTATTTAGGGTGTATATCAATCCCCTAAATTCGTCTGGCGATATCGGTGTCCAACACCCCCCCGGGGGGGGAATAACTGAAAAAACAGCAAATCTAGAATACTTTATTTGCTATCCGGCTATATTAAAATAAATACGATCTCTAAAGTATTAAGCGAGTTAGAGATAATTTTCATTCAAGAATTATCATTAGATAAACGAAAGGATACTCACTAGATTAGCTTCTAAGTCCCTTATTATGCGTATTTCAATTTCTGCAAACATAGAAAGATGTTTATATCGTGATAACTTTTGGACGACACAAGATATCAAAAAAGTTAAAAAAATAATTGTTGTTAGTTCGAGATTTTACAATCCAATGCTTTTTGAAACTTTGAAATTGGCTAGACAGTAACGAAGATATGACCAATTTATTCCTACAATGTATAAATAACTGCTGAGCAGCAATCGTTCTATCTCTATTTTCACCCGTCTTCCGTCTCATTCTAACGCACTGCTCTTACCAGGTTCGTCAGTACATACAACTATTACCACAATATTGAAGTTACAAATGCAGGTTATTTAACATTTTGTTGAAAAAAATTATAAAATTTTTACTGTTTTTGTAAATACGACATTAACCTTAACACGGAGAGTTATAAAAAATGTGTTGTGTAAAACTGCAAGAACTGCGGAAACTATTCAAAGGTCAGTGAAAATGAGATTAGATATGCAAAGTCATAATAAAGAATTAATAGAGCCTCTGATATAACACACAATTCAAGTAAATTAATGTGGAAAAACTGTTATTCCTCGTTTACGCGCATATATAAAATATTTCCACTATGAAATTAAATGTACATAGTAGTCAAAATATATAATAACAAAACTGAACACAAAGGTTATTCTGAAAACCAAAGGGATAAATTGTGGCGAGGTTTGGGAAAAGATTGTTGTGGAAATAAAACATGACAGAGCCAAAGAAAAGTGTATAATTTAGTTACAATTTACGACCGATATGTCCTACTGGGTGGTAACTTGAAATCGTAGTATTTTCTACGGATACTAAAAATACGTTGTATTTTTCAGATCTTATAAAAATAATGAAGCTACTTTAATATACCCACAACTACAAAATAATATTTATAACGAGGTGAAAATGCTTAAAGATTTGAATTTTGAATATCGACCTATCGTGCAAAGTGTACTTTATTTAGTAGCCTCGCAAATTTTAAAACATGAAACAAAAAATTACATCATCGCTATTGAATTTGCTAAGTTTGCTTTTGTGTGATTAAAGAAATCAAAAGTTTAAGCATTGCTCAGGACATTATTTTTTACAATTTGCAGGACAATGTAGACGTGCTAAAGGAAACTATCAACGGTTGCAATACCTTTCACGCAGCTCAGATGGTAGCTTTTCAGCAATGTCCAGAAAACGAATTATTTGTAGGAATTCCAATAAAAATCGACAAGGCGACTACTTGTGCCTCAAAACTTCCATTCCTTGTCAAACTCTCAGTATACCAAGACTAGAATACCTTTGCCACATTGCGAACGAAACGCAAAATTAGTTATTTGCCGAAAAATCAAAAATAGTCAATACCTACTGATACAAATGATTTGGTGTGGATTTTAAGTAGAGTTCAAAATTATTGTAGTTCTCAGATTGTACCTCAATGGACTGGTTTCAACAAAATAACTGACAATTCAGACAATACTACATTGTGGACAGCCATGCTTAGGTGTCGAGATATCACTGCACATCTGAATAGTCTAAAATATACAGTAATTACGTTTGTCCAAGTATTGTATTACTATAACATAGTGGCTTTCAGAGTAACAATTATATTCAGTTTTGTTATTATATATTTTGACTACTATGTACATTTAAGTTCATAGTGGAAATATTTTATATATGCGGTAAACTTGAATTGTGTGTTATATCAAGAAACTCTCTTAATTCTCTATTATGACTTTATTGCATATGTAATCTCATTTTCACTGACCTTTGAATGTTTCCACAGTTCTTGCAGTGGATTTCCGAAGTTTGCCGCCCGTTTTACACAACACACTTTTTATAACTGTGTATCTGTTTCTTTTTTTATAAATTTAAAGAAATTTAATTGTATGTAATAGTTCATCGTCTATATAGAATAACTTGAAGAACTCTCCGTGTTAAGGTTAATGTCGTATTTACAAAAACAGTAAGAATTTTATAATTTTTTTCAACAATATGTTAAATCACCTGCATTTGTAACTCCAATATTGTGCCAATAGTTGTATGTACTTACGAACCTGGTAAGAGCAGTGCGTTAGAATGAGACGGAAGACGGGTGAAAATAGAGATAGAACGATCGCTGCTCAGCAGTAATTTATACATTGTCGGAATAAATTGGTCATATCTTCGTTACTGTCTAACCAATTTCAAAGTTTCAAACAGCGTTGGATTGTAAAATCTCGAACTAACAACAATTATTTTTTGAACTTTTTTGATATCTTGTGTCGTCCAAAAGTTATCACGATATAAACATCTTTCTATGTTTGCAGAAATAGAGATACGCATAATAAGGGAGTTAGAAGCTAATCTAGTGAGTATCCTTTCGTTTATCTAATGATAATTCTTCAGTGAAAATTAGCTCTAACTCGCTTAATACTTTAGAGATCCTATTTATTTTAATATAGCCGGATAGCAAATAAAGTATTCTAGATTTGCTGTTTTTTCAGTTATTCCCCTCCGGGGTGGGGGGGTGTTGGACACCGATATCGCCAGACGAATTTAGGGGATTGATATACACCCTAAATAGCATCCGATAACGTACTCGATACACGGACAACAAAATTCGCTTTCAGATTTACCCTACTATATAAATATCATGTTTACTATGGTCATTTTAAATAAGGAAAGTGATTGTTTACTCTTATTTACATTATAACCTATGTTGCCCCTAGCAACGTGGGTTATTTAAAAAAAACTCACTCCTTCAAAGATAACAACCAATCACCAGCTTACGTTACTTAATATTAAAATCCAGTCATCGTGCTAGAGTATTACCGTCAAAACTACAGACTAACTATACATTGCAAATTCGATGTTTAAACTTAAATAAAGAGGTGTTGGATAAAATTTTGTATGGCACGCGTGAGTTAAGGATATTATCCACTCAGAAAAATTAACCCTCTCGGGCCTACCGGCCCTCGAGGGTAAATTTTTCGTTCGTGGATAATATCTTACTTAACTCACTTGTACCATAAATAACTATTATGTATGCCCCAATTACCTCTTGCGATGTGGAACGGAGTTTCTCAAAATATAATGTACGTCATTGTCAACTGTAACGCTCTATGTTTAGAAAATATAATTAATTAAATTATTGCATAGGATGTCTAATTAAAATAATTTCTGTAAATTAAATGTAAATAACTCTAAACAGGTGTTTTTTTAATAATGAAACTGCATATATTTATTAAAAGTTTCTAATAAACGCATATTTCATGATTTTTAAGTGCATATTTAAGTGCATATTTCACGTTTTTATAGTGCATAAGTGCATGCATATTTCAGCATTTTTAAGTGCATACAAATCTTATAGCTATATTATCACTACCTTCTATTGTATGAATTTGGGCCTTAGTTTTCTTGCTATATTCGCTGTAAATGCGACTTACTTTAATAATATTGGTAATAAGTGATTTCGATGGTATCGGGGATGTTTAGAATAAATAATTTCACCGCTTCATAAATTTCGAAATATTGTATGGTATAATTTTTTGCTGAAGCCTTAACATTCGTAAGACTACTTTTGACAATAAACCAACGTCAAATGCATAGAGCAGCATAGCAACTGTAATTTATGACGCTATCCATTTTAGTTTTACAGAATTTAGAAATTGCATAGAATTATGCGTCGAAATAGATTGAATTATATCGAATAACTGGTTTTTACTGCTGGTTATTAATTAATTTGTATTGTTTAGTTTTTTTTAGTTGTTTTTGAATTTTTGGTGATTTTTGAGTTATTTAAAAGGTTTTAATGATTAATTTGCTGCGGAGCTGTACATGAACCATTCATAGCAACTATTTTTCTAAGAAAGTCGCATTTGATTACAAATTAATTCCAATTCCGTAAGAACTGCTCTGATCCTTTAATTGTGTCAGTACGTGGACATACTTCATTTATCCTATGAAATTTATAATTTACGGTGTAGTTATTATAACTACTACTACAACCCATAACCTAAACCAAGACCCCAGAAGCTATAAGCTTGTGCGGGAGAGAGGGGGCGATTATTATTATTATGTAGGCCCAATGTGCGGCTGCAGCCGACTTACAGATGGAACAGCGCAAATCCCATATTTGTGTCACAGTTAAGGAAAACTGCAGAAAACCTTAACCGAATCTGCCGGCGCCGGGAGTCGATCGCGGGCCGCTTGGGTGAAAGTCCGGCACGCCAGACATTACACTACCAAGGCTGTTGCTATTAATCATTAATACTTTTGAAAAATTCGAATATAAATTAAATATAATCTTAGATAAATTAAATGTAAAAACTGTGTCATTAAGCATCATTTCAAATGTTCTAATTTCCAAACCATGAAAAGCTGTATTTGGTTTGATTTTTCAAGGATTTGTCATCGAGCATTACTGTTCTTTTTTTTTAATAACACCCACTCGAAATTTAAAATAGTTCTAGATTTTGCAAGTACTGTTTTCCTTCTAATTTTAATTTAGCAAATTTAAATCGAAAATTAAACTGATAAATTTATACACTTTTACCATTCTCAAAACTAAATTTCATGTATTATACAATTTATATGTACATAGCAATTTGAGTATATTATTAAAAAACGCATAATATGAATAAAAATTCATTTTGCATGTCGTCCTTTTTTGTTTTGTCAATTAATAACGGAATGCTAAATAAATTATATACAGAAAGGTTTTAATGGACAATATCATATTACAAAAAATTAATGTGTAATGTAATTCATTACATGACTACGTACCTAATATTATTTTATAATTCTACCCTACTAAAGTAGGCACAGCCTTTATGGCACACCTGGTTCTAACTAGTTGCATAATTTAATGCTAATTTGATGCTAATTTAATGCCATGAAAAAAAATTTATTGCTCCTTTTTTTAAAAAAATACCAACGTGTGTGCTAGCTATAGATATAGTTGGCACACACGTTAGCGTAAAAGTCAAGACAAGGGGTATATAAAGGTAAAGAAGATGATATAATTTAATGCTAATTTAATGCTTCTCATATATCATGCATTCAAGTTTGTAACTCTAATAGGAACAAAGTTATTGAAACATAAAGAAAACTATGATGCGGCTGTGCTGGCTATAGACATAGTTAGCACACCCGTTGGTGTAGAACGATTACAAATAATCAATTCATAAACTATAATTTAATGCTAATTTAATGCTTCTCATCTATCATACTTTCAATAATATAGCTTTAATTGGAAAAATATTATTGACAATTAATTAAATAAAAAAGCAACCATTAAGAAAATCGCGGTACGCTAGCTGCCTAATCAACTTACTGGTGTAAAGATTCGGTCACAGAATCAATATACTTATTACTCGAACTCCCGAATTTAATACCAGTCATTGGAGCACTAATTAATTTGTTACGACTCAAAAAAACTACGATATGGTAATAGATCTTCAGAAATGCCCGGTACGCTAGCTGCTTAATTTACATATAGGTGTGACAATTTAGTCAGAGCACCAATATGCTTCCTATTCAACGTTCTGAATTTAATGCCAGTGATTGGAGCACTAATTAATTTGTTACGACTCAAAAAACCTACGATATGGTAATAGATCTTCAGATATGCCCGGTACGCTAGCTGCTTAATTTACATATAGGTGTGAAGATTTAGTCAGAGCATCAATATGCTTCTTGTTAAACGTTCTGGATTTAATGCCAGTCATTGCAGCACTAATTAATTTGTTACGACTAAAAAACCTACGATATGGTAATAGATCTTCAGAAATGCCCGGTACGTTATCTGCTTAATTTACATATAGGTGTGAAAATTTAGTCAGAGCATCAATATGCTTCGTGTTCAACGTTCTGAATTTAATGCCAGTCATTGGAGCACCAATTAATTTGTTACGACTCATAAAACCTACGATATGGTAATAGATCTTCAGAAATGCCCGGTACGCTAGCTGCTTAATTTACATATACGTTTGAAAATTTAGTTAGAGCATCAATATGCTTTCTGTTCAACGTTCTGAATTTAATGCCAGTCATTGGAGCACTAATTAATTTGCATCCTGAACGAAATGATACAGTACGCCGGAGAAGAATTAATAAGGGCGATGCATAAAATAATAGAACACATATGGGAAACGGAAAACATGCCTCTAGAATGGAATGAAGGGTTAATAGTACCAATACTTAAGAAAGGTAACCCATTGAAATGTGCCAATTATAGAGGGATCACCTTGCTGAACACTGTACACAAGATACTAACGAATACAGTACAAAAAAGAATGAGGAAAGTAATAGAAGACAGGATGGGCGAATACCAGTATGGTTTTCGATAGGGAAGGTCAACGATAGACGCCATCCAGATCCTGAGCCAAATAGTTGAAAAATGCTACGAGTACGATATCCGAGCACAAATACTATTCGTCGACTTTAAACAAGCGTTCGACACTCTCAATAGAAAACAAATTAAAATCGACATGCAAAGAATGAAAATACAAAAGAAAATTATAAATCTAGTGGAGATGACAATGAAGAACACGAAAGCAGCGATACTAACGGGCGAAGGTATATCAAAGGAGATCAAGACCAATTCAGGAGTGAGACAAGGAGACGGACTACGGCAACTATTTTCAATATTGTAATGGATGGAATTATAAAGGAATGCAACATAGCAGGAACAATAAGGAATAAAAAAGTACAGATAGTGGCATATGCGGATGACGCGGCAATTATAGCAAGAGACAAGGAAAGCTTGAGTGAGACACTACTACAACTTATAGGAAATGCCAAGAAGAGAGGATTGGAAATAAATGAAGAAAAGACAAAAATTTATGGAAATACGGAGAAATGAAGACAAGGAAAATAAACAGATAACAATCGATAAATACAAATTCAAAGCAGTGATGAATTTCAGATACCTTGGAAAAAATATCAATTACAAAAATGACAAAAAAGATGAAATAACACAGCGATTACAGGCGGGACATCGAGCCTACCATAAATATAAACAAATAAAACAGAACAAAACTATAAAAAGGGAAACAAAAATGAAAATATACAAGACAGCAATCAGGACGGTAGTTACATACGCGGCCGAAACAACAACACTGACAAGCGGAGAAGAGGAGAAATTAAAAATTTTCGAAAGAAACATCATAAGAAAAATATACGGACCAAAGAAGATAAGAGAAGGGGAATACCAACGACTAATGAATTTTAAAATAGAAGAGATACTTTTAAAAAATAAACAATAATGTCTACACATCAAAAGTGTTGATTTAGCGAAAATCTTAACGCTATCTCTATTAATAAACAAGAACGCATAGTTCGCTATTTTTTCACATAAATCTTAAATAAAACGCTTTTTTGTCTGAAAATTAGTAGCATAAGAACCGCAAGGTTCCTTTCTAACCCCTACAAAAATCTCATCTATATATGGCATATACTTTCTGAGAAAAAATTAGTGAACTTGCTTTCAATAAAATTGTCCCTAAAAATGGGTACCTTTTATTGCGTATCATCCGATAGAAACAAAAGTATACCAGTTAGAAATATAATATTTTGCTGTTGTATGTAGAAATGAATTTACTATTTGCTTGTTTTTAAAATATTTAATTTGGTTTAATAGTTCCCGAGCAATATGCTTTCAAAGTCAGAGGACTCTAGAAAAAAAATGGATTAGTAGTTTAACAACGACTATAAAATTAAGGGATAATTTTATGTAATTATTCTTTTTTATAAATATTATATTTAAAAAAATGTTTATTTATAATAAACAATTCATTAAAGAAGCAAAAGAAAAAAGATGATAAATGACATTCATTAAAGAAGAAAAAGACATGAATAGACTGTAGCATGGCCGACTGGAAGGCGCGCTGGATTTCGACTACAAAACCTCGGGTCTATTCCAGGTTCGGGTAATGCTTTTTTTAATAAAATATTTAATATATGTCATAAATAAACACTTTTTTATAATTATAATATTTATAAAAAAGAATAATTACATAAGATTATTCCTTAATTTTATAGTCGTTTAAACAATACAAATAAAACTAAAAGATTATGCATACCATATTAGTATTTAATTGTAAGTTACCTATAAGTCCAGCGCGCCTTCTAGTCGGCCATACTGTATGTTCTATGTTCATGTCTTTTGCTTATTTAATAAATGCCATTACTCGTCCTTTTTTGTTTGTTTGCTTTTTATTATTAATTACTTTTTCATGATTTTTTACAATTACTAATTACAGTAAATTTCCTATTTATTTGATTAATATTAATTAATCAACAATTAATGTTAATTCATTTACGCCTGCTATTTCTGGTACCATTGCCTGAAAAATCTTAGTTTCTAAGAATCTACCCCTCTCCAAAAATAATGTGTGGTGGAGGCCTAGTTCAAGAGGTTCTCCTTACCGCTGTCCCCCAGCAGATGGTTTAGTACTGTTTGAATATCGTCTTAAATGAATGGTCAATCAGTCTCATAATGTAAAACTTCAACTGCGGCTTGAATTTTCTACATATACGTTTTTCTTTTTTTTTTCTGAAGTTTTAACCACATTTCCTCGTCCGGTAAATTATAATAATACCACTCATTTTAATGGCTTTTAACAACAATAATGCACTAAATTACCTCACCTACTACTGCTCATAGTAAATTTGATTCAGTTTGCATGAACGATGTTGGCGGTTAATTTGAAATTTATAAATCTTGAGTCTCGAAAGTTAATTTCAGTGAATAAAATAAAATTTTAATTACGTATTGACTGATTTTCGTTAATTGTTTTAAATAAGGACAAAACCCGTCCTTTTCCTATGATAAGAAAGGACGAAGGACACACTCTTAGAAAGAAGGACTGTCCTTCCGAAAAAAGGTCAGTTGGCAAACCTACACTAAACTGTTTTTCTTTGCAATTTCGTAGTTCTGCAGCACTATTTCCGTTTTAAAGTCACTTAACACATCTTTTAACTCTTCAAATGATACATTTGGTGGTCTAACCGCCATCATTGAGTAATAGTAAACCAACTATCACGAAACAATCAACACAAAAATATACCAACTAACTAAACTATACTGCCGTCCACAAATAGGAAAAGTTCTGAAACTCGAGGAAGGGGGTAGTAAAGTCATGTGACGTTTGGGTGGTCAGTGAAAACTATCTCTGTTTGTATTGTAACGGTATGTTTTTATCAGCTCTGAATAATTGTGGTTTCGTCCCTATATTTACAAAAATCTTAAGTTCGGTTCTGCAAATTTACGTTCTTTTCATAATGTAAACTTGCGTTAGCATTCGATATAAACAACCCTATAAAATTATTTTAAAAAAGGTTGGTTTCAAATTTTAGAATTATAAAAAAAATCTCTTTGGTTACTCATATAAGCGTTTGCAGTTTTAGAGGAAAAATCAATACTTGCCTTTGAGTTGCTGTGCGCTGATTGGTTAAGCCAAAACACGCGACTCGTGCAACCTTCAGCTTTTAAGAAAAAATCAATACTTGTTCTTGAAGTGAGAGCCCGCTATTGGTTGCGATTTGCATCTGGTAATGTATTCCTACGCGAAAATAAGAACCCTGAGTTTTAAAGCGAACTTTCGAACCAGCTCTTGTTAAAGAGATACAATATTTAAATAGCTTACGTAGAAATTAGAAACTAATTGAATATGGATTATAACCATGGGCAGATCCACAGAATTATTTGGGGGGGGGGGGAATTTTTGGAAAAATAATTGTTTTGAATCGTAACAAATTAATTAGTGCTCCAATGACTGGCATTAAATTCAGAACGTTGAACAGGAAGCATATTGATGCTCTGACTAAATCTTCACACCTATATGTAAATTCAGCAGCTAGCGTACCGGGCATTTCTGAAGATCTATTACCATATCGTAGGCTTTTTGAGTCGTAACAAATTAATTAGTGCTGCAATGACTGGCATTAAATCCAGAACGTTAAACAAGAAGCATATTGATGCTCTGACTAAATCTTCACACCTATATGTAAATTCAGCAGCTAGCGTACCGGGTATTTCTGAATATGTATTACCATATCGTAGGTTTTATGAGTCGTAACAAATTAATTAGTGCTCCAATGACTGGCATTAAATTCAGAACGTTGGAACAGGAAGCATATTGATGCTCTGACTAAATTTTCACACCTATATGTAAATTAAGCAGCTAGCGTACCGGGCATATCTGAAGATCTATTACCATATAGTAGGTTTTTTGAATCGTAACAAATTAATTACTGCTCCAATGACTGGCATTAAATTCAGAACGTTGAACAGGAAGAATATTGATGCTCTGACTAAATTTTCACACCTATATGTAAATTAAGCAGCTAGTGTACCGGGCATTTGTGAAGATCTATTACCATATCGTAGGTTTCTTGAGTCGTAACAAATTAATTAGTGCTCCAATGACTGGCATTAAATTCAGAACGTTGAACAGGAAGCATATTGATGCTCTGACTAAATTTTCACACCTATATGTAAATTAAGCAGCTAGCTTACCGGGCATTTCTGAAGATCTATTACCATATCGTAGGTTTTTTGAGTCATAACAAATTAATTAGTGCTCCAATGACTGGCATTAAATTCAGAACGTTGAACAGGAAGCATATTGATGCTCTGACTAAATTTTCACACCTATATGTAAATTAAGCAGCTAGCTTACCGGGCATTTCTGAAGATCTATTACCATATCGTAAGCTTTTTGGGTCGTAACAAATTAATTAGTGCTCCAATGACTGGCATTAAATTCAGAACGTTGAACAGGAAGAATATTGATGCTCTGACTAAATTTTCACACCTATATGTAAATTAAGCAGCTAGCGTACCGGGCATTTCTGAAGATCTATTACCATATCGTAGGATTTTTGAGTCGCAACAAATTAATTAGTGCTCCAATGACTGGCATTAAATTCAGAACGTTGAACAGGAAGCATATTGATGCTCTGACTAAATTTTCACACCTATATGTAAATTAAGCAGCTAGCTTACCGGGCATTTCTGAAGATCTATTACCATATCGTAGGTTTTTTGAGTCATAACAAATTAATTAGTGCTCCAATGACTGGCATTAAATTCAGAACGTTGAACAGGAAGCCTATAAGAATATTGATTCTGTGACCGAATCTTTACACCAATAAGTTGATTAGGCAGCTAGCGTACCGCGATTTTCTTAATGGTTGCTTTTTTATTTAATTAATTGTCAATAATATTTTTCCAATTAAAGCTATATTATTGAAAGTATGATGGATGAGAAGCATTAAATTAGCATTAAATTATAGTTTATGAATTGATTATTTGTAATCGTTCTACACCAACGGGTGTGCTAACTATATCTATAGCCAGCACAGCCGTATCATAGTTTTCTTTAAGTTGCAATAACTTTGTTCCTATTAGAGTTACAAACTTGAATGCATGATATATGAGAAGCATTAAATTAGCATTAAATTATATCATCTTCTTTATCTTTATATACCCCTTGTCTTGACTTTTACGCTAACGTGTGTGCCATCTATATCTATAGCTAGCACACACGTTGGTAGTTTTTTAATAAAAGGAGCAATAAATTTTTTTTCATGGCATTAAATTAGCATCAAATTAGCATTAAATTATGCAACTAGTTAGAACCAGGTGTGCCATAAAGGCTGTGCCTACTTTAGTAGGGTTATAATTCTATGATAAAACATTTTTTCATATAACAACAGACAACAAATACAAAAGCACATACGTGCATTAATACATCGATTTTTTTCCTTTAATATAATGTAAATGAAACCTATATTACCAAGAAACATTAAATAACTACTTGACTGTTAACGCAACCTGGATGACAATGTTAAACAATGAAATGATAAATCTTATAAACCATAGGGTTGAATTCTCCTCCTCGTATGTTAATTAAAATCGCCCTCTTTGTGACTGCATATTTACTTTATAACTAAGGCATTTCTTTGTAGAGCCAAATATTAGTACTATCTACTGAATATCAACTCTAAGTTAGTATTACCTACTGTCAGTAGATGTATAGATAGATCTGTAGCATGTAGTATGAAATGCTTCTGGAACATCTTGATAGTCCAATTTTGAATATTACACCTGTAGATATGTTGGCTAGGCAATCTTTCTGTTCAATCCGATAACTGAAAATTACACCGTCATGAATCCTATGGGTAGTTAGCAAAACCTGTTCCAAGTTATCTATTTCTAAAACCGAACTACACTTAGTAGTCACATATTACATTAAATATTTGCAAGTACTATCCAAGCAACTTTGATTGAGTAGTTGTTACGTAACTACAACTAAATTTATGTCTTTATACGTTTAATTACTTCAATTCGGAATATTTCAGTCATTGTGTAGTTGTTTATACTATTTATTGAAACTATGTAGTTCCATAATTCTAAGTAACTTTCAAAGTATATGGAACGGTATTGCCACTTAGTTTAATTACTTTAAAGTCATTGCAACTTCAAATTGGTATTATGATTGTAGCAGTAACTTGCCCGAAGCTACTACGAAGTAGTACTGAAAATTCCTGCCACCTGCCTGCAATCATTGTTTAACCCTTTAAAGTAACCTTTGTAACAACAAAAGTTTCTGTAAATACTAATAATAATAATGCCGCGCGGCGGGCGCCAATTTGTAACGACAAAAATACCTTGGCCCACGGTGGACCGTCGATATGTAACGGTAAAAATCCAGAACCAAAAACATTCTTCTCAAAAACAAACTTCGGAAACTATTTAATAAATTATACTTACGTTAAGAAGATGCTCAAGATTACCACGGCTTGAGATTTAGCTCTTTCTTACAAATTTGAATTTCAGGTCGTAGGTATTGATTCTGCAGTTGTCTCATTAATAAAAGGAATAGATAGAGGTTTTAGAACTCAATAAAATACACTAAAAGGGCGCCATCTGATTATGAAACTTAATAACAATAATTAAGCCAAAGAATATTGAGGTCACTAATCAGAAAATTAACTCAAATCTACTAGATTTTGATCAAGAAATTTATTATACTTATTAATATCAAAATTAAGCAAGCAAATGAATAAAGTATTCATAATTATATGGTTCCATTTAGCTCACTTTGGTTAAACTTGAAAGCATATTTATTAGATAATTAAAAAAACATAAAGATATAACCAACCCAAGTAGCACAAAATATTGGTGCAATATTGGCTACCAATTGCGGCAATAAGGGTACAATGTTCCTATTGGTTCAATAATTTAAAAATAAATGCTATAAAACAATATTGTTGGAATATTTATTGTAAACATTTTTGGGATATTGCATTTAAATGATCCTGCAATATTGGTTTTTTATAGTAAAGCGCCATATTGCATTTAAATATTCCGCCAATATTATTACAATATTGTTAAAACATATTCTCAAAAACTAATATTAGTTAAATCTTGCTAATATTGCCTCAATTATGCAATATAGGTTCAATATTGCCCCAATCATTTGCCAATATTTTGTGCTACTTGGGAATGAACGTAAGAAATTCTAGTATCATTAAACTTAAATTATTAATTATTCAACTATTATTGAACTGAACATATTCAAGTTTTATTGAACTGAAAATTATTCAAACATTATAGAAATTAACATATTCAAATATTATTGAAATTAAAATCCTCGTATTAAAATCCTACAGAAGGGCTCTTTTGCGATAATAAATGTTTAAATACCAACACATCCAACTAATCCATAAACAAGAATAAAAAAATTACTCAAAGATTACACAATAAAACAGATAATCCTTAGGTTACAATACCTCGATCGATTTCACACAAAGCCAGTAAGAACTTGCACAAACTGACCTTTTACACCAACATAAACCATTACTTTTCACTAATAGAGACTGGAAAAGCTTCTTGTAGGATGACAGTTGCTTAATTTGACTTGTGGTGAATTAATCTTTACTGCATTAGGTTCAAAGGAACTTTTTGGTAATTCAATTCAACCGAGAAAAACGTTCAACACAACCATATGGCTCAAATAACTTTAATTATTAAGTCACTGTTAAAACAATCCTGTTTTTTAATATTTTAGGTTAACTTGCATCCGATAACTAATGGTAACATCTTTAAAGTCTTAAACAACTCAAATTTATTTATCACTTGCTAATTTAGTTGCTTACGATAAAATCGATAATTATTTATTCTTGTCAGAATATAGAAATGGCTTTATCATGAGTCTGTCTACAAATAAACGATTATCCCGAAAAAATACATTGCCTGTAATTTAATAACTAAGATTTCGGGAAATTTTAAGAACCACTTGATTTTTATTAACATAAATTCACTAATTAACAATTGGAACGGTAAATCTTTCTTTTTCAAAACCAGACATCATCGCACAAAATACTTGACTTAAAACGTTAGCTCCACTAAACGGTAAAATAATTATTTAATAGTCCATCGCGAGATATCGGACCATTACTATCTGTAAACTGTACTGTCTGGAAACTGAATCTTAAAACTCCTTTAAAAGGGTTATTTTACTGTGTCGGAATGTTTCTAGGGGTGCACTTTTTCATACACCAATCAAAGAGTCGCATGATCTCGTTTAGACAAATCAGGAAGTTACAATCCACGTGTTGACGATAAGAGAATTTTTATTAACTCCAGTATTAGATTTTGACCCTAATAGACTAAAACTTAAATAGTCTTGTTTTCACGAAGGAAAAAATAGAGACGCAATAATGTTTTAAAACGAACTTGCAGACATATGATATTTTAAGCTCAGATGTGAATAGCCAAAATGGGTCCTTTAACACGTATCAAGTATTATTTATTAGATAAAGGGGATTTTTTTATAATGTTTTCAATGAACGCAAAACTGCAATATCTATGGGAAATATGTGAATTTAGGTTCGCCACCGACCATTTTTGTTAACTTTCAAGGTTTTAAAAACGAAGCTATTTTAACAAACGCACCGTGGATAAATACTACAGAAAAGAATTTATTACACGAATGTCTTCACAATTCTATGAAGGTTTGAAAAACAACCTTTTAAGATATTTTTTATAGGTTTATTTGTACCAAATGCTAACATGATTTTAAATTGCAAGAAGAACGTAAATTTGCAGGACCGGAATTAAGATTTTTTAATAAATATGTATACAAAATTACATTTATTCAGGACTGGTAAAAAAATACCGTTACACCTTACAGTATTGAAAGTAAAGCTTACGTTTTTGCTACCCAGGAGAATTACTCTAAAGTGATTTTTCGTAAGCTACTCCATCTCCATATTTACTTGTAAAATGTTGGAGGGCATTAATCAATTTGCAATTTGTTATGATTGTTATTAGATGCTTTACTACATAACCTTCAATAAAAATAACAAATGGTACCAAATTGTGCCATACGAATTGTTATATATGTAAATTGAAGTTGGCAACATTTATTTGTAGTGATGTAACTAGCCAATCCTGGCCCGCCAATCAGTACCACTTGAGTCGGCTTGGAAGACACACGTCTTGTATAGTGTATGCATTGTGTATGCAATGCTCCCTGCTCATTCAATATTAATAAAGTTAATTAATGACAAAAAGTATTTTTGTCACAGTTTATTTTATATTAAAAAATATATTTAAAGAAGGCGCGTTGTTATTTTTCGACTATCATCATCACATTCAACAGAAAAGTTGCAATGGTTTATAATTTTGGTTTACTGGAATGACAAAATAATCAAACAATTCATCACTCTTTGTATTATTAAGCCCGTACTACAAATGAAATAGTAATCCATTATGTGACACGATCGCAGCATTAGTATAGAAAATGATAGAATACTTGTTAAGTTACAAGAGTAAGAGACAGTGACCACGCGACACTATGTGTCAAAGAGAAAAGAGAAGAAAAAGGAAGTTCCACGAAAGTAGCAATTACTACGCTGCTATGTATCTGCTACCCAAAAATTGTTCCCCATTTTGGTTCCAAGCTCGTAACGAAACCGTAGCAATTACGTGCTTGTGACTATTGGAAAAAACTTAATAGTTCCACTGGTAGTTGCTGGTACGTAGCGATGACTAAAAATACTGCTTTGGTGGTTTCTTTTTTCAGAACATATTTTATTAAAAATTATAGGGTGGAAATAAGGTGGATACCAAACTACCTGAAGATTTAATCGGATAGGTAAAGTGGATACTTAAAAAAAGGTCGATAATCATCCCATATAGTTCAGTAAGAATAGACATAAAAAACCTAAAACGTAGGGATAAGTGCAAAGAATTTTTGGTAGAGACCTTTATTTTACCATTCTAAACATATTCTGAAAGTCAAGTCTGTTGAAAGGGATGGATGACACAGGTCAACGATGAAAAAACTTTGCCTTTTTCTTGGCAGGGCTTGGCTTCGTGGTTTTTAGTGAGCTGAATTCAAATATGACAATAAAAAAGCCTCATCAACCACCATTTTTTCACATTTCAACACTCAATAATTAAAGAAATAATAATTACATTTTTATCGAATTCAACGCAGCTTAACGGAGCTATTTCGCCAAGAAAATGCATATGACACATAGACTTGTCGTACGCACCTGCTCTAGGTCATGTGATCTGATTCGCGCGACTGATACTGATTTGTCTGAAACTTTCTTGATTGTGAAAATACGCTACTATCAAAAGCAGCGCTCAGCGCGTCAATTAGTCATCCATTAAGAGACGTTGAACAATGGCTAGTGGTGATTGTAAAAATTTTCATGATCTTTTTTTTTATATTTGTGGTGAGTTCGCGATTAAAGAACATTAAAGGGACGTTACAGAGTTCGTTAAAAAAGCGTGCTTTTCATACTTTGGAACTCAGCTTGGTGATAAGCATAAGTTTCGGGTTAAGGTATGCTATGTATGTATTGAAGATCTAAAGAAAATGGTCAAAAAAGAAGAAACATGCCTTTAGATTTGCTGTTTCAATGATATGGAGGGAGCCAAGAAACCACTACACTGATTGTTACTTTTGTAGCGTTGATGTTACTGGTTACAACTCAAAAGAATAAGAAAGTAATAAGCTACCCTAACCTTTCGTCTGTCACTCGACCAGTAGGCCGCGGTCCAAATCTTTCTGTTCCTAAACAGAAACCCACATTATATTTCTATTGTAGCTAACATGCTGGAAAAGTCAAAAGTAGTCACCTTGATTTTTTCCCAGTGAACTCGGTTGATGTCAGTAAGGATCAAGGTGAGCAGTTTCATCCAGATATCAAATTGATTGAACGACGGTATCAGGGCGAGACTACTGTTGGTCAGTTCACCGAGAAGTTCGGCAAGCGATCTACAGGAGAAAAGACTAGATCAGGAGCTTTAAGGAGAAGAGGGAAAGGAAATATAAGCCAATGAACACATAACGCCTATGTAATAAGAGGTATTTCCAAGTTTATACTTAAACAAAAGTTTTGTTTACACTGTATCATTAATTTATTTTGAATTCCTGTGATATGTTACGCTAATTTTCTAGTTTATAACAAAGTCAGCTCTGACAAAACTATGGGCGATAACAAAAACTGAGGTCAGATACGGATTCAGCACCAAAAAAATTATAAGAATCGTCTATTACCGTTATAAGTTATAGTTTTTATTTTTGTTGGCGGATATCTCCGTGCCTATTGATCCTATGACAACGAGACAAAATCTGCAAAATATCAAGAAAATTATTCTTTATCGAAAAGGTTTTATCTAGTTTTTTTAGTAGGATTTTCACAACAATACTTCTTTTTACTTACGGATTTTATTTTAGAAAACGCTTATTCCGGTTTTTATAGTTCCCAGACTACTGCTTCAGACTATAAAGATATTTGTTGCATGTTTGCTAAACATCTAATTTATATGAATAATTAGTCACTCCGCTGATAGTCGCCCCAAATAGCTCAGAGGTAGAGATGCCTCCTAGATAAGGGAAGCTTCTGGGTCCGATTCCCAGCCGGGGTGATACATTTTCGTTATGAATTTACATTCTAAATATAATTTAATATAAAACCATTAATTCACAAAATAAATTTAACCATTATCTAAAATTTATTTCAATGTATAAAAGAGTAAGATTATCTTATAGAAAAGAGAATTTTCTTTCATAGAGAGATGAAAATACGCCTGTGAGTATAAATTAATTTTTTAATTTTCTAAAAATGTTTTAAAATATTCAATACGTGCGTTAATAAGTCTATATCACGCTTATTGCGTGTCTTAACCTATTGAGTGTCATCTCACTTACTGAGTGTCCTATTTATTATCTGCATCCCACATTAATAACTAAATTACAGTTTTATAGAAAACTTAATCCATCGCAAATAAAATCCCAACTTAACTTTTTTGTAACTTACTTCTCTTTGCTATGACTCGAAAGCAGAATGCGTAACATAAAGCATTAATGAGAAATTATTAATTCAACACACAATTTGCCAAATGAAAGATTCAATTTAATTTAAATAAAATATAACGTTAATTCGATAGCTATTAAGAATTCAAGAAATTGGAAAACTTTCATGAAATAAATTAAATTAGAAATTAACAAGGCATCAGCTTCAGTGGATTAGTGGCTGGTATATTAATCTCATAAAACAAGGGTCGCGGGTTTGATCTCCGGATTAAAACTAAGGACATGCCTTCTCAAATAAGGAGGTAAAAACGCAGGCCCCGTATCAATATGATGTTTTGCATGATAGAAATTCCTACTGGAAGTGGAATTCCTCCAGACTCGCTTAAATTTTAGTAGTGTCGGTTAAACGTTCATAGTAATAGGTACCATGAAATTCGAGGGATGTTATCTCCACCGTTTACAAGCAAAAAATAAATAAACCGTTTACTAAACTCAACATAACTGCTGCTTAATTTCTTGCCGTTCCTTTCTAATAGCAAATCTTATGTTTGAATTTTTTGTTTGGCACATTGTGTGTTTATTAACAATTTTTAAATATTTTTGTGTTACTTAATTTTCTTTCGAGACATAGCAAGAAGTTAACAAATAAAAAATTACTTAATTAACCAAAACTGGAATTAACAATGCGAATCGCGAAAAATGTCTTTTTGACAGGAATATTTTTATTATTTGATGGACTGAATTTTCAGATTGCAGTTTTTAATTACTTCTGTTGCTTTTAAAACACTTTGGGAGTTTAGTTTAAACTGCTTCAACAATTATTCACGATTCATGGCCATGTTGGCAATTCACCAGAAAATACCAATATATTGCCGCCGATGTAACTAAATATACTTCAACGCGAAAAAGAAACAAGCAACTTATGTCAGACTATTTAGATTAAAAGTAGATATTGTATCAAAGCATAAGAACGGTTGAATATATTGGTCTAGTGAATTAATATATGGCACATCCAGTTCAGTAGGGACACAAGTGCAAATAGTTAAAATTTAAAGGAGAAAAGATTATTGATTATTATATTTAGTTGTTGCAAATTGGAATTATGTGAGTTTAAAAATCGGTTATTCTAGACACAACATGTGGCATTATCGGATTACATAAAGGACTTAAAACGAGAATCAATTGGCCATAACACCAAATCGACAAAATTTGCACTTGTGTCCCTATTGAACTAGATGTGCGATATGTCGGATGAGCAGATTTGATGTTATATAATATTACTGAATTTTTTACCCTGAAATTATAGATGATAGTTGTTTATCAAGATTGAAAAACAAGGAAAAAAAATCGAAAAGTGTAATGATTATTTTGTAAGCCAATGGGCAGAAAACAATATCGTTCAAAATAGCGGATTTGTTATGGTGAGACTCACAGGTCCACAGGTAATAGGATGGCATGATAGATCAAACACGATTAACAAACAGTCTTACTATTATAGAGAGCTGCTGAATACGATTTAAAATGACAGCAAATAGATGATACTAGGGAAAATAAGTATACAAAATTTGAATTTTGCATACATTTTCCCTATGACTATGAATCTAAGGTTTAGGCGTTTATCATATACTTAAAAGAAGTGCTAATCTATCAGCTACCTGTTAATAATACGTGATAGACCTTTCCCAAGCGGCATTTCTAGTCATCGCTATGTACAAACAACTACCGGTGGAACTATAATATTTTTGCTACTAGACGCAAGCACGTAATTGCTACGGTTTTATTACGTGCCTGGAACCAAAATGGGGAACAATTTCTGGATAACAGATACGCTGCAGTGACCTATTTGGAACTTTACCGGTTACGTTTTGGTTACGTTGAGGCTATGTAGCGGGAACGTGACGACATAGTAATTGCTACTTTCGTGGAACTTCTACTTCTTTTTCTCTTTGCCACAGTCTTTCCCTTGCAATTCAAAAAATATATTCATTTCTAGACTATCATTTTCTATAATAACGCTGCACAATGGATTGCGATTTTATTTGTAATAAGTACATAATAAAACATAATGCGATGGAATATTTAATAGTTGTTACTCCAGTATACTAAAATTATAAACAATCGCAACTTTTGTGTTAAATACGATGATGATAGATCGTAAGATAACAACAGCTTCTTCGTTAAATATATTTCTTAATTAAAATATATATTTTTAATAATGATACAAAAACATTTTTTATTATTCCTAAAGCACAACTTGACATCAATTTGCTATTTTTATTAAGGGTTGCATTAAAACATCTATTAACAATCATAACAATTGCAAATTGATTAATAGCTTCCAACATTCTATAGGTGAATAGTATGTAGTAGTTTTCAAAAAATCAGCTTAAAGTAGTATTCGCTGTGAAATGCGTGTCTAAAGTTTGTATCACTTAATTAACAGTAACGGGAACTAAACAATTTCTACTTCAAGGTTGTTGTTATCACGAAGTATAAAATAAGTTAAAAAATCCTGGAACCTTCAAGCGACTCTTGCTATAAAACGACGTTTCCGTAGTTACTTTCTAGTTCCTAATGTGACACTGCAAAATTGCCATTGGAACTTTAAAACCGTATAATTCCAACCTCACATTTGACCATGAACATTATATTTTTTATACTGCTACATAATAATTAGATATATTTTAAGGTTGTGACAACCGAAGAAAGAAGGGGAATATACCTCACTCTTGCCTTGTTGTCTATCAATGGGAGCACAATAACATTTTGTATTGTTCCCTTCATTTAAAATGTCCAGACCGAGAAATGTTGAGGTCCTGACGTACAAACATAAAAAAAATTTAGAATAAAAGTTACTGTAAGTTCATTGTAATTTTTTAATAGTGACTGGAACTTTGTAGTGATTCTGATGCATAATAAGTAGTAAAAATCACTTTCAAGTGATTCTCCTAGATAGCAAAAACGTAAGATTTGCTTTCAATACTACTATAAATGGTTTCAGACTGGTGGCACGAACTTTTAGTACTACTTTAAAGTTTTAAAAACTCTAAGGTAGCTTCAGTAATGTTACTGCTGCAAAAAAATAAATAATTTTTGTCATATAATTAAAAATTGCTCAGTTAAAGAATATGAAATTTTATATGTAATGTAATTATTTTGTTATTATATAGATTGCATACATATTAGGGAGGTTCTTATATGGGTCATGTTAAAATTTGGGTTTTGCCGGGTGCCCATTTGATTAAAAAAAAATGGGAAACTTCTCCTTGTTACAGCGAATGATTAGAGTAGAGATAGAAAGTTCATATTGGTCTTAAAATTTTCGGTTTTTTCTTAGAATCAAATGGGCACCCGGCAAAAACAATATTTCAACATGACCCAAATAAGAACCACCCTAATACATATATTTTATTGTCTTAACGGTTGCCCTCAGCTGATTAGCTGATCAGTATTAACAAGTCCAAATTGAGATTAAATTTAACTAATGAACATTTACAAGTGGTATTAAGAATACATTTAACCGTCTTAGAACCAAGACTCAATGAAATTATTAAAATAAAACAACTGCACAAGTCACACACTTCTGATTGAGGAATTTATTATGTTTTTCTTTTTTTATTAGAAATTATTTAGTTATTTTTGTTTAATTATTTCTGAAATGTGTTAATAAACATTTTGTAACAAAAATAATTATTGTCATAAAGAACGATTATGTTATAAAATTAGTATAAACTAGGATAATGGGCCCTACGGGCCTAAGCACTTAAGTATGATAGAAATAGCATTTTTCGATTTTTTTAAAGTAGGTCAGTATTTACATGACCTACATAAATCTCCAATCGATTCTCTATCGATAGAGCACATATTAGTACCAAATAACACTTAATAGCACTAAATAGTACGATAGAATCAGCATTTATCGATTTTTTAAAACATAACCTAAATTAAAAAATTTTAAAACATAACCTAATTTAAAAAATTTTGCATATGTGCATTATCCTCGGCAAATTACGCGTCGAATGAGCCCAAGCCCATCTCTCTAGCCCTTATAGAACGCGAGAATGAGGCTCGGACACTCAACTTTAGTAGTATTGGAGTCGAATGAGCCCAACCCATCTCTAACATGACCTACTTTAAAAGATTTTCGGTCGTGCATTATCCTCGGAAAATTACGCGTCGAATGAGCCCAAGCCCATCTCTCCAGCCCTTATAGAACGCGAGAATGGGGCTCGGACACACATACAAATCAACTTTAGTAGTATTGGATTATTTATGCACCGAAGTGGTTTTTGGCGGAATCACCTAATATTCGGCCATTAAAATTTGCCGAAGATTCGGCCGAAGCACAATAGAAATTTGAGTTTTGATTAGTTTTATTGAATACAAAATTATGCCACAAAAAGAAAACATTGGTGTCCGAAAAATACATTTCCTACTACACATTTTCCTATAATAAAATAATACAAAATATAACTAAACAAAATTAATAAAAAATAAACAGTATCGTATCATAAAAAACATGTCAAAAACTTCATTAAACAACGTTTATTAAAAAACTACAACGTAATATAATAGCATTAAAAAAACATTTCAGTATTTAAAATCTAATTTAAGAAGATTGTGGTGGATGAAAAGTAGCTTTTCGGCATTTTACGGCAGCAATCTAATTCAAGCACGTGACCGCGGCGTCTCGCCAAGTGATCGCCGCGTGATGCATTTTGCATTTTCACCCTCGTGATTTCTTTGACACAGATTCTTCAATTTATTGTTGGAATTCTAGTCAGAACAATATATGTAAGCTCCTTTTCCCTTTGCGTCATCGTCTACACAGGACCTGAAAATAAATGCTTGAAATACTAAGAATTAAATAAATGCTGATAGATAGATATTTTAATAATTTAGAATTTTTTTTATTAAAAGCTAAATAATCAGTTTTTCAGTTAAAATGCACTCGAATAAGTCAGATTGCGGCAAAAAGATCTACCGACAGAATACCGAATCTTTCATGCGGTTTCAGCCAAAACCAAATCTGTTAAAAATTGGCCGCATACCGAAACTTCGGTGCATCTCTATTATACATCTTTCTGTTGTGTCAAACTTTTTATTGATTTGAACGTATTTTGTCATAAAACGTTTTTTGAAGAAGAATTGCTTATCATGCAGATAATATTGTATTACTTTTCTCGTGGGAATTGTTTAGTAATATTTTATTTAAATAAGAGAATCATATATAAAGAGTTTTAGACAGTAGATTCTTTAAGTTTTGATCAGTTCATAGTTAAGTTTACATCTAAGCTCTAATGAGCATTTATATTCTTGTGTATTGTAATTGTCATTACTTCCGCTGGTTTAAAATAAAGATCCAGGGAAAACAAAAAATCTTTTTAAAAACTCATTTCATTTGAACACAAACGAAACTAGCGCAGTCGGTAGGATCATCAAAAATTAAAGGAACCAAGTACTCTAATTTTCCGTTTCAACGGTCAATTGAAGAAACCATCCGCTCCAAGTAGACACCGCCGCTGACGTTGCATTGGGACCCCGAGGTCACATATCGCCCCGGCCAAGCATCTTTACGGCACCTACTTCTACAACAACCGCTTTGTCCATTGCGTTAGGACCCTGTTCATAGAGAACTCCCGTCAACTGCTGACGACTGATCATCGCGATCAATAATTCATCATTACAAGTGAAATTTATAATCTGTAAGTGAAAAGTTTAAAGTTTTAAAAAATAAATTTAAATTCAAATCATAAATTTACTAACATAGTTTTTACAATTAATTTAAGCTAGTATTAATAGCATTTAATTATACAATCTGTTTCAATTTATTTGCTTTCGATAGACGAAAGGAATAGTTGGACACTTTGGTAATTAATAATTGCATTTTAGTTTCTAATTTACGTACATGGTAGACGCCAAACCGATAGGTAGTGTCAACTAGTGACATTATAAAGCCTTTCATGCTTGCCATGTATGGGTAGGACCCTTAATTTTTAAGCCCACTAACATAAGAATAATAATTAAAAATCCTATATAATAATAAAAGTGTATTATTAATGCAAAGGAATCGCTCAAGATCTCCAAGACGTGTAGAACGTTCAAAACTGAACAACTCTCCTTTGTTATTTTTAAATAACAATAATATTAATAGAAATATGGTTTTTCCTGCACATTTTCATGATTCGCTTTTAAATGAAATTCCAAATTACGATGGTAATCCATCGACACTTTCTGAATTTATTAGAGCTGTTGATACAATCACAGGTCAATTTTGTACAGAAAACCCAACAGATTATATTAATCAATTGATTATTTCAGCAATCAGAAATAGATTAAAAGGTCAAGCATTAGAAATAATTACTGGATACGAATATGCTACATGGAATGCATTAAAGCAAGTATTAATAGAAAATTTTGGAGACCAAAGGTAAGAATTAAATTTATTAATCGATTTAACTAAATTAAAACAAGGAAAAGATTCTCCAATAGATTTTTATAATAAAATTAGAACACAATTAGCAATCTTTAATTCTAAAATTGCTTTAAGAAACGAAAACCAAGTCATTAAAAATTATAAACTTCAATCAAATAAAGACTTAGCATTGAGAACATTCACTAGTGGACTCAATGACGATTTTGAAACTTTTATTCGTAGCCGTAACCCAAATTCATTAGAAGCAGCCCTTACTATGATTAAAGAAGAGCTCGAAACCAGATACTCTCAAGCTCAAAATTCAAAATTATCTTCAAATTTAAATCAAAGAAGATCTATTAATTTTTCACCAAGAATTTTAAACAAATTACAAATAATTCATTTAGCACCGCTTATCCACTAAGACAACCCCAACCTTTCATGCAACCCCAACCTTTTATACAACCTCAACCTTCTGCACAATCATTTGTCCCTACACAATTTAATCCTAATTTTAATTGGCAAAACAATCCAACCAGCCATCAACATCGAAATGTCTTCGCCCCAAAACAAAATTATAGGCCAACCAATAAACCTATACCTATGGAAGCAAACACAATGGTAAAAAGACCTCCCACTACACAATTAACCAACCATAATAAATTTCGAGCTAATTCTCAAAATATAAGGAATTTGCATACTCCAGTTGGTCCACAACGAACTTTTATCTCCGAAGAATTATTCTATCATAATGACGATGAACCTGAAACTTCCACATAACCCCAATATGACTATCATGATTCTATTACTAGGTCCGAACAGTTCCCTGAACAGTACCTTGAACAATCAACCGAAGAAGAAATATCCACTGAAGAATTGGAAAATTCTTATTATCAATACTCAAATAACGACAATGAAGATGCCGAAAATGTTCATTAATGGCCTCGGAAAATATTGAAAGCTTTAGTATTAACCCCAAATTTAATCTCCCATATATTATCATTCCGTCCACTGGACAAAAACTCCTAATAGACACTGGTAGCTCTAAAACCATAATTTCCCCTAAATTTGTTAATGAACATTTCCCTAATTTCGTTTATAATTTTAACTTTGAAATTACCACTTCTCATGGAACCACCAGACATAATTTAGTTGCTAATTTACCTATTCCAAACCTTTTTTCAGAAGATGGATTTTGCTATTTATACGATTTTCATTCTGAGTACGTAGGTTTAATTGACTCAGATCTACTTAACAATTTATCAGCCAGAATTGATTATAAATGGATGCATATCCAAACCGAGAGGACTACAATACCGTTTTATTATAATTCATCCATGATTAAACAGGAAACCCAAAGACGTAATGAATGTAATTTTTCCAAATTAAAACATAACGAGATTCCAATAAAACAAATTGAAATACCCCCACGTGCTGAAATGTTTGTGACTTTACCAGCCGTTGGTAAAAGTGGAATAAAAATAACCCCAAGATTAAATTTTAGTAAACATGTCATGATCCCTTCTGCATTAGTTAAATTACATAATAATTGGTTTCAAACTAGTGTAATAAACACTTCTAATGAAATACAAAAAATAAATATATACTCCCCATTAATTTTAGATGAATATGAGACTAATAATATAGAATGAATACAAATCAACAACATAGACGTACATAATTCCAAATTAAACATCAAAGCCATTCTTAATGAGAATTTACAAACAAATTTAAGAATTGACCATCTAAACGAAGAAGAACAAACATTATTAACCAATCTTTGTTATCAGTATAAAGATATCTTTTATTCTCTAAATATCCCTTTATCTTCCACCAATTTAACCAAACATCATATTAGAACCAAAACTGATGTTCCTATATGCACAAAAACCCACATGTGCATCGAGAAGAAGTAAAAAATCAAATTCGTAAATTGTTAGATGACAAAATTATAGAACCTTCGGAAAGTCCATATTATTTTCCAATTTGGGTCGTTGCTAAGAAATTAGACGCCTCAGGACATCAGAAATGGCGCATTGTTATCGATTATCGTAAGTTAAACGAACAGACGATAGAAGACAAATACCCTTTACCACGAATCGAAACCGTTTTAGACCACCTTGGTCGAGCCAACTACTTCACGACTTTAGATCTCGCATCTGGTTTCCACCAGATTAAAATAGAAGTATCAGACCGCGAAGAAACAGCTTCTTCGACTGAAGAAGGCCACTTTCAATTTCGACGTATACCCTTTGTATTAAAAAATGCTCCAGCCACATTTCAACGAGCTATACATAATGCTCTCATAGGACTAACCCCCCAACAATGCCTCTTTTATCTTGACGATGTTATTATTTACTCTACTTCTTTACAAGAACACATAACCCGCTTAAAAAATGTTTGTAATCGATGTCGACAATCAAATATCAAAATTCAATTAGATAAATCCGAATTTTTACATAAATCCGTAAAATATCTTGGTCATATAATAACCTCGGAAGGAATAAAACCTGACCCTTCTAAAATTTCAGCCATTAAAAATTTCCCTGCCCCAAAAACCAAAACAGAAATAAAATCATTTCTAGGATTATTCGGATATTATAGAAAATTTGTTAAAGACTTAGCTAAAATAACTAAATTCTTAACTGTTTGTCTCAAAAAGGATAGTAAAATTATACACACCCCTGAATTTCTTCAAAATTCAACGAACATTGCAAAGAAATTTTAACTAATGAACCGTTACTTCAATATCCCGAGTTTAATAAAATTTTTGAATTAACCACTGATGCATCTAAATATGCCTTAGGTTCAGTATTATCACAAGATGGAAAACCTATTTGTTATGCATCAAGAACCCTTAACGAAGCTGAACAAAGATATTCTACAATAGAACGAGAACTGCTCGCTATAGTGTGGGCAACTGAACAATTTCGCCCTTACTTATACGGTGTAAAATTCAAATTATACACAGACCATAGACCGTTAATTTGGCTTAGAAATTTAAAAGAACCAAATTCAAAATTAACTCGTTGGGTACTCAAACTCGAAGAGTATGACTTTGACGTAAACTATTTACCAGGAAAACTAAACAAGGTAGCTGATGCTTTGTCACGCATTCAAATTTATCCTATGAATGTTGAAACCGATAGACTTGAAACCCCCGAACCACAAACTTTCACCAATATCGATAGTAGACTAGCCAGCAAAGCTAGCACCCCTGATATTACCGAATTATTCGACATACCAATCATAAATCCTCCTGTGTTAGATAAACCTTGTATTAAAATACTTTCTGATGTACAAGTAAAACCACCTGATAACCGCCCCAATATACCAAGTACTAAAAACAAACACGAAGACAGTAAATCCCTTACAGATACATTACATACCCAATTATCATCAACCCCAGGTATAGATATCTCTGACAAACCACTACAACATTTTAAACATCAAATTGAATTCATAAGAGCCCAAATTCCAAGAAAAATCCGTAGTACAAAATATGATGGAAACATCCATTACACTGTATTTATCAATGACCACAATAAAACTGATAGTATGTTTAATAAAATACTAATCGAACATTGTGAACCTAAAACTCATTACTACTGTCACTTTCTTGATAATGAACTTTACCTTGATTTCTCAAATTTCATCGCAGAAATAACTAATGAAAACACACCCAAATTCCATCGCTGTACCATTCAAGTTACATATATTATAGACCCCGAAGAACGACAAAATCAAATTCAAAGTTACCATTTAGGCAAAACCAATCATCGCGGAATTAACGAAACTTTAGAACATATTAAACGCAAGTATTATTGGAAATCTATCAATAAAGACATCACTGAATTTATTAATAAATGTCAAATTTGTAAAACAAAAAAATATAATCGTAATCCGATTAAACAACCTTTTCAACTTACACCGACTCTTAATAGACCATTTCATACCGTACATTTAGATATCTTTCGAATAGGCAATAAAAGTTATTTGACCATAATCGACGCCTTTTCCCGATTTGCCCAAGCTTATCCTATTAAATCTCATAACCTGATAGATGTTATTGAACAATTACCAACTTATATATGCGTCTTCACAGCCCCAAATATAATTATTGCTGACGGAGAATTTAATAAAAATATATTTAAAGATTCCTAATTCTTCACAAAATTCAACTACACACTACAACCCTCGCTCACCACCAATCAAATTCGCTTGTAAAACGTCTACATTCCACTATCATCGAACATTATCGTTTATTGACTAATATACCAGAACACCAAAAAATTCAATACTGTATCTTGGCTTACAATCACACAATCCATTCAAACCGTAAGCTAACACCTTTTGAAATAATGTTCGGGCACACAGAAAGCAAAAATCCATTCGACTTAGATTATACAAAAACCTATTATCATGATTATATGTCGGAACATAAAACAAGAATGCGCTATCTATATGAATCATTGCAAAAAGAACAAACGGACACCAAAGAAAAACGAAATATAAAATTAAACCAAAAGCGCGGGACAAAAAAACTTGAACTAGGAAGTAAAGATTTCATTACGACTAACACTAGAAATAAAAAGGACCCGAAATTTTCTGGACCATACACTATTTCCCAATTTTTGAACATGATACTTATGAATTAACAGCCCCTAATGAACGACCTCAAATTAAACGACATATAAACGAACTATTACTATTTTCAGGTTAACCATTATCGCCTGCTACATCCTCACCACCCAATTTGTGACCAGTGACGTAATTATCGAAAACTTAGATGACAATCCTGGACTTTATCCATTAAACTTAGGTAACGCTATCCTAAAAAAAGCGAATTTACATTTATTAAGACTATAGATTATACACCAATCATTACTCAATATGGTATGCTTAAAGAAAATTTAATAAAAATCATTATTCTTTTGGAAAATGAACAATACCCCGTCGAACATAGGCAGTTCACTAATATTACTGACATATTAATTAGTCATAATAACATATTATTAATCATTAAACAACATTTAAACAAAGCTGACAAACTTATCGATCAATTATTCCCTCAAACACAACATACAATCCAAAAACGAGGACTCGTAGATGGTTTAGGAACCATTTTTAAATTCGTAACTGGCAATCTGGATGCCAAAGTTGGTCAAAGATATGAAACATTGATTTCCAAATTACAAAAAGTTCGTGAAACACAAACTAACGTCATATTAGAACAAGCTAAAATTCTTAATGTCACTATTTCCACTATAAACATTTAGGCTAGATTTTGCTAGATGTTGGCTAGATTTAGCCAACAATCAAATGCTACTCAATGAAAACCTAAACAAAATTATTTTAGAAAACGAACAGGTGAAAAAACATGTCGCCACAGTATCCCAAAAAACAGTTTTACTCGAAGCCATGCAATCTTTACAACTTCTTATAAACACCTACTTTGAACTCGAAAACGCATTAACTTTCGCACAGAATCAACAAATGCACATGTCATTAATTGACAATATTGAACTAATTCAACATCTAAAGGATATCTCTAAACACTTGTCCCACCAAACAACATTAACCATTCCCTATTCCTCAGATCAAAGTTATCTACATCTATATGAAAGTATCATTATTACCAAAGCCTATCAAATTGCGAATAGAATCACCTTCATCTTTGAAATTCCTATATCCTCTAAAACTAACCAATATCAACTTATACAATTGATACATTTTCCAATATTTATAAACACCCGTCATTTCCGTATGATTATTCCAACCTACAATAATATATTGTTTAATACTAAAATGAGTATCCCTATCGAACTCGATCATTGCAAATTAGTTACAATAGACACTTACTTTTGTAACCAAAATAATCACTTTGAAATTCCAAACGATAAATTATGTGAAACCCAGTTACTTTCTTTTAATAGTAACCAAACATGTACCCCATATCTTTTTGATCTAACTTATATTAAAATCTATCAAATAGATACTGCCACTTGGGTAGTAACTGTACCTTCCAAAGCAATTCTAGATATTAATTGTAAATATCAAAATTTCCGAAAAGAACTTTATAGTTCTAAAATTTTACATTTGAGCCCTGATTGCACTGCGTTAATTAATCACGAGCAAATGTTATTTGTAGCTAAAACTACGTCAAACAAAATTATCGATCTAAAATTACCAAATATTGACCAACTAGTCATATCTGAATCAAGTAATGTTGACATCTCAAGAGTCGACTTAATTACGATCGCTACACAAAAGTTAATTGACAATCAAATCAAAATTACCAATAACGGTTATCTACTAAAATCAATTGATCATGTGACTGCTAATCTTTTAAGCATATCATCTATTATATTACCCATAATTGCTATAATTTTAGTTATAAGTATTTCTGTATATTTATACTGTAAACGTAACTCCTTAAAAATAAAATTCATTGACTTTCTAAATAAAGATTTAGTTGTGATAAATAAAAACACAGAAAATTAAAATTTTCATTTTCCTTTCACTGATTTTAATATTGTTTTAAATAAAAACCATATTAAAACATTTTAGCGCTGAGGAGTTACGTAGAAATACTGCTTACTATCAGCAAGCAGATAATATCATATTACATTTCAAGATTAGAATAAAGTATTATCTATCGTGGGAACTGCTTAGAATGCAGTATTAAATTTCTCGTGAGAATTGCTTATCATGCAGATAATATTGTACTACTTTTCTCATGGGAATTGCTTAGTAATATTTTATTTAGATAAGAGAATCATATATAAAGAGTTTTAGACAGTAGATTCATTAAGTTTTGATCAGTTCATAGTTAAGTTTACATCTAAGCTCTAATAAGCATTTATATTCTTGTGTATTGTAATTGTCATTACTTCCGCTGGTTTAAAATAAAGATCCAGGGAAAGAAATCTTTTTAAAAACTCGTTTCATTTGAACACAAACGAAACTCGCGTGTAAACCGCATGTAGATATGTACGTAAGTAGTATATCCCGTTTTACACATTTCAAAGGGACTATTTAATTCTTTAGAATCTGGGAACAATACCGACGGCAACATTTACAAAAGAAAACAAAATTCCATATTAATTTCGAACTATTCTACATAGTATTGTGAACTGGAAATAGGTAAGTTCTCATATATTGAACCGTCCCTTTGATGTATATCTATTGTATTTTGAGTTGATTATACTATACTGATTAATTAATTAACTTAGATATGTGGATAAATTTAGCTCTGTGCTGAAGCTTCCATTAATTGTCAACCATATCCGTTTGACTGATTACATTATTATAGATAAAGATGAATTTGGTAGAAATTAGATTTAGGAACCTGTACGTAATATAACATCACTAAGCATCAAATTATTTTGGTTTATACATTTACCATGGCATAAGCTTTAATTGGAGTATTATACTATATTGGTTATAGATCACTTAGTAGTTATGCGATTTCAACAACATACAGCAAGCGGGAGAATAACAGTACAATTGCTTTAATTTGATTTTGTGCAGCACAAGTTAAAATCACTTACAACTAACTTTTTGTTTTACCTTACTAATACTGCAGCGATAAAATAGATAGGTACAAAAAAAATTTTCAACATTTTTATTTAGTTTCTTTCTTTTCAATAGAGTATGATATTAAGTGCATGTATGTACGTTCCGTTATATGTTATACCAGTAGCACAAATTTTGTGAAACATCTTTACTGTATATAATGATTTTTTAATGATATTCCTGAAAATGAATCCACACATTAAAATCAGTAAAGAGTGTTACCGCTTTTTTTTTACAATGGCAAGTAGATAGGTCGGAACTGATTTCTGATATGAAATTTTGATGGTTATCGAGGCATAACATTTTGGCGATCCTGACTCTTTCTGTTCACGGTGATTGGTATAGCTGCTGCAGTGACGATAACGGCTATGCCAAAATGAATTACAGATTCATACTCGGCATTAGATCAAAACATGGGCTCCTTCGCTGTAGATGTTCATGTATGGTCTAGTCAATAACTTCTGGTTTTCAAAAATATCCTATTGCTGTTTAGAATCGATATTCGGTTCATGAACATATTTGCTTCCGTGCACAAAATAACCACCAAAAACCTGTTATGTTGGGTAAGGCAACCTTTATTTATTTCATGCACGTATAAGAAACTGTTAATTAAACATGATTTAAAACTCGGGTAAGTATCCATCATTTAATCATCTTGTACCACTGACATTTGCTGCAGATCGGAGTGACCGTTTACTTTAACAGTTTTCTTTCGCCCATGGCTATCAGTATTTTTCAAATTAGAAATGAAGAATAAATAGACCACAATTCAAAACTCCGAAAAACTTGAAAATGTTCTTAGGACAAAGTTTACTGTTCCGGAAATATTCCGAATTCTTGTTTCTTCTTCTCTTCTTGAAATGGTTGTTACGATTTTCTTGAATTCTCACTATAAATGTCAAGACAACTCGAAAACTATTTGCCAAATGTTGCTCACTCTCAAGCGTGGAACACCGAACTGACTGTCGATTTTATGAGGAGGTCATACTCGATCATATGTGGAGGTAGTTACAAATACATATTGTTGATTTGTTAAACGAGAGTAATTTTTGTGCGTGACATGCATGACTCTATAATGGCATCATATAATTTTTTTGCTGAACTCGTTTCATTATAGTCTTGAATTTTGAACAAACTACAGATGAAGATTAGATTGGTTATTGGCTCCATTATTTCATCGCTCCATAGTTAAATACTAAAACGCAATATATATGTATGCTACTTGTGTATTCAATACTGATGTCCTGCTTCAGAAAAAAACGCCAAGAAAATATGAATTGTGAGTCGCCTACTACTTCTACTTTTAAGCGTTTTTAGATTTAATTTAAATTCAAACAGAATGATTTTTTTAAATAGTGTTAGCATTTTCTTTTACAATCTCCAATCTCTCTCCTGTACAATAGATACTTTAAAGATACTCGTCAAATCATAGTTTTCACCACTCCACCTTCGGACCGCATGAAATTCTAGTTAAGTAGCCATACAGGCCATGGGAATTAGGAAATGCAATGAAGAGTACAGATGGAAAGTGAGAAATAAAATGTACATACATATCCTACAGAATATTATCCAACAGATATCGATATACAGGGTGTAGAATCGCTTCACGCACAATACAGTTTTACGTGCATTTGTTCAAAACCTTAATATTATCTCCACTAATTATTTTACAATATAGATATCAAGGAATGCCATAAAGAAAAAATGCCTTTGGTTACGGATTGCATTTGGTGGTACCCAGAAGCAATGAAGGGATAATATTAATTTGCTACATAAATGTTATATTGTGTGCCAAGGAGTTAAATCTAACCTTAAAAATTACATTTAGGTAGCAAATAGTTTCCTTTCATCGTAATGTTTCTAAGGCATAAAGGTTTTATTTTGTTTATTTTTTTCGGTTACAATCAAATGGATTTCGAAATCAACTATTTTTTTTTTGAAGCATGCCTTATATTGTACAATAATTAGGGGAGATAATATTAAAGTTTGAAAAATATGCATCTAATCTGTATTGTGTGTAACCCTGTTCTACACCCTGTAAACAGTAGAAGTGTAAAACGAACTATGTAACCTACTATTTAAATGTATAAAAGTTCCGTATATATACTGCAGTGCAATTCGCTCTAATTAATAAAAATAAAATTTGCGCCACGTTGATTGCGAAACAAATAAATATGCGGTGTTATAAAGTTGATTGTTGAAAAATTTAAAATAAGCAGTTAGAATTTCCTTATTAATGATTTTCGATATCTAAATACAGACCTGGAAATTGATATAGGTTCGCCTAGAATATTGCTATAATTTTTGAAATATTTTTGTTAAAACGTATCTTAGCATAAAACCACTTTAACGGCTAATTTATGTAAATGTTTGTAAATTGGAAATTGAAATAAGTTCACTAATTAAAACTCACCATTTATTAAACGTTAAATTATCAAAACCAAAATAGAACATTAATTTAATAATCAGTAGCACCACCATTATGGTTAATGAGTTGAATAATTAAAAATTCGATTGTTTGTGCTTAAGACGAGATGATTAAGCTCATTGGTAGTGACATTACCAAAGCCTGCAAAATGGCTCTCCTAAGATCATTTACAGTGCGGAAAGGATCATTTCCATTGTAAATCTCTTGAGCGATAATGTCCCACACGTTTTCCATTGGGTTAATGTCCGGAGAGCATGATGGCCAGTGTAAGGTTGGGATTTGTGACGCTACCAACCCTGCTCTTGTGTTCCGACAGCGGTAAGCAGGTCCCTATCCTGTTGAAAAATTATGTTTTCATGCTCATGATCCTAATAATAAGAAATTGACTTGCCATCCATGTTAAAGGAAATGCTATCCAAAGCTTGTTTATTCCGTTAAACCCAGCTTAGATTATTAGGCAACAATTAGGTACACAGCCACACAAAAAAAGTGTCCGAGCCAAAGCACCTGACCGCTATATTCCCATGTAATTTTTAACGCTGAAAGCAAATCCGGGGTCAGAATCACCGATTTACCTCAGGTTTTGTACATAACCTCAAAAAATGGCCAAAGAATGAGCAAAATGAGATTTAACGTAAAGATTTGAAATGTATCCCTATTCTCATGTATTTTGATGCGCTAAAACCGGATATGAGGCTGAGATATTTCTCTAACTAGTCAAATCAACGCTTTCACCCCATTTCCCCCCTCCCCATTTAGCGGTAGAAAATTTATTTATTGTAAAAATTTCAAATATCCCTCTATTCTCATATATTTTGATCTGCTGGAACCGAATATGATGATGAAGAATTCCTCTAACTAGCCAATTCAACGCTTTCATCCAACTTCACCCCCAATTTCCCCCCATTTCGGTGTAGAAAATTCATTTATCGTAAAAATTTTAAATACCCCCCTATTCTCATGTATTTTGATGTGCTGGAACCGAATATGATGATGAAAAATTCCTTTAACTAGCCAACTCAACGCTTTCACCCAACTTCACCCCCCATTACTCCCTATTTCGGCGTAGAAAATTCAGTTATCGTAAAAATTTCAAATATCCCCCTATTCTCATGTATTCTGATGTACTGGAACCGAATATGATGATGAAAAATTCCTTGAACTAGCCAATTCAACGCTATCACCCCATTTCATTACGGTGCTTACGAGTTTCTGAAACCGAATGGATGAATGACTTTTCATAATTCTACAATTTTCTATCCAGGGACTTTGCCAGAAGAAATCTGTTGCCCACCGTTACCACGTGGGGGTGCCATGGTCGTAAATACAAAAAACTTATAACAAAAACTGATACTACGACCGTTTTAAAGAATTAGATAAACCGAAATATAATTTAATGCAGTGAACAAATTTTGGCTTCTTGAGCAAAGTCTCATAAGCGATTTCAGTCGACTAATCAATATTTGTTAACACGTTCGCTGCGGCATGAACAACCGAGGGCCCATGACGATGCTTTTCTTCAATTTTGAAATATTTGAACCTTTAGAAAACAATGTCAAAGTTCTTCTGCTAAAGAAAACTATCTAAAATTCAGTTAAATTGTTGCTACCAAAAATTGTAGAATTATGAAAAGTCAAAGCGCCTCAAAACACATAAGAATGGCGAAGAATATCCAATTTACAATCCCCAAATGGGGGTGTAATGGTGATGAACTGGGGTGATAGCGTTGAATTGGCTAGTTGAAGGAATTGTTCATCATCATATTCGGTTCCAGCACATCAAAATACATGAGAATAGGGGGATATTTGAAATTTTTACAATAAATGAATTTTCTACCCCGAAATGGGGGAAATGGGGGGGTGAAGTTGGGTGAAAGCGTTGAATTGGCTAGTTGAAGGAATTTTTCATTATCATATTCGGTTCCAGCACATAGAAATACATGAGAATAGGGTGCTATTTAAAATTTTTACAATAAATGAATTTTCTACCGCGAAATGGGGGAAAAATTGAGTGAACTGGCCATCATGCTCTCCGGAAATTAATCCAATGGAAAACGTGTGGGGCATTATCGTTTAAAAGATTTACAGTGGAAATGATCTTTTTCGCACCGTCAATGATTTTAAGAGAGCCATTTTGCAGGTCTTGGTAATGTCACTATCAATAAGCTTAATCATCTCGTCTTAAGCGAGTCTTTCATCGAGTTTTTCAAATCATTAACCATAATGGTGGTGCTACTGATTATTGAATTAATCTTCTATTTTAGTTTTAATAATTTAATGTTTAATAAATGGTGAGTTTTAATTAGTAAACTTATTTCAATTTCCAATTTACAAACATTTAAAACTTTTCACTTTTATCTTCAAATGTTATTACTTTTTGTACCAAACATGCAGATGTTTTGAAATGGTAGGAGAACACATAAAAATGTTTAGTAAATAAGCCGTTAAAGTAGTTTTATGCTAAGATACGTTTTAACAAAAATACTTCAAAAACTATATCAATATTCTTGGTGAACCTATATCAATTTCCAGGTCTGTAGTAATAAACTTCAAATTTCCATTTTCTATATTTCTTAAACCATTTAGAAACACGCTTTAAAAGATTTAAAAAGCAAGACTCATACAAATAAATTACCTAAATCTTTATTTTACTTGAAGATTACGCAATTCAATTGCGCACCATATAACTTCTAAAGAAGTAACTTAAATAGTAAAAAAATCATGAAAATCTCATCTCAAGGCTATGTTGGATTATCGATTTTGTTAAGCCTGGAGGATAAATTTAAATCTGACCAACTATTAATTTGAAACTAATAAATAAATTCAATTGACCAAACTGCTAGTTATTTAATTTTCACAAACTCGTTCTTTTCCACAAGGTTCCAATTTAAGTAATATAGAAGGAAGCGTTTCCCTACTTTATTTCTTAGTTGAACCAGTTCTTTTAGTTTTGTTTTGACATTTCACCATTTTTCTGCCATACCATTGATTATCAAAGTATATAACTGTGTACTCGCCCAACTTTAATAAATAAATTTATTAGAACCATTATCATTTCCAATACCTAAAATACCATTTTACTATGCACGAAGATTTATTGTAGTTAATTTGCTATTATATTATATAATTAACTTTTACAGCTTTTTCTTAATTAATTACAAATAACCTGCTATTTTAACTTTTAGAAAGTATATTTTATTAACATATAGAGGACTGCTTTCTTTTACGATATACAAAAGACTGACTTATTTAACAGTATGAGCAAGAATGAGTACATTTTGATGTCTGAAGAATAATAGAAAACTGCTGTCTACAACGATATAAATAAGAATACCCAGATAACTACGTACCCTAATCTTATGTACAAGTATTTACATCATATCTAATACATAATATTTTGATATTTTTATAGCAGTTTGAATTCAAAGCATGCGAGGTCATGGTGCAGTTTCTAGGTGATTCTCTAGTGTAATGTGATTGTCATATACATACTGTAGTATTACACATAGAATATTGTGAATAAATAAATATAATTTTAACACCACAGCTGCTCATTTGAATTGAACTAACAATTCCTATAAAATTACTCTGTACTCACAATTTTGTTAAAATTCTCACAGTTTATAACTTTGGGTTATAAAAAGGTCTTATTTAAATATGTTATGTTCCAATATCTGCAACTAGAATTGTTAACTTCATCAAAGGTCGTATTCCTATCCTTTCCAATTCAAATTTTGAGGCTAAATAAGTTCTTCGTTCCTTGTAATTAAATGTTGCAATTTGTTCTCCGTCAAACTTTTTATTTTGATCTTTTATTCTTCTTTCTGTTTTTTGCTTGTACTCTTCTTCCACAACTACCTTTTCTTTTCTATTCTTGTTTTTGCATTTATCAAATTATTTCCATTTTTTTCAAAAAGTCAAAATTTTCTTTTTTATTATCTATTGATATCCCTCTTATTTTGTTCCTTAGATTACTTGTCTTTCTTATCTTTTTATTTAGTTTGTCCCCTACTACATTCTTACACTGTGTTTCCGCACTAGCTATCTACCGTGAGATCATTTAAATTTAAAATTAAAGTAGGCGGGAATTTTTTTATACGTTTGGCGATCCTGCCAATTGACTCGCTGTGTAAATTAGAGGTTATGCAATTTTATGTTCTAGATTAAACATTTTGGAGCGTCACTTTGACAATTCAAATCAAACTGTGAAGTGAACAGTTAGTGTTGCCAATCTAATTTAAAAATCACAGCCAACTTTAATTATAAATTCAAATGATCTCGTGGTAGCTAAATTGGTTTTAACAAGTTCTCTATCAATAAAACTTAATCTTCTCTTACCCAAGTTTTCTCAAAATTTTATTAAGTAACTTAACGAACACAAAATCAATAAATACATAAAAATTATGTATTGACCAATAAAAGACTTGAGAATACCAATAAATGAGCCACTGTTGAGGAATAACACAGCAATACATATAAGAGTATTGCTTCCCATATCTTTTCAACTGTTTTTAACCAAAACATTTATTGTCTCAAAGTAATTGACTTCGGTAGGTATAAGTAAGTAAATGGTGCTGTATATGTAAACAGTCAACAGCCAGGTAATGAGAATGAAATTTCAGATGGGATTGGTTGAGCTGCCTGAATTTTACAAGTCTTTCAATTATTTCGTATTTTATTTAGGGTTCTACGTAGCCTAGGGGTATACAAAACTTCTATCTAATTTAATTTATTATTATAGATTAATGGTTGCGATGATGAAACACATAACAAAAAAGTTCTATAATGAGTTCAGCTTTCACATGGCCAAATTGTAGGCCTTTCTGAATTTCAAGAACTCATGATCTGCATTATTTTTTTATAAATCTTAAGATAAGATTATTAATGGATTTAAGTAATTTATAATTATCAATTGAAAGATTAAGTTGAATGGCTTTCTAAGTAAATATCTTGCTCTAAGTTTGTTGTAATGTTTAGATATTGTATAGGTACTACATATAATTAAAAGCTTCAGGAAACTTTTTGAAAAGGTGTTTGCAAAAACAGTAAACTACTAAAGCAACCTAATAAGACAAATAATTTTTTTATATAAAGACTAGTGATTCCAACACGTTTAATATTTAATCGGTTTGAGAAAGCAGTAAAATAGCTTTCAACTTGATGTCTGTCTCTGGAGAGAGTGAAAATACGAAAAACAAGAAATAGAGAGAAACAATATGAAATTGTACAGGTATATATTTCTTGAAATTTTGAGATCAGTTGCAATTTTTATATTGCTTATTCTTTATTTATAAGCATCTTTAAAGATACGCAGCTGGAATTACTAATGAAGAATGATAAAGGCTGGAAATAAAATCTTAAAGGTTAGGTTTCCACTCTCTTTTCGGTTTATTTTTTTTAACTAAGATAAATCTAACTTTTGAAAGCAGTATAACTTATAATTTGATAAGAAATACTACCAATAAGAAGTAAACAAACACTAATATTTTCTGTGTCTGTATGTTTGATCAAAACAATTTCCTATTTGATGTTGGAATTTCGGCTATTCTTGTATAAATATTGGACATCTCGATTCGTTGTCATCAAAACGTTGTTTATTCAAGTGGAACGGGCTCTGATTTTGGCTGCTCCGTTTCAAATTTGCCTATATAGATCTCCTTTGTTAAATTACTATTTTGTCATCATGTTTTATTTATGTGCTAAAGCACATTCCTACCATCAACAATAAATAGATTTATATAGTTTACGGTAACTTACATAAATATGTAGAATTCGTTTGCATAAAACTTAAATAAAATCAGAATTGTTCCGTTTCAACAGAGACGATGTTTATTATTATAAAGTATTAACAGTTACAAAAACTGACATCAATTAGTTTGTTTTCATGGTGGTGTGAACACCCATATGTAATAACATTTGAAGTTAGATAAACATTCTGTACAAATTTAGAGAATTTTTAAACCGAATGAGGAAACCAAACATAGTTGCTCAATACTTAAAATTTAACAATAATATTTAGCACTTTTGGGTCAATCCATATGAAGTGGTCCAGCACGATAATTTCTTGGGTGTCGACACTCCTAAGTATTGGCAGTTCAAAACCATTGTTATTTTATTTTTATTCCTTTTGATTAAAATACGGCAGCCATATTTGTTTCGTGGTGCACGATTTTTTTGTGTTTTTTTATGTAAACGTAAATTGATATTTCAAAAATGGTTGGACCTAAAGACCTACGGTAAAAACCATTGTACTGTTTATATGTCGAACTATATTTTTAAGTCTAAACATAATTTTTGTAGGATGCTATTTATGAGTATAATTTAACCCTGAAGTTTAATAACGTTTTTGCAAAATTTCCACTTTTTATGGAGCCTTATTTCTAGATAAAGGTGAAGCCTTAGAGCTGATTTTTTTTGTTTAATGGTACACAGTAAGGCGTAGTCTATGTATGAAATACTTTAAATTTAAAACTCTACTATTTTGGTATTTATGGGCGTTTGAAGTTCTCGTTTTTTCTATTTTTGGTCAACTTTGGCCCTCAATATCTCCGATGGGCACGGATAGCTTTTTTATATTACATGAAAATGAAGTACTATATGATATTAGCCTGAGAATAGAGTTATATTCAGTTGAAATCTGTAAATAAATTTTGTAAATAACCATAAAACTCGGTCATTATTAAACCATGTAATTTCAATACATTACCATCTCCGTTCGTATTGTTGAGTAAATTTATTTTATTCTAGTGCTAACATTGTTTTGAGTGATAATTATTATTATTATATAATCATATGCCATTCGTAATAGTTTTTGCAGTTATAACTAAAGCAATTAATAGAATACATACCGCAGATCTGGTTAAGGTTTTCTGCAGTTTTCCTTAGCTGTGACACAAATGTGGGATTTGCGCTGTTCCATCTGTAAGTCGGCTGCAGCCGCACTTAGGGCCTACCTAATAATAATAATCGCCCCTTCCCTGCTGCACAAGCTTATAGCTTCTGGGGCCTGGTTTCCAGGCTATGGGTTGTAGCAATTATTATTATTATTATTATATACTGTAATGATTAGGTATAGGATTTGTATGCACTTAAAAATGCTGAAATATGCATGCACTTATGCACTATAAAAACATGAAATATGCACTTAAATATGCACTTAAAAATCATGAAATATGCGTTTATTAGAAACTTTTAATAAATATATGCACTTTCATTATCAAAAAAACACCTGTTTAGCGTTATTTACATTTTATTTACAGAAATTATTTTAATTACACATCCTATGCAATAATTTAATTAATTATATTTTCTAAACATAGAGGGTTACAGCTCACAATGACGTACATTTTTAAATTTTAAGTAAGTTAAAGTAAACAAATGCCTATTATCCCTAAATATTGTTTTATATTTTGAGAAACTCCGGTCCACATCGTCCACATGTCTTCGCCAGATAATGCATCGTTTATGCTTTTAATTAAGTGAAAACCAGGATTTTTGTCTATAACCGATTTAAATTTTTGTTTTATAGTCAAACCCTTTGGCCCTTTTACTTTATTCAAAGAAACACCTAACACTTTTACATGCTCAAGAGGTTCATCTAATGAATTTCCCTGACTTTCTAATTTCTGAATTACTTTAGCTAAACGCACAAAATTTGTCAAAACAAACAATAATTCTGCCCTCACCTCCTTAGTATTAAAAGCATCCTGTGCGCTTTGTATGCATAGTGCATCGTGTTTATTAAGTTTATTTACAAATGCTTTAATAATATCAAAATAAGTTGCATAATATTCTTCTGCAGAAAGTCAAGTACCCCACCTTGTCATTACAGTCTCAGGTGGGAGAGGCACTTCTTGAGCAGTTTCCCTAAATATTTGTATGCGATATAGAGCTTTACAAACAATTTTTTTACATCTGAAATTATAGAGTTTACGTTAGGATATATTTCCCGCACTTTTTCCGCAACTCTATGCATTGCATGGGCAAGACAAGTTAAGTGGATCATTTTTCGTACAGAACCTGTAAGCCTGCTCTAGCCTTGATCATGTACGGTGCCGCGTCGGTGACGAACAGGAGTACTTTGTTGTACTGTATGCCGTCCGGCCACAAAATAGCCATCGAATCATCAAAACAATTTTGCCACAGAACAATGATTGGTACTCTTGAAAACTTCCATTGCTAATAGATAGGATTTGGGATCGTTCTACGAATTTAAAACGCCAATTATAACGTTAGCCACGTATCTGAAAACAAAAATTTGATTTTATTTTATCGAACTACATAATTAGTCGGTTACAAACAATTAGCTGAAAAAGTTATTTAAAAAAATTATAATTTAATCAAGCAAAAATATTGTTGTGATTAAATATGTAACTAACTATGTAAATATAAAATAAAACATACGTAAATTGCTCTGCTGTCTTTAATTAGTTAAATTTTACTAACAAAACGAAGGAAATGAAGTTTTTACGCACCTTCCAGTAGTGTCAGTAGATTCGTCAATGGAAATCCATATGTAGTTATTCGCTACATGTTTTCTAATTGATTTTATGGTCTCTTCGTATAAATGAGGTAAATAATTTTTCCTGAGTGTAGGCTCGTCGGGTATTGGCATTTTTGAAATTTCTTCCAGAAAATTACGAAATGCTGAGTGATTAATTTTACTTAACGGGATATCTGCAGTCACTAATGCACTAGATAGTTTTTTATTAAATTCGATCGATTTGCTGGACCCATCGCGCGAATTATCAAGGTACCCCGGTAACAATGTTTGTTTTTTTGATTTCAGGGCAACACACTTTTGATGTCGAACCGTTTTCAGATGTTGTGTAACTTGAAAGCGTTTCGTTGCAGTCACTTTACCGTCGCACACTGTACAATACAACACCTTATCGTCAGTTGTAAGAACACTAAATTCCTTAACATAACTTCGAAGTGGAACAGACACAGACCGTTTTTCTTTACCCATCTTTACACTCTAAAATTTCAAACTGAAATGCAGTTTGCAATTTCTGAACTGTCTTAATTGAAATATTACAAGATTAGTAAACAAAAGTACAGGCACATTTTTCTATGAACAGGAAGTTGTCAAAGGGTCTTTGGAATTTCCTAATACCTATTTATCACAATACCGCAGGATGTAAGTATTTAAATTTTAGTTGAAACTTTTTCTTTCTTAGAAAATATTAACAAGTACACAGATGGTTAAGGCAGTAAAATATTTTAAAGCCTAGTATTTAACAATAAGCTTAAATTATGGGTTTCCCCTAGACTCAACTAAGCCGCCCTTGGTTGGTTGTCTAAATGCTAAAATTATTTAAAAAATATTAGAAATTTCATAATTAAAGCATGTAAAACGCTCAAAAAGTGGTAAAATATGCATACTCGTTCAAAAATCCTAAAATATGCATGCATTTATAAAAAACACCTAAATATGCACTTTCAAATTGACATATGTGATTCATATGTGGCTTAAACATGTAGAAATATAACTCTGCATATATTTGCTATAAGCAGAAAAAACATGGAAATGCATAGAAATTCTATACCTAGTAATGATGTTTGTTGATTTACCAAAAAAAAATCGACCAGAATAAAAAAAAAACTAAAAGTTGGGTGCCAGCTCACTCAGATTGAGCATGATTGCTCAATCGTATTGCTCTTGCACACACAAAACCAAAAAAATAATGTTTCACCACACAGTATTTTCCTACCTGGGGAAGCTCTCTGGAACATCAGCAGCTGAAGAGCTCATAGTTGATGCAGGACGCAGGATTACCAGGAAGCTGCCATCCAGGATGCCTTCGAGTAATATGGAACATGGACCCAGCTTACCGTTCTTGAAGACTTGTTGATTTATTTCTTTTTTTTTTAGAGTAGGTCCTTCTGTTTTGTTTACTTATCTTTTATTGTAGTATTGTATAAGCAATTTGTATCTAATGTTTTTTTAATAAAAATAAAAACACAATAACACTTTAGTATTTTTATTTCCCGATGTTCCAAACAAAAATATGATTTCCACATAAACAAATTACAAACATTAGGCTATAACTGTGATGAACGTTATTGTTTACATTAATCGTAATTATTTTCAATTTATTTTTGTGAACTTTACTGTTTACACCTTTTTATTTAAAATATAACACTACGGTGAACTTTACTGTTTACACCTCAAGCATCCTTTGTCAAGTCCCAAAATATTAATCTTTATTATTATTATGGTGAACTTTACCGTTTACACCTTTTATTTAAAATATAATAGTACTATGGTGAACTTAACTGTTTACACCTCCAGTATCTATTGTCAAATCCCATTACATTTCAATTGTCTCCCAAAACCTGTCACATAAAGTGCCCTCTAGTAGAACTTTCAAAATTCTTCAAAATATTCTCATTTCTTAAAATACACGCTAATACAATATTTTTGGTTTACAAAATTAAACATAAAATAACCTATTAAATTAGTAATGACACAATTGATAAATGTTTAATTAGTCTGATAGTTTCCAAAATAGTAATTTGAAACTAACAATTTCTAAATAATAAAAATTTGCGTACAATAAATTTCAAAACCAATGGCGTCGCATAAATTTGAGCACAATCACAAAAAGAAAATTCATATTTCGTTCTTTTATAACGTAAACTTATTAATGAGAACCTAACATCACGAAAATTGACCTTAGCCTAACAAAAATATTTTCCTAGGGCAAAATCCACTACAATACTTATATGTACTTTTTCCATGTATTTTCGTCCCTGATCGATTTTTCTATGAATCCATGTACATTATATGATAGTTTACATAAACTAATTCACGAAATCCTAAAGGCCCAACTCATTATCCTCCCATTATCAGTCCGGCTACTAACCCTACTGTAAGCGGGGTTGATATGCACGTTTACATTTACTGGGATTACAGAAAATAAAAGATAGATTTTGTATTGATTATCCAATGAAATCAATATTATTACCATTATAATGTTCATATAAATATATTTGTTTAATTAGAAGTATTATAATACCATAAAGATCACCTCTTCCAACTGCAACAAACAACTTGTCAGATTAAACTGAGAGCCTCATAGAGGAACCATAATGATACACGGTTTACATGTGAGTAATTTATTACATAAAGTAAAAGATTGGCCTGCTAAGAATCATAAAAATAAAGTTAGTTATTCTTCTAGATGTATGCACCTTTCTTGCTTTCTCTTCATTAATATATTGAGTTATTGCAATCCCTTCATTTTTATGGTTGTTTGGGAATTTTTATAGAAAAGCTCCAAAACAATCAATAAAGTTACCGCAATTCTAATAATAATAGGTTTTAAACAGTTTTATTTAAAACGCTAAATTTGAAATCTTTATGGTATTAATTATGGTTTTTGCTGTTTTAAAATACTTCTAATTAAACAAATATATTTCTTAGACATTATGATGCTAATAATTAATAATATATATTTTGTTATAATCAACACAATGTAATGATCTTTTGTTTGCTGTAATTTCAGCAAATGTAAATGTGCTCATCAACTCTGCTGACAGTGGGGCTTATAGCCGGGCTGATAATGAGTTGGGCCTTTTAGATTTCGTGAATTAGTATATGTAAACCACCATACAATTTACAAGGATTCATGGAAAAATCGATCAGGGAAGAAAACACAAGAAAAAAGTACATATAAATATGTATTCTATTAATTGCTTTAGTTATAACTGCAAGAAATTTTACGAATGGCATATGATTATATTATAATAATTATTATCACTCAAAACAATGTTAGCACTAGAATAAAATAAATTTACTCAACGTTACTAATGGAGATGGTAATGTATTGAAAATACATTGTTTAATAATGACCGAGTTTTATGGTTATTAAAAAATTTATTTACAGCTTTGCCCTGAAAATCCATCCATGCCCATCGGTGATATTGAGGGCCAAAGTTGACTGAAAAAAAAAGAACTTTAAAAGCCCATAAATACCAAAATAGCAAAGTTTTAGATCTGAAATATTTTATACATAAACTACCCCTAACTGTATAACATTAACAAAAAAATCACCCCTAAGACTTAATTTTATCTGGAAATATGGCCCCCTAAAAAGTGGCAATTTTGCAAAAACGTTATTAATCTTCGGGGTTAAATTACACCCATAAATAAGCATCCTACGAAAATTATGTTTAGACTAGAAACTGTAACCTCACAGGTAAACAGTACAATGGCTTTTACCGCAGGTCTTTAGGACCAACCGGTCTTGAGATATCACGATTTACGTTAACATCAAAAAATGCAAAAAACCTCGTGCACCACGAAACAGATATGGCTGCCATATTTTAATCAAAGGGAATAAAAATAAAATAACAGTGGTTTCAAACTACCAATACTTAGGGGCGATAACACAAAAAATATTATCCGTTTTTGAAATAGTTAAGCGACCAATTTATTATTTTCTGGGCCACTTCAGATGGATTGACCCTTTTGTCTATTCCCAAGAAAACACCTTTATATACCATGATATATTATTTAATCATGTCAGAATCGGAATAGAATGTTTTTTTGTTAATAGAAATATTTTTTAAGGTACTATAGGTAATTTAGTAAAATTAACAATGAATTAATCCAATTAACATTATTTACAGTTTTATATTTTCGACTTTACGATTTAATTCAGCTATACAAACTTTGATTCTTTAGGTTGAGTGTTGTCCTTGTTCTGTTTATATGTATGATGCGGATCGGATCAAAGAGTAATGGGCATTTCAACAAGACAAATATCCAACAGAAAATTAAGCACCGGTAGTGACAAAATACCAATACAAAACACCAACAGGGATATAGCACCATAAAAAAGACCAATAATTTACGTAGCGACTTTAACTTAAGTCAGATCTCTGTCCAGGAAGCGTGCCACAAATTTAAGGCCCTTAGCAAATAGAGCCTCTATATTGGAAAAAAGTTCTAATATACCTCAAGACAGACATCACTCCCTGGTTTATTGGGCAAAGAACATGATTCACATCTTGTACTTCGTTCCTGAATTCTAAGGTCAAGTCAGTTCAACCGTTGCAGACGTTTGTCAGTTTATTCATTCAACAACTACGAAATATTAAATAATAAGACGGTTGATATATTTTTTGCAAAATGTCTCCTCCAAGGGTCTTATCCTACTACAGTAGGGTACAGATAGTTATATCTAAAATTTCATACAAATCAATTGATATCTTGATCCCACTCCTCTGAACAGAAATTTCAGTCTTCGCGAGATGAGAGGTTCTACTACTTCAGCTAACAGTTTGCTATTTGAATGTCCCTAGTTAAAGGAGGTACCAATGTGTCCGTGTACAGAAGAAATTTTATCTCAGTGATTAGTTCCGACTTCAATGAGCATTTAAACAACATCTATGCGGGTCTAGTTTATGGGATGAGACTAGTTGAGCTAGCTAATGTTCTTTGGATGAACTTAAAAAGCGACCCGTTGAATGCTGTACGTTTTCCTTAGCAGCTTTATATTAATAATTATTATTACATCATCATCATCATCATTTTCATTAATTGCAAACTTATGATACTCCACAGTAAACCACAGCATACACATTCACAATATATGCAGTCAAAATGTTTAGAACTTTTGATTGTTTCATTACACATACATACAGTCTACCGATACGGCATACTGTAGTAAACCACCTGCTGTAGCTACATTCTCCTATCTTCAGGCGCTCTAAAGCCTTATCGAATTGCCCAGCTATGAGTGCTGACGTACAGCACATATATTTCTGGTCTGTCTACAAATCCTTTCAAGCTTCGTCAGGCATTTTACGTGGAGGTTGAAGATGATTGTTACTTGTGTATTGTTTGATTGTCGTTATCTTGGAAACATTTTTGCTTCCGGGAGGGAATGTGATATGATAATCCCTTTTCTCAAAAAATAAAATAACTCTTTATATACAGGTTAAGCAAAATAGTATATTATATATCAAGGGATTAAAGTGAATGATATAATCCCGAGTGTTAGAATTTAAAACGAAGGATTAAGAGACACTTTAGTCCCGTGATATGTACCCTTTCTTATGCACAATCTAAAGCACTTAATGCAGAAATTCTTAAAATCTTCAAAAATGTTGTTAAATCACATCGTGACAATTGAACTCTTCAAACTGCAAAATCAAATAGCTTTAGGTTAGTAGATCATAGGCTTTATATGGAAGCACTTGACTCCCTAGGGACTAATACGCGTTTTTTGATAAAGCAGAGTAGAGCTCTACAGAGAACACATCGTGAGAAAACAATTTTTATTTCATAATTACTTATTAATGACTTATGTTGTGGCTTGATCGTGGCCCAGTTCCTATATTTCGGTCATATATGTATGTCCCTATTAAATTAATTCCTTTAATAGCTTCTACCAAATAATTTATAATAATTATAACAATGTTTTTATGACATATTCTTTTGATTAGAATTGTTTATACCTTACTATTTTATCACTTATATTACAAAATACAAGATAAAAGGAAAATCTACATTCAGGCACAAATAAAATTTTGAGAAAGCCTTTCAACACGTCTAGGCGGCCATACTATGTATTATAATTTCGTTATATACAACCTTATTATCCTTTTAGAGATTATTCTGCAACTCCTAAAATAATTCTTTTTATGAATAAATCAACACATCTATTATTTAAAGCAAGTCCACGTAATGCATACGGTAGATTATTACAGGCTTGGCTGAATAGAGTGGTAGCCTTTATTTCGCTCTAAGCTTTTCAGTTGTGAAAGCTAGAGAGGAGGCAACTGACTGCTAAAGATGGATCCGTGTACTATAAAATTATTACATGATAACCAAACTATAAGCAGTTGTACTTACAAGAAACGACAGACAATCATGTTAACAGAGATTATCTGAATGTTTTACGTGGAGTCCCCGTGTGAACCTCCACGTTCCTTCCAATGAGGAAGTAATTGAGATACACCCAATCAGCGCGAAAATTGCATAGCAATTGCTCCCAGTCAGCTCACTGGTCGGAGCGAGGTTGCCTATCCACCCTCTACTAGCTATCCAGGCTAGTACCGGAGCGATCGACTTAACACGTGCTCACCCGCCGGTACCCTCCCTTCCTCTTTCATACGGGGTGAAGTATCTCGTCCAGCAATAGGACTATTCCCCCAACTTAACTCAGTTGAATAGAGAGAGCCCTCCAGTCCTATTTCATACCTTCACAAGCTCCTCCCCGACACAGGGGTTGGGGCCACTGCCCGATCGAATTGGTGGGCCCTCGACAGAGCTTCGTTTAAGTCTACACGTTATAGACTCCCAGTGTGTACCCGTTAAGGTGAAGTTGTCTTGATTGTGAGGGGCTATGTATTCGCTTCAACTCTCCTTAAGTGTAATGGGTTTTAGAGCTTCTCCCAATCACTGTACCCGGCTGCAGTCCGGATCATAGGGTGGTCGGGATAGCTCCTAAGCACATTTACAGCGGGTTCCTTTGGTGACCATAAATGACCTCGGTCAAACAGCGGGTTCCGTCGGTGACCATAAATGATCTTATCCAAGGCGAGATTCGAATCCGCCCACACCGGTATCATATACCAGGGCTCCCCCTGATCGGTATGAGTAACCGTCGAGAATTCTCACGAATTTCTCTACCACACACTTGACCTAACAACTTCATCCATTGCCCAGTTTCCAAGGAAACAAGGATAGGGTAGAAGACAGCAAGTTTTATGGTTGAACGTCGTGTGGTCTTCCGAACACCGATAATGTTAACAGTAATAACTTTTATCTTTCAGGAAATAATATCTATGTTGTTTTATTATTCTTATGATTTAAACCTTTTTTTAAACAATACATTACGCTGATTATAGTCTACTGATTCTGAAATGAAATTCAATACTATGAAATAAATCAAAAGGTTTTATAAATATATTGACTCCAGATAAAAATTCCAAGTGCTTTAGGCTACTAAGTTAAACTTCCTCATATTTTGTGAAACTTATTATTGGTTTGTTTGGATAAGTTCTTGTGCTGGTAATTTCTCCGCTCCTCGAACTCCAGAAAGATTCAGTAATGGTCGTTAATAATATTTACTTAATTAAAACTTTTTCATGGGGAAATTAAAGATCTAATTCGTTTCGCTTTCGGATAAATAATTATGGAAAAGTATACTAAGACTATAATTTAGTATAATGAAAATGTCGATTACAATGTTTTATTATTTTAAATTTTTATTGGATTGGGACACGGAGGTGCCAATTATTTAATTTTTTGCCCTAGTGGGAACTTATTTCACAAATCTGATAAGTATAATCATTGATTTTTCGTAAAACTGAATTTAATTACAAAATATCAAAAAACACTACAATTAAACAAGAACAATCCTATAATTACTTAATTTATTATTTTCGAAATTAAAACAAACAATAAAAATCTAGGAAGCAGTTTTGCAGAAACGAACACCATATTACGTCACCCCTTAGACTCGCTGCTTGACGTGTTCATAGACTCTTGGCTTCACCAAACCAGTGTAATAGCACATTACATACGGAGGTGCAGTGTTTGGTTCTTATTTAAATCAATCAATCCCAAAATTCCTTAAATATTCTTTAATATAATTAATATAATTATTCTTTTATATTGGTATCTTGCTCTTAATAATAATAATAATAATAATAATACAAGTTTATATTTATATATAAAAACCTCACGGTTTATTATTTAATTGAATTAAGTTTTTGTCCACAATCATATTCTATCTACAACTTTAAAAAGTGACCCCATCGCTAAACACATCAAATTCCAATAACAGCTGTTGGCTTCCATTTATTATTTCCTAATACGATCTCAATACAAAGATTTAGATTCGATCGTTAATTAATAAAGAAGATCCATACAGAATATAATCATTTGCTTGTATTGCAATATCAATTAATTTATAAACCAAAGATAAGTTCTAGTATTTTATTAATTTCATTCAACTTCAAAAACCGTGATTTCATTAAGAAAGATTCCCTTTATTGTTGAGAAATACATTGGTTGTTATTATCGAATTTTGTTATCCACTTTCAGAATTAAATTAAACACTTTAAATATTACTTTTTTATGTTTGACGTTTAAATTATATCCTAAAAATATTATCTGACGTCTATTGCATTTATTTATTTTTATTGAATGTTGCCTTATAAAAATTGGTTTTAGAGCGCTCTAGAAAAGCATCTTGTTCCTTCAACGATTTAGACTACTAATTTGTTTAAAAAATGGCTTCCTTTATATACTATTTCAAGAAACAATTGAATTTTCAACATGAAACAATGAAATATTACTTTTCCAAGTTTCCGCTAACACTATTTCATTTTAAAAAAATTTCATTTACAGAAAAACTATTTATTCCATATTTAGATCACATCTAAATCGCGAATCTGCCGATATATAATATTTGGCATAAGTAACAGATTATACATCTAAATTTTGTTGTCGAGGGAACAACATTCTATAAAACTTTATTACTAACATAAATTTATAAAAACACAATTTTCCAAAGCTCCGTGTTTATAAAACTATACCTTACACCTTTTATGATCTTATATGAATATTTTTCTAGATGCCACAAAACACTATTCAGTCCAAATTACATAAAACTGTAGCACGTTTTAAATGCGCAGCCTGTAAACATGTTATCCCCTAGTATATTAGAACAGACCAATCTTTATATATGATAATTTGTATCAGTTGTGTGGTGAAGATGGCTACTCTATTCATTTCCTATAATAATAAAACATCTTATCAAAAAGCTTTCAAAATATCAAACTTGAATGTTACTCAATGATACTACACAAACAAAATACCCCCTTAAAATGAAACACAAATTTCTGGAATAGTTTCTACAGGTGAGTAGTTATACACTCTCATTCATTTTAAATACAATCTGTTCTGTCTGTTTTAGATAAATTTTGATTTTGAAAAAGCACCAAAACTTCATTAGGTCTTAAAACGTGTTAGCGATCCCCACATGGTTAAATCTATCAGTGAAAGCTAATTTTTACAAAGAAATTCAGGATTTCACTATACCCTTTTAATGTTTAAAATGTTTTAGTGGGCATGTTAGTCCTAATTGACTAGTTTTATTTACATTAAGAAAATGTTACCTCCCCATTTATTCCCCAGTGGTTATGCCACTCATAGAACGGGATTTCTATAATTTACATGAAATCTGCCAGCTAAATATTTTAATACGGGTTATATCTTCCTAACATGATTGAAAACCATGACCTATACCAGTACAATAACGAATAACGTATAAAACAAACATTCATTGTTCTTCCAAAATTAACCTTTACCACGGTTGAGAACTTCTACTATTTTTTCGGTTTGATCTTTGACTGTATTTTAACCGATAAACCAATTAGCCTTATTTTGTATATTTTTAATTTTGCCCATAGGAAAGCATTTAGTGGGTACTCGGAGATTTCTCACATTCTTTCGGTAATGAAGCGGAGTCTCATCGTTTTAAAAGACATCAGATACTTTATGTTAAGAACAGTTGCCTATCAAAAGGAATCTTCTAATTTAAATACATTTTCTAAGCTGCTATCAGTATCAAATGGGGCCCAATGATGTGTTTTCATCATTTTTTATTTTTAATGTTTTTACCATTCATATATCTATATATTTAAAATACAAGGCTTATTTTTGCTCCAGTTCGTTTGAGAGTTCCACCAGGTCGATTTACGTCATTCTTTTTTTATATTGAAGCTTTCGCTGTGTAGATTAGTCAACACTATTTAATTTTTATATTTTTTGAATGTTTATATTTTTAATTTAAATAAATATAAAATGTTTAATTTGAGACGGATGAATCGGACATTCGCTTGGGGCGGCCTCTCACTTTCTACGGTGGTAAGTTTTAGAACTGTTCACGATTACTAATCTAGGTTTTAGTCAACACTACTTACTTTTTATTTTTATTTAACTTTTATATTCTTAAAACCGTAGACCGTTCTTTTTTTAGTATGTGGAGTTTTACTTGTGTAATTTTTTAATTATTTAAATTTTTAAGCAATCAATTTGTAATCGATGCATTTCAATATTCCCAAGACCGATTGCTTCGTCACGTTTTGGTACTAAATATCCTCTCTATACTTGCTTACTATGCCACCAGCAGTTTTCAGTCGAGGTTCACAGTATTTGCAAAATTCTTAAACTTTGCAGATTGTAATATTTAATAAAAAAGTAGAATAGGAATGTCTAAGAACTAATGTTTTATCTATTAAGGTGCATGGACAAAAAATAACCGACAAAGTTTCGAAAGTTGATATATTAAGCATACATATATGATATATGAATTCAATGCAGAATTTTACAATAAGAATAAGTCGGGGGGATGATAAGTCGGCGGGGAGAGGTAAGCCGGGAGAGGGATGGGGGTAAGTTGAATAAGATATAAGTCGGAGGGGCAAGACGGAAAAAGCAGTAAGACGGAGGTAACTAAAGAAGAAAGATAGGATAAGTCGTGATTGATAGTGGAGGTGTATGGGGGTGTTTGTTAAATAACGTGTTCAAAAGTTCGTCTGAGAATGGTAAGCCTAGTATTTGCAATCGTTTTTGTTCGATTGCGTTTATTTAATAAATGTTACTATTATATAATCACTCTTGGAAACACGGCGGGATTGTAATCACACAACGAACGCAGTAGCGTAACTACCGCCCCCGCAGACACTGCGACGCGGGGTGGCGCAACGCTCCCAAGGGCGCTGCTTTCATGAAATTTTATTTCGTTAAAATAGAAGTTTTAAAACAAGCATTGGCGGTAAAAAACATTATATGGAAACAATAAAAGGCAATTATGGATATACAGCGTGGCGCACTAAATATCACCCAATTTAATTTTGTTCTTAAAGCTATAGTATTGGGCTATCACCTTCCAAATTGTGGGCGCAAGTTATTCAGATCCATGCATTTGACATTGGCACAGTAGTTTGTGTTAATGGTTGACAACGGAAAGGTTTACCATTGCACAGAAGACAAAAGTTGTACTACTGTTCACGGAAACAAAGAGGGTTACAGTGACTCAGAGACGTTTACGTGATCACTTTGGTACACGACAGGCCCCCAGTGCACAGGCAATACGCAGATTGTCTCGCAAATTTGAAGGCGGTCTGTTTTGGAGAATAATCAGCCATGTAATGCTATTGTTAGTCGAGGCAGAGTTTGTGTTATACAATGAGTGGCGTAAACAAACAAAACATTCGATTCTGGGAAACGGAACACCCGCGAATAATCCACATAAAAGAAAGTTAGATGGAAAAAGTGAGTGTGTTGGGTGGCAATGTCCAGTCATGGAATCACCGGCCATCTTATCATCTTTTTCTCTCCAAATTCATAGCAAGAGGTCTACCAATGCAAACATTGTGGTTTATGCAGGATGGAACGCGCCCCCACACTGCAAATTTTGTGCTTGATTTCTCACAGGAAACTTTTGGCTTTCGTATAATGTCACACAGATTTCCTGACCGTCCTGAAGGTGGCCGAACGTGGCCGCCCCATAACCCGGACATCAACTCACGTGGTTTTTCCTTTGGGTTTAAAAAAAAGGTGTACCACAGGAATCCCGAAAATGTGGCGTAATGCGATGCAACGTAAGGGCACGTCTTGAAGATGTCAGGCAATGCGATGTGCATATGGAATATGTTCACCTTATGAATACTTTTCTATGCTGTTGTGATTACTTTGTTATCAATTCTGTACCAATCACTTCCAAAATAAATAGGTAATTTATAAAACAAATCGTGCGTCACCTTTTACATTGCTCAAAACAATTTGGAGACTATTTATCTGCTTTGATGACGACGCTAAGTATAACTAATACCTTTCCGTCGTGATCAGTGGCAACAGATTGACAATCCTCGGACAAATATATTTTATAGAGGAAATAGCAAACAATTGATTTTGATAGTTTAATTCACCAGTCTGCGTTAAAGCTTGATTTAAATACAATCGCGGAATTAACAGTAATTACAACGAATATCCGAAGCGACATATATACAATGTTAATCACATACATTGGTAAACAAAAGTGAAATTTGTTAAATAGGCGAAGCCCACTTAACTAACAACAGGTGTTCAAGGCAAGGACGAAGATATGAAAAGGATGTATTTTTCACGTATTTAACGTGTAAGATATACTACCGGGCACGTAATTATTGCATGCCACTGAACATCACTTTGGAATACTAATTGTAACAGGTAAAAACAATGGAAGGCACGTAATTTTCATATGAATTTCTATTCCAGCGCTACATGGGATATAAGCAAATGAAAAATAATGTAGAAGGGGGGCGTAAACGTAAGTTTCGCAGAGGCGAGCAATCTTACGTAGTTACGCCGCTGTACAAACGTTGTTAAGGAAACCCTTCAATGAATTAGCCTTTTTACCGTCATGTCTTGTCGAGATTTCCCTAGTAACTATTTTAAGGAGCGATTGAGGGTAATTTTTCAAATATTATGTATTTGCTGTTAGAATCTGATTCTGATTCTTATATTATTAGACAGTGAGAGTAACATGTTACATTGCCATATTTACATAGACGCAGGGGTTTCCGTCGCGCGTGAGTCGCAGATCAATGTCAGGTGGGTCGCGGGAAAATTTTAAAAATAATTTGCATCAAGAATCGTGCTTGGTGAAATTTTTGACATTGCCATATAAATTACTATTTCCACTTAGTTAATTTGTATTGGATATAAAAAATTTAATAATGTATAAATGTGGATCCATCTAAACCTAGTTTAGTAAACATATAGTAACCATTGTCAGAACAATCGTTGGCAAGGATATTGATCTTGGTAAATGTTAATCTGCGTTCATACAACCCACCACATGTAGCAATTACACTTTGTTACTAAAGCAAGTCGTCAAACATGTTGTAGTGATCACGTAGCAAAGAATATATCGCATGTTGCTAATCTTCACGCTTACGTGTACTTTATGCGAGATACTACTACCGACAAATACCGCACACTTCGCATAGACATTATGTGACAGAAATAAATTTTAAATCAGTACTCATACAGCCATACTTCCAAATGGATGTTATGTTTTATTTTTGTGTAAAAAGGTGCTTTATTTACATTTTGTAGTTAGATTTATATTTCTTAATTAAATGTGTTAAATAAAAAACAGGAAAAATAAAGCGACATTTTTAAAAGTCGCTCCACGAAAGTTTGGCAATCGCTGACATAGAGGCTTTAGAGCTTATACTTTCCACTTTTTTCTCTTTTCGCTTACATATACCCATTTTCTTTTTGTCGGCCATCTGTAAGTCGGCTGCAGCCGCATTTAGGGCCTACGTAATAATAATAATCGCCCCCTCCCTCCCGCACAAGCTTATAGCTTCTGGGGCCTGGTTTACAGGCTATGGGTTGTAGCAATTATTATTATTATTATTATTATTATTTTAACCAATTAACTGTTCTAACAATCTTAACTATGGACGTTGAACTAAATTTCTAGTTGCACTCTTTTTGTATAATTGGTCATAGGACCAATATCAAATATTGATCTGTATATAGAGATGAAATAGAAACTCACTCATGTTGATTAAAAATGCGTATGATACAATAATTACTGTAAGATATGTATTATAATCTGTCACTAAACAATAAAGTTGAGATATTATTTAAGACATTTTATTTTTTAAATTATTTATTCAATCCCTAACATGAATTGCATAATGAGTATTGTAATAGAAAATTGGAAATCGATATGAAACAAAGTAAACTAATTACACTTAGCTTAACTTAAATTCTTTAAAAGTTAAGTATTATTAAGTAGGAAACTCAAACAATTACTTGAATTGCTTTTGTGTTACGTACTGAACTAATTAGTTCTTAACTATTACACCGAACTGTAATTTTCTTTAAGTTTAGGTCTTGAAGGTATAATCCATAATTTAGCAACAAGAATATTATTAGAAATCTTTATATTTGACTTTCAACTTAACTTCTACATTTTTATCTACAGTAACTTTCAGGTTAATGTTTGCTTAATATAAAACCAATATCAACTAAAACAATCTTTGAAAGTTTGAAAAAGTGTATTTTATTTTGACAAAATAACAAAATAAACTCATTTTCTATTGTTACAGGTGTCCTGGATGCGAAAAAGGGATTTACATATTCTAACATCTAGTATCCATACGTATACTGGGGATGCAAGGTTTAGTGTTCGGCACCCGGAGCATAGTGACGATTGGGACTTGCGCATCGAATACGTGCAAAAGCGGGACGCTGGCGTCTATGAGTGTCAGGTTAACACTGAACCCAAGATTAATATGGCTGTCATGCTCAACGTTGAGGGTATGCATAATCATATTATATTGCTGAGTACGCCTTGGCCTGGTTGTTGCTTACGTTTTGCTTGCTTACTTTCGCGGTGTCATTTACTTATAAACACTACATCATTGCAAAAACCTTACGTTTAATATAGCATCACTGATGAACATGATCAATGCAATTCTCTTTAAAATTAATGCTTCTCTGTTTGCTAGAGATTAAAATAACTTCTCGGATAAATAAGTCATATACACGATCATCGTAGTTGCGGTAGAGCGCAAATTGAATGTTTGCCAAGGGCGTAATCCATGAGCTAAAGCTTATCTGAGACTTCAGTTACTTTATTTTAAATACATTGCCATTAGTCTTGCCTATGTATGTAATTTTGTTATTTTACTCTTTGCTACATACAAGATTTATCTACTTTTAACTAAAACATTATTGAAGTTCTTATTTAGATTTCGTTAAAGGCTTTATTGAATAAATTTCAGTATGACTGGACGATTGCTGTACACTAATCTATGTGTGTATGTACAGTATGGCTTTAGAATGTAATCAATTAGTCCTTAAAGACTAATTGTAAGACCTCGAATGTAACCGATGTCTCAACTCTGGCTGCAATTAATATCCCCTTTTCACGTTATGAGTAGTAGTTGTTGGCATGAAGACTTAACCCCCTCATTATTAATTCTGTAGAGTAGTATGACGCTCGCTCGCTTCTTGTACGCACCACTATCGTCGCTGTGCTCATGCTGCTATGTCTTAGGAATAGCAATAAGCAGGAACATGAACATATTAGTGTTTTTGTACTGTTCCTTTGTTCCAGACGCGACTCCCTTTGCAGCCTCGCACCCCGGGCCCAACCCGGAAGGTACCTTCATCCCTTTCACGCATCTATCTCGTTTGATTTATTACGTTTTCACTTTACATTATTCTCGCAACTTCATTATTCTAGTTTAGACTTGCATGTGATTTATTATTTGGTAGAATTAGAAAGGCTAACGTAGTAAATGATACCTGTTCGATTTTTGTACGTTTAGTGCTACTTATTTATTTTTAGTATTTTGCTAAATATTCTATTGTCAAATAACGAATTACATGCGTTAATTTCACGAACGATGCAATCACTTTAAAGAAGTTTTCACCAATAGCACACGTCTCATCATAAGAAACTTGAAAAAGCTTTAAAGACGGAATTTTATATGCATGAATAAAGATGATAACAGAACTTTTAAGATACGATCAGGATTCACAACAGCTTTTTTATACTATTTGCGTTAGTTGTATTAGAAGGGGGAAAATTGTAGATTTAAAATATTTTACAAAAGTTTTGTGCAAGCTTAGGGTTTAGATATAGCAATAATAATAAAATGGTATTTGCTAAATATACGTCAAATAAAAATGTGTCGCATTTTGCCAGCATCAGAGTTTCTCGCTCTTTACAAGGAATCTGTTATATGCACAGTGAAGTAGATAGACGAAATTACATTTTCCACTCAATTCATTCTGTGGTATAAAGAACAACCGTTATGTACTGTTCTATATTATACACATATCACGGAACAGTAATATAATAGGTTCGCATGCAGAGAAATGAGAATTTTGTTGTGTTAAAATAAAATTTAACAAACTGCATTTTTATTGCTAACCGCAGTATAATATTTTGAAATGCCGTTTTAGTATCAAGCCACTCACTTCTTGTTAGACCTAAAATAACTTTAATCGGACAGTTAATGTAATTATCCTCCAATCTCATATAATTCAATGCTTTTTCTTCAATACAAGTCAAGGTCTTCATAATATATACCTATTTCAAAATATCAACTTATTGGCATTGTATTTATGCAACATGTCAATATTAACGAGGTACACGGTAGAATACGTGTGAATCAACTCTAATTAATTGGTGATCTCATGATTTCCGCCTAATTGATCTTCAAGTTAAGAAAATATTCTAGTATACCCATAAATATCTACGCTCGTATATAGGATCAATTAGTGTTTCTGAGTCCCGACAACTTGAGAACTTTTCTATTCCCTTAACTCCCAAGAATTCATAATAAATTTTACAGGTATCTAAAACAAAATATCTAAACATTCGTCTGTAAAATCGCTTTAGATAGTTGTCCCCCAAGAGTTCTCATTGAAAAATAACTATTTTTAGTGAAAAATAAATAAATTTCCTATCAGCAAGTTTTTATTCATTCATAGCTTTTACAAAACATTTTTCCTAAATATAAAAATGATTCAGGCAAGCTAGTTAGATTTTAAAAATTCATTTGAAGTTTTAAAATAAACTATGTTTTAAATACGTTAATCCTTATAAACCACTTTGCTATTTCCTAGAAAATAATACCTGGCAGTGCACCCACACTTATTATTTCTGCTTTATTAGCCACCCAATAAAACGAAAAAGAAATAGTTCTAAAGTTCTCTCTAAGTCAAAGGAAACAAATTAAAAAAATGTAGTAAAAACACACCACAAAGCAATTGTGAGAGCACACTATTATCTTTACATAAACCACATCACAGCTTTTTTCGAGTCCTTTACCTCTTAAAAACGACTGCTTGTCAAGACCAAGACTCTACTATCGAATTCATATGATTTTTTCATATTCAATATGAATTTTTAAGTAAAAACATTCTATTTAGGTCTTTAGGATCAATTCTATTTAAAAATAGGTGTGCCTGTTTATAAATTAGATAGGAAATTTCAAATAGAAACCTTTTTCGAATATAATTGAATAAAAAATACAAATTTACTTAATGAATGGCCTAGCCTTTCGTATCTAACGGTAGTTTCTGGCTGAAACTATGCCCTTTCCCATCATTGATTATTTGTTTATAAATAATGTATAAAACGGAACAGAGTACAGAAATACAAGCCGCTACAACTTAATAACTTATTGTTCCGAGTTGAATTTGTTAAATTGTTGACTATATGAAGCAAGTGACTAATTCTTTCCACTTCATGGGTTCACTGGGACTTCAACGGCGAAGAGAATGATATATATTGCAATTTTCACACTACGCAAACGAACATCTCTCTAATTTCATATAGCGAAGTTTGCATATATCAAAAACGATTTTGTTTTCAACGCCGACGCCACACGTTTGTTTCACCACTCGTCTGAAAACTTCTACCATCCTCATATCAGTAGCGTAGTCAAGGGCGGATATCGGGATATATCCCACACAAAATTCTGTTTTTAAATATATTAAGTACTCATACTTTTGTAATTTTTTTGCTTGCTATTCTATTCTATTTTGTTCTTATTCTTATTTTCGTTTACAAGAAACTGGATAATAATAAGCCGTTTTACATTCGAACTAACATCAGTTGCTCCCATATCGAATACCAGTTGTTGAAGAATGATTATTGTAATAAAAGCAAACTAAGTGTGTAATGTTATGTTATATACTTTGTCCCTATATTATGATACTCGCAATAGCCGAATTTGTTAACCACAACGCGATGTGGGTAAGCTTAAATGTCCACAGCACTTTTTGGTCACGTGAGCGACTGAACTCTTATACAGAATATCCCAAAAGCTACTGTACGTTCGAGTATGGTTGCAGTTGTTTCTACAGTAGCCTTAGAAATATTGTATCGAGTCTTCAGGGATTATTTCCAGCATCTGCCGCTGTAAGAAGAACTACAACGTGGCACCTGAAATTTTACCGCAGGGTGGCCAAAATACCCATTTCTGTGTATGGCGTTTGCTCTACTTTACTGGTTTGCGTTTGAAAACTTTTTTAATGAGGTCTAGGGTCTTTTAACTGTTTCTAAATGGAATTTTGGCTGTGAATATCTTTGAATTTATTTGTATGTGCCATTTGATGAATTCTGTAAATCAATTTTTGTCCAGATTGAATCAGAGAAGGAGGATATAACGGGTTACAACTAGAAATTTGCACTAACTTTGTTTGAATTGTAATTAATAATAAATCTTGATTTTTAATTTTCAAATAATAATTTAAAAAAGTGTGCTGGGACTAATTACTGCAAAACAAAAATAAGTGATCTCTCAAATTTATTATAGGCAACTAATAAGGCCAATCGAACGAGAAAGCGCGAAGGTGCGTAGTAGTTTGAATCTATTGATTTTTCTCGGCATTGCTATTGTCTTGTGACCAGATCGCCGACTTTTTTTAACTACACTACCTCTCAAGATAATTTAGAGTGCACCTCTTGACAACCCTTATATAATATAATGTTCAACAACGTAGCTTTTACCTTGTTCCCTGTATTTTTCTTATGAATCTGCAACGGTCTTTCGTACCCTTCCCTGTTCGTATGATATTATTACTTATGAGGAATTTGATTACTTATTTTTGTGCACAGTAATTAGCAATAGCACACTCTTATAAAACGTGATTAGTTACAATTTAGCACTAGGTTAGTGCAAATTTTTAATTGTAACACGTTACAATTTCCTTCAAAAATTAAATTAGTGAATTATTACTTTCCTAAATACCAAATCTACAGCAACTTCATTCACATGAGAAACACCATTGTCAGTGACCTTTCATGATACACTTTCAAAATTCATGTAATGAAAAACTCATTTAGGAAACTAGAATTCAATGAATAGAATTTCAACATCCTTAGACTCTTGCTGCTTATAGAATTACATTTACAGAATCTCCTAATTAAAAAATCCTATTTTATATTTACAAAAATGCTCATTTTCTTGAGAAACAACGTAAGTCAATATTTTCAAAATTAGGTGTCATTTTGGAATCAACTTTTAGAATTTTCTAAATATTTTTAATTTTTCAATACGGCTGTTGTAAAAAAGTTTTTCCTTCAGTTCTCCAAACGTTAAATTTTTTATCTTATAGGGTTTCTCTAATGACCGATTCATTTATGATTATCTATACCTACGTTATCTATAAACACCGCTTTCATAAAATAAAATGGGCAAATACATTTAATACGAGGATAAGTCATGACAAAAACCGGAATTTGTTTTATATCAGCCCAAGTAAACGAACCGCGTATTGAATTATTCAATATGGATAATATTAATTCACTTAACACTTAAACAGAGTATCCCAAAAGCTATTGGTGCAGTAGAGTATGGTTGTAGTTCTTCCTACAGCAGTATTGGAAATGCTCCCTTGAGTCTTCGGGGGAACTGGGGGAATGGACTTCTGTAAGAAGACCTGTAATGTGGTACCTAAAGTTTTACAGTACACTATCTTTACACAAAATCTGTGTATTTCTTGCTAACAATCATCGAATTAGCTCAGTATCCGAACTTGATAACCACAACGCGATGAGAATAAGCTTAAATGTCCACAACGGGTTCTGGGTATTTATTTCAGCCACAGAGCGAAAACAACCACAACGCGTTGAGTGTTTCCGTTTGCTCCATATCCAAAAAATATAATTTTTTGCTTTGTGTCCCATAGAAAATACCCACAACGCGTTTTGAATATTCCGGTTTTACCCACTGCGCGTACTGAGTATTTTGCGTTTACTAATAACACATGGCGTTTTTAAATTTTTATTATTTATTTCTTTTAATTTTTTGTTTTATTTCTTTATTACCAGTAAGTACAATACTATACTATCTTACTAGGACAATAGGTTCTATATTTCTTTTATATAACAAAAGGTTGTATATATTTTTTCAACTTTTGTTAAAGTTGTTAAAACAAATACAAAATATAAAATTATAACTTAAAAATCTACACAAACAAACTAAAAGTTAGAAATGCAGTTTATTGCAACATTAAAACATAACTAAAAAGTGAAACAAAAAATGTTTGCTTAATATTTATTTATTTTTACAAAAAGTGCAAGTGTGGCATATATAATTTCAAATTCTTTTTTACACAAGAACAAGATTTGTTAGTACAGTGCCGCCCATTTGAAAGTGCACGACTCTTTATGTAATATATGTAATATTCCAAAATGACATCGTTCAAGTCAGGATTCCATGGGCTATGTGTTTATAACAGCGGCAGTGGAATAAATAGTTTATTTATCAGCTTAGAGTAAGTTATAGAAAATATAACCGAGGGAACTCTGGTCTATCGTGCACTTTCAAATGGGCGGCAGTGCACATTCTTGACTTAGCTTCTTTTGCATCACCCATCAATACAAACACCAAGAGAGTAATTCTATTCGTGTTGTGGGTACGCAAAATACTTAGAACGCATAATGGGTAAAACTGGAATACTCAGAACGCGTTGTGGGTATATTGTAGTGACCACAATGCGCAAAATTATATTTTTCGGATACTACTAAACTGAAATACCTACAACGCGTTGTGGGTGTTTTCTGACGCTCAGTGGCCGAAATAAATACCCAGTACCCTAAGTGGACATTTAAGCTAATCCACATCGCGTTGTGGTTAAAAAGTTCGGACAATGGGTAAATTCTACAATTGTGAGTAATATCTACAGAGATTGTCTGTAAAATGTGTGTAACATTACTGTGCGAATAATTTAGCAATGTTGTCTGATGAACGACCAGCTATACAGAAATTAACATTTAGGCGCATATTAAAGATACGATCTTCAAAAAGACAAGGTGCAAAAGAAATTAAATCATTTGTGCTACCTAAGCTGAATTTTCAGGCTTCGGATTATAATGATTTCACTTCAAGGAACTCTGAAGAATTAACCGCGCCTCTACTGACGTTTCATATCGATAATTTGGTAGCTGTCATAAGGGCTGATAGAACTCGAAAAGTTAAGTTTGCTTCTTATCTTTGCCATACTTAGGTAGTAGAATGAATTGGTAAAGGTTTCAGAAGCTTCGGCTGCCGTTTGCGGTGAAGATTCTCGGGATGGCTTTATTCGAGATAAATTAAAGACTGGAGCAATAATGCCATTTTTTGAAACGAACTCCCGATATCGTACACAATAATGTTTTTTCTTTGTTTATCTGTTTCTTATATGTTTTAAATATAAATTTTGAAATTTAAATTTTTTTAAATTCATGTTTCCTGGGGCATTAAGAGTTACTATTTATTATATACAGGGTGTATTATCGGTTTTGTAACATAGGGAAATAGCATGTAAAAACACAATTTCTCAAATATTGGTTCCCCTACTTATTTTGGAGAAAAAGTTACTGTAGCAAAGTTGTAGACCTTATGGAATAATGTTCAAAACATCTTCATTTTATCATCTGTGTTAAATAGTTTCCAAGATATAAGTGATTTTCTGGCATAGGAAATTAACATTGTAAATGGGAAATTCGCTAAAAGCAACTGCCGCGTTATATTTAGACCTTAAGTGTAAATGCAAGAATTATTAAACAGAGTTTCATGGAGCAAAATCACTCATCAGAATGTTACAATTGCTACCGGTGTGGAAGAAATACATGAGAATTCTCCAAGAAATCTATTTTTATAATATCTTATTAGCCATGACAATAACTGTCAGATTAATCTCAAAAATCACATAGAGGTTATGTTATACTTTTGTATTATAAATTTAGTTTAGGTTCTCGTTTTTGATTTTTCTATTGTTTGTTCTTTAATTTTGTTAAATTACTATAATCGTTAAATAATATAAATGATTTAACCCCATAATAAGATTAAAGTGGTTTTTCTTATATTAGTATCATTCTTAGAATATGGTTTAAATTTATAATACAAAAGCATAAGATAACCTCTCAGTGATTCTTGAGATTAATTTGACAACTATTGTCATGGCTAATAAGATTTTATAAAAATAAATTCCTTTGAGAAATCTTATCTATTTCTTCCACACCGGTAGCAATTGTAACATTCTGATGAGTGATTTTGTTCCATGAAACTCTGTTTAATAATTCTTGCATTTACACCTAATGTCTAAATCTAAAGCGGTAATTGCTATTAGTGAATTTCCGATTTACAATGTTAATTTCCTATACCAGAAAATCACTTATATCTTGGAAACTATTTAACACAGATGCTAAAATGAAGGTGTTTTGAACAGTATTCAATAAGGTCTACAACTTTGCTATAGTGCCTTTTCCTCTAAAGTAATTAGGAGAGCCAATATTTGACAAATTGTATTTTTACATGCTATTCCCCTATGTTACAAAATCAATAATACACCCTGTATATTACCACAAAAAGACTAGCTGATTCAAATCATATTTTCATGTTGCACACGGTAGTTTTTCTTGAAATGACCTCGCGTTACATGAGCAACATTTTTTTTTCATACACCTATGGTGTCTGTCTATTAAAACTGGTTTATAAGACCAACCATTAGTTTTTTTCTGATATGTACTCTTAAAACTATAAACTAAATAAATACTTAAACTAGAGTTCATCCGACGATGTCCTTTAGTATTTTTAGCCACTATTACACTCGCACTATGTTCTGCTTTCCACTGCACTACACAAGCTCGAATGGTTTGGTTCTCTTCAGTCTTCGAACAATATGTTGATTGTCCAATAGCTGAAGAGCTTCTGCGTTTTCGTGTTGGTGGAGCCTGGCTTCGTGTTTGCCAGCAAACTTTTTAATCTCTTCCTTGACCATTGGGATGTTGAAGTCTTTGTGCAAATCGGAGTTACGTATGTACCATGGTGCGTCTACCATGTTGCGTAACACCTTGTTCTGGAGCGTTTGTATGATTTTTATGTTGCTATCTTTGGTACAGCCCCAAAGCTGGATGCCGTATAACCATAAAGGTTTTAGGATCTGATTGTAGAGTAAGATCTTATTATGTACTGACATGAGCAACATGATAGATTTTTTTATTTAATTATTGCTTTGGCAGATGTTAATTTCTTTCTATTTAGAAACTTTTCAAACCCCAGGATACCAGAAAAAAATTGAGAAAATTCATTTATGAAATGTTCAGACGCTCGTGTGTTCTATGGGAGGGACAAAGTTTTAGAAATTCTAATTTCTCGTAAGTTTGGAGTGTAAGTGGAATCTAAGTGACTTTTTACGTCATAATTTGTTTTTCCCTCTTTACCGATTCGTATTTATAGTTCAAGATGAAAGGAGTAATTGATTTGCTACTTGTTCTTTTGTGAACGATCACATTTAAAGATATTTACTTTAGAGAAAAATAATTTAGTAAAATATAAATTATTTAGCCCCCAAAAATCAAAGAAATGGATTCATCTTACCTCCATACTTCCCGGTAGGTCATGTAAGCAGTATAATGAAGTCCCTGTCATTTTTGCCGACTTGTATACAAACCTGCTGAAAGAAAATTTTTCACAATTCAAGCTTGTAATGGTTTTGCTACATACCTGCTTTTAGTGGTAGATTTAAAGTACCTTGGAGACATATGCAATTTAGTTAAATGTAAAATAATTTTAATTAAATATTTAATGTAACACACAATTAATGAGATTTAGCCCTCGCATCAAAGGACCAGTCTCATCTGACTCACACCTCCCACCCTCTTCGAAGGTCATGAACGCAATATATATTCAATTAAAATTCTCAACTGCATAAACAGAAAACCAGTTAGGAAGAAATCTGGCTTTCACTATTTCAGGTAGCAAGAACAGAAAAGTAGAACTCACTAGAACTAAATAAAATAATTGTGAGATAGCAAAATCTCCTTATCATTTTTTTACAAATAGAGTGGGTAATTTAATAAACTACGTTCAGATTTAGTATCCACAAAAATGATTGATATACTAAAATGCTACAGAAATACGACAATAATATGAAAAGAAGTAATAACGCCGTTCCACCGGAGCGATGTTACTGCGATTTAACCAAAAAGTCATAAGCGATAATCGCAAACCGACCACATGATGTTTTTCGCACACCAACGCATCACTTGCTTTCAAAATGTCTACTTGTTCATTAGTAGAATTCACAGACATTCTATTTTTTGCCAGAAATGGGATATTCAAATTATCAATCATAAAGATCAAGCAAAGATCGTAATTATAGAATTCTAATTATTTAGCTGAATAATTTATATTTTCTAAGCAAAAAATACAAACCGCAAAGAAAAAATATAAAGCATAAATATATTCTGTGGCTTAAGATGTACGTACATATTACGTATGTACATATGTAATACATTATGTAGTTGAATGCACACCTAGTATATTGTTATTCTACCACATTTTCTGTTTACAATTAATCGGTCAACTGACACAAATGAGAACAACAGTCACATTTATTTTTGTTAGCAATCACAACTTCAATCAGAGTGTAAAACAACTCATACACACATCACCAATTTCGGAAATAAATTTGCCTCTCCTGTAGTAAATTTAAGCTGATTTCTTGCTTTTCTTCTCATTAACCCCCTAGTTTTGTTTTGGTTGAGTAATGACGACTTAGTGGGGAGGCTGCTAATTTATTTGTGTAAATAATTACCTACCTTCAATGAATTATCTTGTAGAAATGCGGTTTTTAAGAATAAATACATAACTATAAAAATCAAACTTGTTTTAGTATCTACTAACTACTTGTATAACTATTTAATAACAATTAAAATATATACTGTACTATATAAACTGCACCTTTGCTAATTGTAGGTGATTGTTTTATTTGTTTCTATTATTTTTTAATTTTAAATGGTATTATTCTACTACAAGTTGAGTTGCTCTCGTGAGTGCGAAAGTTGCGGCACGAGACTAAAGACGAGCGCCAGCAACAGCAACCAGTTAATAGTGCGAATTTCGTAACGAGTTGTATACATATCATAATTACTTTGTGCACGACTTGTGCGTCCAAACTTACTTTATGTTTCACTTGCTCATGATACGAACTATATAAACAATTCTATAACAACCAGGGCATTATAAGCGGGCTTTATAGTAATAACACCCGCTCATCGTTTACTTTGCAATCGGAGCCGGCGTTACTAGTGATTTGGTAAATAGTAATTTGGATCATTAGGCCAGAAACTGTATGTTTACGTACGAGTGTGTTGACATGTTATTTGTTGTTTCCACAACAAATAACGTGTATTCGCAATGTAGTTTATGAGCGCGTGATCCACGAATTCTTTTGTACCGACTTTTGTTAAAACTTTTTAAATAAAATAATAGTACATTATATACCAAGGGACTAAAGTGCATCTTTTAATCCCGAATGTGAGTTTATTTTCCTAGCGTTAGCAAGAGGCTAATAAAAACATGAGGGATTAAAAGGCACTTTAGTCCAGTGCATATACGCTATTTTTTGCACGTCTTAAAGGACTTAATCACAAAAATTCACGGAATTTTTACTCCCTCAGGGAGTAAAAGTGCTACTTTACTTCCTCTTTTGGGGGACTAAAGTAGAGCCTTATATATAGAACGTGCAAAATAGTATATTATATACCCAGGGACTAAAGTGTATCTTTTAACCCCGAATGTGAGTTTATTTTCCTCGCTGACGCTCGGAAAATAAACACATGAGGGATTAACAGGCACTTTAGTCCAGTGGCATATACGCTATTTTTTGCACGTCCTAAAGGACTTAATCGCAAAAATTCAAAGTTCGAAAATTTTTCCGAAAATTTCGTTACATGTTATTCTGACAATTGAATTCTGCAAACGCCAAAATCACATAGTTTCAGGATAATAAATCCTGAATCCATAAAAACATGTACCGCTATTAGTTTTTTGGTTGTTTAGTTGTTGTTGTTGTCATGGAAACACTTTACTCCCTCAGGGAGTAAAAGTGCTACTTTACTTCCTCTTTTGGGGGACTAAAGTAGAGCCTTATATATAGAACGTGCAAAATAGTATATTATATACCCAGGGACTAAAGTGCATCTTTTAACCCCGAATGTGAGAGAAAATTTCGTTACATGTCATTCTGACAATTGAACTCTGCAAACGCCAAAATCACATAGTTTCAGGATAATAAATTCTAACATGTACCGCGATTCCTTTTTGTTGTTGTATACTTGTTGTTGTTGTCGTGAAAACACTTTACTGTCTCAGGGAGTAAAAGTGCTACTTTACTCCCTCTTTTGCGGGACTAAAGTAGAGCCTTATATATATATAGGACGTGCAGAAACGTATTTTTTAGATAACATTAGTGCGATTAGGGCTTTTCTATTTTCATGTTGGTAACAACAAAAACATTTGAATTTAAATTGTCATATCTCTGTTTGACTTTTGTAAATTTAGTAAGAGTTAGTTACCATCCGAGAAACATAAAAATTTTTAGCTTTATAAATACATAAACAACGTCCTTGGTAACGCCAAAAATTATAAATTTAAACTAATTTTCTATTTCTACAATATATTCTCGTGAAAAATAAAACCTTCTATGCACCACGAGCGTTGTGCCACGGGCGACTTCCATCCCTCGGGCCCTTCAGGCGCTCGGGCTGGAACATTGTCGCCCTCCTGGCATTATCATCATTCTAACGCCCTTGGTACATAAATAACTATTGAAGATACAAACGTCACATATGTTGACAAGTATGCTTAGATGCTATAACATATATTATACAGATTGTCTTGCCTTTAAGAAATGTCAATATAATTTATTTTATTTTAAGTTAGCTGTGTACAGTGTACACGCTTTTGGCAATGCCGTCTATTCCAGTACTGTCAACTATAGATAAATAGTTTACATTTCGTGTAGGTCGTGCACAAACCCACGTCGGAGTTGAAAATGCCATCTTATGCACCCAGTGTCTAAAGCGAAGTCTAAAGTAACACTTTAGACAACAGTGTAAAAAGAGATGGCCTACGACGCACCAGCGGAGTGCTACGCACCGGCTACTCTTCTCTTCCACAAAATTAACATTCACTTTTGACATTTATATCATAAACTACTATTTTATATATGCAGTTATAAATGTGTTTCAAACTATAAACGATTACTAATAAAAGTATGATTTACGGCTAATTTCTGCTTTTTTACATATCCAATAAATTAATACGATTATACTTAAGACGAGTTGTACAAGTCAATCATAAAATAATAAACGATATGAAAATGCGAAGCTGTTTAGAATGAATTATCATTAATGAATTAATGCATGTAATTCGTCACTAGGTAGATACCTACTTTATAAGAAATTACCTTTTTGCTTAATTAAAATGTATGTTAAATAAAATTACACACAACTATACATACATAAATACTTACGTGTACTTCAAAAGAAACGTACTTTATATTCGACCGGTCATTTCGTTTTGATGAATTTAATTACCGTCGGAGTATCCATTATATGCGAATGCCTGCATTTCAGTGATTTTCCGGTACAGGAAACAACGACAGCTATTAATTTATGATGAGCTATCAATACGTAGTGAGTTAGCAATAAGTGGGACGGGCTGGATTTCACATGCGTCTGAAAATGTTTAATTATGATGTTAATTTGTTATTGGAATTTTATTAATTTTTTTATGCATTGTTATACGTATATACTTTTATGCTCGTGAATTGATGATGAAAAATTGATATACTTTAATATAACGCATTGTGTGAAGATGTCATGTGAAATAGAAAACCATATTTCCGCTATACTGCTGTTGTAAAATTACATAACAAGCTTTGTAATTTTACAGAAAAAGGTGTGAAAATGAAATAATTAATAAAACATTAGTTTAGATACACCCAGCTAATACATTATTCTGATTATTTGTGCTATTGTATTGCATTAAATTACATCCATGTTTATTTATTTGATGCAGTTCCTGCAAAAAATGTTTCCCAGTATTTACGGATTTATTTAAATTAAATTTAAATTCTTAATTTAGTTTTTAAATTAAAAATGCCCTTTTTGTTTCATTTATTTAGACGTTTTAATATTGAATTGCTTTGATCATGTGTCACCGGTCCATCCGTGGTACTGGTGCAATTAAACATATAACGTGTACTCCGTGTACTTAATAAACCACATCGTGTTACGGTTACAATTATTAAACGCAACCAACACAGAACCATTTGCACACTGACTATTTAATTAATGTTTCCCCCATCATCCATTAGACATTTTCTGGTTTTCAGATGCTCAGGCTACAATTTCCGGACCTGCTGAGGTATTTGTGAAGAAAGGCAGCACGATATCATTAACCTGCAGCGTAAACGTTCATTCTACACCACCATCTTCGGTATTATGGTATCATGGCCCCTCGGTAGTAGATTTTGATTCTCCACGTGGTGGCATTAGCTTGGAAACTGAAAAAACGGAAGCGGGCACGACTAGTAAATTGCTTATTACGAAGGCTCTCCTTTCAGATTCCGGAAATTACACCTGCGTGCCGTCCAATGCAAGTCCTGCATCCACTATTGTGCACGTTCTAAATGGTAAGAACTTAATTAGTTTTGTCTTAATTAGTTGTTAACTTCTTAATAAAGTAGAAATAAATAGGTGGTGCTTGATATTTAAGTTAAAGCTTGTTTTGGAACATTTAGTTTTAATGCTCTTAGGAATTTAGTAAGTAGGGACCAAACGATGCTTAATTAGGTAGCTGTTAATATTAGCATTCGATTAAGATTTCGTATTTGTTACTTGAATTATGTGATCCCTTTTAGGTAACAAAATTTACTTAACTAAAATAAGCTAACGTTAATTAAATCGTCAAGTTATTGGATTTTAAGATTTGCGAAGTGTTGTTGCTAAATGCTTCTATCGTACCTACTTAGAAAACTCATCTTCGTGTTGGAAATTAGTTGACAAATAATTAAATATGTAAAAATCATTAATCTAGCACCAGCAACATTCTTAATTGGTATATTACAGTTAAAAATCCTGTAGTCAGCAAGATTCACAGTTATTGTTACAATATTCTTATTAATTACCATGTAAATACAATTTTTTTGTGTAATTTAGCATTTACGTTATATGTAGCTGTCGTTAACATAAACACAAGATATACAGAGAATATTTATTACTTTTTGTCGATTGCTTAAAAAAGTTTAATTTCATTAAAAAATATTATAACAGGACATACCTAAAGATATATGAATTCTATTCTTAGAGAGTGTGTCTTACGGTGTGCTGTTAAGCGGATTTACAACTTCAGCTTAATAAATGAAACAAAGAATGTAGATAGCCATTTCACAAGTAAAATTTCTAAATTCTTAAAAATAAGCCTGTAATTAATTTTTGAAGTTGAAAGACCCGAAGCGTGTGACGTCACGCGTGCCCGCGCCTAATATACACAGCATACTAAACTGCTTTGGTAGTAGAAATCCGACCACAAATCAGTATATTTCACGTGTTTGGTGGTAAATAAAAAGTGTTTATTTATTAGGTTACTTACTGGTTATTACTATTGTGTAGTTACCCATTAAAACAACATGCCTCGATGTTGTATATTCGGGTGCAAGAATACCAAGAAAAGGCTGGCGAATATATTTCTTCTTTTCCAAATAAAATAAAAAACTTAAAATTTACCGGCAGTGGTTGCAAAGAGTGAAAAGGGTTGATGGTATCCAGAAATCCAAAAAAATCGAATGAATGGCGAGAGAAAATAAAAACTATTTGTAATAGAAAAGAACTTCGCTGATCCTACGTATTTGAATATTGAAAATGATAAATATGCAGCCATGATCTCTGCAAATATAGCCACAGCAGAACCTCCTTCTTTGGAGGAAGCAAAAAACTCATTATTCCAGATATAATTATGACATGTCCTTATCATTATTACTAATAGAACGTATTTATAAATGTAACACTTTAATTATACGTGAAAACTAGGAGTACATGTTATTTTTAAAGTTATTTTTACGTTTTTTATTACTTACGTAAATATTTAATTAACACAAAATATTATTCTTTTTCCTAATCAAAATAATCTGAACCTTCCCCTTCTGCAGGACGAAACCGTGTATACACATCATTATCTTCTGGATATTCGCTTATTTTTGAAACGACACAAGCAGGCATTACCTTCCTGTTTTTTAACTTAAGATTTTTTAACTTTGTTTACTTCTATTCAGAATACGAAAGTTGGTTACTCTATAACAAAAATTCAAAAATATAACAAATATTGATTCTAAGCTAACGTGATCTAGCTATTTTTGAAGCATTCGTTATGTTTCATTTATTATTCAATAGAAAACATGGTTGTAAACCATTTTTGATTTAAAATAAATGGAAGTTCTAACAAAGGCACTGGAAAGCAAGATTGAAGCAAATAGCATAATTTAAACAGAATTAGTTTCAAGAGAATTGCCAGAAGTGATTGAAAGAGCCACCAAGTGAATATTTTTGCAACAAATATTTAAAGGCAATCTTGTTTATTAGATTGTATTGGAAGATATATAATTTAATAGAACTTTTGAATTGTTATCATCAGATTAAATAATATACGCGGTTTTTAATGAAAGACGTTTTTTGGAATTTATCAGCTCTGTAATTATTTTTTCAGAGCATAATTTCTCTCGTTATTATTATTTTACTGGATTTTCTGAGACTCACAAATGCAAAGCTGCAGTCCTTTTTTAGATATGCAAGTACACACAACAGAATAACAAAGATGCCCCAAAAATGCTTTCACTTTTAGATAAAACATCTGTTTGTTACAACCCAAATTCCAGACTCTCGCAGACTTGCAATTTTCTAAAGTATAATAAAAATGGTAGTTTTAGAACTTTTACTAAAGTGCATTTTATATTTTATTTAAAGTAATAAAACGATTTACTTTGGCTCCTTTTGCTCAATATTAACAGTAATGGGTGATAATGTCTCCAGGTTCGTTACAAACTGGAGGCTTTTAAAGATCGGCAATCTCCTAAAGCCCGCGCCCCCCCAATTCCCAACTGGGATGCTGCAGGGCTTGTTGTTACGCCACTGCGAAATAGTATTTCGAAAGTATGTTGTTGGTGGATAATACACCTTATCCACGGAGTAAGAGTTTTGGTTTAGGCTATGGGTTGTAGTAGTTATTATTATGTAGCTAAGAGTAGTTTCCGGATAAGTGCTCATGGTTTATTTGATCTTATATCAATGTATGTTCTTCTTTAAAATTCATTCCATTTCAATTTAAATAAATGTTTTAATAATTTAGTATAGTCTTAAATATTCGTCCCGAAAATATGCAGACGTTACATATTGCTATGATATGGTTAATTTAATTTATGAGAAATAGAAACTGTCTTGTTTGGGCGCCATAAAAATTTTATTCGGATAAGCGCTGTACTAGAATACACTTTACAACACTTGATCGCAGATTAATTTATTTCTAAAAGACCACTATCAAATTTGTTTAAAGAATTGAAGGCAAACTGAAAAGTTATACCAAAACAAACACCACTTACCTTTATAATGAAACTAAAATTCTGCACCGGCATTGATTTAACAAACCAAAGACAAACTCAGGAAAAATAGCATGAGAAAAATATTCAGGCGGGTCGCTCTTTGATAAAGTAATAAAATATTGTTCATATTCTTTCTGTAAAATACTATTTAGGACACACAAAATAAAGAAAACCAAAACACAAATAAATTTCTTTTGAAAACATCTAAATGAAGAATTTTATTTATTAACACACAAAAAAAAATCAAATTATATTAAATTACCCGGAGAGAAACGAGAATAAATATAAACAACTAAGATTACATAAACATGAAACAAAATTGAATAAATATTGGTGTCAAATGGCTTTAATGAATTAAGAATTAAGAGACAATCTAATTCCTTTTGTCCTATTTAATTTCTAATTGATTAAACCAACAATCTTAAACTACTATTTAATAACTAAAGAAATAAACGAATGAAAAATATAAAGTTGAAGTTTGAAATTAAAAATTTCTTTTAAATTCAAAAAATCTCGCACTACACATAATTTAAAAGACTCACAAAGTCGAATAGCAGTTTCCTGTAATTATTGGTGAAGTTACCTGGTTATATATTTACAAACTGACTTATCAAACCAATCTCCAAATTGAATTTTTATTTGTGCAGCTTGAATATAATTATTATTTTATAAAGATGATACATGAATGTTTCATAACGTGAGTACATTTTATACATTTGGTTAATTGCACAACCTTTCGAATTTCCAACCTCATTCCCATTTAAAATAAGATTCCATAAATTTTCTCAATAATCTTTAAACCATTTAATCCACTAAACGTTTACGACACTTTAATTAATTCACTTCCACTTTAATAGTTTATTCAAATGTTACTTGTTATTCAAACTTAAAATTGACTTAACAAAAAAAATTTAAATTTCCGTGACATTTGACATAACCTCACTTTTTGACGTTTGAATTGACGTAAGATTTAACACATAACCTCAAAATTCTATCAAATTATTGTGCCAACTGTCATGGCTTCTGCTTCGTATCAAAATCGAGAAGCAAGTGCCCAAAATTTGGTGCTCTTTTTCTAGTATTTGAAAAACAATTGAACATCGTTATTGATTTATTTAGTTCGGAACTAGAAAATCAATATCTCACCAGAAAACAATCGAACATCGATTTGAAATAAAATTTCTTAACCACATTCTTTAAAAAAAATTAACTTAAATGTTAAAATAAATGTTATAAACGGAAAGATGAAGACAAATTTTCCTTTCTTTTGATATACGTCTTAAGTTCGGTCTGCTTAAGTTCGCACCATATGGAAAACTTTTTTATTATTAATTTTACGAAAAAAAGTTATTCTTCATAAAAAGTTCTGCATGTTCTAAAATCTAAAATAAAATCATCAGATATCAAAATTTTATCAGTGCATCCTAGATTTCACGTAACTACAGTTACAGTTACATTTGCATTGTTGTAGATAAAAAAAGAAAAAAGATTTTTTCCATGTAATAGGATGTAATTGCATATTTGAACGTAGTTTTTAGTTATGATAAACTTTTCTTAATAACAATTTTCGATATTGTCCAAAATAAAGGTAATTGACTCTTGAACCAAATTAATATTTTTTGAGAAACCTTGTATACGACTGAAAAAATTTGATATCTGATGATTGTATTTTAGATTTTAGAACATGCAGAACTTTTTATAAAGAATAACTTTTTTTCGTAAAATTAATAATAAAAAAGTTTTCCATTTGGTGCGAACTTAAGCAGACACTGTGTATAATATGCCTATGACAAAGCAATTAAAACTGCAGTATTTGAATGACAACCATCTTGGATTTCCTTACAATCATGGTTTGATAAAAATTCAAATAAAACTAGTGAGAATGCGCAGAGCTAGCATTGCCATGACGAACAAAAACAACTGTATAGGGTCAATATGCAGGTAATTAACCACTTAAGAGATTTTTCAGAAATATAAATTTATAACTTTGTAATATATTTTTTTTAAACAAAATAAAATTGGTATAAAGTGCAGTTATAGTCCAAGACTCTAAATATTAATAATACACAAATTAAAAAACATTTTGTTTCTTAGACAAAAAATATAAGAGTAAAAAAGTTAGAATTTTCCAGTAGTTAACCACAAACAACCCACTGTTTGACCAAATCTTTCCCAGTAATTGACCAGTGTTATAGCGAATAAAACAGTTTTTTATTATTTTATTATATATTGTTATAAAAACGAACATTCTTAAAAAATCAATCAAAATATATGTATATTATTTTTGATGACATTTTGCTAAAAACAAAAATGGAAAGAAAAATTACCAGTAGTTGACCACTTTACGAAGCCAGTGGTTGAGCAGTAGTTTTGTGCGAACAAATACTGGAAACAGCTATTTATTTGAAATTTTATTAAGAAAAACAGGAACAAGAGTAACTTACTAATCTTTTAGGGGTGACAAAAAAACAAAATTCTTTATTTTGCATAAAACTAGTGGTTGGTCAACTACTGGAAAACTGATAATATTTCGAATTCTGTAATTGACCACCACATTTTTTGCAAAAAAAGTGTCAATTAAAAAAATATATATAACAAAAATTTATTAGTTCGACCTTTCTATTACTTGCACATATGTATAATATAACGATTTTCATTAAAATCCCGGATGATTGCAGATTTCAATAGAGTTGTTTACTTGCCATGCTTACTGTAAAAGCACAAATTTAGCTGTCGAATAAACGAATACAAATTCCACATGTATTTAGACAACTGTTTGACCAAGATAATACAGCAATGTGGCACCATATAGTAATTAGAGGTGCAATAATCGCTTGTGAAAAATAAAATATTCATAAAGATGTGCAGGTATCTTATTTTTTTCTTTTAAAATGAAATTTGGTCAACTACTGGGTGATGGTCAATTACTGGCTTACTGACCCTACTTAATAAAATAATTTATTTTTGAAAACTAATGTTGACGTAACACATTAGTTGTCATAAAAACTAAAATTCCTAAAATTTTTCTTTAAAAAAAATTTCTTTGTTGCTAAAAATGTTTATTTTGTCGTAAATTTTAAAAAAATACAAAATTTTTCATTTTTCAAAAAAACGAAATCTTCGGTAGTCATTTTGATCACTTTCCCGAAGAGATACAAAAAAATGTTTCAACCAAAAGTTTCTTAGAATTTGTTGTACTATAAGATTCCAAAAAGGAAAATTCAAAAAAGTCAACATGGAAAAAGGCGACAGACCGACAGACCGACAGACAGACAGACAGACTTCACGAATTCAGAGACGAACTTTTTGTTCGTCGAACATTTTCATACCTTTTTACATCTTGTTCCAAACATAAACTTAAACCTAAGATCTTATTAACTACTATTTACATTCACTTTGACACAAAAATCCTAAATATAATAGTATATTATTATACGAGTTGTATAAGACGATCTATTGTAGCACGAGTTGTTTGGGACACGACGAGAGAAGCGAGGAGTGTTCCAAAGGAACGAGTGCTACAATACGTCTTATAAAACAAGTATAATATACTATTTTTTGTACTTTGCGCCATTAATTTTATAGAAATTGTAAATTCAAGCTATTAAAAGCATTGCATTACAATCTAGTGATTTTTGCGTTTAACATGTGGTAACACTATAAAATGACTTTTCGCGTTTTGTGAGGTTAGAATGTGTCAAGATTAAATGTGTCTATATGTAATATAAAACAAATGTTACCAATCTTACAAAACAAATAGTCTCCAAAAACGATGTTATAATAGCCTCTATTATGAAATCGTTTTCGGTGTCACAATGAGCCCATTGTGAACGCAAAGTACAAAAACAATATTTTACCATTATAGCAAAACATGTTAAATCGTTCAAATTTTGAACTACAACGGCTGAGATCTTCTTTACAAAACTTGTTTCACTTGAAACTTCTATTGCTAAAGGTGCAGTAGAATCTAATTATCAAAATTACAGCAAAACATTTTGGCTGCAAGTTCAAAGATTAATGAAAATTATGCAATTATGCTGAAATTTGTTGCATCGTTAAACCAACATGGGGTTTACTTGAAATTTAAGAATAAAAACTAAGTATTTTGGTGATTACTTGCATACACCTTTCCAATTATGCCTTTTATAATTTCCAGGTGAAAATACACCTTACGATGGATTCAAATATGAAAAACCAAGTCAACCGATCTATCTACATGTAAATCGTAGCTTGCCTAAATAAATTTTCAATTTTAAGTGAAAGATCCAATTAAGATTCACTTTTTATTATCACCAATGATGTAGAGTGTATCTTTTACTTATTAAATAACAAAATTACTCAATTTTCTCAAATTTAAAAAAATTGTTTTATGAACGCCTGAAAGATAGGCAACCCAAATTACCTATTCAAAATTTTTGAGTGCAGATAACACAGCAATATGTAGAGGTACACGAAGAGAAAATGATGCTCATTGCACAGATAGATAATATGTGTATTTAACTTGAATTGTACCATTTCAATTTTACAATAAGTGTAGTGTTTCTAAAAGTTGCCTTTAAATCTTAAGTTGCGTTTCTTGCAGAAAGAAAAATCACTATCGTTTTTAAATTATATTTATTATACTAATGCAAGAATAATGATGTTGCTAGTTTTAGATCTCAACTTGGACTGACTACATTATGGAAATGTAATTATAAAGGAAATTATTATTGGTATGTGATACATATTAAATACAAACAATTACATGGACGATTGAACTTAAACATTTGTTGGTGAATCAAAAAAACAATGTTAATTTGTAAACTTCGAAACGTTATAATACAATATATGATATAAGATGAAGGTGAGTCAGGATAATAAATGATATAATAATAAAGAAATATTAGTAGCAGTTTTAGTAGTATTATGGTGGGTATATAACATAAAACTCTATTAGCACCAGTGTTCAATACAATTCCTTCCAGATTTTCTTGAATTGCCTTTAACAATAAATTACAATCTTAAATGACAATAAACCTCTTACTTCTAAAATTAATAGCGTATTTGTTATTCAAAGTTTAGATTTTGTAAAAGGTCTTAATGCTGCAATATCACAATTTACAGAATTCTCGTTCTACAAATACAAAAACTTGTTAACAATGTTAATGTGTAGAAAGTGAGAATTTCCCTATTCTCCAAATATCATAATAATTACCTATATTTTCACTTCAAATAATGACTATAACTAGTCACTATTTCTTCAAATACATTTTATACCTTTCATTGGTTTTCTAGTATTATCTTATTTTGCTTTAAATGAAATAATGAAACAAATCTTCAGTCTTGTCTAGATTGAATGGAATAAGTCGTCAGAGGTTGCTTTCACTTAGTCACGCACAAAGAAAGGGCTACGAGATCTATTGTTGCGAATTCGGTTTCGATACTTGTGAAAAGGCTGAAAAAGAAATTTAGATTTTACACATATCAGATTCTTGATGATTCAAGTTCTTTTTTAACTCCTTGACTTTTGTTCGATAATGCAAATCTCTTTTTGCAATATAGCGTATTGTAACTGGAAAGAATGAAAATATTGTAGATATTGTACTATTGAGGTTACAGGAAATCTTTCCTTTAAAGAATTAATACATAAATATAATCAAGATTTCGTAAAATTTTTCGTTAAGGGTGTATATGCAAAATTTTATTAGGCGCAATCGGTTCTGAGCTCTATTTTTAGACTTCATGAAGCACGATAAAAAAATAGCTATAGATAGTGGGTACTGTGTTACCGAGCGTCGGATGTTATTGTATTGGTGTGTTTGTTTCATATTGCTGAATCCAATGCATGAAAAATGTGAAATCTTTCCGAGTTTTATAATTTCTGTTCTCATAAAATAAATAAAAATAATATAACATCATCAATAGAAGAGTGAAGAACAGCTAGATACCAACTTCCTGCTCTATTTTTTAACTTCAAATTCCAAACCGTTTTTGCACGATTTGTCGGAAAAGTTTTCTAAAGTTCCCCTATTAAATGCTCCGCTAAAAATGATAATACCCCCTTATTTACTACTAGCACAATAATTATTTAAATCCAGAAGCTTGTCTGCATTTCTCAACTATTTCCTTTTAGGTCCTTTCTGTTTAAAGAATTATTAGCACTGTTATGTAGAAATTTTTCTCTGCTCTAGAAATTTTATGTAAATATCGATTTCGTAAGTTCTACCATCACTACCTTCTCGCGTTTACAGATAATAATGCATTTGTGTTAATTTGATAAAATGACAGTATCCGTGCAGTTGAGTCCTTTGTTCTGTTCTTGTTTTGACTTATCTGGTTGTCGAATTATGTTGCTACCTTTTGGTACCGATAGCTGGGATCATATTACATGTTACATGTTATACTTGTAAAAGCTATATCACTCACAAATATTTACAGTTTAAATATTCTTAAAAATTAGGTCAAGCCTTATCGGAAATGATCGACAGTTTTTATCAATTACGATCGATGCACGATATTCATGTTGTCTTTCAAGCTTTTACGTCTCATGTGACGCGTAACCATCGCAGTGGAAACAATTAAAACTTAAAAAAATGTAAAAAAATGTCACACAACACTTTTGATTGGTTTAACAAGTGAAAAGATCACACGTGATTTTTCCAGACATTACTAGCTACTTTTTCACTATAAAGTAGCTTTAATTGGTTGTTGTCAGGGAAGTCGAACTTTCTTATTGGCAAAAGTGATAAGTTTGCATTTCATCTTAAGACTAATGACGTACTGTAGTTGGTCTCTAACGTAGCATTGTAGGCGAAAGAAATGCTGTAAGCGGGCGTTATAATATCAGACAGAATTTATAACGCCAGCTCCGAATAAAAAGAAAAACCATGCAATGGAACGACGTTATGTTCAAAATAAACAAATGTCAACCTAAGGTTACTACTCTTACGCACTTCTATAATAATCACAATTGTAAATTAAAACTATCTCTACTCCTACATATTATTCTTGTGGAATATAATAATCTTGGATGCGCCACAAGCGTTATTCGATGCGCTACTCCGAGCATTATCATAACACCCTTGATACATAAATTTAAACTTGGTTTATGTAATCCATCGTTCTGACATTGGAGAATCGTGATACCTGATATCAAACAACAAACATTTGCGTTACAATTAACTTGTAAAATAATTATGAATTAAATGAATCAATTAGTTAAATACAAATCGTAAATATTTAAAAATAATATATTTCCCAAAATGTTGTACATAAGTTTAAAACCCACAATTACGATGCGTCGAATCTAAAACTATAATATATAACCGATTTAAAAAATGTGGTATCACTGTTCGTGGAACATCTAAGCTTGGTGCTAAGGCTACAGAATCTGCTGAATTTGCAACTAATGCAAGCTTAAAAGGTTTTCGCCCACTTTGACGGCTTGTGTCATTGTCAAGGGTTGATATGAACAAAAATATAAAGTTGAAATTATATTCATAAAAGATTCATTACTTAATAATGCAAGGTTAATAAATGGAAACTAAAATTAATCATATACAGGGTGTTTCACTAAACTCTCTCACAGCTCATATTTTGGAAGTAAAGATATTTTAATTCTGTAGACGGCAATTGATTTTATGGTAAATTCAATCAGCAGGGATTATGAACTATTATTATAACATTACCAACGGAGATGGCGTTGTCATTTAAAAATATGTTTGATCGAGAACATTTTGATATTGCTGTCATTCAATTGAGCACTAAATATTTAATTTTCTCTATTTATAAAATTAATATTGTGTTAGTTTTTGAGATATTCTTATATTTTTTGCAACTTTTTGATTTTAGAAGAAATTTCAAAATTGCTTATAATTTCTCAACTCTGATGATAGTGTTGTAAAAGTAATTCGTACGGCCCCGCTAAGGGTATTTGCGATAGAAATCAAATGCCGTTTACAAATATGAGTTGTGGAAGTTTTTGGCATCATGTTTATAAAATAAATTAATATTTGCAATGATATATCTATATTGTTACATTTTTTATTCAATCCAAAATGTTTGAGAATTGCTTGAATTATACCAATTACAATAAACCTAGCTAAAATAAAATGCATATATGCATTTGTATTTACAAAAATAGTTAGATAAACAATTAATAACTTTTCAAGAATGAACAAATTTGCCTTATAGTTACTTACTGTATGTAAGTTTATCTAGTGATGTGTTGTTGAAATGTATTACTAAATTAGGAATAGTCTTTGAAAACCTGCTTCGCATTGGACTATGCTTTTTCACAAATTATCAACTTTTCAACAGATTTAATTAAACAGGTTTACATAATGATGTCTTTTCAGCAAACACAAACAAAAACATAAATTAGCTCTTTCTCTAACCGCACAAATATGACACTATAATTATCAAATTATTTTGTGTAAAAAGTTTCCCGCTATGCTGATAGTCGTGCTCTGTAGCTCAGTTGGTAGAGATACCACCTAGACAGTGGAGGGTCCTGGGTTCGAGTCCCAGCAGAGTCGATAAATTTTTCTATATGAATTTGCATTCTAAATATTATTTAATATATTTTTTGGTACAATTAAAATATAAAATTAATTTTTTAATATTTAAAAAACAAATTTGGCGTTTTCCATTTAAATCTCAGTTGCTACTCACAATAACACCACGAAAAAACCAATGCTAACTTGTTTCTCATTCAACATAAAGGCGATTATCTGTCGTATGGCCTGTTGAAAGTCCTTAGAGTTTTCAATCGAATAAAGTTTCACGTTAGCCGAAAACAAGAATTCCATAACAAATTGAAGTTTACCGTAATATTGTTTTGTTCTAAACAGTGCTCTTGCAGAGTTTGCTAGTAAAAAGTGTCCCAGAAAAATAATATGTTTAATTATGTTAATAAAAATGTGTTTTTGGGACTAATAAGATGCCGAACTCCGTCACACGTCGTCCACTAAGTTTTTTTTGTCTGAAAAGCATGAATTTCTTGTACTAATTAAACAAATAATTATTATTGAGATACCGCCATGTGACTTACCTATAATTGATTTAGACTAGTTACAATTTATAGAAACGCCCTTTCAGTTGATTTAAACAACAGAAACAATTGCGCTTTATTGAGGTAATACAGTTGTGTGACATACTAGACAAATTAAAGTCGGCATCCAATTGAATCGAACTTTAATGATTTATATAATAATTTATCATACTTCATTAACTATAAATTTATTAGCGTGCTTTAATTATTCAGATAAGTGTCATCGAAATATTTGGTACTATGTTGTTACTGATTGGTGTTTTAAATTATAGATTATTTATATGCAATTTTCAATTTGCTAATATACATGTAGAGGAAATTAGGGGGTTGGAGATTGGATAGATACTTCACGCGCTGTCCTGAATATGCAGATATACACACTTGTCTTGAAAAGACCGTCCACTTTTAAGAATAATTATAATTCGTTAACAAGGATTTTCTCGTTAATTTTCTCCCATAATTGAGCTAGTCTATTTGTGACATTAAAAATTCTAAACACAAAAAGCATATACTTACGTAATAAGATTCCAAGCATCGAAAGAGACCATTAGCTTTATCAAATACTTTCAGGTGTTGTGGGTGTTAACCACAAAGGCTCACTTATTTCAAATTAAACACAGGATTAAACTAACAACATTATAAAGGGCGCCACCCAAACTTTTTGTTATTATTGTTTAAAATAATTGCGACGCGAATCAACAATTTGAGAAGAGCAATCCTTTTCGTTTATGGTTTTGAGAGATTGACTACAAACAATTTGTTGAGCCGATCCATAGCAGGTGGTTGATTATGTTTAATTCTTGTTTATTAAATTCAGTGCATTGGGCCTAAGTAGTTTAAAATATATGTATGTAGGGTAAAATGCCCGTTGTCTTTCTGTTTAAACCAAAATCCAAAAAGGATTTCAAAGTAGGTTTAATTAGGAGAATTTCTAAGAGGGTGAAAGCATGTCCCATAACTTAACGTTCAACAAGTAATGAGCTTTATGGAAGTTTCAAGAACATTTCGTTTATATCACTTCTAGGTATTTTTTAAATACCCTTGCCTATAAATTTTTTGCAATAAATGAAACTCAATCCGTAGTGTAATTATGGTTTATAAAATATAAAATATAATCCCGAAAGCGATATATTCTTTTGTGAATATTTAATATCTAAAAGATTTGACTGAAGATAAACACATTTGATTGAAAGGGGATCACAAATTGCTGTATATTTTTGATAGGAAAAATTTTTAGTGCTTGAAAGAAATAATTATGTTTAAGATAATTCTGATGGCCATTACTATAAACAAGGTGATCTTAATATGTGACCGGGCAGTAACTTCAAACACGTGTGAAACAAATTTATTTTTAAGCTAAGCTATAAACCTTATCTGGGAGCTATTTTAGAGTCGAAAATAGGCTAGAAATTTTTGTAATTTAAATTTTGCTGCAAGTACCAAGGGGAAAATGTTTTTTCTCTTATACAGTAACCGAATTTCACAATAAAATAAAGCCATGTAAATATTCGTACTAATGAGCCCGTTACAATGAAAAGTATATTATAACACCTACTATACAAATCTATAATCCTACTAATATGCGCTGTAGTAAACTTTCTAGAGATAGGTTTTTGAATAATTTAGCTTTGTAACCTCATTAGAATGTTTTTCACTTTCACAATATTTTCTACAATTTTTATAACAAAACAGAATGTCCAAAGGCTTTAGAATCACAGGTCGATGTAAGGCAGATGGTCCAGATTGTAGCGTCTTCCGTATACTAAAAATTGTATAACTAATAAGTTTATGATGACAATCTCTCTGTCAGCATCTGCCTTACTTCCACCAGTACTTGCAAGTACTAGTAATCTGTGTTGGACTTTGCAAAGTCAGAATCTTGCCTTAAGAATGATGTCATGGTATATTTTTAGTATTCTAAGCTACTCTTCAAAGTATACAGTTGATTTAAAGAATAGCGTACACCTGATTGATTATAATGGATTTTATTCAATTTGGTATTGATTCTGATGTTGAAGTAGTACAGGAGATAATTAATTATAACAGGACAAAAAAGTATTCTTTACTTTTTTATGTATAACATACCGCAATTATAAATCAATGCAATTATAATTAGCATAATCTATTTACAATTATTTGTTATTATTAGCTAGAAATAATTATTTCACAACTCTAATAAATAATAGCCACCTAGACCCAACGTTTGTAATTAATTGGCTTAGTGTTTTAATTGTTTTGTATATTATTGCATGAAAATGTACCAAAACAAGCATACATAACCAATATTCAGGAAAATCTAATTTTATCTTTTGTGCGTTTAACTTCCTGTATAATTTAATTTAGTGTTTACCTTTTTCGAAACATTTTTAACAGCCCACTTGTTTGCATATTGTTTTTTCTCTAATTCATGTCGTATAAACATGTCCTCCAAATGGGGTAATTTATTTATTGTCCTTGCAATAAATTCTGGATGTGCAATTTGTTTCAGGGGAGCATCCAGCGGCGATGCAGACCAGCAAGGCGGGTCTCAGGCGGCAAATGGCTTTGTTAGTGAGTTTGTCTCTTCTGGCGATTACCGCAGTGAGATGATCGCATCACTCTTAATAAAATTCACCATCCAACGACGCTCATTTAACGAACTAGTGATAATGTGGACCTAAATTCAGTGTAAATAAATAATTTAGCGCGACTGTAAAATTCTTCAAAGACTTGATAATGGAATTCAAATGACTGGGTGATAGTTTAAATCGAAGGAATAGGAATCAAATTACTTTTGTGGTGCTAATGTGTATATTTAGCTAGTGGACCTGTTTCACCAAAAAGGTTGTGATTGGAAACATTTACTAATCGCGCATTTTTTTTTCTTGTGTAATTTTGGAGAACACTAAATTTAATAAGCTACGTCCAAATTGTGTAAATATTTTGCTGTTTGATACAGTTAACTCAAAAAGGACTTCAATAAAATCATAGATTATATAGGGTTGTTCACTGTAATTATTATTACATGTTGATATATTATGTAGGTTTACTTGATTGTTAGAATTATAATTGTGTTCAAATTTGAAATCTTAAAAATGATCTTTTAAAATTTGTTTGTATAGTCAATCAAGCTAAATTATTTTTTACAAATTGAAAATGATTATTGTGTATTGTTTGTACCTGAAATCCCTATTAGCGCAACTAATTTTAACATTCCTATGCATTTTTATCACGATGTACATATTAACTATAAGAAATAAATAGTTATGAAAATATCGAGTTGTAATAATTATGCCTTATCTCAAAACTAAACCAACATTAACCTATATGTATCAAAATTCCAAAATTGACAAACTTGTATTAGCAATACATTCACAAGGAAGATGTACCTATTCCTTTCGTCTGTAGGCTTATCTTCTTTTTCTCCTGATGAAGCTCTATCAAGTGCTAGTGAAACTGTTTATATATTCTCAATATGGCACGGTAACCACTAAAGTCGTTGTTTATCCATAAATTCCCAAAGTGAAAGACGCGTTTATTGAGTGTACAGACTCAGCTTCAGCAAATAGCAGATTTCCACAACACGGCAATCATTCTTCAAACAGGTAAGAATGTTATCTTTATAATAATAAATTACAGGTTTATATGTTCACCAATAGAGGAATTTCAGAACTCTTTTAAAACTTTTAAATTTTCTTGAAAACAAAAGAAGTAACAGTTGGCAACAGATCTGTAGATGTTTACGACATGCAAGATCAAGGGCACTTCTAATCAAGGTACCACTTTTTGTTAATATGAATATATTCTTAGCAATGTAACTATTTTCCATAACCAAATAAAAACGGACTGGTGTGGGCGCCCACTGATATTGTCATTTCTGAATTTTCATTTCAATAAAAAGGCGAACTGGTATTTTCACTCCTCGTCCTGAAAAAGACAGATGCATTTGAACTCATTACTTACATTATTATCAATATAAATTAAAAGTACTATAACTATTTACTTATAGTTCCAATTATTATTAAAAATATTATGCACAATGATATTTGAGCTCTAAATATGATTTCAGAAGAAAATTGAAAAGTTACAAAAAGGGCCAAAGTTTTTCTGACACTGCCAATTTTTTCCGAAGTCGAACATCACACTTATATAGGTATATCTTGAGAACTACTACAGATATTTGAATAAAGTTGTTTCTGTCTGCAAGAGCACATTCTTTTCTTTCATATGAATCATATTAGATAATGATGTGAAAAAAAACAACGTGTAAGCGAGGCAAAATATTTTATTACAATAAATATTTTTTTCTCAAAAACGCCAAAAAAGAATTTTCTAATTTTTCCACAGGAGGTGCAAAACATTATCTACTTTGAGTATGTAAAGCACAATTTTCAACTTTGCTTTTTTAATTTTTTATGATCATTCCTGCGTTTTATACAAATATGAAACTGCTCTGAATAAGCAATTTCCATTAGCTATTATTTGAATAATTCGTCTGTTGTCCATAATTTTCAACTATGCGGTTTTTGTCTACGCAACCTAACAATTCTTTAAACATTAACCACATGTTAACCGCTTATTAATGATGGAAGTGGACGCATCACCCTTTTATATTTCTAAGTGGGAATAGTTACGAAACTCACCACCGTAAAAAGTGAGAGGGCGCCCCAAGTGAATGTCGGATTCGTTCGTCTCAAATTAAACATTTTAAAGTTTTTCAAATTAAAAATATAAACATCAAAAATATATAAAAATTACGTAGTTTTGACTAATCTACACAGCGAAAGCTTTAATATAAAAAAAGAATGGCTTAGAACGGTCCGGTAGAACTCTCAAACGAACTGGAACAAAAATAAGCCTTGTGTTTTAAATATATAGATGGATTATTTCTCATTTTTAAGTTATGCATTTATATGTTCATCTCATTATCCGTAATATATTCATTTATACAATTAGGCTTCCGCAATATTTATGAGGATACAGTATACAACCAGCTTGCTTTAAGCTTCATATTCAGTCGTGAATATGACACCAACGATCAACATCCTGAAGCAAGCTGGTGAGTAACTTTTTATTATTAATTGAGGGGAAACTAGAATCTGAAGCCCAGCGGCATTGATTACCTGTTTCCCCTCTGCTTAGTATTAGGGGCCTCGAATCTAGTACATAGGGATATTGATTACCTGACTCCCTAGTGTGCTTAGTTGTAGTATTCTAGGAACCCAGAATCGGGTGCCGAGGTGCATTGATTGCCGTGTTTCCTAGCGCTTAGTTGTAGAACCTAGTGCTAGTACACGGTGGTTCCGATCACCCTCATGTCCAATGTTAGTTTTAGGAGTACTTATACGCCCTCACACTTTATTTGTAAACCCAATGTTTTGTAACTTGTTGTTTAAGTATATGTTATTTATGGTTTATGTTTACTTCATATTTCTACCTCTGATTACGACCCTCACTTACGAAAACCCCACGTGGCAATACATTCGGTGCAATCGTTTATCTCAGAATCAGCTGAGCCCAGGTTTTCACACGTTCCTTTACTCATGTTTAGAGGCACTGACTTGCGTTTCTACAACTCCGGGATCTCTATTACACCTAACTGCTCTTCAAGATCGTATAGGATTGAACGATGAAATTCAACATTCATTGGAATTATCAAACAACTGGCCACCCTTAGTATCTGAAATTAATTAACATTCCTCAGAAAAAAAATATGGCAGCAACTTTTTAGCTCGAGGATCCAACTTGAGGAATTATTGGCTATATGTAATTAGCAAGAAGAAACGTTTAATTTATTATTATTTAATATAGTATATTTATTCTGAAAGAATAATTTCATCAAAATGTTGAAGGTTTTTTAAATTAAAATCTCAACACTACTTTTTTAAGTTGTTATATGTAATGTAATATTGTTTAGTTTTCTACAAATAAACATCACTATTATTATTATTATTACTTAATTCTTAAATAATTTGAATGTAAATACGCTGTCTCTTAGGTGCAATAACAACTGTAAGGAATTTTTTATCATCATCTACATTTACTATTTTTAATGAAATCGCTACAACGCTACAAACACTTTCATATCGTGAGTATACGAAAGGACCGGATTTCCATTTTATTAAATAGAAGACTTCTGGATGAAGAAAGAAAGCAACTGTAGCCTGCTGAAAGCTTACCCAGGCTATGCAATCAACGGGCAGAACTCGGAATACAGAAAATCAGATTGCTCTCAATTCATGTAATTTGATTTTGAATATTGTCACAGCGCGATGAGAATCGGAAATGCCTCAGATTGGTTGAATTATTAAACCAGAAGAGTTGCCCTTTAGGCACTGCACTAAATAATTTTAGTAATATTTTCCTTTAAAAACTTAAAATTAAATAGGTTTTATTACGTTGGAGTGAAAGTATTCTTGCGAGATGCTTTTGAAAGATGGTTTCTGAATGTTTTAAAATAATTATTTCTGGTAATTCCTGTATTGTTTCTGCTTCCTTTACTGTAAAAAGCACAAATTTTAATTAATTTTATACTCCCTATAATGCGTATATCGAATTAAAACTAATACAATTTCAATACCCTGACCTCGTTTGTTTTATTTAGAAAAATAAAAAAGTTTTTATAATAGTCTGCCACTTGAGTTCCTGAACTCATGAAATCTGTTCAATGTTAATCAGAAAAGAAAGTAATAAATTGTTGTCTTATATATACTGCACAAGAAAAAAGTCAAAGAATATATTATTTTGTTAGTCCCCCCCCCACACGGTTTAGGTAATACATAGGCGTCATGTGACCTTTCACATGGCGTTACATAATACTTAATGCTAATGGCTTCGCATAATTTCTTTCCTTTAAGGTGGAAAAGATATCAATAAAATCCTAACTGGCTTTTATTTAAATTTAAACATACTTAAATCTTAAATCTCTAAGGCGTTTAACAGAAACTCCGAAAGTGTTTAAAATGAACAACTGCGAGTACTGACATCAAGGGCGGCAATCTCCAATATTAGGTAAAATGAAATATATAATTGTTACCAACAAAATGGGGACTGCTTATTGGGAAACGGTAACAACCTTTAACCGCAGTTAAATCTGTCGGCTGCCAGCTAACTATAGGTGAAAAGGTTTCGAAACAGCACAATGCGCAGAAACCGAAATACGTATGAGCGTTCGAAATTCCGTCGCACGCACATATCCTTCTTAATGCAGTAGCGTCGGTATATTTCCATTCTGTCTTGTTGCGTGTGCTTATATCTCACAATTATCTTTTTGCTACTTAGGTGAGTTGATTTAAGCTCCAACCCCTTCAATTGAAAGTGGTTATTTAAAGATTATAAAGTGTACTTTGAGATTTTCATAACATTTTATGTGCACATATTTTTAACCCCTTTTAATGAACAACATACGCGCCGCCACTGTACTCGCAGGTGACGTTCGCGCAGATCTTGATGAGTCATTGTGATGTTTCGAAACTACGTGAACTCTAGTGGGAGGTCGTGGGTCTCCCTAAAGGTCTTCTGTAATGGGCGCCAAGAATCGTCTAAAATAGCTACAGTATTGACCGACAAAATCTGAAAAGAACAACACATTTGCGACTACTACCAATGTGGTCGACTCTCCACAATAATGACTCCTCGATAGCTGAAAATATAAACTCCAGATACCACACATATAAATAATAAATCTTCAAGTAAGTTATATATAGTGCTTTATTATTAATTAATCAAATTATCAATTAGAGCAAATTATTCAATGTGAAATAACCTTGGCGTAAATTGAATATAGGTTATTGAATTCTATACACAAATTGAAAGGCAAAAGGATTAATGCGAGCGTGATTTCTTACTCTAAAACTGACTTATAGCCGTTTGCACCAGCTTCGAATAACCCTAAACAGAAATTAGTTACCATGAATATGTTTGTTGAGACAATTGCATCCATAGTAATTAAACCATGGTTAAAGTTAACTTGAAGTGGTGCAAATGGCCATTAAAGTCTCAAAAACGCAATAAGCAAAGGGCACGGTAAAATTTAACGCGACTACAGGTACCAGTCAGATTGCGTAATCATCAACTCCAGTAGTGAGCTATTATTCATCTATTACGGAGCAAAGTACTCATACGTACTCACTCGCACATATTCTTAACAATATAATACAGTGAATAATATGTGATAAAATTTATATATATGAAGCAGATATCAAGATATAACTATGTGCTACACGCACACTGGTGAAAAATAATTTAACACATAAATTTATAATATACAAATGTACAGATATGTTTTATATACCAGAAGGATTGTCGAACGTTATAAATGTTGTAAATAGTTGCCACGACATAACCAACTCACGATACGGTGTCTGTTCTTAGAGCTGAAGAGGAACGTACCAACCAGGTTGTACGTAGCTTGATCGAACGAGGCAACATCAACCAAGTCTGCGTAATGGTCTTGTAACAACCCAAATATTCAACGTATACTTGTTATACAGCAAGTAATAAGATGAGTAAAGGATAAACCCAAACTAAAAAGGTCTGTAACAAATGAATCAAATTAGCAGAATGATCATCACAAACACTTTATAAATACCTTCGTTGGAATTTGACCTTAAGAAAGATTAATATCGCCTCCATATAACGACGATTATACATAAAAACCTATCGAAAGAATTAAGTATAAGAGACTGAATGATAGAAAAGTTAACCTATAAACTTACGAAAATGTGTGCTTCTATAACCTCAAAAGAACAAGTGGAAATATATCCCATAAAGGCTTCCAACAAACTAAATTGGAAAAACTAACGCCACAACTAATCATCAAATCTGCACTAAGGCAATTCCCATAACTCAACGTATAGGAAACGATTAATTAAACGGCGATGTCCACGAAAATATATTCTTCAAAGAAGTTCTTCACACAAGCGATCAAAACCAAGTGACAATCTCTTATCAAGACAGGAAATTAGTTCCACAACAAAATGGCAACTACAAGGAGAGAAAATGCAAAAATCCCTAAACGCTATACAACTTAATACAAAAGCATAGCTATAAAGGGTGCTACAATATTAGCACGTAACATAATCTTAAATTGTTCGTGTTTTGAAGCTCTATTGAACTATATTATAAGTTGATATCAAAACCGGGAATATACCATGTAAAGGTCCATTTGAAGTTGGCTATTAGAAAAAAATCTCCATAAAGACGGTATGGTTCAAAAGCGACAAGCTCAAAATACGAAATGTGGAGATTTCCGCCTTTGATATTTGTACCTTCAATAATTTGACACTACACGCATGGCGCTGTGAATTTCTTAAACCGTGTCCAGTCTAGTCTGTGATAAAAAATCAAAAACTACGTAATAAATAATTTGTTGGCAGTTAAAGAGGTAGTAGTAATGTTAATAAAAGTTAGTCACAAACAATTGTCTTGATTTACCCAATACTTAGTAAGCGTTAAGCCAAACCAATAAACTCTTAAACTAGTGCAATTTGCTCCTTGGTAGGTAAAACGGGATGTTCTGTATAACAGGGCCTTTAACGCATAACCTAACAATAATAGGCCTATTTACAAAAAACTTGTTTTTCTCAAGGAGCTCAGACAACATTTCTGTAGGAAGTAAGGCGTTTCCTATCTTTTTGAGTTTTTTTGACGTAGGACCACGTCTAACTCCTAGGGTAGTATGGGCCAAGTTACAACCAGTACTGGACGACTTGGAAAATATTTAGGTTTTCGAGTTTCACCGCATTTCCCATCTGAGCGTCTATTTCTAACCCGTAAAGGCTTTAGTATTTTATATTTAGAAAATTAAAAAAAAGAATCATTAAAATCCGAGTAGTTTCAGCGGATTCCGAGATAACGCTCTTTTTTGCCAAACGTCCCTCCACTATTAAAAAATTCAAACTAAATGTGCTGACTTGTTGGATCAGTCACATCAGAGTCATAATTTTCTGAGAAATGTGTTAAGAGGATTTTTAGGGGAAGCAGCAAAAACAATGGATTTTGGCAGTTTAATAGACCAGTTCGCTTGCGTTTTAAAGCCAGGAAAAACTATAATTAGTGTTATATCTCATTAATCATATAAAAACAATTTGTTGAAGTGATACAACCTAATAGAGAAGGTAATGCATTACTATTAATGATTGCATATTTTATTTTAACAAAAGTTACCTACGTGTAATTGTATACAGAGTGTAACAAAAGTCAGGAATATTTAGAGTCAAACAAAAATGATTAAGTTTCGAGAAAAACGCCAAGACACGTCGGTTTTTAGTTTTTGATCAGAAATTTACCATAATTTCTATGGAATATATTTTTGAGCTATGACGTCATGATCAATTTTTTTATAATATATTGTTTCATCTTTCGATAGCACTTGATAGATCATAGCACATAAATCAGCACACTGATTTTTCAAGTGGGGTCTATTTTGTTGTCTATGTTACCTACCGTCTACAAATTATGATGTGATTAGATACCACGTATGTGGTATCGGAATGCTCAGACAAGTAAGCTCTAACGAATTCTGATGAATAAATTCGGGGTTGCTATTGAAAAAAATTGATCTGACATCTTATCTCAAAAACAATTGAAAGTTAAATTGTGGAAAAAGGTCTTCCCAACAAATAAAACTTTTTTCTTAAAACTTTTCAAAAATGCTGGACGAGGAAGAGATCTGTAATAAAAGAAAACAATAAATAATTTCCAACAGCTTTATTTTGCAGTCTACAGCTCCTTCATTGTTAAAATAGTCCATAAATCTTTCCCTTGTGATTTTTGCAGTAGATGAAAAATTTCTATTGCTACTTTTGTCTAAGTCAAGTAAATCATTTGGACATACTCTGAGGTCTCTGTTAAGTATCCCAGTTTCTTCTTCTTCATCGTTTAAATGCTCATGCATAGTATATGTTTGCGGAAATGTTCTTTGCAAAAAGTTATGTAATGCACAACAAGTAATTACTATGTTTTCAATTCTATCCAATTCTACGTTGATTTCCGTATGAAAAATTTTAAATCTAGCTGCTAGAATGCCAAATACATTTTCTATAATTTGTCGTGCTCGCGACAATCTGTAATTGAAAATACTTTCCTCTATGTCCAAATTTCTCTGAGGAAATGGTTTGGGCAAATTTACTCCTAAAGAGAACGCGTCATCAGCAACAAATACATAGGTTAATGCCCTATCGCTATTACTCAATTTCTCTTCTTCAGTTTTTCTTAAGCTTCATAATTTTTCATAAAACTTGGTATTGTTTATTACGCCCCCATCAGAAATTTTACCATTGGTACCGAAGTCGCATATAATAAATTCATAATTGGTATTTGCTATAGCCATAAGCACTAAGCTATGAAATCCTTTATAATTGTAGAAGTAGGAACCTGCATTGGCGGGAGGAACTATTTGAATATGTTTACCATCTAGTGCTCCCAAACAATGTGGGAAATTCCATTTGTCTTCAAAGTCCTTTGCTATACCCCTCCAATCTTCTCCACACTTTGGAAACTAAAACAAAACAGTATTATTTGTTTCATTTTTAGATACTGGATCAGGAAAGTTGAAGCATTGAGGCGCTACACTCCCCGTTTAATGATATTACAGATTCAACACAATTGTCTGAGGATAGTTCTTTCGCTACCCCCACTGCTTCCAATGTCTAGAAAGATATTTACCTAATATGGTTTCCCAAAATGATAATATAACTTTGTCTGTAGCACAATTATTCGAAAACTTTAACCCTACCAAGGAATCGAACTGTTAATTTTTGTATTATTTGGTTTTTAAGCATTTATTGTTACAATGCAGTTTAGTTCTTTTTAAAATAAAATATTTTTTATATGAATGTGTTTATTTCCCTACCTTCAAGTATTGTTTACGTAGAGCTATGTATATAGCGGAACAAATTTCTGGTATTATTCTACCCAATGCTTGAGGTGAGATGGTAGCTGAAAATTTCAAATCCTCATAACTTATACCAAAAACCTAATTAGATAAAATTAAAAGTATTTTCATTTATTTTCCAGAACATGGAGGCACTGCTTACCTCAAAGTGGCAGTTAGTCTTTCATGTGGAGTTATAGCATTGCGCATAACAGTATCATGTCTCTTTATCAATGGTGTTACCGCTAGTAACAATTCGGAATAAGTACTTTTATCCATTCGAAGATAGTTTCGCCAATCTTCAGGATAGAGTGTAACGTTACATTTTTTTCAATTTTACTAAATACCATTTTATATGTATTAATAATAAAGAACTCTTTAGTACGGCTCTGGCAGTTAAATGTAAATTGCAAATATTTCGTTAAGTAAATAATGCTTTCTTTCAAGTATAAAAGAGTCACCTTTGTGGATTTATAAATAATATTTTAAAATCAGTAAAGTTTTTGTTGGTGTGAACGATCATTTTAAAACTTTCCCAAGTATATAATTTGGGTTTCTTCGAAAAATACATTAATAAAGTGTATTAGGTTTTTATTTGTGGCTTCCTGTACGTGTTATTTGAACAAATTCTTCCTAGCCAAGACTTATAAAAACACACTGATAAACACGTGTAAAAAAATATTGAGTTATATCGACGTTGTAGATTTTAATATGGGTAAAGTTCCGTAGATTAAAATAATTTGTTCTAGAAAGAAGTGACGTGGTCACTTCCTTAAAACTCATATCCCTAAGTTGAGTTGAATTTTCTAGTCAGTCGGGCAGTGGGTCTCGTTACCTTAATGTAGCTCCTAGCCCGTTCGGACAGTGGGTGCTCAACACCAAGTTAGCGGGCTTGTCCCAGTATTTTGTTTTCTCTGTTATTAGCGAGTAAAATTACTCCGCAACTAGAATTCCAGTTGAAGTTTTTCTAGTTAAAAAGTCCGCAATAAACACTATTAGAGTGCCGAGTTCTCTTGTCTATTATCGTAATACAGTAAAATACAGTAACGTGTTTAGTTGTGAAAAATATAGAAATCTAATTTGATTTAATTGGAATCGTTATTATTAATATCGTACCGAGATTTAATAGATAGTTCCGCATAATCTAATGGTTTACAACTAAAGGGTAACAAGTATTTTTTTATCACAATCCCGTTCTTTTAAGAATCTTCACATATTAATAATACAGTTACTAGTAACGAAAATTATAATTACCGATTTAAAAACGTAATGTGAACTAAACTTAAATGGGATCTTGTTTTTAAAAGAAATTTAAAAGAAAAACAGAAGTTCTAAAATTTAAATAACTTCTGAAACGGCACATTTAAGTGTTGTGTTGCTTTTTAATAAAGAAAATCAGTTTACAATTAAAAATATTAACCAGTGGTGGATTAAAGAAAAAACCTTTATTTAATAAAAGTAAATAATAATTGAACTTATATGGTTGTTCCGGTTACCTAAAAGGGAATTTTATTGAAAATAATTTTAAAACAAAACAATTATTGTGAATTTTAATTCTTTGGTCTGAAGTAAGAAGCGGTGTTAGTAATCAAGGTGTTTTCAAGATAATGCAGTTTCATCGAATTATTAATTTTGTTATTTAGGGCTTAATATGCGAACAAAAAGGCACTAAGTTTAATCATTGGTGTGAAGTGTTATCGAATAAATAACTTGATCATTGTACTGTGAACTGAATGATATTATTTTGTTAGAGTTTGAGTAAGTTGCGTAATTATTTATGTATCAATTTTGATTTTTATCTGTATGTGTATATATTTTTCCCGTCGTTAAGAATTCTTACGTTGGGTAGTTATTTTTTTAATCTATAATTATGTTTTAAATAAAAACTTTTTATTTTTGACTTTTATTTTTATTTCGTTTATAAATAAATCTATTTTTGAATCCAATCATACTAGTTAATACTGGACCATATATTTACGAAAGTCTTTAAATATATTTTAACTAATTTGACTTTTAGTATAACTAAATATGACTAATAATTGAATTAAATTTAATAGATTTGATACTGGTTTCTGTTCACAAGTATCTTATTATGATTATTATTTTTTCATAATCCCCAGACTTTCCTAAACAGATGGCGGCCAAATATTCTTATTTTTGACTTTAACCAGCCTTATTCCTTCTTTTTTATAATCTGTGAGCTATGGAAACAATACCCGCGTCCTGAATTTAAATTAGTTAAAGAGACGTCTCGAGCAGCAAAAGCATTTACAGTAAGTATAAAATATTTTGTGTTTAGAGAAATATGTGGTTATAAATTGGCGCCCAATCACGGGGCATTTATTAATTTTTGTGTTAAAAGTACCATGTTACAAGAGTCGTAATTCTTCCAACAAAAGAGTGTGGCAATATGTATTCCGTCTCCGTAACCAGTTTTTGCACCACTATCTTTTTTTTTAAATATTTTCTTTTCTCGGTTATACAAACTGCGAGAACAGCTGAAAGAACTTTTTCGTCTGATGACATTACTGCACGAATGTATACTTCTAACTGCAATGTTGCAACGTGAGTTTACATATTCGATTTTCAACAGCAGTTGGATTCATCCCAATCGTACTGCGGCATTGGATCGTGAATGGCGGGCTTTACGTAGTTACGCCACTAGTTACGCCATTCGATATGCTATAAAATATCCAAGTTATTAGCATTTCCAGGAAAATCAGAAGTCTAGCATTTAACGATACCTGCCAATAGATTCTAAGATATATCTAATATCTCTGTGCCAAATTTCACGTAAGTTGGTTCATAAATAAAGGAGATATAAGCTTAACCTTAGTCCCATTGTCACCCGGTATATTGCACGGTCATAGGTAAAACATTTAATCAAATATCAAAATAATTTTTTTTTTATTTTAAACGAATTAATGTTTATTTGTAGTACAAGAAATGTTATAAGCAACACGGAATGTTAAGGACTAAACGTTCTCAGAAGAAATTATAGACCTTGGTTTCAACTCGACATGTAATAATCTTCCTTGAATATTATAAGATCCTTACATTCCTTGTATAACTATTATATAACTAATAAGTATTTAGTATGACACTTTCTCTAAACTAAATTAGATTAATAGTATGTAACAGATAAAATTGATATCTATATTTTTATTTATTTACTTTTCGTTGTTAATGTATGGGAATTGTTTGGAAATAATACCTGCAATACTGTTCAAACCATTGTATCTCTTACAATATTTATATAACCATAAAAGGCAATTATATTCATATTACAATCGCTTACAGAAAAAAAAGCATTTTTCAATTTGCAACTGGATGAAAGTCTGTACCATATTTTTCCTACAGTTGATTACTGTATACAATAATCTATTATTAACATTCACGAATAAAATACTAAAATTAATTTGCAAAATATCTTCAAAGTAATTGTTGTAATTAGTTTTCTCAGAAATTAGAAAACAAGCCCAGACACAAATTCTTTCAAGTAGAAATAAATCGTATACTTGGGGCTTGAAAAATCGTAAAGAAAACATCAAAAGCGAAACTGGATACAAATGGATTCCACTGTGGTCGTTGTTAAAAGACAAATTAATCTTTTAAAGATTTTGGTCGGTACGCATCAGACAAAACAAAGCAGTCTTATAATTTTGCGGTTAAATTAATACTACTGTAATTTAAAGGAAAAATAAAATTTATTCCCTAAAAATGGCTGGATGCGCACCGCTTTTTGTTTATATTCAAGTCTTAAATCTTCAATTTCTATTATCTCTATTCATTATTAACTAAAAAAGTACCTTCGCAGCAAAACGATGTCAAAACATAACTTCGGAAAATCCTTGAATAATTATTTTAAACTAATTAGCGCGATATTAATTGTCTCTCGTTGTTATACTGCCTATATTTAATTAACAATAACTGTAACTTACAAGTACTGTTGCAAACTTAATTAGAAGAGGGTTAACTTATTTCCCATCGCGCCGTTTACGCAGGAACGTTATGCGTGTCATATGTCCTTAACAAATCACTTTAGCCTTCTCGCAAGCTAAGCTTGATAGCCTTGGCTAAAGCTAAATAGGCTGTGATACATTTATTAATCTCAACATGAAGCGCAATTTTGGTTATAATTCTACTGGAATTACATCCCCATTCTTATTTGAAGCAACAGCTTTGACATTTCCTTTATAATTTCATACAAGAGGCTTTTAATAAAGCTTTTCAATAAAAATAAAATAATCACCCTTATCAAATACCTATCAATTCTTACGTTTATTTTTATATAAATACAACGAGATCCTCATTACAAAACGAATCCGCTTACAATTGCTTGCTTATGATGACAAAATAATTAATTTCCCCCATCGAACCAAAAAAATACAAACAGAAATCTAAAAATAAGTATATCTTGTTTACTGAGTTTTCGTAAACAGATATAATCAAAATAATTTACATAATTGAAACCGTAACTTCAATAACAAACAAAAAAATGAGCTCCTGCTACCCAACCCTAGTTTTATTTGCTCTGATTACTATTCAATTTAGTAAATCATTCAGCTAGCATTTAATGCGGTATAAATTTGAAGCAGGAAACCTCTTGCAGTTTCTAATGCTTGTAGATGTAGACAAGATGTCAGATTGGAAATGTTAGAACTGATCTACAAATTTGAACGCTTCTGTAAATTGAATGCAGTGCTTGAAAATTATTCACAATTTATAACAGGTTAGAAGGAAATTCAAATTTGCATAATTATTTTAAATTAAGGCTTATTACGCAATTATCCCATTTGTTATGCTTCAAAACATTAAAGGGTAATTCCACATCAAGTGATCCAATTTTTTGGAAGTTTTGACAATCACCCGCTTTTATTTTTTTTAAATTTGGCGCAACTGTTATGCTCCTAAAGATAAGTAAAAATCTAAAATATTATATTTTTAACTAAAGTGGTTCTTGAGTTGTGCCCTTCTAAAGTGTTCAAAAATGAGTGATTTTGAGCATGTTGGCGTTTACGTTTTCCTTTATAACTTTTGATAGAAACAAGATAAATGAATGAAACTAAAGCTGTTTTAAAGTCCATCATTTGGGCTTTAAGATGATGGGTTGCATAGCATGCGTTAATATAAAAATATAAATTATATTGCGCCCCTGAAGTCTTTCACCTTGAATTTCTCAGAAAGCATATGATTAAAAATTCTGAAAAAAATTGGACATAGAGTTGCATATCTTTTAAATATGTGTGCAAATTTCGACTTGGGATCTCAATGGGATCGTTACTAAATTATTTTAACAAAATAGCAATGTTCACCAACAAAATCATATTTTAGCAAAGAGATATCAACCATTAAACAACTAGCACATGCAAATCATTATAATCCGAACATGATTGACACTTTAATTAAACAAAAAGATTATAGGTTAGCTATCAAAAGAATATATCCCATTGACAATCAAACAGAAGACACAAATTACATATCTATACCATATTTTGGCAAAATATCAGAAAAAATTGCACATATACTAAGAAAAACCAACAATTATAAAATAACATTTAAAACCAACACTAACACTTTTTCATTTTTATTTAATGCTAAAGACAGAACACATGATATCATGAAATCGGGCATTTACCGTTTAAATTGTTCTTTTTGTAGTTCGGTATATATTGGACAAACACTTCGAAATTTTGACATAAGATATAAAGAACACGTACGTCATTACAAAAATAAACATCCTGAAAAATCGAATTACGCCAAACACCTTTTAGAACAAAATCACACAATGACTCCTCAAAATAATATCAAATTCCTACATCTTTGTAATAACAAACGCAAATTAGACATTTTAGAAGCCTTTGAGATATACAAACACAAACTCAGGGTACCTTTAATGAATGAACAACTTGAGCTCAGTAATTCTCCGTTACTGGAAGTATTAGATGTTTAATTATGATTTTTATTATTAATTTTTATTATTATTATTATTATTTTATCTAGTTACCTATTTTGTATCTACCTTAGCGACGTGTTTGTTTATAATTATATTACCTTTGATAATGACAGCATAGCTGTCGAAACAATATTGTCAGGTATATTTTAATAAAACTGTGAAACTTTTAATAATCTTTATTTATTTCATGATTATGGAGTTCCACAAAATAAGGCTGGAAACAATAAACAAAATGTTTTCAATATTGGGAACATTGGGAGTTTTGTTTTATAAATGATTAGTTTCTGTATTGGTAATTACTTACAAAGAATCTGGTTTAGATAAAACATTAATTAACAAATTCCTGTACGAGTTTTTAAAAAATTTTTAAATTATTTGTGAATCGTTACCTAAATAAAATATCCTGGGTAGTACACTTGTCAAGAAAGTTTTTCAGTATTTCAGAACACTTACAAAGTGTTATCAACTATAATAAATTAAAATCACTAATGACACGCAATAAAGAAAATTTTAATTTGATGCACAGTATTAATGTAAAATACTGCAAGCTAATTCCATTTCCTGATAACTTAAACTGTATGTACGACCTGTCGCTGTATTTGGATCTACTTTCCTTAAAATCTGCTTGGGATATCTGGTATTTACGGAAATGTTGGTGCAGGACCAGCAGGATGGAGAAATGACGCGATGACTTCACATTCTTTACTATCTGAAGACATTGCATGGGCTAACCACCTCTTGCAGTTATATTCAGATGTAACAAAACCTGTAATTTCATATATTTCTAATGTAGGTGTAATTAGTTCATCGGATGTGGAGTGTATAAATGTCTGATCACTAGCAAGAGTAGAATTTTATTAATATATTATTTTCTCAGATAGGTATAAAACAGTGAAATTTCTGTGTCCGAACAATTGTTTTTGCTTTATCAAACCGTTCATAAGAATTTAAGATTTACTAGTATTCAGTATAATACATTACTATGCACTATTGATTTCATAATGATCTAGGACAAGAATGCTAATATGATGGTATTTTTTATTATTTTATCTTATGCATTTACAATAAAAAAAAGGAATAAAATAGAATAAAATCATATTAGTCTGGCTGTCCTAGATCGTTATAAAATCAATAGTACATACTGATACTCTCACTAGGTACTTACTGAAGAGTGGTATGTTTTAAAAAAAATATTATTAATGATCCCATTGAAATTTCAAGTTGAAATTTGGGAGACATAGGAATTTAAAGAATATGCAAAGTTTTAAAAAATCATCCAGGATTAATTAACGTTTTATCTAAGTCAGATTCTTTGTAAGTAATTACTCAGAACAAAGAGTAATCATTCATACTCTAATACCAATAATATAGTTACCAATATTGAAAAATATAGTTATGTTAAAATGTTGGACATTGGTATTTTGTTAAAATAATTTGGTAATGATCCCATTGAGATCCCAAGTTGAAATATGGCACACATATTTAGAAAATATGCTCTACATCCAATTATTTTAGTAGTAAAGTAGAGCCAAATACAGCGACAGGTCGTACATACAGTTTAAGTTATCAGGAAATGGAATTAGCATGCAGAATTTTACATTAATACTGTGCATCAAATTAAAATTTTCTTTATTGCGTGTCATAGTGATTTTAATTTATTATAGTTGATAACACTTTGTACGTGTTCTGAAATACTGAAGAATTTTCTTGACAAGTGTACCCAGGATATTTTATTTAGGTAACGATTCACAAATAATTTAAAAACTCGTACAGGAATTTGCTAATTAATGTTTTATCTAACCCAGATTCTTTGCAAGTAATTACCAAAACAGAAACTAATCATTTATAAAACAAAACTCTCAATCTTCCCAATATTGAAAACATTGTTAATGGTAAAATGTTGAACATTGCTATTTTGTTAAAATAATAACGATCCCATTGCAATTTGGCACGCATATTTAAAAGATATGCAGCTCTATGTCCAATTTTTCTCAGAATTTCTAATCATATGTTTCCTGAGAAATTCAAGGTCAAAGACTTCAGATATAAGATAAGTTTCTTTTTTCATATTAAAGCATGTCATGCAACCCATCATCTTAAGGTTCAAATGATGGACTTCAAGACAGCTTTTGTTTCATTCCTTTATCTTATTTCTATCAAAAGTTATAAAGGAAAACGTAAACGCCAACATACTCAAAATCACTCATTTTTGTGCACTTTAAAAGGGCACAACTCAAGAACCACTTGAGTTAAAAATATAATATTTTAGATTTTTACTTATCTTTAGAAGTATAACAGTTTTGCCAAATTTGAAATAAATCAAAAAGGGTTAGTTACAACTCATTGGATCACTTGACATGGGATTACCCTAAAGTTATTACAATAAAATTTAAAATAAATACGAAGTAAATACTACGTGAACGGATAAATAAGTAAATAAATAAGCTATACAAATATAAACAAACACGTGACTATGGTAAACACATAAAAATAGATTTTTAAGTGAAGTTTAGTCTAGTTTAGTAAACTAGATTTTTACTATATTTTTGTAATAACAAACGCAAATTAAACTTTCTAGAAGCTTTCGAGATAAACACAGACAAACACAAACTCATAGTACCTTTAATGAACGTACAAATTGAACTCAATAATTCTCCGTTACTGGAAGTGTTAACTTAGTGTGAACTAACGTTTGTTTAGGGCAATGACTTTAATTAAGCTCTGCTTTATTTTCAGTAGATCTATTGCTCAAAAATGTTTTTTTATTTGATTTAAAGTTGCCATAGGTTTTTGACAAACTGATGAATAAATTCATTTTTCCGTAAAACCAACAATAGATTTATTTAATATCTACCTATCAAATGCTTTATAAAAAATGTATAGACAACGTCTAATTGATTTCTATAACTACCAGAATATATCGATACCAGAGCATCTACTGCTTTTTGTGTGGAGTGAAATAGATTAGTTGCAGGAAACCTCCCTTTCATAAATCGAAGTTGATTCCAAATTCTACTGTTTTTCGCAGAATGAAATATATTACTATAAAGTACCGATTCAAATTCCATAGCAAAGTGTGATAAAATAAGTAATATAGGCCTGCATAATTTTCAATTCAAGTTTTGTCCTCAGATTAGTATATTGTGCAAATTTTGGACGTAAACCAAGCTACCGGAGGTTTTTGCCGAAAGCACAATTAAATAGCGCAGATAAATTTACTTTTACTTAAAATAAATGATTTTGAGTCTATATTTATCAATCAAGCAAAACATTATAAAAATGAAATATGTGAAGCGTTTGTAATAGGTAGGATGAAATGGAAAGAATAGATGGATGGAAGTACCTTGCTGCTAGTGTACTTATATCCTTTCTATTCTCAGTAATTAAGAAAAAAATGCTAAAAAAGAAAAGAAAAAGTCCATCATTAAGTGGCATCTACATCTGTTGCGGTAATCAACACTGGAATAATCTCAGAGTGTGACATGGATGGCAGTGCATTAATAGACTCAGATTATGAATAAATTAAAATAGCTATTTATGTTACCAGTGCGATAAAAGATCGTTATATTATACAAGTGCAAAGCTTTTACAACGAGATCGTAAGACTGAGTTGTGAAATCACACGAGTGCTATTATGCTTTTACGTCACGTGTAGGTACCATCAAATTTTCTTGAACGTCCTATATATAAGGCTCTACTTTAGTCCCCCAAAAGAGGGAGTAAAGTAGCACTTTTACTCCCTGTGGGAGTAAAGTGTTTCCATGACAACAACAACAAGTAAACAACAAAAAAAAATAATCGCGGTACATGTTAGGATTTATTACCCTGAAACTATTTGATTTTGGCGTTTGCAGAGTTTCATTGTCAGAATGACATGTAACGAAATTTTCGAAAAAGAAATTCGAAATTTTGAATTTTTGCGATTACGTCCTTTAGGACGTGCAAAAAATAGCGTATATACCACTGGACTAAAGTGCCTTTTAACCCCTAATGTGTTTATATTTCTCGCTAACGCTCGGAAAATAAACTCGCATTCGGGATTAAAAGACGCACTTTAGTCCCTGGGTATATAATAAACTATTATCTACTACTGCCTCATTATGGCATGCATTTGCGTTGGGTACTGAAGTATATTATAACACTAAAAGTTATAGTGTAATTCATTATATAACTTATTTTTTAAATTAGTTATGTAATGATTTCATTATATTACTAGTGTTATAATGAACTTCATTATCTAACGCAAATGAATGACATAAAATGTTCTTATCCAAGCAGTCGAAAATAAAGTTGTTTTATGATTTTTCTAGTCTGCTTTACATGTTTGAATAAAATGTTTTAAATAAAAGCTAAACAATTTGGGATAGACTAGTAAGAATATAGTTAAGTGATTTTTTTCTATATAGTACTTTGGAATAAAATGGGTATAAGTAACTTTTTTGTGTAAAACATGAAAATAAAAATCTGTGCCTAACTGATGAATTATATATGCATTTTATGTATTAAATAAATCACTTTAGATCATTAGTTTTATACTATTGCTATAATTATCTCAAACTAAAGTCAATATCACTTATACCCTTTCTATTCTAACCCCTTCGATTATTCTGTAATAACTTGATATGTTTGTCTGTTTCTACCTCTTTTTCATGTTAAACATTCACTTTTCAATTGCATTTGTATGCAGTTTCTAGCTATTTTGGTTAACTAGCATAAATCGTTTGAATAAAAATTATAACATTCAACTTTATTATAATGATTTAAAACGAAAAAGAGTATGAGTCATATTAAATTTATGTTAGGTTTATAATTAATTCAAATTTAACTTTATTTCTTATGTACAGTTGCGATCATTCGTTAAGGAACGATGAAAAAATTATGGCAGCCAATTTTTCAGCTCTTTATATAAAGCAAATGTAAGTTTATTATATGGTAAGCAAGAACATTTCATTTTTCAACGTTTTAATTGTCCAGTCCATAAATCAGGTCTAATTACAACATATATTTTTAAATATAAGCAAATTAAAAGATTAATTCAAAGTTTCACAAGTTTTATTAGTATATTAACCTGACAATATTGTTTTGATATTAAATGCCATTATCAAAGGTAGATAAGATTGATAAACAAACACGTTGTTAAAGATAAATACATACAGAAAATAGGTAACTAGATACAATACATACAAAAACTAAATATCTAACACTTCTAATAAAGGAGAATTACTAAGCTCAGTTTGTTCATTCATTAAAGGTACTGTGCGTTTATGTTTGTATATTTCAAAAGCTTCTAAAATGTCTAATTTGTGTTTTAGCCCAAGAGCTGGCGACCAAAAAGTGTAAGAGTTTTGTAAAGGCTAATATTTTAATATTAGCTTATATTTAGGGTGTAAATAAATATCCTACACAAAAGAAACTCGGATATGGGGACACTCGCCGTCAGCGCAGTTTGAAAGTTGTAACAAGAAGTAGTGTCATTTAAGTGTTTTCTAAAAGCTGAAAATTGATCACTAAGAGGTTTATGTAATAAAAAAACCGGAAAGCAGTCGTTAGACAGCGTAACGATCGAGCGCGTTGCATCAGCACCAATGTGGTGGTCGCATGTCTTTAAAATGAGGTCAATGTAAAGAAGTGATTTGAAAAAGCTGAAATTTGGTACATTGTTAATTTATTGAATATAGTTTCTCAAAAAAAAAGTCAGACTTAATTTTGATAGAACCGAGCTGGTCAGCAGTCGCTAGAAGCAGTCGTTACTTCTATCCAAATCCAAATTTAAATTCTCAATTCCCGCCAGACTTAGATGATACAAAATTCAAAATTCTCACTAGGAAAGGTGTCTTCCCCTAAGCAATATAACAAGAGGAGAACGGCGACATTGTCTTATGGGATTTAACATGCGGTCAGAAACACTGTGTTCTATTATTGTTATTGATGATTGTTATTCGTAAAAATAGTTGCTGTTGTAATATAAGATTGTTAAACTTATTGGAACTTATAAAGAAATTAACCGCACAGATAGCTGTCTATTTGGAAGAATGAAAGTTCGGCATAACCGGTCAGTCAACCTCAACCTGGGTGAGTATATAAAGTTACATAAGTGGCCCGGCCGATATCAACACAATACATGAATACATGACCGTGTTGTTTACATCTTGTTCTTCAGCATTATGGTAGAAAGCGCCCGATGCTAAGTAAGTATTCGTCATTTCCATGTGAAAAGCAAGTGACTATAATGTAATTCTCTTTAAATGCCCGCCTAAAGCCGGACCTGTGGTATTCTACGTTTCGGTTTCAACACCGCATGCATGTAAGTTGTTGACAGTGATGCATACCGACCGTTCGTGCTTAGCAGCCACACAGCCATTTAGGACCAGTTAAATTTAAATATTTATAGCTAGGATTTACTTTGATTTGCGAAAATTAGAAATATTTAAAATTAATATGGGAAATTTTAAACAAATTTTAAAGTACTATTAGGCTTAAAGTAGGTACTTAACTCTATATTTTTCTCTAGCTTACATCTATAATCATTTTTTTATTACAAAAAAGAATAGGGTAATTTCAATAGAATACTAGTATAAAAAAGTTCCAAGAATTATTTCATCCTTTTTAAATTTCTACGAATTCATTTTAATACTCAAGGACAATAGATGAAGGTTTGTAAATAAAAATGTGGGTATAAATTCTTTCAAAACAATACTACTACTATAAAATAGTTAAACCTTTTAATAGAAAAAGAAATTGTTCCTAGAATTATTTCCACAAAACTATTGCAAAACTGTTTCTATTAGTCACTAAAAAATGCCTACTAATTCGCATCCCGCCCCACCACAGAGACGCATCAATTTGAAAAGAACTTTAATTTTCATTGTTTCTTCTGGGGGGGCATCTGCCCCCCTTTGCTCCTCGTTGGGTACGCCCTTTCCCTGACTTCTGACATCTGTAGTTTTCCCTATATTCCAGTATTTTAACTTTAAAGGAAAGATAATATGGTAATGGTATTGCGTCCCATTTTTGAAATTTTGGAATGAAATAAATCCGATACCTTTGAGACTAATTAATCTAAGATAATTTGCATATTTTTCTTGTACATATACTATAATTAAATTTTTGCATCAAGTATTTTGATAGTAAGAAAACATAAGAGTCTAACATTCCACCACTCTAGTAGCCGAAGTATCAGCGCCTCCAAAAGGAATTTTCTAAGAAAATTCATGGTTAGAATTTATGATATACAAATTGATAGTGAAAAGGAACACACTAATAAAAATAATAGTTGTTTTGTAAGAAAATGTTAAACTTCTAGTACATATGCAGCTTTCTTTTTTCAGTGAGTAGTAGCTATACTATACGATTTTGTTGCACTAGGCTGATTGCTGTCTTCCAGTCAATCAATTCAATTTTAGAAAACTAGTAGATATAGTTTTCCTAATGTAACATGTAGCGAAAGATAATCAGGTGCTATGGTGTTATGGTATACTGCAATTAGTCAAATAACTTGCCTACTACTCAATATTTATAGGTTTACGTTTTAGTAGTTAAACTGTAGCGCTTGAATTGTATACATTTAAACATAAACCTAATTAATCGAGGGAAATTTAATCTTATGCAGTATATACTGATTGTCAAACAATTTAGTTTCTCAATAAACGACCACTGAAAAAATCCTGAAAATTTGTATTCACCTAACCTAAATGCTTCAACAAAAGACTATTATTTTCCCAAAATACAGAGCAGAATTTAAAATTCAATTTTAAAACTCGTTTTGAAAGAAAAGTTAATTATTTTACTTTATTTATTTGATACGCACTGCCTGTTGATTCAAATCTGTGATAAATTTATATTTGCAGGGGTGGAAAACATCGTTTGTGTTTTGTTAAAAAGTGGGTGTTGGTTCAATTAATTCAGTTTTCAGCTATAGAATTTTTAAATGAGTCCATATTACCTAAATAAAAGCGTTGTATTCAATTTATCGTGTCTATTATTTATTCAAAAAATAATGAAAAACTCCAATTCTGATTTAAGCTTTCGATAAGTTAAAATCACATAGCTTGTCCATCGTTAACATTAATTGATAAAATATTTATAAGCTTTGATATTTTTTTGTATGGAACGTTACAATAAAGAAACACGAACCTATGATTTATTTTTATTCTTTTATTTGTCTTACGCCCTTTCATTTACAATAAATTACAGTACTTTTTATAGCCTACTTCACTTAACAGAAAGCGCACTCCTTTGTCGATGGTTTTATTATTACTCTAGTGATAAATGTTTTACCTCTTAAATTGTTTTTCCCTAGACAATATCTGATATCAACAGATATTACGTTTTCCAAAAATTAACAATGCAACACATAAGTACGTATTTTTAGAGATTCAAGTTCTAGTGTGATAAAAATTGGTTGTATTACGAGGGTGAAATTCAACAAAATGTTCGAAAAACTTCAATTCATGAATTGAAGAGTAATCGTGAATTGCAATAAGTGAACATTTCTATTCTGCCAATTTACCGTGACATTGTAATATTCACCTTTGAGGTTTCGTTTACAGGTAGATATTAAAAAGACGAGTTAGAAACATGTTTTACACTCTACATTTACGTGCCCTTTTTGCTAAAGCAATGCTTATTTGTCCTGATTAGTTGCTAACATCTGGCAGCCAGTGGCGGCTCGTCGGGGTGGGCAGGGTGGCCAGTGCCCACCCTGACTGTTGAAGCTATTTAATAGACATGAATCTTTAAAATAATTAAAAAGAATTAAAATTTCTACGGTTAAATTAGTAGATTAATAATATTTAATAACGGCAGTACCGCAGGGTGGTTATAGTGGATTACATCGCTTAACAGAGTTAAGTCGAGTTTGCCCCGGAAAGTACTCGGATGGGTAAATCACGAGTGGAGTGTACTTGCCTACATGGTTCCGCTACCTCGTCTCACGCCCACATAAAGCATTTTTAAAATTATTTAGATTTTTTAAATTGATGATTATCTAATAAACCAATGCAAGGCGTTCACTGAATCACGCTAAATTCGGGTTATGCCTTTGGATTTACATGTCTATACATCTCTGGATATCTTTTACAAACTATAATGGTAATTATAATATTGCCGTCAAGGCAATATTATATATATTTGTGTAGGAAGTTTTGTGTTCTACAAAAAAGTTTTATATACATATAAATTTTTTTTATTTATGTATCTGCCTTAGTTTATGCTGCATAGGCAATTAATGTTCATAAACATAATTTTGAAAATTATAACAATTTTTATAACTTGTATAAATAATTTCTACAAGATTTTCTTTTGTGCAAATATATAATATTTGCAATGAACCAATTTTTACTAATTATATACATACATATTTATATATAGATATTTTAATTAGTTAACTTTAAAATTAGTGGAAGCAAAATTTTAATTTGAGTTTACTCGGATTCGTTATTTCATTCTGATTGAAATTTGTAAAATATGTAATAATAAAGGCTATCATAATATTAAATGGGTATTTAACTTAAATATGAAAGTGTGTGAATTTACAAATATTTATACATTATATGAAAAATCTATTATTAAGAAATAGTAAATCAGAAATCACAATAAGAACGGAATCTACTGACATGGGCGAGCACAAGCTCCTGCTTGCGTCGGTTTGGTAACATTTGGTAGAAACCACAGAAATGAAAATCCAATCCTTACAGTTCGTTTTGCATTGTTATAAAAATTTTAGTTGGTAGTATCTGCTTTGTAATTTAATTTTAAAATGACAAGTGCAGATACAATTCGAGACGTAGTGAACAATAAAGAAGACATTGTATGTTATTTATTGAAGAATAAGTTCAGCAATTAGAATTTTGAGGATAAAATTTTTATTTACAAATTAAAACCATGTCCGAATATGAAGAATTTAGTGGTATCTAACAAACGCGGCAATAGTAGGACTTTCAGTTCAAATTGGTACAATAAATATAATTGGCTAACAGGAAGTGAAACAACAAATAAATTGTATTGTTGGGATTGCTTACTTTTTACCGAAAAAAACTTAAAATTCTTGGAATTCAACAGAACTTCAATAAGATTTTTTAAATAAAAACATTCTGTTTAGGTCTTTAGGAAGACTGCTATTTAAAAATATTAGTACCTGTTAATAAATAAGGTAGAAAATTCCGGATTAAAACACTTTTTGAATATAATTGAATAGAAACTACTGTTTACTTATTGAATGGCTTGGCCAGGTATAGTACCTAACATAATCTTCTTACTGAAACTAATCTCTTTCCCTGTATTAATTTTTTTAAGACAAGTTGTGAATAATTGGTATGTTGAAATGGTTGTTTACTAGTTTCTTTAAAAAAAACTGGTTAAGAAAATCCCTATGTAAGACGACACTCTTGTTCAGAACTACATTTTTTAACTAATAATTCTCATCGACATAGTTCAAGAAAAAACAAAAAATTAACTAATCATTTGCTCAAGAAATTGAGACAAATAAATCCTTAATTCTAAAGTAAGAATTTTAATTAAATATGTTATATAAAAAGGTCCTGTCTTGAATTATTTTCTCGGAATTCGAGACAACAAAAAATCGAGGAATTCCCAGGACTTTCTCGGAAATTTCTCGGGTCAGACACCCTAGTAAACACGGAATTTTTATCCAGATAAAACAATTTCTCATGCAATCATTAAAATGCAAAAACAGATTAATTATTGTAGCAGCAATAAAACAGCATTAAAATGACTTGTAGAGCAGAGAAGTTTTCGCAGCACAGAACAATATCATGCGAATGAGACTTTTATCATTACTGCACACCCGCTGCCAATCACCAAGAGCCGCCACTGCTGGCAGCGTGAATAACAATTGTGAGATAAATCAAGAAATAACGGATGCGAAAAAAGAAAAGCTTTTTACAAGACATGTCGACCAAATTATGGAATTTTGTGCTTCTAACAATAACTAACTGAAATCACATCTGACGACATATGTATTTCATTTTGAATTTTCTTTATAAAATTATTAATTGTGCGGCATGTAAACTTCACTTCAAACAACTTAAGCACATTTATTTTAAAATAATGGCCCTTTAATTAAACTAGGCTTTCTCAAGCTTTTGTCTTAGTTTGTTTTATAGTAGCACTAGTTCATCTAGTACTATTGGTTAAGTCCAAGGGTTGTGGGTTCAAGTCATACTTGGGGAGGCAGAATTTCTCTAAATTGGAAAGTTTATCAGCTTCAACTTGTGTGGCATCTTAGATGCGGGACATTTATGATCTAAGCTGTTGGTCCCTTTAGTGTAGGCGCTAAATAAAAGAAATGTACTTACTGCGATTAAAAATGCTAATTTCTTATTATTAGCAGCAGCTAATCTTCAGCCATTTTGCTAAGAATTACTAGAAATGTGCATTTTAGGCAAGCATAAAACCACTAAGTCAAGGAAGCGAAACAACTTAATTTTCAATAAATAATACACTGTAACACAAGCCGGCGCAAATGGTCGGTTTGGACTAGCCATGTCGCAAAAATATATAGTGAAATGTGATCTATGTAAAATAAACCAGGCGAATTAAAGAAATTGTCAGTGGCGTGGCAATCTACATATATAAAATCCGAGAAGTATACGTCTGGTGTCGTCCTTTCCAGAAGTTTTTTCTTACTTCCCGGTGACCTAGAAAATTTAAATTTTGCATGGAGCTTCCTGGGCATACGAGAATGATGTGAAAACCCTAACGTTCCTAAATCTTAAAAATTAAAAAAAGAACGGGACCTGTGGCGTTAAAACGGCTCCATGCTATTCTTATGGGCCAAAAAACTAAGTTTGTTCAGTTAAACTGAAAATCAGTTTTAGGGTGTTTGTAACACTGTTAAATACAACCCTGGTGTTAGCTTTTTAAAAATTTTATTTAATGACCCTAAATCAGTACCTGAACAGTACATAAAAGTTCGGAAATTTTCAGATCGGTGGAACAAAAACATACTTAATTGCTAAACTTCAGATTACATATATTTGAAAGAGCGTAGTGTATGAATGGCAAATTTTCAAGAATCAAATTCTTAGATACAACTGCTCTTTAGTAATTCATTATTTTCGAAGAGAGGGAGGTGCAAAGCTTCGGTGATGATGCGAGTATATATACGCGACCCGAACGTAGCTAAAAATCATGTGCTCGGAGATTGTTACGGATATCGAAATCAGTGAGATTGGTGAAGATAAAAAACTGTCACGTGATGAAGTCAAATTATTTTAAGATTCCAGGTACGTCGGCACACCGGACGCTGCGTTGCGCCTATTTGCCAAAAGCATGCACGATCAAAGCCACAGTATTGTGCTATTAGCCGTACACTTTCATAACCATCAAATGGTGTATTTTCAACAGCAGCAGGATCCTAAAGCAATTATAGATTAATTATTTTCCTGAAAAAGTTCCTGGAGTACTTTCTAGAAGACCATTCTGGAAAACCTATCAATCACTCTACTGGATGCAAAGATTGCGAGAACCTAGCTGTACCAGATGTTCAAAATGTTCTGATTCTGCATGGTAAAAACGTGTGCCAACTTTGAATTGAACAACCCCTCCCCACAACTTGCCCGATGATACCGACGCAGTGTTTGACGCAAAGGAACTTGACTTAGTGAAGGCCTTAAATGCCCAGCAGAAAGCTGTGTTTGACACGGTGATGGGTGCCACATTTACCTCTAACAGTTTATCGAACTGCTTCTTTTGGAGGGATCTGGGGGAAGTGGAAAAACACACCTGTACACGACCCTGCTGAGCGTGGTGCGAGGGAAGGGAGACATGACCCTACCTGTGACATGAAAGTGAAGCGTGGCCAACCTTCTAAAAGGAGGTCGCACTTACCACTCGCAGTTTAAACTGCCTGTCCCGCTGGTAGGGACCTCTACCTCAAATATAAGAATGATTTCAGTTGATGCAGTTTCCCTTAGAGAAGCAAAGCTTATAATCTGGGACGAGTCAACTGTGGCACCAAACCACGCTCTTAATACGATCGATTTACTCTTAAAGTCCGTTATGAAAAATAGTAATCCTGTCGGAGGTAAGGTAGTCCTGCTTGATAGATACTTCAGGCAATGCCTTCTCGTTGTTCCGCATGCTCAGCTGCTGTAGTTCAAATAAGCATCAAGTACAGTTCACTGTGGACGGAATAATCATGATATTGTGGCACATAAACACAAAAAGGACTTATATAATGGGACCTGCCTGGTGGTGACGTCGTTGTTCAGAAATTTGATTACTGGTACAGTTTTAACTGGAGTGTCCTAAGGCAGCCTGGCTTTCATTCCCCGATTTGATTTAGCCCCAACTTGACCCTGGCATCCTTTTTGTCTTGTGTCGAAGGCAGTTTCCAGTCAAACCGGCATATTCGATCACTATGACAAATAGCAGGGTCAAACCCTAAACAAAGTTGGTATTTACTTACCTAAGCCAGTGTTTAGCCATGAACAACTTTTTGTAGTCTTTTCAAGGGTGTGTCAATCAGCAGATGTTAAAGTGACAACGAAGACAAATTCACAACTGCTAGTATCTAGCAATATATTTACGAAAAATGTAGTTTCTAAGTATTATAATTAAGTAAATCTGCCTTCGCCTGGCGAAGACAGGCTTAAATACTAGTTTTTATATAACAGCTTTCGTATTTGTACACTAGACTTCCTCTAACTTGTAGCAACGGAGCTTATAACAGATGAGGTAATCAAGGGTTTTTCAGGCGAGCTCACCTAAAATGCACGTTTCTAATAGTTACACTACTTGTATATAACCTTTTTCGATTCGCCATCTGAAATAAAGAATTTCTCTGTATGACATGTGAAAATTAAATGCTTTTAACCTAACCGTTTCACAATTTTTTTAAAGATGATAAAGGAAAAGATTGTAGTCTTTAACAGGTACTATTAATGAATAGGTTGTGTCTTAAAAGTTAATAAGGACATATTTGTATTGGGACGTGCCAAAGATTCATCTGCACTCCCGCGGCAAGTTGTTAAAAGAAATTATAAGGTAACTGTGATGCAATAGTACAGTAAACATATTATTGAGAGAAAACTATGAATGACAATTCCATTTTACTGCCATTTCATAGTTATTTAGGTGTCAAGCTTTGTAAATTAATCTTTACGGGTGAGCTGGAGAGTTTGTGGGGCGAGCGACGAAGGAGCGAGCCTTCATAATCCAGTGAGACCAGTAAAGATTAATTGCAAAGCGTGTCGCGTACAAAGTTTTATTTCCACCTTCACCAACTTTTTTTATGAATTGTATATTTTTTATAAAAAGACCTTTTGTAATCAAAGGCGGTAGCACAGTTTATAGCTAGGGATTGTCATGGTTATAGTTATTATAGTTACCTTATAAATACCTGCAAATTGTCATTTACATAGAAAATGGAAATAAAAAGTTTTATCCAACACCTCTATATAAATACCATGCTTACTATGGTCATTTTAAATAAGGAAAGTGATTGTTTACTCTTATGTTACATTATAACCCACGTTGCCTCTAGCAACGTGGGTTATTTTTAAAAAACACACTCCTTCAAAGAGAACAACCAATCACCAGCTTACGTTATTTAATATTATTAAAATCCAGTCATCGTGCTAGTGAATTAAATTTATTACCGTCAAAACTACAGACTAACTATACATTGCAAATTCGATGTTGAAACTTAAATAAAGAGGTGTTGGATAAAATTTTGTATGACACGCATGAGTTAAGGATATTATCCACTCAGAAAAATTAACAGGTAAATTTTTCGTTCGTGGATAATATCTTACTAAACTCACTTGTACCATAAATAACTATTTTCTGATTGATACAATATTAAATAATATTTCCTTAGTTGCAATATGTCATAAAACACTAATATTTCCCAAGGGAAATATGAATCGTCATATTTTACTATACAAATGTTTTATTTTTAATTAAAGCAACAAAAATTATAACAATAATTTATGAACTAACAAAGTTTTTGCATTTGTAACGCTACTTTTCAGAACCAAAATAAAACTTGCAATTCTCAAAATTTCCGCTAAAGCGATTACAACCAGATACAAACGATGAAGCATCTTGTTCGCAATTCGTCGATGAGATTGCCGTTTCCTTACTAAGAGCATTCAGTTCAGTTGCAGTCTTGAACGATTTTCCAAAAACCGTCACCAAAGATTGTGATGACTGTGCTACATGCGATGCCATCATCGACACACCAGGAATCGTAACAAATGCTGCAGATGGCTCTCCTTCCACACCAGTTATCATCTTTGCTACCTTATTTTTCTGCAACATACTGATACCCTTCCGCAACCGACGAACATTTCCAACCACCGTGTCTCTTTAATGTGGTCATTGAGGCTCCCGCATCGGCCACCAAAGTCGCGGATGTTCGTCTTCCACAATGGCCTGTATACTCATTCGGATTATCCAAACCCAACCATTCAGCAACCTTACACGGAATCTTTCCAAAGGTATTTTTGCCGACCGGCTGAAGAGTACTCTTCTTATTTCGATAAGCCACGAAAAACCTAAGAACGCCTTGCGGACGCAACGCCGAATATTCTCTCACCAAACGAGCAGCACTCAGTTCTTCTTCATCAATAATTGTAAATTTCCTATTTACATCATTCTTCGTCTTTGAAACGTTGATCACGATCACCGACCAACGATCTTCGATATCGGAAGAAAGCATATTCACCAATTCGTTCGTTCTGCAGGCGCCAAAGATTTCCATAATTAAAGCGACCTTTAAAATGACGGAAATGACGGATATAACAATCTATTCGACAGAGGAGATTCGCAAAGAAACTTTTACCTTATACATCAAAAAAATGTCATTAGGAGCTTCTCGCAAGAATTTCTTGAGCTGTTTTTAGGAACGTATCCTTTATTTTTATTCTTCACAAATGCTTCTACTTTATCAAACATTTTAACATCAGTTTTCTCCTTTGAATATAACATTGACTTTAACATCGATCATTTTGGCCACAACGTGTTTGGTGAATATTTCTGCGACTACGGATAGAATAAATTACTCATACGTCAAAAATAACAAAAATCATAGCAAAATACCAAATCTTCAAAAAACGCTAGCAAAATATTTTCTTCGACACCATTCACCGAATTTTTTCTTCTCCATTCTTGAAAGTCTTCATACACTTTATTGTAAGCAGTTTTAGATTTCGCCGGAACTAAACATTCACGGGATTTCGCCGCTTGTGTTAGCACGTAGTTCGACATTTAATCAATTTTATTTATGACAGGACGCGAAAATCAAACCAGTCAACCATGATAGTTACAAACACGGTCCTTAGCAACGTTATTAATCCGATAAATTCAAAAATTTACAATCCAATATTTTTCTATTATCACAACAATAATTGTATCAATCAGAAAAAAACTATTGATTACAACACTGGAAATATGAATATATTTCCCTTACTTGTCTATACATCCCTCGGGTTTCACCCTCGAGATGTAACTAGCCAACCTCGGAAAATATACTATTCATATTTCCCTAGTTGTAATAATAGCTATATAATTATCTGTCAAAATTACAATCACCATTAAAATACGACACAGCAAAAACAACAGCTAAAAACAGCAATTTGATGTTGCACAACTTTGTCTACCTTCCGTTTTTACAAATTATCTTCGAATGTAAGATACTTTTTGCATGATATAAGACTAATGTAACAACAGAACGTCGTTTATTTATTATTAAAACACTTTATGCATCATCCTATGTACCAGTGGGGAGCGGTGAGAATTTAGGCTAAGGAAGCAACCACGATTTTAATTTTAATATACCTAGATACAGGTGCGGTTTTACGGGGGGAATGGGGAAAATTCCTCCCCCCCTCAAATTTAGAAATAAGTATACATAGAATAGAAACAAATAATGTTTGCTTAATTATCATTTATTAAAACAATTATTTTTCCAAAAATTTCCCCCTCAAAAGAATTCTCTGGATCCGCCCCTGCTAGGTACAATAAAAAAACCGTGTTATAATTGTAGTAACTTACACCTGTTACCTGTTAAATATATAATTACATTAACTTACACCTGATACCTGTTAAATATATAATTACATATGTTTTTACGTTGTTATGTACTACTATTATTGATAAACAAAAAAAAACATCTCTAAAAAATTAAAAATTATAAAAAACTCTTATTTTCGACTTCTCTCTTTTTAAAACTTATTTTAAAACAACCCGACAATAATTATTAAGCTTAAAAGTTTTTCAAAGAAGAACTTTTACACTTTATACTTATGGAATTTGACGATTATTCATTATTTAAAAAAAAACTACTACTATGTATTTATAATGCAACTCGATTTTCCGGTCTTTTTTAGCAAAATACCGGTGCAGGTTTTAATCTTTGTTGTTAAATTTAAAAGTTCTGGTTTTGATCTGCCTTTCTCAATAATTTGTAATTTATCTCCAAAACTGTATGCAGAAAATTCTTTATTAATAACTTGCAAACTGAACAAAAAATCGTACCGATTCGGATGTATCGGAAGTACTCGAACCTTCCACCGAAGCAGCTGAATTTGAAGTCATGACGATAATGCAATTTTAAATTTGCATACCTACAGAGCAAATTAAATACAATTATTTGTCTTTAAAAAACTCAACTAACATAAATTGAAATAATAAAATGTGACAAAATACAGTCTCATTCGCAGATTTACATTACTTAAGTAACATTAAATTTAACAAACACTAAATCGAACAAATAACCAAATTAATAAATAAACATTTGGGCATGAAGCACACTAAAAATAACAACCAAACAATGCTAACCGCACCGTCTGAATCACCACACCCGCTGATCCACGCCAAGGTTAAGAGAAGAGCAATTATAAGCAACGAAATCAGTGCTTATATGTAGCGTATGTAACACATTTGAATCGGTATTACCTTTCCGTGCAAGTTTAATGAGCCTAATTTAAAATAGTGCTCTAAATAATCATACTTTTTGCTGTACGGAATTGATATTGAGCTTTAAGTTGATCAAATATTACAAATTTAAATAAACGATAACCATAATTTTATAAAAATATTTTTGTTAGCATTGGTTTTTATTTTTAATAAATTCTCAAGGGAAGCATTGCTTCCATTGCTTCCATGGACCGCACGCCACTGCTATGTACCATCAATAACCTCACTATCATTCACCAATAACCTATGTACTCGTTCAGCTTGTATGAATTCTGTCACAATCACACATCGAAGGTATTACATACATAGGCGCAGCATTTTTGCAATTTGCAATAATTGTAACGGGCAATCTTTCCTTATTGAAAAGGTGCATGCGGAAGATGAATTAGAGACTGAAGAAATGGAAGTTGATGAACAGGAAGGTCACTCTCCAACTGACCCGTATGTTTTTAAAGAAATTGAAATTGAGGCCCCAGAGGACCGGCCGGAAGCGGAAAGTGTAAACATGTCTGATGCAGATACTGAAATTTAAAAATTACTTATGTCTGTATATTTTCAGAATAAAAATGCATTTTTTTGCAGACGTTCCTCAGACACATCGTTGAAAAAAAATATAAAAACAAACATATTTATTATGTCAATTTTCATTTATTCAACAAGAAAACACAGCTTAAAAAATCAATATTAACAAACTGCATAAATAATAGTATAAGAAAAACCAATATATTTCTCTACAATTAAAGGTAATCCTTTTTTTAATAATTAAAACAAATAAAAACTATACATTTTTCAATTTTTGTAATTTTTAAGAAATTTTAATCGTCATTACAGCACTTATTACCTCCTATATTCTAAAATATTAAAGATTTTTTGTGAAATTTTATGCTCTACAATTTTTTGTATATAAAATTTTATCGTAACTCTTGTCGTTGGAACTAACTGTTGCGTTGGAATGGTTCAATGCAACATCCCTCAAAAAGCAGCCGTTTTGGAGAAAATGCAATTTCGGGGTCACGTTGCTTGATCTACCAGATTAAGTTTGTTGAAACAAACAAAAAGTAAATTCAAACTATTATGATTTAATAAATCTCAGATCTCAGATAAGTCTCTATAGACGTCTAGACAAATTAATTTTTGTTAAACAAAGAATGCACTTAAGTTATATTAAAGATTACAGAATAATAATCGTTTTCGATACCCGCTTAGACAAAAAATAGTTAAAACTAAACATTTTCATTCATTTTCGAGCTTCAATTAAAAAATTCAAAATTTAAATTTAAGTAACATTTATAGCATGTAAAGTAAGTAAAATCTAAAGTATATTTGATGACGAAGAGTGTCCGTATACTTTAACAGTGCACTATAAACAATTGATGGAACGGTTTGCAATTGCAAGAGTTCATGTTAGGAAATGAAACACTTGACTCTTTATACGTTAACCATAAAACAGGCAAAGATAAAACTAGGAATCTGCATCGTCTTGCTATGATAGGGTCATTTCTTCCTGATGCACACAGTTGTTACTTTTAGTATTAGAAGTGTAGTTTGTTTTAAATTTACAGAATTCAATTACTGCTAAATAAAAGCCTTTTTGACAAGTTTATGTTTACAAAAAAAAATAATAAAGTACTTTACAGTGCTACTGCCATATTTGATTTTGGGAATGTTTTGTAAATAATGACATAATGATTAATTCCTGTGTAAGCAACTTACGCGAACTGATTAGTTTTAAATTTAGTAACCTGCTTCTGTATGTAAGAACCACTATCTCGTAACCAGTAAAATAATTTAAATATTTATGTACCTACTAGCATAATATCCGTTGAAAAAACGGTCCCCTTCTGATCATGTCAGCTATCTACGAAGTGAGAAAACAGATGTACTTATAAAAGTTAATTTTTTGGGATCCCGTAGCTCAGGATGTGATACTGCAGTGGAGTTTTTATTTTCCTTAATAATAATGTCAATCGGATCAGAACATGTAACTATAATTTAATATAATCACGTTTGATTCATAATTAGCAACGCCTTTCTTCGTAATTTCTAATAAGTCCCACACTTTTTGCTCAAATAAATGCTATAAAAACACATAAGTTGCCCTTTATTCAAAATAACTTTAAACGAATGGTAGGCGTGTTCAAAGAGAATACATAATCTAGTTATTTTAATTATATACCTATTTAGTTTATTATTAATATATTATGTACTTTATATAACATAATATTCGTTGGAAAATCAACGGCGTGTGGAAGCACCGCAGCTTTTAAAACGCGCCAGCCGCTGGCAGTCAGCGCGTGCCTCCATTAACTTTGTAGTTTTTGTCAAAACCGGTGAATCTCGAGAACGACTGAATATAATTTGATGCCGTTTTTACCATTTGATAGCTTATTCCTTAGCAAAGGTTTCTATATATACAGATTATTGAGAGGCTTTTTGGAGAGTCCAGTAATAAGCAAAGTATGAAATACATACTTAAGAAAATTGGCTCTAACAGAGACAAAACGCATTACGCTGCGAAAATGGTAACACAGAAAGCCAAACTATAAGGGAACGAATTATAGTCCTCAGAAAGATCTACAAAAAAGTCCCATGGTGGCATATACGTATCTCTTACAGATTACTCACAATCAAATTTTTATAATAGTTATTTATGCGGAAAACTCTTCTTCCTTTGGAATGTTACCTTACTCCGCCCCTGGATAAAATGCCGGTAATTTTTGTATTTTTTATCTTCAGAATTGCTTCAAGTATAATCTGTGAAAATTTGAAGTTTGTAGCTTACGTCATTCAAGAAATATATAGCAATAATTATTTTTTAAGAAATGACTCCCCCCGCGACTCCCACAGGTGTTTTAGGATTAGAAATATACTATGCACCCCTTTGGGGCAAGGACCACCTGCCTGTAAAATTTCAGCTTCCTAAGTCTTCCAATTTTCGAGATATTTTTCGGTGGATATTGGACATCGGACACCGGACATTGGAACTGTCTATTATTATACCTATAGGAGATATGAAACGATATAGTAAAAAAATATATTATATTAAGCATTGCCTGAGAAACTGTTTATAAGATAACCCAACATACACAGTTAAAAAGTAAGAAATTCTATCTACTGCAAACTTGTCGTGAAGCAACTGATGATGAGGAAAATCAAAAATGCTTACGGAGCTTGCGTCTGTGCTCTGCAAGTAAAATTAAAGTGGGAGAAAAATCATGTGACTGCATTTGCTGTACACGTACAGCTACATAAGCAAAAGAGAGGAAGAAACAATTTTGCAGAATCTCTTACTAGGCGGTAATTCGTAAACGTTATTTTTCTCCTAAGAACATCTCGCGAGACGTAGGTATCTGAAATTATAATGTTAATGTTGTTGTTTGTAACGCTATAAATAAAAATAGTTAAGTACACTACCTTTTGCTATGATTTATATTTCATGTGCGAATTCTTTCGAAAACTTTTCGTAAAATGTATTGTTAAAATTTTGAATATTTATTTTAGGTGTTATACGAAAGAAAATATTGATTTATAATTTACTACATCATATTATTATTAATCTTAACTACCTTATAGACCTATCGTTTTAAAATCGTTCATGGTTTTACCTTGACCACTTTATACCGTAAAATTTGTTACTTCGTTTGTTAACGATGTGGTTAACGAATTAAATACATTCTCCTATGCTTATTAAGTATATTAGATATGGTTGCCAAAATGTGGACGATGCACTTCAAACGGTGTAACTGGAAGCAAAAACCCCTCATGCTCTTGGTTGATTGAAGCAGAGTTCCGCCTTCGCCTGGCTGACCGGCTAACAATATTAACCTTCCGTGTTTGATCTTGTACCCGTGAGAGCAGTATAGTTTAAGTTGCTTGGATATTTGCTTCTGAAACATAATACCAATTCTGTACAAAATACCTACACTCAATTAACTCGATTCCTTTCAAACAAAACTATGACGACTATTTAAAGAATGAACATTTCAAATATTTAAATATTAATCAATCAATCCATAATAGTCAATCATACAGAAGCTGCTGTCTATACATACACTGTAAAATGAAACGTGTTTGCTGCCTTTTGATAAGATTAAAGGGCGCTAAAACCTTAACGACAGCACGAGGACAATCACAAAAGTATTCATTTCACGATGTCGGCAAGGCGGTTCCAATCAGTGCTTCATTGTTTTTGCATGTGATGTTGCGGAGATTGGATCTGTCACAGCGGAAACGGGTCACATTCATTCGAAGACCGCTTTGTTATTTATAACAACCACAATACACAAGCCTGTTTGTGCCAATATTTGTTTGTTTTAGGAAGAGAGATTTACGTAGTACACACGCACGCACACACACACACACACACATACACGTAAAGCGAAAGAATCAATTCCCTTGCAATTCCATTAAATTATATTAGTGTAATTCATTATTATTTGAATAACTTTTACATTTGTCAATTTTGATTTGTAAATCATCACAATTATTTTGTCAATCATCTCAATTTTGTTCAATTCATCATTTCCATTGCAGCACAAACAATGTAACATCGTAACGAACCATTTGTGTTACTAATTTTTGTTCAATTTTTTACAAACTTCTAGTTAATAAAATGTATAAAGTTACCTGATGTTTATATTGGGCAACTAGAGACTGCTTCTAGAGCTAGAGCTAAGTAACAGTCCGAAATCGAATTTTTAATTTTTATATTACAATATTATAACAGTGCATAAAGAGGTTGGCTGTAGAGTGGGTAGGGTTTCCCAGCAAGTATCGCTTCCATCCACTGCTGGAATGGAGTCAAACATATTGCATTGTTTCTACATTATTTAATTCTTTGGTCATTTCGTTAACAGAAGCTTCATTAAACACTGCGAATTTCAAAAAACTTGGTAGTACATTATACATTCAAAAAGGCAAAAAAATGCAGACATTCATAGAAGGGCTCTATAAAGTCTTGGAGATTACTTACATTGTGAAGCTGCTACTACGACGAGCTTATTGGAGTAATAATTTACGACGAGAGCATGGGGGCATCTTCAATGATATTTCAAGATACATTTTAGCTATAATTCTTTCAAACAACTCCATGCATGTGATTTCCAAGCCTTGTGATAAACCGTTTGCGCAAAGCAGGTTTTCAATCATTTGGAATTAAATAGAGATATTTACAGAACTTTCTTTGATACCTACTTTTCTTCGCCTGGATGCGTGATGCAGCGTTTAAGAAAGTATCTTATTAAAATAAGATACTTGCTTCTGCAACAATTAGGAAAAACGAGAACAAGAAAAGTAAACATATAACATATGGACATGCAAAGGTTATTCATACATACAACACTAACAAGGGAGATGTTGACAGAAATGACATTCTGGTAGCATTATACAAGATTTCTTTATAATAATGAGATTAGTACATGAGGCAATATTTCTATTACGGGAATGTTGTTTGTGCGAAATCATGGATACTAAAGGAAGACATCACTGTTATCAATTTTTTCTTTCGACAATTCGTCGCTTCAGAATTATTATCAACTTCAATATCTATATACGAATCTGCAGACCTGAATCCTTTACTCCACTTTTGGAAAGAATTTCACTTTTAAAAGAGCATTTTAGGATAATAATAAACACATTTTACTCTTGTATTCATCTATCAAGAAGTAACTTTTGCCTTTTAGTCATTGGTTAATAGTAACATAAGCCAAAGGTTCCAGAATCTGGGATAAATCTTTCTTCGACAACTCATGTTATAGAGTGTACTGTATCATCTAGGGGACGGAAATATACCCCACGTAATTTGCAATGCGTTTTAAGTCCATTCTGTTGTGGTAGGTTAAAGATTTGTTTCAGGTAAGGATATTTTGTTAAAGTTAACACTCTAGCCGTATCGTCTGAAACGAAATAATTTATGCAGTTCAGTTATTTAAAACACGATTTAATTTTAATTAATGTAGACGAGATTTGAACAATTTTGAATTAAGTGAATATTTAGCAGTTTTGCCGTATCGTTATACGTGCACACAATAAAGATGCGCGCTGAATCTTTTATATCCATTCTCTGCAGCGATTTTTTGAAGTTTAAATAAATTTTTTGTATCATATGAGGCTTATTAGCTTACTCAGATGATATTCTAAAGACTTTTTTAAGTATAGTCTATTTTAAGTTTTAAGTCTATTAAAATTTTAACAGTTGAAGTTAAGTGTAAAAACTGGTTGATTTACTTATCGAACTTTCCTGTAGTAGGTGAAAATAAATTTTAGTTAGTGAGAAATCTTGAGGAAGTATGTGAACTAGGTCACATTTAGTTTAGCACTTCTCAGCTAGGTCAGCACTTCTTAAACTTAGTTTGGCGACAATTACGAAAATATCAAACTATTTCTACAACAAAAATGCCAGAAAGTTTCAATTCGCCATAGTCTGCTTTGATGATTGTTGACGCTCCTAGGAAGTAATCACAAATAAACATGATTTTAGGTGAGCGAATGAGGTTTCTGTTCAAACCCTTTAAACAATAAACAAAATATGTACACATGAATTAGGTTCAGTACTAAATGTACGCGCAGTTTGGTATTTAATTACAGCGATTTCTTTCTTAGCTGTAACACTGTAAATGTGGTATTTGTGCTATACCATCTGTAAGTCGACTGCAGCGGCACGATGGGCCTGCATAATAATGGTAATCGTCCCTCCCTCACGCACAAATTTCAGAGCTCCAGGGATACTGGATAGTAGTAGTAGTCTATTTATATATTTAAGACACAAGGTTTATTCTTGTCCCAGTTCGTTTCACAGTTTCACTGGTCCGATTTAAGTGATTCTTTTTTATATTGAAACTTTCGCTGTGTAGATTAGTCAACACTACTTCATTTTTATATATTTTTAATTTTTATATTTTTAAATTAAATAAATCTAAAAGGATTAATTCAAGACACATGAAATCGGACATCAACTTCGGGCGGGCGCCATCTCAAAATCCATCCTGTCAACTTCTGGAACTACGTTTATAATCAGACCACTTCCATCACTATTATCTCATTATCTTAATCTCTTATCTAGATATTTTAACCAGTTGTTATATTTTATGATATTACATTATAATATTCAAAAAAATATAAAAATCTTAAAACAGTAGCCAAAAATAGGAAATATCAATTTAAAATTGGAAATATATGTAATTATTTCTGCATTAAGACATCAAAGTTTGAGTTTTTATCGTTTTTTTTTTTTTGTAGGTTTTACTTTGGAAATATCTCAAAAAGGAAGCATTGATAAATTTCCGATCCAATAAGTTTCCGTTTTAATCTTGAATTAATGTACGCGTTTCAATTTTTGAAATTTATAACCTCATTTCTAAACGTTACATCGACTTTTCATTTTTAAGTTTTAGTTCGAAACACCAAAATTATTAAAATTAGAAATTAATAAAATAAATAAATAAATAACCATTCATCATCAGTGATAAAACGTAAATTTCATGAGGATTGTGTGTGCCATATTAAGTTTTATAATTATTATTATTTGTCTTTTTTCATTCTTCCTTGGAATGATTTTTCGTTTTTGCAATTTTCAGTAATTTATTGATTCACCTAGATCAATGGTTACCAAACTTATTTTTCCGCGGAACCTTATACTATATTTTACATATCGCGGAACCCTAACTATTTTAAAACATCCTAAACTATACCGGACATTAAAAGAATAATTACCTACAAATAATTTATTGAAACATGAACGTATATAAAAACTTGGTTTAATATTTTATAACGAATTTGTATATCTGGTGATGCAGTTTATTGCGATATTTCGTTTTTGTATTTCACGTAAATTGCACATCCAGTTCAATAGGGACACAAGCGGAAATTTTGTTGTTTTGGAGTTATGTCTAAATTACACTCTCTTTTAAAGTCCTATATCATCTATGTAATGCGATAATGGTACATATTGCGTCTAGAACAAGCGATTTTTAAGGTCGCATAATTCCAATTTGTAACAACTAAAAATAATGAACTATTTGCACTTGTGTCCCTATTGAACTGGATGTGCGAAATATCTGGTAGCAAAAGGCACCAACAAAGAATAGTAATTACGCCGTTATTATAGGAAAGTTGAAAGCTTTGCAAGTTGTATCTTTTTGTTATAATACAGGGCAACTCGTTTCGCGGTACCCCAATATATTTTCACGAAACCCCAGGGTTCCACGCAACACAGTTTCGGTATCACTGACCTAGATACCTCTCAAACTGCGTTTGAATTTTGTTAACTTTTTTGACATTTGCCATTTGACTCGTAATGCAATCAATCTAAAACAATTTAAGGCCTTATTATCACCTAGAGATTCTTAGTTGAGCAAATCACAATTAAAGGTACAAATGTTTTAATCGATATATTTATTTACAATATAGATTTACAATTGATTTTAGTATTTAATGTAGTTATGAACTATTTTAACAAACGACATTAACTAATATTACTATCTTTAACACTTATCTAGTCTATTTTATATTTTTATTTTATACACTTATTTTATACACTTATTTATATTTTATTCTATACAGTAGCTATTAGTAATCTATTCTAGAACTTTTACTAGTCAGGATTGTCATTATGCCATTATAATAAGTATACCAAATATTGTAATAATGTTAAGTCTTATTTGGTAATTATAATAATTTTGTCTGTTTTTTTTTTAGTTAATATTGTTGTTGCACTGAATTATAATTATTATTATTATTTAAATAGCTAATTGAGCTAAATAAAGGATTATTTATTATTATTATTATTATTTCAATAAGTTTCTGGGAAAGCTTCCGGAAATAATTTTATGGAAACTTCCAAAAAAATAAATTTCCTGAAATTTGCCAACACTATTATTATGCCATGTTTTTGAAATAATAATAATAATTTATTAAATAATTGTACAGTAAGCTTAGATAAATACTTCATATAAATATACTCACTAAGGAAAACCTGAGCGTGAGTTATATATATATATAAAAACTTAGTTCTAGTATTTGTGCATGATCTTAAAATAGGAAAAAATTTATAAATTGAATTTGCATAAAGATAAATATAAATAAAAGTGTAAAGGTAAATATAAAGGTAAGTATAACGATATGTATAAATATAAGCATAGACATTAACTAATTAACTAATAAGTAACAGGTACTTTTTTTTATTTAATTTTTTTACATTTTTACGGATTACAAATATTACGGTTAAATATTCTTAAGGATTTATCAGAATATGAATTGTTTTTCTATCCATATTAAATAAATACGATTTTGCTCTCCTATTAAATACGGTTACGCATTTAGATTCTTTTGCAGATTTAGAAAGACTATTATATAACCGCGGTGATAGATATGCGGGATCCCTCTGACCTATGGTTTTTAAAGAGGATGGTGTTTTTATTGCATACTCAGTTTTATATCTAGTGCTATGATTGTGGTCGATATATTTGAACTTATATTTATTCTTAAAGACGTGCGTAACAGTTCGTAAAAAGAAGAGTTGACGCAGATCTAGAATTTTCAATTCTGTAAATAATACATCCGTTGAATAAAATTGTGGTTTATGGAATGAAATTTTTAAAAATCTTTTTTGTAGGATCTCCAGATATTTTAAATGAACAGATGCCAGGCCACCCCAAGCAACAATGCCATAGCCCAGTCTCGACTCTACTAAGGCGTACTAAGCTAGATAGGCTAGGACAGTTCGAGCGCAAAATCCCATGTTATTTCTTATGGAGGTCCAACGTAGTAATTTTTGGTCAATTTCAAGGTCATTCGCGGTCTAGCGCGTTGACCTCACCGCGTGACATCACAACGTATACGGATCAAATCTACATATTACATTATGATTGATGCAGTCGTCCGAGATCATAGAGATTTTTATAACGAAGACATCGCGGCATCCTAAGGCTACAACCGAAATGATTATACTTCTACGCTCACATCTGACTAACCAGGTGATCATAATATTCGAATCAAACTTTATACGTTTATTCATCTGCTAGCCAACGAGATCAAGAAATTTAAAGAAACCTACAATAATCAACATATCTGCGAGGGTTGCAAGCTCGACTAACGGATATATCTATGTAGGTTACTACCCTTCGTAAAGGGCTTTCCAATCTCAAGTTGATACTTAAGAAAATAACATTATTGTAATATTACATAATTTCGTTAATGAATATTAATCATATGCTGACGGCACCAACTACACGACTGTGCTCGTTATCTATTCTCACACGACATCTAATACTCATATGTTTATACGTATATATTATTTAATAAAGAGCTGTAAATGAAACACACAAATATGGTTTATACACTTTTATTTTATTTAACTATTGTACATTTCAAACTAAATATATACTTATTCCTAATTAAAATGTTAGCTTGTATGAACATCATTAGTTTAAACTAAACAGCCTATTAAGAAATATTAATTAACAAGACGGAGTAAGGACTTGTAGCAACATCTTACAGGAAAAGAATATTAAAGACAATCATTAACATTGAAACATCAAACTAAACATATTTGCATAATCATAATTAAAGTACAGAGTTATATGATTAACTTTATCTTATACTAAACTACATATTAGGAAATAATAGTTATGAAGCATAAGGCACTGTAAGTCGGCTGCAGCAGCACTTAGGGCCTACGTAATAATAATAATCGCCCCCTCCCTCCCGCAAAAGCTTATAGCTTCTGGGGCCTGGTTTCCAGGCTATGGGTTGTAGCAATTATTATTATTATTATTTATAATATCTTACAGGAAAAGAAGATTATAGTCAATCAGGATCATAACATACATCATCAACTAGATATCATAATGAATATATTAATTATTAAAACATATATACAATATACAACAAACATACACACAGATTACATTAATATCTAACCTTACAGAATTTTATATTACATATAAGATTTTTCGGTGAGGACACACATCAGTCTACATCCATTAGTTCTAAAATCGAATAATGTCCTAAAGGTAGAGTTTCATAGGAGCCAGGTATGAGGTAACGTTTATCATCATATGGGCTAAGAGCAATCTTTTGCTGAGTGATCGAATGAACATGATGCTTATCAGATCGGATTATATTTTGATGTACGCGTTTTTCTATATAGTTTTCGAGACATTCTACATAGTCTTCGAAGGTAATTTTCGTATAAACAACAGATTTTTTCACACCTTTAGCCTTTTTCGTTACATCATAATTAGATATAACATCGGCGATTTCATCTTCATCATATTCTTCATCTTGTAAGCGATCTCTTAATACTTCTACTTCATTTTGCGAAATGAGAGTTTTTATTGTGTATAATTTTGATCGGAGTCCAACGTAATGAGTTATCGGTACTCCATTACATTACATTACATTACATATACATTATTCACAGAGTAATCGCTCGTATCAAAATACTGAAGGCAATCACGCTTCATAGCTTTATAAGGATCCTGATTACGAATTTCATATATAAGAGAATCAGTATCTGAATATAACACAGAACACCTATCACCAAATGTACTCTTCATATATCCATAATGGAAATCGTAGATGGTAGTCTTAGCGAGATCCAGAATGCTCATACCGACATAAATAGGTTTGTTCAGGTAGATTTCGGATTTTCTTCACTCGATTGCTACTAGATTCTCATTAAATATACTACAAGTTTTAAATTCAGGCTTAGAGATGTAAGATTCAGCTCCATATCTACCAGTCCATTTAGTTACAAGACGTATATTTACCCGCTTCCGTAAATTTTCCATTGTCTTACCAAAGACCGCGTTATTCATAAGCTTATAGAGATTCTTCTCAAACTCATTTCTTGCGTTTTGACGTAACTTTGTGTTTAAGTCGATATATGACTTTAGCCACGCCGATTGTTTAAATTTAAGCACTCTATGAACTCGGGTAATCTTCAGCCCATGCTGCAACACCTGTTTTAGAGCTCTATAATGGATAATATACTTTTCTTTATGATGAAGAGTAGCCATCAACTTAGCTTCCTGAGAAGAAGATGTGCAAGGTTTTTCAGTCTTCGGATTAACATGCTGCGGACAGAAAGGTAGATCTTTATGAGTATCATGCAGTTCCCTAGGGTATTCCAGATCAATCTCTAATATATAACCTTCAGGAGCATTATCAGGAATGGTTAGCACATCAATACAATCTGATTTGACCCATTCGAAACCTCCATAGGGTAGGTACTGCGACATCGCCCAACCATACTGATTATTGACATCATAGTACATTAAATAATTTTCAGGACTAGTCGGATCATATGTCGGAATGTATTTATTGTTAGCTGTCGATCTCCTTTTAGAGCAAACTTGACTAAGATAACCTCGGATTCTGCCTTCAACAAAGAGAAATTGATCGAGATCGGTTAGGAGCTCTAACTCTTGTTTTGTATGCTTTAACATACAATCCCAAGTGAAACCAGGAAGTGTAAAGTAATGAGCAGGGTCTAACACATAAGTTTTCAAACAACTATTTCTGAATTGCTCAAAAACGTCTGCTAGTAACAGGATATCAGTTTTCATATATAGATCGATGTACTCTCCCAAACTGCTACAATTGAATTTAGACCATACATCTTTAGCCCTCATATACAATTTTCTTGAACACTTTTTATTTTCAAGTTTATTATAGAAAGCTTCAATAGGCGGTAAACAAGTTTCACTAAACTTGTCAATGCAATCGATATAATCATAGGGCATTACACCCTTTTTTGTTAATATACTGAAGAGATCCTGAGATATATCAGAAAATTGAGATTCCAAATTCGGAAAACTATGTAGGTATGAAGCTAACTTTTCTAAAGAGGATGCCATAAATCGGAATGAATCGATAAACCGGAACTGAACTAGAGAACCGTTTATATGTTTAGTAAAAGAGATATACTTTTCTTTAGTTATAGGAAGTAAATCAACAGCACCTTGCATTCTAGACGCTATATCGGCAATTATAAAATGAGCATCATAACCGCTTAGATTATGAAAGACAACAGGAATAACCCTTACATCTTTGCAGTTAATATTGCATTCTTCATGGGCATGCCCCCTGTAATTATTTTCAGAAATTAGATGCGTATGATCACGTACTTTTTTATCACCCGGTCCAAAAGGTTTTTCACAAATATGACAATGAGTAGATTTTCTAAATTCTGCTTCCTGTTCAGGTGTTATATCAATATCGTAAGGACAAAGAAATACTGTTTCCAAATCCTCAGCCAACTGCTGAATCTCATCGGCAAACCATTCCATACAATCCAAACCTCGATGGGAACGGTAAAAAGATAATGAGTCATCATATGAACATTTAACATAATAACCTACAGCAGCAGGAATGTGTTCTTGATACATATTTTTATTATTATTCGGTTTCAGGATACTCTCCAAATCGGCATATACAACAAAAGGAGCCTTCTCCTTATTTTTAAAATTCTTAAATTTTAACAGGTTCTCGCCTACTTTAGGCATTTTGATAGCACAATCGTTGACCTGCTGACAGTTTTCAATATGCTTATTTAACTTTTCTTGTGATCTAAAGTAATGCAAGCATCGATCGCAGAAATATTTTCTACCATCTTTTTTACTAAGTTGAGAGGACAACAGCCGGCTTAGATTCTTTATCCAAACGAAATGATAACGAATAGGTGTAGTGTAGTTTTCTGTATCTTCATCATCATCAAAGTACTTATTTTGAACGAGAAGCAAATTCACATGTCGTTCTACTTTGTTTTTAGCAAGATATAACGGTAATGTCACATAATCTAGGTTTTTCTTCTTCAGGGAATAAACGTTAATGGATATATTATTATGTTTTTCAAATCTAGGGATCTGCTTGATTGTCATCGGAAACTGGATACCCGTCAAATTTAAAACCTTAGAGTAGTGCGGATATTTCGAGATACGTTGAGGATCTTTACCAACAGGATGTAATGCACTGACTACAGCCCATGCAAAGCACGCCTCATCATCATTCTTCACGTTAATGCATGCTTCTTTCAACTTTATTTGCTCAGGCAGATCGATGTAAGATGACCCAAGCTGAGGTGTATATTTATTAATATTAACCTGAAGGTTAATAATCGATTTCAGCGTCCAACCACTCTCGCGCTCTTGGAATTCCTCCAGCTCAGTTAATATCGGCTTTGTTACTTTATCATCAAACCATGAATCTAGATCTGTATCTCTATATATCGGAGAGTTCGAGGTTGTAAAATGTTTGTTTTCATTTAGAAGCAGATCACCTCTCTTACATTAAAATTCTCCCATGAAAATGACATTAACTTTTACTACTTCATACTCTTTCAGGATATTAGGAATTCTTCGTTTGAAAAGAGTCTTACAATCCGTGAAGAACTCTTTAGGATCCTTATGTTTAAGGTTACTGATCACCCCACTTCGAATTCTATTATCAAAAGCTGATATAGAATCACCCCAGCGAACTCGATGTTTAGCGGTTTCTATAGTTTCCTTCTTCGATCCAGCACCACTTTTCTGATGCGTTTTGAATTGAAATTTAAAAGTTTTTACTTGAGCCAATTGAGTCATGAGATGCTGCTTTTCACCAACAGACTTAGCACACTTCAGCTCACGATAGATTTTTCTAATAGTTCGCGTACATTCCTTAAGCCCTTCTACGATACGATTATTAGTCGGAACAATCGACAGAATACCAGCCAAGGCTTGAATATTACTGACTGCAGCATTAACTAAAGACATCTTAGATATTATAATAAGTGAACTAATAAACCGATAATGAATGTAGCAACTGATGTTGTCAACACGAAGGTTGTATTAACAATAAACTAGCGTAGATGTTGACGTTTCTTATATACTCTCTACACGTACCGCCGAGAAGATGATGTAAAGATGCGTCGATAAATTCAAGAACCTGCGAGAAATATTGAATATTATAGTATACAAGATAGTTAAAGAAATGATGCTTTTTAGCTAGACAATAAAGGTTTGCTGAGATTATATATAATTTACTTCTATTAACAAGTATAAGCTATCAAATACTATTAGAAGGCTGATGCTATCACCCTCATTCATCACGCTATCAGCCACATTTACTACGCTGTCAGCCTTTAGATTATCAGAATAAATGAAATAATAGAGTATGTTTTATAATTATAGCCTATCTATTATTTATCAGTAATATTTAATTTATAATATTATAATGAAATAATAGAGTATGTTTATAGCCTATCTATTAGTGAAAATAACGATAACCCCGCAATAATCCTCAAATTTTGTTTCCGCATACCACAACGAGTAAAAGTAGTAAACGTAGTAACCGTAGTAAACGTGGTAAATGTAGTAAAAGTGGTAAACGTAGTAAACGTAGTAAACGTGGTAAACGTAGTAAACGCAGTAAACGCAGTAAACGCAGTAAGCGTAGCAAACGTAGTAAACGTAGTAAACTTAGTAAACGTAGTAAACGTAGTAAACGTAGTAAACGTAGTAAACGTAGTAAACGTAGTAAACGTAGTAAACGTGGTAAACGTGGTAAACGTAGTAAACGTGGTAAACGTAGTAAATGTAGTAAACGCAGTAAGCGGAAAATATTTTTACAAAGTAAAAATCACAATTTTCCATCAAATTCAACACATGTTCATTATTTTAAAACGCGAACATAATTTGTTAACAAACTTTTCCAGTTTAAAAATTATTTAATAGCGTTTACCTGCAACCATAGATATAGAAACAGAAATTATTGTCAAGGTCACAAAAATTTTTGTAATAAATACCTGAAATTTGACACAGGCCCATGAATTAAGTAGTACACAACAATTTCTAAATAAAATTTTACTGTAAAATGAACCCGAATGATACTTCACCTAACAAAGAAATTCCTGACATGAAAAAAAAATTTAACTCCAAAAAACAATTCAAAAGAAAAAATAACGATAATCCCCGCAATAATCATCAAATTTTGTTTCAGCATACCACAACGAGTATTTCAACACCCTAACCAACCCGACTGAACCCGAATTACCCAATTTATAGAATTTTAAATATTTACCCCACTCTTAACTTAGGTAATATATTCTTAAAAAAGTAAAAATCATAATTTTTATCGAAATTCAACACATATTCATTATTTTAAAACGCGAACATAATTTGTTAACAAACTTTTCCAGTTTAAAAATTATTTAATAGCGTTTACCTGCAACCACAGATATAGAAACACAGAAATTATTCTGTTCCGCAATAAGTTAAAATTCTTAATAACTCGATAACCGCAGGAAATTCGACCAAAATAATATTTTTTTAAGACACTTCCTCACACTCCTAGAACCGTTTTCAGTACAAACCCATCGATTAAATAGACTCCAAAAGGTCTAATGCCGAAAAAACTTTTTGAAAATTTAAAAATACCGAACTCCAACCACCCCAACAACAACCCAACAACCGTCAACACACAACAACAAATGTAAATAATGTCTAGAAAACCCGCCTTATATACCTTTCGAACACCCCCCCCCCACCTTTACACCTTAAGTGATTGTGATGAAGTGTCAAGGTCACAAAAAATTTTGTAATACATACCTGAAATTCGACACAGGCCCATGAATTAAGTAGTACAACACAATTTCTAAATAAAATTTTACTGTAAAATGAACCCGAATGATACTTCACCTAACAAAGAAATTCCTGACATGAAACAAATTTGAAGTCCAGAAAAACAATTCAAAAAGAAAAATAACGATAATCAATAATAATCCTCAAATTTTGTTTCAGCATATCACAAAGAGTATTTCAACACCCTAACCAACCCGACTGAACCCCGAATTACCCAATTTATAGAATTTTAAATATTTACCCCACTCTTAGGTGATATATTTTAAAAAAAGTAAAAATCACAATTTTTTATCCAAATTCAACACATGTTCATTATTTTAAAACGCGAACATAATTTGTTAACAAACTTTTCCAGTTTAAAAATTATTTAATAGTGTTTACCTGCAACCATAGATATAGAAACAGAAATTATTGTCGTCACAAAAATAATTTTTGTAATATATACCTGAAATTTGACACAGGCCCATGAATTAAGTAGTACAACACAATTTCTAAATAAAATTTTACTGTAAAATGAACCCGAATCATACTTCACCTAACAAAGAAATTCCTGACAAGAAAAAAAAATTTAACTCCAAAAAACAATTCAAAAGAAAAAATAAGGATAACCCCGCAATAATCATCAAATTTTGCTTCAGCATACCACAACGAGTATTTCAACACCCTAACCAACCCGACTGAACCCGAATTACCCAATTTATAGAATTTTAAATATTTACCCCACTCTTAACTTAGGTAATATATTTTTAAAAAAGTAAAAAGCATAATTTTTATCGAAATTCAACACATATTCATTATTTTAAAACGCGAACATAATTTGTTAACAAACTTTTCCAGTTTAAAAATTATTTAATAGCGTTTACCTGCAACCATGATTCATAATGCAATATGTATTTATTTGCGCAATTGTAACTGAGCTGGAGGAATTCCAAGAGCGCGAGAGTGGTTGGACGCTGAAATCGATTATTAACCTTCAGGTTAATATTAATAAATATACACCTCAGCTTGGGTCATCTTACATCGATCTGCCTGAGCAAATAAAGATGAAAGAAGCATGCATTAACGTGAAGAATGATGATGAGGCGTGCTTTGCATGGGCTGTAGTCAGTGCATTACATCCTGTTGGTAAAGATCCTCAACGTATCTCGAAATATCCGCACTACTCTAAGGTTTTAAATTTGACGGGTATCCAGTTTCCGATGACAATCAAGCAGATCCCTAGATTTGAAAAACATAATAATATATCCATTAACGTTTATTCCCTGAAGAAGAAAAACCTAGATTATGTGACATTACCGTTATATCTTGCTAAAAACAAAGTAGAACGACATGTGAATTTGCTTCTCGTTCAAGATAAGTACTTTGATGATGATGAAGATACAGAAAACTACACTACACCTATTCGTTATCATTTTGTTTGGATAAGGAATCTAAGCCGGCTGTTGTCCTCTCAACTTAGTAAAAAAGATGGTAGAAAATATTTCTGCGATCGATGCTTGCATTACTTTAGATCACAATAAAAGTTAAATAAGCATATTGAAAACTGGCAGCAGGTCAACGATTGTGCTATCAAAATGCCTAAAGTAGGCGAGAACCTGTTAAAATTTAAGAATTTTAAAAATAAGGAGAAGGCTCCTTTTGTTGTATATGCCGATTTGGAGAGTATCCTGAAACCGAATAATAATAAAAATATGTATCAAGAACACATTCCTGCTGCTGTAGGTTATTATGTTAAATGTTCATATGATGACTCATTATCTTTTTACCGTTCCCATCTAGGTTTGGATTGTATGGAATGGTTTGCCGATGAGATTCAGCAGTTGGCTGAGGATTTGGAAACAGTATTTCTTTGTCCTTACGATATTGATATAACACCTGAACAGGAAGCAGAATTTAGAAAATCTACTCATTGTCATATTTGTGAAAAACCTTTTGGACCGGGTGATAAAAAAGTACGTGATCATACGCATCTAATTTCTGAAAATAATTACAGGGGGCATGCCCATGAAGAATGCAATATTAACCTCAAAGATGTAAGGGTTATTCCTGTTGTCTTTCATAATCTAAGCGGTTATGATGCTCATTTTATAATTGCCGATATAGCGTCTAGAATGCAAGGTGCTGTTGATTTACTTCCTATAACTAAAGAAAAGTATATCTCCTTTACTAAACATATAAACGGTTCTCTAGTTCAGTTCCGGTTTATCGATTCATTCCGATTTATGGCATCCTCTTTAGAAAAGTTAGTTTCATACCTACATAGTTTTCCGAATTTGGAATCTCAATTTTCTGATATATCTCAGGATTTCTTCAGTATGTTAACAAAAAAGGGTGTAATGCCCTATGATTATATCGATTGCATTGACACGTTTAGTGAAACTTGTTTACCGCCTATTGAAGCTTTCTATAATAAACTTGAAAATAAAAAGTGTTCAAGAAAATTGTATAGGAGAGCTAAAGATGTATGGTCTAAATTCAATTGTAGCAGTTTGGGAGAGTACATCGATCTATATACGAAAACTGATATCCTGTTACTAGCAGACGTTTTTGAGCAATTCAGAAATAGTTGTTTGAAAACTTATGTGTTAGACCCTGCTCATTACTTTACACTTCCTGGTTTCACTTGGGATTGTATGTTAAAGCATACAAAACAAGAGTTAGAGCTCCTAACCGATCTTGATCAATTTCTCTTTGTTGAACGCGGAATCCGAGGTGGTCTTAGTCAAGTTTGCTCTAAAAGGAGATCGACAGCTAACAATAAATACATTCCGACATATGATCCGACTAGTCCTGAAAATTATTTAATGTACTATGATGTCAATAATCAGTATGGTTGGGAGATGTCGCAGTACCTACCCTATGGAGGTTTCGAATGGGTCAAATCAGATTGTATTGATGTGCTAACCATTCCTGATAATGCTCCTGAAGGTTATATATTAGAGATTGATCTGGAATACCCTAGGGAACTGCATGATACTCATAAAGATCTACCTTTCTGTCCGCAGCATGTTAATGCGAAGACTGAAAAACCTTGCACATCTTCTTCTCAGGAAGCTAAGTTGATGGCTACTCTTCATCATAAATAAAAGTATATTATCCATTATAGAGCTCTAAAACAGGTGTTGCAGCATGGGTTGAAGATTACCCGAGTTCATAGAGTGCTTAAATTTAAACAATCGGCGTGGCTAAAGTCATATATCGACTTAAACACAAAGTTACGTCAAAACGCAAGAAATGAGTTTGAGAAGAATCTCTATAAGCTTATGAATAACGCGGTCTTTGGTAAGACAATGGAAAATTTACGGAAGCGGGTAAATATACGTCTTGTAACTAAATGGACTGGTAGATATGGAGCTGAATCTTACATCTCTAAGCCTGAATTTAAAACTTGTAGTATATTTAATGAGAATCTAGTAGCAATCGAGTGAAGAAAATCCGAAATCTACCTGAACAAACCTATTTATGTCGGTATGAGCATTCTGGATCTCGCTAAGACTACCATCTACGATTTCCATTATGGATATATGAAGAGTACATTTGGTGATAGGTGTTCTGTGTTATATTCAGATACTGATTCTCTTATATATGAAATTCGTAATCAGGATCCTTATAAAGCTATGAAGCGTGATTGCCTTCAGTATTTTGATACGAGCGATTACTCTGTGAATAATGTATACGGTATTCCGCGCGTTAATAAAAAAGTTCTTGGGCTAATGAAGGATGAATGTAATGGGGTACCGATAACTCATTACGTTGGACTCCGATCAAAATTATACACAATAAAAACTCTCATTTCGCAAAATGAAGTAGAAGTATTAAGAGATCGCTTACAAGATGAAGAATATGATGAAGATGAAATTGCCGATGTTATATCTAATTATGATGTAACGAAAAAGGCTAAAGGTGTGAAAAAATCTGTTGTTTATACGAAAATTACCTTCGAAGACTATGTAGAATGTCTCGAAAACTATATAGAAAAACGCGTACATCAAAATATAATCCGATCTGATAAGCATCATGTTCATTCGATCACTCATCAAAAGATTGCTCTTAGCCCATATGATGATAAACGTTACCTCATACCTGGCTCCTATGAAACTCTACCTTTAGGACATTATTCGATTTTAGAACTAATGGATGTAGACTGATGTGTGTCCTCACCGAAAAATCTTATATGTAATATAAAATTCTGTAAGGTTAGATATTAATGTAATCTGTGTGTATGTTTGTTGTATATTGTATATATGTTTTAATAATTAATATATTCATTATGATATCTAGTTGATGATGTATGTTATGATCCTGATTGACTATAATCTTCTTTTCCTGTAAGATATTATAAATAATAATAATAATAATAATTGCTACAACCCATAGCCTGAAAACCAGGCCCCAGAAGCTATAAGCTTTTGCGGGAGGGAGGGGGCGATTATTATTATTACGTAGGCCCTAAGTGCTGCTGCAGCCGACTTACAGTGCCTTATGCTTCATAACTATTATTTCCTAATATGTAGTTTAGTATAAGATAAAGTTAATCATATAACTCTGTACTTTAATTATGATTATGCAAATATGTTTAGTTTGATGTTTCAATGTTAATGATTGTCTTTAATATTCTTTTCCTGTAAGATGTTGCTACAAGTCCTTACTCCGTCTTGTTAATTCATATTTCTTAATAGGCTGTTTAGTTTAAACTAATGATGTTCATACAAGCTAACATTTTAATTAGGAATAAGTATATATTTAGTTTGAAATGTACAATAGTTAAATAAAATAAAAGTGTATAAACCATATTTGTGTGTTTCATTTACAGCTCTTTATTAAATAATATATACGTATAAACATATGAGTATTAGATGTCGTGTGAGAATAGATAACGAGCACAGTCGTGTAGTTGGTGCCGTCAGCATATGATTAATATTCATTAACGAAATTATGTAATATTACAATAATGTTATTTTCTTAAGTATCAACTTGAGATTGGAAAGCCCTTTACGAAGGGTAGTAACCTACATAGATATATCCGTTAGTCGAGCTTGCAACCCTCGCAGATATGTTGATTATTGTAGGTTTTTTAAATTTCTTGATCTCGTTGGCTAGCAGATGAATAAACGTATAAAGTTTGATTCGAATATTATGATTACCTGGTTAGTCAGATGTGAGCGTAGAAGTATAATCATTTCGGTTGTAGCCCTAGGATGCCGCGATGTCTTCGTTATAAAAATCTCTATGATCTCGGACGACTGCATCAATCATAATGTAATATGTAGATTTGATCCGTATACGTTGTGATGTCACGCGGTGAGGTCAACGCGCTAGACCGCGAATGACCTTGAAATTGACCAAAAATTACTACGTTGGACCTCCATAAGAAATAACATGGGATTTTGCGCTCGAACTGTCCTAGCCTATCTACTAATATAGAATACGCATGCAGTAAGTATTCAATATATTTCTGAAATATATAAATTTGAATAAAGTACCCCTCAGTGAATTTATGGTCTGTTTTATGTGAATATCCTAACGAAGATGTTTATCGATGTAGATACCCAAGTATTTTACATTTTCTGCAATTTGGGTTTGAGATTGCTCATTGTTATTTATTATTAATGCTGTAAATTCTAGGACGCAGGCTGAGTTACAACTAAAAGGAAGAAAGCAAGTTTTTTCAAAATTTATAGTAAGTTTCCTTTGTTTGAAACAGTTAAGTACTAAACTCATGTCACATTCTACTTTGTTTTTTAAATTTTGCCAAGTATCTGCTTTGTAAAAAATTGCCGTGTCGTCCGCAAAACTAATAATTGATCCAACTATATTATGTCTTAACATACTGTCCATGTATATTATAAATAATACAGGACCAAGAACGGTCCCTTGGGGAACTCCATATTCTATATTTAGTTTATTGCTAACTGTTTCATTGATTACTACGTATTGCTCTCTTGCTGAGAGATAGCTTTTAAATAGATCTAAAACATTGCCTCGTATTCCTAGATCTTGCAAGACTTGCAACAATATTTTGTGATCGACCGTATCAAAGGCCTTAACAAGATCTAGGAATACCACCAAAGACGGGGAACCACTATGCACTAAATATGCACTAATAGACGCGTACAAGAATTTTTTAAACAAGATCGATTTTAGATTTTAATCTTACCATTTTACCATAATTTATACGCTTGCAGTATTTAACAGTACTACAAAAATTAATTCCAAATGCTAGAAATAACACATGCGGTTTCGGAGACTGCAGCCCCTATAGTCTAGTCTTCCATCATCCATCATTTTTAATAGATATTCGAATTGTTCTGATGTATAGACAAATCCTTGCATGCCGCCATAGTTCTTCTTTATGAGTGCTACAAAACCGATTTGCTAATTCTTTTCTATAAGATGTGACATTATCTTTTCTTTAGTCTTTAAATTTTTAAAACCATAAATTTAAAATACTTTATATCTATTTAAAACACAAGACTTATTTTTGTTACGCTTTGTTTCAGAGTTCTACTGGACCGAGCTACGCAATTCCAATTTGCCAGCTCGCCTTAGTTTTGCGAATTTTTAAATATTTATATATATTTTCAATAGCGTTATTTGTAATCGATGCATTTCTATACCTTCGAGACCGAATGTTTACTTATATCACTCGCTTCGTCACGTGTCCGAACTAAGAATCCTCCCTCTACTTGCTTACTACGCAACCGATCGCTTCCTTACAAATCCTATCACAAATAATTTTCAGCTGAGTGTTAAAGTATTTTTTGTCGGGAATTTTCACAAAATTCGATATGAGTGTTTGTCTCTGTCTATCCGTATTCTTCGAATTTTTTAAATTTTTATTTCAGATTCGAATATTTGATGATAAACTAGAGTAGGAATCTCTGAAGAACCAGAGAAATCTAGAAAGTTAGTATATTAAGCTTATGATATATGGATTCAATGTAGAATTTCCGTATGTATGTAAGTAGAATAAACCGTTGGGGAGTGGTAAGCCAGAGCGAGAGATATGTCAGAAGAGAGGAGGGTAAGTTGGGAGAAGGGAATGTCTGGCTTAAAATTCTCAACTGTTTATGTTTGTTTGCGTTTATTTAAATAATCATTCATGAATATTGTACATAAGGAAATTCTTCAATCACTTCAATCCTATTGACCGTCATCTCTTTACGGGATTTCCCTAGTTATTATATTATTAATGTCTCTTGAAATTATTTGACAGTTGAGGTTTAGAGTTTACGTTAAGAAGTTTTTAAGAATAATAAGTCTTTAATAATTAAATAGGACAACAATGAAAATAAAATTGTTAAATAAAAGTGCAATATGGAAATCAGTACAATGTTCAAAACCTTGCAGCCACTTGGTATTAGCCAAATGTTTATTTACTAGCCGTCAAATTGTTAGAGACTACCGACAAATGCGCCAAAGCTCTGCGAGACCATGCATTGTATGTAGCCACAAGCAGTTAGTGCTGTTAAGGGCCGAATCGACTGAAATTTGTTCCAAAACCAAAACATAATGTTGCATGAGATGCTGATATGAAAACTATCTATGTCTCGTCAACTATCATAAAACAAAATTAAGGTTAGATGCTTGCAAAAGAGGTACCAGTTACTAGCATATCGCTAACTTGCATACCGAAGAAAGAATGAAGAAAAGCTCAAAACGCGTTTGTTTCAAAAAAATTTCGTTCTTCGAAAATTTCTACTGTGACAGAATGTTACAATAAAATATGAACAAATAGAATAACTAGTGTGCATGCTCGGCCATCAAAGCAGCTTCCCAACCTATCCCGAAAATTCAAAAAGGTTACCATCTTACAATCTGCCACGATCTGGTGGGAGCGTCGGCTAATATAAAAACATCAGTTATAGTATACCAAGAATTGGTCTTGAAGTCCGTTATGTTAAGTCATGTGTTTGTAAGTGAGCTTACGTTGATGATTACATTTTTAATGTTTGTTTAGTAGATTTAACTAAAAAGGTAATTATATTGTTTTTGTTTTTTTGCTTAACGTTACTGTGCGGTGTTTTAGATGGTGTATCCCAGGTTGTAAATCAAATTACAAAAGTACATTAAAACAAGAAGATTTACAAACGACTTTTCCATATCCCAAAGAATGCATTTTACAAATTTTAACAAAATAAATTAACGAAAGAGAAACGATTAGGGAGGCATCGAGATCTTTCTGGATGTAATTACAATGTACGTATCTATTGTCAAATTTCTTAATCCAAAAAAAGATTAGATTGCAGAAGTTATTTAAACTATGCAATGAGGAGCAATAACTTGAATTATTTCAAGTCGATTTTTTCAGAATCAAGTCAATTATTATTAACTGAAGACATAACAGATGTATTTATTTTAGAATCCAATTATCTAAGTGAATATAAAGATGATTCTGTAAAAAATATACATATATGTGGTTATGCTGATCATTCGATTCAAAAGAAAATTAATTGTGCGAGTTGTAAAACTTTAGCAGTAAAAGCCAAAGCTGCTTTGCTTGGTAATCCTTATTGTGATTACTTGCAGAGAGTGGACTTTGTACAGCAACTGATGAAATATCTTATATATATTTTCATTTATGTGCTATATTTATGTAACTTCATAATTAAAAATATAGAAACTAAAAAACTATTCTTGTGCAAAAACAATCATCAATACATATTAGCCTCACTAACAATTAAAAGTTTAGTATCTAATAACTTTTGTATTGATTTTAACGCTGTATGTGAATGTGGACCACCGTATAAGAAAATATATGTAATAATAGAAAATAATTACAGAAAAAATAAAAATGCTTGCCATCACGAAAAAACTTGTAAAAGGAATAAAGTACTTGTACTTTTAATTAGCTCATTAGAATAAAATTTAAAAAATACGATTGTTTTATTTATTAACATTTTATCAACCACTTTTTTTTATTACAAAAATTAATATTAACTTGCGCGGTGAATGTGTCTAGCACCTATTCAAAACTCACGCGTTGACCCACTTGAGGGTGAATAAGCAATGTTGCCTTTTTAACTTCATGGCTTCTAAAGTAAAGACGGCTACGTCCTAACGAATCAAATAATCTTGTAATTCAACTCCGACCACAAACGTCAAACACCATAACTAAATTACAATAATTTCTCAAAAACAGAATCCTAGGACACAACATCACATGGTACAACCGAACTATACCATTTATAAACTTTCTTGAATAAGCTTACCTCATAAACAAACAATTACAAAAGAAGAGAAATCATAAAATCGTTTAACCATATCATCGTTATAATTGTGTTACCTTGGAACATGTTCTGGAAACCTTAATACAAATTAAAAAAGAAAGTCCTAAACAGTTCGAGTACTCCATACAATATTTAACAAAGCTCCAACAAATCGTTAAACTAAAAAAATGAAATAATTTTAGAAATTTTACTAACGATCAAATTCGTTTTTCGTTTAATGGAAAGAGAAAACTTAAATAAACCATTCTTTTAAATAGGGTAAGTTAATTTCATTATCATAAACATCCAGATATTCCGCCTTGTTAGATTACAGATAAATTATATTTAGCATGTTTTTCTATTAACATGTATTTATTGGAAGTTTAAAATCGTAATTGAATAATTCCCTATCGGTAGGAAATTATACCTCTATCATATTATCGCAATATACGCCTTTCCTATTTATTTTTGTATAATGGACAGAAGGTATAATAGAACAAATCTTTATTTCTGAGCAAGGTTTTATTTCATTTTATTTTCATTATGTCATTATTTTATTTCAATATTGTACTCCAAGTGCAACATATGGAACTTATATGACTATGAAGACTCATGAACGAAAAACTCTAAAGAAGTTGTCTGTCTTAAAAAGTACATTAATATCCAACCACTGCACTCAGATAAAGGCCCACAAAAAGCTTTCAGTTGATAATGTCAACAGCGCGTGCAACATACCGTTCTCGAATTTCTGTTGACACTCAACAGATATTCGCAGGTGAGGTGATAATCATTGTTGAGACCTATAACACATTATGAACATTTACTCACAGGTAGGGAATAGGAAGGGAAAGCAGGGTATGATGTGCAGTAACCATTGAGTAGCAACTCATCGTCTTGACGTATCTGACAATAGCAATTCCATTAACGCAGTCATTTACATTAAATTTATTAACACTTCTACATATGTAGTTCCAATGTTGACAAAATTAAAACATTCATAGCCATCACGGCTGCACTTCGCTACAACGTGTACTACATACAATCGTGTACCAGAAATTCTGCTCTCTACAAAACTCTCAAAATCAGTCTGTGTAATTTATTCCCATGGGGAACAAACATGTAACCCAGTTAAATGCATTTTTTCACCAGCGTCAAAGTGAAGAATACTTAAAAACATTATGTTTTAAACTATTGTTTATACTGTTTAATTGAGAAATTGTACTTCCTGAACGATGCATTAATTCTGAAGGTAATTAGTAAGTCGATTTAATACTGGCCTTATAAAAATTAAATCACGTTGGCTCAATTGGAAATATTTCCCAATTCCATTAGGAAATTAAATTTGGTACCACATATGCTAATGTAGTCTTTATAATTACGATTTTAATAGAATAGAACTAAAAGCAACTTTTATTCGTGAAAATGCATTTTCAAATACATGAAAGTTGTTTTCACGGAGAAGTTTTAAACATAATAAAATATAACTCCTTTTTGGTTTCAAAAACAAGATTAACATCTCTCTTTTTATCTAAAACACTATAGTCTCTTTTATGTCTGTACAGTATTCTATATCAGCTTCTACATGTTGAACATTATAGAGAACATAAGTTACACAATATAACAAAAGCTGTCAAAAGTTGTACCAAATTTTTGAATGTTATCATAAAATAATTTGTCTAGTAAAGGGATGTAATAAAATCCTCGATTGTGTCCCTCTAATCCCGCAGCATTCCGCTTGGCCTACGCTGATGTGATTAATGGCGCTTGCTGAGCTTAACTTCCAACGGAGGCAAATCCCGGATCAGGGATATTTTTAAGTATTATCTTTCCATCTACGTTATTTTTACTTTTGTCCCTTCTAACGAGAAAATAATCTGTTGTAAAATGTTGTTTCCATCTGCGTCGTTGCCTTCCCTCTTCTGGCTCTATTTTGTTTCTTTACTTCCTATCAAGTTACTATTTAAAATACAAGTTACGTTTAGGTACTACGAGAAAGTAGGATTACACAAAAAAGACAGCCCTTTTAAATATTTAGAAACTGCATATGCATAAAATATCTCTGAGTTGATTAGAAAAATAAGTATACTAATTTCAGTTTTTCTCTTCTGCTGATTTCCCAGTTGGTAAAATGAATACTTAATTGGGATTTGCCACTAATATTTAATACTGTTTTATTAACTTTAACCACAATTCTCCTTTCCTCAGTTCTCGACATATATGATAAAATAATTAACATGCTTTCAGCATCTTTAGTTTTGTAACTAAAATCCTTGAAAGTTGTACAAAATAACTTTTGAGGAAATTTTGTACCCGCTAGCAAAATTAAGTCCAACAGGATCGATGGACATGTCGTAAGTTTACTGACGCTTTCCGGTCTTAAAACTAAGTTCAAACTTTATATTAACATTATAACATACTTTGAAGTTTTTGTAAGCGTTGATTGGAGCACACTGGAAACTTTTGTTGTAGAAGGACTCTTTATTAACCCTTCTGAGTTTTATTAATTAATCATTAAATATAAATAATACTTATTCTAAATTTCTGTCCAAAAAATACGTCGGTAGGAACGTTCGAAAACGTGTTGCGCATTTTTAGAGGTGCCTATAGAGAAAATGCGAGGTCGAAAGAGAAGGATGTACGAGTTAACTGTTCGACAGGATATGGAAAACGGTAATACGAAACTGGGGCTGCTTCCGTAATGAAGTAATACACTACAGTCTAAACTCGGGACTCTTAATCTCTATTCGAAGGTTCTGCTTTAATCAAGCGGAGTAATATACAGCCCATGCCGCTTCATATCTTTCCTTTTTTATACACGCTGTTAAAGTTAATGAGTTAGAATGAAATAGATTTCATTCTGTCGTAAACCCGTTATAGGAAAATACTTAGAGAGAAATGATCTTATCCTTTAATGCATTTTATAGAGGCGATAAGTAAATTGTGCAGCATAAGAGTAATTCTATAAGCATTTTATTTGGATTTGATTACGACGCAATGAATGTATAATTCAAAACGAGAAAACATTTTAGAACATTGTTTCTTCCTTCTTCGAAGTAACTCTTTCCAGGAAATGGTCTGCACAGACTTAATCGAATTTTCTGGTAAAATCCTAAATTTAATTTATATTTAATTGAAATACACTAAGATCTATCATAATCTAGGGTTAGCACACTCGAATCTTTCGAAACACTGACTCAAGAGTCTTGATGAAGGATAGAAAAGCATAGAAATAGAAACAATGTCGAAAGTGTTAATCACTTTTTGTCACATTCGCAGTTAACAAACTCATCTATATACTTTTGCTTTCGCTTCCATAAATAAACCAACCGAATTCATCAAAAGCCATGTCAGAAGTAACTTACTCTTGGCTTCCGGTAATGACATTTCCATTAGTAGTACACTTCGTTATGTCTGCTGGCCAACCCACTCATCGTTCAAATCGTTAGTCTCTGTTTCAGCACAGGCTATTCTTTCACGTGTAGAAATCAAAAAAAATCTTTTCAAGTACTTTTTACCGTACAGGCTAGTAACACTATTAGCAATATTGTGAAACATTGTAGAAGATATCTGGAAATATGCAAAAACTTCTCAATGCCCACCAATAAATTCAAAAGCACCACAAAACCATGCAGGTTTCCTGACATCCAACCCACGTAACCTATGGCTCATTATACCCTTCTTGCATTTAATCTACCACTGCTATATTAAATAGGGAATATGCGGACGACAAAACGCTTTCGTTTACACACATCTTGAGTCTCAAAAAAGCCTCAGCCTCTCAAAAATCAGAGCAACCTCTTCACGCACAGCCACTCAAATTGATCCTGTCGATGTTTTCTTGGATCTCTCCGTGAAACGAAACTATTTCGTTACTCTAAATTACTGAATCAAAACATAACATACTGAACATGCGCCGCGCGATGGACGTCACTGAAACCTCTATAAAGTTCAAATACTTACTGTAATTCTCACAAAAAAACGATACTTACAGTAATGCTCCGCCTTTTAAGATCTCTTAATATCAAATTATAACTCAGGCGTAGGTCTGATATCCAAGACTTACTAATTCTAAAGAAAAATAAGGTTTTATAGACGTAATAAATAGAGTCACTGCATCTAGTCACCTAGGCCAGCTGGTCGATCAGAGTAACGCAAACCGCCGCCATATGGGGCAGAGAAGGATGATTTTTAATAATGGACAAATTTAAAATACGTTTTACGTATTTGACATATTAGAGGTTTGATCTTTCAGAATAAGAAAAACCTTTTAAAGTAAACGTGGATTTGATTAAATTCAATACAGAACAAATAATGAACAATTTCCTGCTTCGTTTGCCCCAATATGGCGGCGGTTTGCGGTACTCTGGTCGACCAGCTGGCCTAGGTAACTAGATGCAGTGACTCTAGTAATAAAACTATATAGGCGCCATCTGCTTGCAAGTCCTTAAAACTCTTTATTCGCACACAGAAAGAATACTGGTTTTATTGATTAAATTCAATTAATAGTCATGTTTAACTACGTTAGTATTAAGTTGGTTAAAATATTTTAAAGACTTTCACAAGTGAACGGTCCAATATTATCACAGTAGGGTTTAATTCAAATGTTCACATATTTGTAAATAAAATACTTGCTTTATAATCATGGTTTTGATGGTAATAATTTTGATAGTAATACCTTAATAAGAATTCTTATTGAAGGAAAACATCGACATAATTTTACAGGAAACAATCATTAGAACAGATGGTACAGATAATTCTCACCTAAACTTAGGTAGAATTTTACAGTTCTTTAAAATTTCAAAAAAATTCTTGCACAATAATGCCCTTGTTTCACTTAACACTGTATAGAATACCTCACAGATTATAGAAGTAATACACAGCAAGAACTTGGAAAGCATAATCGCTGATACCGTTTTTCTTTACTCAAGATCAACGATCTGAAGTCCACACAATTGTTTCTTAATTGCAATTTAATTTGCAATCCCGTAATGAATAACTAAAACCATATAAGTTCAACAACAACTTTCGTTGGATATGAAAATTTATCGAAATGACACTTGTGGGTGTCTTAGATTATTATAACAAACAGGATCGAAAAGATTAGTGCTTAATTTTCAAACTTAATTAACCATCGAATTCATTTTACGATATATTACTAGGAAGTCTTCAGTTTACTGGTCAAATTAATTTTAATAACTTGAAAAATTTAAACTGCATTTATAATAAACTGGACGATAAACAATAGTAACTATAAAACAGACGCCAAACCTAACTAACGGCAAATAATAATGAATCACACTAAAATCTTACGGTATTTGACAAATTTACAACCTCTTTCGCTAGGTGCCCAAGCGAACCTTTGGAGGCGAATCGCTCCGCAGAAAAGGCTCGAGGCCCGCTATGTGACCGCCGTCACCTTGCTCGGTGTGGTTTCACCGGAGTCTCATACGAGACTGCTTTTGCGAGAATCTCCTAAAAATCATAATGCAACCCTATACTTTACTTGAATTTAAAAAGAGGGAATATTAAATACCCAATCAAACACGAGGCTAATATTTCTCTAGCCAATAAGAATATAAACACGTAAGAACTTTCTGGAACATTCTAGATCTTTTAGGGGACTTCACCGGACTTGAAATCTGCTTCTCAGGGTGTAACCTGATATTTTGCAGGTGGCCTCAAGCAGTTTCTATTTGTCTGCGTGCAGAAAAATCTATTCATATAAATTGAAAATAGGCACGTCCAGGATCTATAAATTTAAACTAAATGTCTTTTCTGGCATTAAGTTCCTTTGTTAAAAAAACGATATTATTTCGGAATATTTTTATAAAATCAATTTTTATTTGTATTTTATTCTAGAAGCAATTTCATCCTTTGTAAAAACATTTTAGGATGACCTTTGGTATTAAAGAAAACATCCTGTTGATTCGATATATCGTCTGCATTTTTAATCCAACTGAAGTATGGATCGCACTAAGCAGCAAGCAAGACCGTACTAGGATTCCTACTCTACTACTCTACTACTCTAGTACTATAGTACTAGTAATATAGTACTCTAGTACTCTAGACTAGTACTATTAATGCGAATAAAGTTGCATTATTATAAAATTGGGAATTTGAACACGTTACATCCTCCAGCTGGTACATTCCTCCAACAATGTCTTTCGATTGGTACCTGAGTAATATCGCCTTTACCCACGCTGTCCTAAAGTGAGAAGGAAAAGCACTACTTGGGAAGGTTTCTACTCAAGTTGCGCAGGTACGACACTTTAAAATATCTTTACTTATATAACTTTCACTCGTTAAATTACATCAAATACACATAACATTAACGCTAATTGTGGTTAAGGGATAAAATAGCATTCAATAACTGGGTGAAAAAGGAGAACATAAAATAGTACAATATAGGAGAACATTATTGTCACGATAGCTTATCTTACGACATGCTTAAAAATGTTGGTTTGCGTATACAAAAACTATTTTCAAAGCTTACCAGGCTTCTACGTGATTACATTAAACCAGTGCTATCTAAACCTATGAAAAGACCATGGTCGACCAAATTTTCTAAAAGCTAAATGACAACACTAACGATTCTAAGAATCTGACAGTCTCCATGTACACCGATGTATGTAAATCTTGTGTATTTCTTTTTTATGGGAAATGCTATCTAGTTCAAAGGTGTAACTGGATCTACGTCGTCAATTTGTCCATGTGTCAATGTACAGTCGACTTAATCAATAAATGGATTTAACGATATCCAGCAATAACAAGAAAAAACTATACTGCGACTCACATTCCATAAAGATAATACAATAAAAACTGTAACCGTGCTATTTTTAGTATTATATTAAAAAGTGTGTAAACCAAGTTAAAAACCAAGAAGAAAGAAAAAGGCACCTAAACAAGAACCACAAGGTAGACATGTTTAGTGGAGTCGTAAATCAAGAGATAGCAATAGGTGTAGGTCGCTTAATAAGAAAGAATAAAATCAAATGTTTAAACAATTAGAAATAAATCTGAGAGAAAATATTACTGGTAACTTAATTTACCAATAGCAGCAAGCCAAGAGAAGCTGAATATTACAGTACTCTATACGGCTAATGAGGAGGATGCGACAGTAAAGAAAGCTTTTTGTATGAAATAACAGAAATAATTGCAAATATTAGAGGAAGAAAGATTGCACTAGATGACATGAATGGCATAGTTGGAAAGACAAAAGAAGGCACGAAAAGCTTTAGACATGAAATTAAAGATGTAAGAATGAAGAATGAATTAGAAAAACATAGCTCTAGTGTCTTTACTCCACATTTTAAGAAATCTTGGTTTTTGCTGTCATAATATTCCAACTAATTTTTAGTAAATTTAGTAATACAGTAATAATTAAGTATTATTTAATATTATTAAGTTTTATAAGTAAAATTATGCTGTTTAGGCCTTCTCCGGGACTTCAAGATTTAGGACCCCTGAAAGGCAAGATTTTCGGTGATTTCACGGAGAATTCACGAAGTGTGAGATTGTGCAAATTGCCGGGATACACATACTGCTTCCAAATGGCAGGACCGTCTTGAATCTTTCTCCAAATTACAGAAATGGAAGAAGCAGCCACAAACCGAGCATATAATATGAACCGATAGGAAGAGCATTGTATTAGGCCAAACCACCACTGTCAGTACTTTTAGTTTGTCTTGCAGGTCCTTGAGAGCAGTGAAAACCTTGCTGCAACTTTTTGCAGTTTCGTTTGTCATGAGAACGTAAACCAAGCGAACACCGCTGAAATGTCTACCATGGACGATATACAGCTGATAGAAAATCGCTGGTTATGAAACTTTCATTTGCGAACACATGGGACTGACCCTTCAAAGTTTCTGTCCGTAAAAATAATAGGATTTACCCTCGTGAAAGCCTGGGCAACTATGACAGACAATCCACTGAAATATAACAGATGTGGGATGGGAAAGTGGGGTAAGATGGAACTATATGTTCAGTTTTGAGGAGTTCTGTTGAAGGAACTGAGCCGTCTGAAATGCCTGCTTAGGCTAGATTTGTTTTAACTTCAGTCAAATAATTTTAGGTCCTTTTGTTTTTGGCCAAATTTACCTTTCGGACTCTTGACGATTAGACCAAATTGCTTTTGGCGTTTTGATCGTTCGGTCTTTTGACCATTTGGTTGTTTTTGTTTTCGGTGTTTTTACCAAGACTCGGAGTTAGAAAATTTGTTTTTTAGACTGAAATTAATTAAGCTAAGTTGCACTGCACTACGTGTAAGTTTAGCAATCTGGATATGAAAATGACACAATTGAGCAGCGCGTTAAGATTGTTGAAGACTTTTACGAAAATGGGCGTTCAAATCAAAATGCATTTCATGCACTTCGTGATTTTCTTGGTCAGCATAATCGACCAAATGTGTCCACAATCGGGAGAATTGTGCGCAAATTTCAGCAAACCGGGTCTGTAGGAAATGTAAAAACACCTGTACGTGCTCGCCCAGTTCGTTCTGCGGAAAACATTGCTGTTGTTCGCGATAGTGTGGCAGAAGAGCCGTCAACCTCGACTCGTCGTCGTGCCCAACAATTGAACATCTCACGAACATCACTGATGCGAATTTTGAATAAAGATTTGAATTTACACGTTTACAAGGTTCAATTGACTCAAGAGCTGAAGCCTACTGACCATATCAAGCGTCGTCGATACGCCGAATGGTTGGTTGAACAGACAGAAGTGAATGGTGACTTTACAAAGAAAATCATCTTCAGCGACGAGGCACACTTTCATCTCAGTGGATTCGTTAACAAGCAGAATTGCCGCATTTGGGCAAATGAGAATCCACGAGTGATTGTTGAAAAGCCGATGCATCCACAAAGAGTGACTGGTGCGGTTTATGGTCTGGCGGCGTACTTCTTCGAAAATGAGGTCGGCCAAGCAGTTACCGTGAATGGTGTTCGCTATCGCGAGATGATAACGGACTTCTTGTGGCCAGAAATTGAGGATATGGACCTGGACGATATGTGGTTCCAACAGGATGGTGCCACTTGCCACACAGCTAACGAAACAATGGCTCTTTTGCGCAACAAATTCAATGGCCGTGTTATCTCACGTCGTGGCAATGTTAATTGGCCGCCACGATCATGTGATTTGACACCGTTGGACTTCTTTCTTTGGGGATATTTAAAAGAAAAAGTGTACGTCAATAAACCAAGAACAATTCAAGAGCTAAAGGATGAGATAATTCGGCACATTAACGACATTGAACCTCAATTATGTCTCAGAGTCATTGAAAATATGGACCATCAGATAGAGGTATGCCACCGAAGCCGTGGCGAGCATTTGACCGATATTTTGTTTCACCTCTAATTGTCATAGATACTACTATCATAATAAAAAATATTAAGATAATTCTCTGAAAACTTTTTGTTTTATTTACAATTAACATCGTGCGTTTTGGTTGGACCACCCTTTATGTAATTTTTAAAATAATGCTGTGTGAAAGCAGTGTATACTACTAGACTTGTTACCACTGAAAATGGCCATTTCAAGAGTCGGAACATTTTGGATAATCTAACAAAACAAAAAATTCAACTTGTTATTTACTTATTTTTCTAACAACACTATCATTCGATTTGTTGAAGGAGTCACGTTTATTGGGCAATGCAGAAATATTATTTTTCCAAGAAATTGATAGTGATCAAACTGAAAAGGAAAATAGTGTACAAAAAGCTTAAAGCAAGATGAAACAGTAATTACTTCCAGAAAATCTGTACTGATCTCTGCTTACCAAAATACAGCAAACACCTGTTAAAATCTTTATTGAAGAATTTTAAACTCTTCGATTGTTTTATTTCAATACTGGAAAGAAAAGGAAGAAATAAAACAACAAAAGAAAAATAACCTAATACTTGTCTAAGTTAATGAGTGGAATTTTCACGACATCGAGGGATACAGTATAATGTTTAAAATTAGTTTATTTAGAAAGTACTTTGTAAATAAATATCTATTCAAACACTCAAAACAAATTACAGAAGGTATGGTTAGAAAGGTTCTTCAGGAATTTTGGAAAAAACATCAAAAAATGATAACCGAAAGAGGAAGACTTCAAACCAAGAAAATGAACTCAGTCCTACCATTTCACACTTGCAAATCTCGTCATCACTAATTTACCAAAATTATTGCACTCTTTCCCAACATTGACAGCTTCTCTGCTAAATGAAATAGAGAAAAAACGCTAGAAGACCAAGAACTAGATGGTTAAGGTTGACTGATATCCTTATACCCTTTTTTTGTGAATTTAGAAAGTGAATTGCCAGTAATAAGTACTTATATTTTAGTAAAAACAGTTTTAAATCGCATCAACCCTAAAGATACATGTGTAATTTTTCATTTGTAAAAGCTTAAATTCATAAATTCCAAATACCCACACTACGTATCCTCGCCTCCTGCAAAATTAGTAGAAATGGAGTTAGCACATTGTTATTCTGGACAGGCGGCATATGTATATAAAACAAAATAACTCATACTGAAAAGAACATTTGTTTAATTAAAACTTTAAGCCATACCATCAGAACGTGAAAGGACATCGAATAAATCACAAAAAGTTTCAATATAGGCCTTCAAATATCGATGTTGGCATGAAATGCAAAGATAATTTATTTTAAACTGCCAAAATCAAAATCTCTTCTATAAAATAACGATGTTTAAATATGTTTTATTTTGATTTGCTAAATTCAAATATGCTAATAAAATCGAATTAAAAGTTGCTAATAATCTAGCACGTCGCGTCGTCATGACCAAGTATTATGGTCCATGTATCAAGAGCAGAAACTTATTAAGCTTTTGAGAGATCCAAAGGAAATATTCAGAAAAGTGCCTATTTTGCAAAATTTGATTATTTATTAGTAAACAAAATTGTTTTAATTACGTTACCAAAACTTACAATGATTTGATATTAAAGTTTCTTTTTCCTTGCGCATTTTCTCAGAGGACACTATTTTCTTTTGCCGTTCTACTATACAGTTGAAAAAATAAAATGTTAATCCGTATATTCATTTTGATAATTATAATATATACTTTATTATTTAAACATATTAATATGATATTTGGAGTGTTTAATAAAACTTTGAAATTTGTGACAAAGGTCCACGTTCGGGCGACAAGTTAATATGATATTAAAACAAACAAATTTTATTGAAAATGGATGAAAATTGATAAATTTTTAAAATTGATTTATCAAAGTTAGTAATCAATAACACATAGAACAAACTCTGGCAAAAGTATAGTGAAAATATACACAAAATATAAACAATCTTACCTTTACCGTCAAAGAAAAATGCTCGGGCTATTATTCAAAATTTGGAAAGTAGGTTCCAAAAATAAATGAGACTTCTCAGACGAGTCGCTTCAATTAGGGCACTAATTAAATTATATCTATAAAACATTGTTAAATGTCCACATAAAAAAAATAAATAGATAAACCAAACGTTGATTTTCTTTAACCAAGATTCAAATGAACAATTTATTCTACAATTAGAAACACAAATAGGAAAATTGGTTACCATATAAAAAATAAAAGAAATTGAAATTATAAGACAGTATAATTCCCTTTGCCTTGTTAATTAATATTTCTTTCATTAAATCTGCTATATTATAAACTTAAAGAATAACTTACATTTATTTCAAATTTCCCAAAATTTTAGAGCCTTAAAAGGAATACTAACTTAGAATAGTAGTTAACTGTAAATGCTGGTATGTTCATCTGCTTAAACGTTGACATGGTAGAAATGTTCCCAATTGCCATCTTTTGTGACAAAATAGTTTTGTAATACAGGATAAACTTTTTAATTATAAACACCAGTTGTAGTCATTTATATAGTAAGTCCATTTAATGTTTTTATTCAGTAATAAAATTCTAAACTCCATTCACAACTTTCAATAACATAGTCCAATAATTATCAAACAACCACCAAATAAAAATTTTCTTGGCCAAAAGAAAATTCAATCACTAATTATTTCACTGCACTTTTATTTAATTAAAGTAATATTGTTTATTGTTAACTGCACTACTTAAATTCTAAAACTATATCATTACAAAAAAAATTGACGTAACAGTAAACATAACTTTAACTTTTTGACAGGAGTTTGACGTTGACATAAGGTAATACAACATAACTTCAAAATTTTTCTAAAATATTGCTCTCCAAAAGAAAGCGTGTTCTGCACAAATTAAAGTTTTCGAGAGAGTGTCGCCTGCTGTATATATAGCAATTGGAAAAACAATTGAAAAGATTGGTGATATATCTAGTACTAGACAAAATTCTTTAGTGTGATTTCTAGTTACAACTAAATTCTTGTTTATAAACAAATAAATAAATTTAAAACGAAAATTACATAACCAAATTGTTAATAAATATTAAACTAATTGTTTATAATAATATTATAAGAAAATAGAGGGAATTTTTTTCTTTCTACGGATACCACACACTTATATTAAAATGCAAACATAAACTTGGAATTTTATATTAAGATGGCAACCATCTTGGTTCTTCATTTGATTGAAACATTATTAAAATTTACAATTATTGTTTAAAAACACATTTTACTTCTATTTCTCATTATAAACTTGATCCTAATATCCTGTAGAATAATTAATCCACAAGTTTTTTTATCAAAATCCTAAATAAAAACTAATTTTTATTCTTTCAGCAAACTATGACAAAACGCAACTATATTTAATAATAAATGTCCATATCTTCTACAACAAAAGACCCCATTGGCGTATAAGTCTCAAATATACTAAAAAACTCACTTGACCACATTACAATAAAATATCTCAGTTCAATATCTGATTAACATTGAACACCACACATTTATTTATTTCACACCTGATATATTTTTTTATATTTTTATACTTTGTGTTTTACTTTCAGAGTATGATTAGTAAGATTATTATGTTTGAATTTGCACCGAGCTTTACTTTACTTTTCTCCCCTAAATTTCTATTTTTTTATTTTTCAAGGTTTTAGTGGAAGAGCAAGCTCTCAGCTTGAACTACGCCTTGTGGTTTCTGCAAACAATGTATTTTATTTATTTTTCTTTTACGTTTTTTTTACTTTTGTATAGTTTGTATGTTGTTTGTATGAAATAAAGACGTTTATTATTATTATTATTATTTATTATGAAAATACTCAAATCATTGATTAAGAAGGTTTTTTTCATTTTCAGCAATAAAAATAGTAAGTAAAGTGATAAATATCTGTGTACACTATCAGAACCATACCTTTAATTTGTTCTAGGTGAGAATAACCCTTGAAAGAGCGTTAATACCTATTTATGTGCAATTTTTAAAGCAACGACAGAAGATCGTTAACTATGCAAATATAATTAGAAAAAATTAAGAAAAAAATATATTTAAAATTTATCATTTTACAATTTACAGTGTTATATAGTGTTTCTGTAACCAATTGTAACCAACCAATGTGACCAATGTAACCTACAACGTATTACGGATGAATTGTCCCCCCTATTACATTTCTTATTAACAAAATCTTTGACAGTGGTGTTTGCCCGAAGAAATTTAATCTGTTGTAATACCTATATTCAAAATAGGCGACAAAAAGAATCTAAAAAACTACAGGCCACTATCTTTAATCACTAGCCTCTCAAAGATATTTGAGAAAGCTCTACATATCCGTTTAACATCGTATATTAATAAACATAATTTAATATCGTCCATGCAGTTTGGTTTTAGACAGGGAATATCAACAGCAGATGCCATATGTGCCTTAACCACTGAAATTTACAAATATTTAGACAATAACGATAAAGCTCTGGCTGTATTCCTAGATCTAGCAAAGGCGTTTGACACTGTCAATCATACCCAGCTGCTGGAGGATCTAGGAATACGGGGAGTTCCCTATAATTGACTTCAAAGTTATCTCACAGAAAGAAAACAAATGGTCAGAATAAATAGTATTTTAAGTGATGAAATGATAATAAAAATAGGAGTTCCTCAAGGAACAATTTCGGGGCCTTTGCTTTTCTCAATTTATATTAACAACTTACTTACCTTAGGGATATCCGGACAAATCTTGTGTTTTGCTGACGACACCGTCGTCTAATATAACGACAAATCTTGGGAAGCCATGAAATTAAAAGCTGAAAATGATATGGGTATTATAAAAAATTGGTTTAGTCATATGTCGTTAACGATTAGTTTCGATAAAACTTGTTTCATTCCTTTTTCTATCTACCAACAAAACATTCCTTTTAAAGTAATGAAAATAAAAACGAATAACACAATAACCGAAATTCAATCAGCTAAAAGTGTAAAGTACTTGAGCGTGACAATAGATGATAATTTAAAATGGGACAAACACATTGATAATGTCACTAAAACCTTGCGGGGTTTACTCTTCAAATTTAAATATTTAAGTACTATTCTCGATGTTACTTAAGAACAATCTACTACTCACTCGTCGAATCGAGAATACAGTATGGCATTTTAGGTTGGGGTGGTGCTTATTACTCCCACCTAAAAACTCTTGAGGTGCTGCAAAAAAGATTCTTAAAAATTATGTACAAAAACCAAATACATATTCCTCAGATCTCCTTTTTTTGGGAAGCAAAAATCCTAGACATAAGACAAATGTACCTTTATAATATAATAATATTTATTTACAAACATAAGAACTTTTTGCGAAGCATTGAACATAGCTATAACACACGAACAAAGATTAGAGCAAATGTTAAAACTCTAAGGTCAAATAAATCCTTTAGTCAAAGATGTCATCACTATCTTGCACCTAGAGTATATAATTTCTTACCCGAAATGTACAAAATGTATATAAAAGTAATCAATTCCTTAAACTACATCAAAAGTAGGTATCTTTAAAAAGTTCATTAGCATTACAAACAGAAAAACAATATATGAGATTATTGATTATTGTTAAGTTTAGCTTTACTATTTTCTCTATTTAGTCCCTTTTATATTTTTTTTGCTATATATTCTACCTAAATAAAAAAAAATTGCTAACATTTGCGGAAGTGATGGAACGAACAGTCAGTTATTGGATTGTGCGTTCCAGCATTTCCATAATTTAATTTAACTATATATATTGAACGTGAAATGTCCCCATGCGCAACTTCTAGTTCTTATGGGCATTTCATTTATTAAGTTCTTTTTTTTTTTTCTTTGAACCAATCGTTCATTAAGTTTTGGTAATAATAATTAACGTTACATCTTATTATTTATTTTATATATACATAAGCTTTTATAATACTTTTATTATATACTTTACATAATCTCGGATATTAATAAATACTAAATAAATGTTAACTTAGTTACATTATAGAAATTTGTATGAAACCTTTCTTTACCAAGATATACTTACAGATTTGAAAATGTAGATGTACCTCTTATAAAATGTCACATACGTTTATGCATACTTAATAAATTATTATTATTATTATTATTATTATAATTGAAACATATTTGGTTGAGCCCTTGGTGTGTCTATAACATAATTACAATGTATATTCTTCTGATTAATATCTGAACTTTTGGGTATTGTAATCGTTAATTTATAATATTGTTATTCGTAGTATTAATATTCCATAATTAATAATGTAAAAAAATAATTTATTGAATTGATCTGTATATATGTATTCTACCACAATGTACTGAATCCATGTAATTAGGCAGATTTGCCTGTATGGGTTTAAATAAATAAATAAAAAAAATATATTTATTTACCTTTTTTTTACAAAATTTTAAAACTTGGAAATCCCCTTGCATTATAAGCAACCCATAAATCATGGGTGTGATTAATGATGACTGAAGCATGTCATATCATGACAATATACTAGTATATATTGTCATATCATGACAATATACATATATATATATATATATATATTTTCCCCTTTTTAAATATTGTAATTATAAAGTATATTCAAGTTATTCTTTTATATAGAAAATGTAAACGGTATTTTATTAAGTCACTTTAAATAGTCTAAAAGCACCAAGGTATTTGCTTGAAGATAGCATAAGCTATTATTACCATCTAATCTGGCAGTAGTCCCGGTACCGAATTTCAAACCTTTGATCTCCCACTTAAAACGTCTGAAGGACAAGCAGAGGGTGTCCTGTGAAGAATGAAAGATCACATGATGCCACGCCCATTGAGAACGTATAAACCAACGATTCAAGTCAGATTCTACAGAGTTTTAACATCATCGAAACAGCAAGTTACCAGACCATCGAGACATCAGAAGAAGAAAAACAGATTTTTGAAAAACATGCAAAGTCACAATAACACAAGATTAATTATAATTGATTTTATGTTATTGATTAAGGATAATTGTTCTTAATTTTATTCGTTAGTAAGAAATAAAACTCATTTGCTAAAAATTAAAAAAACAACGTGAAGTTATCAGTCATTACATTCTTTACGTATCTAGAAACTTTCACGTTTCACTCGTCAACTTCGTCAACTTTAGTTTCAAAATATAAAGGAAAACATTTACATTTCTTTTGACATAACTGCTTGTTAAAAATTTTAATTTTTAATTTTAAATAAAGTTTGTGTCGTGAAACGATTTTATCAAAATTAAAATCTGTCAGTTACTGCGTTATACTTGTCATTTTCAAACGAACAATTTAGAGATTACGATAATTTATATTACAACCCAGTTTGTAACATGACTGATTTTGTCGACATGGATTTTCTCCTGTATTTGCATGCCACCGCACCGGCACCGTATGGCTCAACGGTATATCGAATTAAAATTAATATTGCATATTTTCTCTTTACCTTTCCTGCTCTAGATAAAATTAATATTGCATGTATGTTTATCTACATCAAAGTTAAAACTTTATATTAGTTCGCTTTGATTCTATAATATTTTAATAACATGGATTACTACTCTTGAATATAACCATAATTTATTTTATATGTCTAGGATAGTAACGCAAACAGAAACTCATGCTACAACAAAAAAACTGTACGTATAATAATAAATGCTGTGTCTATTATGCAGTCAGGTTCACACACACGTAATGATGCATTGAACATATAATAAATGGTTAAGAACTTATTTTATTAAAACAATGAATAAAAATGCAGCTGCTTAAATTGTTTAAGTCGAACCATTTGGGATCTAACAGAATAAGTATTATTTATACCCATAAATTTATAGGTTGCTCGATATATATTATTTCCAAAGCTGCCTGTACTATGCAAGAATTTTAGCTAAATTTACTCGATTACAAATAAACATTAAGAGGTAACTAAACAGCACTGCTTTTGTTTTAATCCTGAATTCGATTAAACTACTCCTAGCAGTGTTGAACTGGACCACCGGACAATCGAACAAAGGCCCGGCCCGGTGTGCCTTCCATATTCATGTTCATGTTCAACGTAACTCACCAGATAATTAATACCATTAATATATATTCAAACTCATTAAAGTTATTAAAATGTAATTGGTGTAACAGTTTGTACCAAAAATACAAATAATTTCAAGTTGCACCTAACGCTTTTCCAAATCCCTGAAATTCCCTACCGGTGCGCTGCGATGAAAAATGCTTCTTACTTATCGGCACCAATAGGATTACTGCTAATGAGCGGTTATGCCGGAGATTGCTGCGAGAATTGCGAGAACTCGAGAAAATGGAGATTTCATAGATCTAAAAAATTACAGGTAATCTCTATTTATCCTTTGCAATAATATTGCCATAAGTTGTTAAGAAATTAATAATTCTTTTTCGCTTATAATCTACAAAATCATGATACTAAAAGAAAATATCAAAAAAATCTCACGAATATACAATATGTAACAAAATGTACAAGTTTAAAATGTTAATTTTTATTTCTCAAAATTTTATTAAAGGAAAAAATAAGAAAATATTATGGTAAGGCATAGCAAAGAAATGTTATATACGTTCACAAACCTAATTTTACTCTTTATTTCAGATTAATTGTTTTTAAATATATACCATGTAAAAAAAAAATTTATAGAGAACAATAACCTAAAATTAAAAAAAAAAGTAAATGTTTTGAAAAAGCCTACATTGACTAGGCGAAACGTCAACTTTAATATATGTAAAAAAACTGTTTTATTAACATTATTAATTACTGGCTGCTAGTCCTCATTACAACCCAATAAAGGGGATAAAAAAAATATAACCAATATTGCCATACATATGTCGTAAAAGGTGTACTAAGCCACCGCAATCAAGTCAAACTGGAAATTATTTATATTGAAGGAATTCACCAAATTTGGTACTATAACGTATGATGTGTTTATTTAACAGTTATTACGTTATCTTACGATTTCTTATAAGAGTAGCTCAATAAAAAGCGTTAAAACTTAATAAATCCTATATTCATTACTTCTGCTTATTTTGTTGTTATCACAATCCATATGCTTCAATACCTTCTCAATGAAGATTGAGAATGTAGTGATATACATGGTTACCATATATATTGAGCAACATCACTACATAAGAAAAAAGACTGAAACATATTTTAAATGGTAATTTAAAAAAAGAATTCAACGCATTTCCCAAGAATCTATAGAAGAAAAAGATAAAATCTATTACTGTCCTTGCATACGGATGTCTAGCTACAAAAAACTTCAGAATGGATTGATGTTTCTTTTCAATGAGTTTGTACAAGAGTATTTAAATTACCTTTAACAATATAAATAATTTATCATAATTAAAAGTAATATTAAGATGATACAATTTAACTAATCTTAATTAAAATGGTAGTAGTAATTACCTTTAACAATATAAATAATTAATAATAATTAAGATAGCGAGAGCCTACATAAGTATTTTATTATGATCTAACTAATTTGATTGTAACTAAATATTAATAGTGTGCCCAAGGATCACCTGGTAGGTTTTTCGTACTGGAATGAAAACAAGAACAAGGATTAAAATCATCAATAACATTAAGAGACAACAATAATAATTCCTTCGTTGAACTAAGTGATGCTTGCGTACGATTAATTGTTGTAACTTTCTGAACTCAAATTAAACTATGCTATGGTTATTCTGAAAGCGTCAGCCTAATTATTGAGTTCTTGTAGACACTTATTAATCACAGATACAAAGAGTGTTAATTGTAGCTCTTGTACGGAAGCACGATGCGATAGTTTCTCGCAAGAATATTCAGGAAGAATTATTATCAGGTGACTGTTTGTCAGTGCATTGCTTTAGTTCGTGTGAATGAAAGAATGCCATGTATTGAACAGTAACTAATTGAATATACTTATTTCTGATAAAAAGGATACTCCTGAGGGGCAATTGGTAATGCAAGGAAGGATGCAGCAATCGTCTGCGCTTATGAAATGAAAATTCAGCGACTGTTCTTTGTCAGCAACGAACGAAGCTTCAAAGAATTTTCAGGGTGAAGAGTCGGTCGACGGTCACCAAATAAATATGTTGAATTTTTTGTTTTTAGTCGGGGTCACCAATATAACGTATAGTGTGTTTATTTAACAGTTAATACGTTATCTTAAGGTTTCTTAAAAAGCGTTAAAACTTATAGAATCTTTTATTATCACTTCTGTTTATATTGTTGTTATCGCAATCCATATGCTTTAATATGTTTCGAATGGAATTTGGGAATGTAGTGATATACACGGCGAGCATGTAAACAGATTACTACAGTACTACTAACTGCATGGTAACTCACTGGCATTTTGCGTTTGTTGGCATCGCGTCGTTCGCGATTTCAGTTAGTTCGTTCTTACGTTCAGTACGATAGACACTGCTTAATTTGATATGAAATTTAAAGCACTAATAGTAGTACTGAATTTGAAACATACATTAACAAATTCCTTTGATGTATCACATGTTACAATTTTTCTTTAGAGGCTTTTCCCCAGTTTAATTTCACTTAATGTTTAACCTAAAATTTTTCTTTCTTAAAAGGCTTTTCTCCAGTGTGTTTATCATATTTTTGCCATTCCAAATATGTAAGTGTTTATGGCCACACTCTTTTATTGGTTATTCCTTATCTGATAATGTTTCTGTTTATGCTACCTCATTGGTAAATTCAGCTCTATCTCGGGTTTCTAGAAGTTTTTGATAAGATAATCATCTTCTTTGCTTTTTAAAAGTGAGTCGTAATTTGACTTGCAAGTAGAGTGTTTGCTTTATTCCAGTTTTAGGAAGCTTTGATGATTTATCTCTTTATGAGTTTATTGTGGAATAAAGTGCAATTAAATTCCTGGTGATCAGTGGTGATTGTTTTTATCACAGGAATCCAATTTGTTGGTCTTTTAATGCTGCAAGATAGATTTTTTTAACTACTTTAATCACTATGGTTATCTCTAACAATTCCTTGTTTTGTAGGAATACCTTTTCAACCCAATCATAACAAGAGGTGATAATCCACCCGTTGACTAATGTTTTAAAGCCGATGAAAACATCTTTTCAGGTAGGCCTTTGGTTATGTTGATAGACCGTTAATTTATACAGAATTTCTTTCTAGGTTTTTTCCTTTCTTTTCCAGCATCTACTTTTACCTCCTTCTTTATACTACCTGGTTTTTGCTACGTTCTACCTGGTTCCACCGTCCAAGACGTTGGGCATTTATCGGACACCAGCTTAGCTGTTATCTGAGCCGCATCTGTAATTATACTATTTTATCAGCTACCGACAAGAGTAGAAAGAAGACCAACCAATACCAACTCGGAACTCAACACTAAAACTATATAAACATTTTCTTCCTCCTTAACCTTTAGGTTAACGTTAGGTTATAACAAAGTATATAAAAAGGCGCAGTTACCACTCGAACCACATTACTTTTCTGCAGAAAGCGTAAGTCTGATTCAGATATCCATTTTAGTAAAGATATGTAAATAAATTATAGTTTTCTCGATTATGAAATTTATTGAATGTAAAATTGTATAAGATTTCTGATTTCGTTATATTATTTTTATATTATTAGGGGTTTATTTACAAATAATAGTTTTGTTTAATCATTGATTTTGAGTGTGGTACGAACCTCATATCTTATTTATGTTTTGGAAATAAATAACCTGCTTCTTTTGTATCTGAGTCTTTCATTTCTACCAACGGTTGTGCCGAGTTCAAACGGCGGATGCTATCAAAGAGCAGACGTTTGCCGGACCCAAAGATACAGTCAGATTAAGGTTATTGTTTTGTGTAATAAATTTTTAATATAGCTGGGTTTTTTTAATACCGTGAACTAGCCGGTCAGGAAGTTCCCGTTATACACAGAACCATACTAACGAGCACACATGACCGACATGACGATGCTGATCGGCACCAACTTGTTTCAAAATGCCACCGTTATGCCATTCCGTGCTGAACAAGAAAAGTCGTCGTCTGAATGCCGAATGACTAGATACGAGCGCGAAGTTTTTTGCATTTGTGCCATACGCCACAACTTAGTGGATTCAAGTGCCCCCTATTGGTCAGAATTGAAGATGGAGGATGTTTATTTCGACTTTATTTGGATAAATTAAATTTAAGAAATAAATTTTGGCCAACACACGGAAATTTTTTAGGTTAGAAAATGGGTGAACAAAAAATGGGGTTACAAAACCGTGACTGTGGTTTCTGTTATTCCCATATTGATATGTTTTCGAATATTAGAATAAAATTGTCGTTGTAAAGGTAAATAAAACACGGAAAATTGTTAAATACTTATTTATGTTGTTCTGTCTATGTACTATTGTGTAACCTAACTATCGCTAGGTTCATCACAAGATTTATTTATTTTTATTACGTTATTCCTATTATCCAATTAAAGCACATAGTGATAAAACTTGTGTTTTATCGTACACTTTTAAATGGGCGGCAGTGTACATAATATAATCAAAGAATTCCAAACCTCTCTTGGTAGCCTATCCCAACATACGAAACCATTTAATGTTGACCTTACATAGCTTTTTGTCTCTTGCAAATATATATATACTTATAATGGATTGCAAGGACTGTGGTTTATCACAACACCATATTATTCACGGTGTCTCCTAACCACACATTGGGTTTTATCGATCAAATAGATCGATAAAACCGTCTGACGGTTTTATGCCGAGAACAAGATAACATCGTTACCGAAATACGTATTGGCAATTAGTCAAATACAGTGTGTGGGTAGGAGACACCGTTAAATATAGTGTTATATAATACATATTTAAAACAATTTGATAGACTGTATCAGATACTATCAATATGTACTGATTATATGATTATCATTATTAAAAGGTCTACTAGTTTCAAAAATTGTATTGTTCTTAACAAATATGCCCTATTTATAATATAATTACAACTCATATTCTATATTCCTATAAACACTAATCTATTGATAGTCAAAGATAGACGTGCACAGTGCACAACACTGATTACATTTATAATTAGATTGATAAAAGTCATATTAAGTTCTTTTAAATTATTTGTATGAGTAAAAGTAGTGCAGTTTTCTGTACTGTCATACAATAGCAGTGGTAATATAATTATTCAATAATTCTTTTTCTTATTACTCCCCAGTATAATCTCAACGTAAAGAAGTACAGCAGTTCAATCAAGCTCAAGATACTACACCCAAGAAACAACCCAGCGGTTCCACCAATCTGCACTGAAAAAGAAAATTAAAAATTAGAATTTTAGTCATTTCCTTACATCTTAGATTCAGATTGCACTTAAAATTTGTTATTGACAAAATATATACATTTCTTATATCAAATAAAAGTAAAGAGCCGGTGGTATGCTAGTGGTGTGAGAGCGTTACTCCATTTCCAGAAGTCTTGGTTTCAAATACGGGGTTGGATGGAAAGATGGGGGGCATATGGCCTTAGATGTTGCTTTCCCTGTAGTGTAAACGTAATAATAGTAAAAAAAAGTAAATTAAGGTATAATCGAAAAAATAGTAACAAAAACACGTATTATAATGTCCCGTATCCGGCCATCACCGAGAAAGACAACTACCGAGAAACCAAGACCGAGAAACCAAAACTGAGAAACCACAATCGAAAAAACATAACCGAGAAACCAAAACCGAGAAACCATAAGCAAGAAGCCATAACGGAAAAAACCAAAGCCGAGAATAGTAACTACTCTCTATAGAAATAATTATAAGTTAGTAAATTTGATAAATCTAACAGGGACAGATGAGAATACATAGGGCGGGGAAGGAAATAGAAATGACAACGGCGTAAAAGACATGCTATGCAACGGAGGTTAGGTTATTAGTTAGTAAGTTTAATAGATCTAACAGCGACAGACTCTAATAGTTAACGTGGTAACTGATAAAGAGATTAACTCTAACAGGACACTTCTTATCCTTCTTCTTCCTCAGACTACTTCTCTCCATTTTTGGATATAGTCCTCCCCCTTCTTTTTCCATGTTTCCATATCTCGTGGTAGTTTACTTTTATAATAGTCTGTTTGCCCATCTCTCATCTGTTGTTCTTGTCATATGCACAGCCCAGCTCTATTTTTGACGTGCTATTCTCTCTACTATATCTGTTACTTTTATTATTTGTCGAACCCATTCGGTTCGTTTTTCTATCCCTTAATGTTACATTCAGCATCCTTCTTTTCATCGCTCTTTGCGTTTTCAATGGTTTGTCCTCAATCCTGTTTGTGAATGTCATAGTTTCTACTCCATACGTAAGAACTGGCAATACGCATGTGCCAAAACTTTTGGCTTTCAGTTTAATTGGAAATCTTTAATGTCTAATTTAAAAATGCTCGACAGTTTTCCGAATGCTTTCCATCCAAGGCTTATTCTCCTGTTTATCTCAGCTTCTTGATGTTCTTTTCCTGGTTTAAGAGTATGTCCTAGGTACATGTAAAAATTTACTTGTTCCATATATTGTCCATTTATTATTACTTGTGCTTGTTGTAAAGTGTTTGTTATAATTTTTGTTTTATTCATATTCATTTGTAGTCCTATTTGTTTAGATGTTTGATGAAGTTGTTTCAGCATAATTGTTAACTCTGTTTCATCTTCTGCGGTCAATACTACATCGTCAGCATATCTTAAATAGGTACATTCAGTGCTGTTTACATTTATTTCCATACCGGTCCAGCCTATGTGTTTGAATATATTCCCAAGCTCTAAGGTGTATAATCTTGGTGACTATATATTTCCTCGTCTCACGCCTCTGTTGATGTTTATTTTTTCTGATTTATGCTCTAGTTCTATAACTGAAGTGGCGTTTTTAAATATATTTTTTAGTAGTATTGAATATCTTGTATCGATACGGCAATCGTCTAAGGCTGTTAATATGGATTCCATTTCAATATTCAATATTCAAGATTCTATATTCGAATCCAATTCGACTGGCTGATAAGCGTCCAGTTTGTTACTTAGCCTATTTGTTATGACTTCTTATGAAATAATTTATAGGGATGTGACAGGAGATTGATTGGTCTGTAATTTTTTATGTCACTTTTGTCGCCCTTCTTGTGCAGTAGGATCACTTCTGCATTATTCTATGTCTCTGGGATCTTACCTTCTTCAAGGCATTTGTTGAACAGTATTTCTAATATGTTCAGTAACGGTTTTCCAGCATTCTTTATTTGTTCGCTTATGATTCCATTTTCCCCTGGAGCTTTACGGTTCTTCATTTGCACGAATGCTTTTTCAATTTCAAACTTCTTGATATCTTCGGATCCGACATTTATTATTTTGCGGCCTTGAGCTTGAATATATGTTTCGTCCCTATTGATAATTTAGACTTTAGAACTTTCATGCTGCCATTTTGTTCTATAGTTTTCTTTCTTAACCTTTCATTATATTCATACACGTCGTTTTTTATTTCTGTTCTTACTATCTTATATAGTTCCATGTATTCTGCCGTGTTCTATTGTTTTTTCTCATATTCCTACGTTTCTCGATTAATTTTATTGTTTCTTCACTTATTTTACTGTGTCTGTTCGTCACTGGTTTTATTCTTTCTATTTCCTTTGTGTATTCTTTTATTAAATATCTACTACAGATTTATTTATTTTTGCTATTGTCTGACTTTCCACGTTGGTTCGTAATATTTCATTTGCTTTGCTTTCCATTTGCTTGCACAGGACACGCTATGACGTAATCTTCTGTTATTAATTAATTAGATACTTATTACTTCATAATGCATGAATGCATGAATGCATTCTCGGTAGTTTCCATTCTCGGCTTTGGTTTTCTCGGTTGTGATTACTCGGTTATGGTTTCTCGGTTGTGGTTTCTGTTATGATTTCTCGGTTATATAAGACCAACAATATACAATATACAGGTAAGTAAAATTAACTCTCCTTTTCTGTTTTCTCATACAAATTTCATAGAAATAATATGTATATTCTATATTATCCTTCTATCACTTTATTTCAGCACTTAAAAAACAACGCCACCTTTCCATAGGATAATGTATGGAGACGATTTCTACAGGGAGATCAAGATTGAATGTCCTGATCGTACACTACTTTCCACGAGCTTGATATCAATATTTACATCAATCACCTGAGAGTCAGGACAAAAGCAGTGGTGTGCGGATGACATTTAAAAAAAACCAACCTCCAAAGTAATGTACAAAAACAGAAACACTTTGGTTTGTATGAAATTAAAAACATGAAAAACAAGTTCGTTTTTAATTAAAAAATATATTGAAATGGCTATAAGGATTGTTTATTTTCTCTTATTTGAACTATACAAAAGTTTATCCTTTTCATACAAAATAAACATCAGGAATTTAAAAGAATTACTGAATGCTAATTGAAATATTTTACTGTTTTATGTGTTGCCATTGATAACAGAAATAACAAGACGTGTCAATTTCTCTTGCCACAGTATTGGCAACCAATACTATTATTATCAATTATTATCATTAAGATCAATTACGATCAAAAATAAGAAGTAAATACAAAAGATTTCATTTAATAAACAATTAAAATTACACAAATTAACACAATTAAACAATTTACAATTAAAATTAATACAATAGATTTATAGTATGTGTTCAAAATGACCTCCATGTACAGCCAGACAAGCATCTACTCGTTTTTTCATATTTTCGAATATGTTTACCGATTGCTCAGGTGTAAATGCTTCGTACTGCCACAGTAATAGCGTCCTTCAACTCATGTAGTGTATGCAAGCGAGTCTGGTAAATTGTATTTTTTAAGATGCCAAACCAACAATAATCTGGTGGCGTGAGGTTAGGTGACCTCGCAGGCCAACGTCCTGCTCCGATTATTCTCTCACCATAAAATTGTTCTAAATACCGAACCGTTGTTCCAGCTGTATGAGCAGTAGCATTATCGTGCTGAAAATATCCACGTTGCAGTTCCTCATCATTAAGCTGGTTTATAAACGTTTTTAATATTTGTTGGTAACGTGCTGCTGTTACTGTATCTTCAAAGAAAACAGGGCCAATTATCCGCCTCCTGGATATTGCTATACACATCCCAATTTTTAATGGATAAAGCTGCGTTTCTTGAAAAACGTGTGGATTTTCTGCAGACCATACTCGATAATTTTGTGAATTAATGTATCCGGACAAATGAAACCACGATTCATCGGAACAGAATGTGAGATCTAATAAATCATCATTGCGAAGATTTGCATTAAACCAGTTACGATATTGAATTCGTCTTTCATAACCAGGGGGAAGTAACTCTTGCACGACAGTAACTTTATATGGATGGAAGTGTAGTAGTTTTTTTACTGCCTTGTGAGCTGTACCATATGATAAACCTACAATAATTTTCATTTAATATTTCAAAGTAATTTTCATATAACTGTTACGATTACCTGTTTGTTGAGCAAGTTTGCGTAATGGTTTGTTTGGACTACGTTCTACACGAGTACGCACATCTGCAACAACATCTTCCGTAAGTACAGTACCACGACCACTTGACTTCCCCTTACTAACACTCCCTGTTTCACGAAAACGGTGCACAATCCGGTGTATATGTCGAATTCAAGTTTCTTCATCAATTTCCATATCAGGGAAGCGATTTATCCATTCTTCTGCACAAAGCGTTGTAGAATATTTCTATTCTGCATTACCATCTCGTTCACCGTTGCGAAAATAAGCTTCTATAATAAATTTCTCTTGTTCAAAAGAAAAGGGCATTTTGATAGAGGTTATTGACCTGTAACCTGTAATTCACAATTTCTACATAAAATAACTTTATAACAACAATAAAAATATTTTTTATTTACCTTGCACTCAATATAATCCTTCAGTGGTAGTCTTGAAAAAGACTTTTATGTATAGAAATAATTAAACAACGAAAAGAATAAAGAAATAAACGGAATTAACAACGCACGGCAATGAGTTAACATCGAAAACAATTTTGACAGATTGACATCTAGGGACATCTAATAAATTCCCCAGAATTCTTTATATCACTAGTTTTATTTATAAATTGGATGTAAATATTGATATCAAGGTGACGGAAAGTAGTCTAGGATCAGAACAATCAATCTTGATCTCGCTGTACATTTTCCCTCTCTTTGAGACCAGCTGATTATACCTTGCTTATCGAGATTGGATCAAGCATTAAAAAAGCCTGAAATTTCTTTTTTAAATAGTATAATTCAATTCATTGAATAAGGTGAACGCCTTTTTTTGTCAAATACACATATTTGATAAACTTTTCTTCACATTTACAATATTTTGAGTATTTATATAAAGGTGTTAATATTTCAATTGGATATTTTATAACTTTACTCATTACAAAAATGATATTTGTACTCTTTCGTTTACAACTTTTTGTAAACTTTCATTTTGCTTGTTTAACTCTCTCTAGAAAGCGTTTATTGCCCAATTTACTTTTCAAGACTTCACTTTAACATTCAATTAATCGCCTTGAAATATAGTTGGATTTTCTCATATTTATACTAGGTGTTCATTATTGTTGACGAGAGATCAAATGCAATCCAAAATTCTTTCTAACCTTATAACTGTTCGACACTATTTTAAAACATGCATAAAAATGTAACACAAAATTTACAATTTCTTTTCCTTTGCTTTTAGTTCTATTGCAAATCCTGGATGTGCCAAAATACCAAGAAAGAAAGCTTTTGAATAAAGAACAAAGCTACATATGAAAGAGATATAAGTTAACAATTAAATTATGTTGATAATTCTCCTTTTTATAAAGGAACCCAATGTAATAATTAACAAATAACTTTAATGATCCTTTGTATTTTATATGTGGTTATCTATGAATAAATAAACCTGTGAAATTATCATTACAGTATATACTGAATAATATGAATGTTGAACTATTTTAATAAATATTATAATACATAGATGCTACTAAAAATAGCAAGTATAGGTACTTAGATTTACATACCAAATGCACTAGTACTGCTAAAAATTAGTGATCGTTTGAAACGAATCGTAGGACAATGCATTATTTTCCATTGCACATTTGTTCCCAAAAACCAGTCTGTAATTTCATATTTTGTAATAGTAATACTATCTGTATCGCAGTTCTGAATGCAGGTACAAGAATTATTGCGTAGACTTATTATAACATCTACAAATATGATAATTATTGGTACTGAACATAAATAAAGTATCAAATTATTTACCTTTGTGGTCATATAAACAACGCATTCCTGTAAGATTACATGTCACTCCCTTATCTGAAAAAGTAACCGCATTATTAATACAATTACAAATTTTGTAGCAGAAACCTGTTGGCCCGTAATAATACGGAACACAGTGACACAATTGGTAGCAAATATGTCTTCTACAATTAGCTCTGCATAAGTTGTAACTGTAAACAGGACTGTGTTTTAAATTAGATTCGTATGTCAAGCGACAATTCCTTTGAACTACTCTTAAATTCTGTACTTCAGAAGGAGTCCATACACTTTTAATTGATAATTCGAAATTTGCAAATGTAGCTTGAGGCACCGTCATTCCTCTTGTACTCATTTCAGGAATTTCATTAGGACCGTGGAAAAATATCTATAAAGTGTGATTTTTAAGAGGTTAACATTGGAAGATTCGTCTAACAAAGAACCTTATAATCGCTTGATAAACTCCTTATAGACAGTGCTGGTGCTGGAATGCTTGGATTTATCATTATTATACTGCTGTTTCCGTTTACTAATTTGTCGGTGCGTTTTGCCCAGTACCTTTAAACGTATCATGTATATTATGATGCTAATTAAGTTTCCTTCATATGCGTGCTAGGAAATTGTAACACTTCATATAAGGGACTTTATACAAGAGATGTCTGTAATATTAATTTGGATGAGTTTCCTGCTGGCGAATTAATTATAGCACCTAAGGGTTGGAAAATTAGTCGTTATACATGTTATATACTGTTATCTTATGAACGTTTAAAAGGTTGTTTATTACATTTTGTTAATTTCTGGTTACCAAGATACATCTAGTTATTATGTAAAACCCTAGGTCATATTACTTTCTCACTTCATAAGCACCTAAAGTTCCTTTAAATTACCTTTGTTTACAGGAGCTTACTCAAGTATTCCTTTCTCAACACACCTGTAGTAAAATATATCAGCCTTGTTATATAGGAGGTGTTTGGTAATTGGGTAAGAGTAATTGCTAGAATTGTTGAACATGTAAACTATGTTCGTTAAATAAATATGTTGTGTTAATAATATAATAAATTTACTTCTAACGTTAAAGTGGTGCGTCTAAACAGACAGTTTGTCGTAGTAAGAAATATTAGTAGGCAGCATTTAATAATAATTTATTGTTTTCTATTTTATTTATTTCAATTTCTCCAAAAAGCATTTATTTATTGCGTATTTCAAACAGCAACAAAATGAAATTCTTGCGTCACTTGTTTTAAAAATAATAAGTAGTGGGAGCTTCTTATTTGGTACCAAGAAAGCTAATACACTCGAAATGTTAAGGTTAAAACTACAGGAGGCAGTTTAATATGGATTAAATATTTAGGTCTCAGCAGTGTTTTTGCGTTTTATGATACTTTCAGCCTACTCCACTACCTCTTTTATAATCAATTTTCCTTATTTACATATACTAGGTGACAATGGGTTTAGGGGCCAAGCTTACATCTCCTTTATTTATGAAGCAATTTCTGTGAGATTTGGTACAGGAATATTAGACGCAATTTAGGATTTATTGACAGATATAGTCAAAATGACCGACTTCCGGTTTAGCTAGAAATACTTATAACTTATATTTTATAAATAAAACACCCTGTAAACTTAATATTTTTTAGAATCTACAAATCAAAGTAGGTACATCTGACTAGGTAGCCAAACTTAACATGTTTCACAAAATTTTTTGATGTATTTTATAACTTGACAACTAAATAACTATAGATATTTAATAAATAGGGGAAGTGCTGGTAGCCCCGGAGGGCGGTTAAATCGAAATGTGTCCCATATAGCTTACAAACAAAATATAACTTAGTACTGCCATGGCCGCCGAACGAATTGTACATTACAGTAGGTTTTGTTCCAGCCAACTACCTTGTGCCCACTTCTATATAATTTCATAGGAGGTAATCACATAGAAAACGTATGTAGCTTAACTTAATGTATTGGTTGAAGTTTTGATCCTGACATTTATTTTATGACTACAATAGTATTTATCTGAATCCGTTTATAAATTAAGTACTATTAGTAGAAACATAGCATCTAAGTAATCGGGTAGCCCCGGGCGCAAATCAGTCGGGTACCCTCGGACATTTTTCATAGCTAAAAAATTAACAAAAAGGAAATAGTAACAAGGTTTATCCTAGTTATTTGAATAAAATGTATTTCTATATTTAGAGAACCAGTACAAAAATGCCAAAATTATCGCCAAAGTTTATTAATTGCAGATGGTTTGTGAATATAAAAGAAATGTAGACTACTGAAACAATGAGCCAATTTCACTACTAATAACCACCTTATTAGTAGTGAAATTGGCTACTTGAAAGCTTCACAACAATATATTCTCCAACATACACAGTAAAAAATTTAGTGTTAAAAATCAACACTAAAGCAACACTTTATCGAGCTTATATAGGTCCCTCTAGACAGTGTTCATTTTTTAGCTCTAAAAATAGTGTATTTTTTAGTGAGAATCCACTCTATTGTAGTGAATATACCACGTGTAAAGTAACTCTACTTACACACTGTACAGTTTAAATAAACACTACCGTAGTGAAGATAACCAGTGTAAATATTCACCAAGTTACACTAGACAAGCGTATGAAAATATGTATGAAGCGTGTCTGTACTTTAAAAATACAGCAAATATACAATTAAATACTTAATTAATACATATACCGTATTATAAGAGAATACAGAGATTATATATTCAGAAGCATAACACTAGAATAAGAAAGCGTATTTTGGAACTAAATACAAATCAGTTTTTGTGTGGCATTGCACAACAGCAACAACAACTGCAAACAACAATAACTGAAGATCGATAACACTATAATGCAACTTTCTGGGGTACACAACCTTATACCTTTGTAACAATCATATACGCACTAGAACACCCACGAACAAAGACGCTTTCAATGCCAGATATCACGAGCATAATGTGCGATACTGCCAAGTGCGACGACGTGTTTTAGTGTTAATATACACTATTAGTGAAAACTACTATACGAAGTGTTATATGCGACACTGCGCTGCATGGTGCTTAGACTATTAACAGTTTAGTTTCAATTAGCTTAGAAGTCGTAAAAAATACTAAAACTTTTAGTATTAATTATCCCGTGTTGTAAGAATTGTCACTGTACAGAGTTTGTTAGCAAATATAATGTAAATTAACACTAAAAAATATATAGTGTTAAATTAAGTGCAAACTGAAACTTCAAAATTTACTCTATTATTTTAACTGGAACACTACGTTTTTAACACTAGACTGATTTCTTACTGTGTACCACATTAGGAAGACGCGTCAAAGAGAAAAGAGAGAACCTAAATTATGAAATTAATAAAATGGATGAGAAATACAAAAGTGTACTCATCACAGAGCAAGAAGATGGTTTCGTATCTAAAATCTATGGAAAGGCATCTTTTGCACTGACTATGAGAGACTTGCGCTCGTTGTCTTTCCAGTTGACCGAGAGAAATGGAATTAGTAACAGATAACAAAAGAAACATGCATAACTGATCAGAATATATTTAACTGTGACAAAACAGGACTTTCTGTAAACCCCACACAACATGCATGGGTTATAGCTTCTAAATCTTAAAGGCAGGTGGGATCTTTGACCTCTGCTGATAGAGATAATACCGAAACTGCCCTCATTTGTACGTCTGCCTCAGGAACGTATGTTCCTCCCACAGACCTAGACGTTACTGACCAAATTTGAAATAGTTAGATATTTATTTCCGTAATACTTTCGGTACGGTGTTTGGCTATATTAAAGTATACGAATGGAACCAAACATAAGATAGAGAGCGATTAGTATTTACAGAAAAACTGGCGTGCCTTTCATAACCACACCGCAACCCTTTGGCAGACAGTGTCCACTAGCTACGCTAAGCTAATCTGTCATAAGGTACACGAACAGTACATTGCCATACAATAGAGGTCGATTAGTATTTATTTACAGATAATCATGGTTTGCCCTCCACGGTCCCGCCGCACAAAAATTGAGTTTTTAAAGTTGCTTGCTTACATCAACTAGTAAATGAACAAAACGAACATTGTTCGATAACTTGCATCCTCTCCTAAGTGAATACAAAGGCCTGCGAGATTTACTGGCCGCAACCTTTGGCAGACTTTCTTGTAGATTGAGCGTTCATAAGTTACGCTAAGCTAGTGAATGTTCTCACACTGATTAAGAGATTTCATTCGTCTGGCGTTGAGTATGCTTAATTGCCACAAACAAGAAGAAAACTATTAAAATAAACAATATTAGTTCAAGTTGTGAACTTCTGGTGTTCAGTTCAGTCAAATGTGTTCTATCATAGAAAGCGATGGCAGAGCCCAGCTACAACCAACAATCTGCCTAACATCGCAATGTTTAGGAACAACTTATATTCAACTCTGTCTTGAATGATATGACAGAATATAATATTAAAGAAGCAAGGGGCAATTGCCCAACCGAAATGGAGGATATAAATAATTATCACAATCATTCTGACTTCTGACATCCCGATCTCAACACGTGATATTCGAAGGTCTTTCTAAATTCTCTAGTTTCGTAGAAGGTGCATCTAAAAATTGAACATTTATCCAAAATTGCTTATAACTTGCGAGTTGAATTGAACCAGAGGTGAAGAAATCTTTATTTGATCCCTTAAAGAATTTTGCAGTTAACAAACGTTGTATTGTTGCTAGTCTAATTGTTAGCTTCCAAACAAGATGGTTAACTAAATGAGCATTTAAAAGCAACTTAATATATTGTACTCTCATATCGTATCTCATCGAATCAGGAAATCTAATAAAGGGATTAACCGGCAAACTTTTTAATAATTACAACCTACTTTAATAAAATGCGACAGGCGTGCGCTAACGCTTTTCCTAATTCAGTTAGTCAAAGCGGTGTGATAATGAATTAAAACCAAAATGCAGTCTCTGGTTTGATTCTAGCTGGCAGGTAACTTTCTTTATTCAATTTTCTATTTTCTTTAATTTAAAATTCAAAATAACAGTTTTTTACTTCAAAAGTGTTTATTTTTCGTGTAGTCTTAGTAAACTGAATGATGAGCTACAAATGATTATTGTTTTGCATTGACAGCCTGAATAGGTGTTTAATTAGTGAAATTATTAAATTTATGAATTTAATCTTCTTTTCAAGGAAATGATGGAAAAATTCATCTAACCTTTAAAGACAACTAACAGGTGACGTCTACTTTTAAAATATGTGTAGTAGATGTAGGTTGGAACCCGAATAATTCAAGTAGTTTTCGTGGGGCAATAATAGGCTAAAATTCAACTACGATGCAGATTCGAAACTGATGGATGGATGATCTGGCCCGAAAAAACTTTTGCTGTTTTTGATTTGCTGTACCTTGGAAAACTTGCCTCTAGTACATAGAAGTAAAATAAAAAAATAAATAAAAGATCAGTTGATCTATTTATTCTGTATTAAGTAAGGGATATTACAAGGAAGATAAATAAATTGAAAATTATGGATATTTCATCATCTATTAGTCAAGCATTGCGCTTAAAAAACTCTTTCATATAAAAATTGCAAATTTTGGCATTAAATGGAGTGAATAATAGTAATGAACTATAGCTTCATGACAACGGTATTTTACTTCTTGTTTTCTATATTTGCTATTTTAAAGTATGCTTTGTTGGAAAACTTGAGCATTATTGATCTTGACACGAAAGTTGTTCTAATGTTCCATCTCTGGACCTAGCTCAGCATACTTTCTGTGACGCTTCAGCCACCAGCTTGACACCTCGCTTGAGTGTCACAAGGAAATAAGTTGAAATGCCAGTTAGATACTGTGCCTGATTGTATAATTGGTGTAATGTTCTCAGCACTTACTCTTTGATGCAATAGATGCGGCGATGCATTGCAAATCATCTCTGTCTACTTCTAGGTAGCGAAATTAAGTTTTGGTGTCGCAAAGACACTAATTGTGTTTTCCTTAGGAACTGTGTTTCTTGCTCAGAAAATTTGTTTTGACTATGATTATAGATGAAAGGAAGCATATCAGAAAACTAGGGCACAGACGAATTTTGAAGACAAGAAATACAGCTCCTAATGAAAACACAATTAGGAGTTTTGACACAACAAAACTCAACTTTGCTGCTACGGGGTACACAGAGATGATACATTGGAATTCGTGCAATTTATCGCCGACTCAACCGCATCGAAGGGTAAGTGCTGAAAACACACAATATCTGGTAACTGGTATTTCAACTTGTTTCCTTATGACACTCAAGCTGAGTATTTTAAGAGCAATGCGCAAACAATATATAATGAAATATCCATGATTCTTTATTTACTTATTTTCCTTGTGCTATCCTTCACTTATCTAACGCTGTAGGCGAAATCTGACTGATAACATTCTTTTTTATTTTACTTACATGTACTAGAGGCAAGTTTTACAGAACAAACATAAAATGCGAAATTACATTACGAAAACGGTAACACATAAAAGCAAACTGTAAGCGAACGAATTGCAGGTTTCAAAAAGATCTACAAAAAAGTCCTGGGTGGCATATATGTATATCTTACAGATTATTCACAATCAAGGATTATTTAATAATTAATATTTTCGAAAAACTTTTTCCCCTGTAATGTTGTCTTACTGCCCCTGGATGAAATGCTGGTAATTTATATACTTTTAGGATTGCTTCAAGTATAATAATCTGTGAAAATTATGTAAATGAAGAAATGCCTCCCCCTGCGACCCCCTGACCGTTTTTTAGGATTAAAAATATACTCATACGTCCCTTTGGGGTAAGGCCCACCTGTCTATAAAATTTCAGATTACTTTTTCTAGTTCTAGTTTTTGTTCTAGTTCTTCTAAGTTCTTTTACTTCTAGTTCTTTAGTTCTTCTACTTCTAGTTCCAGTTCTTCTAAGTCTTCGTTTTCGAGATATTTTTGGTGGAAATTGGACTTAGGAACTGGTTATTAGTATATGTTTGATTTGCATTATAATAAGAGATTTGTAGATTCGAGATTATATGGGGAAAGGATATGGGTAACTTTATTTACTTGAATAGATTTTACACACGATTATTTAGAAGCACGGGTTAATCTCTATATTCGATTTCCTAATGAGACATACAGTATACGTCTTACATTAGGTACCTACATCACCATAAGGTGATTTGATTTATAGACATGGCGACTATCATCGTCATACGATAGTCATATTAATAGTAATTCTCGACTATATTTAATCATTTTCAAAAGTTGTGTTTGTAATTTTACCGCCGTCGTCTGCATTATAACATATGTACACACCGTTTGCCATTTATATTTTTTGTTACATTACCTAAATCATTTTAACTTTATTATTGTAGACATCTTGTTCTATTTGCACTTAATTACTACAAATAGAAAGAAATCGTTATGTATAAATTTTAAGTCTACTTTTAAAAGTAGTATGTCTCAACTTTCACTAAAATATTTTTCAGTTAATGAAATAGAAAAATTATATTGAGAAATGGAAGAAACTTATTTGAATAACTTTATATCAGCTTAATTACTCTTCGTACCAACAGTTGCATAGATATACGTACTCGGGCGAGTTATAAATTGCAATTCTAGAGTTGTAAGCAAAGCAAAGACCAAATTCTGTCAAGATAGTCTGGAATTCATGTAATTCTCCAAAGGATTGGCCAATTTCTACTGGGTAATCTAAAGTCAAACCAGTACGAAGTACCCAATTTAGATAATTATCAGCGTCTTGATAGACAGAATCGTTCATGTATTCGCCAAAATTTTTAAAAGCTTCCACATTGACATTTGCAAGTGCAGATAAAAATGCGTTAAAATTGCTCCCAGCAGCTTCGGAAATGTTCAGTTCCCTGCATTTATAATAAAAAGTACATAATATATTTTAATTTCTATAATTTTTTAAACTGTCCTTACGCTATTAGCTCCTCGGCCCTGTCATCGTTGATTCCTTGCAAGCATAATGTCACCGCAGGAAAAGTAGTGTTCCACTTCCAGTGATCTCTTTCAAGACTGATAACGGTAGGACGGGTCAAATAATGATTCCATGCATTTAACGATAGTTCGATACACCATCCAGTAGCAGACGCAACCAACAAAAACCACAGCAACCTGGGAATAAAATTACCATAAATAGTATTACAGTTTATACCTGCATTACCTTTCGTAGGGGCTAATATTCTTTCTCACTATGTGGTTAAATCCGTGAATGGAACATATATTCGCACAGGATACAAAGTGATTGAATATACGTTTCCACCAACTAATGCTTTTCTTTTTGGATTTCTGAGGATATATTTTATTTATTCTCTGATGCTTTTGACTCCCCATTTTATACAGGAATGACTCAAGTAACATTCAAAATACACTGAAATATAAATGAAGCTATTAAAACTTTTTTCCATGCATTTGCATGTCATATCGCTTTCTAATTAATGTTGCATGTGTTTTTCCCTTTTCTACCGCGCGACTTTAGAGACCGAAATTTGCATTAATTTCTGTGTTTATGACGACGATATCACCGAATACCGCCTCACATTTATGGTGGTAATGTATGTGTTTCTCAATAAGCACGAGGTCTTCATGAGACCCATGAGGATACTTCATATCGATCCTTCCCGAGCTTTTACTGACTTCGCTCATATATTATAAAGTTTGTCTCACTTTATCCCTATTTATTATTATGATAACGACGAGGACGATATACGCTTTAAATATGAAAGGTGCTAGAAGTTAGCGGCTGCCATATTTCATATTTTTATTCCAGAAAATAAAATTTTCTAATAAACGCTAAACAAACGTAAAACTGTTTTACTATACTGTCCATTTTAAATTAATTATACTTCATAATTCAACGACAAACGTTGCCAAAACGCCCTGGTAATTAATTTAAATCCTCCGAGACAAAGCTGGATGTCAAGTTCAGGATATCATTTGTAACTGAGGAAGTTCCCATACCTTCACAAAATACCCTCAATAAAATGAATACTTCACAAAAAAAATCCTGCTTTAATGAAGACAGTTTCGGAAATTTGAAAGTTGCTTTTAAATAATTATGTAAATATCTTGGGAGTATTTTTAATTTTATAGTTTAAATATAAAAACTCAACAAGTCCAAGCATTTTAATTAAACTCTAGAACTTGAAGAAAAATAAGAAGCAATAACTTTGCAGCTAGAGTATGAGCATTGACAAAAACTGTACCGCGTACTTTCCAAGATCATAATTTCTGCAGAATAAGTGCTCAACTGAAATCTTCTTATAATGAAGTGTTGAATGAATTAAACTAAGTTTTGAACTTTACTGTTTTTGTTAATTTATTGGTTAAACCACTCAAAAGTGAAATAACTTCTGATGTAGCAACTTCTTATGTTCTGTAGAAGTACTTTATATATAGTCACTGATTCACACTTAAAACTGCTTATATTAACATCTTACTTAATGCTACTTTCTAATTAAATTACTTTTGAAATGAACATGAATGAGCAGACACGGAAATCTTATTAGAATAGGTAAACTTTTATTTTGTATTTGTATTTCGTAAGGGATCTTTTATAATACTCACTACTGAAAAATAATTCAGATAATAAGGGGATAATTTTTCAAACAATTTCATAAACCTGATTCCTGAATCGGAGTTACTTTTTTGAGAGTTTTGACAGCCTATTCAACTATATGTCAATTCAATAAAAAAAATTTGATAAAATTGCCATTTGAGCAATATATATGTAATTAAAGATTCTCTTACACGGTTTGATCATCCATAATACATCACAATTCTAGTCTTGTATCAGTTAAATATAAACAAAGTTTACATGATCAGTTCCATTGATTACTATGAAACTTATATCTTTAACTAAAAAGAATCTCCGTTCCAATTCACGTAAAATGAAACTAATGCAAAACATTCAAATAAACTGAAGATATCCAACTTAAATGTCCGTTTCAGTTTTAGTTAAAAGCTAAAAAATGTTCTTACCTCCTGATGTGTATGAAAACTGATCTCATGTAAAAGAAGCTTAAAGTGTCTTAACCGTGAAGAATTTCATATAAAGGTACATGCTTTATCTAAATTTCACGGTTCTTACAGTCAGATATTTATTTTTTTACTAGTTAGTGATACTGTTGTTGGTTCTTTTTCAGCCACATGGATTTTTGGCTTCGTTTTATTGGACACGGCTCATTGCCATATTGTTGCAGTCTTTCATTTTTGTACTACAGAAATTCGTTAGATCAACGTTTTCTTTAATGATATACTATAACTAAAGATGCTAAATAGTAAATTGTGTTACAAGTGCAGAAAAGTGCCAATTTCTCACGAGAGTGAAGAAGTTACGGCGTGAGACGAAGTCGAATGCCGCAAACACACTGGTGTGAATTAGACGTTTTTGTACGTATTACACACTATACTTTATTTACGACCACAAAAAAGTAATAAATCTCCAAAAGCTAAGAAAAATAATTAACCTACAATTTGTATTCGTTTTCATTTTTGTACGTGAAATCTCTGGCAATAAATTAAGTAATGTAATGTGAGCAGCTTCCGTGTTCACTTGGATGTTTGGAGATCTACAGTTTACGCTCTATTTTCCCATCATCGGATTAATTCCGGATTAACATCTGTTTCTGTCACCTACATCTGCATAGCGCTATCTTTCATCTAATAACCCCTTTTCCGTGTAAAGCAAACATATTGCGATAAGCATTGCAGATGTCGATGACAAGGAAAGAGAGTTTTACGTGTACCCATCGCACTTGCACTTGTGAATTATGTGAATGAAATGTTGTAAATTACTCATTGTTTTTGTTATAATTTAGCGATAATGAATATTATTAATAGATATTAACAATTATATAATGTTAAAAAATAATCAATTTCGTAAATAAAAGTGTTTTATTTAAACAGCTTTGGTATTTTATTTAACACGTGATTAACTAGTAATTGTGTTCCCGGTTATGTTTTGAAAGAATAGGAATTTTAGTTGAAGAATAACTTTTTGCTGTATGCAAAATTTGACTTTGGATTACTATATAACCTCGAATTGTCGTTGGAATTCTTTGTTGAAAGCAAACAGCAAGTTTTATTATATTCTGTGGCCGAAGGTTTTTTTTTTAACTTTTATTTATTTAATATAATAAAACAAATTTATTTATTTCGTTTGCAGTCGTAGAATATATTTTATTATTTTTAATGAAGAGAAAACTATCTCTTTTTTACATTTACAATACAAATGTTATAATATTACTTTGTCAGTAATTATTTAAATGAGTTTAAGTCGAGTTTAAATAATTAGATTTGAATTAACACACTTAACAGAACAATTTTAGAATTCACATTTAAATGATATTAAACAAAACAATTAATTTAAAACTCGAATGAGCCTTTATGTTTTACTAGCAGGACAATTTTAAAGTCCACACCTAGTTTAATACTCACTCTTGATAAACACTTGTTGAAGAGACTTGTGAGTTGAATAAAGATTTATAAAGGCTGAAGACTTAAGATTAAAACAGAGGTATTTATACAGTGTTACAATCTTATCTGCCTACACAGTTCTCATGGTCATGAGAGTTAATGCTAAAGTTCTCATAGAGATAACGTAGACTTATCGGGAAAATGTAATTTGATATCGTGTGCTCACAATCCTAAACAATTCTCATGTAACATGATCTTATCTATAGTGTGATTATAACGTACGTTACTCCTCCACCATTTTCAATGTTATTAAAATAATTTGAAAATAAAATTTGAAATAATATTAATTTATATATTATAAAATTTTTCAAAGAAATCTAAATTGGTATTTTATCGTTATTTTGGTTATTTATAAAATCTTTATTTAGAAAATCTATAAATCTGATTTGGAAGGAGTTACGTTTACAACAAATATACAATAATAAACTTATAACTATTACAATGATAAATATAATTATAATGTGTTACACAGTTGTAAAAAAGATAGAATAAAACTACTATTTTCCCTAATTTTCCGTAGTGGTTTTATTTATGTGCTTACTGCAACAAAGTACATTCAAGACTGTTCTACACAATTAAATTCTCCTCCTTCACAAAGGGTAGTTACATAATTAAATATTCATAAACTTATTATCCAAATAAATGTATCTCAAATAACATTACCACAGTTTTATAGGCACTGATGACCAATTTATGCGATTCTGAGTATTGAACAGGGAGGAGTCTAAATCGCCATTTATTAACTGCATGTTAAGCGCGCATCTTCAGTAGCAACAGAGTAATGTAGCTGAGTATCGTCTGCATAGAGAGTGTAGGGGAGGGGAGGGATTCTTCTTGACTGCGGGTGTGACTGGGCTTTTCCTTTGATGTGGGATTCTATTAAAAATAGACTGTATGTTTTAGATAGCTGTACTTATTGTACATACAATTAATAAGGGACTAGAGATCACCAATATAAGCTTAATATCTGGGTAGTTGATTTAACTTTTATACAATGAACAAATATATGACATTATTTTTATATTTGTACTGACATTCTATTATTTTATTACAAACCATGTCACTAAGCAACAGGATAATAGCAAACTTGATTTATATCAGTGCGAGATAATGGTAAAACTTAGAACTGTGCAAGCTGGGCCTGAACAGAGAGTATAATTACAATAATTAAACGAACAGCCAAAGTTACAGGTATGTATATTGTATACAAAAGTGGCCCAAGAATTGATCCTTGTGAGCCACACCTGCTTTAACTGGTAATAAGGTAGACACTTGCTCACTTAAAATCATTTCCGTTAAGATGCCATCAATTATGTTAAGTAACGCAATTATGCAGTTACATCCTGATCTGAATTCAGATTGAGTCGCTGGAAGGATATCATGCCCGGAAAGATGTTTAGTAGTTTGCTGGGATATGATTTCCTCAAAAATTTTTGATTAAGCTGGTAGAACACTAATAGGCCGCAGATTTTTAAGGACTTGTGGTTGGTCTACTTTTGGAAGTAAACACGATAAGCAAAAAAATTGATTTTAAATTGGAAATCTTCGTATATGAAGTCACTAGGGTATGTATCATATGTATACTAAACAGGTTAGTTATTACTGCATCCTGCTGGACAATCACGAAACACAAGTGAATGATCTGATAAATAATGCATGTAAATAACACCGATTTAACTATGTTTTTATCATTGTGTATAATAATGAAATCTATGAAACTAGTCGAGTCTCTAGTAACACGCGTTTCCTCCACAATTATGTGTTTGAAACCCAGTATCAAGCATTGAGTAAAATTGTATACAATAATTTTCATTAGGACATGGCACTATTTAAGTGTAATTTGGCCCTCTGTAGATTTTTCTGCAATTTTGATAAGTTGTCGCTGATACCAAAAGAAAACTTTTTTATCATTGAGCCAAATGTCTATCGGGTCTGCTCGAAAAGTGAGGCCGAAGTTTCAAAAACAGACATTATTGAATAATGATTTTTCTGAGTTATTCTACGGAAGACGATGTTGCACTCAGACAAAAATATTTAACTTATCTTCAAACCATTATCTACGGGATGTCCCAGATATGTATTTTCGAATAATCATATTTAGGGAGTTACCATACTATTACAAAACATTTAATTTCAGCTTATTTTCATTGGTGATAATTTTAGAAATTATATTAAAAACAAATCAAGTTCTACAAAAAAACCAGCTCTGACATTCAATTGACAGTTATTTATTGCCCGTAGGACCATAAAGAGGCTTTTGGGCTGTAAATAGACGGTTTTGTTTAGATGAGTTTAGCAATAAGAGTCTAATTATAATGCATATGTGCATAAAAAAATTAAACTTTAAAAAAGCAGTATCCTAGAATGCTATTTACTATAAATGTCAACAGAGTTGTCCCCCCGGTAAGGCACTGGAATAAATATAAAAAAATTAAATCTAAATGCACCAAAAGAAATGACTTACCACTGCAAATAAACATGGTAAATTTTAACAAAATCGTCGAAAGTGTGTTTGAAAATATTACGAAAAAATTATAAATACATTAACACCCTGTATCTCGAAAAAAAGTGTTTAAGGACATATATTCATAGAAGAAAAAAGCCATATTTTTATCCCTAGAACTCGTCATTTCATTTTTTACGATGTCATAGGACACCATGTATAGTTTCAGATGACGTATGGATTTTATCATTTTACGCAATTTAACCAACAATGTTTGGGTTAAGTATTCTAATCTGTGATTAGAAACATAATATGAAAGTTTCTTAAAAATAAGTAGGTTCTGTGCATTAGATAAAAATGAACTACATAAACACAAATATAGATATATACGCGGTACGTACCTATAACCCCCTAAATATTATTACTCGAAAATACATATCTGGGACATTCAATAGATAATGGTCTGAAGTTAAGTATTTTTGTCGGAGTGTAACATTGGCTTACGTACAATAATTCGGAAAAATGATTATTCAATGATGTCCTTTTTTGAAACTTTGACCTCACTTTTCGAGCAGACCCGGTAGACATAGAACTTTGGCGGGGGGGAGTTGGGATAAAAAAGTTTTCTTTTGGTATCAGCTACAACATATCAAAATTGCAGAGAAATCTACAGAGGGCCAAATTACACTTAAATAGTGCCATGTCCTTTCAAAAGATCAAAATTTAATATCAAGATCGTTAAAGATTGTGCTTCTAAAAATTAACATTTCTAAGAAAAAATAAACGAAAAAAATGTCTGATTTTGTTTAACGGCAACAGGCCATTATCCTGTACTTACTGCACCGATGTATGTAGTGTAACGAGTGCAAAGCCTCGTCTGGCCGTCAACGGGCTGTGGAACATTCCAGAGCCGCGGCGTAGACGCACGGCCTTCTGGTGTATTCTAGAAATACATGGTATGTTCGGGCGACTTCTGGAACGTTTATAGGAGGGTATAAAGTCGGCTTCGCGGAGAAAAGAGGCAGTGAACAGCGAGTCATTAACTGTGTTTAACGAAGTAAATAGTAACTGTAAAGATAAATGTTATATTAGAAATACATAGTCTGTAAATAATAGTTTTAATGGTTTATAATCATAGCGTTAATTTATAGTGTATTCATTAGTGTATAGAAATAAATATTTGTTTGTGAATAGACGATTTAAACAGCACTTGTGTTATTATATTAGAAAGAACGTTACAGTGTTGTCAGGTGTGGTGTTTTAAAATAAATAAAATCGCGTAATAATTAAATAAAGTGCTGTGAGAATAAATTTTTAGTGTTAAAATTAATTTCAACAAACAATTAAAATGGTGATGAAACTATTAAAAGATCTCTTAGTGATAGATTTAAAACGGGAATTGGACGAGAGGGACTTGGGTAGTAATGGAAAGAAAGAAGTTTTAATAAAACGGCTAAGAGAATGCCTTTTAGAACAGAAGGAAGATCCTGAAAATTACCGCTTCGAGATACCTGGACCCGTAATTGATACTAGTTTGTTGTTAAGTAAATTGGAAGAAAGTTCTAGAAAAGCCGAAGATAATGTTAGAATGCTAAAAGAAGAACTATTGGAAAAGCACGAAGAGAGTTCTAGAAAGTCGGAAGAGAATTCTAGAATGTTAAAAGAGGAATTACTGGAAAGTTCTAGGAAGGCCGAAGAGAATTCTAGAAAACTAATGGAAAACACTAAAGCATTGGAAGAAAAAGTTTTGGAAAATTCTAGAAAGTCCGAAGAAAATGTTAGAATGCTAAAGGAAGAAATACTGGAGAATTCCAGGAAATCTGAAGAAAATTCCAGAAGGCTTAAAGAGGAATTGCAGGACAATGTCAAAGCGTTAGAAGATAAAGTTTTCGAAGAATTTTTTGAGAATGCCAGCGCGTTAGGACTGTTGGAAGGTAGATTGGCGGAACATGATAGGGTAATAAAGATGGTAGAAGAGAAAATATCCCAAATGCAATTACCACCAACAACTAAAAAAGACGATATGACCGAAATGCTGGAAGATAGAATGAGGCAACTACGGTTTCCCTCAACTTCTGAGTGGCCGTTTAATGAAGTAAAGAAACAATTTAAAGAAGAAAAGGTTCCTGCCGTAGGGATAAAAGTAAAACCACCCACGTTCGATGGAAAGATACCTTGGTCCACCTACTACAAACAATTTGAGGCGGCCGCTGGGGCCAACGGATGGACTGGCAAGGAAAAGGCCGTTTCTTTAACTGTGGCTTTGCGTGGAGACGCGTTGAACGTCCTGCAAACAATCCCAGCAGGACAGGAAAATGATTATCAATTGTTAGTGTCTAGATTGGAGATGAGATATGGAGACGCGCATCTTCAACAAGTGTATCACGCGCAAGTGAAGAATCGTATCCAGAAGAATGGAGAAAGCCTGCAGGAGTTTGAAGCCGATGTTGCGCGGCTTGTCCGATTGGCGTACCCTACGGCACCCGATTCATTTCTGGGACAGCTCGCTGTGCAGACCTTCATTGATGGGTTAAGAGACGGGGAAACACAACAATCATTGAGGCTAGCACGACCAAGAACAACTGATGATGCGCTTGCTCACGCCTTAGAATTTGAAGCTGCAAAACAAGCGTCCCGAGGTCACGGGCGTGTTCGGGCCGTTCTGGAGGAAGAAGAAGGTTTTAAAGATCACCTAGAGGAGTTAGTACTGCGAGTTCTTCGGAAGGAAGAAAGCCGTAAGAAGAATCATCAAGAAGTTCGAGGGCCTCGTTGTTGGAATTGCGGCGAACAAGGTCACATACGACGTCGTTGCCCTAAACCAAAACAGGTTCAGCAGTCGGAAAACTAAAGAAGGTCGACGAGTGGGGGCGAACGTTGACCTTGAGTAGAGATGCCCCGAAGATCACCATCCATGCCGTAACATCAAACAATAGTACCAGCAGTTTGTTCGTAGATGGGAAAATTGCTAATCGTACTGTTCCACTACTCATTGATACGGGGGCGACAAAGTCCATCATACGCCCTAACGTTCTACGAACAAGTATGAAGCTGTTACCAACAACTACTCAACTCCGTACAGCAACAGGTGAAGTGATACCAACACGCGGAGTGGTGAAGATGAAGATTGGCATTGGAAGTGAAGAACGTGATCATGAGGTGCTGGTAGCCGATATCACTGATGACTTCATCTTGGGAATGGACCTCCTGAGAAAATTTGGTTTTACGTTGGATTTGAAAGAGGGTGTTTTGAAGGTCGGTAACGAAGAACTTCCGTTGCACCCACGAGAAGATCCGGTTGTAAGGGTTTTGCTGACTGAAGATGTGATATTGCCGGGTCAAAGCGAGATGGTTGTCGAGGCGGGTTTGGATGGAGATCTTCGGGTAGGATGTGTGCGAATGATGGAGCCTGTTTGTGATAAGAAGATCCATAGTGGCATACTGGTGGGAAAAGCGCTGATCAAGGTTGGAAAGAGAGTACCGGTGAGAATTATGAACGTTAATGTGGATCCGGTGACATTGAAGAAGAGTACCCTTGTGGGACAGTGTGTGCCAGTATTTCGAGTAGCCAGGTGTATGGCTGATGTTCCAAAACCAGTGCCCAAAGACCATGGTGGAAAATTAGTGGGTATGGTTACTAGTTCGTGCGAAGACCTTAACAGAACGGAAGTGAAAGAGGTACAGGGTTTGGTTCACCGATACCAAGATATCTTCGCTCTTGACGATAGCCAGAAGGGACGAACAAATATAGTAAAACATAAAATCAATACAGGCAACTCTATGCCTGTCCGTCAGCAGCCGAGGCGTCTACCTCTAGCAAGGCGAGCAGAAGCCGAAAAGATTATTACTGATATGGAAGAACAAGGGGTCATCGAGCCATCCAGCAGTCCATGGGCATCACCGGTGGTCCTGGTCAGTAAGAAGGACGGGTCAACGAGATTTTGTGTGGACTATCGGCAGCTCAATAACGTGACCAAGAAAGACAGCTATCCCTTACCACGCATCGACGACACGTTAGATACCCTGTCTGGTTCACGATGGTTTTCGACTTTGGACTTGAAGAGTGGTTATTGGCAAGTTGAAATGGAACCTGAAGACCGGGAGAAGACCGCGTTCACTATTGGTTCCGGACTATGGCAGTTTACAGTTATGCCTTTCGGTCTATGTAACGCTCCGGCCACCTTTGAGCGTCTAATGGAGACCATCCTGAGAGGGCTGTCGTGGCAGACCTGCCTGGTATACCTAGATGATGTGATTGTAGTCGGAAAATCATTCAACGAACATTTGAAAAACCTAGAGGAAGTGTTCCGAAGACTACGTGGAGCCAATCTGAAACTGAGTCCGAAAAAGTGCCACATATTCAGAAAGGAAGTGAAATATCTCGGCCACGTCGTATCACAAAATGGAGTGGCAGCCGACCCCGATAAGATTCGTGCAGTTCAAGAGTGGCCAACACCGAAAGATAAACACCAAGTTCGTAGTTTTCTTGGGTTATGTACCTACTACAGGCGTTTCGTTCCTGGGTTTGCCAATATAGCGAAACCTCTGACAAGGTTAACTGAAGATGGGCGCGAGTATGTTTGGAGCGGAGAGTGTGAAACAGCTTTCCAACAGTTGAAGCGTGCCCTGACAACAGCACCAATATTGAGCTATCCACGGACAGAAGGGAAATTCATACCTTCTCAGATACAGGATGGACAAGAAAAGGTCATCGGCTATTTTAGTAAGGTTTTGTCGAAAGCCGAAAGGAATTATTGTGTGACCAGAAAAGAACTATTGGCCGTCGTGAAGTCCGTTGAGCACTTCTACAAATACTTGTACGGACGGAAGTTTTTATTGAGGACGGACCATGCAGCGTTGAAATGGCTTCTACAATTCCGTAATCCTGAAAGCCAGGTCGCAAGGTGGATCGAACGATTACAAGGATACGACTTTGACACCGAACATCGAGCGGGCACTAGTCATCGAAATGCCGATGCTCTTTCAAGAAGACCCTGTCCAACGGATTGCCGTCATTGCTCTCGTTTGGAAGAGAGGGTTTGCCAAGTATTAAGGACTACCATCGTCAACGACAATTGGTTGCCGGAAGAATTGCAACGACAGCAGGAGGCTGATCCCGAACTAAAAATGGTACTGGAATGGAAGCGCGTGGGAGAAAGGCCTGCCTGGGAGGCCGTCAGCCCTTTCAACAGAACGCTCAAAGCATATTGGGCCCAATGGGAGTCCTTGAAGGTGGAAGACGATCTCCTGAAGCGAGTACTGGAGAGTGAAGATGGCACCACCATTAGGTCTCAGTTCGTGGTTCCAAGAAGCCGAGTGGCTACAGTATTGCGACATCTCCATGACGGTGCCTCAGGAGGACACTTCGGTGTGAAAAAGACTTTGCGTTTTTATTGGGTCAACTGTAAAGAAGACGTGAAGGAGTGGTGCCGGAAATGTGAACTATGTGCCACTAGTAACGGACCCTTGGGGAAACGAAGAGCACCTATGAGGCAGTACAATGTGGGTAGTCCTCTGGAAAGAATAGCCATAGATATTGCCGGACCATTTCCCGAAACCGACGATGGGAATAAATACATATTAGTGGCAATGGACTATTTTACCAAATGGCCAGAAGCATATGCCCTACCAAACCAGGAAGCTGCGACTGTTGCTGACGTACTAGTCAAAGAGTTTTTCAGTCGCTTCGGAGTGCCCATGGAGCTGCATTCGGATCAAGGCCGCAATTTTGAGTCTGTACTCTTTGGAGAAGTCTGTCGATTGTTGGGCATTCGCAAGACTCGGACCACACCGTTACATCCGCAGTCCGATGGAATGGTAGAACGCATGAATCGGACAATGGGCAAATATTTGGCCAAGGTCGTCTCCGATCATCAACGAGACTGGGACCAATACCTGCATCTGTTCCTGATGGCTTATCGTGCATCGGTCCACGAAACAACCGGTCAGTCACCAGCGTCTGTGATGTTTGGACGCGAGTTACCGTTACCGTGTGATCTGGAATTTGGGTCTCCACCTATAGAGCAGGAGGTAGCCGGGAATGATTATGTCATCAACTTAAAGAAGAAGTTGGAGGATATTCACTACCGAACCCGAAATAATAGTCGAATCGCGAGTGACCGGATGAAGGCTACGTACGATGTGAGAGCCCAAGAAGGAGGGTTTCAACCTGGAGAACTTGTCTGGTTATACAACCCGCAAAAGCGTCGTGGCTATTCTCCAAAGTTACAGCGGAATTGGGAGGGTCCATACCAAGTGAAGAAACGAATAAATGACTTGATTTATCGCATCCAGAAATTGCCAAGGGGGAAATCAAAGGTGGTACACTCCAATCGTCTGGCGCACTATGAGGGAAATAATGACGCAGTCCCGGATCGGGAAGATGAGGCTGAGGTGGCTATCAATACCGTAAGGCCTGAAGATGATCAGCCAACCTTTAGAGAATTTATGGCTGCGTTTTCTGTAACTAGAAAAGCGCGATTCGGAGTCACGACTGAGATGCAACAAGATCTCTTCCAGGTCCCTGGTGATTATTCCATTGCCCACTGTGTCTCCGAGGATCTCCGTATGTCCAGGGGGATCGCAGTAGTGTTAGACTAAGATAAATTTGGACGGCTGAATGAACTTCGAGAACAAAATCCCTCTGTTGGTAAATCCTTACGCTTGCCTGATCATGACCGATCCATTTACTACTTGGTAACCAAGCAGTTTTACTACCAGAAACCGAGTTACGCCGACTTGTAGAGGGCATTATGGAATTTGAGGATCGAGTTGCTTACCAGGGGTATTAACAAATTGGCAGTTCCCAAACTCGGCTGTGGGCGGGACCAGCTGGATTGGAGAATCGTTAGAAACATGCTGGAAGTCGTCTTTAGAGGTACAGACGTCAAGATCTTCGTCTGCAGTTTTGACCCACAGCCCGCATTAAGGCCAACGAAGAGTGTAGACTGTTACTTCTACCGTAATGGAACGTGTAGTCGAGGTGAAGACTGTCGATATCGTCACGACCCTTTCTACAGAAACCAGGGAATAAACTTATTCTGGGACAGAACAGACTTGAAGAGGGGGGCAGTGTAACGAGTGCAAAGCCTCGTCTGGCCGTCAACGGGCTGTGGAACATTCCAGAGCCGCGGCGTAGACGCACGGCCTTCTGGTGTATTCTAGAAATACATGGTATGTTCGGGCGACTTCTGGAACGTTTATAGGAGGGTATAAAGTCGGCTTCGCGGAGAAAAGAGGCAGTGAACAGCGAGTCATTAACTGTGTTTAACGAAGTAAATAGTAACTGTAAAGATAAATGTTATATTAAAATACATAGTCTGTAAATAATAGTTTTAATGGTTTATAATCATAGCGTTAATTTATAGTGTATTCATTAGTGTATAGAAATAAATATTTGTTTGTGAATAGACGATTTAAACAGCACTTGTGTTATTATATTAGAAAGAACGTTACAGTAGTACCACAAAAATTTATATATAGGTTTCGTAAGAAAATTAATCTGGTAGCTTGATTGTAAGAATAAAGAGAAATAAGTATTCTTTAGGATTTTTTTATTTGTATACGTACATAAATAAACTAACAATGAGCTGTTGTAATCTATCTACACTATGTATTTAGTTTTGTAAATACAGAGTCGAGTACGAGTGTAATGTTCGAATAATGAAACTCGTATCCTATTTACCTGGTATTATTAAAAGCTGCTCTAAAATTGCTTTATTTTAGTGTAGTTTAATTAGTGTAATTACATGTATGAATGTTAATTCTCCATTTAAATAATTTGATAGTACAAAAACCATGTGTTAATCGTGCATATTTGCATACATAACAACATTTCGCGGTTTAACAAAATTTTCTGGTCGAAAGGTCACCCGCATGTACAACCAGCCAACCAAATATCCCTTGTAAATTATTAATAGCACCACTTTCACTTCTGTTCTGCTAAAGTTTATAAACTGAAATTAGATGAGATTTACTAGAAGTACTAAAGATTACAACACATGCTTCCTGGTTATACCTGATTACAGATAAGTAAGATAATAACCGTTTAATGTTTATTTATAACATCTACAAAATGTTTTGATGGCATTATTAAGTTTGTTATGGTTTAAATATATTTACTTCAGACCTGAAAGCTGAACTTGCTTATTTGTTTTACTCATTTCTTTTCCTATTTTTCCTTTTCGATATTTCTAAATATATTTATATTATTTATGTACATATTTATTATGTGTTTATTATTTTCTTTAACTGAACTTCGCGAATGAACGACGCACAGTAGGGAATTTCCTCATTTTCCGATATTTACTAATAGCAATATTTATTGATAATAATCAATGATATTTGAATACATGTTTGTGTAATCAGGCATTCTTAAGACATATAAGACATTTCGGATCCTTTATATTGCTAAAAGTCATATCAATTTATTCGAAATTTTTAGGATTTAACTTCTTTTTGCCTATTTATGCCATCTTTTCCCACATCGGCTAGCAAAATAAAAATATATGCGATGAATTTGGCTAATTGAAAATAAAATATTGTTTTTATATTCAAAATACTTTCAAATAACGAATAATTGCTGTTAGATTGTAGATAATTGATTTATAAATAAATTGATTTTTAAAAAGACTGTACCTTTGGAAATGCTTTTAAACTACCCTCTTTTATAAATTCTTATATGATTCAAATATACTTTTTAATAGTTTTAAATAATGCACTAGTTACATAACAATGTTACGTGAGTTCTTGACTAAATCAAGTTTACGTAATAATAAGTTGGGCGCCAATTAAATAACTTAAAATAACTGAATTAAAATTAATAAGAAAAACTCATCTCAGGGCGACTGTGGATTCCTGTGGTTTTAAAAATATACAAATTGAAATTGAAGTCACTTTTAAAATTGAAATCTTAATTAAGTTTAACTATTATTAAATTTTCAATTCACTTAATTGCACTTCACAAATTGTCTTTTCTTTCGCAAGATACCAATACAGAAGGAAATAACTTCCTACCCTTTATATAGCGATGCTTCTTCCTTTTAACCATATCCTTTCCCAATTCCTATTGGCAGAGTAGGTCACTTTATGTTGTCCCTGTGCTGGTTTCCAATTCCGGTTGACCCTTCCTTTTGTATGGGTTTCCCACATAACACCATCCACACACTTGATTATTGATTACACACTTTTGGTAATACACTTTTGTCTTAATTAATTGCAGGTACTATTTCCCTTGTTCGAAGAATCTTTGTTTATGTGTTTAAAAATAACTAAAACACCAGTTTATGGTTTTAACGTAGATTTATTGACTAGCAATAACTTTAGCTTGTAATTTACTTTAAAACGTGGTTCTTTATACTCTTATTTACACTTTTACAATTTGTAACATTTTACACTTTCGACGTATTCAACTTATCAACCAACTTAACTGTCTATTTAAGACTAGACTATTTAAATTTTTACAATATTATCATTCACGACTTTACTCTGTCGCTTTACTTTAGTAAGTCAACTTTACATTAGTACAATATTTCTTACACGACTTTACTGCGTCGCTTTATATTCAGAAGTGTTTATTTACATTAGTACTATATTTCTTACACCACTTTACCGCGTCGCTTTATTTAGTGAAGTGCCCTAAAAATATGATTTTCTAAGCTTATATACTATTTACTATTTACATAACTATATTACACAATTTGACGTCACTTTACGATCTAATAGAATGACTATACTATTTACAAACATAATAGCAGATTAGAACATAGTTTGTCACAGTGACACATCTATTACACAACATTTGCAATAATAATGATCTATTTACATGAACAAAAACCTTTAAAGAATCACATAACCCGTCGATATACACATTTGAAAATTATACATAAATGAATTGCATAATAACAATAAATTGCACAACTGGATGTTACGTATACTTAAATATATGGTGAGTAAACTGTTTGATAATAAATAAAGAAATATGGATTATTTAACCTTATTAAAATGTATACACATTGATTGTATAATCAATGACACGCCAGTAAATAACTTAAAAATATTTTTAACTGGAAAAGTTGATAAAATATTTCGAAAGTGTTAGTTTTTAGAAAAAATTTTAAATTTTCACAAAATTTTCAAAATTTTCCTAAATTTTGACACTAAAATCCACAGCAATATATATATATATATATATATATATATATATATATATATATATATATATATATATATATATATATATATATATATATATATATATATATATATACCTTCTAAGCTAGCGGGCCCAAATATTATAGGCAACTAACTACTGTAGTTCACTATTTCAAGTTAACTTACATAATTGCAACAATCAAGTTCAGTATTATTTAAATAATCGTAAGTCTATACAATCATCTTTCAAATTTACTTCAACCACAATTGAGGAAGTTTATAATATATTATTTAATCTGAAATCTAATGCTGTTGGTTAAGATACTGTTATCCTTAAAATGCTAAAATATTGTAGTCCGTTTTTATAAAAATTCATTACACATATCATTAGTTGTTGTATTGAGTCTACTGATCGTCTCACTTTGAGACTACAGTGTGTGTTCTTATGGACAACGGGGTTGCCAAACATCTTGCAAGCAACTTTTAAAAACACTTTCTAAATATTGTAATTGTAACTGCATAAACCTTTATAATCCCTATTGTTCGAGCAAGTTATATTGCAGGTAGTCACTTCTTCTGACAGCGGTAGTAAAACAAAATTTCAAAATTTGCTGCTGTTCATGTAGTGTGCATATAAACTATGGAATTATCGAAATAAATCTTTTATTAAATATTTTTGAGAAAAATCCTCGAACACGTCGATTTTTATCTTAAAGGAGACATATTTTAGTGTAATCGTTATTTGTAGATCGTCTTTTGTTTCCGAGTTATGACGATATCGAAATTTTTTTTAAATGGAAACCGTAATTTTTTATGATGGATTTGCAAAGATAATGTAATGCTAAAATCAAATATGCTAAAAAAGTACGATACTGTATTAAGAAATTTCCGAGATAATTGCTTTAAAGTTTTAAAACAAAAATTAAAAAACCATCAAGAGTTCCAAGTTTTAATAAAAAAAAGAATTCTTTGAAGAACTGTCATAAGTTTAACGCTAAGTCACAGTTACATGGATACTTGATTTTTTTTTATTAAGAAAATTAAACTCTTGATTGTTATTCAATCAAAGTTCAAATCAAGAGTTCAAATTTTTTATAAAAAATCAAGTAGCCATGTAACAATTGACTTAGCGTTAAATTTATGGCAGTATTTAAAGAATTTCTAATTTTGTTTTATTAAAACTTTACAAGCAATTATCTCGGAAATTGCTTTCCAAATCCATTATAGAAAATTAGGGTTTCCATTTAAAAATATTTTCGCTATCGCCATAACTCGAAAACAAAAGATGATCTGCAAATAACAATTACACTAAAATATGTCTCATTTAAGATAAAAATCGACGTGTTCGAGGATTTTTCTCAAAAATATTTAATAAAAGATTTCTTTCGATAGTTCCATACTTTATGAGTTAACGCCAGTACTATTTTTTTACATAAATCAGTGATAAATTGAAAACAAATAATATGACTAATATGAGTAGAAAAAGTACAACAGCAAGAAGTTCAGCATTAGCACAAATCACTCGAAATCACTTTCATTTTCTACGTGACTTTCTCTATCACTTTCCTAATTTATAAGTATTGGCTCAATATAGTCCATCAATCCATCAATTTGCCACATGTTATCTTCTGTTTTAATTACATGGTAACATAATTGTTCCATTTTTCCGCTGTCACTTGAACGTACGCTTCACTAATTAAATTTCGAACATCTCCTTCTTTAAATGTGGCATTTTTTTAGCGATATACTGTATTACATCACTCCAAACCAATTCAATGGCATTTAACTCGCAATGGTACGCAGGTAATCTTACTATTGGAATGACGTATTCTTTTCCACATTCTTCAAGAATGTATTTGTCGGTATTAGATTTGAAAGCCTTCACCGCGTCCAATAGATCTGCTTTAAAGTAATCATCGTCAAAATATATATCTTTTGACCAAAGCCATGATTGTATTTCTTCTTTTTTCCAAGACTGATTTGGTATCTTTTCAATTTTTCGGCAATGGTATGGTGCATTATCCATTACTACAACTGATTGCAGGTAAATTGGGCAACAAAGAATTTCTAAGCCAAGTCTCAAAAGTAGCTCCAACCATTTCATCATGATAATCCGTACTATTCTTCTTTGCTAGAAAGGTCAACTCTGCCCCGTTTATAAAACCTTGTTTGCTGACAGCATGAAGTAAAATAAAACGAGAGCCACGCTTTGTGGGTGGTTTCAAACCAGTGGTTAATCCTCGAATGAAGGCGTCCCGATATGATTTAATTGACATATCCACCCATTGAGCTTTGACGCTGTGGCCAAAATTGACCCAAGATTCATCAATATAAACTATATTGTAATCCTCTTCTCTATATTTTTTAATTTGTCTTAAACAACGATGACACCATGCAATTATCTCTTCTCTTTCAATTAAATAAGATCGTCGTCACGTAATAATCTATTCAACGTACTTCTACTAAAGTTGGGCCAGCTTTCATCGTCATTTACAACTGCTACAATATTGTTCATCGTTGATGGTATATTTTGCGAAAAAGCTCGTGCACCTTTCTTCTAATCTCACTCCTAATTCCATCACAGTAGGTTATATTGTGCGATTTTGTAGTATTTTTATTCTTCGCTCTTTTTCTTGGAGATTTTATTCCACCAGGTGAAATACTTTCTTGGCGTACTGAGAACAAAGTCTTTTCGCTAATACCTGCTTCCTTAGGAACTTGTCGAATAATTACTGATAATGACTGCCGGGTCTCAGTAAGACGATATTTTATCAAATTTGACAAATTCTGTTTTTCACTATACTTTAGTACACAACCCATTCTGTTTTGAACAATATCCTCCATACTTATGTATAATGTACTATGTGCGTTATGTAATACTACAATACGAATAGTTACAACAAACAACACGGCAATGTTAACAATAATTACAAACGATAAAACGCAAACAACTAAGCAAAGATCTATAGACGCACAAGCTATCAAAATTTGAAACCAAATAATTATTTCTGTATTAAGAAATTTGCTTATATGCGTTCGGTGACAATAGTGCCGATAAAAAACGTTATACTATAATCTCAGTAAGTACAAACTGTATTATGTAGTTCCACGAAGTAAAAGTAGAAAAAAAACAAACGGGTTTATTGTTTACTAAAATCTTTTGCATTTGCTGCTAATCCTAAATTTCCGTTTTTGCAAGTTTCTTTGAAACAAGTTGAACAAATGAATGGTTTTATCATGATGCAATAATTTTACCGTTAAAATTACGTTAAGGACTTCCTGTATTTACCTGCGAATTAAAAGATTAAAAAGATCATACAGAAACTAACCAACCGTTATTTTTATGTTGAAAGAATTTGAAGACGAAAGAATTAAACAAAAAGGTATAAGTAATAAAATATCGAATATTAGATACATGTACGATGTAACAATATCAAGTAATGTTTAATAAAATAACAAATACATGTTAATAAGACTTTCTTTTAAATGCTTCTTTTGTATGGTTACGATTATACTTTTTCGGTTACTGTTTTCAAAGGTTTAGAACTTCTGAAATCTTAATCCACATTTCTATAGATTCATACAGTGAAATAGGTGGCAACAACGAAGCACAAACTCCCATAAGAAATACATTGGCTATCTTTCCTTCACTGTAGTCCCAACGTGAAACGGACAATAGTTATTTTCCAGAAGCTCGGAATGGTGTCATTGATCTTCCTTTATCAAAAATTACTAATCCTAAAACTTTTTCAGACTTAAGAATCATTAGCATATTACCTTGTATATCAAAGATTTTCGAGAAAAAAGTTACACAAATCTATAACTATTTTAGGTTATATAATTTATTGCCTAATTGCCAGTATCGGTTTAGAAAAGGATTTAGTACGGTCAATTCTTTCGTTATCTATTCTTACTGTTACCAACGATATTATAAATACAACTGATAAGAAAAAAATTACTGCCACATTAATCTTACTTGATTTCTCGAAAGCTTCCGATATAACTGATCATCAGCTTGCTTGTGCTAAATTAAAATATTATGGGCTTGAGGATGCAGCTATCAGTCTAATTAATTCTTATTTATCGGACCGCATGCTAATTATAAAAAATGATAACCGTCTTTCTAGTTCTTTTGCTATTACTTCAGGGGTTCCACAAGTTCTATATTAGGTCCCCTTCTTTTGTCTAAGATCACATTTCTGATAAAATTAAAGAACTCGGTATGTTGAAAATGTGACGAAGCGGACAATACGGGCGAAGCGAACGAATGGCGGCGTGGGGGCGAAGCGAATTGAGAGTGTCCTACGTAGCACATTTTCGTAATCGCGAATCTCGCGAAAAAAATAAAAAAACAGAACTATGGTCCATATCTGGTAAGAATAGGCTGGTGGAACAAATATTGCTTAATTGGAGAGGATAAAAGGACCCCACATAATCCTTATGGAAAATGGCTTTCTCCCGATTGTTCTGAAACTGTGCTTTTTTCGAGTTTTCGAGGTGTAGATCGAAAGTGTGAATGGGCACACAGTCCAGAAAATTGTAGTTTATGAATTATAGCCGTTTGAAGTTGAATAATGCAAGAATTCTGCTTCAAATGGGTGTAATCCAAAATCTATAATTTTTTGGTGTTTACCAAAGTTCCAAGAATTTTGGCCCAGAATCATTTCTTATAATGATTGAGCGGGGTGCAATTTAAAAATTGCCAACTTCAAAATGCTCTAATTAAAAAACTATAATTTTTTGAACTTTGTGTCCAGTGTCACTTTTGATCAACACATCGAAAACTATCTTTCAACGTTTCAGAGGAATTTGGTGAAAGCCATTTTCCATAAGACTCTGCGGGGTCCTTTGGGAAACTTCCATATATTAATATAAGTAGTTACTAACTACTCTGTGCATTTTCTTTGTTTATTTACGTAATCTGTATTTTTAAGTATCTTGTTATGTACCCTAGTTTTTATTGTTACTTTTTTTTATGTGTTACAATGTGTTTTGTGTGTAAATTTGTTATTCTTATTTTTAGTGAATAAACATTATTATTATTATTATGAACAAATTTTTTAAATTTATTTCACAATTATTTCAAAAGTAATAATTTTATTATTGATTTTCCCTTTTAAAATTAAATTAAATCTAACAAAACATTACCTGCTATGCCGACTATTCAGATGCGGCTAACGCGGTGAAGGCGAAAATATCAAATAATTTGATCGCGTCAACCGCCTGAAATCCGCGTCTAGCGAAGATCCGGGCGACGCGATTTCACGTAGGACACCTGCAATGTTTTCTTGGTTTTGATAAATCCGCGCCGGCCGCTTCGCCCGCAAGTAGTAGCACACGCAGGACAACGTGTAAGACTTCAGAAAATTAAAACAAACTCACGTTTTATTTTAACTGCTTTATTTTATAGTCAATTCTATGTGAAACATTATGAAATTTTGCAATAAGTTTAGAAGGTAAACAATAGTCTAGTGGGTGACGTTTATATACCATTGTTAAGCAATAATTCTTTCAAATTGTCATTGTGTCACAATAATAATAATAATAATAATTGGATGAAATATTAGATGAACTGAAAAATCAAAACGTCATAAACGTTAGACGAATACGAGTAAAACGTGAGGGTGAATTTGTTGATACTTCAAACCATATCATTACTTTTAATTCTACCACTTTACCCCAGTCCATCAAAGCCGCTTTCTATTCGTTGAAGGTTAGACCTTATATTCCACCACCACTAAGATGCTTTCGTTGCCAGAAATTTGGGCATACATCTACAAACTGTGCTGATCCTCAAGTATGTATTTGCGGCAAACCTTTACATGGTAGTCAACCCTGTAATGAAAAATGTTGTCCGAATTGTAAGGGAGACCATTCCGCAATTTGGAAGGGCTGTCCTGTTTACAAGGAAGAAGCAAAAATACAAGAAATTAAAGCTACACAAGGAATAAGCAGGATAGATCTTCAGACACCTACTATTCCAGTAACGCCCGAATGGTTATTACGACACGCGTAGTGGGATCAATATCAAAATGATGTCGATACGTCAATATCTAACACTGAAGGAGAACTGCACATCTCAGACTTAATAAATATTATAAACTCCGCAGCAGAAAAGTATGTGCCCAAATCGAAAGAAAGGGTCCGTAAGAAAGTAGTGCCATGGTGGAACGAGGAAATTCGTGATTTAATAACTCGCTTTCAACCAGTTTAAGCGTCATCCAATCGTCGAAAACCTCGTTGCATTTAAAAAAAATCGTGCACTTTGTAGAAGGGCAATAGTGGAATCAAGAAAGCGGACATGGAGAGATTACGTATCTACAATGGACGTTTCTACTGATGCGAAGAAAGTTTGGAGGAAAATACGAGCGATTAAAGGAAATCATTTATATCATGAGATAACCCTTAATATAGAAGAGGAAATTATAATAAATCCTTTTGACGTAGCCAACAAAATGGTTCAACATTTTTCAGCTATTTCTAATAGGGATAACATCCAAAACGCAGAGCAGGAAAATAATAACGTTATTGAAGATGCTAATCCAGAATACAATTTGCCCTATTCTATCAGCGAAATAAATGATGTACTTGCTACTCTACGAAATACATCTCCAGAGAATGACTGCGTAGTAAACGCCTTTATAAATCATCTGTCTCCGAATGCAAAAAGACAATTATTAAAAGCCTATAACTATATTTGGGATACTGGAATAATACCTGAAAACTGGAAAAAGGCAATAGTAATCCCAATATTAAAACCCGGGAAATCCCCTACTTCTCCTGCAAATTATAGACCTATATCTCTTACCAGCTGCCTATGTAAGATTCTCGAAAAAATGGTTAACAGAAGACTTTCCTAGATATTAGAATCTAAAAATTTGTTAAATAAATACCAATTTGGATTTAGAAAAAATCGTTCCACCGTCGATGCATTATGCTACCTAGAAAACGCAGCACAAGGATGCTTTCTAACTAATAGTCATAAAAAAAAATGCATTTGACACAATAGGACCTAAAACAATAATAACCCAATTACAATCATGGGGAATAGGTGGTAAAATAGCCAAATTCGTTGAGTCTTTTCTAACTGACAGAACCATGAGGGTCAAAATCGGTAACACTTTCTCTGAAAGTCAAACACTTAAAAATGGAATACCATAAGGCTCTAGTTTGAGTGCCACATTATTTATTGTTGCTATTAACAGTCTATTAGAATCAATAGATAACTCTGTTAGATATTGTGCGTTTGCAGATGACATCATCATATTTAAATTTGGAAACAATTTTAATGAAATAGAACTTACAATTCAAGCTGCTCTAAATTCATTTACTGATGAAGCAAACAATAGAGGTCTTATTATCTCCACAGAAAAGACCGTTGTAGTTCACTTCTGCAGGAAAAGAAGCACATGTCAACGTGCGCATGCACTTACTATAAATAACAATCCCATCAATAATGCAGACTCTGCTCGCTATTTAGGGGTAATTTTTGATTCAAAGCTCACCTGGGTAGTACACATAAATGAGTTAAAAGGTCGATGTTTAAAAAACTTAAATATAATTAAATGTCTGTTTAATACTTAAAATCACTATAAAAATCACTCGGAAATAATTACTGGAAATGGACGGAAATTGCTGATAGGAATGGAGAGAACTGGAAGACGAATGAGGAAGTCTTACATTAGTTACATAAAAAACCGAGAACTAATCAAAACATTGTATAATTAACTGTAGTAGCTGATATTTTTCCCTAAGATAACAAGAAAGAGGAACGTAGGAAGACGAAGAACATCCTGGTTCAGAAATTTACGTGATTGGTATAATTGCTTCTCAGTAGATCCGTTTAGGGCAGCAGTGTCAAAAATAAGAATTTCTGTTATTCGCCAACCTCCGATAGGAACTGGCACTCAAAGAAGAAGATTGCGGATTAAGTTTTAAAAATTACACATGTTTGTATGTCCACGTGCCATAAAATGGGGGCACAGCAAGCAGTTTTGCATACACCAGTGCAGTAGAAATAAGAGTGTATGTAATTATTTAAGGGAAAAAAAATGGCATGCCACTGCTTCTTAGATTTTGATGAGAAAAGGGGTTTTTAGCCACCCACAGACAACCGCGCCAAATGCGTCGTAAAACCTAGAAAGTTTCTTCGAAAACGAAGCTGGAAACACGTGGGACTGTTTTCTCACTTTTTTAAGTTTCTGAAATCTAGCACACTTTAACACGAAATTAAAGTAAAAAGGAACTAGAATAATCAGACAGTCATACTCGAGGTGGAAAGAGACCACAAAGACTATTGATTCAGCAACCTAAAATGTCTTTGGAAATATAATTAACAAATAGGAGAAGTTTCTTAATCATTGGACCGTTTGACAAAAAGATAATAATAAAGCGAAATAAATGCGTGAGACGCCACTTCTTCTTCTGCGTGCCGTGCTCTGTTGCAGAGCGTTGGCATTTCCCTCCTATACTTGTGTTGTGCGTGTTCAGTGGTCACAAGTATAGGGGACCTACAGCTTAAGGTGGACTCCGAACCACCCCAAGTACATAGTACTTAGATTTTTTATTAATTTTAGGAAAATATCCTGGGCAAAGTATACCTCGGTGGTTTGCAATTGCCTTCCGAGCGAGATGCGATTTTTAAAAATCCGGTGTTATATGGGCCGGGGTTCGAACCCAGATCCATTGGTCGGTAGTCCCGCACGTAACTAACCGAGCCATAATCGCTCTCTACTACGACGCCACTACTAATATAAATATTGAGAACAAAGTAGATAAAATGAAAATAAACATTGATAACGTAGCATTTGAGAAGTACGAAGTGTTGCTTAAATTCAAGGGAAATCAATCTCCAAAAGCGATTTAAAAATCGAATTGCTTTAAAAATAAATATGACCTGTAACAATTAGCTTATAATATATAATAATTTAATAATATATCAATTCGATTTAACGAAGCGCAATTATAGAATATTTTTCTCCAATCTTCATTATGAATCAATCTGTTTTGTATAAGTATAGTGGAAACGGTATTTAACCTAGTTATCCAAAAGATTATATAGAGTAGACCTATTACGAATATTCGATAGCATGCCTAGTGTGTGTAAAATATTATTTTACGTTATTTTTGTTAGGAATTATAAAATGACAAATTACAACACGAAAAAAAATAGTAGATTAATGTATTTAGCAAGAACTTTTAACAAAACCATCTTTATTTATTTAAATTTCTGGACTTGAAATATGTTAGCACAGCGAGATACAAAGCGTTTTCATTTTAATTTTAATAAAGTAGAAAACTCCAACTTGCTTGAACTTACATTTCCCTAAAATAACTTCACGTAATTACTAAATTTATAAGTCTCATCAAAATAAATAATATGTAGTGAATAACTTACTCAAGCTATTACTTAAGTAGAATATTTCATGGATATATTCAAAACACACCAGTCTTTTTCATAAGTTGATTGTTTATTGCTTGAAATGCTCATTCCGTATACTGTATTCTTAACAACAATTAATATGCATTCTATTTGCATTCTTAACATTTAACAGAAAATGTTAACGTTTAGGTGTGGTAGTCGTTTCAGTTGTTTTAACTACATAAGAATTATTAAAATAAATGAAAATTTATTTAAATTTAACCACGGTTTACTCCAAACACTGCTGGCTTAAAAGCAAGGAAAATTACTAAAGAGCAATTGAAATATTTGTTTGTAGTTGGTTGGAAGCACAAAAACAAATAAACAGTTGTTGAATTTGTTATTTTAATAAAACAAAACTGTAGTATGAAGAAATGCATCAAAAAGTTTTCATTTTGCATAGATGAATTGTTTCTGCATGACAAGCAGAATTAGTAAAAAAGTTTATAGAATATTTTGTTTCTCCAAAGGATATTTATACAGGGTAAAGAAAATAAATACATATAGCAATGAATTTCTTCATAATTGTAGCTGTTGAAAATTAGACGCATATAAATTCTGTTTTAAAAATTCCTATTTATTTTTTGTTAATCAAATATTAAAATGTTATGTACTATTTATGTGTTAAAACCGAGCGTAACCATTACCATATGAAAATGAAGGAAAATAAGCTTCTACTCAGAGCTGTCAATTTTGAATATAAATAATGAACTAAATAATATAAATAATAAACTAATTATAAATAATGTAATTTTGCTATATATATTTCTGTTACGTCAAAGGTGTCAAAATACCTTGTTGTTATAAGGCACATTAAATCATCCTAGTAAAAAAAAATAATAGCTAATAAAAGTAGGAATACTAGTTTCACTTCCAAAAAAATAACTTTGGCAAAAATCTACTATTATCGAATGCAAAAGTTCTGAGCCCTGAGTTTGAATGCGCATAGCAAAAAAACTAAACGCTCAAATTAATTCAAACAAAAACGGTTAGATAAGCAATTTATTTTTGTAAAAAATATAAAATTTGTAAAATTATCTGATTTTAAGTTTTTGAATTTTTACAAATTATGTTACAAAAAGTCCGGTTTTTGTGAGTTTTGACGTAAAGCGTGTCTTTAATAATTAATATCTCAATAACTACTTGTTGACAGAATTGAATGTAATTTTATACGCAAATAGCTAATAGTGTTTAGTAATACGTGGAAATTTCTGTCTGTAATTTGATATCTGTATTATTCCTCAAGTTATTCTATGAAATAGAGGGTAATGCATTCTGGTCTTCTGGTGCCTTAATAAAAAAATATTTTTACGAAAGATAGTATTTTTTTAATAAAACGAGAGTTACAGTTAGTTAAAACAACAGAAATGTTATTCAAAACAACAATTCGTGGAAATTTAAAAAGGGTGAAATAATTATTGGAAGAATTTCTTTTTCTGTTAAAAGGTTTGACTATTTTATAGTAGTAATCTATTGAAAGAATTTAACCTACATTGTCCTAAAATATTAAAATAAATTCGCAGAAATTTAAAAAAGGTGAAATAATTCTTGGAAATATTTTATAGTATTATTTTATTGAAATAATTTAACCTACACTTTTACTTACTAACCTTCATTCATTATCCTCGAATATTATAATGAATTCGTGGAAATTTAAAAAAGGGGAAATAATTCTTGGAATGCTTTCTTTTTCTATTAAAAAGTTTAACCATTTTATAGTAGTAGCAAGGGCGCATCCAGCGAGGGGAGGGGCCAGCTATCCCTTAAAAGCAATATAAAAGAGAATAAAGCACTCTTCAAATTGACGCGTATGTGTGGCGGGGCGGGATGCGAATCAGTACGCATAAAACGGTTTTGCAACAGTTTTGAGTTTATTTTGTAAGAAATCGTCGTATTTCACTTTGCCCCCTTCCTCGAAACTAATAATAATAAGCCCTCCTCTAGTTCAGATCCTGGGTACGCCCTTGTTAATTTACCGCATTTAGGAGTCGAAAACTTCCTTTACATTTATGCAGTTTGTTAGCGAACTTGATAATTGCGACAGGGTTTGTAGTAAATTCCACATTACACTTTGAAAAGAGTTAATACACAGTTGTGTACTAAACTTTTATTAGGAAAATAATATGGCTGGGGATATTACACTACTATACAGTTTTGAGTACAAAAAGAATCCGAATATCAATTATTCCCATAATTAAAGTGTCGAATTTTTTTTCATCCAAGCTGCGTAACGCTTTGGCGGCCTATCGCGGAACGTATGAAAGCTAATGTTAGGATTCGATTGTTTGCTTTCACTGTATTTTTTATATTGAAAGTCACAACATGATATAAATTACTGGAGAATCGAGCTTTCTTATAGTTGGTATAATACTGAAGGATATATAATCTCGATAATTTTTGTATAATTTTGCAAGTAGGATTCCATGGTAACAAATAATAAAAAACAATTTAACATTTATTATTTTTAAGTAAAAAATGTATATACTGTACAATTTGAGTGAAATAGCCCTCGAACCACCTTTGAGGCACTTAAGCTTCGTTCTCGTGCGATATGGGCATCATTTCTACTCCCGTAAGATATCTTCTGATTTACCAGTTAGACGAGATAACTTGCACTAAAACAAGAAGATTGGAACAAAGAGCTCGAAATATTGCTAAAAAGTTGAGCAAAAAATCCTTCGTTCACAGAAAAAGCAAATTCGACGACAAATCCTACGTTTACTTGAAACCCCTAAATAAACCACTGTTAGATGGAAACCTGATACAATTTGATACAAGATACAGACAGGCTTACTGTTTATTCATGACGCATGTATATTACCAGATGAATAACAACTTTGTGAATAGTTACAGCAGGTACGGCCTATAGCTATGATAAATACTTTGACTTCCACTACAAAGTATTAATCATTTTGGGAAAATCTATTATAGTTCGTATGGAGATGTCGGTATAGATTTTTATTTCTAAAACTAATATAATTAGAGTTACAAAGAAGTGTCCCATTACAACACAGTTTAGGACGATAAGCTCTAACTGTATGCAAATTCTCAGCTAAATCGGATGAATATGTATTTTTTCAATGATAACTTTGGACTCAATTGTCTCAGAAAGTATACCCTATACAGAAAGTATAGGTAATTTAACCAGATCCAAAAACAAATGTCGACAAGCGAACAAATTCATACGTCAGAAAGTGTTTTTAAAATTGACCTGTTTCGTAATATTCCTAAAGGAAAACATTAAATGATCAATTTCTGAATTTTGAACTTCATGATGATTCTTTGAACTTGAAACTTTATAATCAGGTGGGTAATGGATAGTACAATGCATATGTCTGCAGTATTTATATATGAAAGAGGTCACGACTTCATCAAATCAAATCATTATTTTGTCTCAATTTTAAATGCCCTGTAATGTAAGCATGTTAATATAAGCTGCTCTTCTTACTTTCCTGAGAAGAATATGGTCTTGAGAGGATATATTCTGAGATTTTGAATCAGGATATATTCTGAGATTTTGAATCACCTTATATTTATTTGAGAGATATGTAATCAACATCCTGGGTTTCACTAATAGTTAAAAAAACTATTACTATTACCTCGTGCTAACCTTCCACACCTCTTACTTTATTAATCCCACAAATACTCAAAACAACTTTGATTACCTTTTTCTTTTGTTTCAACCAGGGGTCACAAAATGGTTAATTGAATTAAGTAGTTAGACTACAAATATAGCAGCAACGACACAGGATGATAAGATAATCATATAACCATATTACTTTCAAAAAGTTTTGAATTCTTAAGAATTTTCAACAAAAGTATGTTCGTTGGCAAATTATTTTTTACATGCACAGTTTGTGCTCGCCGAATATTTTACCCCGCATAATTATAGGCCATTCAGTATTCAGTATTTTTACAATGTGCTCTCTGTAACTGTCCCCAGATCCTGAACACCCTATATTAACGTTACTAGTTAAATACTTATTAGTTCCTAAATTTTTGTGCTGCAGCGAACTGCAATCGGGACACAGATTGCCATGGAATGAAAGGACTAAATAAATCCCAACATTGCAGCTGTTCTATTTCGATACCCATTTTAATTTTTCTGTTAAAACAAGTTTTCTTTTGTTCAATAAAACAACTTTTAATCACCAACATGTTCTGCTTTACTGAAGCTCCTAGAGAAATAATAGTAGGATAGAACATTAAAATTAAACATATTGTGGCAGTAGCCTTTAAACATCTTTTAATAACCAAAATCTTACTTATAATTGTCTTTCTTTTAATCAGTTAAGTTTGTTAATGGCTTAATAATTAATAATCCGACAAAACGAGATGCGTGATGACTTTGATTACTGTGGTAAACTACGCATCCGTGTACTTTTGGAAAGGTTTAAACTGTCCAAGTGTGCTTGCCTTAAATACAGTTAATTAAAGTTCAATTTTTCTAGGTTAAAAGTTTCTATGTGACAGATTTTAGTTGTTAGAGTTGATTGCTAGAAGCTCTTGCAGAATCTTTTGGCATGATTTCTAAAATGTACTAACAACATGATGTTGTAGAACACACCTATGCAACTCAATAGCTTTTCTACTACGAGATATGCAACCCATTGCATTATTTCAGTTTAAGCCTAAAAGTCATAAAGGATAGCTTTGTTTCACTAAAAGATATATCTAGCATAGCATGATCAACCAGCGCGAACAGTTACCTTTTACTTAGGATTTCTGTGTTCCTTACTGCTTACAATTTTCTATATTAAGGATATCTTTAAAACAGGTTATCGAAATTTAGCTTCAGAAACAACTGGCCCCGTTTTGTCCCAATTAATATATTGCTAATACCCATACTCCATGAGACATTATTTATAGACGCTAGACTTTTCTACTAAATACTTATAGCCCGAGAGCTGGTGATCAAAAAGTGTAAGAGTTTTGTAAAGGTTAATATATTAATATTAACTTATATTTAGGGTGTAAATAAATATCCTACACAAAAGAAACTCGGATATGGGGACACTCGACGTCAGCGCAGTTTGAAAGTTGTAACAAGATGTATAGCGTCATCTAAGTGTTTTCTAAAAGCTGAAAATTGATCACTAAGCAGTTTAAGTAATAAAAAACTGGAAAACAGTCGTCGGACAGTGTAATGATCGATCGCGTTGCATCAACACCACCGGTGGTCGCATGTCGTGAAAATAAGGTCAATGTAAAGAAGTGATTTGAAAAAGCTGAAATTTGGTACAGTGTTACTTTATTGACTATAGTTTCTTAAAAAAACAGTCAGAGTTCATTTTGATAGGACCGTGCTAGTCAGCAGTCGTTAGAAGCAGTCGTTACTTACTCTTACACTTTTTGGTCGCCAGTTCTCGGGGTGTTAGTACTTTTTGTATGAGCATGTGTTTTGAAAGCCGTTCGTGATCTATTCTTGATTCTATCATACAAACAGTTAATTTCTAGCAACTGTGTAATTAATTTTCTAGTGTAAACGGATTACTAAGTAACTATCTATTGTAACGAATTCAAGAGTAGGCAATTGGGCATATCCTGGGTAAGATTCGGGTAACTTATCATTTAAATTAAATGCAGCTATTAGTTCAGACTTACCTTCATTACTATGACTTGTAATTCTTAATGATTTCGCTACTGTATGTTCCCTGTCCAGCTTGGTATTATTAAAGCACTAGAAACTAACGTCAACCTCTCGTCTACCTCTTGTGTTTTACTTTACTTTACTCTTAACTTTTGTGTTTACTAATAGCTTATTAATAATTTTATCTAATAGTTTATTATTTTTAAAACTTATTAAACATCTTTCCATTCTGTTTAATTATTTTTACAACTTTCTTTAAATTTAACTATTCCATTTTTTGAGGACTTCGATGACGGATTACTGTATCGATTACTGTGGGTTATTATTTTTCGGTTATGTTCTCTGTGACAGATCATCTTACTTCAGCCGTCGTTTTAACAGAACTATTATCGATAGAATAATTTTTGGGGTACGCTCTCTCATACTTTATTACTCATACAACTTTCATATCTAATCCTAAATAACTTAAATTGTGATAATTTTTAAAATTCAGTTGCAAACGTGATCTGAACCCCTATCGAACAACAAGTAGGATCTTTAGCACTCGACCGCAGAGGGCCTTATTATTAAAATATAGATTAATTAAGATTTCTAAGTGCAGTTCATTTGGACACATCTCTGGAGTCAGCCCGACTAGAAGACTCCTGATATATGTCATAAATCTTGACTATATACTTACTTGTGAACATATGAATTCAGCAATTGTAGCTTTGACTCATACGAAGCAGTCCTAGTTGTGAATAAATTAATTGATTCTAATACCTAATCACTTAAACGGAATGAGTATAACGAATTTGCTGCTGAAGTTGTTATCACCGTCTGACTACGCTCGTTACATTAACATTCTAGTTAATAGCAGTTACATTCAGTTTCCATATTACAACGTGATTCTAATTTAGAATAATATTGAAATAAAATAGAATCAAATTGTATGACAAATCAATATTATCATAAGGCAACTAGTCTATAATATTGTAGTTTAGAAATTGTTAAGATTTTTCAAAGTTAAATTCCTAAATACATACTTTAAATTTTTTATCAAGAAAAGCAGGAATAAGTAAGAATGGCACATAAATTTTATTCATTTAGTTTTATTACCCTATATATACAAATCACAGTGAACAAGATATTTTACAAAATGTACAAATTAATAAATATAAAAAATTTAAGGTAAAGAAGAGCAGGAAGTCCATGTATTTCAAGTCTTAAGGCGGAAGAATGAGGAGCATCACGTTGCATTGCTTCCGTATGTTCAGCTGCAAGGAGTAAATGGTTATTCAATAATCTAGTTTAGAATTTGTTACTAACCTTCTACCACTACTAATTTTACAGTTCCGGGCTTGGCAGAAGCTTGAGTACATGTATACAGTCCACTATCTTTAGATGAAACTGCTGCCAGTCTTAATCTACTTATACTATTACTACTTCTATAATCAGTTTCAACTGAGATTCCACCACGAGTAGACTAAAACAAAAATTTTAATAAAATTCCAATAATACTACATCTTTATCAATTTACATCAAACGAAATCTGTTTGCTATCGTGTAACCAATATATATTAGCTTTAGTAGAAAGAAAAGGCGATTGGGTCGCAGGTGCCGCAGAAGGAGGAGACGATGCCAATATTTCACATGTAAAGGTAACGGGTGAACCTTCTTTTATATAAACTTCTTGTGGGCCCTTTATTCTAGCTAGGTTTGGCCATTTGTAAGTGGGATGTTGGTCTTTCTGCATAAGTAAATCTAAAAAGATGTTTTGTGAGAAGGGATTGGAAAGTTAAAAGCTAAACATTACCTGCTACGGTTAAATTGATTGCAAGGCTCATCTTAGGATCGGTATTAACCTGGCATTCGTACCGACCCGTATCTGCAATTCGAACACCTCGAATTCTTAAACCCCAAAAGTTTGTTCGTATGGAATATACGGACTCGAATCTATTATCCGCTGAGAATGTGTGTGATCCAGATGTTAAGATGTGAAGATCCTTTGTTCTTATCCAGGACACCTAAACTTTGCAAATTTAAGATTAATAACCATACTATTATAATAATCTAAAAAATTAAACGATTGTTAGAATAGTTTTACAATTTAAATACATCCTTTTTTGAAATTACTTAAGTTTCTATTATTGTTATGTACACAACTAATGCAAGCAAGCAACGGATGAGTACATTGTACATCATGGCAGCTAATAGTTATTTAAAACTGTAAGGGATATGTTTATTTTTTCATTATTTTTATGTACAGGAAGTATTATTATGTAAATGAATCTAATGTTTTTGTTGAATCTAATGTCTTCAGTTCTTTGATTATATGTTATTATTTTATTTATACTGTGCACATGTTCGTGCATCAGGGCTCTACTAAACGATTGCCGAGGATAATTAAAAATTTAGAGAAGGCATACTTTTGATTTTTCCTCCGCAATAATAAATTATTATTTTTACGATATGTGTAAATTTGGAAAGTAAGCTATCAAGTTTTGTTGTTACTACGAGGATAGGTTGGGAATTTTTTGAAATCGTCTCGTAAGAGATTGATTTTTCAAATATTTAATGCTGTTGTGGTGACAACTCTTCCATATGAAAAACATGTCAAATCAATCTGTCAAGTAGTGTGGTTTTGGCAAGATTTCAAACGAATAACTTCGTGTGTTTTTTACTTATGGATAAAACCGAAATTCGAACAAAAATGCAACGGATACCATATACAGATTGGATGCTATTCTTGGGAATTCATCTCACTGAGAAAAAAGAATTGACAACCCGAAATGAAATCGTCTGGTTGTGAACAGTCTTGTTGTGCCAACTAAATATCTTTTAAATTTAATTTATTTAATAGCTAGTACAAAAATAGCAGGTAGTTGTCCAACCCCGTTTAGTTAGTTGTCGTGATATGTTTCCATAGTTGTCCCAACCAAGGACGCTAGCAACAGTGATCTGGTTGCACATACAGATAAATTCTACAATTTTACTACGAAAGCTGGTTAGAGCAAACAGATTTATGTTTACTCTCACCTTTCTTTTTTCTCAGTGCACCTTTATTTTCCAACGTAATTGTTTGGGTAGCCGAAGTTAAGTGTGGCCGTACACTCACAAATGATGAACCACCGCCAGGGTGTCCAAAAACCTCTACCATACCATAAAAAACACGAAGTATGCTGAAAGTTAAAAGAGTGAATGTTTTACCCTTGTATGCTAAAATAACAGAAGCATAAAGATCATGCTATCATCCTGATGCAATGATTTTGATCACCAAGATATCCGCTGAAATAGAATTGCAGGGGTTGATTGATCATACTAAGTATATGTCAGTTGGCTGAATTTCAAAGAAAAGTAATTAAATCAGTATAAGAGGGCGATCTCTCTATAATTTATAAGAGGGGGTATGACGGAGGTAGTAGCCAAAGTAATTAGAAGATGATGTTTGATACAGCTAAAGTTATCGAACCGTTTGATTCGGATTTATTCCAGATTCCCCTTGTTCCTCTTAGATTGTTTCCAACAAGCAATGAAACAAAAATAATTTGGCAGAATACCCGACATTCATCGATTCGATTTTGCAGACCAATTAAGCTGTTGTTTCAAAAGGAAACAAAAGAAATGGCTGTGAATGAAATCCCTTGCGTCGCGCCGAAGAGCAAATAAAACAACTGACACAAAGATACGCGTTAGTGGAAAAGATATTGAAGTGGAGTCAACTCTGGTGATGACTATGGTGGATGAAAAAAGTTGCAGTGTAGCGACGGACATATCTTGTCAGAAATGTTATGTTTGTGGAGCCACTTCTAAAAATATGAATCGAATTCGCCCAGAATCGAAATTATCGACACGAATTTAACTTTAGACTTTCTTTTTCTTTTTTTGAGTGCATTCTGCACATTGTATATAGAATACCTTTAAAATAATGGCAAATTCGAGGGGTGGAGGAAAAAAAAGATATTTACTGAACAAAGAGATAAGATTATCAAAGATTTAAGGAAAGAGATGGGCTTAACAGTAGACCAACCTGGACCAGGTGGGAGTAGTAATTCAATTGAAGATAATACTGCTCGTGGGTTTTTTTAACATCCCCCAATTAACATCAAGAATAACTGATATCAATTTAATACCAGTTAACATAACATAACATAACATTTTGCCACCATTTTAGAAACGATCTCATGTTATTACGAAATTACAATTGCAATTTAGACTGAAAATTACTCTTGGAATTACATGCCCTTTTCTGTATACAAAACTTTGTTCCATTGAGCAGAGGCAATTTCTAACGCATTTTTGCCAATTGGTATGTTAAGTGAAGAAGCCCAAGAAGCACGGTACAAAAGTTTCAAGAAATATAGAGAACAACATTCATGTAAATTTTCTAGGAAAGTGACTATGCGGGAAGTTCCAAATCATTTACTTGTAAGCTCTGATCCGATCATTTCACAGATAATTTCTTTAACATAAAGTAGTAACTTTCTATTAATTATATTTTATTTCTAAGATTAAGCTTTTACCTCGAATAAAGAAACGGGAATTGCCCGTTCAACTGTTGGAATTACTAAAGCAGTAACGAGCTTTGTAGTGACGAAAGCTATAAGGTAAATGCCAGTGACAGCATGCAATCTGATGAAGATGAGTCAGATGATTAGAATATTGTTTGTTGTTGCATATTAAATAATAAATATTTTCGTAACACGTAAATTAATCACAATAAATACAGCAAATAATTTCGGCGGGCCATTTTTCCACTGTGCATCAGTACACAACTTATTTCTTTTATAATGAACCAAACCAAATAAAAGAATATACTTTTACCATGTACGTCTAGAGCTTTTCTAAGTTTTCTGATGGATGACTAGTGGCAACATACAGCCGTAATATCCTAATGGCGCAGTAACCTAACGGGCGTGAGCCGACTTTCCTGGATTTATTTTTTCTAGATACTCTAGATAACCAACGCTTAACTAATCTGTAGCAGGTATTTTTGATCAAAGTTTAGAATGTTTACATCCAGCTACGATAGTTCGGATTCTATTTTATTAAATTTCACTACAAGAAGTGTGTCTGTAATAAAAACTTCAATAGGCACAGAAAAAGCATACAACGTTGGTTGTATGTTATGTGGGGGAACACTATAGACGTTATTATTTAGATTGAAATTTTCACTGTGATTTTAGGTACCTACTGTGATACATCTTAATAGTTATTACTAATGTAAAAAAAATGTTCTACTATCAAAAATAAGTATAAAAAACAACAAATCTTATAACTGACGGAATGTTAGGGGTCCTGTGGACACTGAAAGCAATTGTTGATTTTAAGAATAAATTTATTTCTTAAACCTTAGCGCAAAGGTCAACTTTTGACAAGTATCGCATATTTAATTTAAAATTTTTTTTTCGCTCCACCCTCCTATTACCACCATTGATTGTAATTCATGAGTGCACACGAAAGGATTTAATTAAATCCCCATGAACACATTATGAGCATGGATTATAGCCTTGTAGGTCTTCCTGTTAGTGTAGTATGAGGGTATAGACCCCCGACATTTATGTATATGAATTTTATAAAGCAAGCAATGGTAACAATGCAGTTACGAGTGTGAAAGAAAATAGGATCAATTTAGTGGAACAGATTTGTTGAAGTGTATAAAATAAAGGGTTTAATGCATTCAGATTTCTTGACGAGGATGCCTCATTTGTTCTAATAACAACTGATTTTGACAAAGCGTCCTGCAAAGCTTCGTGGAAAATGTGTTAAATGAGAAGAACGAGAAATCGCACCTAATACGTTTCTCAGTGAACCAGTTGACCAAATCCTACAAGGAGTAGTCATCAAAAGTTAAAAGTTATTAGAGACTAATATTACTTCTAATTATTATTATTAATCAATGTCTTTTTTGATAAAATGCATTTATATTAAATTATTTACATTTGACGTAATAAGTGATAAATAGTCTTATGTCAATGAATCCAATACTAATAAAGTGATCTAAGCGCTGCACTGTGGGTGATATTACAGTTAAAGTGCGTCAAAATCCCAAAAATAAATTCCATAAAACAACATATATTTACATTTTACAACACTTAAAACCTTACAAAAGATGTTTTTAATAAACATTTGCAAGTGTGCTTATTGTGTTTATACTGTTTATTGTGTTATCGGTTGGGAAAGTTAGGGTAGTTGTGTTTGTGCAAGTAAAGTGTAAATACATACTAAACGTCTGAAGTTTGTCTTGGATTTAAATTATTTAAAATATATTTTACGATAACAATTTATATTGGCTGATGCTGGTGCAGGTTGGTATTGTGTAATTCATTTGTATTAATTTATGTATTTGTTATTATTTATTAGTTACAACCATCCTATTTAAAGCGAAAGTTTAGAATTAGTGTTTTTCAATATACAATTTTGAAGAAGAAATTCTAAGAAACGTAAAAAACATGTTTCATTGGTTAAAAGTTTCTGCATTCGTTTCTTAATACAGGACATTTAGTTTTTGTCAATGTTTCCCTATTCCTTTGTTATGACTGTTTAATGTTAATTATGCGCTTATTGTTGTTTCCAGCTACTACCTGTAGCCATTTAGAGATGATCGATAGTTTACCTGTGGGAGGAAAGAAACACTATGCTAGTATTGTTAATACTGTCAAATTTAGTTTTAGAAATAAAAAATTTAAAGATTTAGCTGATGAACAAATAGGAAGCTTACAAGAGCCGCCAAACTACTGAAAGGCTTACATAATGAATCTCGTAGGGTGCTCTCTAGCGATTGAGCTTTATGTGTATTTGTGGAAAACAAGTATACCAGACTGTAATATACAGGGTGATTCAGAAATAACTGATATCCTTTAAATGGTAGGTAGAGGGGAGGCAGTAGAGCTAATTTACCTTGACAAGTATAGGTCAAAAACGAATAGTTTTCAAGAAAATAAATTTTAAAGTTCAATGAATTTTGGATCCAAAAAGATCCAAGATCAGGACCGGATCCAAAAATTCAATAAAACTTTAAAAACTAATTTTCTAGAAAACTTCGTTTTCGACCTATACTTGTCAAGGTAAATTAGCTCTACTGCCTCCCCTCTACCTACCATTTAAAGGATATCAGTTATTTCTGAATCACCCTGTATGTATTAAGACAAAATCTGCACTTATAGAGATAGGATGCTATGCATTCCCTGTGTATGGGAACGTAGAAATAGCAAAGTTACGTTGTTATACGAAAAAAGAGTCTATAACAGTTACTGAAGTTCCGAAATCAAAAACTACAAAATTTGATACACCATACCACAGAACGTTTAATTTCTATCCAAATTCTAATTTTAGAGACTTTAAATATGAATACTATCTCAAGTTTAATTTTAATTAGTAAATGGGGGTGTGACGGCAGCTCCGGCCAATCTTTTTTTTTTCTAGACAAGATTTTTTTCTAACGTTTTGTTAATTACATTTTTCACATATTTTTATTAAAGTAAGCTTATGAGAGTACTATTGCACCTTTTGTGTTTGTCTTTTAAGATTGTCTCATTTAATAAAATATAATAAAGATACTAATTTTCTTTATTTTCATTTTATTATTAAATTCTTGGTCTAAAATAACCCCAAATGTGTTTCATCATCTTATTTTACAATATTACAAAATGTATAACAAAAATAAGTATAAAAAATAATTTTGAAGCACTTTCAGGGTATTTTCACCCACTGTGCGCTACAGAGAACTAGCAGTAAATGGCTGATATTTTATTGTTGACATTGCTGTTATTTTCTACTGCGCTTAAATCGCTTGATGTGTGTTAGATGTACCCATTGTTTTGAGGGACGTCAAATACACGGGATACATGTAGTGCAATTTATTGTTGTGTATTCAATGACATTAATAGGCCCATAATGAGAATTTACAAATAAATTTAACGTTAATGTTTGAGATTAGATCATATTCCACGCCGGCAGACAAAAATATTCGTATGCTGCGAAAGTATAAACAATGGTTTATTAGTATTATTTTAATGATTGACGTTGCAATTATTAACAAAATCTGCACATCTTTTTCATTAATTTAATAAAATTGTGACTTTGTATGCTAAAAACTATAAAACTGGCTAAGGACTTTTGTATTCGAAAAAGGAATACTTATACGCGTTTTCTAAATTTGTCGGATTGTATTGTAATTTTAAAGTTTAAATTAAACAACCATCAGTTTTGATTGGCACTTCTAATTTCAATAAAATTTTTATCGTTTTATAGGAAAAACGGGGTTTATCTTTTGATGTAAAACTCTGAAAATCGAAACGACATAAAACGCGATTTGTCTGCCGACGACACATACGATTAACGTTTTTATGGATTATTTAAGTAAGGGTTATCGGTATCATCCTGTAACATCAATCGCAATCAAAATAATGCAGCTATTTTTAGAAATAGGTATTTCCTAATTAGCTACATTGTGTAACAGTTCATTCTGTCGTTGATAAAATTAAATCGTCTTGTTACGTTAAATGAATCCCGCATCACCATGTTTTCTTCTTGATTGTTACAATAATGATAATAATTGCTACAACCCATCACCTGTTAACCAGGCACCAGAAGCTATGAGGCTAATGCGGGAGCAAGGGGGCGATTATTAGCAATACGCAGGCCCATCGAGCGGCTACAGCCGACATAGAGATGGAACAGCGCAAATCTCACCTTTGTGCTAAGAAAAAACTGCCGGTATAAGGAGTCGAATTTGGACCGCATGGATGAAAGTCCAGCACGCTTTACAATACACTACCAAGGCTGTAATACAGTATTTATTTCGGTATTTTAATTTATTTCTGTCATTATTTGAAAAATAAAGGACGTGTTTTATCCAAGTTTATTATTGAAGTAAAATTAAAAAAATACTATAGAATAGACTATAACCAAATAAAACCAGATTTTGTTTAATTATTGGTCGATGCTGACTGATGTTCTAGTACAGTTCCATAGACACCCCTTGCTCTGTCTAGTTCGTGTTCCGGGTTATGTTCCTCTCTCTCACGGTATTCAAACGGAAATCAGAATTTGACGGACTCAGAACACGACGATTCCCATATAGGCTTTCACACAATACGGGTAGTGGTTATACGGTACGCGTAGAGCGCACCGAACTTAAGTTTTAAATGTATTTATCATAAATAATCTTAGGGCGACCTTGCATATTTCAGCATATTTTCGTTGGGTTAATATTCCGGATTTTACTTCGAATCAAATGGTGTTTTCTTTAATATCAAAGGTCACCCCAAAGTACTTTCACACAGATAAAATTGCTTCTAAAATAAAATACAGAAATGAAATTGCCTTTTAACAAAGGAATGATATGTTAAAACAGGCATTTAGCTCCAATTTATATTTCCTGTACGTGTTTATCTTTGCTTTCGATGAATAGATTCGCTGAACGCAGACAGATAAAAAATAGGCTGCACCAAATGTAAAGTATCCTTTTTCTTGCTACGAAGCAAGTCTTTGACCCTGTAAACCCCGGGTGAATATTCCACTAGTATATAAAGTATATAAAGTATAAACAGCCTTGGTAGTGTAATGTCTGGCGTGCCGGACTTTCACCCAAGCGGCCCGGGTTCGACTCCCAGCGCTGGCAGATCTGGTTAAGGTTTTCTGCAGTTTCCCTTAGCTGTAACACAAATGTGAGATTTGCGCTGTTCCATCTATAAGTCGGCTGCAGCCGCATATTGGGCCTACATAATAATAATAATCGCCCCCTCCCTCCCGCACAAGCTTATTGCTTCTGGGGCCTTGGTTAAGGTTATGGGTTGTAGTAATTATTATTATTATTATTATTAGTTTCTTAAGACGCGTTTTTAGCGCACGCGTCCGACAAGTGCGCTAAAACGCCTTATGAAACGAATACTTTATACTATTTTTTATACTTGCGTCGTTATTTCGTTAATTATTAAAAAAAAATAGTTTTAAATAAGATTTGTTAGTGAAATTTTGTTAAGTACTTTTGACAGTTGGCTACACTGAAAATTCAACTTCAGCATTTGTTATTTAAATTGTTTTGTTTTTATAAAATTAATTTAGTTTCTGTGACAAGAAGGTAAAATGGTCAGATATCCTCTCCCTCCATCTTATTAAAAAGAATTAACTTATCTTAATTAATCTTAATCTTATTAAAATATTGGAATTTAACCATATTGATAGATTTATAACAACTGCAGAAAATAACCAACATTTAGCTTTGAAAGTAAGTAAAATTTTGTGCTAAATACTTTCAATTTTTAATATATTTCAATTATTTAAGGTTGCGTTAATAATGGGATTCTGTGGTGCCTGCCGAAGAGATGAATTGACCAACATGTTATTAGACGATATTGTGGTCAAAGATGATGTGTTCACTGTGACTGTAACAAAAACAAAAAATAAAGTTCGAAGAGAATTCTTAATTACAGAGAAACTGTGGATTGATTTAATTAAGCAATATTTGAGCCTAAGGCCTAAGAAAATAAACCACAGGCGGTTTTTCATAACCTACCGCAATGGAAAATGTATTTCTACTCCTATCGGTATAAACACCATGGGAAAAGTTCCTTTTATTATTGCCACTTATTTGCATTTAGCCAACCCGAAGCTTTTTACAGGTCATTGCTTTCGACGTGCTTCCCAATTGGCAAACAAAGGTGGCGATTTAATAACTATAAAACGGCATGGAGGTTGAAAGTCTTCAGCTGTGGCTGAGGGCTGTATTGATGCTTCAGTTAAAAAAAATGGAGGTAGCTGAATTGCTATCTAATAAGCCATGTACTTCCACTTCAACGGCTCAAGTGGTAATTGACCAGTAATTTACATGAAGAATCACACACTTTTAGCAGCAACCCAATAACGAGTCAACAAAACATTGTTGAGGGGCAAAATTTACCTTCATTTAAGATTAATGCCCAGGACACTTCTGCTGTTACAATCAAAGTGTATAATAACTGTACTTTTAATACAAAAGACGTATAAAGAATAATTTGTGAATTTATTAAATAATTTTTAATTTAATTAATTTATTTTGCGTATGTTTATTTTATATTTTAAAAGTTTGGCATTTTATCACAACAACATAACCGCACTTTTAAATATAATAAGTTTGACATTTAAGAACAGCTGTTAGGTGCTGCCAACTTTAAAAAACAAAATTTTACTGTTTCCAGTACTCTAATAAATCTCATTAGGACACGCAAATGCGTGTCCTAATGGAGTTCATTAGGACACGCAAGTATAAAAAAAGATTTTATATGGTTATTTCTGATTGGTTTAAACACACGTCAGTGCTGTTTTGATAGGGTAGTTAATTTCCCTCCTTTAAAAATTTTTGGGCAAACTTAAAATTTGCATTCCCAGGAAGTGAGTCTAGTACCGACAAAGACGGATAGTCACTGAAGTCCCGTTACGGGCCTTGTGCCCACGAGGGCGACTCGCTATAAAAATCCCGCCAAGTGAAATGATTTGGTTTTCTTCCGAGTATGTTTCGTGATCATCTTTCGTTTTACTGTAAAACTATAAACTAATGGTTTTATAGTGCAGTTTAGTTTTTCGAGTTAATAATTTTAACTATTAAGATTAAGTGATTTACAGTACAGTTCAGCTCGTGGGTTAATAATTTTAACCATCAATACCGTTTGTATGTAGTTGTAAGAAAGATTTACAACGAATTTGTTTAAATTAAAAGTTTAACGTCGAGTCTTTCGTATTATCGATCCAATAACCACTCCAGTGTGCGTCTATTGACATTTTATGCTAAAAAATTTAATAACAACCTAATATCGTCTATGCTTTTAATTTTTATGAATTACCGTCGCAGTAAATACATTGTGAAAGTGCAGAATTTAGCGCTGAATTTAAATATTGTTGCGATTAGACAATTTAACTATCGGCAATCAAATTTGTTTTAATAGTAAAAACCAGCTCATCAGAGAGGTTCATTGTGGAATCATATGCGTTAAAGTTTTTACTATTGAGAGGCAATTGCCAAAGGTGACATGACATTATTCTCGTAACTTCAGTTCCACAATCGAGAAATTAGTTTTAACAGTTTTACCAGAGTTCATTATTCTTCGTTTTACAAGAATATGTCTATGTATTTGGCTTCTACAGTTTATTGTGATTTGAAGTGCAAATAAATGGGATTACAGTGTTAAGCGATTTTAAGTGGCTATGTAGATTTGAACACCTATTCAGGAGTAATTAGGAAACAGTACTACCTAAGTAAGTTGTTTTTTTTGTAGCTTTTAAGATTATTTATATTCCACCATTACATTCAACTTGTATGCACTTATTGTGCTAACTAATTTCCTTATAATTAAAAGGATTACGTCTTTTCATAGTAAATAAACTATGACTTTATTGTATATTAAACAATATTTTTTTGAATTAAGAATAAACCAATTTAAATTAAATACAGTTGTAATGATATTGGACAATTTACTTCCATAAGTTATTGAAATATGTTAATCCTGCTTAACAATAATTTGACTAATTACGATTAGTTATTGAATTCCATCAATATGATCAAAATGATTTTTTGGTTGCGGATTTTGATAATGTATTCTAGTGACTTGCAATCAAATGGCGCCCAAATCCTTATTATAACTACAAATCTCATTTTTCTTTACAATCCATCAGCTATGGAAATCAGACCTACGCCCTGAAGGAAAATTTGACAGTAGAGATCTTAAGTCGGTGCATTAAAGTACAGTAAGTATCGTTTCTATTGTGATGTAAGCAATTTGTGTAAGTATTTTGAATTTATTGGTGTTACAGTGACGTCCATCCCACGGCGTATCTTATGTTATGTATTTTGAGTATAGTATTTTCAGTAGAGTAACGAAAAAGCGAATGCTATAATTGACAGTCCAATCGTGGGGCTTCATTTTGTTGTTACAATTGGTGCCCATTTTAAGTTGTTACACGATCTCTTAGAGCAAAATGTAAAGAAAGCATAATTATCTTTATCAGAATTTTAATTGCGCGTGATTACGTTGTTTTGTGAAAAATAGTTGTTATGTGGCATTTTTCAATGATGTGTAAATTGCAACGAAATAATGTTAATGTAAATTTGGTTTATTTGAGAAACAAATACAACAATAATTTTTGATAATAATTGTGATAAGTAGTTAATAATTTAAATAGCTTTGACTATTGAATTCGATGCATTGAGTCGTCCGTTGTTTCTTGTTAAAGTCTAAAATAAATTTGTCTTTTCTTTAAATGAATAAGTTGTCCACAAACTTTCTTGTGTTTTCTTTGTTTACTAATGATTTATTAGTTTCAAGATCAAATATAAAGTTTTTTTATAGTAATAAATAAACCGACTTACAAAAGTGCTCAAATTGTTTGTCGCGTAGTGTTTTGGAACACCCTTTGATTATTATATTGTATTGATTTTATTTCAAAGTCAAACAACGTATATCTTTGTAGCGTTTCCTTTTTATAAACAAGTACTATTCACGATAGTTGCCAGATAAGGTTTACCATGATTGCCCAACACACTCAGTGAAGATGGGGTGGATTTAAAATAAAACAAAACTAGGCGCCACACGTTTAAAAAAAGCAATTGGTAAACCGCTGGCCTCAAACGGTTAAATGTGAACCCGCTGCTACAGTAACCTTTAAATTACTCAACCTGTAAAGAAAACATAAGCAAATCTTGAACAGTACTTCTAACTCAAGACAACAATTGAGCAATTGGAACAGATTCCTTTTAAATTTCATTTATTACCCCAAAATAATACATATGAAAATCCTTAGTGACTATCACTTGATTGACTTCAAAACAAATCGTATATAAAAACATATGTAAGCTATATATGAAACCAAGAAAAAAATCGCGTATTATTATCCTGATGCTATATGATGTAAACAAATATTCAATAGTGAAATAGTATAGATACCCTTGGAGATTAGACGTCTACCTTCAAGTTCACACAAAAAAAATACAAAATATAAGAAAGCAAGTGTACAAAATTAAATAGCATTATAATAAACCAATAATTACACAGGTTTTATCTATGTAAACAAGTTACTGGTATTAAAAAAATATATATTTAAATATTGATTGACCTTATCAATCTCGTGTTTCCACTGCAGCGACCATACCATAAAAAAAAGGTTTTAATCAATTATCCATAGTGCCATACAATGCCACCAAAAACCAAACTAAATGGATCAAAACGCCTCATGCACCAGTCTTGGATAGCGTGCATGAATTTATAGCCTCAACGAGTTGGGTGAGTACGGTCCTCTGCGCAAAATTTGCTAGCGCCTATAATTATTGGAACTTATCGGAAAAACGTTGCCATAAACTAAAAGCCTAAAATAAATGATTGGTGGTAATAAAAGTAATTAATTTATAGTAAATTAGAGAAAAGTTTTACCTTGCTGGAGAAGGCTTAATGCTTGAAAACAAGCGAAATCTTTGGGAACATAAAAATGCGAATAAGAACCGACGACAACGTCGAATTTAGCTCCAACTAAATTTAAAACTGTGTTGATATGAAAACCCCCATTTCTTAGGAATCCACCACAACAGAATTATTCAAATAACAATTTAAATTATTATTAATCTAATTGCACAAATCTGCGAGGTGTAATTTCAATTTACTAAACAAAATCAACACAATTCGCAAGTGATCACCTAAATAACGATAATAATCTGCGTTCAAGACTCAATGCTCGAATGCCCTATGCATTCGCTGTTCCTACACATCTGCCGAAAAAGAAAAGATAACCGGGTTTCAATTGAAAATATTTTCTCGCCTAAAAATGTTAAAATAATGGATTAGGAAATTTTAGAATATACAGGACCGGGTTGAGGAATAGTTTTAAAATACAAGAAATAATCAAAATTAAAATAACCCGTTACATCTTTTCCAAAATGTAGATGTAGATACACGTCACTGCAAATATTGTAATTTAACATCATACTAATTACAATCGTTCATATAAACAATTTGCTGACGCTCAACAAGTTATTTAAGCACCTGAAACCAGAAAGAAATTGTTCAATGAGTACGAGTATAGTAAGTATACTGTGACGTAAGTATTTATGTCTTGAAATATTTTAAAGTAACGTGTGCTACAATTGTTCCTATTTACTTATCAGCAAGTAAGTTATCGACTTCGCTTCACAAAACAAATGAAAATGAGAAACAAAGGAGATATACTAGTGTGCCGAAATGTTTTATTGTTCTCAATATGACACGGTTCGATTCAATATATTTCAGTTTATTGCAGAAATAATAGTAATATTAAATTCTGCAGTTGGTAATGTGTACCAAAAACAAGTGTTTAAAGTTATAATTAAGTTTATGATTAAAGGTGGATAAGATAAGTGAAAATTACAAAACTATGAATAATTGATTTGTAAGTAAGTACTTGGTCAACATCATAGGGTAGACTGATATCCCGTTTCTTCTTATTCGCTTTCACTGATTAATCCCATTAATGTTATGTGGAGAATTAGTTCTCCAGAAGTTTGGCTTGAACTGAAAGTTTGCGAGAGATGCGAATTAAGAAATGATACCCATCACCATCCTTACCTTAATAAAATGAAATTCTTCTTTTTTTACAGGAGGATTAACCATCAAGTAATGGGGCAACAAATAAAGATAGTGACTGTCAAATAATGAAAGTTTAGAAAGAATCTTACAAAATAAGGAACATATAAAAACTCAAGATTTTACTAAAACAAACTTCTAGGCACAAGATCTGTGTTAACAGTCGAGAAATCCAGAATCAGGTCCTTACAGCTTAAGATTTTAGTAATTAAAAAGCAAAGTGGATCAAGTTGCTCGAATCACTGAAAACTATCACAAGCGCTTTTGAGAAAAAGCAAATAAACTTTGAAAATATTGGATTTAAAATTACAGGACACCAGAAGTTTCCTGCCAACAGAAGATTAAAGGTAAGACCCCCGTCGAAGAGATAGAAGAAATGTTTGATTTCATTCATATCTAACAGGATGCACATCAGCGCGAAATGGTGTTCTCTATCCGTTTTCCATGTTTGAATAACCATTCAACGCAGAAGAATTTGCTGAATGAATGTGGTGAAAAAATTATCAAAATCCGTCTGATGCATTTTTTTTAAATCGCCTTTTACCAAAAAAATGGCACTTTTACAATCAACTGGCTCGCCGCGACCAACTTTCGGCGACTCGTTTTCAGCGTGGTCGCAAGATTGCGCTCCCAAAACCGATAAATTTTGTGTGGACGTGTACAAAGATCATTTCGATACCAAAAAACGTGGACAATCTACCGTAACTCAACGTGTCAAAAAGCATGAAGTAGAAAAGCCGTGCTTGTTCATTTTCTTATTCATTTTCTTTTGGTTTTTCTCGTTGTGTTTTTTCGTCATGTGTGTGCAAATTTTGGATTAATGCTTAAGGCAAGTTTTTTCGAATAGATTGCTTTGCTTTGACAAATCTTAGCCATCACACCACATCAAAGCAACGAAAAGAGCATGAGGTTCCAAGCGATGACGAATCACAGGTTTAATTGAGTCTTTGAAGCGTTTCTTTCAACTTTTTTTGCATTCCGATACCTAAATTTATGCGAGATTAACAAATTGAATAAATATAACGCTTAAAAAAGAAACATAAAGCATGATCGTAATCTTTCCTATTAAATAATACTCAAATCAAATAGTAAGATGATTGAGTGCAATGACTCCAAACCCTGCTCACCACACACGGTGGGTCTGCAGCAGCTTCAAATGACGAAAATTTGCACCACAGATTTTCGAATCAGTGTATTGAAACAAGCTGAAATCCAAAATTTCAGCTTTTTTCCCCGAGCCGTTTTTGAGAAAATTCAATTTTTAATGTCGAAAATTACGAAAAATCAATGACGAAATTTCAGATGTCATTTTTACTCATTTTAATGGGCTTTTCTGTACGAAGATTGCAGGTTCCGTATGCATATGTCTATTTTTCAAGAATTCAACACCAATTTAAGTATTATCATATACATATATATTCATTTATTTATTTAATTATTATTTTCTTTGAAATATGCATTTGTCTACGAAAAATTAAATGAAATATAACTTTAGAGTGATGTATAAATGAAAATAAAACTTATTTTTAATTATACAATCAGTACGAAATTATGAAACAGTGAAAATATAAAAACTTATATAGAATATAGTAAACTCTATTCATTGCATATGTCTAGCATTATATTCCTGTACTGCCCGAAGCAGTCTATTTGCATATACTGAATGCTCCTTTGGGACTTTGTCATTGTTCCAGATTTTCTTGAAATCAGCAGGTACAGATTCCATAGCTTGTTCACTATAGAACCTAAGACTTTGTTGTCTTTTTTTTACAAAAATCGGGAACATGAAAGAATACTGCATGGACCTTAGTTAGGACTGATAGAAATCCCTAAACCCACGACAGTTACACTAAATGTTAGGTAGTCTTTTCTAACCAACCCTCTCAGTGATAGATGTACTTTTCGGCATGCGGTTTTCATCAATCAATAAGGGAATATTTCTTGTAATAAGAGATATAAGGATTATGGAACGAAATTCAAACCACCTCGTCTGTCTTATACGATGACGTAAGTAGTACCTGGATGCTGCTGTAGGAACTAAACGAGAAAGTTGTTCTTTTCATTAAAACATATGGAATCTACGAAAACTTATTTTCCATTCATTGCTAAATAAGTCCATTTTGATCTCTTCAAATTTTTCATTCAAGCATTACTTGCAATTTTGTCTTAAAAATTCTCTCCAAATTATCTTCAACCCCTCGTGCATTCAAATTAACTGTTATCTTACACACATAGGTTTAGATTACTATACATCACTCTAAAGTTATATTTCATTTAATTTTTCGAGAAAATCGCATATTTCCATGAAAATTATGATTAAATAAATAAATGATTATAGATATATATGATAATACTTAAATTGGTGTTGAATTGTTGAAAAATAAACCTATTAATACAGAACCTGCTAATTTCGTGCAGAAAAGCCTATTAAAATAAGTAAAAACTACATCTGAAATTTCACCATTGATTTTTCGTATTTTTCGACATTAAAAATTGAATTTTCTCAAAAACGACTCGGGGAAAAAAGCTGAAATTGTGATTTCAGCTTGTTTCAATAGACCGATTAGAAATCTGCAAGAAGATTATTGGTGCAAATTTTCGTCAGACCCACCGTGCACAGACAATTATTTTCGTCCAGAAACTCTGGAATGTGTTTCAACGCTACGTGTGACTTCACAGATCATGTTCCAATATCAAGAATTTCCATACTTGGAGAAGTTGTCTTAACTTTTCACAAATCTCATCAATCTCTTTAACCACGTTTTAGCGGGCAGAAAGTCGAAAACGTCATTTTAACTTAAAAAGGCATCAAGTCTTCGCAGAGTTAATGGATTTTTATTCTTTTGGTATCAAAATGATCTTTGTACACGTCCACACAAAAGTTTGTGGGAGCGCAATCTTGCGACCACGCTGAAAACGAGCCGCCGAAAGTTGGTCGCTGCCAGCGATTTGATGGTAAAAGTGCCATTTTTTTGATAAAATGCGATTTAGAAAAAATGTATCAGACGGATTTTGACAATTTTTTCTCCATTCAATTCAGCACATTTTTCTGCGTTGAATGGCTATAAAATGAATTGGAGATTTAACGGGTTACAACTATAGGATTGCACCAGATTAAAGTTTTATTGTTTCCTTAGTTATATTATAGTAGTCATATCGATTATGTGTATGTCTAACAACTGGTCATAAATCGACTTCATGATTGGCTTTGTACTTCTGAAGCCGAAATATAGCGAACTCCAGCTTATTATTGATTAAATAAAAGAAAAAAATTAAGGAACTAGCCAACAAAAAAAAGGTTAACAAATTCTTTATAATATACCTATATATGTAGCTATGCACTACTCAAGAAAACAAAATAAATATACTGTCTCCTTATAGAACGTAATAAGGACATCTAGAAAAAAATCTATCTATTTTTTTCGAGAGACCTCTTAGTTTTAAAGCGTCATACTTTTAAAGACTCATAACCTACTGAACCGAATTAAATAATGCTTTTGTTTTTATCGAAGGATATGTAATAAAAGGTATCCATTTTTAGGGACAATTTTAATAATAATAAAATAAATTAGTTTTAGTTTATTATTATTATTATTAATTCGCTGTTTTTTTATGTAAATCCTAAATAAAACGTTTGTCTTGTTTGTCTGAAAATTAATATCATATAACCCGCAAGCCTTTTTCTAAACCCTAAAAAAATTTCATAGATGTATTGCATATATTTTTGATATACATTTTCTGAGAAAAAATTATTTAATTTACACTTAATGAAACTGTCTCTAAAAATGGGCACCTTTTATCTCATATCGTCGGATAAAAGTAAAAGTATAGCACTTAGAAGTATAATGTTTTACAACAATAAAATGTAGAGTCTACGAGCAATTTCTTTCAAAGTTAGAGGTCTCTAAAAGAAAAATGGATAGTAGGCTGTTCGAAAAAATGAATTTACTCCAAAAGTTAGCAAATTTAGTTCATTTCAAATTTCTACCCTGTATAAGCATTCTACAAACGCTCTGCCTACTTGCATACTGCCTACTTACAGCTGAAATTTTGCAAGTATAGTTGTTATTTATGGTAATACGGAAAAAAGATTTCTGCCATCTACTAATTAAAAAAATTCATAAATCATGAACTCATGTATATTTTATATTTTACATGTATACTTTACAAATATTATAAATGGAATTTATCAATAGCAGAAATATGCAGTAAATAGCATCCACAAATTAGTTCGCCCAAAAACAATTTATAATAAATTGAGCAACCTGTCATGCTAAAATTCTACATGCACGATTAAAATATTTCCAATGTCGCATATTTGGAAGCGATTTACAGTATTAGTGCCAATAGCTAATATGTTACAACAATAAATTTAATTTATAGATTGCATTTTAATTATTATTTATTTGGCAATCAACTATTATTTACGTTTGCGGTTTGTTAAAGACTTTTAATCGCTTAATCTACAAATTGCTGAAAACCATCATTCCTTCAATCTAGAAAATGGTGTTTAAATAAAAGCACAACAAAATGATAGGTATAATTGCAGGTTCTATTAGTTCTTATAGTGTTTAATTTTTTAGTTACATGAAGTTGGGTGCTAATTAACAAAGCGCTAGTTAATAACTAAAATTGGAAATCAGAAAATAATTTGCTTAATTGATTTGCAAATAGATGAATGAAATTTCCATATATATATCTTACTTTGTTACAGTAATAATAATAATAATATTTGTTCCATATCTTTATATAAAGACTCTTCCATAAAATACCATGTATGACTTTAAATAAAATAAATTTAATATTTAAATGTTTTCCTTGTTTATTGTTAAATTCTCATTAAATTGAGTATAATATACAGAAAACGTAGTCATTTTTAAATAGGACGGGGTTCTGTTCCCTTATATTTAGTTCTTCTAATTAACCATAAATTATATTTTAAATGATTTTCGCCATCAATAAAAGCGTCCTCTATTGAATTAATCATAAAAGAATTATCAAGCTGTTAACAAAAGAATAACCTCACTTTATTAAGTAAATACTGAATTTTTTTATAACTGATTTTGTTATTGATTAAACAAATTTTAAATTGGATTTAACTATTTTAGATCCAATAACTGATTTTGTGTATTTAAGATGTATGGTTAACATAATGAAATTCCATTTTCCTGTATCGCATCAGGATTCTTAAAAATGAAAGGTAATAAATCGTTACCTTAGAGAACGTGACAGGTACGTCATCAATTCCTGTATTATTCTTATGAGAGCGCGATCTTTTATACATTGTCACCTGCAATGACAAAGTAATGCAAAATTAATTAGCTCGGAGTTGCAGTTTAATTGTAAATAAATATTTGTGTTTCGATTTTATGGTACATATTGTGTATTTTTAATGGCATCTTAATTACAAGTACTAAAATTATTTAAAAAACTAAATTGTAATAGGATAAAAGTAATGGTATTTTTGGATGCAGGTGAACAAACGTCAATATAAAACAAGTTTCAAATTCAAAAAACAAAATCAATGTTGACCTGTGTATTAGTCAAATTTGCAACTTACTTTACAGTAACCTGATATTAATTAACTATAGCCCTGGAAGACGTTTATTGTCACACTTATATTTCAAGACTACACCTTAAAATTCTTTAAATCGTGTTGAAAGTCTCTATGAAAACCAAAATTGCTTCTAACCTTATAATTTAAACTAGTACACTTTATGCCAGAACATGTATGAAAAACGTAACACAAATTTGCATTTTCTTTTTCTGTTCTTTTAGTGCTGCTGCAAGCCCTACATGTGCCAAAATACAAATAGAGAAACCTCTCGAAAAAGGAACAAAACTTCATATGAACAAGAAATAAATGAACAGTTAAATTATGTTAATAATTCTCCTTTTAAAAATGAACCTAATATAATAAAATCACAAATAACTCTAATTTATCCTTTATATTTCAGAGTGGCCATGCATCGATAAATTAACCTTTGAAATTATCATTACAATAAATACTTTTCGAAATTCATTGTTTCATAAGGATCCTACAAATCACTTCCCTTGACTGGAAATAATTTCTTTAATAACAAATAATTCATAATTAAAGCCACAACTGCTATGAACAGTTGATATACCCTAACATAGAAATGAAGGATCCAGGTCAACGCGTGAACATCAGCTGTGAGAACATTACGATAAGATAAAAATGTAGGCAGGATATTATGTTACCAGGGCTCTTAAAAAAAGTCAGCAGCGTACGTTATGATTGTACTTTTTAACATTATGTAAATTTGTCATCGTTGAATTATGTGTTCAACCCTAATAACACCCTAATAACGAGTTATAATTAAACATTTCATTACGTTTTAAATGTCATAGGGTAATGAAGACATTTAAAGAAAAGTAATTGTAAAAATTTTAGTTATAACCCGTTAGAAGGAAAAAATAGAGAAGATCAAATCAATTTATAAAACATTCTCTTAATATTCTCATCTATAGGTTATATAATTGTGAAGTTTTACAATTTGTGAAAAGGAATGTTTCTCTTTTCAAATTAATAATCATAACTATAAAAATCATAACTGTTAATTTACATCTTTAAGTACATAAAACTGATACTAAATGATGCTATATAACCTACAGAAACACAAAGGCTATTTTTATATAAAGAAATACTTAACCAACCAAAATGTAGCTGTGCTGGAAGTATCAGCTTGATCTGAATAACACTGCTTTAGTTTTTGCCAGCTAGCCCCCAATAAGTCGGAGAGGGGCGGGGTAATACAAAATATAAAAGATAAACAACAAGCGCCACTTCGTTTAAAAACAATGCTTATTACTAAAGCTTCAAGCTTATCAGACAAACGAAGAAATAGATCTTCTACTAAAATATAGGCAACTTCCACTATTTTGGCCGTACCGTACATATATACTTACAAATGATGAACTGAAAAGCAATATTAAAATCGTACAAATAAATAAATAATAAATAAATAAAACACACGTAGTGAAATGTAAACTTTCTAAGTAGGGCTTTATTTTACTTGCAACTATTTTCTATTGTGTAGATAAAAAAAAATGTAATGTTTCAATAAAAAAAAGGTGAATGGTGATTTGTATCACAGTTGGTTGTACTTAAAACTACCCTACAACAATTCCACTATTCGAGATCTCGTTTTATCCTTAAAATTAACATGCATGCATAAATTGTAAACACATTGAATAAATATATACATATACATAAATAAAATGACACATAATACATACAAATTTAGACAAACATCCCACCATTCGAAGACCCACGGCTGTATGTTTAAAGCCTTGCTTAGGGGGTTTTCGCTTCACCCTTCGATATTTGGTTGTTTTGCTCCGACCCGGTATATGTATAGATGTAGGTACGGACACAAAGGGGAAGAACCTTTCAATTAAAATACACGGTCAGATGGGCAGGAACAAGAATACACCAACGAACAACAAAACCCAAACGACAAAAAAAAGACCTACAAAGAAATCACCCTGTATATTGTATTAAGTTTAAATATTTAAAGATTTTTACCTTTCTATAAACTGAAAGGTCTTTTACAAAACAATTCCCTCAAGGTGACTACTAGGGAAATATTACCTAAAATAAAAAGACATTTGTGAGATTTAGCGCAACGAGATTTTAACGAAAATAATTTACCTAAAATGGTTAGCACTAGAACTTAATCCGTCCAATTTGACGACCGATCGCACACAAATAACCAAGCGATCGTTCTGTTGAATGTGAGATTTATTCCGCTAAAGCGAATTAATATTTAAAACCAATTTCTTAATATCTCGTACATCCAACTTCTAGTACCAAAAACCAGCCATTTTGTTACTTCACTCTACTATTGAGAAAGAAGCTCAAACGCGCAGGGGCGACTTCACGATAAACCGAAAGAAAGGGAAAACCAGTGACAACCAAACAACGGAGAAGCTTGGTTTTAAACAGTGACCATCAAACAAACAATGGGTTGTGAATTTCAACGTTATAGCTAATCCTTTTTATATATTAGGAACCGTACTGTATAATAAATTTACCAATTTCAATAAAACAATTAATGTATAATGGAAAACAAAAATATGCCTAACTGTGAGTTTTTCTTTTTAATCTGTATTATTTACCAAATAGTATCTTAGTTGTGCATATGTATCTTCTTAATTTAATTGCACTTTTTACTTTAATGTTTTGGTTGACTTTTGTGGTCTATAAGGATGAAAATAGAGTTTATTATTATTATAGGTGAAATGGAATAATTTAACTTGGACGTTAATAATAATTGTTCTTATAGTATAAATTAATTTCATTGTCCCTATTTTGTACGTATATTCGATTATAATCGAATGCACATTAAGCATCAAGTTAGCCTTCTTAAATAACATTTTGTGGCGCTACTGAATCATTCGAGTTCATCTGTTGTTTCTGTTATCAGTTAAATTACTCGAGTCGACCACGTGATCGTGCCGTGAACACTACGTGATTTGCGATGCTTTTTTACAATTTTGCTCTCGTGATATCGGTAACCTTCTCTACCTTATAACCTTATCGGTAATCTTCTGTTGTCAGATGTTTGTACATTAACTCTTCCTTCACCACTTATAAAATTGATGTGAAATTTGTCACAAAGTTCGAAACAAATTGCAAAATGGTAATCCAGTTTACGTTCGCCTTGGGTGATGTGCATTTTTATTAGGCTACGCTAAAGATATTATTTATGAGTTCTTACTTATTATCTCCTGATGATCATATATTTCGTAGAGCTTAGTAAAAAGGAACATCAAACAAGGTAAAAGTAAACGCAACCTCCATCTGCCACATACAAATTGTAGACTGTGTGTATCCGATAATAATTAATTTAATTAGAAGTTAAGATGGGTACAAACCTCTGATAAAAGAAAATCGTATCTCATTAACACTCCCTTATATTACTTCGTTAGTAAGCTCTAGAACGTTCTTAGCGCTCTATCAATTGTATCATCCTATAAATGTAACTCTATACTGTATATTTAAACTAATTAAATGACAACTCGAAGTATATGTAAAAGTGACGTGAAACTTATTTATAAAGGCAACTTAAAATTAATTAAAGACAAAAACATCCTAAAAGATTACCTATGTATTTACTAATTCAAAACGATCAGCTTTCAAAAGCGGAGTAATTAATTACCCAGCAATAAATTAAAAAAGGCAAACACTAATTGCTAAATTAAACAGCGAACAAATGAAAATAATTAAAGATTCATTTGTCAACTGAACATTAAGTCACGTTGACATTAAAGAAAATTGAAAACAACCTTCTGGAAGGAAAACCAAATTTGCTCTTGGTTTAAATCAGTTTTACGCTCAGTAATTTTCTTGAATTCTGTTAGCAGTTAAGTAGAGACTATTAAAGATTTTGATTTAATTTATAGTTTCGGTTAATCTATTAGAGGAAATTTTATTATTAGTAAAACATAATAACCCAAACTAAGGCTATATTAAATTAAAATTTCCGTCTTTTTATTTTATTAATTTGATAATGAACTGATTGTTAAATTGACTTAAAAAAGTGTCATTGAAATAGAAAAGTTTTCTTTATTTATTTCTACATTAAATATAAAGATCATCTTTTGTGAACTTGTCCTAAATCTATAATTATTAAATAGAAATCCTAGTCCTTTACAATTTCCAGGATGATCAATACATTAAACCACAAACAGGAAATTTATTTGAACATTAAACCAGCTTTTCTAGGAAGTGATGACAAGCTTTTGAGCCACTGAAATTCAGTACTGCACAACGTACGTAGTTTCCGTTTCACGTCGTATTCATTAATTCTTATAAAGAATAAGATTGATATAATATCTATTTATTTATCCTATCCTCAAGAATAGAAAGCAGATTGTTATGCTGGGAGATACTCTGAGTGAACCCGTTGATATAAGTTACGGTGTTCCTCAGGGGTCAATTCTGGGACCACTAATTTTTAATATACACCCTGTCCGCGTAAGTTGGCTACATATGGAAAACTTTGTTATTATTGATTTTATGAAAAACAGTTATTCTTCATAAAAAGTTCTGTATGTTCTAAAACCCAAAATTCAACCATCAGATATTAAATTATATCAGTCGTATCATAATAATAATAATAATTATATCATTTTTGTTCAAGAGTAAAGTATTCACCTTCATTTTTGACCATATCGAAAATTTTTAATAAGACAGATGTTATGGATTAAAAATAATTTTTAAATATTCAATATTGTTTGAAAACATCTTTTCTTATTAAAAATTTTCGATATGGTCAAAAATGAAGGTACTTTACTCTTGAACAAAAATGATATAATTATTATTATTATTATTATGATACGACAGATATAATTTAATATCTGATGGTCGAATTTTGGGTTTTAGAACATGCAGAACTTTTTATGAAGAATAACTGTTTTTCATAAAATCAATAATAACAAAGTTTTCCATATGTAGCCAACTTACGCGGACACGGTGTATACATTAATGATATTAATAATATCATTCTTTGTAAAAATTCTTTTCTATTTCAATATGCAGATGATACGGTTATTATTAATATTAGCCTTCTTAAAAAAAGATAAAAAATTGCAGGTTTAGGGCTAAGATTACGAGCGTAAATCACGTTGCATTAATTGTGCCGGGTATTGCGTCGAATTTTATGAAGTAACTAAAGTATATATGTGCGTTGTTTACGCCGTGTACAGTCTATTTAGTTGTTATGCCACAGTAGAACTGAGAGTTTAAGATATAAATCACTAGTTTTAAGAAATAAAATAAAGGGAAATATTTAGAGGGTTGTGTTATCCTTTCTGAATAATTAAATACAGGGTGACGATTATGTTTGAAAGCAGTTATATTTTTAACACGTTTATTAAATAAATGAAGAAACTGTAATAAAAATATATATTTACAATAACTGCTATGTACCGAACAAACAACAAGACTAAAATTCAATGTAACCATCCCTCTCTCTAATTATAGCTCTCAAACATGTTGGAAACTGCTCTACAATTTTCCGCACTGTGTCACTATCTATATCTTCCCATGCAGCAATTAAAGATTGCTCCAGCGATTCAATATTTGGATGGGTGTAGCACAAGCTCTACTTTCCAGAATACTCTATAGAAAATAATCCGGTGGATTAAGATCCGGCGAGTAAGGCGGTTAATCTTCAGTGTTAATGTATGCTGGAAAATTGTCTCTACACCACTGTTGGACAGTTCAAGCCCTGCAACAAAAAGTCGAATCTTGTTGGAAAATCAATTTTTGCTCTCGAAAATCCTGTTGATACCACAGAAACAGAAACTTCTTGGTCGATTTTCACTCTTCTATCCACAAAAGCTATCTATGTTTTACCTTGATGTTATTCCGAACCAAATCATAACAGACGTGGATTTCTACGATCTTGAGACTTTACGTCCAGTCAAGTTTGCTCTCTCAAGACTACGTGACCAAATTTTGTCATTACGGGTATTAAATGATTGTTCAATTATAAATAATTCTACATCAAAAAACAAAATCTTGCAATAATTGCCGTTTTCGGAGAGTTGTGGTAGTCCTGTAGCTCTTTGAAGCCTAAGTCTTTTCATATTATCCGTAAGGATGTGTGCCTTCTGAAGCTTGTGGGGAGTTAAATGAAAAGTGGTTTTAACAATTTTAGGTACCGTTTCAGGGTTTGTTTCAATTGTTTTTGCCAGTTTTCTTAATGATTGGCGAGGATCGCGATTAAGACATTGTTTGAGTCTGTGTGGTAAGCGAGCTGTAGGGGAAGAGGGGGAACAGTGTTACACTTAATGTTTTTAGAGTTGCTTTATATTAAACATTGTTCATATTTTCATGTTAGAAGTTACTTTGGTGTTAAGCAAGTGTAGGTGCATTTTGGTTAATATTCACTGATGAGTTTTCAAGAAATTAAGGTATGTATATTTTTTAATATCAAAAGTAATTATTTCAAGTAAAATACAACTCACTTCAGGATTAAATTAATTAAAGCTAGATTAGTAAAAATTCATTTATAAGTAGTTTGTAAGCTTAATTACGCTGGAGAAGCACGAACTTAATCTCAAAACTGTTTGTGCCCTTATTAACTATTCGAGTATAGATTTTTGATGATTGGGGTAAAGTGTTACAGTGGATAGTGAGGTTCCGTGTAACATTATTTATGTAACACTTGTGCAGACAGTGATCAGTCCAAGTTGCATCTAAGTGACAAAGATACGTTATTCCATTCAAATGATATCGATGTTATTATTATATACAAACCTGGACGGTTTTCAATTTCCAACTGAATTTTTCAGTGTCGAACATTTTTATTCTAATGTACACAACGTATATCACGCTTATATAGTCAACAGAATAATATACAGTGATTTGTATTTTAGGCGTTTTATGACGCAACATGAGATGTTAAAACCGCTCACACTGACTTGTCTCAACGTATGTTACGTTCGTCAAGTCGTACCCATATAAATGAACGCATTGCATTTCGATGCACAATACGCAACGTAGAAAACGCGTCACTGCGTTTGCTAGTTAATGCCTTAGCTAAGGCCAGCAAACTCACATTTTTACCAAATATGATTTTTTAAGTGCATCGCACATGTCGCAAACGCATGTGATAAATAATAGTTATTTGTCTAATTAATACAAAAAATAATTACTACTTATTATGTAATTATGGTAAGAATGGGAGAGTAAATTGGGAGAGGAGTCCGAGGGGGAGTTCACTGGTTGGGATAAGTCAGAGAGGGTGATAAGTGGGGAGGAGGGTAAGCCGGAAGAGAAGTAAGTCTGAGGAAGAGATAATTTGGGACGGTAAGCCGGAAAAAATAATTAACACGGTGGTAACTGAGGGAGGAGAGGTAAGGGTTGCCGGTGAGAGGGTAAGTCGTAGGTGTTTGTTAAATAACGCGTTAAAAGTTCGCATGAGACTGGTAAGCTTGGTATTTTCAATTGTTTTTGTGTGTTTGCGTTTATTTAATAAATATTAATATTAAATAATCAATCTTGAAAAAGCCAAAGGACTGTAATTAGGTAGGTATAGGATTTCTATGCAAGTTTTTTCTGCTTATAGCAAACATATGCAGAGTTATATTTCTACATGTTTAAGCCACATATGAATCACATATGTCAATTTGAAAATGCATATAATAATAATAATAACTACTACAACCCATAGCCTAAACCAAGGCCCCAGAAGCTATAAGCTTGTGCGGGAGAGAGGGAGCGATTATTATTATTATGTAGGCCGAATGTGCGGCTGCAGCCGACTTACAAATGGAACAGCGCAAATCCCACATTTGTGTCACAGCTAAGGAAAACTGCAGAAAACCATAACCAGATCTGCCGGCTCCGGGAGTCGATCGCGGGCCGCTTGGGTGAAAGTCCGGCACACCAGACATTACACTACCAAGGCTGTAATATAAATGCATATTTAGGTGTTTTTTATAAATGCATGCATATTTTAGCATTTTTGAACGAGTGTGCATATTTTACCACTTTTTGAGCGTTTTACATGCTTTAATTATGAAATTTCAAATATTTTTTAAATAATTTTAGCATTTTAGACAACCAACCAAGGGCGGTTTAGTTGAGTCTAGGGGAAACCCATAATTTAAGCTTATTGTTAAATACTAGACTTTAAAATATTTTACTGCCTTAACCATCTGTGTACTTGTTAATATTTTCTAAGAAAGAAAGAAAAGTTTCAACTAAAATTTAAATACTTACATCCTGCGGTATTGTGATAAATAGGTATTAGGAAATTCCAAAGACCCTTTGACGACTTCCTGTTCATACAAAAATTTGCCTGTACTTTTGTTTACTAATCTTGTAATCTTTCAATTAAAACAGTTCAGAAATTGCAAACTGCATTTCAGTATGAAATTTTAGAGTGTAAAAATGGGTAAAGAAAAACGGTCTGCGTCTGTTACACTTCGAAGTTATGTTAAGGAATTCAGTGTTCTTACAACAGACGATAAGGTGTTGTATTGTATAGTGTGCGACGATAAAGTGACTGCAACGAAACGCTTTCAAGTTACACAACATCTGAACACGGTTCGACATCAAAAGTGTGTTGCCCTAAAATCAAAAAAACAAACATTGTTACCGGGGTACCTTAATAATTCGTGCGGTGAGTCCAGCAAATCGATCGAATTTAATAAAAAACTATGTAGTGCATTAGTGGCTGCAGATATCCCGTTAAGTAAAATTAATCACTCAGCATTTCATAATTTTCTGGAAGAAATTTCAAAAATGCCAATACCCGACGAGTCTACACTCAGGAAAAATTATTTACCTCGTTTATTCGAAGAGACCATAAAATCAATTAGAAAACATGTAGCGAATAACTACATATGGGTTTCCATTGACGAATCTACTGACACTACTGGAAGGTGCGTAGAAACTTCATTTCCTTCGTTTTGTTAGTAAAATTAAACTAATTAAAGACAGCAGAGCAATTTAGGGATGTTTTATTTTCTATTTTGTTAGTTACATATTTAATCACAACAATATTTTTGCTTGATTAAAATATAATTTTTTTTAAATAACTGTTTTGCGCTAATTGTTTGTAACCGACTAATTATGTAGTTCGATAAAATAAAAATCAAATTTTTGTTTTCAGATACGTGGCTAACGTTATAATTGACGTTTTAAATTCGGAGAACAATCCGAAATCCTATCTATTAGCAATGGACGTTTTCAAGAGCACCAATCATTGTTCTGTGGCAAAATTGTTTAATGATTCGATGGCTATTTTGTGGCCGGGCGGCATACAGTACAACAAAGTACTCCTCTTCGTCACCGACGCGGCACTGTACATGATCAAGGCTGGAGCAGGCTTACAAGTTCTGTACGAAAAAATGATCCACTTAACTTGTCTTGCCCATGCAATGCATAGAGTTGCGGAAAAAGTGCCGGAAATATATCCTAACGTAAACTATAATTTCAGATGTAAAAAAATTGTTTGTAAAGCTCCATATCGCATACAAATATTTAGAGAAACTGCTCAAGAAGTGCCTCTCCCACCTGAGCCTGTAATAACAAGGTGGGGTAGTTGGCTTTCTGCAGCAGAATATTATGCAACTTATTTTGATATTATTAAAGCATTTGTAAATAAACTTAATAAACACGATGCACTATGCATACAAAGCGCACAGGATGCTTTTAATACTAAGGAGGTTTGGGCAGAATTATAGTTTGTTTTGACAAATTTTGTGCGTTTAGCTAAAGTAATTCAGAAATTAGAAAGTCAGGGAAATTCATTAGATGAATCTCTTGAGCATGTAAAATTGTTAGGTGTTTCTTTGAATAAAGTAAAAGGGCCAAAGGGTTTGACTATAAAACAAAAATTTAAATCCGTTATAGACAAAAATCCTGGTTTTCACTTAATTAAAAGCATAAACGATGCATTATCTGACCAAGGCATTTTAGACGAGCTAAAACATTATTCGCTTGTAGAATTAAACAACTTTAAGTATGCCCCAATTACGCCTTGCGATGTGGAACGGTGTTTCTCAAAATATAAAACAATATTTAGGGATATGTTTATTTTTGAAAATTTAAAAATGTACGTCATTGTGAACTGTAACGCTCTATGTTTTGAAAATATAATTAATTAAATTATTGCATAGGATGTCTAATTAAAATAACTTCTGTAAATAAAATGTAAATAACGCTAAACAGTTGTTTTTTTTACAATGAAAGCGCATATATTTATTAAAAATTTCTAATAAACGCATATTTCATGATTTTTAAGTGCATATTTAAGTACATATTTCACGTTTTTATAGTGCATAAGTGCATGCATATTTCAGCATTTTTAAGTGTATACAAATCCTATACCTAGTAATTACATAACGAACGTTGTATAGAAAGAAATCCTCGGTAAATTAGTCTGTTGACTTTGAATTTTAATCATATTTTGGCGGGGTTTCTCTAGTATTTATAATTACACAAGTAATACAAAAATAAAACTTTTAAAAAGTAGCTAGCTTTATAGAATCAGATTATATTTACGGGACCTTTGGAACAAGGTTATGACAATGACAAGGGGTTCGTTAGGAACTAATTAGGAAACCTAGTTCTATTTATATGTTTATTTATTTTTATTTCATGTTGCAGTTTATCTATTTGTAAACAATTTTGTTTAAGTATAAAAAAGGTTTAATACATGTTGTTGCTACTAATAGACATTAACGGCTTATTTGATCATATTCACAAAATTGCTTTATAAATTACGCGTTTCAGTTTCATAAGCCCTACAGTATAGTAAGCCTGGTTTGTAGTATTTATTTAACAATATATTTTGTTTTTCATAATTTCAGTGCAAAAGATTTTGAAATAGTTTTATCTTCTAAATAATCGTATGATTTGGAATTTAATTTATTCAATTCTTTTCTGTTAATTTGTGGTAATGTTTTCAACTGATTTCACACGACATGCAAGTGGAAATATACTTTTTTTAATATAAAGCAAGACGTAACAGCAGCAATAAAATATTCTCTTTTAGAAACAGAATTAAAATTTTACGACATCCAAGCCATTGTATAAAAATTTTATTCAAAAAATATTCTTCTAATGGAGACAACTGGTTATAGCTATTCTGAACGTGCAGAAAAAATATTCTAAGGACTGCATTAAAATGATTGGGTGCCTATAACCAAAAAGGAAAAATTTTATGGTCCTTGGAAGAAAATTTATTTGTCTGTTATATTAAAAAATGTAGTTTGTACCATCAATATAAAAAGTTAAAAATGACCCCTTTAAAATACAACCAAATAAAATCTATACGTTCGATCTTGTCCTGAAATGCGAAGAATTTTTTGCCTTTTTCTTTAATTAAAAGGCCCTAGAGATTTATTAAGCAAGAATGGTATTGAGTTTTGCTTTCAATAAAAACAGATTGGCCTAGAAAAATCAGGAATTATTGTTTATTGCCGATTTTTAATATAATCAATCCTATTTGGAAAAAATAGTATGTACTACTCTCTCTAATGAGTAACCACCAATTTAATCAAATGCAGAGTTGAGTTTACGATCTATCTGTTTTATATGCGGACATCAGATTGAAATGAAATTTATAGGGTAATCGACCTCCATCATTAAATTTTCGTAAAATGGGGAGCCAATAATTCTGTAACACCTACTTTTATTTGCATTGTAAATCCATATCGTATCAGTGAGATGGGTAACTAATTTTACGCTAGAGAGGGCCATAAATCTTCCGAAGCGCCTCGTGTCGACACAGGACATTTGTTACCGTCAAAAATTAAACTTTCGATATAACGTGATCTATGCACACAGATGTAGAACATGAAAAATAAAGCCGTCCCTTAAAGACATATCCCATTACATGCTCGCTAGACTTCGTTCTACTAGTTACATTTTGACAAGCGATAATTAAATCTCCATTAAGGTGTAATTCAAAATGTTGAACAGCAATAAATTATAATGCTTGTTATGTATATAATTACAACAGTATAACTAGTTGAGGTTTATCTATTGAATGTAGAGTGGAACTCGTATCATGATAATTTCAATAATACATCTAAAGCTAGGACAGTATAAAATTAGTAAACTATTAATAAGGGTGTTCATTAACAAACAAAAAGCAGCACTTACCACCTTGTCTCCCAGGTTCCGTACAGTGCACGGGAGCAGAACAGTTTGCCCACTCTTGGCCTGGATTTCTCTAATGGAAAGATCATCAAATATAGGAGTTAAGGCCACGTGTTGATCTGATAATTTTCCCTTTGACGTTCTACTCCAAGTATAGCCTGAAAGGAAAAGAAAATTAAATTAATTTTCACTTTTCAATTTGATTAAATAGGCGGCCACACAAAATTACAATCAAAGTAAATGAAAATAATGCTAGTTTCCCTAATTAGTACATACAAAATTACCAGCAATTATTGTTCCCTCTAATAACGTTAAATAGCCCCTAAATGATTACTACTTGTTCACATCTAGCACCAACGGATGAAATACTATCCTTAAAAACAAATGTTGAATTTTAACTAAAATCCATTAATTTAATTTATAAACAAACTATAATAAAATTTAAATAGCATTGTGCTTTATAAATTACTGCTTGCTTTGAAAAACTAGGTTGCTGACAATTTTAGAGTTTTACATTTTTAGTACAGGTGTTTGTAAAAATAACTAGTGAACCGGAACAATTATGTTTCATAATTTTGAACTGATAGAGCATAATATACCTCATGTACAGGTTTATATGTATAGGGTGCCCATTATGTATGGAATATAGTATATATCTCGGTAAATATCGACTTTATATAAAAGTTGTTTAACATTTTATTTTCCATAATAACATAGCATTCAATTGTTTTTATTTCAGAAAACAAATGAGTAATGAATAACACTTTAATTTTTTTAAATAGTCATGTACTCTTTCATTAGGCTCATTTGGTAGAGATTTTTTTTTCTCTTTTCGATGACCTAAAATCTTAGTACCCTTATATCAGAAAATTTTTGAAAAAAACGTAATAAATATTTATTAAGTTAATTTCACCAATAACATGAATCTAGATATCCGAGATCTCTTTCATTTGTCTTAACAATTGATTGTAGGCTTTTATTGTGACAGAAGTTTGTTTATTTAATTAAGTTGTTGGTACAGGGAAAAATAAAAATGGTTCATTTAACAGAAACTGAACGTATAGAAATTTTAATTATGGTCGGTTATGGAGATCGCAAACGAACACAATAGAAGTATGTGAAATTTTTAATGAGCGTTATCCACATCGAGAACCAATCACCCAGTCAGTAGTTAGCAAAGCCTTGAAACGGTTTAGTGAAACTGGCAATGTTAAAGATCTGATGAAGACTGGTCCGCAGAGGTCTGCGACAAATGAAGATAAAAAGCTCGATGTTTTAATAGAAATCGAAGAAAATCCAAACATTTCAACTCGTCAGTTAAGTTTAAACCATGCCGTAAGTAAAGGTTCAATACAGAAAATATTACATTCAGAAAAATTACATCCATACAAACAGACTTTATTGCAAGAATTATCCGAAGATGACTACGGTCGACGTGTTGAATTTTGTGAATTTATGATGGAGCGAATCAACAACAATCCAAATTTCCTAATAATATTGGTTTTTCTGACGAGGCTACATTTTGTTTAAATGGAAATGTAAATAGGCATAATTGTCGATATTGAGCCGCTGAAAATCCCCATTGGATGATCCAAAATCATACCCAAATATACCATACCTAACTGGTGACCGTTATTTGCAATTATTTCAACAGCAAATTATTCCAGCTTGCCAAACAAATCTTGATGATCTTTGGTTTCAACAAGATGGAACACCGCCCCACTATCATTTAGATGTACGCCGATATTTAAATGTGTTATTTCCGGCCCGTTGGATAGGCAGAAGAGGGTCTGTGGAGTGGCCTCCCCGATCTCCGGATCTTACACCTTGCGATTTCTTCTTCTGGGGATATTTAAAATCAAAAGTGTTTACAAACCGACCCCAGAATCTGGCCGAATTAGAGCAACGAATACAAAATGAAGCTGCAGCAATTTCCCCCAGATCGCTCAGAAATTCTTTTCAAGCTTTTCGTGATAGGTTGGGCCACTGCCTTGCAGTTAATGGTGATCTTTTTGAACACTTATTATCATGAACACCATTTTATTGCTAATTTCGTTTTGTCTTCAAGCTTTATAAGAGAAGTACATAATTTTCTGTTCATTTTATTAATTTTGTATTTTGTTCATTTGTTTTGTTTTGTACATTATGTAGATGCACATCTGTTTATTTTAGAGTAATAATTCGAGATACTTTACGATCTCGGATATCTAGATTCATGTTATTGGTGAAATTAATTTAACGTAAAACATTTTTTACGTTTTTTTCAAAAATTTTCTTATATAAGGGTACTAAGATTTTAGGTCATCGAAAAGAGAAAAAAAATCTCTATCAAATGAGCCTAATGAAAGGGTACATTGCTATTTAAAAAATTAAAGTGCTATTCATTAATCATTTGTTTTCTGAAATAAAAACAATTGAATGCTATCTTATTATGGAAAATAAAATGTTAAACAACTTTTATACAACAAATTTTTTTATAAAGTCGATATTTACCGAGATATATACTATATTCCATACATAATGGGCACCCTGTATTATACTCTGTATGATTTAAACTTGTGAATTTAAAAAATAAATATTTTTCATAATACTTTGCTTATAAGTCCTATACTTATTACGCTTATACTAGGGGTGGAACTCGGAATACAGATTCGGCTAAATTATAGCAAGGTAGGCAAATACGATCAAGTTATCGGTGCTATTCAATGATAATATAAATCAAGTTTCGTACATGCTTAAGCAACTTCACCCAATATCTAAAAATGGGTTAGTTGAATAAATACATGTATGAATCCAGGAATGCATGTAATAATTCTCGTAACTCTGAAACACCTCTCAAATGAAATAGTCATTTGGATCACTAGACCAGAAACTATATCTTTGCGTACGAGTGTATTGCACGCTGAGGCGGATAGCCGAGGCTTGCAACTAACTAGTATTTGGAACGTAGCTTCTGGGCGCGCAACCTACGAATTTTTTTGTGCCGATTTTTGCATAAATTTCTTTAAATTAGCTTGTTCTTTATTTAACGTGTGTTATTAGGAATTTTTAAATTTCATGGTGGTAAGAATTAATAATAAAAACATCTGAATTTAAAATTTCGTAATATCTGTTTGTCGTTTGCAGATTTAGTATTAGTTATTACCATCCGACAAATATAAAAATTCCGTTTTACTGGCAGTTTCTGGACTATTTTGATGGAAATCGAACGGAGGTACAAAATAGTATATTATTTTATAAGAAGCTAAAGTGAAGTTTTTTGTACTGAGTCCGTTAGTTTGACTGCCGCACGTTGGTGAGGCAGGTAAAAAAAGCCGAAGCACAAAAAAAACTTTAGCTTCGCATAAAATATACTATTTTATCTTCAAACGTAAAGAATTTTTTTATTGGTTGAACAGTAAATTAACAATCAGAACTAAATAAGTATAATAAAATGTTCTATGAGTTAATGTGATGACATTATTGGCATGAAGGGGAATCCATCCAACCATGTTATCCCGTTTCAATAGAGCTATCCTGCTTTTAGGTCACTGGGTTATTTTTTCATTTTTAGTCTTCTTGGGGGGGGGGGATCCTGACTTAGGTTGGATGCTAGAGTGTCTGGATGGACTTGTAACCGCAAAAACTGATTCTTACTTCTTTTTGTTCGCTCTTCTACTGTAGGTATGTCTCGGTCAGTAACCAGTGTCAAATTGCTGACATACCACGGAGCATTTGCAAGCATAGTACTCGATTTTACTAGACTTGCTTGTTACAAACGGTATTCCTTCCTACTATACGAACGTAGTTAGTAAACTTGACCTTTCGTCGGACCACACACCAACAACCTAGACCATCCCTATATAAGAATAAAACTGACTGTGAATCATACAAGAGTATCCTGCAAGAAGATGGAAATATTCCTAATGCAAATTTAGAACTTATACGGCAGAAGAGGAGGGCAAGATCGAAATGGCAGAGAACGCGTAATCCTGCTGATAAAACGATCTGTAACAGATTAGCCAACACCATAAAGAATAAACTGAAAATGTTAAGCAAGAAACTTTTCAACGCTACTTAACTTTACTGTCCCGTGCAGACAACAGTATTTAGAAAATTCCTAAAGCAAATAAAAGACCACAAGCTATAACTCAACCATTAAGGAAATTAAAAAAGGAATGGGCCAGAACAGAACAAGAAAAGGCAGAACTTTTTTGCCCAACACTTTGCTGAAGTCTTTACTCCCCACTCGAATGTAGATAATGAGATACAAACCTTCCTCCGAGCGCCACTACAAATGTCTCTTCCGATCAAAAGCTTTGCCTATACTGAAGTGCTTGAGGAAATTCGACATCTAAATAATAATATAGTTCCTGGTTATGACTTAATTACGGCTAAGGTGCTTACTGAATTGCCCAAAGGCAGTATACTGTTCCTACGAAATTTGTTTAACTGGCACAAATTACTTTAATATTAAAACCTGGTAAACCTGCAGAGTGCAGAAAATGTTACATCTTACCGGCCAATAAGTTTACTGCCCCTATTGCCTGAACTTTTAGAAAAGCTCATAATCAAAAGGTTATGTGATAATCTTTGACGACATACTGAAAAATTGTATACCAGACCACCAAATTGAATTTACGAGATACCATTCTACGGTACAACGATGTCATACATTTAATTTTAATTCCTACTGTCCTTCAGTATTTATAGATACTAAGCAGGCGTTTGATAAAGTGTGGCATGATGATGATTTTTACACAAAATCAAGAATCTTATGCCAACTGAGTACTACCTTCTGTTCAGATCGTACTTGACAGATCGTCATTTTCAAATAAAATACGGCCAACAGTATTCTGACCTCCAACCAATCAATTCTGGAGTGCCTCAAGGAAGTGTCCTTGGGCCTCTGCTATATATACTGTACACTGCAAATGTTCCTACAGCAAGTAATACATACATAGGCACATTTGCTGATAACACTTTCCTCCTCTCTAGTCATATCAATCCTTATACAGCATCCTTACAACTACAAAACCATTTATTTATCCTACAGACCTGGCTAAATAAATGGAGAATAAAGGTGAATCTTTATTCACATATTGCATTATTCACATAATGCATTGTATACTTCACTTTAAATCACACTGAATGCCCACCAGTATATCCCTCAACCAAATGAAGTCCGTTATCTAGGTCTTCATTTGGATAAACAACTCACATGGAAGCCTCATATATTCAAAAAAAAGGAAAGAGATTGACCAGAGAATAAAGAAAATGTACTAGTCGCTAGGTAGAAAGTCTTGTCTCTCCCTTGAAAAAAAGGTCCTGCTTTATAAAGAAATAATAAAGCCTATATGGACTTATGTCATTGTACTTTGGGGTTGCTCCTACAAGTCCAATGTCAATATCATTCAACGTATTAGAATTTTAGTAAAAAGTACAATGAGAGAACAAAGCGTTTTGAAAATTACATTCATTTGGCCCTGTCTCACCACCAGCGGCATGTCAAACACTTTTCGTCATACTATGTTATAGAATGAATAACGTTCAACACTTGACAAATGTTAAGCTGTAAATAATACCCTAGTAACAAACACTCAGAGCGGTTAAATAGTAATTAAGGTATTAAGAGCGGTAGGAACGCTTTACCAGTAGAGGCTAATAGTGTGGAGACCGACGTGTAGTGGAGGTCTACATATTAGCCGAGAAGCCCGTAATGCTTATACTATTTTTTGCCCGATTGGATCTATGAATTAATTTTAAACATACAAAATAAACTTTAAAAAATCACACTGAAAATGGGAATTCGATCAAGTAGGTAAATGCGCCTGGTTGTTATGGAGTTGAGTAAACAAAAACAATTTTTGTTTCAATTCAGATGCATTTTAGAATGGTGGTCAATGTTTTTCGACTTAAATTAACTTGCCATGGGCGATAAGTTGACCTTACCGCTCTGAAAGCAGAGCGTGTAGATGAACGAAAAAGCCCGATCGGGTAATAGTATATTGTGTTACAAGTGCAGAAAAGTGCCAATTTCTCACGAGTGTGAAGATTTTGCGGCATGAGACGTAGTCGAATGCCGCAATCACACGAGTGAGAAATTGGTGTTTTTGCACGCGTTACACACTATACTTTATCTACGACAACAATAAAAGTAATAAACCACCAACAGCTAAGAAAGTTTTTTAACCTAGAATTTATACTCGCATTCATATTTTTTACGTGAAATATTTGGCAATAAATTAAGAGATGTAATGAGCCGCTTCCACGATGTTTGGAGGTGTACGAGTGTACACCCCAATTTTTCTTCATCGGATTCACTCATGATACATCTAGAATTTTAAAAACGACAAAAGTAAACATTAAATTTGTAAAGACAATGGTAATAATACGTTTACAATTTGTATAATTTCAGTCAATCTACTATTTAGTATTTACAGCTAAATAATCATACGTATGTACTCGTTTTCAAAAAATAATTTATATTATGTACAAAAATCACAATTCAATTGTCAAGGTTATTAATCTCTGCGCAAAATGTCAAATATTCTCGCATTACGTAGCAAATTATAAATGTTTTCAATGTTTTTATTGTAATTTAGCAATAACAATAAATAAAATTACATTAAAAATTATATAATAATGTAAAACATTAATTAATTTTACGTTTTAATTGAATAACAATCATTGTAACTTTATATAATGAGAAAAAAACATCATTAAAAGGCGTCTCGATAGCTCAATGCTTACGCTGTAGCTACTAACCGAGCGATCCCGGTTCAATTCCACGGGTGTGACCTTAGCTTTTTTCTAGATGGATTTCCATTCGAAATATAATTTAATGTAAAATATTAATTAAACAAAATAAATTAACCTTTATCTAAAATTTATAACATTTTATATTTCAAATAATTAATAATATTATAAATGAAATAAATAAAGATTATTAAAAGTTTCACAGTTTTATTAAAATATACCTGACAATATTGTTTCGACAGCTATGCTGTCATTATCAAAGGTAATATAATTATAAACAAACACGTCGCTAAGGTAGATACAAAATACGTAACTAGATAAAATAATAATAATAATAAAAATTAATAATAAAAATCATAATTAAACATCTAATACTTCCATTAACGGAGAATTACTGAGCTCAAGTTGTTCATTCATTAAAGGTACCCTGAGTTTGTGTTTGTATATCTCAAAGGCTTCTAAAATGTCTAATTTGCGTTTGTTATTACAAAAATGTAGGAATTTAATATTATTTTGAGGAGTCATTGTGTGATTTTGTTCTAAAAGGTGTTTGGCGTAATTCGATTTTTCAGGATGTTTATTTTTGTAATGACGTACGTGTTCTTTATATCTTATGTCAAAATTTCGAAGTGTTTGTCCAATATATACCGAACTACAAAAAGAACAATTTAAACGGTAAATGCCCGATTTCATGATATCATGTGTTCTGTCTTTAGCATTAAATAAAAATGAAAAAGTGTTAGTGTTGGTTTTAAATGTTTTTTTATAATTGTTGGTTTTTCTTAGTATATGTGCAATTTTTTCTGATATTTTGCCAAAATATGGTATAGATATGTAATTTGTGTCTTCTGTTTGATTGTCAATGGGATATATTCTTTTGATAGCTAACCTATAATCTTTTTGTTTAATTAAAGTGTCAATCATGTTCGGATTATAATGATTTGCATGTGCTAGTTGTTTAATGGTTGATATCTCTTTGCTAAAATCTGATTTTGTTAGTGGAATAGTTAAAGCTCTGTGTACTAATGATCTGTATGCTGCTATTTTATGTGTATTGTGGTGACAAGATTCATTTGGTATTGTTATGTCTGTTTGTGTTGGTTTTCTGTATATGGAAAATTCAAAAAGATTGTCTGCGTTAATCTTGATATTTAAGTCTAGAAAGTTTATAGCCCTGTTTTGTTCTGTTTCTAGTGTAAATTTTATATTAGGATGGATATTGTTTATAAGAATTAAAAATTCATTGATAACCTCAAAAGAACTGTCAAAACAAGCTAAAATGTCATCAACATAACGAAACCAGAAGATAATGTGTTTAGAGAGGTTTAATTCAAATATTCGATCTTCAAACTTGTCCATAAATATGTTAGCTAATAGAGGACTTAGAGAATTACCCATAGGTAAACCATCCTTTTGTAAATAAATTATGTTATTAAAAGTGAAATAATTTTGACTTATACAAAGGTCAAATAATTGAATTAACTCTAACCTTTTAACTAATTCTATATTACTATTGATCAAGAAACTATCTAATAAAGGAATACATTCTTGTGGTGGTATTCTGGAGAACATGTTGCAAATATCAAAACTAAGAAGTTTTGAATGTGGTGGAAGATGTATGTTTTGCAGTTTATCTACTAATTCTAATGAATTTCTAACAGAGTATTTCGATTTGTAACCTATCGTGTTAATAATCTGGTTCAGTTTTTTGGATAAAATGTGATTAGGTGCATTGATGTATGATACAACTGGTCTTATTGGCATATTCTGTTTGTGGGTCTTGACTAATCCATACAATTTAGGTATACAAGACCCACAAACAGAATATGCCAATAAGACCAGTTGTATCATACATCAATGCACCTAATCACATTTTATCCAAAAAACTGAACCAGATTATTAACACGATAGGTTACAAATCGAAATACTCTGTTAGAAATTCATTAGAATTAGTAGATAAACTGCAAAACATACATCTTCCACCACATTCAAAACTTCTTAGTTTTGATATTTGCAACATGTTCTCCAGAATACCACCACAAGAATGTATTCCTTTATTAGATAGTTTCTTGATCAATAGTAATATAGAATTAGTTAAAAGGTTAGAGTTAATTCAATTATTTGACCTTTGTATAAGTCAAAATTATTTCACTTTTAATAACATAATTTATTTACAAAAGGATGGTTTACCTATGGGTAATTCTCTAAGTCCTCTATTAGCTAACATATTTATGGACAAGTTTGAAGATCGAATATTTGAATTAAACCTCTCTAAACACATTATCTTCTGGTTTCGTTATGTTGATGACATTTTAGCTTGTTTTGACAGTTCTTTTGAGGTTATCAATGAATTTTTAATTCTTATAAACAATATCCATCCTAATATAAAATTTACACTAGAAACAGAACAAAACAGGGCTATAAACTTTCTAGACTTAAATATCAAGATTAACGCAGACAATCTTTTTGAATTTTCCATATACAGAAAACCAACACAAACAGACATAACAATACCAAATGAATCTTGTCACCACAATACACATAAAATAGCAGCATACAGATCATTAGTACACAGAGCTTTAACTATTCCACTAACAAAATCAGATTTTAGCAAAGAGATATCAACCATTAAACAACTAGCACATGCAAATCATTATAATCCGAACATGATTGACACTTTAATTAAACAAAAAGATTATAGGTTAGCTATCAAAAGAATATATCCCATTGACAATCAAACAGAAGACACAAATTACATATCTATACCATATTTTGGCAAAATATCAGAAAAAATTGCACATATACTAAGAAAAACCAACAATTATAAAAAAACATTTAAAACCAACACTAACACTTTTTCATTTTTATTTAATGCTAAAGACAGAACACATGATATCATGAAATCGGGCATTTACCGTTTAAATTGTTCTTTTTGTAGTTCGGTATATATTGGACAAACACTTCGAAATTTTGACATAAGATATAAAGAACACGTACGTCATTACAAAAATAAACATCCTGAAAAATCGAATTACGCCAAACACCTTTTAGAACAAAATCACACAATGACTCCTGAAAATAATATTAAATTCCTACATTTTTGTAATAACAAACGCAAATTAGACATTTTAGAAGCCTTTGAGATATACAAACACAAACTCAGGGTACCTTTAATGAATGAACAACTTGAGCTCAGTAATTCTTCGTTACTGGAAGTATTAGATGTTTAATTATGATTTTTATTATTAATTTTTATTATTATTATTATTATTTTATCTAGTTACCTATTTTGTATCTACCTTAACGACGTGTTTGTTTATAATTATATTACCTTTGATAATGACAGCATAGCTGTCGAAACAATATTGTCAGGTATATTTTAATAAAACTGTGAAACTTTTAATAATCTTTATTTATTTCATGATTATGGAGTTCCACAAAATAAGGCTGGAAACAATAAAAAAAAATAATATTATAAATATTGCAAGTGGTGACATCTACGGCGTTTTGATAGAACTACGGATTATTGAGAACTCCTTCCTCACATACTTTACCGTTGAGTTTGGAGATTGTTTGCAATTGGTCGTTTTCACGGTTACTAGATTGTGCGGAATATGTACTTTCTATGGTGGTCGTAGATAAAAAGGTTTTAGCGTTCGTCTTTTCTAACAACTATTGAAGATCATAGGAACATCTGTATAATATTTATTTTTGAAATCGTACATTTTTCTACACATGCGACTAGATGAAATTATACTAAGCGGTAACATAATGAGTCCGCTCTATGACTTCCATAAAAAACCTAACAATATTGCACAATAAGGTAGGCGTAAAAGTTAGCAAAGTTTCTCTAAAAAAAATTTGATAAATGGAATTTGCGTTTCGGTTTGAATAGTTTCCGCAGTCTAATAATAATAACTACTACTACCCTAGAGGACCAGAAGCTACGACACTTCTGAGGGTTGGAGCCCACACAGCACACTTTGTCTTAAAGACATCTTCATTACGTCCATATAATGTCTGAACGCCTGAAGATCAAAAAATGACGTCTTAAAGACATTTTTTTGAAGATGTCTTAAAACAACAAAAATTGGACATCCTTAAGACGTCTTTCAAATATCTGTTATGTTCTTTTAAAATAAAGTCAAATAATATTTATATCATTACAACAAAAATGTGTTTCCTAAAACCTATTCTGTTTTCCATATCTGTTTATTTATAAAAATTTAATATTAAATAACTAGGCATCCTAATTTTATGAATAATATAGGTACTTGCATATTTTAAATATTTATATATATGTATAGCTGGTTATTTCAGTTATCTAATAATAATCCAATAATAATATAATTCTTCTTTACCTGTCATTCGTCAATAGTCTATGAAAACCTAAAAGCTAAAATCGATATTATATTTGGGTTTGTGCATGAAAGCACAACTATCAAACCAATGAATTTAAATTACTTTTTATTCAAGTTATTAACAATAAGTAGATTGGGAGGAAAAATGGACAGCTACAGCCAGTAGAACAGACTGGATTACGTAAGGGGTCTAGTACATTTGACTTACTGCTCATTATGAGATCCCTAATAGAAAGAATATGAATACGAGCGTCCTATATTTTTCGCCTTCGTTGATAATGAGAAGGCGTTTGACAGTATTGAATTATAGGCCGTAGAGCAGGCTATGAACGATATTAGGACCGACTCCAGATATAAACAACTTATACATAACATATAAAAAAACATCCCAATTAAACGAAGTACGGCAAGAGGTAATTTCTTCCAAAGTATTTATGCTAGCCCTGGAAGACGTTTTCAGAAGTTATTTCAGATTCGCTGATACACTTGAAAAAATACAAAACATGATTAACCAATTCGGCTTAAATATGGCAATGTAAAAGACGTGAAAATAGTGAAAAACATCGATTAAATCAGACTTTGTTAATGACCACACGCTAGGAAAAGTACACGAATACCTATATCTGCGACGGATCATGGAAATATAGAAGGAAAACCAAAACGCTGAAATAAAAAGGCGAGTAATTAGGGTGCGTCCGTAACGGAGCACCGAACTTCGCCTAGACCATAGCCTAGTACCCTCACCTCGACCATCGCTTTTTGAGCTTCGCCCTGACCCTCGCCCTTAAGTGTACGGAGCACCGCACTTGGCCTTTTTGGGCCAGTTTCGAAGTAAGCATCCATAGCTCATACATGGATTTTACATTTTCAATCTCGGACGGGGAAGATATCTTATTAAATTCAAATTTAAAAACGTGGTATTTGCTTGAAAACTGCCGAAAGACGACAATGCATGACATAAATAAAAAGAGGGTTTATCATAAAGAATTTCATCAGCTATACAAGGATTTATGAAGAAATTCAAATTGTTTTTTAATTATATGAGAATGGGTATTGGTACGTTTGATTATGCGTTTGGCGACAAATAATAGTGCCGACAAAAAAAACGTTATACTATAATTTCAGTTAGCACAAACTGTATTATGTAGTTCCACGAAGTAAAAATAGAAAAAACCACAAAGGTTTATTGTTTACTAAAATCCTTTGCATTTGCAGATAATCCTAAATTAATTAATCCGTTTTTGCAAGTTTCTTTTGAAACAAGTTGAACAAATGAATGATTTTATCATGATGAATCATTTTACCGTTAAAATTGCGTTTGGGGACTTTATTTACCTGTGAATTAAAAGATTAAAAAGATCGTACAGAAGCTAACCAGCCGTTATTTTTATTTTGAAAGAATTTGAAGACGAAAGAATTAAACAAAAAAAGTATAAGTTATAAAATATCGAATATTTAGATACATGTACAATGTAACAATCCCAAGTAATGTTTAATAAAATAACAAATACATGGTAATAAGACTTTCTTTTAAATTCTCCTTTTGTATGGTTACGATTACACTTTATCGGTTACTGTTTTCAAAGGTTTAGAACTTCTGGAATCTTAATCCATATTTCTATAAATTCACACAGTGAAATAGGTGGCAACAACGAAGCACAAACTCCCATAAGAAATACATTGGCTATCTTTCCTTCGCTGTAGTCCTATCGTGAGACGGACAATAGGCAAAGTGCGGTGCGTCGTTGCATAAGCACACTAAGGGGCTCTCACATCGAAGCAATAAGCAATCAACAAGTAGCAGTTGGAAAAGCGCAATATTATCGCCATCGGGTTGTTTACATTGAATTTAATCAGAAGTCTCACATTGGAGCAACTTGTTATCGCTTCTACAAAAACGTTGCCGGTTGCGTTAATATTTGTTGCCGCCGATATGTCCTGCATGTCGAAAGCCGATTTTATCGTATCAATATACAGCAATACTTAAATTATTTTTGTAAATAGAGAGTGGAATTTTTATACAACAGACATGACGATTCAGCATTTGTTAGAAACATAAAGACATATATGTATAACAAACTGTTATTTATGCTATTAGTATGTTAGGAATACTTGTAAATGATTAATTTTTTATTATTTCCTGGAATTAAATATTAGTTTTATGATTGTGGCCGAAATATAAGTCAAGGTTATGCGGTCAGTGGCTGATGTAATTATAGACGGTCTAAATAGGAAATATGCATATGTATATTTAGCATAAAAAGAAAAAGATTTATTATTGTTATTGGAAGTTGTTAATTTTTGCGTGCAAGGCTGGCGCAATTGGATTATTCCTCATCTAGCACTTAATAAGTTCGGATGGTTGTTACAACTTATATTGTTTTTAAGTAATCTGTTAATAAATTCGAAGTTTCGCTAATTTCTTCATTGTTATTAAATTTATGTTCCTTAAATGCCACCTAATTAAAATCGCATATCCAGAGTTGTTAAAGGATGACATGATTGTTTGAGATTGGTACACAAACTAAAAGGAATCAGTTGCTGCAGTGTGAGAGGTGGTCAAAATAATATTGTCTGTTGCTTATTGTCAGTTTCTAGATGATAGTTGCGCATTGCCTCAGTGTGAGAGCTTACTAAGGCTGCTGAGGCTATGTCCAAGGATGGATGGCGAATGGCTAGAGAAGAATAAGAAGAAGCTCGTGTTCTTTAGTATTATTAAGTATTGTCAGTTCTATAAACCATTTAGGGTGTAATTAATTAATCATAAATGACGAATTGTCCGCCGTTTCTTTGCTGTAGCTATGTATATTTTGCTACCACTTCAAATATTTAATAACCTAACAGTTAGTTAATGCAGATATACGAGTATAACTAAGTAGTTGGCAATAACAATCTACCTGTTAATTAAATAAATTACATGATGCTAATTAATTACAGCTACACAGGTAAAACCGTTATTGATATAAAGATTTGTGTTTCAGTGATTAAAATGCACTGCTTTGAAGTTTTCTATAAAAAAAGTGTATTTGGAAAATCATCGATATCAGACTTCTTTTTAAAACTCTTTTGAACTATTAACTACAATTGCAATGTTGCAGTTTTCCAATGCTCGCTTTTACAATTTCAGCGGTATTTATATATGTTATTGTACACCGACAACGAGTAATTTTGTGCTAATGAAACTAAACAGTGGTACATTGTAATTCTGAAGCCGAGTATTGACTATAACAGGGGTTTTGTATGCAGGTTGTAAACATAGCCATCATTAAGCGGAGTTTCTAATAATTACATGCAAGTAGCTAAAGAGAACTAGAATCCGTCTCGCGTGTAAAACCAATTATAGTATCAACTCGGAATGGTTAGCCATAGGGGCATATTACAAAGCGCATAAATAGAGAACCGTTGACGTCCGTAACCGCACTCTATCAGCAATTGATGTATATTGGGAACAATGTTGTGTGACAACAGCTACCTACATACAACATAACAAGTGAATTCTGATCTATTCTAATCAATATACGTTTAATTAGGTGCAGGTTAATAAAAGCTTTTAAATTTCTCTCTCTTGAAATAACATGTGTGCTTTTTTTAGACACCCGGTAGTTAAATGTGGACCAAGTATTTTGTGTGTTGCAAAACAGTGTAATTATTTTAGTAACTTTCATGGACAGATGGTGGTGATGGATGGAGTAGTATTGTTTTTAGTGGATCTTGCACTTGCCCCACTGGCGTTGTACCAACTATTTGAATAGTACTACTGTAGGTCGCTGAGCTGTATCTTGCTCGATATCTATTTTTAGCTCATTTTCTACGTGCTTCTGTTATAATTGTCGATGTAATTATAACTTGCTGTTCTAAATGCAAAAATTAATTTAGCCGTACACCCTACAACATAAATATAAAAAAAGTAAAATTATGAACTTCATAATAATTTTAATCAAAGCTCTTACAAATTAAGGAAACTCTATGTCTTCCTAAATAACAACAGAATCCACAAAACGGAAAAGAGAGTCCATCAGAGGGGCAAAGTATTAAAATTCAGTGGAGGGTAAGCTAAACAAAAGCTTATTTAAAAGCACCCCTAATACTCCGGGACTCCGGTTCGTATTTTGAATATCATGATAAATTTTCTGATGGTTTTCACCTTTTGCTTATAAATATCACCCAGAGAATTTCTAATGGGAATTAAGTATCTACTAACAATTATTAGTATTAAAAAACTTAACCAATTCAAATTCAAATCATAAAAAGTCTAGATTATTACAGATTGTAGGTAGGTATATACGTTATTACACCATAAAACGATCTTTTCCATTTTCAGGCTTTAAACCTTTTTAATTAAACTTCCATCGTAAATAAAGATTATAATCTAAAGGTATTTTGAGCAACATAAAACGCTCTTATTGTTGTCCGTTCTAAAATGATTCTTCTGATACAACGGCTGTTTCACATTCTTTCAGATACGCCTTCAAGATTTGTGTTGATCTGCTTCAAACACTTGAGCTACGGACAACAAAATTCCCGGAACACTTCGTTATATATTTTTTTGCATCATAGCATAACCCAGAGGACTGAAATTCTATTGTTTACGTAAGCGCGACGCCGTCAAAATCAGCTGCTCAGCCATCAACTGTCAGCGTTACACCTCATTTAGCACGTATGTGGGGAATTTCAATGGCTGCTAGCTGGTTTGGTGGTCTCTATAGGGGTTATCAAGTCCCACAGTAACTCCTTTTTGACAGACATAATGCCAGCTCTTTTATAGGGCTAACCGACCATCACACATACCGTTAATGTGCCGCATTGTACGCGAATTCTTATTAAATGGTGAATTCAACCCCTTTCACAGAATTATTTACCCGGAGTAAGTTATTGACGCCAAAATCCCATTCGTCGGTTATAAATTGGGCTATAAAAATTTTATGTGACCAGGAAGCTCGCGAAAGATGCCATACCCGGGAAATTTTTACAACCAAAGGAAAGCTAATTATAAAAACTCTTTTTAAGCTAGTCATATCAGGTAATTATCAGTATAAAAGAAAAAAAACTGTGAAAAGTTGGATTCTTTAGTGTTTGTTTTGCTTTGTTTTCCATTATAAGTTTTAGCAATCTTCAACATCTTAATCCTCTTTGTAACCCATTTCAACAGAAATACGGCAGTGATAAAAATCTACTTGTCTTTGTGACGTGTTAAAGGAACGTTAAGTTTCTCTTTGCTGACTTTAGGGTATTTATCTCTCCCTGCCTACGTTTTTTTAATTCAAGTGACATCTTACTAAGCTTATATTTGTGACAACAAAAATACGTGAAAAGCAGATAATCCTCTTCGGATCCATTAATAATAATTAGTAACGCTTAAGATAAAGAGAGATACATGTTGGTAAAATATCCGACCCGAATTACTGAGCTGCAACTGAATTTAGGATTAGCAATGAAATATATATTAAAATGCACAATTTATACGAAACTCTTAAAACCTGCATGCTTCGCTAGACCTAAATTTCAGCGTTGTAAATGAAGTTGAGTTAGGTGCAAATATAATATGCAAATGCATTTATTTCCGGTCTCCAGTAATTGCAGGGGAGTTTAGTTTCAAAGTTGAGCGTTCCAGCTATCGCGAAATGGATCGCAAATCGTTTTCAGGACTTCTGCTGTGCAAGTGCCTCTAGACAGCGAGGAATTTAAAAAATGATATTGTTTTGTCTGAAATTCAATTCCATTATTTCTATTCTTAGTCACGCAGAAAACGTCAACTGCTACACAGGCAAAGCAATAGGCTCGCAAATGGCACATCCTTTTAAATTTAAGCAGATGATGTCGTTTTCAAAAGCGCTACCGTACTTTATAAGTTCTTTCAAAGTTGTCGAAGGAAAACTAAAACTCGGACTTATTTGATTAGGTAATAAGTCTTATCAAGCCAGTCATAATAAAAACGTTAGTTCATAATGAAACCAACATAAATAACTTTGTTTTCGTAAAGCACACGCAACATTTTTTATAATAATGGTGGATAATTTCGTAGATTTTCTTATTTACAAATGATGATGGTAATAATAGATATTATCATGGACACTCGAAAAAACAATATTTTCAAATCATGATAAGAGTGTTCCGAAAATAAGAGCTTGGTTTATATTATTTTCCATCTTGTTTTAAATAGTTATACATGTTTATTTGTGGTACTAAATAATTATTCAAATTCTTAAAAGTAAGGGGAGGAAAAAACGTACGTATATGGGATTATAAATACATATATTTGACACTTTGATCTGCAGTCGTTTCATGTAACCTAAAGTATAAGTTGACGAAAATGATTATGACTGCTTTGATACTGTGATTTTCTTAAGTCAAGTACTTATTCATGTTTATTAGACGATGTAATCCCTACAAGAGGGACAACTACCAACAATAACAGAAACAATAAACGGAAGAGTAATTGTTAGCTATATTATACAGCTGCCTATTCAGTTATATTATGGAGAGCTATAAACAGTTAGGTCTACATTAAGTATCCGTCATATCTTGAAAATGCGTAATCTTTCAATGACTTAAAAGAACTATTAACTATTTATAGTAGCAATCTTAACAGAGGAAAAGTTACACTTACTTATGAGTAGATGAAATAAATATGTATAATTGTATATACTGATGTGAAATTTATTTATGATAATTCAGAAAAACCCTACGTTGGATTTAACAAATAGAAAAAAATAATATAACACCCCACAATTTTTTTGTTTCTTCCAATAGACTGACTCAGGTTTAATTCGATAGAGCATGAGATATATGAAAAAAATCTTATTGATTCTTATATCTGGAAGAAAAGAACTTACTACCAATGCACTTGGACTTCTGCAACTGGACAACAGCAAACTAAACTCTACATGTGAATAAAAAAATGGATGCTTGCATAAACATCAAATAAACACATAGATAAATTGAAACACAGTTTTTATTTTTATTTATGATAATTAGAAAATCTATTTCAAAAGAGAATATAAAAAATTACTTAAAAGTTAAAAAGATATTGAAAAATATTCCTTGAGCTTGTTTAAATGTGTTAAATATTTGTTATCAACCTGACGTGGGGGTTGTAACTGTCTCCATTTGAACAAACTGACATCAATTAAGTTTATCAGATAAGAAAAATATTTACAATTTCTAAATAAATTCATCTAGCAAAAAATCAATTTTTTTTTTATTTCACGCCTACACTACGGGGGAGCCAACAGCTAAGGTCATCTGTCCCCCATCTAACATGCAACACGAATACACACACCCATAGTTGAGGTGGCGGAATTTTCCAATTATTTTTCCGAATAAACAAAATGAACTAGTTTAAATGTTACAACTTTGTTATTGAAAACACTCAATTAAGAAAATAAATACTGAATTTAGTAAAGAATTATTTTAAAAATTGAACCAAACTATTTTATTTTGACAAACCTTGTATATTATACGTCAATATCCACATTTGTACCATCAGTAATATAGGAATCTTCCATTCCATTCAAGGTCGAAAACCAAATTGTTAAAATTGAAATCAATAAAAATATTCTTTAATTTGTTTTAATAAAATCGTTCATAATTCCAAATAATTGTTGAAGAACGAAAATAAATCTTTGATTTAAATATTCAGGTAACTATTCCATTTCATAAAACACTTTGTTAAAATTTTTGATTGTATACAAACAAACATATGGTTATCACTTAACCTTACTTTATTTTACAGATTTTTGGTCTAGAGTCGAGCATGGATACACCCAATGCGTTTTATCGACTAAATTTGTTAATTTTTCCTAGCTTTTTTATGTTTTACTAAAACAATTGAAAAACAACACAAATTTTCAAAACAATCGCACATAAAAGTTTTATCATGACGTCACTAATGAAAAACATATGTTCATAATTAGCACTAATCTTAAATCTAAAAAACAGAAATGTAGCTGGTAAAATAACGATTAAAACAACATAAGACACTTATAGTCTAAAATCAACATTAACTGAGAAAATTAACAAAAACGACCAACGACCATACGCAGTTTACATAGAAAAATATTGACAATAAAAGAAAAACAAAAACAAAGATCCGTTTATACATTTTTAAGATCAAACGATGCTTTGTCCAGCATACAATCCTCCAAGTGCCTGCATTTATACAACGATGTAAAATATTATAATAAAATCAATATTTGGAAAAATCAAAGCATATCAGCAAAGCCAATACCTTCACAAAGATTAACACACTTTTTTAAAACACGTGAGATTTATGTTAAATGTACTGTTATAGACATTACAATAATGACCCGTTTTAAATACATATTTCCAGTAAAATATTTTACCGAAACTGATTTAGTTTCATGGGAAACAGAAAGACTTGTTTTACGTTACTTAGCGTTAAACTCCTCTCTAACAAGAAAATAAAATCATTCAGAAAAATGGAAAAACCATCCTAACCTATGACCTGGGTTGCATAAAACATGTACTATTACTATAAAACAAACTAAATAATTTATATCCTTTTTATAAATTCAAACTTTTCATGTAAAAATTGAGGCTACGTCTGCATGAAACTCTTCCTTCTATAATTTCTGTTTAAAATTGATAAATCTATCTGTAACCTAACATGTAGCTTTTAGATAAAATAAACCTAATATCCTAGCATGTCTATCATTTTATTTTATTTAATGCATGAAATAATTATATTTGTGTTTACGATCAAATCAAATCTCAGATCAAATCTGATGATTCTATATCATCTCAATACCTATATATCCAAATATTAACAGTTACGCAACAGTGCGAATTCGACAGTCATAGTGGTTGGACGTATTCGAATAATATTGTGATATCAAGTGTATCAATAAAATCCTTTCTTCTAAACACTTACTTCAAGTGTTTGTTAATATATTAAAATTAAATAAAATTTGATTTAAGTAAGTCATGAGTAAAGAGACGGGCGGCGATAAGCCGCCCGGGACAACGATCTCTAATGAAAACATTGAATCTAATCAAAATGAAAATAGGTATGTAAATAATTTAATAGATTTAGAAAACGTTATCGACTAGGTGACAAGGAGCCATATTTCGTGTTTGTTGAACACAATAAGGCAAATGTAGGTAGACTTTTTCCAATTAAAATAGGAGGTTATTTACTTACGAATGATTCTTTAAAAAATGATGTAGAAGACATAAAATCGGTTGGAATTAATAGAGTTAAAGTAATTTTCAAATCTTTAGAAGTCGCAAACCCTTTAGTAAACCACGAGGTTATGGTGAAAAATAATTTAACGGCATATATACCAAAATTCTATACACATAAAAACGGGGTAGTTTACATGGTAGATACATTTTTCACCGAAGAGTATTTATTAAAAGCTATTATCTCCACAAAACAGGTAGTAAACGTTCAGCAAATGAAGCGTAAAGTGGTAGATAAAGATGGAAAAACCTCATTAGTTAATAGACAAATGATCATTTTACAGTTCTTAGGCAACGAAATCCCACAAAATATTCAAATAAACTTGTGTAACTTCCCTGTTGAACCATACATACAACCAGTAGTACAATGTTTTCGTTGTTTACGTTACGGTCATTCAGCTGGGCAATGCAGATCTCAAGAAAATAAATGTAGGAATTGCACAAATATTAATCATTGCGATGAGCAGTGTAGTAACCCTTGTTTATGCATATGCTGCCAAAATAATGAGCATCCTTCGATCTCATGAAAATGTCCAGTTTATTCTAAACAAAAAAATATTAAGCAAATTATGGCTCAGGAAAATGTTACATTTAGGGAAACTGAAAAGCTCTATAATAATCCACCCTATGCAAAAATTGTTACAAGTAATAGATTTTCTGTACTGAACAACATTAATGATTTCCCCTCACTACCTTCCATCACTGGTAAGCCTACACCTACAATTACTATAAGAAAACCCATTACGAGACCCAGCAATCCTAGAGTAGGGCAACGAAAATCCCCCCCAACATCACCTGTTGCTTCAACTGCCAATATAAAAAAAACTTTTAGCCCTAAACCTAAGCCTACACCGATCATTCCCAATCCTTAAAGGGATGAACTCATAAATTATAAAGAAAAATATGTTTTACTACTTACACCATTTTTAAATCAAATAACTCGATCAAATGTTTCATTTCCATCTCACGTGATTTCTGTCTCCGAAATAAAGAAGTTTATTGAAAACTATGACTCTGATCTGCCAGATCGAGATGTTATGGATGTAAATAGTGAATCAGATATAGATAGCGAAAGGAATTTCTATAATTAAACAAAAACGCAATGGCTAATACAAAAAAAACAAAAACAAATTAGATATATTACAATGGCATTGCAGGCCATTAGTTGCAAACAGACGTAGTCTTCTAGATTATCTCAATGAAAATCAAATTGACATTTTAATTCTTTCCGAAATCTGGCTAAAGCCTAATAATAATTTTAACATAAAAGGTTACAACTTGATACAAAAATGTCGTGATGATGGTTACAGCGGCGTTGGTTTTTTAATTATGCAAAGTATTAATCATCAAGAAATTGAGATAAACAGAAACTTTACGCTTGGTTTAGAAGTATGTGCGGTGCATATCCCAGACATAAATATTTATTGAGTATCAGTGTATAAATCTCCTACCGTAAATGTTACAAAAAATGATTGGATAAACTTGTTTCTTCAATTTAATCTTAATTCTACTATCTTTTGTGGTGACTTCAACATTCATCACGGCTCGTGGAACCCTAGTAACGAAGACGTTGGTGGTAGAACTCTGGTTGAAGCTATAGACTTTCTTGAACTTATTACTTTAAACGATGGAACCCCTACAAGAATTAACCGTAATGGTGATCACACCGCTGTCGATTTATCTATCACATCACCACTATTAGCAGATATAGTACAGTGGGCAGTACATTCAGACACCTTGGGTTCTGATCACAGTCCCATTAAAAAAGAATTACAAATTTCTCCCTCAACGTTTGAAATCTATCCAGCAATGAAGTGGAATGACATGCGAGCCGATTGGGACGCTTTCCAAACTGCTGTTGAGGATGAACTGCAAAAAATATTCTTAACGAGTACGAGATTAGATAATCACCAAAGAGTACAATTCTTATTCGACGCTATTTCAACGGCAGCATCTAAATCCATGCCCGTTAAAAAGCCTTTTACCCCCTCGTCCCCCAGGCCTTACTGGTGGAATGATGAATGTTCAGCTATGGTTAAAACACGAGCAGAAAGCTTGAAGGTTTTTAAAAAACAAGGAAACTTAGATAATTACCTCCACTATCAAAAGACTGCGGCTAAAACCAAGCGCCTTTTCAAATCAAAGCAGAGAAATAGTTGGGTATCTTTTCTAAATAAAATAAATAAGAGTACACCGATTTCTCAAATTTGGCATTACGTTAGATCTATTTCCAATAGATTCTATAATAAAAATAAGCCTTCATTAAATAAACAGCTTGTGGATAGTATCTTGGATAAACTAGCGCCTGCATGTGTCCCTAATAACATCTTAATTGATTCCAGTAGACAATCCGGTAATTCTTTGAACCCCGATACATTATCTAATCCTTTTACACGCACTGAATTAGATTTAGCTTTAAAAACTAGCACAAATATTGCTCCTGGATTGGACGGTTTCACATACAAAATATTGCACAATCTTCCAGAATCGGCAAGATTTTTCCTGTTGCAGATCTTTAATCGTTGGTGGTTGAAACAAGAATATTCAGAACATCTTAAAAATATAATTATTTGTCTGTTAATAAAACCAAATAAGAATCCAGAACTTCCTTCATCTTACAGACCCATCTCACTTATGTCATGCATTACAAAAACATTCGAGAGAATGATAAAGTGTAGGTTAGAACATCTTGTTGAATCCAATTCTCTTCTACCCACCACTCAGTATGGATTTCGTCGTGGACATAGTACGATTGATGCGCTAACCCATGTGGTTACTGATGCACAAATCTGTTTCTCCAAAAATCAATATATGTTATGTTTATTTATTGACTTAAAAGGTGCATATGACGTAGTTGATTTGGGTATTTTACAAACTAAGATGATTACTACTGGTATTTCAAATAGGGTGTCTGCAAATATAATTAACCTATTTATAAATCGAAAAATATATGTACGTCACCATAAAAATGTACTACATGGCCCAATAACTGTATATAACGGTCTTCCTCAAGGATCTATATTGAGCCCCCTTTTATTCAATATATACACCTCAGAACTGCATGGTTTGATGGACAATGCTATACATGTTGTTCAGTACGCGGATGATATATGCTGCTATACTATCCATAATTCTTATGAACGTTGTTTAAAAGACTTAAAATATATATTTTATTGCCTAAGAGACTGGATGGATAAAATGGGTTTTAGTATATCACAGGAGAAAACAGCTATTATGTGTCTATCGAGACACAGACTTGTAACAGCTGATCATCTCGTTTTTGGTGATCTCCCTATATCCATATTCAACGAATATAAATACCTTGGTATGGTATTAGATAAAAAACTATTATGGACCAGTCATATAAAACATATAAAGCAAAAATGTGAAAAGGGGATTAATATATTGCGTGTACAAACCTACGTAGACATTTTTTATCTATAAAATAGGTTGTAAAATATAAGTCTTTTAGTACATTTTTAATGAATAAGATAATAACTATATCTACGGAAAACCTTTCAAACTCATACTGGAGTCGGAAAAGCTTTCCACCACTTGCAGACGCTTTTATTGAAATATACCCGTTCGGAGACAAAATTGAAAAATTTAAAAAGTACCCTTTATATGACATTGATTATTTGATAATAGTATCTACACCAACTATCAGAATATTCAAACGTTTCAGGCTTGAATAATATAATATTTAAATCCATACTGACTGATTTAGGAGATAATTTAACCATCATATACACAGATGGATCGAAAAATGACTTAAGTACGGGTTCCGCATTTCTTGTTTCAAATACCAACCTTATAAAGAAATTTCAATTACCAAGTTTTTGTTCTATATTTACAGCTGAATCAATTGCTATTTATAAAGCCCTGGATTGGTGTACAGATAATGCAATACAAAACGCAGTTATCGTGTCCGACTCTCAATCTGTTCTACAGGCCATTAAGAGCCCATCCATAAAGCATTATAGAAATGCACTTATTTTGTCTATCAAAAAAATAATATTTCACCTAAAGCAGCTCGGTTCTATCGTATATTTAATTTGGGCTAAAGGTCATAGTGGAATTTTGGGCAACGAGTCTGTGGATAGAGCAGCTAAAGAGGCTTGCAACTCTGAAGATATATTATCCATATGTAATTACCAGGACGTTATCAACATCTATTAAAAAGATACTAGGATTAAATGGGGAATGAAGTACTCTGAGTATGCAAATACATCTAAAAGTCACTTTTTTAGCATACATCCAACATTGCCAAAAAATATTCCACATATCGATTCCTGGCACTATAACAAATATAAAACATCGATTATCAGTCGTTTAAAATTAAATCATGGCCGTTTCCCCGCCCATCTTTTCAACATAGGTATACTAAATTCACCTAACTGTCCTCATTGTAATGAGATTTCTGCCGATATTAACCATATATTTTTGAAATGTCCTAAAAACGCTGACCAGACCGTCGTATTATATAAAGATCTGTTTAATTATTCATTTCCTCTTCCATTTAATATATCAACTCTTTTAGCTCAATCAGATAAATCAATATTCGATATATTAATTAGATTTGCAAAAAGTATTCAAATTGATATTTAATTTTTTAACCTAGAACGGAAAAGGAGAGAAATACTTTTTCTCTCTAATAAAAAAGTTCTGTGGCTAATAGACTTAGTCTAATGCCATCTATTCTCTTACAAACACACACACACAACAGTTACGCAATTAGTGGATAAACTCATAGTTCTTCATTTAAACATAAAAACTAAGTGCTGCTCTTCTACTTCTTAATTACATTCATTCAGAAAAAGTTCTATCTGATTCGTGAAGCTCACACACATTGGATCGCAAAACCAATGAACATATACTCAAATCACAAGGAGCCGTTGGTCTTCGTTAGTGTCACAAGATCTATCTTCAAAAGGTTTACCCTTATCATAAACCTCATTTAAGATAGTTGTAGTATCATTAAAATAAATATCTATATTTAAGATAAAATCGTAAGTTGTTGGTAATGTTAAAATATTTTTAAAAACTTTAAGTAATCATAGATTAGGTTGTCGCATGATAGATGACTGGCAAAGACAAGTAGCCAGCAACAAACGTTGGTTATATTTATACAGTATTTCATGTCTCATTCTTAACATTGGAATCTCCATTGTTATGATAGATAGAGATTCGTTTAAATGGAATGCAATACTCTTTCGGTAAGATTCTAGCCAGCCACATCAATAATTTCAACTCATTAATTGAAATAAAAAAGGCTTATTTTAAAGACAATTATTTATTACTAACTAAAACGCTACTTCGCCCTCATCATACAAACTTTCAATCACTCTGGACACGTGTTTCAACAGCTAGGATGCCATCTTCAGTTGACACTGAAAAACTAAATAAAATCTAAAAAATCTAACCTTATGTATTTTTGACAAAAGTAAATTCTTCTAAGAGTATCTTTTCAAAAGTTTGTTTAAAAATAGTTACGATTTCGAATAACAACCGCAAGAATGTTTTACCAAACGCAAAGGATCAATAAAGTGGATTGCATGGATAAATCGGTAATATATAAAATATCGTGTAATAACAGTAATCAAGTGTATATAGGGCAAGCTAAAATATGTTTGAAGATTCAGTGCAAAACGCATTTAGCTTACTTAAAATTTAAAAGACATAACAAGTCTAGCGTTGACCTGCATATGCTTTAACAAGATCATACCGTAAAAGGCGTAGGCTTAATCGAAATGTAAACAACCCAACAGAACTTAACTGTTTTAAAAGTTTATAAATTACTAAGAATAGAAAGTGCTATTGATCGGTTTCCGTTGAACTGTAAGTTCGGTAGGTATATAAGATTAGATTTCTAGATTTGAGTTTAGTTTTTCAGTGTCATCTGAAGATGACAGCTTAGCGTGTGCAGAGTGATTAAATGTGTCTGGTGTAGATGAAAAGAGAAAAGATAAGTAAACTTTCAAACAGAATATTTAAATAATAATTACTGTAAAGCAGTTTGTTAATTAAAGAGAACACCTAATTAAGTGAAAACCCTATAAGGGTTTTAAGTCAATTCCTCCTTCCATAGAAATCGTCATTCCTGTGCAACGTTTTCATTCAGCCTGTGTGAAGAATGAACAACACAGAAATGACGTTCCGCGAAAGGAATAAACATCTGGTATTTGAGGTTAGATTATTATGGATCACACGTTTCAAAAATTCGGCAAAATGTGTGCTTAAATGCATTTTAAGGTAATTACGTAAATTGATGTATTAGGAACAGGAATGACGGCACCAATTCTGACACAGGTTCAGCTGTCAGTTTTGTTGTTTTAAACTCGGAAACAAAAATGAGCAAGTATATCACCATAAGAGTATATAAGGTGTTGGATACGTTACCAATAGATTTCAAATTATATTTAACGTATTGCGGTGGTATCAAATCACCTCATTGAAAATTTTATTAACGATAGATCGTAAACGTGAAAACAAATATTTCACACATTAGATTTAAATTAAAAGAGGGACATGCTAAGTGACAGGCATAATTAATGTAAAGGTTACACATAGGGTCACAGTTAGGCTCATCAATATTTAAATTAGAAATCAAGAATATAAATTTCATGCAAACATAACCTAAGTTTCATATGCATAATAAAAAGGTTTCATATTTTTAAAAAGGATATCAATCAGTTAGATTGTTTATCATAATACACGTTTATGCAACCCAAGTTACATATTGGGATGGGTTTTCCACTTGTAAAGAAGAAATAATCTTCTTATTTAAATTTAGAGGCTACGATCTTTAACGTAGGGTAAATTTCTCTACTTTCCAAGAGACCAACTCAGTTTCGCGCTGTAAATTAACTGAAAACAGATAAATTAGGTCAATCTTGTTATGACTTATATAATACAATTAGTTTTGAAACTTTATTATAAAAATTCTGACCATTTTTATTATTGAAGGTTTTAATCATGTCGTTTTGCTTCATTGTGGATTATTGACTCTTATCCTATTTGTTTCACCATTGATTTGATGTAAACACTTGGAGAACTGTATCCTGGACAATTTGATCATAAATAGATTTTATTTGAACCAATATTTAAGCTGGAACTTGCAAATGCATTAACTGGTCAATTCAATGTAGTATCGCACTGTAAAATTATGTTTGTTGTAAATTGTAAAGATGTTTCTGTGTAGAATTTATATGTATTACCTGTATTGTGTAATTATGCATCTATTTTGTATAGGATAAACCTGTTTTATTCCAATTTTGTATGTAATTAAGCTATAAAGAGATTTGTACATTGTCAATTGTTTTCGTCTCATATCTTCGTTACGATGCAATTTTGGACAAGGGACGTATTATATTGTTTTAAACCTTGTTTTAAGGGCTAGAATCCTGTAATTATAGAATTAAGATTAGTGATAATTAAGAACAGCTGTGCGGGTTAGTGACGTCATCAACCTTTCTTTTGTTTTAACAAACTCTATATAAGTTGGAGCCAAATTTAACAAAGTCAGTCGACAAAACGTTCACGGCAAAACCTATGCCCGACTCCGGATAAAAATCTGTAATTTAAAGTGAGGTTAGATATTTTAACCATATGTTTGACGTAAAAGTCATGTATGAATAAAGTTTGAATTAAATTAAAGTGTTACCTGAATATTTCTAAAAGTTAAAAGAAGACTTTATTATTGTTCTACAATTATTTAAAGTGGACGTGATTATTTAAATAAATTCTGGGAGAATTTATTTTTCTTCATCGATCTACATATTGTTGTTTTAAAAACATAGAAATCAGCTGACAGGTTCTGTCACAGTGTTACCAATAGAGGATTATTATTTAAAAGGAAACTATTCTTGTAACATACCAGGTTGGTTAAAAATAAAAGGTTTTAATAAATAAATTTGATTTATAAAAATCATAATTATAAAAAAAGGCTTGTAGTGTGTGTGAACGTAATCTTGTAATAACTTTACCAGCGCTTTATTTAATTAACACATCGAGAAGTAGACAACTCAGTAAAGTAACAGCGATCAGGACGTAATTTCAAGCTCGTCAGTTTTGACTTATCCTAACGTTTTATTTTATACTTTAATTATATTTATACATTTTAGTTAACAGTTAAAAAATGTATTTTACAATTATTAGCAAATTAAAAGTAACTTTTTATAGAATGGTGAATGAAATAAAATGGTAGTAACCTACTTCTTGTCATTTGGTAAAATGGCTCATTTGGGTCTGTAGTGGATATATTTTTGTAATCAGGGAAATAAGAGTTTTCTTTCTATCGTTTTAATTGAGGATTTTAGTAAAATTTTGAAATTGTTATGAACGATTTGATCTTATTTGGCAAGTCATAGGTGTATTGTTTTAGAAAAATTCAATTATTCTTCGTAATGGTGTAAATAGATGTTAGTTGAATAAACAGATTAGTAGCTAAATATCACTAAAGGCTAAAGATGTAATCCTTCTAACTGCTCAAAATTTACATCAGATGTTAAATGTGTAGTTAAAAAATAACTTCCAATGTAATAATAAAAAGTCAGGTTAAAATAACTACAATTCGAATAACTGTATATAATTCGAATAAGTGGTATTAGAATGTGAAAACGAATAAAAGTTTTTTCTTCGAGCTATTAAAATTTGAATTTTTAAAAATTATCTTATTAAAAAAGTGAGGTTAATTGACATGCAGTGATAAACATTATTAAAGAAAATTTAAATAACGTTTATAAAAGCTTCGACTTTCCTTTTTATGAATTCCATTAAAGTGGAAGTTATTAATACGAACAAACTGGAATTAATTATTTACATGAAAAACCAAATTAAATTGATTGACAAATTTTTCTTTATCGATCAAAAGCTAGCTCTGGCATCTGCGATTTTGGACGAGTTTATAATTTAATAAAGTTGTGGTCAATCTCTATGCTTGTCAAGCAGCTTGTAAAATAAAGATGTAATTTTTGTAGAGCCAGTTTAACAGTAAGTCTTTATAAAAATTGACGTATAGTGGAACAAATATATATTTAAAATACTGAATTGAGGAATTTCAAACCTTAATATATAAATAAAAAGGTTATTAAGTTAAATATTTCATTTTTAAATAATCGTTAGGGTAATTATTTTCTTGTGTTTAAAAATATAATTTATTCTCTGTTTAAACAAATTTTGTATCTTGTTTTCTCGTGTTTCTCCATTTTATCTTAAATATATTGTTCTAATAAAGTTACTAAATAAAACATTGTGTTCTATATCTTACATCTCTATATTTTTTTGTGTACTTTATACTATGTTTTTATTATTTTTTCTACTCCTATACTCTAATTCAATTATTATATATGCAATAGCCGTTTCATAATGAGGTTCATTATGCAACGAGTTTTCATTATGCAATGAGTTGTTGACCAATGAGAGTCAAGAATATCAAATGGTTGCGTAGGAACGAGCCAAAGTTAGTATATACTAAACTTGGGAACGTACCTCATCCTCCATCGTCACGCAGTGAATAATAAATATTACTGATAATTACTATTATTTTAAATCTGTTCTAACAAATTATTTTTATTGTTAGATTTATTAAATATTAATTTTATGAAATTCTGTATCTTTTGGTGCTTTTATTTATCAATTTTGTAAGTATGTCTTAAAAAGTAATAATTAAATTCGTTGCGAATTTTTATAACACAGTAAGGGTTTAAAAAATTAGAAATAGTATAGAAAAGCTCTCGTCTGATCGTCACCCATTTGCAATTTGAAGTTACACCTTATAACAGTTTTAGAAGTCCACTTAGTAGTAACAAATCAGTTACGGTGGAAGAAAAAATAGTGTATGCAACTCGCACATAATTGTTATTAATACACTCATATGAATTACAACACTCGCTGCGCTCGTGTTGTAAACGTCATAATCGTGTATTAATAACCATCATTATGTGCTCGTTGCATAATATACTATTTGTCAACAATAAATATAACATGTAATAATGAAAATAGCAAAAAAGATCCACATTAAGAAAGCCTCATACAGTCATAAATCTTCACAGCAATAATCTAAATACCAAACAAATTATTTTGTGAAAGGTATGTTAACGACTCTGTCAGGTAATTTATATATTTTTTATATTTCAACCAAAATTCAAAGTAAATATAATCATGACATTGAATTCAGCACCAACGTGGTAGCAAATCAATTATTTTAAGAGCTATAAATTATGGTAAGATTATGTCACCGCAACTTGGTGCAAATTCATTTTTTTAAATAGTATATCGCAATAATACATAATTATGTAGAAATGAGAAAATACAATGAGGAATAAATAAGATATAGTAAATTTGTTCCTTCTGATTCTATTGTGTTCGTCATTGCGGTCCTGATGCTCTTTAATGATAGTTTACTATTAGAAAGGAAGATAAAAATGACCGTTTGATGGCAATACAAAGACTGTTACATTTTCCTATTATTCAGCATCTCTAGTAACATATCAGACTTATTGCAAATCCAAGAAAAAAATATTCTCCGTTTACGTTTATTTGGAAAAAGAAGAAAAATAGCACACTTTGGTGCAGAATAACAAATGTAAGATTTCTTAAAAGACATCTAAGGGAACCCTTTACTTTCAGGAGATAATTTCGTAGCTCTTCAACATACTTAACTAATTTGCTAAAAATACCGTTTCTTTTGACATTATAATGAACCTATCATTTAGTTCGTCAGAAGAAAATGTTAAATATAGCAATTATGTAAGGTATATTTAGTGGATATATCTGGAACAACATAATACAGAAGCTGATAATGGCTAAAATGATACCGACATAAACAAAATTAGATAAATATTTCACAGCAGTAAAATTTTTAATTTGACAATTACTATTCCATTTATCACTCTTTTATTGGATCACGCATCATATCTGAAATTTATTAAGTCAAACAAACTGCTACTACTTATTCTTAGAATTGTGGTTAAATTATCCAATGCATTCTCCAGATGGTTTGAATTTGTGCTTTCGTTATTTTAAAGCATTACAATGACATTTAGTTAGTCATGCCAATTATGCGCAACCAACCATTACGTTCTTGGAAAACAACTGTCTTTATCATTTTATTTGCAATGTCTGGAAGTTCAGTATCAAAAAAGAGGACTTAACTAGCAATTACATGTTTACTGCATTTTTATGGTAAATATTTATTTTGTAGAATCAGAAAAAATACAAAGTGTTAGTTTCTGATAAAGTGATAATCTACATGTTATTCTTGGATTGTTTATTTAAAAAGATTCATGATTCTGCTCAAAAATACGGTTCTGGCTCTTGGTACGCATAGAAACTAATTGCAAATACCATTTGTTTCAAACTTTCAACAATGTTTTTTAGCATCATGGGTAGGTGTTTGAATTATCGTACACGTCTCTCATCTCTATTAAGTTTTCAGTATCGAGGATCAGCAGTGCCCTTTTCTAGCCCCATTTCATATCATAATTTATTATTCTACTGCCATCAAAGGCACTTCTTAAACCATTCATTTTTCAAATAAATCTAGTTTATTCCTTATCGTTTAACAGCTAGATACACAATCTCCTAGGCAAGTTGTTGTAAAGACAACAATACAGAATTTTTTGTTGTTTGCAAAATGGTTTGTGTTGTGTCAATGACATCTAGCTAGGACTTGCAGGTATGTGGAAGAATATAAGGCAAAACAATCTTATGGTAATGTAAATAACGTGCCTGTAAATGCAATTAATTTGCTTGGAAGTTGATGTCAAAGTATATACCTACACTATCGTCCAAAAGTATCGCTTACACCTTTTGTAGTTATTACATTATAAGACCTGAAACATCATAATACTTTTGGGTTTATTTATTTTACAATTTTAGGATTTAAATGATAAATACCTATACCTTTCATTTGAAGGTATGCAAGCAATTTTAAAATAATTTTCAAATACTTAAATACAAAAATAAAATTTTGTATAAAGGTAGACATTTTAAAACATAATACTATATTACGCCATCTAATTATTCGGATATTGAATATGCGTTGTGTTGCATAGCTTAGTGATAGCCCTCTCATGACAGGAAGTCCTAAATGACAATACGTGAGTTCAGGAAAATTGGCAATTGTATGAGTATGTGTGCTTAAAGCAACATAACGTGTGGCATGTAATCTCAGTACCATTGAAGGTTTGTTGTAACAATTAAACCTTTTGTAACAAAAGACCACTAAGTACTCTAAGTAAAGATAAACAAATAAATCATAAACTCCTGACTTATACTTACGGTAATTATCGCTCCCGGCAGAGACGTTTTATTACTTATTCTAATTACTTTCAGCGATGTGTCGTGCCAAAAAACATACTGATTTTAAATATGATCGGCAACAAATGAACGATATAGAGGGTACCACCCAATTTTTTGTTTTTGCTGTTTAAAAACAAAATTAGAAGTCTACAATTCGGGAAAAGAATTTCAAACTGCGTTTAATATCAGTTCAAAATAATCGTTAGCAACATTGTCATGATAATTCGTATCATAAAACATCATCAACATTTAATTATAGTATAAAACCTACAAACATTGCGAGGTTCTACACTTTAACGTATTAGGAATCCTAATCTAAATACATTTTACTTTACCAATTTATAAATCGAAAACCATATCTTCTTTACTATCAGCGTGTATGAATTTTCCAAATACTAAATTACAAAATAACTTACTTACGTTGTACTAACATAAGGGTTTGTATGGAACCCCGACACTGCAATAATGGTTATGTGGTAAAAAGGAAATTTATTTTGTATGTATGTAATAACTTATTGAAAGAACGTTTGTCATTGTCAATAATTCTCTTATTCCAATACATGTATTTTAACCTCAATCCATCTTGGAACTAGAACTTGTAAAACTAATCATCACAACGACCCAAAACGAAGAAATAGTGTAAAGATGTTGGAACGTAATTAAACTCTGAACTTTTCTCATAAAATATTAATTCTTATAAAAATGTCTAGTAAAACATGAAACGTAACAGTTGCGTTACTCTAAATTACTGAATCAAAACATAACATACTGAACATACGTCATTGTAACCTCTAAAAATTCAAATACTGAATACTTTCTGCAAAGCTCATAAAAACGATACTTACTGTAATGCTCCGACTTTTAAGACCTCTCAATAACAAATTATAACTTAGGCGCAGGTCTGACTTCCATGTGTTACGAGTTGTAAAGAAAAATAAGGAATAATAGACATAATAAAAGGATATAGGCGCCAGTTATTCGAAGTCATCACAATTCTCGTCTAAACCCTAGAGATAACAACTGAATCAGATTATATTGAATAAGATTAATAAAAAACTAATCATCATTAGTTTAGTTGACGTTAAAGCAAGATAGAAAATTGAATAACTTCAATTAATGCTGGTTCATTATCATCATAATAGAATTTAAATTAAATATTCATTTATTTGTAAATAGAATATTCATTTGTCTCCCATGACAATAGTAATAGTTTTGGCAGTAAAACCCTAATAAGATTCTTCTTTGAAAATATGGACATAAATTTACAAGAAACAACCATTAGAGAAAATGGCACAGATAATTTTCACATAAAATTTACTCCTATCAAACAAGCTATCATTTAGTGCTTAATACATTTAAAGAATTTTAAAAATTTTATGATAATGAATTTAAAAATTCAATAACATCACTTGCACAATAATGTCCTTGCTTAACTTAAAGCTAGGTACAAAATACCTCACAGATTATAGAAGCAAAACAGGAAGAACTTGGAAAGTATAATTGCTGATACCGTTTTTCTTTACCCAAGATCAGCAAAGTCCACAACAATTGTTAATTGTAATTTCATTTGCAATCCCTTAATGAATAACTAAAACTATATAAGTTTAGCAACAACTTACGTAGATTATGAAAAATTATCGAAATGACACTTGTGTGTGTCATTATTATAACATATTATAATATTAATATTATTATTATTATTATTATATAAATTATTATGGCAAACAATAACGAAAAGATTAGTCCCTTATTTTCAACTTAACTAACAATTGAATTCTTTTTAAGGGTTTTTTGAATAATCGCTCATCGGAAATATTTTATTTGCTACTGGAACATTTCATTACGCGTTTTAACTTTAAACTTCTTCTGAAATGTCGATATTTAGAAAGTCTTTAGTTTACTGGTCAAATTAATATTATCAACTTGAAGAATTTAAGCTGCATTAAAACTCACTTCGGTATCATAAATTGTTCGCAAATTATTTTATAATAAACTGGTCGATAAACAAATAACTATAAAACAAACTCCGAACTTAACTAAAGGCAAATAATGGATCACACTAAAGTCATGCGGTATTCGACAAATTTACAACCGTCTTCACTAGGTAAGTGAAATTGATAATGCAACCCTATACTGAACTTGAATTATAAAAGAGGGAAAATCAATCAATCAAGCACGAGGCTAATATTTCTTTAGCCAAAAAGAAAATAAAAATTTAGGAACGTTCTGCAACGTTCTAGATCTTCGAGGGGAATTCACTGGACTTAAAATCTGCTTCTCAGGGTGTAACTTGTTACTTTGCATGTGGCCTCAAGCCGTTTCTTTATTTGTCTGCCTGCATGCAGAAAAATCTATTCATATAAATTGAAGATGGGCACGTCCAGGATCTATAAATTTAAACTAAATATATTTATTGACATTAAATTCCTTTGTTAAAAAGACGATATTATTTCGGGATATTTTTATAAACTTAATATTGTCTACATTTTTGCTACGAAAAACAAATTGTAACCGTGGGAATGCTTCCGCAGTGAGTTTGATATTTACTAAGACGTCATTTGCTTTAAGATAAAGTCTGCATTTTTATTCTTGCTTCTGCTTTACTATTAGTGCATATAAAGTTACATTATTATAAAATTGGGAATTTCAACACGTTACAAACTTGAATTATGTTTTGTAAAAGCAATTTGTTCCTTTGTGTGACTAATTTGTAGTAAGGAAGTTTGTCTCAGACTAGCATATGTTTCCTTAGAATAGATCATAAGCTGCTATATATTTTAGATATAATTAAATTCATTAGAATACTAAAAGAATCTGCTTTTATTTTGTGCCCTGCTTATAATATAAGAAACACAAAAGGTTTTGCATTCGTGACTAAAATAAGAATATAGCCTTTTAGATGAATAAATATGTTTTCCAGAAGATAAATTCAAGTTATTGGGTACAAAGAAAGAAATATTGCCAAATTTTACCTTATTTGAAATTTTAAAACGAAGCGAAATAAATACCCTCGGACTTGAGCTCGTTACATTGTGAAGGTTTGTGCAAGAAAGCAACTATCCTTTAACTTACAAGAAACGCCTACCGAACCAATAAAATAAATGCTTCATGTGCATAAGATCCTAAAATTAGAAAAATGCCCACTTTTGAAAATAAAGGTTAAGGCATAAATTAATATATTATTCATTTATAAATTACATCCATTGCAGTTAGGTTGATATCAATTTATAGGTAATTCAACGTTTTCTGACTGAACCGGAGTAAATGCGAAAAAATAACGTAACGAACGGGTAAATTAAGAAGTAAAAGTAAAATAAACTAAAGGTGACACATGATTACAAAAGTATTTTAAGTGGAGCATCTGTAGTTAGAGTTAATCTCCACGTTCCTTCCAAGAGAAAGTAATTGAGATACGCTCAATCAGCGCACATATGCTTAGCACATGCTCCCAGTTGCTCACTGGTTGGAGCGAGGTTGTCTATAGGGGGTGGATACCCTACTAGCTCACCAGGTTAGTGCCGGAGCGATTAACTTAATATGTGCTCACCCGCCAGAACCCTCGCATCCCCTTTCATACGAGTTCCCAGGTTTCTCGTCCAGCATTAGGACTATTCCTTCACCTAGGTTCGGTACATCGAAAGCCTCTAGAGGGTTCTTTCACCAAGCCTTAGTTGGGGCCACTGCCCTATCGAATCCAACCTCAGATGTGGCGGGACGTGGTTTTTAAGCTGTTTTGCCACCCCGATCTGCCAGTTATAGGTCTGGTGCGCCCCTGACAGAGCTTCGCTTCGAGGCTACTTCATAGGGACCATCAAAGTAGCATCCCGGTGTGTACCCGTTAGGGTGAAGTTGTCTTGAACGTGAGAGGCTATGTATCTTTGCATCAACGTCGCTTAAGCGTAGGTCTCTAGAATTTCTGGGAATCCGACGACTGGAACTGCACAGCCGGACTAAAGGTGACACAGTGAGCAAGGAGAATAATCAAACACAACGTACTATACAGCAAAAAGTGATACAAGGCATGGTAGGTATTATTTAATAGTAATACTTTACAGCAAGCAAACCAGAATACAACTTCCTTAATTCCAGTGGCGGTCGCTGCATACGTAAACTCGCAGTGCAACACATGATGATATACTGCTTTAATGTGTGCGTACGAGCATGATAGCGATATTCCAGTTTGTCGTGTGCCCCGAGTTTGACGTATGCAGCAACCGTCACTGTTCAATTCTTCATCGAATAAGTCAAGGCTTGTTTAGTTATTTTATGTAACATGGTGGTGTAGATAGATATTATTTGCTATTTACGATTTAACATGTATGACGCTGTATGTTACTATATAGTTAATTAATTTATGTTATTATGCGATTCTATGGGCCCGCTAAAGAATAGAATTCTATGTTTCTCGGATAAGTAAATTTTTTATAGCAACATTTCCACTAATCGTATTATAGTGAAAAAAGTATCCATTATATGTTTACTGCTTTATACAGTTAATATTTTAGTAGCAATACTTTTTCCTTTCTGATAATTCAATAAAGCTGTGTAGGCCGTTATTTTATTTTCGATTCACTTAATTGTGTTAACATCCATTGATCAGATATACTTTTTATTACGAAAAACATTATTGGATAATAATTCTGGAAATCCTATAAACAAGTTATAATCATAAATGTATAAATAGTTTGGTTAGTTATAGCTCATTCCATTCTAGAATTTCACAGGATCAATATAAATTTCTATGCATTTTCCGATAATTAAACACTGTCAGGGACGTACCCATGGGGGGGTACGGTGGATGGGAGGGGAAGCTCACCCCTCAAAGTTGATAATTTTGAGCGAGAGTTGGCAATTTCACAATTTGAGAAAAATGAGAAGATAAGAAAATGTGTCCAAAACAATTTATTTATTTTATTATGTAATTGCCATGCATACACGTTGGAGAGTATTAATTAAAAATAAGATTTGTGTAAAATACTAATTTTGCTTCATATAATGTTTGGTACAAATAAAAATATTTTCTAACTAGTAGTTGGTATTTTCATTGTAATAAGTTGGCAATGTTAAGGTTACCCCCCTCCAAAAAAACTCTTTAGGTTCGTCCCTGAACACTGTCAGATGTGTTTATGTGCATCCGAAGAATTCATTAATTGAATAAGATATTAACGATGTTTATAATCGGATTTATATCAAAAATTACCTTCTTATGAATTTTTATTAAAAATATATAGCCATTACTTCGTATCTAAGAGAGGAAGATAGAGCAAGGGATATCCTTTGATAAAGAGTAATTTTGGTACGGTGAGGACGCCTACGTCGCCGGTATTATCAAGCATCTGTCTAGCTCTGCAAGCAATACTTAAGTTAAGAGTTACTGTGGGTAATAAATTCATTACTTGCTAAATTGAAATTTATATTAAATTTTGATACATTTTATTTTGGTTACTAGGAAATCATTAGTACCAAATACTCCTTTGAGATATCCCCTTCATTGCTGAAGTAAAATTTTGTAAATACAACTTATAAAAATTACGCAAGTATACAGGATGATCATATATATATATATATATATGATATATATATATATATATATATATATATATATATATATATATATATATATATATATATATATATATATATATATGCTTTTAGTACTTATACACCTCCGAACGCTATATACAGCGTACGAGTCGGACTCAAAATCCGGAGGCAACTCGTCGGTATCGGAGTCGAACGCGCTAACCATGTTATTCGGCATCAGGACACCTCCAGGATCATTTTCCACCTATTTTCAGCCGGAGTCAAACGGGACCTATTTACGTATACTTATATACATTTTAGTTCCAGCGATTGCCACAGAGTCGCTGCGAGATATACATGTATACGCCACGCGGTTGTGTTTACCTCCGCATGTATAAAAGCATTCAAAGGATGTTTTCGCCTCCGAATTCGCGGCAACACTGCCTAGCATATTTTTAGTTTATATTCGTGATTTGTTTTGCTGAAGCCCGTTTAATAACGCGTCATTTCCTTATCTAAGGTATCACATTTCTGTCTGTATTTCTTAGTAAATATAATTACATCTTTTTAAATGGAAAGAATGATTATATTATATTAAAACTGTACTCTTATTTGAAATTCTTGCAAATGATTACGAAATAATTATGACTTATTACAGTAATAAGAATTTATTTTTAATGCATAAATCTTAGATTTGGGACAAAATTCGTGAAGTGGACCCAATTTAACAACAGCTAATGCTTAGTGATTTTATAAAATTATTGATTTATTGATAGTTATGAACAGTAACGTTTCTACACAACGATTCAGGAAAACATTCGTTTTTAAGATACTCTAACATTAAAATCAATGTTTTTCGGCAAATCTCTGTATAAAGAAATATACAATACGAAGCAAATGTTTTTATCAAATATGATATTTTTATAAACAATAATAGGATACACAAATTTTTACAGCAAACAAAATTAACAAAATATCTTATTTTAAAGGATTCTCTTACAAATTAAGAAAATTGATGATTATGAAGAGAAACGGCAGATTTTGCAGGTGGTCAACTATACAGTGTGTGCCATAAAGTTCGATCCATATGGGAAAACATTTTAATATTCTTTGTTTAAAGGAAAAAGCTTTGTTGTTCAATCAGTTCCAAAAATACTTGAAATACTCCATGCCAAAGTTTACAAGTGACAATAGGTGTTTAAATCGAGATGACCTTATTTGTTAAAATATAGAAAAATCTTATTAAGAAAAAATATTGCTAATGACATTTTACGTTCACAAACCGGGCTTGAAGAAATATCCCGACATGAAAAATTCCTTTTTTAACATTTTTTGATACACCCCCGTTACTGATTATTTTGAAATCATTAAAAATGCTTTAAAGGAGTAGGAAGGCAACAATTGCAGAGCATATTTTCTAATAATATTGAATGGTGTAGGTATTTTTGAAAAATATTAAAATTATCAAAAAACAAAATAAAACTTTTTGGCGATTTTCCAATTTACAAGAAAACAACGTATAGTTTTATTAACTTTTTTAAATAATTGTTTCAATAATACAAGAGTTGTTGAAACTACTACTTAAAAACTTAATAAACTAATTCGCAAAGAATAGTACAATTTGAGGTTTTGGAACCGATCAACAAGATTGAAGAAACTCTTGAAAATTTCTATCTAATAAAACATAATGACAAATTTATATCCCAAAATTCAGAAGATATTAGAATGACGTAACAACAAGCTTGTTTCGTTTCCAATAATAACTTGCTAATAATAAATTCCAAAGACCTAAAGATTGTGTCAAAACTTGAGACATTCGTTAAGTACTTCTTTTTTGGTAGATCTATATCTTCCTATACCATCAATAGAATTTAAAATTTTTAAAAATATACCGGATGGCCTAGATAAAACTCTTCATACTTTGGAGTTCAATGACGATTGTTACCAACTTCAAAATAGCTGCGCGTTCGTTAAAGTATAATTTTAAAAGTCTACATAATTACAATACATATTTAATTAATAGCACTTCTAATACGATATATTGTATTAGAGTTTATATATACTAGTTTCACCAATAAAATGACACTATTTTCCCTATTTTCAATTATGATCATTCTCAATCGTGCTTTCCACTGCACAATAGCTCACGGAATAGTTTCTTGAAAATCTAAATCTCTCCCTTTCAATTCTTCCCTATTTTTAAACGGTTTCAGGATACTGCTCACTTTTCTCTGTAAATCTTTAACTTAGTAATCAAAAGAATTAAGGTCTGGCGAATTTGAAGGCCAATGTTTGGCTGAAATAAAATTAGGACAACGTTTTAGTAAATTAATTATGAGAACCTTTAAGCTTGTCGAGAACGATGCGATGTATTGCTATCCAAAAACTATAATAATATTTATCTATGTGCAGTCGTTCACATTCCGGAAAAAGTTGTAAATGTCTAATGAAAGTTTCATTGTTGAATCTTGTCTTGTAGATTTACAAGAAACCAGTTCATTTCAGGAAACAAAGCATATACCACAATTTTTAAAGAAAACCTGACTCGGTGTTTGTACAAGCGTAGTAGGGAGATGTTACTTTTTAAACCTCGACTGTTTGTCCGATTATGCTATTTTGCAACTTGTGGGAGCATGCACTATAAAATCTTTTTCGTTTTGAAAACGCATTCGTTTGACATCATTGAACATGTACATTCGCTACAGATATGACTATAAATGTATTTCTATCGTCGTTGCATCTAGTAGGGTACAAGAATATTTTTTCTAAGTGTCTGGGGAGAAAGAAATCTGCGCAAATTTGAAATATGAATAATTCTTTTACTATTGAGTTTAGATAAGCCGCGATTTTTAAACAGATAACTAGATGTTCATACAACAGAATCAGCACCTTAGAAACTTTCGGTTATCTTCTCTTTGGCAACCTATAAAGACCGTAATTTTATAGGTGTCGCATCGGTTAGCATTTGGTACTAATGTTAGTCATTAGCTTGTAAGCCAGGAATCTGTGTGTGGGGTTCACAGGTGATTAGCTCCAGCTGATGAAAATGCAACAAACTCAAAACAGTCTGTCCTAGAGTATCACTTGTGAATTCCACACATTTCATTTTTACTCTGGGTTAATCGTCTTAAATAGTCTTAGTAAATCTTTTATATTTTAAATTGTCAATTCCTATACGATGTTTTGCCTTTGCTGATTCACTAGATTTATAAATTGCAATTTTGGAGTTTTCCGGAGTTTTTAGTTAGAATCAGGAGCCGGGAGAGTCTGGAACATTGGCCACCTTTTTTAATAACATCAATAACAACCACAATTAACCCTTTTTTATAGAATCTGTTACCATTAGATAACAAATACTGTTTTTACTTCTATACCATTGCATTCTAGAACTGAAAAAAAATAAAATTATAACAAAGATTTTGGAGTTGGAAGAATTTAAGATAAAAGTGGCCACTGTACCTACAGTGATGGTACAGTGGCCATTAGAGTATGGTACTGTAGCCACTACTGTGTAGAAGATGGGAATAGTAAAAACCAGTACACAGACATTTACAGAATAATGATTTATTTTGTAAAAAATAGTTTGTATTGAAAAAAAGGCAACTTAAATTAAAAAAACCAGGCAAAAGCTAACAAACATTATACATAGATAAATTAATGGAAAAAACAGATTTGCTGTTCTAGTAGTGCCGCCTATTTTTACAGGTTGATATAAATAATGTACAAATCATCAGGAACATCTAGGAAATAATATCTGAAATAAATAAAATATTGTACTAAATAATAGTACAGGGACCTACATAACAAAGAAGTGGCCACTGTACCTACACTTATGTACCAACTACATGTTTTTAATCATTTAATAATAAAATGTTTTTAACATCAACTTCATGTTTTTTAAAAGTAGGGAAAAACAAAAACTATCCAACACAATCAAAATATTATTATACCAATAAATATTTACATGAAGTAGGTATAAGCGGCCAACGCTAGTTCCTTTCGACGTTTATTTATTTAGCCACTAACATTTATTTCACTTGCCTGTTGTATTTTACTTCAAGTACAAAATTTCAGGTTGTTTGTTTTAAAATAAAAATTTCGAGATTTAAATGGAAATACTTTGTTAATATACTTAGTGTCCTATTGGTACATTCTGTGCTAGATGATAGCACCTAATCTTGAGCAGCACCTAATAAATAAGAAAATGGCGGGAAGGTGGCCACTGTTCCTGCATGGCCAATATTCCAGACTCTCCCCTACTTTTTCTTTTTAACAATCCCTGTCTTGTAGTCTCCTTATTTGTACAGCGAATTTCTTGTTTACAATATTCATGCTATTGGTTGATTTATGGAATTGTCAAAAAGTTGTACCGGTTTATAAGAGTAACAAACCTTTTAGTAGGTATTTGATTGTAATTTGGTATATATTTTGGAGTTGCTAATGACAAACCTTACCAAACATGTACATTCGCTACAGATACGACTAGAAATATATTTCTATCGTCGTTGCATCTAGTAGGGTACAAGAATATTTTTTCTAAGTGTGTGGGGAGAAAGAATCTGCACAAATTTGAAATATGAATAATTCCTTTACTATTGAGTTTAGATAAGCTGCATTTTTAAACAGATGACGAGATGTTCATACAACAGAATCAGCACCTTAGAAACTTTCGGTTATCTTCTCTTTGACAACCTATAGAGACCGTAATTTTATAGGTGTCGCATCGGTTAGCATTTGGTACTAATATTAGTCATTAGCTTGTATATAAGCCAGGATGCTGTGTGTGGGTTTCACAAGTGATTAGCTCCAGCTGATGAGAGTGCAACAAACTCAAAACAGTCTGTCCTAGAGTATCACTTGTGAATTCCACACATTTCATTATTTTTCTGGGTTAATAGTCTTAAATAGTCTTAGTAAATCTTTTATATTTTAAATTGTCAATTCCTATACGATGTTTTGTCTTTGCTGATTCACTAGATTTACAAATGGCAAATTTGGAGTTTGCCGGAGTTTTTAGTTACTTTTTCTTTCTAACAATCCCTGTCTTGTGGTCTCCTAATCTTTACTGCCAATTTCTCGTTTACAGTATTCATGCTATTGGTTGATTCCTGGAATTGTCAAAAAGTTGTACCGGTTTATAAGAGTATTTTTACAAACCTTTTAGTAGGTATTTGATTGTAATTTGGTATATATTTTGGAGTTGCTAATGACAAACCTTTCTTGTTGTAAATCCTACCATGCTTTATTGCAATACTGAATCTTTGACCGAGGATTTGTATTGTTTGAGCAAGCTTTCCAGAACCTGCATGTTTACAGCAGAAAAGTTTTTCAAAATTCCATGCCAAGTATAAAATTTGTCAATTTTATCTTCGAGTTAATTCTTGTTTAAATTCTTGATTATTTATGCATTAGAAATTAATTCTACTAGCTAAGTAAACTACACTGTAAATAAAAAACCCAGAAAGTATCATAGCATTCTAGATGAATGCAAGCAAATTAGAGTTGCAACCAAATTTTGCAGATTTTTCCCCACAACCTTATGTATGGATATCTTGTATACCTTTGAGATTTATATTCACATGCAGTCACCCAGTAGGTAGCTGTCAGAGATTCTGTTGAATTTAATTATTTTCTAAAGCATCTTTTTGTCTTGAATAATCGTGTCATTGTCATAGAAATATCAGACTTGGGCGTCACAGAATTTATGCAGAATGGTGTAATCAACAAACAAAATTTTAGTCATTGGACAGGTGAAAATATTGGCAAGCGTTAACAAAAAACCTACATAGCCCGAAAGTCATTGTTTAGTACAGTGTAGGATCGCTTGGAATTATAGGTCAATACTTTTTCAAACACGAAAATGACATTCCGTTACAGTAACCTTCCAACTCGACTCACATATGTTAAAAACCTATGCTGTTCCCGGATTAAGATGCCGGGGACTACTAAATAATGGCCTGTTGTTCCAGCAGAATGTGACAACTCATACAGCTGGAAATTCAATAAAGATCCTCAGGCAATATTTTAATGGCCAAATCAATTCACCTTTTGAATATTTACCGTGGCACGTGTGGTCGATCGATCTAATTAGAATCTAATCTATTTGAAAGCGAAAGAGTCGTCTTAGAACCATTGAGGAACTAACAGCATGCATTTATAGAGAAGTCGCTGTAATAAATGAAGGTTCACTCCACTGGGTAACGAATGTTGGTGAGGGTCACTTAGATGATCTAATCTTTAGAGATTAGGCAAATATCCACCCTGAATGGCAAGTTTCACAGAATAGGCTTAATTCCATCCAATAAATTTTAAGAAAACTTATGGGTATAAGCTAATCGCCAGGTATGTGGTAGCTACCGTTTCTCTTCTTTCTTGTCCGACATCGGCCCAGAAATCCCTGCTTCGGATATCGCACACCACACCAACATTTTATCCGGAATAGCTTTTGCCTTATAGTTTACATTATCTGGTAGTTCATTGATGTTATCAGATGTTATCAAAGAAACCTTAATTTCCTTTTATTCAGGAATTACCAAGAGTAAAAAATGGCTCATCATTCTTAATAATGACTCTATTTTCCGAAAAGTAGTTTCTGCTCAGTGAACAATAACATACAGGTATCCGTTGCAGCTGGATTTGGATGTACTTATTTGGACATTTTTCCTTTTTCTGTATTTTTGACCATGTCTGGACATCTGGACAAATTGTTGATCTTGAAACGTTGAATTGGTGAAATCATTTACGACTTGAGATGACGATCCTGCCTTTGGCTCTATTCATCATTCTGTTTACCACAGGTTCTTCGTAATATATTAATTCGCAGAGAGTAGTATAGTTTGAGGTTTGGGCATCCGTCCAACAAGATTATAGATAAAACTTCTATCTTATAAAATCACAGTTATAAAATTTAATGACAAATCTAAACCCCAAAACTGAAATGACGTAACAGAGACATTCGTAAATTACCTCTTTTTTGTAGATCTAGAGCTTCCTATACCGTCAATGCAATTTAAAATTTAACACTAAAGCATAATTTTAAAAGTCTACATAATTACAATACACATTTAATTAATAGCAATTCTAATACAATGTTGGGCTGAAATAAAATTATGATAATGTTCTAGTAAAATAATTTTGAGATAATTTGAGTTTGTAAAGACGATGCGATGAATTGCCATCCAAAAACTAAAATAAGATTTATCTGGATGCATGATTTGCATGTGTTTTACGTGGGGTTCCCATATCAACATACCCCCACGTTCCTTCCAAAGGAGGAAGCAATTGAGATACGCTCAATCAGAGCGCAATCGCACAGCAATTGCTCCCAGTTACTCGCTGGTGAGAGCGAGGTTGCCTATCCACCCTCTATTAGCTAACCAGGCTAGTACCGGAGCGATTAACATATACGTGCTCATGCGCCGGCATCTTCCCCTCCCCTTTCATACGGAGCTAAGTACCTAGTCCAGCAATAGGACTATTCCCCCAACTTAAGTCAGTTCAGTACAACCGAGCCAGAGTTGGGGCCACTGCCCGATCGAATCCAACCTCAAGTGTGGCATGACTTGGTTTTTAAATGGGTTTGCCACCCCGATCTCCCAGTTATAGGCCTGGTATGCCCCCGATAGAGCTTCGTTTCGAGGCTACTTTATAGAAACCATCAAAGTAGCACCCCGGTGTGTGCCCGTTAAGGTGAAGTTGTCTTGAACGTGAGAGGCTATGCATCTTCGCATCAGCATCCTTTAAGTGTAGGTCTCTAGACGATTTCTCATTTTCAGTTTCTCATGGGTTAGCGAGCGAACTCCCTAACCGAGATAAACCTCACTTGAATCTCCTCCATTCGTCTAGGCCAGACATGAAATGTCAAGGTTGTTTTACGTGGGGTACCTGTGTGAACTTACCCTCACGTTCCTTCCAGAAGGAAGTGATTGGGATACGCCCAATCAGCGCGCCAGTTGCATAACCGGCAGTCGTGCAATTGCTACCAGATTGACTCACTGGTAGGAGCGAGGTTGCCTATCCACCCTCTACTAGCTAAGTCGCGCATAGTGACCGAGCAGTTGACTTAACACGCTGCTCACCCGCCAGCACCCTCCCGTCCACTTTCATGCGGGGTGAAGTACCTAGTCCAGCAATATGACTATTCCCAAACTTGACGCTGTTATCAAGAGGGACCACTGCCCGATCGAATCCAACCTCAAATGTGACAAGACTTGGTTTTTAAGCGGTTTTGCCACCCCGATCTACCAATTTTAGGCTTGGCGGGCCCTCGACAGAGCTTCTTTTAGTCTACACGTTATAGACTCCCGGTGCGTACCCGAATTTGGTGAAGTTTTCTTGATAGTGAGAGGCTATGTATTCGCTTCAACTATTCTTAAGTGTAATGGCTTTCAGTGCTTCTCCCAATCACTGTACCCGGCTGCAGTCCGGATCATAGGGTGGTCAGGATAGCTCCTAAGCACATTTAGCTGGCGGCTTGCAGTTTCCCAGTGCTCAAAAGCGGGATAACCTCACTTCTAGTCACCGCACTAGAGATTCAGTCAAACAGCGGGTCAAACAGTTTGGTGACCATACATGACCTCGGTCATGCAGCGGGGTCCTTGGTGACCATAAATGACCTTGTCCCTTAGGCGAGATTCGAATCCGCCCACACCGGTCTCATCTACCAGGGCTCCCCCTGATCGGTCAGAGTTACCGTCGAGAATTCTCACGAATTTCTCTACCTCACGCTTTATTCTAACAGCTTCATCCGTTTCCCGTCAGCAGGATAGGGTAGAAGACAGCCAGTTCTAAGGGTGAACGTCGTGTGGTCTCCCGTCCAACCAATAGGCCAACGTCTAGGCCAGACAGCGGGATACTTAGCTCCTTAAAAGACCCTGACGTCAGGTAAGATTCAATCCACCCACACCGGACCCCCTTGTTAACAGAGCCCCCCCTGCAACGTTTTAGGGTGTCATCCGTTACCCAGACAAGCCTGGGATGGGGTAGACAACGACCAGTTCTAAGGGTGAACGCCGTGTGGTCTGCCCTCAAGCTAGTCTCGAATCCTAGTGCTTCCCGACACCTCTAACAACTGCCCTCCCTCTGTCTTCGGGCTAGTCTCGGATACTAGGAATGAAGTCCGACATCTCAAACGACTGCTTGACCGTTCACCCAGATTTATCTGGATGCAGTCGAAACAAAGCATATACCACATTTTAAAGGAAAATCTGGAACATTGTCTGTACTAGTGTAGTGAGGCGACGTTACTTTTTAAACCTCGACTGTTTATCTGATTCTATCATTTTGCCAATTCGTGGGGGCATGCAATGTAAAATCTATTCTGTTTTGAAAACGCATTCGTTTGACATCATCATTTAGCGTAGATTCGTTAAAGATATGACTATAAATATATATCTATTGTCGATACATTTAGCAGGGTACAAGAATATTTTTTCATATTGTGTGTGGAGAGAAAGAAATCTGCACAAATTTGAAAGATAACTAATTTCTTTACTATTGAGTTTAGATAAGTTGAAATTTTTAAACTGATGAGATGTTCATACAACAGAATGAACACCTTAGAAACTTTCGGTTATCGTCTTTTTCACAACCAAAAGAGACTGTAATTTTACTGCATGGTTCGGTTGGCTTTTTATTTATAGGTGTCGCATCGGGTACCATTTGGTGCTAATGTTAGTCATTGGTTTGTAAATAAGCCAGGATGATGTGCTTAGGTTTCACAGATGATTAGCTCCAGCTGATGAGAGTACAACAAACTTGAAACAGTCTACCCTGAAGTATCACTTGTGAATTCTAGATATTTTATTATTACTGTGGGTTAATGGTGTTATAAATCTTTTATAGTTTAAATTTTCAATTTCTTTAGGATGTTTTGTCTTTGCTCCCTACTAGTCTTACAAATGGCAAATTTGTTGAGTTTGTCGGAGTTTTTAGTTACTTTTTCTTTTTAAAAATCCCTGTCTTGAGGTCTTCTAATCTTTACAGCCAATTTTCGTTTAAGATTTTTATAATATTCACGCTATTGGTTGATTTATGGAATTGTCAAAAAGTTGTACCAGTTTATAAGAGTATTTTTACAAACCTTTTAGTAGGTATTTGATTGTAATTTAATATAAATCTTTAAGTTGCTAATGACAAACCTTTTTTGTAGTAAATGGTACCATACTTTATTGCAATATTGAATCTTTGACCTAGGATTTGTATTGTTTGATCGAGCTTCCCAGAAGCTGCATTCGCCAATACCTCATCTTTTTTTGGAAAGAGGTTATATGTCTTTCAAAATCTCATCTTTTCTAGTACGTATCTTTTTCTAATACAATACACATATAACATAATAAATGTTGTTTCCAGAATTTCAATTTCAGAAAAACTTACAATAGAGAAGTCGCTGCAATAAATGAAGGTTCACTCCACTGGGTAATGATTAATTTTATATCCAGACGTAAAAAGTGTATTGAAGTTGGCGAGGGTCACTTAGATGGTCTAATCTTTAAAGATTAAGCAAATATCCACCCTGTTTGCCAAGTTTCAAAGATTATGCTTAATTTCATCCAATAAATTTTAATAGTACTTATGGGTATAAGCTAATGCTCATGTATGTACACGGTTTCTATAAAAGATTGTCCAGTCTAGTGGTTTATGAATTGTGCCTCCTGCTCTCTATAGTGGATAGAAATAAATTAATGCTTATGCAATCAATTAAATAGTTTTAATAAAAGATTAAGGTACACTTCATAAACTGGATAATGTAACGAGAAAAAAAATTAAATTGAAACAATAACTACAAAAACTGTTCAAAATGTTCACCATTATTCTCTAAACATGAAAAAATGATAATGTCACAGTTGACAGACAAATAATTTGACTAATTTTTTATGTAGAGAGCGGCAAAACGAATATTTCCAATGCACACTTTGACGACAGTCTTTTATAGAAACGCTGTAGTATTTCGTACATTCGGAATAAATAGATGATAATGATTTATTATAGCGGAAAACAACTTGAGTTAGGTAACATTACTTGGTAGTGGCACTTCCAGAATCGCCTTTTTTCTCGATTCCTCGTGAATTATGCTTTTATCGATACCTATTTTTTCCTAAAATTTCAAAAACTTTACACAGTCTTTCAATATGTAACTTTTTGTTTGGCGTAGATTTCAAAATACCATCCCAAAACAGATAACTCAGGGAATATTAACAAATAAATGATCAATATTTCTTTGAAAGATTGAACCCTGGTATACTTTATGTGTTTGAAACGAGAATGTGTTTATCTATCTAGATTTAAAACCTTTTGAAACTTCGTCCATGTTTGTTTGTTTTTATTTTTAATATATGTATTTCAACGATAATGATTGATGTAACGGTAATGGTTGATGTAATTTTTCGATTAAATTTGATTGTCGTTTTTAAAATTAAATTGCAACAGACTTTTTAATGCTGTAAACGCCTTAAAAAACCCTGACGCTACACTGTTTAGATTTTGGTTATTTACGAGCTGGATCTGTATTTTCAGACCAAATAGTTTTGGTTCAAATTTGACATTGATATTTGCAATAATTTCAAAACTTAACAGATGTACAGACAAAGACAAAAACAACAGGATTTTTTTCCTCCAGGGATGTCTGTCATGTTATTTAGGTCATATAACGTCGAGAAATGAAGAAAGGTATTTTTTACAAAAACTCGTTCTCATTCTGTGGACTGTACATATATTGTGAGAAAGCAAAAGCAAAGAAATGGGTTTAAAGAATAAACTTTAATTGTTTTCAACCACTTTGTTGTTAGAAATGTAGTTCTGAAATGATTCTATCTACTTACCACATCGCACATACTTTATACAGTAAGGAATGTCATCCTTTGTTAATTATTTAAAAATACAAAAAAATTGTAGGCGTGACATTATATTATTTAATAAAATATTAAACATATATGATTTTCTTCCATTAGAATATAAACGAAACAAATTTACATTATTATAATCTGAAAATTCGTTTCTAACAGAACTATATCTCGAAATATCTTATATGTATAAATTTAAAGGTCCGTTTTGTTTAACGGCATACTTTCAGCAGGTGTCCTCGAACTCAGCAATTATAGCAGACATAAACACGGACTTGATAAACAGAATCTGCTGAATAGTGATAAGTACCATAGTTTTATACCTTGTAAACTTGACAACGTTGATGGAGGCGTATTCGAACGCTTAATTTGCCAAAATTATATACACGGAGGTGAATACGAGCGGTCTATGTACGGAGGCTGACACGAACGCGCACTATACAGAAGCATGTATATCTAAAAAATTAAATAAAATTACCCCTCTTGGTGGATTTAGGAGTGTTAGTTCAAGAAAAAGTCTGTGACAATAGAATAATTAATATACAATCATTATTAATGGCGGAGTTGTGGTCGTCTGTTCAGTATACGGAGGCGAACACGATACAAAAGCACATATATATATATATATATATATATATATATATATATATATATATATACGTGCTTATCTATCTTTTTCGACTCCGACAGGCTATAAGACAGCCGCGACTCCGGCCTTAAATATACAGATACGGACATACTAGTTATCGCTATTGCTTTATACAGCTTTGTTGATGATGAGCACGTCGAGAGGGGAAATTTCTTTTTGTAAATTCTTTATACTTAGAGTGAACAAATTACCGTACCATTTCGCCTCTGAATCTTTAACATGCGCTTTTAACTCCTATTTGTATATTTTATATATGACAACCAGTTGCGTTCACCTCCAGCGGCGTTGCTATTATTTCGGAGTCGAAAATATATTATTTGTATCTCCTTATATATTAATAACCATATTACCAAAGCACGCACGGTTCTTCTGTCCTTGTTGTTTAACAGCTTCGCTGAGTACCTCTGTTATAAATAGTATTATTTGCATTGTTATCTATAAGTCGTCTGCTTACTAATGATAATATTTAATTTAATAGAGATATGTCATATTTTAGAAGGAAGGTTGATTATATTTGTATCGTTGTCGTGTAATATTATATCATTTTACCACGTACTTTCACGTATTTAGAGTTAAAGGAATTGGTTAAAAGACTTAATTTAATTAATTTAATTTAAAAAGCTTAAGTTTTTGTTAGAAGTTAACTTTTTATTTATTCAGTTAGGGAAGTACATTTATTTATTCCTCAAAAATGACTACTTAAAGCCTAAAGGACTAATTTTCCAATAGTTTAAAAGATTTAATTAAGCAAGTGCAGCATACAAGGTGTAAAATCGCTTCACGCACGATACAGTTTTATGTGCATTTTATTTCAAACCCTAATACTATCTCCCCTAATTATTTTACAGTAAAAATATTCGGGAGTGTTATAAAGAAAAGAAATACGAATCGAATGATACCTTTGGTTACGGATTACATTTGTAGGAGAGTAAAGAAAATAGAACTTTCGTTTCTGCAAAACATAGCTATGCCTTGGAAATATTGGAACGATCAGAAATCAATTATACCTAGAAAATATTGGAATGATAGAGGAAACATTTGCTTCATAGTCAAGATTATTTTGACAATCCAACTCGAAAACCAGTAGTGGTTTTTTCTCAGTGAAAAAATTTATGTCAAAATGAAATGTCAAATTTGTTGGATGGATTGTCAAGCCGAATTCAACTCGTGATCTAAGTTTTTCTTGCAAAATTTGTCATTTAAGACATTCGTAGCTTTGCTTTTATAAAATTACACTCGTCTCTTTCGTCGACTCGTGTAATTTTAGTTGCAAAAGATACTCATTTTTGAAATGACAAATTTTATCGGAAAAAATTAGACCACTTGTTAAATTATATATGAAAAATTGAATTCATTCGTGTTTTGCAGTATTTTTGGATGTAAGATAGGACAAAATGTAACTCATATCAGAGAAAGTGCAAATTATTTAAAATTTGTTATAATAAAACAATCGTATTTGTTGATTGGACCTTACAAGGACTGAGGTTGTCTCTTTGGGGCCTTCGTGGCGGCCTCATCGGGCTTTCTTAAGTTATTTAATTGTAAAATTACTTCAGATTGCCCCTTTTGATACTTCATAGCGATCTTAAGTGGTTCCCCTACGTAGTTTAATCCAGAAAAAAACTGTAGCTATCCCGATCGGGTCTTCATGAGGTCTTAATCAAGTTTCCCTAAGTAACTTATCCTTGAAAGAAATTGGGGTTGACGTAATCGGGTACTCATAGGAACTTGATCGGGCTATCTTAATTAGGGCTATCCTCAAATACACCTTATGAGATTTCTAGACCAAGTCGGGTAAATTTCCAATGTTGAGTTGTTTTGAAAATAAAAATCTTTTATGTTTCACTTGCATATTATTCTTTGTTTATACCTGTGATACGAACTATATAAACAACTCTATAACAACCAGGGCATTATAAACGAGCGTTATAGTCTATAGCGCCCGCTCATCGTATCGTATACTTTGCAATCGGGTCCGGCGTTCTATTTAAACAGCCTTGGTAGTGTAATGTCTGGCGTGCCGGACTTTCACCCAAGCGGCCCGGGTTCGACTCCCGGCGCTGGCATATCTGGTTAAGGTTTTCTGTAGTTTCCCTTAGCTGTAACACAAATGTGAGATTTGCGCTGTTCCATCTACAAGTCGGCTGCAGCCGCACATTGGGCCTACATAATAATAATAATCGCCCCCTCCCTCCCGCACAAGCTTATAGCTTCTGGGGCCTTGGTTAAGATTATGGGTTGTAGTAATTATTATTATTATTATTATTATTATTATTCATAGTAATTTGTTTGTAATAGTCAATGTTTGCGTACGAGCGTGTTGCAACACAACAAATAACGAGTATTTGCAACGTAGTTTCTGGGCGCGTGATCCGCGAATTCTTTTGTGCCGAATTCTGCAGAAATTTCTTAAATAAAATTAACTTGTTCTTTAGATGACATGAGTGCTATAAGGACTTTTTTTGTTTTCATGCTGGTAACAACAAAACATTTGAATTTAAATTGTCATATCTCTGTTTGACTTTTGTAGATTTAGTAAAAGTTGTTACCATCCGACAAACAAAAAAATTCCTAGCTTTATAAATATATAAACAACGTCCTTGGCAACGCCAACAATATTATAAAATAAAATTAATTTTCTACTTGTACAATATATTTTCGTGAAAAATAAAATTTTGTATACATCACGAGCGTTACTAGATGGTAATGCCCATAGTGCGACTTCCATCCCACGGGCCTTTCAGGTCCTCGGGTTGCAACATCGTCCCCTCCTGGCATTATCATCATCCTAACGCCCTTGGTATATAATAGTTATTTATGTATTAAGGGCATAATGAAGCTTTTATGGCCAGAAACGTTATTTCTAGCCCGAGGCGTTAGCCGAGGGCTAGGCAAAGGCTGTAGGGTCATAAAAGCAAGTTATGCTCGCTATACATACACTATTTTATGCACAGATTAAGTTTTTATCTCAAATCTATTATTGTGTAAACAATATAATTAAAGAGTACGTAAGTATATCAAGCCGCTGTGCGTATGCTCATGTGCTTATACGAAGTATGTTACTATAGTTACTATTCCAAAATATTTAATTTCAGCTTATATTCATTGATGATAAGTTTACAAATTATATTAAGAACCAATCAAGTTTTACAAAAAACTTCTGACATTTAATTGACGTTTCGTTATTGCCCGTCTGACCATAAAGAGGCCCTTGGGTCATAAAGAGACTGTTATGTTTAGATGGGTCTAGCAATAATAGTCTAATTATAATGTATCTGTGCATAATAGTTATTTAAGTATTAGAGGCGGTAGGTACGCTTTACCAGTCGAGGTTAATAGTGTGGAGACCGACGCGTAGCGAAAGTCTCCATATTAACCGAGACTTACAGCTTACACTATTTATTGCTCGATCGGATCTATGAGTGAATTTTAAATATATAGAGTAAACATTAAATACATCACACTGAAAATGTGAATTTTCAGTCGGTTAATGTGCCTGGTTGTTATGGAGTAGAATAAACAAAAACAATTTTTGTCTCAATACGGACTAATTTTAGAATGATAGTGAGTGTTTTTCGACTTAAATGACTAGGTACTTTATTACCGAGCCTTGGACGGTAAGTTGAACTTACCGCTCTGAGAGCAAAGCTTATAAATGAACCAAAACGCCCGATCGGAGCGATATATGTATGTGACATACTCTGAGTAACTATTAAGAGCATAAGACGCGACCTCACTTAAAATTAATTTATCTTAACGTATTCCATATTCTATTTCTCAGAGAACCATCTATAGTAAAAAATACCTACCGTGCGGTACCTAATCGAACAGTGAAGGGCACTCGACTGCAACCGGCAGCTGATAGCGCCCGAAGCTCGCACACCGGCCACGAAATAGATACGAAAAACTTAACCAGTTGCCCAACTATGTTGTTATGATAAATGAGCGACGTTAGTATTTGTATCTTATATGGGCGATTGTAAATCTTAACAGACATTTAGAATTCGACAATATACGACAATGATAGTGCATTAGCCTAATAACTAAGGGGAACTGAGATGGGCAATGCAGCTTTTTACTTTAATCTGGTTATTGTTATTTAATTAAACAAAATTTGCATAAAATAAAAATATGAGCAGTTACCTATATGTTTATAGATTATGTGAAAATACTTAATGCAATGCGGTTCAATTAAATGTAGTTAGTCTAGAAATTAAATGTTTTAATACATATAGTAACGAAGTTTTGTTTTTAATGCCATTTATTTACACAAATATTACAAATTGTTTAGTTTAACATGTTTCACACATTCTATAACCCTTTAACTATCCAATTGACTTAATTTTTTTCTAATAAACATTTTCTTTTTGCTACATTTACAGGTTTATAAAAATACAAATAAGTCAGTGTATTTCCTTAGGATGTTTTGTATATCGACGAGAGTAGAAGTAGTCGCGACGCAGTACGCGCCTTGTAATGATCATTTAATGTGGGATAAGCGTGACTTATTGCTTTAAGAATAATGTTATTGAATTTTTGAAATGTTGAGTTTTCTAATCAATAAGTTGGTTAGTAACATAGTAACCAGATAGTTTTCATGATATTGAACAAAGGATAAGTGATTACTAGTAGTTTATAAACCGTCGTCTTCATTTATTTATATATTTTGTAGTGTATTCATTTATTAGATTTTAAACGAAAGGACACTGTGCAATCGTTCCCCAGGCCAAAATGTTTTTGGTACACCAGGTGGCTGTTTCTGGTTATTACAGTGAGATGATGTCCCTGCATTGATCCATGCTAGGTTTCATTAAATTCTATTAATGAACTTCCTCACACCACTTCATTCTGCGTTCACAGATTTATATTATTATTTTGTGTTTCTGGCAGCGAAAAAAACGTTATAAAAAACTACAAGAAATGTAAGGGAGTAACATCCTCGGAAGTAAACCGGTTTCGAAACAAACCCTCAGCCCGTATATAGGGGAGCGCGGGGTACGTTCGGACATGGGGCAGGTTCGGACAACTTAAATTTGACGGCTGAAGGTGGTAGTAGAGGGGGGAAATAACGCCCGTCAGTTCGCCATAGTACATAGAACAGTTGATAGTGTTTACTAGTAGAAAAATTAAGAATGCTAAATTTTATGTAAAAAATTGTGATTTGTTGTTTATGTAAGTAAGTTTTAATGTTCATTACACAAGCTATGAACTATTCTGTTTGTGACTATTGCATGATTTTATTATGGAAGCAGTTAAAGCAACATATTACCTCTAATTTCCTCGAATATAGAGCTTGAATTGTCACCACAAAAATTTATAACGATTTTAGTATTTCAATATGTCGCTTGGGGCACGTTCGGACATTAACTTTGGGGCAGGTTCGGACTGTCCGGATGTGCCCCCACTTGGTGTCCGAATGTGCCTCATTACATTACTACTTTGCGTTACAGAATGGTTCGCACTTACAAAAAGAAGACAAACCGTGGTGAAACTGCGGAAAAAACCATAGCTATAGCAGTAAAAGCCATAATAAAAAGGCAATCGTCAATAAGACAAGCTGCATCGGACTTTAACATAAGCAAGTCAACTTTGTTCGATAGGGTGAAGTTGTATAAACTTAAGCATGGAAATAATAATCTTGATGATTCAGGACAGGAGAGCTCAGATGCCGAGAACAACAACGAAACAAGGTCTGCATATGTAACAAGACAAGTGTTTACTATTCAAGAGGAAAACCAATTAGAAGAATATTTACTGCATTCGTCAAAAATAAATTATGGGCTTACCTACCAAAATACTCGAAAGTTAGCTTATGAATTTGCTCTTCAATTAGACAAAAAAATGCCAAATTCGTGGTCTGTAAATGGGAAAGCCGGGAGGGACTGGATGTTATCTTTTATGAAAAGACACACGCAATTATCACATAGAAAACCGGAGAATACGAGTCAGGCAAGAGCCAGTGCGTTCAATAGACATAATGTGTCGCAGTTTTTTGAGAACTTGATTAGCCTCCAGAGCAAATATAAATTTACTCCTGATAGAATTCTGAATACTGATGAGACTGGAATTAGCACTGTGCTACAAGCGCCAAAAGTAATTGCTCCTGCTGGACAAAAACAAGTTGGTCAGATTGTGTCTGGTGAGCGAGGAACCTTGGTTACCTTTTGCGGAATAGTTTCTGCTTCTGGAGTAGCTATTCCTCCTATTTATATTTTCCCGAGGCAAAGGATAAAAGAGGAATATTTATATGGGGCTGTGACTGGTGCTGTTGCTCTAGGCTCAAAAACAGGTTGGATGACTACGGAACTATTTCCTCTTTTACTCAAACACATTAAAAAGTATACAAGTTGCACTGTGGAAAATCATATATTACTAATAATGGACAATCATGGCACACATATTTCATTAGAAGCTATAAATTACTCTAGGGAGAACGGCATTGTTCTGTTATCACTGCCCCCACATAGCACCCATAGGATGCAGCCCCTTGACATTTGCGTTTACGGTCCATTTAAGTCGAGATGCAAGGTCGCATTTAATGACTACATTACCACAAATCCTGGAAAAGCCGTCAGAATTCAAGACATCGCTAGATTAACTGCCGACGCATATCTGCAATCATTTTGTCCTAATAATATTGTGAATGGATTTAGTAGGTCAGGAATTTGGCCCATTAACCGTCTCGTTTTTACGGATGAAGATTTCCTAGCAGCTGAAGCTACTGACCGTCCAGATCCAAATCCTAATTTATCCTCCCTTCCTGAATGTGAGGTCTCTCAGAATGACATCAGTATGTTGATTTCAAAAGTTGATAACTGTGAAGCGAGTGGCAGCAATGCTTCAGAATCCAAATCCACAGAATCTTTTGTCATAGTCAACTTGATAATGGAAGAAATATTAAACAAAGTCCTGAAGGCAGTCCCAAAAGTACTAAGAAATTTGAAAGAAGTTATACAAACCATTAGACCATATCCAAAGGCTGGTCCTAGAAAAAGGAAGTCAAACCCAAGAACAGGATCTTCACGCATTTATACAGATTCTGCAGAGAAAAACCGACTAGAGCAAATCGAATTGGACAACAATAAGAAAGAAGATGCAAAAAAGGTGAAAAGGCAAATCTTTTCTAAGAAGTCCAAACCAAAAAATACCAAACGTCAGAAGATGAAAAAAAAAACTTGTCAGAGTCTTCTGATTCAGAAGTTGAAATAAAAAAGCCGCAGCGTTATTCATCCGATTCAGATTTCCTTTCAGAATCAGAGGAAAATGAGGGCCTGCAAACTCTATTAGACGATGAACACATAAATAAGAATGACTATTTGCTCGTGAAGTTTCCTACCAAGCGAGATGTAAAACATTATGTTGGATTGGTAGTGAAAATTGATGATCATAATGACGAATATGAAGTAAAGTTTCTTCGCAAGAAACATACCTACGGATTCTGTTTCCCAGATGTTGCGGATCTTGCTACCGTTTTACGAAGCGATGTAGTATCAAAACTACCTAAGCCAACCAGTATTAAAGCAACATCACGTCTTTCATCCTACATCAAATTTGATGTGAACTTTTTGTGTCATGGCAAATACATATATATCAATAAAAGCGTTTAATTTGCGTTTGAATATTTCTTGGGTCACATTTACCTTACGTCCGAAACTGCCCCTAAGCTTGTCCGTAAGTGCCCCCACATGGGGCACATTCGGACAAAATCACTTTTTTCTTAAAAAGCCAACATTTTTAAAACTATAAATAAAAATGGTGTTTTCATTACGCCCTGTAAACTGTTATGTTATTCAGAACTAAGGGCAGTATAAATATAAGTTCTTTTTTTCACCTTGGTGAAAATACAGGTATTTTGAGTTAGGTGTCCGAACGTACCCCGCGCTCCCCTACTTCCTCAAATGTTAACGGTTTGCCTATATTATTTGTGGCTTAAAAATTAATAATACTAGTAAAAGTGTGTAAATATTTGTTTTATAATTCTGGTTTTGATTTACTACTTTAAATCGTCTACATCATAAACTTTCTAATATAGTTTTGCTCTACATATACGGAAAGTTTACGTTTAAATTACGTTTAAGTTATGATCTTCTTTTATATTTTGCAAATGGAGCATTTTAGGGTTGTAAACCTTATAAAAAGACAATTATAATCAATACTGCGTATAGACTACTGCGCAATGACGTTTAAGTGCAATGTGTTACAGTGTATTCATCTGAAAACTTTCCACCTTGAATATCTCCTAAATTAAACAAAATATCGATTTCAGCAAAAACACGTCAATTTATTTTTCGAGGGGGACATTTAAATACAGAATTGTCAAAACTTTGCATCTCACACCTTTATCCCCACTCCATCAACTTTTTGACCTCCCCCCCATTGTGACAGATCATTTTAAAGGGAATGAAAAAGGAATCTTTGGAGCAAAATAATTGAAATCGGACCATGGCTTGCTGAGATAAGTCTTTTAACAACCCATTTTCAATATGATTTAAATTATTTCACATACAAACGTCTCACACGTTTCACATACAGACTGGAGCCAAATTGTGGCAGTTCAGTCCTTTACTTACAGCCAACTCAACTTTATTATTTTAAAAATGATCTTGTTATTGAGATACCATCTTTTAGAGCCCCATCCTTCTGAAAATGTAACTGATCATCATTGACCATCATGTTTCCTCATGTTCCATTCATGTTTCCTTCATAATCAAGTTGATTTTTTAATTCTTCAGTTATCAGTTATTAGTGGATCCTTTTTTAAACAAAGTAGGTCAATAATATGACATTACCTAGAATTCCCTAGAGATCCCCCAGCTCGAAAGTCCATTGGGAACCTTTGAGAGTTATTGGAGAGACGAATTCGATAACACTACATAACATTCTAAGCTGCTATAAAAGAAGTGTTGGATGAAGAATGGAATAAAATCACAGCCGGAGAAAACCTAAATTAGTTTTAAATATGAAAAAACGTTAGAAGTAATTAAACAAAAAGGATATTCTACAAAATCCTGAAATTTAATTTTATACTTTCTTTCAACATTTATTTAGCATAATTTTCTACTCAAACTTTTTTGTTATTTATAAGTTTAGTTAGGTTTTGTTTTAGTCTTTTTTTAATATATAATAATTAATTAAAGTTTTAGTACCTCTAGAATCATTCGTGAAATAATTTTCAATATTATTATAATTTCATTGATTATAAATTATCTGAATATCTGCAAGTGCAACTGATATACAAGAATTTTTTTGAGTTGTTATTGTACCAAAGTATGTAACAAAATTATTCTAAAATAAATGTTCCTACTTTTCTTTGCTTTACGTTTCGTTTAAGATTATAATGGAAGCTGTTTTTTTATTTACTTTTATATGGAATTTATTTTTTTAGATATTAATAATCATATTGTAAAAATATTAGTAATTACAGGGCCTATTTTATGCAAGGAACTTAGCGACACTGTTTATCCGACTTTTTGACTTAAATTGTTGCAACCTTAGTGCAACCTTAGTAGCAAGTTACCTTTTGACAAATTACTAAAATTACCACAAAAATTACTAAATGATATTATAGATTTGCTAAATTACAATGGAGAAGATGGTTATATGTTTATGTAATGAGCAAAACGTGTTATTCCAATTATTAACGTTTTTAATAATAAATATTTCACTTTTTTCTCAAGTTGCTTTTTATTAAAAATGTTAAATTTCGAATATAAATATGAAATCTTTAGTCAAAAATGTAATTATTCCCTAAAACCATTTCTCACAATTAAAATGTTATTATGGACAATACGATGGGGGCCTCAAAGATGTTTTAGCTTGGGGCCTCGAATATGGTAAATCTGTGCCTGGATATTATACAATAAATTATTAAAGAAACGTTTTAGTATGATCAGTCTTCATGCATTGTTTCTGCTAATATGATTAATTGATTAATATGAACAAAAAACGCAAGTTAAATGCTCGGAGACATGTATACTTAAATAAATACTTATCGTACTCTGTCAACTCCTATTAGTATATTATATTGTATGTACTTATCAGTTGTGTATGCCTCCAATGACGTCTTCTCATAAGAGTCCATAAGGAATGATGCGTGTACCATATGTACGTATGTAAGTAGATGGATTGAGTGAAACCAAATAATTAATAACATCTTAAATAGTAAATATTGTGTTACTTTATTTATTCATTGTGGTTTTAATTGATAGATACCATTAAATTTCTATAATAGCTTAATTTTTTAACAACGAAATTTTGTTATTCTTGCCTACATATAATGTGGGTTCTTTATAAATTAAAGGTTTGTCAGTAAAAACATTCATTCTTAATCTTTGGAAGTGATAATGGTTTATGTAACAGCGTTTTATTAAGACAGTATGCCCCCAAAAATGGCACTTCTTATCGTTAGAAAATAATATAATTATGATAATTATGGTTATTTAATGAGTAACCCGCTTCTATAAATATTTTTTTGTTTAACGTGGTTTTAATATTTATTTTCGATTCTCAGGAATGGCTACAAAATCAAAGGTTTCAACACAAAGAGAACCAAAAGAAACCGTTGAGATTAAAAAGACGTAGAAAGTTAAATTCTTCACATAATAGCATTTTATTATATACAACAATCGTTGATTCGGCGATGGCCAGCAATAATAAGGTGATACGTACTGATGAGTTTTTGTTCTTCTTAAAATTATGAAGTCATCGTAAAATACTGCGCCTCTCTAGTTTCGACAGTATCACTTTACAAACTATTGCTATAAATACAACAAACAATTTGTGACAAAGCATTCTCAAATAGTGCTAAAATGTTTATGATTGTTTGGATTTAATCATAAAATGCAGAAGAAAACGTCTAATATAGCCTAATTACGCTTACAATTTTAATAGACATAAATATTAAACTTTATTTCATAACGAACAAAACTTTTTTGACAATGAAGTATTTAAAATGATTTCCTAAATTCATTCCTATACTATAATAAACAAACACGAGCAGGACGTGCGAGGGCATTTGCATTGCAAAAGTATTTTGATTATTTTTAAAATACGTTTAAAGTGCCAAGGAAGAAATAAAAAATAATATCATATAATTTTTTTTATAAGTAAATACGTAAATAGGCAGTCAATTGAGATAATTGCAGAGAATTTGTGTATTTATTAGAGCTATAATTAGATTTTAATAATGTATACCGTTAATGTATATACGAATAAACAGGGTCATTACATAACAATTAAGAATTTTGCTAATTTTTGAAACAAGCTTTTGGTCGGTCTACATTCCTCAGAAATTTAAACAGGTGTTTTTGAAATATGATTATAAATTTTATGTGTAAAACTATGTTTTAATATTTACATAAATTACCCAAATCATACATAATGCAAGTAACCAATTGTAAAGCTTTTAGTAACAAAATTTTAGTTTCATTTTAATTTGTTGATCTTATGAAAAATCTATTTTTTAATAAATTTGAAAGCCCATGGTCAAGTGTATACAATAGAACAACTTCTTGAAGATGCACATAGGTAGGTGTCGCCTCTACGCTGTGTTGCCGCTAATATGAACAAAAAATGCATGTTAAATGTAGGGAGGTGTATAATGCTGTAACTTAAGTTAACACGTATCTCGTATAAAGCGAAGGCGCCGCCTAGGGTATAACACGATGTACTAAAATGTATCTATGACTGGGTGAATAGGTATTTTTCGACTCCGACCTAAAATTTGGGAAACGGCATAATAAATGATTTCCAACATTTTAAACTACATATACACGGGGATTCGTTTTCGCCTCCGTTTTTTCCACTTCGCCTCCAAAATCGGAGGCGATCACTATGAACAGACATATATTCGGAGGCGTATCAGTGCTTTCTGCATGTATATATATATATATATATATATATATATATATATATATATATATATATATATATTTACGGCCAGTGTATAAAGTGAGGTCCGTATGAACAAAGTTCACGTTTCAAGTGAGGTCCACAAACAAAGTGAGGACAAATATACGGACCTCACTTTGAAATTCGATAATATTTCGTGTAGAGCTTTTCGAAGGTATAAGTTGGCGATACTGAAAAAATGGGCTGGACCTCAGATGTTGCCAAAACGGCTAGAATTATACAGATTAGTTCAAGGAGTTGACGCCTGGAGTCGCTGCGCCAGATGTATATTTTTCAGACGTATAATTTCTTGTGTGAAGCTTGTATGAATGATGCGCAAAGTGAGATCCGAACAAGTGGCAACGATGGAAATGAAAGTTATACAATATTGATTTTAATTCTATTACAGAAGAGAACGGAAATACCCTAAATAGCCGATTTTATTTCTTACGAGCGGAAATCGGTTTAGAAAAGTTGTATTATTGTGCTGTTACAAAATTTCGATAGGGAAATTTTTAGATTTCATTTCATCGACGTCTGATTATTTGTAATTAGGCAATAAAACTAAAATACATTGTAAAAGAGATTAATAAATCTTCGAGGACTTGCAGCCTTTTTATTTTTTTGTATTAATTATGAATAAAATAATTTTTTTTCGAATGACATTTCACCTAATCAAGATTAGGCTTTTTCTAGTCTTTAATAGTATATTAAGGGCTTAATTGAGTGTCTTACAGCCCGTGCAGTCAGTTAGCGCCTGAAGCGAAAACCGAAGGCGCTAAGACGATAAAGGGCTCTAAAACACTAATTAAGCCCGAAATGCGTACTTTAAATGTGCGGTCTAAGATTAAATTAAGTTTAATTTAAAATAAAAATAATTTAAAAAGTCCTAAACTTCAAGTAGGTAGGTGCTATGGTCTATAATTATTCTTATTACTATGGAGACGTCCTAAACAAGAGTAGTAAAAGGGGGTGCTCTAATTTAGCGATTTACGCTCTAGAAACAGTCCGCAAAATAGGTCATAATCATGTCATAATCACCCGAGCGGACATAATGTATATTATATATTCAGGGACTAAAATGCATTTTTTCAATTATTAATTAACACTTAAAAAACACTTTTAGTCCAGTGGTATATACGCTATTTTTTGCACGTCTAAAGGACTTAATCGCAAAAATTCAAAATTTCGTTACATGTCATTCGGACAATTGCCAAAATCACATAGTTTCAGGATAATAAATCCTAACATGTACCGCGATTACTTTTTTTTGTTGTTTACTTGTTGTTGTTGTCAAGGAAACACTTTACTCCCTCAGGGAATTCCACCCCAAGTAGGGATTTTTAACGTGCCAAACATCGCATTGACACGGGACCTACAGTTTTACTTCCTATCCGAGAAGAAGGCATGTTTTTAATTTTTCTCCGCTATTAAACATTACCAGCTCAGCCGGGGATCGAACCTGCGGGGCCTGGCCACAACGGCCAATCGCTATTTTGGCCGTTGTGGTCATAACCACAACGGTCTCCGTGACCATAACGGCCAACAGCCACAACGGCCAATTTGACCATATCGCCCAACTCGAAACTTGACCATAACGGCCACCATGACCACAACGGCCAACTAGAAACTCCACCCTATCCGCCGTTTTGACCACAACGTCCACCGACGCTTATGTATTGGCGTCGCTGGTGACGATGACCACAACGGCCAAAATGACCACAATGGCCAACTAGAGTGAGTGACCACAACGGCCAAAATGACCACAACGGCCAACTATGGAGCGTGACCACAACAGCCAAAATGACCATAACGGCCAACTGTGGCGAGTGACCACAACGGCCAACTAGGGTGAGTGACCACAACGGCCAAAATGACCACAACGGCCAACTATGGAGTGTGACCACAACAGCCAAAATGACCATAACGGCCAACTATGGCGAGCGACCACAACGGCCAACTTTTTTCATACTGTTATTTTGGTTTAGTTAAAGCTCATTTCTCTCTTTTAACTTAGCATGTATTTCAATAAGGTACGTCCAGAATTTAACAGCGAGGTCTGATGTCAAAGTAGCGCCGATTTAACGTGACTTACCTATTAGCCCAGTAACCTAGTACATTTTACCTTGCATGAAATGGGGTAGTAGATTTCTTTTTTTATATTGTATGTGATAGTACCGAGATGCCAAATCCAATTTTTCGACCTCCGCGACCTTCCGGATCACCGCCAAAAAGAGGTAAAACCGCCGAAATTTTGCACTTTTTTAGATTTGGCCAATTTTGACCATGAAGGAACACTTTTCCGAAAAAGACAATTCTATTCATTTTGAAAGCACATTAAATTTGCTACAATTTAAGACTAAAATGGTTCCTTAAGGTCTAATAGTTTCCGAAATATCGCTCCTCAGAATTGGTCGAAATTTACACCCATGCTATTTTTCAAGTATTAACCTATAGAATTGAGTTCAAAGGTTCAAAATAAGAATAGAATAGAATTGAATAGAATAGAAAATCTTTAGTCTTATTCAAACAAAATCATTTTTTACAATGGAATCTTAAAAATAATCCCTCGTAAATGGCTCATGTTGTCGAGTGGGTATTACCAGAAATATGAAAAGGCGACAGGGAAAACGCCTTTCAATTTGGTTTAAACCTCTTGGAAGGTCCAGGTTCAAGATACTCTTCAGCCTCTGTGTCCATGTTCTCCTGTACTTCTTCAGCCTGGTCAATTTCCTTATCTGGAGGGCTGTTAGGATATACAAGCAGTCCATCTAGCTCATCGTCATGTAGTAGGTCATCGAGCTTGGCAGTATCCATGTCAACGATGATATCTGGCCGATTCTCGCAGGACTGTTCACTACATTGGCTACATACAATAGAGCACTTCAAGCCTGCTTTTCTGCAACAGCATGCATTGTCACACCCTTTCTTGCAGTTGCAGGAGATCATTTGCATGAGGTGGGAAGGGGCCGCATCCCTCGATATCATAAAGGCCGTGAGCTGTAAGAACCCACCCCCATTCGAGCGGATCGATTCACAGCTTCTTGAGTGGGAGGTAGTCTGGCAAGGTTTAAAGTTCGTCTTGGTTGCAGCCTTTGTAAAGAGCTAATAGCTCAGATAATTGAGGCTTTTCGTTGAGTTGTTTTCACCCTACAGCGCAACGATAATTTGCTCTCCTGCTTCAGCTACTTCGTCAGGTGTTGCTTCTGAGTTGGAAAACTGCTGCTTTCTCCTTGAGGTCCGAATTCTTTTGAATTACTGATAACAACTTGTTTTATCCCTGACCAAAGAAGCATGACGTAGAATCACATCCACTAAAGGCATGGGTGAAGGGCTTGAGGTGACGGTAAGAAGATATCCAGGTGGTTGAATAGAGGACATCTGGTATTTTACCTCTTCCGCACTTCTGAAAGTAGATGTTACTGTGTTACTAGGGACAGAGGATATGGTGAAAGCTCGTGTGTGAAGTTCTTCAGTTCTTCATCCGGCTGTTTCATAACGCATAGCCTGTGACACAGTGTTAGGGGGTCAACCGTCACCTGTCTCTTGCCAACAGTCACAGTATTCACAGAAGAAAGTGATACCACTTTATTCTTCCTTTTGAATTTGAAATTTTCGTAGATTTCCCCTACAACCTTCAACATCGCTTCCTTACCCATATCTCTAGCCATGTGACAGTTGACCTCTTCCACTCCAACAAGTCCACTGCTTATAGACATGACGACATTCGTATTAGGGAATGGAGGGTGATGCAGCAACCAGTCGCAAAATGCTTTTGCATGTTAATGTAACCCGAACCGAATGTTTCATATACTAAATTTATACATTATTGAACTATTTGAGAGGTATTATTAAAGGTTTGATGCCAATTCTATAAGTTAATACTTGAAAAATAGCATGGGTTGAAGTTTTGACCAACTTTGGGGTGCGATATCTCGAAAACTATTAGACCATTAGTAACCATTTTGGTCTTAAATTGTAGAAAATTTAATGTACTCTTAAAATGAATTGACCAGGCTGAAGAAGAACAAAAGAACATGGACACAGAGGCTGAAGAGTATCTTGTACCTGGACCTTCCAAGGGGTTTAGACAAAATTGAAACGCGTTTTCCCTGTCGCCTTTTCATATTTCTGGTAATACCCACTTGACAACATGAACCATTTACGAGGGATTATTTTTAAGATTCCAATGTAAAAAATGAATTTGTTTGAATAAGACTAAAGGTTTTCTATTCTATTCAATTCTATTCTATTCTTATTTTGAACCTTTGAACTCAGTTCTATAGGTTAATACTTGAAAAATAGCATGGGTGTAAATTTCGACTAATTCTGAGGAGCGATATTTCGGAAACTATTAGACCTTAAGTAACCATTTTGGTCTTAAATTGTAGCAAATTTACTGTGCTGTGCAAAATGAATATAATTATCTTTTTTGGAAAAGTGTTCCTTCATAGTCAAAATTGGCCAAATCTAAAAAAAAGCATATTTTCGGGAGTCTTAACGCTTTTTCGATGAACTCGGAGGAGCTATATCTCGGAAACTATTAGCCCTATAGTAATCATTTTGGTCTTAGATTGTAACAAACTTAATGTACTTTTGAAATGAATAGAATTGTCTTCTTTGAAAAAGTGCTCCTTCATGGTCAAAATTGGCCAAACCTAAAAAAAGTGCAAAATTTCGGCGGTTTTACCTCTTTTTGGCGGTAATCCGGAAGGTCGCGGAGGTCGAAAAATTGGATTTGGCATCTTGGTACTATCACATACAATATAAAAAAAGTCTACTACCCCATTTCATGCAAGGTAGACCCCCCTTTTGATGACAAGGTTACTGAACGATATATTGAAAAATGTTTTCTCTATATACAACTGCAGCCCTATGCAGTTGACGACATTTTTCTTTCTTAGTTTCTCGGCAAGTATCCCAGGCAAATTAAATTCTGAAAATTTGATACAGGTACACTATAACTATTTACAGAATCATGATACTTTAGTTCACAGGGTAGTTTATCTTTAACGTCAAAAGAAGTTTTTTTTCTATTACTTGTTTACCTACAGCAATCTTTTCATTTTGGGGACGTTTAAAAAAGTACGAAATAGAACTATAAAACAACACGTTTGACGTTTTATTTATAGATTTCCATTGCATTGAATTTGAAGATTTCGCAAGATAACTGTAATCTATAAAGGGATATTAAGGACGGGATACTTCTCTGGCCAATGGATGGTGGCCCAAATAGCAATGGTCCCAAAACCGGAGAAACCGCCATCAGATGTGGCCTCATACAGACCTATTAGTCGTTACCCGTCAATGGTTTGTAAAAAATTGTTCGCCATGCGAATGTCGCCGCTAATTGACGAAAATCAGCGAAAGCCCAACTAACAGTTTGGATTTCGTCGACAATACGCTACAATCGAACAAGTACACATACTTGCATCAAAAATCAGGTTTGACCTGGAGACCAAAACATTCTGTTCAGCGGTATTCATAGACACAAGCCAAGCATTTGACAGGGCGTGGTATGTATGTAGATCTACTCTACAACCTCAAGTGACATTTACCGTATACCTTCTTTCAAATCCTCACGTCATACCTCACTAAAAGATACTTTTTCGTGAAATATTCAGACTCCACTTCAGCTCTTCTATCCACAACATCTGGTGTCGCGCGACTGGTCCGACATTACCTAATCTTCAACTAGAAACACGACAATAGCAACCTTCTTGGACTACATGGCAATACTGGCTTCCAATACTAATGCAGATATAGTTTTCAGAAACTTACAAACCACCTAAGCCTTTTTGAAAGATGATGGAACACGACGCATTAAAGCAAATATACAAAAACCAACACAGGCCACTTATACTACTAAAAAAACTACTTGCCCTCTAGTTCACCTTAACGGAAACTCACTACTCAAGAAGATTAGGTCAAATATCTAGGGTTCCACCTAGACAGACGTCTTACATGGTCAAAACATAATTGATACATACCACGCCCTGTCAAATGCTTGGCTTGTGTCTATGAATACCGCTGAACAGAATGTTTTGGTCTGCAGGTCAAACCTGATTTTTGATGCAAGTACTTGTTCGATTGTAGCGTATTGTCGACGAAATCCAAACTGTTAGTTGGGCTTTCGCTGATTTTCGTCAATTAGCGGTGACATTCGCATGGCGAACAATTTTTTACAAACCATTGACGGTCTGTATGAGGGCACATATGATGGCGGTTTCTCCGGTTTTGGGACCATTGCTATTTGGGCCACCTTCCATTGGCCAGAGAAGTATCCCGTCCTTAATATCCCTTTATAGATTACAGTTATCATGCGAAATCCCTCGTATGAACGTTCCTTTAGGAGTTTTCCAGTTATTACGTCGAAACCTGGGGACTTCTTCGAATTTATTTCAGTTTCGATGACCTTACTTCGCGCTTGAAGGAAGTCCCGTATGAATTTTTCTTCTTCAATGGTAAGAGAGGCGTAAACACGATCTTTATGACGTTCTATAATGCAGCCAGTTGCTTTAGTTGATGTTAGGCAGTGGAAATAGTTCTGGAAATCTTGATATCTCTGCTCATCTAATAATTTCTTAAACTCTTTGACGGCCCTATTAAACTACGTTTTATCGCCCGGTACGCGAGTAAGTAATCTGTCATTACTTTCTAAGAGCTCGTTTTCTTGTATTTTTTCTCGGATACGTATGGAGCAATACTGTTTTGGATTATTGCGGTTTGTTTCTGGGGTTACGTCCCATGCTGCTCCCTAGATTGATTTTATTAAGTACTGGACAGATTCGTAGATATCGTGTTTATTTTTTAGGAGAAGATTTACATTTAGTTTAAATTTTAAAACTGATAAAAACAGCTAATTACGTACTTCAAATTCAATGCAATGGAAATCTATAAATAAAACGTCAAACGTGTTGTTTTATAGTTCTATTTCGTACTTTTTTAAACGTCCCCAAAATGAAAAGATTGCTGTAGGTAAACAAGTAATAGAAAAAAAACTTCTTTTGACGTTAAAGATAAACTACCCTGTGAACTAAAGTATCATGATTCTGTAAATAGTTATAGTGTACCTGTATCAAATTTTCAGAATTTAATCTGCCTGGGATACTTGCCGAGAAACTAAGAAAGAAAAATGTCGTCAACTGCATAGGGCTGCAGTTGTAACATATATAGAAAAAGCATTTTTCAATATAGGTAAGTCACGTTAAATCGGCGCTACTTTGACATCAGACCTCGCTGTTAAATTCTGGACGTACCTTATTGAAATACAGGCTAAGTTAAAAGAGAGAAATGAGCTTTAACTAAACCAAAGTAACAGTATGAAAAAAAGTTGGCCGTTGTGGTCACTCGCCACAGTGGGCCGTTATGGTCATTTTGGCTGTTGTGGTCACGCTCCATAGTTGGCCGTTGTGGTCATTTTGGCCGTTGTGGTCACTCACCCTAGTTGGCCGTTGTGGTCATTTTGGCCGTTGTGGTCACTCGCCACAGTTGGCCGTTATGGTCATTTTGGCTGTTGTGGTCACGCTCCATAGTTGGCCGTTGTGGTCATTTTGGCCCTTGTGGTCACTCACTCTAGTTGGCCGTTGTGGTCATTTTGGCCGTTGTGGTCATCGTCACCAGCGACGCCAATACATAAGCGTCGGTGGCCGTTGTGGTCAAAATGGCGGATGGGGTGGAGTTTCTAGTTGGCCGTTGTGGTCATGGTGGCCGTTATGGTCAAGTTTCGAGTTGGGCGATATGGTCAAATTGGCCGTTGTGGCTGTTGGCCGTTATGGTCACGGAGACCGTTGTGGTTATGACCACAACGGCCAAAATAGCGATTGGCCGTTGTGGTCATTGGCCGTTGTGGCCTAGACCAGAACCTGCGATCCTTGGATTATGAAGCAAACATGCAAATCACTAATCCACCGAGGCTGGCAAGTTTGTTTGTATTATTGCTTTTAGAAAGAAAAGTTAGACGCAACATACTCTGCAGACTATTTTTCTGCATTTAATACACCCAATAATTAAATAAGTCATTTATTAAATTCATTGAAAAAAAATTTAATTTCAGATTTAATCTTTAAATGGAAATAGTAATCATTATGAACAAATAAATAACGGTAGGTAACCCAAAATAGTATATTAAGTCGAATTCTGTTATAACTTGTAACCTCAAACTGATCACCGGGTGACGATCAGATGAGGGCTTTCCTACACAACTACTAAATGTTCTCAACTTTCATTGTATTATAAAAGCTCGCAATGAATTTAATTCTTACTTCTCAAGGCAGGCTTATAAAAATTGATAACTATAAGTACCAAATATTACAATCAAAACGTCTCTTTTTAAATTAATATTTAATAAAACTAACAATAAGAATAATTTATTAGAACAGATTTAGAATATCAATTATATTTATTATTCACTATGTGATGATGGATGATGAGGTCGTTCCCAACTTTATAGTAGAGTCAATTTTTGCATTAAGTTCTTATTTTTTACTATCTAAAGATAGAGACTTGAAATCTTTTGTAATGCCTTCAGTACTGGACCAATATAAAATGTTATATGTTTAAAATGGGGGCACGCACCCTCGGGGGGTTGAAACCCCCATTTTGTACCCCTAATTTAATAACGCAACCAAATTGAGTGAAATTTATGTTGGGAGGGTTCTTGGAGTCGCTGATTATGAATCCAATGAGAAAATTGAAAAATTCAAAGTGGCGGACACCAAAATGGCGGTCCTAAAATAACGGCATTTGAGATTGAGAATGCGATTTACGCCGTTTGTATTGATTTTAGAGAAAAGCTCAAAGAGTCAAAAAGTGTTTAATATGTGATTTTGCAAAGTAATACACCATTTTGGTTACCTTATTATGTAATCCTTTCTCTCTGCCCTAGTAGTAGAGTAAATTTTTGCATTACGTTCTTAGTTTTTACTATCTAAAGATAGCGACTTGAAATCTTTTGTAATGCCTTCAGTACTGGACCAATATAAAATGTAATCTGTTTAAAATGGGGGCACGCCCCCTCGGGGGGTTGAAACCCCCATTTTACACTCCCAATTTAATAACTTGGGAAGTTTTACATCAACTTGAGCGAAATTCATGTTGGAGGGTTTTTGGGGTTGCTGATTATGAATTCAATGAGAAAATTAAGAAATACAAAATTTTATATATATTTATACATATATATTTTTAAATATAGTTTATTTAGTAGGTACTTATTTATTATTTTATTATTATGTTGTGAACAATTTATAAATATGACTGATGACATAATGCAACACTATCATTAAAAACATTAAAAAGTATTTTATATTGGTACAATACGAGGGTTGCGCTGAAAATTGTTATTAGCAAAAAGACCGTTGCATTTTTTAACAAACAATCTTTATTGTTTTTCAAAATAATCTCCATTCAGACTAATACACTTGTGCATTATTTGAAACCACTTTTTAAAACATTCGGAAGATTCATTTTCTGAAAGGTCCTCAAAAATTCTTTGAAATTCTGTAACTGCTGCATCTGCGTTGGAAAATCTTTTACTTCGCATCATTTTTTTAAGTTGGAAACAAAAAAAAGTCGCACGGCGCCAGATCTGGGCTATACGGCGGATGAGTTACCAATTGAACTTCCGTATCTTTCAAAAAATCCAATGTTCTGGCAGCAGTGTGGGAGGATGCGTTGTCATGATGGACTAAGATGTTACGCAAACCGGTCCTTTGGCGACCTGCCTGTAATTTTGCAAACATCTGTGGTAAAGCCACTTCTCAGTACCATTCAGAATTAACAGTTCTGAGATCTTTAAGTGGAATAACAGCAACAGGACCACATCGGCGGAAAAAACAGCAATCATTTTCTTCTTGAAGCTTCTGCCACGAATTACTTTTGTGGGCAAGTCTTCATCTTCGAATACCCAAACACTAGACTGCTGTTTAGTTTCAGGGTCGTAACTGTATACCCAAGATTCGTCACTAGTTACAATGTATGCCACTTGCCTGGAAGCTTCTCCGTCAAATTTTTGCAACATAAATTTACACCAGTCTATTCGAGCCTGTTTTTGACTTTCTGAGAGCAAATGCGATATCCAACGGCTTGCTGGCTTTCTTACTCCAAGATGTTTATGCCAAATGGTATTCACCGCCGAGGATTCAATCTTCACTTCCTACTGAATCTCCCTATAAGTAATATTTCGATTGGAATGAATCAAGCTTGCCACACGATCAACATTTTCTGAACAGGCAGCTTCCGCAGGTCTTGCTTAGTCTTCTAGCAGTTCTCGCCCTCGTCAAAATCGGAACCAATGACTAACAGCGGATAATGGAGGGGCAGCATCGCCAAAAGCTGCTATCAAATTTTCATGGCTTTGCTGGTATCCTAACTGTCTTTTAAAGTCGTAGAAAATCATAGCTCTAAAGGCAGTTCGCGGAATGCTCATCTTAACTGAATTAAAAATGCACAACTACTTACCTTACAAAATTAACTACGTTTCACAAGAAATCGAAACGTTTGACAATTGTGGGTAACGAATGCTAACTAATGCGACATTCAATTGTTGCAATTGTTTCTAGCCAATTGAGCTTCCATGGCCTGCTACTAACTATTAACAGAGCATCCCTCGTATCAACATCCGTATGTCAGATGCGTTTGTTAATTCTTTGCTGGAACTTTTCGATCCTAAATTTATGATATTTGTGACGGTAGAAATTCCTTGATAGAAGCTCTTTCAGATCAGCAAGTGTATGTATATGTTGTATTATTAGCAACTACATGTTTCACTTGTGCCTATACCAATTCTATTGTAGTTAAATAAAATATCCTCGGTTGAAATGACCTTACCATAAAGCCAATCGATACTACCACTTTGTCAAACTTTATGTTGGCGATTTCTCAGATAGATAGATTAAGGTACGAGTTGCATACAAAGCTTTATGTTGGACTGCTATAATTAGTCTAATCAATTTAGAAAAAATAGCGGAAAGTTGAGGTAAGTCCATGGATTTTTGCATACGGTTTCCTTGTGGGTTATTAAACAACTCCTTAAAAGTCAACACCTGTAGGTGGTGAGCTCGAAGAAATAATGAGGATAAACCACGCCCCCTACCGGTTTTGTCGTTTTTCTAGGAAACCATTAGGGTTATCAAGATAAAGGAGGTTAGGTAAGATAAAGCTTATTTAAATCCCTACCAAAAGTGTTCGAATTTTTTTTCGTACTTCGCCTTCTTTCTGTGTTATCGAAGAAAGGAGATATGTCATACACGGATCAGCAATTTGCACCAGTAAATTTGCTCAAGGAACTTTCTGGCGTAACTTTTTATGGTCCCCTATTGCCATGAAGTAGCTAAGAAAAATTCGTTGAGAACCGGACGCCATCGTGGTACAGTCATCCTTTATCTTAGCATCTCTTCGGCAAAATCCATCAGGCGATATTATCGATATTCTTGATAGCAGTCGGCTGAAAAATTCGTATTGGCAAGTTAATTTTAGAAGAGTACCTGCACTACTGAATTTTTGAATCTAACCCAATATGCACAAGGTGTTTCGCCTTTTTTGAAATCCTAATTTCCTTTATTTATAAGTTCTTGGTACTAATCATTACGCCTTAAAAGGAGAATTAACGGTACGTTTCAAGCAGTCTTTATGGAATGCTTCGTGTTTAGCTCTGATCAATCTTTTGCGAGAGTAACTATCGGATACACCAGACTTTAACTAGTTGATGAATATGACCTTAGACCAGCATTTCTGCCCAGGACAACTTAGTTTTAGCCCATGCTACTCGTCGTTTTGCAGATACTTGTCAGCGTTAACTATGCTGTTTATGAACTAAAATCTTCTTAATCCTCTAGATAACATACAGCCTCAAATCATTATGTCTTGAGGAAACTTAACATTAAGCAGTTTTGTTCTAGTTTTACTCTCGCAAAAGAGTAATCAGAGCTAAACAAGAAGCATTCCATAAATACTGCTTGAAACCTAATGTTAAGTTTCCTCAAGGCGTAATGATTTATAGCTATATGTCAGCTGGAGGATTAGTAAGATTTGAGTTCATAGACGGCACAGTTAATGCTGAAAAGTCATTCACAATAATTATTGGTTGGTTAAATTTAAATGGCAGATTCACATACATTCATTACAAGCATTTGGTAGTGTAATGTCTGGCGTGCCGGACTTTCACCCAAGCGGCCCGGGTTCGACTCCCGGCGCTGGCAGATCTGGTTAAGGTTTTCTGCAGTTTCCCTTAGCTGTAACACAAATGTGGGATTTGCGCTGTTCCATCTATAAGTCGGCTGCAGCCGCACATTGGGCCTACATAATAATAATAATCGCCCCCTCCCTCCCGCACAAGCTTATAGCTTCTGGGGCCTTGGTTAAGGTTATGGGTTGTAGTAATTATTATTATTATTATTATTATTATTATTTAAAAAATAACTAGAATTAAATATTAAAAATACCAAGAGCGATATTAATCCCCCTTCTTATATCTTTTTACACGGAAATATATATTTTATATGCATTCTTTTTGGTCTAATAAATACCCTAAATATAGAATAACCACTTTTCTTTGCTACAAGCCAAGATCGGTTTAGGTAGGAAGATAAATACATATATTCTTTTTAACACGTACCGTAAGGAAATTACAGACAAATTTTTAAATTTAATTAAAAATGAGATGGAACAAACTCAGCATTTTAAATTAGGCGACAATATTTACTGATTTTACTAGCATTTTCAGAATAATTAACATATTATACAGATTTACATCTATAATTATTAGTGAAACTAATCTAACTATTAATAATAATTAATTATTAGGAGTAATACATTTAGATTTTAAAGTAAAGTATGTGGTACTTAGCTATCAATTCACTAATCTGTCCCACTAATAGCAGGCTGTTAATATTACTAGCACAATTACCATTAAAATGATGAGAAACACCAGAATCTTAATCAATAGTTAAATCTAATTTTTCGTCTAAATTTAATTGATCTAAGCGGTCAAGCATTCGTTTAAACATTCTAGAAGGCAATGGAACAGCCAACAGGAAATAGTTAAGTTAGGGAGCCAGTAAATAATCCAAATAGTCTGGAGAAATAGTCTTACGAAGAAAACAGAACAGACATTTTTTATAGAAAAATTAATTATCTATTTTATTTAAACAATTTTTTTGTTAAATTAATATTTTAAGAGTTATTACACTGCAATGCTTTCCTGTTTCAGTGAGATGTTAGCCGTTTGCGAATTATTTAGCAAAACTAAAAAGTGAAAACTTTGCTGTGTAATAACTCTTAAAACATTAATTTGCAAGCAATTAAAAAATTGATTTAATAAAAAAGATAGATAATTTATTTTTCTACAAAAAAGTCTGTTATATTTTTTTTCGTAGAACCAACCGTTCTCGAGATGTTTTCAAAAACGGGTTTGTTAAAATGGCTACGGAAGCATACCCGTCTCCGCCACATCAAATTAGTTTTATACTGACGACCGACCAACTAACAAATTCCAATAATAGAATAGCATGCATTTTTGCTGATGATAATGAAAGCAAATGATGGCAACAGCGCCGGTCCTCATGTTATACTTAAAACCTGTGTATAATTTGATATTGGGGCTCACTTTGCGATTAAATCGTATCTAATTATATGGTCCTCACGTCGTCAGTAGTATAGTGTAGCCTCACTTGGTATTATTATACACAGCAAATAAAACTTTTTTAAATTCAAAGAAATCTGTGTATATTTGCGAGATACATAACTAGAACAAGTAAACAAGTGATCACAAAAAAATTTGCAAAGCTGTGACCATTTATAAGGGTGGTCCTCATTAACTATGGTTCATGATATGTCCTCACTTTGATAAGTGGCCGTAAATATATATATATATATATATATATATATATATATATAAATTTTAGTTGAAATTAATTTTTATTAAGTTGAATAATGATTTTACATTAAATAATATTTAGAATGCAAATTCATATAGAAAAATTTATCATCGACTCTGCTGGGACTCGAACCCAGGACCCTCCACTGTCTAGGTGGTATCTCTACCAACTGAGCTACAGAGCACGACTACCAGCATAGCGAGAAATTTTCCTTATGAATTAGATATTTAAGCAGACATACAAAGTAACTAGATATTTTTTTTTTTTTTTTTTGAATATTATTAATGAAGATCAGCAAGTCGCATGACAACAACATCAATATTCAAAGTATCTAGATTATTTTTAATCATTCCGAAAGGAAATTAATTATATATAAATTTTAGTTGAAATTAATTTTTATTAAGTTGAATAATGATTTTACATTAAATAATATTTAGAATGCAAATTCATATAGAAAAATTTATCATCGACTCTGCTGGGACTCGAACCCAGGACCCTCCACTGTCTAGGTGGTATCTCTACCAACTGAGCTACAGAGCACGACTACCAGCATAGCGAGAAATTTTCCTTATGAATTAGATATTTAAGCAGACATACAAAGTAACTAGATATTTTTTTGAATATTATTAATGAAGATCAGCAAGTCGCATGACAACTAGATTAAAAATAATCTAGATACTTTGAATATTGATGTTGTTGTCATGCGACTTGCTGATCTTCATTAATAATATTCAAAAAAATATCTAGTTACTTTGTATGTCTGCTTAAATATCTAATTCATAAGGAAAATTTCTCGCTATGCTGGTAGTCGTGCTCTGTAGCTCAGTTGGTAGAGATACCACCTAGACAGTGGAGGGTCCTGGGTTCGAGTCCCAGCAGAGTCGATGATAAATTTTTCTATATGAATTTGCATTCTAAATATTATTTAATGTAAAATCATTATTCAACTTAATAAAAATTAATTTCAACTAAAATTTATATATAATTAATTTCCTTTCGGAATGATTAAAAATAATCTAGATACTTTGAATATTGATGTTGTTGTCATGCGACTTGCTGATCTTCATTAATAATATTCAAAAAAATATCTAGTTACTTTGTATGTCTGCTTAAATATCTAATTCATAAGGAAAATTTCTCGCTATGCTGGTAGTCGTGCTCTGTAGCTCAGTTGGTAGAGATACCACCTAGACAGTGGAGGGTCCTGGGTTCGAGTCCCAGCAGAGTCGATGATAAATTTTTCTATATGAATTTGCATTCTAAATATTATTTAATATATATATATATATATATATATATATATATATATATATATATATACATACATACATACATACATACATACATACATACATACATACATACATACATATATATTGCTGTGGATGGTAGTTTCAAAATTTTGGAAAATTTTGAAAATTTTGTGAAAATATAAAATCTTTGTTAAATACTAACACTTTTGAAATATTTTTATCAACTTTTCCAGTTAAAAATAAATTTGAAGTATTTTATGGTGTGTCATCGATTACACAACCAATGTGCACTTTTTAATAAGGTTAAATAATACATGTTTCTTTATTTATTATCAAGTAGTTTACTCACCGATTACTTAAGTGTACGTAACATCCAGTTGTTCGCAAGTTTTTGTTATGATGTAATTCAATTATGTATAATTTCAAATGTGTATATCGACGGGTTATGTGATTCTTTAAGGTTTAGTTAATGTAAATAGATCGTTATTATTGCGTAAAAGTATTGTGTAATTAATCTGTAATAGATGTGTCACTTTTATAAAGAGTATTAATCTGCTATTATGTATTATATGTTGTAAATAGTGTGGTCATTGTATTAGATGGTAAGGTGACGTCAAATTAGGTAACGCGATTATGTAAATAGTAAATAGTATATAAGCTCAGAAAATCATAGTTTTAAGGCACTTACTGATAGAAAGCGACGGTGTAAAGTCGTGTAAGATAAAAGACACTTACTGATAGAAAGCGACGGTGTAAAGTCGTGTAAGATAAAAGACACTTACTGTTAAACGATGAAAGAGTAAAGATATTATAGTAAATCAAGCGACAAAGTAAAGTCGTGGTTGATATTATAAAATTGTAAATAGTTTAGTCTTAAAATAGACAAGTTAAGTTAGTTGGTGATTTGAATACGGCGAAAGTGTAAAAAGTATAAATTGTAAAAGTGTATAAGATTATAAAGAACCACCTTTAAGATAAATTACTTGCTAAAGTTAAGCAAGATAATAAATCTACGTTAAAACCATAAACTGGTGTTTTATTTAGTTAAACACAAAAAACAACTATAAGTATTCTACGAAAAAGGGAATTTGTACCCGCAATTAATAAACAAAAGTGAGTTACCAAAATCAAGTTTTGGATGAAATTATATGGGAAATCCATGCAAAAGGAAGAAAGTCAACCGGAATTGGAAACCAGCCCTGGGTCAACATAAAGAGATCTACTCTGCCAATGGTATGGGAAAGAGGACATCTATAGTAAAAGGGAAAGAAGAAATATTATAAAAAGGTAGGAAGTTATTTCCTTTTTGTATTGGCATTTGGTGAAGAAAAGACTATCGTTTGTGAAGTGAAATAAAGTGATTTGAACAATTTAGTAATAGTTAACAATTAATTAAGATTTCAATTTTAAAAGTGTTTTTAAATTTCAATTTGTATATTTTTTTTAATACCACAAGAATCCACATTCACCCTGAGATGAGTCTTTATTAAATATAATTCTGTTAATTTAAGTTATTTAACTGGCGCCCAACTCTCTTACGTAAACTTGAGTTAGTCAAAAACTAACGTAACATTAATTTTATATAACCATTGCAATATTAAATCTATTAAAAGGTATTTTCAAATCATATTAGAATTTATAAAAGAGGGAAGTTGAAAAGCATATCCAAAGTTCAGTCATTTTAAAAATCAATTTATTATAAAGTAATTATCTACGATCAAACGGCAATTATTCACAGTTTCAAAATATATAATAAAATTTTTAAAAATAATTTATTATTTTTAATTAACCAATATCACTGCAATATATACATATATATATATATATATATATATATATATATATATATATATATATATATATATATATATATATATATATATATATATATATATATATATATATATATATATATATATATATATATATATATTGGTTTAATCGACGTTGTCGGACCCGCTATATGGTAGGGTCGTTAGTAGTCCCGCATTTTTTGATTTTTAAAATGTGTATATTTTACATAATATTGATCTATTTCTGATAAGCAATATTTCAGATCCTCGAGGGGTAAAAATATATGAAAAAAAAATATTGGTGGTATTTGACAGTCGTTCTTGAACCCGATACATATTACAGTGTTTACAGACCCATTTGTATAATTTTAAGCAAGCCTACCTACCCTACCGAACCCAGCAATGTTGCCGAATGTATCAGAGATAAAATTACGATTGACGTAATGATTTCGGGATGCTAAGCACATAAGTGATCTTTATTTTTGTTGATTTGTTCGTAAATTCCATAAATAACCTTAAACGCAGAAAAATTAACGTTTTCCGTAAAACGATGTAACTCTGAAAATTATTATTAACATGAGAAAATAGCATTCATTGAGCCTCTTTTGTTCTAAAATACATAAGGTTTATGCGAATAATTGTTTTTTAATAAGTTTCTTTTAAATCATTTATTTTAACATGATTATTTGTGTTTACAAGAATACAATTAAAAGTTTCGAAGACACGTCATGTATATGTGTTTTGAAAAAATAAATGTTATAGCCAAATCTTTTGACCTCCTGAACATTTTACAGTTATGTTTTTAGCACAAATGAACAGTTTCTAATATATGTATATTTTAATGCCACGGTAACAGTTCAGTCAAATTAGTAACAATAGAGAGGAATTGAGGTAGATCCTTGGATTTTTGATAGGCCTTCTTTGTGATATGTTAAATAACCCCTTAAAAGTTACTACTCAAAAGTGGTGAACCAGAGAAGCTGATGAGGGTAAGCCATGTCCCCAGAGGGGGTTTTTACTGTTTTTTCAGAAACTATTAGGTTTATCAAAATGGAGACAGTTAGGTAAAATAGAATTTTATTTAACTTTCATACCAAAAAGCTAAGAAAACTTTGTGCATGTTGTCTTGTTTCTGTGTTATCGAAAAACGATCATATGTCACACAGACAAATAATTTGTATCGGTACATATTATACGAGAAGCTTCGAGCATAACTTTGTGTGATTTGATGTTCATCATGAAATAACTATGGAAAACGATCCTGGTTCAGTCTTCTTCTATCTCAGCATCTCCAGCAAAATCTACGAGGCGATATTATCATTATTATTTGGGGCTAGTCATATGGTAATTCTCGTATTGGCAAGATACATTTTAGGGGTATACCCTGTACTAATCAATCTTTTTAGTGAACCTAAAACGTACAGGGTACTTCAGGGTTTTTGGATATCTCTTACTTTGTCCTTTATATTGATATTCGTATCGAGTAATTTTTTTCTTGAATGGTTTTTGTTTTGGAATTCTAAGTTCACGACTTAATTCCACGCCTGCTTTAAAATGTAGCTAGATATTTAACATCAAATGGGACTTCACCCATTTTACATGTAGGATATCTCGAGCAGACGATGCCAATTCTTGAGGGTCAATGCATTTGATCAAAATAGGCCATTAAGCACAACATATCTATGTTCAAAAATGAAATGTTACAAAGCTATAGACCTTCAAAATAAAAAAGTCAAAAATGCAATTTGGATAAAATTTTGTTTTCAAGGACAGTTGTTATTAGAACATACACTAGTGTTATTTTGTGCTTGTGGTAGCTGTAGCGTACCCGCTACCGCTAGATACGGAATTCTGTGCCAGTGATATGTTTAATGAATACACCATTGAATGCAAAATTTAATTCTTCACAAAACAGGTATACTTGACCCAAGTCGAATAGTGACAAGTCAAATAATGCTCTATAAAATGCAAAAAGAAAATAAAGGTAAAACGTCATGCAGTATGACGTACAAACGAAGTAAGAAAGATTTCAAAACAAGGTGAAATGCCCTATACATTTTGGTTTCTATAAAATAATTGTCCAGTACAGGGTATTCTCCTAAAGATATTCTTTTTACTGCAAAATTATCATAATACTACAACCAACAATAACAACAACACATCGCTTCATGAATTTGGCAGAAGTGATGCTAAGGTTGCACTGCGAACTCAACATTTTTTTTTCTTAGCTAAGTACTTGATGACGAATACAAGATCGCAATAAGTTATGTTCTGAAGTTGCTCCGTCTAATGTATTGGTAGAAATTGTTGGTCTACATACAGGATGTTTTACTCAACTTTCGTATAAATTGCATGTGTGATAGTATTCATCAATAGGAACAAAAAACTCTTTTTGTTTTTACGCAAATCGACAAAAATTTGCTAAAAATGTCAACTTTTGGAAACTGCTGGAAATTATAGTCAAAACAAACTGCGACATCACCTAGCAGCTGCTGCGTCAATGTATCAGATAGCCACATCCAGCTCCAAGTGTGATTCTTAGACCAGTGACCTGCTACCCACTTTTCAAAAACCATTCTTTTTTCGGTTATTATGAAAGATAGACACTAATGATTTTCAGCTTTTTTGTTGCATTTTATGTGTACTACCACCTATTCAGATGATACGAATCTTAAGTGAAACAACCTGTATGATATATATTCATGCGCCAATTAAATAAGCTTTATTTTATCTAACCCACTTAACAACCAGTCCATAAACCTAACAGTTTTTGAAAATAAAACGACAAAATCCATCTGAAGACGTGGTTTAGTATTGATATTTTACAAAGTTCAGGATATTATCTACTCGTAAACATGAACAAATCAAGCATAAAGTCATTTTCAAGTTTAGTTGACCAAAATAGACTACATTTGATTAGTTTAACCTAGATTAAAAAATAGCAGTTTCTATTTTTACTGTGCGTTTGTACAGTTACAAAAAAATTATGGAATGTTCGATCCCTACTTTCTGTTTAATGAATTTGAAGGTACAAAACAGTATACACTATATGGTGGTTAAGTGCCTTTAACAGAAACGTCGAAAGGCAACGAAGAAAAGAAGAAGTTTTTTCAAACCTTGCCTAATTCCGTTATATTGCACTTGTACTAAGTTAAAGATCAATTTTTATTGTATTCTGAAATAGCTATTTGTGAATTGGAATATGTATTATATTCTTAGTGACGAATTGTACACCAGAGATTTTCTGATTACATTTGAAATATATGTAGTTCTAAATATACCAGGCGCAAATCATATTAGTCCACCCAGTTTCATTTTTGTTAAAGAACGTCCCACAGAATTTATTCCGTTTATCTTTTGTTCTATGAGGTGGCCGTTTCTTGTTGCTATAGTGAAGTGCTACTACTGCATCTACCCCATACCAATGTTCATGACATTCAATTGGGGGTTGCAACATACACTGCCCCTCCGAACCTTTTGAGTGCCCTGTTTCCATTAAAAGTTCCATTAAGTAATCTTACAAATTACAGACGAGAAAGTTTTCCTTCAGCGTTTTAGCAAAAAAGCCACAAATGATGCTCAACTTAGTTCGCCCATTTTAATTTTTGATAAAGAACACCTCACGATTTATACCCTGAATGGTCTACGACGTTGTTATTTATTGGTGGTATATAGTACATATCGTCGCCGTTAATGCATATGAACTTAATTCTTTGAAATGTTGTAACTAGCAATGTTGCTAGTTGCGATTTCAAAGAATTCATCATGCCATCTGTAACAAAGTTTTTATAAACATTTAAACTGCGCTCCTGGGAAATTGCTAGAAAATAGTTCCGCTAGTATGCATTAACGTCGACGATATGTATGAGTGAGTACTGTGATCCAGTGATATGTATGTGTGCGTGTAGTATCCAATGCAACGAATATAAACAAGGAGTCAGAAAATAATTCAGAAACCAAATAGTTCAAGCATTCATTCTGTGATCTTAACAGTAAAAGAATAAAGCATTCATTAACCACAAACAGTCTTTCAAACAAACAGACACAGAAGATATTACATGTGGTGACAGCCGTCTTTAATTGAACACGCAACAATCTGTCAAGAAACTTACTCTTGCAAGCATACCATTCAAGATACCAGGATCCTATTGATGAAGCAGATGTCGAGAAATCAATTAGCATAATTCCAGTAGAGGATCAATACTCTCTCAGCACCACCACTACCAGTACATGGAGAAGTTCCATTGCTGAAGTCATAATCTATCTGAAGTCACGGTTGTATAAAGTTCTTTCTGTTCTAAATTTTTCTGCCATCAAAGCAGACTATCTACAGCATTTAAAAAAAGTATTTCAACGCCTATATCATTGCGGTTAACTATCAAATTAAAAAAGAAACAATCTTTGAAGCCAAAGAACTAACTTGTCTACCACACAGTGAACAGTGATGGAGTTACGCCGCAAGTTTCAAAAGGAGAAGCTATTCATAACTTTCCAATCCTTAGAATGCAACAAGAATTATGCCATTTCGTTGGCATAGATTGTCGACTTAAACCTGAGCTAAACCTATTTATTTCAGAAAAAGTTTCAGAACCCTACAAGAAACCCACACAACAGTGTGTCGCAGAACGTATAATTACAAATCGGTTGTTGTGAACTTCAATAAACGGTCGTACCAAAAATTCGTTACTTCGTATGATCGGGCACACAGGGAATACATAGCAGATAAACTCGGATGCAGCCCATTACAAATCCTTCTTATCTTTTTTTGTACCGTTTACGTATAGAACGTTCGCAATTACTTTTTGTTACCTGTTAGACATATTTGTGTACATAAATTTACTATTTTCCTTTTATGTTGCATATACGATTATGATCCAACTAACAACCTACAAGTCCAATAGTATCCTCATACGTTCCTCTTAGGTTAAGTTTTGTAGTTTTTAGTTATTTACATTTTGCAACGAGCCCTAAAATTAAGAATCTGCTGTCTTAATTTTAACCGTTTTCAATTATCTCATTCGATTATTAGCTCATTTCTATAGGTTAAGTTCTTATCATTGTAACGAACATTAACATTAAGAGCCTTGTACTAACTTTAATCAATTGTAAAACCAGCCAAAGAAAAAAACGCGGTATTTTACGTATCTATCAAGTTACTTTACAATCACAACCGCATCTTATGCGTACATTCACTAGTTCTTTCCAATCCTGTCCTCAAGCAAACTGATGGAGACTTTTTCTGCTGGAAAAATTCTAAAAAACAAGGGAGCAATAAATGTGATGATCACCGTTGCCTTGGATACTTTGTAGTATCCAAGGAAACGAATGTAAACGAGGGATCAGAAAATAATTCAGAAACCAAATAGTTCAAGCATTCATCTCTCATCTTAACAGTAAAAGAATAAAGCATTCATTAACCACAAACAATCCTTCAAACAAACATACAAAGAAGATATTACAGTACTTTTTATACTAAAAATTTAATCAAGTTCTTGAAATTTATCGTTACTACGGAAAATGGCATATGTACTTTTCCACCTTATTTGGAAACCATCCACTTTCCCCAGAAATTAACTTTTCCGTATTATGTTGCGTTGTCTCACTTGTTCGAAAATCCTGTTAACCTTACTCTAATCATTTATATAAAAAATGAATTCACTTATAAAGTCCTACTTAAAGATACCATTGATATGAACACATGGATTGTAGGTAGTAATATATGCTTTCAATCATACAAATATAACTTTATAAATTTATATCACTCTCCAAACTGTAGTGATGCTCAATTTCTAATGAAACTTGAAAATTTGTTTGATGTATATACTAGTAGATCAGAGACCTTACTAATTATCGGAGACTTTAATATTGACCTATTAAAGGATTCATATTATGAAAATAGGCTGAGAACTTTAATTAAAAATAATGGATTATCGACCAACCTACAAGAATCACTAAGGACAGTGCTACACTCATAGATCTTCTTGTATCTAATGAAAAATCCATTGATGCCCAGGTACACCATGTTCCAAAAATAACCGATCACTGAATAATAACTGTATGCATGTATAATGCAAAAGTGGAAGAAAAATATGAAGAATATACAATACAACACAGAGACATGAGCAACTTCAATGAAATGCAATTTCAATTAGATCTAATGGATCAACCATGGAATCCGGACTGTACAAACACCAATCAACTAGCAGAAACATTAGTTAAAACCATAATGAACACACTAAACAGGCATGCTCCAACTGTTAAAAAACCATTAAATGTCAATGGAGTTGTAAGCGTTGGTGGACCCCAGAAATAGCCTTGGAAATTAAAGAAAGGGACAGATTATATAAAAGGCAATCTTTACAAAAGAAGAAAGTGATATGAATAGGTATAGACAACAAAGAAATGGAATTGTTAGTTTGATCAGGAACCACAAGACAAATAATTATCAAGAAAACTAGATGATATGAAAAATAACTCAACAAAAATGTGTAAAACAGTTAAATAATTAATTAAAGAAGGCCATGACAAAAAAAAGGAAGGTATTATTTTTGAAAATGAGTTAGAAAAAAAGGAAAATCAAATTGCAGAAAAATTCAATATTTACTTTATTAACAGCATACAACAAATTATTACATTAACAAATTTAACCCAAATTGAAACTGATTTAAGCCACATTAATGTACATCAATGCAAGTTCGAAAAATTTTTACCAATAGAGTTTTTGGAGTTAAAAAAAATTTATAAACAATTTACCTAATAAGAATAGTAGTGTCGATGGTATTACAGTAAAAATTCTTAAATTAGCTTTCAATGTAATAGGACAGAGATATTTGCATCTAATTCAAATGAGTCTAGAAAGTGGATCCTTCCCAGAAACCTTGAAGACATCCCATATTATCCCCATTAAGAAGATAACCAACACTAACAAATGTGAAGACTACAGACCGATCAACATGGTGCCAACTTACGAAAAATTATTAGAGAGCGTCATAAATATCCAGTTTCGTGACTACATTGAAGTGAACAAACTGTTAACACCTTTTCAATCAGGGTTTCGGAAAAATAATTCATGTGAAAGTGCAATACAATCAGTTCTTTGAAATGGAAAAATGCTATTTACAAGAAGAAGGTGATAGGTGTAGTTTTTCTAGACTTTAGACTTGCTTTTGAGACTATTAATAGAGATCTTATTGAAATTAAAAAGATAGGGTTCGGCCCAATAGTTATAAAATGGTTTAGTGAATATCTCAAAAACAGATTTCAAAAAACTAGATACGTTAATAATAACATACATCTTCAGCTAAAAAAACTACCTTTGGCGTTCCACAAGGAACTGTATTAGGCCTTGATTTATTTGTACTATACATAAATGATATTGTTAATGTAATTAAAAAATGTAACATTCAATTATTTGCAGATGACACTTTAATATATTTTATAGGAGATGATGTTGAAAAAGTAATAAATATCATCAATGATGAATTAGTAAATGTATATAACTGGTTAGGTAAAAATAGTCTCTCTTTAAATGTAAATAAAACAAAATTCATGATAATAAAAAATAAGTTTAACGAAATTGATACATCTAGTCATGTGGGAATACAAATTAATAGTCAAAAAATAGAACAAATTTATGAGTGGAAGTACTTAGGCGTAATAATAGATTGTCACTTAACATTTTCTAGTCATTCAAACTATGTTATCAGTAAAGTTGCAAAAAAAGTATATTTCATGGGTAGAATAAGCCAAAATCTTAGCAAGTGGTCTAAATTATTACTATATAAAACAATAATACTTCCCCATTTGAATTATTGTGCTAGTATACTTTACCTCCTAAATAATACTGAAATTAACAATCTTCAAAAAAACAAAATTTAGCATTAAGAATAATATTAAAATGTAGTAGGTATACTAGCATAAGAAGAATGTTGCAACTTACATCTTCGTTAAGTGTTAAGCAAAATATATTTTATAATACGATGACATTAATATTTAAAATAAAAAACCGAATATATCCAGAGCACATTTTAAATGAATTACTATTCGTAGAAGATGTTCATGATCATAATACTAGAAGTAGAAATAATTTTTATGTTCATACAATAACAACAAATATAGGACAAAATAATCTGTTTCATAAAGGTTTAGTTGAATATAATTCACTTCCAGCTAATGTAAAAAACTGTACATCTTTAACATTATTTAAGAAACAGTGTAAAAAATATGTAATAAATTACATTAATATTTAAGAAATTATAATGTATTATATGGAATTTATCTAGTTATATGCTATAAATAAAGTATATTATTATTATTAACAAATATTAAAACCTTAAAACCCTAAGCTGATGTAATTCTTACGTCACTTTTCTCCATCAAATATTAAATGCGAGCTATTATAACCAAACGTTTATAAAACAAAACTTAACATATGCGTCATGACAATGTTGCCAGATCCAGGGCTTAGGAAGACTGTTGAACATAGCGGGTTTCTTAGCGTCTTGTATAAAAATATACGATATACACTTGAGAAAGGCGCGACGCCCCCTATAGTTCATTGTGATGAACTACGATTGTATAAAACTTTTTACAGACCCTACTTTTCCAAACCCAAATTGTATATTTTTTTATTGCAGTTTTAAGTAAACATTATCCTGTAGACCTCGAAAATATAGGAGAACGTTGCCAGACCCAAACCCGGGTCTGAGAGCGTCGAAAATGGTCCGACAAGTCGGTAGAATATAGCGAAACGGGTGTGTATAAGCGGTTTGACAAATATATATATATATATATATATATATATATATATATATATATATATATATATATATATATATATATATATATATATATATATATATATATATATATATATATATATATATATATTTACGGCCAGTGTATAAAGTGAGGTCCGTATGAACAAAGTTCACGTTTCAAGTGAGGTCCACAAACAAAGTGAGGACAAATATACGGACCTCACTTTGAAATTCGATAATATTTCGTGTAGAGCTTTTCGAAGGTATAAGTTGGCGATACTGAAAAAATGGGCTGGACCTCAGATGTTGCCAAAACGGCTAGAATTATACAGATTAGTTCAAGGAGTTGACGCCTGGAGTCGCTGCGCCAGATGTATATTTTTCAGACGTATAATTTCTTGTGTGAAGCTTGTATGAATGATGCGCAAAGTGAGATCCGAACAAGTGGCAACGATGGAAATGAAAGTTATACAATATTGATTTTAATTCTATTACAGAAGAGAACGGAAATACCCTAAATAGCCGATTTTATTTCTTACGAGCGGAAATCGGTTTAGAAAAGTTGTATTATTGTGCTGTTACAAAATTTCGATAGGGAAATTTTTAGATTTAATTTCATCGACGTCTGATTATTTGTAATTAGGCAATAAAACTAAAATACATTGTAAAAGAGATTAATAAATCTTCGAGGACTTGCAGCCTTTTTATTTTTTTGTATTAATTAAGAATAAAATAATTTTTTTTCGAATGACATTTCGCCTAATCAAGATTAGGCTTTTTCTAGTCTTTAATAGTATATTAAGGGCTTAATTGAGTGTCTTACAGCCCGTGCAGTCAGTTAGCGCCTGAAGCGAAAACCGAAGGCGCTAAGACGATAAAGGGCTCTAAAACACTAATTAAGCCCGAAATGCGTACTTTAAATGTGCGGTCTAAGATTAAATTAAGTTTAATTTAAAATAAAAATAATTTAAAAAGTCCTAAACTTCAAGTAGGTAGGTGCTATGGTCTATAATTATTCTTATTACTATGGAGACGTCGTAAACAAGAGTAGTAAAAGGGGGTGCTCTAATTTAGCGATTTACGCTCTAGAAACAGTCCGCAAAATAGGTCATAATCATGTCATAATCACCCGAGCGGACATAATGTATATTATATATTCAGGGACTAAAATGCATTTTTTAAATTATTAATTAACACTTAAAAAACACTTTTAGTCCAGTGGTATATACGCTATTTTTTGCACGTCTAAAGGACTTAATCGCAAAAATTCAAAATTTCGTTACATGTCATTCGGACAATTGCCAAAATCACATAGTTTCAGGATAATAAATCCTAACATGTACCGCGATTACTTTTTTTTGTTGTTTACTTGTTGTCAAGGAAACACTTTACTCCCTCAGGGAATTCCACCCCAAGTAGGGATTTTTAACGTGCCAAACATCGCATTGACACGGGACCTACAGTTTTACTTCCTATCCGAGAAGAAGGCATGTTTTTAATTTTTCTCCGCTATTAAACATTACCAGCTCAGCCGGGTATCGAATCTGCGGGGCCTGGCCACAACGGCCAATCGCTATTTTGGCCGTTGTGGTCATAACCACAACGGTCTCCGTGACCATAACGGCCAACAGCCACAACGGCCAATTTGACCATATCGCCCAACTCGAAACTTGACCATAACGGCCACCATGACCACAACGGCCAACTAGAAACTCCACCCCATCCGCCGTTTTGACCACAACGTCCACCGACGCTTATGTATTGGCGTCGCTGGTGACGATGACCACAACGGCCAAAATGACCACAACGGCCAACTAGAGTGAGTGACCACAACGGCCAAAATGACCACAACGGCCAACTATGGAGCGTGACCACAACAGCCAAAATGACCATAACGGCCAACTGTGGCGAGTGACCACAACGGCCAAAATGACCACAACGGCCAACTAGGGTGAGTGACCACAACGGCCAAAATGACCACAACGGCCAACTATGGAGTGTGACCACAACAGCCAAAATGACCATAACGGCCAACTATGGCGAGCGACCACAACGGCCAACTTTTTTCATACTGTTATTTTGGTTTTGTTAAAGCTCATTTCTCTCTTTTAACTTAGCCTGTATTTCAATAACGTACGTCCAGAATTTAACAGCGAGGTCTGATGTCAAAGTAGCGCCGATTTAACGTGACTTACCTATTAGCCCAGTAACCTAGTACATTTTACCTTGCATGAAATGGGGTAGTAGATTTCTTTTTTTATATTGTATGTGATAGTACCGAGATGCCAAATCCAATATTTCGACCTTCGCGACCTTCCGAATCACCGCCAAAAAGAGGTAAAACCGCCGAAATTTTGCACTTTTTCTAGATTTGGCCAATTTTGACCATGAAGGAACACTTTTCCGAAAAAGACAATTCTATTCATTTTGAAAGCACATTAAATTTGCTACAATTTAAGACTAAAATGGTTCCTTAAGGTCTAATAGTTTCCGAAATATCGCTCCTCAGAATTGGTTGAAATTTACACCCATGCTATTTTTCAAGTATTAACCTATAGAATTGAGTTCAAAGGTTCAAAATAAGAATAGAATAAAATTGAATAGAATAGAAAATCTTTAGTCTTATTCAAACAAAATCATTTTTTACAATGGAATCTTAAAAATAATCCCTCGTAAATCGCTCATGTTGTCGAGTGGGTATTACCAGAAATATGAAAAGGCGACAGGGAAAACGCCTTTCAATTTGGTTTAAACCTCTTGGAAGGTCCAGGTTCAAGATACTCTTCAGCCTCTGTGTCCATGTTCTCCTGTACTTCTTCAGCCTGGTCAATTTCCTTATCTGGAGGGCTGTTAGGATATACAAGCAGTCCATCTAGCTCATCGTCATGTAGTAGGTCATCGAGCTTGGCAGTATCCATGTCAACGATGATATCTGGCCGATTCTCGCAGGACTGTTCACTACATTGGCTACATACAATAGAGCACTTCAAGCCTGCTTTTCTGCAACAGCATGCATTGTCACATCCTTTCTTGCAGTTGCAGGAGATCATTTGCATGAGGTGGGAAGGGGCCGCATCCCTCGATATCATAAAGGCCGTGAGCTGTAAGAACCCACCCCCATTCGAGCGGATCGATTCACAGCTTCTTGAGTGGGAGGTAGTCTGGCAAGGTTAAAGTTCGTCTTGGTTGCAGCCTTTGTAAAGAGCTAATAGCTCAGATAATTGAGGCTTTTCGTTGAGTTGTTTTCACCCTACAGCGCAATGATAATTTGCTCTCCTGCTTCAGCTACTTCGTCAGGTGTTGCTTCTGAGTTAGAAAACTGCTGCTTTCTCCTTGAGGTCCGAATTCTTTTGAATTACTGATAACAACTTGTTTTATCCCTGACCAAAGAAGCATGACGTAGAATCACATCCACTAAAGGCATGGGTGAAGGGCTTGAGGTGACGGTAAGAAGATATCGAGGTGGTTGAATAGAGGACATCTGGTATTTTACCTCTTCCGCACTTCTGAAAGTAGATGTTACTGTGTTAGTAGGGACAGAGGATATGGTGAAAGCTCGTGTGTGAAGTTCTTCAGTTCTTCATCCGGCTGTGACACAGTGTTAGGGGGTCAACCGTCACCTGTCTCTTGCCAACAGTCACAGTATTCACAGAAGAAAGTGATACCACTTTATTCTTCCTTTTGAATTTGAAATTTTCGTAGTTTTCCCCTACAACCTTCAACATCGCTTCCTTACCCATATCTCTAGCCATGTGACAGTTGACCTCTTCCACTCCAACAAGTCCACTGCTTATAGACATGACGACATTCGTATTAGGGAATGGAGGGTGATGCAGCAACCAGTCGCAAAATGCGTTTGCATGTTAATGTAACCCGAACCGAATGTTTCATATACTAAATTTATACATTATTGAACTATTTGAGAGGTATTATTAAAGGTTTGATGCCAATTCTATAAGTTAATACTTGAAAAATAGCATGGGTTGAAGTTTTGACCAACTTTGGGGTGCGATATCTCGAAAACTATTAGACCATTAGTAACCATTTTGGTCTTAAATTGTAGCAAATTTAATGTACTCTTAAAATGAATTGATCAGGCTGAAGAAGAACAAAAGAACATGGACACAGAGGCTAAAGAGTATCTTGTACCTGGACCTTCCAAGGGGTTTAGACAAAATTGAAACGCGTTTTCCCTGTCGCCTTTTCATATTTCTGGTAATACCCACTTGACAACATGAACCATTTACGAGGGATTATTTTTAAGATTCCAATGTAAAAAATGAATTTGTTTGAATAAGACTAAAGGTTTTCTATTCTATTCAATTCTATTCTATTCTTATTTTGAACCTTTGAACTCAGTTCTATAGGTTAATACTTGAAAAATAGCATGGGTGTAAATTTAGACTAATTCTGAGGAGCGATATTTCGGAAACTATTATACCTTAAGTAACCATTTTGGTCTTAAATTGTAGCAAATTTAATGTGCTTTCAAAATGAATATAATTATCTTTTTTGGAAAAGTGTTCCTTCATAGTCAAAATTGGCCAAATCTAAAAAAAAGCATATTTTCGGGGGTCTTACCGCTTTTTCGATGAACTCTGAGGAGCTATATCTCGGAAACTATTAGCCCTATAGTAATCATTTTGGTCTTAGATTGTAACAAACTTAATTTACTTTTGAAATGAATAGAATTGTCTTCTTTGAAAAAGTGCTCCTTCATGGTCAAAATTGGCCAAACCTAAAAAAAGTGCAAAATTTCGGCGGTTTTACCTCTTTTTGGCGGTGATCCGGAAGGTCGCGGAGGTCGAAAAATTGGATTTGGCATCTTGGTACTATCACATACAATATAAAAAAAGTCTACTACCCCATTTCATGCAACTGATACCTCATACCCCATTTCAGGTTACTGAACGATATATTGAAAAATGCTTTCTCTATATACAACTGCTGCCCTATGCAGTTGACGACATTTTTCTTTCTTAGTTTCTCGGCAAGTATCCCAGGCAGATTAAATTCTGAAAATTTGATACAGGTACACTATAATTATTTACAGAATCATGATACTTTAGTTCACAGGGTAGTTTATCTTTAACGTCAAAAGAAGTTTTTTTTCTATTACTTGTTTACCTACAGCAATCTTTTCATTTTGGGGACGTTTAAAAAAGTACGAAATAAAACTATAAAACAACACGTTTGACGTTTTATTTATATATTTCCATTGCATTGAATTTGAAGATTTCGCAAGATAACTGTAATCTATAAAGGGATATTAAGGACGGGATACTTCTCTGGCCAATGGATGGTGGCCCAAATAGCAATGGTCCCAAAACCGGAGAAACCGCCATCAGATGTGGCCTCATACAGACCTATTAGTCTTTACCCGTCAATGGTTTGTAAAAAATTGTTCGCCATGCGAATGTCGCCGCTAATTGACGAAAATCAGCGAAAGCCCAACTAACAGTTTGGATTTCGTCGACAATACGCTACAATCGAACAAGTACACATACTTGCATCAAAAATCAGGTTTGACCTGGAGACCAAAACATTCTGTTCAGCGGTATTCATAGACACAAGCCAAGCATTTGACAGGGCGTGGTATGTACGAGGGTAGATCAGTATTTACGGTCCCTGACATAGTAGGCTTTGCATGATATCGTCACTCATTTTTCTATGAGAACTGTCATTACCAATTATTTGTTGTGTCAAGTTTTGCGTAGGTGCGTGTTGTTCTTTGAAAGTTATTAATAATTAAGCTGGTCGATAACAGACAATTTTTAAAAATGGAAAAAAGTGAAGTCAGAGCGCTGATAAAGTATTTGCAAAAAAAAGGATTAACACCTACTGAAATTCACAAGGATATGACAGACGTTTTAGGGGACTCTGCCCCTTCTTACCAAGTGGTGAAAAATATGTCTCGTGAGTTTAGATTAGGCAGAACAACTTGCGAACATGCGAAAGGTGCGGGACGTCCAGTCTGTGTCACCGTTGACAAAAACATCAATTTTATCCATGATATGGTAATGGCAGATAGAAGACTGACTATTCGCCATATCGCGGAAATAACGAACATCTCTTATGGGTCAGTTGAAAATATTTTAAGAAATGTTCTTGATCTCAGAAAAATTTTGGCGCGTTGGGTTCCAAAGATGCTGACCGTCGATCAGAAACGCTCTAGAGTGCTGCATTCGGAAGCCAATTTGGAGTACCTGAAGGCCAATCGGAAGCAATTTCTCACTCGCTTTGTGACTGTGGATGAAACATGGGTGCACCATTTTGATCCTGAGACGAAAAGACAAAGTATGGAGTGGCATCACAGAGGTTCTCCACCTCCACGCAAATTTCGAGTTCAACGGGCGGCTGGAAAGATTATGGCCACAGTGTTCTGGGATGCAGAAGGAATTTTGATGATCGATTATTTGCAGCGTGGACACACAATAACGGGTTCTTATTATGCAAGGTTAATTCCAACATTGCGCGAAAGCATCGACCGAAAAAGACCAGGAAAGTTGGCACAAAAAATTTTGTTCCATCAGGACAACGCTCCAGTCCACAAGAGCTGCATTGTCATGGCTGCCATACAGAACGCTGGCTTTGAAATCCTAGAACACCCTCCATATTCACCAGACCTGGCTCCCAGTGATTACCATCTATTTCCAAAATTAAAGGAAAACCTGCGTGGAAAAAAATATGGAGACGATAATGAAGTTATGACCGCAGTAAATGGCTGGTTTGAGGAGCAACCGGAAAACTTCTTCCTGAAAGGCATTGAAGCATTGGAACATCGGTGGACCAAGTGCATTGAAGTCCAGGGAGATTATGTTGAGAAATAAATAAATAATGTTTTACCGTATACCTTCTTTCAAATCCTCACGTCATACCTCACTAAAAGATACTTTTTCGTGAAATATTCAGACTCCACTTCAGCCCTTCTATCCACAACATCTGGTGTCGCGCGACTGGTCCGACATTATATCTAATCTTCAACTAGAAACACGACAATAGCAACCTTCTTGGACTACATGGCAATACTGGCTTCCCATACTAATGCAGATATAGTTTTCAGAAACTTACAAACCACCTAAGCCTTTTTGAAAGATGATGGAACACGACGCATTAAAGCAAATATACAAAAACCAACACAGGCCACTTATACTACTAAAAAAACTACTTGCCCTCTAGTTCACCTTAACGGAAACTCACTACTCAAGAAGATTAGGTCAAATATCTAGGGTTCCACCTAGACAGACGTCTTACATGGTCAAAACATAATTGATACATACCACGCCCTGTCAAATGCTTGGCTTGTGTCTATGAATACCGCTGAACAGAATGTTTTGGTCTCCAGGTCAAACCTGATTTTTGATGCAAGTACTTGTTCGATTGTAGCGTATTGTCGACGAAATCCAAACTGTTAGTTGGGCTTTCGCTGATTTTCGTCAATTAGCGGTGACATTCGCATGGCGAACAATTTTTTACAAACCATTGACGGGTAACGACTAATAGGTCTGTATGAGGGCACATCTGATGGCGGTTTCTCCGGTTTTGGGACCATTGCTATTTGGGCCACCTTCCATTGGCCAGAGAAGTATCCCGTCCTTAATATCCCTTTATAGATTACAGTTATCATGCGAAATCCCTCATATGAAAGTTCCTTTAGGAGTTTTCCAGTTATTACGTCGAAACCTGGGGACTTCTTCGAATTTATTTCAGTTTCGATGACCTTACTTCGCGCTTGAAGGAAGTCCCGTATGAATTTTTCTTCTTCAATGGTAAGAGAGGCGTAAACACGATCTTTATGACGTTCTATAATGCAGCCAGTTGCTTTAGTTGATGTTAGGCAGTGGAAATAGTTCTGGAAATCTTGATTTCTCTGCTCATCTAATAATTTCTTAAACTCTTTGACGGCCCTATTAAACTACGTTTTATCGCCCGGTACGCGAGTAAGTAATCTGTCATTACTTTCTAAGAGCTCGTTTTCTTGTATTTTTTCTCGGATACGTATGGAGCAATACTGTTTTGGATTATTGCGGTTTGTTTCTGGGGTTACGTCCCATGCTGCTCCCTAGATTGATTTTATTACGTACTGGACAGATTCGTAGATATCGTGTTTATTTTTTAGGAGAAGATTTACATTTAGTTTAAATTTTAAAACTGATAAAAACAGCTAATTACGTACTTCAAATTCAATGCAATGGAAATCTATAAATAAAACGTCAAACGTGTTGTTTTATAGTTCTATTTCGTACTTTTTTAAACGTCCCCAAAATGAAAAGATTGCTGTAGGTAAACAAGTAATAGAAAAAAAACTTCTTTTGACGTTAAAGATAAACTACCCTCTGAACTAAAGTATCATGATTCTGTAAATAGTTATAGTGTACCTGTATCAAATTTTCAGAATTTAATCTGCCTGGGATACTTGCCGAGAAACTAAGAAAGAAAAATGTCGTCAACTGCATAGGGCTGCAGTTGTAACATATATAGAAAAAGCATTTTTCAATATAGGTAAGTCACGTTAAATCGGCGCTACTTTGACATCAGACCTCGCTGTTAAATTCTGGACGTACCTTATTGAAATACAGGCTAAGATAAAAGAGAGAAATGAGCTTTAACTAAACCAAAGTAACAGTATGAAAAACAGTTGGCCGTTGTGGTCACTCGCCACAGTGGGCCGTTATGGTTATTTTGGCTGTTGTGGTCACGCTCCATAGTTGGCCGTTGTGGTCATTTTGGCCGTTGTGGTCACTCACCCTAGTTGGCCGTTGTGGTCATTTTGGCCGTTGTGGTCACTCGCCACAGTTGGCCGTTATGGTCATTTTGGCTGTTGTGGTCACGCTCCATAGTTGGCCGTTGTGGTCATTTTGGCCGTTGTGGTCACTCACTCTAGTTGGCCGTTGTGGTCATTTTGGCCGTTGTGGTCACGCTCCATAGTTGGCCGTTGTGGTCATTTTGGCCGTTGTGGTCACTCACCCTAGTTGGCCGTTGTGGTCATTTTGGCCGTTGTGGTCACTCGCCACAGTTGGCCGTTATGGTCATTTTGGCTGTTGTGGTCACGCTCCATAGTTGGCCGTTGTGGTCATTTTGGCCGTTGTGGTCACTCACTCTAGTTGGCCGTTGTGGTCATTTTGGCCGTTGTGGTCATCGTCACCAGCGACGCCAATACATAAGCGTCGGTGGCCGTTGTGGTCAAAATGGCGGATGGGGTGGAGTTTCTAGTTGGCCGTTGTGGTCATGGTGGCCGTTATGGTCAAGTTTCGAGTTGGGCGATATGGTCAAATTGGCCGTTGTGGCTGTTGGCCGTTATGGTCACGGAGACCGTTGTGGTTATGACCACACCGAGGCTGGCAAGTTTGTTTGTATTATTGCTTTTAGAAAGAAAAGTTAGACGCAACATACTCTGCAGACTATTTTTCTGCATTTAATACACCCAATAATTAAATAAGTCATTTATTAAATTCATTGAAAAAAAATTTCATTTCAGATTTAATCTTTAAATGGAAATAGTAATCATTATGAACAAATAAATAACGGTAGGTAACCCAAAATAGTATATTAAGTGGAATTCTGTTATAAGTTGTAACCTCAAACTGATCACCGGGTGACGATCAGATGAGGGCTTTCCTACACAACTACTAAATGTTCTCAACTTTCATTGTATTATAAAAGCTCGCAATGAATTTAATTCTTACTTCTCAAGGCAGGCTTATAAAAATTGATAACTATAACTACCAAATATTACAATCAAAACGTCTCTTTTTAAATTAATATTTAATAAAACTAACAATAAGAATAATTTATTAGAACAGATTTAGAATATCAATTATATTTATTATTCACTATGTGATGATGGATGACGAGGTCGTTCCCAACTTTATAGTAGAGTCAATTTTTGCATTAAGTTCTTATTTTTTACTATCTAAAGATAGAGACTTGAAATCTTTTGTAATGCCTTCAGTACTGGACCAATATAAAATGTTATATGTTTAAAATGGGGGCACGCCCCCTCGGGGGGGGTTGAAACCCCCATTTTGTACCCCTAATTTAATAACGCAACCAAATTGAGTGAAATTTATGTTGGGAGGGTTCTTGGAGTCGCTGATTATGAATCCAATGAGAAAATTGAAAAATTCAAAGTGGCGGACACCAAAATGGCGGTCCTAAAATAACGGCATTTGAGATTGAGAATGCGATTTACGCCGTTTCTATTGATTTTAGAGAAAAGCTCAAAGCGTCAAAAAGTGTTTAATATGTGATTTTGCAAAGTAATACACCATTTTGGTTACCTTATTATGTAATCCTTTCTCTCTGCCCTAGTAGTAGAGTAAATTTTTGCATTAAGTTCTTATTTTTTACTATCTAAAGATAGAGACTTGAAATCTTTTGTAATGCCTTCAGTACTGGACCAATATAAAATGTTATATGTTTAAAATGGGGGCACGCCCCCTCGGGGGGTTGAAACCCCCATTTTGTACCCCTAATTTAATAACGCAACCAAATTGAGTGAAATTTATGTTGGGAGGGTTCTTGGAGTCGCTGATTATGAATCCAATGAGAAAATTGAAAAATTCAAAGTGGCGGACACCAAAATGGCGGTCCTAAAATAACGGCATTTGAGATTGAGAATGCGATTTACGCCGTTTCTATTGATTTTAGAGAAAAGCTCAAAGAGTCAAAAAGTGTTTAATATGTGATTTTGCAAAGTAATACACCATTTTGGTTACCTTATTATGCAATCCTTTCTCTCTGCCCTAGTAGTAGAGTAAATTTTTGCATTACGTTCTTAGTTTTTACTATCTAAAGATAGCGACTTGAAATCTTTTGTAATGCCTTCAGTACTGGACCAATATAAAATGTAATCTGTTTAAAATGGGGTCACGCCCCCTCGGGGGGTTGAAACCCCCATTTTACACTCCCAATTTAATAACTCGGGAAGTTTTACATCAACTTGAGCGAAATTCATGTTGGAGGGTTTTTGGGGTTGCTGATTATGAATTCAATGAGAAAATTAAGAAATACAAAATTTTATATATATTTATACATATATATTTTTAAATATAGTTTATTTAGTAGGTACTTATTTATTATTTTATTATTATGTTGTGAACAATTTATAAATATGACTGATGACATAATGCAACACTATCATTAAAAACATTAAAAAGTATTTTATATTGGTACAATGCGAGGGTTGCGCTGAAAATTGTTATTAGCAAAAAGACCGTTGCATTTTTTAACAAACAATCTTTATTGTTTTTCAAAATAATCTCCATTCAGACTAATACACTTGTGCATTATTTGAAACCACTTTTTAAAACATTCGGAAGATTCATTTTCTGAAAGGTCCTCAAAAATTCTTTGAAATTCTGTAACTGCTGCATCCGCGTTGGAAAATCTTTTACTTCGCATCATTTTTTTAACAGTTGGAAACAAAAAAAGTCGCACGGCGCTAGATCTGGGCTATACGGCGGATGAGTTACCAATTGAACTTCCGTATCTTTCAAAAAATCCAATGTTCTGGCAGCAGTGTGGGAGGATGCGTTGTCATGATGGACTAAGATGTTACGCAAACCGGTCCTTTGTCGACCTGCCTGTAATTTTGCAAACATCTGTGGTAAAGCCACTTCGCAGTACCATTCAGAATTAACAGTTCTGCGATCTTTAAGTGGAATAACAGCAACAGGACCACATCGGCGGAAAAAACAGCAATCATTTTCTTCTTGAAGCTTCTGCCACGAATTACTTTTGTGGGCAAGTCTTCATCTTCGAATACCCAAACACTAGACTGCTGTTTAGTTTCAGGGTCGTAACTGTATACCCAAGATTCGTCACTAGTTACAATGTATGCCACTTGCCTGGAAGCTCCTCCGTCAAATTTTTGCAACATAAATTTACACCAGTCTATTCGAGCCTGTTTTTGACTTTCTGAGAGCAAATGCGATATCCAACGGCTTGCTGGCTTTCTTACTTCAAGATGTTTATGCCAAATGGTATTCACCGCCGAGGATTCAATCTTCACTTCCTACTGAATCTCCCTATAAGTAATATTTCGATTGGAATGAATCAAGCTTGCCACACGATCAACATTTTCTGAACAGGCAGCTTCTGCAGGTCTTGCTTCGTCTTCTAGCAGTTCTCGCCCTCGTCGAAATTCGCGGAACCAATGACTAACAGCGGATAACGGAGGGGCAGCAACGCCAAAATCTGCTATCAAATTTTCATGGCTTTGCTGGTATCCTAACTGTCTTTTATAGTCGTAGAAAATCATAGCTCTAAAGGCAGTTCGCGGAATGCTCATCTTAACTGAATTAAAAATGCACAACTATTTATCTTACAAAATTAACTACGTTTCACAAGAAATCGAAACGTTTGACAATTGTGGGTAACGAATGCCAACTAATGCGACATTCAATTGTTGCAATTGTTTCTAGCCAATTGAGCTTCCATGGCCTGCTACTAACTATTAACAGAGCATCCCTCGTATCAACATCCGTATGTCAGATGCGTTTGTTAATTCTTTGCTGGAACTTTTCGATCCTAAATTTATGATATTTGTGACGGTAGAAATTCCTTGATAGAAGCTCTTTCAGATCAGCAAGTGTATGTATATGTTGTATTATTAGCAACTACATGTTTCACTTGTGCCTATACCAATTCTATTGTAGTTAAATAAAATATCCTCGGTTGAAATGACCTTACCATAAAGCCAATCGATACTACCACTTTGTCAAACTTTATGTTGGCGATTTCTCAGATAGATAGATTAAGGTACGAGTTGCATACAAAGCTTTATGTTGGACTGCTATAATTAGTCTAATCAATTTAGAAAAAATAGCGGAAAGTTGAGGTAAGTCCATGGATTTTTGCATACCGTTTCCTTGTGGGTTATTAAACAACTCCTTAAAAGTCAACACCTGTAGGTGGTGAGCTCGAAGAAATAATGAGGATAAACCACGCCCCCTACCGGTTTTGTCGTTTTTCTCGGAAACCATTAGGGTTATCGAGATAAAGGAGGTTAGGTAAGATAAAGCTTATTTAAATCCCTACCAAAAGTGTTTGAATTTTTTTTCGTACTTCGCCTTCTTTCTGTGTTATCGAAGAAAGGAGATATGTCATACACGGATCAGCAATTTGCACCAGTAAATTTGCTCAAGGAACTTTCTGGCGTAACTTTTTATGGTCCCCTATTGCCATGAAGTAGCTAAGAAAAATTCGTTGAGAACCGGACGCGATTGTGGTACAGTCATCCTTTATCTTAGCATCTCTTCGGCAAAATCCATCAGGCGATATTATCGATATTCTTGATAGCAGTCGGCTGAAAAATTCGTATTGGCAAGTTAATTTTAGAAGAGTACCTGCACTACTGAATTTTTGAATCTAACCCAATATGCACAAGGTGTTTCGCCTTTTTTGATATCCTAATTTCCTTTATTTATAAGTTCTTGGTACTAATCATTACGCTTTAAAAGGAGAATTAACGGCACGTTTCAAGCAGTCTTTATGGAATGCTTCGTGTTTAGCTCTGATCAATCTTTTGCGAGAGTAACTAACGGATACACCAGACTTTAACTAGTTGATGAATATGACCTTAGACCAGCATTTCTGCCCAGGACAACTTAGTTTTAGCCCATGCTACTCGTCGTTTTGCAGATACTTGTCAGCGTTAACTATGCTGTTTATGAACTAAAATCTTCTTAATCCTCTAGATAACATACAGCCTCAAATCATTATGTCTTGAGGAAACTTAACATTAAGCAGTTTTGTTCTAGTTTTACTCTCGCAAAAGAGTAATCAGAGCTAAACAAGAAGCATTCCATAAATACTGCTTGAAACCTAATGTTAAGTTTCCTCAAGGCGTAATGATTTATAGCTATATGTCAGCTGGAGCATTAGTAAGATTTGAGTTCATAGACGGCACAGTTAATGCTGAAAAGTCATTCACAATAATTATTGGTTGGTTAAATTTAAATGGCAGATTCACATACGGTTCATTACAAGCATTTAAAAAATAACTAGAATTAAATATTAAAAATACCAAGAGCGATATTAATCCCCCTTCTTATATCTTTTTACACGGAAATATAGATTTTATATGCATTCTTTTTGGCCTAATAAATACCCTAAATATAGAATAACCACTTTTCTTTGCTACAAGCCAAGATCGGTTTAGGTAGGAAGATAAATACATATATTCTTTTTAACACGTACCGTAAGGAAATTACAGACAAATTTTTAAATTTAATTAAAAATGCGATGGAACAAACTCAGCATTTTAAATTAGGCGACAATATTTACTGATTTTACTAGCATTTTCAGAATAATTAACATATTATACAGATTTACATCTATAATTATTAGTGAAACTAATCTAACTATTAATAATAATTAATTATTAGGAGTAATACATTTAGATTTTAAAGTAAAGTATGTGGTACTTAGCTATCAATTCACTAATCTGTCCCACTAATAGCAGGCTGTTAATATTACTAGCACAATTACCATTAAAATGATAAGAAACACCAGAATCTTAATCAATAGTTAAATCTAATTTTTCGTCTAAATTTAATTGATCTAAGCGGTCAAGCATTCGTTTAAACATTCTAGAAGGCAATGGAACAGCCAACAGGAAATAGTTAAGTTAGGGAGCCAGTAAATAATCCAAATAGTCTGGAGAAATAGTCTTACGAAGAAAACAGAACAGACATTTTTTTATAGAAAAATTAATTATCTATCTATTTTATTTAAACAATTTTTTTGTTAAATTAATATTTTAAGAGTTATTACACTGCAATGTTTTCCTGTTTCAGTGAGATGTTAGCCGTTTGCGAATTATTTAGCAAAACTAAAAAGTGAAAACTTTGCTGTGTAATAACTCTTAAAACATTAATTTGCAAGCAATTAAAAAATTGTTTTAATAAAAAAGATAGATAATTTATTTTTCTACAAAAAAGTCTGTTATATTTTTTTTCGTAGAACCAACCGTTCTCGAGATGTTTTCAAAAACGGGTTTGTTAAAATGGCTACGGAAGCATACCCGTCTCCGCCACACCAAATTAGTTTTATACTGACGACCGACCAACTAACAAATTCCAATAATAGAATAGCATGCATTTTTGCTGATGATAATGAAAGCAAATGATGGCAACAGCGCCGGTCCTCATGTTATACTTAAAACCTGTGTATAATTTGATATTGGGGCTCACTTTGCGATTAAATCGTATCTAATTATATGGTCCTCACGTCGTCAGTAGTATAGTGTAGCCTCACTTGGTATTATTATACACAGCAAATAAAACTTTTTTAAATTCAAAGAAATCTGTGTATATTTGCGAGATACATAACTAGAACAAGTAAACAAGTGATAAACAAATAAATTTGCAAAGCTGTGACCATTTATAAGGGTGGTCCTCATTAACTATGGTTCATGATATGTCCTCACTTTGATAAGTGGCCGTAAATATATATATATATATATATATATATATATATATATATATATATATATATATATATATATATATATATATATATATATATATATATATTGCATTCTAAATATTATTTAATGTAAAATCATTATTCAACTTAATAAAAATTAATTTCAACTAAAATATATATATATATATATATATATATATATATATATATATATATATATATATATATATATATATATATATATATATATGTTACATTTTAAGTTTCCGCGGATATTATATGATACTTCACTACTTTTCCGGGTTTCACTCCGCGTATTCACTATTCGGCTCCTAGAGGAACCAGACAATGGTTGACGACGTTTCGGCAAGATCACACTTGCCATCTTCAGGTCACTTCTAACTTCCTTCTGCTTCGCGTGGTTACACGATGTAGACTGACGTCTTGCGGCAGCGGTTGGTCTTTATATACGGTTACGGTGTTGCGCATGGTTGCGGTCGGCTGGTTTTTGGCGCGGCTGCGTGTCATTGGTCTCGCTTGATCCGGTGGCTTTCTCTCGCTTTCTCTTTTATCGTTCTGCTGTGCTGGTTTTCGCTTCTTGACGGTGATACTAGTTATAGCTGGTTTCCAAGCTGATGGTAGTCGCTGTGTATCGTCCCTGGTATTAAGATTGTTCGGACGTTTCTCGATCTCAATGGCTTCTCTTATGGTTCGTCGGGTCTTGTGTTGTATATTCGCTAAAACTTTTGTATTTTCGAAATCTATGTTATGAGATGTACCACTTACATGTTGTGCTAGTGAAGACGTTCTCTCATTTTTGTTGACTGCATTTCGGTGTTCTTCTCTTCTTACTTGAATTCTTCTGTTGGTCTGCCCTATGTAGGATTCCCCGCAGTCTTTACATGGGATCTCGTATACTCCTTGGCTTTCTAATGGTATTTTTGTTTTGGCGGATGGTAGCATGTTTCCAATCTTTTTATCGGTGTTGAAGATGGTATCGATGTTGTGTTTTCTCAGCACTCTACTTATTTTGTCCGTGGTCCCTTTGATGTACGGTAAGTGTGCTTTGGATACCGATGTTTCTTCTTCTTTTGGCTTTGGGTCCCTTGGTGTTAACGCTTTCTTGATATTTCTGGAAGAGAAACCATTTTGTTTTAATGCCAACTTCACCTGTTCTAGTTCTTGATGTTTATTATCGTCATCAGTCAAACGTTGTGATCTGGTTATTAATGTCTTGACTACTGACTGTAGTTGCGCTGGGTGGTGATGTGACTGCGCGTTCAGGTAGCGATTTGTGTGGGTTGATTTTCGGTATACTGTGTATCCCAGGCTGCCGTCTTCCTTCTTGATTATAGATACATCTAGGAAAGGTAGTTGATTGTCCTTTTCCACCTCCATTGTGAATTTGATCTTCTGGTGTATGTTGTTTAGATGCTGTAAGAAGGTCTGCAGCTTCTCTTCTCCATGGGTCCATATAATAAAAGTATCGTCTACATATCTTAGCCATAGTTTAGGTTTGTCACTTGCCGTTTCTATTGCTCGGACTTCTAATTCTTCCATGAATAGGTTCGCTATTACCGGCGATAAAGGTGATCCCATAGGTGCTCCTTCCACTTGTTTGTTCCGTTGATCTTTGTAGATGAAGTAGGTGTTGTTTAGGCAGTGTCTTGTTAACTCGATGATTTCATTGGATCACCATTGGATCACCACTGCAACCTCTAGCGAAATTCCTGGCCAAGCAACTGCAACCTTATGCCGAAGAAGCCGAATCTTACGTAAAGAACGCAAGCCACTTCATCGAGCGTATAAAAGACATAACAGTGGCACCAGGAGATCTGCTGGTAAGCTTTGATGTAACCTCTTTATTCACGAATGTTCCAGTAAAAGAAGCAGTAGATATGATACAACGGAAATACCAAGTCCCAAATGAAATCATCGAGTTAACAAGACACTGCCTAAACAACACCTACTTCATCTACAAAGATCAACGGTACAAACAAGTGGAAGGAGCACCTATGGGATCACCTTTATCGCCGGTAATAGCGAACCTATTCATGGAAGAATTAGAAGTCCGAGCAATAGAAACGGCAAGTGACAAACCTAAACTATGGCTAAGATATGTAGACGATACTTTTATTATATGGACCCATGGAGAAGAGAAGCCGCAGACCTTCTTACAGCATCTAAACAACATACACCAGAAGATCAAATTCACAATGGAGGTGGAAAAGGACAATCAACTACCTTTCCTAGATGTATCTATAATCAAGAAGGAAGACGGCAGCCTGGGATACACAGTATACCGAAAATCAACCCACACAAATCGCTACCTGAACGCGCAGTCACATCACCACCCAGCGCAACTACAGTCAGTAGTCAAGACATTAATAACCAGATCACAACGTTTGACTGATGACGATAATAAACATCAAGAACTAGAACAGGTGAAGTTGGCATTAAAACAAAATGGTTTCTCTTCCAGAAATATCAAGAAAGCGTTAACACCAAGGGACCCAAAGCCAAAAGAAGAAGAAACATCGGTATCCAAAGCACACTTACCGTACATCAAAGGGACCACGGACAAAATAAGTAGAGTGCTGAGAAAACACAACATCGATACCATCTTCAACACCGATAAAAAGATTGGAAACATGCTACCATCCGCCAAAACAAAAATACCACTAGAAAGCCAAGGAGTATACGAGATCCCATGTAAAGACTGCGGGGAATCCTACATAGGGCAGACCAACAGAAGAATTCAAGTAAGAAGAGAAGAACACCGAAATGCAGTCAACAAAAATGAGAGAACGTCTTCACTAGCACAACATGTAAGTGGTACATCTCATAACATAGATTTCGAAAATACAAAAGTTTTAGCGAATATACAACACAAGACCCGACGAACCATAAGAGAAGCCATTGAGATCGAGAAACGTCCGAACAATCTTAATACCAGGGACGATACACAGCGACTACCATCAGCTTGGAAACCAGCTATAACTAGTATCACCGTCAAGAAGCGAAAACCAGCACAGCAGAACGATAAAAGAGAAAGCGAGAGGAAGCCACCGGATCAAGCGAGACCAATGACACGCAGCCGCGCCAAAAACCAGCCGACCGCAACCATGCGCAACACCGTAACCGTATATAAAGACCAACCGCTGCCGCAAGACGTCAGTCTACATCGTGTAACCACGCGAAGCAGAAGGAAGTTAGAAGTGACCTGAAGATGGCAAGTGTGATCTTGCCGAAACGTCGTCAACCATTGTCTGGTTCCTCTAGGAGCCGAATAGTGAATACGCGGAGTGAAACCCGGAAAAGTAGTGAAGTATAATATATATATATATATATATATATATATATATATATATATATATATATATATATATATATATCTGAAAAGACACCATTTTCGAGGTACAGGGATTCGAAAGTTTTGTAAAAGAATTTGAAAAAACAGTATTAAGTATAACTGAATGTAGATAATGAACAGATTGTAAATGAGAATAAATTCCTTAATTCAATTAAAAAGGATATATCCAATTAACTTGAAAAGGAATTTATATTGTTTTATTTCAAAAAGAATTAACAACCTATTGTAATGAACGGGATTCACGCCTATACGGCGCCTGACTGGCAGGGAATGATGACACATCGATCGCTAAACGAAACACAACGCATCAGGGTTAATCTAGAGTGTTCTAGCAATCTTATATGGGATATATATAAACCACCACCACGTAAGTGGGGGCAGTCATTAGTCAACCAGCTAAACCGAATACGCGCATGTAGGTAATATAAATATAAATGTTTGAAATAAATATCATTATATATAAAATATTTGTGTAATTCAATTAGTCTAAGTTCTTAATAGTTTATAGTTGTTTGTAATTATTGTTAGTGTAAATATTTTCCTGTGTTAATAGACGATTAAAACAGCACCTTTAGTATTATTTTAAAAGAACGTTACACTATTTAATTGTTCACTTATACTTAATGTATATAGAGTTTTGTTTTTCTTAAAAAGGTTTCTTTATAAATATCCTTATACATCCAAGGTTTGCAGCTAGTTAAAGAAAGAAAAAAACTATAATAGATTAGTGTCGTTTACGATTTATAGGCATGTAAATATAAAACGTAAAAGCAAACAGATACTGTGAGGTTAAGAGACATAGAGGTTTAATTTCTTGTTGGCTAATAATCATACTGTAAAAGGTAACCAGGTATTAATCAATTTCAAGAATATTAATGAAAGAAATAAATAATAATTTCTCAAATATAAAAAAATAATGTCTTCTAATAATAAGGGCTCCGAAGAGGGACAACAAGAAACTTAATAAAAAATTTCTTACAATTCGAAACATCTATAAACATCTTTTATAACATCTTTATAACATCTTTTTAAAGGAAAAATTGTATAAAACATAAAGTAAATAGTTTTAAAATGAATATTAATTGTTAATAAAAATGTGTAAATATAGCGTAAATATGATTTAAAAATAATACTATCTCAATCATTTTTTTAAAGAAAGGAATAACAGGTCTCTTGTTTGGGAGGCTACCATTTATATTTGTGCTGATGGAGTGTCGGCTACAGGAAAGTTTACCTTTTCTTAAGGAACAAACCACCTTTTTTGATTAAGATAATTATTCAACTCAATTACAAGAAGGAGAAGAAATTGACACTTACACAGTCTGGTTGATTTAAAAAGGCTGGCTTTGTAGCAACTGTATTTTCGGTCAGAAATGGTATAAACCGTATATATTATTGAATAGCATAAAATTCTGTATGTTCTGGTTCAGAAGTTGATTGCAGATATTCAGTGTGATAATGAGTCATATATCGATTCATTTATTCGGCATCGCTCCTACTATCTGAATGTGTACTGCTTTATGAATGTTTATGTTAGTTATGAGTGCTAATTGGATTAAATGCATATTTTTTGAAAATTAATTTTTAAAGACTTCAACAGCTTATTTTTCCGAAATGGTGCATTTTCGTTGTAACGAAGTTGCTGAATTTTATTAATTATTTTGGGTGTAAGAATAAAAGTGCTTATCGACTGTTGCAATCAGTCGCGGTTCCGATAAGCGACCGACTCAAGCAAAAGCACGCGCCTCTTCCTTAACCGATATTAGGCGTGCGCCGCTCCGTTTCACTCCTACCATTTCCCCCACGTTCCCAGAGCACCTATATAAGTAGGTGCGAGCACCGATTTATTAAGTCCGTGTCCAGGACTCGAAGCCACCAGAACCAGCACAGCTGTCAGCCAGCCCAGCAGACCGGACCGATTCGAGGGAACATAAGAGTAAGTCCTCTTACCGATATTCCGATTCCCTTCTCGCCGCTCTCGTCCATTCACCCCTTACCGTACCTTGTCCGAGACCTCACTGTACGTGTGCCTGGGGATCTCATCCTGTTTCCACCCGCTTTATCTTACCTTGTCCTAGACCTCACTGTGCGTGTGCCTGGCGGTCTCATCCTGCTTCCACTCTTTATACCGTACCTTGTCCGGGACCTCACTGTGCGTGGCTTGGGAGTCTGACCTAATTTCCACCCTTTACACCGTAAATTAGAAACCTTCCCTGTTACCCGCTATTCTACTCTACCCGCACGTTTGCTTGATACCGCACGCTGTATTGCACCCAGCTTGCTGTGACTACCATAGATAACCGTATGCTTTTAGGTTTAGCAATTAAAGCTTGTTTGAGTGGCGGAGTTTTTAGTAACAATAAATGTTATTAGGTTTGGTAATTGTGTGTTTTATTTGTAAGTATTAACACCCTCTTGTTTTCTGAAAGCTGCTAGAAACCCCAGCAGTTCCCTGGATTACCTTTCTCCACTAGCAGTTACCGTTCCGTGGAGTATACCACGTTAAAATAACTGGCGCCCGAGAGTACCGCCGAGCACCGAAAACCACACTGCACCACTTCGTAAGCAAGCCCCGTACAAACTTGGCGTCCGAGCAGAGACCCTTACTAAGGCAAACTCTGGGGCACACCCCATACGCTTACATCGTATATGGGTTTATTTGAACTTTTTCATCAGCTTGGTCTGTAGAATATGTTGGTAGTTTCCCAAGAAAAAATAAATTATAAGTTTTTAAGTATGTTTTTTGTAATTATATGGAATGTCTTACTTTAGTATGGCTAAAAATTGGCACGGATATCAATGTTCAAGAACCGATTTGTCCCGAGTTGCAGAAGGTGTGCTTGATTAGTGATATTGCAAAATTTGGCGACTTTACTGAAGGTTACTAAATAACTCGTTTTTGGCAGGTTTTGCATAAGAAATGCTAAACACATTTTTAATTTCTGATAAAATCCTCCAAAAGCTGGTTTTCTTTTATTTATCTCTGCATCTTACAGTTTCGGAAACGTATGGCACCAAAATGTAGAATATATTTCCCATACAAATAGAGAGCATCAGAAACTTGTAAACAGTTATGGATAAGAAGATAGTTCAATTATATAATACTTTCGCAAATTCAAATAATGTTAGAACAACTTTCAGATGCCAAAAAATCCATGGTTTGCTAGATAATAACGTTTTTTCTTGTTCTGGTAATATAATTATTGAAATAGTATTCACAAGTACAATTTAGTACAAGAACAAGCTTTGATGGCAGTACTAAAATTCTCCTAGACCTATTAGATTAATTAATTTTAATTTTTTTGAATAATTAAAAAGTATTCATTAATTTAAAAATACAACTATGCTATTTAGTTTTAATATTGACAACATACTGTACAGCGGTTGAGATTTTGTGCAAATTATTTTAAGCTTTAATGCATTTATCAAGCCTAGAATCGTAACGAGGACTGAGTCACTTCACCTTAACGAATCAAATAATAAAACCAGCCATAAAATTATTCACGATTAGGTGCAAGAATATTTAAATATAAAGAAGTAACTAGGCAACTTTCCAGGGTCTGCTTATAAAATTAAATGAAAGAATATGCGGAACTGATGTCAATGTTACAATGTAAAATTAAGATTACCACTTGTTCAGATATTGGAGAAAAATCGCAGTAAAAAATATGCATTATTATCGAGGAAGTAGTAAATAATAGTATCGGATTTACTAATAATACAACCCTGGGAAAAAGAATGAAAGTTAAGGATAAAGCGACGACGTCATTTCAAAACGTTTTGACATGCTTGACATCTTTTGAGAAAAGAATTGGAACTTTTAGGCAAAATGGCTATTTTTGCATACATTACATTTATTTATTTATTCATTACCAAGGAACGAAAAACAATATTATAGTTTAACTAATATCATCATGAAAACTACCTCTTTCCAAAGCATATTCACCAGAATGCAATGAAGAAGTGTGCCGCGACTATTAAAAATTAGTAGTTTAACCAAAAAGAATTATACAAATGATAATAATAATCATGTTGTATTAAATAATCACGATAAATATAATCAAATACCATTTAGGATCCGTTTGAAACTCAAGTGATTTGTGAGCGTTTCGTGTTGAGCCGCAAAACCTTCTCGTTTCGTCCGTAAACCCGATAGACTGTTTAATAAAATTCGGTACTATGACTTCTTGTTTTGTGCGCTCATTTACCGCTAGCATTTACCTGCTGACTTTGGATACTTTTTCAAAATAAGATTTCTATATACAATTTGTTGATTTGCTTCTCAGTAGCTCATATATCTTTTTCACATCAAATACAATAAATCTAAAGTATTAATAAAAAGTATTAATAACCTAACCTACGACCAAAATTGCCTCATAACTTTTGCTGATTTTATAAAAATACTCAAACTTCGTACAAAAAGTGCGATTCTTAAATAATAATTTAAAGAGCCATCGAATGCTAGATATGAGCAGGTAAACAACGCACCAAATAAGAAGACATAAACGCCATAATTTTTATTTCACACGAAACGAGAAGGGCTCGGGTACAGTCCTATAGGCGGGCGAAACGCTACGCATAATCTCGTTTTATGGGTAGCGTTTCGTCCGCTCGCCACTCAAGTAGCTCCTCCCAAAAACATGTACCACACCTAGTGAGCAGGATTAAACTAATCCTGTGTTGGCTGGCCTACGAAACTCGACTTCCTATCTAGCCCCACGCAATTTTTTTAAATTTAGTTACACATATCAAGCAACTTTCCTCTTGACTAAAGCATACATATTCTTAATACCGCAAGACTAGCTTCTCCACAAATTTGAACTACCCGTCATTATTCCTTAATTATTATATCCCGTGCATTTTCCTTTTAATCCATGAAGCATCCATGATCCCTCCCTAATAACTTCCTAAAGCATAAAATTTTTCAAAAGCCAACGTAAGTTCCATAGCTTTTAAACTATCGCTATGACTCTCTAATTGACTATTCCACACGTTCCTTCATTTTAACAATTTTTGGTAAATAATCTTTCAACTAGGTTTTGTGATCCATATACAGATTCAATGCCCCAAAAGCGAACGTGACGAAGCCACCATAACATCACTAATTTTAGTCTACGAAAATGCATGTACAAATTTCAACTACCCGTCACTACTCCACAACCGTGCCACACATCTTTTCTCATTTTAACCACAATTAGCAGAGATCCCTTGCTCTAACTGCTGTGAATCGTAACAAGTAACAACACTCTAAGCTGAACGTGTTGGAGCCATCTTAGATTCCTTAACCTTTTTTTTGTTTTCACCACAGTTAACAGGGAACCCTTCCATTAAGTTCCCAAATCGTAACAAGTTACTCTATAGAGCAACTTACCCGCACCAAGTCTATTAATTAGTTTGCACGAATTTCAAATACCCTTCACTACTCAATTTTTAACCCAAATGTATTTAAAATTTGAATTACAATTAATAAGGAACACTCCCTCTAACTTTCTAAAGCAAGAATTATTTTACTATCCATAGGTGGACCACACAAGGCCATCTGAAAGAAAGTACGTTCGCCGAATTGCAATACCCTCCCCATTTTTAACTATTCGCCATTTCTCACTATTTATATCTCCCATTTCCATTTTAAAAAATATCCCGTGCACTTAAGTAATGTGGGTCAGGTAGTAAGGTTCTTTGTTAATAATGGTTAAAACAAGAACATTTAAGTTCTCTAATGACATTCGAAAATCAACAGAAGAATACAGAAGAATAAATCCTACCTAAAGTGCGTGTTTAAGTAATTTAAGTTATAAATGAAGTGCGTGCGATTTTTACTGTTAATTAATTTTATTTAAAACAGAAAACACGGTCAAATAAAATTTTAATTTTTAAATATAATTTAAGTTATTTTAAAAATAATTATAATCAGTTTATGATAGCAAGAACGCCATCGTTCATAAAGACTTGGCCTTGAGCAATATTCCTACTTGGAATTTCCAGTTAACTCGGCAGGTTAACATACATATCACACTTTACTTTGTTTTGGTTATCTCAATGCTCGGCCACTTTTATTTACTACTTAAATTGAAGCAAATATAACAGGACCGTATTAGCAACAGGTATTGCAAGCAAGATCTTACAAATTAGAAAAGAAATTTAAAGCTAGAATTTTTTCTTTAGTTTTAGATTCTATATATGACGCTCTTTAACCCTCTGTGTTATTGCTTATTTATATCTAGACATCCTGTATAGTGATAGATAAAGGGCCTGCCCCAAATTTCAGCCCCGGCGCCTATACTAACTAAAATCTGGTCCTGCTTATTACGAGTTTGGCTTATGTGTGCTTGTTAATTACCGACTAATTTGAAGAACTTGTGCGCCATTGAGTTGTGGAATGAATACAATGTCGAAGTATCATTTCTCTTTAGAACTGAGCGATACGTAATACTTTACAGTTTAAAGGTCTAATTCTTTCTAACTACAACACTAAAAAGCAAGCAGATAAAATGAAGTACAAAATCATATTGTCGAATTTATCATGCGATTAAGCAACGTCAATTTAATTAAACTTAAAGCAATGGATTTAATAGATCAATTTTCAGAAGAATTTTATAGGAAGAATTTTTAATTTGAAAGCGTTTCCCTTCGTTGTGAAGGCCAATTACAGCAGCTACTGAGAATCACTGAGGTAAGATCATTTTACAAGGGTTTATTTGGAATTTCTTATTTATTTGGAAGCTACTGGAGTAGAATATAGTTTCTGACACCACAGTTTTTGTCGCAAACGGTGCGGACCAAGGTGTACACTTGTCGAAAAATGAGACTGCATTGCTCAGCAGTTTGTGGTAGTTGCTGCGAGCAATCTTGTATGAATACTGCACCAATAGAAAGTGAATTGCAAGGAGAAGTCACTGTAGATGATCCGGCGGATTTCCTGGAACAAAGTTTTTTCAGTGCTTCAAGTGAAAATAACATGCAAATAGAAGACGATGAAAATAACGATGGAGTAGAATACGGGAGAAACGAAGAAAACGATACAGTTAAGAAAGACGACGAACGTTATTTTAGATGACTAAACAACAAAATAAAGAAAACTTTAAAAAAATTTAATCTAAAATTCTAAAACAATTGAAAATTTTCATCAATTCTGATTCTATGGTCATTATGGCTAAACTGCTTAATTTGGATTTGAATAATTTTGACCTTAAATAATTTTTAACTCTCTTAAGATAAATAAAGCTTATTTCCATTTGCTTTTATACGTTTTCTTTTTGTATTCAGTTTTTTGATTCGTGCCACCTCTGAAGAATTGCGCCCGAAGCCCGGGCTTCTACTATAATACGCCCTTGGCTGTGGAGCATTTTCACGAAATTCTATGTGTCTATCTTTGTTTTTTCGAAATTTTTTAATTTTGATTTTAGATTGGGATATTTGATGAAAAAGTAGAATAAAAATGTCTGAAGAACTGATGCCTATCTCTTAAGGAACATGGCAAAATGATGGATAAAGTTTAGAAAGTTGATATAGTATTAAGTAGTAAATATATGAATTTGAATAAATGAATGATATTGAATATATAAATGTAGAGTTTTATGGTCTGAATGGGGGGGGGGAGTTGTGGGGAGTCTGAGAGGAGAATCAGTCGGTGGGGACAGTAAGTCAGAGAGGGAGATATGTCAGGGCAGAGTAGTTCTAGGCAATGCTAGGCTTAATATCTTCAACTGGTTATGTTTGGTGGTGTTTATTTAAACAATTACTCATGAAAATCCAAAGGATTGTAATCACACAACGAACGTTGTATTATAAGGTAATCCTTCAATAAATTAGACTGTTGGCCGTCATGTCTTGCCGGGGTTTCCCTGGTATAATATTAATATCGCTAAACTTCGCATCGCTGACATCAATCGTGTAACATGATAAAAATTTAGATAGGTACCAATCTTATAGAAATAATAATTAATAATCTCAGTACCGATCTGTATAACAACGAAATATTCAGTTTTGGTTGAACATTAAATGTAAATATAAGCATAAAAATATTTATCTTTAGATATCGTGTGGTAGCTGTACTTTAATAAACCATCGAACTTGCAAACAGTTCAAATTAATGTAGTATTTATATCGTGTCTTACGGTCAAGGTTCATTTTTCAGACGAAAATTTATGGAAATATCGTCAACTAATAAAGAAATTGAGCTTATTTTTAGTTTAGCAGCACGTATAAAAGCTATTCGTGATAATTTAATAGTCTGGGACAACTCAAATATTCCCTTGTTCATTTAGGATTCTTTGTGTTCAAATTAAGAAAAATACTGAGAATTTGTTTACAAAAGCATTTCGATAAGGAAAATGAGCTACTTTAGAAACCATAATTTTTTCTAGTCTAAACAATTCGAGTATTTCAAGCGTAATTTACGACATGCATGGATGCATTTCTTAAAAGTACTAATAAAATATCTTCAACATTTTTACCATTGATACCAATTTGGCATCTGGGTTTCTTTAATTCCATGATTACAGAAAAATATGCATGGTCTACGATTAATACCCTATAATGAAGGAAAGTTTTAAGAACCGTGTTATTGAAGTATCATTTGACCATTCTCTCCTTATTTTTACATATTTGGGTAATTCTTCAGAAATATTAAATTTACTGTCCCTGCTTAATTAATATTATGTTGCGAATACCTTTTTACCTGTTAGTTCAATACAGTGAAAATATAATAGCAGTCTATCTAATCAGGTATATATTAACAACTGACCTATTTTTTTAACAATAAAAAGTAAACTTTATTATGTTACATGTCATTCACGTGGCATGTCCCTAGTATGTATTCTCAAAGTAAAAAGCAGTTTTTCTAAGGTATCAGTTAATCATTATTGTTCTAATTAAGAAGAATTGTAAAACAAGTATAGGGCTCGCATCCAGAGTCAATTAATATATAAAATATTGAGCATCGACTACTACACAATCAATAAAATGTTGTACTTGATAGTTTTGTCACTTTCGTGGATCTAACATAAGAGAAGAACATTATTAAATTTGACGTATAGTATCAGTGTTTCTACAATATCAGCATTACACATGTATTGCTTGCATATGTAATTTTAATGAAATCAACATGTAGTGTCTTGTTCAGTTGATCTATAAACTTTATACAGGTAGTTTAAATATGGTTTGATGTAAGAGTACATTTATTTCGCGCCATTCACGTGGTTATCATAATTTCTTACTGGTGTTGAATTTAGAAAAGAATTTTTCGATACACTACTTGTGTTGTTTAATTATAGCTAGTATGAAGCCTCCAAAGAAAATAGTCTAGGCGCTATGTTATATTAATGCTCTAATAGTCATTCGCGTGGCATTGTCATTGTGTCATTTACGTGGATTTATAATTCCACGTAATACAATTTGTCCACGTAAATGACAACTTCTACATACATTCATGTTCTTACATTATGAGATGCAAAGAAAATGTGGAAAAGAAGAAAAGAAGAGAAAAAATTAAAAATGATCCAGAAAAGAAACAAATGGAGAAGCTGAAACATGATGATTGTCATATCACATAAAATAAAAATTACTAATTTTTAATTTTAATTATTAAGCATTATCGTGTTAGAAATATCTTTTTATTATAATATTAAAGTTCAGTTTTTTTATTAAATATAATCTTTTCTGTCATTTGCATGGTATTTGGATCATTTACGTGGATTTTAACACTGTAAAGGTCGAAAATTCCAGATTAAGCTCTACTAATCAACAGTATGTGTTATATACAATCGCTTAATCATACTATTTCGTAGAAAAACAGATTCCAACATTTTTCTTTTCCGAGAATTTGTCACATCCAAATTGTGGATTTCGGGAGAAACACCCATTTACATCAATATATTATATTATTTTTTAATGGCCTTCAGTGTGTCTACATTTAACAAATTCTTTTCCTTAATTATTAAATTAATTAAAAGATTAAGGATTAAAAGATGCACTTAAGCACAAGTTGTGTTTAAATAACAAGTAGCGTCACCAGGCCGAAATGAGGTGGGTTGGATCAGTCGAAACAATGTTCTCATAATTTCGTAAAATCATACTAAAAAAATAAGTTTTGCTTTTTCAACTTTTACCGTCACTTTTTTAGTTGTGATTTTCAATATCAAAACAATGTCCTTTCAATTTCTAAAAGGTGTAAAAAAATATTTTTTGCGTGGCCTATACACATTCGATAGGTAAAACTTAAAAATTTAAAAATAACACATTATTGAGCGATATTTTAACTACATGTACCTCTTACAGTAGCCAACAGAAAAGAAAATGTTTTCACGGTTTTTAACTCAGTCTTCATCGTAGAATACCGTACTGAAGAGTTTTACTTTTTTAAGTGATAATATATTATAGATTGGTATACATTCTTATACCGGGTGATTTTTTAAATTTCTGATCTAGTAAGTCGTGATTTTTACGCCGTATCGAAGGTCACCGAAACGTAGGGCGTAGCGTTGATCACACTGCTATTCCAAATGTCATTTATGTGACAAATTGACTACTTACTTTTACATTTATTAAACAAATTGATAAATATTTAAACAGTGATCATTTGCGAAACATGCTTTTACCAAAGTGTGCATTTTATTGCGAGTTTAAGTGCAATTTCGATGTGATTATTGACTTGAGAAGTTTAGGTTATGGTTACAACTCGCTTAAATTTTTATTCCTTGGATTTAAGAAATAGCAAGATTTATTGTGTGAACACCATTTTGTTGTGATGAAAAACACTCCAAAATAACGTTGAAAACTAAGCGTTCAATCACAAACGAAAGGTTAGTCTTGAAAAAGACTGATTTTTGATAATAACCGAGATAATAACTGGCGAAACGGAATTCAAAACACGAGGAAACAGTGAAGCACAAAAGACGGCAAAAGCGAGAACAACACTGGAGTAGGTTATGTTTATGTCAACATTTTTGAAATCTGACAGTTGTGACAAAACGAACGATTCAAACTACGCCCTACGTTTTCCGCATCTTTTGTTTTAAAATTATGTCATGGCTTTCTAGATCAGAAATTTAAAAAATCACCCGGTATGTATATGTACGACCACTGTTATAAATTGACTGTATAATTGAAATAAATTGTATGTAAATAATGTATCTCAGGGTCTATTCTTTAATTGTCAATATCATCAGTTATAGTGAGTAACTTAATGTTAGTGATTGAATACATAAATCCTGTTATTTTTGTATAATCAGAATTACTGCAAATCTATTAGTATAACCTCACTTTTTAGCTGTTGACAGATTATTATGATCTATTTGTTTTGTTTGATTTTAAGTTATGTAAAGCTCTGTATGAATTTTAAAATGGTAAGATTTCATAAATATGTTTCGTGTTAAAAATCACACCAGGTAAGTGTGATTTTTTTATTTGTAGCTACAGATTTTCTGTAAAGGACTTTAGAATAGCTTTTGGAAATAAAGTAAATTTAAATAGTAGATGCACTTTTATTTTCATTATAAAAACTTAATGTGTTTCTTTCAGATCAATAGCTTAAACAAAAACCACTCACAAGTATTGATTTTCCTGTAATAATGTTGTACGAGTATTGTATAATGTTGTGCAAACGTTCTCATAATAATTCTCGAGAACTTTCACAATAATACAGCACAAACGAGAGCATAAACAATAACATTAAAAATCGAGAATACAACTGAAACTAACAGAACTTAAACCGCATACCCACGCAAAACAAGTACATGTGTTACTCGCAGCAGCTAGGAGCATAATCAAGCACGTTCGCGAACGTTCTCATAATAATTCTCGAGAACTTTCAGAATAATACAGCACAAACGAGCATAAACAAAAACATTAAAAATCGAGAATAAAACCGAAACTAAACGATCTTAAACCGCATGACCACGCAAGATGTATACGTGTTACTCGCAGCTGCTGTCGGCGTCGGATGTTCAAAAGACAGACAGTTTTATAAGCATAGTTTGCACAATTTATGCCTTCGACAGCATCATTGACAAGAAATTTGGGTTACCGCCCGAAAGCACCTTTTAGTTTTTCGTTATATACGAACTTTTTATTTAAATTTGTTATATTTTATTTATACTAATAGTGACAAATGTTTGTAAAGTTTTTAACATGGGTACTGGACACCGGCCGTGGACACTACGACGACTGGCGGTTTTGGACACTTTGCCGACCGTAGACACTACGCCGACCGCAAGCAATGGACACCTTACGCGGTCAGCGTATTATCCACGGTCGGCAAAGTATCCAATAGCAAAGCGTAGTGTCCACGGCCGGTGTCCAGTACCACCGTACCACAGTAGCCACCGTAAAGTGTGCATAACTGAGCTTCTAATCTAAATATAACGAGACGTATGCACATGCCATGATTAAAGGTGTCTCTAACTAAAGTTCTAATTAGAATCAACAAGAAAAAAGATATCTCGTATATCTCGCTATATCTCATTCTAATAGGTGGAAAAAGATTAGAATTGGTCGCCATGGCCATTAAACACGTTATTAAATTAATAGTGAGATTTAAATATGGCCCAACGAGTTTAATATTTCCAATTCTCAATGATTGCATTATTTTTCAACACATTACCTTCCAACAGTCAAATTAACTACAACTAGTAGTATGGTAAATGAGAAGAGGAAAATTGGAGAACATTCGAGCATTTTCAGCATTTTGAGAAATTTCAAAAGCTTTTGAAATTATCTTTATTTTGGGTATATCTTTGCAAGTTCAATCAAGTTTCAATCAAGCAAGTATATTCTCCAGTCCTGCTCACTTTTGAGGGTTTATTCTCGTTTTTTCTCCTTTGTGCTCCGGGAATATTCTCCAAAAATAAATGATCGAGCATTTTCCAACACTAGTTACCATTATTTATTTTATTCTCCCTATCTACCCATAGTATTTAAAATCGTATAGTTACAAGATTTGTTTTCATTATATTATCTATTTTAACAATAGGTATGTGATTATTTATCAATGCATCTTAATGCATGTACCGTTTCTTATCATTTCTAAACATTTTCCTTTTAGTTAGTGCTTTGCAAATTTTCTTTTTAAGTATAAACAGGAGACATCATTTCCCAAGATTAAGTCAAATAGTTTTATTCTATTTACTATAATCACGCAACAAAAACAGATAATAATACCTTTGTATTTATAAAAAAATTAATAAATAACTTACTTTGTAAGTACTGACGAAACTGACCAACAACAATAACTGGACCTAACTAAGATTCATTACAATATATTACAAACTATACAGGGTGTATAAAAAATACCGTATATTGGCTCCTTAAATGTTAATTTTATCAAAAAAATTCATTAACAACGTTTGTTTGCAGCTTGAATAGGTATCTATCTTTTTTTTCTTGGTTGCTACTTATATACTTATTTTTTCTTTTATTTCAAATTTCCTGTTTTATTTTGTGTAAATCCTTGTAATCCTGAGTGAGCTTTTTGAATTTGGATGGACGAATCTTCTCACAAAACTAAGCCTAGTATGATTTTTCAATTTTTTTCATTAATTTTTAATCGCAGTAGGCTACTGGTTAATAGTAAAATTATTTAAAAATTGTAAAAATAACCCTTTTAAAGAGATAAAAAATTGAAATTAATTAGAAAATAAATAAGGAAAATAAAAGGGTGAGAAAGTGAGAAGTAAAGCGCACTGGATGTATTGCATAATGCTTAATAAATAATTAAGCATAAGCACAACTCCTGCAAGTAACTACACGCAGTGTTGGGCAATAATTGAGTAGTAGTAACTCGTTACTAGTAACTAATTACTTGTTAAGTAGCTTGTGCATAACTTAATTACTTTTTCATTTTCAGTAACCGTAGCGAAAACTCGTTACTTTCAGTAACGTACTAAAGTTACTTTATTTTTCTCAAAATAATTTCTAAATTTTTAGTTTTGCAAGTGGAATAAGATTAACGCTTCATAAGATAGTAATAATCTGCTAAAGTATAAATAGCCCGTTCAGATGAATGAGGTTTTTAAAACGTCAAACATACTGCTGCAGTAAAATTTTACAGTTACACACTCTTATGTTTAAATTGAAAGTAAATGTTAGAACTACTTATAAATCGATAAATGACACCCAAAACGAAGTAATTTTTGTCTTATGTCGCAGTGAATGACATATATTTATTTATGAATGAATATTTACTGCATCCGTACAACTTTTAGTTATTAAAAATTCCGATTTCCAAGAGTCTTTTGATGTCTTTTTTGTGGATTTTCTTGGAAAAAAATTCAAATAAGATTTCCATGCAGATAAAAGTATTAGGTATTTATTTGGATTTATTGGAAGGATAAGGCAGTGTAATTGTAAATAATAATAATGAAAGAAAGAACGCAATATTTATGACAAAAAGTTTCATTTACAGCTTTTATGCTTGGAGCTTTACGACATGTTTAGGTACGTTAAAGAGCCTTATTATTGCCGATTATTAACAAACGTGAGAACCTAACAATGATTATTGAATACCAATTCAATAGTCAGTATTTCGTATGTACTTTATTTTTTTTGTTGAATTTGTAAATTGCAATGTACAAAGAAAATCCATAACAGCATTCAATCAAATCACTTGTCAATCATCACTCGACCTGTGCGTTTAGTTATTGCGCTTTCTGTTTAACTCGAGTTATTAATAAAAATGGTTTAGAGGAAATGTGGACTAAAAAAGTTACTAAGTAATCAAAAAAATTCTTTAATAGAAGATATCTCCTAATACAATAATAGCCAGTTTCGATGTCCGGTGTCCGATGACCGATGTCCACCGAAAAATATCTCGAAAACTAGAAGACTTAGGAAGCTGAAATTTTACAGGCAGGTGGGCCTTGCTCCAAAGGGGTTTATGAGTATATTTTTAATCTTAAAAAACCCGAGGAGGTCGCAGGGGGAGGGGCACTTCTTAAAAAATAATTATGGCTATATATCTCTTGAATGGCGCAAGCTACAAACTTCAAATTTTTACAGATTATACTTGAAGCAACTCTGATAAAAAACAAAAAATACAAAAATCACCGGCATTTTATCCAGGGGCGGAGTAAGGCATCATTCCAAGGGGAGAAGAGTTTTCCGCAAAAATAACTATTATAAAAATCTTGATTGTGAGTAATCTATACGAGATACGTATATGCCATCCCGGACTTTTTTGTAGATCTTCTTTAGAGCTAGAATTCGTTCGCTTATAGCTTGCCTTTATCTGTTACCATTTTCGCAGCGTAATGCGTTTTGTCTCTGTTAGAGTCATTTTTTTAAATTATGTATTTCATACTTTGCTCATTACTGGAAAATCCTATGAATAATCTGTAGATATAGAAACCTTTGCTAAGAAATAAGCTATCAAAAGGTGGAAACGGCATCAAAATCTATTAAGTGGTTCTCGAGATTCACCGGTTTTGACAAAAACTGGACTTACAAAAACTATAAAGTTAATGGGGGTACGCGCTGCTTGCCAGCGACTGGCGCGTTTTCAACTGCGGTGCCTTCACACGCCGTTGATTTTCCAACGAATATTATGCTATATAAAGTACATAATATATTTATAATAAACTACATAGGTATATAATTAAAATAACTATATTACGTATTCTTTTTGAACACGCCTACCATTCGTTTAAAGTTATTTTGAAAAAAGGTCAACTTATGTGTTTTTATAGCATTTATTTGAGCAAAAAAAGTGTGGGACTTATTTGTAATTACGAAAAAAGGCATTGCTAATTATGAATCAAACGTAATTATATTAAATTATAGTTACATGTTATGATCCGATTGACATTATTATTAAGGAAAATAGAAACTCCACTGCAGTAGCACATCCTGAGCTACGAGATCCCAAAAAATTAACTTTTATAAGTAGAGTTGTTTTCTTACTTCGTGGTAGCTGACATCATCAGAAGGAACCGTTGATTTCTCAACGGGTATTATGCTAGTTTACTATAAAATTACGAAGAATTTTGACGACTTTCCGTCTGTTTTAAAGTAGACAAATGAGACAGATATCTTATTTAAATATATTATGAAAAATATTTCAATTTGGATCATTCTATTTAACTCTGATTGAATAGTATTACAAAATGATTTACATAACAGTTGTTATAGGGTTAAGCTTGGTTAAGCGGAACAGTGATGTTTCATGTCTATGATAGAAAATTATATAAAACTTTATAAAAAACATTTACTTGTTAGTATCATCAGGCATTGTGATGCGCTCTTAACAAAGAAAAGAAAAAGTTCAGATTTCTGATGTATTTTCCATAACAGAGAAAGGGAGTTTTATATTAGAACAGATGACCGAAAATGCTGCCATACTCGCAAAATATTCTTGGGCGTAGCGTAACCCATCTGAAATAAAGCAGAAGGCGCCCTGTACCACGAGAGAAATTTAATATAAAACTATTAAACAGACACTTGTAATATATGCCGGAAAATCTCCATAAAGCATTAACATAAATATGGGGTATTTTATGTGTGGCATTAGGATGTAAAGCGGTGCGCCACATGTTGGTGGCTTTACGCTTTTTTTTATATTCTTTTGTTTTCTCGCCAACCTGCTAAGATATAAAAAGTTTGTCTTGTCTGTAAATAAAGAAACAAGAAAATGCTATTATTGCAGGCTGTAGTAGCTTTGAACTACGATTTTAGTCCTTTCAGAAGCAGAAGAAATCGTAAAAGAATTTGTTCAACAATTAGGTTATCATCACCGGATGTCCAAAAGATGTGTTTTAAATTATAGTAAGTGTATTTGCTGTTAGAAATGTCAAGTATTTCGTTTATTTCCTAAACTATTACAATAATTCAGTAAACGCGGTGGGGCCTAAAACTCATTTCACTAAAAATAGATGCGCCGCAGGGAAGCAACAATAGGCAGTTATTTTTATTTCGGTGAGCCAGTAATCTTAACGTAATAAGGTTAAACTCCACACCTAATTTATTTAAATGATGAAAGAACTTTTAAACACTGGGAAAGCTATAAACAAACTTCATATTTGAGAAAAGAACTAATAAAACTTGAACATAAATCTGTTTGAATTGATGTTTTTTATTGGACGGTCCTGCGTTTTGGTTTGCGTTTTTACATACAAATAGGTAGGTACCTACACATTACTTCTGTGTACGTGTATTCTGAGTACGCGAACTTCAAGGTCATTGACTATGTCACAATCTCTAGAGTGGTTCCATTTAACACAACAATTTTTCGAGATTAGCTTCTTTATCGTAAAATATCTCACACTTTGTGGATTTATGTGATCGGTGTAATATCGGCAGCTTCTAAGTCATTCAATGGTAATCATTTCAGAATTATTTTCAATATACGTATATGCATTGTGCGTGGGTGATCAATAGATCACCCTTCAATAGATTACCCTATGACAATAGTCATAGACGTAACCAGGTGGTGGCTTGTGGGGGGGTTGGGGGGCTAATAAATAACCAGAAAAGTGGTAAATTAAAATAAATAAAAAATCAGCAAATAGCTTTTGTTTCTTGATTTAACTAAATTAGATAATAGAGCGGCAGCGTGCAGTGCATACGAAACAGTGGAAGCAGTTGCGATACGACGTATGCGCTATTACGCTGATACTCAATGTGTACGAGCGTGATAGCGCATACGTCATATCGGGACTGCTTCCACTGTCTCGTATGCACGGCACGCTGCTGTAATAAAGAAACAATTAGAAACTAATAATGAAAGATAAGTATGACTTTGACTACATTGATTTCAGCTGGCATTACAATGGAATGCCCCACGTTAAGACAAGCCAAATAATTATGCGATGGAATCCCCACTTTGGGAGAAATCAAATCAATAAATGAACAGATGTTGTGCATAAGCAATGAATTAATAAAATAAGAGAATAGCTTTCGTAAATTTTTTTATAATTAGTTTACCCGGCGTCTTAAAGAAAAAGCTTAAAAAGTAAACTTGAACGATGAACGTATAAATGAAATAATAACTTCAGTTATGTAAATTCTGGTATAAACTTTAACAATAACTAATAAGATAATTGATAAACCTTGAAAACAAAAACCTCTGCATTCGTTACATCACCAAATCGTTGTTAAAATTAAAAGATCTATCTCACAAAAGTTCAAAAGAATTATTTTGCAAAAATAAATGATCGTCCAATCAATATTATTGCGTATTTCTAAGTTTTTATAACTAACTGTAATGTCTACAAGAAACAAGAACAGTTTATATTTTAAGGTTCATAAAAGTATGATGTAAAGCTATATAACCATGTTTTTCTTTAAAAGTTACCTAGAAATTTACTTTAAAATAAAAATTGACAATTAAAAAAATAAAATTTATAAAGAATTTGAAAAATCACCAAATTTTGGAAATGCATTAAAAATGTCATATTAGGAAATTGAATAAGTCAGCAGTGTTATGGTAAAGCATCTGCCATTTTTGTGATTTTACAGGAGAAGCAAAAACAATTTGTATTGATAATTGTGAATGCAGATTAGCATGTGCCAATAGTATATAGTGATTTTCAAAAGTTTTATCAACTTAAGATATACTTTATTTGTGGCCATTTAATGCCAAAAAGTGCATTTTGAAAAAAATGCAGAGAGCATGTTTTGCCATAACACTACTGAAGTATACGAATTAAATACTTTTTAGTCAGTAGTTAAAAGTGGGGCAGTAATAAACCAACGTCGCTGTTGTCGCAGTTTCGATTACAGCTCGTAGGTAACTTTTTCTTTTTCCGAAATATTGCATGTATTTTAAAATTGAGCAACATCTATTAGTTATTTTCTAATGAGTAAAAGTAATTTTTTCAACCATTTTCCTAAAAACCATACTTCACAAATTTTATTATATTCACTAATTATGTAATTAGATTTTCACTAATTTTGTAATTAAGTACTTAACAACCAAGGCGGGATGTCAGTGCAACAAGATCATCGTTTTTACTTAATCCTTCAATATTTCAAATGGCATTCTGATTTTTACTCGTACGCAATATTGCGAATAGAATTGCAATTTTAAGATTATGTGGAAAATATTTTCAGAAAGAATAATTGTTTTAAATTTGTATTTTGAAAAAAATATTAATAAAGTTACCTGCCAGCTGGAATCAAACCTGGAGCGAGAGCAACATTGGTTTATTATCACCACGCTTCAACTAACTGCGCTACGAAGAAACATTAGTGCGCGTACCACATTTATATTAAAAGTTGTTATAATTTTAAGTACTTAAAAAGGAGTGATTTTACAGATGATTTCTTAAAAATATGGGTTATTCCCTATATCCTAATTAAACATACGGTAGGTAGATAACCAAGTTTTATTTAGCCCCCCCCCCCAAAATCTAGACCTAGTTACATCTATACCTATTGTACATACATGTTTGGCACGTTAAAAATTCCTACTGGAAATAGATACCTACCCCAAAATATCCCGAAATATTCATTGATCTAAAGTTTGGATATTTACCTTGAGCGTCATATCAGCACATGCCCAACTAACGTAATTTCGTTCTCTAGCTCCTCAGCCACTCTAGTCCTCAACCTTTGAAAGTGCGCGTTTCAAGTAGTGTTAATAATATAAACAACTTTTTATCCGGTCAGGTCATTTTGGCCGGTTTATTGACCTGTTTTTAGAGCTCTAGGGCTTTAAAATGTTTCACAACCCTAGAGCACTAATTTAGCAATTGACGCTCTAAACCAGCTAAAATGGGAATAAAGGAAAGTAAATATGTAAGTTTAAATGAAAGTAAAGGTAGTCGAACGGATTATTCTGCGTTGACGTGGAATGCCTCAATTCCTAAACCTCACCGATTTTGGGAAACGACTTTTAAGTTATAAGTAGGTTCCGGTTATTTGAATCACTGGTTATTTGCATGAGTCGCTTATATGACTCCAAGTATGAAATTCCGTTTATTAATAAATGCAATTTTTTTTATTGATTGGAATCACTAAATTCTATCTCCGCCAGATCATTAACCAAAAAAATTAATAATATCCAAAACTATCTAGTTACTAACAGTTTTTTTACTGCCTATTGTAACTTTTGTGGTTGGGATTTTTCATTTGCCTACGTTACTTCAACGTGCCGCTTGTAACATAGGATTATAACGGATATTTTCATTTCTTTTCGAAAGAATCTTGCTTCTAAGAATCTGCTTAAATCTAAGAAATTTGAGTTACGAAACGGTAAACAGGTTGTGCGTGAACGTCAGTTTTAGTTGTCTTTTTATGCGTATCGACCATAAATACATATTACCTACTATTATGACTCTTTTAAAATCCATAAGTATACATTTTATATAAGAACCGCTTAATTGCATCGCCGCTTAATTGACTCACAGACGTGTTTCGTACACGTGATTCCGATGAGCGTTGCATATTGTATATTAATTTTGTAGGTTGCGTTTATAGGTATCAGAACATGTCTAGAAGGGTATGACTAAGACGGTAAAAATAAGAATGCAGAGAGGCCACTCTAAAGAGTATTTACTCTCAATATACGCAGGTTTTTGTTTGAGGTTTAGCCATTAATGTTGAAGAGTTTTCAAAGCCGCTTTTAATACATTGAAGCTTTAGAAATAGAAGCCTTTAACATACTTGTCATGCTAAGTACATTAAGTATTGAAATCGTTTTAGTAATTTGATAGGCCTAAGCAGGTTCATTTTAACATGATTTTAGTAATCTGCTCATGTATACACAATATCGAAGTGGTCATTATATTACAATGTACACTAAACAATATCAATATGAGTAATAATAAAACTGTAAGCTGTCAAAAGCTGCGAAGAGAAGCAAGTCATCAAAGAAAACCCTTTGGATTGCACATCACAAATGATATCGGCAAATGAACGCAGTTTTGATGTTATTGGACTCGTGGGATCGACACCGAAGATATTTTTTAATAAAGAATTGCTCCTAGAAACTTAAAATATCAACAGTATCAACAGTACAAGTATCAACACTTCCCTAACGGAATTTAATGACACGTGACAAGTTGTGTGCACTACACGGCGTATTAACAATTAAATACTAACAATTAAATACTAAAACTGCTTTATTATAAAGACTTTGAAAACAACAAACCAAATGAATGTCGGCCGAAAAAAGTATATACTGTTATTTTCACGTTTATGTGAAGTGGAAAAATTAATATGAGCATGTACATAAGATAAAGAAGAATTTAAAGAATCATTATTGCACAGACGTGGTTCTTAGGGATCAATAAATAAAAACATAAAACATATAAACTTACATACAAAGTCATGATGATAGCCTAAGAATACAAAATTTTAATATAAAATTATAAAATAATAAAACAGAATGGAATAGCATATATTTATTATAGTATTATGATACAATATTAACATTAACAAGGATAATAAAAGGAAAGGATATCCTAGCCAGAAGTCAACCTGAAAATTAAAAATCATGTATATTAGGTAAAGATATCGTGGCATCAATCAAAAAAATAATTTAAAGGTATATTGATTTTCTATAGCATATTTAAAATTCTCTCTGTACTTCAATAATAATGTATAAAAAAATAACTTATATGGTTATAGACATTGTTAGTGAGGAAACAGAAAGAATTACCAAAGATAGGGGGTATTTTTGTTGAGAGAATCTATAAAATTCTTACTGAAGAGAAAATTTGTATAAATGATAGTAAATAAAATAAATCTGTTAATAGAATTTGTAAAATAATAAAGCTCAAGAAGTAAAATTGTTAAATTAATAAACATAAAAAGAAAGTTCAGCGTTTTATTGATTAAAGGAGGAGTTTCAGTGTATTAGTTACAGGAAGCAATATTAAAGGGCATAACGATAAAATAAGAGCAATTGAGAAAAGAAAATAAATTGAAAAACCGTCTTCGAACTGGGTTTGTTACCTACCAATGTGTTGAAGAGTCGAATTCTTTATTATATTCCTGTAAAAGAAAAGAATCATTAAGGTGACTTCATCAGAAGAAAAAGATTTTGAAGATACTTACTGAGGTGTTGGGGAGCTTGCAGTCTTCATTCGAGCCCTAGACAAGAAGAAAACCATAAAGGGTAAAAGGAATTTAAAAGAAATATCGAATTTACTAACCTGACCTGGGAAGGATGGCATTCTTGTAACAGTCTTGAGGCAGTCCTGTGATCCGGTGACGAGGTTTTTGGTGGTGCGAGGTCTGCAGATTCAGCAGCAGTGGCCACGGTTTCTGACGGAAATTAAATAAAAATATATGCTATACTTACTTGTTCATTCTTGGGAAAATTTAATTGATAACTGTCAGATTTGACATTCCAGATATATGTGTCAATCACTATTAGTAATAACCAAACTTTATTTATTGAGAGCTACTAACCACAATGTGAGAGTGGAAAATTTTAAATGATTTATTTGTAAAGTCTAATCTTTCAATAATTGAACCCAATATTGAAAGATAATCATTAGAGTCTCATATTAAGGTAAATAAATAAAAATTATAGGTAACCTTTACTATTGAGTATTAATTTGACCCTGAGATATATAAGGTTTATTGACGATTGGCAATATACAAAATAACACCACAATACATATATCCTTTAATTGTGAAGTACCTGCTATGGTAATTTTAGTATCCAGAAAGACCGTGTTAAAATAAAATAGTATTAGCAAATTCTTTTGTAGTGCATTCTATTATAAGCAAATTTCTTAAAGCATTATAAAGCCTGTTACTCCTTGTTACATTTTGTTATTTCCTTGAATATCATGTATTGGTTGTAGCATTCACTTGCAGAGTTTCATATTCGATTTATACAGGATGAGCAAAATGTATGGAATAATCACTATAAAATGAAGACAAGTAAAATTTGAAAAAAACGTTCGGACACTTAATGTTTATATCTAGCGGGAATTTTTTGTTGATATCTTTCATGAGGCTAAGCTTCATTTTTGGGGTTCTATAAAATTCTTTCTCTTTAATTCTTTAGTTTAACAAAACAATATCATTCTAAAATACGAATAAATTAAAGTTGAAGTTCGAAATGCTGACCATTCACGACCAAACTATGATCAATTTAAAGTACAAATTCGACGTGAAGGCGATCAATAACATCTGTAGGATGCAAAGATCGTTTATTACAACCCGTTCTATTAAATACACGAAAACATCAAGTAAGGTTAAGTCCGGTGAACGAGCGGGTATTTCGATTGCCCAACGCCTGCCAATCCAACGTCAAGCAAAAATTTTATGTAAGAAACGTCTTCCATTTACAGCGCAATGTGATGGAGCACCATCCTGTTGAAACCAGATGTTTTCGTCGAGCATGTTCGGCTCATCTAAATTGGGAAATATTACTGATAAAGTCGGTAGCGGTTCAAACTAAAAAAAATGTCAGATACCGTTCACCAGTTAATGCTTCAAACAAAAAAATATGTTCTCAGAATACGGTAGAGCACAATACTAGCCCATACATATTTATCTTCCGAGGATGTTGTGTGCGGGCTTCCTAAATTCAGTGTGGTCATCTCTAGACCAGTACTTGCCATTGTGCCTATTGACAGTACCATTTAGGCAAACAGCTGCTTCGTCGGAGAACAAGATACTCCAAGCAAACATTTCAACAGTTCAAATTTCATAAAAGTTAACCAGCCGAGCGAAATCATCTTCGGTTAGTTCTGGCAGGAACAGTCTAAATATACTACATGTAGTCTCTTCACTAGAAAGCGTTTGCAATAGACTAAAAGAAAACACACATTTAGTTGAATCTTTTACGTATTATGATAATAGATGTTAAAAACTATTGTACAGTGATCTAATAAAAAGATCTGTCGCCTCCATTATCAATTATAGATTGGCACTGTAACGGGTTAACACTTGGGCGGTGTTAATGTTACACTTATTATTAATTCTTTTAGACGGAATAAAACACAGGTTTATATCTAAGAATTATTTATTTGACTCTACTAGTTTATTGATACGCGTTGCCTAGTACCATTTCGTATCTATGCAAAAATATATGAGTTGTGAGTCGTTCACAACATTACCCCGCCCGATCTGAAACGTGGGTATTACACACATGAAAAAGAAAAAATACGGAATGGTATTTTGGAGAAAAAATGGAGTATTTTAAGGGAACTTGAACAAAGTTGTAAAATTCTCCAGCTACAAAAACTCTACTAGGCAGTATAGGTAGTTACAATAAAAAAACTTAAGCTAAATAACACTACGGAACTTGCGACGGCAACTCTTGGAACCTGTAAACAGAAAGAAAAAAACAGAAAAGTGTTCAAATTTTTAAAGTCAACAGGTAAAAGGTTTTCAAAAGATGCCCTCGCGTAGCATTTGAAATCAGCTTAATGTTGGCTTAACATTATAAAGTAACTAATCTAAAAAATATGCAGGCTTTAGCCTATCTAAAGAGATAGGGCCAGTGTGATTTTCTAGAGTGGCGTATTTAACTGTCCGTTCTAACACTTTATAGGGGCCTAAATAACTGTCTTTCATGCCCAAGGTGTGCGTGTCATTACGAACGTATACGTGTGTGCAGTTGGTCAAGTCTCTGGGGACGAAGGACTGACTGGAATACGTTTTTGTAAAAAAATACTTCTGCTTCCTCATACGACGTTTGAGATTGGCTATGAAATTAGGAATGTTCATGTCGTTAGCCAGTTGTTCTTCTTCGAAGAAATCACCAGGTAGTCGTAAAGGTGTAGCATACAAGATTTCTGCAGGAGAAACATTAACTTGTGATTTCAGGGTTGCACGTAAGCTCAATAGAATCCAAGGGAGATTTGTTAACCAGGAGGAAGTTCCTGTGGTTTGAATGGATTGCTTGAGTGTCCGATTAAAACGTTCGATAACGCCTTGACTAATCGGATGGAAGGCCGTGCATTTGACGTGTTTAATTCCTAACATGGCCATGAAGTTGATCCATGCATGCGAAAGGAATATTCTTGCATTGTCCGTGGTGAGATACTTGGGAATTCCAAAGCGGGATATCCACGTGTCGACAAATGCAGTGATTACTGACTCTACGGAAGAATCCTTCAGAGGAATGGCTTCCGGCCACCGACTGTAGCGGTCAATAATGGTAAGTAGGAATTTATAGCCTCCCGAAGAAGGAAGGTGTACTAGGTCGAGATGGACCTTAGTAAAACGTTCATCTGGTTCTACAATAGGTTGTAGAGGGGTTTTCGTATGACGTTGAACTTTATGTTTCTGACATTCAGCACAAGATATGACCCACTTCTGAATATCGTGGTGCATAGATGGCCACAGATATCGCTGAGTAATCAATCTTTTAGTAGCACGGATGCCAGGATGAGCGATGTTGTGTAATTGTTGGAATAAGGGATACCTGAATTTGAGTGGGATATAGGGTCGTGGTTGTCCTGTACTAACATCCACCCAGAGGTTTGATTTGTTGGCAGTTTGAATGGAAATGAATTGAAAGTTACTACTAGATCGGAGCTGGTTTAACTCGGGATCTTGTTCTTGAGATTGAGCGACTTCGTCGTAATTAAGATCAGATCCAGGGACGTTAATAAGATTAACTCTTGTCAGAGCGTCTGCCGGAATATTCTCTTGACCTTTGATATATTGGAGGTCAGTTGTGAATTGAGAAATAAACTCGAGTTGTCGAAACTCACGTGGTAAATATTGTCTCCATTATTTTTGATCGCTGTACACAAAGGTTTGTGATCCGTAAAGATTTTGAAATCTCGACACTCAACGTAGTAACGAAATTTCTTCAAAGCGAAGTATATTGCGAGAAGTTCTCGAGAAAAAATACTGTACTTTTGCCCTGTGGTGGTTAACTTCCGGGAACAGAAAGCTAGTGGTTTCCACATGCCATCTTCAAACTGTTGCAATATTCCAGCTATAGTGGAAGACGAACTGTCTGCAGCTATACTGATAGGGTTATTAATTCGCGGATGTACCAATAAAGTAGCGGTAATCAAAGCATTCTTCGCGTGCCTAAAGGCTTCTATTTGCTCATGATTTAACTGGACTGGCTTTAGCGAAGCTTTACCAGGAATAACAATAGAGGTTAACGGTGCCAAAATTTTCGCACAGTTTGGTACAAGTTTATGGTAATACGACATTAAACCAATGAAATTGCGGAGTGCTTTCTGACTTGAAGGCAATGGGTAATCAATTATAGCTTGGACTTTGGAAGCCATTGGTCTGATACCGCGTGTATTAACGTGATGTCCTAAAAAATCGAGCTCATTGACTCCAAAGAGACACTTTGGTAGGTTTATAATTAGGCCATTGTCTTTTAATCGGGAAAACACTTGGTGTAAATGTTCAATATGTTGCTGCGAATCAGCACTAAAAACTAATATATCATCTAGATAAGAAAAACAAAATGGGAGCCCTGATAACACAGTGTCCATGAAACGACTCCAAGTGCTGGCTGCATTCCGTAGTCCGAAACACATCCGTTTGAATTCGAAAAGTCCCAGAGGTGTGATAATAGCAGTCTTGTGAATGTCCTCTGCCGCTATTGGTATTGCGAAGTAGGCCTTTTTGAGGTCTAGCTTCGAGAATATGGTTGCACCAGCAAGTTTTCTTGTAAAGTCCGTTAAAAAAGGAATGGGATAACAGTCTGGTACTGTCACTGAATTAAGTTTTCTATAATCGCCAACCAAGCGATAACTGTCTGTTGGGGCGATGGGGGCTGAGATGTCTTGGTCGTCACCAGGAGGTAGTGCCTCTGCTGCGCCTACTGCTCGCTTTCCGACGATGTGAATTGGCGTGGCGTAGCTAGATGATGACCGCTGTACTACATCAGCGTCCAAGAGCTCATTAAGATGATCTTCTAAAAAAGAAAGATGATTAGGGTTCAGTTTGCGACAGCGTGCTTTAACTGGGGTTCCGGTCGTGTCAATGTGATGGACTACAGTATGTTTTACTGGTTGATGATAGTCGAACTTACGTAAAAGTTCTGGGAAGTGTGTGTTTAGCATCTTCCTATAAACATCAAGATTGCTAGACATGTTGTTAACAGTACCTGAAGAGTGTACGTTAATGTTTGAAGGTAAGGGAAGAAGAGGGGAAGAAATCGCAGGAGTAATGATTGACTCGGAAGGAGGATTCAAAACATTAGCCTGTGCGGAAAATATTTTTCGTTTAGTGCCAGTCTTAACTTGTTGGGTTGAGGAACCTTGACTGCGAGTTCGAGCGGGCTGGACATCTGCTGTGCAAATGACCCGTTGAGAAGAGCAGTCAGTCTTAACTGGGAGGGTTGGAAATTGACAACCTTGGCTGCGGTTTCGGGCGAGCTTGACATTTGCTGTGCAAATGACTCGTCGAGAAAAGCAGTCAATAGTTAGGTTGTGCTGCTGTAAAAAATCCAGGCCTAGAATGGCTGTAGATATGTCAGCAACATAAAATTTCCAGGGGCATGGCGGTAGGCCAGGAATTGGGAAATGTAACCTCAAAGTTATAATACCTGTCACAGGAATTGACGTGTCGTTCACGGCCAAAAATGAAATGTTGGCAGGCGTGATTTTTTTGTTACAGGAAACTGCAATGTGGGTTGGTAAAATGGAAAAATCTGCACCCGTGTCAACCACGAAATTAATTTTGTAGGTTAGGTCCTGTAAAGAAATTGAAGAATGAGTGATTGGTAAAGGATTAGTTGGAGGGATTGAATTAACCCTGCATGGCCCTCCCTGGAGGCCAGGAGAGTGTGAAATTAGTTTTTTACTTGGAATGAACAATTTCCTGTACAATTACGTGCATTATTCTGAAATCGTCTATGATAATAACACGGTTGTAATTGGGAATTAGTAGTGCCCGAAGGCATGGTAGGACGTTGTTTGAAATGTTGAGGATTTCGAAGGTTCGGAGAGATGCTGGAAGTCATAGTGGACTGCCGTTTGTGCATAGTAGAAAGCTCATTGGAAATGTTTGTAAGATTGGTCGTTAAACTGTCTAGTTTCGCTTCTAATGCAGTAGTAGTTAAAGGTTGTGGTGCCTTCTGCATAGAATAAATCAAATCTAATCTCTCTACAAAAGATATTAATGGTAAGTCATTGAAATTTAAGGATTGAATTTTGAGTTCTGATGGTAGTTTGGCTATTAAAAAGTCCTTGGTTAACTCTTCAGTTAGATCAAGGTCGATAGCTAACTTCTGAATGTTAAAAAGCAATTCCTTAACACTACCAGAGAATTGAAGAGTCTCCAAAAGATTATTAATGCGTGATTCTCGTGGGCCTAGAATTGATTTTATTACTTCCCGTTTCAAGGTAGTATATGGTTGTTGCCTTGGAGTTTTAATGATTAGGTTGCGATGAGCTCCTAAAACGTCAAAAGGTAAGTTTAGAGTTAACAAGTTATATTTGTCTAGTTCATCGCTGATCAGCATACGAGCAAAGTATCGTTCTACCAAAATAAAATATAGGTCGATATCGTTACTCGTAAAAACTGGAAATGAAACTTTGACAGTCGCCATTTGAAATATTAAATAAGTAAATAAATGATTTGAACTTATCGGATCAGAAAGAGCACTAGTTCCGGTTCCAACGGTCACCTTCAGCCAGCCACGACAAGTCAAGCAAGTAAGGCAGGATCTTACGATGACAGGAGTCGAGCAGCAGCTGATGACAGATAACGCAGGAGCAACTAGATGTGGTTCACCTGGAGAATTCAGTGCAGCAGGCAAAGACCAATACTGCCAAATTCTTCTTCAGGAACGTGGGGTCACCATTTGTAACGGGTTAACACTTGGGCGGTGTTAATGTTACACTTATTATTAATTCTTTTAGACGGAATAAAACACAGGTTTATATCTAAGAATTATTTATTTGACTCTACTAGTTTATTGATACGCGTTGCCTAGTACCATTTCGTATCTATGCAAAAATATATGAGTTGTGAGTCGTTCACAACAGCACCTTGACAGATTTTACACCAGTTTCTCGGCGTAGCCGCGAGGTATAAAAACCTTCGTCGATAGCTGCTTTAGAGTAAAGACAGGATTCCCGTAATGTTTCAGCTTCATGAAAGATCACACATTCTAGATAAGATTAGCATCTGAAGGCAACGTGACCAATCTAACGTTTTGATGTCATCTTTCATTTCCCATCCTGCGCAAGCACAACTGTGATGATTTGGGTCGTTGTTCTCCCCGAGCAGCCATACTTTAGCAGTGATTTTTATATATTTGGCACATTCTTTCGAAATTTAATTTGACCGTAAAGACGTCAACTGGAAGACTCTCTTGACCAGGCTTTCGTAAGGGGAAACTGTTTGTTGGGTTAATTGGGAAACAAATTGTTTCGTGAAGACGACGTCCGATACTATTTATATCGACATATAATTATTTCCTTTTCACGAAGTTATAGCTGTACCTGACGCAAAGTTAGGTCTGGTAGTTTCTCAAAAAGGCGACAAATCGTTTAGTCTTTCTTTTCTGACGAGTTTTCCCGTGTATTATAGCCTGCGCGTCTTAAATCGACGCCAAGGCTTTAATAGCATATATCTAAATATTGGTTAATTATATACTAAAGTATCACTTTAGTGCAAAGAAACTAGATACTAAGAAAAAATTATTGCAAAATATAAAAATTTAAGTATGGGCGTCTTCCTCTTAGTTTACTCGTTTTTATTTTATAGCGATTATTCAATATTTTTTACTCATCTTGTATAGAGCCTTACAAGTGTACCTTTTTATACAAAAAAATTCAGGCGTTCATAAAAAAAATAACATAACATCTCAAAAAAGTCTGAACTTATAACAAAAACTTATACTAAAGTAAATTTATAAAAATAATAATAGATTTTTTCGTCGGTTGTGTGAAAGAATCTTATGCAAATGATATTCAGTTGTGTAATGTACAAAAAGAGAAACAATAAGGAGACGAAATTTTATCCAAATCCGAAGGGTACAGTTTTCCATACGGGAATCTACATAAGTGGGTGGATTACTTGTGAATATGGTTGATACTAGTTGATTGATTGGTAAAGTTTGTGTAGAAATCTAAGAAAATGACTTTTTGATCGTGTTTAGCACATTTAACTTAATTTTTAACACATGCGGCAAAGTAATTAATAATAATTTTCCGAAAACACTTTATGGTTATTCTTAAATTTCATAATGTGGTTGGCCCTTTGCTCTCATTCCAGCTAATGGCAGACTATTTTATTTGATATAAAGCAATACGACCATCTAGGAAAGCATTAGATGATACTTATACTTTACCATCATATTGAGATTCAAGACAGTACACAAAGTTATGTAAATCAATATAAACAAATGAAAAAGTGTATGAAATCAGATTAGTAGTTGATATTTGAAATAATTGCAATGTATTTCATGCGTTCTGCTATTTATGCTGTGGTTCTAAGAGTGAACCAATTTAAAACAGGATAAAAAATAAATATACAGACATGTCTGTCTTTTAATGCAGCAGGGAACCGTTTGTTCATCTACGTATTCACCACACCTTATCTTATTTTGCTCAGTTCAATTTACAAGTAACATTATCGACATATCACATGTTTCACGTAACAATCAATAAATTGTTTATACTTTACCTCCGATTGAAACTGGTCATTTTTTTAATTTCACGCCTACACTACGGGGGAACCAACATCTAAGGCCATCTGTCCCCCATATAAGATGCAACACGAATACACACATCCATAGTTGAAGTGGAGGAATTTTCCAATTAGAAAGATCCCGCCGCCCAAGTGGGATTCGAACCCACGACCCTTAGAACACGAGTGATGCACTGACACCACTCGTCCACCGCCGGCCCAACTGGTCATTTAAATTCGAAAATGCAGAATAAGAATCTAAAGTTATTTTTTATATTTGCGTGTTCAATTGAAGCTATTTGGCATTTTATTTTTTAAAGTTGATATCACTGTGGACAGCTGATTCTTACAATGTCAAATTTATCTTATTTACGCAGTGAACTCATAACTGGAATGCAACACTTGCAAAACTACCATCGCATGTCGTATAAATACCTCTATTACGGGCGTAACAGTTTTTACTTTATTATTACTAACGAAATTGTAAATCTTTGATATTGTCATTATGGGATGCATTGTGTTGTGTATAAATGCAATATGTTCACGATAAACGTAACGTAATAAAATCCAGTTTCGTAAAATTTTATATTTTTACCTTATAATATAAACTATCCAAGCCATCCAACGAATAATTATTTTTGTTAACAAAAATCACTCTTTTTGCTGAAAATACTATTGCATTTATATCTGATTAATTTCTTTAACAAATAGGTATATATTCTATCGAAAGGAAATATATTCTTATTTCATCTAATTTTTTAATTCAATTAAGTAGCAATTATCATTTATGTCACACATATATTGGCATACATTCTACTTTAAATTTATAATCATTTTCAACAGTACAAGAACTTTTTACGTATAATACACCTGGGAAAATTGAACGAGGTCCTGCCGCTTAATGAGCTTCGTGTGTATTAGACAAGGATTCCTACGTCACGCGGGTTGCCTAAAGTTAGCGCGTCTACGTGAAAACAAATGCAAATGTGAATTTCTAGTGGTTCTAACTGTTATGCTACTTACCAAAAATCCCTAACAATATTTCTTTAAAACTAAGTAGTTTTTTAATTATTTAATAATGAAATAACGCAAATAGAAAAAATAGTATAAAGTATTGGTTATATAAGACGTTTTAGCGCAGTTGTCCTGTAGAAAACTCCCCGTTAAAACATGTGTAAGTCAAAACATTGCAAATTCAAAAAGTTATGCCTTATATTCTTTAAAAACGCTAAAATCTCATTTAAAATACATATAAAAATTCAACCTTCTATCGGCACGAGTTATTCTTGTCTAAAAACTTATATTTTTTATTTTTTGCGTTTTTTTCAACAAAGTAAACCATATTTTGGTGAGATCGATAAAATCTTGACTTTGCCAAAATATTATACCCTATTACACATGCTATATATTATACTGCTCTACAAGAAATCATCGGTCTGGTGCCTGAGATGTTAACTGTTAACATGGATTTTGGCTAATTTTGATCTGCAGAATACGACCGTATTACCCGTTTTGCCCAATAAGATTTTAGATACAGTAGATAGCCATCTGAAATATAAGATCATGCTCTATAACGCGTTGTAAAATTCTTATACTATGAGTTTTGTGTTAATAATTGTAAAAATTATAAAATAATATATTCGTTATATACATGTTACATAATATTATTGTAACGTTCTTTTTAAATAATAATACTAAAGGTGCTGTTTTAATTGTCTATTACCAAAAGAAAATATGTACACTAACACTAATTGCAAACAATTATAATTTATTAACAAACTTAGACTAGTTGAAATTACACAAATATTTATTTCTACAAGATTGATATTACACTATTTTATATATACTCATTTATTTCTATTACTACACGATGCGTGTATTTAATTAACTCGTTGTTGACTGATGATTAACACCCTCCCATCGCGGACCCGCTTTATATCCCGTATACAAAATTTGCTGGAATTCACTAGAATCTTCGACGATGCGTCATACATTCCGTCGCCAATCTCGAATGTTCACTGGCAATGCATAATGGTTTCTCCCGTTCAATACATTATGTATCAAAACAAAATATGCATTTAAATAAGTTGATTTTATTTAAAATGGTACCCAAAAGATATATCTTCAGAAACATTTGAGGTATTTCTTTGAATAGGTTTTTCATTATTTTTTTGTTTGAAGTGTTCTTTTACACACTGGAAACAAGTATGCCCCAATTCCAGTTGGTCATTTTACAAAAACGAAAGAGGATTACAAGACAATAACTGAAGTCTCGAAAAAAAATAAATTGTCAAGAATATCAGTGTAATTTGCGTAGATCTGAAAATGGTACGTTTTCTTCTTGAACAGCATAGTGGCTACACAAAATATCCCTGTTTTTGGTGTCTTTGGGACAGCAGAGCGGAACATAACTATTGGATAAAAAATCATCTTGCCACCCTTGCATATCAAATTGGGTCTTATGAAACACTTTGTAAAAGCTTTGAATAACAATGGTTCATGTTTCAAATATCTAACGGTTACTTTTCCTGGATTATCCTCATTTCATAGATTCGATTGGATGAATTTGAAAAAAAATTATTGGTCACCACTTGTTTTATTTAGTTGTGAAAAACTTTCTTGGAAATCATAAAGCAGAGTAATACTGAATTAGTAAAATATATGTTGTCCTGTTTTTCAGAAGTTTGGTGCAATATCAGCATAAAAGTTCACTACCTGCATAGTCCTTTGGACCATTTTCTGGAAAACTATGATTTTCTTTTTTCTTGCTATGAAATTAATACTATTAAACATTATTATTTCATAATTTTTATAATTAATAACACAACATTCACAGCATAAGAATTTTACGGCGCGTTATAGAGCATAATCTTATATTTCAGATGGCTATCTACTGTATCTTAAATTAAAGACCTGATTGGGCAAAACGGGTATTACCATTGTATTCTGCACATATAAATTAGTCAAAATTCATGTTTATACGTCAGGCACCAGACTGATGATTTTTTTTGTATTGCAATGACTATTTATAAAACAATTTTCATAGTTATCAGAAGACGTTAGTTTCTCAACACCTTAAACCAGTAACTAAAATTTTTGGGAAAAAGTATAATACTACATCTTGAGTCCTCCACTAATATCTAAATCTGCCGGAAAATAAAAGAAGTTCTTAACCATAATAAACTTGTCAAAATGATAACAGAAAAGGGTAATTAACTTTAACTACAATCAACTTGTTGATAATAGAAACTATTATTAGTGTTTGAATAAGACTTTTCAGGCAGTAGCTATGAATATCTAGACATATACGATGTGTTAACAACAACTGCAAACTGATAGGGCGGTGCAGTGTATAATAGAAAAGTATTACTTTTAGACGGAATGTGTAGCTAATTTTGTTTGGTAACGAAGCTGTTGAACTTTCCGCGACGTCAACATTAAGATTTCATGGCCCTCCCAAAATGCGACCCCCTACAGTGATGCATAATTACGATGCATAAGGATTGTGTGTTATAATTGGTACACTGGATGGTAGGATTTTGTCAACCGTAGATGTTACGAAGTCGCTTAAATTAGGTGAAGTTGCCTGTCTCTGAGCCTATTCTAATCGAGTTTCTGTTGTTCCAAGTAAATTCATATCTTATTAAACTAATTCAAACGTGAAATGGTCAAAATATAAATTAGTAAACTATTTTCCTAATAAAAATAGTAAAAGAAGATACAATTCAACAATTTTTAAAAAATTTAGTAATTAATGTATATGTATAATGTATTATGTATATTATGTATTATGTGTATGTATAAATAATAAATTTATTCACATGTTCACATTAATGCCGAAATATTTTAGGATCAGATCCGAATATTCGTTGAAATGTTTGAAATGAAACCCAAATTATCGTATATTACATTAGTTCATATTAAAACTTCTTCTATATTAACTCCTTTGATCATGGTATCCTGCATACACCACTGAAATTAAATAAACATAAAGTTAAACTTAAACTCAATCTTCAGTTTCTACGTTTCGATATGTTACTGTCAGATTGAGATGTTTGACTTAGGGAGAAGCAATTTCAAAGAGAAGTTGTTTGAAATATTTTATTTTTAAAGGTGGTAGTCTCTACAGAAAATTTAAAATCCGTTTCGTTGCTACTAGAACTAACAGAAGGACAAAATCCAAATATAGAAACAGTTTATCGCTTAAATGTAAGAATGGTAGAAAAACAATTTCAAAGGATAAATCCAAACAATACGCCCGTCACAGAAGTTGTCACCAAATATTGTTAGAGAATTACTGTGTTGTATACGCACAAACAAAATATATTTTGATAAAAGATAAAACTAAAGGGAACATCATAAAATAGTAGCTACCTATTAATTAAGGGGTTGCCTATTTGTATTTGTGTGTTGCATTTTCGTGAAAACTTTTCATTTTAATGATGTTTTAAAAAGTTTTTGAAGTGCGTGCATCGTGGAACGAGCATGTCTTTGCGGCTTTAGAAAGAACTGGCATCAAAGTCAGGAGTTGTAATGATCTGCAAATGTTCATCATAAACACAAATTTATTTTGAATCTGCTATTCAAACAAGAGCTGTTTATTTTGCATGTCATACTACATTCTAACATGCATTCCCTTCTTTCATCTTTGTGACACTTGTTGAATTATATTTGTATGCAGCAGTACTGAAGACAAATACGAATGTATTCTTTCACACATACCTAATTTTTGTACTATTTTTAAACCACAAACTGTCTGTATAATATACTCTCATAATATAGTTTTAGTTTAACGTAAATGACAGAAATAAATGTCATCTAAGTTAATTTACTTTCTTGATTTTCACCTCAAAAACACTTTATTAACTGAGCTTGACAAGATGAATATTAAATTGTTGCAATTTAAAAAGAAAACGTAAAAATAGTAACAATTTAATTTAAGTTTTCAATGGGTTGTTTTTCCTCTCGGAGCGAAAGGACTTCTTATATACCAAATTAATTTAATGTATTTACCTCAAATAGTAATTACATTTTTAATTTTGCTTACCTCTTTTAAATTAGAAGAAAGCAGATGAGAGATTATTCAATTCAATTTTCTAAAACCAACGTTCATTACTGCATACTGCATATAATCATATACATACAATATACAGTGTGTAGCAAAATAAGGCGGCACCACCCTTATTTCTTTATTACTTTTTATACAATTTGAACCAAATTATTCTCAAAGATAATCCCATTTATGGTCGACTTGTGCTAAAAAAAGCAATAAATAAAACAAAATCATTTTAGGCATCTTTTATCGGAGAATTTTACTAACAAAAGTTCAAATTGCTTTAAAGCCAAGCTTAAATCCAAAATTTCGAGTAAATTTAAAAACAATATTTTCAGAAGTTGGCCATGGATTTGATGTTTTTATTATCAAAAACAATATTTCACTAGGTGAAGGTTTTCCTATAAGTAAATATTACATAAATCTTAATTTAAATGTTAAGATGTTATAATAATGTAGAAAAATTATCATTCCGACTGGGAATCGAACAAGAACCTTCTGCTTGCCGGGCAAAAGCTCTATCGTTGAACCATCTGTGGTGATTCCCAACGGAAATTACAACTCGTTTACATAAGTTGGGAGTATTAAATATATATGAATACTAATTAAATATTGCTTCTTTAAGTTGATTGTTCGACAATTAATAACCATCATTCAAAGCGTTTAATTAAATTTTAAAATGCTTCGTCCTAATATAGGAAAATGAGAATAATTAAATCAGGTGAAGGTTTTCATCGTGTAAGAAAATATTACATGGTTAATGTTATTGTTTTCTCAGTCATATCTAGCTTGTAGGTGTCAGTTTGTTTCTTATCTACAATGGTTTAGAGTCGTCAACATATACGTCATTGTCTGGGGTACAACAGGGGAGTAACCTTAGACCTCCACTGTCCTTATTATTCATTGATGGTTTATGCGAAGAAATTAAATGTGACAAACTAGTGTATGAGATAAATAAAGATTAAAAAAGTTTCAGTTTTTATTAAATTATAACCTGACATTATTGTTTTGACAGCTAAGCCGTCATTATCAAAGGTAATATCAATATAAACACGTCGCTAAGGTAAATACAAAAAATAGGTAGCTAGATAAAAAGATAAAAATAATCAGAATTAAATATCTAATACTTCCAGTAACGCAGAACTACTGAGCTCAATATATTCATTCATTAAAGATACCCAGAGTTTGTGTTGGTAGATCTAAAAATCTTCTAAAATCTCTAATTTGCGTTTGTTATTACAAAAATGTAAGAATTTAATATTATTTTGAGGAGTCATTGTGTGATGTACTAGATATTTTAGAAGCTTTTGAGATATACAAACACTAACTCAGGGTACCTTTAATGAATGAACAGATTGAACTCAGTAATTCTCAGTTACCGATGTAATACTCCAGGGATCGGAATGGGAGGTTTCGGCGCGGTCGATTCGGCGCGACCGAACCGGCGCAAGGACGTTTCAGCGTGGGATGTTTCGGCGCGAAGACAATTCGGCGCGAGGCCCGAATACCCAATCATAAATTTGACGTTTCTTTAACATACACCCTCGGAAGAAACTGTAACTTTTATAGTTTTATTTTGTGCGGACGAAATTGCAATCTTTAATTTATGCATGAATGCATTTCGAACAACACCGTAATCCAATTTATGATATGTGAAAATACAGAGTTAAAAAGTGCTTAAGGTAACAATTAGAATTGTTTCAATGTTTTTCTCCAAATTATGATCTTGTTTTCATCAACTCAGATCCGTTTAGAGATATATAATGATAAGGCCCCAGCAGCTATGAAGTTTGTACGGGAGGGAGGAGGCGATTATTATTATTACGTAGGACCAACGTTTACAGATGGCGTTTACACAAGCCGACTTACAGATGGAACAGCGCAAATCCCACATTTGTGTTACAGCTAAGGAAAAATTGCAGAAAACCTTAACCAGGTCTGCCGGTACCAAGAGTTAAACCTGGTACACTTGGGTGAAAGTCCAACACGCTAGACAATACACTACCAAGGCTGTTAACTAAGATAATAAACATAACAATGACTAAAACAAAAATTTAAGAAGATTTTACTGAGAATGTTATTGCCTGGTCTTAATCTGACATATAGATGATTTGATCACACAAACAGACGTCTTTGGAAATTAGAATAATTCTGCATATTTTTGTGCATGATAGGATACCAGAAAAGATAAATTGAACCCCTACTTATAAGAGGCGTCCAAACAAACAAACAATTATCCCTTGTGGAGAAGGGATTACTGATTTACAGACATATATTCCAATATTTTAATAGTAATTCCTACGTAATCTTGATTGACATAAGTAAGATTTACTAGTAAACACCTTTATGAATGCAATTATTATTTTCGCATTTTTTCCAAGTAATATTAATTAACCTTCCAATATTTCTAGTCGCATTAAAAAAAATTTACAAGATAAAATATTACAAATTGTAGTGGTGTGTTCTAGTGCACAGGCTAAAGTTTTCTAATAACTCCAATCAATTTATAATCGCGTCGAAACGTCTCCACAGCGAAACGTCTACGCGCTGAAGGGGCTGCGCCGAATCGGTCGCGCCGAATCGGTTACGGCAAAATGTCCTAGACCGCCAGGGATCATCTGATCATCTAGAGAGTCTTCACTTAGTCAACTGATTTGAATTTTAAAGGATTATAAAAAAAAGTTAAAATATCTAATTAGTTGCGAACTAAGGAAAAACTTCACCAACAAAGTTTTAGATAAATATTTAAATCCTGTTGCGGCAATATATCAAACAAAGAAGGATAAATACTAGGAAATAAATAAATAGGATTCTTTTGAAATGCATAAATAAATAGGTTGTCACTTCTGTCTTCCTTTAGATTTGCTATAATTTTAGGAACCCGTGTGCTTTTTTATTTTCCAAGTTTCAACTGTAAGGGTTTCTTCCTCCTCGTACCTCTCCAAGTACAGCTGCAATCTCAAAAAATTTAAAACCTTAGAAATCTGTATACCCAGGTAGATAAATCATTTAACGCTCCTCGTACAACATCGTGTGTTTAATTCATTTTTGGCGTACCATACTATTATCGGTATATTCTTGTTTCGTGTGTCGCATTTCGTCCGCCAACGAAAATCTACCTGAAACCTTCTCCTTTCGTGTGTTATTTACCTGCACATGTTTACCTGATCTTATCTGAATATCAAGTATGATACTAACTTTATCATTCTACACTTCAGCGAACACAGAGCCGATCGCCTTGAGGAATGGCAGTGTCAAGGTTGTGAGGAATCAATAGCACTTGATAGCTCATCTGCTGTCAATACAAATCAAAACATTACTTATTCTGAAGGCAACTCCGATAACGCAAATTTAATAAATACAAATCTATCTAATTTGGAAATTGCAAACCAATTAAATAATATAGGTAAGCAGCTGCAGCTACTACCAAAACTATGCGATCAAATAACACAATTATTTACTACTATAAATGAGATTAATCAGAAGATGTCGATCATACAAGAGGATTTAACTCAAGTTAAAAACAAAGCTAATGCAAATGAAAAGCATATCAATCTTTTAGATGATTCTCTAAATAAACAACAATCACGTATTGATTATTTAGAAAACAAAATAAATAATATGGATCAGTATTCCAGGAATAAAAATATAGAGATTCATGGATTGATTAAACATGATAAGGAAGATTTACCACATATTATGGAAATTATCGCTCATAAAATGCAGATTCCTAATTTCAATAAAGCTGAAATTGAAAGTATACATAGACGGGCCTCCAAGAATTAGAAAAACCCTGAACCTGTTATCACACAATTGGCTCGGCGTTCTACTAGAGATATGATTATGGATAAGAAGAAACATATTAAAATTTCAAACAATGATATTATCATTAATTCGGGAGATACAATAATCTACATTAACGAAAACCTAACCCCTTATAACAAAAAGCTATTCTGGAAGGTTAAATCTTTAAAACGGGAACTGAATTTTAAACATATATGGTCTCACAAAGGTACCATATTTATTAAACATAACGATAATTCAGTGCCTATTAAAATAACCAGCGAAAAAGATCTTCAAAATCTAATGTGAGTTGATTTTAACGTTAGTGTGAAACCTCCGGTAAATAACTCTTTTGTGATCGTTTACCAAAATACCCGTGGGCTCAACTCTAAACTCGAAGAATTTTCAAGAAATGTGTCTTTATCAACGTGCGACGCAATTGTGATAACAGAGTCGTGGTTACAAGATAATGTGTATAATCGTGAACTGTTTAATAATAACTTCTCAGTTTTTCGAAAAGATAGAAATTTGATACGCACAGGCAAAGTCTGGAGGTGGTGTTATCATCAGTGTGAGATCCAGTGGCGTGCGGTCCATGGAAGCAATGGAAGCAATGCTTCCCTTAAGAATTTATTGAAAATAAAAACCAATGCTAACAAAAATATTTTTATAAAATTATGGTTATCGTTTATTTAAATTTGTAATATTTAATCAACTCAAAGCTCAATATCAATTCCGTACAGCAAAAAGTATTATTATTTAGACTACTATTTTAAATTAAGCTGATTAAACTGCGCGGAAAGGTAATACCGATTCAAATGTGTTACATACACTGCATATAAGCACTGATTTCGTTGCTTATTGCACTACTCTCCGATAGCCGGCCAGTCGCACCTTCGTTAGTCGGCGGGTGCCTTGTCCATCGTAGTAATAGTCTAAGAGCTAGCGACAAAAATAGTTACGTCATTTCATTAAGAAGATTTTTGATGCCATTGTACTGTCTTAACATAGGTAAACTTTAATTGGAAGTTCTGCCACATATCAGTGGTGGAGAGAGTAGCGGGAGAGAGTGAAAGGGTTAAAAAATATTAATACAAAACCATGATACAAGTAAAGCTGATTTTTTGTGTGATGACGGTAAATAATATTTTATGTAATATATTACAATGGTAGACAGTTTGGTTAGTGGGGGGATGGGGACAGACAGCGAGGAAGGTCGAGAAGATATGTGGCCTATTACGCTACATCATTCAGATTGGGACAACTGTTAAAATTTTCAATATGTCATTATAATTCTGTATTCACAAAGGCAGACAACATTTTTGAGTCAAACACCTTGGCAGACGCAACGACACAGAGCGACGGTAATTTAAATGAATTGCTGCAATGATTAATTTATAGCAGTAAAATAATTTAAAAACACTCTGTAGACACTGTTAACTATTAAGAAATCGAGCCCCGAGTCGAAGGTGTTTTAAGTGAAGGCGGTTTAAATGGAAAATAACGGAAAAAATTAATAGGAAGCTGTAAATTGGTATAAATGTTGGCGAATAGTTAGGTACTGTTACGATATTGATAAGTCCCAAGTTGAATAAGGTGTGCTCGAGCCTCCATATTTTTCAAAATGGCGGATTAAATAAAAAATAACGGACAAAATTAATATGAAACTGAAAATGGTATAGATGTTGCCGAATAGTTCATTTAAACCGCCATTTCTTCCAAGATAGCGTCTCAAACACGCCTTATTCGACTCGGGATTCATCGATTTCTCAAACAGTATGGATTTACCAACATCTATGCCAATTTTTAGCTTCCTATTAATTTTTTTTGTTATTTGCTTAATTTTGATCAAATTTTACTATACTTTTGGCCTTTGACCTTTTTATAGTCAATGTCTGCCGATGAATCATATATCGTTGGAAAGTACTTAAAATTACCTTTTAAATGATATATAATATGACGCATTTTGAGTGTCTCTCATTGGATATGTTTACGTACAAATTGATATGACGTAATAGGCCACATATTTTCTTAACCTTCCTCGCTGTCTGTCCCCATCCCCCCACTAATGAAACTGTCTGCCATTGTAATATATTACATAAAATATTATTTACCGACATCACACCAAAAATCAGCTTTACTTATATCACGTTTTTTGTATTAATATTCTTTAACCCTTTCCCTCTCTCCCGCTACTCTCTCCACCACTGATATGTGGCAGAACTTCCGATTAAAGTTTACCTACAGTACAATGTGGCAGAACTTCCGATTAAAGTTTACCTACAGTACAATACTAAGACAGTACAATGGCATTAAAGATTTTCTAAATGAAATGACGTAACTATTTTTGTCGCTGGCTCTCCGTCTGTAAGGCCACATTTTTATTTTTAGTGTGCTCCATGCTCAAATGTTTATTTTTATAATTTGGTTATTTGTTCGATTTAGTGTTTGTTAAATGTAAATCTGCAAATGAGATTGTATTTTGAAACATTTTATTATTTCAATTTATATAAGTTGGATTTTTTTAAAGACAGATAATTCTATTTAGTTTGTTCTGTATGCAAATTTAAAATTGCATTATCGTCATGACTACAAATTCAGCTGCTTCGGTCGAAGGTTCGAGTACTTCAGATACAACCGAATCGCGACGATTTTATTGTTCAGTTTGTAAATTACTAGATTTTTCTGCATACAGTTTTGGAGGCAAATTACAAATTGTTGAGAAAGGCAGATCAAAAACAGAACTTTCAGATTTAGCAACAAATATTAAAACCTGTACCAGGTATTTTGCTAAAAAAGACCGGAAAATCGAGTTGCATTATAAATAGTAGTATTTTTTTAAATAAAGAATAATAGTCAACAAATTCCATAAATATAAAGTATAAAAGTTCTTTGAAAAACTTTTAAGCTTAATAATTAGAACACTGTTTTTTATTGTACCTAGCAGGGGCGGGTCCAGAGAATTATTTGGGGGGAGCATTTTTTGAAAATAATTGTTTTAAATAAATTAATAATAATTACTATACAAACATTATTTGTTTTTATCCTATGTATATTTATTTATAAATGTTATGTATTGCACAATATTTAATAAACATTAACTACTTTTACATTCAAAATTTATTTAACTATAATACTAAAGTATATATATCAAAACTTTGAGGAGGGATCCTCCCCCGTGGATCCGCGCCTGTACCTAGGTGGGTATATTAAATTTACAATCGTAGTTGCTTCCCTAGCCTAAATTCTCACCGCACGCCACTGGTGAGATCTGATTATCATGCTGAATTAGTACCTACTAATTTCAACGTTTGCGAAGGCATATGTGTTAAAATTAAATTGAAGAAGTTACAATATTTATACGTACTTGCTGTTTACATCACGGAAGGTACTGTTGGTGGGTATGAACAAATCTTTGATGAAATTCATAATTTACCTTTTCTTTACAATAACAACTGTATTTTATTAGGCGATTTTAACAATTGGGACTACTCTAAACATTTCTTTAATACTAATATTAATTTGCAGGATTTATGTGCATCAACCAGGAAATTAATCAGTTTAATTGATACCTTCAATTTCAAACAATTTAATGCTATAGTAAACAACAACGAAAGACTGTTGGATTTAGTTTTGTCTAATTTAGAACTTACAGTTAATCGTGAAGACAACCCGTTGGTCAAAGAGGATTTACATCATCCGGCATTAATCTGCAATGTAGGCATCTCGCCACTTCGTACGAAACAGTGTTCCGTAAGTGATGACTTAAAATATTGCTTTAAAAATGCTGATTTTGTTTTACTTTATCACTTCTTTCAAAGTTTCAATTGGGAGGGTGTACTAAATTCCAATAATGTTGATGAAGCAGTAAGTAAACTTTACAATTCAATTTATTCAGTATTTGATACTTGTATACCTAAAAAACGTAAACGCTTATTTAAATATCCTACTTGGTATATGATTCAATTATCATTAATAAAATTAAACAAAAAAATAAATTTCATAAATTGTTTAAAAAAACTGGTTCAGTTATTTATCAAATTCAGTTTAGTTCGCTTAGAACTGAACTCAAAACACTTATTAAAAATGCCCATAGCTCATACATTTTAAATACCGAACGGAATATTATCAAGGATCCTAAAGAATTTTGGACATACATTAAAAACTTAAAGGGAGCATTTGGATATCCAATTATGCATGGTATTTCACTCTCCAATGGCTCAGATATAGCCCAAGCTTTTGCAGACTTTTTTCAAAATAATTTTACTGAAGCTGATAATTCTTCATCCAGCGGTGTAGATGTTAGCAACATTAATGCATATAACATGTATAATACAATCGTGATTGGTTCAATATCCTCCGAGGAGATACTTAGTACTATTGGAGAACTGAATAATGTAAAATCTTTGGGACCTGATAGTATTCCCATTTACATAATTAAAGCATGTCGCGAGTTTCTAGTGACGCCACTTTTGAAAATCTTTAATCTGATTTTAAGTAGCAATTGTTTTCCCACAAAATGGAAAAATGCCAGTATAGTGCCTGTGCATAAAAAGGGTTCCAGATCTGATGTAACTAATTAGCGCCCAATAGCTCTTCTCAGCGTATTCCTAAGATCTTTGAAAAAGTAGTTAACAATAGATTACGTTCTCAAGTTACAAATTTAATCTCACCCAGACAACACGGTTTTGTAAGTAAAAAGTCAACTGTTACCAGCCTAGGTATTTTTTCACAATTTTTCAGTGAGGCTTTGGAAAATCAATATCAAGTTGATGTAGTGTTTACTGACTTTTCCAAAGCCTTTGATACTGTCGCTCATTCATTATTATTACATAAACTTGATCATCTAGGATTTTCAAACAATCTTTTTGGACTCTTCGATTGTTACCTTTCTCACAGAGTCAGTTCTGTAATCAGCAATGGCTATACATCTAAACCCTTTATAGTACCTTCTGGAGTGCCACAAGGTAGCATTTTAGGTCCGTTACTCTTTATTATTTTTATCAATGATATATGTAATTCCTTGTGACACTTCGAGGGATTATTGTTTGCTGATGACTTTAAAATATACTGTCGAATAAGTTCTCTCGATGATTGCCGTATGTTGCAAAGGGATTTAGACGCTATTTATAACTGGTCGATAAAAAATAAATTATTTTTTAATATAAAAAAGTGTTATTGTATGACGATATCGCGCAAACATAATATTTTTCAGCACGATTACTCTATGAGCGAGGTTAATCTTGAGAGACTTGACAGATTTACAGACTTTGGTGTTTCATTTGACTCATTATTTAGGTTCAATATTCATTATGATAAGATTATCGCAGCTGCCTCTAAACAAATGGGCTTTATTATTCGTAACTGTAGATATTTTACAAAACTAGATACATTACTAATACTCTTTAATTCTACAGTTCGTTCCATATTAGAATATGCTTTAGTTATCTGGAATCCTTTTTATGTATCACATAGCTTAGAAATAGAAAGACTGCAGAAACGTTTTCTCAGATTTTCTGCATATAAGTTCAATCACCATTATGATCGCAATGAAAATTATCCATCTCTATTAGCTAGATTTCAAGTGACATCACTGGAAATGAGAAGGCAACATGTTATCTTACTCTTCTTATTTAAGATTGTTAATTTTATGGTTGATGCACCGTACTTACTCTCTAGACTTAACTTTAATAGTCCGGATTCCTGTACTCGTTATAGCAATACCTTCTATTATCCATGTCCTAGAACAAACGCATACCTAAGTTCCCCGGTACTAACAATGATTAGAGCCTTTAACAAATATGATCAACGCATTGATTTGTTCAGTTCTACCTACAGTTCTTTTCGGTGCTTTTTAACTTATTCACAAACTGATAACCATATCTGAAATAATCATTTATTCTTTATTTATTCATGTCTATTTTTCTTATATAAGTAATTTAATAATATTTTGAATTTATAATCTCTTTGCAACTTTTATATATTTAACTTATCACATATAACGTATTACTACCTTTTTTTTCCTTGTTAAAATCATCTGTGTTTACTTGCATTATTTAATTATTTAGTTATATTTAACAATTGTATTTTTATTAAAAATGTTGTTTCTGTCATTTATTAGTACTATGCAGTAATATTTCTATGTAATATTTAATACTATTCAGTTGTTTCTATTATTTATTAGTTACTATGCAGTAATGTGCACGCAATTTTCTTTTCTTTTCTTTTATATTATTTGTTTTCCCTGTAATTTGATATTTTGTATCTGTTGGGAAATAAATGTATTATTATTATTATTATTATTATTATTATTATTATAAAAAGTAAGCAACTTATCTCTCTCTTTAGTACCATCTTTTACTTAAGCATCATTTGTTTACCATTAGTAGCGCTAAAACATAAACGGAAACTTTACTCAATTTAGAATATTGATGGATAATACAGATCTACTGGAAGGTAGGTAATACAGATTAATTTGTGTACTTTTTTACTTAAATTTATTTCAATGTCAAAATTTGACTAAAAAAACAAGAAATTTTTTTTAATTACTTATATTAAATCCATGGTGCTTTTTTTCAGAAATATCGAAAGCATTAAATATTCTGAGTGCTATTGTATTTGAATTTATCCTTTTCAAAGAATTTCGTTTTAGAGAGACTAATACCTACTTTGTTATGTACCGCTCGTATTACCTGCAATTTCCTTGAAATCCATAACACAATTAAATTTGCAATATGAAACCATAACTCATAATATACAGAATTTAATATGGGAAAACCTTAATTCCCTTAAGTGTCGATATAGATGTTTTGCAAATTGCCATCTGTTAAAGCTGTTTGAGTGTTAAGTATTCGTATAATTATATATTATACATTTTTATTCTTAATATCCAAAAATTTCTTATTTATATATACTTATCCATTATTATTTATTAGAGTCTAAAGGTAGCTAAGATATTTAATTTAGAAAATTCATACAATTGATCAAGCAGTCGAACTGGTTTAAAAAATCACTTAATTACTTAAAAAAAAATTTATTACTACTTTAGATTTTTTGCATTTGGAGTGAAAAAATAGATTGAGATATTGAGCAGAAAATCAACAATTTGTATATAAAGTTCCTATTTTAAAAAGTATCCACAGCCAGCAGCTAAATTTCAGATGAACGAACGAAACTAGAAGTCATTAGTACCGAATTTAATAGTTCATCTGGTTTGCGCACGAAACGAGAAGGTTTTGCAGTTTAGCACGAAACGCTCACAAATCCTATTACCTTTCCCTTCTATACCTTATGAGAAGAGCATGTGGGAATGTTACTTGGGGTACACGGACAAATTCCGCATACATACTGCAAATATACCATTTGATACAGCAATTAAATATTATTATAAGATTCAACCATATATTTTTTGTCACGGGATAACAAACTAAAATCAAAGCCAATGCCAACCTGCACATGAAAATGTTTCGGTAATTCACGTTAATTCAAAAAATGTGTCACAAAACCTAACTAAAGCATTGCAACAACAAACAGATATAACAGTATCAATCATATTCGTATTTACATCAATATTTGGTAAAAGTATTACAAAATAAACCGTGCAGTAACGTTTTATTGAATTTAGTAAAACTATCTAACTGCTCAGTATTTTGTTTGATTAGCAGTAGTAAGTTTCACTGTTTTCCTTCATTATTATTATTTTTTATTATTTTCATTATTTACAGTGTCGTAGCATTCGACTGTGGCAGTATAAAAAGCGGTTTTTTTAATCCAAATAAGTCTTAACAGTATTAAATTCCATTGTTTTTGTTTATACGGAAAAAGAACAGAAAAAATCTACCCGTAAGTTTTATAATCTAAAAAGTAGGCATTAAAAACATACAGAAATACTCATGTTATGGTCTTATTAATACTATTTATGGCTTTATTTGCAAATGTGCGTGAAATGTGCACATTTTCCTTTTATTCTCTTTTTGAATGCATCGAAATGTTGTACTCAAGTACAAGTCAATGTAAAAGAGCTTTACATACGGCAAGGAAAAGAAAATTGCAATTTGGTGTGAAAGAAACGAGTTTATTATGAACATGTTCAAAGCAAGAATGTTACTCTCGACTTTAGGCTATGTCAACGTTTCACCTAATATTATACCTGTATAAAATCTTTCGGTAAAAGAAGAACGGTAAATCACGTTATATCAACGCTATATCCACTATTTTTTCTGTGCTCGATTGTAGTTTTGACAAGAAAAGGTTTATAAACAGGATCGACAATTCTTTCGGAATTCAGGATTCGACACCTTTCAACGAGGAACTGTTTTTTGTGAGTGTTCGATCGCAGTTATCAGCTTAAAAAATTAACAATACGTCTGGCAACTTTTTGACATTCCTTAACCTTTATTATTGCAAAACAACATAATGTGTTGATAAATAGATATCGATAATTTACATTTACTTGACTGATTCTAAACAAGAGTATATCAAATAAGCACAAGCAAATTCTGAATAGAACATGATAGAACGCAATTAAACTCCTTTATGTTGCGGCAACCATACCAATAAATCTACAAAATAAGTTGCTGTAAGATGACATTTTATATATTATTCAATTCATATTATCGTTCCTTTATATCATTCCTCTAAATTCTAATATCTAATTAATCCACATACTCTTTACCCAATACTTACTCCAATTTAATAAAGATTAGAGATTTAAGAACCATAACTTTTTCTAAGAACCATAGTTTTCATCAAAGGAAAATGCTAAATGTAAACTCAGTATTTTGAGAGTAAGATTAAAAATGAATTGAAATACTGATTTAAAATTGAACTAATCTTGCAAAAGTTGCAAAGGAAATACTGCAAATCTGTTCTTACATAGTATCCGAATACTGATGTTATGTATTGCTACGACCTGATAGTGCGAAGCAATGTACCAATAGGTGTTGCAGTATTTTGTTATAATAACTGTTATTAAAAGAAATAAAATTCAAGACTTGACAAAAACGTGTTTACTTATCTTGTCTTTATTTTGAAGTCATTTTGCGTTATCGTTGCCCGGGAGTAATGTAGCGATCGCCAACTAAGATCACTACAGTATCATACATATGTGTCATGTATGAATACGTACATACTGCACTGATGTCCGATTTTAAATTTTCCCACACGCTGTGCATATTTTTTTCTGCAGCTGTCAAAAAATGATGACATTTTTTCATTAATATTCGTATGCAAAATGCCACATTGGTTTTGTTTACTTGACAACGTGCACGAAATATTTTTCACTTTAGAGCGAAAAATATTTCGTGCATTTATGCGATTTATGCATACTTGAGTAATGTCGTTTCCGTAGCAACAACGAAACTGTCCACTTTGCGCTAAAATAAAAACTTCCTTGTGTTATTGTTTATGATATTCTTTTCTACTTTTTAGGTTATTTCAATAATCCTGTAGAAAAAGCGGTGTGAACAATTCGTGCTCGAAATGACTTTGGTGGTCTCGAATGAGACTTTGACTACTTTTACCAAAGTAGCATTTCGCGCACTAAATACACAAATAACTATCTATTCTGTCATTTTATTTTTATTATTATTTTGGTGATATTTCAATGCTGAATTCGTGATTGAACTCTCCCTGCGTTTGCCCATTATGAGAATTGGATATGTTGCTTTGTATTTATCAATAGTTTGACACAATGAGAAAATTTAATAGAGATATGTATATCAAAATATTTTCTAACTAGAACCGTCAATCTCACTGAGGTTAATCCACTAGATTGTCAAACAGGTACGCTTTTCCTTTATTAATTTTGAAGGTTATAAAAATAATTAATTTTCCCTTTTTCAGTTATCAGGATGAAACTGACCAGGACTTTACAGATCAAATTTATAACTAAGTAAGTAAATTAACTCTTGATGAATCTTCAAAATTTTTTTGTGCTTGTTACGGTATTTTACCTTATAGAAGAGATGCTTGTTCCCTCTCCTTGTTTTATTTTATAAACTTTATACGTTATACTTTTTAAACTTTGTAAAAATAACTTTATATTCTCATCTATTGATACCCCAAAACACACTACCTGCCTAATGGTGATTAGTCCCTCCTCTTGATAACCAACCCGAATTCACTGTGTTTTCATTCAGACCTCTTTCAGTTGGTAAGTCAATACATACTCTCTTTTTGACAGTGACACGTCGACCATGGATACATTATATGAGTAACTTGAGAACTTCTATGTACTTCTTTATAATACCAAGAGCATTCTCCTTATAGCAAAAGCGTTTGGCTTAAAGAACACACTAAGCAAGTAAAATTTTTTCTTGTTTATACTTTCAAGATGTTTATTTACCATCAACACCAAAAAATGTTATTTACATTTTCCATGTACAATATTTCTATATTTATTACTTTATAACCTCATTTAATCTATTATACATAAATAGTTTCAAATTTTCAATTTATTAACCTTTTATATAAAAACCAACAGAACTTATTTACTTCTAACTCCTAGTAACCCTTTTTTTCTTAAAAGTGTTCAATTTTTTCTCATTATCAGTCATATTCTCAATATGACGACAAAAATATTATATTCTCAATCATAGTTTGAACAATTATATTTCAGGTTTCTAAATAAGTAATATTCATTGCTTGTTGTGCTTGACTTCTCAATGCCTGCACACAGGGATGAAATCCGATTCTAACCGGTCAAAATTATTTTATAGACTTAACTGAAAGCAAACGACGGAAATAGTTTAATAATAATAAAATAATCAAAAAATAAATTAAAAAAAATCTTTTTAGCCACTAGAACTGGAACAGTTTGATACTTTTATACTTTTTCCAAGAAAAAGTTATTTACATAATTATGTTATTAATAACTAAGGTAAAGACGTAAAATAGATAGCATTTACACGAATTCTTCTTTATTTTAAGAAATATTAAACAACTTAAAAATGCTTCTTTAATATCGAAATGGAATAACGTACAAAAATTATATTTGTTATCTTAATGAACTGTGAGTGATAGGGACGCTAGCACTGTTCCGTTGCTCGGATATATGAAATATTTAAACCTTGTGTTGTACCAATAATAAGTATTTAATTAATCACGTATGTAAAATAGCTCGACTTACCTTATATCGATGCAAGGATACGAAATCGGAATCAGGTTCTCGACAAAAGCAAGTCGCGATACCGGGAAAGTTATTGCAACTCTTCTCTTCACTCTGACAAAACTATTCAATTTCTTATTGTACGCAGTCGTAAAACAAAATAAGTGGGAACTAATTGGATTTGGAAAATATACCGGATGCACTTATAAAGGTCCATCGAGAATTAATTATTATAAATAAATGTAATGTACAAACAAAGCATCGCGAAAATTGTGAATGCAATCCAAATACCATATTTAAGAAAAAATACATTATAGTATACAGTTGAACAAATACAGTTGCAGTAAAACTAGTAATAGTAAATAACACAAAAAATAATAACTAAATAGCAAAAGAAAGAAAAAAAGAGAGGTGAAGTGGTAACGAAACACTAATCGTTTAATAATAACTATCCCTTTTCATTTAGATTGTATTTCAGTTTATGACTCATTATGAATTTTTACATTTAAATAAGTTATTCTTTATACCCTAGTAAAAAAAATATTAAAAATACAAAAGCAAATTCTTTCAATCTTTGTAAGTTATAAACCACAAAATAAAAAAATTATTATCCGGAAAGTAAAAATCACCATTTTTTATATTAGAAGGGTATAAACTGACCTCTTTATAAGGCTTTTTAGCACTTCAATTCTGTTTTTAAAAATTATTGAAATCAATAAAAGAAAAACTTTTACCTTAATGAACAAACTACAAATACATCTACATCAGATTGGCGCCTTCGGAAGGTTTAACACTGAACTGAACTTTACCGGAATTGTTGGATTTTTTTAATGATTATTATTAGCCGTAACGGTAAACGGCAGATAGATACGAGTTCACTAAGCTTTCTAGTAAAATACTATTTCTTAAAATACCTTTGATTTTAACAATGGTTTTTGGAGTTTTGTCCTGCTAGAATCCGGTCTCAGCCCTGTGTGTGCTAGTTGTGACCTTATTATAGAGATATATTATTTGAAATGTAATTAATTCATTTACAAAGTTTTCCTTTTTTCGAGTAATAGTCGCTTGTGGGATCATCCTTCTTTTAACATGTATCGAAATGTATATCCTTTTAATAAAGACTAAGCTGCATCTTTTTTGTATTTTTATTGACAATCACTTATGTTACTTTACATATATTGAATGATTCAGCGTGTCTCTATCATGAACCATCCTTTTATTTTAAAATTATCTTGATTCTCTCAATACTCAAGAATCATTGGAATATGTATGAAGGTATGTTCAGAAAAGTTACTCGTCTGGCATAGCTAAGATACTGCAAAATAGAAAGTATTTTGCTTAGGCGTCGTTGATATGTTGAGTTACTGTATTTATTAACGCTTTTGACAGCTATGAAGGTTCTGCAGCTTTTCTAGCTTAATATAGACTAGATGTTTGTGAACTAAGCCCTTTATGTTACATGTTATGTTAAAACGGTTAATTCATCATGGACTCTTACACGCCCTTTCTTTTTTAATATCTGTATTTTTAAATCTGGTATAGTTAACTTCTGTTTTTAAGAGCAAACAGATTCATTATAATTCTTATTTTTATGCATGGAAGCTAGTTGAAAGCGAAATTACGCTTTAATTTAACACTGTATTGGTTTTGCTAATGTGTCTTTTTGTGGCCTTTTTTTATTACTTTAAACATGTTTTACTTTTCGCACATGTAGTTAATAATTATATTGTGTTAAACGACAAAAATACACCGTTATCCATCCGTGAGCCTATTTAAAGCACTTTTGGTTTTAAATTCTTAATTAACTGTACTTAATTCTGCTTTCTGCTTATTGTTTTCTGTGGAAGTTAGTTTGTACAATTTAATAAAAAGTATTTTTTTATTAGTAGACAAAACAATCCAAATACATCATCTTCCATCCTAAAGAGCAAAGAACTTTCCAATATTTTCAAGTTTTTCCTTCCCTACTGTTATCTTGATAAACCATATTTAGTTTGCGGTTCACCCTTGTTCTCTATTCTCGCTCAATGTTTTCACAAGGCGACCGGTATTTGAGGCATCCCTAAAAGGTTTGCATAAACAATCTCTGACCCGCCAAAGAGACAACGATCACACCAAATCGAGAAGAGGTCATCAGTTAGTGCATATCGGAAAGACGCAAAGCGAGTGGTAGAATGTTAATCACAGCATAAGACGTGCAACGAGACGAAAGGTAAACGAAAAGCACGATCCGGCAATTTTTTGTGCACAAGGCTGACTTGACTACTAATCCCACTAAGCTAATATCAAACTGCCCTTGCTGAAAATTTTTCCTCAAGCTTGCCTTTAAATGGCCTCACTGACAGACACGGGAAGGATATGCGTCAAATAAAAAACATATCAACAACGTTGCAAACTAGGCAGGGATGTTAAACTGAGTAGAAGATTCGTCATTAAATTAGTTTTTCCCTTGTGAATACAACGAATGTCGTTTTAATCTTGCCTCTGGGATGTTTCCGGGTTATATTTAGCTCGATAATCAGCGTAAACTATTAAAAACACCAAATGGGTTTTTGTATTGGTTGTAGCTTTATAAAAAGGATCGGTTTATTAACTTTAAACTGTTTTCAGACAACATAACAAAGCACACATAACAGCTACAGAAAAATTCTAATAATAGACACATAGTTAAACATGCTTTTTCATTTCGTTTTGAATTCACACTTTGAATATGTATCAAATATTTCAATGTTAATAATCTTAAATAATATGGTTTTTGCATTTTAATGACCCCTTTGTTTCTAAAAATGTATATTTAAAACAACCGCCCTTTGAAGTACATAAAGTAAAAATTCATCATATTAACAACACAGAAGCCATAAGTTATCATATATTAATTAACTGATGGCTCGAAACATTAACAAGCGACAAGTCAAAAGACAAATATTTGTATAGTATGGGAAATGCTGTGCGTTGCTTCCATCCTCAATTGTTAAAAATAACAATAAAGCGTGATGTTTTTGTAGTCGCTGCGGCTTTTGAATGGAATTTATTTGGAACAAACAAATATGAAGAGCTATTTTTTGTAATGGTATTATCTATTCAATATTATACAAAGTTACTATTGAAACCTGAATCATTACTATATAGTTAAGATGCTTTAAAATTAAAATTTCCTTGTCCCAGTTTTTTTGTATTCCAGTAACCCATATCTTAAAAAAGGATTTCAGTAAATAATTAAAAAATGAAATCGGTTTCAGTAGATTACTACATTATTAGGATACGATTCTTATAAATTATTGTCATCACATAATAGGAAACATGTAAAAATTGTAAAATAGCCTGGAAAATTTATTTTTCCTATTTAGAGAGAAAAAATGCTTGCACAAGTTCTCGGCAGTTCATTTTTGAGAAGCATATTTTCGCAATTACATTCATAATGAATTTCATTGTGTATTATTGTACATTTTTAAAATTGAAAATTAGAAAATTTGATAGTTTGGAGACAATCGTTTGAGACATATCGTGATAAAAATGTGTCAACACGAGAGAAAAGCGCTTTTCTCTTTAGTTGGACAATTAATTTTTGTTAAATTGTTAAAATTATTCGTAACCTTTCAAATAAATTAATGTTAACAGCTCTACAATTTTATAGAATTATTATATATTTTATCTTTGTCTGCTTGGATAACAACTCATTATGGCATTCATTTGCCTTGGTAGTGTAATGTCTAGCGTGCTGGACTTTCACCCAAGCGGGCCAGGTTCGACTCCTGTTACTGGCAGATCTGGTTAAGGTTTTCTGTAGTTTTCCTTAGCTGTTACACAAATGTGGGATTTGCGCTGTTCCATCTGTAAGTCGGCTGCAGCCGCACGTAGGGCCTACGTAATAATAATAATCGCCCCCTCCCTCCCGCACAAGCTTATAGCTCCTGGGGCCTGGTTTCCAGGTTATATTCAATGTGGGAAGTTTCAAATGAACACTGCATATTACATGTCTAATTTTCTTCTGTCTAGAAAAGAAGTAAAAATTATAAGGTCAAACATAAAGCTTTGCATGCAACTCGTACATAATCGGACTTTATTAATTCGCCCTTTTTATAGGCCTTGCTCGCTCGGCCATAAACTGAGCTTGTCCATAAAGTCCTACATTATGTACTTACGTAAATGTTATAACAATTGTTACATAAATAACTATTATGTGTTCTTTATATTAATGCAGTTTTAGTAGTGCCTATAATTAGTATAATAATATAGATTTTAAGCTTAATATTTGATACAAATGCTCGAAGCTTCGATTGTATATGTATCAGACTGCCAAGCAGTAGCGGTTACTATGTATCCTTTTGGATGTTGTGATAACGAGCAGCAAGGGATATCTACCAGTTACTTTGCGGCCACACCACATCAATACAATGTTTGCCGCTGGCTAACAAAACTTTAAAAACGGTATGTAGTAACTGCCGCTGCTGTCAACAATGCATTGAACCCGCGTTCATGTGGTTACATTAAACTTTTTTGAAAAAGTTATATCAAGCAGTATACAACGTGTAATCCCTTAGGGAATACTACTATTTATCAGACTGGCCTTGCATTTGACAATCGTGGACAGTGAGCGCTATGCCTTTTAGTCCAGTCCAATAAGAAAAAATAGCGGAAAGTTGAGGTAAGTCTGTGGATTCTTGCATAGGGCTTCCTTGTGGGTTGATAAACAATCTCTTAAAAGTCAACACCTGTAGGTAGTGAGCTCGAAGGGATAATGAGGGTAAACGACGCCCTCTAACGGTTGTTGTCGTTTACTTCGGAAACTATTATGTTTATCGAGATAAAACTAGTTAGGTAAAATAAAACTTTAAATTCCTACCAAAAATGTTCAAATAGTTTTTGTACCTCGCCTTCTTTTTGTGTTATCGAAGAGAGAAGATATGTCATACATAGATGAGCAATTTTGCACCAGTAAATTTTCTAAAGGAACTTTTGGCCGTAGCTTTTTGTGGTCTCATATTCGTCATAAAGTAGCTAAGAAAAAATTATTGAGAGCCGGACGTGATCGTGGTCCAGTCATCTTTTTATCATAGCATCTCTTCGTCGAAATCCATCAGGCGATATTATCGATATTCTTGGTGCCAGTCAGCTGAAAAGTTCGTATTGGCAAGCTAATTCTTAGGAGAGTACATTAGATCATCATTAACTAGAAATCTCAAACCGGTTAATGTATCGTGTATGTAGAGGCAACAAGCATTTTAACTTGAGTTGCTAGTCGTCTACCAAAAACTTAAGTTTATAGGTTAAATTAGCAGGACGGGAGGCACTTTTGTGCCTTTTTATTGAAAGTATACTCAAACCAACATAAATTTCCAAACATAAACGACCTCGTTTGCTCTGATATCAAGCGTATCCCTCAAAATTATCCCAATTTCAAATTGTGTTGTTTCTTTAGTTTTTAATTGACATAGTTTGTTTCGTTCGCGGACTTTCAGTGAGTTCGAAAACGTTATATTTAAATTTTAGCTGATTTTTTTAAACCTTCTTCGCTTATTGCAAGTATGGCTTAGACGTTATTTTACGAATATGTTGAAAATTGTACTTAAGAGCATAGAACGCGACCACGCTTCAAGCGAATTGATCTTAACGTATTTCTTATTCTATTTCTTATTCTTTCAGTGACTTTGAAAATATTATCAGGCATATTAGCTGATTTGTCTAAACCGTCTTCGCTTATTGCAAGTATGGCTTGGACGTTATTTTACGAATATGTTGAAAATTGTACTTAAGGCATAGAACGCGACCACACTTCAAACGAATTGATCTTAACGTAGTTTTTATTCTATTTCCCAAAAACTTGTGTACTAAAGAATAAATTTCTCTTCCTATATCTTACCGTGCGTTACCTAATCGAACAGAAAAGGGTGCTCGATTGCAACACGCAACCGAAGTGTCCGAAGCCCGCACGCCAGCTACGAAATACATACGAAAAACGTAATCAAATGCCCAACTAACAATTTTGTAACAAAAATTCTTAAGATTTAGGTTAATTACGTTACATAATAGTCAAAATCCAAATTAAAGATAACGATTCTACCTCTTTTGATGCTTTGATAGCGAACGGCAAGTATAGTAACCAGTTGCTTCGCGGCCATTACACTGTTACAACGTTTGCCGCTCGCTAACGGAAAATCTAAAAATGTACGTAGTAACCGCCGCTGAACAACTTCAATACGGTCGTCTTGACATGGTATCAATAGCAATTTAGATAACATGATTGCTCCTAATTGGTAATTAAGGAATTCACTGGCGGATGTACTTTTTTTGGTGCAAGGCTTGTACTATTGTATATGGTGTTGCTTTGTACCATAACATTAACATGTCTCATAAGCTCTCTACACAACCTTACATTATTATCTAAACGTTAAGTAAGATTTTCACGAGTAATATTTTAAAATTGGGAGGTCAGATGTGCCACAGAAACTGTATGCATTGCAGTCACTTTCTGAATGATACGTGTAATCTACCATTTCGTTGCCTAGGCTCAAAACCATGAACTTTGATCAATCTCTGAAAAATTTTTCTTGGTGTCAAACAGCTATTTTTAGAAAGTATGCCAGAACACCCCGACAAGTTTTAGTTATGTGCAAGTGTGGTTACTTAAGTTGCATCAAAAAATGATGCTGTCATTTCTGATCTGTTGTCACAATTAAATTCTGAAGTTGTTTTATTCTACAGTTATAATAGATTAAATTTGTTATTCTGAAAACTCTAATTCACACTACTGTTAATTATGATACCCATACCCATTCAATTTTCACTCACGAAATTAGCTGCATATGGCAGGCGCAGATGTTTTACAAACACAAATATTTACGTACCTACGGTATAAATAGCGCGTACTAATTAAGATATTTGTAAATAAGTATAATTTGTATCAGTATATACATGCGTTAAATAACCTATTTGGAAATAACACATAATGCTGCTAGGAACCTAAAGAAAATACATAATATGCAATACAAGAAGATATTATTACAACGGCACATTTTTAAGGGTTCGCGCTTTTATTAAGTATTATCATCGCTTCTTATAAATTACTCCCACAAGATAACTTCTGTATAATGTACTTAAAACAAAGATACACGTTATAGTCAGTCTGAATCATTGAAATATTTCCAGTGCTGTTGTGAAATGTAACTTTAGAATACAAGCATTAAAAAAGAATGTTCGTGTAATGCCAGATCCAGGCTGATAATACTAATAAATTAAAAAGTAAACGAAATAACAAAACGTTTCTTTTGTTTTCATTGTACATTTTCTATTTATACTGGGGAATTTCTAATTCGACGAAAGAACAAGCTGAACAAAAATATTCATCCACAATTATACGGGAAAAACAATGTAGAGCAATTCAACGTGAGCATCTGGTTTTCCGAAAGTGTTGAGTAAAAAATAACCAAATATTGTTGAACTAACAAATGAAAAAAGTTTTGAATGGGGAAATCAGTTGAAAAATATGAATTGGCATTTTAATGAAATTGTAAGTTGAAACAAGAAAACACTTTTTGACACATACCAAAATAGAATTGTTTTTCCGGTTTATTCGATGTACTTAATTAGTAAGTAGTAATTTGATTATAAAAGGGTTTACAGAGAAATAAAACATGATGCAAAAATATAAAGAACAATAAATCGCGGTCGACTATGCAAAAAGCATAAAACTAGTTTCGTATACAGGCAAAAAAATTTTAAAGCAATCTCGTTCTAAAATTATTTTATAATGAAAATTCCCTTGTAAAGTTCCCTTTTGCTTTTAGTGTGCTGCCTGGGGAAATTTACTGAAGCTTTACGTCTTAATAAAAATTACAAGGAGGTATAAAGCTCTATATTTACGTAAATAAGTTGCTTACCGTGGTTAGGTAATAAAATAATTAAATGAAATATAAAGATTTATAGATTGCAAATAATAAATTTCCTAACATTGGTTTAAATAACATTTTATGCGTATATAAACTTAATTTTTTGTAGTTTAAGCGCATTTGTTTAACCTAAAACATCAGAATCTCTTATTATAATTTTTGTAAATTACTTAATTTAAAATGCTTTCGAATTTGTTTTGAAGATTATACTTCTAAATGGAGTTTCTTTGAAGAAATTTACATAGTCAGATATCTGGATGTAAAGTATAATTATATAGTTCAACCAACTGCCAAACAGAATAAATTGGGTAATTTTCCGCCAACCCAAAATATAATATTATAATTTCTGTTGTTTTTTATAATAAGGGTTGCCTTAAAAACACAATTAGAAGTTAGGATAAATATTAGGGTGGTGCAAATCTTCGTTTTTTTAAATGAAAATTATTCATTTAATATTTTTAAGGAGATACATAAAGATCAAATTTAAAAAAATGAAATTCAATACAACAGAGAATAATCTGCATACTACGCTCTTTAAAATAACTTGTCAAATAGCATATTTGTTTCAACAATTTATTTAAAGTGAAAGCTAACTGCTCAAAAGACTTTTGCACCACCCTCATATTAATTTTTATTTTTAGTAAATGAATTCCAATAGGAATTACAGATTGTAATTAAAAATGAAATCTGACAAAGTAAACCAAAATACCTATAAGAGCATAAAAATTCATTAAACGAAAGATCATCCAAACATAAAATACTTATTTAATCTTGAATGTAGATATAACAAATTCAAATATGAAATTAATATAAATATTATATGATATGTTTAGAAAAAAATTGGCAAGAATAAACCAAACGATAAGTAGTTTCTTAAAAGATTGTTTAAAATACTCTTTGGTGGGTCTGTTCTGTTAATTATAATTATTATCCTATTATATTCACCGTACGTAATAATCTATATATTTAAAACACAAGGCTTAGTATTTTTGTTCCAGTTCGTTTGAGAGTTCCACCGGATCGATCTAAGCGATTTCTTTTAAATTGAAGCTTTCGATGTGTAGATCAGTCAACACTATTTCATTTTTATATACTTTTAATGTTTATATTTTTTATATAAACAAATATAAAATGTTTAATTTGAGACGGGCGAATCGGGCATTCACTTGGGGCGCCCTCTCACTTTCAGCGGTGGTGAATTTCGTAAGTACTCCCGCTTATAAATATAAACGGGTGATGCAGCCGTTCACTTCAATCATTAATAAGCGGTTAATGTTTAAAAAATTGCGTTGCGTAGACAAAACCTGCATAGTTGAAAATTATGGACAACAGACGAATTAAAATAATAGCTGATGGCAATTGTATTCAGAGCAGTTTCATATTGTTTGTATAAAACGCAGAAAATTTGCCAACACTATATTTCATGTTTTTGAAATATGTATTAATAGACGTTTTCAAGAATGTTTTAAACAATTTCGATTTTTGATTTTATTCTTATCATTTCGTAAGGTAAAATTTCCGTATGTATGCATGTAGAATAAACCTTCGTGGAGGGGTAAGCCAGAGAGGAATACATGTTGGAAGAGAGAAGGGTAAGCTGGGAGAGAGGAGTGCTAGGCTTAGAATTTTCAACTGATTATGTTTGGTTGCGTTTATTTAAATAATCACTCACGAAAATCCGAAGGATTGTAATCACACATCGAATATTGTATATAGGGAAATCCTTCAATGCTTTTGACCGTCATGTCTTGACGAGGTTTCCCTAGTTAAGTTTAAAACATCTTCGTTATTAAATCCAGATCGCGACATTCTTAGATAATCAAAAGCAAAACTCAAAAAAGTACTAACAACACACACGTAACGATAGTAAATATTTTACTAATGCCAAGTAACTCGATTTTCATTGGTTTTTATTTGTTTGTGCCATTTTCATAGCCTACCGGATTTTATAAAATAAAATAAGGGAGTTAATGCATTTTGCAAAATAAATCTGAGACTATACGGTATTTAGTTATAGGGAAGTAAGTAAATACATACAGCTCCTAATTTTACGTAGAATGCAATAAAACTGAAAAAAAGAGAAGGTTGCTATTTGAAAATCACGAGATATCGGCATTCTCTGGATACAAAGTTTGTCATTCGTTTTTGAACACCCTGTAGTTTCTAAAGTTCCTAATAATCCATTTGATGCAGGATTACCCGAAATCTCAAATCTGTACATTAGGGTGGTCCTTATTTTTTCATTTTTAATTTTGAAACTACGTACCCTCCAAATTTTTTACATTACATGAAAGGAAGTTACCCTAAAAATTTCAAGTTGATCAGATCATGCTAACCCGGCCCGCATTAAGGTCAAGGTTGAGCTATTTTAGGCTGTTTTTCACATAGTGCGTATTTTCAGTGAAACGGTTGCATCTACGAAAAAAGTTATTCTTCCTTTTTTTAAGGAAATTTCATCTACTATAAATTTGGTCCGTACATCATTTTGGAGAAATAAACTGTTTTTAAGTTATGAAAATTAAATCAGATGCAGTAGTTTACGGGCCGTGCAGTGACATATTGAAAAATTTTATGTTACTCATTTGTGGTGCTTGTCTTCAATACTTCTGATTACTAGCATACTTCTAATGCTTTTCTAATACCTCTTACTGGAAATTATTATTAATATATAATAACAAGGTGTGAACGGCGGAGAGTATAACAAGAGGGGTTCCCCAAGGTTCCATACTAGGCCCCCTGCTGTTTACTATATATACGAGTAAGTTCTGTACAAAAATTAAAGCCTGCAAGATGCATATGTACGCAGATGATACGCAAATCTACCACAGTTTCAAATGGAATAATATTGATCAGGCCGTAGAGGATATAAATAGTGATTTGAATAGTTTATTTCGCTTGTCTACAAATCATGCCTTGCAACTAAATCCTTCAAAGTCTTCTGTACTGTTTTTTATTAATAATAATCTAGATATATCTCAAGTACCAGAAATTAAAATAATGTCCTGATAGATGTCGTTGATAAACCAAAAAATTTAGGCTTAGTTTTTGATAAAACCCTAAGATTCAAAGATCATATTGTTAAATGTGTCCAAAAAGCTTTTATTAATCTAAAATTATTATATCCTCACAGGCAGTATTTAAATGAAAAAATAAAAATAATGCTGTGTGAAACGCTCGTACTTTCACACTTTAATTATTGTGCTCCAGTATATCACTTTTGCCTAGATTATGAAACATCTGAACGTATACAAAGAATCCAAAATGCTTGTTTGAGATTTATTTATGGTATTCCTAAATATGATCATATTTCACATAAGTTATCAGATGCTAAATGGCTTTCTATGAAAAATAGACTATCTACAAAGTGCCACATTCTTTCATAAAGTACTTGTCGAAAAGCAACCACCCTATTTATATAACAAGATTAGATTCAGGACTGATGCTCATAGCCTAAACCTTCGTCATCGAGGTTTACTGACTATACCAAACCATTGCACGACTCTTATTGAAAGGTTTTTTACTTATAACATTTCAAAGATTTATAATGGCATTCCGCCATTCCTAAAATCGCTTTCAGTTAATTCTTTCAAAAGGATACTTTTTTGTATTTACTGCAAAAACAGCAATAAGTTGAGCACTGCATGTATTATATACAGCTAACGACTAACTAGTTAACAATCTTGCGATTCTAACGATATCCTCTTCTTTCCTGATTTCCTTTTATTACTTAGTTTCTGTTTACTATATATAATTTTTAATTTTTGAGTTTTCATGCGATGTATGAATACCTAGATATTAGTATTTCTATTAATATAATAAATTCTATAACCACAGACAAAAAATTCTTTTTTATTGTAATGCAAGGTGTGGGTGGAAGACCAGTAGTAAACTGAACCCTCACCTTGAGGTTCTGCATTGTTCTGATTAACATATAATCTTATAAATAAGAAACTGTTTGTTGTTATTATATTTATAGTTTTCTTGCAGCTGGTTATTGTGATTATTCTAATTTTCTCTCTCTTTCGTTATAGTTATATGTAAGAACTAATAAGTTTTGTTACATACTCATTCTATTAATTTTTTTAAATTTTTTTTGTAAATTACACAATTGCAGAATAAACATATTGTAACGAGTGCAACGCATCGTCTGGTCCGGCCGTCAATGGGTCGTGGAACATTCCTGAGCGGCAGCGCAATGCACTCAACCTTCTAGTGTATTCTAGAAATACATGGTATGTTCGGGCGATTTCTGGAACGTTTATAGGATAGTATAAAGTCGGCTTCGCGGAGAAAAGAAGTAGTCAACTGGAAGTCATTAACTGTGTATTACAAAATAAATAGTGGATATAAATGTTGTATTAGAAATTCATAGTCTGTAAATAATAGTTTTTAATGGTTTATAATCATAGCGTTAATTTATAGTGTATTCATTAGTGTATAGAAATAAATATTTGTTTGTGAATAGACGATTTAAACAGCACTTGTATTATTATTTGAAAAAGAACGTTACAATATATTTATTTATACTGCTGAGCACGGTTCCAACATGAATTCTCTAACTTGTAACTGTACCTACGTACATATATAGCATAAAAATTTCGTGTTTAAACACTTAACTGATTATTCAATTGAACATATTAATAGATATTATAAATAATACAAAGTGTTTCGAAATTGCAAAAACGTTAACCATCTTACACAGACATCATTCTTCACCAATAACAAACGTAAGAAATTCCAATAAATCTAAAAATAATTTGGTTAATTAAATTTCTGCGGTATTGGCTATTAACGATGTTCACTATCAAACGAATTATAAAAAACGCACGACGCTGTAACTCCAATTATGAGCAAGTTTGTAAGAAAAAATTGAAGATTCAATTTATAGAACTAGTCCTACTATATAGGCCCTATATATAGTGAGATATTTCGTTTGAGTTAAGTTGATATTTATTTCCCACGCTAAATAGGCGTTCGCTTCAATATCAAAACTGTCTAAAGTGACCACGGGACTAGTAGAAAGTGGTCACCTTGAGCAGTTGGTCAGTCTACAGAAAAAAATATCCATTAAATAATTCTCCCAATAATATAAAAGAAAATCATTTTCAAAGTAATATGTTATTGCATGAATTAAATACTAATATTGCACAAAATGTTTGTAATTTTTATTGCAAATTATATAAGATCTGGAAAACCCTTTGAGTTCAAACTTGGGGATGATTATACTCATTCTTAAAATTACTCATGTTACGAGATCGTGTGTTAATTATTTACGACGGGACTCAAAAACAAAACAATTCATTTGAATAAATGTAGATTATATTGTCAGAAATGATAATAGAAAAATGCAAAAAGACCACAAACAAACTGTAAATGATAGTATATTAAACTTACTTACATAACATTAAAAGAAAAAACAATATGATTTATAAATAAATAGCTTTAAATCGGCGGTCGGGATAGTCGTGCAGATTGACCTGTCTCTGGAACAGGAGAAATTACGTGAGACTTTAATATCAGTAAGTACGCACAAAATGGTAAAAGTTCTACGACGCGTCATGTAAATTATGATCGAGAGTATTCATCAAATGCCCATTTGGCAACCATTCCAAACAAAGGAAATGAGAGTCTATAATAATCAAATATTCATCAAAAGTTAGCTTGTCCAAGCGAGCCAGGGTGGTAGCACGTATAACCAAATAAGTGTATGCACTTGGTATTAATTGGCGTACACACACAACAAAATAGGCAGTTGTTAAAACACGCAGTTTAGCGATAAACCAGTAGCGCACTCAGTCCACTAGCTATGCAGCCACAAAAACAACGGAGCTCCTCCTGAGTACCCAATATTTAACGATCCAAATGTAAGAGAGGCGCTATCCTCACGGACGTAAACAAATATTATTTGTCTTAAAAGATTAATACTCCCGTAAAATTAATTAAAGGAAAAGATGCCATTATATTATAAATAAAACATTATAAGGAGAAGCGTGCGGTACTTACAATATTTTCTATGCAACATTTCAAACTTGATTTTTAAGTAAGCACTTAAATAATATTATTAAGACTAAAAATTAATAAAATTGGTACGACTGCTGCACTCACACTTCACCCCACTTTACTAATGAATGTTTTGAAAACAACTAAAGAATGGTAGCACCAGCACCACAAAGAACATCTATAACAGGCAATAGGTGCAGGGTACTGCTCGAAGCGTGAGATTGAAATTAGTTAAGCTTGTATTGGTTTCTTTTTTTGTTATATGTCTGTGATTATTAGGGTGACTACAAAATCTCAAATGTGAATACAATAATCACAATAAGCTCTCTATTATACTTCTAAGAAATATTGTAGGCATTACTCATTATACAAACCAGGTGTTTTAGGTGACATGACATTTCTTAGAGAATGGTCACTTTAAAGAGTTAATGTCTATAAATACTTTGTAAATGGTGGTCACAATAAAGTGATCACTTTATACTAAAAAAGTTACATTAAAAAGATATTATATTAGCAGGGACCAAGGAATACCGGTCATTTTAAGCAGGTGGTCACAATATAGAGATAGCCACTTTAGCAGTTTTGACTGTATTTACAAACATCAATTTTGCATTCAAAGTTGCAAACAGTTTAAGTTGTTAGAGCTTTCTCACGGGTAAAATTGATTTTGCAGACAAATTCTTGATAATTTCGCTAAGTAATACAGATATCGAGCTCCTTTTTCGTTTAGAAAGGCACGTACAGACCTCATATAATAGTCTGTACAAAATTTTTGTGATATATTCGTTTGTATTTCAAGTAACAAACAAAAACAAAATTTTTAATAGTCAACAAAACAATAAACTCTTTCATGTGTCAAGTATACGGCCATAGATTTCCGGTGGGTTTTGATAAGAACTTTTTAGAATGTAAAATATAAGAAGAATTCTATCTATTTTCTTTGGTTAAAAATGTCATCAAGCTAGGTTTGTTTGGACCGTTTAAAAAATCCCTCTCTTAAATTAATGAAGTTCATATAAATATTCCTTGTAAGTCAGTCTAACAGGGTCTCTCTGAGCCAAGGTGGGGCATTTTTTGTCTCGACGTCGCGTCGGTTACTCGGCCTGCGTGGTTGTCTGTTCTTATGGTCATATAATTAATACAAAGTATAAATCGCTCTGAATCTCCCGTATTACAGAATATGTTATTATAGAATTCGTTCAGTAAAGACAATTAATAATAAACCCAATTTGGTGAATTTCGTTCCTATAAATACTGTGAATTTGTATACTCATATTCCCGGTACAAGCAGATCTGGTTAAGGTTTTCTGCAGTTTCCCTTAGCTGTAAGACAATCGTAAGATCTGTGCTTATACCATCTGTTAAGTCGACTGCAGCCGCACGTTGGACCTGCGTAATAGTAATAATCGCCCTTCTCTTCATAACTTCTGGGGCCTGGTTCGCCAGGTAATGGATAGTAGCAATTATTATTATTATATTATTATTTTGGTTGGTTTTTGGTTTACCGCCATGCAACAGTGAATTTATGTAAATGAACGCGTGTAAATTAATACTTAATTGACGCATTGTGTTTTCTATAAGAACTTGTCGCAAAAGAAAGTTCCAGCAACATTCAAGCTAGTCTTTATTTCCATAATGGAATTTATTGTTAAAGTTAAATTGGAGTTCGTCGTTAAAATAATGTAAAAAACTGTAGTTCCTGTCAACAGTTTTTATGTGAAATTTTGTTCAAACTTAATTATCGATTGATATAAACAGCTGATGTTTATTTTGTTAACAAAATTTTTGAATATTAAAAGATTTGTTCAGATCAATTTAAAGTAAATTTAAAAAGGAGGTCATTTCCTAAACTGTAAACTCTCCGCCTTTATTCAAACGATGCAACAACTATTCAGTTTGGTGGTACTTTCTATTTTTTTATTTGTTCCTGGTCCTATTATCTAATCAAAAGCTTTTGTAATTAACACCCACGACTCCGCCGACGACGAGTATAAAGTTGATTTAAAAAGATCTCGGCCGGAGCATTAAGCTCTTTAGTAAGTTACCGTGTAGTATCATTTATGGAGTTGGTTGACTTTAATTATTGTTTTGAATTCATTTCTTTTTTGTGAGTAAAAAGTGTAAGTCGCAATTGATGCCCACTTGTGGGGCTGATTTTTTAGGAAGTTACAATATTTATAACAATTAGGTACCTTTTGTGTTTTGTTATATTCTTATATTGTTTTATTTCACTAGGTAGTAAATTTTGTCTTGTATTTCAGGGTACACCTCATTTTTGTTTACAAAGCGAAATTAATTCTCAAAATCATTTTACAAAATCAACCATTTAATTCAGAAAAAATGTTTCTATCAAAAGTATTAAATTGCATGAAAATACGTTCCTCGCATTTTAGATATTTATAATGAAACGTGCCTGTATACAGGATCTCCTTTAATCAACATACATAAAATCTGTTCTATAAACAGAAAGTTTAATAAAGATCTATTTAACTTTATTATCCATTGCAGTAAGTAAACTGTGTAAATCTTGCAATAAGTTTATACAAACTTTCAAGTAAGTTGCATCTAATTTTACATTCAATAGAAATAAGGGTTTGTCCTTAAGAATAATTTTATTCATTGTGTAAACTTAACGCCCTCACATCTGAAAGTACATCAATACAGCACGGCAGTATATCATATCTGTTCGTTTTCTGAATATAAACAATGTTAGAGATGCACACATACTATACAAAGCACAAACCCTAACATTTCGTGGTTTACATTCAATTCCTTCATTTCAATCAAATTCAATCAGTAGTAGATGTTGTGCAAAATCAATGAGGCGTATTTTCTATAAATAGGACATGCTGGTAAATTAACGAGATATATTCTACAATAGCATACCTTTGTTAAGCTGTTATATAACATACACAGTATACTGGAATTAACATAATGAAAGGTAATTGTGGTTTTTTGTTTGTGGCCCTAAGAACTTATATCAAAAAGTATCTAATATCTTTTGAGGGGATTATATGAACTTCTGACACTGAAAATCTTACACTAATCAAGTTCAATTAAGCCACATCGAAACAACCGTCTTCATACCTCTTACCGTGTCATCTTAATCCAAGTTCTACCGCCCTTACACCTACAGCATCCGTTTTGTGCATTCAAAGAGTTATTAACCATAGGATAGGTTATCACGCTGCATAATATCAAAACCACGTCCTCTAAGAAAGTTGCCTAAAGACAATATTCCCTACAGCGGCGTTCCTTGTGTTTGTGATATTTACACTTTCAAAATAGCGTAACTGGGGGTTTCCTGAGAAAAAAGTGTTAGAATCCACATTACGATTGTACATCAGCATGAAATCAGCTATAGAGGCGGTTGCCATTGTTACATTTGATTTACGTTCCTTTTCCTTTTGTATTTCCTTAAAAAGGCCTTACCTCCGACGTAGTCCACATGTTGAGTTACTGCGTGTCATTGTATTTTTCCTTTTAGAAAAGAGTTACTCCGCTGTTTTTCATTATGTACTGTGTTATTTTGAACTGCCTTTGTTTCGGTTTCTGTTCCTTGTTTTGTATATACTGTTAAGCGCGTTCGTTATTTTCACAAAAAACCGCACGCACTGTGGATAGTTATTTCTGTTATTCCCAATATGACAGGATTAAAATCGTTCTCTGTCCATTGACCTTGTCAGCGTCATGCTGACTTATATTAAAAAATTTACAACAGTCCATTTGCATTTCATTTTGCAAGTGTACCAAAGTACCTAATAAATTGTAAAATGGTACATATTTCTTTGTCGGATTTTTTGAAATTAAAAAAAAAGAAACGTCTCCATATTAAACATCTATTAGTTGTAGCATGTTGTACTGGGTATTGTATTGTATTGTACTCAGTTCTCATTAATTATTACTGTTAAAATTATTAAAACTTGTATTGCAACTGCAAAGCGCGGAATGACGAGCATTGTTCGAGGTTCTCTCATTATTGTTGTTATTAATTTTTCTTTAGTTAAATAGTACTTATTGCAACACTGCTGATTTTATGCCAAGATATGATTTAGTCTCTTACAGGTAGTACTTAGAGTTTTAATCAAGCGAGAGTTAATAAATATGTTAATAACTCCAATTCTTCGCGACAGAACTGTCTATATTTTCAACATCAACGGTCGTACCAAGTTTTTCTTCTTATCTTAATTATTGTATATCTCTAAGTAATCATTTTAATTAATTCATGTGATCTATCTAGGCTCTATCTAAACATATTAGGTGTGCTATTGAACGTCTCGACGCTGTAAACCCCATGGTGAAACTGCTCCCCCCCCCCGGCAAGTACTTCATAGGGCATCCAATCGTTCAAAAAATGAGATTGCGTTTGAAATTAGTTCACCTTCACAGCTTTATTTCTTATCAGAACCCAAATTTCTAAAAACAAGTTCATTTCTGACACAAAGACCTAAAGCCGAACTCTCTGAACCATCCAAATCAATTTTAGTGCTATTAAATAAGCACTATTGTTTATAGTGTTTATCTTTCGGTAAACCATTCCAGTTCCACTTACTACAGTTAATCAACTACTCCAATCGTAGTATCGCTTAAGTTAATATATAATTATATAGTTAGATGTTTAAATACGCAACCAAGGTCAGATTGATCTAAACTGACGTTTATTTAGATCAATCGATATATTTGTAAAAATATATGCGATCATAAAGTGTATCCATCCACTTTTGTTCTTTTAAACCGAAGTGATTCTTCCTTTCATTATTTTTTTCACATAATCCTAGTGTTAACGAATCTAGTTCATTGGCAATTTTGTTAATCTCATGCAGTATAATTTTGTTGTAATTTAATAAATTAACAATAATTACCAATATGTATCTTAGTTGTTAATTTTTAGGTTTAAAATACAACAATTACCTAACTACTCTTAAAACACCGTTGCCTGTATTTATTAGTTACGTAATGTTATGTACACTTTATACTGAAATTAAGTTGTACATGTGTTTTAAACTGCGATGGCTTTAAAAAGTACTTATAATAAGAATAGTCGTATTTTTACGTCACTTTGCGGTGGCCTACCTTTAAAACTACTTCAGTCTGCAAGTCTATCCCTAACCCTAGATTGTTGTATAAAAGTATTAGAATTTTAGGGCCTGTTGATGAAAATTGATGAATTAACAGTCCAAATATATACACGCATAACGAATTAGAAGTCGGAGACTCTTTGAGCAATTTGAGCAAAACCATTAAACATTTTGTAAGGAACATTTTATGCACTTGCATAAGGGATAGCTAAGAAACGTAGAGCAATTCATGTAGAAAAAAATGGTATGTATTTGAACACGATAGCTCTAACAGTAAAGAAGTTATAATTTTCCGTAAATGGCGATTTTGGTCAAAAATGCTGTGCGGAACCAAAGAGAAATGACCGCCACAAAAATACCAAAGCTTACAAAAAAATTCTTTGCTATTTCTAAAATGCCAATCTATTGGGGATACTTTATGCAAAATATAAAACATATCTAAAAATGTCAACCAACAAATTTATTTCTGAATTGAGTGATTTCATATGGATTGACCCCACTGTCATACCTCTGGAATATATTATAAATTGTTCTTCGCGAAATACATTTGCCTAATTGGTTGTGATACGTCATAGATCCAAATTTGCGGCAGTATAAAGCGGACATGCCTTATTACAGTTTTATAATTAATAAATTTTATTTTCGTTTTATCAACCCTTTTATCAACAAGAGGAATTTTCACTAATTCAATCTTTTAATCTTGTGTTTACAATTAAAGCACTTTTGAATTCTTGTTTCCTAGTGGCATTTTAATTATATTTATTTTTTTAATTATAATTTTTGTAATTGTTTATAATTTTCATTCGTCTATATTGAAGTCATGCTAAATTTTTATTATTAGTCAATATCACTCCGTTAATTTTGCACTTCATAAATCACTGCAAACCAATTAATCATTTATTAATTTATTTATTTATTCATACAGTTACCAGCTATTGCCAATTACAAGCTACATTACACTATAATATTATTTCCCAAATATATCCTTCCATACTCAAAGGAAAGTTACCTACAATATTTAAGCAACAACGCAATAGTGATAAACCAAAACAAAAAAGTTTAAACGATATATAACTATTTAAACGTTTAGTTCGCAGACAACTCTGTGCAGTTCAAACTTAAATAGATTCGAGAGGTAATAATTAAATATAGATTAAATAAATAATTACACATTCGTTGTTTAAACTGGAGACTATTGATGTTTTAAATTTGTTGTTAAATTAAAGCACTTTGAAGTCGCTCTAGTTACCAATTAATATTTAAATTCTGTATAAATTAAATAACTTTTCTTTTTTTGTACACCATCGACATTCGTTGTTTCTAAATTAAAACATATCCAAACTTTTCGTATTTAAGTAGTGTGCAGTAATCAGGACGTTACTGCATTACTAGTAATCATTTTTCATATTAAGGAGAGTCAAGGATTAACTACTAATAGTAGAACCAAAAAATTAAAAAAATAAACCGGAGTGAATCTAGCAGCCGCAAACTAGCAGTCGGAGTTGATTGTGAACGAGCTTTGCTCCCAAATTGTCAAATTTAAAAAAAAATCACTACTCCAATTACCTATTAATAAAATTATCAAAAACAATCATTTAAGCAGCAACTGATGTCGTGCATAGTTTTGCTATCAGAAGGATATTTATTAATAGTAGTTTAATAATTAACAATAAATAATTAATAATAAACTTTGACAGATTGCAATGACAATTTTTGTATTTCAAATTGTCTAAATTTGACAATTTGGGAGCAAGGCTCGCTCACAATCAACTCTATAGTGCTAGTCTGCGGCTGCTAGATTCACTCCGGTTTATTTTTTTCATTTTTTGGTTGTACTATATAGTCCAAGCACCAGAGCAAAAAAATTAGGTTCATAATGCAATCTTCTACAGAATTGAGTTTCTTGTTGGAAAATGTTCGAGATGTCCCCTGTAAAATCAATGTGAAAATCAATTCTGTAGAAGATTGCAGAAATAAATTACCCGGTTACTGGCCTATATAAACTAGTGTCAACTTCAGTCTAGATTATTTTCAGATCAAGTTATGTCGAATTCTTTCGTACTAATCGGAAGCTAGCCCAATTCGTGGTATTCTAGTGTATTATTAGTATTTTGTGGATATATGTATTTAGTTGATTAGATTTGTGGAGTTAATAAACTGATTTTTAAGTGTACTTTCGCGTTGTGATTGACTCTTTCCCTAGTTTAATTTCGTGAATTAAGGACTGTATCGGAAAGAATGTTGGCACCTTCAGACTCATATATCTTTTATAATTATGCAATTCTTTTGATAATTTTTATAATAAAACAACACTTTAATATCTAGAAAATTGAATAATTTACAAAAATATAAAAAAATTATTATTATTTTGCCAGTTCTCCACTTTCTTTTTCAAGTTACGTATTAAGTTTTTGGCGACTTCCTTTGTGATTGCTTTGGCGGCCTTATTCGATTTGTTTTAAATCTTCTAGGCTAGTTGCAGCTTCAACCTTTTTCTGAAGATGTCGTTTAAAAATAGTCTAATATCTTCAGTGTGCTTCAGGGTAGTTCGGGAGATCAGACTCTTTCTCGACAAAATTGACTTTATGCTGTTTATATATCATTCCCTAATGGCCGCTGCATATTGACATGCAGCTAGGTCCGGCCAAAATATAGTAGGCGCTGTATGCTTTTTAGTCATTGGGAATAGTCTTTCTGAAAACATTCTTTTCGGTATAAATCTGCACTCAAATATTCTTGAGTAAATAAGGGGCTAGATTCCATTCGCATTTGCATATGGCTTGCTATACTAAGACCTTCTCCCATATTTTACCTCAAAAATCGACTTGTCCTTTTTGCTCACATACATATGCATTATTCCCAGTAGTGTAAAACTGAGGCATTGGCAATGTTTTAAAATCATATTTTGCAATACGTTTTATCGTCTATTATAACACACTCTAGTTATTCCTTGTTAAGATATTCTCGTACAGTTTTCTTGTCTTCTCTTTTCTTACAGCTGCAGATTGTCTTTCGTTCCTTTTACATTGTTTTGTTTTTTATAAGTTTTTAAATTGTACTTTTTCTTTATTTGCTGAATCATTCCTATTGATGTTTCTGCTTTTTTCGCAGTGCTGCATACTGACAACATTGATTTACTTTTAAGAATCTTCAACACCTTACTATCTAATCCTGGATTAGGCGGTCCATTTTTAGGACCAGATTTCGACAGTTTTTCAAACTACAAGTTTGAAACAAGTTTCGGCAAACTTTTTAATCAATTTATGACACTTTTATGGCCAGCATTACAATTTTTAGCCAATTTCAGCCAAAAAACGTTTCACAGCTTGCTTTTGCAATTATATAAAAATTACAATTTTCTTTTCGATACAGTCCTAAAGCCAAAGGTTAACATACGTTAACAGCGAATAAAAGTGAACATAACGATCCACCTTGTAAATTTAAATGTGAGGTCGTGCCGGGCAGCGAAAGTACAAGTGTGCTAGTAACCGCTATTTTAACAACCTCCGTACAGCGCGACGTAACATAATGGCTAACAACAATCAGATGCTACATAGTTTAGTTAATGTTTTTAGTACCTTGAATATTCAAACTGATATAGTTGTTGATAGCCAGAGAAGATAAGCTTGAAGAAACAACAAATGAGCAAAAAAAGACATGATAATAAACAAGGAGGTAGATATGGAAATACAAATTTAAACGTTTTAAATCTTTCCGTGGCAAAAGATTCTGTAGAATGCATAATAGCAGTGGTAAAATATTAACCCAATAAGAATATAATTTAAAACTATGATGATTCTTTTTCAAAATTAGTTAGCATTTACACTTTTTAAAATACCACCTAAATAGAAAACGGCTACCTTTACATTTTATATAAAGGCTAACTCAAGTTATTAAATACTTTTAACCTAATTATTGCAGCTTTGCATGTAGTATATTTTTTAAGTCAATAAATTTTCACAATGACAATGATTTTTAATAAACAAAGGGAACAGTCCTAAAGGACTAAATTAGCCCGTTTTAATGTCGCAGTAAATTGAGCTTAGATCTACAAAAATTGACAGATGAAATACACCCTAGAGTATTATTCACCCAATCCTATTTGCAAATCGATTCTGATAACATTCATACTTTACATTGTTTTTGTGACGCTCTAAAAAACAGTATCGCTCGAAATTATCTTTCAATCATGTAAAACCCATAAAACTGCGTAATTTCCGTTACTAACAACAAACATTTTTATATTTGTAGATACTAGTTAGTTGTAGGTAATTTATCATCGCTACATTTTTTTATTAATGGCTGCATATTAAATGGATGTTTCAAAATTGCTAGTGTTCTATTGAATGGACATGCATTTGCTATTGATTATTATGCTTTGTAGCTTTTAATGTCACAACACACATTTTGTGTTTCAATTTTAGTTGGAACATCTAGCATATGCATATACATATACCCTGTAGAAACATTCACTATCCAAAGAGCATTTAGAAACTCCACAAACCTGACAGCCCCGGACTGATAGTCAATAATACTGCAAACACATGCAGAACTTTCTGCCAGTCCAAGGTAACTTTGCTGCAAGAAGTTTTGTTCATGTCTATGAAAACGTCGTTACAACCAACGATAACAGAAATAACATACTAAACTCGGAATGCATTTTTCGCTTTTCAACGTCACTACCCCTTAACGCAGGTCGATTTGTTCATTTTCATAACCATCAATTGCAAAAAAGCTCTTTCAAGTACCCGTCCCAAATCGCACTAATTTCATAATGGTCTGCGTTTAATCACGTTCCGGAATTTATAAATCAACATGAAATCACTTCCTGTCAATCATTGCACTACCCGTTAAAAGTTCCATTATATTAATTAGTTCAATCACCGGTTGAGGATGGATGACAATTTGTCCGACTGTCGCACACAAACCACTGTTGCATACACCACGTAACTTCCTGCTGCCATGCGGGTTTAAGAAACACGTGCGTCCTGCTTGGGCAAGGAGCCATCACTGACGGAAGAACGATTTCGGCCTCTGATCCAGATGAGAATAGAATTCTTACATGGATGAATATAGTCTCACTTGGCGCATTTAATATAATAGATTCTTCTTATCTTCAAAACGATACATCACAACAAAACGAAACGTTCCAGCGATTTTAATATTACGAAGCTAAAAAATTCATAAGTATTCGATTTAAGAAGAGCTCTGTAAAATATTGCAGAGATTTAGATAAATTCAAGGATAAAATAAATTATTCCGATCGTATTCAATGTTTATAAATAAACATTGATTTTGAAGGATGCAGTAAGAAAATGAAATAAGAAAAAAAAGAGAAAAACGTATCAAAACTCTCACCATGAAATATTACATGAAAAGTGTAGTGCTGAAAATGAAAACCGATCCTGTTTTCTAAAATCTTTGGCACAATGCTACGCCAATGTTTGACAAGGTATTTACTCTCTGAAATTAAAAATGATCCCAACTTCAAAGCACTGAACTTTATTATGTCAAGCAAAGGCGCTAAACATGTTAAGAAATACCATTAATTAAATTCAAGTAAAGAATTTGAAATACCTTTAAGTATACATTCTTTTAGAAGGAGAAACGTAAATGTTTTGTATTAAAAATATCTGAAATATATAATAAAAGAAATAATTTATCTAGAAACTGGCAATCAATGTCATTATTCAAATCAAAGGACATTATCAATAGTTACCGTACTATAATGCACACATTTTATCCTTATACTGAACTACAACACAAAGCCCTGCTTCATAAATTTAAAGCACAAAATGCAAAAATGTAAGCACTATCTTTATAAAGTTAAATAATGATGAAAGTGGATTTTGCTGATAGCCTTAAAAGTACATAAAGCAGAAGTTTCGAAAAGTAGTTAATAGTTTAATGGTAAAGCTCTTCAAAAGATCGGTTGACGAAAGGAACAATAATTATTTTCAACGTGCACTAAATTAGTCCATTATTTAATTTTTTTGTTTTATGTTTAACCTTAAACATTTATTTTGCAGTCGTGTATTTTACTAATGCAGCTGATGCATTAAATTTCTACTCCTTTCTTTTTTTATTTTAAGAGAATTATGGTTTAAACAGTTACAGTTCATCGTTATTTAAACGATCTCGTGGCTTATGACTCGCTTGGCATGTGTACATCCTATATATCATGCCAATGTGTAGAATCGCTGACCCTTCATGTTTGGCAACTACACGTTACAATCATTCTTCTAAGAGCATTGTGCCATGAATAATTTCTAATGCGCTTGTTTCTGTTACACAAACAAATTATTTGCTAGTAAGTAGTAATTAGACGAGGGTTTTTTGGAATTTTTAAATTTTATAAAGGAGTTTCAAAAGCCGCCCCTGAAGATATTGTTGCAGAATATAATTCAACTCGTATTCTTTCGGGTTGTTATGTAACAGTATCTGGTGTGATGTTTTGTTACAAGCGCTATTAATTCAAGATCGCATTTTAGAATAGTCTTCCACATCGACTTCAATTGACATGGTATGTGTTATATGTACATTAGTCTTGTAGTGCTAACTGAATAAATGAAAGATTTTGTTCGAAAACCATTTAGTAATATTATTAAAGTTATACGGGAAGAAGCAGATGTACTGTAGTGATTTACTACATTCTTGTAATCAAGATGGTACTGTAGTGATCTACATGCCTTGGTTAAAATATAGTATCCATGGCAACAGATGTAAACAAGAGTCAGATATCAATTCATCAATGCACAGTCAAAACAGTCAACTCCCTTCTCTCTCAGGATAATAAGCCTTTAACGAACAAATAATCTTTGAATCAATCCAAACCTTAACGCAGTACAACAAATACTACATGTGTGACCTGCCGACATTAAAGAATTCCGAAAATTTCCTGCCAAGAAATTTACTCATATTTTAAAATACCTTGACGTTTTTGGACTTGTCTGAGCCCTTTCTCCAGAACACAATTGACGTTTTCTGGCCAAATTAAGACAAAAATAAGATAAGTAACACTTAACTTCCTTTATATCCGTATAATGATCTTGCGTAATGGTCGATCCAGATTAGTAGTAAGACAATTCGTCCAACCTGTCAGTAATAATCCAATAAATATGCATCACAATGCAACAGTCAAATTTCCAAACAGACATAGAATTCTATTTTAGCTTATAGTCCAGTCAAAATAGACAAAAAACGTACAAATTTCGGAAAAATTCGCATAGAGCTGAAAATTGGTACAGACCTTAAATACATTATTGTAAATGAAATGTCAAAAGTCTCTATTGAATCTACTTCTGCTAAAAATATTATTCAAGGTCAAAGGTCAACAAAATCGGTTTTTCGCAAATATCTCTTAAACGGTAAGTGTTATCGTAAAAATATTTCATACAAACTTTGTACATTATGCGATTATCTACAAACTTTGTACGAACTATGCCGTATATGCTACCTACGCCAAATCAGCTTTCAAACTAAATTTTAACCTCAAATTCAAACAGCGCCACTGCAATTTTCAACACGATTAGACCACAAATTTGGCATATGTAGCTGATACGGATTCAGGTTCAGCTAACCTGCACAATCATCATCCAAATACACCTCAACATTCATTAAATAACACTACGCTAACTCTCCACACTTCATTCAATCTTTCCATAACAACTTCTGCTAAAAGGATCTTTTCAACAATTGTGTGAAAAGAAAGGTTTTGGATGTTGTTGACGTACCAAAGTACATACGAGTATTCAATTTACCCGCAGATGAAAGTATGACAAACTTTTACATGAAAAAACCAATTTATTGTAACGTGCTCAAATTCCCAATTTTATAGAAATGCAATTTCATATGCATAAATGGTAAAAAACCTTAGTTTGGCACTGCATATTTCAATACACTTTAGTTGAGTTAAAATTGCAGACTTTACTTGAAACCAAATGGTGTTTTTTAATGCCAAGTGTCACCCTAAAATGTTTTCGTATAAGATGAAATTCATTCTAATATCGTCTTTTTAACAAGGGAATAAAATGCCTGAAAATGTATTAAACCCTAAATTTATAGATCCTGTACGTGCTATTTCTAATTTGGATGAATAGATTTTTCTAAGTGCAGACGCATAAAAACCTGCAAAATATCGAGTTACTTCCCAAGACGCAGATTTTAGACGGCAATGTCCCGCAAATTTAAACGGAATATTCTAGAAGATTATTACGCGGTTATTTTCTGATTGGTTTAAGAAATGTTAACTTCGTTCCGATAGGTTAATTTAAATTCCCACTTTCTTAAAAAATCTCACGCTATAAAAAATCCGACCCCCAACGAATTAGTTAGCGACAAGCAGTGAGATAGCGGCTTCAAGCCGAGCTGCGGATCGTTGCCAAAAGCTCCTTTGGTGTTAGTAGCATTTTCGAAATTACAGTTTTTAGTATGAAAAAAGGCTATAGTTTGAATTACGAATTAGTTGTGATAATACCGTTTTGTGTTTAGTTCTGTTTACAGTATAGGAAGCTTACTAGCTTCATTTTACCGCTTAATCTGTGTTAATAAAATTAACACAAATACTCCAGACTCCCGTTCGCTGAAAATTTGTGAAGGATATTCAATCTTGTATTGAATTTTAATGTTTGTCGTGTTGATTAACTAACTTATGACTAATTAAAAATGTTATTAGTTACCAGTTTCAGAAGGAAAGTTATAGAGTTGGAAATCTTAATGTTAAGAATCTTTAATTTTGGGGTTTTTATTTCAATAATAAAATAGTGAACGTACAGAATTTGAGTCAGCCTTATAAAATTATTACGTTGAAACAATATAACCTTCTAATAACGAAAATTAATCAAAAGAAACTAAAACTTGTAATTAACAAGTGTAATATTGTAATTAATGCGGTTTAGGAGTTTTAATATCGCGGGTTAATGCCAAATTGTTACAGAAATAATATTTTTCGTAACATCAATTATGAACCTTCCGTTAATTATTGCAGCATCTTTACCAGTATTCCATGCTCTTCAAGTTTATAGTGTGAAGCATTTTTTTTATGTTAAGTGCATATTAAGGCCTTTTTTGTGACAGTGAATTTTGGCGTATTTTAATGAATTGTAGTACTGTATCGATTTATTCAGGAGTAACGAACATACTGTTTAATAGAAGTAAGTTTGATGTTAGATTTTATTAGAACTATTATTATGAAAACTGTTTGTTAGTTAGACAATCATTCTTCTCACTAAAGATCTTTATGAGAGATTTATTAACATTGTTCTTATGATTTTTTTTATTTGAAACAATTTATCATCTTGTCTACGAATAAATGAGAACTTAAAATAATTATTGCTGTGATAATATTGGACCGTTCACTTGCGAAAGTCTTTTAAGTATTTTAATCATTTTAATACTAACGTAACTAAACATAACTATTAATTGAATTTAATCAATATTGCCAGTATTCTTTTCTGTTTGCGGATACTAAGGGTTAAGACTTGCAAGCAGATGGCGCCCATATATATTTTTATTGTGTCTGTTACCTCTTATTTTTCTTTACCGTAAGTTATGAAAATCAAACCTATGCCTGAATTATAATTTAATATTAAGAGATCTTAAAAGTTGGAGCATTACAGTAAGTATCGATTTTATGAGCTTTGCAGTAAGTATCCAGATTGTTAATTTTTTGGGGGTTACAGTAACGTCCATCGCGCAGTGTATTTTATGTTTAGTATTGTTTGCTTAGAGACCTGAAAAGCTTATAAATAGTAGAATTAAAATTTAAGGAAACTGGCAAGATAGATTAAGAACACAACAGTAGAAGAAGAAGAAGGAAAGTGATACATATTTCTCACCTACCACGATCGAATTGCCTTAGATCGGTAAAACTTAGTGAAAGATGGGTATACAGCTAAAGTTTATCTATTAAAAAAGGTAGGTACAAGTACTTCGAACATTTCGCTATAAATAGCAATTTTATAAATTCACATATTAGACATTATTCACAAAATTTGAAATAAAAGTATTTGTATAGACCAAAAAGACAGATGAGGATTTATATAAGCTTTAACGTAGTAACAGAATCATGCAGGTGACCACAGTTTTTTGTGGAAGAAAATGCATGCAATGCTTTCCGAATGCATGCGTATATGATTTATTTCATATTTCTTTATCAATACATCCTGTTTTCAATGTTCTAACGAAAGAAATTTGTTTATCTTGCTAAATCATTTTCCAGAAAGATAATCGTTGAAGCCTATGAAAGCAATCCTAAAAAATAATGAATTATGCAATTTGAATTAGAACTCCAACTTTAACAGATGAAGATTTTTAGTCACAAAAATTTTAACAGCTAACACGTTGACGGACAAACGCCGTGCGGCGTCATATTAGAAAACAGTAGTGTGACACAACGCTGTGCGGCGTCGTCACTGGTATTAATAAAATTTTACAGTACGCTGTGCGGCGTTCAGATTTCCGTTAAATATAATGATAACCTAAAAGTACTGCCACAATATCCACAAACATAGAGGTCTTAGTGTCACGCAATGAGGTGTTATACCTCCCACTAATAATCTCCCCCTACCTCTCGCAGTTCCCCACTTCATTTATACAGAACGCCGTGAAGCGTCAAAGTCGCCATAAGATAAACCTGCAGTCGTCCATCTAGTGTCTAGTGTGGTGCCACATTGGGCTACGCGCTTCGCCGAAACGGTGAGTAATTGTGTTGCTTTTGATTGGGAAATATTATTAATTGAATAAGCGTTTATTCCATATTGGTTTCAAGTAAAAACATTGCTAATAATTTTTTTTGGGTCACTTTAGATGGAAGAAGACGACGAAATATATGATCCCTATGAAAGAGAACAAAAAACTTGATCAAAAATCAAGATGATATTGATAATGATGAGAGTAATTCTGACGAAAATTATGACTCAGATGAGTCTGCAGAGAACCCATTTGCGGTTTAAGTAGTTCCAGGGGCTCCAGTGGCGGTGCATCCTAATACACCATGCCCATGGGAAGAAACAACAGCTCCAATTACTGACTTCCAATTTGATCAAACCAGCAACCACTTAAAAATAAATATTACTCCTGACTCCACACCACTAGAAGTTTTTGAATGTCTTTTCACTCCTGATATACTGGACTACATAGTCAAATACTCAAATGATCATGGGAAAGCTTTATCTACTACCAACAGGCCTAGAACTAGACACAGCAGAGATGCAATTTATCGCACGGTGACCAATGAGTAAATGAAAAAATTTTTTGGGTTGTGCCTACTACAAGGCCAAATTTCAACAAACAAGATGCGGCTTTTTTCTCATATACCGATGGTTTGTATTCTCATCCTATATTTAGTTACGTCATGTCAGCTAGACGATTCGAACAGACCCTGAGGGTTATGTGCTGTTCAGCACTAGCAGCGAAAAATAAATAAAAGGTACAACCCTTTTAGACATGCTTATATTAAAATTTCAAGGCGCCTATGGTCCATCAAAGGAGCTTTCGATTGACGAATCACTACTGCACTTTCGGTGGAGACTGAAGTTCAGAGTGTACATAAAAAATAAAAAGGCACGTTATGGAATAAAATTTTACGGACGGTATAGTGGTGCTGTAACCGAGGAAAATAACAACACTAAAACTGAAGGTGTAGTGATGAGGTTGATGAAACCGTATTTAATGAAGGGGCACGATTTGTTTATGGATAACTATTACAACAGTTATGAGCTATCAGAAAAGCTACTTATTTACAAAACACACACCAATGGGACCCTAAATAAAAACCGAAAAAGCAACCCAAAACAATTGATTTAAAAAAAATTAAAAAGGGACGAACACTTTTGGGTTCGTCAGAAACAAGTCTACGTTTCAAAGTGGAAAGATAAACGGGATGTGTTGGTTATAACCACCCGTAACCTTCCACGCATGATTTCAGTGACAAACAGATATGGCAAAGAAAAAATGAAGCCTGAAGAAGTGAGCATCTACAATAATCACATGTCAGGGATAGACCGATGCGATCAGATGACAGCTACCTATTCAACACCAAGAAAAACCATACGCTGGTACAAAAAGGCCATATTCCACCTGTTCGACGTAACTGTATGGAATGCATTTTACTTACGAAAATTTTGCAAGAACAAATCTACCAGTTACCGATTTCTTCAGTTTAGGGATGAACTAATAAGATCCCTAATACAGTGTTACGGTTAAAATTACTATGAACTAATTTATACTTAAATTTAATTACTAACTTATATTAAAAAAATACATTTTGGTATAATTTGATTCAGTTCAATTGTTATTATTATTATGCATGTTGGGTTGCATGCCTATATGCCATTTTCTTAATGGATATCTTTATCCTTCAACTTGGTTCCTTTTCGAAAATTCCCCAAAACTTCAAATTTTTGCATTATCTTTTCTCTGCAAAAAAAAAGTCATTCTTCCTGCAGCCATTACTTTGAGAATTCCATGTTAGAAATTGTGCAAATTTAGTTTATATTTTCTGGATTCATCTAACTGGAAATTAATTAAAAGTTACAAAATTTAGAAGATTGGATTTTAGATAATACTGATCGAATTAGTATTATACCTATTATTTTGTTGGAACTTTTAATAACCACATTTGTGGGACTTTCTTCTCAAACATACCATTCAGGAAGATGAGGGCTTTTTCCACCTAATAGGTAATGTACTGACTCCCTAAAATTAATATATATCTAAATTTGTTTCTTTCTTTTTTATTAGCCCTTCTTGTGCTTCTTCTTATTTTTGGGTTAGTACACTTACATTTTGTACTAACTTCTTCATTGTTGTTGTTAACGTCATGGAGGCAACCAGTAGCTATTAAAGATTACAAAGCTTCCATCCGTATATCGCTTGTATTGCGAAGGATTTATTTATTTGGAAAATCAACATTTGGTAACCAACCATCCGGTAAGCTGTTCCTATATGAATGCAGTCCATCATCATTCTACAGGTCAGAATACACGATCTAATTAATGATTTATGTATTTAATTATTTAGAAACCATAACAGTGAACTATTTACCTTTGTTTATGTACACTAAAAGTATAGTAAATTCTTTATCTGCACATATTTGAAAAGATTACCTATCTGAGTGTTTAAATAAACGTCAACGGGATAATTATTGTAAGGAAGTAATTCGCTTTTGCTTTTAATTAATTTATTAACTATTAATCTTATTACAATTGAATACAAATTTGATAACGAATGAGCTCACGTCGGTAGTAAGCGCTTACACACTTCGTAGCTTAGGTCACTTAGTAATCTTAGTAAATCTAAAACAAAAGGAAAATAATATATTAGTAGAAGTTTAAAACTTATTAAACAAATCAAATACTTACCCGAATTACTTTTATTTTTTTTTTCGAACCTTCGTACTACTACTATTATTATCTGCGATTATTTTGTTGGTTATACGTTTATATGTTATTAGTTACATGTTAGTTATTTATCTGATACAATTTATTAGATATATCTATTTACTAATTTATATGTATATACTTACTTACATATTTATGATTTATCTTCATATTTACAAACACTAACAATTTTTTTTGCATGTTAACGAAAATTTATATGAACTTTGTTAAAGATTAGTATTCGTTATTCATTATAGTTCTTATCAGCATACTACTCTTTTATTTATTTAGTTGTACAGTGCACCAAAACTACAAATTACTAAATGCTTTAGTGGGACCATCACTTTTGGAAGGTCCGTCCAAAAGATTTTGTCTTAGATTAGGACCTGGCGCCCTTTTAAGATTTCCGTATTATATTTTTAGATTATTTACCCACGACCCACGCGACGAGTATCTGGGTTACCTTTTTGCTACCCCCACGATAGCAAAACTAAATATATTTTGTAACATATATTTATTGGCGCCCAACGTGGGGCCACGTTGAGCTAGGTTGGAATCGATTACTATTTTTCCAGAATTTAAATAAATTTTCAATTGGTGTACTGTATTTCAAAAGTTATTTTCAAAATGTCATTTCGTTTAGATGTTGATCGTTTATCTAAGGATGAACTTGAATATGAATTAAAAGTTAGGGGTATCAGCGAATCAGGAACGGTAGATAAATTACGTAAAAATTTAAGGGGTGTATTGGTACTTGAGAAATCAGGAAGTGTTGTTTCTAGTTACTCAAAATTTGATGCTAACAATGAATTGAGAATTTGTGAATAAAATTGAATGAATTGAAAGATAGTGTAGAATCTTTGACTGCCACAACTACTGCTTCTAATATTAGAAAAATTGAATGTAAATTTGCTCACATTTTTGGTCGTATTGATCGTATTTCCGATGAAGATGATGAAGTTGTAGAAAAACGTTCTGAAATATTTGCACTTTTAATGGAACTTGTTTCAGACTATAATACAATAAAGCAAGAATTTAGTGATATACCTTCTTTTCCAGGATTTTATTCAGATGAAATGCCAGCGGGAAGTAACAGTAAAGCTAGTGTTAATCAGCCGATTAGTAATCAAACGTCCGATACTTCCGTAGTACCTAAGTCTATTCCGGTATACAAATGGAATCTTAAATTTTCAGGAAATCCTAATGACAGCTTCAGTTTTAATTCATTTCTTGAGCGTGTAGACGAGTTTTGCAAATCACGTCATGTTACTAAAAGTCAATTATTTGATGCTGCCATAGATTTCTTTGAAGGTGAAGCTTTATTATGGTTTAGGTTAGTTAGAAAACAGGTCGATAATTGGGATGATTTAGTTAGATTAATGAAAGAGGAATTTATGCCTTCTTATAAAGGAGAACAATTATGGAAACAAATTTTAAAACGTACCCAAGGTTCCGATGAAACAATAGGGATATATGTAGCTGCGATGACTACTTTATTTGATAGAATGCCAACTCCAGTTCCAGATAGGTTACGACTTCAAGTCCTCAGATCTAATATTTTACCTTTTTATCAAGAACGATTGGTATTAATAGACATTAAAACACCATATGAATTAATTGAATATTGTCGTAAGTTAGAAGCTGCCAAAGAAAAGATTCATGAGTACAAACCTCCTGTTAAGGGTCAGTTATCTCTTGAACCTGATTTAGATTATTCACATGCAACTTCCAAATTTCAAAGTTTCTCAAAATCAAACTTTAATTCACAGCAGGTAAAAATTAGAGAAATAGCAAGTAGTACTGCTAAACTTTGCTTTCGTTGCAACAAGCCAGGTCATATAGCTCGTAATTGTCATGTTAAAACTCAATTAAAATGTTTTAATTGTGGGAAATTGAACTTTACAAAACATACTTGTCCAAATTGCAATAAATCTTCGGGAAACGGGTTAAGGAGACAGTCTTAGGCCGGAAACTGCTCCGAGATACTCAAACGGTCAATAATAACTTGTCATCGATTGATAAATTTAAAGAAAAAGTTATATTAGATTACATATTGGCTCAGGTTGGTGAAGGAGAATGCCCTTATGTTCAAGTAGAAATTTTTGGACTTAAGTTTTATGGTTTACTAGATTCTGGTGCAAACAAAACATTTATTAACCAAGATACATGGGAATTATTACGCAACTTAGGATTAAAATTAGATACTAGAAAAGCTATTACTTGCAGAATAGCCAATGATCAGAATTGCGAATGTTTAGGTACTGTTAGTGTGCCTATTAAATTAAAAGAAGTTGTTAAATTAATTGAACTCTATGTCGTGCCAACTTTAAGACAAAATATCATCTTAGGAATCGATTTCTGGGCAAAAATGGGAATTATACCTGACGTACGTCGTGGAGAATGGTATTTTTCTAAGGAATCTTTAAATAATATTAACATAAATAACATTACCTCAGAAGTAGATTTAACCCCGGATCAGAAAATTCGTTTGCAAAAAGTCATTGATAATTACTTTAATAATTTTGAAAAGGATCAGTTAGGATGCACGCATTTAGTAGAACACACGATTAAAACAAATAGTTCGGCTATCAAACAACGTTATTACCCTGTCTCACCTTACAAGCAGAAATTGATTGACGAAGAATTAGATAAGATGGTTAAAGCTGGTGTTGTAGAAAAATCAGCGAGTGCTTGGTCATCACCGGTTCTTTTAGTTCCAAAAAAGGATGGTTCGCAACGGTTTTGCGTGGACTTCCGAAAATTAAATCGCGTTACCGAGAAAGATGCTTATCCATTGCCGTACATCTCATCAATTTTAACAAAATTAGGTTCCACTAGGTATATGAGTAGTTTAGACATCAGAAGCGCTTATTGGCAAGTAGCTTTAGATAAAGATAGCAAGCAGTATACAGCATTTACAGTGCCAGGGAGAGGGTTATATCAGTTCACAAGATTACCATATGGTTTGTCTAATTCCCCTGCAACCTTCCAAAGACTCATAGACAAAATTTTTGGTCCAGAGTTAGAACCATATGTCTTCTGTTACCTAGACGATATTATAGTTGTTGCTCCAGATTTTGAAAAGCATATTGAAGTGTTATCTGTAGTACTCGAACGTTTAGCTAAAGCACGACTCACTTTAAATCGTGAAAAAAGTCATTTTTGTAGGCCCGAACTCAAATATTTAGGGTATGTTGTTAATCGTAATGGACTTCATGTAGATCCAGCCAAAGTAGAATGTATAGTAAATATACCAGTACCCAAAAGTGTAACTGAAGTACGTCGTTTGTTAGGAATGGTATCATGGTACAGACGCTTTATACCTACATATGCGGAAATGACAGCGCCTTTAACACGTTTACTTAGAAAAGGGTCAAAGTTTACTTGGGATAGTGCTTGCGATGAGTCATTTAATAAAATTAAAGAGGCTCTAATTTCATCTCCTATTTTATCTATTCCAAATTTTGATCAAGAATTTTACTTACAGACCGATGCGAGTTCAGTAGGGATTGGTGCAGTTTTGACACAAAATTACAACAACCGTGAACATGTCATTTGCTATATTTCAAGATCACTTAGCAAAACCGAAAAAAAATTTTCTGTTACGGAAAAAGAATGCTTAGCTGTGCTTTGGAGTATTGAAAAACTGCGTTGTTACTTAGAAGGCGCAAAATTTACAGTTGTTACAGATCATCATAGTCTCGTGTGGTTAGATAAACTGAAGGATCCACAAGGTAGATTAGGTAGATGGGTGTTACGTTTACAGTCCTACAATTATAAAGTAATTCATAGGAAAGGCAAAGAACACGTTGTGCCAGATGCGTTATCACGGTTAGTAAATACTGATAAAAACTTAGGCGAGCTAAATCTTATTGAGATCACCGACATTCAAGATCCTTGGTATCATAAAATTCTTAAATTAATAACACAGAAACCATTAGCTTATTCACAGTGGAGAATTTCAGATAATAAAATTTATAAACACGTTAAATTAGATTTTGCTGAACTTAAAGATCCTGAAGACTTTTGGAAGTTAGTGGTTCCAAAAGAAAAGCGTAGAGAAGTTTTAAAGACTTGTCATGACGAACCTTCGTCTGGTCACTTAGGAATTTATAAAACTTATTTTCGAGTAGCTAGACTTTATTATTGGCCTTCCATGCGAGCTGATATTACTAAATATGTACGTTCTTGTGTTACATGTCAACAGATCAAGCCTGAACAAAAATTACCAGCCGGTCATATGGGTAAACCTATAATTCCAAAAATGCCATGGCAAATAATAAGTTTTGATTTGATTGGACCTCTACCAAAAAGCACTCATGGGAATCAGTATATATTTGTAGTAACCGATATTTTCAGTAAATTCAGTTTGTTATTTCCTTTGCGTAGAGCTTTGGCCACTAATATTTGTAAAATTCTAGAAGATCAAATCTTCTTACTGTTTGGGGTACCGCAATTTGTTAGGTGTGATAATGGAACACAATTTAGAGGAAACGAGCTTCGGAAATTATCAGAACAATATAAAATTAAAATTATATTTAATCCTAATTACCATCCCCAGGTAAATAATACCGAACGTGTTAATCGGGTGATCAAAACTATGATCTCAGCTTATGTAAAAGGCCAGCATAGAAAATGGGATGATAATTTAAGCGCATTGGCTTGTGCTTTGCGCACAGCTCGTCACGAAACTACTACACAAACTCCTTATTTTATTAATTTCGGTCGTGAGATGTGTCAATCCGGAGACGAGTATACTAAACCCAAACTAGAAGACTTAGCTGATGAACAAAACGAGCGTTCGAATAAAGAATCTAATTTAGCCAAATTGCATCGTCTTGTTAGAGAAAATTTAGGTAAAGCTTATGAACGTAGTAGACAGCAATATAATCTGCGCAGACGTGATGTTCAATATAATGTAGGTGATATGGTTTGGAAACACAATTATGTGTTATCGGATGCAACTAATTATTTCAATAGAAAGTTAGCTGGAAAATTTGAAGGACCGTTTAGAATAAAACGTCGAGTAGGTTATTGCATTTATGAATTAGAAGACAGTTTAGGCAATTCAAAAGGAAACTGGCATGTCAAAGATTTGAAACCTTATAGTAATGATCAAGATATATAATAGTTTGGAAAAAGCAAGTTAATGTTGATAATTAGCTAAGATAGTCAATACTAGTTATGTTTAGATGATTTAGGAATTATGTATTAGAATTTTATATAGAATTTGCATGTAAATTTTGGGAAAATTCACTCTTGGTGAGAGGGAAAATTATTGTTACGGTTAAAATTACTATGAACTAATTTATACTTAAATTTAATTACTAACTTATATTAAAAAAATACATTTTGGTATAATTTGATTCAGTTCAATTGTTATTATTATTATGCATGTTGGGTTGCATGCCTATATGCCATTTTCTTAATGGATATCTTTATCCTTCAACTTGGTTCCTTTTCGAAAATTCCCCAAAACTTCAAATTTTTGCATTATCTTTTCTCTGCAAAAAAAAAGTCATTCTTCCTGCAGCCATTACTTTGAGAATTCCATGTTAGAAATTGTGCAAATTTAGTTTATATTTTCTGGATTCATCTAACTGGAAATTAATTAAAAGTTACAAAATTTAGAAGATTGGATTTTAGATAATACTGATCGAATTAGTATTATACCTATTATTTTGTTGGAACTTTTAATAACCACATTTGTGGGACTTTCTTCTCAAACATACCATTCAGGAAGATGAGGGCTTTTTCCACCTAATAGGTAATGTACTGACTCCCTAAAATTAATATATATCTAAATTTGTTTCTTTCTTTTTTATTAGCCCTTCTTGTGCTTCTTCTTATTTTTGGGTTAGTACACTTACATTTTGTACTAACTTCTTCATTGTTGTTGTTAACGTCATGGAGGCAACCAGTAGCTATTAAAGATTACAAAGCTTCCATCCGTATATCGCTTGTATTGCGAAGGATTTATTTATTTGGAAAATCAACATTTGGTAACCAACCATCCGGTAAGCTGTTCCTATATGAATGCAGTCCATCATCATTCTACAGGTCAGAATACACGATCTAATTAATGATTTATGTATTTAATTATTTAGAAACCATAACAGTGAACTATTTACCTTTGTTTATGTACACTAAAAGTATAGTAAATTCTTTATCTGCACATATTTGAAAAGATTACCTATCTGAGTGTTTAAATAAACGTCAACGGGATAATTATTGTAAGGAAGTAATTCGCTTTTGCTTTTAATTAATTTATTAACTATTAATCTTATTACAATTGAATACAAATTTGATAACGAATGAGCTCACGTCGGTAGTAAGCGCTTACACACTTCGTAGCTTAGGTCACTTAGTAATCTTAGTAAATCTAAAACAAAAGGAAAATAATATATTAGTAGAAGTTTAAAACTTATTAAACAAATCAAATACTTACCCGAATTACTTTTATTATTTTTTTTCGAACCTTCGTACTACTACTATTATTATCTGCGATTATTTTGTTGGTTATACGTTTATATGTTATTAGTTACATGTTAGTTATTTATCTGATACAATTTATTAGATATATCTATTTACTAATTTATATGTATATACTTACTTACATATTTATGATTTATCTTCATATTTACAAACACTAACAATTTTTTTTGCATGTTAACGAAAATTTATATGAACTTTGTTAAAGATTAGTATTCGTTATTCATTATAGTTCTTATCAGCATACTACTCTTTTATTTATTTAGTTGTACAGTGCACCAAAACTACAAATTACTAAATGCTTTAGTGGGACCATCACTTTTGGAAGGTCCGTCCAAAAGATTTTGTCTTAGATTAGGACCTGGCGCCCTTTTAAGATTTCCGTATTATATTTTTAGATTATTTACCCACGACCCACGCGACGAGTATCTGGGTTACCTTTTTGCTACCCCCACGATAGCAAAACTAAATATATTTTGTAACAACAGATACCGCTTAACCTTGAAGTGAAACATCTGATACGAATCCAAAAGAATAATAACAGACGCTTTAAACGGACCACACTTGTAGCGAACCCTGAACCAGAAAGCATCGCCCTTGAAAGAAAATCAGAAGGCCACTGGCCTGAAGAAAATCTTGGTGTCCCTGGTGCCAATTCCAGAAAGAAATCTGCATTTTTGAAGTGCAGATTGTGCAGTACTAAGAAGATCCGTAAGGAGACGAGTTACCGTTGCAAAGGTTGTTTGGAGAAACCACCCCTATGCCCTGATTGCTTTGAGGGGTGGCATATTTTACAATCTGATAAACAAAAAGCGTAGAAACATTTTATAAGTTTTTGTATTTTATTTTATAAGTTTTTGTATTTTATTTTATAAATTTTTATAAGTATTTTTTATTGTAAATAAATAAAATAAATTTTTGACGCTGATATGCGTTGTGCTACGGTTATTACGATTCCTTGTCTAAGATATGACATAACGCTGCACGGCGTTGGACGCATATCAGCGTCTGTGCCCATTATGCGAGTGATGAACATTACTGCCGTGGCAGAACGCCGCTCTGCGTCAAAAATAAAAAATTCTTCAAAACCACTTAGAATTTTTTTTCTCTTGTTTTTGAGTAATAACATATATAACTAACCTAACTAAAGCGTAAAATATAAAGAAACCGTACTGCAAACATTTGCATTTTTTTTTGTTTTGCTTGTGTCCTTCAACGTGTTAACAGGCTTGGTTCTGTAAATTACGTATACTATGGGAATGTGGTTATTATAACTATTAATGAGATTAGTGAGATGTATTAGAAATAAACCATAACGATCGTACGTACCTTAGATTTTAGCACTTGCAATTAGCTACAGAAGAATTAGAAAAATCATCTGCGTATATACTAAATAAAAATGTAATGTATAAACAAAAATGATCTGAGATACATGCGATCAAGATAGAAAAGAACAACCCAGAAGAGAAGAAAATCAGAAGAAGTTCAAGTATACACCAGCAGAAGACAAATATAAACATTTTTTTTACAAGATGGCTTGTTAGTACTGCATAATAAATAATGGCCGGAAATACTTGACAAAGGTTGTGTTAACAACGGCAATTAATGCGAACGAAAAGTCCTGCATTGTAATATGATTTAATACTATTCTTTTAACTTCCAAATTACCAAAATGAAAAAGTAGGAACCGAAGCGACCCTTTATCTGATATGGAAACAAGAACTCTTCTGCTTTATATTACAGCTTATGATAGCTAACATCCAAATAAATTTAAAATTGGAATTGACAAACTGCCTCTTTTAAAGAACAGTGCCAAATGTCGCAGCAATTTGGCACTACTACTAGTGTCTATGTTTTTATTACTTTATTAAAAATTACTGAAAAATAACGAAACGATACGTAAATTTGCCAGATCTAGATTTATAACTGTAATAATTATTTGCAGCATCATACAATTTAAAATTTTACATCCTTGGACGGTCGTCTGTCCCTATTAATGCTTGGGTTTTAACTGAATCAGACGTCTGTGAGTAATTAAATTGCATGGAATTTGGGCAATTGTGTTAAAAATACTAAAAAAGGGGTTTTTCATTTAAATGTAAATAAAAACTGAAAAACTTTCCCTTCAGTAAAAATTGCCTTTTAAAGAACACTCAAAACATAAAACAAAAATGTAAATGTTATTGCTCTGTACATTAATCACCTAGAAATTATTGTGATTTGGAATTACTCTTAAGGGAAAACTCGTTGATATATGTATAGTTATATTTAAAAACGCAATATTCAAAACATTTTAAATCGGAGCAGTTATTTTTACAAATGATAGAATATAATTCAAAGGAAGAGATAAAAGCATTTTATGTAAACCAGCTCCAGGCGGACTAATTATTGTAGGTAAGTAAAACAAAACTCCAATTATACCTTAAATTCTTCAAAAAACTTCATTATTTATTAGGTTTTATTTTTCTGTAAACTTCTTTCAATTCAATTCACTTCCCTCGTGAACTTCTTGTAGTAATTATGTACCGGTTTCGATTTTATTGTGCATTAATAATAGCTTTTGCAATTGACGTATGTTCGTAACTGTAAACATAGGTCTACCATACAGAAATCTGACACGCGGATTAATCTCTCCCATAATTGAATAATAGCTTTGAGATTGTACTTAACTGCATTAGTAGTAAACTGTCTGGTTCAGGTCAGGACTGCTGCGGATCTGGTTTGTGTGCTGTTTGTATGCTTTTTTTCCTTAAGACCCTGAAATTCCAGTGGTATGCGTAAGTGTATTTTTAGATAATCTGCTACTTTATAGTAGAAACATTTAAACGATTCTGTCTATAAAATGGTACCTGACTATAGATTAACGACTAAAGTTGTTTAGGTGTTTGGAATTCCTATCGCTATTTTTCGCTAAGTAGTTTTAAGCTTTTTGCGATCTACATTCTACAGACTCATTTTTTTTAAGTTATTCATTATTAGAATATAAACAGGGGTGGTAAACATAACGATTTGTATTTCGGTAAACTTATTTCGGTAGGATATTAACAAAGCTTAATTTTTTATTAATATAAGAAATTAAACTTGCCGTTGTGTAAATTGGGCTTGCGATACAAATCATGGTTTTGTTAATCGCTGAATAGTTTGTTTGGATCGAAAGCCTGTCTTACAACAGGAGAATATGGCGGCTGGCGACAAAAGCACTAATATACTTGTTATCAAATAGTGCCTAAAAAGAACAAAAATAGATTATACAGTTTTTACAGAAGCATCTATCTCAGTGGTGCCGAACCTATGACCGGGTCAGACACTGACCCACGAAGGCTTTTCAAATGACCCATACGTTGATTTCTGTAAACTTAATCTATGAAGAAACTTGCTAATGATTTTTTAACGATGTTTGAGTCCACATATTCGTGTAAAAAATTGTTTTCCTCAATGAATTTTGTAAAATCTACCAAAAAAAATAAACTTGGTAATGAATTGACTGCGAAATGCGTTAAACTAATGAACACGGAATATGAACCTAATGAAACTATCTGAAAATAGGCAACAACAGATTTCACATACTTTTATCAACTTTATTATACGCACACATATCTTTAACTATGTTTATTATTAAAGAATATTTCATAATATATATGTGCTTTTCTTTATTCCTTGTTCATTCAAATACTCGGTGCAGAGGCGCAACTGCACTGGTGCTGTAATTCATGGTATCACCTATTCATATCAATGTTTTGGGATCCCAACAATCCCAACCCTTTCCAATACAGATTTCCCCCCTATGAGAGAGAGTTTTTGGCATAGAGAGACGGTGGATTGTCCCCGGTTCCTAGTCATGGAGAAGAATGAAGGAGATTTTGTAACGACTAGTCCATTTATTATATCCAAAGTTATTTATGGTCTAATAGGAAGAACTAAAATGGTTAAAAGAATGCAAGGGATGATTTTGATTGAGACGGTATTGAATGCACAGTCGCAACGACTTTTAGAAGTTACCCGATTTGGCGATCCTCGGCGATTGGTGTATCCTCATATGACACTTAACATATCTAAGGGAGTAGTGTACTGTCGAGACTTCCTTAACTGCAGTCTAGATGAAATCAAGCAGGGTTTGAAACACGAGGGTGTTGTTGAAGTAAGAAGAATTAAAAGTAAAAGAAACGGTGAACTTGTTGATACCCCCAATCACATTCTTATTTTTAGCACACCTAAGTTACCGAAAACTATCACTGCAGCTTTTTATTCCTTAAGTGTAAGACCGTATATACCTCCACCTATCCGATGTTACAAATGCCAATAATTTGGTTACGTGTCGTCTGCTTGTAACAAGACTGAAATATGTATATGTGGTAACCCTCCGCATAGAGGTGAAGCCTGTACCCAACCCTTCAATTGCCCTAATTGCAAGGGAAACCACTCAGCGGTATCAAAGACTTGTCCAGTATTCCAACAAGAAATTAAGATACAGGAAATCAAGACCGTACACAGAGTTACCTATACCGAAGCAAAACGCATGTCTAATACCCTTGTAGTCCCTTCCCGTTCCCATGCCCAAACTACTACTCCTTTAGAAGTGACAACTCTTCGGATGCTAATTCCTGAATCAGAGGGATCATTAAAACGGAATTAGCTAAATTAACCAGTGCTCTTTCAATAAAAAGAACTGCTTCTGCAGAAACTACCAGTGATGATGAAATCACAATCAATATCGAAACACCTACTCCTAAAACTACTAAACCTGTAGTACGTGCTTCAACAAGTAAAGAACCTTATGTAAACACGATAACTGAAAGTACACAGGATAAAAGAAAACTCTCCCAAATTAATAGTAAGTCGGAAGATGAACTCTCATCTTTCGACTTACTATTAATTTGGGTATATTACTATTAATACTCTATAGACTGTAGCCTAGATTATGTTAATCAAGCAATAATAAAGAAAGTCACGAAAAAGAAAAAAGGCTGGCCGAAAGGTAAGCCTCGTAAGAGCAAATAATTATCATATTTTAACAACCTTTTACAATGGATAATACATTTACTCTACAATGGAATTGCAGTGGATTCCTAAATAAGCTCAGTTCAATTCATTTACTAATCTCAAACTATAGTCCCGACTTTCTTTGTATACAAGAAACTAAATTTAATTATGTCCATAATTATAAACTGAAAAATTATAATACAATACGAAAAGATGTCACAGATGGAGAACGTGCTCATGGAGGCGTTGCCATATTCGGAAAAAAAAGTATGTCGTATAATGTTTTAACGCTTAACACCGAATTACAGGCCATTGCAATACGCACTTTACATCCCAAACCTGTGACTATTTGTAACGTATATTTCCCAAGCGTACCGTGTAATATTGAAGATTTCGAAGATTTGCTCAACCAGTTACCTCATCCATATGTGATATGCTGGGACTTTAAAGCACACAGTCTTACTTGGGGGTCCAATAAAAACGACTTTCAGGGCAGAGCTGTTGAGAGTCTGATTGACAGACTAGATATATGCCTTTTAAATAACGGTAACCCAACACATCTCGATACCTCCACTGGACAGTTTAGCGCTATAGATTTGACATTGTGCACTCCCTCTATATCTACTACATTAGACTTCTCTACTGACCCTGACCTACATTTCATCGATCACCATCCTATTGTCATCAGTAAGATTAACTCTGGAAACCTTCCCACGGCAATCCCACAAAGATGGATTTTATCAAAAGCTGACTGGGATGCATATAAAGAATTCGTTGATACATCGATTTCCTCCTCAGATACAGAATTAACGATGTCTGATATCACCAACATTATAGCAAAAGCGGCATCAAAATATGTGCCAAAAACAAAAGGTACTTGTCATAACGTTAACGCGCATTTACTCTCCTGAAAAGAAACTCAACCAACGACAACTTCATTAAATTTAAAAATGCTCGTGCAATATGTCGGAAAACTATTCAGGAGGCAAAAAAGAAGTCTTGGCGCGAATACGTCTCCGCTATATCCGCCTCTGCTGATGTTGGTGAAGTATGGAAAAGAGTACAAGCCATCGCTGGAAACCGTAGTTGTTTTAACATCACTATAAATAAAGACGATCCAACTATAACCGATCAACACGAAGTAGCTAATCACCTAGCACAGCACTTTGCGCAGTTGAGTAACTTAGAACATGCTGAAACTAATACAGAAGATATTCTAGATTTTCATGCAAATGAAAAATTAGTCTAGAACTGCCCCTTCAGTATTGAAGAATTAAATGAGGCTCTCGAAAAAAGCAACAACATGGCTCCAGGCAGTGATGGTATCCTGAATGCATTCCTTCAGCATTTATCTGTAAATGCAAAAATGAGTTTGTCCCCGGAGGCTTCCAACAGAGGTTTTCAAATCTCCACAGAGAAAACAGTTTCGCTGCACTTTTGTCGCAAACGAAGTACCTGTCGACAACAACATTCTTTTCAATTAAACTCGATACCTGTAAGAAATGTTAATAATATATGTTATTTAGGCCTACTACTCGACTCTAAACTTACCTGAACACTACACATTAACAACTTAAAAGCTCGCTGTAATAATGTTCTAAACATACTAAGATGTCTATCCAATATAAATTGGGGATCTGACCGTCAGACACTGTTGATGTTATACAAATCCATGGTTCTGTCCCGTATAGACTACGGCACTGTTATATATTCATCTGCGAAACCATCTCGTCTGAGTGTTTTAGATTCTGTACATAACACTGCAATTCGTTATATAACAGGAGCTTTTGTTAGCAGTCCAGCGGAAAGTCTATATGCTGAATCGGGTTTGAAACCCTTTTGGCTACGGCGCGGAAAGTTACTGCTAAATTACCGTGTCACAGCATTATCTCACAGACACAATCATATTCGACGATATTTTCTCAATAAGTCTTGGTCTCTTACACCGCTACGAAGTAAAAAACACACATACAAGACCAGCAACTGTCAGATCCATTTTCCCCTATAGAGCATGGGAAATACCTGAATCTGGTTTCTATGTAAACACCTTCCCTGAAATTAGCCCATGGACTACTCCATCACTAAACATTCGTCTTGATCTTCAAAAATACAGCAAAACTGAAATAGCAAATAGTGTTATTAAAACGGAATTATTAAATATTCTTCAAACCTACGGATCATGTAACGTACCGTATACGGATGGATCAAAGACTGAAATACACTAAAACCTACAGCGCGAAATTCAAGCCGTCCTCATTCACTTTGCATCACACTGTATTTTTACAAAACACAACGTCGATATGCGTTATTTGATCAAGCATGCAACCAATGTTTTTAGGCAAATACCTTTTGTTTTTAACAAATGTTGATATAAATATGGTCATCAAAATAATATACCCTAAATATCTTTTTGCTCTTCATGCAACAAAATATCCCAGTTGGATAAGTGGGTAGACTCCCCTCTTTAGATCTTGAATTGAGAATTGTATTGCCTAAAATATATTAACCATGTTAATGAGGGCTCAGCCCTCACTACATTATCTTAATGAGGGCTACAGCCTTCGGGCCACCACATAGTCGGATCCTACGGCTCGATATAAACATTGATTTGTTATTTTTAGAGCAGTGTAATTTCTAAACATCAAATTTATTCATTACTTTCTGAAATAAGCTGTATCCCCACCGGTGGCAGTCGAGATATTTTTCAATTAGCATATTCCTTTATCAAACAGTAATACATTTAATATAAAAGTACGATCTGTGCTTTGAAATGGCAAAATCGAAAGACTACAGCCCAGAAACGCGAAAAACTGTGTGAGAAATCGTATAAGAGGATTACTACATAATTAGGACATTCCAAAATCAAACTTGATAAACCTTTAAAGAACTTTAAAATTTGCGAAATCACAGAAAATGCTGATAGTAGAATGCTGCGAAAATCGTCATCACAAACCAATAATAAGATAGTTTAACATTGAAATCTCATATTAAAGGTTGCTGAGATTGTATTATTTGAAGATGAAATATAGACACTAGAACGAAGAGCTAGCTTTTGACTACAAACTATTCTTATCTTTGTTTTATATTTTTAAATAACAATAAGTATAGGCTTAGTAAAACGTTCGAATTAAGATTTTTAATTATTTATTTTGAAAGAAAAGAGCAATAGCTTTACCTATCCAGACAGTGATTGATACAGACTTCGTGGCGATTTTTACCATCGCAAGCGTTTGCTTTATCTCCTTTGATTTCTACTACTTTCACTAAAAAATATAATTTAAAGGTTTTTCCCCACTTACACATCGTAGTTGCATGTAGTAATCCCTGTACTTAAATTCACAGACATTTATTTTAGTTTGAAGGTTCTTGTTTTATGTTTTAAATACGAGAGTGGTCTGAAAAGTTTCCGACCTAACAAAGATACAAGACATTTTTACTTTAACCCGTCCAAATAGTACTCGGCGTTTTTCTGTGCAAAATAATTGTTCACGAAGGGGATTGCCTCCTCATTTGATGAAAATATCTGTCCTCCGAGCGCAATTCTTAGACGAGGGAACAAAAAGAAGTCGCTTGGGGCTAGATCTGGTGAGTAAGGAGTATGGTCAAGCAGTTCAAACCGTAATTCGTGGATTTTCACCATGGCAACCGCGGAGGTGTGAGACTGTCTTGGTGAAACAGGATATCCTTTTTCTGCAAATGTGGCCGTTTTTCCGCAATTTCTACCTTCAGCTTGTCAAGTAATGATGCGTAGTATGCTCCTGTAATGGTTTTCCTGTTTGAAGATAATCGATTAAGATAACTCCATGACTATCCCAAAAGACAGTCGCCATCACTTTCCCAGCCGACATAACAGTTTTTGCTTTTTTTGGAGCCGATTCCCCCTTCGCAGTCCACTGTTTTGATTGTATTTTTGTTTCGGGCGTATAATGGTGTCTCTAAGTTTCATCTACAGTAATTAATCGGCGCCAAAACTCTGATTTATTGCGGCTAAAATGCGCCAGCAAAGCGTTGGAAATGTTCATTCGAACACGTTTTTGGTCTAACGTGAGCAAACGCGGCACCCAACGCGCGGACAGCTTTCTCATGCCTAAATCTTGATTCAATATGTGACAAACACGTTCTTTGGACATATTCATAGCCTCTGCTATCTCTCTCACTTTAATTCGACGGTCGTTTAGCACCATTTGGTGAACTTTAGCGATGTTATTGTCAGTGGTTGCAGTTTTTGGACGTCCCGAACGTTCATCGTCTCCCAAGCTGATACGGCCACGTTTAAATTCAGCTGCCCAAAATTTCACTGTGGTAAATGATGGCGCAGAGTCCCCATACACAGAGTCCAACTCATCTTTGATTTGCGTAGGCGTATTGCCTTTCAAAAACAAATATTTAATGACAGCTCGATACTCGATTTTTTCCATTTTCACAAAAACACTCACATCGACGCACTCAAACGATTGTCAAATAACAACTTCGCGTCCAAAATGGCTGAAATTTTGGTGAGTACCTGTCAAAAGATGCACAACTACATTCCCTAGCTTTTATTGACGAGTGCTGCCATCTTCACGTTAAGGTCGGAAACTTTTCAGACCATCCTCGTAAAGCAGGGTCAAACTAATACCCCCATTTATAATTTTTTTATTGTTGCTTTAATCTACTACATCTTTTTTCCGTTAAAAGATTTTCTCAATTACGTCTCTCATCTCAGTTGGTAACAGTTGTTAATTGTAAACCGGCAACAATTGTGCCATCCTAATTTCTACAAATCTCATTAGATTAATAGTCCAGTCAAACTAAACATTTAACTTGGAAAATGGAAGTACATGGGATTTTTTTCTTCCAGCATGTAGGGGGGATCTAGAAAAGCTTAACTTGAAGTTTTCGACCTCAAATTCATATGAGCTTTTTCCGCCATCTTAAAAAGAAGAGATGAAGTATTGTTTTCAAATTATCTCTGTAACAGTTGGTCCGACAAAAAATTTGTATAAAGCATTTTTGTCGGCAATACGATTGTCTACAACTTTTATTTGAAACTTTTTCGCGTAATATAAAAAATGAAAACGTTCAAACTTTCATCAACTTTCAAGTTCACTTTTTTTCAAAATGGCGGAAAAAGCTCATATGGATTTGAGGTCGAAAACTTCAAGTTAAGCTTTTCTAGACCCCCCTACATGCTGGAAGAAAAAATTCCCATGTACTTCCATTTTCCAAGTTAAGCACGTTTTTCGTACAGTTTGACTGGACTATAAATTTAAAGCTATTCGATCGTGATCAATTTTTTTAATTTTTAGTGCATGTTGAAGATATTTCTCTAATAAAAGAATTTTGTGCGTCTTCCAGTTATGAATATCCTCTTGGAACAGGATGACGTATTGCTGATCCCTGCAATACGTCATCCTAATGGAGACAACTTTTAATTTTACCTCAATGTTTTAGAATATTTCTTATTAGATTATCTTCAGATTTAGGACTTTATCAAGGAAGTTTCTCAACTAGAAGACTTAGGAAGCTCTAGCCTTGGTTATGTAAAGAGCTTGTTTTCCTTTTGAAGAAAATTCTCGAATAATAAAGTTCTTAATTACCTGACATCTCTGTTCAAGTTTGTTTTTGTTACTTTAAAACTTTTAGATTTGTCAGCATTTGAAAGTAAATAATTTTGGATTTAATAAATTTTCTTTTCAGCACAATGTCCAGAAACTTCGATTTCCCTCTTGCAAAATAGTGAGGAAATTCATTTTAATCTCTAGTGAGGAAATGTGCATAATAATAGTGAAAAAAAAATCAATTTTCCCTATCTAGAAAAGAACTCGAGTGAAAAGAACCGCATTTCTTTCTAGTTGCAGAAATAACATTTATTTTGATTGATTAAGAACTCTTGGAATAACGCATATCTTTTTGTTTTTGCTTAAGGTTTGTTATCTTATTTTTATCCAATACACAAGGAGTCTTATTAATGAGATTTTAACGTTTAGTTTCTGATTATTTTACTATCGATTTTGGATGACTGAACATATTTTCTTGATTTTGTGTTATATGTCATATTGAGTTAGTTGTGATTGATATTCTTGATTCATTGGTTATTTGTAAGATGACGAAGTACAACAGTTTGCTTAGAAACACCCTTTATATTTCAAAAAAATTTTCAAACATTTTGTAACAATTTTAATAATTTTAAATTTAACTGGTAAAGATTTATTATTAATTTTAACTTCTTGGTAGCAGAACCACAGCTGCAATAAATCATGAAGAAAGAACGTATTACAAGGCCCATATTTTATTTATATTAACTCGTTTGGTTTTTGATTTGAGTTGAATATTAGTAATTGTAACAACGATAGCTTTTCGTTACAATAATTTATTTTATGATTCATAATAATTAATTATAATTAATAATAATTAATTTTAATTAATTTTCAGTTTTCAATTTTTGAAAGTTTAACTTTAACACACATTATAAGTTTGTTTTCAATACGGTGAACAGTCGCCGACTGACTGTACTTACTGGTTTCATAATGATCTAGGACAAGGCTAATATGATGCTATTTTTATTGTTTTATCCTATGCATGTACACCGAGAACAAATAAAACAGTATATATTAGCCTTGCTGTTCTAGATCATTATGAAATCATTAGTGCATTAGCTACATTAGTACATATACAATGTGGAACAAAATTATGGAAACCTTTAGGTATCTCGGAACGGCTTACACGATTGAGGCGAGTTTTAATTAACTGATGTAGACAGTTTTGCCAAGTTTTTTGGAACCGTTACCAACGTTTGTATTTTAAATAGGACACCCTGTATATCACTATTTGAGTTTTCTCGGTAATTAGGTAAGGTAAGGTTGTAAGAAGACAAAACTTCAAAACAATATAACAAGGGGCATCTTTTGTTGGACGCCAATTTGTAGCATACAAAACTACTCTTTATTTTTTCATTTTAAAAACAATAGCCCCGCGATACACCGTCAATTTGTGGCCATAAAATTCTAATAAACAATACTACTTACCTTACACTATTTATTTATGAGTCGGCTAGCTTAAACGAACAAAAAGTGAATGAAAACTCTCTCTTCCAAAATTAATGCAGGTCGTAGGTGGATTGGAGCATCAGTAAATGCATAGAGCTATGGTGAAGAGCGCCAGCATTATTGATTTAAACCAATAAAATATTAATAGTAATGCTCCAAGTGCATCAGTCTCAATCGTGCAAGGACCGAATTACTTATGACTCCGTTATGACACAAAACTACCACATAATAAAAATAGACAATAAATAACACACATAATATCATCAATTTATTCGTTCCCACATAAAAATCGTTATCCAATCATTAGATTAATAATGAACTGGAAGGCCTTCAGTTGTTAATTAACTAAATAATGTATTACTATATAATGATGATATTATAATATTATTATAATTAATGATAATAATAATGATGTTACACAAACGCAAGTCAAAAGCGTTAGGCTACTAGATTATCAGGATTAGGAAACTAGATTATCATCAAATGTACACTGGACTTAAACGCCAAATCGAATTAAGGTCTGAATCGATTTCCCTATATCTAAAGAATCATTCAAGAAACAAGAAAAAACACGTGAGGAATGCTGTTGACACACTGAATAATGATTTATAACCTATAAATCAGTTCTCTACTAATTATGCTGTAATTCCAAACCCATATAAATCTTGCATCTTACTTTTCGAAAAAACGATTAATAATTACCAACTGCCACCCATATTCCGATAGTCGCAAGTGACAAAATTTGGGATTAGTTCGTGACAAAACGTTTAGACTTAAAAAACAAATCAATAAGTACATACAAAAAGCATATCACAATTTAAAATTTCTTTACCCGCATAAAGACTAATTAAGCAAAAACGAAGATTAAGCAAAATATTTTATTAAATGAATCCCTTGTGTTATCACAGTTTAATTATTGCATACCTATCTATGGCCCTTGGCTTGACTTTGATACGTCACAGCGTATACAACGTGTTCAAAACTCTGGTCTACGTTCGTTTTATACATGGAATTCCTAAGTTTACACATATGTCCCTAAAATTAATAGAGACAAGATGGCTTAATACGAAAAAGCGGAGTTACATACTGACGGCAACGTTATATCATAACATCATAATTCATAGGCAGCCACCCTATTTATACAATAAGATAAGGTATAGAACAGATAAAAGTGTGACATAGAGGTCTGTTGACTATACCCAAGCATAATACTAAATTCTACGAGTGATCATTTAGCTACGATGTCGCAAAAATGTACAATGATGTACCTTCATCTTTTAAGACATTATCCGTTAAAAAATTTAAAAAAGCACTTATTAAGTAACGTAATGATTAAGCACGCAACGCAAACAGTCAATACCATTACTGTAAGTCTAAATTATATATTGTCTAATTATTTTAGTTATTATAAGTGTCATTATTATTAGTACTAGTGTTTCATTATCATGATTATCATTATTACTATTAGTATTATTAGCATTATTAGTATTACTATTATTACTATGATTGTTTTTATCCTCAAATTTTCAAATTACTCCTATTATAAATTATATTATAATCATTAACAGTTACTCACAATTCGACTATGTTTATTTGTTTATTTTGTTTAAATTATACAAGGGGAGAATGGAGGAACAACACTGTTGAATTCCCTCCTTGAGATTCTATGTCATATGAAATAAGATTCATGGTAATTCTAATGTAAGATTTTGGAATCTCAAATAAAATTATTTATGTAATACTGACTCGTAAACATCTGTTTATTGAGCTCTGTCGCTAGGGGTAAAGATTCTTTTTACGTTTTTTAATAAAGAGTTCGTCTTCGTTTTGGCGTATGAAAATATAGTCACCTTTAATGTATGGAAGGTTTTCAATGAAAACTCACTTACTAAAGTTACTTAAAGTTACTCATGATTCTGTGCACCGGTTCACGTGAGCCTCGTGTAAACCATCAATGTAAAAACAAACAACACTTTCCTATCTACGTTAACCGAGGGTGAATAAAAAGGAAAAGGAAGAGTATTCGTTAAAGCAGGTTGTACATCTAGATGTAATTCTATTTTTCATCTCTATTTATCGTTTAGCACCCAGTATTTGATCAGACCGGACAACTTTATTGAGGTTACCGCAGCATAATTAACGCAAATACTAGCAATTTGTAATTAAAGATCAATAAGATATTTGTAGTATGGTGTATATTCAGACTAAACGATGAAGTGATTCTTCCTACGCCTTAATAAATTGTACTTTGTGAAATTGACAGAAATGTTTGCTGTTTATAGCTGAATTCGTGTGATAAAGTATAATGTTACGTGTTAGAACTTATACATTAGCTTTCAATTAGAGATTTCAAAAGGATTTAATATTCACCTGCTTTTAATGTATATTATTACATGGAGCTAAGTAATTGTAATTAGTAGTACTTTAATTTTAAATTAGAATTGTAAATGGATCTAATAAACAGAAAGCCTTTTAATCTCAAACCAAAACATATTTGCTGCTTCTACGATTCTAACAAATTACTTTACCACAAAAAGGAATACTTAATCATATGCATATCTATCCAAAGCGTATACAAGTTTTGTTACCTGAAAATGGATAATGCATTAATAATAAATACATGAATGCATAACAAGTTCGTGTAGTGCGGTATAATAATGCACATGACGACGAGAACGGACCGATAAACGCCCCGTTGGCACCACCATCCAACGAACACAAAACAGGTAACGTTTTATTATTAAACACTTAGCTGATGTGCGTGCCCAAACCAATTGTTTTATGCAAATCGTTTTATAAACCAAAATGGACTCTTTTTAAAGCGATTGTTTACGAGATTTTTATTACGACATAACAAAGGGAAGGATATTTAATAAAAGAGAAATCTACTGAAAGTATCTTAACCTTTTTTTATGATGGAATCAAAAAGGAATTATTATCTCTAAAACCAACGCTGTGAAACTTTTAAAGGCGCGTAAAAAGATAAATAGCCTAAATAAGGGTAAATTTATTTTTGAATAAATTACATTTTGTATTTAATCTAATCCATTAGATTCTTATTTTATATAGACGATTTTTTCAGGCTGAATTCAATCAATCATAAAATGCCAGTCGGAAGTCCATTAATACAACTTTAAATAAATTATATTTGAGATTAAATTGCAACGTAAAAAGCAATTTCTTTTATAAATAATTTTGGTAACATATATATATATATTACCTATACTTAAAAAAGTATTTCAACTACATTCTTACTGAAGTGCTGAGGTATAAAAAATCGTAAGAGGATTACATCACTGGGTGCATTTGAAAATGTATATTCAGTAGTAAAATTAGAAAGAATCAATTTTCGCTTGAGTTTCCAAATTATAACAAAAACCTTTGGTGTGTGAATTCAGTGTTTCTTCAATTCATTTAAGTGCAAACTATCGAGTCATGATTCTGAAGGGTAAGAAAATAATATAACCAGGGATATCATTCAATCATTTAAATCCTTTAGTATCAATGCTAATTTACCATCTAGAAAAAACCTTATCAGTTTATGAAATACTAAACGAAACATATTAAAAAATCAGTATGAAAGACCAGCGTCAAAAAGAGTACTAAACCTGGATTTTTACCACAATACAAAAGACTTTTAGGCCCTGATTAAGAAAACCTGTGCAAGAGCTTTTTCACAACACTATCAGGCTGTGTTACGTACGTTTCCGACTTTTCAAGTTCTTCGACGAATTTCAATGTTTTAACGTTTTTTTACTTTAAATACTTAAACTTTCAAAATTAGGTGGTCTGAATTATCAGGATTTATAACTTTCAGAGATTCAAAATTTTGATGCTTTAGTTTAGTTAAAGAGGTGTGGGGAAGGTCACTTCATAAATAAGTGTACAAATTAAAAAAAAAAAATTTACGTAAATATAAATAAATACCTAAATATACACTCAAATACTTTTAAATCTAAATAATTAGATTTAAATATTACTAAATACCAATAAATACATTTAAATGAATTTAATTAGATTTAAATACTTTTAAATATATTTGAATAGATTTAAATAGAAATAAATACCTTAAAATAATGAACGGTAATGGTTACTATCAAATTCTTGTTGAATTAACGTAAAATTCATTTTACACGAACATTTTTTGAAAAGAATTATAGTGTACGTTATATACTCGAATGTAGAGCGCTTAAATCTTGAATTAGATTTTGTCTACCACCCTTGGTTAAAAAGAATTATGATGGTGGAGAGCATTTTAATCAAATTTTATACAAAGTAAATTAACAATATTTAAAAAACTTACAGAGATTTGATTTTTTCTTTTACTTTATTTTTTATACTCGCTGGAGATCTCCGTAATCAATGCCTAACAATTGCCAACAACAGTCTGATCTAGATCTAGAATCTAGCATAGATGTTGTAGATTTTTAATGCTGCTTCCATAGTTTATATTTTTGCGAACGACAAATTTATAAATCTTCATATCATTGGCGTATTTGGGCTAGAGCCCCAATTTTTTTTTTAATTGTCCAGATCATTTATGTCAAGATCTAAGTATTTTGATTCGGGATTTTTATAGAGTATCCCCCACCCCCAAAGAAAATTTCGAAATACGCCACTGCATCATCTATAATCTATATCTTCAAAATAAATGAAAATGGGATTAATAAGAGAGAACTAAATAATTTTAAGAGTACAGACTACAGTGGTTTAAAATATACGTAAGTATCAGAAATGAAATATTTCAAAAACGGAGTGTGCTGCAACAAAATTAATTAATAGTATATTATATACCAAGGTTGTGAAGAGTTTTTTCTAGAGCCGAGCATTATTAGATCCCGAGATGCGCAGCATCGAGGGATATAAGATGAGAGGCTCTAGAAAACACTTCACAACCGTGGTGTATATATTATTTTTTTCACTACTAGTACTTTTATTCCTTTTATTCTTCTCACATAAAAAACGTACTATCGCGATCACGGATTTTTTCCTGGATGCCAGTGTATAATGGGATGTATTTTTGCCCCGTGTTACACTAAAATCTGGATTATTGACTAGTAGTCAATAATAAAAAATTATTTACCACTAGGCAAGAAAACTAACTTCACAAGGTGACAACAGACTAGATAATAGTATGTTTTAAAGCTAGTAGTGAAAAAAATATAATATATGCACCCACTTTCAATTGAAAAATTTTTTTGCTCTTGTACAGTGATGTTAATATCTATTAATAATATTCATTATTGCTAAATTACAATGAAGACATTTATAATTTGCAACATTTCATTCATATAATTCACGAGTGCAAGCGCGATGGCTACACTTAAAACTCCCTTTCCATGTTATTCCACCTGAAAGCATGCTAACATATGTTTACGTTTCGCGTAAAAGGGGTTAGGTAAAAGATTCTTCGTCTTGTATAACTATTAACATTAACATTTTAAAACCATGATTTTAAAAGTTTTTGAAAAATAAGAGTGGCAATTGTAAACAATTAATTTAAATGTAAGGTTTATTTTAAAGAATTATCTACTACATAAAATCCCTTTACTAAAATGAACAAATACAATAATCTGGTCTACCCGAAACAGCGGCCTCTAATCGACTGCCCTCATAAACATATTTTAAACATTTCTTAATACTACATAATCAGTTAGGCCCTTTCTTGTGAGTCTGGTCACACAATTTTGAGATTTATTATGAGTGAATCCGATGATAAGAAAATGGAAGCTGCTCACATTACATCTCTTAATTTATTCCCAGAGATTTCACGTAAAGAATATGAATACGATATAAATTCTAGGTTAAATATTTATCTTAGCTTTTAGTGTTTTATTACTTTTGTTGTGGTCGTAGATAAAGTATGCAACGTAAATGTTACGTGTGTAACACGTGCAAAAACGCTAATTTCACACTCGTGTGATTGCGGTATTCGACTTCGTCTCATGCCGCAACTTCTTCACAGTCGTAAAAAATTGGCACTTTTCTGCACTTGTAACACAATACACTATTAATACATTTAAATAACATCAAAAACTTACTTGTAAACATATCCAATGACAGACACTCAAAGTGCGTCATATTAGTTATATACCATTTAAAAGGCAATTTTAAGTACTTTCCAACAGTATATGACTCATCGGCAGATACTGACTATGAAAAGTTGCATGGCCAATAATATAGTATAATTAGATCAAAATTAAGCAAATAACGGAAAAAATTAATTTTCCTTTCCTAGATGGCGGCTCGAGCACCACTTATTCAACTTGGAACTTGTCAGTTTCTTAGATAGTATGTATTTGCCAACATCTATGCCAAATTCCTATTAATTTATTCCGTTATTTTTCATTTAAAACGCCATCTTTTTCAAGATGGCGCTTCGAGCACACTTTATTCAACTCGGGACACATCACTTTCTTAAATATTATGTATTCGCCAATATCTCTGCAACTTTTCAGCCTCTAGTAATTTTTTCCGTTATTAAATTTATTATACATTTGGCGATTGACCTTTTCATAGTCAATGTCTGCCGATGAGTCATATACCGATGGAAAGTACTTAAAATTACCTTTCAAATGATATAGAATTTGATTTTGAGTGTCTCTCATTGGATATGTTTACTGTTAGTTGTAAATAACTTTAAATAGATTTAAATACCCGTAAATATTTTTAAATACTATTGAAGAAGAGAATATTTGATAAATATATACAAATACCCTATATAGCTGTGTAAAATTCATGAGTATATCAGGGGTACCAAATTTCAGAAGTTTCAGTATATATATACATATATATATATATATATATATATATATATATATATATATATATATATATATATATATATATATATATCTATAGGGCACCACCAAGCGTCCCCCCATGTAAAATCTTAGGTTCAAGCAGCGTCCGAAGTCACTCGGCGTCCGGATATACGGACGCAGGGTGACTTGTGCCTCAAAATTGCACCACATGAAGCTTAAAGTGTCTAGATGACGAAAATGTAAAAATTAGCTGTGCGCAGTTTGACACCCATTCCTGATTCGTGTATAAAATCGTAGTTCGAGCGTTTGCCACACGCAGCGCTAATAGCGCGGGATTTGTATACATTTGTATACAAATTTATGGCATAGGTTTACCCTGCGTCCGCATATTTAACAAGAATTGTGTTGGTAACACTGATGGCTTCGTGTCTAGACAGTGACGTCATTTCAACGGGACTTCACTTTATGCATTGTATTTCTGAGTAAAGATTGCGTCATTTAAGGTGATAAAAATTTTCTTACATATTATATTTTGTTAAAGCTACTTAATATTATAATTGTTATTATTATTATAATATATTTAATATTATTGATTTAAGTGAAACAAACGTTAACCATTATTATATTATCATTTAGTATTTAATCAATCACTGATGCTGTTAGCTAATAATAAATCTGGCTGTTTAAAATACTATCTTATCCCATATTATATTTTAAAATTCTTAAAACTCATATGTTTGTGACATCATTTCAAACGGGACTTCTTATGCATTAAAATATTGAAATTAAATAACCTTTATAATTTCTAATTTGTTAGATGACATAGAAACTTGAGATTTGGCACAATTATAGGAATTGGGATTCTTGTAAGGAGGAAAATAAAAATATATATTTATGTCAACCCTCGCACCTCCTTTTAGGGGTTGTAAAACTTCTAGATGACTTAGAAATTTGAAATTTGGTGTAATTATAGGATTTAAGATTCTTATAAAGAAAAATATAAAAAAATATTAAGATGTCAACCCCTGCACCCCGTTCGGGGGTTGTAAAACTTCTAGATGACATACAAACCTGAGATTTGGCACAATTATAGGAATTGGGATTCTTGTACAGAGAAAAATAAAAAAATATTTTTATGTCAACCCTCGCACCCCCTTTTCAGGGTTGTAAAACTTCTAGATGACTTAGAAACTTGAAATTTGGTATAATTATAGGATTTAGGATTCTTATAAAGAAAAATATAAAAAAAATTATTAAATCAACCCCCGTACTCCATTTGGGGGTTGTAAAACTTCTAGATGACATACATACTTGAAATTTGGTATAGTGATAGGGTTTAAGACTCTCGTAATAAAAAATATAAAAAAAATTTATTAAGTCAACCCCCGCACTTTATTCGGGGGTTGTAAAATTCTAGATGACATAAAAACTTGAAATTTGGTATAGCGATAGAATTTAGGACTCCCCTAAAGAAAAATTTAAAAAAAATATTAAACCAACCCCCGTATTCCATTTGGGGGTTGTAAAACTTCTAGATGACACACAAACTTGAAATTTGGTATAGTGATAGGGTTTAAGACTCTCGTAAAGAAAAATATAAAAAATTTTTATTAAGTCAACCCCCTCACTTTATTTGGGGGTTGTAGAAATTCTAGATGACATACAAACTTGAAATTTGGTATAGCGATAGAATTTAGGACTCTCCTAAAGAAAAATTTAAAAAAAAATATTAAACCAACCCCCGTATTCCATTTGGGGGTTGTAAAACTTCTAGATGACACACAAACTTGAAATTTGGTATAGTGATAGGGTTTAAGACTCTCGTAAAGAAAAATATAAAATTTTTTTATTAAGTCAACCCCCGCACTTTATTTGGGGGTTGTAGAAATTCTAGATGACATACAAACTTGAAATTTGGTATAGCGATAGAATTTAGGACTCTCCAAAAGAAAAATTTAAAAAAAATATTAAACCAACCCCCGTATTCCATTTGGGGGTTGTAAAACTTCTAGATGACACACAAACTTGAAATTTGGTATAGTGATAGGGTTTAAGACTCTCGTAAAGAAAAATATAAAATTTTTTATTAAGTCAACCCCCGCACTTTATTTGGGGGTTGTAGAAATTCTAGATGACATACAAACTTGAAATTGGTATAGTGATAAGATTTAGGACTCTCGTACAGAAAAATTAAAAAAATTATTAAGTCAACCCCCGCACCCGCTTTAGGGGTTGTAAAATTTCTAGATGATATACAAACTTGGAATTTGGTTTAGTTATAGGGTTTAGAGTTCTCGTAAAGAAAAATATAAAAAATTTTATTAAGTCAACCCCCGCACTTTATTCGGGGGTTGTAAAATTCTAGATGACATAAAAACTTAAAATTTGGTATAGCGATAGAATTTAGGACTCCCCTAAAAAAAAATTAAAAAAAAATATTAAACCAACCCCCGTATTCCATTTGGGGGTTGTAAAACTTCTAGATGACACACAAACTTGAAATTTGGTATAGTGATAGGGTTTAAGACTCTCGTAAAGAAAAATATAAAAAATTTTTATTAAGTCAACCCCCTCACTTTATTTGGGGGTTGTAGAAATTCTAGATGACATACAAACTTGAAATTTGGTATAGCGATAGAATTTAGGACTCTCCTAAAGAAAAATTTAAAAAAAATATTAAACCAACCCCCGTATTCCATTTGGGGGTTGTAAAACTTCTAGATGACACACAAACTTGAAATTTGGTATAGTGATAGGGTTTAAGACTCTCGTAAAGAAAAATATAAAATTTTTGTATTAAGTCAACCCCCGCACTTTATTTGGGGGTTGTAGAAATTCTAGATGACATACAAACTTGAAATTTGGTTTAGCGATAGAATTTAGGACTCTCCTAAACAAAAATTTAAAAAAAAATTAAACCAACCCCCGTATTCCATTTGGGGGTTGTAAAACTTCTAGATGACACACAAACTTGAAATTTGGTATAGTGATAGGGTTTAAGACTCTCGTAAGGAAAAATATAAAAATTTTTTATTAAGTCAACCCCCGCACTTTATTTGGGGGTTGTAGAAATTCTAGATGACATACAAACTTGAAATTTGGTATAGCGATAGAATTTAGGACTCTCCTAAAGAAAAATTTAAAAAAAATATTAAACCAACCCCCGTATTCCATTTGGGGGTTGTAAAACTTCTAGATGACACACAAACTTGAAATTTGGTATAGTGATAGGGTTTAAGACTCTCGTAAGGAAAAATTAAAAAAATTATTAAGTCAACCCCCGCACCCGCTTTAGGGGTTGTAAAATTTCTAGATGATATACAAACTTGGAATTTGGTTTAGTTATAGGGTTTAGAGTTCTCGTAAAGAAAAATATAAAAAATTTTATCAAGTCAACCCCCGCACTTTATTCGGGGGTTGTAAAATTCTAGATGACATAAAAACTTAAAATTTGGTATAGCGATAGAATTTAGGACTCCCCTAAAGAAAAATTAAAAAAAAATATTAAACCAACCCCCGTATTCCATTTGGGGGTTGTAAAACTTCTAGATGACACACAAACTTGAAATTTGGTATAGTGATAGGGTTTAAGACTCTCGTAAAGAAAAATATAAAATTTTTTTATTAAGTCAACCCCCGCACTTTATTTGGGGGTTGTAGAAATTCTAGATGACATACAAACTTGAAATTGGTATAGTGATAAGATTTAGGACTCTCGTACAGAAAAATTAAAAAAATTATTAAGTCAACCCCCGCACCCGCTTTAGGGGTTGTAAAATTTCTAGATGATATACAAACTTGGAATTTGGTTTAGTTATAGGGTTTAGAGTTCTCGTAAAGAAAAATATAAAAAATTTTATCAAGTCAACCCCCGCACTTTATTCGGGGGTTGTAAAATTCTAGATGACATAAAAACTTAAAATTTGGTATAGCGATAGAATTTAGGACTCCCCTAAAGAAAAATTTAAAAAAAATATTAAACCAACCCCCGTATTCCATTTGGGTGTTGTAAAACTTCTAGATGACACACAAACTTGAAATTTGGTATAGTGATAGGGTTTAAGACTCTCGTAAAGAAAAATATAAAAAATTTTTATTAAGTCTACCGCCGCACTTTATTTGGGGGTTGTAGAAATTCTAGATGACATACAAACTTGAAATTTGGTATAGCGATAGAATTTAGGACTCTCCTAAAGAAAAATTTAAAAAAAATATTAAACCAACCCCCGTATTCCATTTGGGGGTTGTAAAACTTCTAGATGACACATAAACTTGAAATTTGGTATAGTGATAGGGTTTAAGACTCTCGTAAAGAAAAATATAAAATTTTTTTATTAAGTCAACCCCCGCACTTTATTTGGGGGTTGTAGAAATTCTAGATGACATACAAACTTAAAATTTGGTATAGCGATAGAATTTAGGACTCTCCTAAAGAAAAATTTAAAAAAAATATTAAACCAACCCCCGTATTCCATTTGGGGGTTGTAGAAATTCTAGATGACATACAAACTTGAAATTTGGTATAGCGATAGAATTTAGGGCTCTCCTAAAGAAAAATTAAAAAAAAATATTAAGTCAACCCCCGCACCCGCTTTAGGGGTTGTAAAATTTCTAGATGATATACAAACTTGGAATTTGGCTTAGTTATAGGGTTTAGAGTTCTCGTAAAGAAAAATATAAAAAATTGTTATTATGTTAACCCTCCGCTTCCCCTTTAGGGGTTGTAAAACGGGACTTCACTTTATGAATTTAAGTAATGAAATTAAATAATCTTTATAACTTCCGAATTTCTAGAGTACATACAAACTTGAAATTTGGTATATTTACAGAGTTTCGGATTCTCGTCTAGCGAAAAATTAAAAAACGTTACAAAAACCCATATTTATATTTTCAAAATTTTGTTCTGTTTTGGGTAGCAGCCACCTCTTAGAATTTTGAAATACGGGAAAAATAGTAAATAATCTTTATTGCGGTTCATATTTGAATGGGTGACGTGAAAGAACATAAAAAGTTACATACTTTACGGATTTTGCGACATTAAGAGTCTAAGGGGGTAGCCAGCCATCCCTTAGAATTTGCAAATGTGGAGAAAATAGTAAAGCAGTTTATTTGCGTTTCATTGTTGAATGGGTTGCGTGAAAGAACATAAAAACGCACATGCTTCACCGATTTTGCGAAATTCAGGATATAAGGGGGTAGCAGCGAACCCTTAGAATTTCTAAATGTGAAAAAATAGCACGATTTTTGTTGCGCTTCATTTTCATGGTTATCATGAACAAACATAAGAAGTTACATATTTTATGGTTAATAATGTAGAAGATACTTTTTAGATTTTGCAAAATTCAGAGTTCAAAGGTAGTATGAGTCACCACTTCAAATGTTTAAATGTGGGAAAAATAGTAAACACTTAGTCACTTAACGGGTTCTGGCCTATTTATCAGTCTACACTCAATCATTCGGACAAGCTTTTGGCTATAGCAATGAAATTAAAAGAGCTTTGTATATTTCGACCTCTAGTTCTACACTCAATCATTCGGACGAGCTTTTGGTTATAGTAATGGAATTAAAAGAACTTCGTAGATTTCGGCTTCTTGTTTACGAAAACAGTATTAGAATCCATTCACTTTATTATTTCATTATCATTCACTTTAAGCCTATAGTACCTTAATACTTTTTTTACTCAGAATCCCACTTGCTATCGATTTCCATACTTCAAATCTAATCGTTCCATTTAAAAAAATCCTCATGATGATATCCAGCACCAACACAAGTTCTAAGATGTGTTCTGATTTCGTAAACTAGAGGTCAAAGTATACAAAGTACTTTTAATTCCACTGCTATAGTCACAAGCTTATTGGAATGATTCAGTGTAGACTGTTAAACAGGACACCCTGTATAGTCTTCAATATCTTCCTCTGAATCGCAGGAAAATTAATTTAGTAATCCTTGCAATTTATAAGACTTTTTAACCAAAATTTGTTTCGGGAGGGTTTCAAGTAATCCAGAATAAATTTATGTAACGACTTTTACAATTAAATAATTTTTTAATAAATTTTTAATCGTGTTTCTTTTCCGTGTAGTTTTTCTATCTTCAGTTTTGGTGTTGTGCAGAATATTAATAACTTGAATAAACTCCAATAGTCTTCATTGTTTGAAAACCTAGAAAATGTTTTACCACTTTAACAGAAATCATCATAGCCTAGATATTATTTCTGATAATCTAGCTTCAAAGTATGTGTTGGTACGATTCACACTATAACAATTTGCTATTAGTTCGTAGTACTATTACACCCAAAAGTCGCTAAATCTCGTTGCTTTTAGTTACCCTTGGTGTAACGGAATATATTATAATTATTTGCTCTTCAACATATTTTCAAACGCACTACATTAAGATAGTTCTTACTTTGAAAGTTCTCAAATTGACTGTTGACAGAAAAAATAGGAGTGTGTAACAAAATCCGTATAGTGCCTTTACTGTACTCGAAGACTCACCAGTGGCTTGTCGTACCTAGTACTTATCTACAAGTCCAGTAAAATAACCATTCCAGACTTGTTACGTAAATGTTAAATATAATAACATTACTACAACTATTACATGTAATAAAGAATGAATTCTCTTCATATCTGAAATTATGGTACACTTTTATCTAATTGTTGTTGATTGGTACAATCAGTAAATTATGGTACAAGTACCATAATTATGGTACAGTTGGTAACACTGCCCTGGACGGACAAGAATGCTTCTTCCTCACACAATCGGTAATATCGTAATTCTGTAACAATATCCATTGTTTATAGAATTTCTACATCTAGTCAGCCAGACCATACTGGCGGATCAGAGTAGCGCTAACAACCCCATTTTGTGGCGAGAAAAGCCCGAAATTGTTAATTATTATTATCCCCATTGAATTTAATTAAATCCATGTTTAGTTTAAAAGACTTTTCTACATAGTTTTCATTTTGACAGCCACAAATTGTAATATGCCAAATACGTAAGATGCGATTTGAATTAATGAATTACTATATTTTACACTTCTTTTATCTCAATATGGCGTCGATAGCGAAACTCTGATACGCCAAGTTGACCTGGCTGACTAGATGTAGTGACTCAATTGTTTAACGAGGTGACATATTTGATTTCATGATTTCAAAGCAATTCCAAATTAAAAATTAGTTTTATTATGTTCGGCGGTTTATTTCAAATTTAAGATTCTACACATCATTTATGACAATTTTTGTATTATAAAATCATTAAATTATGAAAATAGTATCTGCACAATACAGATACTCAGATACTACAGAAAATGTATCTAGATCCAAATACAGCTACAAAATTTTAAAAGTATCTAGATATGTATCTAGATACATTACAACACTGGATGAATCCCTCCAAGACCAAGCAATAGGTTGGGATTTTTTTAGACACACTGAATTACTTTGAGCATATGATGTACTTCTTCATTGCATCACAATGAACCCTTTAGTTCAGTTACATTTGATTTTCTAAGAAATAGAGAAACCATACAAGATCCTTGGGAAGGTTTTTACTTTATTTTCTTCGTTAACTACTATTTCCTTTTGTTTTGATAGTACAGTAGCTTTTGAGCAGTAAAGTAGTTTTTTTGTTTTCCTTTGCGTCATAATGTTTTGCAGTTTTCAATGGTCCAACACCATAGTGCCTTGTCGTATAATTTATATGAAGAAAAGAAGTTGTCTAGGAAAATATTATGATTATGGTTATTCTCTACAATAGATAGTAGATAAAAAACAAAGTCACCTCCCAAACCAAGTCTTGATTTTTTATTATTTGGAGGATAACTTGTATAAGTACCCTTCATCTGAACAGATATACCATAATTTGAAACCGAATCTCACCGGTTTTACTTTTAGAAGCATTTTGTTGCGAGTGCCGTCCAAAATATGGAACTATCTGTTCATCTAGTAATATAAGTTGCACGAGAATACTCCATACTGCATGAGTTTTTCATTCATGATGTAAAAATCACCTACTAAGATTTACCAAAAAGAATGAAGTGAATATAATCATGGGTGACTTCAACGGAAAGATAGGTAAAGGAAGAATGCAATATATTGTTGGAGACCATGGTATTTGCAAACGACACGATAGGGGGGATATCTGGTACAGTTCTGTAATGAAGAAAACTTAATGGCAGCAAACACCTGGTTCCAACTTCCAGAAAGGCGATTGTATACTTAGAAGTGTACTTAGGACCAGGAAACAATGAAGGAAATATCAAAAAAATCAAATAGATTACATACTGATTGATACACGATATAGAAACGGAATTAAAGGTGTAAGAACTTATCCTGGATCAGACGTAAGATCTGATCAGAACCCCGTAGCTGAAAAACGTGAGATTAAATTGAAGAAAATCCGGAAGACAAATAAAACAAGACCTAACTTTGAGAAACTGGGGGAACCATAAATAAAAGAGGAAATAACACGAGTTTTGAATAGTAAGTTTAGGGAAACGGTATAATTGGAAACAGAAACAATGGAAAACTTTTGGCAGTCTATTAAAAATGTAAACATGAAGTACAAGAAAATGAATTGGAAAACCAAGAGCAGAGAGCAAAACAGAAATGGATGACGGAAGAAATCCTTTTATTGATGAACGAAACAAGGAAGTACAAACATAAAGACTATAATAAATATAAAGAAATCCATAAAAAGATTACAAGGCTTATAAGAGAGGCAAAGGAGGCCTGGATGGAGAAACGTTGTCAAGTGCTCGAAGAGCTGCCAAGAAAGCATGATTTCTTTAACACACAAAAAAGAAGATAAAAGAAATAACTGGAAATAAAACCCATCAACACAATATCTTAGTCACATATAGTAACAAAAAAACAATAGACCCAGACGAGATAGAAGAGATTTTGACAAGCTATATACAAGAGCTTTTTGATGATATCAGAATGTAACCAGAATCAAGAGAAATAGATCAAGAAGATTAGCCATTGAAAATTATTATAGCAGAAGTGAAACACGCAATAAAACTATCAAAACACGTAGAGTCCCAGGTGAAGATAACATCTATACTGAGATGCGTAAACGTATTAGACGATGAAAGCCTCAACATCTTAACATCTTTCTTAAATAGAATATACTATACAGGAATCGTACCACACGACTGGACCCAACCTATTTTTATTCCGATACCTAAAAAGAGCGGAGTAAAACAGTGCTTACAGTACCGATTGATTAGCCTGATGAGCCATGTACTGTAGATAATGCTAAGAACATGCATCAACTAGTACACACAAAATGCGAACAATATGTAGGAGAAGAACAATTTGGTTTTCGCTTAGGCATTGGAACTAGAGAAGCAGTTCAAGGTCTTAGGACTAGCAGAAATACATAAAACAAAATTAAATAGCTTATCGGTATCTCCAACGTAAGTGACTCCTGCGTACAATGTTGCTTCCTCACGACTTGCTCCAAAATTATAAGTCTGGATTTCCTCAGCTAGTTTGCAAGCATAATTTTCAGAGAAGTCTATATGTAGTAACCCTTCATTCTTACTAAGACTGTTTTTCAGTGTGTTCTAAGCAGCATTTTTATTTTTAATGTTAAATTTATATTTATTTTTAAAGTTTTCATTTCTTCTTAAACCTCTCCCTGCAACTCTCGGACAGGTTTAGTAACATTGATTTTAGCTGCAATCTTAACATTAAATTGAACCTTTTCTTCATTTTATTTTGACATTTCAGAGACCTGCCATACATATGCAATGCGGAAGCCTTACTACATGTTACAGGAGTTCATATGAATTGTCATTATCTACAAGTTTTAGTGGTTTTAGTTTTTACGCCCTACTGCATCGAAAAGGGTACTTTACATCTTGGTGACCGTGGCGGAAACGTTGACATTACATCGCGGGCGGTAAAGTGTAAAAAAATCGCCCGCTGTAAAAAAATCGCCCGCATAATCCAACTTTGACATTAAATCGCGGGCGGTAAAGTGTAAAAAAACGCCCTACTGTAAAAAAAACGCCCGCATAATCCGCAATGTCACAATATTTTCAGTAAAATTTACAATTTGGTTTTATTGTTTACGCGTGAAGTCATAGTTACGATCAGCCATCACGCCGCCTATTTTTAACGTTGTGAAATTATGAATTATGATAGATGATTTTACGATAATTTAAAGTTAATATTTCTTTTGCAGTTGGGCGTAAAACGTTGTACGTACCTCGGGCCGAAAGTAGATTGCGCCCTTGGCTAAATTAAGGCCCTCCTTCGTCGGGCCTCAACCTTTAGCCGGCGGGCGCAATCTTACACTTTCGGCCCTCTATACGTAAATAACTATTGTGGTTTGAAGCTTATGTTTGCGCGTTGCTTGTACAAACAGGTAGCTCTGTTTATTTCATTAGGTTTGCATACATAATATAGACGGTAATAACATAGGGATGGCATCGAGAGAATGTACTGTAGGATATTTTTGTTTTGTGTGCAAGGCCAATTGTTTTATTTGCTAAACTATAAAGACGGTAGTGACGAATATCAATGGACATCAACAAAGCACTTAAAAATCTTTTCCGTTGGTTTTTTGACCTCCAGCAACTCTCCAAGGTTTCACCAGCAAGTCGTGCAAAACTAGAGTAGGATTGCTTATTTCTCATTGCTTTTTCCTTTTCCAGGTCCAAGTCCAACAAAACGTTTCCGTGCAGTTTTTTTTTATTCAGAGATGGGCATTAGTTTTTCTTCAGGTGTTTTCATAACTGTATTGTTTTCAGTTTTTTTCTACTTAAATGCTTTCTTCTTCTTTTCACATTCTCAAGTTTGCTCAAAACAAATAACCAGAAACCCAAGTACAGAGAGGTTTCTTTTTGTATCTGAACTTGCCCGACGAAGAGAACACAAAAAATTGAACAGCTAAAAAATCATTTCGCAGGTCAATCACCGCTGGATATTTTTTAAAACTTTTTGATGATGAAGTTCAAGATATAGTATTGCGATTTTTTGTAAAGTAGGCTCATGATAAATAATACACACGATTTTATATTTACAAGGGAAAAACTTTTCAGTTTTATTGGCATCCTGTTTTTATTAGGCTATCATACGTTGCCCCAAGCTAATTTGTATTGGTATGTTGAAGAAGGCAAAGGAGTCGATATTGTATAGAACTGCATGAGTAAAAACAAATTCAGAAATATTCAGTAAGGTCGATAAAACTGTTACATTTTCTAACTTTGCGGCCTTTTTTACATCTTCTTTTTATTAAGGTGCTGTCTTCTTATAGAAGGTTAGCAACAACTTCGGCAAATCGTTCACTATCTTTATGGATATGGCAGATATATGGCATGTACTTTCTGAGATAAAAACTAATTTGTTTTTAATAAAATTGTCCCAAAAAATGGGTACCTTTATTACCTATTGTCTGATAAAAACAAAAGTAGCTATAGCATTTAGATTTATAAATATAATAAATATTTTACTATTATAATTATGTAAAAATAAATTCAGCTTTCAAAGTCAGAGGACTCGAGAAAAAAATGGATATTAGATAATCAGGAATAATTCAATATTATAGTATAAAAGACGTCCTGTGGATTAAATTTCCCCAAAATTCCCGACTATATTTATTTACTGATTGCAGGTGTGGAAGTCTATAAAGTGACGTAATTTTGTGTATGCTATAACGACAGACTGCTTCCACAATCATTTTACGTATTTCTTACTATGAAATTGAATTGAACTACAATTATTACCGTAAACAATAGTAACCCTTTAAAACCATTAGTTAATTAATTAGAAATTTAAAAAACAAATCTAATATTTTTATTTTTTGAAATGAAAATATTTTCCTAATAAAAATGGCTTTCCTGCAAAGTTGATTAATAGTTACATAGAAAAAAAAGGTACGCACTTATGATAAATTAAGCATAACTCCACAAATCGACTAATTCAATTTAAACAAAATAATTTAAAATATATTTTTATCTCTCAGAACTTGTCCGATAATAATATCGAGCGGTCCATGGGACGATAACGAACAAATTATTACCTGGAACCAGACCAGAGTTGTAATTATGATAAAGAATGAAACTTAATACTTTATTATTTTATGAAAGATTTGCTAAGCTAATAGAGGATAAATTACATACACTACATGTTGCAGATTTAATATATTTTACATATTATTGTTGTAGTTGAACTAATAATATTAACTGGGAATTGAATTTTTTAAATAGGTAGAAATTTTATTTTATCTGCTAAATCCAGAAGGTTAATTAATAAGAAATTAATCTTAAATATTAATTAATAAGTAATTAATAGTAATTAATAATTACTAACTAATTGGGGAAGTTTACATACAACATTTTTTGACTTTTATTTCCTTTGTGAAATCAACCTTTAGCTAACTTTCCTTCGATTACAGTGGTGTGTGGCCAATTCGAGCACAAAGTGCCAGGACAAAATGCTGATATGCTTTATATTTCCTAGATTGTTGTTTTATTAACGAGATACCTACAGCGTGGAAATAAATGATTTTCATCGAGTTCCCTTTGGCATTTTTTCACATGTAAATTTTTCTGTGCCGCTCTACTCTTTTTGATTTAGTACTAAATTAGTTCTGTCAATAAATGAAATCAATCTGTCAAACAATTCATAGAATTTATTGAATTTGAGGTTATGGTACTGCCTTCTCTATTTTCGTAGAGCGGCACGTCGTGTTTTTACATGGGGAATGCAATGGTAACTTGATGAAAATCATTTATTTCCACCCAGTACTATCTTTTGTAAAAAAAAAGTTCTTGATTAAGGCTCCAGAAGGCCAGAATGCATTATCCTCTATTCCATAGAATAACCTGAGAAATAATACAGATACCAAATTACAAAAATTTCCACATACATAAAACACTATTAGCTACTTGCGTATATAATAACATTCAATTCTATCGAGTAGTTATTGAAATATTAATTGTTAAAGGCACGCTTTACGTCAAAACTCCCAAAAAACCGTACTTTTTGTAACATAATTCGCAAAAATTCAAAATCTAAAATCAGATAATTTTACAAATTTACTATTTTATTCAAAAATAAATTGTCTATCTAACTGTTTTTGTTTGAATTAATTTGAGCGGTTAGTTTTTTTGCTATGCGCATTCAAACTCAGCGCTCAAAACTTCTGCATTCGATAGTAGGCATCATGAGACATGCTTATGAGAAGCGTTGAAATATGCAGTATATCCATCTTTATTTTAAATACAGATTTTTTATATATTGCCGTTTCTATCACTCCCACTGGTTTGACAATTCGAGCGACCTTCAAGAGTACCATCCATGTTTATGCGCACGCATAGACGTGCATCTGGGTGACATGATAAATGCACCAACTTTATGGTTACTATTTCCGATAACAAAATGCTATGACGCGCCGCTACTGTTTAGCTTGATGTCTCGAAAATTGTTAGAGATCTTTTGATTTCCCGAAGCCTGGGGCGTTGGGTGTCACGAGAACCGTTATAACACACCACTAGTTCGGACTAAAGAGGTGTTCAGATTATTCATAGTTTGCTGTAGTGATTATTTCTTGTGCATAGTTTGTGTTTTGTGAGTTTAATTTACAGTATGGGAGGTGTAACAAAAAGGGAAGCAGACACAAAACGTGTAAGATCCCTTTGCTCAAAAAGAATAAATCGAAGATTGGCTCAACGTAGGTTAGTACATACAATTGATTTTTTCTAGAAATGGTAAAATGGTATACGGGTATCTTTTGTTTGATTGATAATATATTCATTAGTCCTGGATCAGGCTACACTTCTGTAGGGAAAGTCGCGTAGTAGGGTATTTCGCCGCCAGTAGACAAGGCCAGTAGATTCAAAAGCGAATCTACTGGCCCGAAATGACGTCATGAAAGATGGCGTCCGGAAGATTCTTACTTTTTGAGATCTACCCGCTATTAGCTATTTTTCTGTAAGTAGTATATGTATAATGTAGGGCTTTATTAGACGATTCTAGTTAACAGCGGAAGAACCTTGTAAGCGAAGCAAATAAATAGGGCGAGCTAATAGAGTCTTCTTGTACATGCCGCAGGCAGATAGCTAAATCCCGCAAATAATTATATGTCTAGTCATTTACGAAGTGACGGGGCAGATGATAAAACGAAAATAAATCTATGCGATTTTGCTATGTGCCTAGGCGTTCGCTAAATACCATTGTTTAGAACAGGCAGTTAGTAAATGACTGCATGTGCTGTCGGCAAATAAGGTAATAACATGCGCATTTCTTTTTAGAACATGCTTTTTCACATGAGCATTTGGAAAAGCTTTGCCCATTGTAAAGAGAGTACTTAGAACTTACTTCTCGCAAAAAACCTGCTTATTTGTAGGGACATCTTGAATACTTAGGTTAGGTTAGGTAGCGATATATCATTATTATCTATTAACTATCGGTTCTAAATAACGGCATTAGGTAAATGCCTAGGCAAGGGCAAAGATTTTCCAAGTGCTCATGTAAAAAAGAATGTTCTACAAAGAAATGTGCATGTTATTACTTTATTTGCCGAAACACATTAAGTCCTTTACTAACTGCCTGTTCTAAACAACGGCATTTAGTAAATGCCTATAGGCATGTAACAAAATCGTATAGATCTGCCTGCGACTTATACAAGTTATAAAACTTTGTGTTCGGTTGCATTGTAGTACAAGTGTAAAATCTACAAATCGGACTGAATGAATCCGCTGCCATCTTTCATGACGTCATTTCTGGAAAGCGTACCTACTAGCGGTGAAACACTCGAGTCGAAAGTTACGAGTTAGTTGTGGGGTCCTCGAAATATTCCATTAAAGAACTGCCGACAACGCGACTTTTCTTGCAAAACTGTAGCCAGATGTAGGACCACATGATGAGTATCATATTTTTTATTATAGATCCCAAAAAAGGCTGGTAGAGGCGAACAAATTGATGTTACTACGGAAAATCCAATTTCACTTAATAAGGAAAATGTGTCTCCAAATGTATCTATGACTCCACAACCGGGCTGTAGCCATTGGTCTGTAGACGGAGGAATGGACATAGACGTGAGCGAGACGACTACGTATACAGAAGAAAATCGAACATTTTCTGCAACTAACCGGCAGAAGAATTGTTGATATAAAACATTTCTTTGATCAAATCTTCTCAAACCATTTAAAACATAAGGTCGACTGCAACATAACAAACATGGAGTTTCTTCAAGAGACCAGAAGAGGACTTAAGAGTATTTTTTCTTTTAAATGCAAAATGTGCGGTCTTATCGACGACATAAGTTTCGAAGGTACCCCGGGGAATAATGTTCTAGATACCAACACAGCTGTAACATTAGCTGCTGTTTCAACTGGAATTGGTTATGCCCAACTGGATGAAATTGCTGCTACCGTGAACATGCCCATGATGTCGAACAAAACATATTTAAAATGTCACGAAATAGTTAGCGAACTCGTACACCACAAAGCTTCGGCTGTGATGGAGGAAGCCGGTAAAGAAGAAGCAAAGCTGGTCAGAGATCTTGGAGAAGTTAGCTAAGATAACATACCGTATGTAACAGTCGTGACTGATGGGGCTTGGTGCAAAAGATCGTACAATGTCAACTATGATGCTTTATCTGGGGTTGGCTGTATAATCGGTTATCGAACAGGAAAGTTATTATATCTAGAAGTACGAAATAAGTATTGCACTGTATGCGCTAGGGCCGAAACAAAACAAACTGAAATACCTAAACATCAGTGTTTTAAGAATTGGCAGAAAAGTTCTACGGGAATGGAAACCGACATCATTCTTGAAGGTTTTAAATCAAGTTTGGAACTTTATGGAGTTAGATATCTTCGCATGGTTGGCGACGGAGACAGTTCGGTGCATAAAAAACTATTAGAAATGAAACCATATGGAAACATGTTAGTCGAAAAAGTAGAATGCAGGAATCATTTGCTGCGAAATGTCTCTTCCAAACTACGGGATATTGTCACCAGAACCACAAGTAAATCTGAAAATAAGCCAGTACCTCCAGCTCTCAGACAAGAATTAAAGAAAAATGCGTATCGCCTCAGAATATCTATTTCAAAAGCTGCACGTCATAGAATAATAGAAGGCAAAACTCATGCTGAGAAAATGCAGCTGCTTACTGCTGACATTTTAAATGCCCCCTCGCACGTTTTTGGCGAGCATGCAAAATGTCAAGAAATAGGGTATTTTTCTTGTACAAAAAAGGAGAACAAAACTTCGTTCCTGATATGAAGAAATGTGGCCTATATCAAGATATTGAAGCAACTCTTTACAGGTTAACTTTAAATGTTAATAGTTTGCTGTTAAACATGAATAACAATTTGGCAGAACATTACAATTCGTTAATGTGTAAATTTGTAGTGGGGAAAAGGGTAAATTATTCCCTTCGAGGTTCCTATCAAACAAGATGTGAAGCTGCTAGTATATTATTTAATGCTGGGACAGACTACCACGAACCAAGAAGATCAAAGTGTATTTACAAAAAGATATGCTCTAAAATTGAAAAGGAAACGCCAAATGCTAGAAAAGAACAAGAAGGAAAAGGGGCAAATTTACCGCAAAACGAAAACTACTGCACTTCCAGACACAGATTATGGTGTCACAGAAAAGGCTGGGCTGTTATCACCTGAAGAGTATAAAATTCAAGAAATCGAGTTCCGTAACACCTTGAAAAAGTCCAAAGAAGAGATTACCCATCTAGAACGAAATACTGTCGGTCAGTCAAGGAACCCTCTCTGGAAACAAGAAAGATCATTGAGATTGACTGCATCTCACTTCGGAAGAGTCTGCAAATTGCAAGCCAAAACATCTTGCGTGAACACAGTTAAGGAAATACTGTACTCAACATTTACAGGAAATAGAGCAACGCATTATGGCTTGGAACATGAGCCAATTGCCATAAAAGAATTTGAAAGTGAATACAACTTGGAAGTAAGAGAATGTGGATTATTTATTGATCAAGAACGCCCATTTCTGGCGGCAAGCTCCGATGAACTTGTTAATGAAGATGCTATTATAGAAGTTAAATGTCCACTAGTTATAGAGAAGATACCTCTTGGGGAAGCAATACGCAGAGCAGAAAAACTACCTTCATGCACCGAGATAACGATGGCAAGATATGCCTCAAAAGAAATGACAAGTATTTTTATCAAGTACAAGGGCAACTGGTAGTAGTTTCAACTACTACATACAGAGTGTATTGTCTGTTTTGTTGCATACGCGAATAGCATGTAAAAACCCAGTTTCTAAGATATTGGCTCCCCTAATTTTACACTGAACAATACATTTGAGGTCCTTAAAATTTTTTGAAAATAATTATGGTGTACGTTATAGATGTTATAGATACTCTTAATATGGAGCACTTAAATCTGGAATTAGATTTTGTCTAGTACCCTTGGTTAAAAAAAATTATGATGATGGAGAGCATTTTAATCGAATTCTATACAAAATAAATTAACTATATAAATATTTTGTTTTGGCAAGAAAAGGAAAGTGACAAACACTCTCTTATACTGCATAGACAGGTCCCTGTTCTTTTCTGCTTGTCATTTTCTACGAATTTCTCAAAATATTTTTTACGCACAACTGAACCGAAAGTGCTTGTTTACATCTAGGATACCATGATCGAAACTTCAACATTACGCCCAGTGTAAAGAAAATGCCCGCTGTAAAAAAAGCCCGCAAAAACCGGGCGTTTTCTTTACACCAATCATAAACACATGACAATGACGGCTTTTATGTCAGCCGCCACCTTTGTTTAGTGGTGACAGTTTTTGAGTAGGTAGTTAATAATAAAAAAAGGTTATAAGGATTTATCATTTATCATAAATCAAAGTGAACAAACTACAGCAATATTTTACTTTTGATGGATGTTGAACGTACAATTAGTTAAGTTATGGAAGACAATGCTGCCAACAGAAATAGCACTGGAATTAGACTCAACACACTGAACATTAGAAGTTGAACAGAATGTTTCAATATTTCCTTGTGGATTTTCTTCTTCTGGTGTCGACTGAGGCTCAACAATTTTCAAAGTTGCAACAGATTTCTCGGTTTTCTCGCCATTCGCATTTCCAAGAATTAGCCGGGCAATCTTATTTTTCTGTTCTATTGAATCTTCCAGGTACCCCTCAGCTACGGAAGAACTTTTCCATCCCCCATGTCTTTTGAGGGATGTCATCTCAGCTCCATTATCTGCTAATAAAGTGGCAGATGTTCTTCGAAATGAGTGCCCCGTGTATTTCTCAGGATTAGGAAGTTGAAGAAATGTTGCAATTATTTTGGGAATGCCTCCAAACACGTTCTTTCCTACAGGTTGAATTGTACATACATTCTTTGTGTAGCGTAGAAAGAAACGGCGATGAGGTACATTTTTTGGACGCAGTGTGACATATTTCTTGTACAACTCCACTCCATGGATGGCATCATTATCAACAATTGTGAACACACGTTTTTTGTTTGTTTTGGTTTTCGGGATAGTCACAATAATTACAGATCCTCTATCTTCTACATCAGATATTGACATATTGGCAAGTTCTTGTCTACGGCAGGCTCCATAAATTCCAAACACAAGGGCAACCTGTCCCTCAAAACATTTTTAAACAACGCGCACATTAATTACCTACTATCATACCTTGGTCATTAAATATGTTTCATTGGGAGCTTCCGTAATAAACTTGATCACATTTTCTTTCGACAACACCATTGATTTCTTTGCTTCGTGTCCTACAGTATTAATTTTCAAAAACGATGTCAATTTATGATAGCTACTAATGTCAACATTTTTTTTGACCAATAACGTCCTTTTAACCATCGAATACTTGGCCCAAAGAGAACTAGACTGATATTTTTTAGACTAAAAAATTAAAAATAAGGAACATATTTCATTAAAATATTACTAATAACATACCTTCTCGCTAAAATATGCAAGTAAGACGGTTTCATTAACAACATTTACTTTTTTCTCGCGCATCCATGATTCTAACGCATCATACTCAGTTTCATAACGTTCTCTGGATTTAGAAGGGAGTAAGCCAGCTAGAGCTTCTTCGGCTGCTTGTTCAATTTCTGGTGAAATACCCGCAGACGCTTCAACACAATTTTCCATTTTTGCCAATTTCACAGAACGCCAATTTTCGCTTTGAGAGTTGTTTTGTTTACACATCAACACATGGCAACCACCGCATTATTGTTAGCAGCCACCTTCGTTTTGTGGTGACAAAATTGTGAATAAAAATGTTTGAATAAAAATTTGTTTCGGTTGTGCGTAAAATGTTGTACGTACCTCTGGCCGTAAGTAGATTACGCCCTTAGCCAAATAAAGGCCCTCCTTCGTCGGGCCTCAAACTTTGGCTGCGGTCGTAATCTTACACTTACGGCCTTCTATACGTAAATAACTATTAGTACCACTCTATGAAGTTATCTAGAGCAATTGAGGTGCTTCTTAGAAAAACAGCCATAGTCCAATAATTCAAATTTCGTGGTTAATATCGTTATATATGTTTATGAGGTTGCCCATCGATTGGTTTACTCGGTTTCTGCAAAAACGGCCCTAGTCCACAGTTATAGCGTCGAAAAGTTTGAATGGTTCCACAAAAACAACCATAGTCCGCTTGGGTTTCTACAAAAACAACCATAGTTCTGGACAATGGTTGTTTTTACTGAAAATCAGTTGTTGAAGCATAAAACACAACCTTCAATAATAAAAACAGATTTAGTGTTAATTGGTGATTTCTTATAAAGATTATATATTTCATTATATAGGTTATATATTTCTTATAAAGATTATTGGGCCGTTTTCAGCACAAAATTTAATATTAAGTTTGGTCTCCCTAGATCTGACTTTGCACTGTTTGCGATCGCTTCTTCTCAAAACTAAATTTATCTACTGATTTAGATGAACGTCGAAGTATTGAAATGGAAAAGAATCTTCATCTGGCTAATGCAGATAGATTTTATGAAATAAAAAGACAATGTAAGATTAAAGCCAAGCAAGGGGTTATTATGAGCATAAGCTTTGATTACATGCAAAATTTGCAAAATAGTAAACTAGTTTTGTTGCACTTTATTCTCAAATAGGAGATGTAAAATTAATATGTCATTAATATGTAATATGTAATATCAAATAATAATAATAATAATAATAATATGTACTATCGTTAATAAGTCACATATATTTCAGATTTTGCAAAATTCAGGCTATAAGGGGGCAGTAGCAGCAACCTGTTAATATTTCTAAATGTCGAAATTCGCTCGAGTTTTGAATGGTAGGGCTGAAAACACTCTGCCAAAATTCTGTGTAGCACCACGGATAAAGATATCAGGTTTTATTGAAAGTTGCATTGGAGCATAGCGGTCTTTAGCTCTGATGATAGATCAATATACTAGTATTTTTTGACGAAGTAAATGATCATAATGATATTGACCATGGTAATAAGTGTCTTCGATCTACTTAAATTCTCTATTTTTTGAGCATAGGCGATATGAAGTGGTATTTTTAAAACCATCATAAATGCGTAGTGAGCAATTTGAAACAGAGCGTTACATTTACGTTGAGTACCTACTTTTATAAGAATCTTTCTCATTGCTTCTACTGTGACTATTCATACTCCCTCAATATCCATTTCAGAATTGTGATATTGAGCAAAACAAGTTGCATTCAAATGAATACATCTACATTACTAATTACATCTGCTACACATATAGATTGTTTGACTTTGAACATCTTCTTTGTTCTTGTTTCAATATCAAGTAACCACTATGTATAGTATTGACGAATAGTGGCCACTTTTTGCACCCATGACACGTATTCGACAGTTTGCCACTACGTTCTCGCGGAGATTCAACACAAACACCCATATTTTTGTTATAATTGTAAATTAGAGGTATGTAAAATAAGGTATGTTGTTGATTTTCTTTTCCTTTTTGTCATATCTTTTTGCAGTTTTCAATGGTTCAACACCTTACTGCATGCTTATTGCCGTCACAACCGAATTGTCATTGCATCGAACAAGAGAAATTCGTATTTTCTCTCCAGATTTGCGTCAAATGCTCCCGTCTTTTTCTTAGCAATTGGATGTGTAGATTCTAGGTCATCCACTATTCCTGTTGTCACGAATGGTAGCTGTTGCAAAAAATCCTTTTTCTTTAAGACTTGCACATAATTTATATCAAAAAAGAAGTTGTCACGAAAAATATTATGATTATGGTTGTTCTCTACAATAGATAGTAGATCAAAAGCAATGCCACCTGCCAACCCACGTACTAATTTTTAAGGTTTGGAGGATACGCCTCCATATGGCATAACTTCTAAAGTACCTTTCAGCTGAACAAATACACAATAATTTGAAATCGAATCTTTCCGGTTTTCGTTTCAAAAACATTTTGCGTGAGTGCCGTCCAAAATATAGAATCATCTGTTCATCTGAGGATAAGTTGCACTAAAATACTGCATACTGCATGGAGTTTTTCATGCATGTTAAAAAATGCCGCAAACTTTCAAAATCTATCAGTTTTATAGAACTTGATGAACATTTCTGAACTTGTTTGTAATCGTGCAGCTTTTCAATGTCGAATACATTGTCTTCTTTTACATACCATACAAATCAGCCTGTGGTAACGTGTGATCTAAAGTAAAAAAAAAGAAATTCACAAGAAAGAAAACATACGCCCAGATTCAGTAGAGCTCAATTACAGTAAACAGTATGTATTATTTGCAACCAACCGAAACGTAGGTAAGATACACAACTTTTTTGCATCTGTGTCCTGCAAAAGTACGGGGATTTATGGTATTCGTCTCATATATTACGCTTTGTGCTTTGACGACTCTTTCTCAGGTGTTGCTTGATCATATCTACAAGGTTTCAATAGCATTAGTATCCGGACTGTTGAGAGTCACTTTAAAACTCGAAAATTATGATTTTCCATCTTTTGGTCGTTTTGGTGTGTGACGAGACCCACCATCCTGTTGAATGATAACATCGCAACCAGGATAGAGGGCTTCAAACTTAGTAACAACTTGGCGTAGTTTTCAGTTCACTATAGTGAAACTGGAAGTATTGAAGTTGTTGAAAAAACTTCTCATCGTCTAAGATTAATGTCTGATGGACGTCTAAGAATGTTGGTGGAAATTTGTGTGAATCGTTGTGTTACTTTAAGAGAGATTACGGTACTTTGGAATGAAAAAATAAATTTGGGAGTGTTATGGAAATGCTGTAAGTTAAATGGAAGTAAGGACACAAATCTGCCCTTTTTAAAAGTAATTTGTTATCTTTAAACTTTGATACATTGAGTGTTCCTTAACTATCTTTGTAACACAAACATTTTCTGTATTCACTCAAAAAAGCCAATTCTAACCGAGAAACAAGAAGAATGACGAGTGGCATGGGCTAAATCTGTAACGGCACAGTTATTAATGCTGAAATGTATCAACAAATTCTTAACGCTAACTTGTTACCAAGTGTTAAAAACCTTCATCTCACCACGATTTCATCTTTTAACAAAACGATGCTTCTTGTCACACATCAAAAACCACCAAAAGGTGGTTTGAAAATCATAATTTTAAAATTTTAGAATGGTTCTCAAGCAGTCCGGATCTAAGTATTATTGAAACCTTGTGGCAGAAGATGAACAACTGAGAAACATACCTCCAAAAACAATTCCCATGAAGAATTTGAAATTATCAGAAATTGGGGCATCATTCACTTCAGAATATCGGAATCCCCAAGTTAGAAGTATGTCAGCCAAAATTCAAGCGGTGAATAAAGCAAAGGGAGATGTTACTTAATTGTGTTTTTGGAATGCTGCCCGAATATTTAGTTGAATTTTTGAAAATTGTTTTCTGCAGATCTTGTTTTTACAGAAGGAAATAGTTATTGGTAGAAAATGGTGTAATTTGGAACACTAGTTAGAAAAATAGAAATGGAATTCAAAAAGGCGCTGGCAGATTGAATTGTCTGATTTTTTATTTCAAAATTGCAACTGTCCGAATATTTAGTTATTAGGGCTCGTACATGTTTTGTAAATAGATAATTCCTCCAATTGTTGTCAATATTGACTTACCTTTTGAAACGATGTAGAAATATCAATAAATTAGTATAGGTTTTATATTATGAATCTTTTCTTATTATAATATGAGTTAATCACTGGTAATGCTGATTTATTTTAGAAGTCATTTTTACTAGTTTTCTGTTTCGTCGCAACACGGGAATGACGGTTATTCTACAGGAATGATAATAATAAAACAACTAAGCAGGAAAAAATGTTTTATTGAAAAGTAAATAACTAAATAACATATTCTTTGACAAACAAACATTGGAAAAAAAGTTATACTAAATCTGGGCACGTTCAAATACATCTAATTTTTCTGGAAACTGAAACTTCTGTTTCATCACAAAAAGTCACTATAACATAGAAAGGGGGAGATAAAAGGTGTCTTTTACACATAATAGCATGTTACTACAGCGCACCTATTAATTGTACGGTGCAGTTAAAGATGTTCCATGGAAATGAGGAAAATAAAACGTTACACACTTTATGTAGGGGAAATGTATAGAAAAGCTGTAAAAACCTATATTTTTTATACGTCTTAGATTAAAACAACATCAAGGATATACTTTGGTCATGCAGAAATAAATCGAGTCCCTTTAAAAAATTGGAAAAGTATATAATTGCTGTAAAACACTGGTTGGTTACATGCCATGGGAATGATAAATTGTTAATTAAGATACTGATTATTAAACAAAAATTGGTTATTTAGATAAAATATATAACTTGTTTTATGTAGAGTATATATAACTAACAATTTTAAAGAAAAAAAGTACTTTTTAATATTATTGTATACGATTTCTAAGCAGGATACTTGAAATATACATCGTTTGAGATATTTACCCAAATCTCACAGAGAAACATCGATAACTTATTACCAGAATGTATATTTAAAAGGCAAATTTAATCAAAGGTTGTTGAAACTACATATTTGCAGATAATAAAAATTTCTTAAAATATTATTGCAAAACACACATGAAAATGATCCGAAATAAAAAAACTAAACATATTATTAGTTGCAGTCAAGGTTGGTCATGGCTGGAATTTCTATTATATTAGCATGATATATCTCAGGATATTATTTACTATTATAAATGCATAGCTGTTTTTAATAAAATATTTTCTAAATTTGAGCTTTAACGCTAATTTTAATCTTCTGAATTACATAGATGATTATATAGTAAATGATAATAATGGTTAACGCATGTTTAATTTAAATCAATAATTCCTTTTAATTTCTTGTAAAAACCTCAAACGTATTAGGAACGAAAAATGTAAGGCAATCTTTTATTACGATTATCTCCCATTTGCAGTGCAAAACCACCTACAAGTTTTAAATAAAATTCTGACGCATAAATGAAACGTATTATAAAAGTGTTTATTAAACAGTTTTACAAAATATAATATGTAGCAATTCTTGTCAAATGACGCAATCTTTACTCAGAAATACACTGGATACGGAAAAATACACTAAAAAGTAATTACACTTTAAAAATAACTACACAGGATTAATTAACTAATATTAAAAAAATGCAGAATCGACTACTTTCTGTTAAATTCGAAACGATTTTGTTTTTGAGAATAAAAGATAACCGTGATTTTATTCATTTTATTACTAATTTCCAGTTTAGACTTTAAATGATCGTTAACCTATAATAATAAATAAACCTATACAATTGAAATAGTTTTCATATAAAAAATACATATTAAAATCAACTGACCTAATTGGAACAATCGTAATAATTTAATATCTAAAATGTCCTTTAAGAGCAATCATAGTGTATACTGTATACGAAAATACGTTTATCGCTTAACTCAACTGTTTTTTTTTGTAATCAGAATTTTACCTTTGTACTAAAATGTATTACAGAAGGGCAATAAGAAATAAATAACGAATCTGATATGTTTAATTAGGTATTGAAATGAAAATGCTTTCCTAATATTTCATAATTCCATAAAATCAATTATTTAATAGACATGTAAAACGTAGTTTCTAGTACAGTTCTAACATAAATACAAAACAAAACCCAAACGTATTTTAGCCATTATAATAGTAATATTGTAAATTTTAGCGTCGAATTCGATATCAACGACCTTAGAAACACCTTTAAGGACAAAATCTCATACAAATCCAATAAAAATTCTAATTTTACGACATTTTTATGTTTATGGTACCTTAAAACTTATTTAAAACATTTTACATAAAATTCAGACACACATGAATGGAAGTAAAAGATTTATTAAGTAGCTTTAATAAAACATAATTATTTTTGTCACTTTAAATGACGCAATCCTTACTGAGAAACACACATAGTACTTTGACAACGCAGAGAGCTATATCAAATCCGCTTATTTCGAATTACTCCCAGATGTTAAGTCTTATGCAAATAAATCAAATTTTAATTATCATGGCCGCCATATTTCATCCGTCCTTTAAGATTTGCAAACGTTGACATCAAATTTGAAATTAGCGACCTGAAAAACCCCTTTGTAGAAAATTTCATACAAATCCAAAAATATTTCGAGTTTTATGATGTTTTATGCATATAGTATTTTAAATTTGCAAGCCTTTTAAATAAAATTTATACACATACAGAACGAAACTAAAAGTATTTATTACATACCGTTAATAAAATAGAATTATTTTTGCCAGTTTAAATGACGCAATCTTTACTCAGAAATGCAGAGAGTAACTCGACACCGCAGACAGGCAAAGGAATTCAAGCAGGCTGGCCAATACTGAAAAAATAAATGGACGCTGTATAAACCTATAGCTTGCATAAAATAAACAGACGCTGAATAAACCTATAGCTTGCAAAAGACGCTGACTGATACCATCATTTATATACACTTATATACGCCGGACGCTGGGCGCTACGCTTTTGGTCCGGACGCATGGTAGGCCTCTATAGATATATATATATATATATATATATATATATATATATATATATATATATATATATATATATATATATATATATATATATATCTACGCGCATTAGTACTTCTAATCATTATATATATATATATATATATATATATATATATATATATATATATATATATATATATATATATATATATATCATTTTCAAGGCGCTACGAAAAACAATAACAGAAATGAGCAAATATATAAAATTAACTTATCTAAAAATACTTACAAAAATTAACAAGATATTAACCTAAACTAGTCCTAATAATTATACAAATAAAATTTTAAATTACAATATGTCTAAAATTCAAATTTTTTTTTGTGGGAAAATTTTTGTTTTAAAATAAAAATAACAATAATTGCTACTAGATTAATTTCTTTATGAACAATGTGTGTGTGGAAAAGTTGATGTGTTTGTGTGAATACAATAATGTGTGAGTGTGAAATTTCCATGTACATGTGAATATATATATATATATATATATATATATATATATATATATATATATATATATATATATATATATATATATATATATATATATATATATATATATATATATATTGAGGTGATATCAAATCACTGAAAATTGAAAATTTTATCGACCGAACAGAAACAATACAAATATTTTTATATCCGATTTAAATTAAAAGAGGGACATGCTATGTCATGGGCATAATTAATATAGAGGTTATAGATAGGAGCACAGTTAGGTTCATTAATGTCTAAATTAAAAACATAAGAATAAAGACTTCATGTAAAAATAACCTAGCTTTCTCATGCATAATAATAATAGGTTTCATTTTTAGAAAAAAGGATATAAATTAGTTAGATTGCTTGATTATAATCATGTTTATGCAACCCATGTTACTTTCGGACGATTTCCCACTTGTTAGGAAGAAGTAATTTCCATATTAAAATTTACATATTACGATGTTTAACGTTAGATAGATTTTTCTATATTCCAGGACACCAGCTCAAGTTTATGTTGTTAATTAGCTGAAAATAGATTAATTAGGTCAGTCTTATTATGACTGATATAATACAATTAATCTTTGAATTTGTTTACAAGATTTCTGGTCACTTACCTTGATTTGTTGAATTTTATATGTAATTTGATCTCAATGAGTTTTGTAGATTGTTAAACGTTTTTCTCGAATATCTTCGTTACGATACATTTTGGGCCAATGAATGTATTATACTTAATTGATCTTCGTTTTAAGGGCTACAATTCTATAATAACAGAATTAGGATTAGTGATGAACCAGAACAGCTGTCCCGGATTAGTGACGTCACAAGCTTGCTCGATGCTCTGCAGTTTTGAAAAAGTGTCATAGTTTTCTTTTGTTCTGGCAGAAACTATATAAGCTGGGACAAATTGTCACAAAGTTAGTCGATAAAACGTTCAACGCAGAACTTATGCTCGACTCCGGATAAAATATATCTGTAATTAATTTGAGGTTAGATATTTAACCATATGTTTTGACATAAATGTCATATATAGAACAAAGTAAAATAAATTAAAGTGTCACTTGAACGTTTTCTTAAAAGGATTAAAAGAAGATATTAGTGTTCTTTAACAATTATATAAAGTGAAAGTGTTTGTTTTAATAAATTCTGATAGAATTTTTTTTGACATCGATCTACGTATCGATATTATAAACAAGAAACCAGCTGACAGGTTCTGTCACAGTGTTACCAATAATAAGGATTAACTTTTAAAAAAGGAAAGTGTACCGTAATATACAAGTTTGGTTATAATAAATGTTTCTTGTCAAGTTCATAAATAATAATTAACTTGTAAAGTTCGTCCTCAATATAAAATTATATGGTTTAGTTTATTAAGTTCTTTTTAGAATTTATTTGATTTAAAGTAAATAAAACAACTAAATTTCTTTATATAGAATTTATTTTTATTTGACAAATATCATTATTTTTAAACAAATTTCATTTGTGTTGGTTTGTTCAAACGAATGACCGTACTGATCCTATGTCAGGTCACTACAATTATTTCTAACGTTTGAGCAAACCTGAGAATTTATTTCTCTATTACCAATTGTATTATTTTGAATAATTTTTTTTTATTTTCACGTTCCATTTGGATTTTTAGTTTTGTTCGTTAAATAAAGTTTGTGTTTTCAATTTTACATATGTGTTTAATTGATGTTAATACAAGCATCCAGCGTTCTTTCCTTTTAAATTCAGAGTATAGTAGCAGTTCTCCAGCTTGCAAGAGCTTTAGTGCTTACGATATAAGTTTTTCTTTCTTTCCAGGCATAAAAGTAAATAAGAGTCTCGTAATTAAAATAATTTATGCTTTACTGACCAAACCTGAGCTAGCTGAGAGGAATAAAGAAGAATATCTGTGGTGTATTCTCAATTTAATCCACCGTATATAATTAATGTTTATATTTGGAACGGTGGATATATTGTATTTTATTTTATATTCAAAGATCACCGCAATATTTAATTATAAACAATAAGATTTTTAAGGTTAACCGTATCAAATGTCTTTCATGAGCGCTGATGGTGTAATTAATCTCAAAATTAATTAAGAAAGTGTAATACTTACTTTACACATATAATGATGTTAAACAACCAAAGCAGCTTATACTTCTGAAGCAGGCACTGTTATTGCTTTTAAACAAATTACTTTCAGGTCGTAGGTGTTAATTGAAAAGCTTACTGATTTCAGATTTAGAAACGAATAATAATTATACAAAAAATAATAATAATACGATGGGTACCACCAAATTGGATGTAGGAATCGCTCATATTTTGAAATGAGTTGATATCTATCGATTTTTAATTTTTATCGCGAAAAACATTTTGTGTACCCAAACGTCACATTGTTATTATTATAAACACTTTATTAATACTTTAGGCCTTGCAAACGCAATTTCCAAAAATAAAAATACAGTGTACATTTTGTAATAAAAGATTCGCCAACAATATTGGTTCTTTGTAATAGAACAGCTTCAATAAATTTCTTCTAAGAAATAAAAAAGTGAATGCATTGAATTCAGTAGATTATTTAGGGAACTATAAACTATACGAATTCAGTTTGTATATCAGCTGATATATAAATCTTTTGTTTATTGAAAGGGGTTTGAAGAGGAATCCGTTGGGCAACCAAACCCACAAGCCTCTGGTCTCATTGAATTTCTCTTGAAAGATTCATCATCGAAAAGATTTTTGTATGTTGTTGACCAAACTGGATAAGGGATGAATGACACCTTCCTACTATTTTCCTTGAGGAGTTATTAAACATGTTGTTAGCAGTTGCACTTAAATCTATCAAATTCTGCACTTATGTAACTTGGTTAAATTCAACAGGTTTGAAAACTTTCAATAACCACTTGTAAATTGGATTAAACGCCTAGGACGTTACGATACTTAGATATTAAGGGAACTTCTTACTAATTCGAATCTGTTTAAACTTCACCGATATTTAAATTTCATACTTTTTTTTAAAAGAACCAAACTACTTGAATTATATACTACATCTCAGACAGTGCGGTAAGAATTTATTTAATTGTTAACAATTATTTTAAACCTCAAACTGTGTGTACATTCGCACCATATTAAAGACTAATAACAATCAACCATATTCAATGATATCATCTTGACAATCAAACTATATGGCAAAACTAAGTCCATAATAAGAGATATGATTACAGAAATAGGAACATATATTAACATATCTCTTAACTGAATTGATCAACAAAAGAATTGATTAATAGTGCAGATCTTTAAGTAGCACTCTGGAACGCCAACGATCTGTGCACATGAAATACAACCTATATTACTAAACAATCAAAGAGATATATTATTATTATCAATACTAGAAACTCAGTTCACTAATAAGAGCCATTTACAAATATACCATACAAATCATCCAGATGCAACAGCACACGCAGGTACGGCTATTATAATAAATAAGAAAATTAAGCAATAATCATCATGAACTACTGAAACATAATGAACAATACATACAAGCTACGATTATAAAATACAGGAAGAACAGTAACACTCAAGGTTGTATCGTCAAGGTATATTGGTCCACCAAAGCATAGCGTTAAAAAGGAAGATTTCATCAGATTTTTCAATAATTTAGGAAATTGATTCCTAGCTGGAGAGGAGATTACCACTCTCAAAATCAGCATTGGAGCTCTAGAGTCCCTAATCCATATCAACATGTGTGTCGACTTATTGGACCACAGATTTAAGAAATAATTTGAATCTACTAGATTTTTGTGTAATCAAAGGCATTGACCAAAACGACAGCGACACAAGGGACCAGATCATGCTTCGACTTCTCATCTGAACATTCACCTACAATGCATTCAGTAACCATAGTAACCTATAAGATAGTAACCTATAAGATAGTAACCTATAAGATAGTAACCTATAAGATAGTAACCTATAAGATAGTAACCTATAAGATAGTAACCCATAACCTAACCTAACCTAACCTAACCTAACCTAACCGAACCTAACCTAACCGAACCTAACCTAACCTAACCTAACCTAACCTAACCTAACCTAACCTAACCTAACCTAACCTAACCTAACCTAACCTAACCTAACCTAATATAGCTAGCCAAGAAACAACCTACCTTTAGTAGCAAAAAGCAAATCGATTGAGGTACTGTTGAAGTAGACCAACAAATAAATTGGAGATACCAACAAAAAAGCACTACTAGAAATTGACTAAGCGATAAAACACTGACAAGGAACATGTATCAATGCAGTTTTGGCCCCAACTTCAGTGAGCTATGAAAGCGTAACAAAAGAAGAATGTCTTTTAATCCTTAATTAACGAAAACTAGACACAAAATTAACGAAAAAAATAAAGCGAAGACATGGCAAGTTACCAGAACAATTGTTCGGGTCTCTACCCTCTTTAGTAATTTATTGAATTAATATGTTGAGTATTTCATTTGGTGATAGTTTGTGCATATAATCACACTGTATATATGTAGTTTTAAAGTTTTATATGGCGTCACCTAAATGGCGCACTGAATTCAAAAAGATTATAGCCCCTGTATTTCAAATAGTAGCGTCATCGTGGAGAAAACCTGACTCAAACTTTAATAATTAAAAAATTACTACATGCATGATTCATGCGGAAATTCAATAAAAAGCTGTTCAGAAATTACAATTACGGAAGTATATAACATATTAATATGGTAGTTTTTACAGAACATGAATGTCCATTATGAAATTAATGTTAAATTGTGAATATTTCTGAGCATGATTATTATTAAACCTAAAATTTATTGTAAGACGGAATGTCAAATCTGGTAATATTCAAAGTCGCCAACATCGTTCTAGCGCTTTTGCTCCAGCGGCGAGATCAATCGCTGTTGCTACTATTCAAAAATAAAGGGGCTATAAAAAAGATATTTTAGAATAATAGAAATATTCATATAGTGCACGTTCATTCATCGTGCTTCTTATAGTTATTTGCATAGTGCTTTGCTATTCAATAAATAGTTTATTTTAGCAATAGCAAATTTCAACATAGATAATAATCTATGATATTTTAAACTTAAGATTGATCTCGCGAAATAATGATGAGAAATCTAACATCGTTTTAAGGTGTTTACCTTAACTATCTTTTCTTTCCATTCTATTTTTCCTACTACCAAGTCTTAAGAGGAGAAAATCACCGTTTTATGGGTCAGTACCCCAATTTGTAATAGAATATTTTGCTGTGATTTTACAATATACAGTCGCTTATTACTAGAAGTATAAAATTCACCATTATTTTTATCAATGTAAACTTCACTTATGGACATAGCGGATTTCGCCTAGGAATCATGCAAAAAAATAACACAAGACTTCATTTAATAAAGCAGTAGCATAGTTAAAGAAACTAACGAGTGAAATTGAATACAATTTAATACAAGAATATCTTACCATCGGCTACTGAAGCAGCTACTATCCAGGAAAGCTTATCTATAAAGCAATTGTGAATGTAAACTTCACTTATGGACATAGCGGATTTCGCCTAGGAATCATGCAAAAAAACAACACAAGACTTCATTTAATAAAGCAGTAGCATAGTTAAAGAAACTAACGAGTGAAATTGAATACAATTTAATACAAGAATATCTTACCATCGGCTACTGAAGCAACTACTATCCAGGAAAGCTTATCTATAAAGCAATTACACAGATTTTCAATGCAGCCTTAGTTCTCAAGTGAATAGAAAGTCGCCCAAGTCATCATGCTGACAAAATCTGGCAAAAAAACACAGTAATACCATCATATAGACCAATAAGTCTTCTTCAAGTGTTGTCTAAAGTTTTTTAGCAACTAATACTGAAAAAAATGAAGCTCTTACTTAACCAAAAGAAACTTATTCCGAACCACCAGTTTGAATTTAGAAGCTAACATGGGACAATATAACAAATTCACTGGGTGGATAAGATTAATACATTAAGATAACTAAGATTAAAACACCTAAGAGACAAAATGATACTGCACTGTGGCTGTTTTAGATATTAGCTAGGCCTTCGACAAGGTCTGGCAGAAGGGTTGTAACGTGTTCAAATTCCCAATTTTATAATAATGCATCTGTATATTCATTCATAGTAGAGGAATCTTAGTATGATCCTGTGTAGTTCAACATATTTCAGTTGGGTTAAAAATGCAGACGATATTTCGAATTAAAAGGATGTTTTTTTTAATACCAAAGCTCACCCCGAAGTGTTCATACAGATGAAATTGTTTCTAGGCTTTATCTTAAAGCAAATGACGTCTTCGTAAATATCAAAGTTCACCGCAAAAATATCCCCACACTTACAATTTGTATTTTGTAGCGAAAATACAGACAAAACTAAGTTTATAAAAATACCCCGAAATAATATCGTCTTTTAGCAAAGGAATTTAATTGTCAAAAAAGGCATTTAGTTTAAATTCATAGATCCTGGACGTGCCTATTTTCAATTTATATGAATAGATCTTTCTGCACACAGACAAATAAAAACGGCTTGAGGTCACCTATCAAAATATCAAGTTACACCCTGAGAAGCAGATTTTAAGTCCAGTGAAATCCCCTCAAAGATCTAGAATGTTCCAGAAAGTTTCTACGTGTTTATTTTCTTATTGGCTAGAGAAATATTAGCCTCGTGTTTGATTGGGTATTTAATCTTCCCTCTTTTAAAATTCAAGTTTAGTATAGAGTTGCTTCCTTAATTTCAGTCAGTCTGGTAAGAAACCACAACGAGCAAGGTGACGACAGTCACATAGCAGGCCTCAGGCCTCCTATGTGAAGCGGTCCCCAAAAGGTTCACTTGGGCACCTAGTGAAGGCGATTGTGAATTTGTCAAATACCGCAAGATTTTAGTGTGATCCATTTTTGTGCCGTTAGTTAAGTTCGAAATTTGTTTTATAGTTATTTGTTTATCGTCCAGTTTATTATAAAATTATTTGCGAATAATTTATGATACCGAAGTGGGTTTTACCGCAGTTTAAATTTGCCGAGTTATTAAAATTAATTTAAGTAGTAAACTAAAAGACTAGTGAAATATCGAAATTTCAGAAGAAGTTTAAAGTTAAAACGCGTAATGAAATGTCTTAGTAACAGATAAAATATTTCCGATGAGTTATTTGTTTAAACCCTTAAAATGAATTTAAGGGTTAGTTAATAATAATAATAATAATAATTGCTACAACCCATAGCCTGGAAACCAGGCCCCAGAAGCTATAAGCTTGTGCGGGAGGAAGGGGGCGATTATTATTATTAAGTAGGCCCTAAGTGCGGCTGCAGCCGACTTACAGATGGAACAGCGCAAATCCCACATTTGTGTCACAGCTAAGGAAAACTGCAGAAAACCTTAACCAGATCTGCCGGCACCGGGAATCGACCGCGGGCCGCTTGGGTGAAAGTCCAGCACTCTAGACATTACACTACCACGGTCTTAAGTTTAAAAATAAAGTACTAAACTTTTTGATCCAGTTTTTCATAATAATTTGCCACACCCACAAGTGTCATTTCGATATTTTTTCATAACCGACGAAAGTTGTTGCTGATTTTATATGGTTTTAGTTATTCATTAAGGGATTGCTAATAAAATAGCAATTAAGAAACAATTGTTGTGGACTTCAGTTCGTTGATCTTGGGTAAAACGAAAACGGTATCAGCAATTATACTTTCCAAGTTTTTCCTGTTTTACATCCATAGCTTGTGAGCTATTTTATACCTAGTGCTAAGTGAAACAAGGCCAGTATTGTGCAAGTGATGTTTGTGAAATTTTAAAGAATTGTAAAATTCTACCAATGTATCAAGGACTAAAGGATAATTTGTTTGATTAAAGTAAGTTTTATGTGAAAATTATCTCTACCATTTTCTTTAACTTGTTTCTTGTAAATTGATGTCCATATCTTCCTTTAATAAGAATTCTTATTAGGGTATTACTACCAAAACTATTATTATTGTCATGGGAGACAAGTGTCAAGAGTCAATATGCAAATATATGATCATTTAAATTAAATCTTACTATGATGATAATGGACCTAGCATTAATTGAAGTTATTCAATTTTCTATCTTCCTTTAAACTAATGATGATTAGTTTTTTATTAATCTTAATCAATATAATCTGAATTCGTTGTTATTCGAGGGTTTGGACGAGAATTGCGATAACTTCGAATGACTGGAGACCATATACTTTTATAATATCTATAAAACCTTATTTTTCTTTACAATTCGTAAACTATGGAAATCAGACCTACGCCTGAAGTATAATTTGTCAATAAAATGTCTTAAACCGGTGCATCTTTGAGTTGTACAGTAAGTATTTGAAATTTATAGAGGTTACAGTGACGTCCATCAGCGGAGTATGTTCAGTATGTTATGTTTTGATTCAGTAATCAAGAGTAATGAAACTTAAACGTTACAATTGACAGTCCAATCGCGGGGCCTAATTTTAAATGTTACAAGGTTTGCATTATAAACTCAAAAAATTCTTGCCATATCCATTATATGAGTTAATGAAAGGTAGTGTATTGGGGCTTGGACTATACGTATTATACATTCCTGACCTTCCAAGAACCGCAACAACCATGGCAGAAACATTCGCAGACAGCACAGCTATATATTAGACACACTTCAATTCTGCCGCAGCTTCTAGAAACCTTCAAGTGCTTTTGGATGAAGTACAAACATTATTAAAGAAATGGCAGATCAAGGCCAGAGAGGAAAATCAGTACATGTGAGCTACACTTTAAAGAAAGATAACTTTCCTACAGTCACACTCAACAATCTCTAGTTAGAGCTGTCCAACCATGGTCAATATCTAGAACTGTATCTAGATCGCATATTACGTGGCAGAAGCATATCTTCACCAAACAGAAGCCATTGGGAATAAAGTTTTAGCAGCTATATTGTTAATAACGGAAAAATTCGCAAAATAACAACGGAAATCAAAATATTTATAAATAAAACTAATTTAAAACCCACATGAACTTACGGAGTTTATAATATCTTTAACTTTTTATATTTTTGAAAACTCAAACAAGAATCCAAGAATTTTTTTACGTGGAGCACCTGTCGTTAGACTTAATCCCCACGTTCCTTCCAGACGAAAGTAATTGTGATACTCGATTGTACAATTCCTAGAAGTACCAGTAACTATTCAAAGTACTAACTATATAGTCAATTAATTTTTAAATAGTTTTATATTACACTGAGAGAAGAAAATTGTTAAATCAAAAAATAAACCAACATATTCAAACATTAAATATTTGCAATGTGTGCAAAATAAAATGTTAATTTTGGTTTGTTAGTTCAACAATCTGCATCTTTCTTTTAAACTTAAACTTTGTTTTAACATTCGTTTTAAACAAAATTAACATTGTTGAGCTTATATTAAACAATTTCTAATGTCGTGAGAAATGTTTTTACCTATTCGCTTTAAGTTTTAACAAAATATAAATATCAAACAAAACAATTATATTTAATTAAAACTTCGTTCAAAGCAATGTTGGTAATCAGCTTAACAGTCTTTTTGTTGAGTCAACAATAAATAATTTTTGAATCAACATTTTCATTTCTCTCAGTGTATACATTTATCATGTTTGTTTAAATATTCGGAGTTTGTAGATTCGCGAATAGTGATGCAATTATTACTTATGCGAGTATCATCGTTGGCTCCACCGGCACCAGGAGCAAATGCAGTTCAAGCCAAGCAAGGTAACAGCAATTTTGGAATCCTACCACTCATGAAGCAAAAGCGGGCATTATTTTACACGTGAAGGTACAAGTATATCGCATTAAATCAAAAAGTAATAAGTATCTTATTCATTATATTTGTTACAGAATCCTGGTGCACTAGAAGGATGTGTAAACATAAAGAAGACTAAAATATAATGGCCAAGTTTGGATTGACCTTTCAACAGTTTATTATATGTTTGTAGTAGTGTAGTGTAGTGTAGTCGTTCAATAACAGACATTCAAAAGGTTTATGTTGCCTATTTCAATAATACTTGATAAATATTATGTTGATGTTTATGTTTTATTTAATAAATGATTTTTATTAATTATTGGATAATTTCACGCCAAATCACCTAGAGCCATTTACTTCAAGTCTCACATTTTTTTCAAATTTTTCTTTGTATAGATATATATGAAATGACATTAAATTCAATTTTTCAGATTTCTTGGATGAAAAACGGCCGAAGATGTTTGAAAATTTCGATATCTTTGCAAATCCTGCTATCCTACACTCCGCACCATTTGACTAAAATTGTCTTTACTCCGTTTTTTCCGAGTTATCTGGCTCATCCAGGTGTCAGATTAAAGCTAGTTTTTGGATCTTTCAGATTATATCAAGAAACGTTCAAATACATTGCACAGTAGAAAAGTAGCAGGCTCTTAAAGCAAATTTTAGTGTTTTACAAATTTTGGCATTGCACCTGTGAATATCACACCTTTGAAACTTGTTTTATAGAATTACCTTAGCATATATGTGGTTTGGTTAAAAAATAAAAAGGGTATTTTTTGTAGTTTTAAAAAAATTATTTTTGAAAAAATCTGTCCTCAGAGCCTCCTCTTTTTCTATTGCCCAATGTCTGCACGTTTCTTGATATACTCTGAAAGATCCAAAAACTAGTTTTAGGCAGAGCAAAGGGGTTACATAATAAAGTAACCGAAATAGTGTATTCCTTTGCAAAATCACATTTTAAACACTTTTTGACTCTTTGAGTTTTTCTCTAAAATCAATAGAAACGACGTAAATCGCATTCTCAATCTCAAATGCCGTTATCTTAGGACAGCCATTTTGAATTTTTTAATTTTCTCATTGGATTCACAATCAGGGACTCCAAGAACCCTCCCAACATAAATTTCGCTCAATTTGGTTGCGTTATTCCATTAGGGGTACAAAATGGGGGTTTCAAACCCCCGAGGGGGCGTGCCCCCATTTTAAACATATAACATTTTATATTGGTCCAGTACTGAAGGCATTACAAAAGATTTCAAGTCTCTATCTTTAGATAGTAAAAAATAAGAGCTTAGGCATGTTTTTTGCAAAAATTGACTCTACTATAAGGAAAGTGATTGTTTACTCTTTTGTTACACTATAACCCACGTTGCTAGGGGCAACGTGGGTTATCTTTGAAAAACTCACTCCCTGGAAACAAACCTTCCGTTTCATTCCACAATAGTTATTTATGGTACAAGTGAGTTAAGTCCACGAACGAAACATTTAAGGGTTAATCTTTCTGAGTGGATAATATCCTTAACTCACGCGTGCCATACAAAATTTTATCCAACACCTCTTTATTTAAGTTTAAACATCGAATTTGCAATGTATAGTTAGTCTGTAGTTTTGACGGTAATACTCTAGCACGATGACTGGATTTTAATAATATTAAGTAACGTAAGCTGGTGATTGGTTGTTATCTTTGAAAGAGTGAGTTTTTTTAAAAATAACCCACGTTGCTAGGGGCAACGTAGGTTATAATGTAACATAAGAGTAAACAATCACTTTCCTTATTTAAAATGACCATAGTAAACATGGTATTTATATAGAGGTGTTGGATAAATAACTATTATGGTACTAGTGAGTTAAGTAAGATATTATCCACGAATGAAAAATTAACCCACGAGGACCGTAGGCCCGAATTGGTTAATTTTTCTGAGTGGATAATATCATTAACTCACGTGTGCCATACAACATTTTATCCAATACCTAATTATATTTCATAAAAACATAATTATTGAAGATTTTATACATTACAAAAATATTATTTCACGATGGTACATGCAATAGTAGGTGGCTGTGAAAGTAAAAAAAGTAGTAGCTAGTTTGCAGGTCTTGGTTTTACGAATTAAAAATAATGTGTGTTTGACGTTTCTTCTTTTAGGTTATAAGAGCGCATAAACAAGTGCTATGTGTAATAAAGTCGTGGCAATCACTCTTTTTACACTGTTGTTGATTCTACTTTATCGTAAATAAAATATAATATTTAACATTTTCTATATTATAAGAAGAGATGCTTATTAAAATCTGAATTTTACATCTGATAAGATTATATCTATGAAATTATAATAAGCATTTTACTATATAATTTAGTTAATATAGAATTTCTTTTATAAACTATGAATTAATATTTTATTTAGGATAAAGAAAGTAGAACCGACAACAGTGTAGTAATCAATTCCAGCGACTTTATTAAACATAGTTGTTATGATCAATTCGCATTGGGGAGCCCAAAACTAGAAGATTACCAAATATCTATATGTCTTAAATAACTATTTCTTATTATAAACAACCGAAAAACTGATGTGTCTGTTCCTGTCAGCTTGTGGTGATAACAATAAATAACTATTAAACTAGCCAACCATGCAATAAAATTTTCATTAATGTAAAAGAAAAAAAATTTGTTACAAATAATCCCGAACTATGAAGAAATAATCCGAAGAATAAAACAATTCTGAAGCATACTTACGGGAAGATGGCCTACATTTCCTACAACCTAAGATTTAATTGACCTAAATAATTAGTTCTATGTTACAACTATTTTACTTCTGTTATGGCAAAAAAGCCATAGGTTGTAGGAATTATATTTAGTTCTGTGAAACAAACAATATATTTGACTTTCCGCTTTGTTTCTTTAGAAACACTCTTATTTCAGTTACATAATTCTTGCCTCTGCTAAACTATTGTTTAATTGTATTATTGAACTTAAGCCTTTGGTTCATATAACTGTATTTTTGTTTCGCCGTATTCAACTTTAGTATTTGTTTACCTCAATTAAATTTTAGTTACATCTAATAAACCTTTTTCTCAGTGTATATTCAACATACAGATAAATAATTGCCTTACAAATTTTGTAAAAAATTTAAAATTTGTAAAATTTTAGCAAACCAATATATTGGAACGTAAAGTGGAAGAACTGGGTACTGGCATTTGCTATTTCAGTAGTGAAAAATTTATTACTAATGTCAGGAGACTTGGGGTCTTTACTCTCTGGGAATACTTGAAGTACTAACATAAGGTGCAATTTTATGAAGTCTTAGATTTTCAACTTTTGAAAGTCGATAAGAAGTACGTTTATTTCGTACTGAAACAAATCATTGAGCTCACAGAATGCAATGATATCCAAACACACTGGTGAAATTGATTTAAAACTGATATCTAAATCGTAAACGGAAGCTCTTTCGTTAAAATCAGAATCTCAGAATGTATGAAATTTTTCTCGACTAACGTAGAAAATTTGCCTTCATGATAATAACAATGTAGTACTTGTAAGGTACATAAGAAGCATTTATTTAATTAATTAATTATGTAAAGCAGAAAGTAAGTTTTTAAGTAAAAAAAACAGTAAGTTGCTTGACGAAATGTACATTGTACATACAACTTTCCTAGACTGTTCTAGAGAATTTTAGAAATATAAAAGGATTGAAAGTTCATTTATTTATAATTATTATTAAGGATTTGGATGTTCGAATGAATAACTGACAGTTGGTTTTTTTACATGTTAGCTTTTGTGCATGTACTGGCTTATCTAGCATTGTATAAACAAAATTGCTCAATAATGCATCTATTTATCAATACGTGAATAGAATTCAAAATTTTTTTCTGTTTCCTATTAGTTAGTATTCAAACAAAAATATACACAACACTTGTTGCAAACTAAAAAATAACAAGCATACGTCAATCATGATTTCATGTAACTTTCACACTTCATGTTGTTTCCTTTTAACTGAAAGGTATTTTACATCTATTGATCAATATCGACGGGGTGTCCATCCGACGGTCGCTTGATATCAAAGCATTCCTTGGTTACGGTGTAAGTGCGAACGAAGGTGGTCAGAGTGAATCAGGCATTTAAGGGTTTCTATGATACCTGTTAACACGACCATAGTTATTGCCATTCTAACAATACCACTTGTTATCCTTCCAAATGACTAGAATTTAAATTATCTCTTACACATTGTACTGCCGCATTGTGTTGTATAATTTATCCATAAATTTTACTACTACTCAACACGGTTTATTTTTCAGTGCACGTTCCAACGATAAAATAGTTGAATCTGCATTTAAGTTTTTTAGTCTGGATGCCCTTTGGTTGCGCATGGTTTTATTGGCTGTAATTTGTTTTGAAAGTAAAATTATTTTCGTTTACTGGTGGCGGAATAAAGGCTTTCAGTGAATATAAATTATTTGCATTAATTAACCTTTATGGTGGATAGGGTTCATATATGAAGGGTATATTCGTCCAAATTTATTTCTTTAATCAAGTGCTTACATTATTCTATATAGCATGAAATAATTATTTTTATATTTCTACATTTCTCAAGGGTGAATAAATATTAAAACATAATTTATTAGAGGAATTAAAATTTTATACTTGAAATAACCTATTAACACATTCTTTTATAATAACAGTTTACTAACAACACTTACAAATTTACAGCAAAAAATTTTTATGCGAGAAACGCAAACAGTAATATTGTTCTACGTAAAAATCCAATACTTTTTACACTAAAAGTATTGTTCAACAAAGCATCAACGACTCTTTTTTAATTATAAATGGGTGAAGCTTAATTCAATTTTTAATTAAACGCAATTGCATTAGTTCAGGGGCTGCAGGGTCATATAATACTTTTTTTAACTCATTCAAAAATATCCCAAATATTTCAAAATTGGAAAGAGTTTCACTGTTACATTCTAAAAAGTTTAAAATGCAACTTCAACATTGAATTATTTATTGGAAACGGGTAATAATTGAATAATTATATTGAAACAAAACTGAAATAAGTATTCTAGGTGTTATCCTAATATTTGTTATATTATATTAAAAGCACATAATTGCTGTACAATATAGTCTTATGCATTTTGTGGATGTGTATGTGATACTAACCAAAAAGAAAACTATAATGCTAAACATGCTTCCAATTTCAAAAGTTATCACATTAAACACATTAAAACAATATCACTGCAGATATTTATAGTTATAACAATTAATGTTATATTATAACAGTTCAGTGCGGTCCATGGAAGCAAGGGAAGCGATGCTTCCCTTAAGAATTTATTAAAATTAAAAAACAATGCTAACAAAAATAGTTTTATAAAATTATGGTTATCGTTTATTTAGATTTGTAATGTTTAATCGACTTAAAGCTCAATATCAATTCCATAAGGCAAAAAGTGTAATTATTTAGAGTACTATTTTAAATTAGGCTCATTAAACTTGCGCTGAAAGGTAATACGGATTCAAACGTGTTAGTTACACTGCATATAAGCACGGATTTCGTTGCTTCCTGCACGTCTTACTTTCGGTAGCGGGCGAGTCGCGGGTGCGTTGTGGACTACAGTTAACATCGTATAAGGTCGAGTTATTTTTATTAGCGTACTCCGTGGTCAGGGGTCTAGGCCACAACGGCCAATTGCTATTTTGACTGTTGTGGTCATAACCGCAACGGCCTCTGTGACTATAACGGCCAACAGCCACAACAGCCAATTTGACCATATCGCCCAACTCGACACTTGACCATAACGGCCACCATGACCACAACGGCCAACTAAAAATTCTACCCCATCCGCCATTTTGACCACAACGGCCACCGACGCTTATGTATTGCCGTCGCTGGCAACGATGACCACAACGGCCAAAATGACCACAACGGCCAACTAGGCTATGTGACCACAACGGCCGAAATGACCACAACGGCCAACTGTGGAGCGTGACCACAACAGCCAAAATGACCACAACGGCCAACTAGGGTGTGTGACCACAACGGCCAAAATGACTACAACGGCCAATTTTTTCATTCTGTTATTTTGGTTTCATCATAGTTCATTTCTCTCTTTTAACTTACACTGTATTTCAATAATTATTATTGAAACTTATTGGGGTTTACGCAGTCCATTTGGTGTTATGCATAAATATTATATAGATTTTTATTCGTATTATTTTTCTTGATTTTTAAATTTAAGCATATTATGTATTTAAACTTGTTCAATTTACGAATTTAATTATTGTTTTGTAGAGCATTTTTCTCTTTTCTCTGAAGCTGGTTAGTGGTACTTTTTTTGTAAATTGGTATTTACTGTATGGGTGTTTTTTGGGATTTTCCTGTTAACACTCTTATAAATAAATAAATAACTAAATAAAATTTAACAGCGGGGTCTGATGTCAAATTAGCACCGATTTAACGTGAATTACCTATATTGAAAAATGCACTTCTATACAACTTTAGCCCCTTTGAAGTTGAAGAAATTTTTCTTTCTTATTTTCCCGGTAAGTATCTCAGGCAGATTAAAAGATAAATGCTGAAAATTTGGTACAGATACTTCTCAATACACTCTAACGATTTACAGAATCATGATACTTTAGTTTACAGGGTAGTTGATTTAACATCAAAAATTTTTTTATAACTTGTTTACCGCAATATTTCCATTTTTGGGGACGTTTATTGCATTGAATTGAACTCCGTAATTTGCTGTCTTTATCAGTTTTAAAATTAAACTAAATGTAAATCTTCCCCAAAAAAGTAAACAGGATATCTACGACTCCGTCCAGTACTAAATAAAATGAATCTAGGGAGCAGCATGGGACGTAACCCCAAAAACAACCCGCAATAATCCAAAACAGTATTGTTCCATAATACGTATCCGAGAGAAAATACAAGAAAAACGAGCTTTTAGAAAAAAATGACAGATTACTTACTCGCGCACCGGGAGATAAAACGTAGTTTAATAGGGCCGTCAAACAGTTTAAGAAATTGTTAGATGAGCAGAGAAATCAAGATTTCCAGAACTATTTCCACTCCTTAACAACAACTAAAGCAATTGGCTGGATTATGGAAAGCCACAAAGATCGTGTTTACGCCTCTTACCATTGAAGAAGAAAACTTCATACGGAACTTCCTTCAAGCGCGAAGTAATTAAGGTTATCGAAACTGAGATAAATCCGAAGAAGTCCCCAGGTTTCGACCTAATAACTGGAAAATTCCTAAAGAAACTTTCATATGAGGGATTTTGTATGATAGCTGTGATCTATACTGCGATATTAAGGACGGGATACTTCTCTGGCCAATGGAAGGTGGTCCAAATAGCAATGGTCCCAAAACTAGGGAAACCGCCATCAGATGTGGCCTCATACAGACCCATTACTTTGTTACCCATCCTGTCAATGGTTTTTAAAAAATTGTTCGTCAAGCAAATGTCACCGATAATTGACGAAAATCGGCGAATACCCAACTAACAATTTGAATTTCGTTGACAATAGGCTACAATCGAACAAGTACACATAGTTGTATCAAAAATCAAGTTTGACCTGGAGACCAAAAGATGTTGTTCAACGGCATTCATAGACATAAGCCAAGCCTTTGACAGGGTGTGGTATGTTTGTAGATCTACTCTACAAGCTCAAGCCATGCTTACCGTTTACCTTCTTTCAAATCCTCACGTCATACCTCACTGAAAGATACTTTTTCGTGAAAAAACAAGAATCCACTTCAGCTCTTCTATCCATAAAATCTGGTGTCGCATGAATGGTCCGATTTTATACCTAATTTTCAACTAGAAACACGACCCTAGCAACCTTCGCAGACTACATAGCAATACTGGTTTCCCATACGAATGCAGATATAGCTTTCAGAAACTTACAAAACCACCTAAGCATTTTTGAAAGATCATGGAATATGATGCATTAAAGCAAATATACAAAAATCAACACAGACCACTTTTACTACTAAAAAACTTATTTGTCCTCTAGTTAGTACAGTGAAAAGCCACACACTGCTTTTGTTCCTAGATAAGCTCTTATCTTTCTAGCCTAATAGCAATCTTGGTAATTTTCTCATCCCGCAATTTTGAATAAAATTTAAAAAACTTTATCAGTATTTTTATCATGAAAATCCGATCGGACTTGAAATTCCAACGTTTGATTAACATACATTTACTCGTGGCGTAAAGCCTTTGCTTCTTTTAATTTATCAGCAGTAGTAGACATGCTTAAAGAAAAATTATAGTAACTAATTTTTCAATTAAATGTTTAAATTTGTTCACACTAAACACAGCATATAAAAATTGATACGTATAAGTTGCGTGAACTATAAAACGTATAAATTTACATTGATATTGAAACTAAAAATGTATGAAACGAGCGTCTAGAACTGTTCTTAATTTAACAAATGTTTAACCAATTATTAATTAGTGGTATTTAAGGTAAAGATCTGGCTCGGAGGACCATGTATATAAGACGATTAATTTAAATGCAAAAATAAATTACATTTGTTAAGGAGTGCACTCAAAGTATTATTAATTAGATACGAAAAGCGATATTTGATATTTGAGTTTGGTTGGTTTTAGTGAAACTATTAGATAAACGAAAAAGCGCCGACCTGCACGAATGACAAATGCGCGTACCGTCTTGTGTCTCGTATTGGTGCACAAGTATTATATGCGGGTATCTCCTTGTAATACCTCAACAAGTATTTTAACGAAAAACAATAAAGATATTGCTTGTAAGGTAGTAATTATAATCCAATAATTGGGAAACTAAATATATGAAAAATAATATTAAAATGACAAAAATTAAGTGTAATAGGTAGGCACCACTAAAACTTTTGGGGCGGCCTAGAAAGATAGATGGCTAATGTCATCCCAAATCAACCAGAGCATGTGCTTTAATGTCTCGGATTTTGTTCATTTTTTCTCTTGCATAGATACATATAAAATGACATTCAATTATTTTTTCAAGATTTTTTGGATAAAAATGACCGAAGTTTTTGAAAATTTCGATTTTTTGCTAATTCTGCTACCCGTCACTCTATATCATCTAACTGAACTTGTCATCACTCCCTTATTTTTTTAATTATCTAGCTCATCTATGTGTCAGATTAAAGCTAGTTCTTGAATCTTTCAGAGTGGTACACAGTAAAAAATTTAGTGTTAAAAATCAACACTAAAGCAACACTATCTCGAGTTTATAGAGGTCCCTCTAGACAGTCTTCACTTTTGAACTTTAAAATAGTGTATTTTTTAGTGAGAATCTACTCTATTATAGTGAATATAGCACGTGTAAAGTAACTCTACTGTACAGTTTCAATAATCACTACCGTAGTGAAGATAACTAGTGTAAATATTCACTAAGTTACACTAGGCTTTATATTATAGGCAGCTTGAAATAAATGCTGAAAATTAATATAAACATTTATTTTACAAAAAAATACAACAATATACAAATAATAATAATAATAATAATTACTACAACCCATAACCTTAACCAAGGCCCCAGAAGCTATAAGCTTGTGCGGGAGGGAGGGGGCGATTATTATTATTATGTAGGCCCAATGTGCGGCTGCAGCCGACTTATAGATGGAACAGCGCAAATCCCACATTTGTGTTACAGCTAAGGGAAACTGCAGAAAACCTTAACCAGATCTGCCAGCGCCGGGAGTCGAACCCGGGCCGCTTGGGTGAAAGTCCGGCACGCCAGACATTACACTACCAAGGCTGTTAAATAATTACTTAATTAATACATATACCGTATTATAAGAGAATACAGAGATTATATATTCAGAAGTATAACACTAGAATAAGAACGCGTAGGTATTTCGGAACTAAATACAAATCAGTTTTTGTGTGGCACTTGCTAAGATTAAAAGGTTCCTTAACTTCCAAAGTTTTAGGCGCTGTAGAATTATAAAACCTTGTTAAACAACAATTTTTGTATACCTGGCATACAAGTTTTGGGTGCTTATTGTACATAATCTAAACTATATTTAACGTAAGTTTCATCAATATTGGTTGACTATTTAAATTTTAGTGGCAACTTAAAAAACATATGCGATTTTGGCAGTTTCTTCGATTTTGCAACTTAATTATTTCAGTTATAACAATCGAACCGGTGCCATTTTGTAGCTATTTTATTATAAACAAATCATATACTGAACATTTTTTCGTAGGAAATCATTCCGATGATCTACGGAATAAACACTCCTCGAAAACGGTTGATGGCGTCTTAAATTGTTAATAACTTTTCTGATGTCACTACGATTTGGTACGCAACTACATATATTATTCTACACACTATTCTGAATAGGTTTGTGCAATAAAATAGCTGTTAACACGAAAATACACTCTTCACATCTCTATTGACTGGACTAATGTTGACTATTAACATTTTAGTGTAAATTAACTCTAAAAGTCGTAAAAAATACTAAAACTTTTAATGTTACTTATCCCGTGTAGTGAGAATTGTCACTATACAGAGTTTGTTAGCAAATATAATGTAAATTAACACTAAAAATATATAGTGTTAAATTAAGTGTAAAGTAACACTTTAAAATTTACTCTATTATTTTAACCGGAATACTAAGTTTTTAAACTGGACTAGTTTTTTACTGTGTACACACAAAGTAGCACACTTCGAATTAAAACTTTAGTGCTTTTACAAATTTTGTCATTGCTCCTGTGTGTGTTTTTAGTAGTTTAGGAAAAAATTATATTTTTTGAAAAAGCTTGCTTTCAGAGCCTGCAGCCTTTCTGCAGTGCAATCTATTTGCATGTTTTTTGACATACGCTAAAAGATCCAATCGTACTATCTTCAATCGGACACAGTTAGATGATACAGAGTGTCGGATAGCAGTATTTGCATTTGTAATTCTGTTATGCAACACTCTGCATCATTTAACTGAAATTGTCATAACTCCCTTATTGTTTGAGTTATTTGACTTATTCAGGTGTCAGATTAAAGCTAGTAGGATCTTTCAGGATATATCAGGAAACGTGCAAAGACATTGCACAATAAAAAAGTAGCAGACTCTGAAGGCGGATTTCTTCAAAAATAATATTTTTCCAAAACTACAAAGAGCACTCTTTTTATTTTTTACCCATACCAAGTATATGTTAAGATAATTCTATAAAAAATGTTTTAAAGGGGCGATAATTTATTGTAGCGCAGGAACAATGTCAGAATTTGTAAAAACAGTAAAATTTACCTTCACAGCCTGCTACTTTTCTATTGTGCAATGTCTTTTGCACGTTTCTTGATATACTCTAAAAGATCTAAAAGATTGAGATAGTTTAGTATAGTATTAGCGTGTAGTTTTTGACGCTAATAAATTTGACACTAACTATAACACAATGATAGAAAGTTATTTCTACTCATTAGTGAGCAAACTTAAACTTAGTTGCTTAAAAACATCAAGATATAGGCCTTTTTATTTATAGTGGAGTTATATTAGGCTTAAATCGTTTATTCCCTTGGCCATATCTTATAAAAGATTTCCAATCTAGCTCATGTTGTAGTCGATTCCTAAGTTAAGCAAAATTTAGTCGTCATCAAAAAGATAACTGTGCTGCGGTGGAAGAAGGAGGTTTTAGTAAAAAAAAGTGGTTAAATTGAATTTATATGTTATTTGTTGCAGGGCATCACTCCGCTATGTTGTGACAAAACTGTGAATGGTTACATCCATATTTAAATTGTTTAAAACACATTTAAGGTATTCATTTAGATCGTTTCTTACGGGAATTCTTACTTTTATAGTCGATTTTCTGAAAACAGCTCTTTTAAGGTTTGACAAAATTACATTAAACATTTACTATCTTCAAAATCTAATATATATTTTGAAAAAATGACTGGAATACACAATTTGCGTTAATTGTCTCTGAACACGATGAAACAACGTAGAGTACCACGTCTTGTTCTTGTTGTTGGTAAAAGGGGAGGGATTTTAGCACGCTAATAATGCATACATGAAGCCACGTCCACTCACGGTAAACAAAATATATTTTTTAAGCGTTTTATACATTGCATACCATACATAATGGCGTATTTGTTTGTTTTATTTTAATACATGAATTCTAATATACAGTACGAATATACAAGAAAAGATAAGGATATAATCTGTGATTCAATTTCACCCTTTTTTTACTAAAACCCCCTCTCCGGCTGTACAGTTATTTGTTTTGATAACTAAATTCTGTTTAACTTAAGGATAGACTACAATATGAGCTGGGTTGGTAATTTTTATAAGGTATGCATAACGAAAATAAAAACGATGGCACTTTCTGGCTAAATAAAACTCTACTATTAACAGTGTTCGATAAAACATTATAATACTTAATACTTATACATTTTCCTAAAACATTGATGGTGGCATGTAAGTACCTACCTGCTGATAGATAAATATAAGGGTTAATGGCTCCAAAATTGCGATTAGATCTTGATATGATACATTTTCATTTATTTTTCGCCAGTACCTAGTTAGTTATATTTTTAATACAAAGTTTGACTGTTTCAAAGTCAGTAATTTCTTAACTTATTTGTTAATTCTAAAAACTAAACTAAAACAGTTTGTGAACCGTTCCATTCGTCATATGATTCGAAATGTAGAGACAGCAAACCTCACTTGTATTTAAATTACCAAGATATAAAATACATTTGGCATTCATTTTCAGATAATAATATTACCACTTTTTGTTACTTAAATCAAAGATTAAGTAGCCTAGGTAGCTCATGAACCTATGTGTGATAAATTTTATTTTACTTCGTACTCAAGTGAATTGCACGGAAAAGCAATCTATTCTACAACTAAGGAAGTTTTCCCTTTAAAATTTCCGATAAAAAACTTATTTATAGAAATGTTGAACTGTAACTCACTTTGTTCCTCTCTTCTGATTATTATTTTGGTTATAATATGTATATTAATTACTTATTAATTAATCAGGCGGTTCAAATTAACTTTAATTTAGTTCTTCTTAATGTGGATTATCTCATTTGTGTGTTATTATACGTATCATAAAAACGCATCTTTCTATTTTCAGATTCTTCATATTTCAATATTGAAACCCGAACATGATCTCATAAACTATTTCAGAGGGTGATGGGCGTTTAATGTAATTTAATTCTGCCAATAAGAAGGCCTTTGAACCAGGTCACGAAGTCAGAAATTGATTCGTTCTACCCTACAACAGCACAGTAGTAACGGGAAATTGAATAGCACATACAACTTAATAACATGTAGTATAATTTCTAAGCCATTGACATCCACAGAGTGAAACCTATATAAGCGTTTCCGGCAACAAACGTAACTTTCGTCAATCCAAAGTGGAGGATTAAATTGAAAAATTTAACCAATAGGATTTGTTAAACCTAGTTCTTGAAAATATTCATTTCTGTATCTGATTTTAGATTTGTGCGTATGGCGTTACGAATTAAGATCTTGTTATAGTTATTTGTACACGTAAGATGCCGTTAGAGGAAATTTGCAAATAAATTGTAGGGCATTTTGTTAGAACTAAGTCACGTGGTTCCAAATTGTAAGACAATTTGAAGATGGGTCACGGATATCGTCGCACGATCACTCGAAGATATTAAACCTGCGGAGCAACGAGCAAGATCGAAAGGGAATATTTTGCAATTTATTCTTTAATGTGCAACAAAAATACCGTTTTATTTTTATTGCTGGTTAAAATTCAGCCACTCTTAATTTGCTTCAATTTACAGAAAGAACTGATACGTAGAAATCTAACCATCCATGTGCCATTCTGCAAACTGTTCTGTACTGTTATGTATCGATTTTATTCTCATTATTACTGCACTTATACTACTGCTTTTGATCATAAAAGGATAAGCCATATAGAGTATAACCATAAACCATGAAATTATTGTGTTGTCGTAAATATAATATATTAAAATAATAAAGCTGTTTTTACTGTTCCCCCGAACTTAAATATTGAAGTTGAATTCATATTTTCTCTTCATAGGTTCTTGTGTCTACGCATGTTGGTGTTTACGTACTACGGTGACAAGCCGTTTACGATTACGCTGCTAGATCACCACACAAGTTGATTATCTGGAATGATTAACGTTTAAACATGTAAATCGTTTCCAGTTCATTGCGTATTAATGATAGAAAGTGATACCTATTTGCAAGCCTATAATTACCCATTATTGGACGTTCTAAGACATTTTCAACAAAAATCTACTTAATAATTCGAATGTATTTGTTTTTACCCTCGGTGGTGTATAAATTACGTTCACTCAATGGAAATAACTAATAAATAAATTTGACCACTTTTGACACTCGAACTTTAATGACGTATAATATCACTGGAAAGCTTTCGTTGCAAGCTATTCATTGGTATTGGTAAATTGAGTTGCTTTATGCAAACTCTTGAAAAAGGTCTAACAAGCCGAAACACTTAAAAAAATATTTGGAAACATTAAAATACAGTTTTAACAGTTTAATTTTTCTTAAAGCTATTTTATACACTGTCTTACAGGAGCCATTCGTGACTTCAATTTCACTAATTACTATTATTGGAATAAATAAAGATTATTAAAAGTTTCACAGTTTTATTAAAATATACCTGACAATATTGTTTCGACAGCTATGCTGTCATTATCAAAGGTAATATAATTATAAACAAACACGTCGCTAAGGTAGATACAAAATAGGTAACTAGATAAAATAATAATAATAATAAAAATTAATAATAAAAATCATAATTAAACATCTAATACTTCCAGTAACGGAGAATTACTGAGCTCAAGTTGTTCATTCATTAAAGGTACCCTGAGTTTGTGTTTGTATATCTCAAAGGCTTCTAAAATGTCTAATTTGCGTTTGTTATTACAAAAATGTAGGAATTTAATATTGTTTTGACAGTTCTTTTGAGGTTATCAATGAATTTTTAATTCTTATAAACAATATCCATCCTAATATAAAATTTACACTAGAAACAGAACAAAACAGGGCTATAAACTTTCTAGACTTAAATATCAAGATTAACGCAGACAATCTTTTTGAATTTTCCATATACAGAAAACCAACACAAACAGATATAACAATACCAAATGAATCTTGTCACCACAATACACATAAAATAGCAGCATACAGATCATTAGTACACAGAGCTTTAACTATTCCACTAACAAAATCATATTTTAGCAAAGAGATATCAACCATTAAACAACTAGCACATGCAAATCATTATAATCCGAACATGATTGACACTTTAATTAAACAAAAAGATTATAGGTTAGCTATCAAAAGAATATATCCCATTGACAATCAAACAGAAGACACAAATTACATATCTATACCATATTTTGGCAAAATATCAGAAAAAATTGCACATATACTAAGAAAAACCAACAATTATAAAATAACATTTAAAACCAACACTAACACTTTTTCATTTTTATTTAATGCTAAAGACAGAACACATGATATCATGAAATCGGGCATTTACCGTTTAAATTGTTCTTTTTGTAGTTCGGTATATATTGGACAAACACTTCGAAATTTTGACATAAGATATAAAGAACACGTACGTCATTACAAAAATAAACATCCTGAAAAATCGAATTACGCCAAACACCTTTTAGAACAAAATCACACAATGACTCCTCAAAATAATATTAAATTCCTACATTTTTGTAATAACAAACGCAAATTAGACATTTTAGAAGCCTTTGAGATATACAAACACAAACTCAGGGTACCTTTAATGAATGAACAACTTGAGCTCAGTAATTCTCCGTTACTGGAAGTATTAGATGTTTAATTATGATTTTTATTATTAATTTTTATTATTATTATTATTTTATCTAGTTACCTATTTTGTATCTACCTTAGCGACGTGTTTGTTTATAATTATATTACCTTTGATAATGACAGCATAGCTGTCGAAACAATATTGTCAGGTATATTTTAATAAAACTGTGAAACTTTTAATAATCTTTATTTATTTCATGATTATGGAGTTCCACAAAATAAGGCTGGAAACAATAAACTATTATTGGAGTTTTGGGAAATGCTGATACTGCCGTATCATCTGCAATAGTTGCGATGTCGAATTATTCGTTGTGAGGAAAACTGGTATAAACACAAGGTACAGCACATGGCCGAGTTTCATTTCGTTGGGATACACCGGAAATTAATTGGTCCTGTTCTTTTTACAAAGAATAGCCTGTTTATCAGATTAAGATATGTAACAACCGCCGTTTCCAAATTACAGAGTTGATTTAATATTTTTGGAATTCTTTTAGTTGAACACACAGTATAATAAAGAGATATTGCTTAGCGTATAAAATTATAACATTGCACAAAACTTATAAAAACATTTCATTGAACTCTGAGGTAAATGCACTAAAGTTATTTTCTTATTCTTTTTATTTAATTCAATAAATACAAATAGTAACGTCCTGGCAGCTCAATTTGCGGTATTAATCTAGCGTATTCAAAAACACCTAAATGTCGAATCAGTAAAATAAAATAAATTTAGATTATTCTGCAACTTCAAAGTTCAGTGGAAGTAAATATTAATTCTACTTATACTAATATATGGAAAATTAAAATTGTAAGAAATATCAAACCTTTATTCTACTGAACACACAATTCAAAAATTTAGAAAACAACTAGGACAGTCGTGAATAGAGCCTCCTGTGGAGACTTTCGAGGCCTAGTCTCGACCGGCCTATTTTTCGAAATTACCGCGAGGTTAAGTTGCGCGAGGTGATTTGTTACCTACCTCAAATAAGGATTACAGTGTTAAGGGATAATTAATTAAAGGTAATGTAAATCCTTTTATTTTAAATTGTTGTATTTATTCCGTTAGTTTATATTTTATTTTAATATTGTTATATGGTTATAATTGTACTGTTCAGGGCGACTTGGTCTCGCTGATTATAAATCCAGAAATATTCAATTTTTGTGGGGAATATTTCTTTATCAAATTAGCATAAGGTTTAAGTTAATAAATACTAGTAAATGTTTTTCTGGACTTTTATTGTTTGAGAGGTGTGCGAATCCCTTCTAACGCTTTGTTACAGGACCCAACTGCAGGACGAGTCGGCCGTGGTTATATCCGTACGGGTGGACCAGAGCAAGGATCAAGGGATCGAAGTATTCGTTAAGCATAAAGCAGGGGTCGCTACTTTTGGTGGCAGGGTGGTCGCTCAACAAGGGTGATCACTACATTGGTGGAGCGGTCGTTATATTTGGTTACAGCAGACGGTCGCTACATTGGTGGAGCGGTCGCTACATGGGGTACAGCGGTGGTCGCTACATTGATATACCGGGGTCGCTACGTTAACGGCAGCGGTCACTACATTTGGTGGCAGGGTGGTCGCTCAACGAGGGTGGCAGCGAAAACGAAAAGAAAATTGCGGGAAATACCCGGAATTTCTAGGAAAAGTTAAATTCGAAGAGACGCGGAATTCGCCACGAGTCCTGTTAAGCAGTAAACATTTAGCGGAATCTGTTGAAGGGGTCAAGACAACGCGGATAAATTAACAGGATAACTTAAAAGGGCGCACACTCTCATTTTTTTTAATTGCTAAATAACTTACTTTTGACTCAGTTACAAGTAGGACTAAGGAGGGAATTCCTGAGAAATCTGGCTTCATTATTCGCTAGAACAGATAACCTTACGTTCGAGAAGGCAGTCGAATTAGCGAAAAAGGAAGAAATCGCCTTATCTATGCTTTCAAGGAGTAGCAATGTAACGACGAAATGTAACGACCGCTCCACCAATGTAGTGACCACCCTTGTTGAGCGACCACCCTGCCACCAAAAGTAGCGACCCCTGCTTTATGCTTAACGAATACTTCGATCCCTTGATCCTTGCTCTGGTCCACCCGTACGGATATAACCACGGCCGACTCGTCCTGCAGTTGGGTCCTGTAACAGAGCGTTAGAAGGGATTCGCACACCTCTCAAATAATAAAAGTCCAGAAAAACATTTACTAGTATTTATTAACTTAAACCTTATGCTAATTTGGATAAAGAAATATTTCCTACAAAAATGGAGTATTTCTGGATTTATAATCAGCGAAACCAAGTCGCCCTGAGCAGTACATTTATAACCATTTAACAATATTAAAATAAAATATAAACACACAGAATAAATACAACAATTTAAAATAAAAGGATTTACATTACCTTTAATTAATTATCCCTTAACACTGTAATCCTTACTTGAGGTAGGTAACAAATCACCTCGCGCAACTTAACCTCGCGGTAATTTCGAAAAATAGGCCGTCGAGACTATGCCTCGAAAGTCTCCACAGGAGGCTCTATTTGCGACTGTCCTAGTTGTTTTCTAAATTTTTGAATTGCGCGTTCAGTAGAATAAAGGTTTGATATTTCTTACAATTTTAATTTTCCATATATTAGTATAAGTAAAATTAATATTTATTTCCACTGAACTTTGAAGTTGCAGAATAATCTAAATTTATTTTATTTTACTGATTCGACATTTAGGTGTTTTTGAATACGCTAGATTAATACCGGAAATTGAGCAGCCAGGACGTTACTATTTCTATTTATTGAATTAAATAAAAAGAATAAGAAAATAACTTTAGTGCATTTACCTCAGAGTTCAATGAAATGTTTTTATAAGTTTTGTGCAATGTTATAATTTTATACGCTAAGCAATATCTCTTTATTATACTGTGTGTTCAACTAAAAGAATTCCAAAAATATTAAATCAACTCTGTAATTTGGAAACGCCGGTTGTTACAATATGAGTGTAACAATAAGGGCGTATACTTGGCTAAAATTAATAAATGCCACCGAACAGTATCCTATGCTTTCTAAAGCGGTATGGATTTTTCCAACACTCTGTGATTGCATGGATTGCTCTGAAGTCGATTTGTTAGTTTAGGATCAGTTTCTTCTGCTTGCTAATAGGTTGCAATCTATACACTAAAGGACAAGGGCACTAAAAAATGTATTTCGAAAGTTTTTGATACATCTGGTAAGAGGCTTATTGAACTCTTTCTTAGGAACTAAGATCGGGTGTTAGAGCTACTTTTCAGGAATTAAGCAAGTGACCGATTTTTAAAATAAATTAAACTGAATACTTCTTGTATCCTTTGTGTGGCAGTTCTTGTAATAGTTTTCATTTTTTTGTAGTACATCATATCCAGGGGCCTTTTTGTTGCTGGTATATTTTATAATCACTTCTTTGACTTCAGTGAAATTAAATTGCCTTATTGGTATGTAAATTTAAAATAGTGTCACTAGACATTTTTTAATATCCTTAAAGGACTTCTTGTGTGGTATTTGGTTCAAGTACCTTTCTTAAATGTTCACCAAGGCAGCACTTTTCTTTTTTTTATTCTGCTCCACTTTTCGGTAGCATATTTAGTTGGTGTGTGGTTAATTTGCGGTTGCTTTAATTTTTTGTGGCCTTACAGAGTGATTACTATAAGGTACAGCTTCTGGGACTGAAAGTGTACTTACAATATTTTTGAGCAGACTAATTTTTGAATTTTAGTAAAACGTTATTTAATTCTTTCGCTGCTTTATTAAAGTTTGTTTTGTCTTCCTCGTGTGTCCGTCAGTTTTGTTGGGGCTAGTTTTTCTTTAGTTATGGACAATTTGAACAATTTTTCTAGGTTTGTGTAGCACCCCACGCATGGCTTTGGGGGAGATTTATTCCTGCCACGTCTATTTCTTCTGCAGGATTACGTTTAGGTTGACTGATTTGTCAAGCTTTTTCGTGAATGTTTGTTGATTGTTTGCGTTGCATTCTATTCTCTTCGAATTTGTGATGCTCCATTCAATTATCTATAATCACTGATGCGTGTTGTCGTCTGGATGAATAGTATGGTAAATTTGATATTTTGGAATTTTGACCAAGACCTATCTTTTTTGGTGGTGTTTTGCCCAAATGTACTAAGTAATTAATTGTTTTTTGTATTTTGTTGCATTTTTGAACATATGTTACTCCCAGCTGTTGCAATTTAATGTATTTTTGTTTTTCTTTTTTTAAAATGCAACCTTTCTGGTGTTTGCTCATGCACCGCTATAGTTTTTGGATGTTTTGGTTGTAGTTTACGAATTTTGCATTGTTGCGTTTTGTTTTTATAAGGCAGTCTATAGGTTCCTCCACATTTGACATAGTGAACATTTTTGTTGCATACATTCTTTGTGTGGTCATATCTCTGGCAACGGAACTCTGTATAATTAACTTATATAATTATTTATTCTTTTATGCCTGTTTTACATCTACGTAAAACATAGACAAACGTTTGTTTGTTTGACGTTGCTTAATATTCCATGCTTTTGTAGACCCGTACCCGAATTTTTATTTCTTCAATGTTAGTAGAACAGTACAGAACAGTTCAATAGCAAATCCAAAGAACATTAAAGCAAGCATAATCCAAATGAGAATACAAATACAAAAACAAATCCAAATCAGAATCAAAAATCAAATTGAAAATCAAAAACTATGACAAAGCCACACCCAACGTTTAAAGTTTGAGTTCCATTAGCAACAACATATACCTACAGCTATTAAATCGTTACATCATGTATATGTTCCAAACATATCAATTTGTGAAATTGTACGAAGAATTTTAAATTTTTATTTAACTACTGCTTCTCTTTAGTCATTGAGAATATATTGTTGCTCCAGAAAAATGAACGTTTAACAAGAAAATCGCATTGGTGCAAAGTTATTGTTGTTTCAACTAATTTTGAATGCATATCCACGCCTTTAATTTGCAGTAGTAAACAAGTTAGACAAGTTCGATTATTTAATAACTAAGTTTAATTATTTTATCTACGAACATGCAAAAAGTGGCAACTTTTTATACTGATTTTCGTGTAAAAAGTTAACGTTTATTGAGCTAGTGTTGTAAAATTTTTATTGCATGCCAATATATATATATATATATATATATATATATATATATATATATATATATATATATATATATATATATATATATATATATGATAAATTAATAATTTATGGATATTTTGCAAACTGGTTGCTAAACAACTTACCACATAAAAATCTAAGCACGCTAATATATGTGCACATGGCATAAGTCACAAATTAAAAAAAATCAAATACAATGAATACTTTAGTAATGCGTTATGATAAAACGCTGTAAGATATACGTGTAAAAAGTCTCTCCATTACACTCGCATCCTTTAAGACACGCGCTCATGTGTTAAACCGTTGGCGCAATAAAGAATGGCTTTTTACACTTATATCTTAAATATCTAATATTGTACTAGTATAGTTAGATCTACCTTTAAGTTGTTTTATGGTAATTACTAATTGGCGTGTCGTTATGTATAATTCTTTAACCTATACGATTACGAGTACTAAATATAAAAATCTAATCACTGAATATCGCATGTTGAAGGCTTCATGTAAAATTGTACGATGGTTTATAAGAATTTAGAAATGTATGAGAACTTAATGTAAGCTCTAATAAATACAACAGGAAAATTTATTATATTCGTACAATGTAAAACTTTTTACACCACTACGAAAATTTTACAAATAACGAAAGATCGAAACCTTACGAACTCTTGCATCTTCCACCTAACAAGTCGTTTACTGAGCTCTTTAGTAGACTGGAGGTCTTTTTTGATCTACATGAATCTCCAGAAATGTCTGCCAGCATCTAACGAACCATGTAAGCTGATGGAACAAATGCATTTACTACACAATAAGTCGTAGTTTTCTTCTACTAAACATTTCCAAAGATAAATCATCAACGACAGTTATTCAGCACAGAAATGTAGTAGTTTTAACGAAAGGATTAGAAACCTTGATCCTGATTTAATAGTTTATGTTTTTACACTTCAATTGTAATCTACGAAAAAGAACTTACAGATTAAACTGTAAAGATTTTAGTTACTGTACTTCACAAGATGTATATTTTTTCTAAACTTTATCTTTATGCGGAAAAAGAAAATAAGCTTTGCTGCTTCAAAACATTCAGTAGTTATTCAATTATAAGAAGTTTAATGATCAGTTTTTCAATCTTTAATTAATGTTAACTAAAGGTTAATTACTATACGGATGTTTGTTCTATACTAATTGGCGTCTGTGTGCGAACAAAGCTTTTGGGGCTCTGAATATACTTTTTTTTTCAAAAAGCAACAAAAAATTAGAAAACGAAAACAAAGTAAAATTTAAAAAAACGGACAAGCACAGCATTAAACTTAATATGTACAGTTACGGCCAAAGAAATCTGGGCGCTTATTTGAGGTTACATAACTTTTTTTGTAAATTAGTTGTTTGTAGATCAAGCTTTTGATCTATTAATATTACTATCGATAATACCTAATAATTTCCAATGAGGCTTTGAAATTAAGATTTAGAATTTTAATTATGATTCACTGAATAACGATAATCTAAACCTCTTGCCCAGATTTTTTTGGCTGTAACTGTACATTAGTATGCATTCTTATTGTACATGGCTACAAATAATAATTAAAATGACAACAAATATGGCTATTACTTTTTCAAAATTCAATATTTTGCTAGCTATGAATTTTCAATGCTTATTTGCTAAATTTTTTTTCTATGTTTAACCTTAACCTACAAAAATTCTTCTTAAAAGGATTTTCCCCATTGTGTTATTATCAAACCTGTTACTCTACATTTGGTCGTACTTTTGAGCATACACTTTTATTGGTCATTCCATATTGCTTATGCTTTAGTTCAAGATTCTTCATTGGTAAATACTGCGAATCACTGTTTTCTTTAAATACTTGCAAAAATAATTATTACTTGTTCTTACCAGTTTCGTTTAAGTTGTGTGCATTTATTTGCTTGAGAAATATATCGTGAAATCTATTGTTTCCCTCTTTGTGGTTTTTAAAGGAGCGAAGTGTAATTGTTTGCTGTGGTTCTCGTTTTTTCTTAACGTAGGTGAAGTTTCCAGACACAGGAAATCAAATTTGATTGGGATTTAATCGCTACATTTCCAAGGTATATTTCTAAACTAATTTATTCTATTAGGGTTAATTCTAACAATTCCTTGTTTAGTAGGAAGACTTTACATAAACACAAGAGGCACTTTTTATCTCTCCAGATCTCTTTGTTCAAGCCCACCCGATACCATCTTAATGCGGTATGCTTTAGTTTTTAGTGAAAAACTATCAATAATAATAATAATAATAATTCCTACTACCCATTACCTGACGAACCGAACCCCAGAAGCTATGAAGCTTGTGCGTTGGAAGGGGCGCTTGTTACTATTACGCAAGCCCAACATGCGGCTGCAGCCGACTTAACAAAAGGTATTAGCACAAATCCCACATTTGTGTTACAGCTAAGGGAAACTGCAGAAAACCTTAATCAGATCTGTCGATATCAGGAGTCGAATTCGGGCCGTTAGGGTGAGAGAAGACCATGCTAGTCCCTACACTACCACGGCTATAATTAATGCAGAATTCACTTTTAGTCTTTTCTCCTTATGCTGCGTTTGTACGTTAGGTCTTTTGTTGCCCTTACTGGCACGGTTTTTGTTTATTAGCTGCACTGCCCAAAAACTAGCAGATCTAAAACAACAAGTGTTTTCATCGAGTACAAGATATATATAGACCAAGAAGAGCAAACTACACAACATCCTTTTATATACCAATTCTTGCTCATCTTTTAAACTGTAAAAAATGCTCTTCTTTTTTTAGGTTATGTATTAAATACAAAACTTACTATTGTTTCGATTATATTTGTTGCGTTTACACAGTATCCAGATTTAATATAAATTACCGTTTCTGCAGAAATCGTATATGTGAGTAACTGCTATAATTTTCTCTTTAGGGGTAAAATAAAATACTGATTAATTTCATTTCAAATTAATTGACCTTAAAAGATTACCTTTAGGATTATAAGAACTATATAATTATTGTTGATATTAAACTATTGTTAATATTGATAGGAATTATGTGTGAAACTATTGCAATCTGATTTTTGTGCGATCTATTACGAGGGCGACACTGAAGATTCTTAGAAAATCAAACAAGGATTAGTTTTAAAAAAATTTAAATGATTTTATTGTTTTTCAAAATATTCCCCTTTAACATCAATACATTTTTGCATTCGATGAAACCAGTCCTTAAAGCAATGATGCCACTCTTCCTGAGACACTTTAGAAACCAGGTTTTTGTAATGTTCCACTGCTTCATCTGATGACAAAAAAATGATTCCACCCATTTTATCTTTAATTTTAGGAAATAAAAAGAAATCGCAAGGTGCTAGGTCAGGGCTGTACGGTGGAGGGTCCATGGTGCTGACTTTTAGAGCAGCCAAATACTCAGTTGTTACTTTTGCTTTATGCGACGATGCGGTGTCACGATGTAAGATTATTTTTCCTTTGGGGCGTATTTTACGAACTTTTTCAAAGATTTCTGGTAAACGGACAATTGTGTGCCAATCGGCAGTAACGGTACGTCTATCTTCTAATGCTATAGTAGCAATATGACCCGTTTTAGGAAAAAAACTAGCAATCATCTTCTTACCAGCTGTGAATTCTTCGAACTTTTATAGGCTTAGGTTCGGTTCGAAAGACCCATTGAGCCGATTGACTTTTTTGAGGATCATAACAATAAATCCAAGATTGGTCACCAGTGACGATATTCCAAACTAAATTTGAAGTGCCGCCTTGGAATTTCTCCAGAATTTTTCTGCACCATTCAATGCGTTGTTCTTTTTGATCGGGAGTCAGTTTATGTGGAATCCATCGACAACAAAGTTTTCTCACTTCTAACTGTTGATGTAAAATGTTTTGTGTTTGACTCATACCAATGCCCAATGTCGCCCGAATAAATTCATAACATGTCCGTCGATCTTCCTCAAGCATTGCTCGAACAGCGGCAATATTTTCATCAGTAACAGCAGTTCTTGGGCGTCCTTTAGGAAATTCATCACTAAGAAAAAACCGATCTCTTTTGAATTCGCCGTACCAATTATAAATTGTTGCCTTAGAAGGGGCTTCTTCGCCAAATGCACTTTTAAGCCGACCTTCACATTGTTTAGGCGTTAATGACGATTTAAAATCGTAAAGATCATGGCCCGGAAATGTTCTCTAGTCAAATTCATTTTTGGGTGAACACACAATCTTTAAAAAAAACTATTAGAGCAAATCAAACAAACTAAACGACCATCAACTCGCAAAACATTAAAAAGTAGCTATCAACTAAAAACAAATTTCATTCGTTTTTAGAAAGATGACATTCTAGATATTATCAGTGCTCCCGTCGTATAATTTGAACTGAATTCATTAGTTTTGATATTTACCTGTTTAGTGTTTATTTTATCTTGAATAAATTTCTTTGTTTCTTTTCCATTTGGTGTCTTTTGTTATTATTGCTGATGATGAGCTTAAACGGCGGCTGTTATCTTGAAGCAGTGTTTTCCTGGACCTAAAATTTAGTAGAGATTCAGGTGAATGTTTGGTGTTATACATTTTAATATATTGGGACATCTTATTAATACCGCGACAGCACACAACAAAGCGTGTGATACTCGTATTCGTATGTATACTCGCATTTTGTTTTCTGTTATGAACAAGGTTACCAGGATACTATGACATGGTGTCGTTATTTTCTCGTCCTAGTCTGAAATTTAGCAAATTTCAGAATTTACTTCCAATATTTCTCCGACAAGAAAATATTTCTTTCCTTGACTGACGGTAAAAATCTGATATTATTGACAAATGAAAAGCTAGGTTGCAGCGTTTCTTAATCTTTTTGCCTTTACTACGGTCCACAAGATCCTGGAGTTCAAGCAAGGTGCCTGGATGCAACCCTATATAGATTTGAATACCAATATGAGATAAAAATCCAAAAACGAGTTCGAAGAGAACTTTTACAAGCTAATGAACAACGCCAAACGAAACACGAAAAACCATAGAAGAAGTCAGGAAGCGAAAGATAGTAAAACCCGTGACAACGTGGGACGACAGCTACTTAGCCAAAGTGAGGTGGCCTCTAACTTTCACAGCTCTACTATCGTACAGGGGATCTCGTTACCATGAATAAGTTGGTGTATGTGGAGGATGAGTGTGTTAGACATTTCGAAAACTAAACTGTACTAGTTGTAAAGTGATGTATAGCGATACGGACAGTTTAGGTTAGTTCATTTGTATGTAGGAGTGTATTAGTTAGTTGTATTTGAGGTGATTTCTAAGATAATAGCAGCCGTCGGATCTACTACCATCAATTACATTGATTAGCTAATCAACCATAGATAAATGCTAAATAGCCCAGGACCTCGCGACCAGAAAGTGTAAGAGTTTTGTAAAGGCTAATATTTTAATATTAGCGTATATTGAGGGTGTAAATAAATATACTACACAAAATAAACTCGGATATGGGGACAGTCGGCGTCAGCGCAGCTTAAAAGTTGTAACAAAAAGTAGCGTCATCTAAGTGTTTTCTAAAAGCTGAAAATTGATCACTAAGCAGTTTATGTAATAAGAAACTGGAAAACAGTCTTCAAAATGAGGTCAATGTAAAGAAGTGATTTGAAAAAGCTGAAATTTGGTACAGTGTTAATTTATTGATTATAGTTTCTCAAAAAAACAGTCATACTTCATTTCGATAGAACCGAGCTAGTCAGCAGTCGCTAGAAGTAACGACTGCTTCTAGCGGCTGCTGACCAGCTCGGCTCTATCAAAATGAAGTCTGACTGTTTTTTTTGAGAAACTATATTCAATAAATTAACACTGTACCAAATTTCAGCTTTTTCAAATCACTTCTTTACATTGACCTCATTTTGAAGACATGCGACCACAACATTGCTGCTTATGTAACGCGTTCGACCATTACGGTGCCTGACGACTGTTTTCCAGTTTCATATTACATAAACTGCTTAGTGATCAATTTTCAGTTTTTAGAAAACACTTAGATGACGCTACCTCTTGTTACAAATTTCAAGCAGCACTGACGCCGACTGTCCCCATATCCGAGTTTATTTTGTGTAGGATATTTATTTACACCCTCAATATAAGCTAATATTAAAATATTAGCCTTTACAAAACTCTTACACTTTTTGGTCGCCAGCTCCTGGGCTAAAACAACTCAACAAATTTTGTCACTAAATGTCAATAAATTATATATACAGTATAATCAACAATGATTGAACGTAGAGGGCAATGATCCCAAATAAATCTTTTGGAAACATAGCTTATTCGACCTATAACCTTACTTTTGATCACTCCGTAAACATACTACCAAATTTTCTGTTACTCTGACCAGCACTAGAACATTTGAGCTGCTTAATTCATCATCAGCAGCCTACCTAAAAGCCGCCTCCAATATTGATTGTAAAGCAACAAAGATGAGAAAACCACTGTCACCGCCACATCGTGAACATTGCAAAATATCGCCCACAACTATTTATTGTTACTGCTCCTCAACGTCTTTGTTTTAAGTACTCTTTAAGATACATCGAATGCGATAATAGAACTAATTCCAAATCATTGATGCAATTCCTTCCTGTCTAAAGCGAAAGACCAATTCCCTATAATGTCCATCTCGGTGATATAGTGACATCTGTAGACATTTCTTATCAATCTAATGTTAAGTTTAATGATTTAATTATAGTAATAAGCTACCTACCTATTTTTATCTGTTACCTGCTTTGTTAACTGCTACAGTAAGCGCAACGTACTGAATCGTTGTTACTTGGTATGAAAACAGCAAAATAACAGAACTGTTATGATTTATAACGTGTCTAAGGTGCTGTCTTGGCCAAAATTCTGCCTTACTAACGTTAGAAAACTAAACTAAATTAAAAATTAGAAAAGTACACCCTTAGAGCCTCATATTTTCAACGTTTCCTCAATTTTTTAGAATTTTAGATTTACGATTTGGTACGTTAATACTTAAACTGTATTGAAAAACCTTGTAATAAATGTTAACTATTTGATTCTGTATACTCTAGCGTGTTTGCTGGAAACTTTTATTACACTACAAACTGTTTGAAATAGATTGCTGTAAAGCTTGATTTATAAACTTTTCCGTTGCAGTTCCCGCTTACCGTTCCCGTTCCCGTTCAAACATGAAAAGGTTTAAATGCCTGTGTGCGTTTATAAAGCACCGCTGCCGTTACCGTTTGCCGCTGCCGTTCGTTCGAGATAACCAACTTTTAACTTTTGCCGTTGCCGTTCGCACATCGGTCAATCAAAATCGACATTAATTTAAACTAAAGCTTCTAATAACAACATATTGTCTCTTTCCAAGTTAATCTTCACCAAACTAATAATAATACAAAATACAACTTGAAAAATAACAACAAACAATAAGGTTATGTTTATGATAATAACATTTTTTACATTAGCAAGGTCAAGTAAACCATTACATGTGCGCGTGCGTCGCGGTTCCGTTCAGGAAAGTTTATAAATGGGCCCGTGGCAACGGCAGCGGGAACTGCAAACCTGAACGGGAGCGGGAACGGTAACGGAAAGTTTATAAATCAGGCTTAAAGCAATTAATACTTCAGGCACGATAAAATCTCGTTCAACTAATAACAAAGAGTAAAGACGTTGCAGGATTAGGATAACGCTTACGTACATGGAAAATGAAACTTGAATCGTAAGTTCAATAACCAAAATAGAAACTATAATCGAATTGATTAAAAGAGCATTGCAGTGAAACTGAAAGGTTGTAACCAAGGTAACTAGAAAGTAAGAAATGTTCTTAAGATTCTCGTGTCACAATAGTTATTTAAGTATTAAGCCTGATTTATAAACTTTCCGTTACCGTTCCCGCTCCCGTTGAGGTTTGCAGTTCCCGCTGCCGTTGCCACGGGCCCATTTATAAACTTTCTTGAGCGGAACCGCGACGCACGCGCACATGTAATGGTTTACTTGACCTTGCTAATGTAAAAAACGTCATTATCATAAACATAACCTTGTTGTTATTTTTCAAGTTGTATTTTGTATTATTATTAGTTTGGTGAAAATTAACTTGGAAAGAGACAATATGTTGTTATTAGAAGCTTTAGTTTAAATTAATGTCGATTTTGATTGACCGATGTGCGAACGGCAACGGCAAAAGTTAAAAGTTGGTTATCTCGAACGAACGGCAGCGGTGCTTTATAAACGCACACATGCATTTAAACCTTTTCATGTTTGAACGGGAACGGGAACGGAAAACTTTATAAATCAAGCTTTAAGAGCGGTAGGTACGCTTTACCAGTCGAGGCTAATAGTGTGGGGACCGACGCGTAACGGAGGTCTCCATATTAGCCGAGACTGGTAAAGCGTACCTAACGCCCGTAATGCTTACACTATTTTTTGCCCGATCAGATCTATGAGTGAATTTTAAATATATATAGTAAACATTAAACACATCACACTGAAAATGTGAATTTTCAGTCGGTTAATGTGCCTGGTTGTTATGGAATTGAATAAACAAAAACAATTTTTGTCTCAATCCGGAGGAATTTTAAAATGATAGTGAGTGTTTTTCCACTTAAATGACGAGGTACTTTATTATCGAGCCTTGGGCGGTAAGTTGAACTTACCGCCCTGAGAGCAGAGCTTGTAAATGAACCAAAACGCCCGATCGGGCAAAAAATATTTTTTAGGAGGTCGGCGGTCTGTAAAATTGTTTCTCTTCCTGCACCATTTTGCTCATAGTAATAAGTTTTAATTTTTAATGATCATATTTATGTCATTAAAATATTAAATAGTATGCCGTTTTCATGTTCCATGATTTTGCCTTAAAATTACGTTTTACTTTAAATGGTGTCGTAATATAAACTTTATATTTTTTATTAAACCTCATCGATGAAATGCTTTTCGCAAACAACATGATTTTGTGTTAACTTTGGAGTTGGAATTACACATTCCCATTTTTTTAATAAGTTTACATTTTTCGGAACGTAAAAAAACGATATTTTCTTTCCTTTCAAAAGATGATTTGCATTTTATACCGCAAAATTTTCAGCAGCTCATGTTTAATACCATTGGTATCAATCAAAGTGTCGATGCTAACTGTCTACGGATATTTAGTTTGGTTGTAGACCCTATTTAAAATTCTAAGCAATCCCGATTGCGCTCAACACCTGTTATTTCTCGACAATGCTTAAGTATGTGTATTGTGTATGTGTATATAACAGCATTTATTTATTACTTTTTAGTTAAGTAATTTGGAATAACTAGAAGGTTACATCTTTGTATATGAACAAGTTAACAGAGTTTTACAAGAACTTTTTTACATGCTGCGATGATTATGAAATTAATACATTCTAATGGTCAATTTCGTCAATGATAAATACGGACACCCACCATGAAACCGGAATAAAATAAAAAAAATTGTGACTTTAGATTATCGATGAAGTTTTATGGCATTCTCTAACTTTATTAATAATAATCGGCACTTGTGAAGATTTTAACCTGTGACTGAAATGGAACAATCAAAACAACCTGAAAAAGCTTAATCCATACGATCTTATACTAAAAAGGGCGTATTAGTAGCTAACAAATTTCTTTTATTTTTACTTTATTTGAGGAATTCAATTCGCTATAGAATGGAGAATTATAATTGACAGGTGAAAGTTCTTGACACTGTATAACATAATTTAGGTATACGAAAACCTTTCAGCCAAACTGAAAGCGTAGCCTTGCAAAAATTAATCTTGTGTAAAAAACAAACTTGTGTCCAAGACTTCAATAATATTTCAAAAAATGTTTTAATTAACTTATCAAAACAATGTTCTTTACTGTTTTCTAATTTTTGTTTCTAGCAGGAGGAGGTTTAAAATTATTTTCTGCAGTACAACATTCTTTAGTAAAAAACGAGATATCTCATGCTTTTGAAAATATAAAACAAATTTTCTGCGAAGAAATGGTTCAGAGAAACATTTCAGTGCACTCTGTTGTTAACAAGTAAAAATATACGCTTATCAAATAGTTTTTTACAGACACAGATTTCAGAAATTTTTAGTTTCCACATATTATTATTTCAGTGATAAACAGAAAACATTTAAATTCTGATCCATAAAACGGGTCATTCAAGTTTCCTCCCCTGCCTGTTAGATGGAGCTCGAGCACTCCAGAATCAATACGAACTTTTCAGAATGCTTTCAGTTGCACTAGGTGGTTTGGAAGTTCTCTGTAGTCTCTCGTAGTTCCGCTTCGTTTTTAAGAAAATCTTAGCAGATGACGCCTACATACAGAAAAATTTATTTTTCTCTGCTTGAAAATTGTTAAACAAACATAAATATTTTGATTTGTAACATGCTAGCTCTAGCATGCATAAACAAACCAAACTTTGAAACAAAACGGTTAGATTTTGTTTGTATTACGTTTGTGTTATCCATTACTTAAAGCAAACAAGTTTTTATTTAACAAACCGTAAATTAAAGGTTATCTCTTATTAAAGAATTTTAGTTACTTAAGAAATTAAGTATTAAAAGTAGATACTAAATCTAAAACATCTCCAGTTCGAGAACAATTAGAATATAAAGAATTACAATCCACGCCGTATCTTCCAGCTCTTTGTGCTTCGAAATAAATTGGATCTAAATCAATGTCTACTTCGTTATCTCCATAATCCGGCCTGTAGAAGAAGAATGTTTATTTAGATTATCTGTTATGGATTTTCATCTTACGTTAAAAAGATATGCAGAAGGTGTCCGTAAAGTCCATTTGCTTCATGATATACAGATTCCATTGCGTCTTCACAGATATACTTCAAAAGACATACACGACCATTAAAACCGTACCTAAGAAATATTAAACAATTTTACTCTAATTAAAATTAACTAAAATATTGTAGGGAAGGGGTAGCAGATGGTTTAGTAAAAGAGGTGTAAAACAAAGCTTAGAATTTCTTTATTTTATCCGTTGACATTGTTAGAACTAATTTAATTTTAATTAAACTTTTTTAAAGGTCGAAAGGTCAAATAAGCTTTCTAAAGCTCTCAAAGTTCTCTGAAGTTTCTAGCAGTAAAATATGAACTTGGACAAACTGCACTTTTTATTTAAATATGTTAAGTTTTGCTGATTTAAGTAAACGTAATTATTAATCAGGATGAGGTACAGTTTATAGTAATGTCCTTACAGTAATAGATAATTTGTTGGTAACAAGATAATCAGATATGCATTAGCTAATGTTACAACTTTATTCTTTTGTTCACACACCCTCGAACAATTCTCAAATATGGTTATACAGTTAGTAAAAAAAAGTTTAAACAATCTACATATAAAAATAAGCATCAAACAAAAGAATATTAAGTGACAATTAAAAAAAATCAAAATATGGTCTTTGTTTTTTCGTATCTTAACTAATAAATAGTATTCAAAAAATTAAATAAAATATATCTACTGCATCAAAAAAAATAATACATTTTGCCACAAAAAGTTTCAACGCCACTTCGTCAATTACAAAGGCCCACAAAATAAAAAAAGTCTTGTAGTTGAAAGGTGAGGTATCATACGGTACGCTTTTTGGTGTGCTGAAAACGAATCTGGGACCAGAATTGACCCATCACCCAAGAATTTTTTTTAAATGTATTTTTATAAATTCTTTGAGGTGTTTGTTGATGTTATGTCGAAATCCTTGGGCGATGGATCAATTCTGACCCCGGATTCGTTTTCAGCACACGGGAAAACATATGATATGGTACCTCACCTTTTAACTACAAAACTTTTTTTTCTTTGGTGCGTCTGTCACAAACCCACAAAAAACAAAAACGTTTTGTAGTTGAAAGGTGAGGCACTATACCGTATGTTTTTTTATGCGCTGAAAACGAATGCGGAGACAGAATTGACCTATCAACCAAGGAATTTTTTTAGATGTATTTTTATAAATTCTTTGAGGTGTTTTTTGAGGTTATGTCAAAATCCTTGGGTGATGGGTCAATTCTGATTCGTTTTTAGCACACCAATAAGCATACGGTAGGCCACACCTTTCAACTACAAGACTTTTTTTATTTTGTAGGCCTGTGTTATCAGCATAGCCACCATTTTCGGCAATTATCGCACGAATATTGATTCTATCAATATTTTAATAAGCTTTAGTCGAAACGTTGCCACTCTCTTGATATGTAGATTGTATAAATGTATGTATGTAGAATTTTCTTCAAAACAGTTAATAAGTTTAATAAGTTTTTTTGAGCTACTTTTATTTTCTGGATTGACCACAAGTTTTCTACAGGGTTAATGCCAGGAAACTGCAGAACTCAATGCAAAACTTTAATTATATTATTTCATGTTACTTCCAACGTCAATTGTCAGAACGTACACTTACTTACTGGAAAATCTTCTTTGCAAAGATTTTAACATAGGCTTCTGTGGTTATAATGTCATTGATCAATAACATCAACATTATACCAAGCAAAGGAAACCCATACTATTAAGGTACCTGCAATTTTAAATAATATTTGAACGCAAAATATAATGTTTAAAATAAAAATTAGAACTTAGCTCAACTGTTGGTCTTTAACAATTTTTCTGCAATCCTCCTTTCGCCATTTCCTTGTGTTGCCATCTGAACTAAACAACGCCATTCTGATAAAACCTAATCTTAATAAATCCAAAAATTGTGTCTTTTGGTTCAGATGACATCACAACAAAATAGCGAAAGATAAGAGAACGATTGCAGGGAAATTGTCGATCAAATATTATTTAATGCTATAGGTAGCTTAATGGTATGGGTTTCCTTTGCTTGGTCGAGTGTTGAAGAACTCAGGTTTGTTGATGCAATTAATAATAATAATAATAATAATTGCTACAACCCATAACCTGGAGATTAGGCCCCAGAAGCTATAAGCTTGTGCGGGAGGGAGGGGGCAATTATTATTATTACGTAGGCTCTACGTGCGCCTGCAGCCGACTTACAAATGGAACAGCGCAAATCCCACATTTGTGTCACAGCTAAGGAAAACTGCAGAAAACCTTAACCAGATCTACCGGCACCGGGAGTCGATCTCGGGCCGCTTGGGTGAAAGTCCAGCACGCTAGACATTACACTACCAAGGCTGTTAATTAAGATCGATTAAAATCAAAACATTAAGATCAATGAAAATTGCTATGTGAACGGCTTGCTGAACTTTATGACGATTTATGCTCGGAGTAGATGCAGAAGTTCAGAATTGTACATCAAAGTTAGCTACGTCATAGTTTAAAGAAAATAAAGTTTTGGATTGAGTTCCTCAGTCTCTTGACCTAAACCCGTTAGAAAACTTGCTGTCAATTCTAAAAATGAAAGTAGCTCAGAGAAAGCCATTAACTGCTAATTAACCATTGACTTCAGTAACTGCCTTAATGGAAATTATATCGAGAGTGGCAAAGCTTTGACCCTAAATTATTAAAAAATTGGCAGACACGATGTCAGTTCCATAACTGCAGATACAGATAGCCATGTTGTTAACTGAGGAATAAGAGTTTAAACTTTTTTGCCAAAATCTGTTTAGAAAAATTAGTTATTATTTTTTTGGCGTTTGATAGCAAAACTAAGTTTAATTGTTTTGTATAATATTTATGAGTTACAAGAAACAAAAACCATATTTTGTTTTTCAATATATCCCTTAAAATTTCTTTGCCTTTGCTTAATTGTATATTTATTTATTTATTTTTAGGCGAGAGATAGGGATGGCAGAGCATCCTTCGTACCTCATGGCACCGATTACTATGATCACTTGGCCGACCCTACAGAATTTAGCCGAATCTGTGGGATTTCCACCCCCAGTAGGGATTTTATAGTGCCAAACATTGCATATATGAAGGGTGATTAAACTTTTTTTACATACTGTATATACACATAACGTAATTTTGTTTTATTCTGAAATAAGTTTGTTAAGATGCTAAGGTATAACTTGCTATAATACTGCTACTCATGATTCGATAATGACGACATTGAAGTGTAAATCCCATAAACTCTGACAGATTTATTTCCTATCAGACAACTTGAAAACACTAATCCACCGTGCTTCTGTTTTCAACTAAGAATAACCTGGACGTGAGTTAACAACTAGTCCGATCTGTTTTAGGGAACTAACATTCCTGCGAACATATTAGGTCCGACTAGCTCTGACTGATTTTTAATGTATACTAAAATGGCTGTTCGGAAATTGATTCCCTATAACCTCATTAGTAATTGTTTCTACGCCATTGAAGTTGAATTCAAAGTTCAGTCATAGGGTACTATAAAGTTCTAAGCTCAATTTTATTGGTGAAGCAAACATTATAGATTGAGTTTGTTGGAAGTTAATTGTCGGACACATCTAGTATGTATCCAAATAGTTTGACGTGAGTTGGATCGTGGTTGAATCACATTTCGGTGAAAAACGTAATTCTCATGAAGCTAGGGTTACCGAACATCTTATTTTAAGAGCATATTTCTTTGAATTTCTCATTCCGACGTCCTCTCTACTTTTTCGAAGAAGAATTAGAAATGTTTTATTTTAAAGTTTTTAATTTAAACTGCACGACTTACAATGAAATTTTATTGATTTTCAAAAAGAAGAATCGTTCTACAACTTTTAAACCACGTCTATGTGCAATTTAAGCAACAGTGAGACCCACAATAAATGTAAGCCTCAGAACATAAACAACAAGATTTTATTCGTTAGTATCATCATGTTTTTAATTTGGTAGAGGTGGAATGAGAAATGTACTTGCTATCTTGCCATTATCTGTTGTGATCTCCCAGTTGTACGTCATAGTTTTAGAGAAGAAATGCTGTTACCAAAAGAATATTTTGTCATAGTTGACAAACGAGCGAAGCTGAATGTTAATTGATTTTATAAAAAATTATTGTTGGTTAAATTTTATAAGCTGAATATCTATTTTTTGTTAGTTTTTGAATAAAGTTTATATTGTATAAATATTACGTTCAGTAATAATAATAAATATCAAAAATAAATTATTTTTGTTTTCCTTTTGCCCTTCTATGGTCTACTTTGATAAAATATTTGATCAAAAATTGTCTTACATTTTTTTGGGGATATTTGGTAACCCTACATAGAACGTGTTGTTCTCTTTAATTGGATTAAAACATGATTTCTCTCCGTACGTAAATGTAACCCATACTACTATACCCATACGAATATTTTTTATTGAAGGACATCTGTTACTATGAAATCTAGGTACAGTGCAATCCTGTACTTTACTCTTGAAAGAATTTTAAAAAAGAGATTACTAAAAATTTCTATGGAAAGTTTACGGTGGCGGCAAGGCAGGCTTTAATTTTAATTTTAAAGGAGATGTGAGGTGATTGAACTTTCTTTGATCTCGCCACAACAGATTTCTTGTGTGAACCTCTTTACTCTTTGTTGAAAGTATTGACTACTTGGTTAAATAAACTCTTTCTTATACTAGGAGGTTGTCCTTGTAAATTTCATAGATCAGATCCTGTATTCGAGGCGATCCAGTCATCTTCATCAGTGGTGCCAAGAGTTTTGTTATCGATTCATAGTAAAGTTGATAAAAAAACGTCTGACCAATACGCGCCATTATGTGTATCGCTAGTATAAGATTGTATCTTGAGCAAACCACGGATGATTTATTGTAGCTCTGCATTAGTAGTTCTTAGTTAGTCAAGATTTGGCAAAGGAAACTGACGCTATTCCATAAGAATTTTGGACCGATTAGATTTTGATGAGATTTGATGAGGCAGCAGCCAGAGTGAATTCAAACAAATTTTGTTCAGACATTGTCATTGAGATGTCCCTGTGACCCTTGGTCACACCAAAGGCAAACTACTGAAGATGCCAAAATGTTTCTCGTGAAGCAGTTAACCTGTTTTAAGTAATTCATGTCAGGTGACCTAGTCTAGAGAGTGAGGAAAATTGTTCAAAAGAGACTAAGAACTTGCTTTTCTACTTGACGAGAGCTTTTGATTGATACCCCATTCAGTCTTCTTGTTCAATGTTCTACTTGTTTAATATGAAGATGAAAAGGAGTAATCTAATATTATTTCTTTGGGATTGAATTTCTCTAGCTGGTGCTAATCTACATCCTATACGAAAAACCGCGGCGGGAGAAGTAACTGTAGAAGACAGGTAAAATTCTGCATGCCTATGAGTACATTAGTTTTTAAGAAGCTGCTACATATATGAAAATTACATCCAGCTAATGGTAGTATATAATTACTCAAATGATAATAGATATTTATGGTACTTCAAGTGAGTTAAGTAAGATATTATATAACGTTAACTCACGTGAGCCATACAACGTTTTATCTAACACCTCTTTATTTAAGTTCAAATGTTGAATTTGCAATGTATAGTTTAGTATGTAGTTTTTGACAGTAATAAATTTGATTCCCTAGCTGATCTAATAAATCAGATTTGAATAATATTATACAACATAAACTGGTGGTTGGTTGCTACCTACTATAGCAGCCAATCACCATTCTACAGTGAGTAAAAAGTTTTTCTACCCACAAGTAAGTAAAATTCAACTTTAATTGCCTATAAACATCAAGATTTAGCTCTCTTTATTTAGAGGTGTTAGATGAAAGAATAAAATAAACGTGATGTTCATTTAAGATTTAGGCGATTAGCACATTTATTATAATTTAAAGACCTGCAAATGAGAGACATTCAGACGACAATGTGACAATACTATATTCAAAGCTTTTAAAACATTTAGAATTAATTAATGTGTTGTATGAATAAAGTTAAAGTTAAAGCTTTCTGATAAAAACAATTACAGTAAAATAATACTTCACACCTTTCCAATATTAATTCTAATCCAAGATAGGCAATCGCCCTGTCGCTTTCTGTTATTCGACCTCTTTGCTTCCTTGAACGAGAAACGATTGGTGGATATTGTGCGATCTGATCAAGACTAGTAGGAACACCATACTGAAATTGGAGATTCAAAGCAAAGGCCATGCTTTGCTTTAATCCCAACTGGACAGGTACCGCAACAGATAAAACAAACTGAAACCAAAAATAATAAACTTTCCTTAAACCCTAAAAAACCGACGTACCTTAAATTGACCACCCATGGGAAACAAAAAATAACTTCGTTTCATACGTTGAAGTATTTCATTATGAGAGATTACAACTTTGTAGGTATAACTAAATATAATAGCTAACAGTAATTTCTGTTGCATCTTGATTAAGTAAGACATCTAACAGTTGCAGTTTATGTATGTTGAAAGTTTATGTTAGTAACCGTCATTAAATTTTTATGGGCAATGCTTGCTTTTCTTGTTAGTAAATGCACTCGGAAGAAATGCTTTCCGTATGTTTGCCTTACAAGATCATTATAAGCACAATAAACGAAAAAACTTAAGATGTCTGTTAGTAGCACTACGAAGCATGTACAAGATAAAAGTTAGAAAATTAAAATTTCAACAACAGCATCCCGAAATAAAATATCCTCGAGATAAGTATGTAAAAAAAGTGTAAGAAAATAAAACTGCAAAAATATTACAAGAAGACTTTCATTGTGTTTAAATAGCTGTAATTAATTTATATTTGTTCAGCAGCTAATAATTCCTGTTTGATTGTAATGAATATTTTGAAACGTTCATTTTTTTATTATTTGTTGTACTTTTGGGCGAGGAGTTAGGGTGGTGAACCACACTAGAGTTTAGTCGAATCTAAGACCACTCTACCTCCAGTAGTAATTTTTATCGTGCCAAACATGCCATTGACACGGGTCCTACAGTTTTACATCCTCATCCGACATGAACATATGTTCTTCTCTGCTACTTTTCTTATTAGTTATTGAAGGGCCGCTATAAGATGGTAGTTCTAGTGGATAGATATAGAGTATAGGCATAAGAAACCTAAATGCCAATACATCGACGTCAGCAATCAGGTATTATGTATGGTAAACATTATACTAGAAGACTCATGGACTGCCTTAATCCATTTCCACCCAATGTTGCCTTAACGCAACACTCCAGACGAAAATTTTTTTAAGTATGTTGTGTCTAATTTATATCTGTTTTTATAACTTCTGTGTGATTTTATAGTGTGAAACTAAATGTAGCATATTTTTTTCTATTTAAATTCAGCTTTTATTTTATCAAAATTACAGCCTGAATTTATTGAATTTTGAATACTTATTACATGGGTGACAGAAACGTCGTTAAAAAAATTACTCTTACAAATAAAAATTTTAATTTTCATCTAGAATGGCTCTGGAAACATAAAAAAATGTTACTGTTGATATAAAAAGTCAAAAACTTATATAGCTTCGAAATTAAGTGATTATAAATTAGAGCGTTGCGTAAACGCAACATTGGCTTGATAAGGTATAGAAATGTACATACCCTGCATTATTAAAAATGCCTGCATTTCTGGTGTTAAATGGTGAGTCTCTTTCAATCTGTTGTGGTTGTAGTGTTGTCTCTTGTGCAAGTAAATACTTGCACAAGGAGCAAATTTATATTCGAAAAAGAGTATTGGATACTACGCCGATCGGACACAACCCCGACCGCGGACACTTTGTCGACCGTGGTCACTACGCTGACTGACCGTTGTGGACACTTTGCTGACCCTTAAAATAAATTTTGCTATTGGACACTTTTCCGACCGTGGACACTACGTCCCCCGCAAGCGGTGGACACTTTTCCGACCGTGGGCACTATGCTGACCGCAAGCGGTGGACTCTTTGCCAGCCGTGGGCACTACGCTGGCCGCAAGCGGTGGACACTATATCGACCGCAAGCAGTATCACTTTACCAATCGTGGATAACCTAAGGTCATATTGTAGAAAACATCTCAAAGATTAGATTTGTAAAAATCATATCAAAATTGGCCAACAGGTTAATTATTTTTAGCTTTAGCTTTAGTGGAACTTTATGTTTGTATTCACATCAGAATTGTAACTATGGACGACTCTTAAGGTCGGCTTGTCGAGGATCGGCGAGGTGTGCAGCGATATTTATTTAAGGGGTTGGCGTCGTCTCCAAGTTCGGCAAAGTGTCCACCGCTTGCGGTCGGCCAAGAGTCCACGGTTGACAAAGTGTCCACCGTTTTTGGCCGTCGTAGTGTCCACGGTCGGCAAAGTGTCAACTGCTTGCGGTCGGCAGAGTGTCCACGGTTGGCAAAGTGTCCACAGCTTTCGCTCGGCATAGTGTCTACGGTCGGGAAAGGTCCAGTAGCAAAATTTATTTGAAAGGTTGGCTTAGTATCGTCGGTCGGCAAAGTGTTCAAAACCACCAGTCAGCGTAGTATCCACGGTGGGTATTGTGTTTCCGATCGGCGTTGTGAATTGGCGTATGTGGTATCCTCCCAATGTTGCGTTTACGCAACGTTAAATTTTTTATGTTCTAATATATTATTTAATTTTTGTTGTATTAAACAGTTTCAGTTAATGTTAATAAAAATATCAAAACACAAAAAAAATTAATTTGTAGTTTTTCTTTAGTAGTGGTTTTAAATGGGTTAAAGAAATGTAGGTCTGTGGCAAAGTTATGATCTGCAGCAAAGATTGAAAAATAATATTAATAAACTTTTACTAATGTTAAATGTAAAATACATCAAAGATGCGTATAAAAACTAATTTCTTGTGAATTTCAATTTTTTTAATGACTCCAAATTGGTCCCATTTTTTGGATTCCTAGAAAAAAGGAACATAATCAGTATGATGCAACCAAACATTATAGAGTCAGATTATCTTTTCTTTTAATAACATTATTTATCGTAGAAAACATGCCAATCGACCCCAAGATGCCACTGGGCCTAGAATGTGGCTGGAATCCGCGGTGCTCGCCGAGGACACGGCTTGCCATGCTCGAAAGCATGTTCTAGAAATTGGAGATGCATTCTGATCCTACAGAGTGTTTTGGAGAGTTTGCTGCAACATTTTTAGAGATACAAGATACTTACCGTGTTTTTGTACAGCATAGTAAAAAGACATATTGGACTTGACAAATAATAACCGAGTTAAACAGACATCCAATAAGCGTTGGTCGTCAGCTACAGTTGGTTTATTTGGTAATGTTAGGTAAGGTATTGGTATGTGGTCCACCAATTGCGAAAATTGCCTCTAATTACTCTAACACGTAGTACACTATAGGTTCCACTGAAAACTATAAAAGATTTGCTTTTACGTTTGTCCTATTGGATTTCTGAAAAAGAAACATTCACGAAATCTTTGAGAATGCACCATAGGTGCTAAAAATGAATTTATCTACTCCAACCTAATATAGATAAGGTTTGTGTTGATAAATTCATTTTCTGTCTGTCGTCGGGTTACATTAACTCACTGCATTTTCAAAACTTAATTTTTACTTTGGAACTTTGTAAGAACGAACTACCCAATCATGATCTAACAAACTTATATTTGTTGATATCTTTTAGCACCTACAGCTGATTAAACTGTTAATTTTTCTGGAGACTTGACTAATGAGGCACCACTGGATCTTTATAAATATATATCCATATCTAGAAAGCCCCAAGATGCCAGTGTGAATTAGGATGGGCTTAAAAGGGCAAACCAAAATATTTATCAGGGCCTTTAAAATTAATCAGGGCTGTTATAAAATAAATTCTTATTGCTTTAAAAATGTGCGCACGAAAAATTATATAAATATTTTACTTTTAACCGCTGCTATTGAAAAAATGTTCTGCTTAAATTTTTTTTAGTTTTTGTGCAGCTTTTCGTTTAATTCAATATGCACAATGAGGGCACAAAATGTTTTCAAATAAATCACATTTTGAATACAAATCGATATAGAAAAATTATCACCCCGACTAGGAATCGAATCCAGGACCTTCCGCTTTCCGTGCAGAAACTTTACCAATTGAACTACCTGGTGACTCTCAGTCAGGCGATAATTTTTCTATACTGTAACGTTCTTTCTAAAATAATAATACAAGTGCTGTTTAAATCGTCTATTCACAAACAAATATTTATTTCTATACACTAATGAATACACTATAAATTAACTCTATGATTATAAACCATTAAAAACTATTATTTACAGACTATGAATTTCTAATACAACATTTATATTCACTATTTATTTTGTAATACACAGTTAATGACTTGCTGTTGACTGCTCCTTTTCTCCGCGACGTCGACTTTATACCATCCTATAAACGTTCCAGAAATCGCCCGAACATACCATGTATTTCTAGAATACACCAGAATAAACCGCGTCTGGTTCACATGCCCGCGCGATGCGTCATTCTCTCGAATGCGATAGAACACACCATTTGTTGCTCGGAAAGAGGTTCTTTCTTTTTCTCTCTTGTTACACTGCCCCCCTCTTCAAGTCTGTTCTGTCCCAGAACAGGTTTTATGCTCTGGTTCCTGTAGAACGGGTCATGACGATATCGACAGTGTTCACCTCGACTACACGTTCCATTACGGTAGAAATAACAGTCTACACTCTTCGTTGGCCTTAATACGGGCTGTGGGTCAAAACTGCAGACGAAGATCTTGACGTCCGTACCTCTAAAGACAACTTCCAGCATGTTTCTAACGATTCTCCAATCCAGCTGGTCCCGCCCACAGCCGAGTTTGGGAACTGCCAATTTGTTAATTCCCCTGGTAAGCAACTCGATCCTCAAATTCCATAGTGCCCTCCACAAGTCGGCGTAACTCGGTTTCTGGTAGTAAAACTGCTTGGTTACCAAGTAGTAAATGGATCGGTCATGATCAGGCAAGCGTAAGGATTTACCAACAGAGGGATTTTGTTCTCGAAGTTCATTCAGCCGTCCAAATTTATTTCTAAACACTACTGCGATCCCCCTGGACATACGGAGATCCTCGGAGACACAGTGGGCAATGGAATAATCACCAGGGACCCGGAAGAGATCTTGTTGCATCTCAGTCGTGACTCCGAATCGTGCTTTTCTAGTTCCAGAAAACGCAGCCATAAATTCTCTAAAGGTTGGCTGATCATCTCCAGGCCTTACGGTATTGATAGCCACCTCAGCCTCATCTTCCGGAACTGCGTCATTATTTCCCTCATAGTGCGCCAGACGATTGGAGTGTACCACCTTTGGTTTCCCTCTTGGCAATTTCTGGATACGATAAATGAAGTCATTTATTCGTTTCTTCACCTGGTATGGACCCTCCCAATTTCGCTGTAACTTTGGAGAATAGCCACGACGCCTTTGCGGGTTGTATAACCAGACAATCTCTCCAGGTTGAAACCCTCCTTCTTGGGCTCTCACATCGTACGTAGCCTTCATCCGGTCACTCGCGATTCGACTATTATTTCGGGTTCGGTCGTGAATATCCTCCAACTTCTTCTTTAAGTTGATGACATAATCATTCCCGGCTACCTCCTGCTCTATAGGTGGAGACCCAAATTCCAGATCACACGGTAACCGTAACTCGCGTCCAAACATCACAGACGCTGGTGACTGACCGGTTGTTTCGTGGACCGATGCACGATAAGCCATCAGGAACAGATGCAGGTATTGGTCCCAGTCTCGTTGATGATCGGAGACGACCTTGGCCAAATATTTGCCCATTGTTCGATTCATGCGTTCTACCATTCCATCGGACTGCGGATGTAACGGTGTGGTCCGAGTCTTGCGAATGCCCAACAATCGACAGACTTCTCCAAAGAGTACAGACTCGAAATTGCGACCTTGATCCGAATGCAGCTCCATGGGCACTCCGAAGCGACTGAAAAACTCTTTGACTAGTACGTCAGCAACAGTCGCAGCTTCCTGGTTTGGTAGGGCATATGCTTCTGGCCATTTGGTAAAATAGTCCATTGCCACTAAGATGTATTTATTCCCATCGTCAGTTTCGGGAAATGGTCCGGCAATGTCTATAGCTATTCTCTCCAGAGGACTACCCACATTGTACTGCCTCATAGGTGCTCTTCGTTTCCCCAAGGGTCCGTTGCCAGTGGCACATAGTTCACATTTCCGGCACCACTCCTTCACGTCTTCTTTACAGTTGACCCAATAAAAACGCTCCCTAACTTTCTCCAAGGTCTTTTTCACACCGAAGTGTCCTCCGGAGGCACCGTCATGGAGATGTCGCAATACTGTAGCCACTCGGCTTCTTGGAACCACGAACTGAGACCTAATGGTGGTGCCATCTTCACTCTCCAGTACTCGCTTCAGGAGATCGTCTTCTACCTTCAAGGACTCCCATTGGGCCCAATATGCTTTGAGCGTTCTGTTAAAAGGGCTGACGGCCTCCCAGGCAGGCCTTTCTCCCACGCGCTTCCATTCCAGTACCATTTTTAGTTCGGGATCAGCCTCCTGCTGTCGTTGCAATTCTTCCGGCAACCAATTGTCGTTGACGATGGTAGTCCTTAATACTTGGCAAACCCTCTCTTCCAAACGAGAGCAATGACGGCAATCCGTTGGACAGGGTCTTCTTGAAAGAGCATCGGCATTTCGATGACTAGTGCCCGCTCGATGTTCGGTGTCAAAATCGTATCCTTGTAATCGTTCGATCCACCTTGCGACCTGACCTTCAGGATTACGGAATTGTAACAGCCATTTCAACGCTGCATGGTCCGTCCTCAATAAAAACTTCCGTCCGTACAAGTATTTGTAGAAGTGCTCAACGGACTTCACGACGGCCAATAGTTCTTTTCTGGTCACACAATAATTCCTTTCGGCTTTCGACAAAACCTTACTAAAATAGCCGATGACCTTTTCTTGTCCATCCTGTATCTGAGAAAGTACCCCCCCAATGGCCAAATTACTTGCATCTGTGTCAAGTATGAATTTCCCTTCTGTCCGTGGATAGCTCAATATTGGTGCTGTTGTCAGGGCACGCTTCAGCTGTTGGAAAGCTGTTTCACACTCTCCGCTCCAAACATACTCGCGCCCATCTTCAGTTAACCTTGTCAGAGGTTTCGCTATATTGGCAAACCCAGGAACGAAACGCCTGTAGTAGGTACATAACCCAAGAGAACTACGAACTTGGTGTTTATCTTTCGGTGTTGGCCACTCTTGAACTGCACGAATCTTATCGGGGTCGGCTGCCACTCCATTTTGTGATACGACGTGCCCGAGATATTTCACTTCCTTTCTGAATATGTGGCACTTTTTCGGACTCAGTTTCAGATTGGCTCCACGTAGTCTTCGGAACACTTCCTCTAGATTTTTCAAATGTTCGTTGAATGATTTTCCGACTACAATCACATCATCTAGGTATACCAGGCAGGTCTTCCACGACAACCCTCTCAGGATGGTCTCCATTAGACGCTCAAAGGTGGCCGGAGCGTTACATAGACCGAAAGGCATAACTGTAAACTGCCATAGTCCGGAACCAATAGTGAACGCGGTCTTCTCCCGGTCTTCAGGTTCCATTTCAACTTGCCAATAACCGCTCTTCAAGTCCAAAGTCGAAAACCATCGTGAACCAGACAGGGTATCTAACGTGTCGTCGATACGTGGTAAGGGATAGCTGTCTTTCTTGGTCACGTCATTAAGCTGCCGATAGTCCACACAAAATCTCGTTGACCCGTCCTTCTTACTGACCAGGACCACCGGTGATGCCCATGGACTGCTGGATGGCTCGATGACCCCTTGTTCTTCCATATCAGTAATAATCTTTTCGGCTTCTGCTCGCCTTGCTAGAGGTAGACGCCTCGGCTGCTGACGGACAGGCATAGAGTTGCCTGTATTGATTTTATGTTTTACTATATTTGTTCGTCCCTTCTGGCTATCGTCAAGAGCGAAGATATCTTGGTATCGGTGAACCAAACCCTGTACCTCTTTCACTTCCGTTCTGTTAAGGTCTTCGCACGAACTAGTAACCATACCCACTAATTTTCCACCCTGGTCTTTGGGCACTGGTTTTGGAACATCAGCCATACACCTGGCTACTCGAAATACTGGCACACACTGTCCCACAAGGGTACTCTTCTTCAATGTCACCGGATCCACATTAACGTTCATAATTCTCACCGGTACTCTCTTTCCAACCTTGATCAGCGCTTTTCCCACCAGTATGCCACTATGGATCTTCTTATCACAAACAGGCTCCATCATTCGCACACATCCTACCCGAAGATCTCCATCCAAACCCGCCTCGACAACCATCTCGCTTTGACCCGGCAATATCACATCTTCAGTCAGCAAAACCCTTACAACCGGATCTTCTCGTGGATGCAACGGAAGTTCTTCGTTACCGACCTTCAAAACACCCTCTTTCAAATCCAACGTAAAACCAAATTTTCTCAGGAGGTCCATTCCCAAGATGAAGTCATCAGTAATATTGGCTACCAGCACCTCATGATCACGTTCTTCACTTCCAATGCCAATCTTCATCTTCACCACTCCGCGTGTTGGTATCACTTCACCTGTTGCTGTACGGAGTTGAGTAGTTGTTGGTAACAGCTTCATACTTGTTCGTAGAACGTTAGGGCGTATGATGGACTTTGTCGCCCCCGTATCAATGAGTAGTGGAACAGTACGATTAGCAATTTTCCCATCTACGAACAAACTGCTGGTACTATTGTTTGATGTTACGGCATGGATGGTGATCTTCGGGGCATCTCTACTCAAGGTCAACGTTCGCCCCCACTCGTCGACCTTCTTTAGTTTTCCGACTGCGGAACCTGTTTTGGTTTAGGGCAACGACGTCGTATGTGACCTTGCTCGCCGCAATTCCAACAACGAGGCCCTCGAACTTCTTGATGATTCTTCTTACGGCTTTCTTCCTTCCGAAGAACTCTCAGTACTAACTCTTCTAGGTGATCTTTAGAACCTTCTTCTTCCTCCACAACGGCCCGAACACGCCCGTGACCTCGGGACGCTTGTTTTGCAGCTTCAAATTCTAAAGCGTGAGCAAGCGCATCATCAGTTGTTCTTGGTCGTGCTAGCCTCAATGATTGTTGTGTTTCCCCGTCTCTTAACCCATCAATGAAGGTCTGCACAGCGAGCTGTCCCAAAAATGAATCGGGTGCCGTAGGGTACGCCAATCGGACAAGCCGCGCAACATCGGCTTCAAACTCCTGCAGGCTTTCTCCATTCTTCTGGATACGATTCTTCACTTGCGCGTGATACACTTGTTGAAGATGCGCGTCTCCATATCTCATCTCCAATCTAGACACTAACAATTGATAATCATTTTCCTGTCCTACTGGGATTGTTTGCAGGACGTTCAACGCGTCTCCACGCAAAGCCACAGTTAAAGAAACGGCCTTTTCCTTGCCTGTCCATCCGTTGGCCCCAGCGGCCGCCTCAAATTGTTTGTAGTAGGTGGACCATGGTATCTTTCCATCGAACGTGGGTGGTTTTACTTTTATCCCTACGGCAGGAACCTTTTCTTCTTTAAATTGTTTCTTTACTTCATTAAACGGCCACTCAGAAGTTGAGGGAAACCGTAGTTGCCTCATTCTATCTTCCAGCATTTCGATCATATCGTCTTTCTTAGTTGTTGGTGGTAATTGCATTTGGGCTATTTTCTCTTCTACCATCTTTATTACCCTATCTTGTTCCGCCAATCTACCTTCCAATAGTCCTAACGCACTGGCATTCTCCAAAAATTCTTCGAAAACTTTATCTTCCAACGCTTTGACATTTTCCAACAAATCTCCTTTAAGCCTTATAGAACTTTCCAGTAAATCTTCTTTAAGCATTTTAACATTTTCTTCCAGTGCTTTAGTATTTTCAAGTAATTCTTGTTTAAGCATTCTAGAATTCTCTTCGGACTTTTGCAGTAATTCTTCTTTTAAAATTCTAGAATTCTCTTCGGACTTTTTAGAATTCTCTTCGGACTTTTCCAGTAATTCCTCTTTTAAAATTCTAGAATTCTCTTCTATTTTACTTAATAACAATTTAGTATCAATTGCGGGTCCAGGTATTTCGAAGAGGAAACTTTCAGGGTCTTCTTGCTGCTCCAAAAGCCATTCTCTTAGCCGATTTATTAACACACTTTTAAGGCCCGTTGTGTCCAAATCTCGTTCTTCAAGTTCATGTTTCAAGTCTATTACTTTGAGATCTTTTAATAGTTTCATCACCATTTTTAATTGTTTGTTGAAATTAATTTTAACACTAAAAATTTATACTCACAGCACTTTATTTAATTATTACGCGATTTTATTTATTTTAAGACACCACACCTGACAACACTGTAACGTTCTTTCTAAAATAATAATACAAGTGCTGTTTAAATCGTCTATTCACAAACAAATATTTATTTCTATACACTAATGAATACACTATAAATTAACTCTATGATTATAAACCATTAAAAACTATTATTTACAGACTATGAATTTCTAATACAACATTTATATTCACTATTTATTTTGTAATACACAGTTAATGACTTGCTGTTGACTGCTCCTTTTCTCCGCGACGTCGACTTTATACCATCCTATAAACGTTCCAGAAATCGCCCGAACATACCATGTATTTCTAGAATACACCAGAATAAACCGCGTCTGGTTCACATGCCCGCGCGATGCGTCATTCTCTCGAATGCGATAGAACACACCATTTGTTGCTCGGAAAGAGGTTCTTTCTTTTTCTCTCTTGTTACACTGCCCCCCTCTTCAAGTCTGTTCTGTCCCAGAACAGGTTTTATGCTCTGGTTCCTGTAGAACGGGTCATGACGATATCGACAGTGTTCACCTCGACTACACGTTCCATTACGGTAGAAATAACAGTCTACACTCTTTGCTTGCTCGGAAAGAGGTTCTTTCTTTTTCTCTCTTGTTACAATACGAAGTAGATAATTGCAAACATAGAAAGGGTACTACAATATAACTGCTTTATTTGGTCTCATCACATCATATAATCATAAGTTTCGACAAGTTAGCACTATGAGAATCCATGTAGCCTATAATTCCTTTGGCAATATCCGTCACTCGTGATTGCGTCAGAGCTACATGCCCGAAAAATAAACTTCCTGGTTCTTTGACTAAAGCTATGTATGTGCTCTTCAATTTTAATTACGCGGCGGTTGGTCTCTTGCAACATGTATTTAATCGAGAAATTTTCCTTAGACACACCGTGGCTAGACACACCGGTTAAATCTGCAGCTTTGCCAGTGTGTGCCAAGGAAAGCACCATTTGGGATACTTGCTCTTTAAGTTTTGATTGCTTTTCAGGAGAGTAAGACCACATGAACTCTTTATCACTTGCTGTATAAATTGTACTTAATGAAGTATCACTGCCGTTATCATTCTCATTTACAGTTATCTTATTTTCATAAAGTCCACTGGATCCAGCTCGTCAAAGCGTGTGTTTGTATTACCAATAAAACTTCTTTGGGATTTTATAACTTCTCTGTCAATTCTCTTTTTCAGTTCTTGGGAATACTAATAAAAACTAGCTGATTCTGCAATAAGCAATTGCACCATAAACAAATCTTGACTAAACAGTAGGCGTAATAAAACCGAGGTTTTTTTCCTGTAATAATGGAATAGTCTACTAACATTTTTTAACTAGCCATGACTTATTTAAAAAAGAATAAAATTTTAAAATTGTAGGGACCCAATTCTGGGGCCCGGTTAAATACTTTTCAAAAAAATTTTATATTTGAGGTGGGCTATGACAGATCTAAACCACAACTTTTCCATGCTAGCCACATATGAAATTCTAAAAAAAAAAGTTTTTTTTGCCCACCTTAGTCCGGATGCCTTTAAATAATACCAAAACTTATGTGAATTATAAATTCATTAGCAATCATTTTTTTGCATTTCGTGCGCAAGTACCAACTTGCTCTTTAGGCAAACTCGAGTCAATTTTTAATCTACTTGACTTCCTTTACTTTAAATCCTTATAGCATAATATATGATACTTTAACCACTTGCTTAAAAGGTGGCAAGGAGTCAAGTGGAAATTCAGATTGCAAAATTGTCTAAAATTAGAATTACTGAAATCTTAAATATACTTTTATTTCGATACGATTTCTTTGATCATTTAGCCGATACTGTTAAAACTTAACCAAATTCCAGACAATTTAGAGAATTTCTGGAGAATTCCACTCGAAGTAGGGATTCTTAACGTGTTAAACATCGCATTAACACGGTGCCTACGCTTTTACTGTTTTATCTGAGACAATTGTATGTATGTTTTAATTGTCTCTGCTATAAAAAATTACTAACTCGGTCAGCGACGCTTTCAGTTATTGATTATTTAAGTAGTATATTTAATTTAATGGTTTAGGGGAAACCACTGGAAAATGCAAAATGTCTTATTTGGTTGGTACCAAAAAGAGTTCTTTAAAAAAAGCAAACAAGAAGAAAAAGTTAAAGTGAAATTTGTGTATTTACCACGCAAAGGATAAGCCTATTAGATTTTGAAGGGCTTAAACAAATAGGGATAAATCCTTAACCTACAAAATAATTCTGAAGTGTTAACTCCGCCAGAGGTTTCAATTTTGTTTCTAAATAGATCATACTATTGATTTCATAATGATCTAGGACAGCATGGTTAATATGATGCTATTTTTTATTATTTTACCCTATGCCAGTGGTGCCGAACCTATGATCCGTGGGTCAGACACTGACCCACGAAGGCTTTTTAAACGACCCATGCGATGATTTTTATAAACTTATTTTTTATAACATAAAAGAAAGAACAGACAATCCAAAATATTAAAAAATTCAAGTGTTTAAATTAAAAATTAAATTAAATTTAAAAAAATTAAGAAAAAACGTGAATATAAACTTGAGCGTTGCGTAAACGCAACATTGGCTTGATGGGTAACACAAATGTACATACCCCGCATTATTAAAAATTCCTGCATTTCTGGTGTTAAATGGTGAGTCTCTTTCAATCTGTTGTAGTTGCAGTGTTGTTTCTTGTGCAAGTATTTACTTTAGCAAATTTATATTCCAAAAAGGGTATAGGATACTACGCCGATCAGACACTTTGTCGACCGTGGACACTACGCTGACCGTTTTGGACACTCTGCCGACCCTTACAATAAATTTTGCTACTGGACACTTTTGCGACCGTGAACACTACGTCTCCCGCAAGCGGTGGATCCTTTGCCGACCCTGGGCACTACGCCGACCGCAAGCAGTGGACACTTTGCCAACCGTGGATACTACGCCGTCCGCAAGCGGTGGACATTTTGGCGACCGTGGGCACTATGCCAACCGCAAGCGGTGAACAATTTGCCGATCGTAGACAACCTAAAGTCATATTGTAGAAAACATCTCAGAGCTTATATTTGTGAAAACCATATCAAAATTGACCAACAGGTTAATTAGTTTTAGCTTTAGCGGAACTTTATGATTATATTCACACCAGAATTCTATTTATGGGCAGCTCTTAAGGGTTTCCCTTTTGTGACCCGCGCTGTGAGGATCGACTAGGTGTGCAGCGATATTTATTTTAAGAGGTCGGAGTAGTCTCCACGGTCGGCATAGTGTCCGCGGTCGACATAGTGTCTACGGTCGGCAAAGTGTCCATCGCTTGCGGCCGTCGTAGTGTCCACGGTTGGCAAAGTGTCCACCGCTTGCGGTCGGCATAGTGTCCACGGATGGAAAAGTGTCCACAGGTTGCGGCCGGCCTACTTTCCACAGTAGGAAAAGTGTCCACAGCTTTCGTTTGTCGTAGTGCCTACGGCCGAGAAAGTGTTCCGTAGCAAAATTTATTTGAAGAGCTGGCTTAGTGTCGTAGGTCAGCAAAGTGTTCAAAACTGCCAGTCAGCGTAGTATCCACGGTGAGTGTTGTGTCTCCGGTTGGCGTTGTGCATTGGCACAAGTGCTATCCACACCCAATGTTACGTTTACGCAACGTTAAATTTTTTTATGTTCTAATATATTATTTAATTCTTTTTGTATTAAACAGCTTGAGTTAATGTTAATAAAAATGTCAAAACACAAAAACATAATTTGTAGTTTTTCTTTAGTAGTGGTTTTAAATGGGTTAATAAGAAATTTTTTTTACAATTATTGTATTCTAAATATAAATATTTTTAGTTGTAGCCCTGTATTATGTCAGCGGTTAAAAATATAACAACAAAGGATACAAGTTTCAGATCATATCAAACATAATGGTTTGATAAATATGGTGTGATGATTGATAAATATGGTCTTTTAACAAATTTTCGGTGTTTCAGATTAATGGTACCCTTTTAACCCCCCTTCCCACGCTTTCAAGCAACGCCACTGACTTAGTTACCCACGGGCTAGTATTAAAAAAATAATGAACAAAATTCGACCCACTTCTCAAAAAGGTTCGCCATCACTGCCCTATGCATTTACACTGAAAAAAAAATAAAATGGCACTATATTAGCCTTGCTGTCCTAGATAATTATGAAACCAATAGTACAGTTATACAACTATATTTTGTTTCTCTTTAAGACAACACCCTATAATATTCATTTAGAAACATTTATGAGGTTGGTAGTGCTAATGAAGGGGTATTTGTTTGACGTAAGTAAACATTCGAAGGCAATCACAAAACTTTATCACTTCAGACCTTTATTTATTTACTTCCTTAATATGACTAAAGGGTAGAAAAGTTCATCTGGAAAGGTGTAATTAAACCAATTATCTTTAACGAGTAAAAATAAACGTCCAATTAAAAAACTTTAATTAATTTGTATACAATAATAAGAAAGAATAACATTATTTCTGTTTATTTGTAAATGGCTGTAATTAACGTTAAAAAGTAAGGGTTTAACGCCAAAACACTTTGTAAAAATATCGTGTAAAATTTAAATGTAAAATCTTGTGAATAACATTAAATGTTTCCTTTTGGCAATTAAGACAAATAAATATAGTTATGTAAAGAAATATTTGTAAAGGGTTTAAACTGGACTTGGGTCGAAGCCAGTATTAAGGGAGTAATTTCTATACATCCCGGTTCTTGCCAATGCACTGCTAAATTCTTGATTATTTGGGAAGAACGCCGTGGGAATGGTGTGCACTGTCGGGGGATATCTAAAACCTATAGCTTTTCATTACACTGAACATAAAGAAACTTTGCAACAGATAGATACCTTCCGTAATCACTAGAAGTGGTTCTATAAAAAGGATGCTCTGGAGGTTTACGCTGAGTTCCATAACCGTAGAACCAAGATGGATATTCAAATCGCTTCGGTAGCTTGCAACTAGTACGATAGAAATCCGAAGTTTTTAAAGTTTCCTCATATTGTCCCTTTTCATTCGGACAATTCATCTTCGTTTGTAGCACTAAATCCCGTTTGAAAATATACTTGTACTTACTACTTCACTTTATCACAATTTCATACTTGGTAAAATTTTCACAGCACTGACATACGCCAACTGACTTTGTTATTGATAAATCGTTGCCATGACGGCGTAAATTCAAGGGTCGAGAGTCGAGACATACAAAACTTCTCCCTTATTGTAACCGAATAGTGAGGATCATGAACTCTGATGGAGCAAATGAGAATTCGAAAAAAATCAGAGGACGAAATGCAGCGATGTGTGAAGAACTTCATTAAACGAGATAGAGCAGTCGGGAAAATTTATTACTCGGGAATTTATCAGAGGGAATTGCAGATGAGACACTTTAGTGGCAGTTACCGTTACCTGAATCGTCCGTGGTTTTAGGACAAGCGCTCTAATTCTTTATCTCCTGGCTCGATTCCACACTGGACGCATATATGTCACCCCTATCTGAGGAAGGAAGACAGATAAACGTTTCAGCTGGGTCACTTGCGTAATGTGCTGACTTCAAACTCTTGCAGACATGTTTGCACTGACTTCCTGAGCAACGTCCTCTAAATCTGATTGATTAACCGCCTACAAGTTTAGAAAATACTCGCCCTTGAATTTATTTAACTACACAAGTAGTTTATAAACTAAACTTTTCAAAGCTCAACAAATCTGTTTTAAATAGCTTCTTAAAAATCTTTAAAGGGTATAAAACTTATTCTGTGGACTTTGAGGACATATAAGACAAGCATTTTCTTAACTAATGTGCGTATAAACTACAGAAATCGATAGCCGGTGACTACCCTCAACGTAAATCCTACTTTTTCTGCCTCGATAGGTTTTTTAGGTAGCTGTTCTATGCAACAAGTTTCAGCAGTAAAATTTTCCTGAAAAATATGCTAATAAGCGTTTATGAATGATACTACAAAGCTTCCTTTTTTTAATTTTTGCTGTTAATTATAAAGGCTACGTTTCTAATTTTCAAAGCAATTCATTTTTCAGTACAATTAAAATTTTAGTCACTCTATAGAAAAATTATTTTAGAGAGCGTTTTAGTGTTGAATAGTTTTAATTACTTTCTGAATTTTTAAAGTGCTTTTAAATTATTATAAATTTTTTGTGGTATAGTTGAGAATCACCCTTGATGTTTCCATTTCCTACTTTAATAAATAAAACACAATTTTGTTTAAATTACTTGTTCTTTTAAATTATACAGAAATAATAATAATTACCTAAGTATAGAAAAATTGTTTAAACAATTAATTAATTAAATACTTATTGAAGATATTCCATCAAGCCGAAAGTTTCTTTTATAATTCGTCCATAATTTGATGATTTATTTGTAATATTAGTGCCAGTATTAGTCGCAATCAACTATTTTTTTCAATAGATAGATTAGCCAACTAAAAATTTATTCATAACTAATTAGTCATGACTAGGTATAGGATTTCTATGCATTTGCATGTTTTTTCTGCTTATAGCAAACATATGCAGAGTTATATTTCTACATGTTCAAGCCACATATGAATCACATATGTCAATTTGAAAGTGCATATAAGTGCATATTTAGGTGTTTTTTATAAATACATGCATATTTTAGCATTTTTGAACGAGTGTGCATATTTAACCACCTTTTGAGTATTTTACAAGCTTTAATTATGAAATTTCTGATATTTTTTAAATAATTTTAGCATTTTAAACAACCAACCAAGGGCGGCTTAGTTGAGTCTAGAGGAAACCAATAATTTAAGCTTATTGTTAATAGGCTTTAAAATATTTTACTGCCTTAACCATCTGTGTACTTGTTAATATTTTCTAAGAAAGAAAAAGTTTCAACTAAAATTTAAATACTTACATCCCGCGGTATTGTGATAAATAGGTATTAGGAAATTCCAAAGACCCTTTGACAACTTCCTGTTCATAGGAAAATTTGCCTGTACTTTTGTTTACTAATCTTGTAATCTTTCAATTAAGACAGTTCAGAAATTGCAAACTGCATTTCAGTTTGAAATTTTAGAGTGTAAAGATGGGTAAAGAAAAGCGGTCTGTGTCTGTTACACTTCGAAGTTATGTTAAGGAATTCAGTGTGCTTACAACTGACGATAAGGTGTTGTATTGTACAGTGTGCGACGATAAAGTGACTGCAACGAAACGCTTTCAAGTTACACAACATCTGAACACGGTTCGACATCAAAGGTGTGTTGCCCTGAAACCAAAAAACAAACATTGAATTTAATAAAAAACTATGTAGTGCATTAGTGGCTGCAGATATCCCGTTAAGTAAAATTAATCACTCAGCACTTCGTAATTTTCTGGAAGAAACTTCAAAAATGCCAATACCCGACGAGTCTACACTCAGGGAAAATTATTTGCCTCGTTTATACGAAGAGAACATAAAATCAATTAGAAACCATGTAGCGAATAACTACATTTGGGTTTCCATTGACGAATCTACTGACACTACTGGAAGGTGCGTAGAAACTTCATTTCCTTCGTTTTTTTAGTAAAATTTAACTAATTAAAGACAGCAGAGCAATTTACGGATGTTTTATTTTCTATTTTGTTAGTTACATATTTAATCACAACAATATTTTTGCTTAATTAAAATATAATTTTTTTTAAATAACTGTTTTGCGCTAATTGTTTGTAACCGACTAATTATGTAGTTCGATAAAATAAAAATCAAATTTTTGTTTTCAGATACCTGGCTAACGTTATAATTGGCGTTTTAAATTCGGAGAACAATCCCAAATCCTATCTACTATCAATGGACGTTTTCAACAGCACCAATCATTGTTCTGTGGCAAAATTGTTTAATGATTCGATGGCTATTTTATGGCCGGACTGCATACAGAACAACAAAGTACTCCTGTTCGTCACCGACGCGGCACCGTACATGATCAAGGCTGGAGCAGGCTTACAAGTTCTGTACAAAAAAATGATTCACTTAACTTGTCTTGCCCATGCAATGCATAGAGTTGCGGAAAAAGTGAGACTTTTGGTGTAGTAAAAACTGTGAACCTTTCTGGTTTGCTCGGGCCCCTTGGTATGGGAGGTCGCGAAGTAATTAAAGACCTTGCCTACCCTTAAATGGGGTTAACGTGCGCAAGCACAAGTACCGGTACAACTGAACCGTGTACTGGTGTCCAGGGAGGTCATCTAAAGAGATGTTGGTGAAATCCAAGCCAACTCTACCTTCTCGCGGTACATGCCGGTTCTCTGCTTTTGTATCAATAGATGCACCAGGCTTTTAAGTGGTAGGTTGGGTTGTGTAAAATTTGTCTAAGTTCAGGCTACTCTTGAGATAGTCTCGGCAGACTAGTAAAGTCTGCATGTCGGAATAGGGGTACAAGGACTCCCAAAAGGAGGTGAACTCCGACGGGTGAGTAGGTAAATATCTCTGGCAATAACTCTGAGATCTAGTAGAAGGTGGATAGCAACATCGCCTCCATCAGTAACCGCCCAATATGACAGTAGGACATTTTCTTAAGCAAAGATGAATGTATGGAAACTTTTAAGACAATTCTCTTTTCCTCTATCACAAATGTGTACTCGTACGTACGTTCATCAACGAACTATTAAACTATTACTTGGGTACTTCTTTGGATAAACTTCCATACAACCCAAAATCAAATACTATCTCTTTTCCCAAAGAGATTACAGATTTCTGGTTACAGCAAGACGATTCACCTGAATCTTTTGGACTAGTTAACCTGTTCAAAGACGAAATCGTTTCTCATCATAATTTCATAACTACAAACTGCAATCAAATATCGCAAGATCCGCCACAAATTCAGGATCCTAACCCCCAATTAAGTGACGATACTCAAAACTTCATTTATCAATGCAATGCCATTTTAGATGCACATGCATCCACTGATACTTTCTGTGTTAATAATCCTGAACATTCAAATTTTGAAAATCATGTTTCACAGGGTAATACTTCTATTACTGAAAGTATTACAAATGATTTGATTTTTAAAATACATTTATTCCACAACCAAACAGAATCAAAATCTCCTACAAACATTCCAAAAACATCACAGTCAATTAGGATACAGCTGAAATTGAATCCTAACCAATGTTTGTTAAATCAGAAACTACAAGAGCTTCCGAAGGCCGACGGTTTGGGGATATCAACCGCCGTATCTTCTACGAAGACTTCCTTGGATCCAGAAAATAATTCCTGGAATCTACAAACTACAACACCTCCAGTTCCTGATGGAAATCACATCAATAACGTTTCTCAAGAACCAAAAGCTACGACACCCGTAGTAACAGCTCCTGAAAAATGTCTTCAGCAATTCTCGGACAAAACGATGCCGACATCTCTCGTTTGCCATTGGAACGATGCCATAAGAAGAGATTGTTCTTGGATATAACAGGATTAATATATTTTTTTCTTTATTTAATTTTGATGTTTAGTTTTTTTTCTCGGATAACCATCCACGAACTTCGCAACAACATTAACCAACCAGTTTTTGTTATGTCAAAACGCGAAAATTTATACAAAGGTTACGCGATTGAACGGCCTTATTACCTCGTAATTATAACAATGCGAACATTCGACTTTTTGCTAACCGAGAAAATTACAACAGTGCAACTGCTATTGACCAAACTCAAATTATCTTATCATAATAGCAAATTCCATTTCGCTAATAACTTTGGCATTATGTGCAGTGTACCAACTTTCTAGTTATACACCATAAACACAAGTGCAAGAATAACAGTAGTGACTTATAATTTTCCACGTGAACCTTGTCAACTCGACATTACATGATATCATACATGGATAACATTCAACTAATCAATCCTGAATAGCATTTGCACCTCCCAAATATATGTGCTACCGGATTAAGCTTCAAGTGTTCATTTTCCTCAAATATCATAGGATTCAAGAAGATTTAATCATACTCTCCAACGGGCAATTCACCTAGTACTTCCTACAACCTTAGGATAATGCTATGAATGCTGCCTCCGTTTATGAGTACAACCCCACTTCTTCCATTCCTACGGACAAAATGAATATAACTACGTTTATCAATGTTGACCACAAACTTACTACTTAGGCTAACGCTTTTAGATTCAATTAGCACAGTTATTTTTAATTTTAAAAGTTACAACAAATAAATCGTAACGCAAGCATCACTTGTTCACGAAGCACTTCTCATGTTGTTCCTTGGTTTTATTCACATTCCTAAATTTTATTTCTTTCTTTCTAGTAAGAATTACAGAACGTCCTAACAAGTGATTCCTGTACATCAAGTTTATTTTAATTAAGTTAAGTTTGCGGCAACACCTTGCAATAAGCAACTCATGTTTTTGCCTTAAGCAACTGATGTCTCCTAATAGCTGTCAGCAGCAAAGGCCTTTCAATTCTTTGATTATTAGCACCTAATACTTAGTATAAGTTTTATTGTCATAGCATGTAAAGGATTTATTGAAAAGATGCAAACGACCTCAATTTTTTGTAGCTAGTAAACATTAAACATGCCGATACATACAAGTACGACATTAATGTATGCTATTTTTTTGAGGAATTCATTAAATGCCCTTTCGACTCATGGCTCATTTCTTTTGGTACATGTTAAGCTTTTTTTTTACCCGGGGTGTCATGTAATGATATTCATTCATAAAATTAATCATTACATACATATACCCTCAAGAAGGCATTGAATGCTAAGAGATTGCCATGACAACAAGAATAAACAAAGAGTATAAATAAATATCTCATAGAAATTGCATGTGTTTTATTATCTTCTAGAAGAGATAACTTATAAGTAGTGTACAAGACCACATAAACAATCCTGTATTACTACAGTACTACGTAGGTAAGTTAGAACGTTTTCAGTACATTGACCATTTTTTTCGTGATTGTTGATCGTCCACGGATTGCTATGTTTAATTACATAGGTCCGGTATTTGCATCTAAGTATAAAGCTCAGTATAAGATCACCCTGGAGATAAATTAACGAGAATTTTGATTTCAGTATAATATTTATTCTTAGTATAAATCCCAGTTAGATTTATACGGTACCTTTTTTTAGAGTCGCTAATTTTTGTTCTTGACGATTTTCTTGTGAGTTTAAAAAATTAGACGGAGATTTTCTTGATTTAGTTAAATCAGATGACAAAGCTTTCTTCCTATTATAAAGAGCTCCAGATGCTCTTAGAGAACGAACAGATCATTTTGAAAAATAGAACAACAGCACATTTTTACAGCGATTTAGATTAAGCAAAGCCATAGTGTAAACCTTTTAGCGCAAAATAATCATCGTTTGCAGCATAAGATAACTAGGTATTGTTTTCCATGCATTTTGCAAAATTTTCATAAGTTTATATTAATTATAGAAATAATACTGTAGCACCCTTGGAGCAATCGCTAATTACTTTAAGCTTTTTAGGGTTTCTACTATTTTACTATAGGAGATATTTCAGGTATTCACAATTCACAACAACAACTGGATAAATTATAGAACGCGTTTGTGACACTTTAATTTCTTTAAGAGAAAAATAAACATATACCTACGACGAACTCAGAACAAGATTTGAGCAACTAGAAAATTTTTATCAGATTGCAAGGTTTCCAAGTGTTGTAGCTGCAATTGATGGCACACAGAAGATGCAATCGCCCGGAGGTTATAGAAAATTTTCTATGTCGAAAATGCTATTTTTCTCTGAATATACAAGCAACTTGTAATCATTCTTTAAGATTCACAGACATTGTAGTACGTTAGCCTGGTGCTACACACGACAACATCACATTTGCCAATTCTCCTTTATGCGGAAGGTTGTAAAGGTGAATTGATCTCTGTTGATTAGCAATAATTATTGACAGTAGAATGTCTTCTTGAAAGCAAATGAAGTAGAAAAAATCTTTATTGATTTTTAGCAGTTAAATATTTAAAAAACCAAAATAGGAGACTAACTGAAAGATTATTATATACTCGACTTTCATTGAAATATTCGTTTGTGCTTATACTTCGAATTATCTGAAACGACCCTTAATAAGCCAGTAGAGGTAAAAGAAAGTAAAGTATCTCCTAATATAATAATAGCCAGTTCTGATGTCCGATGTCCACCGAAAAATACCTCGAAAACTAGAAGACATAGGATGCTAGAATTTTACAGGTAGGTGGGTCTTGTAATGAGCCGGGGTCCTTACCCACTAGACGATCACGGCCCATCTTACTCTAACCGCGTAAAATTCAAATATTTAACAAACCGGAAATTGACACAGTATTACCAACCTTACAAATGACAAACTTTATAAAGATAAATATAACAAAAAGAACAAACTTGATATTTAACAAACTGGATCCTACGTTGTGATTATTTTTTATAACATGTGACCAAGGTTGATAACGATTGACTTACTTCATAAGGGCGGAGAAAGAGAGATAAACACAAATAATAAAACACAAATAAAAGAACAATTAAATATGATTGTATTATTTTATTAATTTATTCTTAATCTTGAGCGAGGAGGGACGTATTTAAACTGATACAAATAATGGCTAGTTCTCTAAAAACCTCCTTGAAATTATATGCTAGCCCAGCTTAAATACGTACACGCTGCAAGTTTTATATGTGATCAAATGATTATTTAGTTTGGTTACAATAAACAATACAGATCAATAAATCAATTTATCAAGTTGATACAGTTGTGTGATAATACTAGGCATTTATAAATAGACAAACGCAAATCTCTCAATGACATAAAAACATCAAAATTGAGTGCAATAGTCAATCACAAAGATTTACGAATAAACCAGCAAAGGTAAATGTGCCAAATTAAAATGAATACACAAGGACTGCTGAACAAAAATTATATCATATTTGACATAGCAACATATACGTTGTGACCAAACCATATATGGTTATATCAGAACACGTCTTTTGCAAGACATAGTTTTACTGTCAACAACAGGGAAAGCTCGTATCTAGATACCTAGACAAGCGAGAGTGTGTTATAAGCACTGAAAAGAATAACATAGCACATATAAATAATATAAATATGCAAAACAAAACAGTTTGACGGTTCTACGACACGGCCTATCAAATGGACTTAAGCCACCGTGGAGCCTTCGTCGCATGCAATCTTTTGACGGTTCTACAACACGGCCTATCAAATGGACTTAAGCCACCGTGGAGCCTTCCTCTCTTAAATACTAAATCAGATTTTCTCTTACACGGCCTATCAATGGTTTTATTACCACCGTGCAGATTAATACACTTTTAAATAATAATAATTCTAACCTTAGGGTAACATAATCTCTTGTTCCGGACCAAAAGATTATCCCTTCATTTTTTAGTCACAAAGTAAAATGTTCTGTTAGGTTATAAATATTAACCTAAAAACTCAATAACAACTGACAGTAAAACACATAACAGCAGTAGTCATATTTAAACACTAATAAAATATCAAATTGGCAGTATTTAGCTGTAATGCTACGACAAACGTTATAAAACATTATTTTCTAATCATATTTCATCATAAAAGGGACAAATTTATCAAATATTAAATGGTATCAAACGAATCTAGTTACTGTATAGATTTTGAGTTACTACTATATAGAGTTACTCTATACAGGGTTGCGATTATGTATGGAACCGGGTTCGTTCTGCTAAAACGGTTTGAGCTAGAATCCTGAAACTTTAAAGAGACTTAGGACTCAATAAAAACTACTTATTAAAATTTAAAAAAAAATTTTTGATCCATAAGTTTTCAAAATGCAAAGCCAACTTGATTTTTTTTAAATGGGAACATGGGTTAAATGGGACATCGTTTAAAAGGTTATTTTTTTCCGAATTGAATGGTATAATAGGTTTGATGATTTGTTTGATAGAATTTCAGAAAAAAAAATAAAAATGAAAAATGAAAAAAAACGATGTCCCATTTAACCCATGTTCCCATTTAAAAAAAATCAAGTTGGCTTTGCATTTTGAAAACTTATGGATCAAAAATTTTTTTTTAAATTTTAATAAGTAGTTTTTATTGAGTCCTAAGTCTCTTTAAAGTTTCAGGATTCTAGCTCAAACCGTTTTAGCAGAACGAACCCGGTTCCATACATAATCGCAACCCTGTATATATATAGATTCAAACGAGAGATTTGGGTTTTAGATCAATTAAACAATACAAAAATTACACCACACAACTAGAATCAACATAAATTCAATTAACAGAAATACACTTACATGAATTTTATATTCCTTTTTAAAAACCCAGCCAATATGGCTACTTACTACTTGTTTTAAAATCCCTCATCCCTCTTTCAAAAACAAAAACAAAAACCAATCGTCCCCTAACTACAAAAAAATCAAAACTACCAACATTATAGAATCCCTAAACATAAAATCAAGTTATCAACCCCAAAGAAACTGTAATAAACATCCCCAACATTTTATATTTAATCAAATAGTTGTTATTTTTTAAAAATAAATTACATATTTTGCCTGAACCTGTATGTAATAACAGAACTAGGTAAACTGATTATTATGAAAATTGTTTTGTGACAAAATGACTTGCTACAGCTACTTTGATAATTCTGGTTGACTGTAGGTCTGACCACTACAGAGCGCCCCCAAGGAATGGTAGCAGAGGAGTCAGCCGATGTTGGCATTCCTTCACCTTGAAAGCATAGTAAAATATTGGTGCTTGTAGGATCTTGGGTTTTTCAAAATGGTAAATTAACACTGGTATAGGGTAACTGCACCTGAAAATTCATGGCAGTAAATGTTTCTTATAAAATAAACAAAACATTAAGATATAAATAGGTCAGAAAAATAAACGTCACAGTAGGTGTGGTTAATGATATGTTATCCATTTCTATCAGTTATCTAGTAGCGTCGAAAAAAAAATCATACCAATGATTCTGTGGTCGATGGCATTTGTCTATAACCTAACTTTTACTTGATGAATCAATGTGTTGGTTTTCTGTCAACATTCTTTCAAAGTAATACTCAGCATGAGATGGCGATTTGCCATAGGATATAAACATGATAGAAATTTTAAATACAAACATCCAGATTTCCTAATAATGAAAAACATTTAACCCAATATACAATGCATTAAATTATTGAACTGGGAATTCAATTTTTAGTCGAACCAATAGTATCCCATATAAACACTCAATAGGTTGTAGTCAATAGTTGGTGGATAAAATACAACTAAAGAACCTATCATACTTTCACAAAATAAGGAAAAACATTTCACTTTAGTTCTTCAAGAATATTATAGAGTAAGAAAAAAAAAACTCAACACACATAACATGATCTTTATTACAATGAAATTGGATCTTATTTCAATGGTAAAAAAAAATCTGTTATAGATTAGATACGCCCCCAGATGACAGAATACAAGCGTTACAATCATCTCAGACCTGGATACCAATACAATTTTTATATTTAACAGTACTCAATTTAAGAGAAACACTATAAAATTGTTTAACATCTTTAATATGAATTTATGAAATTCTCTAGATTTTCAGTGCAAGAAACGGTAGTCCTAACTGTGCAAGAACACAATATCAGAGAATGGAAGTAGAAGTGAAAATGAAAAGTTTAAAATTTAGTAGGTAGTTATACATTCAGAATTATAGAAAACCAAGTAAAGTTGTGAAAGACCGAAGGAACGCATCATTCTATATAAGTATTTATACAAGTAAACATAATAAAATTGATAATTGCAATTCGTAATTGAATCGGCAACTCAGGTGCTTCGAGTCACATGTCATTTCTTCTTGAGTGGTTTATTAAATATGCAAATATTAGGAGAAGCGTACAGCAGAAATTGCTAACAATGAGTGTTTGGCAAATCATGGGAAAGGAACAATTTTGGTCAAAGCTATAGTTAATGGACAGAATCAGCCATGTGGTTTAGAAATTTACTACATGTTCCTCTGTTAAAATAAAACTTATTTTCAACCGCGTAATTAACCTGTAAATTACAAAAATATTTGTAAACTATCAAATGTAAAGAATGATGTAATTGCAACTGGAATGCAAGATGAACAAAACCAGCTAAAATGGAATTTCGTCATAGTTGGTTAGGTCAGAATAACATTGATACAATAAAAAAAACATACAATGAAAATCGGGTAAGCAATGTAAAATTTCTACCAAGATTGTCAACTTGGAAAGATGACAAGATCATCACATAAATTAACACCAGAACTACGAGCAAAGAAAGAACAATTTAGGCATGCAGATTTATATGACCTATGGAAAAAGAAGGAATGGGTGGTACAAGACATTTTTTTCATCAAGGGTGAAGCAACAAGTTTCAGACAGATATATCTTTAAATTCAAGAAAATGTAGTATAAGCTTTTATTCCATTGGATCAAAACACAATTGGAAATCAAATCAAAATGTTCATTTTGGCAATGATCTAGAAATTTTAACACAAGATGTGAAGAATCTGCTAACAATGAAAAAATAAATCATAAGGGAACATATTTCGCCGTATACACCCGAACAAAAATTGTCGAATTGAAAGGAAAAACAGGACAATTCAAGAAAATGGTAGAACAATGTTAACAACAAGCGATTTACAAAAGTTTTATGGGTAGAAGCAATTCAAACAGCTGTTTATATGGTAAATCATTCAATCAATAGCAAATATATGTGTAGCACACTACAAACATGGTTGTAATTAAAAGCAGCATTGCTTTGCATTAAAGTCTTTGATATTGAATTCTTAGTACAAATTTCAAAACATCCAGGACGAAATAAGTGGGATTCAAAATAATGAAGACCTACTTAGTTGGATTTGAGTATATCAACAAAATTTCCATTGTTTTCTCCGTACAAACAAAGAATATTCATCATTTGTAATGTACGTTTTAAAGAATTTGAACCAGAAATGTTTATAATTAAGAATGATTACGGAACATTGAAAAGTTGTTGATAATAAATAATAAAGAGCAAGTAAAGAAAAAGGCATAAACGAAGATAGTCCATCATATACCGATTTATACTTAAATCAAAATGAAGAAAACAATTAAACAGAGTGTAACAATTAACAGTATAGTATTCGCTCTATGATCAAACTTTAAATTGTTTAATTGCAAGCTGTTATTTCAGACGTTGTACCTGAAACAATTAATTATGAAGCAGGGTTGCCGTTATCTCAAAAAGATTAATGGCAAAAAGTTATACATGGTGAACTAAAAATTTGGTTTTACACATCCACAAAACATCGGAATAAGTAAAGAGAACAAAAGGTGTGTACATCGTTGGATGTATATGGGTTTTCAAGCTAAAGGATAGTTTAAATGACCCAAGATTCAAAGCATGTCTGGTTGTAAAAAAATGATTTTATCAAAAAGAAGGTGTCAATTATAAGGAGGCAATTTCACCAGTGATTAGGTATGAATTTCATATTTCATCTATTACAGCAAGTGTAGACTTGGTCTCAATAATGTAATTCGAAGTCAAAACTGCATTTCTCAATAATGATTTGGATACAGCGAGATTTACATGGAAATGGCAAAAGATCTTAAAACAAATGACAAGAATGTTATTAGTTGACTCAAGAAGAGTCATTATAGATTAAACATTATAGATCAATAGTTTGTAACTAGAAATACGTCAATTTTTTTCTCAAAATTGTCAATGTGGTTCAATCTGAAATAGATGGCTTCGTATTCAAGAAGATGTAAATGGAAAAAGGTACTATTATTACTATATGTATATTGATAATGGTCTTATGTTACCATCAAATAGAGAAGCATTGAAAAGTATTAATTGATGATGGAGCATTTATCAAACAATTTCGTGATCACAGAGGTATATGAAAATTATTACGTTGGAATTGAATTTAATCGGGATTGAGAAAATCGAAAGGTTGTCATCAGTAAAATAAAGAATACATTGAAAAATTGATAAACAACTTTGAAATGAGTAATTTCAACAATATGACAAGGAAAAGGAATCATTTTCATACCGACAAACAGTTGTATCCATAACTGACATTTCATGTTCAGTGGGAGCAGATATTTAAGGTTATGTAGATGCAGATTATGTTCGTGATATTGATACAGGAAGATACTTTTATGTTGTTAAACATTCTTAGTTAATAATGGAATCATCATCTGAAAAACTATTTACTTACAGAAGACGGGAGCACTTTCAATAGTTAACTTTCAGTTAAAAATTTAAAGAAAATGTTACATCATTTGACATGTAATAATATATAAGAAAGTTAGTAGTTAAGAATTGAAACGTTCCAATAAATTATTTATATTAAAATCAGATTATTGGATTGTGGCTAGCGGTTTTTGTTTAAAAAATGTAAAAATGTCCGAAAAAAAAACCAAAACGTATTGTCATGCAGATGGAACCCGTTACGGGAATTTGAAGTTTTAAATTTTGATTGATTGTGTGACATATGGAAGGATTTAATATTTATTCCACAGTTTCAGGAATAGTTAGTCATAACGTTTAATATATGTAGATAACAATACATGTAGCAGAAGGCATTGGTCAAATTTGTAGGTCTGCACTTAAGGAAGGTTGTCAGATAGTTAACATTTGTAGTAGCAGTCGAAAACTATTGAAGTTTTGTAAAGTAGGAGACCAAACTGCCATTTATACAATATGTCTTAGTTTGGTGTGCTAATTTCCTGCTGACACAAAAGTATTTGAAGATACGACAATGTACAAAAATTATTTCATAATAGGCATGGAAAAATGTTGACTTCTGAGCTCATCTTTGTCGGTTTACCAGACTGTGTTATCAAAGTATTAAAAATTGTTTAAGTTTTTCGAACACATTGTCATATCCTCAAGACAAAATTAGCAAAAACAAATAAACTACAGTAACCTCTAAGTTAAGGTACAGTTACAAACAAAAAAAAAATTAAATCTGATACAAACCATATCCAGATAGAATTCAACGGTCCGTGTACGATGGGTACATACCTATTATTATTATTTTTTTTAAACAGAACAAGCTAACAGGTAATCAAATATTAAAATATGGTAATGGTTACAGTACAGAAGTAACTCAATTCTTGCTGAAAACCAGAAATTTAAAACAATTACTTCTGTGTTTCTGTCGCCCCCACTCCAGAAATCCCCAGGATAAATGGACATTCTCAACAAGAAGGTTACCAAAATGGGTTTATACAGTGACAACATGTTATATAAAATATTTTCGGTTGAGATCATCAGGTTTTCTGTTATTCGTTGTAGACTAGCCATCCTTTAATCACCAGATTAATATGCAGACAGTAGATTCAAATTTTCCTACAAACAGAAATACGAGAGCACTAACCTGTTCATAAATACGACTCAATAATACATTAATTGTACATACAATTAAAGTGACATAAGATTAGGCAAAAAGTGATATGAACAAATTCTCTTCCTCACATGAAGTAAACCTTTATCGCTATCCTGGTAGCGGCGCCAAATGTAATGAGCCGGGGTCCTTACCCACTAGACGATCACGGCCCATCTTACTCTAACCGCGTAAAATTCAAATATTTAACAAACCGGAAATTGACACAGTATTACCAACCTTACAAATGACAAACTTTATAAAGATAAATATAACAAAAAGAACAAACTTGATATTTAACAAACTGGATCCTACGTTGTGATTATTTTTTATAACATGTGACCAAGGTTGATAACGATTGACTTACTTCATAAGGGCGGAGAAAGAGAGATAAACACAAATAATAAAACACAAATAAAAGAACAATTAAATATGATTGTATCCAATACTACTAAAGTTGATTTGTATGTGTGTCAGAGCCCCATTCTCGCGTTCTATAAGGGCTGGAGAGATGGGCTTGGGCTCATTCGACGCGTAATTTGTCGAGGATAATGCACAAGGATAATGTACTTAAAAAAAAATCTATAAATGCTATTTCTATCATACTTAAGTGCTTAGGCCCGTAGGGCCCATTATCCTAGTTATTTTATTAATTTATTCTTAATCTTGAGCGAGGAGGGACGTATTTAAACTGATACAAATAATGGCTAGTTCTCTAAAAACCTCCTTGAAATTATATGCTAGCCCTGCTTAAATACGTACACGCTGCAAGTTTTATATGTGATCAAATGATTATTTAGTTTGGTTACAATAAACAATACAGATCAATAAATCAATTTATCAAGTTGATACAGTTGTGTGATAATACTAGGCATTTATAAATAGACAAACGCAAATCTCTCAATGACATAAAAACATCAAAATTGAGTGCAATAGTCAATCACAAAGATTTACGGATAAACCAGCAAAGGTAAATGTGCCAAATTAAAATGAATACACAAGGACTGCTGAACAAAAATTATATCATATTTGACATTGCAACATATACGTTGTGACTACGTTGTGACCAAACCATATACGGTTATATCAGAACACGTCTTTTGCAAGACATAGTTTTACTGTCAACAACAGGGAAAGCTCGTATCTAGATACCTAGACAAGCGAGAGTGTGTTATAAGCACTGAAAAGAATAACATAGCACATATAAATAATATAAATATGCAAAACAAAACAGTTTGACGGTTCTACGACACGGCCTATCAAATGGACTTAAGCCACCGTGGAGCCTTCGTCGCATGCAATCTTTTGACGGTTCTACAACACGGCCTATCAAATGGACTTAAGCCACCGTGGAGCCTTCCTCTCTTAAATACTAAATCAGATTTTCTCTTACACGGCCTATCAATGGTTTTATTACCACCGTGCAGATTAATACACTTTTAAATAATAACAATTCTAACCTTAGGGTAACATAATCTCTTGTTCCGGACCAAAAGATTATCCCTTCATTTTTTAGTCACAAAGTAAAATGTTCTGTTAGGTTATAAATATTAACCTAAAAACTCAATAACAATTGACAGTAAAACACATAACAGCAGTAGTCATATTTAAACACTAATAAAATATCAAATTGGCAGTATTTAGCTGTAATGCTACGACAAACGTTATAAAACATTATTTTCTAATCATATTTCATCATAAAAGGGACAAATTTATCAAATATTAAATGGTATCAAACGAATCTAGTTACTGTATAGATTTTGATATATATATATATATATATATATATATATATATATATATATATATATATATATATATATATATATATATATATTTACATCATTCTAACAAATGGACGTCCGTACATTACGCATTTACCATCAGTTGGACGTTCGTTGTAATTGGACGTCCGTATATCGGACGTCCGATTGTATCACCTGTTCTTTGAATTTTTTTGGGATTACTAAAGCATCCTCTATCGTTTGGTGAAAATTTGTTTTAGACGTCAAATTACTGATTTTTGCCGGAGATTGTGTATATCGTAGTTCGAGCGAATTCCGCTAGATGCGCTAAATTCGACAAATATATACAGCTAAGTATATTGTAAACGGAAGGATCTACGTGTATAAGACGTCCGTGTCCATCACGAGACCTACATTCTTGCTGGCAACATCGCTTTTGTATATTTCAGGATAACTTCGGCATTATTCGTGCATTTGACGTCTCTTTGTCTCGGTAACAGAATACTGGTGACCTAACTGTTAACACATGTTTTGAAATATTTACTTTGCCGTTAAACGTAGTACGAAGAGGTAAAAAGTAAGATTGCAATAGAAACGTAAATTTTATCTAAATACAGAAAATATCTGAACTACAAATTTAGATTTAATTTTTGTTTTTGGGTTTTCGAAGAATTATCTTACATCCTGAAGTCAATAGCTTTTCGATTTTCAAGCCATACAGCTTATTTGTTTCTTGCATTGCTATTAATTACTTTTTAGTCTGAAGTTTAATTAACACTATGTTGATAAACAAAAGCAAAGATTATTATTCGCATGTGTATTTTGAATAACTACACAGTTATACACAGAAAAATATTAATAAAAACAATGTGTTTCGAGAATTTCAATCAGGGTTTTGTAAACATTATCGTTGTGAAACTACTTTATCAAAAATAACAAATGATGTTTTTTAATGGTTTAAATAAAAATAAATCTGTGTTTCTTATTCTTTTAGCATTTACAGAAGCGTTTAACACTACTAACCAAAATATAGTGCTATCGATATTGCTACTTCATTTGTTTTGGTGCATTATCTATCTCTTTAATCGGTAACAGAATGTATTAAAGATAACTATCTTAAAAAAGGTTCCAAGTTATTACTACAAATGTTTCACTCCTTCAATAAATCGTGGAGTTCAAATCAATTACAAGTAAATTGTGGTGTGCCGCAGGGCTCATTTCTCGAACCCATTTTATTCAGCATTAACACAATAATTTGCTTTAGATAGGATTTTGTAATTGTCGTTTATATGCATATGATACACAACTTTACTATTACTTTCGTAAAGAGGATAATATAAAAATTTAACAGTTGAACAAAATAAATAATCTTATAGCCACTAGGCTGCTGACCTTTTTTAATTGTCAATGATCCAACTTTGGACTTATGTAATAAGCTTATGCTTCTCCGAATTCTCGCCAATGGTTTATGTTTTGCCCTGTTTTGGTCGTCCACTCGTTCTGTGTCTGTGAATAATAGTGTTCCACCTTTCATTTTGTTGTCATGCATTGTGTTGTGTTCTGTTTCATTTTAATGTTGTGATGTTTTCTTCAGCTTCCTGAACTCTTGTACTGTTTCTGATCCATGTGTTTATTTTCCTTTCAGTTAACTTTATTCCTAAAACTGATCTTTTCACGAATCTTTGCGTTGTAATGATTTTATCCATGTTAACATTAATGACTGTGACAATAAAATACATACACAAATAAATAGAAGAGTTGAACATTCAACCTTTAAATATTGTGACATTTTGGGATTTCTAAAAATCAATTTTAGTTTGCTAAACATTACCCATTCCAATCGTGTTCTTCTAGTTATTTCGGTTGATTGTTTTCTTTATTCAAGGCTTCAGGATTTTCAGGATTTAGATATACGTATTCATTCACCCACTCTAAGATGCAGTCGTTTTTCGTTTTACACTTTTTAATTGGTTACTACTAGTCTTTAGTGCCAATTGTATTTTCATTGCGGGTCTTCCATAGATGTTACGGATTAATTGTCTGTGTTGAGAATCTATTTTACAGTTATTCATGGCTTGTTCCACAACCCAAACTTCAACGCAGTAGAATGCCTTTAAGGAGAGGATTTGACGTGCTATATTACTTCTTGAATCCAGCTCGTTCGACCGGTTGATACGAATCTACTTTAGCTATTAATCTGTTATTTATTCACTTTTATAAAAGAACATGTAGATTTAAGATGCATAGGAGACGATTTGACGTCCTATATTACTTCCTAAATCCAGCTTGATTGAAGGTTGATACGAAACCATTTTAGGTGTTAATCGGTTATTGATGATTTTTATGAAAAACTTGTCGATTTAAGATAGCAAAGAAATACCTCGATAGTTTTTTAATTCGTCGCTATTTCCCTTCTTGTTTAATAAAACATCTATACTTTCATGTCAATCACTCTGCTTTATGGAGACATTTATTAAACATAATTAAACATAATAATAATTAATTATTAAACATAAACAATAAGGATCTTTAATATAAAATTTTTGTCTGAGTTTCTAGAATCCCATCTAGGGCGGGTGCTTTTTATTTGTGTTATAGATATTTCCTAGATTTCTATGTCGGTATTTCTTTGGAATTTACGTTTCTGTTTCTTGTGAGTTGTTTCCTGTATATTAAGCTCCTGGTGCTTTTTGGATGCATACAATTTTTTTGTAGTTGTGTATAACTATCTCCGATATTTTACTTTTATCTCTTTCTTCCTTTCCGTTTTCATTTTTTATGGAAATTATGCTAGTTCTTCCTGACGTTCATCTAAGGCACTTCATACCTCTATTATTTTCGATTACTTCTTCATCTCCAATCTTTACTTCTTATATTTCCTTATGTCTTCTCTGATATTTTTCTTTATAATTCTATTCTGCTTTCCGCATCAACAGATTCCTTTTACTAGTAAGTTCTCATCTTTTATACGTTAATTTCTTTGTTTCATCGCTTATCCTGTCTTCCCTAAGTTTAGCTTTTCATGCTAGATATTTTTATACTTGCATCTAAAAGCTATTTTGTCTGTTGTTAGTTTTGTTGATGTTTTTTCTAGTTTTTTCTTGTTGGGCACTTTCCTCTAGAGCTTTTATAAAATTATTAGCTTTCATTCTTATTTTATATGGATCCACCTATACTGACTTTCTAAACAGTTTAAAAGTTTTGCGATTTCAATGCGATTTATCCGAAACATTAAATTGGAATACACCGCCTGGCGAGGGACACAAGCTCACGTTCTGACTTGTAGGAATATACCCATATTTCATATGTTACGTAGATTCCTTTACGTAAAATTCCTTATTCGCGAGATGCGAACAATATTTTATAGAATGCATATGACGGTCGTTGTTAAAATACAATACAATTGTATGTGATATGTCCTTATCAAAGCACGGCGTTTGAGTTTTGTTGCGGATCTACTTTTTATCATGTCGCCGCAGTAAGAGTAACATAGTATAACATAACAGACTACTGATTAAAACCAAAATAGCTATTTGTGCAACAAGCTAAGAAATTGGGATATTTTCCATTCTGGACGAGATCGAGAGAGTGGCGGAGCCCAGATCAAAAACACTTCGTGAATGGAAAAAACACTTTTTCCTAGAGAGTTAACGCAAAATAAACGTACCTACTTGATGTTTAATACAATTAATGAAACTAATGATTAAATTGGTTTAAAGTTTAAAACCCATTTTTTAACAAAATTAGAAACAAATCTTGTAGGATACACGTTAGGAAATGCGATTTTGTATAACTCCTGTAATTTTGAATATACGACTTTCATAATAACCGTAATTATCGTTCGACCAATAGAAATCAGTTTTCGTGACCTTTGACCTTGTATTACTTTCGAACCCAACATGATATCGATGGCGACTTTTTGCACGTTACTTATAAAACCTATATAAAGGTGTGCGCGAAAATTTACATTGGTGCAAATCTCTCGGAAGTAAAATGCTAATGTTACTGGGCTAATTAGAAATTCCATTCCTGCGCATTATGTAGATTCTTTTAGTGCATCATCAATTTCTTCTATAACATTTTTCTCTACTTAGAGCCAAAGGGGGTCCACAAACGAGACTGTCTAGACCGCTCGAGGGCGCCAAGAAAATTAAACAAGAATTTGGTGAATAAGTTTGTTTTCACATTGTTCTTGACAATGCACTGTTAGTATGTGATACAATGCCAAAAGTTTTTGGATTAGGAAAAGGTAAACTCACACTTTCAACAACAAGCAGTCGTTTTCAAACTAGGACAATCAAAGAAATTAGGAGGAAATCAGAGAAGAATTCTGGAAAACGTGGAGCTGTAGAGTCTCTGGACGGTGGATACGAGTAATAGCATAATAATATACTAAATGAGATTCGGCTTTGAAAAGTTCAAGTGTAATCTGAAGTACTGCTCCCACAAAAGACGCATGCACATTTCGCTGCTTAACTCTTGTGTAATCAGGTTCAACAGTAAATGGGTACCCAAATGAATTTACTTAGTTGGGATTACTGTGTTCATCCGACGTTGGTGGTCCCAAAAATGACAAACACGCTTTAGAGGACTCTAAAAATTCAAATAAGATCGGCCCGTTGATAAAGAATTACAGGTGTACACTTTACAGTAGTATTCAAGGAGATAGTGGGCGATTGTAAATAAAATGTATGTCGCATTTTTACTCTAATATTATTATGTATAGTTTTGGTTATCGATAAAATGCTAGGGGCTGGGTTTTTGATTAACAATTCAGAGAATCATTAAAAAACTGTCATGTCAAAAAACTTTTATATAACATGTCACATAGGTTTATTATTTATTGTATATGCATTTGTTTATAATAAAATATACTTACACTAATTTTTAATTTATCTATTAGAATTTAGAATCAATTTAAGATGCTACAATACGCGTAAGAACAAATGAAAGAAATAGCGAGTCTTACTTTTCATTCTTGTGTTCCCGGGTAAGGCGTTTAAAAAAATGTTTTATTTCAGTATGGTATATCTATAGTGAACCCTGAAAAAAATAGTATTATTAATGTACTGATTTTGTTATTAGCTCTGATTATTAGATGATATTATTATTATGTGATAATATTATAAAATGTGATTTATTTTAAAATTCTAAAAGTTCGCTTGAAGAAATGTGTGAAAGGTAATAAATACATGTCAGAAAGGTTGTAAAACGATTTCGAGGGTTTATATTTGTTCTGACCTCTAAAGAGTAGTTGTTGCTTTCAATTTTACCCGCCTTTTCTCGTTAAGTATTATAAAGAACTATTTGAACCATGAAAATATTAATGGCATTTGATTTTTGACTTTTTATTATATTAGGAACTGTTGTTTTATATTATAAGCATAAAATAATACTTAATTATGTTGCTATTATGTTTACTAAAAGTATAGTAAATTTCTGTTTCTTACTAAGATGTAATAAATAATTATTTTAGTTTTGTATGAAATTTTATGTCATTTACACGTTAAACAATTCATATACCTACCTTCCAATCTAAAATAAGTTTTATTGCAAGCAAACATTTTAAAATTATATGAATTGTGTTTGAATTAATTTGTACTTACTTGGTTATTTAATATTAAATAATAGAGAGAAAAAAGGACTAGTTTAAATAGTCTTACCATAGTTTAATTTATAATATACCGTTTATTACTTATGTACATTACTCATCTTTAGTTTTAAATTTAAATTACATTTTTTCCTTGTTTTGATTAAAGGAGAAATAAGTTAAACAAATTCTTGAATTGCAATCAAATTTTCTTCAGTGATTTAATTTACTTACTCAAATAAAATAAAATATACAATTCTTTTAAATAGGTCCATGAACCAATTTATTACGGATGTAAACTTGGTATCAATTGAAGCAATTGAAATCTATGGTCCATTAGCAATTAATAATATATTTCCAAATATTGAGAAATTTAATTTATATCATATGAATATTCGTAGCATAAATAAAAATTTCGACGAATTAAAAATATATTTAAGTCAATTACAAACAGAATTAGATTGTTTAATTTTAACGGAAACGTGGAAAATACATCTTACGGAATTACTAGATTAATTAATTATTCCAGGATTGATTAATTTGGGTTAATAATTACGTAAAACAATTTCAAATCATTCAAAAAAATTTGTGCGTATTATTTTAAATAAAGAACCCACTTGCTCATGAGAATGTTTTTACCAAGAAGCTAAAATACTACATTCTCTTCAGATATTTTTTTAATAGTAGTCTTATATACATATCAAAATAAACAAAACTTGATCATAATTGATCATAACTATGAAACTAGAACAAAACTATTTACTTTTAAGACTCCATTATCAACTAAATCCGGAGGACAAAGAACTTATACTTATCTCACTCCTAGACTTTTATAATTACCTACCGCAAGAGATTATATAGATACATAATATTAGGAATAACGAAAAAAAAATTTGTTTAAATTGGCGTAAGAGAAATAAAAAAATTATTTTGTTGAATGAGTCATTTTGGCTGCAACATATTCTATTTAATTTAATTGGATATCAATACTTCAGATTGATACATGTATCTACTTATATTTAATAAGTACTTCTTATACATGTAGTTAATAATACAGGCGTGCAATATTATAATTTAAAAAAAAATACATTTGTGTTCTTGTATTCTTGTGTATTGTATTTAAAATGCTAAAGTAAAGATGTTTTTAAGTTCTCTAAATGATTTAAATTTCAGGTAAATTAATATTTCTTTCTTAATAATGTATCAATCAAAAAGTTTACACTTTTATTTTACAATGATTTTTTACAAACTAAATAAATGGATTATTAAGAATCAAGACTTTTTCAGGATTAACTTGAAATATAATAAGATAAGAAAGGAATTCTAACGTTTCTTCCCTACTTCCATAACAATATTACGAACACCAGATTTTTAAAGCGTCATAAATATGTCTAACGATTCGTTTCGCCTTAAATTCAATATCAGCGAAAAAGAATAAGACAACATACAGTACAACAGAGTAAGAAAGAGCCAGATGTTTCTTTCACAGCGACAACGTTGCAGGACGTCAAAATACCGAATTCCACATTAACGTATATCTCTGGGACGTCCTTTAGTCGGAAATACTTATATGGATATACAGTGGACGTTGTAAGACTGTATTATGTGCGGACGTCGAATGGCGGTGTATATTAACTTCTTTATTTTTGATTTTATTCAAAATCTAACTCGCACACGTAACACTACTATGTGAGATAGTGTATATACACGAACTAAATCTTCTCTAACGTTATTAGTTGTGGTGGACGTCCAATTACTTAGATATGAAAGGACGTCCATTTGTTAGACTGATGTAAATATATATATATATATATATATATATATATATATATATATATATATATATATATATATATATATATATATATGTATGTCGATCGACGAGTTCCGGGACACCAAAAAATTCTTATGTACACCAGGTTTATTAAATCATATATAATGTAAGCTTTTCGGAACTCTTTAAATTTTTTAAAAATACAAAGCCGTTTTGATTTTAGGGATATATCGACGAGTTCCGGGACTCTTCTTATTTTTGCATTTGAACTCCATTACATAGGTATAACATTTATATACACCTAGTTTAAATACATATTTAAACAATTCTTTTTAAAAATCTTGAATTTACAAACAATACCAAGCCCTTTTGGTTTTAGTTATATATCGATGAGTTCCAGGACTTTTCCTATTGTATCGTTATTTTTAAATAAAACTAAAGATGCTGTTTTCACTTCTTAATAACAAGAGACAATCAACAAAAGTAAGATTTAAACTTAACTAATTAATAACACAAATTGTGTTTATTTGATTGAAAAATTATGATTTTTTTACTTACTATTCTTAATAACAAAATAGTAATTCAGTTCTTTAAAAAAAAAACTAGAATGTTTTTCACTTATTCTTTTCCTTTAACTATTATTTCCTTCAATTATTATTTTTCTCTTTTTAAATTTTAAAATAAATTGATATTACTACAAAAATTGGTTAGAGAAAGAATATTGGCATCTGTAAAAATTAGAATTAATAAATATTAATAGACTTGTGCATTTACATTAATATTTTTATCTAAAATGACAGAATGAATAAGGAAATTTTAGTGTTTCAATAAGAACACATATTAGAAAAATTATAATTCATATCAAATAATTATAAATTCATTTTAAATAAAAACAATACCAATTGTTAATTAACGATGGAATAACAAGAATCAAGTGGTGTTTAATTCCAACACAAAACATTAAAACGTTTAAAATAATTTAATCTTACAAACAATAAACTTGTAAGCATTTTATACAATTTTTTTTCTCTCACACGGCTATTAATTTATATTAATAATTTATTATATTTTGCAGTTTTAACTATTATAATGTAATTTCAACTGAAGAACAATTTATCAAGAAAAAGTATACGAAATGATCAAATTGAAAAAAGGCTTTCTAAAAAAACTTTGAATTTTCAAATAGTATTAAGCCGTTTTGGTTTTTGTTATGTATCGATGAGTTCCAGGACATTTCTTATTTTTACATTGCAAATTCATTACATAGGTATTCACACCTATATATAATTATGTAGTTTATATGTCATATGTAAACAATGCTTTCTAAAAAAACCTTGAATTTTCTAATAATACCAAGCCGTTTTGGTTTTTGTTATATATCGATGAGTTCCAGGACCTTTCTTATTTTTACATTTCAAATTCATTACATAGGTATTAACACCTACATATATATAATTATGTAGTTTATATATCATATGTAAACAATGCTTTCTAAAACAACCTTGAATTTTTTAATAATACCAAGCCGGTTTCAAATTCATTACATAGGTATTCACACCTATATATAATTATGTAGTTTATATGTCATATGTAAACAATGCTTTCTAAAAAAACCTTGAATTTTCTAATAATACCAAGCCGTTTTGGTTTTTGTTATATATCGATGAGTTCCAGGACATTTCTTATTTTTACATTTCAAATTCATTACATAGGTATTCACACCTATATATTCTAATTATGTAGTTTATATGTCATATGTAAACAATGCTTTCTAAAAAAAAACCTTGAATTTTCTAATAATACCAAGCAGTTTTGGTTTTTGTTATGTATCGATGAGTTCCAGGACTTTTCTTATTTTTACATTTCAAATTCATTACATAGGTATTCACACCTATATATAATTATGTAGTTTATATGTCATATGTAAACAATGCTTTCTAAAAAAACCTTGAATTTTCTAATAATACCAAGCCGTTTTGGTTTTTGTTATATATCGATGAGTTCCAGGACATTTCTTATTTTTACATTTCAAATTCATTACATAGGTATTCACACCTATATATTCTAATTATGTAGTTTATATGTCATATGTAAACAATGCTTTCTAAAAAAAACCTTGAATTTTCTAATAATACCAAGCAGTTTTGGTTTTTGTTATGTATCGATGAGTTCCAGGACTTTTCTTATTTTTACATTTCAAATTCATTACATAGGTATTCACACCTATATATAATTATGTAGTTTATATGTCATATGTAAACAATGCTTTCTAAAAAAACCTTGAATTTTCTAATAATACCAAGCAGTTTTGGTTTTTGTTATATATCGATGAGTTCCAGGACATTTCTTATTTTTACATTTCAAATTCATTACATAGGTATTCACACCTATATATTCTAATTATGTAGTTTATATGTCATATGTAAACAATGCTTTCTAAAAAAAACCTTGAATTTTCTAATAATACCAAGCAGTTTTGGTTTTTGTTATATATCGATGAGTTCCAGGACTTTTCTTATTTTTACATTTCAAATACATTACATAGGTATTCACACCTATATATATAATTATGTAGTTTATATGTCATATGTAAACAATGCTTTCTAAAAAAACCTTGAATTTTCTAATAATACCAAGCCGTTTTGGTTTTTGTTATATATCGATGAGTTCCAGGACATTTCTTATTTTTACATTTCAAATTCATTACATAGGTATTCACACCTATATATTCTAATTATGTAGTTTATATGTCATATGTAAACAATGCTTTCTAAAAAAACCTTGAATTTTCTAATAATACCAAGCAGTTTTGGTTTTTGTTATGTATCGATGAGTTCCAGGACTTTTCTTATTTTTACATTTCAAATTCATTACATAGGTATTCACACCTATATATAATTATGTAGTTTATATGTCATATGTAAACAATGCTTTCTAAAAAAACCTTGAATTTTCTAATAATACCAAGCCGTTTTGGTTTTTGTTATATATCGATGAGTTCCAGGACATTTCTTATTTTTACATTTCAAATTCATTACATAGGTATTCACACCTATATATTCTAATTATGTAGTTTATATGTCATATGTAAACAATGCTTTCTAAAAAAACCTTGAATTTTCTAATAATACCAAGCCGTTTTGGTTTTTGTTATATATCGATGAGTTCCAGGACATTTCTTATTTTTACATTTCAAATTCATTACATAGGTATTCACACCTATATATTCTAATTATGTAGTTTATATGTCATATGTAAACAATGCTTTCTAAAAAAAACCTTGAATTTTCTAATAATACCAAGCAGTTTTGGTTTTTGTTATGTATCGATGAGTTCCAGGACTTTTCTTATTTTTACATTTCAAATTCATTACATAGGTATTCACACCTATATATAATTATGTAGTTTATATGTCATATGTAAACAATGCTTTCTAAAAAAACCTTGAATTTTCTAATAATACCAAGCCGTTTTGGTTTTTGTTATATATCGATGAGTTCCAGGACATTTCTTATTTTTACATTTCAAATTCATTACATAGGTATTCACACCTATATATAATTATGTAGTTTATATGTCATATGTAAACAATGCTTTCTAAAAAAAACCTTGAATTTTCTAATAATACCAAGCAGTTTTGGTTTTTGTTATGTATCGATGAGTTCCAGGGCTTTTCTTATTTTTACATTTCAAATTCATTACATAGGTATTCACACCTATATATATTATAATTATGTAGTTTATATGTCACATGTAAACAATGCTTTCTAAAAAAACCTTGAATTTTCTAATAATACCAAGCCGTTTTGGTTTTTGTTATGTATCGATGAGTTCCAGGACTTTTCTTATTTTTACATTTCAAATTCATTACACAGGTATTCACACCTATATATTATAATTATGTAGTTTATATGTCATATGTAAACAATGCTTTCTAAAAAACCTTGAATTTTCTAATAATACCAAGCCGTTTTGGTTTTTATGATGTATCGATGAGTTCCAGGATTTTTCTTATTTTTACATTTCAAATTCATGGCATAGGTATTAACACCTACATATATATAATTATGTAGTTTATATGTCATATGTAAACAATGCTTTCTAAAAAAACCTTGAATTTTCTAATAATACAAAGCCGTTTTGGTTTTTGTTATACCGGGTGATTTTTTAAATTTCTGATCTAGTAAGTCGTGATTTTTACGCCGTATCGAAGGTCACCGAAACGTAGGGCGTAGCGTTGATCACACTGCTATTCCAAATGTCATTTATGTGACAAATTGACTACTTACTTTTACATTTATTAAACAAATTGATAAATATTTAAACAGTGATCATTTGCGAAACATGCTTTTACCAAAGTGTGCATTTTATTGCGAGTTTAAGTGCAATTTCGATGTGATTATTGACTTGAGAAGTTTAGGTTATGGTTACAACTCGCTTCAATTTTTATTCCTTGGATTTAAGAAATAGCAAGATTTATTCACAATTATAACAATTTACATTGTTAACACAATATTTATTCAAAATTTACAACAACTGTTGGTGTTGGAAATGTTGACCTTCAGCATCTATACACAAATTAACTCGGCTCTAATTGCTTAATTTGCCTCTATCACCGCAAGATCTGGAAATTTTTCTTGAAACTCCCGAAGACATGCTCCGGCTTCATACACCCATTGACCATTAACTTGATGACCATTACGAAAGTAAGCTTCGATCATAAATGTTTTTTGTTCCTGTGTGAACACCATTTTGTTGTGATGAAAAACACTCCAAAATAACGTTGAAAACTAAGCGTTCAATCACAAACGAAAGGTTAGTCTTGAAAAAGACTGATTTTTGATAATAACCGAGATAATAACTGGCGAAACGGAATTCAAAACACGAGGAAACAGTGAAGCACAAAAGACGGCAAAAGCGAGAACAACACTGGAGTAGGTTATGTTTATGTCAACATTTTTGAAATCTGACAGTTGTGACAAATCGAACGATTCAAACTACGCCCTACGTTTTCCGCATCTTTTGTTTTAAAATTATGTCATGGCTTTCTAGATCAGAAATTTAAAAAATCACCCGGTATATATCGATGAGTTCCAGAACATTTCTTATTTTTACATTTCAAATTTATTACATAGGTATTCACACCTATATATAATTATGTAGTTTATATGTCATATGTAAACAATGCTTTCTAAAAAAACCTTGAATTTTCTAATAATACCAAGCCGTTTTGGTTTTTGTTATATATTGATGAGTTCCACGACTTTTATTATTTTTACATTTGAACTTCATTACATAGGCGTTAACAGCTATATACATTTAGTTTATATGCCATATGTAAACGATGCTTTCTAAAAATTCTTGAATTTTTGAATTGTATCAAGCCGTTTTGGTTTTTGTTATATATCCATGAGTTCCAGGACTTTTCTTATTTTTACATTTTAATTTCAATACGTAGGTATTAACACCTATATACACTTAGCTTATATGCCATATGTAAACAATGATCTCTAAAAATTCTTGCATTTTCTAATATCAAGCCGTTTTGATTTTAGTTGTACAGTGTATTTTTTGTAAGCGATAATACAGGACATCCAATGGCGTTTTATCATTCTCCTCCTAAGTTTATATCGTTGCAAATGTAAGTAGAAATTTCGGTATTAAAGAAAAAAATTCATTTAGTGCCAAAAACACATGTAACAATCAGAAAAGTTTTTTAAAAAGCTTGTTAATTGATTATAAGCTGAATTGATTGTTGTAAAGCTTGTAATTAAAAGGAATTAGTGAAGTGGTTAACATTTCAGACTCGTAATCAGAAATTGCGGGTTCGGAGTTCACCCTTTTTTTAATTGTATTACTTACTAATTGTTGTATATTATTTTTAGAACTTGAATTTAAATCATTTTTATTACAATTATTATTGGTCTTATTCCATTTTTTCATCTGCTTTTTTCATAGTTAAGTTTGTACAAATAATAACGGTAAGGTTTTACCGTTAGATTTTGTGTAGCAAAAATATCCAATAATAAAAAAATAATAACAATTGTAATAATAATTAAAAGAGTTCGAAGATAATAAACAACATTAAGTAATCAAGTAAGGATCATCGATGCACAAGCTCTAATTTGTATTGAAATTACGATATTAATTAACTTGCTTATTGGTACTTTTCGACCCCTTATATGTATTATACAATTTGTAAGACAGTAATGATTGAACCAATGATTTTGACCAATAAGGCTTATCCAGAGGCGCATTGGCGATATCCTTATACGAAGCTAATTAAAGCACAACTTGAAGTTTCGATCTTTAAAAGAATTGCTAAAAAATGGCTATGGCAACCGAAAAAATTGCCAAAAAAATGCTATCGCAACCAGGCTATATGAAAATGGTTTTGCGTGAGGCTCATCGTGATTTTAAACAAACATATGCTGAACATGTGTTAAATTTATATTGCAAAGTCGCAAAACCCAAAACTTAAACGTTTCTTTAGTCAAATATTCTCGTATGGTATTTTTTTAGTGCTTGTACTACTATAACACTTTAAGTATATGTAAGAAATTAATTAATATATACCATGAAAGGTTACCGAAAAGAGCATTCGTTCTATAAAGTAACAAAACTTTAAAAGTTCAGGTAAAATATATGTATGTACATGTAGGTACGTAATTATTTTACAATAAAGATATTCCGGAGTACTGTAAATAAAATGATTAAGGTTCGAATTATGCCCTTGGTTACGGATTGACTTTGATTGTAGCTGGGAAAACTAACGAAGAATTATCCAACCGGAGTGATTCTTGTGCACAGCAATCATTGCAAGAATGCTCGCTTTAAAAACTTTAATTGCCAAAGAATTTTACAATAGGTATATCTCCCGTAAACTGTTATAAATCCAAAATGTCTGCGTAGCATCCATCTTATTGTAAATTTGGTCTGGTATACAACAGAAACAATAGCAACTCAATTAAAAAAGGCGTAACCAAGGGCATCATTCGATTCCTAATTCGTTTCTTTACAGTACTTGAATATCTTCACTGTAAAATAACTATTTAGGGTAGATAATATTAAGGTTTGAAATATGCATGTAAAACTGTATTGTGCGTGAACCGATTCTACATAATGCATAAATAAATTATATTAATTGTTATTTAATTAATTAAAATGCTACAAAATGCGTCTAAACGAATTGTTTGTAATAAGTACAGCAAAAATGTTAAAAATCTTCCATTTATCTATATAATAAACCCTCCTTTACCTGGAAACCTTTTTCTTACTCTTATACTTTTACAATACGAGGGATGCTCTGTTAATAGTTAGTAGCAGGCCATGGAAGCTCAATTGGCTAGAAACAATTGCAAAAATTGAATGTCGCAGTAGTTGACATTCGTTACCCACAATTGTCCATAAACAATTGTCAAACGTTCCAATTTCCTTGTGAAACGTAGTTAATTTTGTAAGATAAGTAGTGCATTTTTAATTCAGTTAAGATGAGCATTCCGCGAACTGCCTTTAGAGCTATGATTTTCTACGACTATAAAAGACAGTTAGGATACCAGCAAAGCCATGAAAATTTGATAGCAGCTTTTGGCGATGCTGCCCCTTCATTATCCGCTGTTAGTCATTGGTTCCGCGAATTTCGACGAGGGCGAGAGCTGCTAGAAGACGAAGCAAGGCCTGGAAGACCTGCGGAAGCTGCCTGTTCAGAAAATGTTGATCGAGTGGCAAGCTTGATTCAATTCAATCGAAATATTACTTATAGGGAGATTCAGGAGGAAGTGAAGATTGGATCCTCTGCGGTGAATACACATTTGCATTAACATCTTGGGTAAGAAAGATAGCAAGCCGTTGGATACCGCATTTGCTCTCAGAAAGTCAGAAACAGGCTCGAGTAGACTGGTGTAAATTTATGTTGCAAAAATTTGACGGAGAAGTTTCCAAGCAAGTGGCATACATTGTAACTGGTGACGAATCTTGGGTATACAGTTACGACCCTGAAACTAAACAGCAGTCTAGTGTTTGGGTATTCGAAGATGAAGACTTGCCCACAAAAATAATTCGTAGCAGAAGCGTCAATAAGAAAATGATTGCTGTTTTTTCCGCTGAAGTGGTCCTGTTGCTGTTATTCCACTTGAAGATCGCAGAACTGTCAATTCTGAATGGTACTGCGAAGTGGCTTTACCACAGATGTTTGCAAAATTACAGACAGGTCGCCAAAGGACCGGTTTGCGTAACATCTTAGTCCATCATGACCACACATCCTCCCACACTGCTGCCAGAATATTGGATTTTTTGACGGATACTGGAGTTCAATGGGTAACTCATCCTCCCTGTAGCCCAGATCTGGCGCCGTGCGACTTTTTGTTGTTTCCAACTGTTAAAAAAAATGATGCGAGGTAAAAGATTTTCCAGCGCAGATGCAGCCGTTACAGAATTTCAAAGAATTTTTGAGGACCTTTCAGAAAATGAATTTTCCGAATGTTTTAAAAAGTGTTGTCAAAGAATACACAAGTGTATTAGTCTGAATTGAGATTATTTTGAAAAACAATAAAGATTTTTTGTTAAAAGATGCAACGGTCTTTTTATAACTAACAATTTTCAGCGCAACCCTCGTAAGATCATAAAACTTGCTGGAGGCTGTAAATGATTTTAGTATCAACCGAAAGTTTGTTTGCAAACCAGTATTTCTCATTTCTCATAGTTGCTATGTTTTAATTTTTGATTTGATATAGTCAAAAACAGAGGGCAATACTTGTCGACCACTTCTTTTGCTGTTCTTTACTATAGGAGGAGGTTTTATTCATATATTTACAAATATACAATACCAATACAATTGCAATCTGGACAGTGAAAAAACTAGGAAGCCTCTAATGTTGATTTAATTGTAATGTTGTATTAACGTACATTTCCAGAACATTTTATATATGGTATCAACAGTTATTCAACTGTTACACATTCCATTAAATGTTTTTTTATCCATATACAATGAACTTGAAGCTAGATAGCGAAATGAACTTATGAAGTTTCACCTTCTATTTTTGGTTTAGTTGTGTAACATATTGGATCTTTGTTAAAATATGTATACAACTAGTTTTTATCATCATTTATGCATTGTACTTTTCAGTAATTAATAAAAATTCCAATAATACAGCAGTTTTCAATTTAAGTATGGAGGTTGTTTAGTCCCATGACCTTTCTTACTTTTTATTTCAATTCTATTACATAACACCTATTAGTAGAGTCAATTTTTGCATTAAGTTCTTATTTTTTACTATCTAAAGATAGAGACTGGAAATTTTTTGTAATGCCTTCAGTACTGGACCAATATAAAATGTTATATGTTTAAAATGGGGGCCCGCCTCCTCGGGGGGTTGAAACCCCCATTTTGTACCCCTAATTTAATAACGCAACCAAATTGAGCGAAATTTATGTTGGGAGGGTTCTTGGGGTCACTGATTATGAATCCAATAAGAAAATTGAAAAATTCAAAATGGCGGTCCTAAAATAACGGTCTTTGAGATTGAGAATGCGATTTCTATTGATTTTAGAGAAAAGTTCAAAAAGTCAAAAAGTCCTTAAAATGTGATTTTGCATTCCTTTGCAAAACTATCTTGGTTACCTTATTATGTAACCCCTTTGCTCTGCCCTAGTAGTAGAGTCAATTTTTGTATTAAGCTCTTATTTTTTACTATCTAAAGATAGAGACTTGAAATCTTTTGTAATGCCTTCAGTATTGGACCAATATAAAATGTAATATGTTTAAGATGGGGGCACGCCCCCTCGGGGAGTTAAAACCCCCATTTTACACTCCCAATGTAATAACTCGGGAAGTTTTCCATCAACTTGAGCGAAATTCATGTTGGGCGGGTTTTTGGGGTTCCTGATTATGAATCTAATGAGAGAATTAAGAAATACAAAATGGCGGTTTTTGAGATTGGAAATGCGATTTACGCCATTTCTATTGATTTTAGAGAAAAATTCAGAGAGTCAAAAAGTGTCTAAAATGTGATCTTTCATAGAAATACACTATTTTGATTACCTTATTATGTAACCCCCTTCACTCTCCCCTAGTGGGCTTCTCAGTAGGGGAGAGTGAAGGGGTTACATAATAAGGTAATCGGAATTATGTATTCCTATGCAGAATAACATTCTAAACACTTTCTGCCTTTTTGCATCTTTCTCTAAAATTAATAGAAACGGCGTAAATCGCATTTTTAGTCTCAAAGATCGCCATCTTGGGTCAGCCATTTTGTATTTCTCAATTTTCTCATTGAATTCATAATCAGAAACCCCTAAAACCTTCCCAACATGAATTTTGCTCAAGTTGATGGAAAACTTCCCGAGTTGGGGAGTGTGGAGTAAATTGGGAGTGTACAATAGGGATTTCAACCCCCGAGGTGCGTGCCCCCATTTTAAACATATTACATTTTATATTAGTCCACTACTAAAGGCATTAGAAAAGATTTCAAGTCTCTATCTTTAGATAGTAAAAAATAAGAACTTAGGCATGTTTTTTGCAAAAATTGACTCTACTATATAATAATAATAATAATAATTACTACAACCCATAACCTTAACCAAGGCCCCAGAAGCTATAAGCTTGTGCGGGAGGGAGGGGGCGATTATTATTATTATGTAGGCCCAATGTGCGGCTGCAGCCGACTTATAGATGGAACAGCGCAAATCCCACATTTGTGTTACAGCTAAGGGAAACTGCAGAAAACCTTAACCAGATCTGCCAGCGCCGGGAGTCGAACCCGGGCCGCTTGGGTGAAAGTCCGGCACGCCAGACATTACACTACCAAGGCTGTTATTGCACTACCAAGGCTGTTTTACACCTATTTTATACACCTAGTTTATATACCATATGTAAACAATCTAATAAATCTTGAATTTTCTAATAATATCAAGCCGTTTTGGTTTTAGTTATACGCTGTGTTTTTTGTAAGTGATAATACAGGAAATCCAATGGAGTTTTATCACTCTCCTTCTAAATTTGTACACTTGCAAATGTAAATAAAAATTTCGGTATTAACCGAAAGAAAAATTTATTTTACATCCAAACATGAAGAAAAAATCAGAAACTGTTAAGAAAAATACTTAAAAAGCATGTTGGTTTTAATGGCTTCCGTAATAAATATGATAAAATAATCATAAAAAGAAATTAGTGTAACGGTTAACGTATCAGATTCGTAATCTTTCTTTGTATTACTTACTAATTGTTATTTATTATATTTACAACTGAATTTTAATCATTATTAATACAATTTTCATTTTTTAGTTTCATATCCTTTTTCATCGTCTTTTCTTATAGTTGAAATTGTACAAAAACTAACGGTAAACTCTTATATCAAAAATATCTAATAATAAGAAAAACTAACAACAATTGTGATAATAACTAAAATCAAGTTCGTAAGATAATAAACAACAATTAAGTAGTTCAATTAAAAAAAATTGCATACGAGAGTGGGCTTCGAACGCGCGATTTTTGATTGAGCGTTTGATACCCTGACCGTTATACCAATTCGGTACACAACTTCAAAGCCTTTTAATTTATCTTATTATAGAAAAAATATTAGAAAATATGTATTATCTATTTTTGAAATATTTCCTGCGAATCGGGATAAAACAATATTCATGTTAATTAACTGGATTAACACATTCCATTAAATGCGTTTTATTCATAAACAATTGCTATTTCAACAGTAAAAACATGATTATCAAGGTTCATCTAGTTTTGTTTTAGTTGTATAACGTAGACTCTAGGACATTTTAAATATGGCATCAATAATTATTTAACTATTTCACATTTCATTAAGTGTTTATTCATGTATAATACACTTACAATCTCGACAGTGAAACAAAATTATGAAGCACCTTCTAATTTTCATTTTGCTATTAAACGTATAGATTTCCAGGACATTTTATATACTAATGCTAACAGAAGTTATTCAATTGTTACACATTACATTAAATGTGTTTTTATTCATATACAATTGCAATCTGGACCGTGAAAAAAGATTAGGAAGACTTTAATGTTGGTTTAGTTGTATAACGTAATTATTGCTTATTTTACAGGGTATATACTATGAAAGCATCAAATTTACCATTTTCAAACTTATCAAAAAAAATTTATGAAACATTAGTTAATTATTAATGGGATGAATAATTCATTGATAATTCAATAATAATCATAATCTGTATTAAGTAAATATACGCACTTTTTATTAGAATTTTCGAAGTTAAATAGATACCGAAAAAATAGAGAAAAATTTCTATATCTTTATTTTTTGGTAATACACAACATCAAGTTATTCCTTATTAAAAGTATTAAAACCACATTTAATGGAATGTATAACAGTTGAATAACTTTTGGTACCATATATAAAATGTTCTGAAAATGTACAAAGGTATATTTGTAAGGTCATTTATAACCAAAATTTCATAAACATTTACTTATTATTACTAATTATGTTAAACACATAATCTTGTTGCTTAATCTCTGATAAAACTAAATATTTATCACTTTATTATCAAAATCATTTATAAAATCTTGCTGTCCTGGAACTCATCATTTGACATAAACAACTTCCAAGACCGTCTCGGAACTCATCAAATTACATAAAAAAGTTCCGAGACCGTCCCGGAACTCAACAAAAGTCCTGGAACTTGTCGATACACATAAAAAAAAGTCTCGGAACTTAACAATCGACATACATATATATATATATATATATATATATATATATATATATATATATATATATATATATATATATATATATATATATATATATATATATATATATATATATATAGATTCAAACGAGAGATTTGGGTTTTAGATCAATTAAACAATACAAAAATTACACCACACAACTAGAATCAACATAAATTCAATTAACAGAAATACACTTACATGAATTTTATATTCCTTTTTAAAAACCCAGCCAATATGGCTACTTACTACTTGTTTTAAAATCCCTCATCCCTCTTTCAAAAACAAAAACCAATCGTCCCCTAACTACAAAAAAATCAAAACTACCAACATTATAGAATCTGTAATAAATATCCCTAAACATAAAATCAAGTTATCAACCCCAAAGAAACTGTAATAAACATCCCCAACATTTTATATTTAATCAAATAGTTGTTATTTTTTAAAAATAAATTACATATTTTGCCTGAACCTGTATGTAATAACAGAACTAGGTAAACTGATTATTATGAAAATTGTTTTGTGACAAAATGACTTGCTACAGCTACTTTGATAATTCTGGTTGACTGTAGGTCTGACCACTACAGTCTTACCCCAAAGGGGTGCATGAGTATATTTTTAATTCTAAATAACCCGAGGGGGTCGCAGGGGGGGGGCATCTCTTAAAAAAACATTATGGCTATATATCTCTTGAATGGCGTAAGCTACAAACTTGGAATTTTCACATATTATACTTGAAACAATTCTGAAGATACAAACATAAATTACTGGCATTTCATCCAGGGGCGGAGTAAGGCAACATTCCAGGGGGAGAAGAGTTTTCCGCAAAAACAACTATTATAAAAATCTTGAGTGTGAGTAATCTGTAAGAGATACGTATATGCCATCGGGCTTTTTTGTAGATCTTTTTGAGATCTGTAATTCGTTCGCTTACACTTTGCCTTTATCTCCTATCATTTTTGCAGCGTAATGCGTTTTGTCCCTGTTTGAGCCAATTTTCTTATTTACTTATTTCACACTTTGCTTATTACACGACTTTCGAAAGATCCTCTGAGCAATCTATATACACAGAAACCTTCTCTAAAAAACAAGCTATCAAATGATGAAAACGGCATTAAAATCTATTCAGTGGTTCGAATAGAAGAAGTAGTAGTTCGAAATTCAACAGTTTTTACAATAACTGAGCTTACAAAAACTACAAAGTTAATGGGGGCACACTGATTGCCAGCGATCGATCGATTTCAGATGTGGTTCCTCCACACGCCGTTGATTTTCCAACGAATATTATGCTAATATAAAGTATAATTATAATATAAGAAAAAAAAACTACATATATAATTAAAATAACTAAATTATGTATTCTCTTTGAACACGCCTGCCATTTGTTTAAAGTTATTTTGAAAAATCGCCAACCTATATGTTTTATAGTATTTATTTGAACAAAAAAAGTTTTGGGTTGCTAATTAAAGGCATTGCTAATTATGAATCAAACGTGATTATTTTAAATTATAGTTACAATGTTACATGTAATGATCCTATCCTATTGACATTATTATTACGGAAAAATAGATAGGAAAAATAGAGCGACGAAACATCGGACGAGTTTATTTCGACCGTTTTAACTTGAACTTTGTTTTACTTCGGATTTCCATTTAGCAAACTTTGTTACGGAGTTGTTATTATTTGATTTTTACAATGGAGAAACTGACAATGGACGACGGTAAAGTCTCCCATGGCGTTGTGTCAATGAGTGGCGATAAGAACTGTCTATTTAGAGCTATAGCACACTGTGTGTTTAACAGTTAGACAGTGCACGAGGTGGTAAGGGATCTTATTTTGCGCCACGTGTGCAACAACCGGGATGACTTTGAGGTCCTTTCGACTCCCGGCGATGATAATTACCTAACTCCTACCGAATACCGGGCAGAGATGGGCCTCGGTAGGATTTATGGCTCGCTCTGAGAAGTTATTGCAGCTACCCAAATGTTCCCATTTGTATTTGAAATGTGGAAGGACGACAGCCTCTTCTATCCGACTACACCTCAGGTTCAAGTTGACCTGCATACAAAAAGGCTACTTTTCTCAGGGAGACTCTCAGAGGGTTACTTTGATGTGTTGGAGAAAATTGAAACACCGCGTCAAGAAGGTTTCGAAGACGGAGAGTCTGTTCGAAAGAAGAACAAAAAAAGGAAGTCAACAACAATTAGGGGCAAAAGATAGACATACAAAGGTCGAAAATAAAGAGCCAGGGAACTAAGAAAAATGCTACAAAGAAAGAAGATAAGCAATCGAAAATGAAAAGGTTGGAAGATAACAGAAATAGACGTGCAAAGGTCGGAAATAAGGACGCTGAAAGGGACAAGAAGAAAAATGCTAGAAAGAAAGATGAGAAATCAAAAAAGAGAGGTTGAAATATCAGAGAAATAGACGTCGAAAGATTAGAAATAAAGCGGCTGATAGGGAGAGGAAGAAAAATGATACAGAGAAAGAAGAAGAGGAATCAAATAGGAAAAGGTTACGACAAACCTTGTGTACGACGAAATATTCAATTAAGGAATCATGTCCGTTCGTTGGTTCGTATTTTCGTTCTTCCACCAAAGTTATTCAACAATATGTTCAAGTATGCATGCATATAAACTGGTAATTGTTTACGGTAGGGGTTAAGGACTACTAAAATAGATGGGAGAGTGTTGGTGGTGGATCACAAAAATTAACTTTTATAAGTAGAACTGTTTTCTTATTTCGTGGATAGACCAGACGAGTGACATGACCAGAATGGGACCGTTGATTTTTCAACGGGTATTATGCTAGCGATCAATGATTATCAAAAATTGGCCAATCCCATGAAACAAAGGTTTTAAGAAGTGGTAACTTTGGAGAGTTAATGTTAAGATAACTTTCAATCAATTATTTGAATTGTTTATATCTTGAAATTTATGGAATGGTCGGAAATTCTAAGATATGACAAGTGATGATCGCAATGTATTCAATTCTATACACCAATGTTTTCTTTAACCATTTTTAAATTTTTACTAAAATTTAACTTTCGAGAGGTTCATAGTCATATTCTTTCTTAAATTGCTTTATCTCCCGTTCTTTACGTAAAGTGATCCATAGAAACAATCTACAGAATAATCAGTTCTGGTTCAAAGGCATCCTTTGTAGCACAAACAATCCGATAGTTACTTTTTTTCTTAATGATTATTTTGGAAGGCAACCGCATGTCAAACTGAAACTTTTAAAACGCAAATTTTGGGAGGCTTACTTCACATATCTTGTAGTTAGTCTATCTACAGTCGCTGGATGCACTGGAAGGTGCAGTGGTCTTGTGGGTATTTTGCTTTTCAGCTTCATTTTTGAGCAATTCTCTCACACTTTGGTACCTAATTGTCTTGCAATATTCTCAAAACAATACTCTTTACTTACTGCAAGCTCCTCAAGACATTTGTGGTGCATTCTATGTAAAACCAAGCAGAATCCCTTCAAACTTGACCAATCTCGATTTCAACTAAATGTGGCGATTTGAAACTACTACCTAGTAAAATTAAATCAAAAAACGTCACTTTTTTGATGATAACAATTAGTTGAAATCACAAAAACTTTAAATCACTTATTGCTCACACCCGTATTTCGAACAGCTTTTGTTTGATCGTTTATAGACGTCTCACGCTGTTAAAGTGGCAAGGAGCTATTTTCATTGCAGTTTTAATTGATCAGATTTAAATTAACTTTTGAGTTTCAATAGCATTTAAATCACCGAGTAATTTCGGAATGGGAATCACCTTGGTGAAGGTTTAAATTAAAAGAGAATTGCAAGAAAACCGACATCTAAAATCGCTTCTATACCAAAGCTGATGGTGCTAAAATTCCGAAAAAATGGATTTGCTGTACAGACAATTTTCAAGATCATATAAGTAGCCTCATTCGATATTTCATAAATGTTCTTCAGTGGCGAATTCTTTAGATGATACCGATGTGTTGTTTGTTTACAGTATACATCTTAGCATAATCTTCTTGAGCACAAATCTATACTTCATTTACAATCCGCTGATTTATCACTCCAATTATTGAATTCTTCCACAGCTGATCCCTGCTAGTATGGATACTGTTTGCTTCCATGCATTTTATAAATTTTATGTTTCACTTGCATATTATATTTTATTTATACCTGTGATACGAAGTACATAAACAAATCCTTCAACAACCAGGGCATTATAACCGGGCATTATGTTTTATAACGCACGCTCATGTTTACTTTTACAATAGTAGCCGGTCTTATGTTCAATAGTAATTTAGATGATTCGGTCAGAAACTATATGTTTGCATCACAACCAAAAACAAAAACATTTAAATTTAAAACTTCATATCCCTTTTTGACTTTTAAAAATTTAGTAAAAGTTATTACCATCCGATGACCATAAGAATTCCTAGTTTTATAAATATAAACAACGTCCTTGGCAATGTCAACAATAATTACAAATTAAAACTAATTTTCTACTTGTACATATTCTTGTGAAAAATAAAATCTGGTATGCACCACTAGCGTTACTAGATGATAATGCCCATCGAGTGACTTAGAGCCTGAAGGGCCCGAGGGATGGAACATCGTCACTCTCTCGGCAGCTTAACGCCCTTAGTACATAAATAACTATTATTTGTCTTACCATAGATCAACTAGCAGAAGCTATCAATTATGTATTAGAAGATTTTTTCAACTAGAAACGCTACCAAACTTAACTACAAAATCTATCAATCGGTTTATGTATATATTATTACCAGACGCTTTACTACATAAATGAGAGGTATTGCTACCGTTATGAAGGGCTTTTAGCTAAACGATCGTTTTACGCGTTTTACGCATCAATATATATTCTCTACAATTTTAGAGTTCACGTAGTTTCGAAACATCACAATGACTCATCAAGATCTGCGCGAACGTCACCTGCGAGTACAGTGGCGGCGCGTATGTTGTTCATTAAAAGGGGTTAAAAATATGTGCACATAAAATGTTATGAAAATCTCAAAGTACACTTTATAATCTTTAAATAATCACTTTCAATTGAAGGGGTTGGAGCTTAAATCAACTCACCTAAGTAGCAAAAAGATAATTGTGAGATATAAGCACACGCAACAAGACAGAATGGAAATATACCGACGCTACTGCATTAAGAAAGATATGCGCGTGCGACGGAATTTCGAACGCTCATACGTATTTCGGTTTCTGCGCATTGTGCTGTTTCGAAACCTTTTCAGCTATAATAGAGGAAGTAAAGGAAAAAAGGTTGTGGAGACTTCTTAGTAGAATTCGAAGAGAACCAAAGGAGCAAAATAGAAAAAAGCTATAGGAAATGCAAGGTTAGTCAATTGACAACAGGACGTCTACACCGAAAAGCATATCATTATAGTGTATTATTATTGAAATGCTCGGAAATTAACCTGTCACAGACTACTTTAGGAGTGGGGTATCGGTCACGAAATACTGCCGCTAGGTGGTATCTACAGCTGTTTATCTTCAAGGTCCGTCAAAGTGACATTTTGGCTTAAAAGGTTGTCTAGAACGAATTGAACGAAATTTTCCCTATTCAGATTTCGAGTTGGCTTGTGACGTCATCTTGATATACGTTAACCATATCCTGATTTGCAAAAATTCTCAAAACTACGTCACAAAAACAAAACAATTTCGTCAAGTATTGAATGTATAGGGATCGAGACAACCTTTTAACCAAAATGTCACTTTGACAGACCTTGGTTTATCTTAGAGTCACTGCATCTAGTCACCTAGGCCAGCTAGAGGTTTGATCTTTCAGAATAAGAAAACCTTTTAAAATAAATGTGGATTTGATTAAATTCAATACAGAACAAATAATGAACAATTTCGTGCTTCACTTGCCCCAATATGGCGGCGGTTTTCGTTACTCTGGTCGACCAGCTGACCTAGGTAACTAGATGCAGTGACTCTAGTTTATCTTAGAGACACTTCAATTAGAGTCTGGCCAATGCGGTTGCACGGTGCCAACCATTTTATATCACAACGGGATCAATGACATGGATTTTGACATTTTACTGCTAAATAATGTTTTAGAAGCACAACCCACTATTTCGTGCTTTTTAATTCAGTCAAATACCATTTACATGCGTGCCGATATTTGACCGTGTAACCATTTTTGTACTTTTCAAATTTGGCGCCACGTGTTGTGATACAAAATGACTGCCTTGGCCAGACTGTAATTGAAGGGTCTCTAGTTTATCTTAGAGACCTCTATAATACTTTTATAAGAGTTGAGCCAACGCGAATGTCAAACCGCCATTATGGATCCAAAGATATACGTTCCAAAAATTATTGGTTATGTTTACCTGGCAAATTTCTGTTTCATAACCGGACATTTATTTCATTATAATTTATCATTTATTTGAATTAGTTAATATAATAAAATTCTCAAATAGAGTAATATGTTTATATTTTAGCTGCAAAATTGAGAAGAGGAGAAACTACTCTCAGCTACAACAAAGAATGTCTCTTGTGCAATATCATTTTTGTGTTAAATAAATAATTTTATAGAAGTAAGAGCTATTTTGGAGCGTGGAGGCAATGCATAATCAGAAGCAAAACTCCATATTACTAGTGAATTACAACTTGTACCTATGTACCAAGTGTCCTATCGAGATCAATCATGCAAAGCTAAAAGATCTCCAAGCCCTTTGTGAAGTATTACAAAAACTACAGATTTTTGGATTGTGTAAGAATGTTCCAAGCACTGCACATAGTTACAAATAAAAAATTGGGCCTTCCAGTTAGTTATTGGTTTTTCTAAAGGTTTCATTTTTTTTTTGATAAATGCTGTTTTTGACATGAACCCTGCAATTGCAATTTATATTTATTAAAGCTTAAAGAAAAATATAAAAAAATTTTTCGATTTACTAATCATCAGTTTGTTTGTGAAATTCCATGGATACAATTGGAGAAACAGTTGTAACCCTAGAAATTAATTTCCACATAAATTTATGAGGATGTGAAAAGATCGGTCCTAAATTACATAATTTTGTCAAACTTCGTGTTTTTAAATTGGCATTAGTGCAAATGGATCCAACCAATCAGCGTCAATTCCCGAGTTGCCCGAACTTCTATAAGTAATATAGAGTGACTCTATTTTATCTTAGAGACCCTTCGATTCGAGTCCGGTCAAGGCAGCCATTTTATATCACAACACGTGGCGCCAAATTTGAAAAGTGCAGAAATGGTTACATGATTAAATATTGGCACGCTTGTGAACGGCATTTGAATCAATTAAGAAACACGAAATAGTGGGTTGTGTATATAAAACATTATTTAGCAGTAAAATGTCAAAATCCATGACATTGACCCTATTGTGATATAAAATGGAGGTCACCGTGTCAACGCATTGGCCAGACTCTAATTGAGTTTCTCTGTCAAATGAATTTTACTCCAGTACTTTTACCAGTACGCAGGTGGTAAAAATGTAGTTTTTCTGCAATCTGATAGAAAATAAAATTTTAATGTAAATTTAATAAATAATAAATTAATAATAATAAGTATAAAAACGTCAATTGTGTTAATGCTTTTTATTTAAGATGTTCTAGAACTGCGTTACTGTAATAAAGTAGCAGTTTTATTGGCAGCGTAAAATGAATTTTATATTTTCGTTGCAATTACCGTAAAACTACCATTATCCATGTTTTCATTAAATATTATGGATGAAAATATTTTGTGTAATTTTTTTATATTTTGTTGGAATTATATTTTTCCAATTCTTAAATAAGTTTCCATTTTTCTTAGAGTAAAAACATGATATTTAAGAATTTTTTTTGTGGGAGGGTTACCTCTACTATATTTTTGACTTTTTGCAACTGCAACTACACTTGAAACACTTAAACCCGGTTGAACGAGTACGTCTTAATTTAAGAAAGTCGCTAGAACGAAGCATTTTGAATCACTACTTTGTAGGCGTGGTTTATTTAAATAATCGTAAACGTAAAACATAACTTATAACCTACAAATCAACCAAACTTTGCTGCAAGTATGTAATACTGATACATGTAATAATTTTATTTTGTTACAAAATAATAGATGTTAAACGTATAATTTTACAACCAAATTACAACCAAACAGCTCAATATCAAAATCAGAAGGCTTGTAGTGTGTAAGTCACTGGTTTAAATACATTTACCACTTCGGTTTAAAACTATTTGAACCAGTTGCGTGTATGACGTCACCGTTGTATCGCTAGAATGACACATTTTAAATATAACAGTAAACGATTTGAACCGTTTGATCGGTAGAAAACGCCTGTAAATGACCTAGACAATTAAAAAAGATTCGGGGGGGCTTCAGCTCTATAGCCCTCCCTACATACGTTACTGTTACAGATTCTAAAAGTATTAATTAAAATAGAAAATGTAAAATTCTGAAGGTTTTCTTTTTATATCTCGTTATTACAATCTGCTCTAATAAAACTTATTCGCTTTAGCATCCAATGAGGCAATAATGTGCAGAACACGGTTTGGTAACTACAATTAACATCAGGAAAATAAACACGGTCGGAATACGCTTGTGGAATATTAATATGCATTCTACGTTTCAATTTTAATCAAAAACTCCCGCAATTAACGTGTTTGCTGAAATTCGATATAAACAGAAATTAAAGCAGACAGCAATGTAAACAATAAACTCGAATTTATCAGTTTACTTCTACTCCTCACAAACAATCGTTTAAATGCTCTTTTTACAAGTGACGTAGCCTTTCTATGTTTGGATTCGATTTTACGTTTTTCATTGGCTAGTTTAAGTACTTCTAGTGCTGGAGTAGACATGCAGGCGTTCCTGACGGGGTGCCATACGTAACCCCAACGGCACGCACATGGAATGATCCCGGGAGGTTGACGCAAGCTTCTCGCATAGGGTCGCAACCGGGTAGCCCTTCTAAACACTCATCTATGTCCACGCACATGCCGTATTTAGAATCCCATTCGTACCCCTTGTTAGGACATTTGCAGGTCACGTTCCATCGGTTCAAGACAATATCTCTGAAGTCCGTGTTTTGCGAACGATTCACCGAACATATTCGTTCACCTTTTGAATCGCCTACGAAACAAGGATTCTCTGAACTTTTCCAACATTCGTTCAGGCTGTTTAAGTGTTTGTGAGGACAGCACGGATCCGGGCAGAAGCTATATAACGCACATCCATATGCAGAGTCATCTTCAGCTCGTGGATCGAAATTATGTACACCAAATTTTGGATCTAAACAATTCGCGAAGTTGTCACAAAACTCTCCCATGCTTTTTAATTCGGGAACTTCTTGCATAGTATACCAACACATATAATAACTTGCCGAGACTCTCCATTGAAAACGTTCTATAGGTCCTTGAAATGGATCTGCAATAACTTCATCTGCTTTTAACATTTTACGGCACTCGCGTTCTACTGCATCGATTTGTTTGCTGTGTTCACTTAAGTTCCAATGTTGTTCTTCAGAAACAACTGATGTATCGTCTGCTCTTCTTAAGCCTGTATGTTTAATGCGTAATTCTAGATATTCTACACATGTTGTAAACGAATCTTCGCAATATTTATGAACCTCCCAATGAAGGGACCGTAAAGGTGGACGAGGAAAAGCTTTAAAATATTCTTTAGGAGCAGTGTCAAGCTTAGTTTGGTACCGTCTATCATGTTCATTGAATTTGTGTGCCCTTAAGTAATATGCAATGTTTCTAAGAGAAGTCATATAAGCAGGTAAAGTTAGATTCTTGTTATTTTTATATGCTTTTGTAGTTGACTCTAAATGATTTAAAGTTGATACACTTACATCTCTACGTTGGGGCATTACATCAAAATCAAAATATTCTCCATAATAACTAATGATAACACGAAATGTCACTACAGCATTTATAAAAACCAATATAAAATGATACATGATCGGTAACCACTTTTCATATGTCACTTTAGTATGACAGCTTCAATTCGTACGTCATGTTTACGTCATATCTTATATCTGCAGAAGTTAAGATTATACTAGAATGGGAATGCAAAAGTAGATATACAATTTTAAGACCTTGGTAGATTATATACAAGCAGCACGACTTCTTAAAGTTTAAGATTTTAAAACACTGTAACTTCACAACTTTTAAAAGGTTTCGAATTCTCAGCACTTACAATAAGACGTGCTTTGAAAAGTGCGTAGCAACTTAAGAAATCTATAGTCAACTTTATTTCTGTTAAATTTCAATTTGCTTCCTCGCGTTTTGCAAATCAAAAAGCCTTTTAAATGGGTGGTTTAAATTTTTGTTATATTTAAATGCAAATAATAAGAATATCTTCAACTGGGAAAAGGTTAAATTAAAGTTTGTAAATTTATACGACAGGAAAGAGAGTTTTATAAACCGAAAATTCTAAACTGCAAAATTTAGTTTTATCTTAAATTTATTTACTTTTTCTTTGAAAAAGAAAAAAAAGGTTCAGTAAATAAATTCGTCCAAAAGAAAAACGAAGCAATATAACTAACTGTCTAATAGTTTGTTTAAATATTTGTACTTTGTATTCCGTATACCAAAACTTGATTAGTTTTATGAACGGTCATACTCGAGAATCGTTTTTACCAAGTTTCTAACTGCTTTGTATAAAAACTTCTTGTGCTAGATGCTAATGTTTTATCTGTTATTTGTTGTTTTAATAAATTTATCTTACGAAAATGAACATTTACAAAGAGAAAAACGTTCTTTTTTTCTTTTCCCAATGGGTGGACTGTTTAAGGTAAGAATTTTGGAGTATTTTCTTAGTTTCCATTAAAACCGCACCTTCATATAGGATTTATATTAAATAATTATTATCAACGCACGTTAATATTGAATATTCTATTTTGTATTCTAGAGTTAGGTATAATTTGTTTAAAAGTAATAATAACCTGAAGTTTATTATTAAGTGAAAACTTAAAGTGTTACATACATTATTGATACCTCTAATAAATAGACATCTTGGGCTTGTGGTAATTTTAAAGAACTAATTTGGTAGTTTAAAGGCGTAAATTATTTAGAATTCTCAGACAAGACTTGGTGAGAGTTATTTAACTCACATCAAACATTTTTAAGGAATCTCAATATGATTCAAAACAGGATAGCCTAGGAAAGATACTTTAGAAATGAGCTGCGTATTAAATGTGTTCGTCGTCCCCATAATATAATATTGCGATGAGATTAATGGATATAATACTCAAGGCAGTATTTTAGGCCCCTTACTATTTATTCTTTATCTTAATGATTTGGGTCAGGTTTTTAAATAATGTAGATTATAGATAAAGATGTATTATCATTAACAACAAAAAATAATGTAGAACTAGAAAACGTCAACAAATGGATGGAAGTAAATAAAATAAAAATTAATATTAAGTAAGACTAAAAGTTTTTTAATTGGAAAAGCAATTATTTGAATTTAAATATCAAAATTTCAAATTTCAAATTAGGAGTGAAAAGATAGAGATAGTAGAAAAATCTAAATATTTAGGAGAAAAGTTGACAAGAATTTAAAGTTTAAAGACCAAGTAGAGTAAGTAACTTTTTAAGCACAAGTAGTAAAAAATTAGTTTATGATTGTATAATTTTCCAGCATTTTACTCTTTGCAGTTCTATTTTGTATACATCAACACAGATGAACATAAATAGATTTCAGGTATTACAAAACAAAGCCATAAGAATTGGATAAGCAATAATTTTGGGATATGATAAATACGCGAGAATTACATTTATGTTAAATCGTTTGAACTGGATGAATATTGAAATTTTTCTTTTGCTACGCGTTTCGGCATTTCTACATAAAATATAATTAAATATTTCAGCACCATTTATTATAATACATAATTGTCTAATTAAATTTAATCGAGTTCACAGTTACATTACAAGAGGAAAAAATAATTTTATATTGGATTATAAACGATTGAAGACATTTCAAAATTCATTTGTTTTTTAAAGGGGTAATAGAATATAATAAATTAGATAGTGAGTTAAAAATAGGAATCTAAACACTTGCATTAAAAAATTAAAAACACAAATTTTAATGAAATTGTAAAATTTTTATTCAAAGCCTTTTTAAATTATAACTGTTCAAAATTAAAAATAAAAATGTTTATATAGTTATATAAGATTTACTTGTAAATAGCAAATTCTTGCTAAATAAAATAAATAATAAAATAATAATAATGATAATAAAATAATAAATGAGTTTGAATAATAATCGCATTTTGTGCCTCAAGAAACTTAGCATTTGTAGCCAGTAGTTGTTTGGGGCCCGAGCGAGGCAAGGGCTGCAAACAACTAAGGGATGCAAATACTTTTTTTGTACAAAAGTTTTTCGCCTACCTGCTATTATACTTTAAAATGGAACTCCATATTTTGAACAGTAACGCATATTTGCTTAAAATAAACCAATAATGATAAAGGGGATATGAAGGAGTGAATGAAAACGAAAATAGTGGCAGACTTTTTTAATAATATTACTAAATTCACATAATTATCATAAGACCATAAAGATGCAACGTGCAATACACCACTGTTTGAGTGGTACTGCTTCTAGAGGCATCACCGCCTCACGTGGTTACGTACAGTAATCCAAGAGGCGTGAGACCGAGTTGAAGTTATTTAAAAGAGCCGTGCTCGGTTTGTATGTCATATGCGCGTGTATCTGTTGATGTAGCTAAGTAATTTGTAAACAATAATAATGCAATAATTCTATATCACCTACTTATTAACAAAATAAATATTAAGAGTGACAAGAAAACAAATAACTAGTAATAATAAATTTTTATTTAATAAAATATTTAATTAATTACGTCCATATTTAGTAGCAGTGTAGATGTTAGGTATGTATTTGACATAATAGAGCAGAAAAAAGCCGTAACTGTCCTCAAAACAGGAAAGCACTTGTTTCAGGTAGGCGAAATAGTTATTTATGCAATAACGATTTTTTTAGCATACTTATAAAATTTAATTTCTACGTTTTATAAACAAATAACAATAACATCATGGATTGCGTGGTTACCATTGTTTGTTTTAAACAATCGAACAAATTTAATAATAGAAAAAATAAGCGGGGAAAATTTAAAAATCTCTAGGGAGTATGAGTTACTTTTCATATTTTGTATCTATGACGAAAATAAACGATATCATGTTGATAAAAAATAAAAATGTTTTCTAGTCCTATTAAGTTATGCAATCATTCTACTTGCATAGACCCGTGAGTAATGATATTAATTACACAAGTTCCACGAGTAATAACTTAACTAGTAGATGGTTTTTAACCAAAAGTCAAAGTAAAAACTGCATCCTGTTAGAGAACAGTTATTTATGTACCAAGGGCGTTATGATGATGATAATGCCAGGAGGGCGACGATCAAAGGCCCTCGGGCTGGAAGTCGCCCGGTAAGCATTATCATCTAGTAACGCTCGTAGTGCATACAAGATTTTATGTTTCACAAGATTATGTACAATTAGTTTTAATTTATCTAATAATAATTATGATAAACACGTAAAATGTTAACCTTGGTGTTGCTAAGATCGTTGGTTATTTACTTGTTTTGAAACAGTTGAAAGTAGCATCGACTTCATACGTGCGTTTTGTTCGGTGACGATGATGTGGGAAAAGTTTGATGTTCCGGAAGATATTTTGGAAAATCGAAAAGAGCCACTGAAAACTTATTGCTAACAAAATCTAGAGTAAATTATGAAAAAGAATTTCAAACTTTTGTTAACTGGAAGTTGAAAAATGGGATTAAAATGGTAAACGAGACGGTGATGTTGACCTACTTTCAGGAATTGGTATGTTATTATCGTGTTTTACTATTTAATGGCCTCCATACAATATGTTTGTTTATTTTGTTTCTTCGTTACAGGCTGGCAAATGTAGTCCCAACACGTTGTGGGCAAAATATTCCAGCTTGAGGTCGACTTTGATTATTAATGACAGCGTAGACATTTCCCGCTATAGTCGCTTGATTTCATTTCTGAAACAAAATTTAAAATGATACATACGAGGTCTGGCTATTAAATAACGAGACTGCTTATGAAAAAGAGTTCTATTTTAAAAATTATTCTATAATCGAATGCTCCCCTTCAATGTACTCCCCTCCCTCGCCACACACCGTTCCATTCGTTTCTTCCATTGGTCAAAGCAATGCTGAAAGTCTTCTTTTGTAAGAGCATTTAGGGGCTTCGCCGATTTTCGCTTCACCACTTCGATCGACTCGAACCGGGTTCCTTTTAAGGCAGACTTGATTTTCGGAAACTAGAAAAAATCACAGGGTGCTAAATCAGGCGAGTACGGCGCATGTTCGAGAACTGGAGTGCCTCTAGCGGTTAAATAACGCTTCACAGACAGCGCGTTATGGGCAGGTGCGTTGTGCGCAGTGTTGCCAAAACATTCAGATAGTAAGTTTGGTTTACAGTTTGACCCTGGGACACCCATTCAGTCATCACGATGCCGTTGATGTCGAAAAAAACGATTAGCATGGCTTTAAATTTTGATTTCGACATCCTTGCTTTTTTCATTCTTGTCGATGCAGGAGTATTCCAGTGCATGGATTGCCGCTTAGTTTCAACATCGTATTAGAATATCCATGTTTCATCGCAAGTGATGATGTTATTCATCAATTCAGGCTCTTCATCTAACCTCTCAAGAAAATCTGCGCAGATCTGTTGACGGACGAGCTTTTGTTCAGGAGTCAAATGTTTTGGGATCAACTTCGCACAAACTTTCTTCATGTTCAACTCGTCATGTAAAATTTTTCTGACAGTTTCTTTATCGGGGTTTACAGTCTCAGCAATCATCCGAATGCTCATACGACGATCTCCGCGCACAATTTCATTGATTTTGGTGACTGTTTACGAAGTTGAAACAAAGACTGGTCGACCTGGACGTTTGTCATCTTCGGTGCTCTGTCGGCCTTTATACCATTCGAAAACACGCGCACGAGATAGAGAATTCTCACCATAGGCCTCTTCCAACAACTTATAGCACTCAGTCGGTTTTTTTTTAATTTAACGAGAAATTTCACATTGATCCGTTGCTCGTGTTTTTCGTCACACATTTTTATCGGCACGAGAAAAAAACACGTTCGTTTCTAACCTCTATAGAGAAAATACTACTACAGCGACAAAAACGTGTTTTCGTATTGGCATAGTAGACACTTCCAGCTATCCAAAGCTTCATTCGTTTTCCCCCCTTCCCTCTAGGACGTCTTCTGTGCACGCAGTCTCGTTATTTAATAGCCAGACCTCGTATATTAAAAAACGAGGGTTTTGACGTGAGATCATGTCTTGACGTTTATAAAGGATGCCCCTAATAAAACATATCTTCTACATTAGGTAAAAGACTAAGATTTATTTATGTTGCGTATTGTTACGTAAATGCGTTATTACAGATAGTTCTGGTTATAGATGTTTTTGTGATTTGAGGAGGCATGAAATGGTTAAGATGATTATCGACGATATACAAGGCGAAGGATGTGTTATAGTTGTAAACATTTCAAAAACTAAGATAGGAGAATCTAAAGGTTTTACCATTGTAGAAGAGGAAGAAATAGGTGCTTTGAAATATGTAGCATTGCGACCGACGGAACGTAGATTTTCTTTGACATACAAGAGCAATCGCCAGTTGGAAAAATACCTTAAGAAGTGTACCGTCAATAATTGCAAGATATCTGAAATTATGTATTGCGAAGGAGTATACCAGCCATTGTCTGCGACGTACGTCATCTACTCTTTTGGTTGACAGGCGCTACATTAAAAAACATTGAAGATGCATGGTAAATGGAAGAGTGCAACTGTTGCAAAGGGATCCGTAGCAGAGAGTATGTCTTCGAAAAAATTTCGAAAGTTTCTCGTATGATTTCAAGTTCTACGGGTATATCTGCAGAAGTGGATGTATGTTCGTATTCAGTCTACTAATGGAGAAGACATTAACCGTGGGTGAAGGTGGGAGAGAATCCTTAAAAATTCACAAAAGTTTCGTGTTGGATCGGTTTCGTTTTCAGAGACGTTTCAGTTCCATAATTAAATAATTAGACTTAGACTTAGGCATAATTAGATTTTTCATGATGTTTATTTTTGTAACAACGTGCAGTTGCGAAAAAAAAACAAAAAAACTCTTTAGGTTCGTCTCTGTATATACCACACAAATTTTAGAACAAAATCACACAATAACTCCCCAAAATAATATTAAATTCATGCATTTTTGTAATAATTAGCGCAAATTAGACATTTTAAAAGCTTTTGAGATATACAAATACAAACTCAGGGTACGTTTAATGAATGGACAGATTGAGCTCGGTAATTCTCCGTTACTGGAGAGTGTTAGATATTTAATTCTGATTATTTTGATCTAGTTACCTATTTTTTGTATTTACCTTAGCGACGTGTTTGTTTATATTTATATTACCTTTGACAATGACAGCTTAGCTGTCGAAACAATATTGTCAGGTTATAATTTAATAAATACTGTGAAACTTTTTATTAATCTTTATTTATTTTATGATTATGGAGTTCTACAAAGTAAGGCTAGGAAGAACAAACAAAAACTTATGATCATTATTAAAACAAGAAGATTTATTATCGCTTTTCTACGCAAATTCATTAGAATTTTCCATTATTATAACCAAGAACGAGATTGGATTTTTATTAAATGAATCGATCAGCTGGACTATTAGATTTTTATTTGACAAGTTGGTTTTGTCAAATAGGAGAGCAATGATTCTAGTACGACTTAATGTTTCAACTGGAAAAATAACAAGCAAGTGACTATTTTCCTGGGCAATTTTCCTTTAAATAAAATAAGTTCGTTTTATTATTTTGCTGGTACCAGCAGATAAAAGATAAATAAAACAGTTTTAAAGTATTATTATTGTTATGAAAAATTATTAAAGTAAACAATAGCATTTATTATTTTTGATTTGATTTTGAGTTCCATTGTCTTATTCCTCATTTTCAATTATTTATCTGATTAATAAACAAAATCGGTGAATTAGTGGTTTGCATGTTTGTTTCATAATCCAAGGGTCGCAGGTTCGATCCCCGGCCGAACTGGTAATTTTTCATAGCGGAAAAAATTAAAAACATGCCTTCTTCTCGGATAGAAAGTAAAACTGTAGGTCCTGTGTCAATGTGATGTTTGGCACGATAAAAATCCCTACTGCGGGTGGAATTCCACCAAATTCGGCTAAATACTAGTAGGGTCGGTCAAATGATCATAGCAATCGGTGCCATGAGGTACGAAGGATGCTCCGCCATCCTGATTCCTCGCCCAAAAATAAATAAAATAAAAATAAATAATAAACAAAACTTTTGTCGTTTCGTTGAAAAGTTGTTTGAATAGTTCCCTTTTGTTATTTATATTTGTATGAGAAGAAATTATTTAAACAGTACTCGTCAACCATACTTTAATCCAGGTGATTTTGGGATTAAGATAAATAAAGACAGAAATATATGTAAATTCATTATACGGCGTTAAATGTTTGTTTCATGCTGTAATAAAAATATAAGACTGAGTTAGTTTATTGGGTCAAGAAATATTGGGGTGTTTCATTTTAGTCAATTTCAATTTATCTTACTTATTATTTATTATTCAAATACCTTCTGAATTAATTGTCCTGTAGCAACGTGAGGCAAAGCAAATCAAATAAATTTATTATATTTCAACATATAATACCGTAATATAGTGGATCAATCTGTACGTTCTTACGCTAAATGTCAGATGAGACTGCTACATAAGAATGCTATTTATATGATTCCGTTCTTAAGTAATAAATGAATAATTGAAAAACAAAAAATTTTCTATACTCAGTTATGCCCCAAAATTCGATTATGAGTTAAAAGTAATACAAGCAGCGTAGCTACAATAACTGTTATCCGTAACGAGAAAATTACTTAAATTTGTTGCGACGTGTAATTTTATAGTATTAGTTAAATACTTATTGCAATTTAATTTTAGCAAGGCGTTAATTTCATGTTAAGTGCATTAAATTCTACGATATGAGATTACAACAAATACAACTGTTATGTTAATAGAATAGTAACAACTCTACTAAACTAGAATTTCCTTTGAGTTTAGGTGTAAAGTTTATAAACATTCATCAGACGTACATTAATCTAATTCGGTAGTTGTTACCTACACGCGCAGGAAATACAAAGGTATATAAATCCTATCTTTAGTTGTTATTTTAAACTAGTTTAAATTTGTCGCCTAAAAATTATATTTTTACCAGAAATATCGTCAATTTGCATTTTCAGCTTGTTATTGGAGTAGCAATACCTGTTAAATTGGGATTAAAGCAAAACATGGTTTATGGCTTAAATCTCCAGTTCCAGTACGTAGCTGCTCAAAACCACTCTCAATTGGAGGTTTATCCACCTATCGTTTCAAGATCCCGCGATAAGAGACAAATAGAGAAAAGTGATCGAGCCTTAGTCTACCTCGGTTTAGAAGCGATAATGAAGAGGTAAAGTACTGTTTTGCATTAAAAAGAATCACGACATGTCACAAAGTGTTAAACAAGAACGAAAGTTGGATGTAATTTAAATAAAGTTCTACACACTTTAAGACACCCTATGATCAGACGATCAAACTGATGACTTCCGTGCCGCGAGCTCGAGATTCCAGGATCTTGTTGACAGTTTCTTTGCTATCTTTGCACGCAATCGTCTAGAAATAGCCACGAAGCTGTTCACTAAATTTACGTTGACATTGTACCGCTGATACTTCAATTTGTTGCTTTCCAGTAACTTTCCTTCGGTTTCAAGTTAACTCACGCCAACACTGATCGTGTCCGATTTCACCAAACTAATAGTTTGTCAGTTCGCGGATAAATGGCTTAACTTTGTGTTAAACCACAACAGAATTCCATAACTCCACTACTAATTAATCAGCGTTAGAATGTTACTGTTTCTTGGTCCAGCAAATGCTAGTGAACACTAGACACTTTCGTTTGTCTACACCATTAATAATATGTTCTGTTAAACTTACTTTAAAATTCTTTACAGGTATGGTATAAATGGCAAAGCTTGCTTGTTAAGAAGCATTTGTGAGAATGCAATGGAATCTTTACACCATGAACCCAATGGACTTTATGGACATTTAATGCATATTATTTTAACGTAACTATAGCTTTATTAGAATAAGTGATTGCTATTTTAAGTGGTTACTTTTCAGTCCGAATTACGGTAATGGAGAAATTGATGAAGATCTGGATGTAGTATATTTAGATGCACAAAAAGCGGGTGAATATGGAGTAGATTGCATTTCTTTATATTCATCGTGCCCTTACGGCCATGGAATTCTAGACCTCGTATCACTATTAGAGTCTTGAAAAGAACTTAAGGTAGTAATTTTCCAACGCCAATTTTATAATTATTAACTTTTATTAATATATTTTAAAAATTATTGCAGGATAATTCGAACAGGCAAGGTTAGTAGGTAAAAAAATTCCACCAATCACCAACATCAACCCTCATTAATTTAAATTTTATGAAATGAATTTGATAATGTAATAAAGTCAATATTGTAAGTTACGAGCTTGGAATGTCAATTTTGAATGAAATAATTAAAAAAAAAATTAAAATTCATCTTATATCAGTTATTTTGCAGATTCTTTTAGCATTTTTTCCTTCTTAACGTTGAAAAATTTATAACCACTTTACTGCATAATCTATAACCAACCTATTTATGGAAATGACCTTTTTTAGAAGCTGACTGTAATGAATTGTGTATAATCCTACAATTTATTCTACTTTTGAAATAAAAGAAATAATCTGTTACTGATAAAAGCAAATGAATAAATTAATATACTTAATGTAATTACATTTGTTAGTTTGTTAGTTTTTCTAAAGACATGTGAAACTATACCAACTTTTAAAAATGAGATTATTGTAATTACAATAATCTCATTTTTAAAAGTTGGTATAGTTTCACATGTCTTTAGAAAAACTAACAAACTAAAAGAAACGAAGATGAAGCAATCTTAAACGTTTCTAATAGTATGTTTTTTAAACTTATAGTAATATTTGAATATAGGATAATGTATGTGATTCAAGCTCCGTGATAAATGTATTGAAAATTAAATCAGTAAAACTAAACCCTAAAAATTAAATCAGTAAAAACAGAACCTCATAAAATAATGAAGTATGTAAAATTTGTAAAAGATTCCCTAACAGCATGAAGTCCCGGGAATTACTTTTAGTTGTCTCGAGTCCCGAAAAAAATAACTCGAGACACGTGACTTAATTAAAATTCTTACTTTAGAATTAAGGTTTTATTTATGTGTTACTTTGCACAAATAGTGTTCTTAACCAGTTTTTTAAGTACTAAACAGTGTTTGCAAACACACACAAACTATTTACAACAATCAATAAAGTTAAAGGGATTAGTTTCAGTAAGAAAGTGCCGATAGGTATGGTGCCTCGTCTCAGAATTCTTTATAAGTAAACTTGCAGTTTCTATTCAATTATAATCAAAAAAGGTATCCATCCGGGATTTTCTCTCTTATTTATAAACAGGTAAGGTTATTATACTTATTCATATTGAAGTATGGTCTTAATCTCTTTAACAATTGTTTCATCTGGCTTTTACTTACCTATTAAATTCAGAAATAAAATATTTTCTGTTTAGCTTCAAGATGAAAATAAACCAAATCGTAGTTTGAAATCGTTTTAAAATGCAGAAACGGCTCAATGTAATTATTGCCCCAAACAAATTTCGAATTCTAGCGGGCCCATGCGGCATTTAGGATGCATGCACGGATCACAGTTAAAAAATATTAAAGAAGATATTACACCTTGTACCTCAAAAAAATTTAAAATTAACAATTGATTTAAAAATTTTGCAAAACAAGGAATTTGAGTGAAATTGTATGTATCTCAATAGGTCGCAGGAGATGGAATATCAATTCGAACTATTGCTAATAATATTTATCATGTTCTTATTTAGGAAAAATATTTTATAAAAGCTATAAGTAACTTAGAACTTATCGGCAAACAATACAACACAAAACAGGAATGTTTTTGGTATAAAAAGTAGAGAAATAATTTTATGATCGGAGAATTTATTTATGTTCTGCTGTGCTTTTCATTAAATAATTGCAGTTATTATCCAATGGGAACTTCTGGGAGAAAGTGATTAGAGGATTAATTCAAGCAATTTTAAAAACAAATATTTGGATTGTTGTGTTAGGTGCCTATGTAAAATTACTATCCGAGATTTCCGGGACTTTCGGAAAAAACAGTCTCGAGTCCCGGGAATAGCAAAATTGTCGAGACCCAGAAACTGTACTTACAAGTCATCCCTAACCTACTACCAGAAACCTTGTTGGACACCAAGCACGTTATATTACCCTCTAAAGTTAAATTTGTTCAATTATTGCTACAAAAAGTTGTCCAAAGATTGGGAAGAATCAGGTAGAATAAGTCTGATACAGTAAGTAATCGGAAGCAGCATTTGAGAACAGTTCTGCTAACGAGGGGTACAGTATGGGTTGTACCGAGTAGCAGAACACTACCTTGTAGAAGCAAAAATAACTGTTGGTCAAGTGGTTGAAGAAAAAGTACAACAAAAACTCTGGACAATATAGTTTATCTGCTTAAATGAAATCAGTCAGATTACTATATGAAAAAAGACTAAAGCGATCTAAAGACTAGCAGGAGAAAGATACTAAAGAAGAAAGATAGACAGACGATGATCTAAAATTAAGCTTTTAGAAAATTTTGAGAAAAGAAACATTTTGAAACTACAAAGTTAATTTCTATTTCAATGAATCGTATATCAATATTCTTACCGAATGTCTGTTTTACAAGCCGGAAACAAATGAGCACGGAGTTCATCTAGTGAACCAGTGAAACCTAAATGTCCGTATAAAGCCTTAAAGAGCAGCCTACATGTCGAAAACACTTCGTCCTCATCTTCTAAATATCTAAATAGTATTTTCCACGTATACGTTTTCGGAAAAGTTTCAGTTTCGCCAGTTTGTCCCTATTTTTCATTATAACTTTCAGGACAGTTCTTTACCCTTTTGTATTCTATTACCTGTAAATCAGAGTTCCGCAAATATCGCATATGAGGTGCCGCTTTTAGTCACAACAAATTGCACAAGCACTTTAGCACAATATCCACAGTTGCACAAAATATAACAAGGTAAATATAATATGCAATTTATAAATTACATTTGCATTTGAGTTTTCCTTATAGCGTCATAGCATTAAATCACTGTGTTACTGCTTATAGCTCAGTCCTGACGGACCCGAAAGCCGCAGTAGAAAACGATTTTTTCACCAAAAGTGTCTTTGGACTTTTTACTATCTATAGTCTGGATTTTATATAAAGCTTCTTTATAAAGCATATTTTAGAATAAAAAGCTTTCTGGCACAAATATGACATAGTATAACAAAATTGTGATTTTCTCATTTTTTTCCTTAATACTGCTACAATCTACAACTCTGCTTGGCTTTTTAAGGGCCAAAGCCTTACAAATCTATGGGCGCCTTCGGGTTTCGGAGTCAGCAGGAAAATCTACATAAAAAGTTTTCAAAGCGAGTGTGTCAGGGAAAGCGGACGGACTTCTTAAATAGGCGTTTTTTGAAATGCCTGCTCTCTAATAAGAAGATGGGGACTTTATAATAACGGTAGGATAGGATGCGTTTAGCAGGTTTAGCTGCCTCCTTAGAGCGCGAGAGTCATAGTCGCCCGCGTAGCAGACCTTATACATGCAATAATTTGGTCTATGTTGCAGATATCGAAATAATTTTTTTATGAAAAACTTTTTTGAACTTTTTGCCACCTATGGTCTTCATTATGTAGGTGTTTATCTCTTGTAGTAAAACAGTTTTTCCTATGGTGAAGATTCTAGTGTACAAATAATATGACATAGTATAACAAAATTGTAATTTTTCCAGATTCTTTTAAAACAAAATTTTGAGTAGGACGTAACAATCTACAACTAAGGAAAAAATTTTCAAAATAAAAATACGCAAAATACGAACGTTCTAGCGCTATCCAGGACCAAGTTATGACGATATTGAACTGAAGCGAAGCTAGTTTTGTTTTTCTAAATTTTACGTAAAAAAGACTTTTTAAGGGTCCAGGCCATTCCACATCGACGGTCCTACTCCAGATTCGGATTCAGAAGAAGAACGGATTGCCAATATCAACCCAAAAGTATAAACCAAATTACCGATTAAAAAATCGAATACAAGAAAGAGTACAAAAACTCACTGATACAATTTCTTGACAATTTCATAGCGTGAATTTTGATATAGGCTGAAAGAAATGTGCTACTATTGTGAATATTATAGAAATATTATAGAAATATTATAGAAATCAAAAAATTCACCGTGAAGGTTAGGAATCTTCGCACGGTAGAAGTTGAAAAGACAAAGGTACTGAAAACTCACACAGTTGCAAGATGAGTGCAAAGATAAAAGATCATAAAGGAAATTTTTAAGGTGCTGTATCAGTATCTGTGTTGTATCAGCTTTTCGTCGATTGTTTAATTGCAGTTAATCTAAACGCAATGGCTAAAAAGTCATTCGTATTTCATATTTGGTTTGTTTCTTTCCCATACCATTACCTAACTGATTTATAAAAAATATTACCAGCTCGTTGAGAGTCCTTGATGCAAGATCGTTAATAGTGGCATTGATATTTAATGTCTCAATAAACTCGCGTTAGTGTAATGAGAAACAGAAATATTTATTCATTTGTTTTCACTTTTCCTGTAGAGATAATAAATTATAATTGTAACAAAAATAACATTATTAATTTATTTAGAAAAATATTCACTGATTTTCGAAATAGGACCGAGCGATGGCAACGTGGGTCCCTTAACAAGACCCTTGCACACATTTCTGATATTCTCTTAAAATAATCTGAAACTAAATTTTTAGTTGTTTAATATTATTTTGTCAGAATTTATTTATGAAGTAGAAATTTACATAACTATTATTAATCTCACAGATAAACGAGATGACACTTTATACCGTGTTGCTTTTCGCGATTCCTACAGTCTTCGTAAATAAAGCTGTTAATTATCAAAAACAATAGCAGCACAAAACGAATTTAGATTTTGAAAACATTTTTTACATGCGTAAATGAATTAATATTAATTGTTTATTAATTATTATTAATAAATTAATAAGTTAATGTACTGTAGTTAGTAACATTATAGAAATCGTTAAATAGTAATTACTAATAAAAAATTAAAAAACCTGTTAAATGACATTCATTAAAGAAACAAAAGACATCAGCAGCCAGGATTCCGGAATGGAAGGCATGCTAAATTTCCGTTTACATAACGCTGGTTTTGTTCCCGAATACGGTAATTTTTTATAAGATAAATATTCATTATATTTTATAAATAAACAATTTTCTTAGAATATATTATTTATAAAATGGAATAATTTAAAAACGGACGGTAATAGTATGTATACTCATTTAGTTTAATATTTTATTAACATAAATATACATTTAAACAATGACTATAAAATTCAGGGATAGTTTTATGTAATCACTCCCTTTTATAAATAGTATATTTCTAAAAGAAATTAATATATTAAATACTTTATTAAAAAAGAAATTAACCCAGCCGAGATTAGAACCGGCGTTTTGTAATTGGGAATGTAACGCACTTTCCGTCCGATCACGTTGGCTGTTGATATATTTCGCTTTTTTAATGCTTATTTATATACGTAGCATATTAGTTTTTTGTTGTAAATTTTTCCTTTTAATAAATACCTATGTTATATAGATATAAAAAATATTTAGTTATAAATTATATTAAATATTTTGTTTAAAAAAAAATTAACCCAGGCGGGATTAAAACTTGCGTTTTGTAATTGAAAATGTAACGTGCATTCCATTCGACTATGTTGGCGGTTGATATGTTTTGCTTCATTAAAATACCATTTATCATGTTTTTTGTTTCTATTTTTTTATTATTAATTATTTTATAATGAATTTTTTACAATTACAATACAATAACTTATTACTTGATTAATATTAATTAATCAACAATTAATATTAATTCATTTATGTATGTAAAATATCTTCTATAAAATCTCGTTCGTTGCGGTGTTGGATTTGTGCAACAAAGAGGGAAAATTAGTGTAAAAGAGATGATGTGTCCTCGTGGCTTGTTTTTGGTATGTACGGAACCAACTTTCTATAAATCTAAAGAAAATTGATTTCCAATTATTCGTCTCCTGATCTTATGAATTCATTTACAAAAATGAGACAAAAATAAAAATGAAGTACAATTAACAAACTAAGCTTGTAAGCTTTTTTACATAAAAAATACTTTTAATACAATAAAAATACTCAGATACTAAAATCTGAAAAAGCACGCGACTAGAATGGACTTTATATTGGTTCAAGTTGGGTGTGAGGATTTTAAGAAATAACTGAATGAAAAGTATAGCGAAAAGCATTTTAGCGATCATAAATGCCTGCGTATGTAGACCCTTAAAACAAAATATAATGTGCAACCACTGAAAAGTTTAAGACTAGATTTATATTAAGCAGTAACTGATACAAAAGTAAAAGTCAAGTTTGTTTTACGTGGGGTACCTGTGTGAACTTACCCCCACGTTCCTTCCATAAGGAAGTGATTGGGATACGCCCAATCAGTAACTGATACAGTGAGAATACTTCCTTGTTGGTGTACACGGTTATAAGAAGGTCCTAGACGTGTCTAGCGTTCGTGTTCACGTGAATTCATACGTAAGTGGGAGACATTTATTTCAAACTAAAGTACACTAAAACAGTAAACACGAAGTGCAGTAGTAAACGATTAAATAAAATAAAGTTGTTACTTTCCAAGCTTTCTTATCCTAATATAATAACACTATAAAACTGTAGCTGTATCAAAATTGAAAACATGCTATGTTCATGCTATTTATTATTCATTGCTTTCTGTTTTTTATAAAATTATTTCGAATTTTTTCTGTTGTATATTTTTTGAATATTAATTATTGTTCTATCATTGGTTTAGTAACTGTTTAAACACATGAATATGCATTATGCATTGAGTTAACAACAAGGGGTTTGGTATGTAGCCCTAACCACACTATCACCCTTATAATACCGATAAGATTAACAGCTTGGGAGATGTGTAGGCGCTGTTAAGTAGGAGATTCCATATTAATACCTTATACCTATAGTTCCGTGTTAAATAGAACCCAGACATTAAGAATGGATTCCCATTTTCTGAATGTAGATGATACAATTTAAATAACGTTGAAAGACGATGTTTTCAAATTATTTATGAAAAATTGCAAAAAGCGAATCAAATAAATAAAGCAAACGTACTACCTAAATGGCCAAACCAAATGTTTTCATTACTTTACAAACAAATAAAGTAGACTTTACAAAAATAGCAACTTCTCCAAAAGTATATGTATGATATCAGAAAGGTATTTTTAGATGTTCAAATATTGATAAAGTTTTCAAATAAAATATTTCACATTTATTTTATACGACAGTTTTCCAATTCGAATACCTCTGCTTTTAATTTTACTTTAATCAGATAGAAATGTGCTTTATGGGTATAGTATATTCACCTAACATTAAATTTAAAAAAAAATAATTAAGAGCGCACTGAAATAACGTTTCGATCGCTTGTTCATAATTTATATATACTACATCTAATTGAATTTCCAACTAAGAATAATTAAAATTAATAGATGTACTGACCTAGTTAATCTAGATTCGACATTTATCACAAATTTATTACGGAAGACGGTGTTGCACTTTCTTATCTGTTTCCGTCCAAGATTTATGAATAGTGAATAATCTAAAATAAATTTAACTTATTAATAAAATTATTAATTAAAACTGTAGTTTTTACAATTTCTAATATTATGTACACCTAACATTGACAATTAGTATACGTAAGCAGTCCATTTCAAAAAACTTCAAGAAATTGAGTCATCAATAGCAGGGTGTAAATTGGTATACCGTGTCTGAATCCCTTAGTACGTATGTGTACCTTTGATTTCATAATGATCTAGGACAGTGATGGCGAACCTTTTTGAGAAGTCGGTCAAATTTTTGTTCTTATTAAGTCAGTGGCGTCACTTGGAAGGGGTGAAGGTGGTGGTGTAAAAAGGGTACCAATAATTTGGAAACACCGAAAATTCGTTAACAGAAAAACTTGACAGGTGACCCTTTTTTTTGTTCTCACTTTTAAAATCCTCTAAAAAGGGTCGACGTCAAAAAATTTATATCAATAGGGTGATATCATGAATTACCGCACCAGGTGACACCATGCATAGTGGCGCCTCTGCACTGAGTATTTGAATGAACAAGGAATAAAGAAAAGCACATATATATTATGAAATATTATTTATTAATAAACATAGTTACAGATATGTATTGCGGTGTATTTAACTAATATAAATTGCCTCACGTTCGGAACAAGCATAAAACATATGCGATGATCTATAAAGATAAAATAAAATATGTCCACCGTTCCAAATATAAACATAAATTATATACGATGGATTAAAATGAGAATACACCACAGATCTTTTTCTTTATTCCACTCAGCTAGCTCAGGTTTACTCAGTAAAGCATAAATTATTTGAATTACGAGACTCTTATTTACTTTTATGCCTGGAAAGGAAGAAAAACCTATGTTGTAAACCCTAAAGCTCCTGCAAGCTGGACAACCACTGCTAAACTCTGAATTCAAAAGAAAAAACACTGGATGCTTGTATTTGCATCAAATAAACACATATGTAAATTTAAAAACACACAAACTTTATTTAAAGAACGAAATAAAATTTCGAATAAAAAATCAAAAAGCAATAAATATTGTTCATATCAATACAATTAATAATTGAGAAATAAATTCCCAGGCTTGCTCAAATGTTATTAATAGTTGTAATGGCCTGACATAGGGCCAATACGGTCATTCATTTGAACAGACCAACACAAATCAAAAGTTATTTATAAATAAAACTGTTTGTCTATTAAAAATAAAGTTTATATTATTGAGGATGAACTTTATAAGTTAATTATTATTGATGAGATTAACGAAAACCATTTATTATGACCAACCTGGTATGTTACAAAATAGTTTCCTTTTAAATATTAATCCTTTAGTGGTAACACTGCTGTCATACACGTCAGCTGACTTCCTGTCTTCAAAATATCGATACAAAGATCGATGATGAAAATAAATCCACCTAAATTTATTTAAACAATTAAATAATTGTGGAACAACACTAATACCTTCTTTTAATTCTTGAAATTGTTCAGGTAACACTTTAGTTTAATTCAAACTTTATTCATACATGATATTTACGTCAAACACATATGGTTAAAATATCTAACCTCAAATTAAATTACAGATTTTATCCGGAGTCGGGCATAGGTTTTGCTTTGAACGTTTTGTCGACTGATTTTGTTAAAATTTGCTCCAGCTTATATAGTTTATGCCAGAACAAAAACCGGCGATGACATTTTTTCAAAACAAAGGCACATCAAGTAAGCTTGATGACGTCACTAATCCGCACAGTTGTTCTTAATCGTCACTAATCTTAATTCTATGATTACAGGATTGTAGCCCTTAAAACAAGGATCAAAAAAGTATCATACATCCCATGTCCAAAAATGTATCGTAACGAAGGTATAAGAGAAAAACGATTGACAATCTACAAATCTCGTTACGATTTAAATACATATAAAATTCAACAAATCAAGGTTCATCCTTTACAAACTAGTTACATGAATACACAATACAAGTAACACAAATAAATTCTCTATAGGAACATCTTTACAATTTACTACAAACATAAATTTTTACAGTACGAACTACAATTAATGCATTTGCAAGTTCCAGCTTAAATATTGATTTAGAATTAATCAATTTATGATCAAAATGTCCAGCATACAGTACTCCAAGCACTTACATAAAAACAATGGTGAGGAAAAATAGGATAAAAGTCAATAAGAGTCACAATGTAAGAAAACGACACGATTTAAACCTTCAGTAATTAAAATGGTCACAAATTTTATAACCAAATTCAAAAATTAATTGTATTATATAAGTCATAACAAGATTGACCTAATTTATCTGTTTTCAGTTAATTAACAGCGCGAAACTGAGTTGGTCTCCTGGAAACTAGAAAAATTTACCTAACGTTGAACATCGTAATTTCTAAAATTGAATAAGAAAATTACTTCTTCCTTGCAAATGGGGAAAACATCCCAATGTGTAACTTGGGTTTCATAAACATATTTATGATCAAGAAATCTAATTGAATGATATCCTTATTCTAAAAATCTACTAACTATGGTCCTATATATAGCCTTTATATTAATTATGCCTATGACATAGCATGTCTCTCTTTTGATTTGAATCTGATATATGAAATGTTTGTTTTGACGTTTCCGTTCTGTCGTTAATAAAAATTTCAATGAGGTGATATGATATCACCGCAGTATATATGTATAATAAAGTTGATACTATTTTATTCATTTTTTCAGTGTAAATGCATAGGATAAAATAATAAAAAATACCATCGTATTAGCCTTACTGTGCTAGATAATTATGAAACCAATAGTACATACGAGAATCACGCTATAAATTTTGAGATGCTTGTAAAGTGTAGTAGTTTGAGCTGACAACGTTGCACTATCAAAAACAAGTTAGCTTAGTTAGTAAACTGTCACTGTTCTAGGATTTATTCTTGAATTTATTCTAGACTGGTATGGGAATTCTTTACGGAACTCAATGGCAAAAAAAGTCGACGAACTAGCCATACACGGCTACGCCGAGGTTTTTCCTGCCCCAGAACCTACCTTGGGAGTACCAAGAAGTGCAGTCTGGGGCTATGCCAACGACTAGTCCCGCACTTCGCACAGCATCTATTGGACTAATCGACCAGGACACAACCTTAACAAGGCGTTCATTAACAGACCTTTCTAGAAAAGAGCAACAAAACTTCTTCTCTTAAGTAGGTTGCAACTCAAGATCATTACGGGTTTCCTAATAGGGCATGCCGTGTTAAGGAACACCTGTGTTCCTTAACACATATTCGGACAACCCTCCTTGGAACCGAAAGAGATCGTCACACATCCAGGGAGAAACCTAAACCTATTCATATAGGTTACCACCATTACAGACTGGTTGTGATTAACCTATTATACCGGTACCAACTGGCAGACGAAACCCTAACGGAGGAAAAAACTGTCACTGTCAATTCATTCGCAAAACAGTAAAGGCAGTACGGACTTTTCGGCTGCACATGGATTTGGTACGAGAACATTACCCTGCGATGGCCTACTACGTCTTTAAAGTGGGTATAAATGAACACCTGCATGAATAGTTGCATCAAGCATTTGGGAAAGATAGTCAATCTGGCGTGACTATATTTGGGTAGTTTAACGAATTTATAAAGGTCGTAGTTCGCTCGGATCATCCTGGTAGATCATACTTGGTAGTTAAAAAATGTCGCGAGAGCGCAGCGACTACACACCGAAGAACTCCGATCTACATACAAAATGATTGAAACATACTATAAATACTATTTTAAAACTTCATTTGAAGAAGGTTGTTTCGCGATAAACTAAGCGGTTTCCAATAAGAAAAGAGTGTTAGAATCTCCCGTGAAATATTATACATGGTATTATTTCAGAAAGAATAGCAATTGACGAAACATATATTCCATATTACGATGTACCTACTCGTCAGGAGAGCCGTGTTTAGATTCATGAAGATGCACTTACACCAACCATGGTGAAAAACCAAACAACTTTGAATAAGGTCATGTATGCCGTGCTTTCCGTAGTACCGGCTTGGTCAAAACAATAATTAAGCTTGAAAAACAACCGACTGTCACAGCAAACTGGTATGTAACTAAATGTTTACCTGAAGCTCTTGGATCTCCAACATTCATGGCGTAATGTTATACAAGAATAATGCGTCGTCAGATTGGAGATGTGTGACTTCTGACTATTCAATAATCTAAAGAAAAACCCAAACCAGTGTACTGTAACCCTTCCTTTCTTTTTCTGGGTTCTTTTTCAGAAGAAATTTCTGCATTCCTTGCGACATAGTTGTGTGAGTGTGAATAACGGTTTTTAAGTTTCCTGTTTTGGAAGATTTTTCGTGGATTTAGCGCATAAATATATCGCATTATTTTAGCACTTAGTAAATTTTGGGCCAAGAATTTAGTAGTATCTAGTTATAGGATTTTGCTTCGTACAGCTTCACACGCCAAACTACAAAGTATTCAAGCAACCCGTAACTATCAGTGGATTTGATAGAAACGAAGTGGGTCAAAATTATTTAGAAATACCTGTTTCAGACCTTAGCCATCAATAATAGGAATCGTAGATAAACAGCGAGTAACTATCATGCATCAGAAGCTTGTAATCAGCAATAGGGCGGTTAATTCCCAAAGTTTATTGATTTTTAAGGTGAGGTGAATATTTTCAAAAGGTCCGAGAATTTCAGTTACTTTCTGAAGATTAATCAGAAGCAGAATAAACAGCTTTTACCGTAATCTTCTTGACTTACTACATTTTATATATTTCAAAAATCACTTCTAAGTTATTAGAAGGTAAAGATCATCACTCAACATTGTACATATTCATACCTAACTATGTTAAATAATATCTCTGGTTTTCGGCAATGTCGTCACTATTAAGGAGTAGCGACGGCATTGCCAAAATCCAGAGATGTTAATGCTGTAGTTCCAAGTTTAATTTGAATTTAAGCCTTTGATGCACTACTTCTTAAAATTGAAATTTTAAAATTGAACTACTCAAACTTCTAGCTTTCGATACTAATAATATAATACACATTAATGGGTTCGTTCGTGGTTGCATTTGCAAACAACAACACGTGACAGGTTTTAGGGCTTTGGAAATTCTAACAACAGAATTCAATTTCAATTATTCAAATCCTTAACGCTATTTGCTCTTAGGAAAGTATCTCAGCATAAACCGCATATTGTTGGCATTTTTACTGTCAATCTTAATTACCCTTAGATCTTGCAGATCTGCACTCATAATTGTTTCCGAGTATACATTAAACTGACGCCTCTTGAATAAGAATAGGACCTCCCAATGTTCAATCCGTCTACTCTAACTATTGTTCTAAGTTTAGTAGGAAGCTGATATTTTTATCATCTAGGCCATGTTAACCCAACAACTAAACTAAAAGTCCGTGCGCTTTACCAGATCGAAAGCCTTTTCGTAATATAAACATATAAATGTTTATTTATTGACTTTCCAACATTTCTGAATATGCATTTCTAGATGAAAAGTGCTTCTCGCGTTTATATGTCCATTCTAAAACCGAATTGGTGGTCATTTAATATGGCTTCATATTTGTTATACATTTTGGCCTGAATAATGGCATGAATTTATAGCTCATTATACCATTAGTTGAAAGCCGCTTCATGTGGTTGCATTACTTCTCCTGAAAGGAATATCGATCTAAGGCAATTTCTTGAGAGACTTTCACTTATATTTATTTATTTGTTAGTACACCATGTTACCAGCTATCAACCTATTGCAAGATGGGGAAAATATTACAAAGCAAGTTTATGCAAGTTATAACAAAGCATTAATGACAACCATTAAGAACACAAAGAAATGAAACATAAAAAGTAGATTAAACCTAAGATTTCTATAGCGGTGTGTGCAAGTCGAAAAGTCTCCTTGAGGGAGAGAGAGAAAATAGAGAAAAGGCCACACAGACAACATTACGCTGATAAAATTTAAGTCTCAATGTAATAGACCCCTTCGTACAGCTACCGGCCTGAAACTACATAAATTTTCAAGCTCTGCACTTATAAACTAGTACTTAAAATATTCTGTTCTATACCACAGATCGGATAGACCCAGTCGATACGAACATATAAAAATTTAAGAAAATCTCTGTACGTTCGCTATATGGACTTTATATGCAGCTCCACACAAGGAAGGCATATTCGCACTTTGACGTCACAAATGAATTAAAAAGCATTTTCATTGCGTCTGTTTGCGTGAACCATGTTTCGCACAATAAACTCAAGCATTTTGTAACTCTAAGAAATAATGTTATTTAAATGAGTAATAAACGTCAATTTGGAGTCGTAAGTTATTCCGAGATCCTCAAACTCAAAGTCAAATAGCTTTTCTAAGCATAATTATGCTGTTAACGACATAAGGAAAGCCCAGAAAATTTCTTTTCTGAGTAAAGAACTTCATACTACAATATTTTATTACATTATACTTATTAAGCGGCAAATTCTCATCGCATCATCTATGTAATTCAGAGAAATCCGTTTGAAGAAAAAATAAATAAAAGTAAATATCAGTCATTAAGGCAGTCTATTTTGCAAAACAAGATGTTATTTATAGAGATAATGAATAACAATGAAGCCAAAACAAATCCCTGGGGGACCCCAGAAATTGCAATATCTTACATGAGTTGAAACTACGGTGTTGAGCGTTTAAATGTCTGTTAAATAGGTATGAGTTAAAAAAAGAACGAATTATTAGTCCAAAATTATGCAACTTTTTTAGAAGAATATTGTGGTTGATTTTATCAAATGTTTTAGAAAAATCTGTATAAATGACATCCACCTGAGAAATATTGTCAAGATTTAGAGCAATAAGCTGTGTAACACAAATCAAGTTACTTATACTCGCCTCTGACAAATTCGTGTAGGTAGTCAATAATTTGAGACTGTACGTGTGAAATTACACCAATTACACAATATTGTAATTGGTCCATAGGTACCAATAGCAGATCTGCCACCTTTGTAAATAAAGAACATATCTCAGCCTCCTTCCAGGCATTAGGAAAGCACAGACTTCTTAGGGCCAGGTTCAAATATGGTAGTTAGAGGTTTAGCAAAAATGATAGCACAATCGTTTTATAAAAATCATGAAATTTCATCATGGTCCGTAGTCATTTTTTATTTAGACTTTTATCAAGCTTTAATTACAGCAACTTCAGAAACAATAGAGAGCTGGGCGTTAAGGGCTCTAAGCGGTTCTTTTTACATATACACGAGTTTATCTCTAATATAAATTCAAGGGATAGTTATTATAGAAACCAAAGTTTTTCGAATTATTGTTATGTATAGGCACTGTGCAAATAAGAACTACTCTGAGAATAATCTTACACGCCATTTTTTTGTTAGAAGTGTAATCTCAAAAATTAATTAATCGTTGAGAAGTGCCGCCTTCTTTACCAAAGCGCAGAATTTCAGATTTCAAAACATGTTTACATGTGTAAATAAATTAATATTAATTGTTAATTTACTAATATTAACCGATTAATACGTGAATGTACAGTAATTAGTAATTGTAAAAAAATCATCAAAATGTAATAATAAATCTGTACCCCAGAGTCAAACTGTCTTAAGTCACACTTTTAAAATTTTTGAACTAGGTATCAAGTCCAAAATTGTATCGAAATCTCTAGAGTATTTCTTCATAATATGATAACAATAGTTCATAGATAATGTAATTTTATTTATCTATGACTGCTTTGATAACTGCATATTATATTGAATATTTGAGTGAAGTAACGTGACATATTACTTCACTAATGAAGTAATAAAATAAAAATCCACTCTTTAAAATAATTCGGTTTAATTTCAAACTCAATCTTAATTACATGCTATTATTGTTATAAATATTAATAACACAATTTTCACACCTATTTATAGTAGGACAAGCCATTTCTGATACATGTTTTTCGATAACAGCTGTCGATGCAGTAGTTCTAACTGTTATAGTATTTTTGTCACCCAGAATATTTGATGCAATTTGTTTTTTATTTTCTTCTGCCGTGTCTATATACCCCTCCGCCACTGTATGACGCTTTACAGTTAAAAGATCAGCTCCCGAATTAGCAAGCAACGAAGTAGATGAGTTCCTATAACAATGTCCCGTAAATCCTGCTGGATTAGGTAACTGAAGAAAAGTAGCAATATTCTTGGGGATAGCAGCAAATGTGTTTATACCAACAGGTAACTTTATACACTTCTGGTTTCTGTATCCTAAAAAAAAACCGTCCACTACTGGCGTTATTGGGGCGTAGTGCAGCATATTTTCGAATTAATTCTAACATGTTGACTCCATCAATTCCGCCTGACGTAATACAAAATTCTCTGGATATTTTTGTTTTAGTGTTTGGTATTAGAACATGGAAGAATTGTCCCTGATCTTTGACATCTTCCAAAAGCATGTTGGTAAGTTCTTGGATCCTACAAGCTCCACCAACTCCAATAATTAAAGCAACCTTGAAATTAACATTACTTAGTAAGAATAATTTATGCATAAAAAGGGTACAGTACCTTCATTAACAAAAATTTATCATCATTTGCTTCTTGTAAAAATTTGCTAATATCTTGTTTAGTGAAAATTTGCGATTTTTTAGCACGATATCCTTCAGATTTTCTTTTCAAAAAGGCGATTAAATGCACGTATTTACTGATGTCAACATTCTTCTTCATGTTCATTATTGTTCTAATCATAGAATAAAAAGCCCAGAGACTCGATGATTTATACTGTTTTGATAAATAATCAAAATATGCAAATAGAACCTTCTCATGCGTAATATTTTTAACACTTTTCTCGTCGCACCATGAACTGAACCGTTGAAAAGCCATCTCGTACTTTTCTTTGGACTTCACTGGCACCAACCAAGAAGCAGCATTTGTCGCCGCTTCTTAGATATCAGAAGGTAAAATTTCTGAGTCACTCATGTTTACAATTTTCTTATTTTTACCACAAAGCACAATTTTTACTGATTATCTCAAAATGGCGAGCTTTGTTTGAAAAATTGTAAGCGGTTGCCATAGTGCTTACTGAACATATCCATAAGTCACCTTACTTTTGATGTAAAAAATAGGAGTTATCGGCAGCATTAAATTTTCGATTTTCTTAATTTTTTGCAGTCATAGATAAAGTTTTGTATATCATACGTGAGCTAGAGCACATTACAGTAACTCGTGTGTTACAGATACTCGGGCTGACGCCCTCGTTATCTGTAATCTACACACTCGTTGTGTAATGATGCTTCTATCCCACTAATAATATAAATAACTATTATAAAGATACTACCAAAATAAACTAAGTATAATAATAATTATTAATTCTAAAAATCCATAATAATATTATTGTAATAAGAAAACAAAAAATAAAACTTTGAGAACATTCTGATTGTTTAATTGTCAACCTCAGCAACAGAATCTTCGTAGGGAAGTTCTTTGTAAAACCCATAGAACCTTTTTGGTACCCATTTCAAAAGCTTCTGTAAGTCGTTGTACTTTTTCTTAGTTATTGGACGTAAAGTGGATCTGAGGGGTTCCAAATTAGAAAAAGTATTATTATTCTTTTTTAATAATTTTCTAGTAAAGTCCACCTCCTCGAAGTCTTTATCAAAATCCTCTTTGAAGTACAATATTCCAGGGGAGTCTTTCCTGAATTACATACCAACAATTTTGCAAATCGGAAGGCATAAATTGAAAAATCATCAATTTGAGGCAAAAGTAGTAGATCCCCGCCTTGATTTACAGTATCAGCATCTTGCACCATGATTTCGGATTGCAAACATTCTTTTTGTATGGCATTTGGCGGGCTCTTTTTTAGATTTTCGCCAACATCTGAATGTAGTTTATGCCCTCGAGCTAATGCTACCATCTTTTGCGTTCTAGACTACCGGCTCATTTTATTAAATAATATAAATCACATCAACAATTTAGTACCGAATCCGTCAACAATTCAACGAACAACAATGTCACGCACTATCTTTCGAGCTACTGAATGGACTTAAGACAAGTCTTGACACGCAGAAATGGTGAACATTGTGTTAAGTCCTACATGTAGATGGACTTAATATCATATACAGTTCACCATCACAGAGCCAAATAGTATTATGGGACTTAATACTACAAAAAGCACTAGAGATATAAAATTTGCTAGATCCAGAAGATACCAATAGCCCATTAAACTGTTTGGCTCAAAACAAGGTGTCGACTTAATATCATTTATACACTGCTGAATTGAAAACTAGACGACCTAGGACTTAATACCGTTTACCATTGGAAAGAGCGAAATATTTTAGGCGGGAAACACATAAAATGTCATTTTTGAAAAACAAGTGGACTTAATACACTCTGGCTCTGGGGTACAGAAATAAATTAATAAAAAAAAAGACAAATAAAAAAGGACGATAAATGACAGTCATTAAATAAACAGACAACGTCAACAAGCATGGCTCCGTGGAATGAATGTCTGACTCACAGACTAGAGAACCACGGTTCAAATCCAATGCAGTTCGTATATATTTTTTAAATAAAATATTTAATATAATTCATAAACATTTTTTTAATTATAATATTTATAAAAAAGAATAATTACATGAAATTATCCCTCAATTTTATAGTCATTGTTTAAACTACATAATATAATTATGTATAATATTTATTTATATATATATTGATGTGGATGCTTGACTTTTTACTAAATCCATTTTGTGCTCTATTTTGTTATCAAGACCATTAACAGCAAGGTTCGTTTTCTCTGGATCAACAGGATTTCCATTTATTTCATTTGCATGCACTTCTGCTGAGTCTTTAGTTACTTGTATTTTATTCTGTTCTTTCATCAATACATGATTTTCCACTACTTGGTTCTGTACTATTACTTCAGTAATGGGCGGGTTAGGATTTATTATAACATTTTTAACTATTTGTATTGGTAAATTATGGGTAGAAATAAACTTAACCTTTTTACTAAACATTATTTGATTTTCTTCTCTTTCAAATTGATGTTCCTCAATTTTATTTCTATGGCTTATACCTTCACACTGATTTTCCCTTTGACGATAGTATCTCTGCTGCAGAGTTCCATTGGTATAATTATCACGATAATTTCCCTTAAACGTTCTTTGTCGGTCAATATTATAGAAGTTCGAGTTATCTGCTACCTTGGAAGACGATTGTTTATATTTATTTTTATTGTGCATAAAATTGACATTTCTCTGTACATTTCTAAATTTGATGTTGTCTATTATGTCACAATTTTTAAGAATTCTTGAGAATACACTGAACTGCTGTATATTATCATGATAAACTTTAGTACAAATTTATCAAAATTCTGTTCTGCTAACAGCTTAATTATCATTGCTTCCTCCATCTTAAAGTCGACCTACTGTATTAAATAAAACTTATCTAAAGCATATTTTTCTCGAGATATTCCAAAGTTATCATCAAATCTACCATTATAAAGATTTATCAATATTTTAGTTTGTTCAGCTTGGCTCCAATATTGTTCCAAGAACATTTTTTTGAATACTTTGCATGTAGTAAGTTTACTTTCATTTATTATTATGAACCATTTCTCTGCATGCCCTTTTAGAGTTTGCTTTACATATGACATCTCGTCTCTTTGATCATAGTTTCATTATAACTTTAAATTGTTTAAATCAGTAGATAACTGATTTAGGAAAACTTTTGAGTTTATTTTCTTATGAAATATAATATAAATACAAAGATTAGATAAAGTTTTATTAGTATCTTAACCTGACAATATTGTTTCGACATTAAATGTCATTATCAAAGGTAGATAAGATTGATAAACAAACACCTTGCTAAGGATAAATACATACAGAAAATAGGTAACTAGATACAATACATACAAAAACTAAATATCTATCACTTCTAATAAAGGAGAATTACTAAACTCAGTTTGTTCATTCATTAAAGGTACTGTGCGTTTATGTTTGTATATTTTAAAAGCTTCTAAAAAGTCTAATTTGTGTTTGTTGTTGCAAAATTGTAAGAATTTAATGTTGTTTTGAGGTGTTATTGGGTGGTTCTGTTCCAAAATGTGTTTGGCATAATTCGATTTTTCTGGATGTTTAAGTCTATAAGAGCGTACGTGTTCTTTGTATCTTATGTCGAAATCTCTAAATGTTTGTCCAATATAAACCGAGTTACAAAAAGAACAATTCAAATGGTAAATGCCGGATTTCATGATATCTTGTGTTTTGTCTTTAGCATTGAATAATAATGAAAAAGTGTTGGTGTTAGTTTTATAGGTTATTTTGTAACTGGTGGTTTTTCGTATTATAGTTGCAATTTGTTCTGATATCTTGCCAAAGTATGGTATTGATATGTAGTTTGTGTCTCGTATTTGAGTGTCAATTGGAAATATTCTTTTGATATCTAACCTATAATCTTTTTGTTGAATTAAAGTGTGAATCATGTTATGGTTATAATGGTTTGCATGTGCTAATTGTTTGATGATTGGAATTTCTTTGTCAAAATGTGATCGTTTCATTGGAGTAGTTTTTTCAATATTTATATTATTTTTCAATATTGGTAACTATATTATTGGTATTAGAGTTTTGTTTTATGACTGATTACTCTTTGTTCTATGCAATTACTTACAAAGAATCTGAGTTAGATCAAACGTTAATTATTCCTGGTTGATTTTTTAAAACTTTGCATATTCTTTAAATTCTATGTCTTCCAAATTTCAATTTGAGATCTCAATGGGATCATTAATGATAATTTTTTCAAAGACATAGCACTGTTCAATATCTAGTGACAGTATCAGAATGTACTATTGATTTCATAACGATCTATGACAGCCAGACTAATACGATGATACTTTATTCTTTTTTTCAGTGTAAATGCATAGGATAAAATAATAAAAAATACCATCATATTAGCATTGTTGTCCTAGATCAATATGAAATCAATAGTGCATAGTAATGTATCATACTGAATACATGTAAATCTTAATTTTTCATGAACGGTTTGATAAAGCAAAAACAATTGCTCGGACACAGAGATTGCATTGTTTTATACCTATCTCAGAAAATAATATATTAATAATATTCTACTCTTGCTAGTGATCAGACATTCAAACACTCCACATCTGATGATCTAATTAGACATACATTAGAAATATATGAAATTGCGGGTTTTATTACATGTGAATGTAACTGCAAGAGGTGGTTAGCCCATGTGATGTCTTCAGATAGTAAAGAATGTGAAGTCACCGCATCATTTCTACATCCTGCTGGTCCTGCAACAACATTTCCGTAAATACCAGATGTCCCAAGAGGGTTTGAAGGAAAGTAGATCCAAATACAGCGACAGGTCGCACATACAGTTTAAGTTATCAGGAAATGGAATTGCCTGCAGCATGCAGTATTTTACATTAATACTGTGCATCAAATTAAAATTTTCTTTATTGCGTGCATAATGATTTTAATTTATTGTAGTTGATAATAATTTGTACGTGTTCTGATAATACTGTGAAATTTTCTAGACATGTGTATCCAGAATATTTTATTTAGGTAACGTTTCACAAATAATTTTGAAATTTTTTAAAAACTCGTACAGGAATTTGTTAATTAATGTTTTATCTAACCCAGATTCTTTGTACATAAGTAATTACCAAAACAGAAAATAATCATTTATAAAACAAAACTCCCAATGTTACCAATATTGAAAACATTATTAATGGTAAAATGTTGAACATTCCTATTTTGCTAAAATAATTTAGTAACGATTCCATTGATATCCCAACTTGAAACTTGGCACACATATTTAAAATATATGCAACTCTATGTCCAATTTTTCTCAGAATTTTTAATCATATGTTTTCTGAGAAATTCACTCATTGACTTCAGGGGCGCAATATAATTTATTTTTTCGCATTAAGGTATGCCATGCAATTCATCATCGTAAAGCCCTAACGATGGACTTTAAAACAGCTTTGTTTCATTCGTTTATCTTATTTCTATCAAAAGTTATAAAGGAAAACGTAAATGCCAACATGCTCAAAATCACTCATTTTCGTACACTTTAGAAGGGCACAACTCAAAAACCACTTAAGTTAAAAATATAATATTTTAGATATTTACTTATCTTTAGGACTATAACAGTTATGCCAAATTTAAAAAAAATTAAAGAAGGTGATGGTCAAAACTTCAAAAAAATTGGATCACTTAATATGGAATTACCCTACAGCTAACATTCTTTGTATATTTGTTTACTGTTTTAAAAGCATTATGCTCTATACTAAAACCAAAAATACAAGGAATGAGTCATCACAAACCAAGTGGGCGAAAATGTAAAATGTATCTAGAATTATGCGAAGGCCACGCTGTAATCTAAATGATAATATAAACAATAAAAAAGCAAGAAATATTCAGTAGCGGAACAAACCCCTTTTTAATTAAAATAAATGTAAAATGAGCAATGAAAATCTGTTGGTTCTATCGTACGTCAATGAATTCTTAACAAGGTGAAATTTGCACTTTTATCTTATCTCACCCCGGGTCGTATTTGTTTACTCAGGTGTGATTACGAACATGACGCATTTCTTGTATTTACGATTAAAGTATAGTTGGGTCTATTTACTAATTTATTATACTCTTCTTGCAACTATACTACAGTAAGCCAACTGTAAGCTGAATAACTTACAAGCTAAAAATCGTATAGCTTATGGGATTCCTTCAATCTGTAATATTTGTCACTCCTTAAATTCAGATCTTATAACCCCGACAATCTGTTCTGAATAGTATAAAATAGTATTATAAAACTAACATAATTCATGTTATGCAGAATTTTACATGAGTAATTAATGTTTTGTGTAATTACCAACTCTGTGACTTTTGTCGTTAATGAGTTCCTAATTTGATTGGAAATGACTAACGAGGGATTATGATAAACGTAATAAATTAACTAACAGTCCGATGAGCCGTACGGCATTGTTGAAATGTACAATGAAGTGTAATTTACATTAGCCAGAACCCATTCAGGCTTAGCGTGTCCGACCTGAATGCCCAAGAGGACGTAGCCCCCTAATAGTGCTAATAACGTTCGGTATACGCATACAACTACCGTTTACCAATAGAGCAGACGTAAATGATAAACGTAAATATAAGTGTCATTATCGATAAATGTTTAATATCAGTAATAAATAAATAAGTAAATAAAACTCGTTCGCTTTATGTACTTTCCGTTATTTAAATATTCAAAAAAGCATCTGCAGGCGTACAAAATCGGGAAACTCCAAACTGGGGAAATGGAAAGCTTACTGTGCAAATACTTGCTCAATTCCCTTATAATACAAGGGGTTATTGTGCGTAATATATTGTATATTTTTAAATATAGGGCTTTTTAGCAAGTGTTTATTTAACAAAGCGAACGACCGTCTAAAATTTGCCCTAAAGCTAATGGAAGCAGCTTTCAACGTCATATACGCTTGTTGTTGCTTTGACATTATAAAATGGGAAGATTTATATTTTTCTTTGTGCAGCTACAACAAATGTATAATTTTGAATTCTGCATCATATAAAGGTCTCAAATGCCATAAAATGACCTAGCTTTTGCATTACCTACTTTATTCAGCGCACAAAGTGAACGAGAATGTCAGAATTCACAATAGAAATTTAGTAATAATAATTTTATATTACTTTTATCAAAAAATAGTAAATATAGAAAATTATTTATCTTTAAGAACAAACTGTTGTTTCCTTTGAGTATGGTATTATCAATTAATATATTAATGTCAGCATAAATAGTGCACCTTAAATTACTATAGCAAATAGAATATACGAGGGTTGATCTGTTTGCTCCACCCCTGAACCCTTAAAATAAAAATAGCGAAGATATTTATACTTTATTTTTCTATATACACTTCTTTAAGTTTAATACATTTTTCCAAACAATGTTCTAACAGTTCTAATGCCTCTTTTTCAAAAGTTTTTCCAACCTCTGTAAACTACTGATTTGATTTCGTCGACTGATGAGAATCGTCGTCCCCTCAAGTTTTCTTTCAATTTCGAAAACAGTCGGTAATCACTTGAAGCAAAATCTGGAGAATAGGGCGAATGTTCCTTCACTTCAAAGTCTGCATCAGTAATTGCAGCATCTGCAACAGCAGACGTTTGGCGTGCGTTATCTTAATAAAACAAGATTCCTTTACGCAATTTTCTACAACGGTTTTCTTTAACTGCTTCGTGTAATTTAGCAATTAAACTTGCATTATAAACACCTGAGATTGTATGACCTTTTCGTAAAAAATCCACTAGAATTACACCTACGCTGCCCCAAAACACTGGCAGCATGACATTTCCTACAGATGGTTGCATTTTACGGTTCTGTGGTGGTCATGAGCCTCGCTGTTCCCATTCCTTACTTTGAATTTGTTAACATTCGTGGTATCCATCTTGAACATTATGACATAATATACATCACAATAATGCCAATCGGTAGTTTCCTCGCAATTTATAGCAGAATCTGTGTTTTTATGATGTTGGTAAAATACATAATAAAATATCCGAATAATATAGTTGCGGAAAAACTAAAGCTACAAAAATTGTGCAAAATGTTCTAGGGCCAGAGAGCAGTAAAAATGTTTTTTATATTTGCGTGTCCTAATGAAATTTTTTAGAATACCGGAAACAGTAACATTTTATTTTTTAAAGTTGTTATCACTGTTAGACAGCTGTTCTTAGAATGTCAAACTTATGTTATTTACGCAGTGAACTCTTATAACTGGACTGCAACGCTTGCGAAACTAGTATTGCAGGCTACATAAATGCGCCGAATAATAATTAGTCTTAATAAGGGCGTAACAGTTTTTACTTTATTATTAACGAAATTGTAAATTTTGATACTGACATCGTAAGGATGCATTGTGTATCTGCAATTAATAGCTCACGATAAACTTAACGTAATAAAATTAAATTTTATAAAATTATACATATATCTTTACCTTATAAGTTATAATATCCAAAAGATCCAATGAATAATTATTTTGGTTAACAAAAATCATTCTTTGCTGAAAATACTATTGCATTTATACCTCGCATTAATTTCTTTAACAAACAATTATTCTATTAAATGAAATATAATTATTCTTATTTCATCCAAGTTTTTAATTCATTAAGTAGCAATTGTTTATGTCACAAATATATTGGCATACATTCTACTTTGAATTTATAATAATTTTCAACAGTACGTATAATACACCTGGCAAATTTGAACGAGGTCCTGCTGCTTAGCGGGCGTTGTGTGTATGAGATAAGAATGAGAATTTCTACGTCGCGCGGATTACCTGAAGTTAAGCAAGGTTATGTAAAAAACAAAATTGCATAATTTCTAGTGTTGCCAACTGCTATGCTACTTACCAAAATATCCCTAACAAATTTTATTTAAAACTAAGTAATTTTTTTAATTATTTAATAACGAACTAACGCAAATAGAAAAAATAGTATAAAGTATTCGTTTCATAACACGTTTTAGCGCACTTGTCCTCATTAGAAAACTCGGACGCGTGCGCTAAAAACGTGTCTTATGAAACTAATACTTTAATATACTATTGGCTGATCTGAAAAATCGTAGATTTTTCTCCATAAGTACGGGCGCTTCCAATAAAGGTATTTTTTAACAGCTTATCACTTTCAGTGGCAAATTATAATATGATAGTTTGCTTTTTTTTCTAGAAAATATAAAAACGTTTCCACTAATAGTTAAATATTTTAAAAGGAATAGCGGCATTTATACAAAGCTTCATTCATTCTTTGAATTGTCTGGCAAATCCTGAAAAAACGTTGCGTCTAAATTATTAAGTTTAATCAGAGGACACAATTTATGTACAACCGATATAACTGCCTTCTCCTCCGATAACGCATCAGTTAATTTTGGCAAAAATTAAATTTTGCAAATTCTGGAGAAGTTTGAAATTACTGGTCTAAATCAAGATTCACTGTTTGAGGAGTATTGTAAATTAAAGTTTTTTCTTGCTAATACTAATGAAAAATACAAAGAGCTTGCGTATGATCAAAAATGAGTCGAATTCTTTAACTATGAAGAGTGTCCAAATTTAGAAAAAAAATTGTCATTTGTCATTTCCTTGGCTCATTCAAACGCAGCCACTGAACGCTTGTTCAGCTTTATAACTAAAGTATGGAGAAAAGAGAGAAATTCGCTATTAATGAAAACAGTGGAAGTCGAGCAATTGGTTAAATTCAATTTTAACAAGACCTGTTATGAATTTTGTGATTATTTAAAAACCGATGCGGAAAAAAAGTTTATTAAAATGGTGAAAGGAAGCGAAAAATATTTATAAGTAGGAAGTTTTTCTTTTTATTTTTTATTGTTAAAATGGGCATGTATTTAGTTTTTGTTTTTGCATCAAAAATGTATATTTTTATTTTGTTATTTATATTGTTAAGTGTACAATTTTATTGGTAAATAAACTCTATTGATACACCCCCTTCATTTGATGTTTGAGTTGAGCCTTTGATGTCCAAGTGTCTTTTTGCTTTTGGAAACCTGACAGCCCTAAGTGTTTGACCTATATGGAGATTAATCTCACACAAGCCCAGCAAGGTTAGAACTTCAGTTAACCATTCTCACTTGAATTGACCGTCATTGACAATACTTGCCTTTCCGCCTATACATAGCAACAGTGTGGAGGACGACAAAATAATCTAATACATAGATAATTTGTAGCTGGGCTATTTGTTATCTATCTTATTTATTTTGCCATTTCAAGTATTGCCAAAGGTTATATATTCTTGATATTATATTACAGATAATATTTTAAAGCATTTCAATTTTTAAAGCGCTGTTAGAGCTTGATTTTCCTTGAATTTAGGTAACACTTTGTATTCCTTAAATGCCACCTAACAACTGTTTATTTTGGAATGACGCATTGTTCAAAATCGTTGTATTATCTGTGGGGTCTTATACAGTGCCTGCAATAAAAGTGGACCCATATGAGAATATTTTCTAATATTATACTTGGAAAAAAAAACTTTGTGGGGCAATCACTTCTGCTTCCAAAAATACTTGAAATACGCCATGTGACATTAGGTATTTGTCAAATTCGCCATTGTTTTAAAAAATCGGCGAGAAATGACCTTATTTGTTAAAATATGGAAAAATTTTATTGAGAAAAAAATGTTTCTAATGATATTTTACGTTCATATACCATTTGAACGAGATATTCGAGACAACGAATAATTGTTTGAACGACATTGTTTTAAATAATTAACACTTAGTAGAGAGAAACGTCCTCATTTTCAACATTTTCTGTTGTTACTTTTGAACAAAACTATACACAGTTTACCAAAAGTTCTTAATGTGACTTTCAAATAATATCTCTTTATTTTTCAATTTTTCAACTACTTTCAAAAGCTCAAATCTAATGAATCAATTTTCTGTCCATAATGACGGTTACTTTTATTACACTGACCGATCTTATTATATTAAGCAACACTTGGCAACTCCACTCAGAAGTCGATTAAGTAGTTATTTAATAAAAAGGGAACCGCTTGTAACACAAGGAGGAAGTAAAATCGATCTGACTGGACTGCGGCAATGGTAGCTTTTAAATTTGGACAATGAAATAAATCTCTTAACTTCATGTTCTGACTACGGGTATATTAGAGTTCTTAAATATAAACAGCGAACTGTATTATAGTTATAGTTTTATATGCCAGTGATATTTCATTTTACGCCTTTTTCAGTTGTATTTCAGAATTGTCATTTATATTTGAGAAAGTATCATATGATTTTTTCTATTTGCGTTTTCAAAAGAATACTGAAAACACTAATGTTTTATTTTGTAAAGTTGATATCAATGTTGAACAGCTGTTTTTAAAACGTCAAACTTATTTACGCTGTAAATTTGAAAAACATATGCAGAATTAGAGTTTTCAGTGTTGTCAACTCTCAAAAAACTTAACAAAGCTTCCCTAATAAATTTTATTTAAAAACTAAGTTATTATTTTTTATATTATTACAAAACAATGCAAATAGAAAAAAGGGTAGGTTTTAGCGCACGTGTCCTTTAGAAAACGACCCGCGAGCGGGGGCTTGGACGTGTGCGCTAAAAATGTGTTTTATGAAACTACTTACTTTAATATACTATTAGAAAACCGTCAAATGTATTTCTAAACAGTCAATTTGTTTCTAGAAAAACTCATATTTCAGAATGGTCAGTTGTATTTTAGAAAATATGCTTTGTAGTTTAGAAAGTCTTATTTGTATTCCAGACAGTTTCAGAAAGCATCATTTGCAATTTAAAAAATTATAAATTTGAATGATTTCTACTTAGTTTCCGTGCATTCATAATGCTCAATTCAGCAACTTTAAGATGCATATGTAATAATCCACATTTTTATGTAATCAATATATTTATGTAATCGCCATTTTCTATGAAAGTTAAACGGTTTTATTACAAAAAACGCTCTACATGAGCGTGATTTGTGTTACCATAACGTCTCTATGATTACAATTGTCAAAAAGATAAATTGTGCAAGAAAAAAAATTTAAATTTTGTGATTTTTTGATAACTGCTACACAATGAATCAGTTCTGCCATTTGTGGTGTCTCTACCGTTCCCTACACTTTTATTGTTTTACACAGTTTAAACCGTACGGGTTTTAAACAGCATGAAGTGAGACGGTACGTTTAACGACCGGTTTGGTCATTTTAAACCCGCACGAACGGAGACGGCACGATTAAAGGCCATTATACAGTTTTTATACTTGCGTGTCCTAATGAACTCCATTAGGACACGCATTTGAGTGTCCTAATGAGATTTATTAGAATACTGGAAACAGTAAAATTTTGTTTTTTAAAGTTGGTAGAACCTAACAGCTGTTCTTAAATGTCAAACTTATTATATTTAAAAGTGCGGTTATGTTGTTATGTGATAAAATGCCAAACTTTTAAAATATAAAATAAACATACACAAAATAAATTAATTAAATTAAAAATTATTTAATAAATTCACAAATTATTCTTTATACATCTTTTGTATTAAAAGTACAGTTATTATACACTTTGATTGTAACAGCAGAAGTGTCCTGAGCATTAATCTTAAATGAAGGTAAATTTTGTCCCTCAACAATGTTTTGTTGACTCGTTACTGGGTTGCTGCTAAAAGTGTGTGATTCTTCATGTAAAAATGAAGCAGTGAAAGACTGGTCAATTACCACTTGAGCCGTTGAAGTGGAAGTACATGGCTTATTAGATAGCAATTCAGCTACCTCCATTTTTTTAACTGAAGCACCAATACAGCCCTCAGCCACAGCTGAAGACTTCCAACCTCCATGCCGTTTTATAGTTATTAAATCGCACCTTTGTTTGCCAATTGGGAAGCACTTGAACGTCGAAAGCAATGACCTGTAAAAAGCTTCGGGTTGGCTAAATGCAAATAAGTGGCAATAATAAAAGGAACTTTTCCCATGGTGTATATACCGATAGGAGTAGAAATACATTTTCCATTGCGGTAGGTTATAAAAAACCGCCTGTGGTTTATTTTCTTAGGCCTTAGGCTCAAATATTGCTTAATTAAATCAATCCACAGTTTCTCTGTAATTAAGAATTCTCTTCGAACTTTATTTTTTGTTTTTGTTAGTCACAGTGAACACATCATCTTTGACCACAATATCGTGTAATAACATGTTGGTCAATTCATCTCTTCGGCAGGCACCACAGAATCCCATTATTAACGCAACCTTAAATAATTGAAATATATTAAAAATTGAAAGTATTTAGCACAAAATTTTACTTACTTTCATAGCTAAATGTTGGTTATTTTCTGCAGTTGTTATAAATCTATCAATATGGTTAAATTCCAATATTTTAATAAGATTAAAATTAATTAAGATAAGTTAATTCTTTTTAATAAGATGGAGGGAGAGAATATCTGACCATTTTACCTTCTTGTCACAGAAACTAAATTAATTTTATAAAAACAAAACAATTTAAATAACAAATGCTGAAGTTGAATTTTCAGTGTAGCCAACTGTCAAAAGTACTTAACAAAATTTTACTAACAAATCTTATTTAAAACTAATTTATTATTTAATAATTAACGAAATAACGACGCAAGTATAAAAAAATAGTATAAAGTATTCGTTTCATAAGGCGTTTTAGCGCACTTGTCCGTTAGAAAACTCCCCGCTTCGCGGGTCGTTTTCTAAACTCGGACGCGTGCGCTAAAAACGCGTCTTATGAAACTAATACTTTAATATACTATTATTCTGTTTAAAAGCGTGGAAAAAAGTAAAGTCGCGGCGAAATGTATTGCTGCATTGGCGATAGAGAGTCGATGTTTTTAGTAACACTTTTTTACTGACATTTGGATATCTTAAGCTTGTTAACCAGCTCAATGTAAGCATTATTATAATTATTTATAATCATCTGTGGAGCAAATAGGCGACAGAAAGAAACGATCATTGTTAGTACGCTCTTGCATTTCATCACAGAATGCACTCGTCATTGCTTCTTCGTCAACAGCAAAAATCTTTTGATGTGCCTTATAGAGATGATATTCGTACTTCTTCAGTATCTTGCATACGCGCGATTTATATAGACTTAATTCAAGAGAAATGTTCCCCAAATGGCATGTTGGGTCTACATTTACCATCGCCAAAACACTGTCTGTGTGGACATATTTGTCGTTTTTTTGCGACATAATTATTTAATTTTTGAATAATCTGTTTTAACAATAAAAAATATTACTTACCATCCATAACTTCTAATTCTACAAAAATATTTGCACATCGTTTAAATTTTTGTACATTAATGTTATTATTGAATAGTGTTGTTATTGAATTATGGCTTGTGTTTCCGGCGAAACTTTGATAAGTGCAGGTCTTAAATATAATATGAGATTTAAAATGTAGTATTTTCTCATTGGTCAGAATTACTGTCATCTTTCACACTAGTGGTTGTTTTAAGAAAACCCCTATCGGAATATATGTAAAGTTGAGATAGTTTTTCGAATTCCCGAGTTAGTTGGACATCGGCTCTCAAAGCCAAAAAGTCCAGGGGCTTTGCCCCAGGGCGTAGCTCGCGACTATGGTGATCGCATGCGGGTGACAAGACCGTCACACATATTTACAGTACCGTTTTAATATAGCAAAGTTTAGTGTTGTACCGTACAGATTTTATTGTTAGAGGACTGTAGCTGTGTTAGGGATTGTTCCGAGATTTTAGTTTGGTGAATTTTCATAATGTGTTAATAATAAAGTGTTAACCCCAGCGTATATGAATGTTGAATTGGATTAAATAATTTGTTTAATACTAATCAGCAGCGGAATTTTACAACACTTGACGCACTTATTAATAGGAAATTAATAATTGAAGAACGTTTCCTGTAGTGACAAACTTATAAATCAGCTCTTTCAAGCAGTATTCAAGTTAAATAGTTTCGTATCGTTTTAATTATCACTCTTCTAATAAAGAGTTTATTGGTTAAGGAATTTATTGCAGTTAGTGATGTCAAGTTTTAACATTAACATAAGACGAAATAGTTCAGAAATTAAATTTAAAAAGTGTTTCCGTAATGTTACAGGTCAGCAGTTTTGTAGTGAAAAATTATGTGTTATGGTCATTATTGCGTAATGTGTTTGAAGCCTTCCAGTTGCGAACGGAAAGTTTCTTATGAACATTATTTTGTATTATGGATAACTGTTTAAGATACTGTCTGGTTACTAATATTGTTGATGAGATAGACAATCTTTTTTCAAATTGATTATTGTGAATATTTCCATCCTTTTCTATTTAATATTTTTTGTTTCAAAAAATTCTGACTTTAAATTTATTTATCATTTTGATATAGTTAGCCTCAACAAACTGCTGATGTTTTCTTTTGTCAATTAACATTTTTATTATCAAATAATGTGTTGGAGTAATTAACGTTAATTTAAATGGGAAGTCATTTCCAGTCTGGGACTTCCCGAGTTTAATTTTTAAGATCAACAGTCTGGTGGCGCCCACTATGTTTTATTTGTTCCTGACTCTATTACTTAATCTGAAGCTTTTGGGGTTAACGCCCACATCTTTATTTAAATTTGCATAATGAGAGATCTCAACAGCCGGAGCATTCAGTTCAGTAAGTATCGTTTTTATTGTGAATTTTATTGGGGTTCAGTGACGTCTATCGCGCGACGTATATGTTAGTTATAGTATTTTCAGTATAATTTAGTGTGTCAAAAAAGCGTTGTTATAAAGTACAAGTCAGTATTACACTTGCTGGCAAACAAATCTCTAACTACGCAAACTAATGCCACCGTAAAGGGTTTTTAGCATAAAATTTTTTTTTCGCTGGCTTAAGCGAACTAATTATAAAATTATTCGACAATACTTTCGAATTTGAAAATCATGGCTTGTCATCTTTCTTGTAGTAAAATTTGGCGACAGTACGAATCACCAAAACGTTCAGTACCATGTTAAATTGGTATGTTCGAGTTTGAGAACGGACAACTAGTATATGCTTTATTCATAGAAAAATGTACTGGCTGAATCGTTAAATGGACGTGGTTTCCAAAGTCAAAAAAATAACGACAAAAAACCGTTTGCCATACATTATGCATTTAAACCGCGCGGTTTGGTACTGTTTACGGTACAGTTTAAATCGTGTAATAGTGTATTACATTACAAGTCATGAAAGTGAAACTTTGCAGAAGAGGAGGCTTATTGAAGAGTACGAGGATGCGTAGCATCCGAGTATCTCTTTAAAGCCTCCGAGTCAAGCAGAGACACTTTCATGACCAGTGATGTATTATATTTTTTCTGAAATCGTTTTTCAAAACTAAAAATAGATTTAAACTGAAAAAATATATCAACATCAGAGTCGTATGAGAAGTTAATATCCATGACAATGAATCAACAACAAATCAAAAATGTTTTGTTGTATTTGACTGTTAGTGTTTTTAATTATATTAAATAAACGTTTCATAAGATAAGTGACGATTTCTAATTCAATTGCAGTCTAAAAATGACAGATGAGTCTTGTAAAGTGACAGGAGTCTTGTAAAAATCATGAAAGTGACTAGTCTTTAAAGTGACACTTTCATGACCAACCTGAGTTCTGTCATGACAAGCTTTCTTGACGATTTCAGAAAAAATAACCGTATATGGGACCCTTGAGAGTAAAGTTTGATCAATATTAAATAATATTAGTCAACAATCGATATTAATGACTTCCAAAATACAAACTATATTTCCTAGTATCATTTCTATATCAGAAGTGCATACGATACTTTCTGGATAGAAATGACGTTTTCTAAGTTACAGTCGACTACTCTGAAATTCAAATGTCGTTTTCTCAAATTCAATGAACTAATCTGAAATGCAATTGCCACTTTTTGTAATTAAACTGACTATTCTAAAACGCAATTGATGCTTTCTGAAACTAAATTTACTATTCTGAAATTCAATTGCCGTTATCTAAAATTTAACTTAAAAATTCTGAAATTCAATTGATACTTTCTAAAATATAAGTGGCGTTTTCGAAAATAAACTTAACCTTTTCTGAACTAAATGTAGTTCCAAATTAAACTGTCAAGATGACAATTATATAAAGCTGTAATTAAGTACAGTAAATACTTTCACATCTCCTACATGCTACATAGTACTAGTATTGATAGCATCCCAACGATTTAACATACATCTGCAACTTCTAGTTGGGTTTCCTATTCTACAAAAGTAAAATGCCTTGGTCACAGACCTTCACCCACACACACTGCAACATTGTAATTGGGCTTGCCCGTTTTGTGGGAGTAAATAAATAAATTACTTAGTACAAATGAAACGTTGTCACAGCCATTTGTAACTGCAATCCAGAATTATCTTGGAAAACAAACAGTAACAACTATTAATTATTTTATTGAATGTTTACACGTTAAACGCGATTTCTATCTAGACACTAATTAATTCCTGTTTGGGACCGCAGAAATAGGTTTGGATTAAATATGTGCCATTCCCTAACGTTTCGAGTGAAATGGCCCACGGTTTGTTTTATCGGTTCGACTCGTTACAAATGAAAAAAGAAGTGTGGGACTGTGGATTGAGGAAGCCCTAAAAAACACGCTGAATGCTGCTGTAGATGAACAAATCAGTCTGAATGCTGTCGCAACAGTTTTGGACCCCGAACACCACTATCAACGTCGTCCAAGTCCAGTCAGAAGGGCTCCTTAAAACTATCAAATGCCTTGTGACAGAGAAAAAAATCGTTGCTTACATAAAAAAACTGCGACGCATTCGCTTCAACTCGACAGTGTGCTAGAAGAATGGAGTTCCGTTTAGCTGAAAATGAAAAAATGAGTACAGTCGCGACTTTCAACGCAAATAGAGAAATTCCACCGAAGAACTGACTGAATTCTTTCTGTGAAAGAAAACCTGATCTTGTTATATGGTTCTTCGGTCATAGATTACGTCAACAGAGAATGTATTTTCCTCCCTAGCATATTTGCGTACTGCCTTTTTGAAAGAAAAACCAAGAAGGATCAGTGGGGAAAAGGAATCTCCCTGAGCCTTTGTCATGAATGAAAAATCTGCATATGTCAGTAGATATTTCTGAATTGAATGGAGAAACATTTTACACCGAGGAACGCACTCAAGAAGGTACGTCTCATAGTCGACGACCACTCATTAAATACATCAAATCCGTATGTGCTCAACTTTGCTGAGTTTAATTAAATAATTATGTTGTGCCTTGACAGCCATACAACACACCGTTTACAGCCTCTCGACAGAGCCTTCTTCAAACCGATAAAAGTTCTCTACTACAAAAAAATCCACTCGTTCATGGCAATGCAGAATCATAATTTTCATGGCGATAAAGAAGCTGACAAGGCTAATGTTTAGAGAATTTCTTGGAGCAGCATGGGGAAAACTGCTTTTATTTAAACAGGTGTGACCGGAATCAAAGTATGCGGCATAGTCCCTCTGAATCACTATGTCATTCCGTACCACGCGTTTCTCATGCTAGTGGAAAAGGAGAGCAAACCGTCCAGACCGGAGACCCGGTACATCGACTTTCAATGAACACGTGGCTTTTCACTTCTCAGAATCCAAACTCTTCTGACTTTTCGGAATTCTTAGCAATCACCGTCAACCAAGAGCCATCGGCTTCGAATGATTCACGTCCATCTCTTCAGGAAAGTGCCTCAAAAATATGTATAGCTGCATTCTGAAGAGGGAACACCATCAAAGTGGGAACATATCCTGCAGATTTTGACACCAGCTTCTGAAAGTGTGACGAATATAATTTGTTTCACTACAAAGTATTTTTTAAAATGTCTTAAACTAGCCTAAAGATTGGCCAGCTGTCGGATGCAGCTGCGTTAGTAGATGCAGCTAGTAGTAAACACTTGCAAAATATTGAATATCTTAATCGAGTGAATCTTGAATACCAGTAATCATAACTGCACGTGATTGTTCTAACCTCGATCTTACCATGTAATCATCATCATCTCTAAGAAGCTTCAGTAAATGTTTCAATAATTTTTTGGCATGTAGTAGTTCTAGTTTAAACGGATTTTGCCTCTGACATAGTTGACATGTTGAGATACTGTGCTCTTCTGTTACATTTGTATTAATTAGTGTAGTCTAAAATAGTGCTTAATTCGTTTATATTGCAACGTTATTTTTGAATTAATAACAAAAATTCTGTTTAATCGTCTATTAACAAGAGAAATATTATTTACATACACCAATTTAATCTTAACTAATTATTTAACACTATAATTATTAGGTATAGTATTTCTATGCATTTGCATGTTCTTTCTGCTTATAGCAAACATATGCAGAGTTATATTTCTACATGTTTAAGCCACATATGAATCACATATGTCAATTTGAAAGTGCATATAAATGCATATTTAGGTGTTTTTTATAAATGCATACATATTTTAGAATTTTTGAACGAGTGTGCATATTTTACCACTTTTTGAGCGTTTTACATGCTTTAATTATGAAATTTCAAATATTTTTTAAATAAATGTAGCATTTTAGACAACCAACCAACGGTGGCTTAGTTGAGTCTAGGGGAAACCCATAATTTAAGCTTATTGTTAAATATTAGGCATTAAAATATTTTACTGCCTTAACCATCTGTGTAACTGTACTTGTTAATATTTTCTAAGAAAGAAAAAGTTTCAACTAAAATTTAAATACTTACATCCTGCGGTATTGTGAAAAATAGGTATTAGGAAATTCCAAAGACCCTTTGACAACTTCCTGTTCATAGAAAAATCTGCCTGTACTTTTGTTTACTAATCTTGTAATCTTTCAATTAAGACAGTTTAGAAATTGCAAACTGCATTTCAGTTTGAAACTTTAGAGTGTAAAGATGGGTAAAGAAAAACGGTCTGTGTCTGTTACACTTCGAAGTTATGTTAAGGAATTCAGTGTTCTTACAACTGACGATAAGGTGTTGTATTGTACAGTGTGCGGCGATAAAGTGACTGCAACAAAACGCTTTCAAGTTACACAACATCTGAACACGGTTCGACATCAAAAGTGTGTTGCCCTGAAATCAAAAAACAAACATTGTTACCGGGGTACCTTAATAATTCGCGCGGCGAGTCCAGCAAATCGATCCAATTTAATAAAAAACTATATAGTGCATTAGTGGCTGCAGATATCCCGTTAAGTAAAATTAATCACTCAGCATTTAGTATTTTTCTGGAAGAAATTTTAAAAATGCCAATACCCGACGAGTCTACACTCAGGAAAAATTATTTACCTCGTTTATACGAACAGACCATAAAATCAATTAGAAAACATGTAGCGAATAACTACATATGGGTTTCCATTGACGAATCTACTGACACTACTGGAAGGTGCGTAGAAACTTCATTTCCTTCGTTTTGTTAGTAAAATTTAACTAATTAAAGACAGCAGAGCAATTTACGGATGTTTTATTTTCTATTTTGTTAGTTACATATTTAATCACAACAATAATTTTGCTTGATTAAAATATAATTTTTTTTAAATAACTGTTTTGCGCTAATTGTTTGTAACCGACTAATTATGTAGTTCGATAAAATAAAAATCAAATTTTTGTTTTCAGATACGTGGCTAACGTTATAATTGGCGTTTTAAAATCGGAGAACAATCCCAAATCCTATCTATTAGCAATGGACGTTTTCAAGAGCACCAATCATGGTTCTGTGGCAAAATTGTTTAATGATTCGATGGCTATTTTGTGGCCGGACGGCTTACAGTACAACAAAGTACTCCTGTTCGTCACCAACGCGGCACCGTACATGATCAAGGCTGGAGCAGGCTTACAAGTTCTGTACGAAAAAAATGATCCACTTAACTTGTCTTGCCCATGCAATGCATAGAGTTGCGGAAAAAGTGCGGGAATTATATCCTAACGTAAACTCTATAATTTCAGATTTAAAAAAAATTGTTAGTATTAATAAGCGCACAGGATGCTTTTAATACTAAGGAGGTGAGGGCAGAATTATTGTTTGTTTTGACAAATTTTTTGCGTTTAGCTAAAGAAATTCAGAAATTAGAAAGTCAGGAAAATTCATTAGATGAATTTCTTGAGCATGCAAAATTGTTAGGTGTTTCTTTGAATAAAGCAAAAGGGCCAAAGGGTTTGACTATAAAACAAAAATTTAAATCCGTTGTAGACAAAAATCCTGGTTTTCACTTAATTATAATATAATAATAATATAATAATTACTACAACCCATAACCTTAACCAAGGCCCCAGAAGCTATAAGCTTGTGCGGGAGGGAGGGGGCGATTATTATTATTATGTAGGCCCAATGTGCGGCTGCAGCCGACTTATAGATGGAACAGCGCAAATCCCACATTTGTGTTACAGCTAAGGGAAACTGCAGAAAACCTTAACCAGATCTGCCAGCGCCGGGAGTCGAACCCGGGCCGCTTGGGTGAAAGTCCGGCACGCCAGACATTACACTACCAAGGCTGTCTAGCATAAACGATGCATTATCTGGCCAAGACATTTTAGACGAGCTAAAACATTATTCGCTTGTAGAATTAAACAATTTTAAGTATGCCCCAATTACGTCTTGCGATGTTGAACGGAGTTTCTCAAAATATAAAACAATATTTAGGGATAATAGGCATATGTTTACTTTTGGAAATTTAAAAATGTACGTCATTGTGAACTGTAACGCTCTATGTTTAGAAAATATCATTAATTAAATTATTGCATAAGATGTCTAATTAAAATAATTTCTGTAAATAAAATGTAAATAACGCTAACAGGTGTTTTTTTTAATAATGAAAGTGCATTTATTCGCATATTTCATGATTTTTAAGTGCATATTTTAGTGCATATTTCACGTTTTTATAGTGCATAGGTGCATGCACATTTCAGCATTTTTAAGTGCATACAAATCCTATACCTAATAATTATAAATTGTTTAACGAACTTAAATGCTAGATATTTAGAAACTTAAAGTTGCTTATATAAGGACTATTTATTTATTATTGCAACAATTATTAAACATTTATTTATTCACTAATATATTTGATTACTAATTACACAACACACCACATTTCAATTCACCGGTCGAACACTAATTAATTCCCTTCCTAGCGCGGTGGCCCTTATATATGGATCGCGTACGGAAGTGTAGAATGTTCGCGCGGGTGTATGACGCTGTCGCTCTGGAATGTTCTGCCGCCCGTGTATAGGGGTTTCCCATTCGTTACAATATTCACGCTTTTATCTCTGACTACCCTGTCGTTGCCTAAATACCTAACGAAACTACCACACTACATGCACATATTATGTGTTATATTTTGTGTAATTGAAAATAATGACTATCGAAGTGCTATTTAGCAGTCTTTTAGTTCTGCGTATTACTTAGACGTGCAGAAATACTTTTAACCAGCTGTGCTCCCAAGTGTTCTTTATAATACAAAAGTGGTTATTAATATTACAAATTTTATGAACACTACACACTATAAAATAAATCTGTCATGTTCCTTGCAATTAGTTTCTGTTACACAAACACGATTATTTTCCGCTATTGCGAGCAAACCAAACTAGTAATTAAAAATACGTTGCATACCCAAATGTGGATAATTTGAAAAAAACGATAAATGAACAAACCAGAGTAACGTCGGAATTCGTTTGTGTCCCCGGGAATAATTGTTTTTCAAAACAGCTATCCACACGTAACAACTCTATTGGGATGTATAAAATTAATCAAAATTTGTCAGATATATAATAACTAATTATGACAACATGAAATTTGCTCTAGATAAAATAATAACCAATTTGGTTGTAACAACTGCCATTTCCCGAAAGCAACTAATAATGCTGTACATCCCTATCACGACGCTTTATGTATGAACTACATTTACGTTATTGATTGTCGCTGAAAAACCTTTCTCCTGCTATATAATATTTCATTTTGAAAATACTATTATACCTTGTAACAAGCACAGAAAATAGAAAGTAAACGATATTGCATTAGTAGTGCTGGTAAAGTATAAACACAATTCTTTTGTATGCGTACACTAAAGCAATTTCGAACCGGAAATTGAAGTCTTCCAGGTGGTTCATATTTAACCATTCGATTTCTCCTGACAACTTCACTTTCGTTTAGCCTACGTAAACCTTGTTTTTAGGATAAATACCCGTGAACTGCAGAATCCCGGGCTGAAAACACTCACGTTCCGGACCGACAGGGCTCAATTTCCGAAAAATTGAAGTGGTGCTACTAAATTACATTAAGGTGTCTGTAATTAGGTTTAGGTAATCGGATCTTCTGCAGAAGTGTTGACTGAATTTTAACTTCTAGGTGAAGAATTTTAATTGTAAAAAGCACATGTAACTAATACAATAAAAAAGTGAACTTCACAATTTTTCAAAATTCAAAAGATAATTTCAACGGCGGGGAATTTCTTATTATTATTTCTTTCAAAAGCAAATAAGATGATTTAACAGTTAGCATTGGTTTAAATCAACTTAAAAAAAGTTATCTACTTATCGTGAATCAATTTAAATAAAGTGCTTTCATTCACTATGGATCACTATTCACTATGGAAAAATTATGGATCTGTTCACGTCTATTTTTAGCACAACCCAACTGTTTTCACAAGAGTTTATTTTAAAATTTTCCTCAACAAGCTTCCTCTAAACAAACAATACCAACCACTTATTTGTTTTATTCTAGTCTGTGTCATGTTACCTATTTTTCAACAACTGCATCAAACAAACATGGTTGCATTAAAAAGCAACGTGTTTTGGTAGTAAAGTACATTCTTATGAATAGAAATATGTCTAGTAATGTTGAAATTTAAAACTTTATATTGACTTTTAATATTATTACATGGATATTGAAACAAATTAGTGCCTACTAAATAACGTTTTCAATTATTATTTACTAGCTACTAATGATTAGCTGATAGTAGGTACTTAGCTACTCGTTTTAAAGATATCCCAAGTTGTTCGAATCTGACATATGTACTAATAATGAAGGATTTTCAAACAGTTTTCATATTAAATAATTTGATTGAATTATCAAAAGTCTTAACTGATATCAAGACGACGATCAGTTGAAACAACCTCTGAGTTTGCTTCAAGCAAACAATGTCATGGTGTCAGTTATTTGAAGGACACGACCATTATTGATGAAAAATACATTTTTATATTTTCTAGAAATATAGGATTAAACGAACTTAAGCAATGAGATTAGCAAACGACTGACCATTGACAACATATAAGTTAGTCGTTGCTAATCGGTCTTATTCTTATTCGTATAACACCCAATATATGTAATAAGCTCTACTTCATAATTACAGAATTCAGAACATGCCATCTCACGAGATTGTATTCTCTTTATTAGTCATCAAAAACATTTCTGCTTATTTGAAATGTGCAGAAAATATGGAAATTCAATTTATAGAAATAACCTTAGTACGGCCCTGTATAATAAGGCAATATGTCGTCTAGGTTAGGTTTATATTAAATTCTCACGGTAAATTTGCGTTCATTTCAATATACTTACAGCCAGCTGCATTTAAAGTTTAAACAGTTCAAGTTGATAGAACTTTAATGGGTAAAATGTTCTTGCAGATTGCAGATTTCTCTTATTAGAGAATTAACTGTATTTCGTAGTAACCGTTTTATTAATAAATAATCATATGATAATAATAATAATAATAATAATTGCTGCCACCTATTACCTGACGAACTAGGTCCCAGGAGCTATAAAGCTTGTGTGGGAGGGAGAGCCGATTATTACTATTATGCAGGTCAAACGTGTGGCTGCAGTCGACCTAATAGATGGTATAAGCACAAATCCCACATTTGTTTTACAGCTAAGGAAAACTGCAGAAAACCTTAACCATAACTGCCGGTACCGGGAATCGAAACCGGGCCGCTTGGGTGAACGAAGGGCACGCTAGTCCCTACACTGCCAAGGCTGTTTATAATATAGCGCATTATGGTATTTATAAGGATTCGTCAAAAATAGTGATTCAAGCATCTTTCTATTTAGTTAGCTTTGCGTACCGTTTAGTTTGAAGCTAGTTTTTAGTACCGTTGGGCTTATTGATTACAGAGAATTTATTCCGTATTGGAAATGATTACAAAGTTTAAAGTCTGTCGTTAAATGTGAACAACAGTTCAAAATTCAGAATGTGCGTTTCCCGCAATTTCAGTTCCAGTCAGCCGTTTGTTTCTATATTAATATGTAAATTTAAAGTTAATTTTAGTAGACATGATTTTTCTACTTAGGAATCTTTCTATAAATTTCATTATCTATGAATTTTTGTATTTTACGTTTTTTATAAACTTTTATTTAAGATACTGGCTTAAAATTTACTTATCGTGTATATAGTAAGGCTAAAAAGCTGATGATGTTTTTTGTATTATCAAGATTCTTTATTATTGAAATTGTGTTTTGATAAATTTAATATCAATTTTAAAAGGAAGGTATTTTTTCCAAACTATAAACTTCCTATCTTTATTCAAATGATTTAACATTTATAACGTTTTGTAACATTAATGCAGTTTGGTGGCGCTCACTGTCTTTTTATTTGCTCCTGGATCTATCTAATCAAAAGCTTTTGTTTAGATAATTAATACCCACGACGCCTGAGTATAAATTGATTTAATAAGATGTCTCGGCCGGAGCATTCAGATGCTTATTAAGCATAGTAACGTAAGTATTATGCATTTTTGGTGTTATTTGACTTTCTTTATATTCTTTTGAATTAATTTGATTACTGAGTAAAATTAAAATAATTAGGTATGTTACAATTGGAGCCCATTTGAGGGGCTTTTGTTTTTTTGTGTTTGAGTAAAATGTATGTGTTACAATTGTCACCGAAGTGTGGAGCTTTTATTTTGTGAAAATAGTAACAGCTAAATATGAAATGAAATAAAAGTTAACTCTTTTACTTAAAGTAAAGTGCAGTAATAAATTTGATTTAAAAAAATATGTAGCATCTGATGACCCCTTTCTATGCAAATAGATTTTTTTAGATGAGTTATATTTCTTCAACATTAAAATGTGTTGGATAAACTTGCGGAATTTAGTTATTGGGAGTATTGATGGCGTGATAACTCTGTGGTTGGTTGGAATATAATCGTGACTCTTAAAACTTTAAGAAAGGGAGCTGAACATATTAGATTCAGTCAGAGAGAGCTCGGGAGAGACTCTCGAATGGATGTGTGAACGCACACGTCTGGACGGCTTTGCCGTCTAGCTTTTAGCGATATAATTTGTTTCGTGTCTTGTCAGTATAATTCCAGGAAGAATCTCCTATATTCCTTGGCTTGGTGTTAACAGTTTTTTTACCGTATCGTACCGTTGGGGTTATCGTTAAAACCCTTGTGTGGGAATTTAGTGTTGCCGTCATCAGCTGATGTTTTCCGTTTAATGTTTGGGATAATTTAACGCCAAGGAAATTAATGGTGTAGCCTTGTTTTCTTTGAAAAAGACTTGTATTTGATTATTTGTGAACTTCAACCACAATATTAAAATATGAATTGTGTTCTGTATTTAGATAATATAATTGTATACTAAAATCCTACTTTAGAAGGGGATTCTTAAGTAATTAATGTATAATCCTTCTAAATTCTTTTTATGTTTTAAACGCCAAATAAATGTTACATTCGTTTCTATGCAGATTATGCACTTAATGTACTGCTAACAGATCTTTATAAGTTTGAAGTAATAAATGAAATTGAAAATGGTAGTGGTCAAAGTGGTCCATTTAACATAAAAAACAAACAGATAACTTAATGTAATTCAGATTAATGTTTTCCCGAATTGTAGATTCCCGCCGATGATTTTTAATAATAACAAACAATTTGGGTGGCGCCCTCTATATTTATTCCTGCATCGAGTATGAAATTAATAAGCCTTTTTGAATAACACCAACGATATCTGAATATAATTTTAATAAGAAGTTTCTGTCGGGAGTTATATTTTACGTAAGTATGAGATTTTTATGCATTATCAGTTTGTTTGCCATTATAAAGAAATTCGAGGCGTTATCTAGTTATCAGAAGCATGTGTTGCTTGAGCATGTTCGGAGCCCACGAGGAAAGAATAAAATTTATTATAAAGATTTAAATAAAGGGCAGAGTAATTATAAAGATTTTTGTGAATCGGCTATTCATGCATAACATGTCTTGGAATCTGTAGCTTGGCTAAACAGCTGTCCTTGCATTTTAATTCATAACTTTTCTAAATCTACTAGGAAGATTTTATCTCAATCTAATTTGGGGAGTTATTTTAGTGTGTTTTCATCTTTAACTAAAATTTCGAAGGACTAAGTATACCAATTGGAACAAAAAATCTTTGCTATACATGACAACCATATTTTAATTGTGAAGCATAGAATCTTAACATATCTTAATTCTAATGCATCTTTCTATCGCAAAAATTATTTGTCGCAAAAGAAATTTGACGAATTCCTTTTCGAACTTTTCTAATATCCTTAATATACTTGTGTTTATTTTCCATCAAGTTAGAAACCCTATCGTTTAAAATCCGTTTTAAATTTTCTAATTTTTGCATTTCTCTTTCAGAAACTTTAGCTTTGATGACGCCATATAGATAATATAAAATACCACCATATAGATAAAAAGGTGTTAAAGTATTAAGTTCCCTAATGTTTTTTATACTATCTAATAGATCTGTTAAACAACCTGCAGCTTCTTTATTTAATGCTGATAAATTAAATAGATCTTTAATGCATAAATTGATTAAAATACCTGAACGTATTACATAGAAGTTCTCTTATAATTTTGAGCAGAAAATTCTAAAACTCGGATTATTTTTAATACATCAGTACCTGATCTTAGCACCTCATTTGAACTAGTTTGCAGACTATTAAATTTCTGCATCTTATTAAATAGTGTACGAAACTATCATTACTTTTAGATAAATTATCATGTTGTCTGAACTTACTTAAAATGTATTTTGCAGCTGTCAACGGTTTGACCTTGACAGTTCCTCATATTGATATTGTTTAGAAAGATTTATTTTATCGCACAGGATTTCTGTATTCATTTGATATTCGTCTAACTCTTCAAGAATGCATTAAATTTATTAAGTCTTTATTTCCCTACAATTATATTTACAGGGGTTTTTTAAAGTTTCGGAATTCTGCTGCTTTTCAATTTCTTTCACTTACAATGAATTGTATGCCCTTAATATTGATATGTTTGTAAGGAATGCGATATCTATCTCTAGTATCTAAAAATCATAGAAAAACCAGAAAAATGTTAAAAATCCCGGAACTTCAAAGGAAGCTGTAACCCCTTACACGTTTTCCTGCGTGGGCGACCAATGTGGCGAAGCGGATGACATGGACATGGAAGCGAATTGAGAGTATCCTACGTAGCACATGTTCGTAATTGCGAATCGAGCAAAAAATTAAAAACAGAACTACGATACCCTAGTCTGGCAAGATTGGGTTTCTGAAATAGACGCAAAACTTGAATGTCCAAGATTATCTATTTAAAATTACGCTATCGATGAAAAGGTCTTCAACAGATATTGTTTATTTGGAGAGGATAAAAGGACCGAGCATAATCCTTATGGAAAATAGCTTTCACAGATTGCTCTGAAACTGTACTGAAAGATACTTTTCGATGTGTAGATCAAAAGTGTCAATGAGGACACAGCCCAGAAAATTATAGTTTATGAATTACAGCCATTTGAAGTTGAATAATGCAAGAATTGTCTACTTCAAGTGGCTGTAATTTGATATCTATAATTTTTGGTGTTTACCAAAGTTTTAGGAATTTTGGCCAAGAGCCATTTCCCATAAAGATTGAGCAGGGATCAATTTAAAAATTGCCAACTTCAAACTACTGTAGATAATTCTAAAACTATAATTTTGTTAGACTTTTTGCCCACACACACTTTTGATCTACATATTAGAAACCACAATTTACCAAAGTTTCAAGAATTTTAGCCGAGAACCATTTCCCATCAGGATTCTACCGGGTGCAAAAATTGCCAACTTCAAACGGCTGTAATTTTAAAACTATGCTTTTTTAAACTTTGTGCCCTTGACACTTTTGATCTACACATCGAAAACTATCTTTCACCAACGTTTCAGAGCAATCTGGTGAAAGCCAGTTTCCATAAGTATTCTGCGGGGTCCTTTGGAAAACTTCACCATTTATATAAGATATTAACAAATTGTTCAAATTTATTTCACAAATATTGCAAAAGTAATACTTTTATTATTAGTTTTTCTTGTAAAATTATATTCAATTTAACAGAACATTACCTGCTATGCCGACAATTCAGAAGCGGCTAACGCGGTGAAAACAGAAATACCAAATAATTTGATCGCGCCAACCGCCTAAAATCCGCATCTAACGATGTCACGGGCGACGCGATCTCACGTAGGACACCTGCATTGTTTGCTTGATCTTGATAAACCCGCTCTGCTTACTTCGCCCGCAAGTAGCACTCACGCAGGACAACGTGAGATGGATTTTGTTATTTAGCATCGAGTTTACTAGTATAAGAGGCTACACTTTAAAGAAAAAAAATCCTCACAAAAACAGTTCACGATTCGAAAGGTTTACTGTGCAGTTTCTACTAATTTCTAGAGTCATATTAATTTAAATTTAACAGAATTTCAGTGATATCTCTTTTATTCTGTCTTGTAAAGTTTACGAGTCTTTTGTAAAGACAATTAGTGCATTTAATAAACTAGGAAAATAAATGTTTCGAAGTGTACAAGTGAGAAAGTAGCAAACCGTGCTTCCTTTTGGTGAGGTAACGCTGAACAATGACTTCCTTCATTCTTCCTTTTCTAATAAGTTGACAGTCTATTTATTTGCAACAATGTTCTTTTGTATGTCAGTAGTAGTTATTGAAGTTTTAATTTATTTCCAATTTGCAGCACTGTACTGTAATTTGTAATTATTTACAGATCTCGATTTATCTGGACAAACTGAATTTAAAAATAATTTCCGTGTTTTTAAGCTGTGTTGAACCACCACTACTATCCATTTCATATATTTCCGAGTTACTAGCAGACCGCGAGGAACAACAATTAAGGCAGCAACATTTTGAGTAAATGTTTCTTAAATAAAATAATTTCTGTTTGCATTTGGGTGAAGACAGACGAATCTGCATCACATAACTTACTCGAACATCATCGTCTTTCAGATTTTTTTACATTCTGGTTTCCATAAGTTGCACAGAACAATTTCAATTTTTATGACAATTGTGAGGTGGAAGTTGACAATTTCTGTTATGTTCCTTCCTTTTTTTAATTATTCAATAACTTATTTAACTGATCTTCCGTAAAATATGTAATTTTAGTGGATTGATTTAATAATTGTCATTATCATATCATACACACTCCACTATTATTATAAAAGAGCTGAGTGTGGTTAAGTCTCAGCTTCAATGCTATTATTTACTAATAAAATCTACCTATTATCTAGTAATGCACATTTGAAACTTTAATTTACTAACGAATCTAGGGCTGTATAACATATCAGATCAAAGGAATAATGCACAAGAGATTATTTGTGTAGTTAATCGTAAACCTTTGTGAAACCTTTATGAAAATGGTGATCATTATTAAATAAAGGCTATTGATTAGCAAAGTGCAATTAGCCCTAATAGCTACATAATAAACGGTTCTGCTTTTATGTATATATTGTCGCACACGCCGGCGCTATTGTTAATGAATCACAGCAAATACTATTTCCATTGATCATAAACATGATTACCATAGTGTATTATACATAAAATATCGGGTTAGACAGTTTACCTAGATCAGATTTACGAGTAATTGCATCTTTATTTACTTATTCTGAAAAAGTGAAGCTAATCCTGGAGGTAGTTAAACGTGAGGTTGAATTTCCAAGCCGTTATGTAGGTTACGTTGGCAAAAAAGTTTCAGAAGAAGCGTTCTATTTCCTTTTGTTTCCACTACAACTATTACTTTAAGTGGTAATGGCTCAAAAACAAAGTAAGTTCGGAAATGACGAATTCACGAATTCATCGTAAAAACTTCTAAAACAAACTTCTGGAAAAGACAAAAGATAATCGAATTTATTGTGGCTAAAATTTTATTTTAAGTGTAATTCGATTAAATATTTCTGCTAAAGTTATTTCAGCGAAAAAAATTGTTTGTAGTTAACGACTTCCCTAATCTTCAATTTATTAGCTTTCCGGCGTATAAAAGATAGGGATATTTTTAAAATGAGTTCTATGTAAAAAGAAAGGCTAAAAAATTCCAAGTATTTCGATGTCATAAAAAATCCTTTCTTCCGGCCGCAGGCAAAAAGGGACAAACTAATTTAACTAAGAACAAGATATTTTAAAATCCTTCGTGTTTTATCCCATTGAAAATAGTCGAACAATAAAAACTTCGCTGAATTACATTTGTGGAGTACTAATTTAAATTTGAGCTTTCTGTGGATAAAAATAGTCTTTATTAAACGAAGTCTAAAAGTAACAATAAGTTAACATAGTAAAGCATTTAAAGTAATGGTCTGTTAGAAAAGGTAACATTTTTTGTATAAAAATGGCAATTTTTAACTATATTCACTATTGTCACGATTGGGGGTTGTTGTGACTAGGGACGTAGTTAAGGGTAGAGTTGGAATGAAACAAAAAGTTCAACTTAACTAATATAATTAATATAAAATAACTAAAAACTAATACAAAACACTAGGACTGTCAGGTAACCACCAAATAGGGCTTGGTAGATTCTAGACCTCCCGAGTAAGCTCCCAAAGGAAAACTCGTAGAACCAAAGTCTGAATTTTATACATTTCATAAAAGCAAGCTCAACAGGAATTGCTGAGTGAGAGATAGTAACGTGAGCGACTTAAGGTCACACATGTGCAAGTAGATTTCTCTTTAGCAAGTCAGATACAGGTGTACAGTACAGCTGACTAGTTGAATAGTAGAAATACAACTTGAAAAATAATGAACAATTTAATTTTACATTATTTCGTCTGTTACATACTCTCACTAGATTTTGATCTAATAATAATTTAGAAAATTATTATTATACTTATTATTGTATCATCAAGCTCTATTGATACCAGAGTGATGGAGATTTGAATATTTTTCTGAATGGTGATTTTATCGAAATTAAAAATTTTATGTCTGCATCCTTTCTTGTATTTTGTCATTTTCTTTGCTTCTATCCAGTTTGTTCATTGTTTTGGAAATATTTTACCAATCACTTCCGTACATGTTTCTCTTGGTTTTACGCTGTCCCTTTTTCATATCATCGATTCCCATATTTGCTTACGTGGTCTGTCCCGACTCATCCCACCGACTTAACGGCCTTTCCTGTATAAATTTTGTCACTAATTTTATTCCTAACTCTTCTCTTACCTTTGTGTTGCGTACACGATCTGTTATGCTCTTAAGTCTATTTCATTTCCGTCTCTTCTAACGTTCTCTTCATGATTTTCGTCAACACTGCATGATTTGAATCCGTAGGATAAGATAGTATCCTTAGAAAATGTTAGCCTAAAACTGGTTTTGTATACCGTGTGTATTACAAACGAGCTGTTTATTTTTTAGTATAAGTTATTTTTATGATATATTTATTCGTTTATTGATGTCTACTTATTGTCTTCCTATAACATCAGTTGTCACCCCTACTTTTAAGGTTTTAAGTTGGTGATTATTTTGCTACTACCATTATCTTGGCTTTGTTTGTATTTATTTTCATTTTGTTCTTAGATAGTACGAGGTCTGGCTATTAAATAACGAGATTGTGCGCACAGAAGACGTCCTAGAGGGGTAGGGGGGAAAACGAATGCAGCGTTGGATAGCTGGAAGTGTCTACTATACTAGTACGAAAACACGTTTTTGTCGCTGTAGTAGTATTTTTTCTATAGAGGTTAGAAACGAACGTATTTTTTTCTCGTGCCGATAAAAATGTGTGACGAAAAACACGAGCAACGGATCAATGTGAAATTTTTCGTTAAATTAAAAAAAACTCCGAGTGCTATGAGTTGTTGTAAGAGGCCTATGGTGAGAATTCTCTATCTCGTGCGCGTGTTTTCGAATGGTATAAACGGTTTTCTGAAGGCCGAGAGAGCACCGAAGATGACAAACGTCCAGGTCGACCTGTCTTTGTTTCAACTCCGCAAACAGTGACCAAAATCAATAAAATTGTGCGCGGAGATCGTCGTATGAGAATTAGGATGATTCCTGAGACTGTAAACGCCGATAAAAAAACTGTCAACAAAATTTTACATGACGAGTTGAACATGAAGAAAGTGTGTGCGAAGTTGGTCCCAAAAAATTTGACCCTTGAACAAAAGCTCGTCCGTCAACAGATCTGCTCAGATTTTCTTGAGAGGTTAGATGAAGAGCCTGAATTGATGGAAAACATCATCACTTGCAATGAAACATGGATATTCCAATACGATGTTGAAACTAAGCGGCAATCCATGCACTGGAAAACTCCTGCATCGCCAACAATGAAAAAAGCAAGGATGTCGAAATCAAAATTTAAAGCCAATGCTAATCGTTTTTGCTCGACATCAACGGCATCGTGATGACTGAATGGGTGCCACAGGGTCAAACTGTAAACCAAACTTACTATTTGAAAGTTTTGGCAACACTGCGAGAGAGAGTTCGTAAGAAACGGCCGGATTTGTGGAAAAACAAGTCGTTTTTCCGTGGTTCTTGCACCAGAACAACGCACCTGCCCATAACGCGCTGCCTGCGAAGCGTTATTTAGCCGCTAGAGGCACTCCAATGCTCGAACCACGCGCCGTACTCGCCTAATTTAGCACCCTGTGATTTTTTCCTGTTTCCGAAAATCAAGTCTGCCTTAAAATGAACCCGGGCCGAGTCGATCGAAGTGGTGAAGTGAAAATCGGCAGAGCTCCTAAATGCTCTTTCAAAAGAAGACTTCCAGCATTGCTTTGACCAATGGAAAATACGAATGGAACGGTGTGTGCCGAGGGGAGGGGAGTACATTGAAGGGGAGCATTCGATTGTAGAATAATTTTTAAAATAAAACTCTTTTTCATAAGCAGTTTCGTTATTTAATAGCCAGACCTCGTATAGCGATCCATACCTCGAGATTATGTGAAATATAATATTTATGAATTAATAATGCAACAGGATCTGCAGATCTTGCTCGGTTCTTGCCATTATTATTAACTCGTCTACAATAATAGATTGTAAATAGAGATTTTCATTTTGTAAATAGATATAACTTTTTCAGTTTTGGTTCGCATTCTCGCATTATGGTTTTCTTCTTTGGTTACGAATTTTGCGTTTTTTTGTTGTTACTTAGGTATCAGGTAATTTCTAGTAATTATAAATTTTCTTTTTACTTTTCTTGGTTTTGGATCTACCCGTCTTTTCTGTAAGATCGCCCACATCTTTCTTCATGGAACCCTATGGAAGACCTTTCAAATGCTGCTGCAAATTGCAGGCTTTTATTAATTATTTCATAGTAAAGGTGTGATCCTGTCCCCGGCCTTTACGGAACCCACTTTGCACTTCAAGATGCTTTGCTTCTATTATTCTTCTTAGCTTCCTTTTTATTAAACTTCGTAGCTTTTCAAGGGTTTCAATACGGCAATTCATCCATAGTTTCCAGATTGCTTAGTATAACCTTTTTTATACACAGCGATTATTTCCCCGACTTCCCAGTACTTAAAAATCGTCTCTTCCTGTCATGCTTTATTGTATGTATATATTTAGGAGTAATTTAGTTCCTTCTTCGACCATATTTTTAACTATTTCAGCTGTTACCAAGTCCTTTCCAGGTCCTTCTTTTAACTCATTATCCGTATATTTCTGTGTTTTTATTATTATGATCATTACTGTTTCCTCTTCCTCTCCAGCTTCTGTTTCTTTTTCAACATCTTGTACGGTTAATGATTCTTCGAAATACTTTTCACCTCTTCATTCAATCATTTTCATTTTCAGTGACCAAAATCAATAAAATTGTGCGCGGAGATCGTCGTATGAGAATTAGGATGATTCCTGAGACTGTAAACGCCGATAAAAAAACTGTCAACAAAATTTTACATGACGAGTTGAACATGAAGAAAGTGTGTGCGAAGTTGGTCCCAAAAAATTTGACCCTTGAACAAAAGCTCGTCCGTCAACAGATCTGCTCAGATTTTCTTGAGAGGTTAGATGAAGAGCCTGAATTGATGGAAAACATCATCACTTGCAATGAAACATGGATATTCCAATACGATGTTGAAACTAAGCGGCAATCCATGCACTGGAAAACTCCTGCATCGCCAACAATGAAAAAAGCAAGGATGTCGAAATCAAAATTTAAAGCCAATGCTAATCGTTTTTGCTCGACATCAACGGCATCGTGATGACTGAATGGGTGCCACAGGGTCAAACTGTAAACCAAACTTACTATTTGAAAGTTTTGGCAACACTGCGAGAGAGAGTTCGTAAGAAACGGCCGGATTTGTGGAAAAACAAGTCGTTTTTCCGTGGTTCTTGCACCAGAACAACGCACCTGCCCATAACGCGCTGCCTGCGAAGCGTTATTTAGCCGCTAGAGGCACTCCAATGCTCGAACCACGCGCCGTACTCGCCTAATTTAGCACCCTGTGATTTTTTCCTGTTTCCGAAAATCAAGTCTGCCTTAAAATGAACCCGGGCCGAGTCGATCGAAGTGGTGAAGTGAAAATCGGCAGAGCTCCTAAATGCTCTTTCAAAAGAAGACTTCCAGCATTGCTTTGACCAATGGAAAATACGAATAGAACGGTGTGTGCCGAGGGGAGGGGAGTACATTGAAGGGGAGCATTCGATTGTAGAATAATTTTTAAAATAAAACTCTTTTTCATAAGCAGTCTCGTTATTTAATAGCCAGACCTCGTATAGCGATCCATACCTCGAGATTATGTGAAATATAATATTTATGAATTAATAATGCAACAGGATCTGCAGATCTTGCTCGGTTCTTGCCATTATTATTAACTCGTCTACAATAATAGATTGTAAATAGAGATTTTCATTTTGTAAATAGATATAACTTTTTCAATTTTGGTTCGCATTCTCGCATTATGGTTTTCTTCTTTGGTTACGAATTTTGCGTTTTTTTGTTGTTACTTAGGTATCAGGTAATTTCTAGTAATTATAAATTTTCTTTTTACTTTTCTTGGTTTTGGATCTACCCGTCTTTTCTGTAAGATCGCCCACATCTTTCTTCATGGAACCTTATGGAAGACCTTTCAAATGCTGCTGCAAATTGCAGGCTTTTATTAATTATTTCATAGTAAAGGTGTGATCCTGTCCCCGGCCTTTACGGAACCCACTTTGCACTTCAAGATGCTTTGCTTCTATTATTCTTCTTAGCTTCCTTTTTATTAAACTTCGTAGCTTTTCAAGGGTTTCAATACGGCAATTCATCCATAGTTTCCAGATTGCTTAGTATAACCTTTTTTATACACAGCGATTATTTCCCCGACTTCCCAGTACTTAAAAATCGTCTCTTCCTGTCATGCTTTATTGTATGTATATATTTAGGAGTAATTTAGTTCCTTCTTCGACCATATTTTTAACTATTTCAGCTGTTACCAAGTCCTTTCCAGGTCCTTCTTTTAACTCATTATCCGTATATTTCTGTGTTTTTATTATTATGATCATTACTGTTTCCTCTTCCTCTCCAGCTTCTGTTTCTTTTTCAACATCTTGTACGGTTAATGATTCTTCGAAATACTTTTCACCTCTTCATTCAATCATTTTCCTTAGTTAATGCCTTTAATCGTTCCGATTCGCACAGTTTTACTTTTCCTTAATGAACTTAACACATTATAATTTCCTTGCTGCTGTTTTCGAATTTTTCTCCAAATGAAATCTTCTCCAAATCTTCATGATTTATTTTTAGCTTCTAACAACCATGTTTTTCACTCTTGTACGTTGCTTTCTATAGCGGCTGTTTCCTTCTTCTATTCCTTATGATAGATACTCCTTCCACTTCTTCATTTTTAATTTTATTTCTGATTTTATATGTTTATTCCACCATGAAGTTTTTTTCTGTAAGTATTTGCTCTGTATGTACCACATGGATCTATTGCATGTTCTGTTGTTTTGCTTCGTTCTCCTTTGAAAATGTAGTTTTTTTAGGTTTTTGATTAATTTCGTGGGGACCCCGCAGTTTTTGATAGGGAAATGGCTTTCAGTCAATCTCACTGAAACCAACGGGAAAATATACCCTGTGTCATGCCGATCAAAAGTCCCCATGATCGCAATAGCCGAGGATTTCAAAATCTCGCGCGAAAAGCTGTTCTGTGCCTAATACTGCAACAATCGGAAAAATCGGTGTATACCCATATATCGCATATCCATGTAACAAGATTCATTAATATATGCATAGACATCAGGAATATAGCGATATATATATATATATATATATATATATATATATATATATATATATATATATATATATATATATATATAATGATTAGAAGTAATATATAATAATATATATATATATATATATATATATATATATATATATATATATATATATATACATACAGTGTGTTTTTTGTAAACGATAATATAGGAAATCCAATGGAATTTTATCATTTTCCTCGTCAGTGTGTACCCTTGCAAATGTAATTAGAAATCTTGGTATCAATCGAAAGAAGAATTCATTTTACGTCAAAAAAATATTAAACTTTATGAAGAAAACCAAAATCGATTTAGAAAAAGACTTAAAAAGCTTATTGATTTACTGCTTTTGGTAATAAGTTATTAAAAAAAGCTGGAAGCTGAACGCCGATTGGTGTAGCGGATAACGCTTCAGATTCCTAATCAAAAATCGCGAGTTCAAACCCCGCCATCGTATACTTTTTTTTTTAATTGTATTGCTTACTAATTATTATTTTTAGAACTTTATACAAGGATTATTAGTTTTATGCCCTTTTTTCATTTGCCTTTCTGATAGGTAGTTAAAATTGTACAAAAAGTAACGGTAAACCCCCGTAGCAAAAATATCTAACAATAAAAAAAATTAATAATCGTTGTAATAAAGTTCTAAAAATAATAATTAGTAAGTCTTTTTCTAAATCGATTTTGGTTTTCTTCATAAACTTTAATATTTTTTTGACGTAAAATGAATTCTTCTTTCGATTGATACCAAGATTTCTAATTACATTTGCAAGGGTACAAACTTACGAGGAAAATGATAAATTCCATTGGATTTCCTATATTATCGTTTACAAAAAACACACTGTATGTATATATATATCGCTATATTCCTGATGTCTATGCATATATTAATGAATCTTGCTACATGGATATGCGATATATGGGTATACACCGATTTTTCCGATTGTTGCAGTATTAGGCACAGAACAGCTTTTCGCGCGAGATTTTGAAATCCTCGGCTATTGCGACCATGGGGACTTTTGATCGGCATGACACAGGGTATATTTTCCCGTTGGTTTCAGCGAGATTCACTGAAAGCCATTTCCCTATCAAAAACTGCGGGGTCCTGACAAGATACACCCTAACAGATAAATAATAGATAAACTTGGGAGCTTTTAATAGTTTGTCCCTTATAGGTATTTATTATTATTTAAATATTTGTAACCTGAGTTTTACAAAAGCTATATAAGTGGTTTATTATAAATTCACGAGAGATTTGGTGTGTTACTTAGTATTTATCAGTAGCGCCTGGCTCCGAGGGTGTAACTTCCATAACTTCGCTAATTCTCCGTTTACCAGGGTAGTAGTGTTATTAGACTGCGTTATTGTTATTTTTTTGTCGTATACTTAAACCAACTTTGGTTAACAGGGTTCATATTAACGTAAATAGCTAGATATTGAAATAGCTATAGACATAAATTCATAATTATGATAATTATTCGGATTGCACAATAATTATAATTTTTTGTTTGCTAAAGTTCACTGGGTATATATTACTCCAAAGGATTTATTTTCAATGTTGTGTAAAACGCCATTATTATTAAATGAATTTCCATGTATATAATAGAGCATTTAACCGCAGTTTTGTACCACTGAACAAAATTAAACATGATAGAACGTCACAGCTCTATGATTTGTTGTTATGTACAGACATGAAATGGTACGGGATGACAATAAAAGCTTTAATTGCAAAAACCGCTGATAAACGCGCGCTTTGCTGTTGGAATTTTAATTATGAAACTTCATAATTCACACACACGTGTACTGCATTCTTTTATACAAAAAGGTAGTTTATTCCTGCTCATCTACAAAGGAAATGTGGACAGAGTGCTGAAAACAGAAAAGGGTTGAGCTATTTTTCAGAACACCCTTCTTACTTGGAGAGAGAAGCAGTAAAAGTCATAATGAAAAATAATTAGTTTAATATTAATAGTCACAGGTATAAGATAGCTAGGTTAATTATCCTTTTAAAAGTCGACGACGCGACGTTTCCTTTTTTTAAGTACTATTGCTTAGCTAGGTTAATGGGTGAAAAATATTAAAACAGGAAATACGGGTCGCGTGTTCACTATCAGGACTGTTTAAGTTCACAATGGGACATTTATATACCCAGTATTATCACATTTGTTTTCTAGCCCTCGCTAAAATAATGAAAACTCCGACTCTTAACTTCAAAGCACACACGTCGGTCGTGGTTACATAAGTTTCACCTTTTTATCTTTTAACTACTAAATTATACTAAATAAATCAAGCGGTTATGTGCATAGTAAAAATTTCATAAAACAACGAAATTATAATAAAGAATTGTTACAAAAATGTTTTTGTGCTGGTATACAGTGCAATTAACAGTTGTTACGTGACAGCGTAATAGAATGCGTAAATATTACCAGCTTTAATAAGGGTTAAGAGTTGTAAAGCACATGCTTTGTTTGACCATACCTTAGAAACATTATTACATACACACCCCGACATGTCATGGGAAAGCTCCTTTATACTTTAATGTAGGTTAATCTTGTTTGCACGTAGATCAAAATTTGTTCTACGTAGTTATTGCTTTACATCTAGCTGTCCTTCAACAAAATACTAAAGTCAAATTTACGTCAACAACCCCATTTTTCGATACATCTTCTACATAATTAAATTAATTTTTACTGAAGCAACTGTTATTTCGTTAATTAATTTTACTTGAATATTCAATAACTCCCAAAGAAAAATTATAGCCTTAGGAAATAATATTTACTTAATATATAATAAATTTCCACGATAAATCATAGTTTTCTTTGTGAGGAATATTTAGACATATTATATATGAACAACATGTATTTAAGATAATTTGGCCACGGGAATCTCATTTTTATTACTATTACAAATACATTATTATTTTGATTACAACTTTTTGCCATTTCAGATGGAACGTGAACGAAAAGTTAGAACCTTTGGATGGAAACTGTATGTTAACCCTTATGTGGCTGAAGGTGGTACCCGGGTACTTTTAGCATATAAAATATGGAATATTTAATTTTTTGGTGGATGAATCAACTTGTACTTCTAGGACATCTACAAGTATATACTTTTACATGTATTTTGAAAATTTCAGTTATGGGGAAGTATGGGGTTTCTGTTTTTCTTTCCCTGAAGAAAAATCAACATATTCTGGCGGACGGTGGTACCTGGGTACCACTATACATTTTGTGTCGGAAAACAAAGAAAATAGCAGCAGTTTCAATATTTTATATTATATTTATTGTTTTTTACCTTACAAATGTTACAAAATATCAAGTATGATGAATAGCAATTATTTATCCTTGCATTGGAGACATTTTACCATTTGATCCGTGTGCTGAAGACACACAGGATTTTTACAAATATTACACATTTTGCGAGTTTTTCTTTTTATTTTCTCGTCGCTGCAATAACACAGTTTACATATCCCCTTCACAGCAATGCGTCCAGTGGCATCCCGTTCGGGCACAGGATTGGGATTATGATGGGTTTCCAGAGAAATTCCTAGAACACTTTCAATGGCACTTTTCGTAAACCGGTTTCGTAATATGGCGGGATTGTCGCTTCTTTGGTTCACAGCGGGCAAACACAAATCACGAGCAAGATCTTTTAGGAAATTCCGCCTCTTACTTGTGTTCTGATACTGCGTGGGATTGTTTTCAGTATAGACAACGTAAGCAGCCAGAGCCACTACATCCAATATATTGAAAAAAAAGGCCAATGGCCAACGGCTAGTTCGTCTCTTGGTCGTGTATGTTCCCAGCATTTTATCCATAACGTCGACACCTGATTTAGTTTTGTTATAAAAACAAATTACTTCAGGTTTTTGCTTCAGGGTATCAACAATTGCATTTGTAGAATGCATCGTTGACAAGAGAACTACAGCTTTGTTTACTTTTGGGACATATGAGCACAACATGGCATCTCTGTTGAAAGCAAAATTCGTTGAGAGAAGAGGTCGTTCCTTTTTAGCTAAAAGCTCCTTGGGAATATATGGTTTGTTTTTCCTCAGCGTACCAACTAAAGTAAGACCATCTGATCTAAGCGCGCGAGCAAGAGGCAGAGATGTGAAGAAATTGTCGGTGGTGATATTGCGGCCTGAACCTTTGTAATGCCGACATAACTCCATTACAGTTTTTTCGCCAATGTTTGCCTGTCGCTCATTGCCCGATAATTTGCCTGTGTAAATTGAACCTTGGCAAGGATAAAAAGTTGTGGCATCACAAACCCAGAACACTTTTATACCATACTTGGCAGGTTTGGAGGGAATGTATTGGGTAAACTTAGTTCGTCCCCTATAGGGAAAGAGTTGCTCATCGACCGTTAGATATTCATACGGCTTATAATACTTCAAGAGATTTTGGTTTACCATCAGCCAAATATCACTTATTGCGGCAGCTTTATCAGTTTGAACTCTGACAGGCCGTGTTATAGGGTTATCGAATCTGATGAAACGAAGAATCTGTTTGAAGCGGCCTCTACTCATTGCTGCTTTGTATAATGGTAAGGCGTCTGATTTCCACAGTTCACCAATATTTTCCGTATTGGATTTATGCACGCCTGCCATTAGTAGTATACCAAAGAAAGCATCAAGCTCCTCATCCATAATATTCCTCCACACTTTAGGTGCCAAATTCGAGCTTCGATTGAAATCATTGTAAACTTGATTGGCTTTGCGGTTCGTTTGCCGTAAGATAATCGATTTCATTTCAGGTGTTGCTAAAGCATTGAACGTGCCCCTACGTGTATACATGGCGGTTACTCTTCTAGGACCTCCTAAAATTTTTACACACGAGGTTGGAGTATAACCAGAAACAGAAAAGGAAGTTCCTTACCTGATTCTCTAATGATATTATAAGACCGGGTTTGAGATGGGGGTAAAGGGTTCTTGTTCCAGATAGTCGAATCACGACAATGGTAATCATCACTAGGTGGTGGCTCTGCTATATTATCTGTTTCGGTAATAAATTCTTCATCGTCGTCGCTGTTTATTTCCACTTCCGTTTCTATAGGAACACGCTCTCCAGTTCGAACATCTTCTACATCTGATTCTTCATCGTTTGCTGGTGGCACATACTCCTCGTCGTTATCATCTTCAAATGTGTCAGAAAATTCCTCGTCAGACATTTCACACAAATTTGCGACATCTTCAGCCGTCATTCTAAATCGAAAACCATTCATTTCCAAAGGAATACATATAAAGAACACAAAAACAAAGCAACATACTTATCTAATTGAAGGTATCCTCTATAATCATATGGAGGGCTATATACAGGGGGCCGGTGGGTTCTATTCTTTTCAGAACTAGCGCTACTCGAAGCTTCATTACTTCCAGAAGCTGCACTACTACGTTTACCGCCACCAGATGTACCAGCAATATCCCCTCGAATGGTAGACATCCTTTTTACTCAATTGAAAAAACTGACACTGACACTTCAACGAGATCACAAACCAGACTGGAGCATAAGATGAGAGAGAGAGGGGACTGGACACAAAGCAACAAGTCATTAACGTTACCGTTAAGCTTGCGCACGCGCATAAACATACAACAATCCACGCAACACCGTTGAAAATATGTAGTGGTACCCAGGTACCACCTCCAGCCATGAACGTTGTATTATTTTTGCCGCCACATAAGGGTTAAGTACTTACAGATAACAGCCACGAATATAGAATACCGGATTACAGTAGAATACATATTAATACCGTTTAGAAAGTTCCCGTTATATTATTTAGAACTGTAAAGGATTAAGCGCTTTAATATACGATTATAGTTAAGACATGACCGTCGTCTGTAGGTAAAGTTAACAAGAACTCAACAAAATAAAACCTCCTACAATTTTTGCTTTTGGTGCGAAAGATATCAAATCTTTAACAAACGTGCATGAGGAATACACCAAAGATAACTATGTTACCGAGTTTATTGCAAATTCATAGGTGAGTGTACTGCTAATACGTACACAAGAAAATACTAGATGATAAATATCTAATGAAATCAATAATTGAATTTGAACCTCCACACATCGATTGTGAAATAATTCAGTGTCATAGTCAACAGCTGCCAAAAAAAACAACCCGGCAAACTGAGTTTGTTGTGTAGTAACCAAAAGATTCAAAGAAGGAATTTCCACCTTTACGTCCAAAACAATCCGCTCAATTTGTCCATTCGGGAATAGTCTACGCCCACAAAGCAACTGATAACAATTCAGATTAAACATCACAATCTTTACTAAACAATACAAAATCTAACTTCGCAACACAATGCTGGGCCGCTGAATGCTCGTTATAGAAAGCTACTAAAGAATTACAAGCACCACAAACATCAATTCCACCTCTTACACAACCTAATAGGAAGTGAGATCAGAAAATCAGAAATAACAAAGAGAAATCGAATGGAGACAAGAATCGGATAAAGGTAATTATAATTTCAAAAAAGTACGTATTGAGCTGGATAAAAAATGACTAGTGCATTAGCCTAAGAATTAGCTTGCCAATACGGAATTTTCATCCGATTGACACCAAGAATAACGATAATATCGCCTGATGGTAAAGCCCAAGGTAAATGATCTGACTGAATCCTGGTAGACGATGAGCGTCTGACTGTCAACAAATTTTTTTAGCTACTTCATGACGAATATGAGACCACAAAACTTAGGTCTATAAATCCCTGAAGCAAAGTTACTAGTGCAAATTGCTGACCCATGTACGAGATGTCTTCTTTCTTCGATAACACAAAAAGAAGACGAGGTACGTGAAAACATTTATGGCAGGGAATTAAATAAACTTTGCTTTACCTTACCTCCTTCATCTCGTTAAACCTAATAGTTTACGAGAAAAACGACAAAAACTGTTAGAGGGCGTGGTTTACTCTTAATATATCTTCGAGTTCAGCGTTGACTATTAGGGGGTTATTTAACAACCCACAAGGAAGACCTATGCAAAACCCAAGGACTTACCTCAACTTTCCGCTATTCATGTCAATTTGTTCTAAATTGACTGGACTATAGGTTGTTTGTATTCGAAGCAGCATCCTTCATGGAAATGTAGGGCGCAGAAGTGTAAAAAATGTCACATAATACTCTTCTACTCCTTAATATAGTTATATTCAAATTGCGGCATACAGGTGAAAGATGCGCCACTCCAGGGCAATGACACTGTATCTAGATCGGAGTGGCAGGTACAAACACCGGTGAAGGATCAGTGCAGTGAATATTTGTAGGTATGCAATTTCCCAGAAGGCACTACTCAGCGGCAAGTAGTTCCAGAGTCTACCACTAGTAGACGTATGATCGAACTTGAGATGGAGAGTACGAGTAAAAACGTTGTTGCCACATCTTGTAGTCAGCCGTAGGTTTTGTTGTCAACAGCTCTTATAAGAATTAAATGTAATGAAGATTTTATTTATTGTCGTGCCTTGTTGGGTAGCGGTTCGCAGGTAATTTTATTTCGGAAAGAGTTTGTCAAAAATTGAATTTAAGGCTTGAGAAAATAACTCACATAGTGAAGGGTGGAGAGTGTAGTGTGCAAATATAAGCAATAAAGTAAAGGTCAATATTTCATCATGATGCAGTGCTTTTAATATCACAATAAGTTATTTGGTTTTAACAAAGATAACTTGCCATTGTTTTTCTTTAATAAAGGGTTCTAAATATTCCCAATAAAATTAAATTAGCAGACCTAAAGTTTAATGTCCATGGGGAAATTGAGATCCTTTTGGGGTCTGTGGTATTTTGGTCTGTTCTTAGTATAGACCAACAGATACTAGGTCAAAATTTACCAATCTTACAGGGCAGCCAATTTCGTTATTTAGTAGCAGGAAATCTAAATATTATAAAAATTATTTATGTAACTATTCTGTAAATTATATAAATTTAATTAGCGAAATACCCCTGGAATAAATAATAGAACAATTCTGGCAATTAGAAGAAGTACAAAACTTACATGTGCCTTGTAACGTTACGTTTTTGTTGGTTTTCAAATAATGCAATTTACTATGCATATTTAACAAAAAAACTCTAAATGCGGTCCTGCGTATTCATATATTTTCTTTCAATGTAAAATCACCGTTGGTATACTGCATAAAATAAACCCCCCATAAAATATTAAAGGTCATCTCAAAGAAGCATTTCAGACTAATAGAATTGTTTTTATAAGAATTTACGGATCTTATTTCAAATAAAGGTATTGTTTTCACACGTGTTAGCATCTACCATTTCATTGGGAAAAAGAATATTTTCGAATAGACTAGTCTTTTAAAATCTAAATTGTCAGCATATGGTGCAGGTTTCAGCCAAGAGTAAAGTCCCGAATTTTCGAGCGCTCTTTGTGTAAAAATAATCAATTTTCATTGGACTAATCAAGTCGCGCTGTTTTCTCGTTGGCCTATTTGAAAGCTCACCCCTCTTAAAATCCCGTCTACCGTCGAAATATCTTTAGAGTTTACAGTCAAGGTTTAATAAAGCAAGTAAGAGAACACACACATGGCGAGAAGCCTTTACGTGTTAGGCGGGCTTCGGATCCTGTGCGACGAATTAGTATTTTTAAAGTTAATTTGCCGAGGGCATTTTCAGAATATTTTTGTGGCGGTTTAGTTAATATTAACGTACAGTAAATACAGTGATTGCGGAGAATCAATTTTTACCGAAATCTACAGTTTAATACCGTGCAGTTTCCCGATAAAAATATTAGAGTGTAATCAGTGTTTTGGTGGTCGCAATTTAGCTTTGCAATATCGTCGCCTAGTTGAATTCTTGAAGTTTTTATAAAATCTTTTCCGGATATAATTTGAAATCGGATAATGTTAAACTTAAATAAAACTTAAATCGTACGTTTTAGCGGATGTGACTGTTAATAAAGGCAGTCTCTTCTTCCTACAAGATAATTTAAATAAGTAAATTCATCTAAGTTGTCTGGTTGTATCAATTACTCGAAAGAGTGAATTCTGAAACTTAATTAGATTGAACACCTTTTGCAGAATTTTACGAAGTTTTCCAGTTTCTATAGTTCAGTGACAATTGTTTATATCTGTGTTTGTAAAGGGCAATATAGTGTAAGTTTGTTCTGATCTAGTTTTGTGAATTAAACAATTTGAACAAGGTATTGTGAACTATCGACTTTTTGAATATTGCGTAAGTTGCTTATTGTTTATGTACCGATTATTTTTGTTATTTTGTTATATGAAAACGTTCCCATTTGCTAAGAGCTCTTATGCAGGGTATTGTGACTTTACTGAATGATTTTTTTGACTAGTTGTTATCTTTTCTAACTTTTTGGGTCATGAATAAATATAATTTTTAAACTTAATTAGACTGAATAATATTGACCCATATAATTATGAAGGTCTTTATTTATATTTTATCTAACCTAACTTTGACATCACCGAATATGACTAAGAAGCTGAATTAAATTTATTAGATCTGACTCCAGTTTCTGATTAATGGTATCAGGTCATTATAAAACTTTTATAATCAGATGGCGCCCAAATATATGTATTTTCTTGTTTTTTTTAAACTTTATTCATCCTTTTGATAATAATTTGAAGCTATTGGAAACAATACCTACGACCTGAAATTTAAATTTGTAAAGACAATATCTCAAGCTGTGGCAATATTGAGCATTACCGTAACGTAAGTATAATTTTTTGAAAATTTCAAATGTAATTTAGTTTGGGAAAATAACGTATGTTTCATTGCCGCCCTATTGCGGGCTTTGTTTTTGTTCCGGGCTAAAAAGCTTTGTTTCAGCCTCAAGGTGAAAAATATTGCACAGAAAATCTTGAAAAAACTACTTGTAGAGATTATACAGGTAGGTTAATTGTCGAAATACCTTTTGAAAGATCTTTAGAAAGGTAGCGACGGCTTACGAGCAGGGCATTTCGTAGATTAAACAAAATTTCGAAATTTAAAACGGACTATTCAAATTTTATGTTAGAATACTAGGAGTTTTATTTAGAGTTGTTTTGCAACATTGTTTTGACAAAAAACACTCAATTATTTTACCTAAATCATGCATTTTAACTGATTTAATATTAAGTGAGGAACATGAGCGTTTGCTTCATTGTGGGGTTCAACAGTTACTGAGTTCTGCAAGAGAAAATTTCTGGTCTATTTCGGTTAGAAATTCCTGCAAATGCTTTAAGGTCAATTCAGTTAATTCTATTAACCTTAAGGGAAATTTAACTGATGTACGCGTTAAATGTTCTTTACCATTTTTGAATATAGGCCTCGATTATGGCGGGCCATTTAATTTGAAAGACAGAAAACTTGTGCCTCTAAAATAGTAAAGGCGTATGCTTGTTTATTTGTACGAGTACAAAGGCAGTACACCTTGAATTAATATCTGACCTGACCTCGGACGCCTTGTTAGACGCTTTATAAGTCGGCGTGGAAAACCAGCTAATGTGTACTCAGACAATGGTTTAAATTTTGACGGAGCTAATAATAAACTGTCAAAATTTTATGAATTTTTATCAATAACGGAGATTATATCCATATTATATCGCATATTAACTTGCATCATTTTTTGGAATTTTATCGCAGCTCGTTCCTCCAGTTTCGGTGGTATATGGGAATCTGCTAAAAAAGCACCAAATCACATCTTAAGAGGGTCATTCACAATAATTGTTTTACGATTGATTCCAGTTGAGGGAATTTTATATGCGTGACCATTGTGTCGTATCATCTGACCTCGAAGATGTGTCAAGCCTGACCTCAGCACACTTCCTGATAGGGAAAAATTTAAGAAATTCATCTACGAGATGTTCCATATAATAGATTAGACAGGTTTTAACGAGTTCAAGCAATAGGACCTCATTACTTATTGGTCACGCTGGAATAAAGAATATTTGGCAGAATTACAAACTCCTGTCATGTGGAAAAACTACAGTAATCATTTACTGAAGGTTGGTGTTCCCGTCTTTGTAAATATCAGAGACCACTGTTGCATTAAATTGGCAGATTGGTCATGTAACAGCACTGTATCCCGGAGATGACAACATCACCAGGGTAATAGATATCCAGTTCCTGGAGGAATAATTCATCGTTCCATTAACAATGTGTGAGCGTTACCCATTAATTGACCGTCAATTGAATGTGTGTACAAGTTCATGTTTTTATTAATGTATGCTTATGACTTAAAACAAGATACTATGGATAATTTAAAGGTTTTTGTTTATGTTAAAATGTTAATAAAAAATTGCGAAAGAGACTAGAGTTTTTCGAGGCCGGCGGGCGCCGGTTGTATATTACTGCAATTTTAAACTTCAACATAGTGACCTAAAAAATTGTGTTGTTATTGCTTAATAATACAAAAAAAATAAATTAATTAAGGATTAAAAGGTTCTGTACAAAAACTTAATTATTAATAAAGTTTACTGAGTTTATCTAATAAATAATAATCTTTCAATCAAATCAAAAACTACAGTCCACTTATTCTACTCAACAATGGTTATGCTAACCTTCCATTTTCTAGACCAAACACTTTTGTTAGCCAACAAAGTACTTATTATGTCTTAATATTAATTAACTTGTAAGCTCTAATTGTAACTTTCAACAATTTTAATTTGTAAATTAAAATTTGTTTGTAAAAGCCTGAAAATAAATGTCTACAATTCAGTTTTCTACCAGTGAAATGTATCAATAACATTGGAAACATAAACGTCCATCTTTGTGATAACAAATATAAAATACAGTTGTAAATTCAATACAAACAGACCCATATCTTTCTGAAACCCCGAACAAAACCAACTCGAAGCAAGTCAAGCAGCATAATTGCTAAACCAGCCAATAAAGGGATGGTCAGCTGTTACATCTCCACAACTCATTCAATCTAGGTGTCATTACAATAGGGAACAATGCTCAATGCTGTCATTCAACCAATTGCAGAGTAAATATTTGAAGAATGCAATTAATTATAAATCTATCATCCTGTCGAAGAAGACTTGAGAATCCTTTTCCTTTGTTCTACACGGATATTTAGATAAAAATTAATTTTCTTAAAATAACCTAGCATTACTTTTAAATTCGTTTAAATTAAGCTTAACCGATTTCAAATACTGTAACAACCAGTTCTATAGAAATTATTAGACTAATCAGCAATTATTGCGAATACTTGTTCTTAGGGGTTAGTGAAAAGCTGCCTCTGGGGATAATGCAAAGACCACGTAATGGTTATTGAGATGCACATATTAAAAGCTAATATAATTGCAGTCCGGACGACGAATCCGGAATTCTCCAGATATCACGGATAGTTTGGCGGAATGTGCAATTTCATAGGAACGTAGGTGCATCATGAAGGTATTCACGATTAATATAAATAGGCATGCACAAACCACCTAATACATCCCAAACATGACTTTAAAATAATACACGTTTTATTGCCGTGGTAAATCCATAACCGAGGGGTTGCGAACGCATTAGTCTTTGTTGACTTAAGTTGAAGTTTACATGCTGATGTTATTGAAGCGGCGTGAACATATTTGGAAAGTAAACCCAAGATCTTCTTGTAGGACTAAAGAATTCGGTATTTCAGTTGTAATCTAGTTAGTAGGGCTTCTGGTTGTGTGGATGGGGTTGGTATGTTAGTCACGTGTCAGGTTTATGGCCACCGCATACCGATACGTCCCTGAATGCGACCACCTCAATACCATTGATGACCATTTGTCTAAACGAATTAAGCACTGGATTATATGTATTTGATATTGTGCAGTTGCGTCTCTATGACCTTAATGGCCTTTTATTGGTATTATACGAAACAGGAATTCAACTAATCGTGCTTTTAAGCGACAGATTAAATAGATAAATGATTTACTTTAGGGTTATTGGTAGAAACAGATTTAAGTGATAAACATTTGTGTTAGTAAAATAATAATTTTGTCCTGGAATTAGCAGGTTTAATCGAACATCCTTGATCAATTATAACTCATCCCTTGAAATTCATTAATGTAGTAATCCAGAGTATTCCCAGCTCGCTGTGAGACATTTGTTGTCTTAGTTAAATCTTATTTGGGACCGGTTGGTTGTTCACTATCTTGTTAAAGCAACAACTACGTTAACTTTGAGTTAGGCCGTTGGTTACAATGCTAATTACACCAACACTAATTGTAGTCATAACAGCACGCTGTACACTAGTTTATTACAGTCAAACAACTCATTTTGAAGGACTGTTGAACTTTAGAAAGGCAAGTTCTTATGAAGTAACAGAAAAAACTTAAAGCTACATTAATTTAATGATCTTCCCCTTAGAAGTATTGTTGAAACTTGCCTAGAAATAAAGATCTTATCAAAAAAAACTTTGAATGTGGAAATTTAAAAGAATCTTTGTAATTAATGTTGTATGTAGTCGTATTACAAAACTTGAGACAAGAATTGAACAAAATCAATTTTATCAATTCTTTAAATTTAATATTCACATGATTTCTCAAATATTCTTGAGGATCTTTAATAACAATAAGCAGTCAAAAAAAATATATATATATATATATATATATATATATATATATATATATATATATATATATTTACATCAGTCTAACAAATGGACGTCCTTTCATATCTAAGTAATTGGACGTCCACCACAACTAATAACGTTAGAGAAGATTTAGTTCGTGTATATACACTATCTCACATAGTAGTGTTACGTGTGCGAGTTAGATTTTGAATAAAATCAAAAATAAAGAAGTTAATATACACCGCCATTCGACGTCCGCACATAATACAGTCTTACAACGTCCACTGTATATCCATATATGTATTTCCGACTAAAGGACGTCCCAGAGATATACGTTAATGTGGAATTCGGTATTTTGACGTCCTGCAACGTTGTCGCTGTGAAAGAAACATCTGGCTCTTTCTTACTCTGTTGTACTGTATGTTGTCTTATTCTTTTTCGCTGATATTGAATTTAAGGCGAAACGAATCGTTAGACATATTTATGACGCTTTAAAAATCTGGTGTTCGTAATATTGTTATGGAAGTAGGGAAGAAACGTTAGAATTCCTTTCTTATCTTATTATATTTCAAGTTAATCCTGAAAAAGTCTTGATTCTTAATAATCCATTTATTTAGTTTGTAAAAAATCATTGTAAAATAAAAGTGTAAACTTTTTGATTGATACATTATTAAGAAAGAAATATTAATTTACCTGAAATTTAAATCACTTAGAGAACTTAAAAACATCTCTACTTTAGCATTTTAAAAACAATACACAAGAATACAAGAACACAAATGTATTTTTTTTAAATTATAATATTGCACGCCTGTATTACTAACTACATGTATAAGAAGTACTTATTAAATATAAGTAGATACATGTATCAATCTGAAGTATTGATATCCAATTAAATTAAATAGAATATGTTGCAGCCAAAATGACTCATTCAACAAAATAATTTTTTTATTTATCTTACGCCAATTTCAAACAAATTTTTTTTTCGTTATTCCTAATATTATGTATCTATATAATCTCTTGCGGTAGGTAATTATAAAAGTCTAGGAGTGAGATAAGTATAAGTTCTTTGTCCTCCGGATTTAGTTGATAATGGAGTCTTAAAAGTAAATAGTTTTGTTCTAGTTTCATAGTTATGATCAATTATGATCAAGTTTTGTTTATTTTGATATGTATATAAGACTACTATTAAAAAAATATCTGACGAGAATGTAGTATTTTAGCTTCTTGGTAAAAACATTCTCATGAGCAAGTGGGTTCTTTATTTAAAATAATACGCACAAATTTTTTTGAATGATTTGAAATTGTTTTACGTAATTATTAACCCAAATTAATCAATCCTGGAATAATTAATTAATCTAGTAATTCCGTAAGATGTATTTTCCACGTTTCCGTTAAAATTAAACAATCTAATTCTGTTTGTAATTGACTTAAATATATTTTTAATTCGTCGAAATTTTTATTTATGCTACGAATATTCATATGATATAAATTAAATTTCTCAATATTTGGAAATATATTATTAATTGCTAATGGACCATAGATCTCAATTGCTTCAATTGATACCAAGTTTACATCCGTAATAAATTGGTTCATGGACCTATTTAAAAGAATTGTATATTTTATTTTATTTGAGTAAGTAAATTAAATCACTGAAGAAAATTTGATTGCAATTCAAGAATTTGTTTAACTTATTTCTCCTTTAATCAAAACAAGGAAAAAATGTAATTTAAATTTAAAACTAAAGATGAGTAATGTACATAAGTAATAAACGGTATATTATAAATTAAACTATGGTAAGACTATTTAAACTAGTCCTTTTTTCTCTCTATTATTTAATATTATATAACGAAGTAAGTACAAATTAATTCAAACACAATTCATATAATTTTAAAATGTTTGCTTGCAATAAAACTTATTTTAGATTGGAAGGTAGGTATATGAATTGTTTAACGTGTAAATGACATAAAATTTCATACAAAACTAAAATAATTATTTATTACATCTTAGTAAGAAACAGAAATTTACTATACTTTTAGTAAACATAATAGCAACATAATTAAGTATTATTTTATGCTTATAATATAAAACAACAGTCCCTAATATAATAAAAAGTCAAAAATCAAATGCCATTAATATTTTCATGGTTCAAATAGTTCTTTATAATACTTAACGAGAAAAGGCGGGTAAAATTGAAAGCAACAACTACTCTTTAGAGGTCAGAACAAATATAAACCCTCGAAATCGTTTTACAACCTTTCTGACATGTATTTATTACCTTTCACACATTTCTTCAAGCGAACTTTTAGAATTTTAAAATAAATCACATTTTATAATATTATCACATAATAATAATATCATCTAATAATCAGAGCTAATAACAAAATCAGTACATTGATAATACTATTTTTTTCAGGGTTCACTATAGATACCATACTGAAATAAAACATTTTTTTAAACGCCTTACCCGGGAACACAAGAATGAAAAGTAAGACTCGCTATTTCTTTCATTTGTTCTTACGCGTATTGTAGCATCTTAAATTGATTCTAAATTCTAATAGATAAATTAAAAATTAGTGTAAGTATATTTTATTAAAAACAAATGCATATACAATAAATAATAAACCTATGTGACATGTTATATAAAAGTTTTTTGACATGACAGTTTTTTAATGATTCTCTGAATTGTTAATCAAAAACCCAGCCCCTAGCATTTTATCGATAACCAAAACTATACATAATAATATTAGAGTAAAAATGCGACATACATTTTATTTACAATCGCCCACTATCTCCTTGATTACTACTGTAAAGTGTACACCTGTAATTCTTTTATCAACGGGCCGATCTTATTTGAATTTTTAGAGTCCTCTAAAGCGTGTTTGTCATTTTTGGGACCACCAACGTCGGATGAACACAGTAATCCCAACTAAGTAAATTCATTTGGGTACCCATTTACTGTTGAACCTGATTACACAAGAGTTAAGCAGCGAAATGTGCATGCGTCTTTTGTGGGAGCAGTACTTTAGATTACACTTGAACTTTTCGAAGCCGAATCTCATTTAGTATATTATTATGCTATTACTCGTATCCACCGTCCAGAGACTCTACAGCTCCACGTTTTCCAGAATTCTTCTCTGATTTCCTCCTAATTTCTTTGATTGTCCTAGTTTGAAAACGACTGCTTGTTGTTGTTGAAAGTGTGAGTTTACCTTTTCCTAATCCAAAAACTTTTGGCATTGTATCACATACTAACAGTGCATTGTCAAGAACAATGTGAAAACAAACTTATTCACCAAATTCTTGTTTAATTTTCTTGGCGCCCTCGAGCGGTCTAGACAGTCTCGTTTGTGGACCCCCTTTGGCTCTAAGTAGAGAAAAATGTTATAGAAGAAATTGATGATGCACTAAAAGAATCTACATAATGCGCAGGAATGGAATTTCTAATTAGCCCAGTAACATTAGCATTTTACTTCCGAGAGATTTGCACCAATATAAATTTTCGCGCACACCTTTATATAGGTTTTATAAGTAACGTGCAAAAAGTCGCCATCGATATCATGTTGGGTTCGAAAGTAATACAAGGTCAAAGGTCACGAAAACTGATTTCTATTGGTCGAACGATAATTACGGTTATTATGAAAGTCGTATATTCAAAATTACAGGAGTTATACAAAATCGCATTTCCTAACGTGTATCCTACAAGATTTGTTTCTAATTTTGTTAAAAAATGGGTTTTAAACTTTAAACCAATTTAATCATTAGTTTCATTAATTGTATTAAACATCAAGTAGGTACGTTTATTTTGCGTTAACTCTCTAGGAAAAAGTGTTTTTTCCATTCACGAAGTGTTTTTGATCTGGGCTCCGCCACTCTCTCGATCTCGTCCAGAATGGAAAATATCCCAATTTCTTAGCTTGTTGCACAAATAGCTATTTTGGTTTTAATCAGTAGTCTGTTATGTTATACTATGTTACTCTTACTGCGGCGACATGATAAAAAGTAGATCCGCAACAAAACTCAAACGCCGTGCTTTGATAAGGACATATCACATACAATTGTATTGTATTTTAACAACGACCGTCATATGCATTCTATAAAATATTGTTCGCATCTCGCGAATAAGGAATTTTACGTAAAGGAATTTACGTAACATATGAAATATGGGTATATTCCTACAAGTCAGAACGTGAGCTTGTGTCCCTCGCCAGGCGGTGTATTCCAATTTAATGTTTCGGATAAATCGCATTGAAATCGCAAAACTTTTAAACTGTTTAGAAAGTCAGTATAGGTGGATCCATATAAAATAAGAATGAAAGCTAATAATTTTATAAAAGCTCTAGAGGAAAGTGCCCAACAAGAAAAAACTAGAAAAAACATCAACAAAACTAACAACAGACAAAATAGCTTTTAGATGCAAGTATAAAAATATCTAGCATGAAAAGCTAAACTTAGGGAAGACAGGATAAGCGATGAAACAAAGAAATTAACGTATAAAAGATGAGAACTTACTAGTAAAAGGAATCTGTTGATGCGGAAAGCAGAATAGAATTATAAAGAAAAATATCAGAGAAGACATAAGGAAATATAAGAAGTAAAGATTGGAGATGAAGAAGTAATCGAAAATAATAGAGGTATGAAGTGCCTTAGATGAACGTCAGGAAGAACTAGCATAATTTCCATAAAAAATGAAAACGGAAAGGAAGAAAGAGATAAAAGGAAAATATCAGAGATAGTTATACACAACTACAAAAAAATTGTATGCATCCAAAAAGCACCAGGAGCTTAATATACAGGAAACAACTCACAAGAAACAGAAACGTAAATTCCAAAGAAATACCGACATAGAAATCTAGGAAATATCTATAACACAAATAAAAAACAACAAAGCACCCGCCCTAGATGGGATTCTAGAAACTCAGACAAAAATTTTATATTAAAGATCCTTATTGTTTATGTTTAATAATTAATTATTATTATGTTTAATTATGTTTAATAAATGTCTCCATAAAGCAGAGTGATTGACATGAAAGTATAGATGTTTTATTAAACAAGAAGGGAAATAGCGACGAATTAAAAAACTATCGAGGTATTTCTTTGCTATCTTAAATCGACAAGTTTTTCATAAAAATCATCAATAACCGATTAACACCTAAAATGGTTTCGTATCAACCTTCAATCAAGCTGGATTTAGGAAGTAATATAGGACGTCAAATCGTCTCCTATGCATCTTAAATCTACATGTTTTTTTATAAAAGTGAATAAATAACAGATTAATAGCTAAAGTAGATTCGTATCAACCGGTCGAACGAGCTGGATTCAAGAAGTAATATAGCACGTCAAATCCTCTCCTTAAAGGCATTCTACTGCGTTGAAGTTTGGGTTGTGGAACAAGCCATGAATAACTGTAAAATAGATTCTCAACACAGAAAATTAATCCGTAACATCTATGGAAGACCCGCAATGAAAATACAATTGGCACTAAAGACTAGTAGTAACCAATTAAAAAGTGTAAAACGAAAAACGACTGCATCTTAGAGTGGGTGAATGAATACGTATATCTAAATCCTGAAAATCCTGAAGCCTTGAATAAAGAAAACAATCAACCGAAATAACTAGAAGAACACGATTGGAATGGGTAATGTTTAGCAAACTAAAATTGATTTTTAGAAATCCCAAAATGTCACAATATTTAAAGGTTGAATGTTCAACTCCTCTATTTATTTGTGTATGTATTTTATTGTCACAGTCATTAATGTTAACATGGATAAAATCATTACAACGCAAAGATTCGTGAAAAGATCAGTTTTAGGAATAAAGTTAACTGAAAGGAAAATAAACACATGGATCAGAAACAGTACAAGAGTTCAGGAAGCTGAAGAAAACATCACAACATTAAAATGAAACAGAACACAACACAATGCATGACAACAAAATGAAAGGTGGAACACTATTATTCACAGACACAGAACGAGTGGACGACCACAAATTCAAAACAGGGCAAAACATAAACCATTGGCGAGAATTCGGAGAAGCATAAGCTTCTTACATAAGTCCAAAGTTGGATCATTGACAATTAAAAAAGGTCAGCAGCCTAGTGGCTATGAGATTATTTATTTTGTTCAACTGTTAAATTTTTATATTATCCTCTTTACGAAAGTAATAGTAAAGTTGTGTATCATATGCATATAAACGACAATTACAAAATCCTATCTAAAGAAAATTATTGTGTTAATGCTGAATAAAATGGGTTCGAGAAATGAGCCCTGCGGCACACCACAATTTACTTGTAATTGATTTGAACTCCACGATTTATTGAACGAGTGAAACATTTGTAGTAATAACTTGGAACCTTTTTTAAGATAGTTATCTTTAATACATTCTGTTACCGATTAAAGAGATAGATAATGCACCAAAACAAATGAAGTAGCAATATCGATAGCACTATATTTTGGTTAGTAATGTTAAACGCTTCTGTAAATGCTAAAAGAATAAGAAACACAGATTTATTTTTATTTAAACCATTAAAAAACATCATTTGTTATTTTTGATAAAGTAGTTTCACAACGATAATGTTTACAAAACCCTGATTGAAATTCTCGAAAAACATTGTTTTTATTAATATTTTTCTGTGTATAACTGTGTAGTTATTCAAAATACACATGCGAATAATAATCTTTGCTTTTGTTTATCAACATAGTGTTAATTAAACTTCAGACTAAAAAGTAATGAATAGCAATGCAAGAAACAAATAAGCTGTATGGCTTGAAAATCGAAAAGCTATTGACTTCAGGATGTAAGATAATTCTTCGAAAACCCAAAAACAAAAATTAAATCTAAATTTGTAGTTCAGATATTTTCTGTATTTAGATAAAATTTACGTTTCTATTGCAATCTTACTTTTTACCTCTTCGTACTACGTTTAACGGCAAAGTAAATATTTCAAAACATGTGTTAACAGTTAGGTCACCAGTATTCTGTTACCGAGACAAAGAGACGTCAAATGCACGAATAATGCCAAAGTTATCCTGAAATATACAAAAGCGATGTTGCCAGCAAGAATGTAGGTCTCGTGATGGACACGGACGTCTTATACACGTAGATCCTTCCGTTTACAATATACTTAGCTGTATATATTTGTCGAATTTAGCGCATCTAGCGGAATTCGCTCGAACTACGATATACACAATCTCCGGCAAAAATCAGTAATTTGACGTCTAAAACAAATTTTCACCAAACGATAGAGGCTGCTTTAGTAATCCCAAAAAAATTCAAAGAACAGGTGATACAACCGGACGTCCGATATACGGACGTCCAATTACAACGGACGTCCAACTGATGGTAAATGCGTAATGTACGGACGTCCATTTGTTAGAATGATGTAAATATATATATATATATATATATATATATATATATATATATATATATATATATATGCCAAACTTGAGCTCCTATCTTTTCGAAATAACGTTTTTCAGACTTGCTACCTATTGTCACTCCTAAATAGAAATTAATCAAGTTTTGCAACTTACTTTACAGTGAGCTGATATTGATTAACTGTAATAATAATGCACAGGTAAGTAACATAAGCTCTCCTTTTATTATATCAAGTTTTAAATAAATTCAATATCGCTTTATTTCAGCACTAAAACTTCACCAACTTTTTAATAGCGTAATGGATGGATAAATTCCACTCCTTCTCTCTCTGGACAAACAACTGAAGCTGTTCCGAAACTGCATCAATCAAATAAAGCTTGAATTCTTTCAAATGGTATTGCAATTGGTGTTCCAAACCGATATGTTTTCAGCACTTTAAATAATTGTCGTACACCTTTTCTGGTAAATACTTATATTAATTCTCAAGCAAAATCTCCGATCAAGTGCGAAGAAGCTGATTTATGGTGGAGACCTTTACTTTATCTTTTAAATATATTCTGGAAAGTCCATAATATCGCTCGGTGCTACCACTGTTACATCCCTTGAAATGGTTGGATTATGGGTTTTTGGCAAACATCTCTTCTAACGATCCTACGATAACAAAAGAATATGCAGAAAATTAAGACGATTATTTTCTATCAAAATAGTTTTTTTGTAGGAGCGAGCGGTAGCTTTTAAAACGGCCGTTTAAACGATAAAAAATACACGTCTGTAAAAAGATGTCCGTCAAAAACCAATAATCCACCCTTTCAAGGAATATTTTTATGAAATAGTAAGAAGCAATTTATGTACTTTTAGTACAAGATTTGAAGATTCTTCTAGGAACCTCTTCTGTGATACTGAAATTAGCATACCCAAAGGAACTACACTGTGCAGACACATAGCATTGTTCAACAGGGTGGAGCGATACTATGCACAATGTCATTTTTTATTTTTGTTTTCAAAATGCCTGCACTACCGAAAGATGTGGAAAATGAGAAGAAACTTTCTATCAATTTTTTTTTCAAATTTAATCTTCCACCGCCACAAGGCAATCAAAATTCTCAATCTTTTTAAATATTTAATATTTTAAGTTTTGAGATAATAAAATGTTCACCTCAAAGAAAACTGACAGTCTTAATATAAATGAAATGGTAATTCTTAAATCAAACAACAAAAAAAGACGAACATAAAATAATTTAATGCAACTTCAGTCCAAAGTCACAAGTCCAGTCACAAAGTCCTGTTTCGTTTCGAATTTAGGCATCTTCGATCGGGATTCCAATTTGCTTCCGATGATTCCGTCTCTTATTTCTCTACCACAGACAGCAAGGGATGCTTCAGTCACAATTTTCACAGCTCTCTCAACAGCCTGCGTGTGACAAGGTAGTTCCTTGATATATGATAGATCGAAGATTCTGGGTGTTCGACATGTTTTTTCAACCGATCCACTGAAAAACGACTTGTCATTGGTGGTTCGGTTTACAGAATCTCTTGGGAGTCAACCAGTTCATAATATTCTAATTGTTGAGTCGTCCGCTGCGTTTTTGGCTATCATGATCCTCTGATAAGCAATGTATGTGATGTGCTAGCGATCATCCCAAAACATGCAGAGAAGATATTCTATGAACCCTTTACTTGTATCGTAAACCATATTGGTGCATAAACTGTCGCAACGCTCTCGCTCTCCCAATCTTGCCACTGTCATTAAGTTCTGTGAAGGGATTTCAGTAGCAACATTATAAGCAGGTAATCCGATTGGCAGGTATAGAGCCAAGGCAGGGTAGTATCAGACATGGTAGTGAACCAGGATTGAACCATCTTTTCAGGATCTCGCTTGGGCAGTCCTTCAGAACAAGTACCGCTTGTCACAAGAGTACAGATATAGTATAAATATTTGGTGTTTTGTTTAAATTTAACTTGAATTTACCTTTTTAACCTAACACCCACAGTGCTCTACTAGATAATTAATTTCTGGTCTGTGTTCAAAGTGCTGTCAATTACAGGAAGTGCAGACTCAATCCTCGAGAAGCTGATGACTGGAAAATTATCACAGCTCTGTAACTGTTTTCCGAAAGTCCTGAAAAGCTTCGAGGACCAGAAGTAACCCCATCCAGATGTCGAATCAAATGCCGCAAAGGGAGTTTGTTTGCGTGTAATTGGCAAACTAACCATTGTAATGATCTGTCGATTTCTTTTTCGAATAAAGCGGTGATCTCTTTTTTATTTCCAGTATTAGTATTGGTTCTATCGCAACCCAGTGCTTCCAAGATGGTCAGAGAAACATGTGCTGTGTGCAGAAACTCTAGCAGGAATTCCAAAATCGACGAGGCTGTTTCAGAAGTAGGTGTGATGTGGGCGATATATTTAGAACCAGGTTCTTCAATTAGTGATATATGTTCCTCTATTAATGTTCATCTTCGATTTTCACTCATAATTAGAGTTTTATTTTTACGTCCGTCAAAATAAAGACCACGAATACTGAGTTGATTGGACTCCGATTGTAATTCACAACGCTTCTTGTCCCTGGCTCTTCTTACATTGTGTCGATCAATTATATTTTTATCGTTTTCTTATTTAATGATGCCAAAGTCTTGCAATACAGCCTAAGCTATGGCTGACACGGCTCTGTCTAAAACACTGTATCGATCTAGAGTTTCCGTCAACATTGAGAGTTTACTTGTATTTCGATCTTGTGTGCAAGGATCTTCTCTGATTAGTGACACGATTCCTTGATGACTTCTTTCACTTTTCTTGCAACGACCTCTAGTATTTAGGATACAAGAGTATTTCGATTGATTTTTTTGCGCCAAATTTTCACGAATACTTTATTACGTCCTCACGCGTTGGCAAAACGAACATGTATAAATCAGTTGGAGCCCCAAAAACAGGGCACTCAACTAGATTTTGGCATTTTGACATCATATAGCATGCACCTAACATGGTTGACTGGTGGTTAACTTCGTACTGAACAAGTTGAAACAAATCATTCGGCAATCGGGGTTGGCAGTCGGCACTCGACGTCGGCAGGTCGCATGGTGGAAGATTAGTGGAGGGGCAAGAAAAGTCAATTTTTAGGAATTCAACCCGCCTGACTGTTCATAAGCCACGCACATGATCAAAAAACATTTTTTAATTAGGGAAAAATAAATTCGGAAAACGTTTTGCACCGCCACAAAGTTATAAAATTGAAAAAAGCAATGGGGGCTCTGTTGCGGTGGAGGAGATAATAGGAAAAATTATTAATAATACACAAATACTTCTTGTTTACGTGCACAACTTTCAACAATATAGGAAAATCAATTTGAGGGAAAAAAAAGTTCGCTCCACCCTATTGTTCATGGCCATCCTTAAATTTTTCTTCTGAGTGAGGATAGTGTTTCAAATTCATATAGTATTTTGAAATGCTTCGTTATTTAAACATGTATGCACCAAAAATGCGATGCCACTATGTGATTTGCGATAGATTTCATGCACGTACCTTTATACAGTATTGGGGAAATTTTGTTTAGGGATTGGATTTTGGTGTGCGAGGAAAGGAAAAGTAGCGAATAGCAATACATCTGCGAAAGATAGATATCATGGCACACTTGCCCAACTTTACAATATAGTAACTTTTTTATAAGGTTGGTGCTATAGCTAAGAATTTTTAAATGTATATATCTATGTTTTTAAATATAATTGACGTTTGTCATTTTGACACAATACCTTAACTTGTGTTTGAAACTTTTTAAAGTCAACATTACTTGTACGTTTAGTAACAACAGATAAACAACGAATAATTCTGCAGCACTCGCAAAAGACTATGTAGTACCATTTTATAATTTGTATTTCTTCATTCTATTACATTTTCAATTATGTCAACCAATGAAAATCCAGTCCTTAGACGATGTTTTTCCAATACTGCATACATCAAATTCAGGTCGTGTCGGCAAATTATTGATTGGTAATAATTTGAAATCAAGATATTTCTTATGCTAAATCATAGTTATACTTCCTAGAAGCCCTTTACATTTTAAGACCACTTCCTAGGGACGATGTACTTCTACAAACCTTCCATTTTAGGTAGTCACAAGTCAGTAGATATTTCCCAATTTAATTTTCCTTTTCATAAACTTACCTAATTTTACCTCAGAAATAGTGTCGTGCCTTATCGAACAGTTCCACAAGCATATACTTCATCAAATAATAAATTTCTTTAAAGTTCAATTCAAATTAAATAATTTCTATTAAACTTTCTGATACACCAACCACAGCTCTTATAAGATCTTATACTATAATGATAGCACTCTTGCCGATGTCTATTATTATTTGTTACTCGCAAAATCACCTGGAGTCTACCCGAAGGTATACGTTATAATCTTTTTATACAGGCTTCATAGACATATATTGACGGAAACCAATTCTGCCTTTAGATCATACCATAGATTCATCATCATCCATAGATTGGTACTTATTTGGTTTGGATGCTGAAAGGAGTATTTTTTGTAACTTGGTTAGGAGAGGTCTTACTTTGTAGAACATGTAATAATGGACATTTTTCTGCCTAGGTTGAACTGAATTATTGTTTAAAAATGAATGTCTGTCACAAGTCATGAAAACCTATCTCTACATATAATAAAACTTAAGCATACGTAAAAACGCTTCTAAGTTTATCTCTTGAATGATAATAATTCTTGTAACTCGGTAGTCGCTTTAGCTACATCAGAAGGTTTACTCCAAAATATAATTTCCTTTCCGTTTCTGTTATAGATGTAAAATTACGATTCATATCATTTTAGTAAGACGTACTAAATTGATTTGAACGACAATTCCTCAGATAAGGCAATCTGGCAATTCAATGGAAAATGTCAGAGAAATTCTCTATATTATTATTTTAGTAAGATACGTCGTATTGTTGCTGTTTCTATTCTTGCCTGTTATTTCTAAATTCTGCCTCCAAACCTTGCATACAATACTTCGTATTTTCTTTCCCATTGCTTACCAATATTCACCTCATGAAACTTTGACCAATAGAAAAGCATTATTTTTTAAATTTGAGCATTCAAGTAAAGTTACGCGGTAATTTTATCGCCCAGAAAAAAAGGATCACTTTTGAGTGATATTTCTGCAATGCCGTATCAGAAATGGCACGAAAATAAAATTACCAGGAACAATTAATGCATCAAAGCGTATTCGGTAATAAAATTCCTAAAAAAGCTTCTGGTATTAATTTCTTCAGGTAACACATAGGTACTATTATAGGTTTCATAATGATTTAGAACAGCTAGGCTAATATGCCTTCTTAAATCATTATATTATTATAGGTGATTGTTCTTAGAGAGTTGACGTTCTAAGAGTTTCTGCATTGATGAGCCATGAAATGTTCAAAAAGCATTTGATGAGACGTTTCATGAAATTAGTGAAAATGAAACAACTCAAAAATTTGAATTAAAGCTCTTTTATGGATCAATTCACAACTGAAAAACATTTGTTTATCTCTTTAATTCAATGATTAATAATCGAGCTTAACTGTTGAAATATTTACATACTTAACTCTTTAAAGAGTCTACCGCTAGTTTAATGCAACCCTTGAAATGACGGTATCTATCGTACTACTTATAATTCAATGAAAAATGGATATAGAAATTCCTGCTTGATTTCTGCTGATTCGTGCTGGTTTGAAATTGGAAATCCTAAAAAATCTTTTTGGTGACTAATTTTCTGGGCATACCATACTGCATTTAAATGTTACGAGTGTGCTAAGGTAAATGTGCCAAGTCTCATCATACTCTGTTGCTCCTGGCCAAAGTCTTGCACCTGATTTTAACTCCTGCGATGCAAGTATTCAATCTGCTGCTCTACATACATATCTAATATCCAAGGACGGCCCTAAAGACCACTAAGTTCTATCAGCTACGGCTCGGATTAGTGTTCTTGATTCACGTGATAGTTATCAATCTGTTCACAGTGCAAGTCAGATAAATTCCGCAATTTCTAAATGGTTTAATCGCTTGGATATCAACAGACTTCTTTCTGTTTCTGTAAAAAGTTTGAGCCACACAACCTCCAAAATACCCCAAAAACTGACTGTTTCTTTAGAAATGCTTGTATAAACACACATTGCTTTTGATTTCGCAGTAATATCCCGAAGTGATTTACTCAAAAATAATTTCCTCGAATTACCTCGATTTTAACTGATGAGCGATTTCATATCTCAGTCCGGTAACGTGCTTTTTAGCCGTGATGTCTAGGCTCTTTATTTAAAGAAGCACATACGTATAACTCAATTGACGATTCTGTAGATCTTAATATGCACACCTTGGTTGGATTATTATGAGTTGCGTTCATGTGAGATCATCCATCTCCTCAAGGAATTCATTTCGTGTGATGTTAACCTATTCACCTGATTAAAGAAACTTTGGTAACTTCTTCAAGCTAGTGCTTTATCTCCCTCTGCCGAACAAGTAATCTCTAAAGCTCATTCTCGACTTAGCAGTGTCGTTACATAGTTTAACTTTTCTTTGGAGATTCCTATTTAATCGCCTTTGACAATCCTAGGGATATTTTAATCATCTTTTTCTGGCAAATTCAGTACTCTGATTGCACAGAACTTCTACTGCCTATACCTAACTCTCAAGCTCAGTATTAGATTTCCCATCACTACATAGTTCACCTCAAAGGCTCAACTACTAAACTTTGCGTTGTCTTTGATGCACCAACCAGGACAGGCAATAATATATTTCTAAATGATTCTCTACTAGAAGGTCCGACATTTCAACAAGTTGTATTTCTTCTGCGTCTACGTTTTCGTTCGTATCCTGTCGTCTTCGCCTCCATTAAATTGGTATTTAGTAGATTCACAACCGGGCCCAGACTGTATTACCCGTGTGGTAACTGTGAAAAGGAAGTTCTCAAGCGTCTTATTTCAAAGGTTTTTCCTTTGTCAGTCAACTAATTATTTATCGCATTATACAATTAAACTGGAGTTAATCTGTCCATTCTATTTCTCTGTGTAAAATCTAGCATTTTAGTGTCAGTTTGTTTTGTTTAATCGAAATTAATATTTAATTTTGAATTTAAGGCATATTATTCTTAATTTATACAAAAATATATTCATGGTATTTTTGTTGCAGATGAAATTAATTACTTTTGTCCTGCGTTAGATTATATTATACCAGCAATATATGGTGTATTGTAATAGTTTCATCATAGTTGGTCGAGAAGAGTGTCTGTCCTCTTCTCTCCAAGGGGTCCAACGACAGAGCAACGTACACAATAATTTTATCTTTAAATTTCGCTCGTGTCACGTATGCTCCTCGAAATTATTGAATCGGGATTTTATTCTTATGTCGGCTTATCCGAAAAGGTGTAAAACTACTATTTAAAGCTATTTTAGTGCAATGTTATCGTGTGTGAAGGAGTTTACTAGAAATCCATCCTGGCCGAAAATCTAAAGTTTCAAATTGAAGTCTAAAGATCAGCAGTGGTCTAAGCCAGACCAATTTTGATAATGGTTAAATTTTCACACCGCGCATTTTTCTATTCTTACAAATCTAAAGCTAATCTATAGTCCATTTGCTTTTTCGCACACCTACAATTCTCTTATTGTTTATATCATCCGTTTTTCTTATGATTTTCTTATGAATTTATGATCCCAATAGTTCCCTATGTTCAACAAATGTGTTTATTTTGAGCCAAACCTTTTACATATTAAATGCTCACAAAAGAATATATATATTGCCTTCGGAACTTTATTTTATACTTTATGAAGCATAATTACACTAGGAATCGGGTTTCATTCGGATAAACTCAGTTTTCACACAGTATCTTGCACTTGGGTGTATTTCTCAAAACGAACAAGTAATTTGGTTCAATTTTAGGTTAGAGCGAAGTCAGGCTCAAAATGTGGCTGTCTAGAACCTTCTATAATATAATCGCTCTTCTAAAAGATTGTAAGATACAAGATTCCGTTCCGTTACGGCCGTACTAACATGTTCGTGGAGAGTAAATTCAGAAAAGGAAAATGTTGAAGGAGATTTCAGTATTGTTGTCCGATGATTTTGTAATAAAAAAAAAACTTTAATAACTTTAATTTATTTATTATTTAATAAATGGAAATGAATGAGATTTTGTTTGTCTCTTTTGTTCTTCTAGTGGCAAGGTTTAAAGTGTCAACATTTTTAGTAATGTTAAAAAGGGCCATTAGGTGTTGCTTTGGATAGTTTTGGATTACTAACGTACTATAAGTTATTTCTTTAAACAATTATTATCAAAATTCAAAAAGACATTTACGTCTTTTCCCTTGTTTTCTAGTAAGCTAGTAATAAAACTTTTAATTTAGAAGGGGGTCCCTAATTAAGCTTACTTTGTAATCCTTTTTGAATTTTCGAGTTTAAACTGAAAGAAAACGGGTATGTTTACTGTATAATAATACGTCTTGTACTTTATTTTCAAATGCTTAAAATTTGAGACAATGATCTGAATAAACCAGAATTAAACACAATCAACCACCTGTTATAGATTGGCTCAAAAAATTGTTTGTGTCGCAAACAATTTGGGCGGCGCCCTCTATAATGTTAATTTATTCCTGTGCTTAATCTGAAATTAGCGAACTTTTCTGATAGTCTTTATTGTTACAAATGAACACCCATTTGTGGAATTGGTATTTCTTTTAACGTTACAAGATCACGAACTCTAACATTCTTGATATAATGCTTCATTGAGTATGAAGGGACTTACTCTTGTCCAAAGCTTCGAATACTTTGTAGATGAAATCCTAATAATATAGTAACTTTAAAAAACAGAAAAGTAATTATATGGAAAACTATAGCAATTGATCAACCAACGTAGCTTAACTGTCACAAAGAAACCAACAGTTTTTTTGCAATTTAGTCATGAAAATTTGCTCACGTAAACAAAAAACAAGAATAAAATTAATTTTAGGGAAATGCGGTATAAACCTACAACAAATTCTCAAACAACATATATCACATTTTAAAAGTAAACAATTTTACAACTTTTTTTGGAACATAATGTATTCTTGTTTATCAGGGACAGGATTTCGTTACAGCTTTACAAAACTATTTCTTATATTTTTATTTTTCCTGGAATAAAATAAATATAAATCACTGTAAGAAACTGTTGAATTTTACAAAACCAGAAATAAACTACTTTCAAGATATCCTGTCTGAAAAATGATGAACAGATTTTTGGTCGAAATCCTATCCAATCCAAAGTTCGACCTACGATAAGCCTGTTCTATAGAAATATTTCCTAAATCTTTCAGGCATTTGCTACTTTTCTTGTTTTAAGCACGTGCAGACGTACGAGAACTGCCATTGTCATAAAACAAATGGGAGTTCACAATTTGGAACTCAATGGAAATCAATCGCGTTAAGAGAACAATAAGGGAAAGTAATTAATATAACCTGAAGAGTATTTTTCTTTCTCTTTGAAACAATAACTGTTTGTAAACTGATTCTTAACGATTTTTGCTCTTATTTCATTAAACTTTGTGTTTTTAAATTTAAGTTTCAAGAGAGTAAGAATTAGGGAAATTAATGCGATTTTTTTATCAACACTACTTTGTGAGCCTACAAAATTTGTTAAAAATATAAGAACACCAAAGAAGATTAAAACTCTTTAATCCTTAGTTAGAAGAGCGATAATAATATCGTAAATTCTGAAGACTTTGGATGGATTTTAAGGCAGGTCGCGCATGCCAGTCCTGAACATTTCAGAGAGGCTTTCAGCAGTATAACGTGAGTCTCGTGTTGGCATCTCGTGGTTTCATACTACGGCCTTTATTTGATGATTATTTCAATCGCAGGCGAACAATAAATTTTCTGCATTCTAGTTATCAGCGAACTTTGCTAACTTTAACGTGTTGTGTAAAACCGTTTGTTCCAATAAATGCTCGAATAACGAATATAAAGGTACGTATTTTCCTGTAGAGCACAAAACGAATATATTGTCCAATTCCCAGATGTCTATAAAATTGTTGTAGGAGATTTTACCTTTCATGTTTTATTTAACAATATATAGGTTATGTGTTGCAGTTGAACTTTAAACGATATAAAACAAAAAGCTAAACTGGCCATAAAAGAAAATTAAAAACTGCGACCTCGATTGAACGTTTTAAATTATTAGTTTCCCCTGTCGCACTTTAAAACCAATATCAGATAAAATTTATACTCCGCCATATATAATACATTTTAATTAAGAAGATATTTTTGTTGTAAATTTATGGAGTGTGGTTCGGTGGCTGTTCGTTTTCGTATAATGTATTAGTCGAATTTTACTTTAATTAATACGTCGATTGTCTAAAGGTAACTGTTGTTTTCCCGAAAAACGTTAAGCTTCCTCTTAAATTTTCCTATTAAAGCTTAGTTTAGTATACACAAAAATCTAGAAGCTTTATGCATTAATTTTATAAAAAATTAACACAATGTTATAAATTCCAAAGAGGCAGCAGTTTTTCATTTTTAATGTATATTATTTACGAACCATGACAATCCACTGGAAGTTTGGGAAATTCAACAAGTTTGAGTGAATTATACATTCGCAAACAGTGTTTGCAAAACAAATCGTTAGCAATCATTGATGCCTCTTCACTATGGATAAATAGTATGGGAACGCACCATATAAAAGCATAATAGCGCATTGTATATGTTAAATACATAAACGAAAACATCTTGAAAGATCTATTGTGTTCTTGCAATGGTTTTTAAGTATAATTTTCTTTATAACCTTGTTTCAAATGGAACATTTTCCGACTACATCAGTATTTATTCTGAAAACCCTTTTGGTATAATACTGTAGAAACACGCAAATAGAAATGTACTCACCATCTAATTGGAATTAGATTGTCAACAATGGGAGTAAGACATCTTCTATATGTTTAAACTGAATCTTAAGTTTAACTTTCATGTGTAAGTAGTTGTATAAGCTTCAGGTAGCTTGTTAAGCTTAACACCATTATTTATGATTAAGTTGATTTTATCTTGAGCGATCTTTTCAGTTGGGCGAATTTCAGATTTATAACTGAACCAGTTCCTTAATTATACTATTTTTCATTTCGTTTATCTTCAATCCAATGATAGAGAATCTGTAATTCCTTCTGTATAACGTTCTGATTAGATAACTTTTGTCTTGGTTTACATTAACCTAGTATTAATACCGTTATGATATAGGATTTGATTTATCTTCCAGTACAATACCTTTTCTGCGTTATACTTTCAAAAGTTAACTTCACTTTTTCTTTCTTATGTTTCTTTTTGTCATTTAATTGATTTTTTGTGAATATCTACAATTAAAACGTACTTATATAGTCTAGTTTCGTCTAGTTTAATTCGAATGCCATATCATTTTTTTCTCTAATCAAGAAAAGTAGATTATGAGAAGTAACAAAATAAAAATAATTGACATATTTTGTTGCAATAATTTGCGTTCAAGAAAAACCGTTATCAAGCTTTACATAGTAATTTTTGTAAATAGTTCAATTGTCACTGTACTTATAACAGTGATTTTTGATACAAGCTGTCACGTCAATTTTTAGGCTCGAGACTGAGGCCAAGAGCCTAGAAATTGACAGCGCACGCGTATCTAATAATATTTTGGTATTAGTTTTCACAATTTGAGATTAACTTAACAGATGTCAAATTAGGTACATAAAACGTAAAGTTTATGTATTTAGTTATATACCACTTTATAGGTTATTTATCTTACAAAACGAATACAAAAACAGAATTTACTATTTCTATTTATATAGTAGTCCGTTTAATACTCTGTTCTTCGATTACAACTTTATTGCTACATAGATAAGAATCTGATTCGGCTAATGTTTCTGATTCGGCGAAGAAAGCACATTTTAAATTAGTGGCACATATACAGGGCAACCCAAAAGAGTATGGCATTTTTTAAATGAAACAGTCTATATTTTCTTGTCACAATTGAAGCCCCATTTGGTAAACTTTTTCTAGCATGTAGCTGAGCTACATGTTATCTCTATTATTATTGTAGCTACGAAATCGATTAATTTAGTAAATTAGCAGTACTTTTTTTGCTGACTAGCTATCGTAGCGAAGACAAAAAACAAAGGTCGCGTTTTCGAGTTATTCAATGAATGAATTCAACTTGTTTATTTTTTATTTTAAAATGGTGATGAACCTAAAATTTTGTGAAATAAATAAAGATTATTAAAAAGTTTCACAGTATTTATTAAAATATAACCTGACAATATTGCTTCGACAGCTAAACTGTCATTATCAAAGGTAATATAAATATAAATAAACACAAATACTTAAGAAAGATCATAATAACTACGCAAAATTCCAAATTTCGAATTTGTTGAAAGAGATGTCTTTGAAACAGGACAAAATGTATAACATCAAACATATCACTTCTTCAATCTATAAAACACAAAATCACAGAGAACAATTTAATTTCTGTTAAAGCAGATAAGGGTAACACTTTGGTAATTCTTTCGAAAGATATTTACATACAAAAAGTTAATGAATTTATTAATAAAGAAAATTTAGAAACTTTAAACAAAAACCCAACCATAAAATTCCTAAAAGGAATAAAACAAGGCTTAGAAAACTGCAATATCTGCTTTTCAAAATTAAAAAAGCAACAAATCATTAATAAAAACCCACAAATACCTAAACTATATGGATTAGTCAAGACGCACAAACAGAATATGCCAATAAGACCAGTTGTATCATACATCAATGCACCTAATCACATTTTATCCAAAAAACTGAACCAGATTATTAACACGATAGGTTACAAATCGAAATACTCTGTTAGAAATTCATTAGAATTAGTAGATAAGCTACAAAACATATATCTTCCACCACATTCAAAACTTGTTAGTTTTGATATTTGTAACATCTTCTCCAGAATACACCCACAAAAATGTGTTCCTTTATTAGATAGTTTCTTGATTAATAGTAATACAGAATTAGTTAAAAGGTTAGAGATAATTCAATTAATTGACCTTTGTATAAGTTGTAAAGAATTATTTCACTTTTAATAACATAATTTATTTACAAAAAAATGGTTTACCTAGGGGTAGTTCTATAAGTCCTCTATTAGCTAACATATTTATGGACAAGTTCGAAAATCAAATATTTGAATTAAATCTCTCTAAACACATTGGGTCGTATTACGAGCATCGATTAAAAGTGCCTCTAACTAAAGTTGCGTTTAAGATCAACAAGAATAGAGATAGCTTTATCTAATTCTAATAGGTGGAAAAAAGCTTAGAATTGGTCACCATGGTAATTAACATGCTGTTAAACTAATAGTGAGATGCGAATACGGCTCATTATCTTCTGTTTTCGTTATGTTGATAACATTTTACCTTGTTTTGACAGTTCTTTTGAGGTTATCAATGAATTTTTAATTCTTATTAATAGTATCCACCAAAACATAAATTTTACACTAGAAACAGAACAAAACAGGGCTATAACCTTCCTAGACTTAACTATCGATTAACGCAGACAATCTAGAATACAATCTCGCAGAAAACCAACACAAACGGACATAACAATACCAAATGAGTCTTGTCACCATAAAGCACATAAAATAGCAGCCTACAGATCATTAGTACACAGAGCTTTAACTATTCCACTAACAAAGCCAGATTTTAGCAAAGAGATATCAACCATTAAACAACTAGCACATGCAAATCATTACAATCCGAACATAATTGACACTTTAATTAAACAAAAAGATTATAGGTTAGCTATCAAAAGAATTGACAATCAAACAGAAGACACAAATTACATATCTATACCATATTTTGGCAAAATATCAGAAAGAATTGCACATATACTAAGAAAAACCAGCAATTATAAAATAAAATTTAAAACCACTAACTAACACTAACACTTTTTCATTTTTATTTAATGCTAAAGACAGAACACATCATATCATGAAATCGGGCATTTACCGTTTAAATTGTTCTTTTTGTAGTTCGGTTTATATTGAGCAAACACTTAGAAATTTTGACATAAGATATAAAGAACACGTACGTCATTACCAAAATAAACATCCTGAAAAATATAATTACGCCAAACACCTTTTAGAACAAAATCACACAATGACTCCTCAAAATAAAATTAAATTCCTACATTTTTGTAATAACAAACGCAAATTAGACATTTTAGAAGCCTTTGAGATATACAAACACAAACTCAGGGTACCTTTAATGAATTAACAACTTGAGCTCAGTAATTCTCCGTTACTGGAAGTGTTAGATATTTAATTCTGATTATTATTTTTATCTAGTTACCTATTTTTGTATCTACTTTAGCGACGTGTTTGTTTATTTTTATATTACCATTGATAATGACAGCTTAGCTGGCGAAACAATATTGCCAGGTTATATTTTACTAATTCTGCGAAACTTTTTAATAATCTTTATTTATTTCATGATTATGGAGTTCCACAAAGTAAGGTTGGAAACAATAAACAAAAAAAAAACTTTTGTATGTAATGTCGCTATCCATCAATTGCTACAAAAATATACAGGGTATCTCAAAAAAACTTTTGGTAATACCTCGAAATGCAATGTTCAATTGTTTTTGTCTTCGGCATGTTAAATACTGCTAATTGACTAGTTTAACTGACTTTGTAGCTTTAATAATAATGGAGATAGCAATAGTGCGCCGATAACTCCGAACAGCCTGTATATCATCAAAAATGAGGACCTTACTAAAGAAATTCAAAAATCAAACCACTTCAAGCACTTTTTAGATCAATCAAACTAGAAATTATAAAGGGAAAGTCTACAGGAAATCGATAATTTGCATAGATATTCATGTATGTATACTGTTTAAGAAAGATATCGCTGACAACTAATCCATAAAACAGAATTTGCAAGATATTGCGCGATAAAAAATTAAATAAGCCAGAAAAGCAATCCAGTTTCTGACATAATTAGTTTTCGACATACATATATGTAATTATTAATTACGTTAAACTTGGTAATCAACTAGAACAATTAAAGATAAATTGGAAAGATATAGCTGATGCTTTGCCTGAGATTGTAATCAGGGAGATAAAAAATACTTAATAATAGCGGCTCCGGCTTTGGCAGACGGAGGGTTGTTGTGGATCGTCGACTTATATTATCTCAACATTTTAGATGTATATAAACATAACATATAACCAAAAAAACTGTACACAATGAAAATATATATAGATAAAAGCATATTCCAAAAAACATATATAACAATTAACCGACAGAAATATCTTAACTCTTAATATAATTTTAATAAATTCAACTAACTAACCAATTATTATATATCAAGATATCAACTTTAGTAAATCTTGGCGCAATTTATAATAAATTGAATTGGTTTATGTATCTAAATTTACCATTTTAGAATACAACTTCATAGAAGTTCTTAATTAAATTCACTGCTGAATGCTGAATACATTATTAAGTTTTATTACCTAGTTTGATTATTTAAAAAAGAGATATCTTTAACCGAATTAAATAATGAATAACAGAAGGAGCCACTTGCAAATTACTTCATCCATTTTCAGCAGACCTTCAACAAAATGTTTGACGAATTCCAACACCAGCCACTCTAGGTATGCACTGCGTGTCATTCGATAGCTTGAAGAACAAGTAGATACAAGTTCAAGCTCTTCCATGTCTAAAAAACTGGGTCCTTAGCCCATACATTAATTCAAGTTATCATAAAGTGAGAAAAGAACATTTTAATAAATATTCATCTGTATTACTCTACAAAATTAAAAGGACCTTTAATTAAGGAATACTTATTCAAATACTTCTATAAAATATTGTTGCAGAGCACAAATTTCCAGAAGAGGAGACTGTACCTCACTTAAAAAACTCAGCTAAATCATAGAGTATGTTCTAATGCTTGATATTGGTTGGTCAAGATAGGACACTTTCCAAATGAATACGACGCGTAAATTAAATGTGGTGAAATAAACTGACGAAACAATAAACTGACCTCTTCCAACAACCCAAATATAGGTCAATTCCAATAGTAATAACGTGATGTCGTTAGTGACAACGAAAAACAATTTGAAATTGTCATTAACAATAAAAGAAACATTACAACAATTATAACGTCACGTTTTTTTGAAACCCATAAATGCTAAAGGAGTCTCAATACGGTCCTGGCAGTTTAGTAAAATTCAATTATGTTGGAACTACAAATATTACTTTAATCTAAATAATGTTTCCAGAAGTACAAAAGAGTCACCTCGAAACATATCCATAAGCAATGTATGTTTTCGTAGAATTTGTTTGATGTCAGTGTTTATTTTAATGCGTTCCCACACTAAATAAATACTTATTTGGCGAGAAATAGAATGTTCCAGTAAAACAAAATTGTTTTTAATTCCGAGCTTATAAGGGCGAAAACCTAATATTGGCTTTAACAAAAACTTCCTTATAGTTAAAACGTATGAAAGTTCGAATTCACAGCTTTAAAACACACTGGGTTGAAACATTCACTTGTAAACAAAATGCCGTCAAACGAGACCTTCTAGAATAAATTTGTCTAGACACCACCTGCAAGTATAATGTACAGTTTCAAAAGAGAAACCCCTTAAGTTTTCGTTAAAATTGTTCTGGAATAAATGACGTAAACATATTTTATTGGCTAATGAAAATACCTCAATTTTTCTATTGGATTATTTAAAGTCGCGTCCGCCTCAGGAGATCATTTTTTTTAGTTTACAGTCAGTCGAAGATAGTTTTAAGATAGGTTGAATACACAGCCGAGCAAAGTGGCGTTTGCAACGCGGGAGGCCTCGCGCCTTCCCCGTGAAGAAAGTTGTACGAGGGTTGATTGATTTTGGCATTTCCGAATGTTTTAGTTATGTGTTTAATTATCGATAAAAGTGCAGAAAGTTCAGTGATCAATTTAGAATCGCTCTTACCGAAATCTAGTAGTTAATTCCGTATGAGTTATCGAATTATAGACAAAGTGCAGTTAATATTTGGCGGCTACATTTCAGTTCGTTGAATGACTTTTATCGAAATACAGTTATTGTAATAAACAGCTACATTTATTGAATTTGACTTATCGTGAAGCAAGTTTTTCAGGATTCGGTTTAAAAATAACTTAAAATCGGAAGTTTTAAAACTAAATAATTTTTAAAATTATATATTTAAGTGTAGCGTTATCTCTAATAAAGAAGAATATTTTCAATAAACAATTAATAATCGAACTCTTATGGTCATTTCGGTTATATTTTTATAAGAAAAGAAAACTTAACTTTATTAAACATTAGTTCTAAAGAGAGACCGTTATTGTGAACTTTATTTCCTTGGATCAAATTCCTAGCGGCGTCAGTAAGGTGATTTCCAGATTCCTTCAGCTTGGTGACTGATGTTTGTTTTGATAATAAAAGCAATATTGTTTCAATTGCTTTGGAAGGTGATGTTGGATTGAACTATTTGAATAAGGTATTGTGGTTTAATGGATTTTATTTTTGGGTAATGCTATTGTAAGTTGAACCATTATTTTTGTATCGAATATTTTTGACCACAATTTTTTGATGTGTATTATTTTCCTGTCGTTAGGAATTCTTACTTTGGGTATTATTTTTTTATATTTAAATTTGTAACGATGTTTCACTTAAAAATTTCTTATTTTTTATTTTACTTTTACTTGTTAATAAATCTATAATTAAATTTAATTAAACTGAATATTACAGGACCATATATTTATAAAAGCCTTTAAATATTTTATTCAACCTAACTTTGACATAACCGATTATGACTAAACAAAATTAAATTAAATTTATTAGATCTGATTCCAGTTTCTGGTTACTGATATCGAGTCAATATCTTTATAAAAATTATTGGAATTTCCTAATCAGATGGCGCCCAAATATTTGCATTTTCTTGTGTCTTTAAACCTATAACTCATTTCTTTTATAATTTGTGAGCTGTGGAAACAATACCTGCGACCTGAATTCAAATTTGTAGAAAGATATCTCAAGCCGAGGCAATCTTGAGTTGTACAGAAGTATTAAATATTTTGTGTAAGAATTTTTTGAAGTTTAAGTAATCTGTTTTGTTTTGTTCCGGGAAAAATAACTTTCGTTTCACAATACAAAGAAGAAAAACTTGGAATGATAAAAAAATAAAATTAGTATATAGAAAACTTAACTGATAGATAAGTAAATTATTACAATAAATCAGCCTTCAGTAGAATTCATAATATACCTATATCTAAAACAAGTTATAGGGTGCATAAAACAAATCGCTCCAAATTCACAATGTGACAACGGTGAATATAATCACCAACAGCACACTAAACAACTCTAAGGCTTAAGCAATAACCCAGCTATACTCTCCACTAGAGTAAAACACGTGGACATAAGAGCTAAAAAGGCTCTAAAAACAACTAAATAGTTAACAGAGCTTTAAGATTTACAATTAACACCCTACCTACATACAAACCTATAAAGATACAATTATGACAAAGATGAAAATGCCAAAAGAAAGTATATCGGCCGAACGGCAAAACTACTGAATACGAATTTTATTTGAGACAGGCAGAAAATTCTATTAAGAACTTCACATAGAAGATATTGGAGTGTTATTTAATAAAATAAAATAATATAACCCCAATATTTTTTCTTTTTCCCAATGGGCTGACTCAGGTTTAATTCGATAGATCATGAGATAAATGAAATGATAAAATCTTATTGATTCTTATACCTGGAATAAAAAACTTACTACCAAGACACTAGGACTTACTACCAAGACACAACTGGACAACAGCAAGCTAAACTCTATATGTGAAAAGAAAAAGAAATGGATGCTTGCATACACATCAAATAAACACATAGATAAATTGAAAACACAGTCTTTATTTTTATTAATGAAAATTAAAAAAATCTAATTCAAAAAAAGAAAGTAATAGAAAAATTATTTATACAAAACAGTAAAAAATATAGGAAAAACTTCCTTGAGCTTGCTCAAATGTGTAAATTAGTCGTTATTAACCTGACATAGGGCTACAACTGTTCTCCATTTGAGCAAACTGACATCAATCAATCGATTAAAAATATTTACAATTGTTAAAATAAATTTGACTTATGACAATTAAATTTCAATAAACAAATTTAAATTGTTTTATTTGTTAAAATTTTATTCTTGAAAATACTTTTAAAGTGAGAAAAATTAATTCTGAATTTATTCAGATTGTCTTTATAATTTTGTTATTTGAGAAATTTAATCAAAACCTTTTATTTTGACCAACCTTGTATATAAAGAACGTCAAGATCCGCTTCAATCTTATTTAAATAGGTAATACTGCATTTAAATCAGACAGATGATTTTGAAGACAAGTCAAATATCCAAATCAATAATGGAAATAAATTCTTCTTGAATTTATTTTAATAAACAAATCCTTCACAATTCCATACAATTGCTGAATAACGAATATAAATCTTCTTTAATTCAAATATCCAGGTAAATATTCCTTATACTTTGTTTAATTTTCTTTAGTTGGCATACAAACATATGGTTAACACTTAACCTCACTTATTTTTATAGATTTTTGATCTTGAGTCGAACGTGGATTCTTCCAAAGCGTTTAATCGACTCAGATTGTTAATTCTAGCAGGCCTTTTTATATGATTTAGCAAAACAATTGCCGGCTACGTCAGATTTTAGAAAAACAATATCAACACGCTATGTTTATGACGTCACTTTACAGAAACAGCTGTTTGTAATTAACACTAATTTTAAATCTAAAAAGATAGAATTGTAGCTGGCAAAATAACTATAAATACAACATCAGACACTTAGAGTCTAAAATTTATCATAACTGAAAAAATTAACAAAAACGATTGACAATGAAAAAATCCCATTAAATTTAATTATAAACAAAACTCATTAAATCCAGCTCAATCCTTTACAAATATGAATACATAACTACACTATGTAACTGATACATATAAAATTTACATAAGAAATTATTTACAATAGAAGAAAAATTCAAATTAAAATCTGTTTTTTACGATTTGTGAATTCAATGATGCTATGCAACCTCCTACACCAATCTCAACTTAAATGAAATTAGATTATAGTCAAAGTTGTCCAGTATACAGGTCTCCAAGTGCATGTGTTCAAACAATGGTGTAAAATGTTATATTAAAAACAATATTTGGAAAAATCGAAGCATATCAGCAAAGCCGAAACCTTTATAAGAATAAATGTTCTTTATTAGTATTCAAGAAATTGTAAGTTTATTGTGCTAAAGTAGTCATTACAATATTGACCTAATTTACATATTTTTAGTTAAATATGATCCCGAAACTGAATCGCATGGGAAACAGAAAAGATTTCCCTACGTTGTCTATCGTTGAACTCAAATCTAATCAAGGAAATTAAATCTTTCAGAGCTATTGAAAAACCATCCTAACATGTGACTTGGGTTGCATAAAACATGTATTATTATGAAAATAATCTAAATGATTGATATCGTTTTTATAATTTAGACTTTTTATATATAAATTGAGGTTACGTCTGCATAAAATTTATTCTTCTATAATTTCTGTTTTAAAATTAATAAATCTATCTGTGACCTAACATGTAGCTTTTAAATTAAATAAACCTAACATCCTAGCATGTCTATCTTTTATTTTATTTTCTTGCATGAAATAATTATATTTGTGTTTACGATCAAATCGTCATATAAATTTTCAATCAGATGAATTCATATCATCTTAATATAGTTAGGGATTTTTATTAATAATAAATAAATTCAAAATGCAAGAGTACGTGTGAACTGCAAAGAAGATGTCTGTACTGCATTTTGGATGGACAAGCATCAGCTTTTGTCAGATAGTTGTGCGGATCTGCGCAGCTTAGTTGAAATTATCAATGTCCAATCTACATCAATGACTTTAAATACTTAACTATTTGCTTTTATATAGAGTCTAAGTTCAGTATATTGTTTGGTTTCACAAAGCTTGATTAAGTTCTGATTACCTTAATTGTCATTAAATTTGAAACTCGGAAATTTCATTGACTGAGATTTAAGAGACCTGAAATATTATCCTGTTACATTTCTAGATTTTAAATTTAATCATTTAAATTAATCAGATATTAATCAAGCTGTGTAAAACCCGCCATAAGCTTCTTAAAAGTCTAATTATATCGTTTATTAACTATATAACGTACAGTGCTATTAAATTAAGTTGCAATATGTGCATTTCCCTATGTTGCATTTTAAATTAATCGAGTCAAAGCATGCACATAGGCAACCAAATATACAGCACGGTATTTTTATCATTTTATTAAATCTAAAATGCCGGTAAAATCAAACAAATTAATTTATTAGTAAGCTGTTAAATCAATTATTTAGTATTAAATTATTTAGTAGGTATTAAAATGTACACTAAAGAAGTAAAGGTGCAAATGTGTCTGTGGTACCAAAACCACAATAGCTTACAAATGATTTGTAATTTATTTGCTACTGAATTTCCAACTCGCCCTATCTCATATCTTTCTACAATTTTGTGGACATTTAATAAATTAAAAATGAAGGGTGTATTGCTAATCGTAAGCGAGAAAGAACTGTATTAACAGAGGAGATGAGACTGAATATTTTAGTTTACACGGAAGAGTAACCTTTTATTTCATTAAGTTACGTTGCTTTAATTTTTGAAATCTTAGCCTCCAGTGTTTGAAATGCTCAAGAGTTAAAAACACAAATTCATCAGCAATTATTTGAAATTTACAAAATTAATAAGACAGATTTTTGCAAAAAAATGTTAAATTTATTAAATACAGATGAACAGTTATTACAAAAGATTTGTTTCACCGATGAAGCTACCTTTTCTCTAAATGTAAAAGCAAATTCACAAAATTACAGGTACACTTTAATTATAATTCTGCAGTTCAACTAACTTCAGCGTAACCTATTCTCACTTATTACAGATATTGGACACAAAGAAATTTACACATACAAAATTGGACTCATACACAGTATAGGGAGAAAGTAAATCTCTGCTTGGGTATAATCAATAATATAAATAATATTAAAATAATATCAATAATATAATCGTAATTCAATGGCTCCTCAAATCCAGCAACTTGATATTGAAAATCCCTGGTATCAACACCTGGTTTTTCACCTCACTCGACGATGGAAGTCAGAAACTTTCTTAATGGAAATTTTCCTGAGCAGTGGATTGGAAGAAATGGGCCAATAGTCTGGCCAGCCGGGTCCCTTGATTAGCTCTAAATAATTTTTTCATTTGGGGTTACCTCAAATCAAAAGTTCACACCCATACAAAACACAAACCAATTAAAAGAAAGAGTTGTTGCAGAATGTGATAAGCTCAAACAGACTTCCATCAAGGTTCAGGATTTTTATCATAGACTAGGTTACTGTCTGGAACAAGAGGGTGGGTATTTTGAAAAATATCTAAAATAAAGTGGTGGTTAGCTTTTCAAATAAATAATTCTATTTACCTGTTGTTTAAAGTTAGGTTAAGTTGGTTGGTTGTTAAAAGTATGCATTCTTCTCTCGAACAGGTGTGGTTTGTTATCAAAATACACCTCTGCATCTTTTATTTTACAATAAATGTTACTTTAATTTACTTTTGTATTTCTAATAAACTCGGTGTTAATTATTACCCTAATGAATGTCAAATGGGAAAAGTCAAACGGCTAGCACATTATAAGCGTTTATGTATTGTTGGTTGCATAAACATATAGTCAATGCAATGGTTTGATATGATTATTTTAAAGTGCAAAATGGAGCATATTGCATCTTAATTTAATAGCACTGTATATACTCTATTTACAATTGCAATAAACAACTCAGTGCGCTTACAGTTCAATAATAATAATTAAATGATTTTACGATCCAATTCTCAATGCTTCAACATGCTAAAAGACTGATATAAGTTTTTAAATAGAATTTACTGCCCGACTCTGAAGTCTACGGAACGGAGGTGTATCATATGATAGAATAAGAGATAACATAACTTTTCTTTATTCGATCTGACGTAATTACGTTAAACTGTAACATCAAGGTCTTAAAAGGAATCTTCTCACATGTAGGGCGATATTATGTTATAAGTTATTAAAGTCGTCTTGGATGGTTTGCTGTCTAATATTGAGAATTCTGTTTATTCGCTCAATCTACAATTTAATTTCTGTCTGATATGCTTATCTAACCATATTTTGTGAATTTAAATCCAAAGCAGCTCACAAGAATTATGTTGAATTATCAACTAGCTTTTAGTGCCTGATCGTTTTGTGTGTATATGTGTTACGGGTAATGTTAGAAGAGAAGTAAACCTAGGTTTACCCGGGTTAACTTAACTTTACCTCAGATCTCTGGGTAAAGTCCGAAATAGAATTAAAATAAATTGTAATTCGAACTTTAACTGTATAAAACTAGCCCTACCAAACGTCGGTTGGATAAAGGTTAATGATTGTAATAAGATCAATGTAAACAGGACTGATAACTTTTATTCAAAACATTCACAAGTAATTCCAAGAAACACTAATAAGACAGCGGTTAACTAGCTAAAAATACGTAATTCACACATGTACCCACTAACAGAGGAACTGTATAAATAGGTGTCCAAATATTGCATCGAAATTCATTTCTTGCATTAAAATAAGATTAAAATTACAATACTGAAGCCCTTTTTCGGTTTATTACTCCCTTTCCAACAAACATAGTGTGACTAAATAACTTACGAGTATTTATATTTGAACATGACAAACTGACGTGACACTTAGAATGGCAAGAATTCCTGCAGCCTTGCACTGACACCACTTTTACCCAACACATTTTGTTTTACAATTACACCTCTTATAGCCTTGGCCTCCTGAAAACGATTTTTCATTTACGCAAGTTGACGTACTCGTAAGCTTTTTCTTTCCGGCTAAACAGTACAATATTAACAAGTTCATCCTAGCGCATAGAAAAATGGTGCATTAAAAACAGTTCCGTGCTCGTTTCCTAACTTATAAAGACCATTGTCAGTAATTTTTATAACTGTCATTAGAACATTCCGGAAATCTCCCCTACCCCTATCAACATACTGGATTAGGATTCCTACCGTGTCTCCCACAGAGCATGGAGCAATTTTCGAATTTAATAAAGCATTCAATTTCGTAGCTTGATTTTCCAAATTCTACCGAGCAGTTCTTCTATCTGCATCTATATTTTTTTCCTTTCTACAAATTTCACAACTTCTTGACACTTCACTTGTCTGAAGCTTGGTCTGAAACTGCATTTGAATTCTTCTGCTAAACTCAATAAATCTTCCACTTCTTTGTCCGTGTTCATGCAAATATTAAGAGTTTCTGAAGTTTTGTCTCCGCAGTTTTCTTGTTTCAGATCTTTATTCTCCAGATTTTCCCCATCGCGCTCTTCATCCAGTTGTGGTTCAGTACTAAATTTATTGCTAAGTTTCTCGAGCTTTTTTCAGTATGAAGGTGGGCAATAACTTCTCCTGGAAAAGAAAACGACGATAAACCAACTTTAACATCATGACCAAATATTATTCCATCATGAAATGTCCTATTTTTCAGGAGATTTGTTGTCATTCGTCCACGTTATCAACTTATTCTGCACGTCTTGATTTGTCCTTTCCACGCTTTTCCATGAACTATTTTTAGACCACTCCACATTGAACATAATTCTTCAATTGCAAGATTAACAAATTCGCGTCCATTATCTGACTGAAGAATTGAAGGTGCACCAAAAATACAAAACATGTCTGAGCAACCTCCACAGCTCTTTTGGTATACTAATGTAAACTTATAGTCACCGTCAGGGTTAGACTGCATATTTCTTAAGTCCCCTTGACAGCGACTATTCATTTCTGCGGACAATAGTCGTTTCACTACAATTGCTTTTTTAACCGACTTTATTTTTTTTGCAAGGTTTGCATAGTCGTAAATACGTACAACTTTATAACCTCTTGAGTCACGTTTTTGTATTTTTTCCTGCACTCGTCCTCCATGCGATGTTTCCTCCATGCCCGATGGCCAAATGCATTTCAAGTAAAATACCAAACATCTCATCGTTGTCACATAATATCTAATTGTATTCTCACTTGAAGAAACACGAGCAATCAGCTTCTCGCCGCCACTCACTGAACATAAATCAAATCGTTTCAACTCCCGCGACGGCATTGCAAAGTAGTCTTAGATTTAGCTTCCTTTGCATTTTGAAAACTGCGTTAGTCATTTGCAGATACTGCTCGTTATTACAGTAAAAACAATTTGTTTTCTTTCCAGACAACAGCTCTTGAAATTTTGTATTAAAACGTTCTCGAAAGGCGGAACGTGCTTTCTGGGCCGATGCAACACCTAACAATACCCAATCAGAGTTTGGTAGTGCTAGGTTTACAGGGTAAAGTCCGAATTACAGTTTATTTTAATTATATTTCGGTCTTTACGCAGAGATTTTGGGTGCAGTTAAGTTAACCCGGGTAAACCTAGATTTACTAACTCTTCTAACATTACCCGTAACATATGCATCTTAAAGAAGTTGAAGTATTTTCTGTAGGCATATGTTGTCAAAGTATAACTTTTTTCAAGAATCAAGTTTAATTCTTACCAATAATATTGTAAGAAACATAGATCAGTGCTCAAATAGTAATAGCAAGAATCCCTAGCTAATAGTTCGTGTTTAGTAAATGTGATAGCTATTACACATTCAAATATCTTGCGATTAAATGCCGGGACATCAGCACAGGAAGATTAAGTACAAAGGTTTAAGAATGATGAGACGCTAACAAGCTTGCGATCTCTGAGAATACTTCATAATTTCTATGAAAATCTGTTGCCCATTTACTTGCTGGCAGTCCCTAAACAGAAAAGAAACTCATTTGAGATATGTATTACTATCTTGGCTGATATAAGTCTACAGTGTAACTAACACGTTTACTTACTCTAACTGAATAACTATAACCAAAACAAACATCGCACGATGAACATCATTGTAACATCAATTAAATTCAAAGCACTTACATAAATTGCTTACTTCACACTAAGAACTATACTTACTGTACATTAATGCACCGCTTGAGTTTCTTATTGACAAATTATTATTCAGGCGGAGGTACTAATTTCTATAGCTTATAGATTGTAAAGAAAAATAAGATTCGTTGAAATAACAAGGAATATGGGCGTCATTTATTCGAAGTCATCACAATTCTGGACTGAACCCCCGAATAAAAAGATCCAGATTATATTGATTAAAATTAATTAAAAGAACTAATCACCATTAGTTAAGCTGACGTTAGAGCGGGCTAGATAATTGAATAACTTCAATTAATGATCGGTCCAATATTATCCAATAAGAGTTATTTTCAATACTCATTTATTGGTAGATAATAGTTATTTATGTATTAAGGGCATAAAGAAGCTTTTATGGCCAGAAGCGTTATTTCTAGCCCGAGGCGTCACCCGAGGGCTAGGAAAAGGCTGTAGGGCCATAAAAGCAAGTTATGCCCGAAATGCATACACTATTTTATGCACAGATTGTTTTTATCTCAAATCTATTATTGTGTAAAAAATATAATTAAATGAGTACGTAGGTTACATCAAGCCGCTGTACGTATACTTATGTGCTTATATACGAAGTACGTTACTATAGTTACTATCTAAAATACTTAATTTCAGCTTATTTTCATTGGTGATAAGTTTACAAATTATATTAAGAACAATTCAAGTTCTACAAATACAGCTCTGACATTTAATTGACGTTTCATTATTGCCCGTCGGATCATAAAGAGGCCCTTGGGGCATAAAGAGACAGTTATGTTTAGATAGATCTATCAATAATAGTCTAATTATAATGCATCTGTGCATAAAATAATCTTTTGTCTCAAATAACAATAACAAGAACAATCATAATAGTGTTCTAATAAGAATCCTTATTGAAAAGAAAATGTTTGCATAAACAACAAAAATTTTTCACAGGATTGGTACAAGTAAAGTTTAAACACAGACCTTACTTCTATTATACAGTTTCTCCGTTAGTCCTTAATAAATTGGTAGAGTTTTACAATCCTGATATTTCACAAATATCACTTTCACAATAATTCTCTTAAATTTACTTAACATTAGATACAAAGTACCTCACAAATTATAGAAGTAGAACTGTATGTATCCTGTGTGTAGTATCCTTTCATTAGTAAAGAATTAAACCATATAATTAAAAAAAACATGTATCATTTAAAAAAGACACAACTTTATTTCTCTACATTATTATCTCATTAATAATTTTGCTCCGGCATAACTTTATGCAATTCCTAATATTAGCGCGGCAAAACGGGACAGAAACTGTAATTTCTTTATCTTTAAGATTCAATTAGCTATTGAATTCACTTTACTAAAACAATAAGCATTATTTTTTAAGTTTCTTTAGTTTTATTGTTAAATCTATTAACTCGAAGAACCACACAGTATTATAAGCTATTAGCATATAATTTTAGGGTAAACGAGACGAAAGAAATGACCGCAAAACAAACTTAACTCTCAACTGAATGCCCTTAACGGACTACAACAAAATCTCGCGGTATTTGACAAATTCACCACCAGCCTCTACGTCTCCGATTCGGTTAACTGATTTTAATACTATATCGTTCGTTCCGCTCGGTAGAATTGTTTCAGACTTTCAAAAATTTTTCCTCTGGTAAATAATATTTTTAAGAGAGGGAAAAGACAACCACCCTATCAAAGACAGAACTGACACATTTTAATCTAATGGGAGATTTGTTCCAGAAAATTCCACCGGGGTTTACAGGGTCAACAGACTTGCTTCGTCGCATGAAACCAGATATTTACATAATATTGCAGACTATTTTATGTCTATATCTTTCGAAGACTCTATTCGCCCGAAATGAAAATAGACCGGTAGAAGACATACATTTGATTTTAATTGCATTTTTAGACATATTATTTTGTCAAGAAATCATTTTTATTTCGTATTTTCTCTACAAAAACAATTCATTGGCGTGAGAACGCTTTGAGATGACCTTTGAAATTAACAAAGACACCATTTGATTTAAAATAACGTCTGCAATTTTTAAACCAACGAAAATAATTATATTTCATTTTACAGGATCGTCCTAAGATTGTTGACTATAATGCGTTTTAGAATTGCATTAAAATTGAATCTAGAATTTTAACACGTTACAACTGTCACTTTAATTCGTCGTTTTAGCAACTCAACATTTGCCGGTTTCCTTTTGAAAGCTTTGCTTTATGTTTACCTCAAACAATGCCATAATCCCATAAAAAGTTATCAAGAGGAGTGATGTCTGGACCTTGTTAGTCATTCTAACGGCTTTCTTCTTATCCATTTGTCTTAAAAAGCTTCATTCCGATATTCATGAACAGGTATTGCAAAAAATAGGTATCTTGTTGAAACCAGATATTTTCCATCTGGAACAGCTGCTTCTAAAGGATTGGGAAATAAAACAGTCAAATTTGGAATGAGATCTTTTTGCAGCAATTCCAAATACCTCTCTCCAATGAGATTATTCCGACAATTCCAGCCAAAACATTGAATTTTCTCTGATCGTTTAGTTCGAATTCCCGTAATTCAGTGTATCCAGAAGCTGCAATTCTATCGATTTAGGTGACCATTTCACGTAAAAGGTAATTCGCCAGAAAAAAGTATATTTTCTAGGTTTGTCTCATTTCTGTCAAGTAACCCTATCATTTGCACACAAAACTGAAGTCTTCTATTAGGATCATATTCACTCAATTTCTGGGAATAAGTAGCTTGTAAGAGTAAAATTTTTGGTGCTTGAGTATTCTTACTACTGAAGATTGGCCTTTTGATGATGTCCTTTTCTCTGGCTTAACTGCCTGGTCGAGGTATTAAAGTTTTCTTGAATAGTTAACATAACATTAAGTTTTACTTTGTTTAAGAGTTTAAAGTTTAGTTTAACAACTGCCACATACATGAAAGATCCTAAGTATTACCCGAAAGTAATAATTTTCATTAAACTCTCTTGTTTTTTAATAGTTATTTATGTATTAAGGGCATAATCTATTAGATTATGGCATGAGAGAATGTTTAAAGCCCGACGAAGGAGGGCTTTTAATTTCTCGAGGGCCATTATCTTGATTATGCCCGTGGTACATACAACGTTTTATTTTATTTTCCTTCATGGAAAGGATAATTGCAAGCAATTGCACATTTCATTTTGAAAAAATGTAATAGTTATAATTATTTATTAAAATTTGTTAGAACTCTATAGAAACGTTTTCTTTGTATCTTAGCAACTTTATACGCCCTCGGGCTAAGAAAGCCAAATTACGCCCGCAATTGAGTGCCAATAAAGACGATTATCATGTCAAAATAAAATAAACAATATTTAATTTGTCAGGTCTTAAGAATGTTTATTTGTAAACACTAGTTCTCGTATTTTTCTGCGATGTTATTTGCTTTCTAATAGATGTTTTGTAATTATTTTTGTCGTATAATTGGATATTAATCTGTTGGGCAAATAAATTAATATTATTATTATTATAAAAGTATTTGCCGTAGAAACTTTTGATATTAAAACATTAAAAACAAACAAAATAATTAAACTAAATATAAAAGCAAAATATTAAAAAGGAATAAAGCCATGCCAGGTAATTTTATCATTAGCAACCCATTTCCCTTTTAATATTAAATGCGGGAATATACCAAAGCAAATGTGAATTTACACAAAATTTGCATGTATTTGTTTATCATTTTGTGAGTTGAAATTTGAATAACAAAATTCTCATAAAATTTGCAAGTTTCCTTTGTATATTTAATGGAAATCGGAGACTTGAAACGGACAAAACTTTTGTTATAAAATTTTTAGAAGATTTAAAATTAAGTACTATCATGTACTAAACCTAAAATGTAATGAATATTAGTTTTTGTTCTATTTCAATAACAGCAACAAGATCTGTAAATTAGAAAAGCTCTGATTTAAATGACGTTATTTATGGATTTTTGGGTGGTAAGATTTTATATAACTTTGCTATTTACAATAGTAAATTATAACTTATAACCAGTAGGTGCACTCTCGCAAATATTGAAAGCCGTCGTGTGTGAACTTGTTGATTCTCGTGCTGTTTAACTGGCGGGCTACGGAACAACAGTGAACAGTTATGCTGTTACATATGATCCTTGCTATTAACAGCATGCAATACGATGACGATCCGCACCTCAGCGAACTAGTTGCGGTCTGTCGCTGTTGTGTGCTACATGCGAAGCGTCTTATCAACTTCAAAGTGCCGACCATCGAGTGGGTATGCTGTATTTTTTTTGCAGTGCTAAATATGCATGCATGTATATTGTTTTGTACGTATGTATGTCGATTATTATTCCATCCATAACTGTGTTTTTTTATAAAAACGTAGTAAATGTACAAAAGAATATAAAAGCCTCAAATAAATGCACAATAAAAAATAAATTTCAAGTAAATAATTTGTTATTCTAAAATAAAAAAAAAAGTAGATTGAAAATAAAGCTAAATTTCCCCAAAATTTAACTGTATGTGATTGTATTAATACAATCATACAAATTAAATACCTAATTTGAAAAGTAGATCTTAACCTGTTATACTCGTAACAGTGACTATCTAGATTAGAGTCAATTTTACTAACTTCAGTGTGAAACTTACTCTAACTAAATAAATATAAGAGAAGTATATTCGTTTCTGCGCTTACGTCCTTAATCTTTTCGACCGTTTATTATTATACTGCCGTTTAGTATAATTGTGTCGTACGTTCTCTGCAATACTTACTTCCTGATTTATTTTGAAAAAGGAGCCATTTCTTAAATAAGTTGGCAAGGTCATAATACTTCACAGTAAGTACAGCAAAGACTTTTCGCAATCTTTCAAATTTCGTACGCATTTTATGGTTTCTTAATTTTGCAGTTTGTCGACAGTGATCGTGGTTTAATGATATTGTGAGTGCTGATAACACAGGCCCACAAAAAATAAAGTTTTGTAGTTGAAAGGTGAGGTACTATACCGTATGTGGTTTAGAGTGCTGAAAACGAATCCGGAGTCAGAACTGACCCAAAAAACATACGGTATGGTACCTCAGCTTTTCACTACAAAAAGATTGTGGGCCTGTAATAATCAAATATCTGTTGTATCAAAGAAATAGTTAACTACAAATTTTGTGACTAATCTAATATACATTACAAGCTTCAACAGTTTATTGGGATGAAGCGAGTTTTTTGAAGATAATATGGGGTCGCTGATTACGAATTCAACGCTGAGTTTACCGTAACACGTCGTGTTTTTGCTGTGTCGCCTGTTCAAGGTGAAGAAGGAAATGTAAGTGCAAGACAGCAGTTGAAGAGTATTAACTTTAATTTCTACATGTTTTTCATATTGTTATCTAAGGGAAAGGTATTCGTTATGAAATAACAAATATTTCTGTTGAGCACTAACTCTCCACCCCCGTCACCCTTCTGTCAACTCTTTATCCCTGATTTAGGGATCTTTTTGTTAACTTAAGTAACATTGTTTATTGTTTCCAGCCTTACTTTGTGGAACTCCATAATCATGAAATAAATAAAGCTTAGTATAAAGTTTCACAGTATTTATTAAAATATAACCTTACAATATCGTTTCGACAGCTAAGCTGTCATTATCAAAGGTAATATAAATATAAACAAACACGTCGCTAAGGTAGATACAAAAATAGGTAACTAGATAAAAAGCTAAAAATGATAATAATGAGAATTAAATATCTCACTTCCAGTAACTAAGAATTACTGAGCTCAAGTTGTTCATTCATTAAAGGTACCCTGAGTTTGTGTTTGTATATCTCAAAGGCTTCTAAAATGTCTAATTTGCGTTTGTTATTACAAAAATGTAGGAATTTAATATTATTTTGAGGAGTCATTGTGTGATTTTGTTCTAAAGAGTGGAAGTTAAGGTTAGAAGGTTAGAGTTAATTCAATTATTTGACCTTTGTATAAGTCAAAATGATTTCACTTTTAATAACATAATTTATTTACAAAAAGATGGTTTACCTATGGGTAATTCTCTAAGTCCTCTATTAGCTAACATATTTGTGGACAAGTTAGAAGATCAAATATTTGAATTAAACCTCTCTAAACACATTATCTTCTGGTTTCGTTATGTTGATGACATTTTAACTTGTTCTGGCAGTTCTTTTGAGGTTATAAATGAATTTTTAATTCTTATTAATAGTATCCACCAAAACATAAATTTTACAGTAGAAACAGAACAAAACAGGGCTAGAAACTGCCTTGACTTAACTAGCAAGATTAACGAACACATTCTATTTGAATTTTCCATATACAGAAAACCAACACAAACGGACATAACAATACCAAATGAATCTTGTCACCATAAAGCACACAAAATAGCAGCCTACAGATCATTAGTACACAGAGCTTTAACTATTCCACTAACAAAGCCAGATTTTAGCAAAGAGATATCAACCATTAAACAACTAGTTCATACAAATCATTACAATCCGAACATGATTGACACTTTAATTAAACAAAAAGATTATAGGTTAGCTATCAAAAGAATACATCCCATTGACAATCAAACAGAAGACACAACTGACATATCTATACTACATTTTGGTAAAATATCAGCAAAAATTGCATATATACAAAGAAAAACCAACAATTATAAAATAACATTTAAAACCAACACTTTATCAATTTTATTTAATGCGAAAGACAGAACACATGATATCATGAAATCGTGCATTTACCGTTTAAATTGTTCTTTTTGTAGTTCGGTATATATTGGCCAAACAAACAAACAAAAATTTTGACATAAGATATAAAGAACACGTACGCCATCACAAAAATAAACATCCTGAAAAATCTAATTATGCCAAACACTTTTTAGAACAAAATTAGACAATGACTCATCAAAATAATATTAAATTCCTACATTTATGTAATAACAAACGCAAATTAGACATTTTAGAAGCCTTTGAAATATACAAACACAAACTCAGGATACCTTTAATGAATGAACAATTTGAGCTCAGTAATTCTCCGTTACTGGAAGTGTTAGATATTTAATTCTGATTATTATCATTTTTAGGTTTTTATCTAGTTAACTGTTTTTGTATCTACCTTAGCGACGTGTTTGTTTATATTTATATTACCTTTGATAATGACAGCTTAGCTGTCGAAACAATATTGTCAGGTTATATTTTAATAAATACTGTGAAACTTTATACCAATCTTTATTTATTTCATTAAATAACATTGTTTAATCGTCAAACGCTCGGTAATTTATCATAATAATTATGTTTACAACTAAATGGTTTAATCCATAAAACACGACAAACTGTAAATTAGTACACGCTTGCACCTCTTAAAACGGTATTTTTTCCTATTCAAATTTAACGAGGGTGGAACTCAACGCGTGCATCAACTCACGCTACAAGACCGTAATTATCTCGCACTTGACTTCCTACACCATGCTATATCTAGACTGACTAAACATTCCCGAGAAGGGAAGAGACTTGCAATTTTTGGTAACTGCTTGGAGGAGTGTTCTATTCTAGAATGCTTCAACCAATTGCACGGTAACTGCTATCATGCACCACCAATAATACATTTAGCTAAGTTTTCCCTCTATTATTTTTCTTAAAAGTTGCAGATGCTATTAAACTATATTTCGAACCAGCTTATAAGATAGCAATCAATTATCAGCTATGAACATGTACGTCCAAACTAGAATTATGACGTTGAAAGCTCTTTTATCTTTTATAAACGTTTGAAATTTAAACAAACTTGATGCAGCATGCGGAATCTGTTCGCAAGTTTCTGTTGAACCCAATTGTATTGCTTTCAAGGTAACATTTTGTTTCCATTTTAAATAATTTTAAGCAGAATTACTAAAGAAAATACCAACCTGTGGGAAATAGATTTTGTATATACAAGTGTTAACTTCGTATCAACTAGATACCACCAAGCTTATATTTAATAAAACTGTATGCATTTTTAAATATTTCTTGAAATACAGCTGCCTGTCACACCCAAAAACGAAAACCTTTTATATTTTATACATCAAATTAAATTCTACACAAAGCAGCATATCTGTACTGTAAATTACATTGTAACATTCAGCATTAGTCTGTAATCAGAAACATTTTCCATCTTCCATTTCCCTTACATCTTGGCGAAAGCGTCCGTATTATTCGTCACTAACTGTACTAAGAGTTTCCGGGAAATACCGAAGCCCGAAACTTGGAAATTGCTTCACTATAGTTTTATAGTTTTGTCTTTCTGATTTCTTAAGAACTCCCTAATTGCCTGTTTAAAAGACGTTTAAGAATTCTTTGCACTTTGCACATGAATACTTGAAGAATGTTAATTTTCTTCGAGAGTCTCCACATATTACTTCATCAGGCCGAGCTATATATTTAGGGGAAGCAACAAAACCTTTTGAGGATCTACTAAATTATTTTGGGTAACTTTTTTATTTCCTAGCATTAGGTTTGTTCTCAAAGGCCACACCTTCTGAGTCCAGTATGTATCTGTTACTCGAAAGCCCCATTGCAGAGAAAACGTGGAAATTTTATAGTATATCCTGACTGCTAGCATATTGATAAATTCAGATCTGTACAGATAAGCCAACTGTGTTCAGCGTATGTAGTTTTTTCTGAAAGAAGCTCAAAATTTTCAAGTGTGCCTAATGGTCACATACAATACAATGAAGCATTACACATCTCTAGACTCGTTCACTTTTGCTAAGTCCTGCTAAAGTTTAGTTATAAGTCTAGAATTGATAACACCATTCTAATGCACCTAATTACATTTTAGTCCAAGATTCTCAACCAGACTATTAATACGATAGGTTACAAATCCAAATACTCCGTTAAAGATTAGTTAGAATTAGTAGATAAGCTACAAAACATACATCTTGCACCACATTCAAAACTCGTTAGCTTTAATGTTTCTAGCTTGTTCTCCAGAATACCCCCCACAAGAATGTATTCCTTCATTAAATAGTTTCTTGATTAATAGTAATATAGAACTAGCTAAAAGATTAGAGTTAATTCAGTTATTTCGCTTATGTATAAGTAAAAAATGTTTTAACTTCATTAATTTAACATATCTACAAAAACATGATTTGCCTATGGGAAATTACTCAGTCCTCTGTTAGCTGACATGTTTATGGATAATTTAGAAGATCAAATATTTGAATTAAACCTTTCTAAACACAATATATTTTGGTTTCGTTTTGTTGATGACAATTTAGCTTGTTTTGACAGTTCTTTTGAGGTTATCAATGAATTTCTAATACCTATTAATAGTCTCCATCAAACTATACATTTTACATTAAAAACAGAGCAAAACAGTGCTAATAACTTTTTAGACTGAACTATCTAGATTAACTCACACAATCTATTTGAATTTTCGATATACAGAAAACCAACACATACGGACATAACTATATGAAATGAATCATGTCATAAACTGAATCACATAAACTGATTTGTGGTGACAGGATTTATAGGTATAGTTATGTCCCTATGTGTTGGTTTTCTGTATATAGCAGCTTACAGATCGTTGGTACACAGAACTTTAAGTATTCCACTCACACAGCCAGATTCTAACAAAGAAATTTCAACCATCTAACATCTAGCACATGTAAATCATTATAAGCCAAACATGATTGACACTTTAGTTAAACAAAAAGATTATAGGTTAGCTATCAAAATAATATAACCGATTGGCAATCAAACAAAAGTCACAAATTACATATCTATAGCATACTTTGGCAAACTATCAGAAAAAGTAGCACATATGCTACGAAAAACCAACAATTAGAAAATAGCCTTTAAAACCAACATGAATACTTTTTCATTCTTATTTAATGCTAAATACAGATCACACGATATCATGAAATCGGGCATTTATCGTTTTAATTGTTCTTTTTGTAGTTCGGTATGTATTGGGCAAAAACTTCTAAATTTTGACATAAGATATAAAGACCACGTGAGTTGTTATAGAAATAAACATCCCGGAAAATCTAATTACGCCGAACACCTAGAATCATTCAATAACTCCCCGCAATAATATCAAATTCCTACATTTTTGTAATAACAAACGCAAATTAGACATTTTTAAGATATACAAACACAAAGTCAGAGTACCTTTAATAAATGAACAGTTTGAGCTCATCATTTTCCGTTACTGGAAGTGTTAAATATTTAATTTTTATTATTTTTGACTTTTTGTCTAGTTGTTTATTTTTTGTATTTACCTTAGCGACGTGTTTGTTTCTATTCATATCACCCTTGATAATGACAGCTTAGCTGTCAAACCATTGTCAGGTTATAATTTAATAAATATTGTGAAACTTTTCATTAATCTTTATTTATTTCATTAGTCTATTAAGTTTAGTCAATCTTCTATGCATTACAATCAAGATAAGTAACTGAAGTAAGAAACAATGGTCTTGAAGTTCACGTATCACCCAACATATTTTGGAATGGGGTATTGGAATACTATTCAACGCCCACAAGGCGACCTGTGCAATTGTTTCGGTTCAAGCAATTTTAACCACAGCATCTTGCTGATAGCTAAAAGTAAATAACTGCCGATTTCTATAATGAGATGGAAAATAAAGTTTTAATCTTTAACGATGAAATATTATAAAAAATATTACTATGCTATTTGCAAATACGGATTGTTTGTATGAAATAAAGGTGCAATTCCACTGATGCAACACCAGGCGACATGTCACGTGCCACATGTCGCCACAGACTCAGTATGTTTCTGAAGCTTTGGACTCACGGGGTCAGGTTGATGTCATCTATACGGATATTTCCAAAGCATTTGATCAGATTGACCTGTATATCCTTATTGATAAACTTAAAACTTTTGCTTTGTCTGATGCTCTCATTTTGCTGTTTCAATCATATCTTTTTGATCGTAAAATGCAGGTGGAATATAATGGAGTATGTTCTACGTCATTGAGTCCTGGCTCTGGTGTCCCTCAAGGATCCAATTTGGGTCCTTTGTTATTTTAATGTTTATCAAAGATCTTCCTGAATCTATACATTGCGAGAAACTATTATTTGCTGACGATTTAAAGATATATCATCAAGTAAGTAATTTTAATGATTGCTTATATTTGCAGTCTAACATTAACATTCCATGTGATTGCTGTAAAACTAATCGCCTAAATTTAAACGTAAATAAATGTTCCATTGTTTCGTATGCAAAAATACACCAACCACTTATTCATGATTATGCTATAAATGGTGACATATTGAATCGATCAACTCGTGTGAAGGACTTAGGAATTGTTTTTGATAACAAATTTTCTTTTATTGAACACGTCAATCAGGTGGTATTAAAAGCCAATAGAGCACTTGGGTTTATTTATCGAAACTGTAGGGATTTTTCAGATAAGCATTGCCTCCGAATCTTATATTTCGCATTTGTGAGATCGACTCTGGAGTATGAATCAATTATTTGGTATCTAGCGGCGATTTTTGAAATTCATCGAATATTTATCTACTGGAACTTATCCTAACCACGACTTTGATTACTCTTCTTCACTTATTACATTTAACATGATATCTTTGAAAACACGAAGAATCATAATAAGTATTAAGTTTATTTTTAATTTACTTCATAACAACCTGGACTGTCCTAGTTTACTGCAAAAGATTAGTTTTAATATACCGAGACACAACTGCAGAAGTTCTTTATTCTTTTATAATAATTTTGCGAGGACCAATATGTTAATTAGTAGTCCGATTAATGTAATGTGTAGTAATTTTAATTCAATTTCCGCAGAATGCGATATTATGTCTGATGAATTATCGTTTATTTGTCAAATTCTTGTAAATAAACATGAGAATATACCTTATTAATAAATACAACACAATAGGTTAAGTATATTGTAATTATGTTTTATTTTGTAAATTCATATTTTTCCCTATTTGGGTGTAAACCTGTAAGGAAATATTGTTTGCTTCAAGCTATTATCATGCCCAATCAAAAGTATACTCGTTTAATCACTGATAATTATTTGTTGAATAATAAATATTAATTACAGAAACATACAGTGGTCCAATTCAAGTGTCACTGAGCTCTTATATAATTCTAGATAGATTATAGGTAGTGAACTAGATAAGAATTTTGTAATTTCAATAAACTAAATTTAAATTAAATATCTAGCATTAAAATACCTAAAACGGTTGTGACATTTTCGAAATTCACTCCAACAGAACAGAAAAATTTTGGAATAAAAAAATTTAAATCGATCCAGGTTGCTTAGATAAAAGGCAAAGTTCTGGAACAACGCTAATTTAATATTTCTTAAATTATCTGTAATGTTAAGCTCAGAATGTTATCAAATGGTTTTAAGTCGCCTCTTTATTCTCACCCACATTTTTATGATTATTTTCTTGTATATTAAATAAATTCGTTGGGAAAATTTGTATTATTTATACCCTTTAAAATAAGTTATATCGCAAACGCGACTGATTTTTAATAGCTTTGGTAAAATAGTCTAATGAGAAAAGATGGTTGAGAATAAAGGGCCGAATAAAAAAGATTTGATAACAGTCTGATAATATCTCAAATAGTTTAAGGATATTACAGGAGGGTTGTTAAAGAACTTTCCCCTTTATTTCAGCAACCTACCGACTATCAGATTTCAATTTTTTCTTTGCACTAAAAATTTTCTTTTTCTGCTCTCTAAAATAAGTTGTAACAAAGGAGTCGTCATTTGACATTTTAAAATTGAGGTTGCTGGGGGAGCGGCAAGAAACAAAATGTTGATGATACCACAATTGTTTGTCGAAAAAGCACTCGATTTGTTTTTCCCGAAATTGATAATAATTTAATAATTGCTACAACCCATAGCCTGGAAACCAGGTCCCAGAAGCTATAAGCTTGTGCGGGAGGGAGGGGGCGATTATTATTATTACGTAGGCCCTAAGTGCGGCTGCAGCCGACTTACAGATGGAACAGCGCCAATCCCACATTTGCGTCACAGCTAAGGAAAACTGCAGAAAACCTTAACCAGATCTGCCGGCACCGGGAATCGACCGCGGGCCGCTTGGGTGAAAGTCCAGCACTCTAGATATTACACTACCAAGGCTGTTAAATTAAAATGTTTGATATTTTATATAATTTAAGAGATATGTGATGCGAGAGGTATATAAATTAATACGGGTGGTCCCAGAAGTACCCGACCTGACCAACAGGTGGCGGTAGTTGTTTGAAAATATCACTGTATTGGAAAGTACGCAGTCTATAAAGCATATGTTTCAAGTTTGAAAGCACCACGTTGTTCAATATTTGTTTGGCAGCCATCAATAGTGAACGTTGTCAGTGAATTTGTGAAAATGGAGAAAATTGGTCATCGTTATGTGATACAATACTTTTATTTGAAAGGCCTCAGCCCAACCAATATAAAAGCTGAACTGGATTCTACTCTGGGTGAGTCTGCTCCTTCGTTTACAACAGTTAAATTTTGGGTAGCTGAGTTTAAACGAGGCCGTACGAGCTGCCAAGACGAGCATCGCAGTGGTCGACCAAATGAGGTGACGACTCCAGAAATGGTGAAGAAAATCCACAAATAATAATAATAAACAGTAATACATGGAGTCTATGGAAAAATGGAACAAAAAATGTTCTTCAGCCCTACACGATTAACTATCATGTAAAGGATGTCATTCTGTTAAGAGTGTGTAAGGAGTATGTAATACATCATTTACATCATCAGATGTAAATCTATTTTACTACTTACTATTTACTAAATACTTTTGTAAAAAAGATTACTTGCCTTCTTTTATTAACAGCAGAATAATGATCTTTTGATAGTAGCCATTCATTTAGTTACAAGGGTCAAAAAGTACCTCAAGAGGTCAGCTAGCTCACCTGGTCATCTTTTTCGGAATCCATGGCAATCCAGTATACAAGTTCCACGCTTGCTCAAATGAAATTCAATGTATTGGTAACAGGACAGTAGTGTTGCCAACAACCTCCATTTCAGCAAACCTTGTGAGTACTCCAATTGCTATATCCAAATACAGTAAATGGGGTTATTCTATCGAATAAAAAAATCGGACTTTAAAGATAAATGTTGTATTTTTTATTTCTATTTATTTATATCAAATATGACGAAATAAATGACAAAAAATATATGGTCGTGCTCATATCCAAATAACACAAATACCAGAAAAAGATGTAAACAGTAATTAGTCTGATGCACACAGAAATGAGGAAATTAGACAATTTAGAGAAAAGACAAGTAAACTTTCAAAAAAATTTAGACAAATACTATAAAGCATCTTGCTAATTAAACACAATACCTAATTAAGTGAAAAACTAATTAAGGTTAAGTTAATTTAGATAATCGTCATTCCTGTACAAGCACAGAAATGACGTTCCGTTACATAAACAAGCATAGCTATATGCACTTTGAGGTTAGATTATTACGGATCATATGTTCCAAAAATTCGTCAAAATGTGTACTGTGCACTTGAATGTATTTTAAAGTAATTACGTAACTTGATATCGCAGGAATAGGAATGACGCCACCAATTCTGACACAAATAAGTTCAGCCCAGTGAATTTGCTAACTGAACTTGTTTTCTCTGCTGTCCTTATATACCTTGAAAAACATCGAATTTTTCCCACTCCACTTGTTCATGACGTCATAAATTTAACATGTGGTCATAATTAGCGAATTACCTAAGTCTAGTTACATAGAAATGTAGTTTGTAAGAAGACGAATAAATCAATATAGTAAATACACTTATGGTCTAAAATACTTCTTAAGCTGAGAAATTAACAAATATAGTAGAGTCAATTTTTGCATTAAGTTCTTATTTTTTACTATCTAAAGATAGAGACTTGAAATCTTTTGTAATGCCTTCAGTACTGGACCAATATAAAATGTAATCTGTTTAAAATGGGAGCACGCTCCCTCTGGGGGTTGAAACCCCCATTTTACACTCCCAATTTACTCCACACTCCCCAACTAGGGAAGTTTTCCATCAATTTTAGCGAAATTCATGTTGGGGGATTTTTGGGGTTCCTGCTTATGAATTGAATAAGAAAATTAAGAAATACAAAATGGCGGCCCCAAAATGGCGGTTCTTGAGATTGGAAATGGTATTTACGAGAAAAATGATTTTAGAGAAAAATTCAGAGAGTTAAAAAGTGTTTAGAATGTGATTCTGCATAGGAATAAACTATTTTGGATACCTTATTATGTAGCCCCCTTCACTCTCCCCTACCTAGTTGGCTTCTCAATAAAGAGGTTACATAATAAGGTAACCGGAATTACGTATTCCTATGCAGAATCATATTCTAGACACTTTCTGGCTCTTTGAATTTTTCTCCAAAATTAATAGAAACGGCGTAAATCGCATTTCCAATCTCAAAGACCGCCATTTTGGGTGCGCCATTTTGTATTTCTTAATTTTCTTATTGAATTCATAATCAGAAACCCCGAAAACTGCCCCAATTTGAATTTCGCTCAAGTTGATGGAAAACTTCCCGTGTTGGAGAGTGTGGAGTAAATTGGAAGTGTAAAATGGAGGTTTCAACGGACGGATGGAGGGGACGTGCCCTCATTTTTAACTTATTACATTTTATATTGGCCTAGTACTGAAGGCATTACAAAAGATTTCAAGTCTCTATCTTTAGATAGTAAAAAATAAGAACTTAATGCAAAAATTGACTCTACTATTAGGGCAGAGCGAAGGGGTTACATAATAAGGTAACCAAAATAGTGTATTCCTTTGCAAAATTACATTTTAAACACTTTTTGACTCTTTGAGTTTTTCTCTAAAATCAATAGAAACGGCGTAAATCGCATTCTCAATCTCAAATGCCGTTATTTTAGGACCGCCATTTTGGGTCCGCCATTTTGAATTTTTTATTTTTTTATTGGATTCATAATCAGCGACTTCAAGAACCCTCCCAACATAAATTTCGCTCAATTTGTTCGCGTTATTAAATTAAGGGTATAAAATGTGGGTTTAAACCCCCCAAGGGGGCGTGCCCCCATTTTAAACATATAACATTTTATATTGGTCTAGTACTGAAGGCATTACAAAAGATTTCAAGTCTCTATCTTTAGATAGTAAAAAATAAGAACTTAGGCATGTTTTTTGCAAAAATTGAATCTACTAATATGCCAGCTGTCAAAACAGATGCTTAAAAACTTAATTATTTCCGAATAACATTATTTTCAGTTATTCTACAGCATGGGGCAGTTGCATTACAACACATAGCTACTTCCTAACATAAGTTTACAATTATTACACAATTATTTCAGCTGATAATAAGCTGAAACTAAGTTAACTCACGTATAAACGAAAACCCTTCATAACGGCTGATCACCTACATATATGAAATGAAGACAAATCATCTAATAATAGCTCAACTGACACCCTAATCTCGCTTTCCTGGCTATATTATGCAAGTTTTATAGTATAGAATAGTATATTATATACCAAGGTTGGGAAGAGTTTTTTCTAGAGCCGAGCATTATTAGATCCCGAGATGCGCAGCATCGAGGGATATAAGATGAGAGGCTCTAGAAAACACTTCACAACCGTGGTGTATATATTATTTTTTTCACTACTAGTACTTTTATTCCTTTTATTCTTCTCACATAAAAAACGTACTATCGCGATCACGGATTTTTTCCTGGATGCCAGTGTATAATGGGATGAATTTTTGCCCCGTGTTACACTAAAATCTGGATTATTGACTAGTAGTCAATAATAAAAAATTATTTACCACTAGGCAAGAAGGCTAACTTCACAAGGTGACAACAGACTAGATAATAGTATGTTTTAAAGCTAGTAGTGAAAAAACTAAATTAACTCATTTTCCTTTTTTTCTACTTTATATTAATAATTTTTTAAATATTGTTGCAAGTAAACTGTTAAGGTAGAAAGTCAGCCAAATCTAAAGTCAAGTTAGCTACTGTATAAGAAAAAAAAAACAAATTTTAATTCGCATATGAACATTATAAAAAATGAAAAATTATTTGTTTGTTGTTTGGACACACAAAAATTGTCACTTTATATCAAAAAACAAATTAATAATGACATCGTCGTTCATGTATCCACTATCATTTTCCATGTTCACTCATTTTTCATCACTTCAGTCATGTATCCAGTTACAGATGGAAGCTTGAGTGCAACTTTGTTAATCGTTTTCTTGGTACATACATGGTAAAATGCATTTTTTGGGTATTAATCGGAAGAGCAATTGAATTTACCAAATCATACTTAAATTATGTCATTTTTGAGTTGTAAGGTTTGGTTGGTTTCCTTCCTTATATACATAAAACTAATGTCCCAGCATGTCTCTAATTATCTTTATAGCATGCGTGGTACAAGTCACTATTATATTCATTGCTTCTAATTTTCCTACATTATCGGAAACTTTAGAAATTATATTTTATTATTGTTATTAGTTAACTAAGAAATATGATTTTATATCATCGCAATATGTAAATATAGGTTTAGGTTTACTTTATAAGGCTAATGAAGACATTTATGATATCAAAACGTTCAATCTTTAATAAATAATTTTTAAAATGACAAAGTAATCTTTATTTTTAGTTTGTGTTGACCCAGCATTTACTTGTTCGAAAAGGCAGCATTCAGTGCTTTGCTGGAGGGCCTGCGTGTTCCAGATTTTATCCGCTCTAAAAGACATCCGACTCAAGATAATGTGATGTTATATGTGTTTACTTAATATAAAGTGACCTGATACACTCTTTTGCTGATTACATTATTCGTTGGGATATAATTATTTTATGGGCAATATTAGACATTCCTGTAAGTTATTATTTTTTAATTACTATAGAATAAAACGTAGAGCATTCATTGAATAGTGATCGAGTGCGTCATATTATATCCATGTTCTCTACTTTGGAGGAGCTTCCTTTGGAATGCAGCATTGAAACATCACGATTGAACTGTCAGTTGTAACACACTTATTAATCTCAATTCAAAATACTTAATACTTACTGCAAATTGCTTACTTAACACCAAGAACGATATTTACTGTACTTTAATGCACCGGCGAAAGATCTCTTTCTGTTGACAAATTATCATTCAGGGCGTAGGTACTGGTCTCTCTAGCTTATATATTATAAAGAAAAAATTGGGTTTGTTGAAATAATAAGGAATATGAGTGCCATTTACTTGCAAGTCATTAGAATAATTTATCAAAATCCGCAAGTAAAAAAAATTTGATTAAATTGTTTGAATTTAATAACTAATCGTAATTAGTCAGATTAACATTAGGCAAGTCAATGTAATTTAATAACTTTCACAAGTGCCTGAGCCAACATTATCAAAACCATAACTAGTTTAAATTTAATTTTATTCATAAGTCAAAAGTATTATTGTTTTTATAAACAATGGAACCATAATTTATTTCATTTAATAAGATGGATCCCTTTTAAATATAAATATAAAGAGTAATAGTTTATATTAACGGTGTCAATGTAAATGGGTAAATATAAACAATCTTAGTAACTAAAAGCAACTTACTTAAAAATAATATTCATCAGCTAATCTCAAAACAGATTAAAGAATCTACTTAAACACATAAAATCTCACGTCACTATAATGCCTTTTGTATTCACATTAAATCACAATAAACTGTAAGCACCAAACACACAAGAATTCCTGCTGAAGGAAGAATTGCAGATCCTGGTAAAGATACTAGGATGGTAACTGGGTTTTGGAACTGAAGTTTACTGGAATAATGGTTTTAAACACTTGGCCGTTGCCTTTCAATGGTAAAAACTTTAAACTCATATAATTCCCATAGGATCATCACTTATTTACAAGTTTTCATTATTCACACAAATTTGACTGCCAAACGTGTTAAGTTGTTCTAACACAATAATATTTAAATACAGCGCGAAATTCTACATGCCCACAATATATTTATTGTAACGGTAAAACAACGGAATGAAGGTTATTAGCATTAACATTCAATTTATTATTGAATTCCCTTAATAAATTGTCAACTAACGGCACACAATTGTTGAGAATATTAATACGACGGACTAAACTGTACTATCAACCACTTAAGATTAACCGTTAAATTTATTAACTCAAACAACTAAACTGTATTATCAAGCAATTAGGCTTGTGTTTTACGAAAAACGGAACGAAATGATCACAAAACAATCTTCAAAAATCAATTATCATTGGCGCTCCGTATCAAAAGCTCGCATCTACTGGGCGAATTCTCCGAGACCTTCGGTATGCGCTCTGCTCGGCGACGTGGCAGTCACTCTCCGTGCGTTCCGCTTAGTAAAATCTTTCTGACTGTCTCAACAATTCAACTTTTTCCCGGGTAACTATTAATTTAAGAAGGGAAGTACACGGTCACCCTATCAGGCACATAAATGACACACTTTACACTATTGAGAAGATTCCTTCTCGAACATTCTACGAGGGTTCACAGGGGCAAAGAACGTGTTTCATAGCATAAAATCTGATATTTGAAACAATATTGCAGACTGTTTTTTGTTAGTATATTTTCGAAGAATTTATTTAACAAAAACAAAAATAAGCACTTAAAGGGAAGCATAAATTTAGCTTAAATGCATTTATTATGTTATTATTTTATTTGGAAAAATTATTCTTATCTCAGTATTTTCCTTGCTAAAAAACAGATTTTTATACGTGGGAACGCCTAGGTAGCCCTTTCTGTAAACGAAAAACATTATTAAGTTCGAAATAGAGTCTGCAATTTTTAAACTGACAAAAATATATGTAAATACACAGGATCGTACCAAGATTATTTGCAATAAATACATTTTCAAATATATTAAAATGGATCTCGGAATTTTAGCACGTTATAAGCAATGTGCTCAGGAGTATATATTGCTTTAGTGTGGTTATATAACATCAACATTTCGTGCAAGGGACAAATGCAATCAGGAAAAATGTCCGTTTGGGCAGCAAGTCGGTTAGTTAATTACCTATTTTATTTTTAATTGCCTTCTAAAACTATCCTCACACAGTTTACATAAGTTTATTTTAAAATAATCATTTATAATTATGTTTTAGTTTGCGGTTGTGGATAAAATAGTATACATGCTTCGTTGGTAAAGCTTCCAAGCTTCGCGACATTTGTTTAGTGTTTACGTGTTTGTTACGTGTTTACGTACGTACCGAGACGGTACATCGATATATTACTTGGCTTTTAAAAATATCCTGTGCCAATTCAACATGTAGTATACTATCCTTGTTAAAATACTTATGCATTTTCACTAATAAAATACCTAATTTTTATTGTTGTGTCTCAGTAATTTCACTTAGATGTATTCATAAATTCACAACAAATGAACAAAACTTTACTTTATTAATTGAAAATATATACAGAAAATTTGCATGTCCAGAGATATAAAATTCGCACTGTATTGAAAAAACAAGTCAAAAAGAAATAGATATGTATTATGTGTTTTGACATTAGTTATTGTTAGTTTTTCTGTTACATTATTTCAACAATTCTGTATACTGTGAGTATAATTTTCTTGTTAAACATAATAAAAGTTAGCAACCTTGATGATTAATATCTTGAGAATGTTTTAGGTTTTGCGTAGATTCCAATTTCAATTAGAACTTAGAATATGTAGACATTTTTAGGTGTGTTGTCTGTATTGTCCCTAGTAGAACAAATAGAAGAGTATGTCGTTTCCTTTTACGCTATTTGATTAAATACAAGGCTGAAATTAAGATCTTATTCTTTTTATGTGTTTACTGTTCACGCGATAACAGCAGACAAAGTAGGTACTTATAACGTACCTTAACGGTAATCACCGTTTTATGGTAAGAATTAATTCAAACAATGGTAAAACACAAGGAAGATGCCGTAGCTTATTTCATCTTCCATTAGAGTAAAACTTTTATTAAAAATAATATAATAAATACGGCACCGTCCTAGTATCCATAAAACAGTGACATAAATGTACAAAATATAACAAAAGAAAACTGCAAATTATTTTCATTTGTCAAATTTTTCCTTTTTTCTTTGTTCACTGTAGTTAAAAACTATACTAATGTTTAAATTTGAACCTTTGTATGAAATTAATGATAACATATATGTTGGTTTATGTAGATTACTAAATAATCAATGTGTTCAACACTTTTAAAAAGCCTAGCAGCTTTCACAGGAACTGATGACACAAAACGCTTTTTAAGCTTTGGTTCCAATTTTCCTAACGGTTTACACTGAATGAAACTTTCCATCACTAAAAGGACTTGTTTGCCTTGCAGGTGGTGTATTACGTATTCTGTAAGAAAATCGCCACCTTCATCGTCAAATAAAAACGATCAAAGAGAAAAAAACAGGCAGACCAAGCGCGTTTTATAATACGTACGAGGTAATGTTGATTGATGATATCTCAGTCACAGCGTTTATAGCAAAGACCTGCTTTCCACGTTCATAATAAAAATTCTTCTAAATTTAAACTAACGACGCCTTACAAAAACCAATAAAAAACAAAATAAAAAAAAGTTCTGCTTTAGTTTTGAATAGATTCGATCTGTCGAAGCAGCTAGGAAATAAATTTTTCTATTTGTGAAGTTTCATTTTTCAAAAAAGACGTCTGAAATTGAGGTCGTCAGATTTAAAAACACTAATGTCAGTTTCGTGTAACTTCGTTTTTATAAAGTAGATATATATCTAAAATTCGATGAGAACAGAATTTAAAACTGCAACCTATCCATTAATTACAAGGGGGATATAAACATCAGTTATGTGTTTCATTTGTAAAATTGGGTTAAATTTCTTGTTATTGATATAAAGTACGGTATTTATAAAATTTACAGTTCATAAGCGTTTTACATTACGCTAAAACTCAGAGTCTCGTTAAATATTTGTTTTGTGGTTGTATTTAATACTTGCTGGGAAGTGAGCAATTCACAGCTTTTTGTACTTCGTGTAATTTTCACTTAAATGAGTTATTTATTAAATATGCAAAGAAATGGTCTTTGTATAAACTAACAATAAGGTAGCTGTTGCTAATTAATAATAAGCTATTAATTTTTAACAAGGAAATGTTTAAATTTCCTTTGAAAATAATTAAACCTCTCATTCACATTTTAAATTAATTAATCTATAAGCAAGCAAAAAGAGGGATAAAAAGATCCATTATTGAATAAAAACTGGCAATATAAACAAATATTGCTTTTGAGCTTGCTGCAAAATCCGAAAAATTCTTTATTTACCCAATACCGTATGTACTGAAATAAACACGTCGGGCAATGCAAACTTCCACTGTTTACATATTGTAATAGAATTTGGAGGCATTGGTACAGAAAAGCCATTTGATAAGGTCACATCTCGGATTATATGGCAGTCTCAGGTGAAACCATGATCCTTGCTGTTGACATTTGTGATCACGACCCACTCGGCATCAACTCCTGCTGACTTGCCACTATTGATTACTTATTCGACATCCCTACGGTAGTTTGTTTGAATACGTTGACGAAAAATCACTGAGAAAACTTCTGAAACTAGAAAGGGTGTTCAAATGTAAATGCTTACAAAACTGGTTAGTGGAGAACCAATAGAGTTCCATATTTTAAATTAGTAACTCGAACAATATCCATTTTAAATGAGGAACAATACGTGATAGAAGTACAAAAGGCTTTGATTATACTGCGATCTCAAAAAATGATGAACTACGTTAAATATTGACCATTCACTCGGTTCCGTAAACACCTACTGGAGAAAACACAATGAGAGGATCCTGTCGCAGTTTAGTAGCCGTTACAGTAAATTTCCCTTGCGACATTGTCCGCTAACCTGAGGGATTGCAGGAACGAACATTTAGCGGAATGTGTTCCAGGACTCCAGAGAGGTGTCAGAATACGCACACTTAAACCCCTTCGATATTATAACAACGCAACTTCTCATTTAAGTGTTCTGTACTAACCTTAATTACTATTCCTTTTATTAATGAAAAATTATGATAGACAAGCACAACCCTCATTTTTAAATTGAAACTATGATCCATTAACGCTCATCGGCAACTGATTTAAATTAACCATATTAAACCATTAAACCTAATTAAATCTGTTCTCGAACAGATTCGATTAGAAATAGATATTATCTCTTCCATAAATGAGTTACTTGTCGGCTGCACTAACCGCAGATGTATATGAACTGCAGATATACACTTCACTAACTTCAAACAAAATCATTTACATGAATTTGCAAATCGCAAGCCCATCTTTCTAAGTATCTGCATATTCTAAACTATACGTCGACAGCTGCATGATTTATACTGAATAGGGCACATCAGCAACTTACGAAATGTTCAAATAGAATAAACTACATTACTAGGCATTACACGAAGTTTTGCTTTATTATGTAAATTTGTAATTTACATCAAAATCTTACAAATTTTATTTTAGAACGAAATTTTATGCCGATTGTGTAGTTTTCTTTTAATTCCCGACTTTTATTCATGTATCTCTACTGACTAGAGCAATTTCATTTAATAATATATAAGTGTTCAACTCAATTTTATGATACCGAAAAATATCTCACGTTTATGAAAGCTATGAACAGAGTTTAAAAATATTGTATCTGAATACACGAAGCTTCTCAAATTATTTTTTAATCCGTTGCACAGTGGTCCTGGAGACACGTTTTCGCATGTCCAAAATTCAAGATTTCGCCAAAATCTAATATAAATTTGATAGCTAGATGTTTTCGAGGTGATAAACCTAAAATTCAAAATGGCGAATCCAATATGACGTCTAAATTTAAAAATCTTACCATATTTAAATAAAACCGTGTATCTAAAGGTTTTTCAGGTTGCTAAAACTGAACCCGTCGGTAAAAATTCAAAATGGCAGATGTATTATGGCGTTAAAATTTTGAAAATTTCTCCATATTTGCATAAAACTTGGAATCGTGCGGTTTTCAAGCCCTCTAAAACTGAATCTGACATTAAAGATTTAAAATGGCGGTTTCAATAGGGCTTCGAGATTTTAGAAAATATTCAAACTTGAAATTTAGGTGTAGCGAAAAGAAGGTTAAAATATAATATTTAATATGACTGTCCAACACTGTTACAACAGTTTTTATTATTAAAAAAGATAAACGTTATGTTTAATCTTTATTTGAAAGATCGAATTCATTCATTATATTATTCTACTTTCCCTTAATCCAACTCACTCCTTCCCTGTATAGCTTGTCACTATCATTTCTTTCCTCTTACGTTTTGAACACAAACCAAGTTTCATTTAAAACTACTTGAGGAAGAGGCAAACACATTTTTAATTGGGAAGCAAGATACATTTGCGTTATTTTAGGATCAGAAGCATCCCACGTTCCATAAAACATATCACTAAGATTGTCCATTCGAGAATGTTTTCTACTACGATAAAGTCTGTATTTCTTATAATCTTTATTTCTGGTCTATGAAGCCTCTTCTCGACGCATTTCTAGTGGAAGTTGAAAATGTTACTGCATGAAACAGAACGTTATGGATATACGAGCCCTGACTCACTGAAGTTGGCACACTTCTATTTTTGTTATTTAAAGGACGCCCGGCATTTGTTGTTGATATACATTGTAGCTGTTTCTTGCTGTTAGAGTGAAGTACTGTCTTTTTACTTATTCCATGTTAAGTTTCATGAAATTCTATTGAGTGGTTTCCTCACGCCACTTCTTCAACTCTGACCAATCAGCGGATGCAAAGAGGCAGTAAGAGAGATCGCTGCGTCAGTAAAGTAAAAAGTAGAGTAGGTGCAGAAGCTTATTCTAACAATAAGGAATAGTCACCTTGAAGACCAAAGAGAATCTTGAGAAAAAAATTGTGGAGTGTACTTTGTTTTAAAATATAAAATATAAATACACACCGAAATATGACACTAAAACAACATAACTTGTAATATAGGCGTCAGTACTTTAGTCTAGCAACGAGAAATAGCTACTTCAAAAAAACCAAGAAAATTGTTTAACAGAAATAGAAGTGTGTTAACTTCAGTGAGACAGGGCTCGTATATTGCTGTAAATTGTAGTTTAAAAATTTTGAAAAATTTTTAAAATTCAAAAATTTTATTTATAAATGTTGCCTTTGAAGTAATTTTTCAACTTCTCTAGTTTTAGATCAACGAAATCTATTTAATTTCAATCCGAATGTACTTTTTACAAAGTCAATTAAAAATAACTTTCTTAACGTTTCGGTATGTTTACTACAAGTTTATATCAAAATGTGCTTGGATACAGTCAAATAGTTTATGAAGGTTCTCAAACCTTCTAAGTTTCTTGAACCTTCATAAAGTCTTTAAGAATACATAGTATGCAGTTGTGTGAACGTTAATTTTACATAATTCTGTTGCGATAAATTTTGATTAATTTAGCATCGAAGGGCAGCAAATTTAGCATAAAAAAAGTTTATCTAGTAATGAATTACTTGTATAAATTTTAGATGAAGCTAATTTTTATTAAGTTGATTAATGATTTACATTAAATTATATTTTTGAATGCAAATCCATATAGAAAAATGTATCGCCTCGGCTGAGAATCTAACCCATAACCCTCCACTGTCTAGGTGGTGTCTATTTGTATGTTGCTAAAATATCTAGTTCATGTGGAAAATTTCTCGCTATGCTGATGGTCGTTCTCGGTAGCTCAGTTGGTAGAGATATCACCTAGACAATGGAGGGTCCTGGGTTCGATTCCCAGCCGAGGCGATAAATTTTTCTACATGAACTTGCTTTCAAAAATATAATTTACTTGTTTATACATCAGCTTAGGGAATTTAAAAACATTTTGTAGATATCGTATAAGAGTGCAGAGCTCTTTGAATGTAATTGAAATTCTATATGGTTATGCAATGTATAACTAACCTACCAAGGCCGAGATACTGGTATTAGAAACAGAATGGATTTATTAATTTCAAGGTGTATACTGTTAAATGCTCTGATAATGGTATAGAAAAAATTGTGAGTAATCAACAAAGAAGGAATGGTTCTACTAAAGAATAAAGGTAGGAAAACGTTTCCTTCTATTATTTTAAAATAGGAAAAGAAGCTTGGACATTGTAAAGTGAAAATTCATTAATTATCAATTTGGTGGATTGAATTTATTTATTAGATTTAAATTAATAATCAGTTGATTTTGAATTTATCTTTATCACATAACAACCTCGAGAATCTAACATGTCCCTGAGGTAAGATTTTAGGTTTACGCTTTAGGTTTTCCTTTAGTAGTTTTATATCGCCCCCAACTTAATTGCGTAATTTTAAAGTTAGCTAAGGATTTGCGAAACTTATTTATGAGTCATGGTTATTAAACCTCTTTAAAAGGTATTTTAAATCATTTTAAGAAATACAGGTAATGGGAAATTTAAAGATTATTTCTAAAGACAATTAAGATCATTAACAAGCAAAATTTAACTAAAATAACTTAAATTTTATAAAAATCAGTTTATTTAAACTCTACGAACTAGTGGCATTTATTCGTATTTATTTTGGTTTGTTCCTACTTATTACTGGGAATTTATCGCATCATTATTTGTCGCTATCAGCGTGGGGCAATTTGAATTTTATTTTTAATTAGAGCAAATTCACCGCATATTTATTTGGTTTATTCCAACGTGGAGCACATATTACAGTATATTAGGAGGATATTATAGTTTATTTATTTCACTGCCATTTTAATTAGAGCGGATTTACAACAATATATATATATAGAAAGCATATTCGTAACATATAAACAATCAAACCCAGCAATTCCAGGTAGTCTCAAATGTATACAAGGTAGTAGGTAATACGTGGTAGTCACTGCGCATTGGCAACTTACATTTATTTAAAATTATTTAGTTAAAATGTAACAAGTTTAAAAGTACATAAATAAGCAATTGTAATTATTATATTTCAAATCCTTACTATATTTTCTTTTGACAAACTGCTTATAAACTGCAACTTATCTTATTTAATTGGAACAAACTCAGTTTGTCTTACAAGGAAACTTAAATTTTGTGAGATTTTCTGCAAGTTCTGGGGTTTTGTGAGTATTCAATCTTGGGCAACTGTTGTTTCATCTTTTCGTCTAAGAAATATAATTGATTGTCGTAAGCTTAACAATCCAAAAAGACAGCGATACTATAAAAGGAGTGGATCAGTAATGCCGCCAATGAAAACAGATATCGCTGTATTTATCAGACCTCATAGTGGAAGGTTCTCAACATTGCCCGGTATGCGGTGACACGTGGATTTATGGGAGGTATAGGGATAGCTACATTTGTTAACAAGGCTGCTGGTAGCTCCACCCAAGCAACATCTGAGCAACATCCAAGTAGCAGTAACTGAGAACGGAACTTTGATTGAGTAGCTGTTACGTAACTACAACTAAATTTATGACTTTATACGTTTACTTACTTCAGTTTGGAATATTTTAGTAATTATGTAGTTTTTTTTTACTATTTATTGGAACTATGTAGTTCCATTACTTCTGAGTAACTTTTCAAATATGTGGAACGGTATTGCCACCTAGTATAATTACTTTAAAGTCGTTGCAATTTCAAAGTAGTATTATGATTGTAGCAGTAATTTTCCCGAAGCTTCTTTAAAGCTTTTAAAGCTTTAAAGCAGTACTGGAAGTTACTGCCATCTGTCTGAAACAATTGCTTAATCATTTAAAGTAACGGAACTTTGCAGTAGTATTGAAAGTAAAACTTACGTTTTTGATACCCAGGAGAATCACTTTAAAGTGATTTTTCGTAAACTACTCCATCTCCATATTTACTTGTAAAATGTTGGAAGCCATTCATCAATTTGGAATTTGTTATGATTGTTAATAGATGTGTTACTATATAACCTTCAATAAAAATAATAAATTGGTGCCAAATTGTGCCTTAGGATTAATAAACACCGTTTAGTCTAAGTTTACGTTCACGTCATAAATACAAAAGTAGTGACGTAGTAGTACAACCAACTGTGCAAATAATAACATTCAAAATGTAATTTTATGAAGAAAGATTATTTGCTGTATCGAAAATAATAAAATTTAATTTTCGTATATTTAGTAATATATTTACTTATAGAATAAATACAAATAGGTTTTTAAACCACAACGTAATTTGTTAATTTAATGAGAAAATACACATTTATTTCAACAGAAAAACAGGTTGGTACACCTGTGTATGCGACCCGCTGTATTGTCAAATTTATTTCAGGTGTGCTTTTTGAGTTTGGTTTACGATAGTTTATTATTTTGTGTGTGATGATTTTCCCTGTTTTTATTATTTGTTTACTTCAAGATGTCTAAAGTGTTGTGTAAAAAACCAAGATTATTAGTTAGTTAATTTCCTGTTAAGTTTTCAGCCCAAAGAGGAAACGAAATCGAAAACGAACTACAGACATTGATCAATTTATGATATATATAAGAACAGTAAGTACGATGATGGGGGGTGGATAGGAATGAACCAAGTCATATTGTTCATAAGAGAATAATCACTTGTAATTACACGAGTGCTTCGAAATTATCGATTTGTAATACGAACGTTGATTAGCAACCACGAGTGTCATTTTTTGACGTTTTAATTTCCCGACGTGCAACGGAGGGAAATTTGTCAAAAAATGACACGAGTGTTGCGTTTTAATCAACTTGAGTATTACAACAGATAATTTCAGAAGCACGAGCATGTAATTCGGTAAGATTATTTCATGATACAGTTGTTTATTTAAGCATCTACTTATTAACATAAAGATTAGTATTTGACATGAAAGTAAAAAATGGGACACATGTGACACTAGTTTTCAGCGTTGTCACGAAGATAAAAACAGTCGAAAAGGACAATAAAAAATTATCGAATTATCGCTGTAATCCAAAAAATAAAGCCTTGCGATTGGTCAAAAACGAAGTAGAATGAAATAATCCTTTTAAAAACGTACACTGAAAATATGCAGCAGAGGTCTGACGTCATAAGTTAGTAATGACGTGAACGTAAACTTACACTAAATAACGTATATAAAAATAACTTCGATCATGTGTATCAACTTTTTGTATTGTATCAACTATCTTGTGTATCAAGTATTTTTGTCATATTTTATTAAAGACCTTTTTTTTATTAAAAAATGAATTTTTGATCTATCATCATCACATTTAACAGAAAAGTTGCAATGGTTTATAATTTTGGTATACTAGAATAACAAAATAATCAAACATTTCGTCGCTCTTTGTATTATTAAGTACGTTTTACAAATAAAATAGTAATCCATTTTGTGACACGATCGCAGCATTAATATAGAAAATAATAAAATATTTGTTAAGTTGCAAGAGTAAGAGAAAGCAACCGCGGCCGGGTTGCCGGTCCCGAGAGTCGAACCCGGACCGCTCAGGCGAGAGTCTAACATGCTAACAACTACACCACCGAGGCTATTTTTATATATTACAATTAAAACTTACTGAAACTTTTGTAAATACATAAATGCTTAAGAAGAATATTAAGAATTAATTGGTCCAACATAACTAACGAAGACCCTTGGGAATTAACAAAGCTTATTGGAAAAACAATCAAGAAGAAAATGGCTTGGTTGAGACATCCAGAAATTTAAAGTGGAAGATTTACCACAATTACGTAGAAGACAATAAATATAAGGAAAATACAAATCAAGATTTGTATTGGGCTCAAGTGAGAAATGTAGCATGGAATAAAAAAATAATAAAGCGGTATGTAGCGACAATGATAGAAAATGTAATGAAAAGTAAACTGCGATGAAGTGCTGGTCATCTTTATCGTTATGATTAGTCATTAAAACATTGAGCTTCTTATATCTCTTGGTATTAACTTGACATACAATATAATGTATGTACAACGTACTAAAAATCTCTATTTGAGGATTTTACTTCCCTAGCCAAATGCGTTAGATATACTTGTATATTTCTATAGTAATTTCTGGGTTATAAACTAGCCATATGGGACCATGTGGCACCAGAGTGATATCTTTTAAAATTTTACTTCTTACTAGGTTCCTTAAATAGGGTCTCAATAGGTTCTTAATAGTACCGTTTCACAGGCCAGGAAGGCGCAAGGGTATAGCAGGGTAGGTTGCTATTGATATAGCCGCTCGCTACCCAAGGGTGGTAAAATGGCTAGCTTTACGCATCAGCCGCCTATTATTACCAAAAGGAATTATTTCCCAGATACTTGTTTTCACAGGCTGAGTCGACCAGGAAGCCTTACATATTAGAAGTAATGCAATTGTGAATTGTTGCAAATGCAGATATGCAACGTACCTGGTTTGTGATTGTTGCGAATAATTATATCCATGCTGTAATAGGAAGAAGATCTCGAAAATGAATCTTGAACGAAAATGTTAAATATTCAACTTCTACGTATTTATTGCTAGTAAATATCATTTAGTTTAATAACAAGTTTTTGATGTATTTATAAGCGTATAGCTCATAGTTAATATAACAGTTTGTTTTCTGAAATAGTTCGTAAAGTAAACACTTTACAGACTAATTTGATTCCGTAAAATAGTACTTTTTCGGTCTATTTTATTTACATTGTTTCACATGTGTGTGTACTGTTATTAAAAACAAATTTTGTGTTTGAATTCTTAATCTTAGAATTTCAGAAAAAATGTAAGGCACACCTCAGCACTACAGTACATTTTCTTATTCATACAAATAACTATTGTATACCAAGGCACTAAAGTTGTACGTTTAGTAGTGCTGAGTTGTACATTGCACAATCCAAATGAAATAGTCCGAAAAAGTGCTACTTTACGGACTCAACTGAACCTATAAAGTGTTTACGGACTATTTCAGAAAAACATTAATACTGTCTTGTAGAATGTAGGTCAACTACATATAATATCTTAAAACAACTGATTCTTTTAAAACTTTTAAGTTTTCCACCCTTTTGAAAGTAACAGTAAAGTAAGAGAAAATATATATTCTTTTCAAGTTTCTCAGAAATTCTCGAACGTGTATATTCAATTGTCGCTCATTGATTCTTCGTGTTAGCCTGAAAAGAGAAGAAAACTATTAGAAAGCTTTTCCAGTTTCGACTTTCGTTTCCCATTTCCAATAAGAACAAACAATCTTGTTTTGAGGATCGCTTTTTCTTATACTTTTTGCATTTCCAATATTACATTAAATCGGTCCGGTTGTAAAATCCATCCGTCTACGTTATTCAAATTTTCTAACGTAGTGACATGGAAAAATAAAACCAGATCCCTAAAGCTTACAGTATTCTTTTTCCTTTCTTACAAATTCAAAGAATTTTTAAATTTAAGATCATCAAAAAGAATGACGCTGCCCACCATCTATATTTTATTTTGGGGTTTTAGCAATTTTGCAAGGAATGATGTGCAATCTAAAAAAGTTCTAGTAGAGTACTACTACTACAGAAAGTTTGGTCGATGACATTCGAGTATCAAAAACGAGGGAAGGCACGTAAGAAACTCCGGCCACTTTTGTTCAATCACAAATACACTTTGTTTTATTTTCTTTATCGCCCTCAGAGGTACTTTACAGCTTGACAATAAAGTAAATTTAAAAAGAAGACGCCCCGCAACATTTTATAGGTCCCTTTTATGTGAAATTAATTCGTTTTCGTTAAGCTTTTCGGATTTACAAAATGTTAATTGATTAGCAAAGGCTAATTGAGATTAGCCATAAAGCCTGTTAAATGTTATTCCAATATCCTACAAAATTCAGTTTTGATTAAGTATTTATGTACTTTCACACTAACAACGGAAAATATATCCCATTCTGAAAATTTACGTTTATAGTAAATTAACCTTCTAGAAATGTTAAATTTCAAAACGCTATATACAAATTATGTTGGCACAGTAGGATGTAGTGCATATTAACGAAATGTGATGTGTAAAGTTTTGACGTGACAATCCCTTACAGTAACAGTATTTTATGCTTAATGCTCTTTGATTTTTTATGTTTGCTGTGTATTTTATTTTTCTTTAGTACGAAATCTTAAGGAAATTGCCCGTCGGCAGCACAAATATGATTCAGCAGATTTTTAATTTATTGCGATTCTAGTAGCATCCCACACCTAATAGAGAACATTATGACTAATTATACAGAGTTTAAGGTGTTAGATCTTAAATACTTTTGAAGTACATGCATTGTGTTTTCATTCATTCATGTGTCTCGGTACATTTTTTCTGTGGAGACAGTCAGCGCTACCTAGCGCTGGATGACCCAAACCCTATTGAACTACGCGATGTAAGAGAGAGAGGTGAGGATCCGAGCTTGGATTCTTTTTTCGTATTTCAACAAAAGCAACAAGTGGCGTGCAATCACCACGCTTTGCTTATTCCACTTTGACCATTGGAGGAAAGAAACTCACAGTAAGGAGTTTCTTTCAACAATTTACAAGAAATACGTAAGAACAGCAGTGTTTTAAGAGTGCGTTAGTTACTAAAGCTTACCCATTAGGGTAAGCAGTTGGCACCTAGTTATATTTTAATTTTATGGGATCGTAGCGGACATCAAAAGGAACAAAACTGTCTTGCACAACTACGTTTTAGGACATACCAGTTTTTCAGGAAAAAAATAAAGTAAAAATAAATTTGAAACTTTAACATCGTTTTACAGTGTTAAAAATGACAATTTAATTATGAGACCTTGCCAGAAGAATAAGTATCTTATTTAACATAACAAAAAACTTTTTATTTTTAAGAATTCATTTTACTTAAGTAAGAAACGTAACAAACCTGTGGCGCGTGTAATACAACACGCTCCTAAAAACAGTTAGTCCTCAGCCTTGACCATGCGTATCCAAACTTAGCATTTGCATTGTAGTAATTCCTATTACAAAAAATTCAATGAGACAGAACATCAACCTGTAATTAAAGTTCTTAATTTTGCTAAGGTAACAATGGCTTCATCATCATCACAAAATTTGCTAAATAATAAACAGGCCAATTCGGTGTATTGAGATTAAATATAGGATTTTAATTGAGTCCTAAAGATCAGTATCAGTTGTAAAATGCAATATTATTTATAAGCAATGCTACCAGATAAGACAACTATTTTTCTAAATTACTCTAACCTTTATTAAGAAATTTCATTTCTTTCGACCTCAGCTAGTGCCCATTAAAATTTTTGTAATATAACCCCATTTTCCCCGGATACTATGGCAACACCTTTATTTTGTCCATAAAATCTGTTAAAAGCAAAAACATTATTTTCTGTATCAACAGACCGTTCCATTAACCGTTCCATTAATCGACCGTTAATTAACAATTATCTATCTTCTGCACTGTTTTATATTTGATAACGGAATACTTACTTACAAATAAGCATTATATGAAATCTAATCATATGTATATAATTAGATAACTATGTATATTTGGACCTAGCTTCAAAATTTTTAATAGTTCACTGCATATAATATTTGGTAGCAGTATTAAAAATTCTTTATTTTGACTTTAGGAGGTTCTCTTTCAACTCGACTCATTTGTGAAGAGAGATAAATATGTCCACCAGAAATTCAGGATATTTTTCCTCTTCAATCTACATAATATTCGAATGACTAATTGATGATCCTTGACGCCGTGATGCTCTTTCGTTTTCACACATTCCATTTAATGGACAAATTACTTTATGCAGTTTTTTACAAGCTTTTCAGACAGTAATGCAACGGTGTTTTTTATGGGATATTAAAAAATCAGAGGATTATACACTCATTTTATGAGAAAGTATGAGTTAAATACTATTTGAAAACGGTTTAAAAAATATATTTTATTTCTTAAAAAAGAGAGAATTTAAAATTACAATAATATAGTAATTTTTGCAATATTACTCAAAACGTGGCTATGAAATATAACTGTTAATGGTAAGGGAATCTCTGAGATAAACTGAACAGCAAGTTTGTCTTCGATATGATCGTGTAATGGCACGGTCTGATATAAATAGAAATAGCAACTGCAGGTTATAAAACGACAACTTGAAAAATCTTGCTACGCTAGGAAAAGGTTATCTGGTTTTAACCAGAACCTCTTGTAACCTCTTTAAAAAGAGGTTAACCAGATGTAAAGTCAACGGATAAGTAAGTATGTATAAAAAAGTTTTGGTCAATCGATTGACGTTATTGCTCGAAAATCATATAATGTTGCTGTTGTTTGGGTGGATTCCGGTCAGAGTAATCCCCACACAAACCTTGTAGACACTGTAATGGGTATGAATTTTTTCTACGTATGTTGAATTACTGTAGTTCTATTTACTTTGTGACTGTGTCGACGACCGTGATAATCAGAACGAAAATTTGTTGAATACGCGGACACTGTCAATTTTCAGGATCTCTGCTTCTTTTAAACCTCGGTCGCGATCTAAAGATTTACACGACAGCGCACTTACAACGAAAATAACTATTAATTATTTATTAGTCCTGTGAAAAATAGCGAATTAAGATAGGTTCTTAAAATTTTTCATATGCCTTCTGTGCCTTCTGTGTTTATTAAACAACCTCCTATAAAGTCACAACCCATAGGTTGTGAGTTGGAAGAAGATGAAGAGATACTACGCACCCAAAATGGTTGGGTCGTTTTTCTCAAAAACTATTAGATTTATCGAGATGAAGGTGGTTAGGTGAAATAAAGTTTATTTAATTTTTTACAAAGATCGTACTCAGAAAGTACTTCAAAATCATCTTCAAAGCCTTTGAAAAATCTCTCTGATGTTGGAATCCCCTCAGGAAAGTGTTTCTTCTTACTTTATCATCTAATGACTTACACAGCATCCCTTGTTCTTGTGCTCTAGTTTATGTTGGAAAAACATGGTAATCAGTTCAAACCGGAATTTTACATCAGCATAAAACTCCCGGACGCAATTAGAAAATCGTTTTTAAGTTTTATCGATATTGACCGTGCAGTTAAATATCAAGTTGAAACCGTTGATAATTAAATGAAAAATTATTTTTCCGCCTACAATATGGATAGTGTTTTATTAATGTCCTATTTTGAGGCCAGTTATGGCTTCTTTTCTGCGCTCTTATGGCAAATTCTTTTTTGCACATTTATGTCAAATCCATAACCTCTATACTGTTACTAACTGGATGTAAATATACATTTTACAACAAATACAAGTTTATTTATTTAGTTTTTTTTATTTAACGCCCCCACTGCAATCAAGCAGAACTACAATGGGCAATCGCTAGTCAGCATTTTAAAAACTGAACCACAAAAAATTAGATCGACTGAAAGTATCACCGTGACTCAATAGATATAGCTTAAGATTTCCCGGTCAGTCGCAATTGTCTGAATTGTCGAAAAGCGGTTGTGTCAGATGAATGGCAAATAAAAGCGGCCATTTAAAAAAAAATACTAATGCTTCAAGCTTGTACGTAACGTAGAACAGATATACACAAGAAAATTATGATACTTTTCCACAGATTTGTTGCAGCACTGTGCATACACCAGTAAGGACTTTATTGGCTTTTAAACGGTATTGTAAAAAAGGTGTCAGTTGAATTTATGAATACAATATTAAAATGCAATCGGCCTCACAATAGACATAGTTTTATTTCTGTTGTACACTATTCTGCGCTACCTTACTCTAATAAAGACTGCAATCTAGGTTTAATAGTTTAATACATTAGACAAACTATGTGTATAAAACGATACAACTTTCTCAATAAACAAATAGGTAAAATACTGATTTCGTCAAACGATTTAACAAACAACTTGGTATTAACTATTCCATTTATCAAACGTGGAAAGATTGTTTTAACTATATCTTAGAGGTTTATTTATCTTCTCTGTCTTCTGTTGGTATCGTAACTGCAAGCATCTGGTTAGAACCAGCTCCTATGCGTAATTGAATTTAGTACTTGACATGAAGAAAGCAATTGGAGAAAAAGCTTTCTTAAAGACAAGTTTCCCAACGAACACATAAGGGCAAAACTCTTCCATCGAGGAATAAATCGAATTAATTTACTTTATTACTTAATTTATCACTTTAATTGAATGAATTGTTTTTTCTTTCAAAAACTCGAATCGATATAAAATAATTCCGTCGATGATAAATGAAAATGTTCTACTTGCAAGAAACAAAGGTGAAAGCTAGAAGATTGTGCAGAATGATAATATTTTATCTTACGTTGACGCAATAGCGAAAAACAGGAAGCACGACAGATTTCTTCCGCAATATAGCAATTGGATTTGACCCCTAACCCATGGTTATAATTCGTCAAGGTGTTACAAAACCTTGAATTTTACCTTAACCAAAAACGTTTACTCTCTGAAGTGGGAATTTTACTACCGTCTCTAATTTTACTTAAATCATGCGTACACGACAAAGAGTGTTGCAACCTTTTCTAATAAGACAGGTAATTCAAGCAGTGATTGGCAACCAAAGATGACTAAGATTTTCAACCAGTGTCCTTTAAACAAATAACAATTGATATTTTAATGTTATAATACTATGGGGAAACCCACTGCTTTGGTCGTCATATGTCCTCATCTAATAAACCTTTCACACCCACAGCTAAGGAGACCAAACAAAATTATCAATTTAGAAAAATTTCGCTGCCGCAAGTGGGACTTAAACCTACGGCCCTTGGAACACGAGTTATACACACGCCAGTCGTCTACTACCGGTCTAAGTTTATTTATTATAATTAGCTAATTAATATTTTTGTTACTATTAACATTGTGTAGTATTTTTTTAATGGAAATATTGATATATCTAATAGAACAACAGAAACATACGCAAGTGATATATGAACGGAGTACCCCTCTTTTAAATAACTTGAACTCAACTTACTGCACTTAACCATGCGATGCCTTCGGCCTGGGCAATACCACTTAAACAGTGTTGGACTGCACATCCCACACATACATTGTAGTGGTTTTATAGTGGTGATTTTGGTTTATTTCTCTTATTTAATTATTTATGGCCTTATGAGCATGTCAATTTTGGTCCAGTTCTATTATAAAAATAATTTGTTGATGATTTCAAAACATTCAACTCTTTACGTTCATGGAAGTATATATTTAAACAGTTTCCGTTACCAAGGGTTCATTCATACTGTGGATAATAAAAATCTATAAAAATGTACAATTAGATAAGGATCAAGTTGTTGAGATAAAAAATGAGAAGGGTTGTTAGAAAAATAAGAGAGAGAAGAATGAAAATCCTAAAAATGTAATGAAAGATAAAATTTATTAAAAATATATAACTGTATAAAAACGTATACTTAATTAAAAAAGGAAATGATTAAATGGAGTAAATTGGTTGGAATTTTTTGTTTTTTATTTATTCAAAATGTAGACGTATATAAAGAAAAAATATTATAACAAAGGAAATACAGAGGAAAAAAGAATAAAGAAGAGAAGTACGTATAGTTACGAAATACTACTAAAATATTGATTTGAAAATATTTCTACTTGGAAATGAAAAAACCAGGAAAAGGAGTATGGTTTGAGGTTAGGTGTTGGAATGTGAGGTTAAAGAATAATGCTGCTGTGGCATTACATACTAACAAAGTGAACGGTAACTTAAATATATTTGTGCAGTAAGTTTTAGAAAAGTTAAAGAGGCCTAAAACTTTAATGAACTTTTGCTAAAATGATAATAACTTTCACATAAATCAGTTTATGTGATCTCATAATAATATTTGATTTTTGAAAAGTACCAATACTGTTAAAAATTCTATCTTTTTAATTAATTTGAATCTAAAATATGAAAGTGCTTTTAATAAGAAAATCATAAAGTTTTGAGCCCCGACAAACGGAGATTGTAGTCTTTTGTTAGAGCTGGTATGGGTGTATGATATGCAGTTTGGTTCCAATAATATAATTAATCTTACTAAGTAAAAAGAACGTAATGATGTAATGTCATGGTTCTTATGACATTACATCATTACGTTACTGTTTAAAGTTTTATTTTAGTTAATGTATATGGCAGGTAGACGAAAATCTTTTGTATGTAACTTGGACAGAATAATTTGCAGCTCTTGGTGGAGTTGTAATCGCTAACTTGCTGCCATTGAAACACAAATTATAATTGTTACTCTGTAACGTATTAAAACTACACTAATGAAAAATCCCACACATGGGCGCCAATTGTAACTAACTAAAACTACTGAAAACAGTTGCCCCACGATCAGGTGTCAATTGTAACAAATACAAAATCAAGCCACATGATGGACTTTCCACTGTACCGAACGCATACAAATGACTCTAAATTCAAAATACTGAATACTTACTGAAATTGCTTACTTAAAACCAACAACGATACTTACTGTATTGATGCACCGGCAAAAGATCTCTTTTTGTTGACAAATTGTCATTTAGGGGGAAGGTACTGATTTCTTTAGCTTATAGATTGTAAAGAAAAAGTAAGGATTTAGAAATAATAAGGAATATGGGCGCCATTCACTTGATGTAAGTTCTTTACAATACTTGATATTAAGTCATTAAAATACTTGATCAGGATCCACAAGTAAAAAAGGATTCTGATTAAATTGATTGAATTCAATAACTACTCGTGATTAGTCAGGTTAACATTAAGCAAGTTAATATAATTTAATCACTCCAACGTGATTGAGCCAATATTATCACAACCATAACTAGTTTTAATTCTCATTTATTTATAAATAAAAAATATTGTTTTTATAAAACTATAGAACCATAATTTATTTAATATGATAAGAGGGATCTCTTTTACTATGAAGATTAATCGGTCATAACAACAGTTTCAGTGTCATAGATAAGTATTAACATTTTAGTAATGAAAACAACTTATTTGAGAAATAATGTTCATCAGCTAACCTGAAATAGATTGTAAAACCTTTTAAAAACCCACGTAACTGACTACTTGGGGATGCAAAACTATCTCCACTTATTTTCAACTATGAGAGCGAAATGTATAAACATCACATCCTATCAGGCACCAGGGTGACACGTTTAACGCCAATCAGAAGAAATCCTTCTGGAATATTCGACGGGTATTTACAGCAACCAATTCAAATTCGATCGAATTCTGATATTTAATAGAATATTGCAAACTACTTTTTTGTATGTATATTTTCGAATAATCTATTTATTCAACAGAAACCAACGTAGAGGTTACATAAATTTAGATTAAATGCATTTATACATGTCATTTTATTTAGAAAATAATTCTTATCTTAGTATTTTCATGACAAAATACAGATTTGTATACGTGAGAACGACTAGGCAGTCTTTTCTGTTAACGAAAAACATCATTAGGTTCGGAGTAAAGTCTGCAATTTTAAACTAAGAAAAATACATTTATATATAGAGAGCTGTACTAAGATTATTTACAATAAATACATTTTCAAATGTATTAAAATGGACTTCGAGTTTTTAACACGTTACAACTCAAGTCCCTTAAATTCTAATCATTACTTGTGCTTCTGGGATGTACAAGTTTAGTAAGAAGTTTAAAGATAATTACACGTCATTAAGGTAGCGAATTAGTACTACTCTGTTTGAATATAGTAAACACTATCAGTCAGGTTTGCTTAAAAAAACAGAAATAATATCCTTAATAATTTTATACAATACTACCAATTACCTTGACCAAAGGGACTGCAATCTATGTATTTATGATGCAACACAATATTAAGCTCTTTTATCCAAACGCGCTGTCGGTTGTACAGACCAGAAAATAAACATCTTGCCTCATTTATAAGTTACTTACAGGTCCTTTTTTAAATCAGTATCTTTATGAACAATAACATTATCGAGTACCAAGTATTTTTATTCTTAAAATACTAGCCTACTAAAATATTATCTAAGAGAATTTGAATTTTAAATAATTTGTACCCAGTAAAATAATACAGGAATTCTAACCTCAAAAGAAGAATGAACAACACATTTAATTCAATTCAAATTTAATTCAGCAGGTACGTATATGGCCTTTTTATTATTTTATCAACAGAGTAAAAATATTTATTTTTATTTTAGAATATTTTAATCCAATTTTTACGACCTGTTACTTAACGAACTTATTACACTAACATTATTTCATTTTTTATGCTAGTAAGGTTAATTAAAATAAGAATCTACTGTTAAAAAATAAATAATATAATAATAACAATCAAAAGAGTATTTAAAAGCTTCACTTGTTTTATTAAATTCTTAATATAATATAATTAAAAATATAATACCGCAATATTTTCACGTAGTTAATTTAATTGGAAGATTCACGAAATATTTAAAGTTTAAATAAAATTATGTATTCCGTAATATCAGAAAGGGGTTAATAGACCGCTATAAAGCCAGCAAGGTTTTTTTAACTATGCCACTCCATTACCAAGTGCTCCATCAATTTTAGATGACGATAAGCTGATGTGCAATGTATCGATATATCATACGCTTGATCTAAGAAATTCTCCAGGGCAAGTTCTCAAGATGGCACAAAAGCTTTTCTAAACACAGTGCTCGCATAGCCGATTAGACGAACAAGGTACAGTTAATTATAATTTACGTCACTCGCTTACTAATTAATATTATGTGACTGCTGACAAAGGCAGGGTAGTAACTTCTGCTTGTTGTTATTATTAATGGAGGGAGCATGAAATTAATAACTTTATCTGTTTTAATTCGTTTATGTCAAAATCAGATATGTAAATGAAAATTATTCTAATACATAGTAAAATTTTCGGGGTAAGTTTTAATTGCCTTGGAATGGGACATTTAAAGCAAAATTAATAATTACAAGAAATAAAATGAAATTGCATAGCCCTATCTACGACTGAAGGTTCGCTAATATTAGTGTCATTAATTGAAAGGTCTTTTCTGCGAAGAGCAGGAGAAACATTAGCACAAAATTGTATTAATGGATTTAAATACAAGATTAACAGAATTATTTTATTTTAAATTCAAAAAGGTATATCTTAATGAAGAAATAAATAGCAAATAATTATTAGAATTCATGTTATTTATTAATTACATCTAAAAGCGCGAACGCGCACAATACGCTACTGTCTCATATTTTATGTTCTGCTTTAGTCGTGTGCCAAATTTTTTCATTATACTTCTGCTTATATCGTAGTTGGCGGATTTCCTGTTTTCACGTTGTAATAGGGTCGATTGCTTTTACCTTGAAACTGTCCTTTTTCTTTTACTTCCGCTCTCCATTTTGTTGCTTGCTTTCACAGTAAACTAATTTAAATCTTTGTTCGCTATACATTTTCTTAGACTACAAGGAATTTTTTATACGCGACAAACATAAATAAAATAAAAGTAAAGATTTACATTAGGAGTAGTTTATCAGCGCCCAAAAACTATAATAAAAAAACATATTTACACAAATTCTTCTTCCTCTTCTAGAAACAAAATCGAAAGCATGATTGGATCCAACTGATTTTGATTAATTTAAAATCTCACTTCTTCCATAACTGGCAAAATATTCTGGGAAAGTGTCATTAACGGCATATTTCGTTATTTTTTGTATTAATACAGAACATATAGTTGAGGGGCAATATTAGGTCATTAGCCTAATAGCCGTATCGAGTTTGAATTCGTAAATAAATCTTCACATATAGTACTTTATAGACTCTCGAATTTTTTAAATATTTGTGTATCAAAGTTGGTGACTAATTTTTGCATGGAGTCATGAGAAGCCCCCTAACTGAATTATCATATAAAATATAAGAGCTCCTTTTAAGCGAGAAAAATTACCGAAAGGCTAAATGCAGTTAAAGCTGAGCTAGTCAGAGTACAACTGAGACAAATACTCATTAAAATTATTTTAGTGCATGGGAAAATTGAAAGTTAGTCGATTAGAATATGGTTGTAAAAAACTATGTAACGATCTTGTTTGAAAATAGTATTCATAGTTATTGCAATTTGTTGTTAAATTTTCCCAACATGGGAACACATCTTCAAAAGGTTGATTTCGAGATAAAATCTTTGAAAGCAGTAGCAGAACTAGATAAAATTTAAACAAATTTAATTTACTCCGCTAAGAGTATTACCTTGTAATTAATGTAATTACTTGCAATTAACCTTTTTGGTTAATCTAAATTTTTAAAATATTGTTATTATTCAAAATAAAATTATACATAAAATTTACTTTAAAACAAATTAACTTCGAATGTTAGAATTGTTATCTAATTTTCTTTTTATTATATATGTTAATTCTAATTATAGCCTTAATTTTCTTTGCACAATACCTTCAAACAGCTTAAAACTATCACTTACTTTATCTATTATTCAGCCATAACAAAAATAAGCACCCGGATAATTACCTTAAACAAGTCACAGTACAATGTACTGATAAATTTGGTTCAAATCTTCAAATTTATTTTTGAAGCTATGTAACTTTCTAATCCATCTAATTCTTGATAACTAGTTAATCAAACGATGCAATTACAATCTACCCAAGGAAACGGTCTCAAAGACAACCTGAATGTAGCACAAAACCCCAGGTCTTGTTCAAAACCTTCATAAGTCAGACTAAATTAGAGTGTTACAAAAACAAGAATTGACTAACAATTTTCTTAAAGTAAAGAGGAGATGAATACTAAAAATATATCATTCCTTCTTTCTCTTTCTTATTCTGTTAAAGCGCCATTCACTTAAGGACAAAGACAAGCAAAGGAAATTCTATTTATATTAGGGAATTCATATTAGAGAGAATTGGAGAGTTGGTTTATCAACCAACTCTCAGGTCAATAGAAAAGTCATAACAAAGTTAATTTCTAGTAAATTGTTGCATTTGATGAATAAAAAGCCACAAAGACACTATTTATACAATTCACAATCTGTGTTAACTCTTGGTAAAAAAGTATCGTGGTTGCATAGGGGACAGCATCAAGCGGAAATACGTAATACGTGATCAGCAAAATTGAACTTTATTGGTAAATATTATGAAGGCGTCACATTAGTTTGGAAGCCGACAAATTTTATAGTGAAATCACCTACCATAACCTGGGACTAATTTAGTACTTTCTAAGTACTTAGGGGAAGTTGTAAATGAATGTAACTGTTAAAGCTGGAGTGAATATTTCTAGCAACATGTGCTTAAAAGTGTCACTTTTGACCCACTCGGAATCAGCAAAGCAGTGGTCAGAAGTTAAATCTTCGTGACATATATAGTTGATTTATGCTAACCTTACACTTAAAAACAACAAAGAACGTAGTTAGGGCTCGTATATTGGTTAGCATGTTGACCTTACAATCCAAGTGTCGCAAAATCGATCTCTGGTTGAGCTGGTAATTTTTCATAGAAGAGAAAAACCAAAACATATTTATTTAAGATAAGGAAGTAGTATCATAGGGCCTGTGTTAATAGAACGGTTTTTGGTACATGAAAATCCATACGGGTGGTGGAACTCCTGCAGATTCGGCTAAACTCTAGTAGGTGCATCCATAAGATTAACGAAATCGAGGGATGTTCCGCCTACCCGACTCCTCGACAAAAACAAACAGTTTGTTGCACTTTTCAAATAAGCTCCTAGTTGGGATTTTAGTGTGTTATATTACATTAGAATTGTCAAGAAGACAAAGTAATTGCCTAAAAATTCTGAATCGGTGCAAAATGCTCTGGCACGTCTGAAACTCCTAGTCTGGCCTAGTTTGGTTATGTAATATTATCTAGGAAATACAAAAATAGTTCCAAACATTTGTAGTAGTCTGGAAATTCTTCCGAACGGCTGGTAATTAATCGAAGGATGGCGAAACGGTCGTGGGTTTTCCGACTAGCTCCCACTCTTTCCAGATAAACCTAGATGGTAGTGGAACAGGTAACTTAAGTAGCGGCTGCTTAGGTTGGGTTAGTGAGATTAGTCTAGATGGGGTTAGTTTCAATTAGGAAAAACCGAAATTGATCTAAATATCTCGAATTTCTAGGAGTTCGACAAAAACGCTCACAATTAGTCGGAAATCATATTCGCCACGGCGATAGCGCAAGGTAGACGCTATGGACTCACAACTACACTGATCACAGCGCAGAATAGGGATCTTTGAGGTAAGATTAAGTTGGCTTAGGTTAGGCTATGTTGAAAACCTCGATATATGACGAGGAGTTCTTCAAGGATTCGTGCTTGTCCGAACCCTTTGGAACATCTACTTCAATTTTGTCCTTACGGCATACTTACCACCAAAGACCAACCTACTATGTTACACTGATGACACGGCTATAACAATAATAATATAATAACTATAATGCTATAATAACACGGCTATAATATAATAATTCGGGCACGTAGCAAAAACCTGCTTATAGAAAGGGCAAACGAATCCATACGCATTATAAAAGAAAATACAGAAAGTAAGCATATAAAACTAGCAGAAGAGAATACTAGCAGAAAAACATAAGTATCAGAGTAAGGCTCAAGGAAATAAAATCCAAACGAACATTAAAGTACCTAAGCCTACTCTTTGGGCACAATGACGATTGCCAAGAATTGGAGGCCTATCCCAAGAAAATAAGAGATTCTCTGTTCGGTGGCGACATCCCAGATATTGTATGGTGCATACATATGAAAAAAAGCCATAGACTTCAAAAACACAGGGATAGACTGATTAGAGACCAAAGAATCATGCTGATCAGGGTGACCTGTGCATACCGGATAACATCAACGTAAGAATTACAAGTAATTGCCGGCATGATGGCTGTGGATTAACTAGTACAACAAAAATGCATCAAAAGAGAAGAAAATAATACACTGATAAAAGACGAAGTGAACAGCTTCTTAATAACAAGATGGTAAGAAAGTTGGGCAAGAACATTGGGAAGGCGACATGGACTAAGATATTAATACCAGACATCAAATCTTGCATTAACAGAAACCATGGAGAAGTGAATTATTATTTAACCCAACTATCCCCCCAGAAAAATCTGGGAGTACATGGAAGCTTTGGGGAGTTCCTAAAAAGATTTCAAGTTAGAGGTAGTGAAAAGTCACCTTTCTGTAGGGAAAGGGATACCCCAGAGCATATGTTCTTGCACTGTCCACGCTGGGAGATAAAGAAGTTATATATCTAGAAATAATGAATAAGAAGTGTCAACAATTGCAACTTTATTAATTATTAAGGACTATATTAGGAAAATTCCGCAAAATAAAGAAGACACGGAAAGAGCCGAAGAGCAAACATGTGACTTGTAATAAAGTTTATACATACTACATAAGACTAGAAAGTAATCAACTTGGCATGATCTCTTAAACGTTGCTATGCAGTCAGCGTTTAAGGATGTTTTCTGAAGAACCATTTTGAGTCATTCACAATAGTTTTTGGTTGATTTCTTTATCTTTTCAAATAACGGAGATATTGCTTGTAGAGAGCATTATGGGACGCCCAGTATAGATACAATATATTTGAGCCAGATATAATTAAGTAGATCCACGTTCTCTATTTCAATTTCAATGGGTCCCCTTGCTTGGTTAGTTGTTGTGCGCCAACTATGACCCTTTAAAAAGGTTATGTTAGTTTAGGTAGATCAATTTAGGTAAAACTGGTTAGGTTATATTGGGAAAAGTAAGATAAGGTAAGGCGAGATTAAATTATATCAGGCAGAGTTAGATTAGATCAGGTTATGTTAGGTTAAATTAGGTTACGTCAATTTATATTAATTTAAGTGAAATTGGATTTGGGCTAGTGCGGTTAGGTCGGTTGGCGTGTAGTTAACTTTGTTTTATTTAGGGTGTATGGCTGGTGGGAGATAATGGAATAGGAGGGAATTTGATTTGTGGGATTTGTGTAAAACATGAGAAGAAAGTGCAATGAGAGAAAATGGGTTTGTTCTAGTTATCGTATGGTTGTGTAGAGTATCCCAAGTCAAATTCAATGGTCTGTGTTCCCCTTCTACAATGTCAATATCTCTAGAGCAAGCTATGATAAAGATAATATAATCCCTTTTGGGAAGATGCATAGAAATTTATACGCATTGAGTGACATTGGATAAAGTTACATTCCATCTCACCAACGCAACGCTGCACTGGGTTAATAAATTGTATGTTAAGCCAAGATATTAGAGACAGTAGACTATTCAATCTTGTAAAAAGTACATGAGAGAACAGTTCAAATCAAATTTAAAATCATGTGTAATGTGCTTCTTTTCTTCAATAAGGAAGAAAAACCTAAATAATATTACTGCTTGTCTTTCTAATAGGAGAAGGATATATTTGATTACGTTCTTTTTTGTTTTGTATTATAATTAATGTTTATGCTTACATATATTTTAAATGTATCTTTTAAATAAACAATTACTTTTAAAACGTATCTAAATGGGATTAATGTAAAATCCAATGTCAAAACAGAAAGGCCTTAAAAGACGAAACAAGATAACAAATGAAATCCAATAAAAAAAAAGGGAAATTATATTTTAGAATCAGCAAGCAAGAAGTTGACGTGAAATCGTTATAACTGTAATTGTTAAATTCCTGAAAATTTTATTCAACTGCTGAAACATAGACATCAAAAAACGTTTTATTAAAAACATATTTCACTGAAAATGTGTTTTACTGAAAGCATTCTACAAAAAAATAAAGCCCAATTCATTTTCTTCTAAAATATCGAATCAATATAATTAAAAGCGAAAAATTTTGTAAAGGAATAATGTTTAAGAAAAGAAAGATCCCATAAGAGCTATCGTTTTGAATCTTTGAATTTCTATCAGAAGGTAGACAGACTAAACTGTCCTTGACTCCCGTTCTTCTTAAACGCATTTATTTTATTTATTTGGCCGTGTAACAGTAAAGGAAAAATACGTTTCATTTCGCAAAGGAGAGAAAATGATATTTTCAGAAAAAAAAATCGCAGAGGAATATTACAAAACTAGCATAATAGGAAAACGTGTGAAATATAAGTTGATTTAGAGAACTCTATTTTCAAATATGTCGTCAATTATTATATATCTAAGGGCCGATCTATTAACCTCCTTTTAAGTTTATCTGGAAGTTAGTTGCTATAGTTACAATTGTTCCCACAATGGTAACCATGACAATTAACTAGCAGATATATTTACAAGGAGGTGAATAGATCGGCCCTATAAGAATGATAATTCTTTCATTATTGTATTCTGATTTGTAAATCGAAATCATTAATATTGCAAAGTGGTAAATTGATTAAACCACAAATTTGAGGTAGATATAAGTAAGGGTTTACCACATTATTAATGGTATCATGTTACAACCGACAACAAGATTTACGTCCCCTGTCGAATAATTTAGCAATTTGTACACGTTAGGACAGTCCTTGGTAATGGAAAAGGATAAGAATGAATAAAATGGAAGAGCGGAATGAAATATTTTCTTACCCGTCAAATATATCGAACTATAAGAGAGACAGACAACGAAACTAGGCATATTCAAAAATACTTCTTTTTATCTTTCACCTTAAGACTTCCAGGATGATACAAATACAAGATTTTAGAGCGTTGCCAAGTGATGGATGCAGGACGTAAAGCAAGACTTATAATAATAATGCGAGATGGAATTGCCAGCCAACTCTACGACTGTAATTTGTTTTTTAAGTTCCATTTTTTTTCTCGGTGTTTCTTATTATTGTGCTTAGAGCTCCCGGTTTGGCAGGTCCTAACCGAAGGGTTCTATGCAAATATTGCTAGAGCAATTTGCATTCAGTTTAACATAATTGCGCAAAGAGCCAAAAGAGCGTAAAATCAACGATTCTCATCTCCCATTGGTTACGTTACGATATTAAAATTAAACTCGTATTCATATTCAAATTTAATTCTGGGCCTTTTATATTATCACATGTATTATGGTGCACAGAAACAAGAAGAAGTTAATTCAATAATTAAATTTCATCTATATATTCAGCATCGGAATGAAAACGGTCCCAATTCATTTACAATGTATATTTTAAAGTTAATCTTCTTTTGCGATTTAAAACTTCCTTGCTGAAGAAATGCACAATAAAATATCCTGCAGCAAAACAGGAAAAGGAACATTCCGAATCAGCATGATTTATGGTCAATTTAATATGTATTAGATGTTCTTTTTTAAACGAAATGGGCCTTTAAAGTTCCTACTTTGTCGTTTATACGATTTCAAAGTAGCTCATAAAATCGATATAACGATTTCAGGTTACAGTTATTCGCATTTGTTTGAATACCAAAAGTATCTGATTCTCGGAATACAAATAACTCCATGTAAATCAACGCGTAAGCCATTCGGTTATGATTTCTTAAAAATCTAGACTATAAAGAGCAGGAAAAAGGAACCAGAAACTTTCCATGCCCTTAAATCCAAATGACATAAAAAGAGTAATTTACCTCAAATCAAATCCTAACATTTTGAGTACCAAATGTGATTTTAAACAATTATTTTTTAATTCAGTGCTCAGCTGGGAAGAAGACTGACTAAAAGATACTCTAAGTAAACATCTTTATGAAATATTTAGAGATATGCTCTGAAACTGTTTAAAAACTTCCATTGCGTTTAATTAATGACTATGGATTGTTTGGCAAAAATTTTAAATTTAACTCTCGGATGACGAAAACCAGGTCTCAAGTGACCCCACTATCATTTTTTTTAAATAATTCCACATTTCTCAAAATACCGCTTTAGGTGTTTGTGTATTCCTCGAAGCTGCTATGAAGGTGTTTTAGAATAAATTTCGTGAAAAAGTTTTTTGGTATAGCTTGGAAAACCCCTTGTGCCACTTGACATCCCGTTTCCCGAATACAGGAACAAATATAGTATGCAACGTTATGTTTTTTTTTTTCAATTTATTAAATATCATTTTATATGTATAAATAATAAAGGAATCCTTAGTACGGTCCTGGCAGTTCAGCAAATTCAATTGAGTCGAAACTGCAAATATTTCGTTAAGTAAATATTGCTTTCTTTCAAGTATAAAAGAGTCACCTTTGTGCATTGATAAACAGTATTCTAAAATTAGCAAAGTTTTCGTTGGTGTGAACGATCAATTTAAAACATTCCCAGATTTATAATCTTTGTTTCATAGAAAAATGCATTAATAAAATCCATTTGGCTTTAATTTATGATTTCCTTGTACGTGCGTTTTAGTAGGCTTGGATAAACAACCTCCGATCTCAGCGTATCGTATTATTGTAAAAGTTATAGATTTTAATTATCGGTAAAGTGCCTCTTTCGTGAACGTTCTTTGTTCAAAAATATAATTTTGACTGACTTATGGAAACCACGTTGCTTTGCTATTGGTTAATTTAAAATATCCCTCTTAAAATTATTTTTCTTTTTTTAGTTAAGTCAGTCCACAATAGACCACCATCAAAGATGCTGATGCCTCAAGGCTTCTCCGAGCGCTTTGCTCCCCGGGGATATTTTTAACAGGGTCGTTACAAAAAATGTATGCCCTTATTAATAAATGTATTTAGTTCGGAATTAGTAAATTTGATAATTTATTCCGTATTATCGTTTTCGTCTCACTTTAAGTTAGTGTTACTTTGTACCGATTTAATAATAATAATAATAATAATAATTGTCTTTATTTCCCAAAATATTTCATTATAAATAAACAGGTATTTCATTTAAGAGAGGCGAAGTTCAGCTTCACATAATTAACAGAAGCTGCTCTGCCACTTAACCTCAATATTGTTTAAAAAAAAAGAAAAAAATACAAACTAGAGCGCATATTTAAAACTAGTTTTTATTATTTGTATAGCATATCACATGAACTACTAAGTGTTTTATAAGATTTGTGGTTTTTGCATCATTTCTAAGATCATGGTCTTTCTGAATTTTGTATTAGTCATAACTTTATACGTGTCTGATATCTGATTTAAGCAAGAAGCAATCGTGTAGGAGAATGATCTCTTGAACATGGTGGTTCGGTGGGGTGGTATAGTTATTGTTCCTTTAGATCTAAGATTGAGATGGTGTACATCAGTACGGAAACTTATTTTCTGAAATAGATATTGTGGACTTTTGGTAGCCAAGATTTTATGGTATAAGGTAATAGCATGTATACGTCGTCTGTTAATCATATTGAGCCATTTTGCGTCTTCTAATCTGTCCGATATGCGATACACCGTTCTGGGTATACCATAGATTAATCGCAAACATGCGTTTTGAAGTCGTTGAATTCTGCAGACCTCAGATCGATCTAAACACGGCCCATATACCACATCACAATAATTTAAGTGGGATAAAACTAAAGCATCGCACAGAGTTTTTTTAATATGAGAATCTAAGAGATCTCTGTTCTGATAAATTAGACGAAGGTTAAAGAATCCCTTTTTGATTGCCTGATCGACATGGGATTTGAAACGCAGATCTTTATCGAGAATCACACCTAAATTCTTTACTTCAGTGTAAATTTCCACTTTTACGCCGTCTATTTTTATATCAATATTTTCTTGAGAGAGTCATATATGTAGGAACTGCACACCAGCATTGCCTTGGACTTATTAGGATTCAACTTGAGTGTATGATTTGTTGATATTTTTGAAATTTCTTGTAAGTCTTCATTAAGCTTTCTGCATGCAGATTCTACGTCAGACCATTCAAAGGATAGATACAGTTGTGTATCATCGGCGTAAAAGTGGGAATTAACATTTTTAAGTTGCGTATGAAAGTTGGATGTATAGATTGCAAATAAGATTGGACTAAGAATAGAACCCTGGGGAACACCAGAATCTAGAGAGCGAAATTGAGATACTTTATTTTTTAGAGTGACTGCTTGCTGACCATTACTTAAAAAACTTTTGAATAATTTTATCGCATCTTCGGAGAGACCGCTAAAGTGTAAAATAGATAGCAACAGCTCATGATTCACTGTATCAAAAGCTATAGAGAAGTCTAATAAAACCATAACTGTTGCTAACTTCTTGTCACAAGCACTAAGTAAATCGTCAGTTATTTTAAGCAATGCGCTTGTGCAGCTGTGTCCTCGCCTATTTAGTTATTTGGAAATAAATCCATACTAGGATTATTTCGTAAAGTTTTGTTAGTTTGACAAAGAAAATAATACCGTCTTATCGTACTAAACTTAGTTATAGCTTGTAATATAATTAGTGGAAATATTTAAGAAGATTTGCGATGACTTTGAAGACGCAATCATACGTTTTTGTAAAGTATTTCTGTTAGGTCAATGTTTATTTGCGGTAGGGTTTGACATCAATGAGTTTTAACTTCTTTTACTGAGTAACAAGAATGCTGCTGCATGTAAACGTTGAATAAAGGAATGGTTATTTGAAGTAGATATTTATCGTTTATAAAAAAAGTCGATGGCGTATTTCATGCCAAATCAACTAGAGCCATATGCTTCAAAGTCTCAGATGTTGTTCAAAATTTTTCCTTGCGTAGATGCATATGAAATGATAATACATTTTTCTTCCAGATTTTCTGGATTAAAAATGCATCTAACTAAAATTTCTTCAAAATTCTTTTTTCCAAAAAGACAATGACATTTTTTTAATATTTCTTAACCATACCAAGCACATGCTAAGATGATTCTATAACAAAAGTTTCAAAGGGGTGATAATTGTAGCACAGGAACAAAATCATAATTTGTAAAAACAGTAGAATTTGCCTTCACAGTCTGCTACTTTCCTACTGATTTATAAGAGATACATCAAGCCTTTACACAACCGTGTTTAAACATAGTCATTTTTCAATAGCGTCTATATAACATTGAGTCTTGAAGGCGTGTAAAGCAGAATTTTACAGCAGTTTAGTTATTTAAGCAAATGCCATCTACATATGTCAGTCTCAATATAGATTATTTTTAAAGATTCTTTAAATGTAATTGTAGCCAGCTTCGTGAATTAGTAGTTTGTATGTTTGCTTCGTAATCCAAAGCCGCTTCTCTGTTCGAGTTGATAATCTTTTATACTAGAGAAAAGCGAAGACATATCTTATATTTTGGATAGAAGGTAAAACTGTAGGCGACGTGTAAATACGATGTTTGGCACGATAGAAATCCCTAGTGGAGGTGGAATTCCCTATGATTCAGCTAAATTCTAGTAGGATGGGCTGTATAATCATACAGGGTGTTTCACTTAAAATTCGTATCCTCTGCACAGGTGATAGTACACATAAAACAAAACAAAATAGCGTAACATCATCAGTGCCTACCTATCATAATAACAAAAAAGATTGTTTTTGAGAAGTGGGTTGCTGGTCACTAGTTTAAGAATCATGGTTAGAGCTGGATGTACCCAACTAAGCATTTTCACGTTTCGTGTAATATCTGATGCAGCCGATTTTCGTTCGTGACAGTTTGTTTTGACTATTTTTCCAGCAATTGCCAGAAGTTGACCTTTTTAGCAAATTTTCTCGAAGTGCGTAAAATCAAAAATGGCATAACGGTTTTTTGTTCCTATCGACAAGTATTATCAAGGATACGAATCTTAGTGAAACACTCCGCACGAAGAATTACCCGCCACCGTTATTCTTCGGTCAAAAATAAATAAATGTAGTGAGAGAATTGCGAATATATCTAGCAGCTTAAAGTGTATTTAAGGACACAAACAAGTTCTCCTATCTTTGTAGATCATCGATCAGGTGTCTTAACTTCAAACCGAAACAAAATTTCTTATTCTATCAACTTAACTGGATCTAGGAAACCGTTCTGAGAGCTTTTATAAAGCTGCTGGTCTCCCCTATACCTTGATTAGTCGTTTCCTAAATTTAAAATGCCTTGCCATTTTCAACATAGACGCTTATTAAAGTTTGATCATGCACCTTTAGGTTAATGCATCTCTAGAATAGTCTTCCAATAATTTGATTAGAAATTCCACCTTATGAAGGGGGCAAAAAAATATCATATCAATCAGTAAGTAAGTAATTTAAACTTTAAAGTATGGCACAAGTTATTTGGTAACATAAATATTAAATTTATGTATTTACAATGAGGTTCCAAAAATCTATGAGCTTGTAAGTTACTATTTGCAAATAACTTCAATAAGCAATTTTATCAGCAAAACAATTTTAATAAAACAATAGTTTAAAACTAACACACTAATATAAAGCATAGAATTTTTAATTCCGAACTGGTGTCTGTATATATGTATAGGTTACGAATTGCGTTGCTTTTTTTAATTTGTTGGTTTGCTAACTTTTATAAATGAAATGAATGCCTTAACTTTAGTTAAATTTCATATAATTTACTAATTAAAACGTTGAATTTGCATTCATTTCTCCTAGACGAAGTTAGCAAACCAGCAATGTCAAGAGAAAGTTAATTAGAATTTTTTTTTAATTGGGATTGCATTGCTCATTTATTATTAGGGCAATTCCAATTTAGTAATAAATACATTTGATTTTCAATTTTGTCATTTATAATACACTCTTTTGTTTTTACTTAATCTTTTGGTTGTATTTCTCAAAAGTTTTGATGATAAGATGTATTTTCGAGTAGAAAACTTGACGGTAGCAACGACAAGCAAAGTATTAAATGATATAATTAGCCTAAACCATACAAATTATGTCATGTTTCTATTTATTGCCTTTTTTTCAGAAGAAGAATATTTACTTTTAAATTTTAAACAAGAATGGAAGAAAGGAAACTGTAAAATTTTGTTTAGAATATTCTTTAGACTAAAACATCAGACAATTCAAGCCAAACACTGTTTTGATTATAGAAACTACATAAATCCATGAAAGATTCAAGCTCAATAATCTAGTCGACTTGCCGGGGTGAAGTGCGGCTTTCTAACATTTAGGTTAAATTTATTAATACACTAGCATAATACCTGTTGAAAAATCAACGGTCCCCTTCTGATCATGTCAGCTATCCACGAAGTAAGAAAACAGATCTACTTACAAAAGTCATTTTTTGGGATCCCGTAGCTCAGAATGTGCTACTGCAGTGGAATTTTTATTTTACTTAACAATAATGTCATTCGGATCATAACATGTACCTATACTTTAATACAATTACGTTTGATTCATAATTAGCAATGCCTTTCTTCGTAATTACTAATAAACCCCAAACCTTTTTTGATCAAGTAAATGCTATAAAAACACATAAAGTGGCCTTTTCTCAAAATAACTTTAAACGAATGACAGGTGTGTTCAAAGAGAATACATAATATAGTTATTTTAATTATATACCTATGTAGTTTATTATTAATATATTATTTACTTTATATAGCATAATATGCGTTGGAAACTCAACGGTATCTGGAGGCACCGCATCTTAAAACGCACCGGTCGCTGGCTTAACTTTGTAGTTTTTGTCAAAACCGGTGAATCTTGAGAACCACTGAATAGATTTTGATCACATTTTCACCATTTGATAGCTTATTTCTTAGCAAAGGCTTCTCTATATACAGATTATTCAGAGAATTTTTCAAGAGTCCAGTAATGAGCAAAGTATGAAATACATAATTAAGAAAATTAGCTCTAACAGAGACAAAACGCACTACGCTGCGAAAATGGTAACAGATAAAGGAAAACTATAAGCGAACGAATGGTAGCTCTAAAAAAGTTCTACAAAAAAAGTACCAGATGGCATATACGTATCTCTTACAGATTACTCACAATCAAGATTTGTATAATAGTTATTTTTGCAGAAAGCTTTACTCCCCCTGGAATGTTGCCTTAGTCCGCCCCTGAATGAAATGACGGGAATTTTTGTACGTTTTTATCTTCAGAATTGCTTTAAGTATAATCTGTAAAAAGTTTGTAGCTTACGCCATTCAAGAGATATATAGCCATTACGATTTTTTTAAGAAATGCTCCCCCTTGCTACTCCCACGGTTTTTTAGAATTAAAAATATACTCATGCACCCTTTTGCGACAAGGCCCACCTGCCTGTAAAATCTCAGCTTTCTAATTTTTCTAGTTCTCAAGATATTTTTCGGTGGACATCGGACACTGGACATCGGAACTGGCTATTATTATATAGGAGATAATTATTATATAATATTATATAATAATCATATTATATAATATATATTATATATTACATATTACGTATTACGTATTACGTATTACCTGCTACGTGTTACGTGTTACGTGTTACGTGTTCGTGTTACGTGTTACGTGTTACGCGTTACGCGTTACGCTTTACGTGTTACGTGTTACGTGTTTGTCTTGTACAACGTTCGTCTTGTGATTACAATACTTCAGTTTTTCATGAGTGATTATTTAAATAAACATAACCAAACATAACCAACTGAAAATTCCTCTCCTCCAGCTTACCCTCTTCTCTCCCGTCATATCTTATACACTGGTTTACCACACCCCTCTGGTTTTTTCTACATACATACGGAAATTCTAAATTGAATTCATATAGCATGTGCTTAACATACCAACTTTCTAGTTGGTTCTTCAGACATTTCTTTTCTATTTCTGGATCAAATGAATTCCGAAAAAAATTATAGACAGAGACAGGCATTCATATCGAGTTTCGTGAAAATGCTCCACATTAAATACTATATGACACTCGACTGAGAATTGTTTGTGATTTGATTTGTAAGCAAGCGGTCGGTGACATAGTAAGTGTAGTAGAGTGAGAACGTTTAGTTCTTAACATAGTTCTGAAACGTGACTAAGCGAGATATGTAACAGTCGGTCTCGAGCGTATACAAATGCATCGATTACAAATAACATTTTTAAAAACATAAATACATAATTAAAAAATCGCAAAACTAAAAAGAGTTGGCAAATCTACAGCGTAAAACCCAAAATCAATAATTTTTTCAACAGAAATTTTTCATAATGTTATTTTGAACAAACTTTACTGATAAAGGACTAGGCACCACTTAAATGGAAATCTAAGGACCAGTCGATTTTGTTTATTTTTATACCATTGGATAGATAATGAAAAAACGAAAAATTCATATCATTGGCCCAACACGGAGAAATTCATAGGAAAGCCGCAATTCGGGATTTTAGAGCAACATAATTCCCATTTAAAATGCATTGCTGTCAATCAATTCGTCTCAACAATAGAATCTGATACTAACCCTGTCAGTGGCTCTAAAACTTTTTAAAATTTTGAACGAAACAATATAAGGTTTTAGTAAGTTTTGTTTTCTCAAGTTGCACAATGCACATACTTAAAAATTTCAAAATTTGATTGACATTGGTTGGACAATTTACTCTAACCTTTTTTGAATAAATATTCAAAAATAAATAGACTTTCTTAAAGTAAATGCTCATGAAAGAAATCGAATAAAGCCTAAATAGAAATCAGGTAGGTATTTACTTATACAAACATGCAGTTTTTGTAATTGTCTATTGTAAAAAGTAGATTTTAAACTACAATTTGTGTATTTTCTTTTTCTTTTTAGTTTTTGTATTAAGCAGAATGTAACTGAATTTAAATCAATTGAAGATATAAAAATATTGCATACGGAAAGGTATTTGCGTATAATAATATTACAACTATTTTAGAAACCAATGATTTAAATAAATCATTTTTCTGATAATGGCATTATTGTCAAAATTATTGAATTGTATGCTATTAGTGCTGTTGAACATCGACAATATCCATTTTTAACTCATTCTATTTAATACAAGTTTTGTAAGATGCAGTGTTACGTTTGTGAACGAGAAGGACGTCCAAAAGAATTGCAACGTTTCAGTAATTTAGATATTTATCTAGAATATCAACAACTTGCAACCAAACATCGGTTAAACAATAGATTACAACCCAGAGATATGGACAGAAATGATGACGTTTTATTATTCATGCAAATTGCCACACACTTATAGTGCAAACCATTGATGTGGATGTAGGTTATGAAGACAATCTCAAATTCAACTGCATAGTTCAAAGACAAAATAAATATTGTATATACAATAGGCAAAAATTACTCCGAAAGCGCTCTTGGAAGTAAGATTGGAAGTTTACTCTTACAAGGAGATCTTTATTTCCAGAAATGGGTTCTGCTGTGAAGAACATTTTGATGAAAATGACATGTTCCCCAAAATATCGTTGATCAATTCAGCACATCTTATTACTTTCACAAGGGCTACCATTTGCTGAAACCTGTATTAGTCGTCGCACTGATGGATATATTTTAGACGTTCACAGACTGTATTTTTCTGATTATTAAAATAACAATGCAGCTTTAGTAAGAACACCACATGAGAATAGAAAACGATGTGAAGATACAGAACGGCTATGTAACTAATTGGTTACATAATGATGATATAATAATCGTTAATACAAAAGCTAAAATGAAATAAATAACATACACAAATACTTAGTTTAAAATCAACTTTTTACAAGAAAAAAAAAACTGCATGTTTGTATAAGTAAATGCCTATTATTAATCCATAAACTTTATCTTCAGCATGCAAAGCTGTAAATCTTTTACCCTCATTTTTAATTTTAGAAGGATTTTGCTTCTAAATCTGTGGTATGTAGCCACGTTCAATGTTGGCTACCATTTTAATGTATCCCACTTTCATCTAAATGTGTAAAAAATTATTGTTTCATTACTTAATAAATACTGTACCTAAATAGTTTTTAAAATTTTATTTTTAATATTGGTTGTTCTAAAAAGAGCAACTGTTAATACAATCTGCTTACATTTGAGTACTTTATAGAACGATACAACGTAGTTCTTCCCATTTGATAATCTAAATCTTGTTTAGCATAAGGAAATAAATCATTTGAATAAGTAAAGTGTTGTATCTTTTTAAGAAAATTGCAGTTTTTCATTGATAACTCTTCATTTAAGAAGCGTAGATATCCCATAGAATAAAAGCATGTACAGCTATATTACATGAAATCAGTACTTACTGAAAATATGTTTGTAGGTTTAGTAAAATTAGAAATTTATTTTTGTTTTTTGATGTAATATTTAAAATTGCCTCTTGTTCCTGCCCCAATAAAATTATTATTCGCTATTTTTCATGTGCATTTATTTCAAGAAACCCTATTTATTTTCGAATATTTATTCCAAGAAGGTTAGAATAAATTGTCAAACCAATGTCAATCAAATTTTGAAATTTTTAAGTATGTGCAACTTGAGAAAACAAAACTTACTAAAACCTTTTATTGTTGCATTCAAAATTTTAAGAAGTTTTAGAACCACTGACAGGGTTAGTATCAGATTCTATTGTTGAGGTGAATTGATTGACAGCAATACATTTTAAATGGGAATTATATTACTCTAAAATCCCGAATTGCGGCTTTGCTAGGAATTTTTCCGTGTTGGGCCAATGATATGAATTTTTCGTTTTTTCATTATCTTTCCAATGGTATAAAAATCAACAAAATCGACTGGTCCTTAGATTTCCATTTAAGTGGTGCCTAGTCCTTTCTTAAATGACTTTGTCGAAGATTATTTATTAAATAATTCTTTATACGTTTAAGAGCGGAGAAAGATCGTTCTACTGTTGCATTACACATCGGTAATGTTAAGATTTTTAAAAAAATTGTTTTAACATTGGGAAGTGTTGACAACCGACATTAAGCAATTTCGCCCATTCAAAGCGTGTTACAGTTACCCGTCTCCGAATGTAAATCCGACGACCGCGCAGAGTTTTGCTAGAAGGCATTGAAGGCAAGTATTTGGAGCGACAAAGATGATACATTCCTTGCAGGTCTGCTGCAAAAAAGTATATTCCGTTACAAACCATTTTTACCCGCCTGTACACGATATAAACTGTTGTTCTCACATGTTTCACTATTCGCGACAAAGTGAGTTCCCATGCCAATAAGTTTTATTTGTTGCGTGTCCACTGCGATCCTGGGCAAGGGTCCTCTGTGGGACTTTCTAACTTGTGGGACCTGAAGAGACCGCTTTCACCGCTTGTGTGTAAATCCGCCACTGGGTTATGTAATAAAGATAAACTTTACCTTTTGTTTTGATAATTTTTTCCTGCCGTTGTAATCTGATTGAGCTTGTCTAGAGATATCGTCAATAATATACATTTCTGTCAGATATTAGTAAATTTGATTCGTTGATTATGTTTTATTATAGAATTTTTAGAACTGTATTTGAGAGTTTATTTAACATATTATTTTTTTTGACTTACTAACGAAAATTTGTTTTTTTATCTTGGTAATCTGATTTATTTTGAAATATTTGATTTACTGCCTATTATCTGTGTATTGACACCGCGAGCTAGCCGGTTAGGAAGTTCCTGTTATAGTCTCGGCTATTTATATCTAAAAGTCATCAAGAAACATTAAGAAATAAAAGAAAGACATGCTTTTAAAGCAAATGCAATTTAATTTGGCCCGTAGTATATAATGTTGTGTATAAGTCCCCGACACTACGCAAACCAAACCCGCTCAAATCATTAACTACATTTTAATTTTTTTCTTCCTGCACCTTAGGCAGATGTTCTCGCAAACCATCATAAGTTGTAGAATTAATAAATACTATACATGATGAAGACTATAAAATTAATTACATCATCACGTTGTAGTACTTCAGTAAGTTTGATGTTACATAGGGAAGGAGAAACTGACAGGGGGATGTATCTAGTATAGCTTTCCTCTCTTCCTTATCTCTCTGTATTTATACATTCTTTAACGCAAGGAAACATATTTAGTTATTTCAAAACAATTGCAAACATTAAAATATGCATGGAAACTTAAAAGAACGGATGTTTTCACCATCTTTAACAGATCTTGGCAATAAGTACCTACTTCTTCGTATAGTATCTGTCAAGGTAACTTTATGAAATATTGTGTCATTGAAGACAAGTCTTCACTAAAAAAAGCTAAATTTTTGTTATTTTTGGACCGTATAGTGGCTTAGTTATCTGTAATTTAAATTTCATTTTTAAACTACATTTTTCGTTTAGGAGAAATAAATAAATACACTATATAATATAATTACGCTAGCTTTTTTTGTTGATATGATCTCCCTTTTATCCGCTAAAGTTAGTTTAATAAAACAAAGCCTTCGAAAAATTATTCAATAAAGAACAACAATTAATTTAAAAAAAATTAATAAGGCAATTTTCTTTGTTTCCGTTTTTCTTTTATGAATAAAACATTTCCTGTTTAAACGGCCCAACAGATTAAAAAACTGTCAGTACTTTATATCTTCAAGGCTTTTGTTTGTATTTACATTTTCTTTGCCCATTTTCATTAAACTCGAAATACTCCCATTAAAACAGTATAACGCTAAAAGGCAGTTAGGTTTTAATAAGATATATTGCCATCAATAACCCGACTACTTTCAAACGACCACAATCATGTAAAAACTTTCTGTACCAAGCATTGCTTTGTCAAAACGAACAAAGGAGTCTGGCAGTGATAAACCGATGAAGTAATTGCAACTGTTCTTGTTTAACTAGTGAACAAGAGTACTTACAAAGATACGTATGTTAGCAGACACAAGCTTTACGTTTAACTTTGGCTTTAACTGCTTTCTCTTTTCTAATTTTGCTAAAGTCGTTGAAAACGTAAAAGGTAAAAGAACATAGAGATTTAGAGCTAAAGCTTCTTTAAGAATGCTAATGTTATAATCTGTATATTTATGCACATTCGATTGAAAATCTATTGAACATCACATAGTTAAAAATTCCAATAAAATTAGGGCTTTTGTGTAACATGAGAAAAATGATAAATTAATAAAAAAAAATTACCAGAAAATTCAATTTTAGTGCTTGTGCTCAATTTTAGTGCTCAACTATTTGCTTGAAAATATTTTGTAAATCTCGTTGTTTACTTCATTCGTTGTTAATCCAATTCATTACTGCACGTACAATTATATCGGTTCATTGGTAAAAGGAAATGCAATTTTTCTATTTGGTACATAACATGTAATTTGATTGCATCCAGCAAACAATTATAAAATCTGATATTAACAATCAATACCTAAATGCATTTTAAGAGGTCTAATTGTTTCTTTAGTATATTCCTTGCTGTATAAACCTAAATAGCTATATTGTAAATTCATTTTCTCTGGAAACAATACTAATTTATACTATGTAATGAATTAATAAATTACAGAAAGGCAATTTATATTTATATTTCATATAACATTCAGCTGCAAAATTTATAACATGCCCTCGAGCACCAATATATAAACCAATAACTTTTCAGTTTTCTACGCCGAAATATTTCTGAAAATAAATTAAAAAAAGTTTTTGTCCCTGGTTTCAAATCAATATTGAATAAAATCTTATATTCCTTTGTTTATAAAATATTGAAACAAAAAAAGTTTTAAGGTTTGTATTTAGATTAAAATTTCTAAACGTCCTTTTAAAAATGTGTTAAATAATATTTTCGTTTGTTTATCAATAATGTATTTAAATTGAATTTCATTGATTATATATGGGCAATTAGAAAATCTGGGTAATGGTGTTTTATCTAGGTATTTATCTACAATCATACAAAAAGTGACTACTTTTTACATTGATTTTTGTGTAAAAACTTAACGTTTATTAAGCTAGTGTTACAAAATTTTTATTGCGACACACTAATGTCTACAAGAGATGTATGATAAATTAATGACTTAAGAATATTTTACAAACTGGTTGCTAAACAACTTAGCACATAAAAATCTAAGCACGCTCATGTATGTACACATGGCATAAGTCACAAAATTAAAAAGAATATCAAATACAATGAATACTTTAGTAAAGCGTTATGATCGTAGATAAAACATTGTAGTAGAGTGCTCGGAGCCCCGAAACTTGCAAAAAACAAATTTTGTGGGACTTCGAGGTAAAAATGTATAAACTACATAGAATTGTATCTTTGATTCTGTAGATTCTAAAACTGCAACTTGTCAAAAATCTCTATGGTGCAAAAGGGCACTATTTAAAGATTTCGAGTTAAGTACGTAGATGGGTAATAGAAGATATAAGCTACCTCTGTAATAAAAAATTATGTAGATTTTTGTACAGATTCTTATTGATTTTAAAGTCTTAATAAGAGCTTCCGGTTGGAAATGCACGTAAATCCCATAAGCGAAAATTGAGAAGGTTTCACATTTATGCAAATTTCTCGTTTCAAGCACTGCACAAATCTAATTAAATTTGACTAGTTTTTACTTTAAACCGTTTTATCTCTGGAAAGCTAGCATTTAATAAAAAAAATGTATTTATGTGAAATTGTAACCACATTTTTCGCAATTACGATGCTCCCTGATTTATGAATTTTAAAGAAATATTAACCAAGATGTGTAATAAAATGTAAGACATCATTCTCACCGTGATGTACCACCAGCCGTAGGTACATCTTGCTGAATCATACAGCGCCTTACAAAGCCGCCCTTACAAAGGTAATAACACAAAAGCTGGAAATCATAAAAATAACCCTATAATTATTATGAAATAAAGGATAATAAACAGTTTCACAAGATTTATTAATTATAATTTATTCATTTGGATTTCCAGAATTTTATCAAATCAACCAAACAAAATTTAATCACTAATCCCAAACGTATTTGATCGTATATAAAAACAAGAAAACATAGTTCAAACATACCACATAAAATAAAATTAAACGATGAAGTTGCTGAAGATGGTTTATCTATTTGTAACCTTTACCTTAAACATTTTAACTCTGTTTTTATTGACGGGCAATTATTAGATGCTGACACAAACATTGCTAACAATTCAATGTCGGCTGTCGGACAGACATCCCTTGAGATTTCTGCAGAAAAAGTTTTAAATTTTCTTAGTAGCTTTGATATTCACAAAGGAGCAGGTCCAGATGGTATTCCTGAGTAACTGCGCTATTAGTCTGGCACATCCAATTTCAGTAATTTTCAATCGATCATTGAAAGAAGGTGTTTTTCCAATGACATGGAAAAAGGCCTTTATCACTCCCATCTACAAATATGGTGATAAAGAATCAGTCAAAAATTACAGACCAGTGTCTATTCTATTAGTTCTTCCAAAACTATTCGAAAAGATTGTATACGAAGTTGTATTAAGTGTAATTAAAAATAAAATTTGTTTGCAACAACATGGTTTTCTACCTGGACGATCAGTTGAAACTAACTTTAGTTAGTCAGTTACATAGATTATTTACAAAAGGCTCTGGATCAACGCATTCAAATAGACTCAGTATATACAGACTTTAGCGAAGCGTTCGATAAAATCGACTACACAATTCTTATTAACAAATTGGAAACCATGGATCTCCCCTCAGGTTGATTACGCTAGATAAAGTCTTATATCTCTAACAGGTCTCAAGCAGTCAGAATAAATGGATATCTATTTAATTTTATTGGAACCACATCGGGCGTGCCGCAGGGTTCCCATCTTGGACCCTTATTTTTTATCGTTTATGTTAATGATATAGTCAATATCATTCAAAACTGTCAAATTCTTTTATATGCAGACGATATAAAACTTTTTCGTGAAATAAAAAATATATCTGATTGTCATTTACTTCAAGACGATTTAAACCGTTTAAACATTTACTGTTCTAGCAACAAATTGTTTTTGAACCTCCAGAAATGTTATAAAATCGCTTTTACAAGAAACCATTCAGTGTTTGCATATTCTTATTACTTATGTAATCATCAGTTGCAATTAGTACTTCCATTAATTTATTTTAGTTATTTTATGATTGGTGTTATTTTAGTTAATAAAATAACCCTTTCAGAACAATTATCATATATGACAGAGAAGGCTTATAAAAATTTAGGCTTTTTAATAAGGATATGTAAACCATTTGCAAACTTTAACTATATCAAAAGTCTTTACTTTGCATATGTACGAAGTGTGGTATGTTGGGCTAGTGTGGTATGGAACCCTCGGTACTCCATGTATACCAATATGATAGAATCAATACAAAAAAAATTGCGAGCTACATTAGTAAGAAATTTAATATGCCAACAATAAGTTATAATCAATCATGTATAGAATTCGCTCTGTTACAATTATGTAGTTTTAGAGAGTTATCGGATGTTCAGTTTCTCTATAGATTAATTACAAGTATTATAGATTGTCCACCACTATTACAACAAATAAATTTTAACATTCCCGTTCACCCCACTAGAAATAATAATTTATTTGCGCCATCCTTTTCAAGAACTAATGCTTATCTTAATTCCCCACTTATACGTATTGTTCGAATATACAATGAAAAATATAATTCAGTTGATCCTTTTTCAATGTCCTTAATTTCTTTTAAATGAATATAAAAGCCTTAATCAACTGATGAAATGTGCATCATCTTTTATCCCTTTGCTTATTAGCTTTTTTCATATAAACCGCATATGTGGTAATGACAAAATGTAATAAGAATTATAGCAAATAGTAGTATAATATTTTTTATAATTAATTGTAAATGTTTTTTTCGCTTGGCTTCAGTAATATACTGTGTTAATTAAGAAGTATTTGTACTTCGGATTTAATCCTGTAAATACTTTACATTAAATAAATAAATAAATAACCTTAATATGTATTTAATAGTGTAGGTTATAATTTAATAAATCTTGTGAAACTATTAATTTTTATTTATTTCATGATTATGGAGTTCCAATAAGTAAGGCTCGAAACAGTAAACGTTACAATTATTAAATAGAAAAACTTACATGTTCAAAAACTTATTGTTTAAAATGCAAAAAAAATTAAAAAGAATTATTTACAAAGTAAACTTAACTAGGAACCCCCGTCTAAAGTACAGGTGAGTTGTAACTTACCCTTTTTGAATTATTTTAAATTTTGCACAATTGTTATCCTCCTAAAGATACGTAAAAATCTAAAATATTATATTTTGAACTCAAGTGATTCTTCAGTTGCGCCCTTCTAAAGTGTCCAAAATGAATGATTTTGAGCACGTTGGCGTTTACGTTCTCCTTTATAGCTTCTGCTATAAATAAGATAAACAAATGAAACACAACTGTTTTAAAGTCCATCATTTGGACTCTAACATGATGGATTGCATGACATACCTTAATATGAAAAAAAATTATAGAGTTGCATATTTTTTATATATGTGTGCCAAATCTCAACTTGTGATTTCAATGGGTTCCTTACTAAATTATTTTTACAAAATAGGAATGTTAAACATTTTAACATAAATGATTTTTTTAATGTTTGGAGCATTAGAGTTTTGTTTTATAAATGATTATTTTCTGTTCTGGGTAATTACTTACAAAGAATTTGGGTTAGATAAAACAATAATTAACAAATTCCTGTACGAGTCTCTAAAAATTTTAAAAATTATTTGTGAAATGTTACCTAATTAAAATATCCTGGGTAAACTTGTCAAGAAACCTTTTCAGTATTATCGGAACACGTGCAAATTAATATCAACTATAATAAATTAAAATCACTATAGGCCAATGAATGTTCAAAAAAGGGGTGTAGAGGAAAATGTCGGGAGAAATGTTCAGCAAGAATTGGCTTCCGGGCTTTGTTTGGGCTAGTTAAGAGGTAAACATACTAAAAGTCCGTGGATCTAGGAGCAGAGGCAAAGGATAGAGGGGGGAGAGAAGGTCCCGTCTTTCTGTTTTTTGATTATATCTCGAAAACAGTTAGCCGTACCTTCAAAAGTACTATGTACAATAATGTCTATTCAGTTTTTCGTATCTGTTATAGTTTAAGAGATAGTGTATATCTATCGCCAAAGGCGCTAACATCCAAGAACAATTTTGACTTACGGTTTTTTCATTACCTTTTCCTTTTATCTTCTTTGCCATTCATTCGAGACGAAAAGTTTCCACGAAGAAATGCTAAATAATTAGATTTCCTTTAAAATGAGCATAATCTCCTATATTATATCTTCAACTGATTAAAAATTAAAGCAATTTGAAAATTTTGTGAAGATTCTCAGATAACTATCCGGAAGTATTTCGTATCAAATGAACGGCAAAGAAGATAAAAGAAAAAGTTAATAAAAAACGTGAGACAAAAATCTTTTTGGGAAAGTTCCCAATATTAAAAAATATATTTATGTTAAAATGTTGAAGATTCCTATTTTGTTAAAATAATTTTGTAATGAACCCATTGAGATCCCAAGTTGAAATTTGGCTGTCATATTTAAAAAATATGCAGCTCTATGTCCAAATTTTTTCAGAATTTTCAATGTTTTTTGAAAAACTCGAGGTTTATTTCTTTATGGTATTTCTAGCAAAAGTTATAAAGAAAAATCGCTCACTTTTGTATACTTTAAGGGCACATCTCAACCATTCGATAAAAATATAATATTTTGATTTTTACTTATTTTTTGGAGTATAACAGTTGTGCCAGATCTAAAAAAAATTAAAGCGGGTGATGGTCAAAACTACAAAAACATTGGATCACTTGGTGTGAAATTACCCGTTAATAAAGAACATATTAAATCAATACTTGAGTTTCTTAGAAATTCTTACTTACAGATTATTCCAGATTTATACATTGAGACACTAAAACATGTATGGGTTTTTTTTTTCGTTGCCGCTGGAAGAACACAGAACAGTTACTTTTGAACTGTGAAATTTCTGCAATAAATAACTCTTTAGACTTCTGAATCATTTTCGCTATAAAACTAATTAACGTTTCTTATTAGTTTTTAGTTCTATTGCATGATTAATGGAATTGTTATCAGAACGAATCGCCCATTTATTGTTAGTTTTCAAAAAGAAAATGGACATTTAATTACGTCGGTATTAGAACTAGAGATTATCAATTTCTAATATAATGTATACTATTTTATAAAGTTTAGAGTAAAGAGTTGAACTCTTACTCAAGCGGCTCGAGTTCGATCTCCGGAACCGACGAGAGAATTTTCTCGTCGACATACAGACTCAGTACACTTTGCCATAGTGTTGGAAGATACGTTAAGCAGTCGGTGCCGACAACCACGCAAACACTTATCTGTGGTTGTCGTTAAAATTAGCACTTCACCATATACCACGCACAAGTATGCATATCATACTTCTGTGGTTAGACAATGTTAATTATAATTAACATTAATAATAATAACAATAATAAAGTGTTTACAAGGATTTCCACTAAATGTACTCAAGATTAATTAATATTACTAGGGGAAATTCTTCGCCAAAACAAATTTACAGATTAGTCATAAAGAAGAGGGTCAGATTACACCACTAGATTTTTAGATAGATCATTAGCATTATGTTAAATTAACCAGAATAATACACTAAAAACTTCCAAACTAAATATTCTTACACTTAATTCCCACTTTAGAGCTTTTAACTATAAACCAGGTGATACGATAACGTTACTAAAAACTCTAACTCAAAAAAAAACCGAAAATCTGAAATTTCCTTTTGGAGTTTGGAACTTGGTGACGATAAAAACTGAAGAAACAATCCCCCCAGCAATCAAAAATTTCTGTTTAAGATTTGAAGCGGGGCGATTATAATCCACAAAGTTTTAATCAACCACACGTTGAGCCTGACGTCATTATTACCAATAACAAAACTAGACCAAATATCCTCTTTTATTTTATCACAAGATGCTCTGTAAACAGCTGCAAATATGCCTTGTGAAGATTTAATGTTGAAGATGCTTGGATAGATAAACAATATATTTGCCTGAAGTGGGATCATAAAATTCTGTATGTCTTTGATAGTACAGATTTAGTAGCGTGTTTCAAAGAAATAGATTTTATTTGGCTACCCTTTGTTGCAATACCATAAACAAAAATGGTTTAAGTACGTGACCATAGGGGAATTTGATACATACAGTGTGTCCCTGGATGGGGTGCCGATAAGGTGATTTTTTCCAAAAAAATATTCGGAACTAGATATTTATGGTCTAAAAAGCTTTTGCTTATTATAAATTACAAGAAAAGTTAAAAAATTGCAAATCTTAGTTGATTTGCTTTAATTGGGAGCTCTTTTTCTTTGTAATGGGATCAAAATTTTGTCTAAGTCCAAACTATCTGTGATCCATCTAGTATTCCGAACTAAAAATTGCCTAGAAACATGATTAATTTTGAAACGTCGGTTTTGTCAAAAATAAGTCAGAATGTTAGATCTCCAGCAAAGAATTTTCTTAATTCAATGTTACGGACGTGGCGACGTATCATACCGATACGTAATCGAAGAATTCGAAGAAAAATATCCTGGAATTAATGTGAGCCAAAGTGGATTGAAAAAACTTGTGAAAAAATTTAAAGAAACGGGATCAGTTGCAGACATAAAGAAGAAGAAAAAGATGTATAGTTACGAAAATGATGCTGCCAGTGCCGTGGCTTTGAATTCTGTTTTGGAAAATCCCAAACAAAGTTTACGAAGAAGATCACTTCAAATCGGTGTTTGCAAAAGTGACCTTCAACGAATTTACAAAGCCAACAAACTTTATCCATTTAAACCAAAATTCATTCACACTTTAATAGAAAATGATTATGGGTTGAGACTTGAATTTTGTGCAAATATAGGGGAGAAAATAATGTACGATCCTTTGTTCTACACGAAAATTTTATTTTCGGATGAGGCTACTTTTTCAACGAATGGAGTGGTGTCATCACAAAATTGTCGTTATTGGGCCAGCGAAAATCCAAATTTTAGAATTAATGCTAAAAGTCAAGATTACAAAAAAGTAAATGTTTGGTGTGGTTTGTTGCCAGACAGGATTATTGGACCTTTCTTTTTAGACATAAATTTAAACCAGGAGGTTTATCTAAACTTATTAGAGAATTTTTTGCTACCGGCTTTAAATGAAATTCCTCCAGATCGGCGAAGAAGTCTCTTATTTCAACAAGACGGATGCACCCCACATTCGACGCTTTTAATAAGAGGTTGGTTGGATGAAATTTTTCCCAATCGTTGGATAGGGCGTTATAGTGAGATACCGTGGCCTGCAAGATCGCCTGACCTTACCCCCTTGGACTTCTTTTTGTGGGGGTATCTTAAGCAAAATGTCTATAAGATAGACTTAGAGCACAATGTTGATATTTTAAAACAGAGGATCACTGCCTGTATAAATGAAATTACCCCAGAAATGCTGCGGAATGTATACCGAGGATTTCGCTGGCGAGTAGAAAAATGTTTCAACATTGGAGGTGGACAGGTAGAATAAGTTGTTTCTCGTTTTAATTTTTGTGTAAATTCCATAAGCTTTTAATAAATTATTTTGTACTTTGTTAATTGTTATTTCACTCAAAATAATGTATCATCCGTCACCGACACTTTGTTCAGGTTGCTAGGGAACCGTGCTTAGTTTATGGACTTAGAAAAATTTCTACAAAATTTTAATTATTTTCATTAAAAAAACGCATTACTTGAATCAGGTTGCTTAAAATGTTTGATTTTTTTAGTATTTCGCAGTTGTAAAATAAGCAAAACCTTTCCAGACCAAAAATACCCTCCTCCAAAGGATTATTTAGAAAAAATCACCTTATGGGCACCCCATTCAGGGACACACTGTATGTGAAATACTATTATGTTTACACAAACAATAAATTTGTTTAACTGTGTAACTAAAATAAACAACTTGTTTATCTAGTTTGTGTCGTTAATAGACTAAAATTATACATGATTAAGACTTGACTCTGTTAATCTATTCTCTTTTATACGATATTTGAATTATGAACGAAATGAGTTAAGTAAATATTCAAAGTAATTTTTCTTGAGGATATGGGTGCCAGTAGCACCAGGAGTTCTGAAATATACACAGTATGGTTACCTATGTTATCATTTTTCATATCCAATTCCATACCAGTAGTGAAATTGCTACTGATACTATTGACTGCTGATGTGTTGTTATACTCCTAAACAATTTATTTATTTTAAATACATGTCTTGTTTGTGAGTAATTTCATTCAGTCAGATTTTACTGTATTTTAGATAAGTACTTTTGAATTTCTACGAAGATATCTACATTTCTACCTAGATACCATTGGGTTAACGAAAATACAGATTTAAAGGGGGCTAATGTAAGATTTTATGTACCGTTGTGATTTTAATTGAACCCCCTAGAAAGTTGTAATAGTATGTAGGTTTCGGAATTTTGCTAAAAGTTACTAAATAGTAAATTAACTACGCCTGCTTACAGTTTATAAATGGAAATTTAGTTATTATTGGGTTCAATATTAAACGTGGCCTTAATAATAAAGATGATCACTCTTTGTGAATATTTACTGTGAATAGGTTTTCAAATTATTTTGAGATCGTAATGCTGTATATACCTATGGAAGCTTTTGATTTGATCATATTTTCATCTGTAGAATATTTCTTGTCTTCTTGTCATTTAATTTCTTTTATTTTAGAAACTAATGGTTATCGAAATCCATTTAATTTAAAACTAAATAGCTGCAAATAAATAAATAAATGGTTGCACCAGTTTAGGTTTTATTTATTTATTAAAATTATAAATGATGAACTATTTTATGAAACTTAATATTTTGTGTTGATATCAAACCCTTATATATGTTTTTCCTCATTATTATGGTTTAATCATTCCCATCAAACTAATATCTTAGGTATGTTTAATTACTCTGCCCAAACAGATACTCGTATGTATTTCGTAGTAATAATGGTCGGTTTTTTAAGGATCGCTTAATTACAAAAACGCAAATGTATAATAACCTTTTGACCTACTTTAGTTTAAAATTAATTATGGTAAAACGTTTCTTAAGTTGACGTTCAATTTATAGACAGAAAGAAATAAGTCAAAATGAAATGGCGTATGTTAACAACAGAATCTGCTATTATATTGCTATTTATTTATCTGTTGAAGCTCATTTCTGTTGAAATTGAGCAGTAATGAAGTTATTTGGTTATCGTTTATCAAAATAATGTAACATTCACAACAGGTGCTATTGCAAAAAAAACATAATTTTTCAATTAATATTCCAAGTTAAATAGAATTTAATGATCTGGTTCTTATGGTTTGATTAATATTGAAATAGCTACATGCTACTGTCTGTATTTATATTTTTAAAACTCAGATTACAGTTGTAATAGCTATTATGCAGATAGGAAAAACATTATGACCATACATATGGAATATGTATATAAATAGGAATTTCAGTACACAAACTAATCAAATTGATATATTTATAAGGTAAAATCTCAAAACTACTTCCTCTATCCGAACAGTAATTTACCAACATAGTAATCATAGTATATCTAGATTAATACTCGTACTTTATTGTTCTAGCTTTGTAATAGAGTTAATTATTTCTGAATAAATCCAACCACTGATTCGTACTATCAGTTGCCTATTCATCGCTGGCAAACCAACACCACTAAAGTATTTCGTCAATTTTGGAAATTGATAGTAATTCTAATCTCCAAATCAAACAAAGAAGGGATAGCGTTCCACGATTTCGAACTAAGTAATCTGAATATAGCAGTTATTGGAAATAAGGAACTATTAACTATATACATAGTGCAAAGTACTCGTCAAAAACTGACATCAGAATAATCTGCTTCAGCATTTTTAGCAAGCAACTGAACTTCAATGAATAATGGGTGTGACCCATGCAACATACTGCTGGAAATGCAGCTCTGCAGCAGCTTTCACAGCTGTCTTTATTATAAAAGATAAATATTATAACTATGTGTTAGTAAAAGTAGTAAACAATTTATTGATCTGGCTTATAGAAGGAATAAAACTAACATACCTGCAAATTACAGGGTTTTAATTTGGCGATCCATGATCGATTTTCATATACAAGCAAATGTTGAAATTTCAATAACCTTATTTACAAAACGACATACCGCTCTTTCTATAAGTATGGGTTGCACTGTATGCAATTAATGCACACTATATTTCCACAATAAAATATAGATTAACACTAAAAAATCAACAATTGATGGCACGTCACACAACGCATATGTTGCTTCCACAATGATTTAGGACAAACATTCGGTTCTAACCACCGGGTCAATGCGACTCTTAGCAGGACGGAGGTCACCTGACTACTCAAGCTTTTCTCTAATAGGCTAATTACAACTATATCTTGTTGTAACCTGCCACTTATAAAAAAGTTATGACCCGATATCAAAACACAAAAGCAGAAAATCGTTAGAACCTTATTAGGAAGATGAAAAAATTAATACTTTGTAGTTAAGTCACTCGACCAAGGTGGCACTGCTTAATATTCAAATTTGACCAAAGGGGTAAATATGAGTTAAGCCATAATATATGGAGTAGAACAAAGAAAAGGAATAAAAGTGAGTAATGACTGAGAAATTACAATAAATTCAATTAAGTGCAAATACAATCAGCTTACGGATTTGTATGCAAGTAAAGAGGTCGAGTATTATATGCAATTTTATTAGCGTAGAAAGCACCTTATAATAAAGTGCCTATGGTGGTGAATCAGGGTCAAATTATGTCAAACCAAAGAAATTAATTTTGTCAAAATCTTATTTGTCTTCAAACGTCAAAACATGACATTTTGAAAAAAATTATATTTTAATTAATTCTATACGTTTGAAGAAAAAATGGCATATTTTATGCGGAGCTAAAGACGCTTTTTGTGCTTCGGATATATGCCTGTCTCACTACGTTCGTCGCTCGTCTGTCAAACTAACAACCTCATCACAAAATGCTTCACTTTAGTTCCTTATTAAATAATAAATTATTATCTTAGAGTAGCGGTTCTTGATCTACTTCAGCTAACATTCACGAGTGGCTAATATGTTTCATTACATACTGCAACTAACTCAATGCCTAAAAGCAACAACCAAAGCAATAATGATAGGATGTTTATTTTATTTGACAGAATCTCCATTCAATTCAGCTTTACAGTTAAAATATTTTTATAAAAGACACTTTAAAATAAAACGTATACTACGCACAAGTGAAATGCCATTATACGCTCGTGAGAATTACCACACTTGCGCTTGCGCGTTCTTTCAACACCTCACTTATTATACACTCGGGGAAATTAGCAGACGCAACTTTCCTCTTGTATGCTACATTTCTCCTCTTGGATAGAAGCTGTACTTAAAAAGTCACTTATACCATAGATAACTATTGCCCACTTGACAAGTTACAGCTAAGCTTGCGTACAAAAATATCGCCTTATTTCTACTTTTATATAATAGTTGAGTTATCGAAGTAAAGCTCTCATTATACGTGTGTATTCCGTATTAAAAATTCATGTATGTTTTACAAAGCTGTGGAAATGCACTGCTTCTATTGTTTCTGTATTTCATTCAATCAAAAGTGGGTTTCATTTCCAGCGTGCGAGATGAGATAGAATTCATCTACCAACTAGTTATCTACATATTTGTCGAATTGATTCGTAGCGTTATTGCTGACATAATCGATTTAGAGAGGTAAAATAAACACCAAAGCAGTTTGCTTCAAAGCGTCATCCATTATTGCTATTACTAGTTCAGCATTAGTGTTAGTATGCGTTAACAGATTGAATTCAACCTAGCGTAGGGTATAGTTAGCGGTTGGTTACATTTATATAAATTATTATAAATGGGTCTGGCAAAAGCGTTTGAAAATGTATTTTAACGACGGAATAATATTGTGAAAAATAAATCATCGGTGAATACTGCAAGCGTAACGATAACATTGATTTAAGATTTTTTTCATCTAAAAGAAAGAGAAAAGAAAATCTTATTAGTGAACTGCTAAAGAAGTATCAATAATCTTGTCATCAATATTTACGTTCAGAAAAGTGGCTTACTTTTCTTGAGTTATTTCCCTGTCATATTACAGCATTACAACGATATATAAAAACTTATTGCTTCCAGCCCCCGGGGATGTATTTGCTTTTGATAAAGCAAACAAGAGGGGCTTTTTTAGCTGCGATGCTGGCCTATCAATTTTAATTTAATGCTTTGTTTTGATTTCCGCTTTATATTGTTTGACAAAATAGTACAACTCCCACTAACATTAAATTTTATAAAAATAAATTACATTATACTAATGGTCGCAATTTTCAGACATTTCTTTAAGTTTTCCCCTCTTCTGTGGGATATATATAAATCAATATAATTGTTGTGTTAACTTGATAATTGTTACGTGGACTCTATTTTAATGGTTACTAATTTTAATACCTTGGATAGATAAATAGGATTTCAAACTATACAGCTTACATTACAAGTTAATATTTATTAGCAGTCTGAAATGCCTTTATTACTAAAATAGAAATCAGAGAGTACATCATCAAAGCGTAGGCGAACACATTAAATGTTACCTGAATTGGAAATCTAATTAACTTCCAGACAGGTGCTCTGATGCAATTTTGAAATATTTCAACTTTTACAATTAGATCAAATACAGCTCTCAAGTACATAGTAGCTATAAATTAATTCATTTACGCTCACTATATACTAGGGAAACTATTTATGGAATGAAATTCATTAAAACTAAAATTAAAGTTATATCTTTATTCCATCAGTTGTTTCGACTGTATAAAACAATATTAAAACTTCATTAGTATACAGCGTGAAAGGGGTTACTATGTGTTAACTTTAAAAGGTGATAGGAAACATCAAAAGGAACAAAATGGTCTATACAACTTTGTTCTAGGACGTATCACTTTTTCAGAAAAAAATAATAAAGTTGGAAACTTTAACGTTATTCTGCCGCATTAGTAATATTAGTTTGATTATTGGACTTTGTCAGAAGATGCATCTCATCTAGTATAACAAAAAACTCCAAAAAATTAAAGAATCTCATTTTACGCGTAAACAATTGATCATACGAAAAAATGTTATTAAGTTTTTATTTTTATTTGCTGGATGAGCACAAATTAGCAATTAAACCTTATAATTAAACTATTATTTTAACGCGACAAATGATGTTAAAGTTTACAATTTTATTCTTTTTCTCTGAAAAAATTACACGTTTTAGAACAAAGATTTATAAGACTTTTTGTTTTTTTTCAGTCTTCTACTAGTCCTTAAAATTAACGAATAGTAACCCCTTCCACTCTGTATACGATGCTATACTACCTTTAAAATACAGTTAATAAATTAACTCAATTCACTTTACATACATGTAGCTTTTTAGTTATTACTTGCATGTATATCCTTCTACCACTTTTTCTTGTATTGTATATATCTACCACAACATGATCATAATGCCACGGATAACTTTTACAAAAAAACTTATGCATATCTGTGATCAATTTTCTGACAGCTCATTGTCAATCTGTGCTGACTTCAATATTTCCATTATCGGTTGGTATACAGAAAAGAAGACAATTCACTCAAACCAGTGGAATACAACTCACAAGCAGTCAATTTTGCTAATTTGTTCTAGTACTGTAAAAGTAATTGTAGGAACATACTATTTGGTCAGATCAAAAGATGGTTTATTTGAACATTTTAACTCAAGTCAGATTTTATCGATGACGAGTTATTAGATTTCGATATAAACAACCGGCTTTCGTCGTATTGAGCATTTCATCTGACAGAGTTTACAAGCATCTTTATTTCATACTGTCACATTTGTCAGTTTTACGTCAAACTTTTTAGTCCAGAACATGCGATTTTACGGTCTAGTATGCTTGTAAAAAATTTTACAGGACTTGTGACTGTAATAGTATATTACGTTATAAGTCCGGTAAACCCAAGTTTACAGTAGCGAGTTGAAAACGTTTCGGGACGAGGCGACGAAGGAGCCGAGTCTCGAATGTTGAAACGAGCTACTGTAATGGTTTACCGGAAGTATGACGTAAGGCGTTTTATTTCATACTGCCTCACATTGTTCATTTTTTAAAAAAATGCATTTAAAATTTTCAGTCCGGTAAAATTTTTTACCGGACTCAAATTGGATTTTCAGTCCGGTAAAAATTTTTACCGGCCTTGTGACGTAATAATTCATTTACCGGACTCAAATGAGTCCGGTAAATACCCTTTTACCGGACAGTATGAAATAAAAAATTTTACCGGACGCAAATACAATCAATCACCTGGACAACGTTTTAGTACGTAATCAGTTACCATGGAAACTCGTTCTTCATAGATGTCCATATTTTGCATTCGGAAATCTATTTTATATAATTTTTTTTTAAATTAAACCAATATTCCAATAATTGCAGTATGAAATAAAACGCATTACGTCATACGTCCTGGAAATGGTCTTATAGTCTCGTTTCGACGTTCCGGACTCGGTTCCTTCGTCGCCTTGTCCGTAACATCTTACTCGACTGTAAAATTCCATTTCCAGGACTTATAACGTAAATTACTATTCTCATGTTGATGTTAACAAGGGACCTGAGCCATATGGTGTTCATCCAATATTTCTGCTTTGTTGTGCTGTTAATTTGGCTTATCCAATCTCCAGAATTTACAACTGCTCCTTACAGAAAGGCGCTTTTCCGATGATTTGGTAAAAAGCGTTTATTGCCCCTATTTTTAAATTGGGCGACAACGAACTTGCAACGAACTATAGATCAATATCTATTAGATCTGCTATTACAAAGCTATTTGAAAAGATTGTGTATGAAGTAGTCTTAGATACAATAAAAGATAAAATTTGCATCAGACATGTTTGGTGAAGTATCTTGACGAAAGCATCCAAGTTGACTCTGTGTACCCAGATTTCAGTAAGGCGTTTGATAAAATCGATCAAAATATCCTGAAGCGTATAAACTGGAGATTATGGGCTCACCTTCGGATTTATTGCGGTGAGTAAAATCATATATTTCCAACAGGTTACAAGCAGTACTAGTTAATGGCTGTTTCTTTTTTTATCAAGACGACATCAGGCGTGCCGCAGGGATCACATCTTGGCCCATTGTTCTTTATAGTATATATCAATGATATAATCTATAATATTAAAAACAGCCATCTTCTGTATGTTGGCGATATCAAGATTTTCCACGCAATAGATGATTGTCGTCTGTTACAGGAACACCTTAATCATTTCTATAAAATTGTTTTGATAATAAACTATTTTTAAACTTCGAAAAATGTTGTACTATAACATTTACGAAAAATTCCAATGTTTACACGTACCCCTATTCTCCTTCTAATCATCAACTGCAATCAGTTCAATCTAGCAAAGATCTAGGTATTATAATTGACAGTAAAGTAACTTTTGCTAAATATATTGATTAATGATTATATTGCTAATGAATCTTTTCGTAATCTGGGTTTCTTTAAGAAGAGTTTCTAAGCCGTTTACAAATTTACTTAGCATAAAGAGACTTTATTTGCTTATGTTTGCAGTATAATCAACTTGGCTAATATAGTCTGGAATCCCTGGAATACAATATTTATATTAACGCGTTTGAAGCTGCTCAAAGAAAATTTGTCAATTATGTTATTAAGAAATTTAACATGCCTGCAATTAACTACGAGTTATCGTGTCTCGAAATTGGATTACTTTAGTTAAGCAAGACTAGAGAAATATCCGATTTGCTTTTTCTCTACAAATTAATAAATGGTCTTGTAGATTGTCCAAACCTATTGGAAACAATAATTTTTAATGCGCCGTCATATTCTACTAGCTACAGAAACCTTTTTTCGCCATCTTTCTCCAGAACTAATTCCTTTCAAAATTCACTCAATCTTTCTGTCAGATCATGTCAGTTATTTACGGCTAGACCCTTTTTCTACTTCTCTAGCTTCATTCATAGTTCAGTAAGAAAGCATCTTCATTTCGGAATAAGTGTGAAGAAGTTGATTTTTGGTAGAGACCTTTATTTTATCATTATAAGAATATTTAGAAAAGTCCTGATGATTTAGTCCGGTGCTAGCCCTGTGTACGCCCCTTCAAAGGGGTGAATTATTGGTTTTTGGAAGATATCTCCGTGGTTATTGATCCTACGACAACGAGACAAAATATGCAAAAAATTAAGAAAATTATTTGTATCGAAAAGGCCTTATTAAGTTTTCTAGTAATTTAGGTCTATTTTATTGGTCAGGATCCTTTTTACACATTATTATTGAGTTTGTCTTTCATATTATTTTGTGATATTGTTAACAACGTGATGTTTTTTAAATCGATCTTACAAGCATTATCGTCGAACTGGCAAGTTTCATTTACCACCCTCTTTGCTTAATAATTAAACAAGATCTACTATGTTTCTTCGATTATTTGCATTTATCTTCGATCGTAGTTGGTTGGTAGTTTTATTATAAATTGAGTTTTTAATTACACACATATCTCTTTCAAGGGGTTCTATACCTAAAAATTTGGAATTTAATCGATTATAAATAACAAAAATACAGAGGTGTTTGGCTGAAATTTTAAATTATTATTAGCCAAGAGTTTTTTTTCCAAAAATTGGTTTTGGGTTTTCAAATGACCCAGAACAAATTTCCGTAATGACTTTTCCAAGTAAACAAGGCCTAATATGTTTACCAAAGTTTTGCATTTATCTTCGATCGTAATAATAAGCTATTGGTTTATAATAAACTTGGTTTTTATTGGCCAGAAATTGTTCTATACTTGATAAATATTTCAAATTGGTTCGATTATATCTAAATAACATAAATACAGGAGTGAAAAATAAATCAAGCTGTGAAGTGAAACACACTGTATATGTTGATTTTTTCAGTAACCGCATTTGCTACATCCCTCTATGTTAACGAAATGATTACATAATTTTGTACATGAAAGCAAGAATTTGAGGAATTTCTAACGGAATTTTTTAATATTAAAGTGAGCTGTTTTGTTATTACGTTATATTTATGACAACCAACGTCCAGTTTCAAAAAATGCCTTTATAATGCAATTTTATATCGGAATACAGTTCATAAAAAATAGCTTGAGGGCGTTGTTTATTGTAAGAAAATGTAGAAATCAAAGTAGTTGGAAAAATCACTAATAATGCGATCGCTAATAGATACCAAATTTGCTGTAATAATCAACTCAAATGTAAGTGCCACCATCGTTAGCATACATAATAATCTTTCATACTGTTTAACTTATTTTTAGTTAGTTATCCTGGAAATTGATTATTTTCGGCAAAACCCGAGATCAGTCAATTTTATTTTTTAAATAGACACTTAAAGCCGACAAAGTAAACTTTTTCATTTCTTTTCGTTTTCGAGCAAGGACTGCATTTTCATGAATAGCGGAAAGTTGAAGTAAATCCTTGGATTTTTGCATAGGTCTTCCTTGTAGGTTGTTAAATAATTAATTCCTCACTTGCTTTCAATTGTAGGGGCGCCACAAGGCAACAGCTTAAAGTTTTAAATAGTGCATTTCAAGTTTACAGCAAAAATCACACAAGAAAAAATTTACTCGATACTAAGATATCGAAAATACGACTGGCACCAAGAATAACGATAATATTGCCTGGTTAGATTTGTCGAAGAGATGCTAAGGTGGACCACGATCGCTTCCGTCTTTCAACAAATTTTTCTTAGCTACTTCATGACGAATATCAGACCATAAAAAGTTACGTCCGAAAGTTACTTGAGCAAATTTATTAGTACAAATTACCGATCAATGTATGACATATTACCTTCTTCGATAATACAAAAATACAGCAAGGTACGAAAAAACACGGACATTTTTGGTAGAGAATTAAAAACTTACCTAGTAGGCTAGTAACCGGGTAATTTATTTCTGCAATCTCCTACAGAATTGATTTTCTTGTTGGAAAATGTTCGGGGGTGTTCCTTGCATGTAACGTCAAGTTAACGGGACGGGGGCGGTTGAGCGTTAGCCGCCATCTTGGAAAACACGTTTTATCAAATATCTCGCGAACCGTGCATCGTACGACAAAAATAGTACATATCGTTTTCGTAGATAACGTCATTTTCTACAACTTTTATTCAAAACTTTTTTCTGTATAGTGCTTAGGTTTACATTTATAGCGCGCCAAACTTTTTCTAACATGGTTACTGCTAAATATATAGTTAACGGCTGATGATACATTAAAAATGGTAATAATCAAATTTGTAGAACACAAAATTTCCAATAAAATTTATTTGAAATTTTTTTTCTATAAAATTGATACTTTAGGAGCTATAATGCTGTAAATGCCGAGTTGACGCACAATAGCTACAAGTTTATAATGCTATATATTAAATCATGCGCCTATATACACAGCCTTGGTAGTGTAATGTTTAGCACTAATGTCTGTGATACAAATGTGGGATTTGCGCTGTTCCATCTGCAAGTCGGCTGCAGTCGCACGTAGGGCCTACGTAATAATAATAATCAACCCCTCCCTCCCGCACAAGCTTATAGCTTCTGGGACCTGGTTTCGGGTCATGGGTTGTAGCAATTATTATTATTATATATTTTACTATATATTTTACACTAAACTAAACCTCTCACTTCTACCTCCAACCCAAGATACGGCACATTACCATTCTTTTAGAACCTACCACCAGGTTCAAACGTGGCTTGGATTTTACCATGATCCTGAAGAATGGGGTTGGAAGCGGACTACAAATTCGCATTCGAATTCGCACCATCAAGTTTGCTGCAAATAATATCTTGCAAATGCACAAAAAATTGTGAGGCTGCCTGTGGATACCGAAAAGCTGACTTGAAATATTTCATTATTTGTTCGAATTGTAGTGGACACACATGCGATAATGTGCCAGATAAATTTGGATGCCATCGAAGACGAAATCGATGACGATGAAATTTTCGATTCATCTCCTACGGATATAGCGGAGGCAGAAGACAGGGATGTGGAAGGTGATGAGTGTCTTCCTTGATCATCAAAACAGATGAGGCTTATGACGTAACATAACCTGTCAGTTTTTGTATAAATAAATGTTTTAATCCTTTTTTTATTTCAAAAAATTAATTTGCATTCATCGAACTCTTGTTATCCTTTTCTCCACATGTTTTTTCTCATGGTTATTATTATTATTATTATTATTGTTAATATTATTTTTCACGAGAGTTCTCGGCTTGTGTTTAAATAGTGAGAAGGTAATCAAGAGTAAACCAGGCTCCTCAGAATATCTTCAGTATTCACGATAACACCTTTCTTAAGATGTGGGCTGTGCCGCATAAAGCCATATTTTATAGGAATTCGATTCTTATGTTTTTATTTATTTTTTCGGTATAGTTCCTAAACTGCCTATTACTATTGGTATAATATCGACTTTTCCCACATTCTTGCCACTTCTATAGCTATGTCTCTATACTTAAGTATTTTCTCAGATTCTTTTGTATCAACATTGTGGTCTGCTGGTACTGCCACGTCTATTATGTGACATATTTTTCTTTGTCTATTTCTAACCACAATATCTGGTTTGTTGGCTGGTATGGTTCTATCTGTGTGTATCTGCATGTTGTACAATATTGTCGTATCGCCTGCATTTATTACTTCATGTGGTTGATGTTGATACCACCTTTCGGATACTTCTACACCTAACTGTTTAGTTAGAACCCAATGAATATATTTACATAAGGAGTCGTGCCTTTCAATATATTCTTTCTTTGCTAACTCTTGACAGCCAGATATAATGTGGTCAATATGTTCTTCATTGACCTTACATATTCTGCACTTGCCATCATTGTTGTTCTTTAATATTTTCTTTTCATAATACCTAGTTTTTAGTGACTGGTCTTGCGCGGCTATTATGAGAGCTTCTGTTTGTCCTTTCAGTTTTCAGTTTTATTATTATTATTATTATTATTTTTTTTTTCTTTTTTTTCTTAGCCTAAGCTAGTAGCGGTACAGAACAATTCAGTTCCTTTCTCTAGTTTAAGAATTTGCGGACTATATGGCAGGTTTGGAGTATGACACTCTTTTGCCCTATTGACAGAATAGATCTAGGTAGTCCGAGTTTTTCTAGATTTCTGGAGAAGTTCTTTGTTACAATTCCTTCAGCCGATATAACAAATGGGTATATCGATACTCGCTGCAAGTTCCAAACGTGTTTTAATTCTATTGCTAGGTTTTCGTACTTAGTAATCTTTTCGGTTTCTGTGTTGCTTAAATTATGAGACAGTGGTACGGCGATATCTATAATAATCCCTGTTCTATCCATTTTGTTTATTAGAACTAAGTCGGGTCTATTATAATCCACTGTCCTATCTGTTATTATCGTCTTGTCCCAGTAAAGAAGATTTTATGGTGTTTCCAGGATAGCCTCCGGTACATATTTATAATAAGGTGGCGAAGCTTTGTTTATAAGCTTGTGTTTTATGGCTAACTGTTGGTGAATAATCTTAGCTAGTTGATTATGTCGTCCTAGATACGCTGTTTGTGATAGTGTTAGGCATCCAGCAATAACATGTTCTATAGTTTCTCCTACATTACCACACTTTCGACAAACATCTGTTATATTCTGTCTTAGGCAGTGCTTCTCATAGTTCCTGGTTCTCATTAACCGATCTTGAATGGCCATCGCGAATCTTTCAGTTTCTGGATACAACTGCCTCATTGTTAACCACAATACTGACTCGCTTTTCTCTACATTTGTTAACAGTAATCCTCTTGGATATTTTCCTTGTAAAGTTTGTTCCCTCCAGTGATCTATATCCTCTTGTGTCGATGTAACTGAGATTTGATATAATTCGTTACTTAGATTTAGAGGAGTATAACCTTTATCTTCTTGCACTACCAATCTTGTCAGCTCTCCTTGGTCGGTTAGAAACCTTTGTCTGATTTTCTTTTCTTGAGTTCGACATAACTTCTTTATGTTTATTAGCCCCCTTCCACCTAGTTTTCGTGGGGTGTAGAGTCGTCTAACAGAAGAGTTTGGATAGAGGTACCTAAATTTATTCATGAGTCTTCTTGTTAATCTATCCAATTCATCTAGGTCCGTATCTGACCATTTCACTATTTCAAATGAGTATGTCAATACTGGAATAGCCCAAGTATTGATCGCTGTAGTTTGGTTAGACCCAGATAATTTTAAATTGAATATTTTAGTGAATCTCTTTCTATATTTCTCTTTGAAGTCTTCCTTTAAGTGTTTGTGATCAAAGTGCTGGTTTTGTGGGATCCCTAGATATCGATAGGTTTCCTCTGGCTGCAACCTCTCTATATCTTAGATGCTTTGTTGGTCTTCTTCTACTGTTCCTTTCTTTATATTTATAATGGAGCATTTATCCAAATCAAAAGACACTTTTATATCATCGCTGAAGATCTTGGCTGTTTTTATTAAAGAGTGCAGTTTGTCTTTTGATTCGGCGTACAACTTTAAATCGTCCACATAGAGTAGGTGCGATAGTCTTCTTCTATTTTTCACATCTAACCTATATCCTGCCTCTGTGTTATTTAGAAGAGTTGACATTGGATTTAATGCCAAGCAGAACCAAACCGGCGACAATGAATCTCCTTGGAATATACCCTGTTCTATAGAGACTTTTCCAATACTCTCATTAGTGACCCACATGTTTGTTTTCCATACACCCATAACACATTGCATTAGCCAGTCATGAGGAACAGAATCAAATGCCTTTTTATAATCAATGTAACAAACTATAAGTTGCGTCGTTTGTTCTGTGCCTGCTTTAGTATTACCCCATCTATGGTAAGCTGGTGCTTACAACCTAGTGCTCCTCTTATGCACCCTTTCTGTTCCTCCTCGAATACGTTATTATCTGCGCAGTGTTGGTATATTTTGTTATTAATGACGGATGTTAATAGTTTATAGACAACTGACAAGCATGTTATTGGCCTGTAGTTTTTTGGATCCAAATTGTCACCTTTTTTAAACAATAGAAATGTATTTCTTTCCATTAAGAAATTTGGGATAAGTTGAGGGTTGTGTAATATTTCCGTAAAACAACGTGAGATAGGTTCGTGCACAGCTGTTAAGTGCTTTAACCAGAAATTGTGTAACCTATCTGGTCCTGGAGTTTTCCAGTTTTGCATCCTCTTGAGAGAATTGAGTATGTCATTTATTGTGAATTCTTCAACTGACATATTAGGTAACTGGGAAGTATGATGCTCGATTGTCTCTAACCACGACCCATTTCGTTGGTATGTTTCCTGCTTTTCCCATATTGAACTCCAGTATTCATTAAATCTTTTGGTTTCTATTGCGATGTCTGCATCACTTTTTCTATGGTTCTTATTCTCATGTTTTCGTGATGTTTCGAGTTGTCTAAAGAATTTCTTTCTATTATTCCGAAAATCTGAATTTTGTTGTTTTCTTTTCTCTAATTCATTATACCGTCTCAATCTGGCTCCTTTGGCCTTAGCCTTTTGTCTACATCTATCCTTCAAATCAATCAGTTGTCTCTGATAATCTGGGTGACTAGGGTCAATTCCAGCTTCTTCAGTTAGCCATCTTACTTTGTTGAGAACCTTCTGCGATCTTTTCCCATCTAGGTAATCGGAGATGATATCTGCTTTAGCTCTTAATTTGTCTACCTCTCTCTCAATTCGTATTTCCCATTTACCTTTTCTTTCAGGAGTATGCTTTCTTTCTAATTTTGGGATATATGTTTTTTGATCATTAAGTTCTATTATTGTGACTGCGGCACAGTATAAATATAAATGTATGTCCGCAAGAGTATCAGTTATGGCTAGGTGTTCTCTTAAGACTTCATTTACCTTTGCTATGCTCTCTCTTGCTTTAAATAGAGGATTATCACTACACCGATTTATATAATAATACTCACGCATAATTCCAATATTCATTTCGCGCGTCCACTGTATTCGTTTTGTGTAGCCTCTTCTACGAGCAGCCCCTTGTACAGTGGGCGAGCCAGCAGATAGAGTGGTATCTTGATTGTTTTCTACCTGTGGGGTAATTCTATCTCTTCGTTGGTTTTCTTGGGCTGTAACTTGTAGCACACGGCCTGTACTTTCAGGCTGAGGCTCGACAGGGGCCCGCCTCCTCAGCACCCTGCCACCGACGTTCCGCATACTGTCATGTCCAGCATCGGCTTCAGACACGCCCTGGCGCACCCCAGGCAGCGACCTTTGTACCATATTTCTATCATTCTTCATATTCATAATATAAAATACAGGTTTTTTTTTCTTCTCCCTTTTAGTATTTCGGAAGAAGATAGGCCAGTCCCCGCATTTGCTGGGACATAATTCAAACTGAGGTCGCTGGCTGTACCGTGTACCATGTTTACCTGTGAGTCTTACGGTAGCAAGTCTATGACGTGGCCAGACATTTTTATTATTATTATTATTATTATTAATTTTTATGATGTACAAACAATCGTATCTTGCAACATTGACAATTTTTTATGATAATACCCATGCAAGTAAGAAAGATCTATAAATTATGAGTACTTCTTCACACTTTTTTTTATAATATTAGTAGATTCATTACACAGTATTGTCTGTTTTCTGAACACTTTTCGCCGTCTTATGTGTTATAAAATGTTTTCCGTGTAGTACTACGAGCAACATTTCCACAGTATAATTCACGCGGTGCAATAGTTTACCAAGCTATAGGTTTTAAAGTATCAATTTTATAAAAAAAAACTTCAAATAAATTTTATGTGAAATTTTGTGTTCTAAAAATTTGGTTATGAGCATTTTTAATGTATCATCAACCGTTAAATATATATTTAGCAATAACCATGTTGAAAAAAGTTTGGCGTGCTATAAATATCAACCTATGCACTATACAGAAAAAAAGTTTCGAATAAAAGTTGTAGAAAATGTTATTATCTAAGAAAACGATTTGTACTATTTTTGTCGTACGATGCACAGTTCACGAGATATTTGATAAAACGTGTTTTTCAAGATGGCGGCTAACGCTCAACCACCCCCATCCCGCCAACTTGACGTTACATTCAGGGAACACCCCCGAACATTTTCCAACAAGAAAATCAATTCTGTAGAAGATTGCATTATGAACCTACTTTTTTTGCTCTGGTTATTGGACTATAGCCTCCTTCATATCGATAAACCTAATAGTTCCCAAAAAACAACAGAAACCGATAGGGGGCGTAGTTTACTTTCATTATTTCTTCAAGCTCATCACCTACAGGTTGTGACTTTTAGAAAAAAGGCACAAAGAAGGCCTATGCAAAAATCCAAGGACTTACCTCGACTTTCCGCTATTTTTTCTAATTTGAATGATAGTCCTAATGGCCATTTTTCTGAAGTATTTTCCACCTTTTTGTGTAGGTCATTGAAAAATAATTTTAAAAATATACGTTTGCTACCTATTTTATAACTTTAATAAGTACGGAGATTTCGAGAAGGGAATTGGAAAAATGACAGCATTTAATATCTAATATCTTGAAAACTATACAATTTACAACCATAATCTATTACATGTTTTTATTCGGATGGATGCACTTTCATCGATTATATAAAAATATACCGGGACTTTTCAGAAATTAATCGACACTGAAAATAATTTTATGTAAATTTACACGTAAATGCCTGGTAAACAGTGATATTGCTTAGAATTTTACAAATTACATGTAAATTTTATTTGTTCATGCAATCTTACAAGGCTTTTGTAAAAAAATATTTACAATAAGTTTGTATTAATACAATACAAATTGTATATCAGATTACTTTTAATATTATTGTTAATAACAAAAAAATATATAAAAATAAAAAACGTTTCTTTTTAACTTGAGTAACACATATTAATTAACTATACTATTATTAATGCCTAATAGTGCAAAGACAGATTAAAACAAAACGGTTTCAATGGAACACATGTAAATTGCAAGTGTTGCATCTGAGGTAGCGAGGTTCGGAGATGGCAACGCAGATTATTGGGCAAGTTCTTCAACAAACTTGTAAATTTAAATTGATTATGTAATTCTACAAAGTTCATGAAAAAGCAATAAAATCGTTTTCAAATTACTTACTTACGCAACTAACAAATACGCAATTGTAAATCTTACATTTAGGTAAGTAAGAATAAAAATTTCATGTAAATTTCTTCGACAATGGTCATTGTAGTTTGAAGACAACTGTAAAAGATTTTTTGGTATTCAGATTCGTATTCAGCGACCCCAGAAACATAAAGATACACATTTGAACCAAAAACATTGAAAAACAATAAAGTTGTGCCGAGAACCCTGGAAAGACACCAAACAATAAAATTAAATAAAATACCTACTTTTTTAAACTTCTAACAGTTTTAGGCACGGTTTAAATTTAAAAAAAATATTTTTCCACTTATTTTTACATCATTTCCTAACGTTTTAGGGAGTGCTCGAAAAGAATTTTTAACGGTCACCCTAATAAGTATATGCGACTGTGGAAAAAATAATTATACAATAAAATACATGTAAAAGTTCATGCATCTGCTTGTAAACCACTTGTAAAATTACATACACTTTTTTCAGTGCATGTAAAAAGGTGAAGATTGTATGGAAACTCGGTATATTTTTACATAATTCGATTAAAGTTCATCCAAAAAAAAATGTAGATCATGACGAAGATCTGACAAATAAGATTGTGATTGGCACTAAATCAATTATGTTGATAATCACAATTGGAAGGCACTTGAATTATAATAAAACAAAATGTATTTAACCATATGTAAAAAAAAGAGTTAATCTTTCTTTAGAACAAAATTGATCTCATTTTGAGCATTTGTTGCAACTTCCATATGTTAAATAAATTACTTTTTTCAAATATTTTTGTTGTTTTTCTTTATAAGAACAAAAAACTATTGTAACGTACAACAACGAACGTTAATGGGTAATGGGTTGTGGAGTAAGGCGGGTGGGGGGGGATGAGTGGGTAAGTCAGAGGTGTTTGCTAAATAACAATCCAAAACGTACTTTAACCGCCATTAAAACTATTACTTTACCAACCCACTATTTTTAAAATATTGATAATTTCGTTAGTCAACCAGTCAATATCTAATAAAATAATGAATTCAACAGATAGTTTTGGTACCAAGAAAATATATTAACTTATGCAAACTATAACCTTTCACCGAACAGTAATATTAATGTTATTAGTAGAAAATAGGTTTGATGTAGCTTAGTTAATAATTTAACGTATAGAGTAAATCCTGTCGTGACTAATATCAGCCATAGTGTAAAAGAAATCGAATCACATAATGAGCCAACAATAATCTATGAAAGATTATGGTAAATTGAACTGATAACCAAGTAGTAGTAATGTTTAACAAACTAATAGTATACATTAAATATGAATAATATGATACAAATCAAGGCTGCAATATATAATAAAAACTACACTATTGATACTAACAATATTGGATTAATATCCAAAAATAACCACAAGGAAATAAAATATAAATTACCCCTCAATTTTTAATAATGTAGGCAAATGTACTACAAATACTGCATTCTTTATTATTTATAAATAGTTTCTGTCATAGAAAAAAAGAATTGACGTCTATAAGATTCACTAGACCGAAGATTTAGATACATCGCAGTAATATGATCTGCTTAAAATAAACAAGTAAAAATAAATAAATAAAAATAAATAACAGAAGTAGTGATTTTCATAGATAATAAAACGCCAAATATCATGCCACCATCATTTGCATAAATAAAACGTATTTGTCGTAAACAGAATATAAAAACTCCAGAAGAAACAGCAAGACTCTTTAAAGTAAATATAATGTTAATTAACAATAACTAAACTACTTCAAATAATTCATTTACTGCTGATCTTTACTGATCTTTACTGCTGACTTGCCAGAAACCAGAAATACTGTCACCGCCACTTTTGCGGATGACACTGCCATTCTATCTACACATCATTCAAGCATCTGAAAATCTCCAAAGACACCTAAACCTATTAAACGAGTAGCTCGATAATGGCGCATAAAAATCAACCAAACTAAATGGGCACAAGTGACATTTACTACGAAAACTAATCTATGTCTCCCAGTTACTCTTAACAATGTTCCAATGCCAGTTAAGACTGAAACCAAGTACCTGGGCTTACACTTGGACCAAAGTCTCACATGGAAAAAGCATATCACAACCAAACGGCAGCAATTAAATCATAAATATCGTCAAATGTATTGGCTTCTAGGAAGGAAATCAAAGCTGTCCCAATCCAACAAACTATTAATCTATATTAAAACCAATTTGGACATATGGTGTTCAATTGTGTGGATGCGCTAAGCCAACTCGAAGAAAACCTATACAGCAATTTCAATACAAAACTTTGCGTGCTCTTGTGAACGCTCCATGGTACGTCACGAACCAAATCAAACAAAAGTCTATATCTATGTCTCAAATTTGCTTAATACTCCATGTAGAGTAGATTGTAAATTTACTATTGAGAAATAAAAAAAAATAAAAAAATAATTCATTAACATTCAAAATAAACGGCTATTGTCCTCATAGATAATAATAAATAATAATTAACTGTTCTAATATTTTCTATATTTTATCCGCAGATTTCTCAGTGATGCGTGTCGTGTTATTAACCTAAAGGAAACTTTAACCATCGGTTGGTAGGCATTTTTAATAAATTGTAACGTGTACTTGTCAAATTTTCAGTGATAGTTACATTTCTTTATTTTTGGGCGAGGAATCGGGGTGGCGAAGCATTCCTAGTACCTTAATGGCACGGATTAGTATGAATGTTTGGCTGACCCTACTAAAATTTAGTGGAATCTGGGGAAATTTTTCGTGTCAAACATCACATTGACATGGGGCTTGCGATTTTAACCTTTCTTATACGAGAAGAAGGCACGTTTTAATTTTTCGCCTCATGAAAAATTACCAGCTCGTACAGAGATCGAATCTGCGAAGCTTGGATTATGAAGCAGACAAACCACTAATCCACCAAAACGGGCTATGTTGAATAAAGCATTGTAATTGATAGAATATAGCCGTGCTATTTCAAGTACCCAAACACAACGGAAATTGAGTAGATTACTCTTTGTAATACACAGAAAAACTATTTGAATTTGGAATATCTTGGCGTAGAATGGAGACTTTTTATAGACATCGAAAACAAGTTTGAAATATGTTTTGTTGCATATTGGGAATGCAAGCGTAACATAGTCGGTATAAAAAAAAACGTATGACAGTTTAACCTTCATAGGACAGACCGGGGTATGTTTTTACCCCATGATATATTTTTTTGCTGTACCTTGACCCATCTGAATCTTTAAGCGTTGACAATCCATCTAGCTGCAATTTATGTATTTTATTAATAAAACATGATGGATTAAATTTAAACTTTGGTTTTTATCCCGACTTTATCCGCTCAGTCGTTAACGTCCGATAAAATTAATTCCAGTAAAATTGTAATAAAGTCCTGGAATCCCATACATTTAATGGTTTTTTACTGACTGTGGGGAACCAGTTTAAATGGGTATTCGCGGCGCTGCGATAACTATAATTTAGACATGAATATTACGTTCGAGTGTTTGTGGTTTTGTGAATAGAGCATATCGTTCTGAAGATGAGTTTATTTTCAAACAATCGAAAAAGGATTAGTGACATATAGTTACATATAGTTGAATGATATGATCCAGAGCTTAATAGTTTTATCAATGAGGAAACAACGAGTGACTTAGAAGACGAAGATATTGTGACAAAGTTAGAGGAAGAAAATAATTTAATGGTTGTTGATCATAGCATAGAGGAAATGAATCCAAACCAACCAACAATTACTAAAATTAAAGGCTGTTCAGTATACAATGTATCTAAAAATAAAACTGAGCGGTTAAAGATTTCAGGAAACACGAAAATTACACGTTCAAAAGCCAATATTCAGAGACATGCTCTAAGACTTTCAGGTTACAGTTCTGATAGTCATATAAGTATGAAAGACGCTTTCTTTCTTTGCTATCTCCGGATATTCTGAACATAACCGTAACCAAAACAAACAGTAAGGCACAGGCGTATTATAATAAATGGAATAATAAAAATCCAACTAAAACTAAAAATGCATCTGTTGAATCTACAGAGATGGAAGCTTATCTTATAGCCAAAGCTCGATGTGTTTTAATGTCAAGAAATTTCTATATGTGGTCCTATAATACCGTCTGCAATGTCAATAGATAGATTCAAGAAAATTACTTCATTTTTACGTTTTGATAACTTTGAAACAAGAGAAGAACGAAAATCAATAGATAAACCAGTTAGCTCCAATCAGAGATATTTTTAATATTTTCGTCTGTAACCTGCAAGTTTATTTGGGTAAGTTTTTGAAATTGCAAAACACGCAAAATCCTATATAGGCAATTTAAAGAAAAAATTATATAGTTTACGCAATGGGGTCCACTTGCACCCTGGTCAGTCTTTTAGTAAAAATTTGAGGTACGTCCCATGAAGGTTGAAACGCCTTTTGGGGAAGATTCAGTATGCAAAACATAAATGGAAGATCTGCGCCGAATAAAAGTCGTGGCGATACCTCGATAGTATCGGGTTTTCAAGGTGGCACGCCAAATAAATACTGTTGTTTGCATTGTGAATGAGACAGTAGAGAAAAAAATACACTTGCCCATCAAACAGTTTATGAAGGTTTTACACCTACATGGTAAAATAAATATAATTTACCTGCTATTGGTAGACGTAGATAATATACTATTGCTATCCCATTTGTATATTAAACTAGGGCCAATAAAAATCAATCAAAAACAAAATAAAATAAAAAATTAATTAAAATCAAACTGATTTCTCGGAGCTACGAAGCTAAATTGAAAGGGGAAATTTTAGTTTATCTTCACATTAGTAGGTTTTAGATGATGACTTTAATCAGAAATTGTCTGGGACAGAAGAAAACAGTTTGAAAGGTCTCTTAAGCTGGCTCAGCCAAAATAGCACAACACAAAAAGAAATATATAATGATTTAGTGCTAATTAATTGCGCTAAATAAAAATTTATTGCTCTGCTTTTTTTAAAAGAAACCATGACTGAGCTGACAAAAACCGTATGCTGGCTCAATCGAAAAAAAAGGAATTGCATATTTTTTGATTTAGTGAGAACTAATTGCTAATTAATTGCGCTAAATAAAAATGTATAGCTCTTATTTAAAAAAAATCATGGCTGAACTGGCAAAAACCATATGCTGGCTCAATAGAAAATAAAAGGAAATACATATTTTTTGATTTAGTGAGAATTAATTTCTAATTAATTGCAAATTAATTGCGCTAAATAAAAATGCATAGCTCTTATTTAAAAAAATGAGGATGAGCTGGCAAAAATCACATGCTGGATCAATCAAGAAAAAACGGAAATACGCATTTTTTGATTTAGTAAGAATTAATTGCTAATTGATTGCGCTAAATAAAAATGTATTGCTATTATATGAAAAAAGGAGATGCATACTGATTCGGTGATAATTAATTGTCAAAATAAAACTATATATCTCTATTTAAAGGTGTAATAGTATAATTAAACACAAGTGATTGAGCTGGTAAAAATAGCAACATGCAAAGCATGGAACCTACAGTAGAATAAAGGTACCACGATTGTGTGCTATTCATTTGTTCCCTTAATATTTAACAAAAATGAAAAAATTGTGATGAAACAACATTAGATCAATTACAATAAAGCTCATCATTAATTAACATTAAACGCTCCGAATTCTTGAGTTCGAAACGTTAAATACATAGAATATTTAATTACTCCAGCACAACACACTGACATGTGATTTGCCAAGAACTATCTAATCTACAATACGCCACTGGAAAACTGCAGAAAAACGGCGACTAAAGCCGTAATATGAGGGCGAACAGTGCTACTGACATAGGTGCGGTAGAATAATTAATTGCTCCAGCACAACACACTAAAATGTGTTCTGTCAAGTACTATCAACAGTAGAATGCTCAAAAATACAGTGCGACTGGCGTAGGTGCAGTAGAATAATGAATTGCTCTAGTACAAAACATTTAAATGCGATTTTCCCAGTACTATCAGCTCCAGAATACCCAAAAACACAGCCTTCTATTTAATTGCCACCGGAAAACTGCAGTTAAACAGCGCATAAACCGTCATATAAGGTTGAACAGTGAGACTGGCATAGGTGCGGTAAAATAATTAATTGCTCTAATTAATTATTCTTTCGCACCTATCCAGTCGCACTGTTCAACCTTATATGACTGCCTTATCCGCCTATCCGCCGTTTTTATGCAGTTTTCTGGCAGCAATTAAATCGAAGAGTGTATTTTTAGGTATTCTAGAGTTGGTAGTACTTGGTAGAACACATTTTAGTGTGTTGTGCTATATCAATTAATTATTCTACTGCACGTATGCCAGTCGCACTGTTCAACCTTATATGACGATCTTATCCGCCGTTTTTCTGGAGTTTCCTGTTAGCAATTAAATCAAAAAGTGTATTTTTGAGTATCCTAGAGTTGATAGTATTTGGCAGAACACATTCAAGTGTGTTGCGCTGGAGCAATTAATAATTCTACCGCACCCAAGGCATCTCAACTTAATAGGTATGCCAGACTCGTATAACACAGCACATGGGAGAGAAGGGAGTGCGGTTCGCGCGGTTACCGCTTACGTCACTGGTGGAAGCTTCGTCGCGCGCCCGCATGTGCCAGTGTATGTAGCGTCACGTAGCGTGTAAATGTGGTGTAAACTGTGAAGTGTTAAACGAGAGGTTAAACTGTGTAAGTAGTTCATATTTGAATCTAAAAGTTTAGGGACTAATTTATATCTATAATAGAAAAAATGCCAACAAGTTGTGCTGTAGGACTGTGCAAGAATGTTTCGAAAAAGGATGGAATTGTTCATTTTTTTCGCTTTCCTAAAGATGTTTCCTTGAAAAAATTATGGATTAAACAATGCTACAGAAATGATAAATTTAATGTAGAAACAAGCAGAGTTTGCTCAGAACATTTCGAGGAAGCTGCTTTTGATAATCTTATGGAATTCAAACTGATGGGTGGTAAAAGATTAATTTTAAAAAAAGACGCCGTACCGAAACTAAATTTAAAAGTATCTATTGCTCCACAATCTACCAATACATCGACAACAGTTTCAGAAAGAACAACACGCCAAGAAAAAAAACATAATAAATTAGAGGTTAATCAGCTTTTACAATCACAACTATCAAACTCTGAAACTATTTCTACATCTCTTGAATGCGAAAGTCCTCATGTAGAATCTAGTTCAAATGTTGTAAATTTGGAAATTGAAAATTTACAAAAAACAATTTGTGAATTGAAAAAGGAAATAGATCTTTTAAAAGAAGAAAATGACTATAAAAACATAGCATTGCAAGAATTGAAATGTAAATATGAAGAAAGTAGAAAGGATTTGGTGGCACTGCACAGAAAATTACGACATTTGAAGAGTAATGACCTGAAGGCTCAAAAACTGTACACAAAGAAGTCAGAAAAGTTTTATCTGGAATCTTTACGCAGGACCAGATCAAATTATTGCTGGGAAACCAAAAAAGAGTAAGATGGAGTGAAAAAGATATTTCGTTAGCATTCACAATAAGATACTACAGCAAACGTTGCTACATTTTTCTAAGAGACAAACTTCATTATCCATTACCAGGTAATTTTTTTATGGAAATTGTGTAAGATCATCATTTTTTTAATTTTTGTAGGTTTGTCTACTTTAAGATCTTGGGCTTCCAAAGTACATATGACAAGAGGCGTCCTAGATGGAGTTTTAAATTTGTTGCACGTAGCTGGTACTGTTATGTCCCCTATTGAAAAACTTGTCGTTTTACAATATGACGAAGTAAAAGTAGCCGAAAAGTATGAATATGATCGAGCAAATGACGCAATTCTAGGCCCCCATAAATATTTACAAATAGTAAATGCCAGAAGTCTGTGTGGCAAATGGAAGCAACCTATTTTTGCTGATTTTGATCAGAAAATTACTCAAGAAATTTTATATAATTTGTGTACGAAATTATGTAGCATCGGATTTCGTGTAGTTGCGTGCGTCAGCGATTGTGGTTCAACAAATACAGCTCTTTGGACAAAATTAGGTGTTTCTTGGAAGAAGCCATGGATTAAACATCCATGTATGGATACCAAAATTTTTTTCTTCGCTGATGCACCTCATATGCTAAAGTTACTAAGAAACTGGCTGTTAGATACGGGTTTCGTGCTGAAGAACGGCGTACAAATTACTAAAAAACCTTTGATTGATCTACTATCTATAAATCAGACCGAAGTGAACAGTATTTACAAATTAACAAAAGAACATTTAGATTGTCAAGGTCCTCTAAGACAAAAAGTTTCCCTTGCCGCACAGTTATTGTCACATGGAGTTGCATCTGCTTTGACGTTTTATAGGAGTGATAATGATAATGAATATAGTGCTTTGGCAGAATTCATAGAAACTATTAACAATTGGTTCGATTGTATGAATTCGTATGTACCTTCTGCTTCTTTACCCACTAAATGTGGATATGGTAGATCAGACATAAAACGACTTCAAGATGAATGTTTGGATAAAGCATTTGAAACTGTTTTGCACATGAGACGTATCAATAAACCAAACAGTATGCTCAAATTTCAACATGGAATTCTTCTATCTATTAAATCCTTACAACAAATGTTTCTCGATTTGCAACCGGATTTCACATTAAGCTATATTTTAACACATAAGTTAAATCAGGATGCGTTAGAAAATTTATTTTCACAGATTAGGTCTCGAGGAGGATTAAACGACCATCCTACTCCTCTTGATGCACTAAATCGGTTGCGCATAATAATTTTAGGCAAAACCGATATTGTCCAAAACAATACAAACACTGTTGAACGTACTAATGACGAAAATTACATTGTTGGTCAGGTTTTAAGACGAAGTGGTATTGAAGTGGCAGTTCCCTCCGTCCAAATTCAAGAAAGTGATGGAAATTCTAGCTCGTCTTCCAAGTCCTCTGACCATGTAGTAGTTACTGGTGGAAACACACAAAATAAAATTCTTCAAGTTGAAGCAGATGGCTTGGAATATTTGGAAGGTTGGATTGCTAAAAAACTAAAATCAACCCATCCGGAATTAGGCTTTTATACGTACAAAGAGGGAGAGAATAAAAGTGAACATTCTTACTCTTTACCTAAAAATTCGCCTAGCTGGATTCGCCATTTATCTTTCGGTGGATTGATTCAACCGTCAGAAGAATTTATGGAGCAGGTTAATTTATTGGAAAAATTGTTTTGTAAATATACTGAAAATAATTTTAAAGGCGTTCAACAAATCAACACAAAATTAGTTAAAAAGTTTTGTAAAAAAATTAATATCAACCACAGTATCATAAAAACTTTTATTAGGCAGCGTATTTTCATAAAAATCAATTTTTTAAATGTTCAGTTGCAGCAGCAGAAAATTAATTATCGAAAATTAATTACTTGTTTGACGCGCTGATCGTCAAACAAGTAATAAATTAAAAAAAATTACAATGTAATGTTTTATAAATGTTAATTACACAATAAAAAATTGTTTTGAATGGTTTTATTATCATGGAGTGTTGTAGCTTCAGTGAGATTTCATTTAAATTACGAACTAATATAGCCACGCAAGGCAAGAAGCTGTTCACAATTCCACCAGTGACGTAACGAGCAGCCAGCGCGGGACATGCGCGGTCTCATCGCACGAGTCTGGCATACCTATTAAGTTGAGATGCCTTGACCGCACCTATGCCAGTCGCACTGTTCAACCTTATATGACGGCCTTAACCGCCTATCAGCCGTTTTTATGCAGTTTTCTGGTAGCAATTAAATCGAAGAGTGTATTTTTAAGTATTCTAGAGTTGGTAGTACTTGGTAGAACACATTTTAGTGTGTTGCGCTGGAGCAATGAATTATTCTACTGCACCCATACCAGTCGCACTGTTCAACCATATATGACGATTTTATCCGGCGTTTTTCTGCAGTTTCCTGTTAGCAATTAAAACAAAAAGTGTATTTTCGAGTATTCTAGAGTTGATAATATTTGGCAGAACACGTTCTAGTGTGTTGTGCTGGAGCAATTAATTATTCTACCGCACCTATGCCAGTCGCACTGTTCAACCGTATATGACGGCTTTATCCGCCGTTTTTCTGCAGTTTTCCGGTGGAAATTAAATAGAAGACTGTGTTTTTGATCATTCTGGAGGTGATAGTACTGGGAAAGTCGCATTTCAATGTTTTGTGCTGGAGCAATTAATTATTCTACCGCACCTATGTTAGTCGCACGTTTTTCTGCAGTTTTCCAGTGACAATTAAATACAAGAGTGTGTTTTTGTGTATTGTAGATTAGATAGTTCTTGGCAAATCACATGTCAGTGTGTTGTGCTGGAGTAATTAAATATTCTATGCATTTAACGTTTCGAACTCAAGAATTCGGAGCGTTTAATGTTAATTAATGATGAGCTTTATTGTAGTTGATCTATTGTTGTTTCATCACAATTTTTTCATTTTTGTTAAATATTAAGGGAACAAATGAATAGCACACAATCGTGGTACCTATATTCTACTGTAGGTTCCATGATTTGCATGTTGCTATTTTTACCAGCTCAATCACTTGTGTTTAATTATACTATTACACCTTTAAATAGAGGTATATAGTTTTATTTTGACAACTAATTATCACCGAATCAGTATGCATCTCCTTTTTTCATATAATAGCAATACATTTTTATTTAGCACAATCAATTAGCAATTAATTCTTACTAAATCAAAAAATGCGTATTTCCGTTTTTTCTTGATTGATCCAGCATGTGATTTTTGCCAGCTCATCCTCATTTTTTTAAATAAGAGTTATGCATTTTTATTTAACGCAATTAATTTGCAATTATTTAGCAATTAATTCGCACTAAATCAAAAAATATGTATATCCTTTTATTTTCTATTGAGCCAGCATATGGTTTTTGCCAGCTCAGCTATGATTTTTTTTAAATAAGAGCTATAAATTTTTATTTAGCGCATTTAATTTGCAATTAATTAGCAATTAATTCTCACTAAATCAAAAAATATGTATTTCCTTTTTTTCGATCGAGCCAGCATACGGTTTTTGCCAGCTCAGCCATGGTTTCTTTTAAAAAAAGCAGAGCAATAAATTTTTATTTAGCTCAATTAAATAGCAATTAATTAGAACTAAATCATTATATATTTCTTTTTGTGTCGTGCTATTTTGGCTGAGCCAGCTTAAGAGACCTCAGTTTGAAACGCATTCAAAGAAGTATGCCGAAAATTGTAGAAAATAACAACTTTTTAATGAATGAACTGCAATATCACTTGCGCTTCATTATCTCCATTCTCTTTTGTAATTTTTTACTGAAAACTAAGGTTCAGTGTCACTGTGTCAGATGAACATAGGAAAAGATTCTACCAGGGCAACTATATCAGGGTGACATGAGCTATGATGGCGGACTACTGCTGGACTCGAGCGCAGGAAACTCCAATACAACCAAAAAATCGTACATTATAACATTTTTTAGTGTATTTAACTTAGTCAGATTTAACACGCGGATTCCTTTTTCTTTGTAATTTATGAAAGGAAATTAAAAACATCAAATAAAAAATACACAGCCTTATAGAAATATTATAAATAATCCTTGAGATTGAGCTGGTAAAGCACAAATTTCTACCAGGTGATTTAGTATGGTCGGATTATTGAATGTTTAAAAATAATACGAATATCTACTAAATACTCCCAATAAAAATAAAATTGTTGCAAAATAATTTAGCTGTCAGTTCACATAGTCTTATGTTATTCTTATGTTCTTCTGTTACTTATGTGTCTTATGTTATACGAGTCAATGGTAGAATTTTTCCCATACAATATTTTAAGATAGAATGAATGAACATGAAAGTAAACTACAGTTAATAACAGTTATGTAAATGTAAAATCTGTTCGAATTTAATAAAAATTCAGGACGAAAAGTTTTGATTTTGCCAAGTTTTTAGTAGAAACATGTGTTTATTGTAATAGGAAAAATAGGGATCGAGGGACCAGCAGAAAAGAAAATGATTTATAGTATATGGCGATGCACTTGAAGAAAATAAGCTGTGTAATATCATTCTGGTAAAGTGCTCCTGAAAGATACACCATATGTTGAGTGCTTCCTGCTATAACAGTAAATTCCCGAGGCTACAGCTTGGGGACTTCTGGGAATATTTGGAATAGGTTTCGAGTTACGGGACGTCGTAAACTAATGCCCACTGAACAAAAAGCGCCCACTATATCATATGTAATGTCAAAATGTTGGAAGAACTCGCGTTTATAAATCTGAGTACAAGTCCCACCATTTAAACTCATTAACATATTACGGAAATTCCTTTATTACAAAATAAACCAAAACGAAATTTTAGACGTTGTCAAGCAGATTCCCATTAATCAGGAGCTCGAGTACACGCTGGGGTAATTTACAACAGGGTGTAAATCCGGGTGGGCCGGGCCGATCACTGCGGTGCCTGCCGACACCCTCGGGCCATGCGGACACTGTGGCTGCAGGGTGATAGATCGCATTCGCAGATTGGGTTTTACTCTAACCCACCTATCCCTATTTTAAAATTTGCCATTAAAACACTTAGAACGTGTTTTTTCCAATCCGCAAAGCTCATACTCGCGTTCGTGCAGATTTCACGAATGAAAAGTTTCACAAATAACTAAAACTGCTAATGTAATTTTCCTTTGTTTGACCTGTGCTATTATTTCATTCTATGGTCGATTTTTGTTTTACACAATTTTATTATGATTATAACTAAAACAATATATAATACGGAAAATAAGTTATTGGTTACTTTGCTAGTAATAAAGACATTTCAAAATTTTCTAACCAATTACATGAACAAGCAGAATTGGGGTAAAATTTCTAATGTGTATAAAAGTGAAACTTAGGAAATTTTCTAGTTAATTGTCTTTCAATTAAAACTAGCTATGAAAATTGGAAATTTTCTTTCCGTGCATTCTGTACATCCATCTTTGTACTATAAACTTTTTTTCTGCTAGCACATTGTATAAGGATCTCGGTAAATATCAATAGCATTAAAAATTCATGATGTCACACATACGATGTAGAAAATAGTAATGGGTTTATAATTGCCTTATTGGCTGAATAAGGTATGCATCGTGTTAACAAAAGGAGGTTTCAAAGAATTCCTAATAATTGATGAAATTCATCATTTATTCATCATAGACACACATACATACAAATAATAAATGTTTTTAAACATCGATTATGTATCAATTTGATTAATATTAATGTAGCAATTTTTAATTAATGTGCTGCTAAAGAGTACCTAAAGATGCAAAAACAAAAAAAATATGACTTATTTCTTAGAACTACTTTTAAAGTTAAAGCTGCAAGCCAAATAATGTGATGTACTTAACACTACTCAACAATAAGTCCTCAGTGCACTTATTAACAAATAAGATTTTACACTTTCTTAGTGAGATTTCAAAAAGTCATTTCTAGCAATTTTTACCTCGTATTTCATTTTGAATTTTCACTAACGCTAATCTCGCAAATACGAGATTTGCTTTGTGAAATGTTATCTATCTTACAGAATGTCCTTTCTGGGGTGTAGACAGGCTGAGCACCACAAGAAGGATTATCACGAAATGAGGCCTTCACTGGTTGGTTACCGCAACTTTGTCTATTATAAGTTGGGCCCGTGTATAACATTATTTTAGACATTACAAAATATAAGTTATTTTTATAACGTATATAAAATATAATTAAAAAACACCATTGCTCGATTGTTTTACGAAAATGATCCACTAGAACCCTGTACCGAGTCTTCAGATAATAAATACTCTATCCAAATGTTTCTTGTTCATATTGACTTTGTATATTATTTCATTCATTATATTAATTTATCTTCATTATGTCACCCAGCTGACTTACTGCGAAAGGACAAGCTTTTTAGGGCAAAGTCGAACACTGATTCTGCTACTACGAAACTAAACTATGTGGTCATTGCGTCAGCCGAGAATTTCTACATAATGATGGCCAAAGTTTTGGATATAAAAATCATATAATTATTTTATAAGGTTTATTAATTGTGGTATACGAAAAAAGAAAATAGAACGATTTGTAAATGGCACTCTTATTAAATCAAAATGTATTCTACATTTTTCAAATTTAAGTAGAGTAATTCCTTCCAGTTGTCTAACCAAATCATAAAACTGAAAATGCAAATGGATTTGTGTTAATCTCGCTTATTTCAAGTGTAAAATATCTTCTCTTAAACACCCACCGGTCAGAAATAATGAAAATTATATTTACGTGTATATTAATCACAAATTTGCTGAAAGTTTAAAACACACCGAATAAACCTTGATTATGAACTTTCTACGGATATCATTCTGAGTTTGGCAATAATTCTGTGAATTATATCGTTGACTGCGGTTATATAAATATTCCTCAATTATTTTAACTAATTTTATATATGTTCTCCTCGGTCAAATACCATTTCGGAATTTTGGTATTGGTTTTAACTATGTTTCCACCTTGGTAAAAAAATAGAATTTAAATGTGGTTTTTAAATGAAAAACTTCTTTTTAAACCCTAACAAGTTCACTATTTAAAAAAACTGAGCTACCGATGTAGGCATTAGGGTGGAGCAAAAAACTTCAAATTTTTCAAAATCTAATGTAGCGGAAAGCTACCTTATGCATTACTTAGGATAATGGTGAAAAATGGTTAAATTCGGTCAACATCTTCTGCCTCCATATTGTCCTTGAACATTTCCTCATATTTACGTTTTTTGATAATATTAGCAAACAAGTAAACAATTTTCCTGTTGAGGTTCGAGTTATTCTAATACGGGGGAAAACTTGTTTAATGAAGTAACTAATATTGTACTAAGATTTGAATCTTGATGTTGTTCCATTTGTCTCATAGTGGAATTAAACTGAAAAAAAATGAAAAACTCATAGTCTTCCCCACATTTATTAAAATTAAAAATAGAATACGTCCAACTGCAGTGTAAACATTAGTTTCACTGAAAATGAACAGTTAATCTTAGATCAAGGTTTAAAATTCAATCCTAAGACTCATACTAACAAAAATGATCTTGAATTATTGGCTGCTGAATCTGAAAACATCATTACTAGTAAAAATCTAGAAAATAAACAATTAGCTAGATCACAAATAGCAACTGCTTTAAACAAAGTTAGTAAAAATCAATGCTTAACAATACTATGGCCATTAATAATAATTTGAACAAACATTTCCAAAAAGATTTCAAATCCCTAAGCCACAAAATTAATAATAATGATCGCATGTTAACTAAAGCTGATAAAGGCAACTGCACTATTATAGTAAGTAAAAACAGTTATATTGAAACTGTTAACAAATACGCTGACAACAACTTTAAACATTTTCAGATATCAGAAGCCAATAAGTTCGTGAAAAAAGTTAAGTCAACTATCGAATACTACTCTGATATTCTTAAACCAATCACTAACCCTCTTCAATTATTAGTAGCTAATCCTACTATTCCCAAATTGTACTGTTTATTAAAAATTCATAAAACTAACAGTAGGAAATTAGAATATATCCCTCTAAGACCTGTAGTATCTTTCACTAACACACCTAAAATAGCCAAATGGCTCAATCAGTCTCTTAAAAACAATGGAGCTCATTATCAGCTGAAGTTTTTCTCGACAGTCTTGAGAATAATAAATTAAAAAACAACCTAAGTAACACAAAATATTGGTACAATATTAGCTAGACATTGCGGCAATAAGGGGTACAATGTTCCTAACAAATACTGACCCAATATAGAAATGTGAACATTCTGCTTTATTGGTACGATATTGATTTTAAATATTCTTCAATAATATTCTACTCTATTGGTCCAATATGGGTTTTAAACATTGCTCAATAATAGTATCCTGTATTGGTAATTGTACCAATACAGTTTATTTTAAATAATTCTCAATTATAATCTGCATTATTGGCGCAATGTCGATTTTAACTATTGCTCAATAATATTCTACTTTATTGGTCCAATATTGTCTTTAGACATTGCTCAATAATAGTATGCTATGTTGTCGAAATGTTGCTTGTAAATATTGCTTTATAATGTTGTTACTGTATTGGAAAACAAGAAGAATAAAGGTAGTATAAATAAAAATCGAGGAGTTAATTGCATCATATTTATTATTAATACATAAAAAAAAATTTTAAACTACATGCGTAAGTATAAAAGTTTATTCGAAAGAAGCAAATGTTAATTTTAAAACATAGATAATAAAAGAAGCGACGGAAACTTATTTAAATGAAATTATAAACAAAATAAAATATCTGACCTGAAAGAACATGAATCTTACAATAATCTAGAACTTATAATAAGAAGAAACATCTAATAAAAGTAAGGATGGCTATTCACACCAAAACTGGTTGACTGGTCCGTTCCTGTAATAAAAGATAAACAGCATGAAAAACGTCTCAATAAGTAGGATATTGACCGATGCAGTAACTACCCTTTTATGACTGTGCGTAAACTTACCTACTATACATGCATACAATAATGGTGTTACACAAAATAACGGCATTGGTCCTGGCCTCCTGGCTCAACACTGACAAATGTTCGCAGCAGCCAATGTTCAATCATCACAGAAAATTAATAAATTGAATTAAATAATCACATAAATCATCATCACACACATGTTAACACTTTCACGAATTTATTTATTAAACAAAATAATGAAGTCGTACACACAGACACTCATTATTTTGAACTTGTTGCATTGCATCCTAAAACATACTGTAAATTCTCGAGGCTTGACCTATAAACATACACCCTAAATAACGGAAGTCTTAGAAATGCAGCTTTCTCGGATTAGGGGTAGGTAGCGGAACGAATTGTCCGTTTTAGTTAACTACAAATATGTATCTTTTATTTTTGGTTTTGTTAAAATGCAACGTAACACTCATACAAAATTTCTACCTAGTAAAACAATAAAAATAAAAAATAACTAAAACTAACTCTAAAATCTTTTTAAAATTTATGACCTCCCTTCCCTAAGCGCTCGTTTTAGTTGTTCTATGTTTAAAATTTCATGATTCCTTATAATCATTATTGTTATTTTCAATTGACATAAATTTTCAATAACATTCAAGCCCGGACTTTAAAGTTTAAGGTAGTTATTGAAATGAGTTTCAATAACTTTTGGACGTTTATGAACTAACCAGGCTTTGATTTTTTGAACTTAGTGTTTAGGGTTATTGCCTTCGATATAGTTTAAATCGTTTACTGAGAAAACTAAACTTAAATAAATATGAAAAAATGTTATAAATGTAACTAAATATTTATAACATTGCACTCCACACCATATTGCATTTAAATATTCCGCCAATATTATTACAGTATTGTTAAAACATATTCTCAAAAACCAATATTAGTTAAATCTTGCTAATATTGTCCCAATTATGCAATATAGGTTCGATATTGCCCCAATCATTTGCCAATATTTTGTGCTACTTGGGAATATTGTTTGGACAGATAAAATTGTCTACTGGGGCAGTTATTTTGATGATGTCTTCTGTTTATTTAAGGGCTCTTTGACTCAATTAGATTCGTTTGTTTCCTTTATCAACACCTGACACAAAAACATCAAATCTACCTTTGAACACAATCCCAACAATAATTTAAATTTTTTATATCTAAATATTTCCATCAAGGATAATAAACTTGACTATGACATTTATAGAAAAGAAACTTGCACTGGTAGTGTCATACCATTTGATTCCACTCACACAAATAATCGCAAAAGAGCGGCTTTAACTCCCTCATCAACAGAATGTTCACTGTCCCTTTATTTCAAGATAATTCAATAAAGAACTTAATATTATAAAACAAATTGCGATCAATAACAAATACGATGTTAACTTCATTAATCAAATTGTTAACTAATTTCATAAGAAACACTCTATCAAAAGCCTCACCACTTTATCTCCCATAAATATCCAACAAATGGACAAAGAACAATTTGTAAGTTTGACCTTCTTCGGAATACCCTCTCGATTGATACGCTCGAATATTTTTAAACAACATAAAGTTGATATTTCTTTCTCTGTCCACATAAATCTTTCCAAATTGTTTAATAAAAACAAAGATACAACTCCTCAATGACAAAGAAATGGTGTTTACAAAATAATTTGTTCAAGTTGTGATAAATTTTAATTCGGTATGACCAAAAGGAACTTTGATGTCAGAATCAAAGAACATTTTTCTGCCATTTTTAAACAAAATTTCTCTAAATCAAATTTCGCAGACCATATCATAGAATCTGCACATGACTTTAAGCGTGATAACGTTGAATTCCTACATTTTTGTGACAAACACAATTTATCATTAATCTTAGAATCTCTAGAAATTACTAAAAACAAAAACAATCCAAACTTATTAAATGAGATATTAAACTTTCGTGACACCCTGTTTAATATTCTGCATTTTGTTTAAATATCTACACAATTCTTTTTGATAACCAATTGATATTTTTTACTTCTAAACATTCAACAACAGACCAATTTTACTGATTAAATTGTTAAGAACAAAATAAATTAGGAATATAATGATGTTTTCCTCTTTAAAATACGCAAAAAGCTTAATTAGTATTTATTATGTGTATTTAATAAAAAATAATATTTAAATATTCAACCACATTTCATGTAAATTTTGGCGAGTTTACTATTAATAACACATACAACCATTTTATAAGTTAAGACATTCGTAATATTTTTACCTTATTTATGTAAAACAAAACTTTATCTTAATTAAGAAATTTTTTTGTAGATTTAATCCTTGAAAATGACTTTTGTTTGTTAAAGTCGAAACTCCAGTTGGACGTATTATATTTTTAATTTTAATAAATGTGGAGAAGACTATGAGTTTTTCATTTTATTTTTTACTAAGATTTGGTTGAAATTTTTTTTTATATATTTTGGTAATATGATATGGTTTCAAAGGTTAATTCTTGCCAGTTGATCAGCTCAAAGTACTCGCAAAGTATTAGCTTCAAAATTTAAAGTTGGTACTTTGAACTTTCTAACCTTCCTGGATAATAAGGATGCAGATGAACTCCTTACCTTCGGAATATGGCAAAGCCTAAGTTTTTAAATATGGCTCCTGCCGTCTGATATACTGAGAAGTATATTTTCGGGGTGACTGAAGAATCCATTTTATAAACGTCGTTCGTGTAATTCTTGAGGGTGGAAATTAGGATTTGCAAAAATAGAATGTAAGCATTTAGACCAGTAAACATCCAGGCTATTACAGAACAACGCAAATGGTCATGGTTTTGTTTGCCTTTTGCAGATGTGTTTCTTCTTTTCTGTGCTTTCGTCAACTGATACATCATAATGCATGCTGCTCAGTAACACAACACATTTATTCTTTTTAGTAACATAGCTAACCATTGGTAAAGTCTTTCTAATTTAAGTTCTACGTTTGTTCTGACAAAGTGTTCCGACTAATGTTAAGTTTTTATCCAATAAATATTCAGCACGTAGTAAAAAATATCTATAGTTCTGCAAGTATTAGTGACGCTTGATATTAAAGTTTTTGCAACATTTGATGCTAGATCACGGTGTACTGTCTGATCTGGCTGCCTTCCGATGTATATTTCACCACTATCCATACCCCGTTGTTAACACACGCATCCAAATATTTTTATGCCAAATTTTTGCAGGCTTAGATAACATCAAATATGTACTTTAATATTATTAATACCGGGATCTCCATATACTTTACCATATGAAAATAGGGGACATTTTTGAAGTTCCATCTTCGCAGATGGGTGTGCAATAGGGTGGATCGTAAAACGGTTTTTTTCGAAATCGGTCTACGACTAGTGCTTAAAGTCTGTGGTTGGAGGTCCTTATAACCCATAAAAAATTCCAACTCAATCGAATAATATCTTCAGGCTGTGCTTTTTAGCCAAAATTTTAAATTTTTATGAAAAAATGTCAAAAATTTTTTCTGAATTTGTTTCTCGATCTTTCTGGAGTAATTTAATGGCAAGAAATTACATATATTGCTAGTATGTTGCTTAATATTAGCGATGGAGTGTGTTTGAATCAGGCAAAATGGTTTCATAGTTCGTCAAAAATCGTCAATAGACGCCAAATATGCAGAAATATTACGGATGTTGGGTCAACAATAACCTGCTATAATAACTCGACCCCACGGTAGACTTGTCTATTTAGGTTTTAAAGTCCGCTTTGGTATATAACTTTGGTAATATTTTCTTGTTCTCCAATCGAGCTCTAATATAGCCATCTCGGGAGTCATAACCACATACAAAAATTGATGCAGCAGTTACATCTTTTATGCACCGTTCCACTGCCTGGCTATGGCACGACAGGTAAAAAAAGTCTACAGTTTTCTTAGGAAATCGTCTCTTCCTGTTGCAATCTCTTCTAAGTCTTCATTGGTAAGTAGGCGTGCTACTGGAGGTGATGTTATTTCTTGTTTTCCCCAGTGCACTAAATCTGTGTAATCTTTGGCGTTAAAATTAATCACTGAGGGTGCAAATTTTCTAATGGTGTTGCTTGGTTGACTGGCTTTTTCTTGCTTCCAGGATCTTTTTCGCCGCGTTTAGACGCACATTTGGGCGACTGTCTACCACATACCAACAAGCATGTTTTCTGGATGCCCCCAGAAAGCATGATTTTGAAAACGCTTATAGAGAAAAGTCCTTAAACCGTTTAGTAAGTACTCCATTTCTTGTAATGTTAGCCACAGGTTTTTGACGCGTCCTTGATAGTTCCATTTCCATTTCCACCGAATTTGTCGTTAAAGTTTACACTCCCATCTGGTTTCACATTAAATGCAATAGAACTATCAAGGACACGTCAAAAAACCTGTAGCTAACATTACAGAAAATGGAGTACTTACCAAACGATTTAAAGACCTTTCCTTTTAAAACGTCTTCAAAATCATGCTTTCTAGAGGCACCCAGAAAACATACTTGTTGGTATGTTGGCAGACAGTCGGCCAAATGTACGTCAAAAGGCGGCGAAGAAGATTCTGGAAGCAAGAAAAAGTCAAAGCTAACCAAACAACACCATTAGAAAATTTGCACTGCCAGTGATCAACTTTAATGCCAAAGACTACACAGAGTTAGTGCACTGGGGAGAACAAGAAATAACATCGCCTCCAGTAGCACACTTACTTACCAATGAAGACTTTGAAGAGATTGCAACAGGAAGATACAATTGCCTACGAAAACTGCAGAGTTTTTTAATTGCCGTGCAATAGCCAGGCAGTGGAACGGTGCATAAAATATGTAACTGCTGCATCAATTGCTGTATGTGCTTATGACTCCCGAGATGGCTACATTAGAGCTCGATTGGAGAACAGAAAAATATTAAAGTTTGATACCTAAGCGGACTTTAAAACCTAAATAGACAAGTCTACCCTCGTCACTCGATTACAACCATCTCCTCTTGGTGAGTGGTGGATAGTCGATTAGTCGATGAGCTAAGGGATGCAGCTTACTTCCTTTCCTATTACCTTATCGTTTTTGTAAATTTAAGTCGGTGGGGTCGAGTTATTATAGCGGGTTATTGCTTACCCAACATCCGTAATATTTCTGTATATTTAGCGTCTATTGACGATTTTTGACGAACTATGAAACCATTTTGCCTGATTCAAACACACTCCATCGCTAATATTAAGCAACATACCAGTAATACATGTAATTTCTTGCCATTAAATTACTTCAGAAACATCGAGAAACCATCAGGAAAAATTGGAAATTCTTGACATTTTTTCATAAAAATTTAAAATTTTGGCTAAAAAGCGCATCCTAAAGATATTATCCGACCAAGTTGAAATTTATTATGGGTTATAAGGACCACCAACCACAAACTTTAAGCACTAGTCGTAGACCGATTTCGAAAAAAAACGATTTTTCGATCCACCCTAGTGTGCAACTACTAAATGATTTTTCAGTGAGAAACCTGCATCTAATTAAAAAATAGCACAATTTCTGTTGAACCATTGTTTATTACAGTTATGCTAAAACATATCAACTTCTACAGTTTATCTAAACCTTTCATTCGATGATGGTTTTTTAATTACTTTGCAAATATTTTAGAAATCTCAGGTTTATTTGCAGACCGCGAGAGGTGCTATTAAATTTTGTCTCCCATTTTTCAAAGTGAGTTTCCGGTATTAATAATATTAAAATATTTGATGGCATCCATAGTACAATTTCACATCTTCCTCTAAACCGCAGAAGTTGTTTATCGATAGTTAAGTTTTCTCCTGGCACAAGGTTTACTTTCCCAAACGTCTCTAATAGCTGCTAATTTATTAGTCCGTTTTCGAAAGTACATTGTGCGTGTTCACTTGTTATCAAACCTCAAGAATCTTCGTATATCTTTAAATCTATTTACAGCCATAGTTGCTAGGTAAGACACAGACACATCCCCCGATTTATCGATTTCTGCTTGAATAAGAAGTCCCCAAATATCTTTAAGTTCAATAATATCGATATCCTTGCATTGCCTATTTTTTCTCTAAACTCTTTGTCATTTATTTGCACACAAACAGATATCCAGGAATCAGTGGTGTCACCAATCGAACATTGGGTGAAGGACCAGGACGCAAGTTTATAACATTATTCTCGTTTCTCCTTGTGGCAGAGTATTAATTTGCCACAACAGGCGACTTGGAGCAATGTAACTACTATCTGAATTTAAAATTTGCGAATCTAAATATTTTCTCGATATCTATTTCAGACCCTTCTTCATAATTCTCACTGTAACTACCATCAACCTTTTTTCTGCAACGGGATCCACATTTTCGTCTTCAACTACACAAAGATGCAAGCAAAAACCCCTAGAGAAATATTCAAGGTGTTTATGCATTTTTACGTGTCGTGTGAGACAAGTACAAACATGCCCGATCATTTAGAAATTTTAAACAAAAATATAAACAAATAAACAAAAAATGTGTTAAATTGCTGAATTTTCATTTACTCATCATTTGGGGAGGGGGTATGAATCGCGAACGTTCGAGGAAAGGGGGGTTTAAAGGTTTGCGAACAAAAACGAACGTAGGGGTGGGAAGGTGCAAAAAATTACCAATTTTTGCGAACGTTCTTTTTGAATGGCCCTTATGACGTGGAAACGAAATAACAATCGTCTCAGTGGAAGCTTCCATAGAAATCACAAGTGAAAAGAGCATGTCACAGTCGTTCACGTTATAAGGTCCTTCTGATAGAAATAGAGCTTTTTGCCATCCCAAAATAAAATTGCAAGAGCTGTTTCAAGAACTGGAAAATAACGCTGGCACAAGCACAAAATGGATATTGACGTCAAGAAAACAAAGCAATTTTCCTCAACAAGTGTTTCAGATGGAACATACCGAAACCCAATCCATGCTGACAAACAAGCTTTAGTGCTAATACTTTTGGATTTTACAAAAGCCTTTACGAAGTCGTTGATACGATTGATCTCAACATGCTTCTGGCGCCATTTTATGGTTTTTTCCAGCACGTCTTTGAAACGATTTAAAAACTATTTAAATGGTAGGAAACAAGCGGTAGTATATAGAGATAATAAATCTACATATTTATCTGTCATTTCAGGCGTACCACAGGGTTTGATACTTAGTCCTATCCAATTTCCGGTTTATACCTCTATTCTGTGTTCATATTATCAGTACACTTCTCTAATAATTATTTCGGTTCAGAACACGAGATTGGAGGTGCGGTAAAAAGTTGAGGTTAACCATTGGCAGAATAATAATTGCCTGAAAAATGCTTAGGTTGCAAGTTTAATACACGTCAATAAACAAATAATAATTAAACCACGTCAATAAAATGTAGTAAAAATTTTTACTATTAATAAAAAATAACAAATATGATTTTTAATTAATGAGAATAAGGTAGATAGAATCCCCAGTGGCGTAGCAACCGGTAGGCGGACCGCCATGGGCCCCTGCCTCATGGGGGCCCCACAAGACTAAATATTTTAAAATTTACATTTTAAATGTTCATATTTTTTAATATTACTTACAACACAGGACACCTTATTGCAAAACACTTAACAATAATTATAAAAAATTACCTTTCCTGAAAAGAAGATAAAAACAGGATTGTATTTTAAGCTATAGGAACTATTGAAATAAATTATGATTAATTGGAATTTTTTGATTACCTCTCTATACCTCTAAATTTGACCAAAAGAATTGTCAATAATTTCACTGTTAAATAAATAATTTAAAAGAGAAACAATTTTCATATTATACGTATTTTTTGCAAACTATAATTTCTCTCTAAAAATGGATGTTAAATAGTGTTAATGGATTATTACTAACCTCATTTGAGAATACTTTTTTGACATAATTATTTTTAACTGCCGGATTTACCATTAGGCTGAAAAGAGTTCAGCCTAGGGCCCCCAAGTTCGAGGGGCCCCGCATTGAAGTTGCAGTACTTTTTAAGTGTTAATGAATTTAACTTCCGGTAATGCTTGTACATTTATTAGGGAAATTATATATTACATAATCTATTTCGATTTAAAACTTACTGTACTTATTGTAAATGTACTGATTGTAACGTATTTTATGCAAAATATGAATTATAATAATAAAGATTTGATTAATATCTTGTTCGTTAAATAGATTCATGTTACTTTTGATTTTTACAGTAAGACGGGGGTCCACTTTGTATATTCAGCCTAGGGCCCCAAGTAAATTCGGCATTGATAATTTTCTACCATTATTCGAAACATAGCTAGTTTAAGTTACAGTGAACTTTACATATAATACTGTACATCAGATTACCTTGTAATGGCGGTTGTTATAGAGAGTGTAATTAATGTACTAAATAATTTAAAATTGAACATTGCGGATTTAGTTAAGGTTGCTATGGTTATGTTTCTTAATATCACAGTGAATAAATTAAAAATTGTACATAGGGAAATTACATAATACAAATACAATAGGCGGTTGCGGAAATTGAATCAGCTCGGTCACATCACTATTTCTATCTTTTCCTTTTTAATATTGATAACAATGACAGAAATTATATTAATCTCATCAACCCGATTTATTTTTCGTAAATAGCTAAATATTACACAAATAAAAATTTGCTTCCGCAGGTTATATAGTACAACCATAATAGTATAGTAAAGAACGAGTTTCATAAGGAAAGATTTATTGCACAAATCCAAATTTAGAAACCGAGCCGCTTGCGGTGACTTTTCTAAATGACTAATGAAACGAGTTTTTACGCTATTTTTTCTATGTTGCGTCTTTTATTGCATGTTTAAATAAAAAAAATCGCAATTTCAAAATTTATGGAATTTTGTGGTAGCTGACATGATGTGACATTTGAAAATTCAAATTTTTTGAGTAAAGGTCGCCTTATAATTTTGTTGATATTTTTGTGTCGCTATATAAAAAAGGTTGCGGAACGCTGGATATAGTACTTATATTTGAGGAGATTCATGGGGGGCCCCGAAGAAGAATTCGCCCCGGGCTCCAAAAGGTGTTGCTACGCCACTGAGAATCCCGACTAAACGATCAGTTGCAAGCTTTCACGGTCATGCATTCAGAGAATTTAGACGTTATTTTTACACGGGAAAAAAGAAGTAGAATCAGTTTAATAACATCCAAAAAGAAAAAATTATCAAATTTAACTCGATCTCCTAGGGTTTTCAATCCCTTTATGTGATTTTCTCCGAATCACTATATAATGCTTTATTGAGACCATGTGCCATTTTGAAAACTGCTAAGTTTAGCAGAAGAATCAAAAGACACCGAACGCGATAGATTTTGATGTTCAATTGCTAAGGTACTATTATCAAGATGTAATAACGAATTATTTAATAGAAGATTTATACGGGAGGTACCATTTAAAAGTGTGAAGTTCAGGTAGTTCATGTAGTACATGAATTGCCTATCTATATTGAGGTCATTGTAGTTCTCCCTAAATATCGTCTGAAGTTTGAATGGGGTTTTCAGTCTTTGAACTTTTGTTTATTCGGGATATTTGTAGAGAAATTTTGTAAATTGACCTTCGTATTTACACTCGTTTTATAAAGCCGCCTTAAGGCATTCTTTACCTTTATCGTTAGAGGATGCACACAATATTGTGCGGTGGACACGAACCTACTCGAGCTCAATTCCCTAGGAGTTTTCCAATTTTCTAAGTAATTGCGACGAATATGAACAACGATGTTAAATTTAAAATAAATGTAGAACTAACTTCAATATCGTTTGTTATTGAATTTTGTCTTGCTGACATTGCAAACACATTCTATTGTTGCTAAGTAAGTTCAGATAAATGTACCATTAATAAACTTACAAATCTAAAACTTTTCGTAGAAGTTATACTAATATAAGAGTAGATATTGTTGCCTTGAGAACTTATATGTTACACTTACTTATCCAACTTTCTAAAAGTTCATTACTGAATAAAGAACAGGGTCTGCTGTAAATGAAACATCTTTAGTTATTAACGTGTTGGTATTTCTTTTCCGTTTGACAGACGCTGCGCGATTTATTTTGCCTACCGAAACGAGAAAAGCTTTTTGTGGTCACAAGTTAGTTGCGAAGTTTATGAAGCGCTTTATTTGTGTTCACCTATTGTCTGTAACATTTTCGGTGAATAAACTAATTAATAATATATTGTCGAATATCTTCCGGCTGAGTTACTTATACCATGGCCTTCTGGGTCGCACTCTGTAAAGGAAATATAATATGACACTCGAAAATTAATGATGCTTAGCGTCAGAACTGAACCCTTTCACTTGAGCATCGCGTTTCGCCTAATTACCCCGTGTTCCTCGAAGTGGTTGGTTGCAAGGGGTGTTCTTACGCGAACGGAGATTGTTGTGTTATTCTGTATTATGTTGTAACAATGGATTCGGTGTGGTAACAGAAGTCGTTCGACGACTACTTGCACATTTAATTAGAAGAGCAGAAATGAAACATCGCATTTCCGCAGATGGACGGATAATGCGGATACAATTGTAATTCAAAACGCGTCAGACTTTCAATTACTTAAAAATTGTAATTCCTAAGTAAATGGTATCCTTTTTAGGTGCACACCAGACGGATGTAATATATTTGGCTGGACGTGATCGATTTCAAGTGAGAAGGAAAAACCGTTAGCTGTATTGAAACATGTAGAACTTCAGTTGTAATGCTAGCTGTGGTCCTTGCTAACCCCTACATTCAAACCTCCCTAATCTGTAGAATCCTACGTAAAGTCGTCATCCAATTTTCTGAGCGGATTTAAGGAAACATCTAAATTTTAACGTACCTGCGCTTTAACCTCGACATTCTCTTCTATGCCAATTAATTAGGTAATTGATACAGTGCTCGTTTAATTTAGAAAATTGATCAAAACGGAGAAATAAATCTAGAAGAGACGTTTCTTGAAACGTCTTTCTATAGACAGACGACACACTTCGTCGAATTTTATAGCGAGAAGCACTCAACGTGTGGCTTCCTTTTCGAGAACACTTAAGCGGAATGTTATTAGGTATTTCTTTATTTACTAAAGTAGTTTTGTAATTTATTGCCTAAACGAGCGCGGTGTTTTTACCGAAAGCTTTGGATTACGCGCGACGAACAAAAACATATTAACTGGATTTATGCAAAAGATTACGCTTTATTCTGCGACAAAACCTGTCCCATAAACTTGTACTACGGGTTTTTCATTTTGTGCACGGGTATCATGCGCATCCAACTATGCAGTTTCATTTATCGAGCACTAAAGCTTTAGTAAAAAATGCAACTGCTTCACTGCACAAACTAAGGGCAACCTAGAATATACGTGTTCCACTATTCAAGTATATAAGAAATATCTTAAAAGCAGTTGAGATAGAAATAAAAAGCGAAGAAAAGCCTTAAAAAAATCTATGCCTGTCACGTTTGAAATTTAATTTGAAAAGTAAAATGTTCGGATCTAAAATTCCGGAAGTTTTGTAGAAATGTCTTGAAAATGAGAAATGATTCTGAACGAGATAATCGTTTTCAGATGAAGTTTGTAGATGGATGAACATTTTATTATCCTTTTTTCAAATCTCATCTCCATTAGTAAACGCGCGTCAAGTTCGTTTTTGTTGTGCCCCTAAACACGAAACAACAAAGGTACCCTTCCTTTATAATTTGTCTTCTCATCCTGTTAATATATTCTCCAACACATAGTTTCGTGTATATCGTTAGATATTCGCGTTTCACATGCCTATGCAATACTGCTTTGTTATGCATAAAATCTGTCTTAATATAGTCTTAAGCAGCGAGGCTGCAATTCGAGGCACAAATGCACCCAACGATACTTGACATACCTCAACGTAGCAGATTGTTGAATATACGACAAATGCGAAATGCCTGCCTTCTTGGCATACATAATTTGATTAGAAGTGCACTTATAGAGAGTTTCTGAGAGAATCCTAGCGCTTTACGTTCTGTCAATAACAGTGGAAATAACATAGCGTACAGTTAAGTTTGATGTACATGTATGTATAAGCAGGAAGAGAGGCACTTATTTTGAAAATATGACATATGTTTCGCAAATAATAATTACAACATCAGAGCAAGTTACCGTTCAGCAAGTTACTCTCCTTCTAAGCGTAATAATTAGCGTTAAAATTAATTTTAATTAAAAAAAGCGTCTTTAATTCTTCTTTGGGCAAGGTGTGTGACAGATTTGCATTCCATTTTAAACTCATGTTCAATATCGAGCAAAACTTTTATTATAGATCAACCTAAAATACAAGAAATGAGTCATCACAAACACATGGACGAAAACGTAAAATGCATCTAGAATTACGCGAAGGCCACGCTGTAACCTAAATGATAAAATAAACAATAAATGAGCTAGAAAGATTCAGTAGCGGAACAAACCCCCTTTTAATTAAAAATAAATGTAAAACAGTAATGAAAATCTGTTGGTTCTAGCGTATGTCACTGAATTCTTAGCAACGTCAAATATGCACTCTTATCTTATCTCACCTCGGGTCGTATTTTTTTATTCAGGTGTGATTACGAAAATGACTCATTTCTTGTATTCTTGGTTGAAGTATAGTAGATTTTAATAGTTTCTTATCTAATGAATTATAATAATTATTATGTCATATTAAGTAAATGTAAAAAACATACATACATATTACCATGATTTGGGATCGATGTATTTTTTTTAATAAACAATAAATATGCACCAGAAGCTGTTGAATTCATTCTGCTCCGGCTTAATTTTTATTCTAGTGAGAACTAACTTTATACCTCACAAAAGAGTAAGAGTCAGTTCGGGTCGCTTTGAAGATCTCTAAGTTCCTATTTTTACAGACAAATAATAAAAATACCAACACACAAATAAATGTTTATATAATAATATTTTCTATTCTTATCAGCACAAGTAAAAACAATAACACAAGTTGATACCAACTGAAATAGTACTGAAATAGAATAGATTCTTTAAATTCAAAAAGACCGATATTTACCATAAATAAAATTGAATTATTAATTTGTGAATTACCTTTACTGACATTAACATGAATCTGCCATTTTATTTAAATTAATCAATCTCATACTTCCTTATTAATTCTCTTTCTCGGGATTCATATGATAAATAACTTTTTTATAACTATTTCTAACTATTAAAAAATATTTTAACTTATAATTTGTTTATAACTATTCTTTTATATTGGTCTTGTAATCTTAATATTAATTAAAGCTTGACTTATTTCCTGTTACTCCTCTGTATAGCATAGGGCCTCGACAAAGCATCGTCATCTGGTCTTATTTTTTCTAGGGATTTCAGCTCGCTCCATGTCTTCCCTGCTTTTCTCATTTCTTCCTCTATCGTTCTTCTCCACGTAGCTCTCTGTCTTCCCCTTTTCCACTGTCCTTTGTGGATTCCAACTTAGAGCTTGTCTTTCAATTGCTGTTACGTCCTTCTTTAGAGTATGGCTTATCCAATTCCATTTTTCTTGTCTTAATTTGTATGTGAATGGGCTTTTCTCCTGCTCGCTCCCATAGCTCGGCGTTTGATATGGTGTCTGGCCAATATATCTTGAGTATTTTGCGAAGGCATCTGTTTATGTATACTTGTAGTTGTGTGGTGGTTGTTTTAGTAACCTTCCACGTTTCGCATGCGTTTAAGAGGACTGACTTGACATTGCTCCTGAATATTCTGAGCTTTGTTTTTGTTGATATCTCGGTTGCCCTCCAGAGCGGATACAGTTGTAGGAACGAACCATTTGCTTTTCGTATCTGTGTCTTTATGTCTATTTCTGTTGCTCCTGTATCCGTTATCATGCTGCCCAGGTATGTAAAGTTACTGACCTCTTCTATATCGCTATTATTCAGGGAGGATTTTTTGGTGTTGTTTGTATTTATTCTGAGTGATTTTGTTTTGTCGCAATTTATTTTTACCCCAAAATTTCTGGCTTCTGTATTAATACTATTGAGTTTCTCTTGCATATGGTTGTGTGTATGGGATAGAAGGCAGATATCATCCGCAAACACTAATAGCCGTACTTATAGAGAAATTACATGCGTGTAACGCAATGTTTATTAATATGTTACACGCGTGTAAATCTCTCTATAAGTACGGCTGTAATACTTCTAGTTGTTCCAAAAGGCTCCAGTTTATTCCTCTTCTGGTATTTTTTATTGCTTTGGACATGACCTCGTTCATAATTGTTAACAACAGTATTGGTGACATGATGCATCCTTGTTTTACTCCGGATTGTACTGGTATAGGTTCTGTTAATTTTCCTTCATGCACCACTTGCCATGTAAAACCTTCATAAGATTGTTTAATGAGGTTTATTATGTTTGTGGGTATTCCATATTTCTGCCTTGTATTCCTTAGTGCCTGTCTTTTTACTAGGTCAAACGCCTTACTAGGTCAAAATCTATGAATACCAGCTAAAGGTTCGGTATTAATTCCGCGCACTGTTCGATGATTATGCGGAGTGTATTTATCTGGTCTATGCATGACTTACGACTACGGAAACTACGGTATAGTATATCTACAGTTAGCTCACTCTCTTCTTCTAATATGTCGGGGAGAATTTGATAGTTTCCAGCCGCTTTGCCGTTTTTCTGGTCTTTTAGGGCTCGTCTGATTTCTTGTTGGTATTCCTGTTTTTATTTTATTCGTTCTTCTTTCTGGTATATTTTCTGTATCTTCTTCTTCTCTATCTTGCTCTTCACCATTTTCCCCTCCTTCTTCATTTTCTGTTGCTTGGTTTAATATGTCTGAAAGGTATTCTTTCCATCGCTCTATTTGCTCTTTTTTGCTTGTTAACTGTTTTCCTTGTTTATTTCTTATAGGTCTGTTTGCATGTGTTTTCTTGTGTGATAGTTTCCGAGTTATGTTATATGTCGTTTTAGTATCTCCTCTGTTTGCCGCTTCTTCTGCTACTTTGGCTAGCTCACTTGTCCATCTTCTCTTGTCGGTTCGCACGTTTCTTTTTATTTCAATATTTTTTTGTTTATATTTGCCCTGGAGTTCAGCATCTTTAATCGCATTTGTGCATGCTATCATTTTTATTTTTAGGTTTCCCCTTTCTTCTATTTTTTACCATCTCTGTTCTGTCATCCATTCTTTCTTTTTATTATTTGCAAATCCTAGTGTTTCCTTGACTACTTTGTTGTACATATCTCTCACTTTTGTCCGGTGTTCTTCTGTGTCATCTTCCTCCAAGTTGTTTAGTTCCTCGAATTTGTTCCTTAATTGCATTCTGAACATTCTCTTTACATCGTTATCTCTTAACTTTTGAATTTCATATTTCCGACTTAGTTGTGGATATTTGTGTATCGCTGCCTTGATTTTGATCCTAATACTTGCTATCATTAGGTAGTGGTCGCTATTTATGTCTGCTCCTCGTTTATTTCTTACATCTAGGAGCGAACCTCCATCTTAATTAAATTAAAGCTTACTATTTTAAAACTTACGGTTTATAATTTACTGCGTTTAAGTTTGGCCACAATAATGCCCCATGTCTATATTCTAAAAGCGAAGCCAGTTGCTACCATATTTACACCCATTTCTAGTCAGCTGCTTGCTTCCATCAAGATCAACATAAAATTTCAAAATGAAGATTCTAGATCGATAGTTGTAATAATCAAAATCCTTACAAAATATTGTTATAGAATTAAATTCCTATACCTGAGATATTATTTCTTAAAAATCGGTAAGTCTAACGTCCAATCATTTCCATTCATTTCTATTTTTTATCAATTACTAAATCTTTCCCTTCTTTGAGAAATTATTTTCGATGTTATTATATTTTTTACACTTTTAAAATAATTAATTTAAACACTTTTTTATATTGGATTAATCACTTATTAAGTTTGGTGTTTAAATTATAACCTCAACGTTTTCTAACTGACGAAAACTAATTTGATTTATTTTTCTTTGTAACATAACCTTACAAAAATCTAATTTGAAGCGAGGAGAGAGTGCAGAAGCCAGAGGTGCATGTTTCCCTTTTGATGGATTAGAGCTTCTTAATTCTTTAAAGAATGACTTCCTCTATATACTTTTTCTAGAAACAAGTGATTTCCTAACATTTAACAATGAAATATGACTATTCTAAATTTCCACTAACCATAATTTATTTTACAAATTGTCATTTACTGTCATTGTCCTATAATAATATTACCTTAACGAAGAAAGAAGATATTGTTAATGGTTTTGCAAATTATTTCAAATCAGTTTATAGTGCTAATCAAGCCAACTACAAAATTAATGAATGCACAGCAGCTGTTTCCATATCGCAGACACTTAACCTGACGTCAATTACAGAGGAGGATGTATGTAAGGCAATTTTAAAATTAAAGCCAAAAAAATCGGTTGGTCCAGATGGTATACCACCTTACTTGGTTAAAGATCTGTCCGAGTTTCTTATAAATTATCCTATATTTTTAATTTAATTTTACAAACTTCTGACTTTCTCGAAGAGTGGAGAACGACATTTTTGTAATAACAAACGCAAATTAGACATTTTAGAAGCCTTTGAGATATACAAACACAAACTCAGGGTACCCTTAATAAATGAACAACTTGAGCTCAGTAATTCTCCGTTACTGGAAGTATTAGATATTCAATTCTGATTATTATTATTATTTTATCTAGTACCTATTTTTGTATCTACCTTAACGACGTGTTTGTTTATAATTATATTACCTTTGATAATGACAGTATAGCTGTCGAAACAGTATTGCCAGGTTGTATTTTAATAAAACTGTGAAACTTTATACTAATATTTATTTATTTCATTAATTTACTAGTTTCAGACGACGCTTGGGTTTATCAATGTTGGCCCTAGATTGATTTCTACAATGTTGATATGTGCAATATTGTCAAATATATGGCCAATATTTAAATTGTTATTTGTGCCAAAGATCCGATAGCCATCTAAAGACATAAAAATAGTTACTTCAAAAGTTTTATTGTCCATGATTATGACTAAGCCAATTTATCTCAAAAGTAGTTTTCACTTCCAATGTCATTATTATTAACATAATAAACATTTGGATAACTTCCCCATCAGTTGGATGTATAGAAAATATTTGAATATGTCAATTGCGCATCAGGTAATATCGTTTGTTTTGTAGTTACTGACTCTTCTGACTTCATACGGAGAGGAAGACAAATTCGCTCGATACTGATGTGCCTATGCCTGCAAGTTTTTTTCAAAAGGCAGTTTTGCAGTAGTTTCCATGGAAATGCTGACTCAGGCTAAAGAGTCAGCAAGTCAGCAAGTTACATATGGTTGGTTGGTTGGGTAGGTCTTGGGAAGAGCCCGAAATGCAGCAACTTCCACGTGGTGGGTTCTGGGTCACTTGGCAGATTGCTTTCACAAGTGTGCGAGGAGCTGCACACAATCAAATATATAAGTACCTTTTCCCCTATCCCCTATCCCCCTACCATCTGCTCTAAACCCATGGTTACACAGGATCTTGATTTTGATTTTCGAGTCCTCATTAATGATTTTTCATTTAAAATGAATCCCTAAGCGTATCGGTAACGTCGCCTGGACCCATCTTGCGGAAGCTGAAACTTTAGTGTTTTTAGCGAAAATATAAAATATTGAGGCTTATAGAACATAGACTCATAGACAGAAGATATTGTCCGATCAGAACAATATTTTATACGTGAGTTACCGTTATAGGTGGGCAACTTTTGCCGGGTATTAGAAATCGATCAGAAAAAAAGTTGAAAAACGACCCACCCTACTATCCACCTGCTAGCATGGTGGACGTCAAGCCCCTGCAGCTTTTCCTATGGGTACTTACTCCCTCGTCCCCCGAGGGGAAGCAGAGTCAAGCTAATAGTTTTTATAATAAGCTTTCCATAACGGTTAAATATATACATAAGAGTTTCTGAAATACCTGAACTTTTGAAACAGGGTGGTCTGAAACGACACTGTACAGTGTACCTGTTTAAAAATAAACAAATTAAGTAAATATCAAGTAGTTGAAATACAAAGTATACACAATATGAATTATAGGAGAATAATTTCACTCGTATTGCATAGGAATATCGGTAAAAGAATCAATAAATTTCAGAGATGATCTATTGCAGAAAGCAGTCTTTACATGATGTTTTTCCAAACGAAGAATAAATGTATATAGCAAATGTGGAATTGAAGGAATTAAACGCGAAACGCAATTAATCAATTTCTTTTTTGTACACGTTTGCTACATACTATGAACAGATATATAAATGGGTGGTGGCATCAACCGCTTATCGAAATCCAATCGCGTTAGTTAACGTTTATTCAATTGCCTTTATCGAAAAGGCTTTGAATACGCACCAAACGTAATTTTAGCTGACCATAACCACAGAATGAGTTGGTTAGCAGAAATGTGATTTTAATGATTGCGCAGGAATTAGTGCAATAGATATATACGTGCCGTAAAGTTCAATAATGAGCAAGACAGACATGTCACTATACTAATGAATGCAATCACACTAACATGTAAGCAAGAGGAAATTGTGTCTATAACAGAGCATTACCAAGCAAACCCGCTTGTTAATATTTCAAAGCACATTTGGAGCCGCTCCTTAACCTACTTTAATATTAAAATTTCCACCTAACTCGCACGTGTTACATTTTGTATTATTAACCAATAACTAAAATTAATCGAATATTCATATCGCTTTTAATTAAAATAGAAATAAAGGTTATATTAAATCTTGTTAACTCGACGAAGCATAATAAAGATTGACTGTGAATTGTAGCTAACGATGTAAAATTCGAAAGAGCCACTAGCATATTGGCGTTATTGCCTTGCAAATAACTTGTAAAAGTTGATTTCCTATACAATTCGTAAATGACCTAACTCGAAAAGCTTTGAAATTTTCAAGCACTAGCTTGTACAACATTTTGGTTTTTCAAAACATGTACCCTAACCGAATAGAAATAAATAAACAACGAGATGAAAAAGATTTTATAAATAAATTATAAACCCATCAAAATTTTAATTCTACTGCAAAAACAAGTATTTAGTACAAGAGTCACATAATTGTGATGTGTACAATATATGGTAAACAATAAAAGGTATGATGGTTAACCTAGTTAAGAGCTTGCTGAAATTACGGAATACGTTTTATATAAAAATTGGTTCTTTTTTTGTATATACGTATTGCCGCGAATCCGCTCCGATTAAAAAAATAAAATTAATTAAAATTTTCTAAAAGTTGCTTTACAGTGCGAATAAAAGGTACTAGCTCGTATGAATTAAATAAGAAAATTCTGATAAAATTTAAAATAAGAAGTTATATCTTTAGAAATAAACTTCGACTTCCCTTCTTCTATGTATCTTAAATGATTCTGAAATACCTTTTAAAGTGGTTTAATAAGCATGACTCATCAGATAAGTTACGTAAATCCTTACCTAACTTCAAGATTAACTTGGTCGCCATTTAAAACTACTAAATATATAACTTAAAGGAGTAACAAAAATGTTCATGAAAATCTTATCATGGCAATATTGGATTCTCGAGGTTCATTACGTGATTAGGATAAACTTAGAATTAACTGACTCATAAATTAAAACTAATTAATAAATTCAATTAACCAAATAGCTAATTAAATAATTTTAACTCTACAAACTGCAATATCCTTTTCCATAAGATTCCAAATAATAGAGAAAGAAAAACACTTTCCTACCTTTATTTCTTATTAGAACCAGTTCTTTGTGTGTTGATTTGATTATTGGCCAAAGTCAGAGCATTTAACACTGTACTCCTCAACTTTAATAAATAAATTTATTAGAACCATTTTCAATACAAGTATCTCTGCCTTTGTAGCTTATAATTATCTATTCCATAACCATATAAAAATTCGATACTATCCACGTTTTTACTTTTATGAGCAGGTTTAAAATTACCCTTTTTATATTCGTAAAATATTATATTTTTATTAGCAACGGTTACTTATTTCACTTTTTTATTTCGAAGATTAAAACACCGTTTTATATATGCACGAAGATGTATTGTAGTTAATTTGCTACTGTAGGTATCATTTATATGTAAACTTAGCGTTCAAATAACTGCATATTACGTATTCTTAAAAACGTCGCAATTAAACTGTTTAACGAATATTACAGAGTATATCTTACTTGATCTTTGTAAACAATATTGTATAAACAGGATTGTATAATAAATGATTAGACAAATTAAATAGATTGGTACGTCCATCTTTAACTAGTATAGTTGAAAATTTAATTCCAAGGTAACATTTTTAAATACTCAAAGAATTTCGAGAAATTTTCAAAATTTTGAAACTACAATCAACAGCAATATGTATAGTTCTAAAAATCAGAATAATTAATAAAACAACTGGTTTATATTGATTAGGGCTAATTGAATAGTTTTTTTTAGTTTGTATTTTTCTGCTATTGTAATTCATGTTCATTTTCAAAACAGAGCGAATAATAAAATTACGAGGGAATAGTATCTTACAATTAATTGTACGATTTTATTGAAAAGTGTGTATTTATGTAAAGTTGTATCACGTTGTCTATGTAAAGACCAGTTTTTTATGCAGAGAGTTTATTTGCATTTCCGTGTTGTATCGTTGGTCTATGTACAGACCAGTATTTGTGTGTAGATTCAATTGCGGGTTTCCCTTGTTTTGGAAATCAACTTAAAGAAAGGATTGAATTGTGTGAACTTAGTGCATTCGACGACGTGGAGAATTTGTTTTTGGACGGTCGTACCGTTCAAATAAAGTGTGCCTATAAAGAACTTTTTCAAAATAATAAATACTGCAAATACGCAAAAAGAGACCCGTTTTACTATTAATAAATTAACGTTCGTCATCTCCTTTGAGAGATGGTTATTAAAAGTTCAAGCAATATTTCAAGCCATTCCTTAAGCGCCGTTCAAGTTTAAAAATATTTAAGGATAATGAAACCAGTTAGTATTGAAAATTCTCGTAGCATTCGAAGATTTCGTTGTTAATGTAAAGCTGTTCAGAATTAAGTGCTGTTCCAACAATGCTTTCTTCGGATTTCAGTGATAGTGGTAGCTCAGTTATTGCTTTGTGATCATTGGGATTTTGTTTTAATGAATTACGTCCATCCATTTGTGTTATTGTAAAATAAAGAGTGGCTAAGAAGAGCTGTTACGACCGGATTAATGTCAAATGTTTTATGTAAGTGTTTACAATTTTTTTTTCAAATTTTTTAGGTTGCTAACGAAATTTTAGATTGTTTCTAGATTAGAAGTACTATCGGAAAATGTATTTAGAATGGGATCCCAAAAATAAGCTAGAATGTATGAAATAATAATGCCAGTAGGTTTTCTTATTTATCATCATTGTGAATGGCTATATTGCGCAACAGATATATTTTTTTTGTTTATTGTTTCCAGCCTTATTTTGTGGAACTCCATAATCATGAAATAAATAAAGATTATTAAAAGTTTCACAGTTTTATTAAAATATACCTGACAATATTGTTTCGACAGCTATGCTGTCATTATCAAAGGTAATATTTTTAAGGTAAGGTTTTTTATTTCAATATATAGATTGCAATATTAATAACACTGTATAACACAAAAAAATTTCCAGGTATTCATATGGTTTTTCTACAGCTTTTTGGTATGAATATCACAAATCTGCTATTGGTTTTTTCGGGTCAGGTCAAATACTGCTGTTTCGATGTCATAAGGATTATTCCATGCCAAATCATCACAAGAAAACTTTTCAACCCGACCATCGCAGATTTAAGTGAAATTTAGTAGGATGGTAGAGGACATCAAGTAACTTACGTATGTAACATTATAGCCCTCAGTGATACACGGTATTCATACAGCGGGGTTGCAAATATGATAAAAAAAGTAAAAATTACGCTTACAAGGTGAACAAAAACAATTCATAACTTTGCTTCTAATCATAGTAGAACTTTTATTTTAGGCTTGTTTTAAAGCTAAAAGAGCATAGTTTTTGCATAAAAATTTGTTTTATAAAAAAATATTGAAATCTTCATTCCAAGCTTGCATGATTACCTTTGACCTTGAATATCTAAGAAAGTGTACCTTCAATTTTTATACAGTATGTTATACAGCTAGGTGTAGACTCTTTTTGGTGTAAGTTTCATTTTGGGAAGCCTTTGGGAAAAGGAGTAAAAAATTTGTTAAATATGGTAGTTACATACTTTTAACACAAAACATGAGTCTGGAAGTTCAGATAAGAGTATTGTATCAGGTATTTAGTATATATTTGTACATAAACCTTCAAATCGTATCTACTAAGACAAGTATAATGTTATACCTGTACCTGCAGATACAGGTAGCTATACAGGGTGTTGTTAAACGTAAAAGTTTCCCTACCCTTCTCGTGCATTTAAAAACGAGTTTTATATGAAAACAAGTTGGAATATAACTAAAATTTGGCCTGACCCTAAAAAATCCATAGCAGACTCATGATCTGCATCTTAAAATCCTCTAGAAAAAGTGCATTAAAACCTGGAAATTTTTTTAACGTCCAATTTTGTGGTACAGTGTAATTAATAATGGTGTTACATTCTTAAATTAAATTTTAATATTAAAAGATAGATTTGTTCCAATGAATTTACCATAAATTTAATGAGAATTCTTTCCCAAATTGGGGATTTCTCAGTTTCAGCTAAGTAACTAATAACATCAAAAAATTTGGGCGGCGTCCACTATCTTATTATTTGTTTCTGCATTCTACTTCTAATCAGTAAGTTTTTGCGACTAACATCCATTGTATTTTGTTTATTATTATTATTTAATTAGTGGAGAAAAAGGGTAGTTACAATTGACGGTCCAATCGTGGGGCTTGTTTGTCAGAAAGGTTGCTATAATTATAACCGAACTAAAGTATAGGTTTTGACAATGCAGTTTATTCTTTATGTATCAAGACTGATGTACTATATTCAATGTTAATACCCAATATAACAATAATTGTCACAGCATTTGCAGTTCATTCTGAAAACTAAACTAAATTGTCTATGTTTAAGAATTTTATTTTCTAAACCTACAAAATTTTTCCGAAATGCAATTTTTAATACAATATACCTTATTTAAATTGATTTGATAAGCATGAAATGAAATAAAACAATTATTATTAAACAACTACAAAATTGTTTGGATATAAAACATATCGCTATTAAAAATAAAAGAAATGAACAATCACCTCGCTATAATAACTACCGATACCGTGCTCCCTTGGGGGACTCTTTTCAAATATCAAATTGCCATGGCGCGTTAATTTTCCATTATGCTGAACACATAAATGTCCGTGAAGCAATGAATTCCACTAATCTGATTTTATTATCAACATCATAAATTGGGTGCACGTATCTATTAAAAAAATTACTGACAAATCTCTTTCAGTTATAATCATCTCATGATTGTGAAACTTTGAGACACACTTTTCTTGCCAACTAAATAACATGATTTTGTAGACTTTCTAATTTAGAAATACATTATCACAAAAAAGGTAAAACGTTTTCCACTTCCAGAGTTTATTATTAGTTTTATCTCAATTCATCTACTGTTTATAATCAATTACTTTACATTATATCGGTTACATACCCAAAAACATAATATAGTTAATGAACACTTATTGTTAGTAAAAGAACAACTGAAAATCGTGTAAAATGTTTTCAATAAAAACACTAGCTCGAATTTTACATGAAGTAAGAACTTCGAACAAGTCGTAAATCAAATAGTGCATAATTTTCCTTGCAACTTCAACAAAGTTTGTAAATCTCATATACGATATTCTGTGAAACTTAGACATTTTTAATAAAGAAATTTAATTTAAATTTCCATGTTACTTTAAAACTCGAAATATTTAGCCAAAAAAAAGCTTTTTTTGATCAAAGAAGGAAAATTAACTTTATAAGTTTTTAAGAAATAATATTTTCAAAGGAAAAAAATACAAAGAGACTGTCAAAAGTTCGACACATTTTTTTATTTTTATTATTAGAATGTTAAAGAGAAAAACAATAACTCTAAACGGCAATTGCTAAAAAATATTTATTTAAAAAAAGAACAAAGGATTTTGATAAGCTTAACTATCATTATTTTGGAATTTTTTATCTATACGTTTCTTGATTCCCTTAGAAACAAGAAATAGGAACCAAATCTGATTTTCTTTCTGAAAGAAAATATTTAATGCTACTGAATTGTGCTCGACACAAAATAAACAAGCTCATTTCGGTTCAGTCTTCCCTTTTCAACCTTCTAGATATAAAAAACTATGCAACCAGTTTTTTCCTTAAGAATAATTTCGTTCATTGCAGAATACGCCTTAGATTAGTTCAGATTTGCCTCACTAACTTATTTACAAAAAAAAATCCATAAATCTACATCCTTAAGATTTCCTACTCCGAAATTGAAATCTTCCAATCATTTACGAATTGGATATAAAAAAGTTCTCTCGCTTTTACAGTCTATTCATTTGCTATATTCAGACTTTCCTAAATATTTCCACATCGCAAAGGACGGGAAATTTAGGTCCCGCATTATTAAAAATGCATTTATCAGTAGAATTTCTTAAATTCCTAAAAAAGCGTTTTGTTAGAAAACCGTACTGCATACTAATTTAAGAAAAAATGCAGAAAAAAATACAGGTTGGAATCATTTTTTATATCTGTAGAGCCATTTATATTATTTGTAGAACTAATCTGATCTTACTTTAGAGTGGTTACGCTAATTCTACTTTTTAATGGATGTTATTTTGATAATGGAATTAGTTAAAAATATATGTGAAAATTAATGGAACGTTTTATATCTTGCTGAATGAACACTAGAAATATTTTTCCTGAAATAATTTATCGAAAAGTTATTTTCTGCAATAGTGCACCACGTTTTCTTGAAAGCTTTAAATTTCCTAAATGTGTTAAATATACAAATGAGGTTTTTTTCACTGTTACATCTGGCCAAAGAGCGATATTAGTCTGCTCGGTCGTCCAAAGCCATTGGGAAATTTAGTCCGACAAAGTTATGCATGATGGTAGCACTGCTCCTGACGGAATTATATATTTGAATACGCCGTAATTTTAGTTTAAATTTGTTTTATGTACTTTAACGCCTTGCATGAATAAATATTACATAAAACTTAAACACCTGTGCAATACCCTTTCGAATTGAAATCTGGAAACCAAACATTGAATAGGAGTTAACGTTAAACTGTCAAGTTAACGTTGCTGGTGTTTTTGTTATGTACATATACATTTTGCACAGGGTGCATACAGATTTATCTTGATGCAGAAATGAAATGAGAAGCTTTTATGCTATGCGCGCTATACAAGAACATAATGAAGATATACGTTATTGGAACCGTAAATCAAACAGTTTGATTTGTGTTTGCGGTAGTTTTGGGTTCATAATAAATCAATGTAGTTTCCCCGGAGACCGCGACATATCAACCGGCCGCGGATGTTCCGGCGACTTGGCCGTAAACTAAATCATCCCCGACACTATTAACCTCCAAATGGAGAAAAATAGCTCTGATAAGGAATCGCACGTTGATTGATCGAATGGAGATATGATTAGAGAACGTTTTATTACCACCTGCTAGGTAAAATATTCCCTTCATATACTCATAACCAGAGAGCGGCGAATGCATACAAATCATACTTGACGTTTTTTACCTGTTTTAATAAACCGCACTCTTTACTAATCCATTGCTACATGACCTAGTTTGACATTTTCTGGCTACTATCAGATTCTTCTAAACGAGAAAAGCTACACCAGTATACGAGATGCGCCCTATCTTCATCTTTACTAACCCATTGCTATAGTTTTTATCTTGATATTTTCTGGCTACTATCATACCTCTAAACGAGAGAAGGGACACCAGTATATAAGATGCGGATGCAGCCCAGGAAAACTGAGGTCGTTGGTCCAAATAAAGGATGGACACTTAAGTATTTACATGGCGCGAATCAATCGGTCGAAGTGTATTCGAAACTATCTGAATGGATATCCTGAGAGAGTTAGATAAGATATTAATGAATAACTATCTTAAAATGCAGGTTAGAAACATTAAGGATTTAAATGAATGAAGTATAATAAACAAGTCTACAAAAGTAAAAATATCGTTCAATCATTTTAAAGTCAGTCAGATATTTAAGGCATGAAGTAAAGGTGGTGCTATACTTAGTGTTGTCCTGAAGATACTGTTGGCAACTCTTTATTGTTTTAAAAATCTAGTCAACGGCAAATAAATCAAATATTTTTTGTTTTTTTGCCCACATTTATACCTAAGAATAACTAAACTACAAAATCATAAATTAGTCGTTTGCCATTACTCGAAGGTAACAGTTCCAATGTGACTTGTCTTACATTTTCCGCCTGAACTCGTTACGTTGACCTGTCCCAAGAAATTGATGAATATCGTATTAGGGTAAATAGACAGAAATTAGATATGTTGACAATTGAAGCAGAATTCAGACCTGCTATTGTATCCTTGCCATGAATATTCAAAAACATACTGTAATGATTTTCCATCATAATACGTATTAATAAGAATTATTTGCCTCAGCTGTTGAAGTTAAAATCATGAATTCTTACTGTTACCCAATAAACGTTAAATGTAGACTGTTTTCGTTTATTATTAATAATTGCTAATGGAAAATTTATAAAGAATTTACTATAAAACGATTCAAGTTTGATTGAAGTTGATTTTATTGATTTGGTACATGTACATAATAATAATTTGGTTAGTGAGGTATTTTAGGTTGATAGGATTTTCATTGCAGTTACATCTGAAAGAAAGAAAATGTATTAATTTAGTATAATTATAAAACATTACATATCTCATTGACAATAATATAACAATAAAAACATGCCTTGACTACGGTTATTATAGTATACCTATTATGTATTAAGAGCCCGCAGAGTCAGTTAGACGATAAAGGTCTCTTAAACACTAATTAATCCCGAAACGCATACGTTAGTTTATGTCCGGTCTAAGTTTAAATTAATATTTAATTTAAAAAAAATTCAAAAAAAGTGCAAAGCTTCAAGTAGGCTTGTGCAGTGGTAAAACTTCAATTAGGTAGGTGCATTGGTATATAATTACTGTTATTACTATGGAGACGATGTAAACAAGGGTATCTATTTTTCTAGCGGGATCTAAAAAGTTTTACAGCCCTAGAGCTCTAATTTTGCAACTCATGCTCTTAAAACTAGCCCATAAATCGGTTAAAATAGCCCGACCGGACATACATAAATTAATATCTGTCTTGATATGCAGTTACATGGTTGACAATAACATATCAAAATACTGACCAAAGACCAGCTACTTTGAATTGAAAGATGAACAACAGTCAAATATGAAAAATAATTGCAATTTAAAATGTGGTTGAGTTACTAAGATAGTAGTTAATAATACTAAAAAATTGCTGTAAAATTTATTTTTTACTGTAAAGAAATAATAGCCAACAATAATAAAAGTTTAATAGTTTATCAAGTGTAAAAAAGGCGTATACTTATTTCAACTATAAGAAAAGAAAATTTAAAAGAGAAAAAATAAAACTTAACAGCAGACAAGAATAAAGTTCCATTCAACTAGACCTGTTAGACCCTAAGAAACCGAGACCTGAGAATAAAGAATTTATTCTTGAAAATGGTAATTTAATTAGGTGCGATTTATCTCAACGTTTTAGCTTCGGCTGAGCATCCAATTCTGAAGGGCGTTCCAGAGTCTAAAAGCAGTAGGCAGATTCCTGCGTGGTGATTATCCAGACAGCCGGCTGAAAAAGGGGAAACATAAGTGAATCAAAATACAGGGTTTGTGACACATAAAAAAACTGTTAACAATAGCATAACTAGTGCTCTTCTGAAGGAAGAAGAAAAGTGAATCCACTTAGCATCAGTTTAGTTAAGGTTAAAAGAACTTACCACTAACTGCAAGTGATAAAGCACATAACCTAAAATTAATAAAAGTTAATTATCATTTTTAAATTTTAAAAAAGAAATCAAAACTTAACTAATCGAGACATCACAATTGTGCGATTTACATTTTGAGGATATATTAGGAACCAAACCTCAAAATTGACAATTCGGGGTGATCAGGGATTTCCCATTTAACCATACCATCATAAACAAAGAGAGGTAAGCATACCATTTCTGGGCTCATTCGGATAAAGTGGTTAAATTGAGTATTGCCTCTGGGTACTTTTGCATGCGCAAACACTGTAGTGACCTTAAGAATATCCTACATACCACTATTATTTAGTTGACCATTTTTAAAAATGGCGCGTGCTTTTAGGGCCGTAGTGGTATATGAACGCGCACACCGTCATCGAAACTAGCTAATAACGCTAGAGATGTACACGCACTTAAAATGTGTTTATGCAAATAAATCTAATGCCAATCTTCAAATAAATGCTTTAATATTTTATTATTTTTATTTAATATTTAATATTTAATATTTTATTTAATATACCACCAGAAGTAAAAGTCTAAAGGTAATCGAGAAAAACTGCAGAAACGAAAGATAACTTACAGAACAAAAGAATCGTTGAAAGTAAAAATAAAAGGTAAGCAGCTTACGTTCAGAATTGGTAAAAGCAAAGTGAAATTATTTTCCCTAAGTATCTTCTTCGCGAGACGAACCTCTGAAATCTTTCAGTAACAGAACACTTAAAGAAAGGTTTTCAGTTCACTCGACAAAACTACGTCGTCAAATGAGCAAAAATCATTTACAACAAACCGGAAATAAAAAGTGCTCAATTAGTGAACACTAATATGTGCGAAACACGTGTATACGGCTGCAACTAACTTTCTCTTATAAATCTATTGCGCGAATTCACATTATTATCCCTTTGTTATATTAAGAAACATTTTCCTTGCCTTAAAACTTTTTGACAAATTTAGACAATGATTTCTTGACTTTTCTCCAGAGCTGCCTTGTAGAGTTGTTCAGTAGAGCCTAGTAAGTTTCCACTTAGTGGAAGTGACCACTTCTGGCAAAAGGGAGCACAAAGTGGAAATTGAGTTAACAGCAGTTTTAGGTACTACATATTGTAACAAATAGGAAATCACTATATGCAGGCGGCAGAACATTCTAGAGCGAAGCGTCATACACCCGCGAGAACATACTAGAAGATTCGACACGAGCCGCGTATATGACGCATCAGGCGGCTAGACGAGCTACAATACTAGAAGATTCCCGGCCCGCTTACGACGTTTGAGGTAATACACGAGTATGATCTGACGTCTTCTGGAACGTTTACATGGGGGATATAAATCAACCCTTGTGCATAGAAAGGAATTCAAGTAGTGTTTAACCGGCGTATTGAAATGTGCTCTGTGTAATTAGTAATCAAATATATTAGTGCATAAATAAATGTTTAATAATTGTTGTAATAATACATAAATAGTTCTTATATAATCCACACTAAGTTTGTAAATATCTAGCATTTAAGTTAAACAGTTTATAATTATAGTGTTAAATAATTAGTTAAAATTAAATTGGTGTATGTAAATAATATTTCTCTCGTCAATAGACGATTTAAACAGCATTTTTGTTATTATTTTAAAAAGAAAGTTACAATATGTACATATACCTACTTACAAGAAAAATCAAAAGCACGAAAAAGTTACATTCAAGACGATAGAACTCGCACAATCGGTAATATTTGGAATTTGCAGTTTTCGTATAAAAACAAATTTAAAGTTTCAAGTATTAATAATTTAGTTACCTTTAACATGTTAAAAAATACTTTTGCACCAGTAAAATATAATAATTTTTTTCCAAATCCCTTTTACCTTCCTATTAAAAGTGGGATGATGGGTGATTAAAAATAAGAATTTCATACATCTCTCGTTATGTTCATGATCTGGAGATGTCAATATAATATTTTAGGCAAAAAACTAAATTTTGACTAAACTCGATTTTGCTTTTCCTAGGTTTTGACTAAGAACGATAAAACGCCTTGTGCTCTCTTTTGCCAGAAGCGGTCATATATTACAATTGACATTTTTTTAATAACTAAATAAATAAATACTTTTTAGTGTTATAGGATGCATTATGCATAGATAGAATTACACAATTTAAGTGCACATAAAACCAGCTTTGGTCTATATGTACCACACTCTACTCATAACAAAATCAATACCAGATCCAACGAAACGAGTTATACCTACTAGTATAATCAGATTTAAACTTTTTATTCCCTTTGTCAATTTAATGCGTCTAGCACAATCTGTTTGATAGGAGATTTAAACTAATGTTTTGATTTATAGAGCGCTACATAGAGGAACATAACCTTTGCCGATTTTATCTCGTAAACGCTTTATATTAATGTTCTAGCACATTAATTGCTAGCAAATAAACGGAATACAAAGAGCTTTCAGATAAGTGAAACTATTAAGAGGTACTTATGCATTCTGATGAAATGAACTATTTACTGACCATTAAAAACCTTTTAAAGCTCTAATCTTGATCTTCTCACTAAATAACTAATTATACAATTTAATGTTATAGCCCTTAACAGACAATCTGTGCTTGCGGTTGCATTAAAGGTATATCCGTTGTACTGTACTGGTACAGACACTTCAAGTTTGCATCGTTAACTGGTTAAATAGGAATGTGAAGTACAAAACCAACCGGTTTACTGAAAATCCACTCAAAGTAATTGTTTTCGAGAAACCAAATATAATTCTGGGTACTTATATAAACATTAGTAATTTATAGGCTAGAATAATAATGGTCTGGATTTTCGTTTAGTAGGAAATTAAAACTGTAAATGTAATATTAATTACTAAGTCTACATTAAATAATAATAATAATATAGAAATACATTAGATTTATAATAATTAATATGTTGTTTCATATACCGTAACTCATCTGCGTAACTGTGCACCTTATGCCAAAAATGCGCCGACCAAGATTGTTACGAAGATTATCACAATCATGTTAGAGCACCAAATGTAATCTCAAAAATTTACAACAAGAAATGGCAAGTTAAGCAGAAAATGGTTACCACGTCACTATGCCATACAACTATAACTCAGTCACTGAACTTTGCTACTATACGAGTACCAGATTTGCATATAGAAGAAAGTCCAATGCTTAAATCGTTAGGGTTAGTTTCAAAACTGTATCTAACATTTGCACAGTATAGATAGATTTTGTTCTTAAAAAAAATTAATTCAGTACTCAAAAACAAAGTATCTTTTGGTTTCTTTAGGTTGTTTTGTATATAAAGCAACCCTTGAATTAAAGTTTCTGTGATAGAATTTCGTTCTCATCTAAGAATCTATTGAAATGTAAAGTCTGCAGTCCTTCGGATAATAATGGGGGAGTTCTCTTATATCAGTTAAAGTGTTTTTTACTTATACAGCAGTTTACAGAACCCGTTGCAGTAATACATTCATGTTCTTACATTATGAGGTGCAAAGAGAATGTGGAAGAGAAGAAAAGAAAAAGAGAATGCGAGAAGAAAAGAAGAAAAAAAATTAAAAATGATCCAGAAAAGAAACAAATGGAAAAGCTTAAACATGTTGACTGTCATATCACGTAAAATAAAAATTATTAATTTTCATTTTACTTGTTATCTATTACTAAGCCATTATTAAGCATTCAGGTGTATTCTGTAAGCGAATTGTTGAGATTGTTAGACTTGTTATGCTTGATATGCAACAAGCATAAGAATTCATGTGTCAAAAACGGTATTCTGTAAGGATTTATTTTGTTCAGCTAATTGATACAGCTTAACAATTTATTGAAATCTATATCAATTGTTGGATAACAACTGATATGAATAACAATTCACCACTTCGAGATTTTGATGTTAGTTTTTACTTTTAAAACGTATCGTATATGAACAAAAATACTTGGAAATTATTTAAAATATAAGTAATTTTAAAATAAACGCCCTAGAAATTGTCGTCGAAGAAATAATTTTCCTCTTCTAAAAAGGTTTTCAGTGCATTTCGACTTCGTAGGTTTCGGTGAGCGGAACTGTTTGTTGTTATTAGTAGTATTGCTACTAAACGTAAGTAGATTTTCTAATGATTGCCGTTGATTCTTATTACAATAATAATGGATTTGGAACGTGTTCCTGGGTAGAGTAGAAGAAGTGGAAGCAGCAAATGAAAGGTAAAAATAAATAAATAGTATAGTGTAAAAATTTAACCTAATATTCTACACAGAAATTGTATTTGTATATCGCAAGGCAAGTATGGGATAGTAATGACTCTTTCTCTTTGCCTGAACTTTGTGAGATGCATCCGAGGTAGCAAGGAATGATTGATCAAGCGATGTTGATTGCAGAAGACAAATAAGAAGCAACATATAAATCACTTATTATTTCCTATTATCGTTCTTTAGAAATTGTAGCGAATTGGCTACCGCATCAATAACAGCAGCCCTTTCATGCATTGCTGTTGCTAATCTCTTTATGACAGTAGTATTCTTGCATATGCAGTTGTAGTCCTCTTTGCAGCAGAAAGTAGTGCATCAATACGACGAATGGTTCTTCCTCGCTTGCAAAGTGCTTCAGTGCCACACCTTGCACCCCTGGATCTTTTAGTACCCTAGAAAGTTTAGCTGGTTACTTGAACATCCTCTACTTTGACTTTCATCGTGGGAGATTGTACAAGTATGATTTCATTACCTTCCAAAACATCTTGTAAATTGTAAAATCTCTTGTAGTAATCACTTCTGCTGATGATGTTGACGGAATTGGTTCTAAGAAAAGTGGCATGTTCCACCCTTAAAGTTCGAGCTCTGTTTCTAGTGTTGCATTTATATACATTTTGTATATTATTATAAATAAACTGTGAAAATGTCGATGAAGTTCTTTTTAATGAAGTGTTGAAGTATTTGTTAACTTTAAGTTTAATTTTAATATCTTGGAAGTATTATTTGCTGGCGTCGCTTGATATGTGTATTTTTAGAAATTGCTGCTAGACAATATTTTCTCTAGATTATAAATTCGGTAAATGAAAGTTTTTGCCCCTAATTGATTAATGCATAGTAAAACTTAGGCATCTATATTTCAAAGTCAATGTTTTAGATAAAAAAAATCATTTATTCAACTTACGACCTAAAGAACTGATAGTGACCTCATATTCCCAAGAAACTGCATTATATTTTTATATCCATGGGGTTCTATTACACAATTTTGCAAAATTTAAGTATGGATCATATTAGGAATTCTTTCTTACTATTATTTACATTATAAAACTGTAGGTAATATTGTTTATTACTTTAGAAAGAAAATACTGTTGCGACTTGCGACACACACAGTAATGTTCTAACGTTCATACAGTCATCACCAGTTGTTGCTCTTGCTGGTCCATTTACGACCATTTAGTATACTAGTAAGCTCTTCCCACAGTTTTTGTAAACATTCAGGCCCTTTTCCCCGGCTAAATCTTTCCGTAAGCAATATTTCATTGGTGGACATACACTCCAACATTACATAAAATTTCTTTTCGGTGTGTCGGGTATTCTTCTCCATGTTTCAAATTCGTGCGTCTAACTATTCGAAACTGTCAAATACAGTCAAACATGTCACTGCTCGAACGCACATGCACAGTCGGTAATGTAGTTCATAATTAGTTTGCATTTCAGTTGTGATTCATTTTAATTGGATCATAACAAGTGTAGTTACAGAATACCAAATATTGCACGAATTGTTAAGATTTCGTAGCAATCTGGTTCATAACAATTATTATGAACCTAACAATTGATATGAATCAGTGCTTACAGAATACATGGCATTATCGTGTTAGAAACATCGTTTTATTATAATATAAAAATTCAGTTTTTTAATTAAATATAACCTTTTCTGTCATTTGCATGTTATTTGGATCATTTACATGGATTTAAACACTGTAAAGGTATAATAATAATGCAATAAGATATTTATTAACTTAATACTTAAATACTATTATACAAGTTCAACTTAAAACTGGTAATAATGATTATCAGAAAGACCGAGGTAAACAACCCTGGTTATCAGCTTCTACGGCTTTCTGGGTGAGTATGTCTTGAAAGAAGGTAAACAATTACCCTGGTACTCCGTTTCTATCTCCAAGCCCGTTGTAACTCAGACTGGAGGGTCTCGTCGAGATCCGGTGTTTATATACCATCTATGGTGATAAAATGCGCCTACTTAGCATATATTAAATTGAAGTTCTTGAGCCACATTAGTATTCAGTCATTAAAATAAATATTCTGAGTATCTTGCATACATATTTAAATTAAGATAAGATTTCTAAGTACGATCGCATATATTATGTAAATTAGAATAAATTATGTAAATGAGCATAATATTATGAGAAGCGTTATCTAAAAGGCAAAGCATATGGTTTATACATCGTTTTATGTGACTGCATACAGTTCTAACGTTAACTTGCGAATTAGCTTTTCTTGCCGTAGAAAGATGTTTTTAAAAACAGTTTAACTTTTTTTAAAAACATGAACAACGGAATCTAGTTTACACAATGAACAGTTTATTGTCGTTAATTACAAAAATATATTTATTTCCTTAATTACATACTTACTTAATTACTTGTATAATTATCAATTATTATAACTTAAACAATATAATAATATAATGCAGTTTTAATATTAAACTGAGCTAATGAAGGGATGTGATAACTGCAAGATGTAAGCTAGAATCTATTATCTTACAGATTGTGTTCTATATATACTCTTGGCACATTTAACCTTCTATTTTAAAGAATCCATTGTTTGGACTCCACACGTGGCGATAACATTTATGAATAGAGCATTATCTGCTACAAATGAATGTATTATCTTTTACAAATGAGTAGAGTGTCTGACCTAGGTTAGCTTGTGCCAATTTTGTTTTCTTATCCACACTCGCGCTCTTTGTTGTTTTTTTTCCTGTTTGTAGCTGAGCTGTAAGTAATAGTAGCTAAGTATGAATTTATTATTCGGGGAATCGCTGGGAATTCAACTGTCACAAAGTCTATTATTACCTTTTACGTAATTAGTATTTACAAATATGTTTTTCATGTATTATTTTATTTTTTTAACAAACATAAGTTAAAAATAGTTTGTATATAAAATATTGAAGTATTATTTGGTAGTATTAAGGTACGTTTGTCTTTTCAAATATTATTATTGTTTTGTTATTATGTATGTATTAGTTTTTATTTTCTTTTTATAATAGTAAAAATCTGTACAATTATTAGTAGTATTATCTGCTACAAATGAATGTATTATCATTTACAAATGAGTACAGTGTCTGCCCTAGGTTAGCTTGTGCAAATTGTGTTTTCTTATCCACACTCGCGCTCTTTGTTGTTTTTTTTCTGTTTGTAGCTGAGCTGTAAGTAATAGTAGCTAAGTATGAATTTATTATTCGGGGAATCGCTGGAATTCAACTGTCACAAAGTCTATTATTACCTTTTACGTATTTAGTATTTACAAATATGTTTTTCATGTATTATTTTATATTTTTAACAAACATAAGTTAAAAATAGTTTGTATATAAAACATTGAAGTATTATTTGGTATTATTAAGGTACGTTTGTCTTTTCAAATATTATTATTGTTTTGTTATTATGTATGTATTGGTTTGGCAACGCAGCACTCAAATTTAAAAAATGGCACACCAAAATGTAGAGAATAAAAAGCCCTTCAAAATGATGTCTCACTCGACCGCCTTTCCCATTTAAGATCTTTGGGGGAGGCTCTAGGGGGCAGGAGGATGAAGGGGGCGATATAATTTATACGTCAAAATTCTTCCCCCTTGAAAACAAATTTGACGTGTCTCAGCGATTTTTGAAATAATTTGCCAGTTTAGCGATACTAGAGGTGGGAAGTTTTCAAATTGACACACGGCATATTACAATTTACAGAAATCTGTTACGTTTTTAAGTCCGAAGTACAAAAAATGTTGGGGCTATGAAATTATTGGCCAAAAATACCCTGCAAGTTTTTAATTGAACACCACACACTATCCAAAATTTAAATGAAAAGCTGTTAAGTTCTTTTCAGTTAAAAAATACACAAATACATCAACAGTATACCTTACACTTATCCTCATTTTCTGATAAAATCTTAAAGATGTATGGAAACGCAAGGCACTCGTTAAACATATTCCTAAACTCTAAACTAAACTAAATTTTACCGTTTCATATTTATCGTGTACTATCATAATATGAACTAAATATTGACAGTATCTAAACCTAGTTAAAACAAGGTTCAGATTTAGTCAATAAAACAGATGAAAAGTTTAGGAGGTTACCACCGACAAACTGTATTTTTTATGCGTGCAAACATCGACTTAAGTTGTAGACCAAATAAAACCCCTTTAAATTCTTACGCATAAAGTCTGCAGTAGAACAGTGAATACAGTCGCGAACTATGAAGCTATTCTCTAAAGTTTCCTTTCCCAAATCTCGGTTGCTCAAACTCTGGTTGTTTATCTTGTCTTTGCATATAGGATAAGGGATCACATGGCCTGCACTATCGAAATTCCCGGTTATATGAACTCTGAAGACAACGTATTTTTGCATACGACATTATTTACTGATGCAAATCAACTTTAACATCTTGAATGGAAACTTGGACTAATAGTTTTGTTTTGAATAGGATGGGTTTTACGACATTAAATGTAGTACACTTTTTTTACTTATTTAAATTTACTTTCAAGTAAGATAGGTTTCAGTTAATTCGAGAGAGCTTTTTAAGACAAAGACAAAGGCAGATAAAGACAATGCGATTTACATTTTAAATTACGATCAAATATAACTCTCATTAAAGGTACATGTATTCTTCATTTGATAGATAATTTTTGCACTATATGTTTTAACATACAGACTGGTAAGAGGGTTAATAAAGACTTAATATCTAATAAAAAATCTTTGTCGTTGGTGAGCATACATACTATATAAATCCTTGAAAACTTAAAAACTTTCTTTTAAATACTGTATGTACGTTAAATGCGATACTTATGTGTGTTGAGATGTGTAACTTAGTCTATATTATTCTATATCTTATTATTAAATTCTTTTAAGAATCAAAATATCATTTTTTACTTTTTTTCCCGAACGTATATATTTGTTTGTATGTGGGCGAGGAATCGGACCTATGGAACATTCCTTGTACGTCTTGGCCTTACCAGAATTTATTCGAATCTAGGAGAATTCCACACCTAGTAGGGACTTATTGCGCCTAACGTCTTTCTTATCCGAAATAAAAGATATGCGTTTATATTTTCATGTCTTACATGAATGGCGAAATTTACGTAAAATTTGGTTTTAAGTAACTAATCCAGTCAAGAGTAGAACCAGCAAAATTGTTCCTGATTGGGGTTCAGTTTTACCCACTGCTATTCCGCGTCCGTTTTTTCCCGGGTATTATAATCCCCTGAATTATATTCCTCGGGTGCTATTTTTCTCCTGGGTTCAGTTTTACCACAGAACGTAAAATTTGAACTATCCGAACCTCTGGGTTGTTGGCAGCCTTTTGTTTGATGTTTCCAATCGCTCTGACTGCCTCGACCACTTTCAAATTCGCCGGATGCTTATGCCGTGATACCTTTAGTCCTCATCAGGAAATCTTTAATTCTGGACCCTGTGATGATGTGACAGAGGCGTAACACTCTCTTCTTGCTTTTTTCTGCTGCATTTCTATTTAACCAATCCATGAAGTTCTTCATGCTTGTAATACAGATATCCATCTACGTGAAGTATGAAGTTCTTCTTGCTTCGTAAGTTCTACCGTAACCACTTCACGTCAAATTTTGTATAAATACGAAATTGTTATCACCTATCGTCTTGACAACTACTAATATTTGACAATAACCAACTGAACTGATATATAATAGCTGAATGGTGACAAATTTAACGTGTTGATATTAATTTGAATAACAAAACTAATAGCAAATATTTTTACCTGAACGGGAAATAATAAAAGAGGGAAAAAGTATGCCAAGGAAAAACGGCCGAGAAAACTACCCACCAATGGTTGTTCCTAAATATTGTCAAAGTTTGTTGGGGAATTTCTACGTGGTAGGCAATTTGCACCTTTCAAGCTTCGTAAATAAGCAAACCCCTTTTTTATTGGTTGGAAGATCCTGAAAGATTCCATGATAAGCCGCTTCACAATGTAAAAATGATGTACCACCTCTTCTTTTGGTTATAAGACATTTCTTCCAAATAACGGCAGTGATACTGTTACGGTAAATTTACAGCGCTATTTTGCTAGAAAATTTTCTTTTTCCGGAACTAGCTTGCCATCCTCTTAATGAGGACACCTTTTTCAAAAGAGTGGTGTTAATGTTGCTCAGTATTTCGAGGAGTTTCATGGACGTTGTCAACAGTTTGTTTCCTAACCATCTCATCTCTAAGAACGGGAGTACTTTATGGCCCACTAGATCACTCGCTCTGCCCGCTTGTGATTACTTCCATTAGATATATTTAAAAGCACAGGACTTCCAAACACCAGCACAATGCACACGCCAGTACTTACAAGAAAGAATTCGTGAACAGGTTGCTCGAATTTCAGTGGATACATTGTATCTACAAAGCAGATGTGGAATTGTCAGTTTATGGAGGTTTTTGTATTCCAATAATATGAAAATTTCCACAGATGTTTAAAAAAAGCAAAATAGTAGCAATACTTAAAACAGGTAAGGATGGCAATCAGCGAGATGATTATCGATCAATTGTACTGTTACAAACTACTAGTGACTTATATATAACAGAATCTCAACAAGAGCCCTACAACACGTACCTGCACAACAGACAGGCTTTGGGTCCAACCGGAACTGCTGCGACCAAGTGATGGGATTAACAATACATATAGAAAAAGGCTTCCAAGACCACAATAAAACTATAGCAGCATTTATTGATTTAACTTTTGCGTATAATACAATCCGGCGACAACGCACGATTCTGAAATTCATTAAAATTACTTTAATTACTTTACTTAATTTACTTAACAACTTAATTAATTTTACTTTCCTCAACAACATGCTTAGCAACAGACTTCAAAGTGCACCTAAATAGGCAAATAAGTAAGCGCTATACACTGAACGATGTACTTCCACAAAGCTCCGTTCTCGCACCCCTACTTGTTAACATCTGCACAGCAGATTTACTATAAACACAAAGGCCAGGAGGTTTATATATGCTGACGATATGGCAATGGTTTCCTAATCCAAAGATTTTATATTCTCGCAGACCACCTTGACAGAAGAGAAGGTAAAACTGAACAAATACTTCAAAACATGACTCCTCCGACCTAACATACGAAAAACAGAGATATCCTAATAAACAGGCAAACTATACTCCCAAAGTAAAATTTAGAGAGCAACAACTGAACTTTAATACAAATTTTATTTGGGAGTAACCTTGGACCGGTCCCTTAATTACATGGAACACCTTAATAGAACTGCAGTAAAAATCAAAACATGCAATAATATATTCAACAAACTATCAGGAACAGGTTGGGAAGCCACCGCTACGGTTCTCAGAACGCCTGTGCCTTACCATTAGTATACTCAGTTGCGGAATACATCAGCTACTACGGATAGGGTTGGTACACAACCGAACATAGCAATGACTACAGTTTCAGGCACGATATAATCCACACCTCTAGAATGGTTACCATTGTACCAATTGTCCAATATCCCTCCACCTTACCTACGGAGACAAGCTCTCTTGAAGAATGAATGGCACATATGGTGCAATAACCCACAGCTGCCTATGCACCATGGGTACATGGGACAGTGTGCTTAGAAGTTAAAATTAAGAAAGCCTACGCTGCCTCTAGCAGAAACTCTCGTTCAAGAAGATATTAAGGTGAGGAGATCCTGGATGAATGAACAGAACTTCAAATCCCGATCCCATTAATATAATAACAGACTTTTCAGCTCAGTCATCCGGATTTAACCTACCAAGGAAAACATGGTCCGCGTTAAACCGCGTGCCACGGTTGATGTAAGCATATGAAATACACATGGGATATTTCTAAAGAACCTAATTGCGACTGAGACCACTCATTACAAACGATTTAACATATCGCACTGGAATGTCCAACAAAAATGTTCCGTGATTCATTTCTGTTGTAAGTTGTATCATGCATGGTCGCATCAGTTAATTAGTTCTAGCTTCGTTATTATTAATTTTAGATCTGTGGTACCCAAATACTTTTTTATTTTCAGGACCATACTTGCTATCTCGGTTTTTATACTAACTATAACCTAATGGTCCCATTTAAAGAAGTTACGATGACGCTATAAGCGGTACCAGCGCATGTTGTAATACTGACTTCGTAAACTAGAGGTCAAAAGATTCAAAGTTGTTTGAATTCCATTGCTGTAGCCAGAAGCTTGTCCGCACGATTTAATGTAAGCTGTTAAACAGGACACTCTGTATAGAATATCTAAAACTGATTTTTTTAAATTAAAATATAAAAATTATTAAAACCGAATAGTCATTTAAAGCTTTACTTTAACTTGCATTAATAATAACTGTTTTATCCAATAGTGCCTTCTTCGGGTGTCTGTACTATATTAGTAAAAATAACTTACACGATCATACTACAAAAGTATAGCCATTATAGACCCATTTAATTGTTTGTTCCGTCATATTTGTTCTGTCAATACGTATTTACATTAATTGTTTTGATACTTAATTTAATGGGCATTGATCATTAAAGCAAAACCGGGTATCGCTAAGCCGTGGAACAAAAATTGTTATAATTAAATTGTAGTATCCGCTCATGACATATGTATCTAATTATTGTTAAAAACTTAAGTATAATCTTAAAAATTGGAGATACTTCCTTTTGTAATTCTTCCGCGAAGTGAAAGAGTCGCCCAAATTTATTATTTAATCAAACTTTTATATCACACTGAATTGGCAATTCATAGATAAAGTAGGTACTTGTGTTTTGATATTAAACAATGTTACATCATCTTTCTGCTTTGAATGTGCTTGGGTCCAGTACTACGAAGGTTCGAAGATTTATCTTTATCCACCTTATTAATTATCCCTTTGCTTAAGTACTTTTTTGAATAATATATCTATCAGAAACAGCAACATTTTCTCTTTCTCATTAAAATCTTTTTTCCTAAAATAATATAACAGTATTAAAAGTTGTATTATCAACAAATACTTCTGTCAGAGTCAAGAATACACTAAAAATGTTATTTTATACAAATAAATATAATAAGGATGAATTATTCAATTCTGTTTAGCCGCTTGATAGGTGACTTGAGCTTTTATGTTTATTAATTTCTAAAGATTCAAATAGATTAAATTTTGTTTATGAAACTTTTGTTACTTTGAATGTAGTGTTTTATATTCATTATTTGGGACATAGTTATTTTCTATTAAATGATTAGTGAAAAATGATTCGGCTTTTTAATTAATAAATTAGTTTTTATGCTTTTCTATTTGCTTTTCAAAAGTTTTTCCTGTTTGTCCTACATATACTTTAGGGCATCTACTACAGATTAACTTATACAGAATTTTAATTTTTTAGTAATTTAAAATATTCGTTGGTAGGTCTTATTGTTTTTAATGTATTTGGATATGTTGTTGTTAGTTTTAAATGCTACTTGACTATTTTGTTTCTTTAAGAATTCAGCTAATTTTAGGCTACGAGAAACAGTTTGTGGGTTCGGAGCTATACAAATTGACAATTTAAAAAGTTATTTCTTCTTATTTTTTATATTATTTAATATGAATATAAATTCTCATCACACTCAGAGAAAATAATACTTGTAGTAAGAAAATCGTACATTAAATTAAGAATTTTGATGCTGTTTTAGAACCTAAGAAGTTTCTATTTTCAATTTAAGAAATAAATAAGAATAATATTCTTGTTTGCAATTCAAGAATATAAAAGCTTGAATGTAGAATAATCTATTTAAATTATGTTCTTATTTTTACATGAATTTGTTTTAATTTTAACATGAAAATTCTTAATTTAAAACATTCAACTTCTTTACTTAAACTTGAAACATTACCACTTTTAAATTGTCACATATTAATTTAAGAATAACGAAATCTTAATTCAAATCAACGTGTTTCTTATTATAAACCGTCTGATTCTTGAAATAAAGAATTGTTTCTTACTTTAAGATATGACTTGATGATGTTTTAAGCATTTTCTTTCTCATTTCAAGAAATTCGTAAACGTTGTTTTAAGCACTATTATCTTGAATTTAGTGATTGACTTTTAGGAATTAGTATTCAAAATAAAAGAAAACAATGGTACATGAGAGATTTATTTTAGATGCAACTACTTAGAAAAATACATACACATATTTCTTTACAAAATAGAAAACTTGCCAGTCTCGAATCACTTCTTAAACATACCACAAAAAAGGATTCTTCAGTAAATAATAAGAATAAAAAACACAGCCAGTCTCGGTGAATTGGCGGCTTGTAATGTTTACTTTCATAACCTAGTGATCGCAGGTTTGATTTCCGACCAAGCTGGTAATTTTTCATCTTCCCCCAGATTATGCTATATTCTAGTATTCGTCATCCCGAATCCTTGCCTAAAAATAAATAAATAAATAAAAATATAAATAGCCTTAGATCTAATACTTAATGAATAATCATTAATACTTTAATTGATTAATTATGACTGAAGTTATAGAAAGATTACCATTAGCACACTTAACATGGCATGTATGTAAAGGAACCATTCTACCGTAGCAATCTTTGTCCCAAATTGTCTATTTGTCACCATTCTGATATCGAAATAAATAATAATGTATATCATTTATCAGTTCTCCCATTGCCTTTACCAAGTTATCACTTAAGGCTTCTATTATAACATAAAAGAACCAAAAAGTGCTACTAAGCAATATTGAACAGCGTAAACAGCGACGCAGCTAGAAGCAACACCTAACGTTCTTGATTTAACTGCACTGCACTCTCATTTCCAGAAGTATTATTGTAATATGTAGAATTTAACGTTTTAATTTCAGAAATGTAAGTGTTAACTAACTTAATTCAGCATAACATGTACTTATTTCAAATTACATTGATTCTTATTTTAAGTACTGTAGTGCTTGAATCAATGCACAGTTTTCAAGAACATGTTTGTTCTCACATTAGAGTATAAAATTTTATACCAAAAGTTAAAAATCTTGTTTTTGAACACTCCTGTATAAATTGCAGAAAATAGTGTTTATTTTTAAAATGCAAAGATTCTTATTTGAAGTGGTTTAGTGCTTAAAACAATACTTAGATTTCAAGAACATATTTGTTCTCACATTAAGCATATTTTTTTGATACAAGATGTTAAAAATCTTTTTTTAAACTTACTTCTCTGAATAGCAGAAAACAATGCTTAAATTGATAATCCAATATCTCTCTTCAAGCATTTTATGTCTAGAATTAAAATTTATCTGGATCATTTTGATTTAAACACCACGTTTCTTGACTTTGGATTTCCAATATTTCTTTGAGTGCAAATGCTGAATTAATGCAATAAGTAAAATGTATTAACTAATTTAAGTTTCAGTGAAGATAAGTATTATGTTAATCTGTAACTACGAAATACATCTACTTATACAAACAATATCACTTAAATCCAATTTTTACTTTACGCCTACACAACAGCCTTGGTAGTGTAATGTCTGGCGTGCCGGACTTTCACCCAAGCGGCCCGCGATCGACTCCCGGTGCCGGCAAATCTGGTTAAGGTTTTCTGCAGTTTTCCTTAGCTGTGACACAAATGTGGGATTTGCGCTGTTCCATCTGTAAGTCGGCTGCAGCCGCACATTGGGCCTACATAATAATAATAATCGCCCCCTCCCTCCCGCACATGCTTATAGCTTCTGGGGCCTTGGTTTAGGCTATGGGTTGTAGTAGTTATTATTATTATTATTATTACAACGGGGGAATCATCTAACATGAAACACAATTACGCACATGCATAGTTGTAGCGATTCTTCAATTTAGAAAATTCCTGCTGCTCCAAGTGGGACTCGAACACTCGACCTTTATAATACGAGTAGCACTTTCATCCCACTCGTTTACGTTAAAACGTCAGAAGGTATTTTGTCAGACTTCACGAATTCAGAGACGAACTTTTTGTTCCTCGATTACAGCTTCACAGATCTCAACCAACTAATCAAGGGCTAATTCTATGCCAAATCACATAATTTAAAAACATGTCCGTGCATCACTACTAAAATTGTCATAACTCCCTTATTTCTTGAGTTATTTGGTTCATTCAGGTATCCAGGTGTCAGATTAAAGCTAGCTTTTGGATCTTTTAGAGTATATCAAGAAATGTTCAAAAGACATTGCACAGTAGTAAAGTAGCAGGCTGTGAAGGCAAATTTTACTGTTTTTACAAATTCTGACTTTGTTCCTGTGCTACAATTATCACCTTTTGAAACTTTTTTTATAGAATCATCTTAGAGTCATATAGAATCATAAATCCATATTTGGTGTGGTTAAAGAATAAAAAAGGTGTTATTTGTAGTTTTGGAAAGAAAATTATTCTTGAAAAAATTTGCTTTCAGTGCCTGCTTGTTTCTTTACTGTGCAATTTCTGCACGTTTCTTGATATACTCTGAAAGGTTCAAGAACTAGCTTTAATCTGACACCAAGATGAGGCAGATAACACAGAAAATAAGGAGGTTATGACAAGTTTAGCTAGAAGATGTAGAGTGTCGGGTAGCAGAATTTGCAAAAAATCAAAATTTACAAAAACTTCTACATCGGTCATTTTAAATCCAAAAAATCTGAAAAAAATAATTGAATGTCATTTCATATGTATCTATGCAAGAAAAAAGTTTGAACAAAATCTAAGACATTAAAGCACGTGGCTCTAGTTGATTTGGCATGAAATTAACCCAAGGCAGTATTTTCCATCAAATTTAAATGCTATAGAATGTTAAGACTTTTCTCACCCCTTACATTACGAAACCTCTTCTTCTTCGTCTTCTGAGCTTCAATTCGTCCATCTTTAGACATAAGCCTCTCCCAACTCTTTCTAGGTTTCTCGATTTTGAGCTCTTCTTATCCAACAGAATCCTGCCTCTCTAACTAAGTCATCTTTCCATCTCATTTGTGGTCTCCCTCTTTGTCGTTTGCCTAGCCATGGTCTCTATTGCTGTAGGATTGTGTTCCACCTTCCATCTTTCTGCCCTGCTTTGTGACCAGCAAAGCTCCATTTTAGTTTTGCAGCATGTTCAGCAGCATTTTATTACTTTTGTCTTAGTCAGACATTTGTCTTTTTATCCTTTAGTCTTATGTTCAGCATACATCGTTCCATTGCTCTTTGCGTCTTTACAAGTTTGTAGATGTTAGATTTCGTAAAAGTCCAGGTTTGGCAACCGTAGGTCAAAATTGGCCAAAATTACACAAAGTATACACTGGTCGAAGACACGGCTCTTTAAATATTGTTGAATTTTCTTATTTCTTAGGATGTATGCCAATTTTCCAAAGCTTGCCCACGCTAGTCTCATTCTTCTGGCGACCTCTGCATTTTGGTTTTCTTTATTGATTTTGATGGTTTGGCCAAGATAAATGTACTCCTCGACCCTTTCTATAGTTTTTTCCATTTACTATTATGTCCCTATTGTTTGTATTTGTCATCATTTTTGTTTTGCTAAGGTTCATCCTTAAACCTGAATTTCTTGACGCTCCCGCAAGTTGTACTATCATTTCTTGTATTTCCTTATAATTTTCTGCTATCATTATGATGTCACCGGCAAATCTCAGATGGTTACGCTTCTTGCTATTCACGTTGATTCCTACGTTCTGCCAGGACAAGGATTTGAAGATGTCTTCCAATGTTAGGGTAAGTAACTTTGGTGATATAACATCGCCTTGCCTAACACCTCTTCGTATTGGTATTTCTCTTGTGTTTTGTTCTAGCTGGACTGTCATGGATGCGTCTCTGTATATGTTGTGTATAAGCTCTCGACGTCTGGAGTCGACTCTACAATTGTTCAGGGCTTGTTCGATTATCCACAGTTCTACAGTATCGAACGCTTTCTCGTAGTTCACAAATGTTAAGAATAGAGGGCGGTAATATTCACAGGATTTTTCTATGAGTGTTCTAACCGTTAGTAGGTGATCTGTTGTGCTGTAGCCTTTGCGGAAGCCTGCTTGTTCGGTTGGTTGATACGCGTCCAGTTTAGTGCTTAGGCGATTTGTGATTATTTTTATAAAAAGCTTGTGTAGCTGCGACAATAGTGAAATTGGTCGACAATTATTTAGATCGCTTTTGGCCCCCTTTTTATGCAATAGGACTGTTAGGGTTTTGTTCCAGCTCTTAGGAATTTCACCTTTTTGTAAGCATTCATTAAATAGCCGCTTTATTGTTTCTAATAGAACTTCTTTTCCTTCTTTGATCATTTCTGTTAGTATCTCATTGTTTCCGGGCGCTTTGCTGTTTTTCATATCGCTTAATGCTTTTACGATTTCGTAGTCTTCTATTACCGGTATTCTAATATTTTCTTTTATTTCATTTCTGGGGCCTACTTTTGAGCTGTAGAGATCCCTATAATATTCTTCAGTAGTTTTTGCTATTTCTTGCTTTCCTCTATGTTCTTCGCATTCTTTATCTTTGAGAAAAGTTATTTGATTTTTGCCTCTTTGTCTGAGGCACTTCAGGCCCCTGTTATTTTCGATTGCCTTTTCTACTTTTCTTTCATTATATTTTTTGAGATCTTCTTTAATTTTCTTACGTGGCTTTATTCATTTCAGTAAATTCAATTGTGTTTCTTTTACCTTGCTGTATCATTTCTCGTCTATTCCGAAGCATATTTTTGTGTCTTGTGTTATTTTTTCTTCTTTAGTTTTTGATTTTTTGGCAACTTTCGATCCTGCGTTTAGCATCGCATTCGTTAATGTTTCACATATTATGTTTATTCCCTCTTCTTCCAATATCTTGTTCTTTTTCATTTCCCTTTCTAATGTTTCCCTATAGTCGTCACCTTTTTCTTTTATGTACATATGGGTCTATCTTTGTCGGCCTTTTAGGATGTTTAAGCCTTTCCAATTTACGAAACCTTATTACACTTAAAGGTATAATTTAAATCTTCATAAATCGTAACTATATTTAAAAATACAAAACCTTAACAACTGAATACAACCATATTTTCAAGTAAACCGGTTAAATGCATTGATTTAAAAATCATCTACTGTTATAAATGCTAAATTCCTTTTCGAATCTTGAAAAGTTATTTATGAAAATCCTTAAACTTCTACTCCATCAGATTTCTCACTTTAAGGGTGAAAAATAAGTGGAATCAGTTGAAAGTTATCCATCTATCTTTTCTCTGTCTCACTTCGAATCGAATAACTTATAAACTTGAAAATGGTATAAGGATAAGAAGAATGTTCCGGTTGCAAACATTCACTTATAACCGAATGGCGGTTGACAGTATTCAAAGTGAGGAAGTTTACTTGCTTTACGAGATGATGGAAACTCGAACTGTTTTCCTACGAATGTTTTTTTTTATCTGAATGTTCGTTTGAAAGCATGTTAAGTTTGACAATAACGGAGTAATTCGGATCGCAATTCGCGACCGGTTCACAAAAAACCCGCCCGTAAATATTATTGAATGGATTAAAGCGTGAATAATAGCGCCAAATCGATTCCTCTGAGTTCTCCACCCTTTGCATGTTTTATCCACTGACGCATGATTAGTGAATGTGGTAACAGAATTGATCACGTCCATTCTCGACAGTTTAATAACACCTACTCCAGCTATTTGTTTACTTCTAACGACGCACTGCTCTCCCCTAAATTTTAACCATTTTACCACCTGCTGTCTGTAACGAGCCAATTTTCGAACGAAATTAGCTTATACACTTTTTTAGAACCTAACGTTTTGTAATAGTTAACTAGAAAAGTATATCCTTAAAAATATATTCACTTTCATATAAAACGTTTCACGTCAATTGCAGTTGGGCTTATACCGGAGTATATCTCATTTGCGGCACATAAATGTATTTGTTCTTGTTGTAAGCCGATGGAAGAACTTAATGTTGTTCACTGTGAAAGGAAAATTGTCACCAAAGACAATGGAACAGTGATAAGGTCCTCGCTAGTAGTAATAAAGCTGCAGAACATCCTCGCAGACTCCACCCTTAATCTGTGAAGCAGGGCCTTTTAACCGCTTACTGACGTGGGATGTTCGTAATGGCTTTTTCTCGAAATCCAAGACGCACTTACATTTTATTAATGGATGACTTTGGCACACTATGGGGCCGTTGCATTGCTTTAATAGTGTACCCCGAGTTTCCCACATAAATTAATCTGTTAGTTAGTTACACTAGATTATGTGCGGTTACGACTATCTGAACTGTATGTTTCAAACAAAGTAATCTACACACGCTGCAGAATGTATCCATGTTTATTTAATGAAGCAGCAGTATTTACTTAAACCGTGTTAGTGTTTTTGTTGTTCATTCTTTTCGGGATAAGATAGATCTTTTATTGTAGGTTATCCACCAAGACTGCTTACAGATGCCTTAATTAACCTGTATTTATCGGCAAATCTTTTTAAATAAAGTTTATTTCGTATCGGCTTCATCGAACATGAATTTCAAGGGATGATGAACAAGTATTTCTAATAATTTTTTTATTGTTAATTAAACTATAAATTAGTGTTCCGTCTGAATAAAAAATATGTACGTAGGTAGTTGGTATATTAATTAAATAATAATTTTGCCCAGTTTTACGTTAGATAATCAAATGTTAGTAAGTTCAAGTTTTAACCCATTAATGCCCACGGTATTATTTATCATACGCGCGCAAACATCACACATAACGTCAGATATTTTCTAACCTACAATGTGTCAATTGTTGTGGCGTTCAAAACAATCAGATACATTAGTGTTTTAGTAATTTTTGAGCATTCAAAGCTATTTTGTAGTCTTAGTGCAGAAACGTGGGAGTTTGCCGTCACACGTGTCATTTGTGTGTTAGTCGAAATGTGTTCCAGGTAAGAGATGAATTTTTATCATTTTTGTCTGCTAAAGTATAGGTGTTTTACTTATTAGATCGTATTACAGAGTGTTTATTGAATATGAGAATTCATTTGTTATGTCTACAGTTTTGTATAGCAATACAATAATAGAGTTTTTTCACTACTAGCTTTAAAACATACTATTATCTAGTCTGTTGTCACCTTGTGAAGTTAGCCTTCTTGCCTAGTGGTAAATAATTTTTTATTATTGACTACTAGTCAATAATCCAGATTTTAGTGTAACACGGGGCAAAAATTCATCCCATTATACACTGGCATCCAGGAAAAAATCCGTGATAGCGATAGTACGTTTTTTATGTGAGAAGAATAAAAGGAATAAAAGTACTAGTAGTGAAAAAAATAATATATACACCACGGTTGTGAAGTGTTTTCTAGAGCCTCTCATCTTATATCCCTCGATGCTGCGCATCTCGGGATCTAATAATGCTCGGCTCTAGAAAAAACTCTTCACAACCTTGGTATATAATATACTGTAACGTTCTTTTTCAAATAATAATACAAGTGCTGTTTAAATCGTCTATTCACAAACAAATATTTATTTATATACACTAATGAATACACTATAAATTAACGCTATGATTATAAACCATTAAAAACTATTATTTACAGACTATGAATTTCTAATACAACATTTATATTCACTATTTATTTTGTAATACCCAGTTAATGACTTGCAGTTGACTGCCCCTTTTCTCCGCGACGTCGACTTTATACCATCCTATAAACGTTCCAGCAATCGCCCGAACATACCATGTATTTCTAGAATACACCAGAATAAACCACGTCTGATTTACATGCTTGTGCGATGCGTCATTTTCTCGAAGGCGGCAGAACACACCACCTGTCGCTCGAAAAGAGGTTCGTTCCTTTTCTCTCTTGTTACACTGCCCCCCTCTTCAAGTCTGTTCTGTCCCAGAACAGGTTTTATGCTCTGGTTCCTGTAGAACGGGTCATGACGATATCGACAGTCTTCTCCTCGACTACACGTTCCATTACGGTAGAAATAACAGTCTACACTCTTCGTTGGCCTTAATGCGGGTTGTGGGTCAAAATTGCAGACGAAGATCTTGACGTCCGTACCTCCAAAGACAACTTCCAGCATGTTTCTAACGATTCTCCAATCCAGCTGGTCCCGCCCACAGCCGAGTTTGGGAACTGCCAATTTGTTAATTCCCCTGGTAAGCAACTCGATCCTCAAATTCCATAGTGCCCTCCACAAGTCGGCGTAACTCGGCTTCTGGTAATAAAACTGCTTGGTTACCAAGTAGTAAATGGATCGGTCATGATCAGGCAAGCGTAAGGATTTACCAACAGAGGGATTTTGTTCTCGAAGTTCATTCAGCCGTCCAAATTTATTTCTAAACACTACTGCGATCCCCCTGGACATACGGAGATCCGCGGAGACACAGTGGGCAATGGAATAATTACCAGGGACCCGGAAGAGATCTTGTTGCATCTCAGTCGTGACTCCGAATCGCGCTTTTCTAGTTCCAGAGAACGCAGCCATAAATTCTCTAAAGGTTGGTTGATCATCTTCAGGCCTTACGGTATTGATAGTCACCTCAGCCTCATCTTTCCGATCCGGGACTGCGTCATTATTTCCCTCATAGTGCGCCAGACGATTGGAGTGTACCACCTTTGGTTTCCCCCTTGGCAACTTCTGGATGCGATAAATCAAGTCATTTATTCGTTTCTTCACCTGGTATGGACCCTCCCAATTTCGCTGTAACTTTGGAGAATAGCCACGACGCCTTTGCGGGTTATATAACCAGACAAGCTCTCCAGGTTGAAACCCTCCTTCTTGGGCTCTCACATCGTACGTAGCCTTCATCCGGTCACTCGCGATTCGACTATGATTTCGGGTTCGGTCGTGAATATCCTCCAACTTCTTCTTTAAGTTGATGACATAATCATTCCCGGCTACCTCCTGCTCTATAGGTGGAGACCCAAATTCCAGATCACACGGTAACCGTAACTCGCGTCCAAACATTAAAGACGCTGGTGACTGACCGGTTGTTTCGTGGACCGATGCACGATAAGCCATCAGGAACAGATGCAGGTATTGGTCCCAGTCTCGTTGATGATCGGAGACGACCTTGGCCAAATATTTGCCCATTGTCCGATTCATGCGTTCTACCATTCCATCGGACTGCGGATGTAACGGTGTGGTCCGAATCTTGCGAATGCCCAACAATCGACAAACTTCTCCAAAGAGTACAGACTCGAAATTGCGGCCTTGATCCGAATGCAGCTCCATGGGCACTCCGAAGCGACTGAAAAACTCTTTGACTAGTACGTCAGCAACAGTCGCAGCTTCCTGGTTTGGTAGGGCATATGCTTCTGGCCATTTGGTAAAATAGTCCATTGCCACTAAGATGTATTTATTCCCATCGTCAGTTTCGGGAAATGGCCCGGCAATGTCTATAGCTATTCTCTCCAGAGGACTACCCACATTGTACTGCCTCATGGGTGCTCTTCGTTTCCCCAAGGGTCCGTTGCCAGTGGCACATAGTTCACATTTCCGGCACCACTCCTTCACGTCTTCTTTACAGTTGACCCAATAAAAACGCTCCCTAACTTTCTCCAAGGTCTTTTTCACACCGAAGTGTCCTCCGGAGGCACCGTCATGGAGATGTCGCAATACTGTAGCCACTCGGCTTTTTGGAACCACGAACTGAGACCTAATGGTGGTGCCATCTTCACTCTCCAGTACTCGCTTCAGGAGATCGTCTTCCACCTTCAAGGACTCCCATTGGGCCCAATATGCTTTGAGCGTTCTGTTAAAAGGGCTGACGGCCTCCCAGGCAGGCCTTTCTCCCACGCGCTTCCATTCCAGTACCATTTTTAGTTCGGGATCAGCCTCCTGCTGTCGTTGCAATTCTTCCGGCAACCAACCGTCGTTGACGATGGTAGTCCTTAATACTTGGCAAACCCTCTCTTCCAAACGAGAGCAATGACGGCAATCCGTTGGACAGGGTCTTCTTGAAAGAGCATCGGCATTTCGATGACTAGTGCCCGCTCGATGTTCGGTGTCAAAGTCGTATCCTTGTAATCGTTCGATCCACCTTGCGACCTGGCCTTCAGGATTACGGAATTGTAGAAGCCATTTCAACGCTGCATGGTCCGTCCTCAATAAAAACTTCCGTCCGTACAAGTATTTGTAAAAGTGCTCAACGGACTTCACGACGGCCAATAGTTCTTTTCTGGTCACACAATAATTCCTTTCGGCTTTAGACAAAACCTTACTAAAATAGCCGATGACCTTTTCTTGTCCATCCTGTATCTGAGAAAGTACACCCCCAATGGCCAGATTACTTGCATCTGTGTCAAGTATGAATTTCCCTTCTGTCCGTGGATAGCTCAATATTGGTGCGGTTGTCAGGGCACGCTTCAGCTGTTGGAAAGCTGTTTCACACTCTCCGCTCCAAACATACTCGCGTCCATCATCAGTTAGCCTTGTCAGAGGCTTCGCTATATTGGCAAACCCAGGAACGAAACGCCTATAGTAGGTACATAACCCAAGAAAACTACGAACTTGGTGTTTATCTTTCGGTGTTGGCCACTCTTGAACTGCACGAATCTTATCGAGGTCGGCTGCCACTCCATTTTGTGATACGACGTGCCCGAGATATTTCACTTCCCTTCTGAATATGTGGCACTTTTTCGGACTCAGTTTCAGATTGGCTCCACGTAGTCTTCGGAACACTTCCTCTAGGTTTTTCAAATGTTCGTTGAATGATTTTCCGACTACAATCACATCATCTAGATATACCAGGCAGGTCTTCCACGACAGCCCTCTCAGGATGGTCTCCATTAGACGCTCAAAGGTGGCCGGAGCGTTACATAGACCAAAAGGCATAACCGTAAACTGCCATAGTCCGGAACCAATAGTGAACGCGGTCTTCTCCCGGTCTTCAGGTTCCATTTCAACTTGCCAATAACCACTCTTCAAGTCCAAAGTCGAAAACCATCGTGAACCAGACAGGGTATCTAACGTGTCGTCGATACGTGGTAAGGGATAGCTGTCTTTCTTGGTCGCGTCATTAAGCTGCCGATAGTCCACACAAAATCTCGTTGACCCGTCCTTCTTACTGACCAGGACCACCGGTGATGCCCATGGACTGCTGGATGGTTCGATGACCCCTTGTTCTTCCATATCAGTAATAATCTTTTCGGCTTCTGCTCGCCTTGCTAGAGGTAGACGCCTCGGCTGCTGACGGACAGGCATAGAGTTGCCTGTATTGATTTTATGTTTTACTATATTTGTTCGTCCCTTCTGGCTATCGTCAAGAGCGAAGATATCTTGGTATCGGTGAACCAAACCCTGTACCTCTTTCACTTCTGTTCTGTTAAGGTCTTCGCACGAACTAGTAACCATGCCCACTAATTTTCCACCATGGTCTTTGGGCGCTGGTTTTGGAACATCAGCCATACACCTGGCTACTCGGAATACTGGCACACACTGTCCCACAAGGGTACTCTTCTTCAATGTCACCGGATCCACATTAACATTCATAATTCTCACCGGTACTCTCTTTCCAACCTTGATCAGCGCTTTTCCCACCAGTATGCCACTATGGATCTTCTTATCACAAACAGGCTCCATCATTCGCACACATCCTACCCGAAGATCTCCATCCAAACCCGCCTCGACAACCATCTCGCTTTGACCCGGCAATATCACATCTTCAGTCAGCAAAACCCTTACAATCGGATCTTCTCGTGGGTGCAAAGGAAGTTCTTCGTTACCGACCTTCAAAACACCCTCTTTCAAATCCAACGTAAAACCAAATTTTCTCAGGAGGTCCATTCCCAAGATGAAGTCATCAGTAATATCGGCTACCAGCACCTCATGATCACGTTCTTCACTTCCAATGCCAATCTTCATCTTCACCACTCCGCGTGTTGGTATCACTTCACCTGTTGCTGTACGGAGTTGAGTAGTTGTTGGTAACAGCTTCATACTTGTTCGTAGAACGTTAGGACGTATGATGGACTTTATCGCCCCCGTATCAATGAATAGTGGAACAGTACGATTAGCAATTTTCCCATCTACGAACAAACTGCTGGTACTATTGTTTGATGTTACGGCATGGATGGTGATCTTCGGGGCATCTTCACTCAAAGTCGACGTTCGCCCCCTCTCGTCGACCCCCTTTAGTTTTCCGACGGCTGAACTTGTTTGGGTTTAGGGCAGCGGCGTCGTATGTGCCCTTGTTCACCGCAGTTCCAACAACGGGGTCCTCGAACTTCTTGAGGATTCCTCTTACGACTATCTTCCTTCTGAAGAACTCTCATTAATAATTCTTCTAGGCGATCTTTGGAACTGGAACCTTCCTCTTCTTCCGCAACGGTTCGAACTCGCCCGTGGCCTCGGGACGCTTGTTTTGCGGCTTCAAACTCTAAAGCGTGAGCAAGCGCATCATCAGTTGTTCTTGGTCGTGCCAGCCTCAATGATTGTTGTGTTTCCCCGTCTCTTAACCCATCGATGAAGGTCTGCACAGCGAGCTGTCCCAGAAATGAATCGGGTGCCGTAGGGTACGCCAATCGGACAAGCCGCGCAACATCGGCTTCAAACTCCTGCAGGCTTTCTCCATTCTTCTGGATACGATTCTTCACTTGCGCGTGATACACTTGTTGAAGATGCGCGTCTCCATATCTCATCTCCAATCTAGACACTAACAATTGATAATCATTTTCCTGTATTGCTGGGATTGTTTGCAGGACGTTCAACGCGTCTCCACGCAAAGCCACAGTTAAAGAAACGGCCTTTTCCTTGCCTGTCCATCCGTTGGCCCCAGCGGCCGCCTCAAATTGTTTGTAATAGGTGGACCAAGGTATCTTTCCATCGAACGTGGGTGGTTTTACTTTTATCCCTACAGCAGGACCCTTTTCTTCTTTAATTTGCTTCTTTACTTCATTAAACTCAGAAGTTGAGGGAAACCGTAGTTGCCTCATTCTATCTTCCAACATATCGGTTATGTCGTATTTCTTAGCTGTTGATGGTAATTGCATTTGGGCTATTTTCTCTTCTACCATCTTTATTACCCTATCTTGTTCCGCCAATCTACCTTCCAACAGTCCTAACGCACTGGCATTCTCAAAAAATTCTTCGAAAACTTTATCTTCTAACGCTTTGACATTGTTCTGCAATTCTTCTTTAAGCCTTCTGGAATTTTCTTCAGATCTCCTGGAATTCTCCAGTATTTCTTCCTTTAGCATTCTAACATTTTCTTCGGACTTTCTAGAATTTTCCAAAACTTTTTCTTCCAATGCTTTAGTGTTTTCCATTAGTTTTCTAGAATTCTCTTCGGCCTTCCTAGAACTTTCCAGTAATTCCTCTTTTAACATTCTAGAATTCTCTTCAGACTTTCTAGAATTCTCTTCCATTTTACTTAACAATACGTTAGTATCAATTGCGGGTCCAAGTATTTCGAAGAGGTAATTTTCGGGGTCTTCCTTCTGTTCCAAAAGCCATTCTCTTAGCCGATTTATTAACACGCTTTTAAGGCCCGTTGTTTCCAAGTCCCGTTCTTCCAGTTCGCGTTTTAAGTCTATTACCTTCAGATCTTTCAACAATTTCATCGCCATCTTAATTGTTTGTTGAAATTATTTTTAACACTAAAAATTTAATCTCACAGCACTTTATTTAATTATTACGCGATTTTATTTATTTTAAAAACCTCACACCTGTAACACCACTGTAACGTTCTTTTTCAAATAATAATACAAGTGCTGTTTAAATCGGCTATTCACAAACAAATATTTATTTATATACACTAATGAATACACTATAAATTAACGCTATGATTATAAACCATTAAAAACTATTATTTACAGACTATGAATTTCTAATACAACATTTATATTCACTATTTATTTTGTAATACCCAGTTAATGACTTGCAGTTGACTGTCCCTTTTCTCCGCGACGTCGACTTTATACCATCCTATAAACGTTCCAGCAATCGCCCGAACATACCATGTATTTCTAGAATACACCAGAATAAACCACGTCTGATTTACATGCTTGTGCGATGCGTCATTTTCTCGAAGGCGGCAGAACACACCACCTGTCGCTCGAAAAGAGGTTCGTTCCTTTTCTCTCTTGTTACAATACTATTGTTTATAACGTATGTTTAATCATAGATCAGGTACGACGGCATAAATCACTTGATCGACAAACAAGAAACACAGCGTAGATGTGGCAAATGTGGGAAGTGCACAAAGTTTTCTTATGTAAAATGTAATATTGGCCTTCATCCAGACGGATGTTTTAGACAATTTCATACTAAATAACCAATATCAATATATTTTCTATCATATAATATTTTTTTATTTAACCATAAATTATCCCAGCGTATGATATATCATACGTCAAAAAAAGGCACTTCCGAACAATATTTTGCTTTTTTATTTTTTTTATATATTAAAATACGCTAAATACAATAACATATTACAATTTGAAGAAGCAATTTTAAACATTTTAATTCGGGCATTAATGGGTTTTAAATTAAATTGGTTTTACAAACTGATTCGATATTAACTACTTTAATACTCTTAGAACTTATACGATTTCACGATTTCTACACAGTAGCGACAATTAGGAAAAAAATATTTCTATTTAAAAGTATTCCTTCCTTAAAATATATATAAAAGTAAAACATTACAGATACAGCAAGGTGTTATCAAATGAAAAACTGGCAAATGAAAAAATGAAATTCCTGACGTACACACACATATACACACACCTACAGACCTACATACACACGAACAAACATACACGTATAATACATTAGCACACAATACATGGTTGCGATAAATAATAGTCCCCTTTCACAGACCATAAAAGTTCATCGGGTTATAGCAGAGTACAATGCTAGTAGTCGAACCGTTCAGTACCCAAGGGTGGTAAAATGACTAACTTTACGCACCGACCTCCTAGCCTAGTATTACCCCTAGAAATTATTTTCCGGGTACTGATTCTCACAGGTTGAGTCGACCTGGAAACCGTAGATATTTTTAAAAATTCCATTGCAACATCCCTGGGTATCAAACCCAGGACTTCAAGATTGGTAGTCAAGTGCCATACTCACTGAGCTACCATGGCTTCTAAATATTATTGCGATACAGAAGTAAATTAAATTGTGCCAAACATGAAAGTTGTTCAAATCATAAAATAATAGAATTTTATGAAGAAAACTGACAACAATAGGTAGGGTCAACCGGGGTAAATATGAAACGAAAAATAAAACTTTTAATTCTAAACTACCTTAAAATTAAAAAAGTCTTTGTTTTTATACATCAATAGATTCCTTTTAACCTTACCTATAAGACCATATAAAAGCAATTTATATAAAATTATGTTTGTAGTCATGAAGAAGTAAACACTGCGTTTCATTTTTAACCTGGCTTTGGGGTAAATATGAAACGCAAACGGGAAAAAGTGAAACATCATCTTAAGTCTTTATTTAATGAGGTTTTAAGTACTTCAAGGGTATACCGGGTGTCCACTCTCAAAGTCGATCATAGGCAATTAACATTGTACATTTTACTTTTATGTATTTTGCTGTATTTCTATACTAAATCAATACATATTAAAGTAATGAACATTTTAAATAGTCGTTATTCAATTATGAGGTTTGAAACCATCATTATTAACTTCCTAATAACCTAGGTAAACAAACGAGTATGCGCTAAAATAAAATAATTTGAAAATTATGGCTTGTCACACTTAACAACAGCCAACTTTTAAATTAGTATTTTAAAATAAAAATCTCACTCTTAATATCATTAGTATCATTTGATGCGCAATAACTTTCTCTTTCTATTGATACCATTATCTTCCTTGTCTTTCAATTTGCCGCGAAGGAATCACCAAAAACGTTCAAACCAATGGCCGCATTCAGCAGACTTACCTGTGATAAACCGGTGCTGCTCGCCGGTAGATCTTAACTGAATTATGAAAAATTAGTTACCGGCTTATATATTTAAACTTTCTTATCAAATATAGAGTGACATAACCTGATTCAATATTTGTACTAACTAATAATAATGGAGCAGCTAATAGTAGATGAGGATAATAAAACAAAATTGTAAATATCAACAGTTTTTTTGGCAGAGATTGTAAAAATATCTATTAAGCACAACAATATAAACGTCAAGGGGCGCTGTTGTAACCTCACTTTAATTGTACCGCTACGGTATGTAAACAAACTGTATTTAAAATGTGGTGAGCAAAACAACTTCCGGTGACCCAGATTTGTGTGACCAGTAGGTCTGCTGAATGAGCCCAATGTTGGAGTAGGTTTCTCAATTTTCTTGTCGCTTCAACTTTTTCACTTGAATACTTAGTACCCTTCTTTTAGTAAGTAACACAAAATATTAAAAAGAAATCAGAAGTTAATCTATTAAAATTGTCATAATGAACCTCAATTAACGTTACCTCTTTACTCTAACCTATGTTGAATCTTGCAAATGGTGTTGCATTTTTTCCCAGGCCGTGTTTCACTTTTTCCCAATTTTGTGTTGCATTTTTACCCTGAACTTTGTAACCGAATAAAACAAAATCAGGATGTTATGAAAGCAATTTATTTTATTTGCTGTGTTAAGCAATCTATTCTTTATTTAAAAAATAGAAAATTAATAGAGTAGCTGGTATAGAATCTTAATTACAGGAAAAGTTTTATATGTGCTTTTCAAATTTATTTTGATGATTTTTAGCAGATTTTATATTGAATAAGATAAATTATGTATAAAGGGCAGTTCAACATGTTATAATTATACATCATGTAACATAAACCTGAGGTAATTATATCAACTATTTAGCATTTTCTAAAAATTAAAGATAGAGTGGTTATCAACATGTTTCACATTTACCCCTAATTTTTGGTGTTTCATATTTACCCCGGTTGACCCTACATAATATGAAGTATTTCAACTCTGAATAAAATATATAACGAATAATGACAATAACGGTGTATTTTAAAAACCTATAAGATATTTGACTTTCTAATTTAACAGAAATAAATAGGAAACTATAGAATGTAAAAAATATTTCTAATTTAGGAGAATTCTTAGTAATATTTTATCATACTATCACTTTATGTAATGAGACTTTTTCCAAATTCAAGAAAAATGATGAGAGCAATCCGAGTAAATGACGAAGTTTCTTCTGGATAAACGAGGGTTGCATTAGAATGAGATGGAAAGTATAACGTAGCCTTGCCATGGATTCATGAACATCCTCCATTACCTACAAATAAAGAAGTAGCAATGAAGCGGATTTCTAGAAGTAGTAAGTAACGCAACGCAGTCAATTAAAATTCTTTATCGTCCTCATCGAGCTGTTGTGAAGATACGTAGCGCAACAGAGCCTGTACGTTCCAAGTTTGACGTCTCCTGTAAGGTGTGGTAGGCTCCGTCGCTAAACCATTGTCTGTAAGAAAAAGTAATTACATTTAGCTGATTCCTGATATTTTACTGCGTTTTCTCTAGTGAAAGAAAAAAGCTAAGCAAGAGTTCATTGAAGTCACGCTTGAAGCAACTTGTAGTCCTTTTATTCTGGGAGCTGTGTTAAGGTTCAGTTTCATCCGATCAAGAAGTTGCTGAAAGGTTACTGCAAACATGGTATGTTAATAATTGCACCAGTTCGGAAGATACAGTTGAAGAGTATGAAGAATTCTGTACGAAATCAACTGCATTATTAACAAAGGCAAATATGGACTTTAGAATGTGGATGTCAAATGTCGAAAAGATAGAAGATAATCCAACGCGCACAGTTCCAGCACTTGGTATTTTTTGGGATCATGCACAAGTTGAACTTTTAACTGAAGAATATTAGTGTTCCCAAAGTAATTACAGAAACACGCTGTTGCCTATTTCTCAGATGATTTTCGATCCGATCAGAATAGTACGTCCAGCTGGATACACAAAATGAAGTGGAAAAAACCATTACCCGAGAAAAAATAAAATTATTTTATAAATGGGTTGGTCAAATTGAAGGTTTGAAACTTACGAAAAATGTCTTAACATTAGAACGATATCTATCTGTGCATCTAAAATCTAAATAAAAAAAATTTATATTTTTATTGTTAATATCGCCCTTTTTGTATGTCTTAATATAATACTTCGAAACAAACAGTTACAGTGTAATTATGTGTTCACAAAGGAGGTTCTGCCATTCTTCATGAAACTAATCCTGTTGCTTAAATGCTTCAGTAACTGGCGTTCGTGAATGTAATGAGTATTACTTATCTTTAAATTAAAAAAGATCTTTTGATAGATATATACTAATTTGGCTGCCATATGGTCGCGAAGTTACCGTAGAAATAGATAATAATTTTCTTCTTACCGGCATCTGAATCACGTTTAAAAGTTTTACCTTTTTTACAGGCTGAAAGCTTACAAAGGAAGACCGTCAAGTAGATTGCTGAATTAAGATCAAACATATACACAGTATATCCCTATATCCCAGTATTGTCCCACGACGGGACAAATTCATCGATGTTGTGAATTTCTATGAATGCCCAGTGACAATGATCTAAATGGTCAATGGAAGTTTCACCCTGCGATCGTAGAAATTGCAGTATTCAGTTATTTAACAACGTATGTTGATAAAAACGGACCAGTCTAACTACTTAGTCTAATCTAGAGAGTCTGCATGAAAACTTAACGTTCAAAATGAGTTGCTAAAAAAGAACTATGAGTGACCGTTTAGACCACATTTAGATATTTATAAGCATCGTATGTATTATTATAATTAATTAGACTTTATTTTTTAAGAAAAGTGACATGTTCAAAAGAAAATCGGGAAAATTAAATTTACTTAAAAATTCCAGATAAAGAAAAAGATATACAGGGTGCTCCATTTAAAATAAAAAGGTGATTGTAGCCGTAACAAAATGACTCATCCTGTGTATACAAAAATTTAAATTTGTCTTATACAAATTAACTTTGCTATGAAACTTTTTTTTTCGTAACTCTTGCAGTTTCGAATATAAGGTACAGGATTAACCACGCGAACCACCCTGTATGCAGTATATTAACTGTTAACTATTTCTATAATATCGTTACACCAATTTTCCGAATTCAAAGATTCAGACAATTGTGGTAAGTATAATACTAAGGTATTATAAAAGTACATATACAAAGTTGCTTATTGAAGCAATAAAACTGGATGATAGTAACTTACAATTACATTTTGAACATGACTATTCATTTGCAAACCCGAAGTAAATAATTCAGACATGAAGTTTATAATAATTATTATTCAATGAAACATAGTGAAAGGCTAGCGGTTGAATTATTAGCTGTAGTGGTTGCTTCTAAAACTACCTCGGGGTGGTATACAGACTTCAGTGTTTATTATTTGGTAGTCGTTTATCTTTGGCTTTGTAAGGATTGTATAGTTTACTGGCTGATTCGAAATAATCAAAGGGAAGTAAGTTATTGTACATTTAATGAATAGGTATTAAATCGTTTCTAAAGTAAACGCACCACTAAACACCATACAACACAATATCATCTGGATTATGGGCTGCCTGAAAATTTGTTGTGGCATTTCTTATAAGAAATAATAAATATCAAAACTATTTTATTTTTAAAATACGACATAAGCTGGTTTACCGTTTTTAAACTATCCCAATGCATATCACAATGGTTCTATAAGAGGGTACAACACAGTATGATATTTTGTTAACGTTCCCGTGTGCTATCTTGACTCAAGCAAACCTGAAGAATACTTCTACAGATCTTTCAACTTTTTTTTATCATCTAGATAATTGCCAGACACTTTTCGGTTATAAAAGAATGCTCATAAAAGCTGTTCTGGTTTAGCTAGGATGCTGGATATTTATTGGAAGTGACAGTCTGGTATATTAGAGTATATTAAGGGCCGGTCTTTCTACCTTTTTATAACTTTATCTGGTGATTAGTTGTAGTAGAAGCAATTGTAGAAACAAGTATAGCCTTGAAACTTAACCACTTAAATGTGTAAGTCCTAAGTGCCATTATCGAAAACCCTGCTCAGTCAAAGTGCAAGTTTCAGGTCAGAAACTCTCAATGGCTGCAGACGATAACCCAGCCTCTGACTTTTCTGCGAGTTTAGATAACGGTCTCATGGTTAAAATAGCCTGTCAATACCCAGTAATCCATAATGCGTGGTAATCAATTGGGGATTTCGCACTAACTTCTGCAGTTTAGTGGGTACCATATTTGTAGCATTTAGTAATGTATTAATTACATTAATTGCAAATTGTCCCTAAATGACTGACAATGAACTAAAGTGTGGAATATTGTGATCGAATAAAAGAACCCAGTTAAAACTCGGTTATGTGAGATACCCGAAACAACAGTTTAAATTACAATATTAGATACGTATTTTAAAGAATAAAAAAAATAGTTATTACAAATAAATGCAATATTATAATGTGATCATTTAGAAACCAATATCATAGAAAGCAGTATGCAGAAATAAGAAAAATTTAGTTCCGACAATGGGATTCCAAGATAATTTTCCCCCAGCCCACCAAAGCAATATTCCAACAATATTCGGTACCAAGATAGCGCAGACCCATTAGTGAAAATACAGGTAAGCTAAGATATTAGAATAACAAACAAAGATTAAAAAATGTTTCCTAATGTTAAGTCTCAAAAATTGAAGCATCTTAGTTTCGTTAAGAATTTTGTTAAATTTCAATTTGAGAGAATGGATTTTATTTAGGCTGCATGCATGATCATTTGCTCCTATAAAAAAAACAATCGACAAACCTGCAAATAACTGCTCTAATGTTATAGCTGTCAAAACTTCCTTCTGCATCAAACCACCAATAAAACTGTAAACAGCAGGATGATCATTAAGAGAAGATAATTGAAGAATTGAATCCTTCGCAATGATTATTTGTTTTGAAAAGCCGTTAATAATAGAACATCTCATATGTGTCATTATTATCAAATTTGAACAGCACTGGTTGTTTTCTCTGTCTTTGCTTCAAAGGGCCACATTATGTACCCTCAAAAAAGTAAAAAGATGCTACAACATAATCTCGTTTCTCATAGGAAATCTACTTTCGAAGCAAGTGTTGTATGCACTTGTTGCTTCAGATGTGTCATCATGTAACATCTGACAAAAGAAAATACAAATGTGTTTTCGTTCATGTCCACTTTCACTGTTCCGTGTTCTTTTTGGCGTGATTAGGAAAATCTTTGAAAACACACAAGAATTTCACGACAAGAAATAATTTAGGTATAACTTTTTTTGCCTCGTTGACGTGTTTTGGCGTTAAATAACCTATACAGATATTTTATCTACACGGTCATCTTTCTTCATAACATTAGTTAAATATCTAATAATAATTATAGAATCACTACGTTTGCTACTACATATATTACCAAAGCACGTTATAAAAAAATACAATTAGCTTTTTCTGCTTTATCGTTTTATCTTATCTATTACACTTTCTTCAGTTTATCGTAAAACAAAAGGCGAAACACTCAATCAGAGGAGATAATACGTGGAGTGACCAATCTTTAAAATTATTTTATGATAAAACGAGGTCCATTTTACTGATAATTGTTTAAGCACAATTAAATTAACAATAGAAATTGAGGTTGACTAAAAGAATAGCTGCTGGGTAACGATATTTCTGACAAAAAAAAATAAAGTGAAGAACAAGGTGGTAAACTAGTTGTCTCTGAGTTAGTTAAAACTTATGATGGAATATACTAACAGGAGAACTGTAAACGTCGAGAACCAAACTTTGTAGGGTTATATCTCCTCAAGAGTATAACTTGGTATAGGGGAAAGTTAGACTTTTTAGTCTTATTTCTGTATGAGGAATATACCACCTGATTCACTAATTATGAATCTTTTATATTTCTTCGTCTTCTTAGTGTTTGCGACTCCTACCGAAGGTTGGAGATTATCATAGCTATTTCCACCTTATTTGCAGCAATTCTAAAAAGTTGGGCTAATATTATACCAAACCAATCTCTGAGATTAGGCCAAGACATTTTTCTAAACCCTACATTACTTTTCCTTTGGGTTTTTACTTTTATTATTAGCTTGAGTAATTCATACCTTTCGCCCATCATTACATGACCAAAATATCACATGATTCATCCATGTAATGCGTAGAATTCTCCGGTAGCACCATCTCTCGAATGCCTCTAGATTTAACATCCCTAGAAATTTCGTAAGTGCACTTTCAGTTTGATCTACAAGTGAGGAAATGGGAGATATAGGTAGCTGATCTCATAGGGATACTAAATTAGTAACATGGTCGCGATTGATCAACGAAATAACTTGATCCTGTCCAGTCCTAGTATGCGGTTCACTTACAAAGTTGCACTTTCGGTTTGAGCTAGGGGGACCAAAATGAGGTCATAGATATACATAAATATATAAGATATATAATGCAGTCGCGATTGGTCAACCGTAACTGCCTGGTCCTCGGAACTCCTGTTTTAGGATCAAAGTGTCATTCCGGTTTGAGATAGGCGACCGATAATGAAGGAGCAGGTAGGAGACCCCATGGAAATCTGCCGTCCCAATTGGTCGTCCGGAAGTGCTTGATCCTCCTGAATTGCGGCTTACCTATAAAAGATGCTTCTGGTTTGAGCTAAGGGGGCGGAAATGGCATCATAACTATATGGGTGTCCCAAATATGCAATGCGGTGGTGATTGGTGAATTGGAAGTGATTGATCTTCGACGATCGTTGCGGTACGTGTTCTTTTAGTACACCCCAGTAAGATCAAAGAAACACAAAAGCCTATTAGACTAAAAATTGCATTGTTAAGAGAGGCTGTAAGCAGTATGTAATATGAAATTTCTCTATAAACATAAAAGTCCCACGATTGGTCTAGCCAATGAAACATTAAAAAAAATTCAGCTTCAAAACCACGAAACGAATGCGGCAATATTGATTAAGTTCGATTAAAAGTCATGTCTAGTTACGTTAATGTTCATTGGTTAAAATACATTAAAGACTTTCACAAGTGAATGGTCCAGTATTATCATAATATAATTGAGCTTAAATTTTCCTTTATTCATAGGTAAAATAATAAACTGTTTTCACATAGAAAAATCACAAGAATAAAAAAATAATACGGTTCTCTTAAAGGATCCTCAGTGAAAAAAAATAATTAGACAATTCGCAGACAAATTTCATAATTCTAATACACAAGTCATAACATCAACTTACTCCTTGATACAATAGTAGAATTTTATAATTCTTCAAAATGTCACAAACAACACTTGCACAAAAAACTTTGTTCCATACATAAAACTTATAATTTTAGGAACGCCGACTATCATAATAATTTCGGCGGGGGTATCCCAGAGGAGAGAACCCCCGTAATCGACTCTCTAAGTGAAGCTTCAATCTACACTGTATAAAGTTCTAATTAAGACTGCTTGGAGGGTTGTGTCAAAATATGGTCGCGCCATAATCTTTTAAGAAAAGAATTTTAAACTGTCCTATCCAAGAAGAGTTAATATTTCTTCGACCAATGGGAGAGCCGAGCGTAAAAAGAAACTTCCAGAACCCTCTATGTAATTTCAAGGTGCTTTACCGCAACTAAAAGTCTGCTTACCGAAAAGAACTCAATGTGGATATCGCGGATACGTGGCTTCAATGTGTTTTTATACGTCTGCACTCAGAAAAATTTGTTTATACACCATGTCGATAAGCATGAACAGGAAGCCATAAATAAAAAAAAATGCATTTTAGGAACTGAAATACTTTGTAGGAAAGGCGGTATTAATTTAAAATATTTATAAATTAAGTTTTATCAAGGTTCTTTTCTATGAAATAACTTTAATAACTATGGGAACGTCTTGAACTGAACTTTAATATTTACAAAAACATCAGCATGTTGCTTTTAGAAGCAATATTATCTGTAATTTTTATTCCAGCAGGAATGTTGTTTAGACGAAAAAATTTTATGAGGTGACCCTTAACATTAAAAACTTCGTTTAATTAAACTGAAATCAGCAGATTTTAACCCAACGAAAAATACATTGTATTGCACAGGACCGTACTGAGGTTCCTTTACTATTGCGATGAACCCCAATCAAAGTAAATTAAATATCACACAGTAAATTTCGTTTACCCTTTTAATCTGAGTCAAGTTAATATTAATAGAGCATGAGATAAAAATATTTACTTCAACCTTAATAATTCCTGTATCTAGAACGAGACCTACTACCAAAGCATTTGGACTGCAGCTAGACGACAGGAACATAAACTCTGTATGAAGATAAGAACAATGGATACTTGTATGAACATTAAAGAAAAACATGAATTAATTCAAACACACTTTTATTTTTATTGTAATTAACACGAAAAACAAAATTCAAAATAAACACACAAAACAAGTGTTTAACCAAAAATATTCATAATTAGGAAAATCTTCCTAGAGTTTGTGTTTTAGGTCTTAGTTACAACCTGACAATGGGGGTTGAAACTGGCATCCACTTCAACAAACTATCATGAACTAATTTATCAGTCAATAAAATAATGATTTACAAATACTAAATGAATTCATTAAACTAAATTGAATTATCTTTGATAATAAACAAATTCAAAATTGTTTAATCGTTATCCTTTGTTATTTAAAAACAATTCAAAATGATCAAATCAAATACTAGATTTAAATAAAATTTGTCTTTATAACTTTATGGTTCTTTATATGAGCAAAATCTTTTACTTTCGAAATACCTTGTTTATAATCGTCCGGATCCTTTTAAAATCTTTTTACAATTGGTACTACAGCATTTATTCAAACAGCTAATTTTTAGAATGAAGACAGGTCGATTATCCAAATCAATCAATAAATCTTCTTTATATTGTTTATAATAATATTTATAATCCCAAATAATTGTTCTAATGTGGAAATAAGTCTTCTTTATTTTATAAACAGGTAACAATTCCATAAATACTTTGTTTACATTCGACGTATGTTTACCAAAAACATATGGTTATAACTTAACCTTACTTTATTTTTTTAGAAAATCTTATACGAGTCGACGTGGACTCTTCAAATACGTTTTGTCGACTGACCTTGTTATTTTTCCCTGGTCTTTTTATATGTTTTACCAAAACAATTGACAACTATGACAAAATTTCACAAACAAAATCTAATCACTATATTGGTGACATCACTAACGGAAATCATGTTTCATAATTAGCACTAATCTGAAATCTAAAAAGACAAAAATGTAGCTGGCAAAATAATGATTAAAACAACATGAGACACTTATAGTCTAAAATTAACATTAACTGAGAAAATTGACAAAACGACCATCGGTAAGAAAATCTAATTAAAACTTAATGACAGAAGACTTATTAACTCCAGGTACACCTTTACAAGAAATGAACACATAGCTACATTAGGTAACTCATACATATACAATTTACATAGAAAAATATTTACAATAAAAGAAAAACTCAAATGAAAAATCTGTTTATACGTTTTAGAAGTACATCGATGCTATACAAGATCCTACACGAATATCAACATAAATTAAATCAAGTTATACTGAAACTTGTCTAGCATACAGTCCTCCAAATGCTTGTATTTATACAACGGGCAAAAATGTTCTATTAAAATCAAAATTTCAAAAACCTCCAACATATCCAAAACAGCTGATTTTTCTTAATAATTTATGTAAATCTTTTAATTACAGGAATTAGTAAGTAAAATGTACTATTATAGACATCAAAATAATGACCTATTTTACATATTTTTAGTAAAATATAATCCAAAAACTGGTTCAGCTTACTAGGATAATGAAAATACTGCCTGCGATCCCATTAACGACACATCAAATTTAAGAAAAGATAGAAATCTTCTATAAATAATGGAAAACTATCCCAACATGTAACATGGGTTACATACATCATGTTTTAGTACAAAACAATCAAATTAAATGATATTCCTTTTTATAAAATATCCTTTTTAACAAAATTAGGTTAAATATTATCGACACCATCATGGTCCTATTTTTTTTTTATTTTACTTGATAAAACTATCTATAATCAAGCATGTAGTCTTTAGCATGAATAAAACTACTGTCCTAGCATATACATCCTTTCATTTGTTGCATGAATAATTATATAAATGCTATCTGGCTAAACCCGATCCTATCGTAGCCTATTGATTATTTTTAATATGTCGTAAACTACTGAAATAGATGATCCATATCATCGCACTATATAGGCATATAAATTTGCATTTCATGAATTTGAAAATTTAAGCATGCTACAAGTATGACTAGAATTTTAGACAAGTAACACATTTAGATATTTGAAATAAACAGTTGACAAAGGAGTGAATGCTTTTAAACTTGAAAGATTGGCACAATTTAGCAATATAGCAAGATTAAAATATAAAAAAGAATATATATATAAAAAGATTAGTAAAGAAGTAGTCGAATGGTTAAGTTTCTACTGAAAGCTATTACAGAAGAATTCAAGTACGTAATATTTAAAAGCATTCTCCTTTGAAATGTATCGGAAATACAATTCAGAGTAGAAGCAAAAGCGCAAGTAGAGAATTTTATTTTGTGTACTTATTTTTCATTTCGTTTCAAGCTTTAGCTACTAAGGTCACAGCCTTATGACGACTTTACTTATTTCCTCTTGTTTTTTTACAACAAGAAATTCATTATTATATTGCAACCTCTTTCATAGAAAGCAATATCTAGACTAGTAAAGTAACGGTCCGACGTTACTAAAACAAAATTATTTTGAGTTTAATTGCATAGTAGCTTTAAATAATATAAAACGAGTTAATTTATTTTAAATTTTTTGTGATTGAAGTCCAAATTACTTCTCTGAAAATAAAAAATAACCCAGTTCCTTAGGAGCACTCTGTTAAAATAAATAAACTGTCAATAGTAGCTGATACGTCAACTCCAGGACCTCAGTAGTAGATTTAATTGTGAAGTATATAATAAGTTCCTTCGAGTGACTAATTAAACGAAAGTTGTAGTAAACGGTTGCAATATTGGTTCATTTTTTCGCTTAATTGGAGAACTGGAGCAAAACGAGAAAATACCACACCACTTATTTAACGAACCTAATTTACACAGGTAATTTTCACATTTCATTACATTTTTTCGTGGAAATCGATGGCCTAGCGTTTTGTACAAAACCTAATGAAGAAAACAACGTGGTGTTCTGTCAGGTAACATGATGTTGATTGATGGAGAAATATCTCAATCTTTCAACCATAATAGATCGTTACATTGTATTCTGTCTATTATATTGATAGCACGTGACGAAACCTAAATTATAAACATTCTCTAATTTATAATGAATTACTAACTCCAGCGTGCGTGCGCTGTAAACACAAAACCCTTACGAAACAATTACTACTAATTAGACAAAGCTGTAAGTTTGCTTAGATGTTTGTTCCTGGCTGTTTATGAATAATAATACGTTGAGAAATGGCATAGTTGATTTAAATTGACTTCCTGTGTATATGACAGTGATAATATCAACTCAAACTTTTTAAATATTTTTCTTTGGTAATTATACTTTAATTAAAAAGGACAAAATCATCAGAAATTAATTAAAACAAATTGCTGCAGAATGTAATTAGTTACCCACCTAAGTAACTGAGAATAGCACAGTAAACCGTCTTTGTGAAAATCAGGATGTAACAGCTTTCTATTTTCTTAGTTTTCGTTTTGCACATTTATAATGCGATGTTGCAGAGTATTCGAAGTAAGTTAATTAAAAATTTATTGAATGCACTGGAATAGAAAAACGCAAAAATTAGTCTAGAGGAAGGGGTAACCTAAAATGAAAAAAAAACTGTATATCAACACGATTTTAAGGATGAATATTTACAATTTATTAATGCTACTTTTATATCGCGGAGTTAATTTATTAAACTGAAAATATTATTGATAAGTTATTTTGAATACAAAGTTGCTCTAAAAACATGAAACGTATTGTCAGAGGCAATTGCGACTTTTGGGCTGTTCCACACTTTTTCAATTATTGGCTTTCATTTACACACGTCCATGAAAAAAAATTGTCACGTATTTATTTAGCAAGAGGTTTCAGAAATCGATTCCCATGCTAACCTAATGTTAATTTTGGGCTCTTATTTCTCTGACTGTATAAATTGGTGTATCCCGATAAGTATCTAAGATGTCAAATTAAATCTTGGGCCTGCCTACAACTTATATTACGACTTTAAAATTTGTCTCCAGCTCCAAGAAAACATCGTCCAAACATGAAACTTTGGAGATTCTCCTCCTTAGTCTTTAATATATTCGGAACGAAGGCGTAAATGCAAAATGTGGTTAGTACACGTTATATTCCAGAGTGGACTTGTAGTTTGACATCTTAGCTATATCAATGTTGTCTTTTTCTCTGCTTAACCGTCTTAAGCCAACACTATTAACAACAGTGAAATAGTGACGTAATCAGTAGTTGGAACCAAAAAATGTATGCTTGTAACAGCGTGGTGAAATCGCAGAAACCCACAACATAAACTTAACCTTAAACTGTACTTATTTTTACATTTCCACTTTGAGATTATCTATATATGTATTTAAAGAACACGGCTTACCTTTGTTTCAGTTCGTTTGAGAGTTCTGCTGGGCCGATTTACGTCATTTTTTTATGTTGAAGCTTTCGCTGTGTAGATCAATCAACACTATTTCATTTTTACAATTTTTTAATGTTTATATTTTTAATTTAAATAAATATAACATGTTTAATTTGAGACGCACGGATTGGATATTCACTTATGGCACCATCTCACTTTGCATGGTGGTAAGTTTCGTAAATACTCCCGCTTATCTATATATTTAAAACACATATTTTACAAAAAGTTGATTTTTGTTCCAGTTTGTTGGAAAGTTTTCCTGGGCAAATTTGCGTAATTCTTTTTTGTATATTGAAGCTTTCGTTTTGTATAATAGTCGACACTACTTAATATCTGTATTTCATTAAGTTTTATATTTTTAAATAAATAAATTTAAAACACTTATTTTGATACGCAAGAGTATCCAGTTTAAGTGTGATATTTTGTTTTTGTATTTTACATAAATAGGTGGTAGCAAAAGGCACCAACAAATAAAATAGTTATTAGGCCGTTATTGTTGGAAATTTTAAAGCTTTGCAAGTTATATTACAGGACTTACAACCGATCCCGCGGAACCCCAAAATATTTCTACGTAACTCCAGGGTTCCACGGAACACACTTTGGGAATCAACCTTTTTTTGGAATTTGCCATTTCAATAAGTTTCCGGAAATATTTCTATGGAAAGCTGCCAAAAAATAAATTTCCGGAGATTTGCCAACACTGTTTTTGTCATGTTTTTGAAATATCTTCTAATAGACGTTTTCAAAAATTTCTTAAACAAGATCGATTTTTGATTTAATCTTGTCATTTTGTAAGGTAAAATATCCGTATGTATGTAAGCCAAAGAAGAAGGTAAGCTGGGAGAGAGGAGTGTAACTTGGAAGAGAGGAGTGCTAGGCTTAGCATTTTCAACTGGTTATGTTTGGTTGCGTTATTTAAATAATCACTCACGAAAATCCCAAGGATGGTAATCACATAACGAATGCCCTTTTGACCGTCATGTCTTGACGAGGTTTCTCTAGTAATTTATAATTCTAGACTGTTATACTCCTAAATATAAGTAAAAATCTAAAATATTATATTTTTAACTCAAGTGGTTCTTGAGTTGTGCCCTTCTAAAGTGTACAAAAATTAGTGATTTTAAGCAAGTTGGTGTTTACGTTTTCTTTACAGGCCATTTCTTTTCTTTTCAGGTCATACATATAGCTTAAGTTATCAAGAAATGGAATTAGCATGCAGTATTTTACATTAATACTGTGCATCAAATTAAAATTTTCTTCATTGCGTGTCATAGTGATTTTAATTTATTATAGTTGATAACAATTTGTACGTGTTCTGATAATACAGAAAAATTTTCTTGACAAGTGTTACCAGGATATTTTATTTAGGTAACGTTCCACAAATTATTTTAAAAAATTTGTAAGTAATTACCAAAACAAAAAATAATCATTTATAAAACTGTTTCCAATATTGAAAACATTACTAATGGTAAAATGTTGAACATTGCTATTTTGTTAAAATAATTTAGTAACGATCCTATTGAGATCCCAAGTTGAAATTCGGCACACATACGAGGGTGGTTCAAATATAAACCGGAATTTTTGAATAAACGCGCGAAGAAGTTAGTGTCGTTAAAGTGGCTGTACTGGATGTTAGATTGGTCTGTTACAAAGCGTAGAGAACAGCTGGGACCGCGTAATTTCGCTTGTCAGTGTAGTTGTAGCCATGAGTGAGAAGGACGTACCAGTGTCTGTTGCGCAACGCATTATTATTCGTTTTTTGGTCAAAGATAATGTAAAAACCGCGGAAATTTATCGGAAATTGCTCGAGCAGTTCGGGAATGAGTGCCTCTCCAAGACTCAAGTGTATGATTGCATCTATGGAGTGGAGGAAGCAAGAGGAAGACGCGCCAGTTAAAGCAAAGGTTACACTGTCAGCGGGAAAGGTGTTGTGTACCGTGTTTTGGGACATGAGAGGAGTAATTGCGGTCGATTTTCTCACTGAACAACGAACTGTGAACGCGCAGTATTATAGTAACCTTCTAAAACACACGGTGAAACCTGCCTACAGATCGAAACGACGCGAGATTCCAATCCGAACTGCGATATTGCTGCAAGACAACGCCAGACCGCATACAGCTCGGCTTACGATGGACGAATTGGGTTGGGAAACACTGGAACACCCTCCTTATAGTCCCGATTTGTCGCCATGCGACTATTATTTATTCGGTCCATTGAAAGAGGCACTTGGCGGACAGCGATTCAAAAGCAATGCGGAGGTAGAATCTTTCGTGCGCGAATGGTTACGTGACAAGCCGAAAGATTTTTACAAAAAAGGCATCCTAAAGCTTCCGGAGAGATGGCAAAAGTGTGTAAAGTGTGACGGAGACTATCTAGAAAAACTGTAAAACATTTCAGCTCTGTAACTTAATAATAAAATTTTTTACAGCAAAATTCCGGTTTATATTTGAACCACCCTCGTATTTAAAAGATATGCAACTTTATGTCCAATTTTTTTTTCAGAATTTTTAATCACATGTTTTCTGAGAAATTCAAGGTCAAAGACTTCAGGGGCGCAATATAATTTGTTTTCATATAAAGATATGCCATATAACAAATCATCTTAAAGCCCAAATGATGGACTTTAAAACAGTTTTTGTTTCATTGCTTTATCTTATTTCCATCAAAAGTTATAAAGGAAAACGTAAACGCCAACTTGCTTAAAATCACTCATTTTTGTACACTTTAGAAGGGCACAACTTAAGAACCACTTGAGATAAAAATATAATATTTTAGATTTTTACTTATTTTTAGGAGTATAACAGTTGTGCCAAATTTAAAAAAGAATCAAAGAGGGTGTTGGTCAAAACTTCCAAAAAATTGGATCACTTGATGTGGAATTACTCTAAAGTGAGTTAAGTGAAGCAAGACTGAGCGGTAACTATAATCTCCACTTCAACTGAAACTGAACTAACGCCAAATTCGTCTCTTGACAAGCATGAGAACCACGCCCTTTAGGTCACTATGCAAATAATACGATACTCAATGCATATACAGTGGAAATGTATAAAATTCCAAGTAGTATATTACCAATTCTTGCATTAAATACTAAAAATTAACGTCTTTTCGTCAACATTTCTAAATAAACGTCGCTGGTTTTCTCTTTTTATTGCCCCGACAATGTAAACGCTTTCCTCGGCTCTTATTAGGTACTTCGATCATTTTATACAGCGTGTCGCATTTAAAATGAATACACTCTCGTAGTTTCGTTATTTTAAGAAGTAAAAATTTGAATGCCAGCCTCGGTGGATTAGTGGTTTGCATGTTTGCTTCATAATCCAAGGATCGCAGTTTCGATCTCCGGCCGAGCTAGTAATTTTTCATAGCGGAGAAAAATTAAAAACATGCCTTCTTCTCGGATAGGAAGTAAAACTGTAGGTCCCGTGTCAACGTAATGTTTGGCACGTTAAAAATCCCTACTGGGAGTGGAATTCCCACAGATTCGGCTAAATTCTAGTAGGATCGGCCAAATGATCATAGCAATCGATGCCATGAGGTACGAAGGATGCTCCGCCATCCTAATTCCTCGCCCAAAAACAAACAAAAATTTGAATGTTGGCACAGTGATACATATTCACGAGTTGCATTTTTTGAGGTACTCAATTTAAATGTGAACTTTAAACCCAGCCTACCACGATCCTTAACAAGGCCAATTCTCGATATTTCGCTTCACGTTGAAGATACCAAAAAAAGTTACTTGGAAAAGTTGTTTAGAATTCAATTTTGATCCATAGTAGCAGGTTTCATGACAAAATGACAAAAATAATCATTTCAAAAATTGATTATTTTAATTTTCTTTTTTATTTATATCTATCAAAATTAAATGTATTTTTTGTTTGATTGACATTTCGTTCAATCAAATTTTATTTTCCACTATGACACTATATTGAATTAAAAGTAAACTTTTAACTGCGTGCAGACAACGCTAACATAATGAAAAACTAAAAGTGCGAATTTTGTCATGAGACTTGCTACTAAGGGTCAAAATTAAATTCTAAACAACTGTTTCTAATAACTTTTTCTTGATATCTCCAACTCCAAACGAAATATCGAGAATTGGTCCTGTTTGAATGGTCGTGGTAGGCTGGGTTTACAGTTCACATTTGAGTACCTCACAAAAATGCAACTCGTGAATATGTATCACTGTGCCAACATTCAAATTTTTACTCCATAAAATAACGAAACTGCGGGAGTGTATTCATCTTAAATGCAACACACTGTATGTGTCCATTGAATGCAAATAAATTGCCTCTTATATTCTTCCTTTTCCATAGTATATTCTTCCTTTTCCATAGGTATGTTACAGACACGACTTTCACTGTGTTGTTAGAAAAGCAACTGCCGTTTCACGATGTTACCAGAATTACCATAATTAAGATGTTGGTAATGCATTAGTTTTCCAGCAACTCATTGAAAGATATGTCTGTAACATGTCTATGGAAGGAAAAGTGTATAATTTTAAGAGATATTTACGTAAAAATCATATTATTAGTATGTTTTATAAATAAATTTAACTTGGCCTCTACTCCACTTAAACCACACGGGGACGCGGTTGCAACCTATACGTATGTTCCAAATTGATAGCCTCGTCAACATTGGTATCACCGTTAATAGGAAAATTTCACAGAACTCCATGCTGATTTTAAATGTCATTTTCAATTTAAAGTAAATCTTTCAGCTTTTGTGATGTTTAAGGAAAACAAAAATTTTTTGATTTCTTTCCTATTTCTTAGTAGATCGGAGAAATTATTTGTATATAGAAGTTTTGTCATTTTTCCCTAGACATTTCCCTAGAGATTGGATTAATATCCGCACTTTTTGATGGCCATGGAAGAGTATTAATATGATTTACCTCTAACCATTCACGCATAATATAAGAGGTGTGTATTGGAGAATTATCATGTTGAAAAGCAAAATCGTTATGAAAAAGATGTGTTACAAAAGGTAGCAGAATATTTTCCAAAATGTCTTTGTAATAGACACCAGTCAATTTTTCTACGATTATCCAGCAAGCACCAGGACGTAGACAGCTGATCCACGCCCGTTACGTTCGCTAAAAACCTACCACTTCGGTGATTGGTTTTACATGTCTCTCACTGTATCGGATATTGTAAGGTCTATACACTCGTACAGATCCGTCATGAAAGGACTGAAATACTGTTTCCTACGAAAAAATTACATACTACCAGAAGGCTTTATCTTAATCACATTATTTATCATGAACACATACGTATTTAAACTGAAATCTGGCTTCTTTATGGTGCTGTGGTAGTGCAATTTTCTTAGCAGCAGAATAGTTTTTTAATCCAGATTGTTGAATTTGACATTTTGCCGTTGATTGCGATTCTGGAAACAACTGGGAACAAGGGTGAACTGCTGTTACGGCAGTCGCAAACGGTTTCTCCTCCAACCAATTAATTAACGCAGCATCATCTTCAGGCATTGAGACTTTCCGACGATCACCTCTATGAACATAAGTTAGATAGCGGCCTTGTTTTAATTTAAATATACAACTTTTACTTACAGCTAAGTCATTTTCAATCGTATTTAATGACCAACCGTTTTGTCCAACCGACAATGTTTTAGCCAGCAAGGCTATTGCTTTATTAATTAAATGTTCAACTGACATCAAAATGGCAGCTATAAGAGATACTCGTTTTTTACCAAAGGTAATCAAAGGTCAATATTATACCAGATAATTAAAAAATGATCCTATCGTGCACTTTCAAATGAGCGACAGTGCACTTTATAATAAGCGACAGTGTGACTAGAAAAGACATGAGACCTATTTATATTGTCCAAGAATGTTTTGGTAATTTAATAAAATATAATAACGAAACATCTATCCCAAAATGTATTTTCGATAGCGCTACGTCAAGAGCAATAAAACTAAAGAAATAAAAGCAATATTCAATAAACAAAAAATATTTTTATCCTTCTCATAATTTCATTAACTCTCTCGTTAAGAAATTTCCAGAAGTCTGCAGAGCACCTTAAGAAGACGGCCGAAAACATGGAATGATAGTGTGGCGGAAGTACTATCCAAACGGGCACTCTATTGGACTGATGCAAGGACACTTGCACGCGATAAAGATTAGTTGACCAAGCTTTTATATAGTGATGAACAGTGGATAGTAAAAAGATAAAAAAGATAAACTAAAACTCTATATATAGATTATGATATAGTGAAAAGACAAAATATCTAAACCGTCCATTTTTGGCTATACATAAGTTAATGCATCTCTGATCTCTATAATTTCTATCAAGTTTTCTATCATATTAGTGATATCTGAGAATAAAGGCCGGTGGCTACGACCATTTTCTTAAATAAAAATATTTAGATTTCTTTTACTGAAACCGAATCCTAACTATATTAATCAACGAGTCATTTCACACACTAGTACTTGTTTAAGGCTGTTTTACCCGATTCTGAAGATAGGGAAACGCAATGTAAACTATTTATTTATTTATTCAATAACCGCTCAATATTTTTTGATCGGGTTTTTACCAAAAATTTACCTACAATGTAGTGTATGATGTAATGTTTTTAAAAAATAATTTTTAACGTTTGAAACCATAAAAAACTTAATTTGCAATAGGATCGCTTACTATGCTTTTATTCATTTATTTATCAACGTATATTTTTTTAAACATTTTTCCCGTAATCTGTGCGTCAAATGCTATGATGTAATGTAAAGATTTTTTTTAGAAACGAAAATTTCAACTTTAAATTAAGTTTTTTATGGTTTCAAACGTTAAAAATTATTTTTTAAAAACATTACATCATACACTACATTGTAGGTAAATTTTTGGTAAAAACCCGATCAAAAAATATTGAGCGGTTATTGAATAAAAACCGAGTAAGTTTACATTGCGTTTCCCTATCTTCAGAATCGGGTAAAACAGCCTTAAGTATTGTATTGCATTCAGTAAAGCATACTCTCTAAGTTAAAAAGTTATGTTCTAAAAGTCATCGGCAGAGCTTTGAATTATTTTTTATTTGACGACTGAATGGTGGAAACGTCCAGTACTTTCATAACCAAGCAAATGTTTAAAGTAAATTATTATTATTACTTACTTTAGATGCTTTAGATTACGAAAATCTTGTCTTTCGATAAATTAATACATAGGTCATGTTCAACTTGATTGTATAGGTTTTATTTACTTATCTAAATATATATTTAAAACACGGTTCATTGCTGTCCCACTTCATCTACGAGTTCTACAAAACTGATATGCTTTATCCTTTTTTATATTGAAGTTTCAATTCTGTAGATTAGCCAACACTACTTAATTTTTATTTTTATTTAATTCTTTTATTTTTAAAACCGTTCGTTTCTTAGTCTCTAGAGTTATAGTTTTGTGATTCTTCAATTATTTAGATTTTTAATTTAAAATTGTTTTTTAATCGATATATTTTCCACATTAATCAATATTCCCACAGACGTCCACTTACAGCGTTGCGCTTCACACTTCGTGACGTTTAGGAACTATACATCGTATACCTGCTTACTATTCCACCAACAATTCTTAGTCGGGATTCAAAGTATTTGCTGTAAAGCATTTTCACGAAATTCGATATCCTCGTCTGTCTCTGAGAATGTATTCGGTTTTACGAAATTTTTAGATTTTACACATTGGGATATTTGATGAAAAAGAAAAACAGGAATGTCTAGAATTAATGTTTTATCTCTTAAGGAACATGGACAAAATAACCGACAAAGTTTAGAAAGCTGGTATATTAAGCATATGATATATGAATGCAGTGTAGAGTTTTAAGGTAAAAATGTGTGGGTATGTTGTGGGGAGGAGTCCGAGGTGGAGGGTACGCCAGGAGAGAGGAGTAAAATTGAGGAAGAGATAAGCGGGGGGTAAACCGGAAAAAGGAGTAAGACTGGGGTAACTAAGGGAAGATAGGTCGGGGTTAGTGGCGGTGGTAAGTCGAAGGTGTTTGTTAAATAACTCGTTCAAAGGTTGGTCTGAAAATGGTGAGTTTGGTGTTTTCAATTGTTTTTGTTTGATTGCGTTTATTTAATAAATATTAATATTAAATAATTACTCTTGGAAACCGAAGGATTGTAATCACACAACTAACATTGTATATAAGGAAGTCTTTCAATAAATTAGCGTTTTGACTCTCATGTTTTGATGGGGCTTCCCTAGTGTATAATAAAAACACTTAACTTTGACATTAAAGAAATTCTAGAGATGGAAAGCAATAACAAAACAAGACACTATTTAGAAATGGGTGGGGAAACCATTGAGTGTTCCTGTAATTAATATTTATCATTCAACAAATAATTATCAGTGATTAAACGATTATACGAGTATCTTTGATTCTTCGTGATATTAGCATCAAACAAATCACTTTAATTTCAGATGCAATATAAAATGTAATAAAATTTATTCCTTGGTCAAATTCATGTGAGACAGAGCTCATACTTACTGATCAAAATTCTTCTAGCATGAATCACAAATCAGACGCGCAGGGATTTAGTTTAATGTATAGCCCGTTAACGAAATTATGTAAGCATGTCTTCAATTAGCGATAAAAATTATTGCTGTAATAGTATTTGTCAATTCACCTTTTATTTTTATGCACATATTCTCTTCTCAAGCAAGTGTAAACAGATATTTCTAATTTCATGTCAAATTTAGTTTAAATGTTTTTATTAGCCTCACAATTTCCCTGTTCTATGTTCTGTACATCGACGAAGACACAAAATAGGTAAAAATGTATGTAAGAACCATAATTTTTTTTGACTATATTACCCACGACCTAAAAAGATTCTTATTTTAGTTTATTAAATTGCGTTATCTAGTTTGCTTGATAACGGTTTTATTTGAACTCACGGTAAACCATTGCATAAATCTGAATTGTTGTTTAATTTCTACTACTGAAAACAATTTATTAAAATCACTTTCCAAACTAGTCGCTGCAACATTGTCGATTGGGCCCTCATAGTGAGAGTTTAGGAAATAACTTTTGGGAATTCGTTTAAACTTTTGGCATTTTTGAACTTGGTGATTTAGAACATTTATTTGTTATAATTATGCCATAAGTAGTGTGATGTTACAAGTATGAGCAGCTTCAGTTGAAATCAAACATTTACACAACGTTTGTACGATTATATTCTATTTGTATCCATCAGACAGTACTACTAATCGAAAGGTTGCTTGTTTGATTTAATAAATAACTAGGGAAACCTCGTCAAGACATGAAGGTCAAAAGCATTGAAGGATTTCCTTATATACAACATTCAATGTGTGATTTTCGTGAGTGATTATTTAATTAAATAAACGCAACCAAACATAACCAGTTGAAAATTCTAAGCCTAGCACTCCTCTCTCCCAGCTTACCCTCCTCTCTTCCGACATATATTCCTCTCTAGCTTACCCCTACCCACGGTTTATTCTACATACATGCATACGAAAATTCTACCTTACGAAATGTTAAGCATAAAATCAAAAATTGATCTTGTTTAAAACATTCTTGAAAACGTCTATTAGTACATATTTCAAAAATATGACATAAACATAGTTTTGGCAAATTTCCTGCGTTTTATACAAACAATATGAAGCTGCTCTGAATAAGCAATTGCCATCAGCTATTATTTGTATAATTCGTTTATTGAACATAATTTCAACTATGCGGGTTTTGTCTACGCAACCTAACAATTTTTTAAACATTAACCGCGTGTTAACCGCTTATTAATGATGGAAATGGACTGCTGCATCACCTTTCTATATTTATAAGCGGGAGTACTTACGAATTTCACCACCGTAGAAAGTGAGAGAGCGCCCCAAAAGTGAATGTCCGATTCGTCCGTCTCAAATTAAACATTTTAGAGTTTTTCAAATTAAAAATATAAACATTAAAAAATATATAATTAACTAGTGTTGACTAATCTACACAGCGAAAGCTTTAATATAAAAAAAGAATCACTTAGATCGGACTGGTGGAACTCTCAAGCGGCATTAAAATATGAAGTGAAATTTAATAAAATAAAATAATATAACCCCAATATTTTTCTTTTTCCCAATGGGCTGACTCAGGTTTAATTCGATAGAGCATGAGATAAATGAAATAATAAAATAATCTTATTGATTCTTATACCTGGAATAAAAAAAACTTACTACCAAGACACTTGGACTTTCGCAATTGGACAACAGCAAGCTAAACTCTATATGTTAAAAGAAAAAGAAATGGATGCTCGCATACACATCAAATAAACACATAGATAAATTGAAAACAGTATTTATTTTTATCAATGAAAATAAAAAAATAATCTAATTCAAAAAAGAAAGTAAGAGAAAAATTATTTATACAAAACAGTAAAAAGTATAGGAAAATCTTCCTTGAGCTTGCTCAAATGTGTAAATTAGTCGTTATTAACCTGACATAGGGCTATAACTGTTCTCCATTTGAGCAAACTGACATCAATCAATGTTATCGATTAAAAATATTTACAAATGTTAAAATAAATTTAACTTATGACAATTAAACTTTAATAAACAAAATTAGATTGTTTTATTTGGTAGACTTTTATTATTGAAAAACTTTTAATATGAAAAAAATGAATTCTGAATTTATTCAGATTATCTTTATAATTTTGTTAATTGAAAAATTTAATCAAAACTTTTTATTTTGACCAACCTTGTATATAAAGTACGTCGTGATCCACTTCAATCTTATTTAAAATTGGTAGTACTGCATTTAATTCAGACAGGTGATTTTGTAATGAAAGTCCGTCGATTATCCAAATCAATAATGGAAATAAAATTCTTCTTGATTTAATTTAATAAATAACTTGTTCACAATTTCATACAATTGTTGAATTAAATCTTCTTTAATTTATAATGTCCAGGTAACTATTCCATAAACAGTTTATTCACATTTGACGTATGTTTATGTAACCATATGATTATGACTTAACCTTACTTATTTTTCAGATTTTTGATCTGGAGTCGAGCGTGAATTCTCCCTAAGCGTTTTACCGACTCAAATTGTTAATTTCTCCTGGCCTTTATATACGATTTAGCAAAACAATTGTCGGCTACGTCAGATTTTCGAAAAACAATATTAACACGGTATGTTTATGACGTTACGTCACCAAGACAGCTGTTTGTGATTCTAATCTTAAATCTAAAAAAATAGAATTGTAGCTGACAAAATAACGATCAAAACAACAAGACACTTATAGTCTAAAATTTATCATAACTGAGAAAATTAACAAAAACGATAGACAATGAAAAAATCTCATTAGAACTTAATTATATACAAAACTCATTAAATCCAGCTTTACCTTTACAAAAATGAATACATAACTACACTGTGTAACTGATACATATAAAATTTACATAATAACATCTTTACAATAGAAGAAAAATTCAAATTCAAAAATCAGTTTTTTACGATTTGTAAATTCAATGATGCTATGCAACCTCCTACACCAATAACAGCATGAATGGAATTAAATTGTAGTCAAACTTGTCCAGCATACAGTCCTCCAAGTGCCTGTGTTCAAACAACAATATAAAAAATTATATTAAAAACAATATTTGGAAAAATCGAAGCTTAACAGCAAAGCCGAAACCTTCATTAGAATAAATGCTCTTTATTAGTATTCAAGAGATTGTAAGTTTAATTGTACTAAAGTAGTCATTACAATATTGACCTAATTTACATTTTTTTAGTTAAATATGACCCCGAAACTGAATCAGTCGCATGGGGAACAGAAAGAATTTCCTTACGTTACCATCGTTGAACTCAAATCTAATCAAGAAAATTAAATCTTCTAGACAAATGGAAAACCATCCCACCATATGACATGGGTTGCATAAAACATGTATTATTATGAAAACAATCTAAATGATTTATATCCTTTTTATAATTTAGGCTTTTTATATATAAATTGAGGTTACGTCTGCATAAAATGTATCCTTCTATAATTTCTGTTTTAAAAATTGATAAATCTATCTGTGCCCTAACATGTAGCTTTTAGGTTAAATAAACCTAAGAACCTAGCATGTCTATCCTTTATTTTATTTTACTGCATGAAATAATTATATTTGTGTTTACGATCAAATCGTCCAATAAATTTTTAATCAGATGAATTCATATCATCTCAATATAGATCATTATTGTACTTCTCTTTTCCATCAAGGTAAATTTTGATTGTCAGATAAAAGAGGTTTTCTTCGTTTTCATACTGCATTATAGAAATTCGTGTATGCAAAAAAGTTGATTAATTCAAAATTATTAATTTAGTAATTACTTTTTTTGAACATAACCTTAAAATTGTAAAATTGTAAAATGTACAGATTTTTCTGCTTGGAAATGAACTCTTGCTTAAAAGGTTACTACCTAAATACATCATATAATGTCAAATTCTATAATAAATTACACATACAAACGAATCCGAGTTTTGGCTGTCTTTCAACTGACCACATTCAATACCACCTGAGGACGAATTTTCTTTGATGTATTGAATTCGCGTGATTAATATCCATAGTATGTGAAACTGGGGAACATTCAAACCAACGCTGTTTGTCGCGTCTCGAATCGACACACATACATGTTCCAGGTTCTCAATGGGTCACGCCCATACATGCCCGAATGTATACGCATCCTAAAGAAATGTCACTTCGTTTGTTATCATGAGTAAGCATTTCCTATAAAGCTTTCTATAAAAGGATCCTTTCTAGCAGACCATTTATCAACTGTCCTACACTCCTGAAAGATTTAAAACAATTCTTATGTATTCCTGATTTTCATGAATTCATCACAATATAACTATTGATCTTCTAGAAAACAGTCTACGTTGATTATTATTATATATATTTAAACTTAATTTCATAACTTAATTTTCTAGAAAAGAAGCCATCAAAGGGTTTAGATAGGATTTAATAGATGTTCAGTAAAACAGAATATTACACACGATAATAGACATAAACAAGATAAGAGACTTGTGTAGAAATTTGTCATCTATCAATTTACGTTCCATAATAATTGATATAACGAAACTTTCACTATTTGAAACTAAAAAATAACTGTGAACCATCTCGAATTGTTCAAAATTGTCCTCTCAAAACAAAAATTTAATTTTGTTCAAAATTTGTGTTTTGTGTCACCTAATAATAATAATGATGTATAATAATAATAATTTATCATTTTTGATGACTCCTTTTATTATAAAATAACGAAAAAAATTATTTGAATATTATATTTTTATAACTAACTTTTGCTTTAATACACTATATTGTTCCCTATATTTGTAAATTTAATAAATAAATAGAATTGGTTTTGGACTTACGGATAAGTAATGTCAAATAAAAAAGAAATGTACGTAGTAAAAACACACTATCAGCAATTTACTATAAAAGCACCCCATTGGCTTTACAAAAACTCAAAATCTTCTTGAAACCAGTTGCTATTAAAAACGACTCGTTGTTGTTAAAGTGGTCAACACCATACCTCTATATGAATTTTTAAATAAAAACGTTTTGTTTAGATCTTTAAGAAGACTGCGATTTAAATATTAGTTTATATATAAAATTAAAAAATTGCTGATGGAAACCTTTTTTTGAATATTGAATATTGTCTAGAGTGCTGGACTTTGTCCAAACGGCCCAAGTTTCACTCCTGGTACCGGTAGATCACCTTAAGGTTTTCTGCAGTTTTTCCTTAACTGTGACATAAATGTGAGATTTTCGCTGTTTCATATGTAAGTCAACGTATCTAATAAGCGTAAAGCGTCTTGTTCGAACTATTAGCCTTTTCTTTTTCAGCCAATAATATGCAAGAAATTGAAACACGGCCTTAATTCTAAAGTAAAAGTTTTAATTTTGAATACGTTGTATACAAAAGTCTCGTGTCTGGATTTTTCCCGGGCTCGAGACAATAAGAAATCGGGTATATCTCGGGACTTGTATCCTGGAAATTTTCCATGTCAGAGACACTAGTCGCTACCCGATCAACGTACAAAAAAGTACACCACATAACACGAATTGAACAAAGAAGATTATATGAAAATTCTGAAACCAATGATCAAATAAGCAATGCATGTAATGAAAATAAAACATGTTTGTTCTCAAACTGACCTTGTTCTCAGGCTATTAAATTGTTATTACAAAGGATAAATACGAAGAAATACATTCATTCTATTCCAAATTGATCATAAATAAGTCCAATCTTTTATTCGTTTTAATAAGCAACTCTGAAAAATTACAATACAAAATTGTATTCATTTCACTGCAAAGCATGAGAAATAGAAATTGAAACAGTCGACTTAGTCGACAGTCAGAGTCGACAAATTGTAAGAGTTGCGAGAATTAAACTCGAAGCATGAGCGGATGCGGAGCGGCATGACAAGCGAGCATTACAATTTACGAGCATTACAATTAATCCTACTTGACTCATTATAATAATATTAATATTATTATTCATTTAATATTTGGTTGACGACCATGAGTAAACACGATGTGAAACCACACTTAGTCGATTTGTGCGCGTGGTCCCTCACAGATGTCACCATTAACACTTCTTGGTTACAGCCCTAGTAGCGACTTCGTGGAGCAAACCTGACACAAACTTTAATAAATAATGTAACATTTTTTTTCGTACAGATATTACCTTTGTAATTTAAATATTTGCATATGAATAGGCAACCCATTTTACACGAGCCAACATTAATTTAAGTTTTTTGGCGTGGGTGGCTTTGGTGGAGAATTTTTTTTTCGAGTTTTTGAGATTGCCAAAAATAAAATCTAGGAAAAAGGAATTTCTTTTTCCTGTAAACTTTTAACAAAGAAAAGTGATTAACGAGGTCGTTAAATGTGTGGTAGTTCTTTCTATTTAAGGGAGTAACTGGAGTGGAATCTGAGATTTTGGTGGATCTAATTAGTTACTCTCCTTATACAGCCGGAGTGCTGGATTATTTTGGGATTTTCCACAAAGTACCTTTTCTGATTTGGTCGATCTGGTACACTACCTTCTGGTTGGATTTTGGATTTTAACGTCTTGTTCCACTACAACTTATTAAAAACGCACACCATCTAAGGTAATTATAATTTATTATTCAATTTCTGTAGTATTGTGTTGTATTGTATCAAGTCCTGTTTTGTTAGAAGTTCTCTTCTAATTTATAGAGTTTCCCGAGTTCTTGGTACTTATCTTAATTCCTTCTTTTGAAACCAATTTGTATTTACAGGTTTTTCTCTCCCTTCTGCTTGTTTGGTTCTACGTGGAACAACTCTATCTGACTGGTGACTTGGGGAAAGACAACCAAAAGCTTCCAGATGAGTCCTCTTTAGTTTGAACCTAATCCTGGCTGTGGATACCACTGGATAGAACGTATTGTGATAAATATAGTTGAATCAGTTGCATTGAGTTCTTTTATCACGTAGTAAACTTGAATTTGAATTAATAGTACCTTGTCTATGAAAATCAATGTTAAGTGCTGTCAATATTATTTCATTTCTTTGGGGTTAATTTATAGGTCCACGCCTGATTCTATTTGTGTATTGAAATTGTGACACTTAAGCGTTACTATTACTATTTTGTCATATTCTTTTATCAATCGGAACGTATGTGGTATTTATATACCGGTGCAACGTATGTATACATACAAGTAGGTACTATTTTACTGAGTCACTATTTGCTTTTTGGGTTACATTTACTGGAGTATAATAATAACGCAATTTATCGTGTCAAAGAATAATTTAATACTGCAAAAGATTATCGAACTATTTAGTTACCACTCACGAATAATACAAACTTGGTTTTGTAGTTAACATTGTACTTGGAAGTACAGGCTGGCCTTAAATTAACTATTCTTGTTCTTGTTCCTCTTTCATTCATCATACATTATTGTATAATAATTATTTGTGTTGAGTACTGATAACAATTGTTCAGACTACATTGAGAATTGTTCGTTGTGTGGTCGAGAACTTATTCTCTTTAAATAATTAAAGGTTAATTTATTATTATAGAGCTTTCTCTTTTAAAAGTTCATTCATGAAAATAAGTGTATACATATTTTGAACTGGAATCAATAGTCCTGTTTTCATTTAGTTTTGAATAAAGATATCAAACGTCCTTTTGTTTCTTTTCCTGTCTTCGAGTTCAGACTAGATCGGGTTGTTGGGAACTAGCAGTAAGTATTTGTGAACTCGTGGCGCCCATTAAAAATAAAAGTATCAACTCATAAGGACCCACCCAATCTTCACTGTTGCTGGTCGGTGGCTGCTGCTAGTTTCGGGAGACAACCGAAATACAGGGTGTCGCAATAAAAAATTTAATAAAACCTGTTCAGAATTTACAATTACGGAAATACGTACCATATTAATATGGTCGTTTTTACAGAACACGAATGTCCATTATCAAATTAATGTTAAATTGTGAATATTTTTGTGCGTGATCATTATTAAACCTAAGATTTATTGTAAGACGGAATATCAAATCTGCTTATATTCAATGTCGCCAACATCGTTATGATGATTTTTCTCCAGCGGCGAGAACAATCGTTGTCGCTACTATTTGAAAATAAAGGGTTATTCGCTATATTCTTGGTATTGATGTTAATTTGGGGCGCATATATAAGTGACGTAAATATTGTGTACAGATTAAAGGAGATTATCCTTGACTGATGAGAGCAAATAAGCTTGAAACAGTCTGTATCGAGGTATCGTCTATATTTTGTACACACACATTCATTTATGGGAGAACTCATTAATAGTATATTATGGGACAAGTGGTTGAACTAAAATTTCAACGTTGAGAGTGTTTTTTTCAACGAGCTACAGCGAGTTGAAAAAAGTAACTCTAGACGTTGAAATTTTATCAGCCACGCGTTCCATATACTATTTTTCCTTCGAATTTTTAGTAAATTAATGCACTTTAGAAAAAAATATTACATTTAAGTGACAAAACATGACATTAAAGTGACATTTCTCTTGTCAGCAATTGAATGTCGAACAGTTTGAAATTCAAAATCGCGGTAGTCCGATAATTTCAACCTCTAGAGGTTGAAATGCGATTTCGACCATTGTTATCGATTGCAAAATGAGTGATTTCAATGTCATGAGTAGAAAAAATATTTTATTTATTTAATTATTACAATTAACCCCACTTAACAAAATTGTGATTAATTTTTTCAGACAAACTGAAAGATTTCCTAAAATAGTTATTTTGAATAGTTAGTTAGAGAAGATGTTTTAATTAGGTATCTGTACTTCTCAATAAACTTAGGGTTGTAAAATTACTAATAAATAAAGAAGTATATTTTATAGCTTCTAAAAAAGTTGTATTTGTCATTCATGCAGCTGTACAAAAAGTATCGGCTAATTATTCCTTAACAATTTAAACACCTTACACCTTTTAAAAAATAAAAGTCGTACGTCTTTATTTCCAATTTTTTAGTAAAATATTAATACATGCTTTACTTGACTATAATGGGAACAAAAGACGTAGATGTGTAAATTATTGGTTATTTATGCAATGCGTCCAAATGTCGTGCGTCCAATATCGCTTGCGTCCTATTGTAGCCCGTCTAAATGTCTGTATCTTTGTCGTAGAACCAAAATACCGCTTCATTGAAACTACTGCTTCACTTTACATTTTTATTTACACTAATTGCATGATACTCTACCTTTTTCTGCCCTTTCAAGAAGTTAATTCTGGATAATTGAATACAAAATAATTTTGTTAAGAAACTATTTAAAGCTTCTTATTTTTTGTCGTGACCATTATTAGCACATACAGTCGCATAGACCAGCGGTTCCCAATCTTTTTCGTTCGCGGATCGCTAAACCACGTAGCATTTGCTTGCGGACCGGCAAGGTAAAAAAATTAAAGGAAACATTTTGCAAAATAAATCTTATAATAATAAATTTACTTTTACACTGTAGAAGAACAATCTAAAATAAATAATTATCCATTCTTTATAATAACAAAAGTCAGTTTTTTACGCATACCAAACCTTGAACGACCAAAACGGGGCGGCCCTCGTTCGGGCCGGTTCCCGAAAGCGGCGAGAGGCTGGAGTTTTTCTCTTTTTGCCAAACGAACGTAGGAAAACGAATCATTTCTTTCATTCGTTTGGCGAAAAAAGAATATACGGGTTTTAGACACATAGGACGGTCTATCGTTCAAAATCAGAGCAAGGTAGCTCGACAGGGAGCACCGAATAACCGGGCCAACCGAAAACGCTGGCGAGTGGAATTTAGGCGCGGCGGTCAAAAACGGGGATGTGCTCAAACGACCCAGAAGGCAATCATATAAGACCTCCAGAAGTGGTTTCCACTTAAGAACCCGATTAGGCTGAGGCCTGCGATATTACTTTAGTACGATTCTCGGGCGAAAAACAAATAAAGATCTTCGAGTTTTTCGGCTGTTACTTTTTTCTTAAGTTTTTCACAGTATTTTAAGGGGAAACATTTTGAGATTGCCCGTCGTTTGATGCCAAGATAGTCGTTTTGGCTCCTATAGTTTCCGAAATACCGCCTCTCGAAAACGGGCGGAGCTCTCTAGATCGGAAATACGGAAAAACCAATAGATGCACCTCTCGTAGTAGGCCGCGTGACATCCAGTGCCGCCAACACATGTTCGATCGCTCCCAAAAACTCCATGTCAGCTCTAGCTCCCGCTCCCAGAAGAATGTTGGCAAAAAAACTTTTCCAATATAAACGATTGGGGTACTGCTCTGGCAAAGATTACGCTGTCAGATTTTCGCCCCTACCCCACGCCTAAACCGCTCTTAACGGTATACCGGAGACGATCGTGACTTCAAATCTGAAACTGGAACTACCCAATGAACGCATCGACATACAAAATCTGTCAGGATCGAAGCAAGTTTTGCGGCACTCGAAACCGCTAAACCCGGATTTTGATCGTTCGCATTAATCGGGGACGTAAGACATAAATTCTTTCGGTTCCGGTATGGCTAGACCCATGTGCGCCAAGCCCACTTAAAAATTCTAAAACGGGATCCTAAATCCTCCTTATTACCTGTAACTGGATATTACCCCACCACATAGGTACGGAGTCGGCGCGTTATATACCCTATATGTATATATGAGAAACGTACATTTATACGTAATAAAAGGTGTCCATTTTTAGGGACAATTTCATGAAAAGTAAAGTTGAATAATTCTTTTCTCAGAAACTATATGCCATATATCTATGAAATCTTTGTAGGGGTTAGAAAGGAATCTTGCGGTTCTTATGCTATTAGTTCTCAAACAAAAAAGCGTTTTGTCTAGGATTTATATGAAAAAAAATATGTTTTCTTGCTTATTAATAGAGGTAGCGTATATAGCGCCGGCTCCGTTTAAAAGTCAGAGTTTACTCTTTGTCAACTCCGATAAACTATTTGATCCTACATTCCCTCCAGAATTATACGAATTAAAAAAATCTTTCAATCAAATTTTTAAAATACTGTATTTCTCTGCGGACCGGCAAAAATTTCTGACGGACCGGCACCGGTTGGGAAACGCTGGCATAGACTAAGCTTTCAAATTAGCGCGTTACTCTTAATTAATTTTAGAAATTCCATCGGATAAAGAAATACATTTAGTCGAGGCTGTAGGTGCTCAAAACAAAACTTATTCACTTTCATTTTAATCAAAACTTTTATCAAAACTACCAGTTTTTCCTAAAACCAAAGGACTTTAAATATTTAAATAAGATAAATTGTGAACGAACGCTTAGAAAGAGCCTGTAGAACCGGAATAAAGCTGCGGTATCAAATGCGGCGTCTACGTCTCAAAGCTTACCTACCCTACACTTAAATTAATGACGATTCCGCTAAAGCCCAAGTAGTAATGAAACACAGAAATTCAACACCCAACCCGTTCACCGACAAATACTGCAAAATATTACCCACCAAGAAGCAGGGAAATTAAGGGTCTTGAAATATCACCTTGTTTATTATAACTACAGATTAGCAGGTTAAAAGTTTAATTATTAATTATAATGATTCGGTTAATCCTTTTGTGGTTTATATCTTGAAAAGTTAAATCGAGTTACTTTTTTAAAATCTTTTCATAAGAAATTCAATTTCCAAGACCGACTGCATCGAATTTCATTTTGGATTAACCAGGTATAGTCTTTCAAGTTTTAATAAAATGTATTTACAATAAAAGTATGTAAAGTTAGTTTCACTAATGGATTTCTTCAGGTACCTAGAAATCCACGCAGTCACCAGAGAGTTGACGCGAAAATGCTTTTGAGATAAAACGACGCAGATGTGGTATAAAAGAGGAATTTGCAAAATGGGTCGTTGACATCGTTTGGTGTTTGTGGCATATTATCCCTTCAAAAAAGTATAGGTGAATATAATATTCAGGTATTTTATCGCTGAAATGTAGCTGTCTTTCTATAATTGTAATATACATAGATTATATAATATGAGTTCTAAAACTGAAAGCGTGTTAGATAATATTACGTTAGCTTCCATGTTACAGAAAGGATATTGAAGTGACAACTACTATTCCTAGATGTGAGAAAAACTAAGGAATTTACCCAATAAACCTATGAAAAACTTTCGATTTCTAAAAAAGTTTAGTTTAGGGTAGATAGGGGAGCATTCGGCCACAGGGAGTATTGTCATCTAATTTAATGCAAAACGCGTTTAAAATTACCGCATAAATCAGACAGTGTTGTTAACATACTTATTCATCATCTGAATTATATTATGCACGTGAAAATATCTAAAGGCATTGCAGTTTTTTTCCAAAATTGTATCTAACCTATAAATAATAGTAGTTGATATTATGACGTTTCAAAATTATTTGAGCCGTTGGAGAGCATTCAGCGTTCATAGGGTACATTCAGCCAGTGGCCAAATGCTCCCTGACCCTTTGAAATAGATTTTTATTTGAATTATTTTACCTTTAGACGCCACGAAAACGAATTCTAAAAACTAATCGAAATTCTATGGAAGAAAATCTCATAATATCATCACATACCATAAAAGTTGGTAAGAGAAAAAGATTGTCCAAACCATGGTTCCATAATGAATTGCAGAAGAAATAATTTTCAACAAATTATTTTGGAACGTTTTTCTAAATTTAAAAAAGTTTATAAATCAACAACCCTTAAAGGGAGAATTTTAAAAGTGTTGAACACAACAGTGGAATTTTCTACTTCTTAAAAGTGGGCGTTAAAGAAAACCCGTCAAGACGTCGGTCAATGAAATAAAAAAACTAAATTATTGAGGGATTTCTTTATGTACACCCCACTAGCATACTATATTTAATAATAATTTGTTAAGCGTGTTTTAAATATTAAACGTTGTTTTAGTATAAAAAATATTTATCAAACCTTTATTTTACATGGAATAATTTATATTGGAATCTTTATATGTCAAACATATTTAATACATATTTGAACAAATATATAAAAATCTAACATACAGTACTATTAAATTAAAATGCAATATACTCTATTACTCTATATTGCATTTGAAAACAACCGCGTAAAAGCATTAGGGTAAATTGGTTGGTTGTTGCAAGTAAGTACATTGGCAGTTTACCACTAACAAACGTGGTTTGTTCTAGAAAAAACGTTTGTATGTTTAATATTAGTCTCATTAGCGTTAAATTATCCCAAAGTAAAATAAAAGAGGTCAAACGGCTAGCGCATTTTGAGTGTTTGTATATTGTCTGTTGCATAAACATATCAGTAAATGCAATGCTCTGAGATGATTATTTTAAAATGCAATATCGATTATATTGCATTTTAATTTAACAGCACTATATGTATTACATGTTTGTACCATATTAGAAAATTAGTATTTAAAAGTAGATATTAATTTGATAAACATTTTATATACAAATACAACTTAACATAAAATTTAGCATAATCAGAAATATTCAGTAAATGTTTCGTTTTGAGCAAACAATTTACAATTAAATTTTAATATTTCATAGATATTTAACGTATATTAAAAGATAACTTAGGATATATTATAGATTATATAAATATCACATAGCTCATCAATGTTTAACTTTACAATTAAAATACGTAAAACATGTGTTGAAGCGTGAAAACAAAACTCTGAAAACTTTCTTTTCATTTCAAACGGTTTATTGTGAAACTATAAGTATATTTTTAAACCTGAGGCTGGTAAGCGGCAGTGTCGGTTCCCTGCTCGCAATTTCATTATGCGTAATAAGATGTGAAACCAAAGAGAACTGACTTTTTGTTTTGTTTTTTTTTCAGACTTCAGTCTATCCCACAAATATTCACTCAATAATTTTGGGATATATTCATATTTTATCAACTACATCACATTAAAAGTATAAACAATAAAATACGTATATATGATACTGTAAAAGTCCGAATATTGATAAACCAAAATGGAAGCGTTTATAGCTGTTTTCTGGACTTTTACCATCTCCCTATAGTAAATGCTAAGAGTTATCGGTAAAACCTAGGATTTACCAATATTCGGGCTTTTACAGTAACATATATATATATATAAACAACATTCTAAGTTCAATATTTAGAAAACATTAAAAATCAAATGTATTTAAATAAAAAAAAGTCTATCCTCTTGTATGTTTGACAAATATTGGGAATTAAATACAGTGAGATCCAAATTAAGTGAGGATGGTTTTAATTTGGTGCCTAAGGTTTTAGTGCATTTCACGTTGTTAGTGTAGCACTATTGAAATATTTAGCGTAAATTACAGCGGCCACTCGTCACTTTCTTGTTTACATCGTTGTGCTTTGCCACGTTGTTCTGGATTTTCATTGAATTTTTGCTTTATTTCGTTTGTTTTTTTATTTTACAAAACAGTTCTTTTCAGAACTACGGTTTGTTAGACGATTTTATTATCAAGTAAGCTTATTGTTTAAAATCAATGAAGTTTATAAGCTATATTATTTTTCAGGCGCCACTGTAAAATAAAAGAAGATAAAAATAACCGAAAAGTATTCATATGTTGCCAACGTGACAATAATTTACCGTAGCGGTAAATTCAATCGGTCTTCAGTCAATTTGGATCACCCTGTATTTCATTTATGTATGATGCTACCTGGGTAACGTCCTATATGTGATCATATCAAATACTTTAATACTATTAATACCGGAAACTTATTTTGAAATGGAGACAAAATTTAATAGCGCCTCTATGGTGTGCAACTAACGCGACATTTCTAAAATATTTAGAAAGTAATTAAAAAATAGACATTGTAATGAAAGATTGAATAGTTTAGAGAAGTTGTAAAGGTTGATGTTGGCTAGCATACAAATAATAAACCATTACCTATCAAAACTAGTGTTATTTTTTAATTAGCTGCAGGTTTCTCACCAAAAAAAAACATTTTATTAGTTGCACACCCATCTGCGAAGGTGGCGCTTCAAAGAGGTCGCCTATTTTCATATGTTAAAGTATGTGGAGTTTCCGGTATTAATAATATTAAAGTATTTAATTATATTTACCTAATCCTTCAAATTGAACCAATGGAAAATGCTAAGCCTAGACCTCCCTCTACTACCTTACTCTCCACTCTCCCGACATATTTGCATCTCTAACTTACCCCACCTTCCACTTTCGGCTTTTCCCCTCTCAGACCTCCCACGACCTACCCAACCTATCTCGCCATGAAATCGATTTATGTTGAATACACCAATTTTAATTTATCGGTTATTTTATCCATGTTCCTTAAGAGATAGGGCATTAGTTCTTCAGACATTCTTATTCTACTTTTTCTTTAAATATTTGAATCTGAAATGAAAAAAAAACGAATAAACGGGCAAAGACAGACACACATCGAATTTCGTGAAAATGCTTCATAAAAGAAATAAATCTTGGGAGATTGTTCAATGAATAAATTATCTTTTATAAAAATTTTATTTGACATTATTTTTTGTTGCAAGCTAGTACGCAAGTAGAGGAAGTATGTTTAGTTCCGACGTTAGTGACGAAGTGAGCGCTGTAAGTAAACAATTGGTCTCGTACTCTTGCGTAAATGACCAATCTTTCGGTTGGTTGTGTACATAAATTGCTAAAATTGCGAAAATTCCATTGGAATAAAATTAAAATTTATCAACAGTATTAAATGAGGACGATTTTGATAGTAGAAAACAGTTTTGTGAGGAAATGACCCAAAAGCTTGCTGACTATATTTGACATCCATAGTTTCAGATCTTAATGTTTACTGCTCCTATAAGTAAGCACACAAAAAAATTTCATTCAATTTTCATTTTAGGTATATTCAATTAAAGTTTTAGGAATTTGGCGTTTTTCATTATTTCACTCTGATGACTGAAGACACAAGTTGCCCTTTCATAGAAAAAAATTCATATATTTCTTATTTATCACACAATCTTTTGCGAAAATTTACGGTGTTATTAATAAAAGCAAGAGGATTTAAGAAAAAATAAATGAACGCTCTAAAGTAAGTAGTCGAATAAAACCATCAGAAAAGAATTTTATTTTAGTAATTCGTTGTAGAAAACGTGGTGTAACGTTAAATTAAATATCAACCAAACAAAAAAATAATCAAAAAAAAACTTTTTTTTCCTAATGCTTCTAGAGATATGTTCTACCAAATAAAAAAAATCAAAATAATCGTCTTTTCATTCTTTCCTATATATTTTTCATCTTGAATTTGTTCGTTGGTTTTTTAACTTTTGTGCTTGGACTTTATTAGTTATTCGTTGTTTTTTTAATAATTATACATTGATACTAAATTAATATAACGAAGTGTGTTTTTAAGGTTTCGGTTATTTAAGTATACTGAGTATTTTTGTTTTGTTCTCTACCGCCTAAATGGTGCATTCTGGCAAGTGCTAGTGGCACCCACTCCGTCTGTATATGCGCATACACAATTCAACAAAATGGTATATTACTTATTCTTGCTGCAGAAATTGAAGAAGAACTTGAAATAGCTTATAAAATTGCTATTATGTAAAGAGACTACAGATGTAAACTGCTAACTGTTCTCCTACAGATGTTGCGACTGTTTCAATGAACATATGTGAAAATTATCTTTACATCACAAGATGAAGCTCAGGGGTTCCATTGGACGTCTGATTCATGTACTGTTCACCCTGTAATAATACACTGCAGAAACGCTTATGATGAGACTATGATGTGATATATGCTGATCTAAGCATGATGTATGAATGGTATAAAACATTCAGAAAACTGTCATTGAATTTATAAAAGACAGCTATTCACAAATGATGATGATGACTAGGTATCGGATTTCTATGCATTTGGATGTTTTTTCTGCTTACAGCAAACATATGCAGAGTTACATTTCTACATGTTTAAGCCACATATGAATCACATATGTCAATTTGAAAGTGCATATAAATGCATATTTAGGTGTTTTTTATAAATGCATGCATATTTTAGCATTTTTGAACGAGTGTGCATATTTTACCACTTTTTGAGCGTTTTACATGCTTTAATTATAAAATTTCTAATATTTTTAAATAATTTTAGCATTTTAGACAACCAACCAAGTTGAGTCTATGGGAAACTTATAATTTAAGCTTATTGTTAAATACTAGGCTTTATTTTACTGCCTTAACCATCTGTGTACTATTTTCTAAGAAAAAAAAAGTTTCAACTAAAATTTAAATACTTACATCCTGCGGTATTGTGATAAATAGGTATTAGGAAATTCCAAAGACCCTTTGACAACTTCCTGTTCATAGAAAAATTTGCCTATTGTACTTTTGTTTAATTAATGTTTAATTAATACTAAGGAGGTGAGGGCAGAATTATTGTTTGTTTTGACAAATTTTGTGCGTATATTTATTAAAAATTTCTAATAAAACGCATATTTCATGAATTTTATGCATATTTCACGTTTTTATAGTGCTTAAGTGCATGCATATTTCAGCATTTTTAAGAGCATACAAATCCTATACCTAATGATGACTAACTGTTCTGACGAATGAATTTCACCGCCCTACTTCGCTGCATAGGAATCCTGAAGACAATCTTCAGGATATAAAACAGAGTGATCATCAGATTTTTTTTAATGAATGTTCGGGTGTTCCTTCCCGTCTTTTAGACATGAATTGAGTGACGCTCAATTAGCGAACTGTCAAAAATAGTGCTACCAGTCACTCACTGGTAGGAGCAAGGTTACCTTCATCCTCTACTAGCTTTCCAGGTGAGTACCGGAGTGATAAACGTGCTCACCCGTCGGCAATCTCTCCTAGGAGATTGTACCTCGTTCAGCTTCAAACTATCCCCCAATTCTGTAGAACTGAGGACCACTGCCCGATCGAATTCAACCTCAAATGTGGCAGGATTTGGATTTTTAATGGTTTTGCCACCCCTATCTACCAAATTATAGGCTTGGTGTGCCCTCCACAGCTCTTCGTTCACAAGTCTACACGTTATAGATCCCCGGTATGTACCCTTTCAGGTGAAGTTGTCTTGAGAGTGAGAGGCTATGTACCCTTCTCGCATCACTCCCTTTAAGTGTAAAGGTTCTAGAGCCACTTCGAGTCATTACTGATCCGAGCAGCTTCCGCAACCAGTACCTGGTGGCATGCAGTTTCCCATTGGTCTAGATTTACCCCTCTGTGACCGGGATAAACCTCACTTCAATTCTCCTAGATTTATTCAAACAGCTGGTTCCTTACGGTGACCATAAATGACCGTGATCCAGACAAGAATCGAATCCACCCACACCGGTTCTCATGTTAGCAGAGGTTCCTTTGCAACGTTGATGAGTAATCCTCGAGTACACTTGCGTGTATCTCTACCACACAGTTTATCCTGGAAGCCTAGGCAGGGGACCTAGGCTTTTTTTACTTGATAACCGTTACCCAGACAATTCTGGGATAGGAGAGATCGGACCAGTTTTATGGGAAGAGGCCGGTTTAATGGTTATGTGGGGCAATGTAAGAACAAATGCAACTTATGAAAGTGGTCATTTTTGCTACAAGCCTTGGCAAACCTGAATGTAATGGGATTGGGAGAACAGTAAAGCTATTAGGCGATGCGCCCGAAAGGCAAGTCTCCAAAGACCTTTAGAGAAACAAATCACATCACCAAATGATTTTTTAAATTTTTGTAAACTTAATATCATCAACATCAATTGCTATTTTGATTCTAAAGAATCTGTAGACTTAACCCATTCTCCACTGACAAGTCACTTTAAATATGTACAAACACTTCCTGGGACAAGGAGTTTCCACAACTTCAACCATTAGATTGTTCAGGAACTCTGGAAGTTAGGATGATCAGTGGTGATGACAAGCCCACTCTCACATACAACTTGAGAAACAAATGTACAACACATATAAGATTAGTTGTATCCAGCATGTTACATTGCTTGTAAATACAACAGTTTGTGCTGGTACTTCGAAATGGTAACTAAAGTTAACAAAGAAGAAAGCGACCTTACTGTTAAGTTTCTGCATACGGAAGGACCATTACCATTAAGAAGATTCCTATCCTATGCCAATTCCACATGTGCTTACCATTGTAGATTCTCTAAAGGCATCCACTGGAAGAACGTTACTGTTTTCCACCGACTGTTTGAGGTTGATTCAGAAAAAATTACCTGAGATTGAAGAACGTGTAAACACATAAACTTAAACAGCTTAAATTGTACATAATAAAACATCAAGTGGAATTTCGTACGACAAATTTCTTATGGTAAGTTTTTAAGATCATTTTCCTTAGGTATTATGCTTACAAGTTTTTAAATTTTTCAGTAACAGACATATTAAGTTAAAAAAATGTAAAAACGTTGCAATCTAATTTAAAAAATCTTAGAAATAAAATTTCTAAGAATAAAATTAAATCGCATTTACATTTTTACTCTTTTTCCAATAGAAAAACGTGATGCAAAAATTAGAAATACCAAGATTGCCAAGTTTCATTAAAATCTGAGATGATGGTTGTCATGGCTTGACCTGACATGAAATAACCCCTAGGTAGTGTAGTTATTAGATCAATTTTTTTTTCGAAGAAAGCCCCTCCGGATTACTTTACCACAATATGCTCGAAAACGTTATACATCCACTAAGTAAATGGCTGAACTGACAAAATTTGAAAACAGTCTGACGTTTACATGTGAAATAATTTGAATGATATTGAGGAAGGGTTGTTAGAAGACTTTTCCCTGTATCTCAGCAATCCATGATCGGATTTTAATTTTTTTGCTCCAAAAGATTTCTTTTTATTCCCTTTAAAATGAGGTACCACAATGGAGGAGAGTTTGCTACTTAATACTTTAAAATTCGTGGGGTGAGGAGTGAGATGCACAATATTGACAATGCTATATTCAAATGCCCCTCGAAAAATAAATTCCCGTCTTTATGCTGAAATCGCTATTTTGTATTATTGAGGAGATATTCAAGGTGGAAAATTTTCAAATGAACACACTGTATATTACTGTTTACCTGTTTCGTATTACTTAATATACTGCCAACAGTTTCCTCAGCTTTACTACCTGTTAAAATTTTACCTATTTTTCCTATATATTTATATAAGGGATATAAATCTAGCTCGTGTTAAGTTAGTGACTACATTGCAAAAAAATCCCATGTAAATTTGCACGTAAATGCTTAGTAACAAGTGACCTGCGATAATGCTTGGAGTTTTACACATTACACGTAAATTTAATTAGGTCATGTAATCTTACAAGATTTTTGTAAAATAATTTTTTAAATATCTTTGTATTAATACACACCATTTATGTAATATATCAAAATTTAACTTTTAGAATTTTTAAATTCTTTATCTGGTAAATTTACAAAGTAAATGTAATTTTACATCTATACCTTGTAACATTCAAACCTATATTTTTATATCACTATTTGAGTAGAATGTTATTTTTAATATTATTTTTAATAACAAAAAAAACTCATATTAAGAATGACAAACATTTAATTTTAACAAGTTGAATATAAGTTTATGTGACTTGAAAGTTTCCCATTAATTACATCTATGGCTATACTAAATCAATTCTACACCTGGCATAAATCAAAAAACAGTAACAAATACAATCAATGTTAAATATTACAAGCAAATGTCAGTATTATATTCTGTTTTATCTTTTATTATAGTCTTAAATGTAGGGAAAATCGGAGTAAGTTGACATACGTTTGCTTTGCAAACTTACAGCTTTAATTTAAAAATATTTATATTAGTTGTTTTATTGATGTAATCGCATATTGAACAGAAAATCACAGAAAACAATCTAATTTCTGTTAAAGCAGATAAGGGTAACACTTTGGTAATTCTTTCAAAAGATATTTACATACAAAAAGTTAATGAATTTATTAATAAAGAAAATTTAGAAACTTTAAACAAAAACCCAACCACAAAATTCCAAAAAGAAATAAAACAAGGTTTAGAAAACTGCAATATCTGCTTTAGTGAATTAGTAAAGCAACAAATCATTAATAAAAACCCACAAATACCTAAACTATATGGATTAGTCAAGACGCACAAACAGAATATGCCAATAAGACCAGTTGTATCATACATCAATGCACCTAATCACATTTTATCCAAAAAACTGAACCAGATTATTAACACGATAGGTTACAAATCGAAATACTCTGTTAGAAATTCATTAGAATTAGTAGATAAGCTGCAAAACATACATCTTCCACCACATTCAAAACTTGTTAGTTTTGATATTTGCAACATGTTCTCCAGAATACCCCCACAAGAATGTATTCCTTTATTAGATAGTTTCTTGATCAATAGTAATATAGAATTAGTTAAAAGGTTAGAGTTAATTCAATTATTTGACCTTTGTATAAGTCAAAATTATTTCACTTTTAATAACATAATTTATTTACAAAAGGATGGTTTACCTATGGGTAATTCTCTAAGTCCTCTATTAGCTAACATATTTATGGACAAGTTTGAAGATCGAATATTTGAATTAAACCTCTCTAAACACATTATCTTCTGGTTTCGTTATGTTGATGACATTTTAGCTTGTTTTGACAGTTCTTTTGAGGTTATCAATGAATTTTTAATTCTTATCAACAGTATCCACCCTAATATAAAATTTACACTAGAAACAGAACAAAACAGGGCTATAAACTTTCTAGACTTAAATATCAAGATTAACGCAGACAATCTATTTGAATTTTCCATATACAGAAAACCAACACAAACAGACAACAATACCAAATGAATCTTGTCACCATAATACACATAAAATAGCAGCCTACAGATTATTAGTACACAGAGCTTTAACTATTCCACTAACAAAATCAGATTTTAGCAAAGAGATATCAACCATTAAACAACTAGCACATGCAAATCATTATAATCCGAACATGATTGATACTTTAATTAAACAAAAAGATTATAGGTTAGCTATCAAAAGAATATATCCCATTGACAATCAAACAGAAGACACAAATTACATATCTATACCATATTTTGGCAAAATATCAGAAAAAATTGCACATATACTAAGAAAAACCAACAATTATAAAATAACATTTAAAACCAACACTAACACTTTTTCATTTTTATTTAATGCTAAAGACAGAACACATGATATCATGAAATCGGGCATTTACCGTTTAAATTGTTCTTTTTGTAGTTCGGTATATATTGGACAAACACTTCGAAATTTTGACATAAGATATAAAGAACACGTACGTCATTACAAAAATAAACATCCTGAAAAATCGAATTACGCCAAACACATTTTAGAACAAAATCACACAATGACTCCTCAAAATAATATTAAATTCCTACATTTTTGTAATAACAAACGCAAATTAGACATTTTGGAAGCCTTTGAGATATACAAACACAAACTCAGGGTACCTTTAATGAATGAACAACTTGAGCTCAGTAATTCTCCGTTACTGGAAGTATTAGATATTTAATTATGATTATTATTATTATTTTATCTAGTTACCTATTTTGTATCTACCTTAGCGACGTGTTTGTTTATAATTATATTACCTTTGATAATGACAGCATAGATGTCGAAACAATATTGTCAGGTTGTATTTTAATAAAACTGTGAAACTTTTAATAATCTTTATTTATTTCATGATTATGGAGTTCCACAAAATAAGGCTGGAAACAATAAACAACAAATGCACAATTCTAATTTTACATTTAGCTATGTAAGAATAAAAATATCGTGTTAAAATACATTAGTTATGTATTTATAAGTAAATGTGACTGCAGAAAGAATAATTATGCAATAAAATAGATGTAAAAGTTTATGTACCTGATTGTAAACAACTTGTAAAATAATATACACTTTTTTCAGTGTAGTTTCACTAATTTCTTCATTTCATTTGCACTTTAGTTTCACACAAAATACACAATAAAGCTAGGACCGGGGCGCCATGTGAATATATTCCCATTGGGATACTAGGTTCTTATTTAGAATTTTAAAGATTCAAACTTTTTGAAATATTCATTTATTATGTAACGTTCCTTGTAACAACATCATAACAGCACAACTCTATCATCGTTTATTAAAACAGCAATAGTAGATGTATTACGATATGAGATCGGTATGTGCCTTATAATAGATCGAAAAAATTTGATTTGTTGAAAGGACTTAACCATGCGTATTGTATACTAATATCAATTGCGCTAAAACGCTACTTATAAATAAAAGTTTACCTATACCGAATGATTCAATTTTAAAATGAATTGCTTGAAGACGGAAATATAAAAACAAATTTCTATTAAAAACATAAATTTTTCACGACAACAAATATAAATAGTTCGGTAGCGCAAAAAAGCCAAAAAAGAACGCTTGTTTTCAGTTCTTTATTCTTTTTTTTACAGGCTCTATTTACAGGCTACAGACAACTATTTGGTATCAATAGTCTATATCAATCTTATCCACCCCAGTTAATATTTTTGAACAGCTATTATACAGTAACATATTTCCCGTTGTTAGAAATCAAATCCTTCTTAATATTTAAGTACAAGCATTGTGTTTTCATTCATTCATTCATTTATTCATGTGTCTCGGTATATTTTTTACAGCCAGCGCTACCTATCACTGGATGACCCAAACCCTATTGAACTACACAAGCGTCTAGCGCCGGAGTTATCACTAATCTAATCCTGAACTTAACGCATGCGTTTTGTGTAGCGTCTTTTCAATTCGATAGGATATGTGCAAATTAATATTAAATATATTATTAATTACAGTTCTGATTAGAAGTAGATAAATACATAATTAACTTTTTTTAGTTAATGATTGCAAATAGATTGTATAAGTTAAAAAACACAAACGACCAAATCCAAATTAACGTAAAACATGTAAACGTAAACGTGTATTAGAAAATGGTTTTCCACATCCATCACATTGACACATATTTTTAGGTGCATGTATATAATTACAATGGTTAGCACTCATGTTAAATAATACTCCTAATTTAGAGGTAATAAAGTTCGTATAAAGAGGAAAGGCTGATTTTTAGGTTACGTTGCCTCAACTCTTGCCACTTAAACGGTGTACGCAAAACAAAGCTACTTGGCTACGTATCGTACTTACCAACAAAATACTTACCAACAAACTGCGCTAATTTTTTTATTAGGGAAACGATATTCCCACTGCAAAAACGTGCAGTTATAAAAATTATTTTTTTATTTTATCTATACAGATTTTATTATAGGAGTTACATCGCCCTGCAATTAGCACTTAATAAAAACAATACCTTTTAGCGTAGGCGATTTTCCCACTGTAAAAACATGCAGTAATAAAACTTATTATTTATTCATTATTTCATTATAATAAATAAATATTTAAAGTTTCTTTTACTAAAACCAAAAGGTAATGACTATGACTTTACTTCTAATCAGAACTGTAATTAATAATATATTTAATATTAATTTGCACATATCCTATCGAAATGAAAAGACGCTGCACAAAACGCATGCGTTAAGTTCAGGATTAGATTAGTGATAACTCCGGCGCTAGACGCTTGTTTGAACTACGCGATGTAAGAGAGGTGAGGATCCGAGCTTGAATTCTTTTTTCGTATTTCAACAAAAGCAACAATCAGTAAAAACATCAGTGTTTTAAGAGTGCGTTAGTTACTAAAGCTTACCCATTAGGGTAAGCAGTTGACACCTATATAAATAAATAACGATTGGTCAACCCTTAAAGGAAATTGATATTTATACAAGACCGGATTAACATTAACTACGAGAGAAAACATTAGCGACATCTTTGGAGATCCTTATACTTAAATTGGAAAATGAATACAGGACTCTGCCAGGTTTAGTATTCGAAATCATTTTTTGAGCATATACTATGTTTTTTGTTGCCAAAACATTCATTTTTAATATTTATTTACATACAGTGCTATTAAATTAAAATGTAATATGCTGGTGTGTTTTGTATGTATTGCATTTTATTTTTAAAATAATTATTTCAATTTACTGAACGTATATGCAACCAACAATACATAACCGTTCAAAATGCGCTAGCCGTTTAATTTCAATTATGGATAATTTAAGACTAATTGAGTTTTTTACAAAATACAAACTAAGTGGAACTACCATATTTGTCACAACTAGAGTTCTTAAATATGAATTGAGTTGTGTGTTACACCGAAATTGGGTACAGTTAATACTTTATTAAAAGTTGTCGCAAATTTTAAAATTAAAAATGTATACTATAGTTTTAGAAATCCTTCTTAATATTTAAGTACAAGCATTGTGTTTTCATTCATTCATTCATTCATGTGTCTCGGTATATTTTTTACAGCCAGTGCTACCTAGCACTGGATGACCCAAACCCTATTGAACTAAGCGATGTAAGGGAGGTGAGGATCCGAGCTTGAATTCTTTTTTCGTATTTCAACAAAAGCAACAATCAGTAAAAACAGCAGTGTTTTAAGAGTGCGTTAGTTACTAAAGCTTACCCCTTTAGGGTAAGCAGTTGGCACCTAGTATCTAATAAATAACATGGTTTCATGAATAAGAGATCCATTAAGGCAAACCTGTTAACTTTTGTTGATTAAGCTAGTAAAATAATTTATAGAAAAGGACAAGTTGATGTTATCTATACTTTCTTTTCCAAAGCCTTTGATAGTGTTTGTCATGATATTTTATTGAGTAAGCTATATTCATTTGGTTTTCCTATTAATATGCTACTTTTTTTTAAGTCGTACCTACAAAGTAGATTTCAGTATGTACAAGTACATGGATTGAAATGGGAGAGGTTTTCTGTGACATCTGGTGTACCTCACTCCAGTAATTTGGGCCCTTTGCTCTTCTTGTTATCTATAAATGATCTCCCAACACATATATCAGACTGTGAGTGTCTTCTATTTGCAGATGATATTAAGATTTACAGAGAAATTATAAAATGAAAGGGATTGTCAACTTCTTTGAAATGAAGTGAAGTCATTAGTACAGTGGATCCATGTAAATAAATTAAGTCTTAATATAAAAAAAATGTAAAGATATGACAATCACAGCTAAGAATTCTTATTACAACCATCAGTATTCCATTGAAGCTGTAGACTTGGAACGAATATATAATATTCGCGATTTCGGTGAATATATAATATTCGTGAACTTGAAATGGGATGTGCATGTTGATAGTATAGTCAATGCAGCACTTAGAAATTCTGGGTTTTTGATGAGAAACACTACGGATTTTAAAAATGCAACAATAATATTCCATTGAAGCTGTAGACTTGGAACGAATATATAATATTCGCGATTTCGGTGAATATATAATATTCGTGAACTTGAAATGGGATGTGCATGTTGATAGTATAGTGTATGCAGCCATAGAAATTAGAAATTCTGGGTTTTTGATGAGAAACACTACGGATTTTAAAAATGCAACAATAATAATAAATAATAATAATAATTACTACAACCCATAACCTAAACCAAGGCCCCAGAAGCTATAAGCTTGTGCGGGAGGGAAAGGGCGATTATTATTATTATGTAGGCCCAATGTGCGGCTGCAGCCGACTTATAGATGGAACAGCGCAAATCCCACATTTGTGTTACAGCTAAGGAAAACTGCAAAAAACCTTAACCAGATCTGCCAGCGCCGGGAGTCGATCCCGGGCCTATAGCAATACAACATTGGTATAGTTCTTTAGTAAGATCTAAATTCAATCTAAAGAATCTAAACAATTCGCGTCTGTTGTTTGAACAAATTTTGAAAATATTTATATTACAAAGTGCACTATCGATATCCAGGCTATGATCAATACAATAACGTCAGATCTGAATTAAAAATAACAAAATAACACGACGTGAATTAACTGATGCTTACTTCTTATATAAATTGATAAATAACAGAACAGACTGCCCCAATTTGCTTCCACTGATTGAACAGTTGAACAAAACTTTTTTATATTCCTCAATGCAAAACTCAGATATGAATTAATTCACCAATGATAAGAATTGCAATTACAGTAAATAAATTGATCAAGAACTTAGATGTAGATATATTTCATATGTCCCCCAATTTGTTAAAAAAATCATATCCTTGCAGTAACAAGTTTATGTCTTAGCTCTTTTCTCGTCTCATCTTATGTATGTCTCGACTCGACCCAACCGTATTTCAGTATGTTTTGTTTTTACTTTTGTTTTGTAAATGTGATATATGTAGATTAACATTGTAATTAAATTAATTTATATCATAATAATTTGTTAATTTGAGAATCTTAGCTAATGTCATTACTCATTAGGCTTCGCCCGTTTTGTCCTAGAATTAAATAAATAAGTAATAGTACCTACTTGAATAGTGTGACATTGCATTTTATAACACTAGTTTTAGAAAACTAGTTTCAAATTTGTTTTCTAAGTGGATAAATTAAGTACCATTACCGTAAATCTTTCAGCTCACTTGAAGTTGTTAAGGATCTATTAAAAGAAAGTTATTTTTATCAGAACGTTTTAGTGCTCCAAACTATTCAATTAGAGGACAATTCTCATGATTGTTTCAACGATAAAATCAAATTATAAGTTTCAACAGTTTTCCACATTGTGGGTTTCCAATAGCTGTCAAAGTACATTTAAATAGTTAACTAAAATTAAAGTTTCTGCTAAAACAGAAATTTTGTCGATACAACCTTGTCGTCATATAATGATCGATATAAAAGAACTCCTAATGTGCCATGAAAACACTCTTTTAGTAAAGTATAAAGTCTTCGTCGGAAATAAAGGTTAATATTATAATGGGAGTAATATTTTATACCTACACAAAAAAGGTTTCGGTTTTATGCGTTATACAGTTTTATCAAATTGCGTTACTCTCGAACATTACTTACAAGTGTATGTTTGCAGAGAGACGTGTTTCGGAAGTTTTTGCCCTTTAAATTTAGTTAATACTAATTTTGCTCTGTTCGTCGAGGTAATAATTTACGATAATAATCTCTCCAGCTTTTCTGGAAAGCTTTTGGTGGCTGATAAAGTTACTTCCACAATTATAAAGTAAGTTTTATCATGAACACGTCGCGGAGTGAAAAGAAAATCTGCAGTTTCTCGGGTACATTTAGGAACGTAATGTAATTAAAATCTATAGAACAAGACAAGACAAGACATAAATCTTCGTTAATAATGGACAGATTAGTGTGAAAACAATGTGTGGGAATACCACATGCAGAGTTACAATATTTCAGGATTGAAGTAAGCTCCGCCAAGTGCGTAATCCGGGACGATCCGGGCCTATAGCAATAAACACCTCGGGCGCACCCTACAGTGTCTTGGGAAATTATTGCGATAGCGTGTGATAAAAGCTGCTAGTATTGACTTTAAGTATACGTCATCTAAGCGTAATGTTTGAATCGGGCTTATGTAATATTTATCCAAAACGAGGTGTAGAAAATGTGATACGACAGTTTTAACTGCATTTTACGAAAATTCCAAAACAAAATGTGAAAGCAGGATGCAATTTATTCATATGCAATCTACATTAGAAGATCAGGAACGTTAAAACTGTATCTCGGTAATCGTTATTGCCTATTTGCATTTAAAGCGAATGAATGCCACGTAAAGCTTTATATTTAAATAATTTTGTACTCTCTAAGTGCCTTTTGTAGTCGTTACAAGTTACGACATTTTATCTTTCCTATGTACTTAAATATAATAACCGTTTCATTATATTTAAATAAAACACTTACGCAGGGTTAGTTTGCTGTTCTAAATATAGACATTAATACAAATAAAAATATAGGTGCTTGATATACTTACTATTGCAACTATCAAGTCCATTGCACCCAAGGTAATAAAGTTTAGTCCTAGCTATAATTTAGTTATTATTTTAACTAATTGCTGTTCACGATACTTATTTTAAGGTATTGAACAAAACAATCCAGAAATACTTTAATATGTAACTACATTTGCTACTGAGAGAGGTACATTTAAACATTTGGTGGCAGTTAAGACGGTGGGTTCTTCAAGGTACCTTTTCGTATTTGGACATGACCTCTGACTTTACGCTTAATTTGATTTTCTAGTTCTAAGTTTCATTAGTGGTTTTTCCAATTTAGTTTATAAAATATGTTTACATAAATAATAAATTAGAAGAGATGGTGCAAACGCTCTATCTATGTGCTTTCAATAGACTTGGCTCCACACATACAAAGATTTAAGCTTACTTCAAATTAAATCATTAAACTTTCGCTTCTACGAGGTTTGCGCTTAGCTCTAAAACCCCATTCCGGTGCACCGTATGTAATTGGAGTATGCAGTTAAATAACTGAATTTAAAACTCGTATTCGAGTTAATTTGTGGGTTACTATTCTGCATACTACCGCATGATGTTTATATATTTAATAAGCACACTCGGGTTTATTGTTAAATGTGTTAATGATGTACGTTAATAAACAAAGATAAATAATTAAACTTTAGTTAAGAGCGTCATATTTAACGTATACCTGTTCTTTATTAATATACCTACACATTCTTAGTAGCTTCCTACATTAGTATTTCAACAACCATTCAAGTCAAAAGTCTAAATTGTCAACGCAACCTGCTGTACTTTACGGACATAACTAAGTATAACTATAACGCATTGTATAAATCATACATTGCTCAGTATTTACATTCGAAATACACTGTAGCAGTATAATTTCAGATTTCTATAATATGCTAGAAGGCTGTGACTCGACAACAATTCCTCTATTCCCGGGACCCGAGATACTTTTTAAGTCCTGGGAGCCCCGGGTAGTAATTTAGTAATCTTAAAAGTATGTACCTGGTATTGCACCCACATCTTTCACTGAGTGGTCATTATATTTGTCGACGTACTTATCAGTTTTTCAATTTTAAAGTTTTTGAGTTTTCTACAACCGATTTTGTATACATTTTGATTATTTTCGTTTTTTTACGTCCTGGGAATTCCCGGGTACAATAATTTTTTTAAGTAATCAATAGTTTTTAGACAATTAAAACGTATACAGAAATGTAATGAAAACACACTGTAAACAATTTATTAAGAGTCGCTAGAAGTAACGACTGCTTCTAGCGACTGCTGACTAGCTCGGTTCTATCAAAATGAAGTCTAACTGTTTTTTTAAGAAACTATATTCAATAAATTAACATTAAAAAATTTCAGTTTTTTCAAATCACTTCTTTACATTAACCTCATTTTCACGACATGCGACCACCGCATTGGTGCTTATGCAACGCGTTCGATCATTACGCTGTCTGACTACTGTTTTCCAGTTTTTTAATATATAAACTGCTTAGTGATCAATTTTCAGCTTTTAAAAAACACTTAGTGGCATTACTTCTTGTTACAACTTTCAAACTGCGCTGACGCCGAGTGTCCCCATATCCGAGTTTCTTTTGTGTAGGATATTTATTTACTCTAAATATAAGCTAATATTAAAATATTAGCCTTTACAAAAATCGTATTTTTGGTCGCCAGCTCTCGGGCTATAATGCTAAAAAGTGCATTTTGAAAAAAGCAGATAACGTGCTTTGCCATAATACTACTGACTTAATGTGTGAAATGTCAGCTATGTCTGTCATTTTGTTTTAATTTGACAGTCGTAAAATGTCAGTGAAGCGCACTATGGACAACATTGAAGCTCAAAGCGTTATTAAGTTTCTTCATTTGAAGGATAATGACGCCCGTCATATCCATAAAGAGATGATTTGTCGTGTATGATGATGATAGTCCATCATATAACACAGTTGTGAGGTGGAAAATAATTTTCAATATGGGTACATGTCTCTCAACGGTAAAGCTAGATCCGGTAGACTTTCAATTACGAATAATCTTGAACTCGTGAAGAAAGTGGCTGTTATTCTCCAGGACAGAAGAATAACCATTGAAATGACTATGAATGAAACTGGTCTTAGTTAAGGAAGTGTATATCAGAAACAGTTCAGGAGCAACTGCACATGTCTAAAGTGTCAGCCCGATGGGCTCCCCATTTACTCACGTCGTCCCACAAGCAAACTGGAAATGAACTTTCACTGTTTTGGAGCAGATGGAGATGATTTTTTTGATCTGTCTCATAACAATAGATGAATGCTGGGCCTACACTGTATGATCCAGAAACGAAAGAAACGAGTAAGAAATGTTTACATTCCTCATCCCCTCCTCCCAAAAAAGGTTCAGGTGCAAACGAGTGCATCGAAAGTCATTCTGTCGGTTTTTTGGGATTATCGTGGTGTAATCCTAACCGATTACCTTCTGAAGAGTTCCGAGATGCAGTGAAAGAAAAATGCCGTTGAATGATCGGGAAAGGCTTCCGTTTTTTGAGCGGCAATACCCGCGCATTCCGCTCAAGCATCCATTGCGGAAATCGGGAGATGTTGCTATGAAATTTTGTCCCCACCTCCCTATTCGCCTGATCACGCATCTAGCGACTTCTTTCTGTTTCTCGAAATGAAGAAACCACTGCGAGGTCGGCTATTCGCTGAAGTTCATGATCCCATTATGGAAGTGGAACAGTGGTTCTCCAGGTAATCGCAAGACTTTTACGACTACTTTGTTAGGTTGAAACATTCGCAGAAATGTGTAGCTTTGCAGTGTGACTACGCGAAGAAGTTTTAATTTCAGTGTATTATAGTTAACTTTGTAAATCTGTCCTTGATGATAATTAAAATGCTACGATATTTTAACTTCGGAATTGTATGCAAAAGTCCGGTCCCTCGGATTATTTTTTGCGGGACTCGATACAACAAAAAATCAAATTCCCGGGTCAAAAACATTAATGATACCCTCTATCTTGAACACCGGTAATTTCAATATTTATTTATCTTCATAATTTCTTCAAGTATAATTGTGAAAATTTGAAGCGTGTAGCTTAAGTCATTCGATATTTTTCGGTGGACATCGGACATTTCTATTTTTTGTGAAACAGATACATCAGATTTTTACAACTAGAGTTAGACAAACATAACCCTAACTATCTATCTCTGTCACGCACATAACTGTTGCTTGCATAACGTACTGTTTTTATATCGGCTTACAACATATTGATATAATATTTATGAGGCTAATAAATAAATAATTGGGAAAGTCCCAAATAAATAGATGATGATTGACATTGATACATTTTAAATTTGATTTACAACAATAATTTTTTAATATAATAATTACTACAACCCATAACCTGCAAAGCAGGCCCCAGAAGCTATAAACTTGTGCGGGAGGGAGGGGGCGATTATTATTATTACGTAGGCCCTAAGTGCGGCTGCAACCGACTTACAGACGGAACAGCGCAAATCCCACATTTGTGTCACAGCTAAGGAAAACTGCAGAAAACCTTAACCAGATCTGCCGGCACCGGGAATCGACCCCGGGCCGCTTGGGTGAAAGTCCGGCACGGCTGACATTACACTACCAAGGCTGTTCAACAAAATTATAATTGTTGATAATCAATAACACATAAAACAGACATCTGGCAAAAGTATAACGAAGACATATACAAAATATAAACCACCTACCTCTACTATCAAAGACAAATGCTCCGGCTATAAGTAAAGTTGGAAAGTAAGTTTCTTGGATAAATAAGACTTCTCAGGCGAGTAGCTTCAATATTGCAGTAACTAATATAAATCTCTAAAACATTGTTGACTACACACAAATAAAATAGAAAAAACCACGGTTACTTTTAAAAACATTCAAATAAAAAATGTATTTAACTCAACACAAAATAAACAAACTAAGTTAAAATTGAAGACGAAACACTGAAAATTAAAGAAACAATAGAAAATTGGATATCAATTAAAGAATAAAAGAAATATGCATTATAAGACAGTATAATTATTTTTGTCTTGTAAATTAATATTCCTATCATTAGTAGAACTACTAGAAAATTGAAATAAATACCTTACATAAAGTGAATAATTCAAAATTTTTGGGCCTTATAAAATTACCGGCTTGAATTATTAGTAATCTGTAAAAATTCTGTTTCCATATGATTCAGAATCAAAATGGTCGAAATGCCACAAGATTCGAATTTTCTTCATAAACTCATTAAATTTGGATTAATCAACACCAGCTGTATTTCGGACATAAGGTAATTCCATTTAGATTTATTGAATAATAAAATTTCTATTATCCATTCCCATTCCAATGTTCATTATTAAACTTTATAATAAAAGAAAATTATTTCTACAAAAGCAAGTTCAAACACTAAATAACTTCACGGCACTGTTTAATTATTTAAATTAAATTGTTTATTACTAATTACACTACATAAATTAAAAAAAATTACAATTCTTAACATTTTGACGTAACAATAAAACATAACCTTAAATTTTTGACAGAAAGTTGACTTTGATGCTTGTTAACACAACATAACCCCAAAATTGTTCTAAATTTTTGCTCTGCATGTAAGCGCGTGGTTTGCAAAAATTAATTTTTTTGAAAGAGCTTCACCAGATTTCCTGCCCAATTTATATGTTTTTAAGAAACAAAAGAAAAACTGGTTATTTTTCTAGTGGAATGCACTAAATTAGTAACTATTTTTAGTGTGCAACAATTGAATTCAATTGTTACTAAAACTATCTAACCATATTGTTATTTAAAATTAAACTAATTGTTTAAACAAATATTATAAATGGATGGAGGAAATTTTCTCTTTTTAATAATGTAAAATGCTTTTACTAAAATGTGAACATAACTTTAGGATTGAATGCCAACCATCTTAATTTTCCACTAAACAGAAACATTATTGAAATTAGAAATAAATGTTTAAAAACGCTTTGTTACTTCCTTTTCTTGTTGTAAACTGTATCCTTAAATCCTACAGAACAGTAATTACACAAACTTTGATACCCAACTTCTAACTAATAGCTAATTTACATAGTTTCAGAATACTATGGTTAATCGCAGTAATCTTTGTTTTTCAAATGCCCAGATCTTTTACAATAAATGATCCATATATTTGCATTTATGTCTCAATTGTAATCAAGAACTTACTTGACAACATTATAATAAATTATTTGAGCTCACAGACTTTTTAATCTTGGCAAAGAACAAAATTATGATAAAATTACTAAAATCGTTGATTCTCAAGAAAACTTTACAAATTTTATAAACTAAACCTGCAGGTAAGTCAATAAATCTTTACATACATCTTCACTAGCATACCAATTGTTAACTGTAGGTGAAAGCAATCCTTAAAATGGCTTTAAAACTTATTTAGCTCAACGTTGGCTAACACAGAGAATTTAGCAAAATTTAAGAGGAAAATCAACTTTAAAATTTATCCTTTTTCTTCTTACTATGTTATAGAGTGTTTCTCTATCAAAATAAAATATTTTTATATATATTTTTAAAGGAATTTAGTGAAAATTCGGTTCGCCTACTAGTTATGCAATCTAAACAGCAAGTTTGTAATTATTGATGCCTATAGCCTGTTATATCATGACAATACATTACGCATTATAATAGGTGACTAAACGAGTCTTGTCTAAGATCTGTCAATATGATAGCAACGGAATTTCCGTTTGTGATTTTAAATATATTGTAAGTATGGTGTACATAATAAAATATAAAAAAATTAGCCTTTACATTATAATGTGAATAGGGGTATTAACCTTTACAATTTTACATCAATCTTGCACAGCCACATCAAGATCAGAATGGATGGACACTATTATTACAGTATAACTAATATTTACAGATACTGAATAAAACTAAAATAAACATTGAGATTGTTATGTTTGTTGTACCTACCTGAGAAGCAATTAGGACATCTACCGCTTAGAAGCGAAACGGAGCATGCGAGCCAGACTGTGACGTAGGTAACTAAAAACGGTTTTATAACACGACGGGACTTCAGTTTTTCATGTGAAATATATGTAGGTTTTGACGTTGCTATCTCCCCTACTATAAGCCTAAAGCAACACAAAATTATGAACGATTATAAACCGACTGTATTGTTAAGTTTAATTCCATACTTAAGCAACCTATTTCAAAATTGCATAAAATCCAAACTTAACTACAATTAAATCACAAAGCGTAAACGAGGAATAAGAAGTATATAAAAACAGATGATGACACTAAGTAACATTTACAAAATTTGTTAATAGTTAGTGTTGACATATAAATTCTATGAAACATGGTCAAGGCATCAACGTAACCTGTGCTGCATCAAGAACTGGACACTTATCCGAATTTAATGTGATACGAATCACAAAATATTCATTCATCGAAAGCTACATTAAATTATTGAAATTGTTTTCAAAACAGGAAAAATTTGGAAAATGTGTTTGTTTTGAACATAATCTCAAACTGAAATGTTGATCGGAAACAAGAAACGCCACTAGTGTTGCAAAACACAATTTTTCTTTAAATAAATAAATTTCTCATGAGACTTTATTTATTAATTATACAGGGTGATTCAGAAATAAAGGTAATCCTTTAAATGGTAGGTAGAGGGGAGGCAGTAGAGCTAATTTACCTTGACAAGTATAGGTCAAAAACGAAGTTTTCCAGAAAATTAATTTTAAAGTTTTATTGAATTTTGGATACGGTTCTGACCTTGGATCATTTTGGATCCAAAATTCATTAAACTTTAAAATTCATATTCTGGAAAACTATTCGTTGTAGTGTAAAGCGTAACATTTCATTTACCAATATCTACATCCAGAAATTGTTAACTTCGTGAAAGATCGTATCCTTATTTTTCCAATTAATGTTTGGGGCTAAATACATTGTTCGTTCCTTGTGATGAAATGTTACAGTTTGTTCTCCGTTAAACTTTTTAGTTTGATCTTTTATTCTTCTTTCTTTTTACAGCTGCATGTACTCGTCTTCTTCCACAACTACCTTTGCTTTTCTACTCTTGTTTTTGTATTCAAACAACTATTTTATTAAATTATTTCCATTTTTAATTACAAAAGTCAAAATCCTCTTTCTGTTATTTCTTGACACCCTTTTCTATTTTGTTTTCCTAGATTATTTGTCTTCCTTATTTCTTTATTTAGTTTGTCCCCTACTGCATTCTTACACTATGTTTCTGCACTATCTATCTAGCTAAATTCGTTTTCGCAGTTTTCTCTCTATCTATAAAACTTAATCCTCTTTTATCCAAGTTTTCTCAAATTTTTATTAAGTAACTTAATGAACACAAACTCAATTAGTACATAAAAATATGTATCGACCAATAAACACAAAACTTGACAATACCAATAAATGAGCTACTGTTGGAATGACAGCAATATATGTAATATAAATACACAGTATTTATACAGTATCTAACAAGTATACTAGAACTAGTTTGGTAACGATTAACTTCCCTGCCTAAACAATGTACAGAAGTAATTTCGTTTCTGATAGTTGCAAAACATATTACAGAACGCAAATATTGCAACTCGTCAGAATATCCAAGGTTTATTCATATTCAGTAAAAACAATATTCGCCTTGACCGACTGGAGATCGAATAGAAATTTGAAATCTTTAAAGGTGGTTCGTCGACATCTCGAGCAAGCTCTCGAAAAAGGTCTAACAAACCGAATCACGTATATTTTACATGATATATGAAAGCAATAAAATACAACAGTTTTTTTTAACTATTTTGTATGATGTTTCACAAAGAGCCTACCGCGACTTTTCACAATTTTACTGTGTAATTTACGTAGCTTGGTTGCATATCTTCAGTCTTTTTTAAATTTGTTAATAGTGACCCCTAACATTACAGGTTACTTAATTAGACATACTTAGTTTGGGAAAATTGACATTCTCGATCATTGTTACTGTTAAGGAAAAAGTAGATATTTTTAATTACCGCGTGGTTTGGACGGGCACGAAGTGTGAAATTACAACTTGCATAAAACTAGCTTTTTGGTACACCATTTATCATTGTAACACAAACATTAGCATCAACCTACCGCGTATATCTAGAATTTGCCCAGCATTCACCAAATAAACGAATGTTTTTAATTAAATAAAGAGCAACGCCAGAATAAACTTACTGATTTAAAGGTTTTACCACAATGCGATACTACATAATATATAGACAAAATCGCTTGACTATATTTCAAAATATTTTCATTAGTTAAAAACCTATATAACTACAATTGTATCTTGTAAATTGCATTTTCTATTTTATTGAAGGAAACTAGAACAATTTCCTGAATAATGTATATTAAATATTTACTAGATTGATCATGCAAAGCAATTTTCTAAACGTACATACATGGTTTACAATCCATTGAAATGTAGTGGTCGTTCTAGAATATTGTTGATTAAATTTTTAATGTAGTCTTTGAAACAGGTTCGTTCATACACAACAGTAATATAAAGATTTTATTATCAAGATGCTTGGTTACTCGTGATAATACTAACCGAATTACCTATACTTCAACCATAAACACATGAAATGAGTCATTTTCGTAATCACACCGTAATAAACAAATACGACCCGAAGTGAGATATCATAAGAGTGCAAATTTCACGTTGCTAAGAATTCAGTGACGTACGCTAAAACCAACAGATTTTCATTGCTTCATTCATATTTATTTTTAATTAAAAAGGGGCTTGTTCCACAATCTTTCTAGAATCTTTCTAGCTCATTTATTGTTTATTTTATCATTTAGATTACAGCGTGACTTTCGCGTAATTCTAGATGCATCTTACATTTTCGACCACGTGTTTGTGATGACTCATTTCTTGTAGCTTTGGTTGAAGTGTAATAGAGCAGATCAAGTACTATAAATATACAGTGTGTAATTGTGTATATAAAGTAAGGAATAAATTTTGTTTATTGTTTCCAGCCTTATTTTGTGGAACTCCATAATCATGAAATAAATAAAGATTAGTAAAACTTTCACAGTTTTATTAAAATACAACCTGACAATATTATTTCGACAGCTAAGCTGTCATTATCAAAGGTAATATAATTATAAACAAACACGTCGCTAAGGTAGATACAAAAATAGGTAACTAGGTAAAATAATAATAATAATCAGAATTAAATATCTAATATTTCCAGTACTGAGCTCAAGTTGTTCATTCATTAAAGGTACCCTGAGTTTGTGTTTGTATATCTCAAAGGCTTCTAAAATGTTTAATTTGCGTTTGTTATTACAAAAATGTAGGAATTTAATAATTTAATTTAATATTATTTTGAGGAGTCATTGTGTGATTTTGTTCTAAAAGGTGTTTGGCGTAATTAGATTTTTCAGGGTGTTTATTTTTGTAATGACGTACGTGTTCTTTATATCTTATGCCAAAATTTCGAAGTGTTTGTCCAATATATACCGAACTACAAAAAGAACAATTTAAACGGTAAATGCCCGATTTCATGATATCATGTGTTCTGTCTTTAGCATTAAATAAAAATGAAAAAGTGTTAGTGTTAGTTTTAAATGTTATTTATAATTGTTGGTTTTTCTTAGTATATGTGCAATTTTTTCTGATATTTTACCAAAATATGGTATAGATATGTAATTTGTGTCTTTCATAAACTTGTCGAATATAACATTCAATGACAGAGAAACACAATTTCTTAACAAAGGTTTCAAGTTTTGTCCTATTCCAAAATTTACCAACAAAATTAAAGAAATTTTGGCCGTTGAATGCGAAACTATACTTAAGAAAGATCATAATAACTATGCAAAATTCCAAATTTCGAATTTGTTCAAAGAGATGTCTTTGAAACAGGACAAAATGTACAACACATATAACATATCACTTCTTCAATCTATAAAACACAAAATCACAGAGAACAATCTAATTTGTGTTAAAGCAGATAAGGGTAACACTTTGGTAATTCTTTCAAAAGATATTTACATACAAAGAGTTAATGAATTTATTACTAAAGAAAATTTAGAAACTTTAAACAAAAACCCTACGACAAAATTCCAAAAAGAAATAAGACAAAGGTTTAGAAAACTGCAATATCTGCTTTTCAGAATTAGAAAAGCAACAAATCATTAATAAAAACCCACAACCACCTAAACTATATGGACGTATGACCATGACCGTGGACCATTTCCAGGACGTATGACGTAACGCCTTATTGTACTGCAATCATTGAATTTTATTGGTTTAACTAAAGAAATATGTAAAATAAATGTCCGAATTCAAAATATAGTCATCTATGAAGAACGAGTATCCATGGTAACTAAATACTAAATCATTGTTCAGTTGACGCATTTTATTTAAATCCGGTAAAATTTGTTACAGTCATACTAGACTGTAAAACCGCATTTTCCGGGCTGTAATAGCTAACGTAAACATCGATAATACGATACAGTATGAAATAAAAAATAAAATATCAAGAAAATAAAAAGCAAGATTTACATTATGTGATACTGATTATCCTAGATTTATCAGCTGTACATTTGTTACGTGCTAATTTCGTAGCACCCTGCATAGCTATGCTTCTGTGTTAAGTTGTATAGCGTTTAGGAATTTTCGCATTTTAGTTGCCTTTTTGTTTGGAACTAACTTCCGGTTGATACCAGCACACTCACTTGGTTTTTTACGCTCGTCAAGCTAGTCCTTTATAAAGAATATTTTAGTAGGCATCGCCGTTTAATTAATCTCTTCATTTGTGTTGTGAATTGGGAATTGCATTGGTGCAGATCTTGGTTGATTTTTGGCGCAGATTTCCAATTTTATTAGAACCTTTTGGGGATTTTCCACTTGTTCTTTTTGGAGGTTAGAAGCGCACGTTCTCGTAAGTTTATAGGTTAACTTTTCTATCATTCAGTCTCTTATACTTAATTCTTTTGATAGGCTTCGATGTATAATCGTTGTTAGCCGCATATGGAGGCGATATAATTATCTCTTAAGGCCATATTACACCGAAGGTATTTATAAAGTGTTTGTTTAGTGCATTCTGGTAATTTGATTCTATTTGTTACAGACCTTTTTTCTTTTGGGTTTTTCTTTACTCATTTTATAACTTCCTGGTTGTCTTACAATAATTACATAAACTTCGTGTATGTGTGGGTTGTTGAAGCACCACTGCATCCGAAATGCATTCGGAGTGAAAGAAGACACCCGTATCGTGAGTCAGTTATATTGTAGCAACTATTTACAACAACATTAACGTTTGACAACCCTTATTGTATATAAAGCATTACTGTATATTTGTATAGAATTATAATTTTATGTGTTAAATGGTTTTTTCCCAGTGTGCGTGTAGCACTTATATCTAGGTATCTATTTCGTATATATAATTGTGTCGCATATTATTTGTTCTAATAATTGTTAGGAATATTTGCGAGTGAATACGGATGACTTTGCTCCGTTATGAATTGGTTAAACAATTTCAAATCTGAGGTTAACGATTGCGCAATCTACATCACAGGTATTCGCGTTAATTTACCGTGCCTGCTACATTTTTGAGACTTGAAGTCAAGTCATATTTAAAGTAAATAAATCGCTCGCATCAATCCTCACCCAGATCAAATTTGTAATTAGAAATCAGAAACTTGCATTTAATTTTTGCCAAAGCTATTTGTCCTTGATTAAGATATAACATACGTGATTGATTTACTTTAATTTGTTCTCATTGACTTGCCTGATAATTTGTTTAGTTGTTAATAAAGCACTGTACATCCCTTACTTAACGACTTATTATTTATATGTTTGGTATTTGGGGTTTATATTTTCAGCCATCGAGGATTCAAGATTGGGAAAAGTCGACCACATTGGTATTAGACGCAAATGTGTTGTTGTTCTTTTCAGATTTTGTCTGCAAATACTGTAGCTATTTTAGACGATTCTTGTCGCCTATTACAGAAGACCTTTAGTGAGACCCACGACCTCACACTAGTTAGCTGGCAGTCGACTGATTTAACTGCGGTTAAAGGTTGTTACCGTTTCCCAATAAGCAGTCCCCATTTTGTGGGTAACACATTTCTAAATATTTGTTAGAAAGATCTTTAATTTTTAATCTTAAAGGTATGTTAAGGTATAATTTTTCCTCTAAATTTCTAATTTGTAATTTGATCGTTCGTCTGTTCCAAGCTTTGTAGAAAGCACTGACCTTAATTTTACTACACTACAATATCGTGAGATACTCTTGCTGTTATTAATTCACTCGTTTCAGGTTTTTAAATAATTATAAATGCAGTGTTACAGACATAATATAAAGTCAGGAATTTTTTTATGCACAATCCGCTTTGTATTTCAACAACAGTATAAATTTTGTAAATAAAAAGAAATTACGTTCGGTAACGGTCGTTCCCTTTGTACTTTCTAGTCATTAAATATTAAGAGGTTGTTCTTTTAGTTCTGTTTCACAAAGATATTTAAATTTTATATCTTGGTCTTGAGAAATCTGAAATTTTAAGTCTTTGATGCCAAAGATACTCCAAATAAAATTATATAACTTTTTGTCCATTATTAAATATGGATCGTATCACCATTTTATTAAAAAAAACGAATATCTATTTTTAAATATATATCTTGCTCCTTTTTAATAATTAATGACAGACAACAGATAAATATTTAATGGACTTGCATTTTTTATAAACAAAAGCCATTCATGCTAAGGTTCGCAGTTTTACGCAGCGAATTCTGTTTTTTCAACAATCTAAAGAATCTAAAATTTTATTATTGCAGAAAAGCCTGAATTGAATATACGATGTTATCGACCTTGTATTAAATTATTCTAGTACACAAGAACCGTCCAAACGCTTCCTTTTTGTTATTATTAAATAAAGTTCTTTGATTTGGTCCGGTGGGTGTCCATAGCCTCGAGCCTGCAAAACTCGTGATTCGTATTCCCTTTTGTCTGGTAGTCGCTGAAATACAAACAACACGAAAATTTCCACTGCTGCGATAAAACAAGAAAGAGGAGGGTAGACATGATTTTAGTAGGCAAGGAGTACAGAAGAGAGTCACTTTCACCTTGAAATATGGATGAACACCTTAAAGGAAACCAGGATAATTGAGAGCATTTACAAGGGCTTCAAGAATAATGGCTTTGGTTCCAAGACTAGACTGCTAATACGTTTAAAAAATAAGCTCTGTAATTTCAAGTTTCTGAGTTAAATTTTCCGTGAACATATGAGCCATTTTTAAAGTTTACCAAGGTTTATAGCCACTTAATTCTACTATATTGTGAGCGTGATTAAACAAATTGAACACTAAATGAATACACAAATATCAAGGATCACATAAACAAACGTGTTATAAAAAACGATTTTTGCATCGAAACTTTTATATTGTAACGCATAAATTATAACCCACTGCAGATATGAAAACCTGAGCAACGCAATTAAGGTAGATATACGCTTTTTATTTTTAAACAGTATAGTACTGAAAAAGTTTCACCACTGAAATGTGCATTCATGACGACTGTAAAACGAAAACGTACTCGCTATAAACAAGGTTTGTTAATTACAGGCGCTGATATACTGCAACACAACTAGCTGGTCTACAACTAGAACCAAGCATATGAACTTTCTAGTTTTAGCTGTTGCAATAGGAGTTATTGTGTCGTATTGTTTCCTTGCTTCTAGGTTACACTATAAGTTATTTTGCTATGCATGGAAAATGGATGAATAGAAACCCTCTCGAAAACGTTTTGTTGTGTTTGAAACCTACTAATTAAACATAATTTTTTTCGGTAGTTATAATTTTGCCTTAGCAGGAGTTTCGCTTATAGTTACCCAGATGTAATTTCATATTCTTTTAGATATAAAATTATAATATTCGAGAGGTATAATAAAACAAATTCGAGGCCTGATAGCTAGCTTACCAGCATCACAACAAAAATGCTCATTTTTGTTCTGATGATAAACAAGAACTTTATGTGGACGTAATATAATAGACAATAATAATCAACTAAAATAAAAGATAATATTATTTCATTGGAGAATCAATTAGATATAAGAAAACATATAATGATTGCCAGTGATTAACTGGGTAATTAAAATTGTCAATTTATTTATTTGATGTAAAAAAAAATTAAATAATCAACATATTGTATAGGCAAATGTTTATTAACGAATTGATTTAATAATAACACAGTCCGTCAAGGGTCTGACTATTGAATGAAACCTTGTTTATTCGAAAGGAGTAAGGGTTTTGAAAAAGGAGTTCGAAAGTTAAAAATAGAAAACTAATTTTTCGGTTACTCCCGTTCTCATTTGGTTTGGGAATAATGAATTTTTTACTGTTCTTTTAAGGATATGGCTTGCTGGATTTTGACTTAAACATAAAGTAGGACGTTTCGTGGTGCTAGCTAGACAAAGTAGTTAACCGCAGTTAAATGATTTATCTAAGGCATTTGACACTCTTGATCATGACATTTTGCTTACTAAATTAGACAAAAATTGGTGTTAGAGGAAGGGTTTTAAGATGGTTTGAGGATTTCCTCAAGAATAAAAAGCAGATTGTCATGCTGGGAGATAGTCTGAGTGAACCCGTAGATATAAAATACGGTGTTCCACAGGGGTCAATTCTGGGGCCATTACTTTTTAATATATACATTAACGATATTAATAATATCATTCTTTGCAAAAAAAATTTTCTATTTCAATATGAAGATGATACGGTTATTATTAATATTGATAAAAATGTAGATGAGGCTGTCGCTCATTTGCAAATGGATATCAACTATCTTTGTGTTTGGTTTCATAACAACACAATTTGTTTAAATTAAAAAAAACTGAATCAATTATATTCAAAAGCTCTATGAAACGGATAAGTTTTCCAATAAACCCTATTTTTATTCATGATAGTAATTGCTTGCAGCAAAATCTTACAAACTGTTCTTGCAAATATTTAAGTTATGTGCCTGAAATCAAATATCTGGGTTTAACTTTTGACTCAAATATGAAATGGGGATCACATATCGCCGATATTTCAAGAAAATTACGTATTATAGCTGTAAAATTGTATCACTTTAGATTTAGATTCTCTGTAGAGACAAAAAAGTTAATCTATCAGTCCCTTGCCGAATCTGTGATCAGATATGGAATAACATGCTATGGATTCACCTTTAATTATCACTTTAACAGCTTAATCAGTTTTCAAAACAATATGATAAAATCAGTGTGTATTAATATCAAAAATCCCGAATCATTCAACTTTACTTGTTATAGTACTCTCGGCGTGTTTAAATTTTTTAAATTAAGAGACTCGATAGTTATTTTAAAATACTATTTTAACCAAAAATATTTGGTATATCCACAGCACAATTACCTCCACCGACCACAAGTAAGAGCGTACTTAACTCCAAGAATTAATAATCACTACGGTACAGCACAATCAACATATTACGTTCCTAAAGTTTTAAACAAATTCCCTTTCAAAACTTTAACCACAATTTCGGACATTAAAGTTAATCTTAAGAATTGGAATCCTGTCGTCTAGTAGTAAAAAAAAATCTGTCGGCTGTCAGCTAACTAGTGCAAGGTCGTGAATCTCACAAGAGATCTTCTGTAATGGGTGGCAAGAGTCATCTAGAATAGCTCCAGAATATACCGGCAATATCTATAAAGAACAACATATCTGCAACTACTTCCAATGTGGTAGACTTTTCCCAATATATAAATCTCCATAGCTGAAAATAAAAACCACAAGAAACACACATATAAATAACAAGTCTCAAAATAAGATATACAGTGCTTTATTATAAATTTAAATAAAGAGTAAAGATACTTTAATAAGGTTAAATCGCCTTGGCAAAATTAATGCAACAAATAATTAATAATTATGTATCATTGATTTCATAATGATCTAGGGCAGCAAGGCTAACATGATGCTATTTTATTCATTTTTTCTTCAGTGTAAATGCATAGGATAAAATAATTAAAAAATTGCATCATATTAGCCTTGGTGTCCTAGACTATTATGAAACCAATAGTACATAATCAGGGTAAGATTTATCCGTGCGGGACAAACTACTCTACACCTGTCTAAAATCAAAAATTAAATTGTAACAAAAAGACACGGTAAGTTGACGCTGCTACGGGTACTTTTAAATTGTACAATCGTTAACTCCCGAAGTTCTGATAGTTATTTGATTAACCTACCGGAGCAGAATTATACGCATACCCTCGTAATATCATTCATAACCAAATGAATATACTGATATTATAATATATGGCCTGTTCGTTCTTAAACTCGAACATAAGTATTTAACATTGTATTGAACGTTTTTGATTATTCCTGCTTGCCAGATTCAACTACAAGAACGATAATGGTATCAACAGAAACAGAAAGTTATTGTGCATCAAATCATACTAGTAATAATATTAAGAGTGCAATTTTTATTTTAAAATACTAATTTAAAGGTTGACTGTTGTTAAGTATCATGACAAACCATGCTTTTTAAATTATTTTATTTTAGCGTATAACTGAATTGAATAACGAATATTTAAACTGTTCAATACTTTGATATGTATTGATTTAGTAGAAGTATTGTCACGTATCGGGCTTTAGCTCAGGTAATTAGAGAACATACTTACATATATCGCTTGGCTTGCTTACGATAGGTAGATACTGAGCTTTGGGATCGAAAGGCCTTTAGGATTGGGTAAAAGAAATAACACACACAACATAATAAAGGTTAAACAAGGTTGTATTAATTAAGTGAATAAAGAGGAAAGCAATTGAACAATTATAATATTAATTAAAGAGTTAACTTACATATTAAATAATGATTTATTCGCTGATAAATCATCCATCGATGCGAGGTCCTTCAATGATGCCATTATGATATGATTGTGGCACTCGACACTAATTACTTGTTAACGAACTACTACGAACGACCAAGTCACAGGGAATCTCCCTGGTTTTATAGACTCCTCCAATGGGAGAATCTATCACGTGCTTCCAAGTACATTTTAGGAAGTTCTAGTCACGTAGTCATGAAATGTTAATTGCATCAACGGATACTGAGGTTAGGGTTACGTTCTGGGATTATTTATAATTAGCCAAACTCAGGATATGTCTTAACCAAAGGTTTTAATGATAAGAATTATATTTGAGAAAGAAATACAATTTAATGCATATTGAATAATTTGGAAATATATATAGAATTTGGAAAATAACATTTCGTGACAGTATAGCAAAATACATAAAATGAAAATAAAAGTAAAATGCAGAATGTTAATTACCTATGATCGACTTTGAGAGTGGACACTCGCTACATGAGATAATAATTTAAAAGTAAGTATATATGAAATGATTATACAGATCAACGTACTACACACACACACAGGAGAAATACCATTTAACTCAGAAAATTATACTATACTATTATACAATAACGCTTTAAGTTACAATGGATGTTGCTAAACCGTAAGCATTATCGTTGTCAAGTACTGGTGTTACAATACATGCAACCATAATACTGATGTGTGTTGTTTCAGTCATTGCTTGATCCAAATGACGACTAGCAACCAGATAACTATAGGTAAGCGAGAAGCTCAGCGGAGTGAGGAGTTAAAAAAGAAGAACCGAAATGAAAGAATACGGTCTGTAAGAAGTAGATCAATTTCCAATATGCACATAACAAACTTCGAATAAGTACCTTTGATGGTAGGCGACCTTGTGATATTATTATACCGCTTCCAAATACAATTAATGGTGATTAATTAATGAATCCCGCCAAAATAATTAAACTATAATAAATAGTACGTAATAGAAAAACAAAAAAAAATACGAACCTTAAGAAGGTGTTCCTAACCTCTAAAACTGATGGTACCAATATAAATTGGAAATCACTAACAAACTATTACATCAAATACGCATAAATGCGATCCCAATTAATTAACGAAAACGAAAGTGCTATTTAAATGGCGATGCCACTAATACATTCTTATGAAACGTTACTATAACAACGTACGAAAGGTAACGACGGTAAGGTCGACTTATCAAGGAGCAACAGAAAATTATTTCCGTTCAAAATGGCAACTAAATGGAAGGAGAATACAAAAATGCCCTAACACTAGACAATATAGGTATAACAAAAGCAAGAATACAGGGTGCTACGAAATTATCACGTAACATATTTTTACAACAGCATTTACCTAAATGTAAAGTTTTTAACGAACCCGACATACGGAAATAAATAAAAAGTAGTTTATTTGAAGATTGTTTGGATTTACATAAGGCAATTGGAATAACTAATAAGTGGAATAACTTGAAAGCAGTAATAAAAAAATGTGGTAAGGACAATGTTGTAATAGTTACTTCTTATTTAGCATCTAGGTACAACTACACGTACGTTCTAAAATAACTGCCTTGATCCAGGTACACTTATGTTCTAGGTACAGGTACAGTATGAAAATACCAGAAGATATTACAGAAATAATTTTTAACTTTAACGGACAATTATTAGCAAAGGTTTCACAACTAGTACGAATTTCAGGTTACAATGACGACTCAGGTCGATTTTTTGTAGAATAGTATTCCTAGGTTTGTAGGTTGCACAAACCAAGTTTCATCCGATTCTTGTGGGATAAGGGGTCGGAGTGATAGCAAGAAATCGAACCTTAGCATTTATAAATGCACTGATAGTGAGAGCATGGAGAGCAATTAATTTGCTTAATGCAGTAAATATAAATAAAAAAAGTTAATATTGTAAATATAAATGTTTTAAAATCAAAAATAAAAAGTACCATTCCACTTTCCTTTATACTCGTATTAAAATTAAATTGTGTAGGGTTGTTTGCGATGCAAGATAGAAAAAATTATATTAGATATGAATTCCCTGACCCCAAAAAACATTTTAAACGGAAAATACGCAAAAATTGAGAAAGTTTGTGCGCTAGCGCCCCTAGCATTCATCGTTGGAAAAAACAGGTATCAAAAATGAATTCCTCGTATGCAAAAACTTATAGATGCACTTTCTTTGTCTAGTGAGCACTGAAGAAAACCCTATTTCTTGCTTGAAGGTTAACATACACCAAGCCATAACCTCAAAAAAAAAATTAGTCCCGTACCAGATGAGAACGGGGAAAACTAAGAAATTAGTTTTCTATTTTGAACGTCTACTTTCGAATAAACAAGGTTTCATCCAATGCTCCCCCTTAATCCTTTTTTTTATGAGTTTCATAATTTATCGTTGCAATGATCTTAAAATTGCCAATCTAAACATTCACATATATTAGAATAAACTGCAGTTCTGTCTGTCTGCCCGTTTACCTGTTGTGGATTGGCCCTACTTTACCGATATTAATAGAGTTTTCACTATAACACATAGAAAGGGGAAGACTCTAAAATTGGGACGGAAATAAATAAAGTCCTAAAATTGGTTTTTAAACAAAAACAGTAGTACTATAGAGTAAAAGATGAGTCAGACGCGTGCAGGAACAGGTATCTCTACGTCTACAAAATAATACCTCTGCCGCACCTGCACGAAAATCTCAATCGATTTGACCGCTGCTGGCGGTATCTCCATGCTTCCGAACCACAGTGACGCACTAACTACCGGTGTTGAAGTTGTCTGTTTATTGCGTAGTCACTTTATTTGCTTCTAAAAATTACATTCACACGGGTGAAATAGAATATTTTGCTGGTTTTTCAAATGCTTTTCCAATAACCGCAATTAACTGCAGCTCGTTGGAGAGTATTCTATTTAATGTTTTCCTTCGATATGTTAGCAGATTGATCTTGAAAGCATTTTAATAGTTAAAGTAGAATGATCTCGAAACTAATCATTATCAATCAACGCAAGTTGCTGGAAAGAAAATATCATGAGGATTTACCCTTACAGATAGATTAAATTCTACCTTATTTTGTTTTGATTATTCGGATTTGATTGAATGTTCGGCTTGTATTGATTAATTTATTACGTTATTGTTGGTTTGTTTTTTTAACTCGGTTGAATAATCAACCCGCCATGTATTTCAATTTTGGTATTAACTTGATTTCATGACTTTTGGTATTTCTCGCAAAAAAAGAACATGGTATTAAATGCAATATAAAGAAAAGAAATTTAGTTATTAGTTATTATAATTTTAAAATATAGAACATTTTCAAACTAAAACTAACAAAATCAGAATGTAGAAAATTATTGATTGATTGGAATTCAATTCATGTTTTTTTTCTCAAGAATTTGCTCCATAATAGAGAAATATGGCGTAAGTATATTATGAAGTTTTATACAACAACGAATCTGATGCGAAATTTAAAAGCAGGATGAATCAATAACTTTCCCATACATCATTCTATATATGCAATCAATCAACTCTTTATAAAATATGCAGGATGAGAAAAGCGCTAATGTTTTTCGAGTAATCAGAACGTCAAAGAAGGTTATGAAGAAGGAATTAAACAAATTAGTTGGAACTTTGCTGAACTCCATTATAAGGTTCATCTGACTTTTTCTATTGTTTTAGCAAAAACTTTTTATAATTAATTTACTGGTGTTTTCTTTTATAAAAGTGCTATTATCAATGATTTTCAAACGAAATGCAAATTATGATTTAATAGTTAAACAGTAAGACATACAACTTATGCATCATTACAACTCCCCGACATTTAAACACTTTCGATAAAAACGTTTAATATTACAAAACAATTACTAAATTCAAGAAGGACGTTCAAGTTCAAAGAAGGGCAAAATTTTAATTTTTTGTCAATTTACATTTCTTATAATTTTAAGAATTGTTCAGTATAGAATATCAGGTTTTATATATATTAGATACGAATATGTACTAGAAAATTCTCATAAACAGTTTGCCTATTTACCTCATAATCTAAAGGTTTGAAGGTTCATAAGTTGAAGGTTCACGGTACGTTGAAATTTCAAATTCAAAATCTCTTAAGAAGATAATCCTAATATTGTAAATATAACAATCAATGCCAAGATCTATGGAGAATATTGTGCTACCCCAATACCTCATCCAAACAAATACTTAGAACACATGTTTAGTTTACAAATCAACAACTGACATTTCTGGCTATGTTTGTTACATGCTCGAACTCATCATCTTAAATAGTTGCCTAGAAAGTGGACAATTCTTTAAATATATTAAGTATTCTAAAATTAGAGTTTATTGAAAACTCCAGTAATCATAATAATGAAATAAAATAGAAATAAACTAATTAATTGCAATTTTACAGTTTTACAAGATTTATCACCGTTTGAATTGTTTTTTTTTGTAACTCGGTTTGTATTGGACAAACGCTTTAAAATTTCGACACAAGATATAAAAATAATGTACGTTGCTATAAAAGAGTAAATACCCAAAAAATCTAATTGCGGCATCTTTTCGAACAAAACAACATAATAATACCTCCAAAAAACATTAAATTCTTACACTTTTACAACAAACACAAATACACAATGCCCTTAGTCAATGAGCAATTTTGCATTACTAGAAGTGTCAATTTTATGTATGTAGTTACCTATTTTTTGTACATATCCTTAACAACGTGTTTGTTGATCATTCTAATTTAGTTCTGATAATAATGACTAGGTATAGGATTTGTATGCACTTAAAAATGGTGAAATATGCATGCACTTATGCACTATAAAAACGTGAAATATGCACTTAAATATGCACTTAAAAATCATGAAATATGCGTTTAATAGAAATTTTTAATAAATATATGCACTTGCATTATTAAAAAAAAACACCTGTTTAGCGTTATTTACATTTTATTTACAGAAATTATTTTAATTAGGCATCCTATGCAATAATTTAATTAATTATATTTTGTAAACATAGAGCGTTACAGTTCACAATGACGTACATTTTTAAATTTTCAAAAGTAAACATATGCCTATTATCCCTAAATATTGTTTTATATTTTGAGAAACTCCGTTCCACATCACAAGACGTAATTGGGGCATACTTAAAATTGTTTAATTCTACAAGCGAATAATGTTTTAGCTCTTCTAAAATGTCTTGGCCAGATAATGCATCGTTTATGCTTTTAATTAAGTGAAAACCAGGATTTTTGTCTACAACCGATTTAAATTTTTGTTTTATAGTCAAACCCTTTGGCCCTTTTACTTTATTCAAAGAAACACCTAGCAACTTTACATGCTCAAGAGATTCATCTAATGAATTTCCCTGACTTTATAATTTCTGAATTACTTTAGCTAAACGCACAAAATTTGTTAAAACAAACAATAATTCTGCCCTCACCTCCTTAGTATTAAAAGCATCCTGTGCGCTTTGTATGCATAGTGCATCGTGTTTATTAAGTTTATTTACAAATGCTTTAATAATATCAAAATAAGTTGCATAATATTCTGCTGCAGAAATCCAAGTACCCCACCTTGTTATTACAGGCTCAGGTGGGAGAGGCACTTCTTGAGGAGTCTCCCTAAATATTTGTATGCGATATGGAGCTTTACAAACAATTTTTTTACATCTGAAATTATGGAGTTTACGTTAGGATATATTTCCCGCACTTTTTCCGCAACTCTATGCATTGCATGGGCAAGACAAGTTAAGTGAATCATTTTTTCGTACAGAACTTGTAAGCCTGCTCCAACCTTGATCATGTACGGTGCCGCGTCGGTGACGAACAGGAGTACTTTGTTGTACTGTATGCCGTCCGGCCATAAAATAGCCATCGAATCATTAAACAATTTTGCCACAGAACAATGATTGGTGCTCTTGAAAACGTCCATTGCTAATAGATAGGATTTGGGATTGTTGTCCGAATTTAAAACGCCAATTATAACGTTAGCCAGGTATCTGAAAACAAAAATTTGATTTTTATTTTATCGAACTACATAATTAGTCGGTTACAAACAATTAGCGCAAAACAGTTATTAAAAAAAATTATTTTAATCAAGCAAAAATATTGTTGTGATTAAATATGTAACTAACAAAATAGAAAATAAAACATCCGTAAATTGCTCTGCTGTCTTTGATTAGTTAAATTTTACTAACAAAACGAAGGAAATGAAGCTTCTACGCACCTTCCAGTAGTGTCAGTAGATTCGTCAATGGAAACCCATATGTAGTTATTCGCTGCATGTTTTCTAATTGATTTCATGGTCTCTTCGAATAAACGAGGTAAATAATTTTTCCTGTGTAGACTCGTCGGGTATTGGCATTTTTGAAATTTCTTCCAGAAAATTACGAAATGCTGAGTGATTAATTTTACTTAACGGGATATCTGCAGTCACTAATGCACTACATAGTTTTTTATTAAAGTCGATCGATTTGCTGGACTCACCGCGCCAATTATTAAGGTACCCCGGTAACAACGTTTGTTTTTTTGATTTCAGGGTAACACACTTTTGATGTCGAACCTTGTTCGGATGTTGTGGAACTTGAAAGCGTTTCGTTGCAGTCACTTTATCGTCGCACACTGTACAACACCTTATCGTCAGTTGTAAGAACACTGAATTCCTTAACATAACTTCGAAGTGTAACAGACACAGACCGTTTTTCTTTACCCATCTTTACACTCTAAAATTTCAAACTGAAATGCAGTTTGCAATTTCTGAACTGTCTTAATTGAAAGATTACAAGATTAGTAAACAAAAGTACAGGCAAATTTTTCTATGAACAGGAAGTTGTCAAAGGGTCTTTGGAATTTCCTAATACCTATTTATCACAATACCGCAGGATGTAAGTATTTAAATTTTAGTTGAAACTTTTTCTTTCTTAGAAAATGTTAACAAGTACAGTTACACAGATGGTTAAGGCAGTAAAATATTTTAAAGCCTAATATTTAACAATAAGCTTAAATTATGGGTTTCCCCTAGACTCAACTAAGCCACCCTTGGTTGGTTGTTTAAAATGCTAAAATTATTTAAAAAATATTTGAAATTTCATCATTAAAGCATGTAAAACTCTCAAAAAGTGGTAAAATATGCACACTCGTTCAAAAATGCTAAAATATGCATGCATTTATAAAAAAACACTTAAATATGCACTTATATGCACTTTCAAATTGACATATGTGATTCATATGTGGCTTAAACATGTAGAAATATAACTCTGCATATTTTTGCTATAAGCAGAAAAAACATGCAAATGCATAGGAATCCTATACCTAATAATGACATACATGTCGAAACAATTTTCAGGCATTAAAATATCAATAAATCTTGTAGAACTTCCAATTAATTACTATTATATTCCATTATTTGGAGTTTGTCCCCTTTTTAAATGAAACTGACTTAAAAAAACGCCGAACAGATGTTATGAATCTCCACAATTTTCAGTCTTTTGCATTTGTTTGAATATGCTAATATCTACTGTTTGAGATATCTATTCTATCTGTAACTACAAGACTTCCCGTGTAAGCTTCGTACATTTAAATACGCTTACTTGAATGCAACAACCCGTACCTGTCTGTATTTCAATGTGAAACACTCGTTGTACAATATTGAATAATAACGCATCATAAATTCCAATGACATTTTCCAAGATTTGACATTTCCCTTACATTTGTAAGATATTTTTATCATCCTGAATTTAAAAGCACTTGAGATTTCTTGTAACATGTTTAAAAGTATCCAAAAAAGCGAAAATAGTATTCAGACTGTCATGTTATTTTGCCCTACAGAATAAGGAATTAACCCACTCAATAGTTTTAAGAGAAATCCGTATGATGAAAATAGTATCGATTTTATGGCTTTCTGGATTTGCTGTACAGCCGTTAATATTCAATATTTTTGATATTTTCTTTTTTTGTTAGAACATACAACACCTCTTCTACAATTCCGTCAGACGCAATTGAGGAAAGCGGTTAACTTCTTGTTAAAAATAAATTGTAAACTTATGAAAAAATGCACATTTTCATGTGCAGAATACTCGAATTTAGGTAACATTTAGAAAAAAAAGTCTGACCAAATCGTAATGTAAATCTTTAACTATAGTTCTGTCAAATTTCGTCATTGTAAGATAAAAATATGTAAGAGCTACATTAAATCCAGTAATATCCTGCAAACATATTTTCAGAACATCGTGCACCTCGCTCCGATACAAAACTTCCCCTTAGCTAACGAATCGAGAAACCTCGTGGTAATAAGGTGGTCGGATTTCTGTACTAAAAGAAAGTTCGTGGTAATTCGTTATTTCTCCGCCAATCCTTTTATTAAAAATTACAGCGGGGATAGGGTAACGAATTTGAAGACCGACTATCGTAGGGTTTCCCATGCACACTTACTAGTACACTATGGTCAGAAAAAAATATTTATAAAACTGATTTTCCATAGAATTTAGGTAATTGTTCTTATACAACTTACGATGTAGAGGTTGATTGGATATGGCATTTCAATTAAGTTGAGGCCATAACTAATTCAAGATTTAACCTAAAACAGACAAGATGTGTTGTAATAGTGAGGTATACAAGTATTTATTACCTTACCTGAGCATTTTATAAGAGAGAAATATAGTTAACAAGATTATTGATTTCATTAAATTTCCTCTATTTCAAAATTTTACAGTTCTTGGTAAATAATTTTGGTGGAGGATTGTGGAGTTCCTGTTTAACACATAATTAAAACTATCTTATATGTAAGGGTTGCTTTTTACAAATCATATCAGTAAAGCAACGTACAGTGAGATCAAGATTGATTGTCCTGATCCTACACTACTTTCCATCACCTTGATATCAATATTTACATCAAATTTATAAATAAAACTAGTGATATAAAGAATTCTGGGGAATTTATTAGATGTCCCTAGATGTCAATCTGTCAAAATTGTATTTGTTGTCAACTCATTGCCGTGCGTTGTTAATTCCGTTTATTTCTTTATTCTTTTCGTTGTTTAATTATTTCTATACATAAAAGTCTTTTTCAAGACTACCACTGAAGGATTATATTGAGTGCAAGGTAAATAAAAAATATTTTTATTGTTGTTATAAAGTTATTATATGTAGAAATTGTAAATTACAGGTTACAGGTCAATAACCTCTATCAAAATGCCCTTTTCTCTTGAACAAGAGAAATTTATTATAGAAGCTTATTTTCGCAACGGTGAACGAGATGGTAATGCAGAATGGAAATATTCTCCAACGCTTTGTGCAGAAGAATGGATAAATCGCTTCCCTGATATGGAAATTGATGAAGAAACTTTAATTCGACATATACACCGGATTGTGCACCGTTTTCATGAAACAGGGAGTGTTAGTAAGGGGAAGTCAAGTGGTCGTTGTACTGTACTTACGGAAGATGTTGTTGCAGATGTGCGTACTTGTGTAGAACGTAGTCCAAACAAACCATTACGCCAACTTGCTCAACAAACAGGTAATCGTAACGGTTATATGAAAATTACTTTGAAATATTAAATAAAAATTATTGTAGGTTTATCATATGGTACAGCTCACAAGGCAGTAAAGAAAATACTACACTTCCATCCATATAAAGTTACTGTCGTGCAAGAGTTACTTCCCCCTGATTATGAAAGACGAATTCAATATGTAACTGGTTTAATGCAAATCTTCGCAATGATGATTTATTGGATCTCACATTCTTTTCCGATGAATCGTGGTTTCATTTGTCCGGATACATTAATTCACAAAATTATTCGAAAATATGAAAAACCGAGTAGATGCTTGTCTGGCTGTACATGGAGGTCATTTTGAACACATACTGTAAATCTATTGTATTAATTTTAATTGTAAATTGTTTAATTGTGTTAATTTGTGTAATTTTAATTGTTTATTAAATGAAATCTTTTGTATTTACTTCTTATTTTTGATCGTAATTGATCTTAATGATAATAATTGATAATAATAGTATTGGTTGCCAATACTGTGGCAAGAGAAATTGACACGTCTTGTTATTTCTGTTATCAATGGCAACACATAAAACAGTAAAATATTTCAATTAGCATTCACTAATTCTTTTAAATTCCTGATGTTTATTTTGTATGAAAAGGATAAACTTTTGAATAGTTCAAATAAGAGAAAATAAACAATCCTTATAGCCATTTCAATATATTTTTTAATTAAAAACGAACTTGTTTTTCATGTTTTTAATTTCATACAAACCAAAGTGTTTCTGTTTTTGTACATTACTTTGGAGGTTGGTTTTTTTTAAATGTCATCCGCACACCACTGCTTTTGTCCTGACTCTCAGTTGATGGATGTAAATATTGATATCAAGCTCGTGGAAAGTAGTGTAGGATCAGGACATTCAATCTTGATCTCCCTGTATAAGTGTCTGCAGTTATGCATCGTACACTAAAAATATGTAATTGGCTTGAATCTTCATTTTGTTGATATCTGAAATTATGTAAATAATGTTTTTCAGCATATAAAGTTTAAATTTGTGACGATAGAAATTTGTAAAAAGTTATTTTTATGTAAATAAATTATTAAACAGTTGTGTAAAAATGAGATTTCAGCGACATTCAACAGGGGCTTTGTTGTGAAATGAAAACACGAACGTTACATGTCATTAGATAGCGAATTTAATAATCTATTAGTTTATCTAATTAGTTTTAGGTTTAGTTAAAATATATAAACAATATTTTGGTTATGTTATAAATCAAATGTCTGAGTTCTTTTGTTTCACGGAAGATTTCCAATAAAGTTCAGTTGTTTCCCAAGAAAGCATAAAAATTCGGCCATTTTTGTAACAAATTCTCTTTTACTTTACAGTCTTAGAAATGTGCACACTTGCTGAAGGGCAAAAATGAATTTTAAGGTTATGTTTTGAGTTAATAAACATGTAAACAAAGATGTCAGAATTATTAGGTTATCATTTTTGAAAAACGTTGAAATGCTTAAATATTTAACAAAGTTCTGTGAATTCAAGTAATTTTATTTTAATAACAGGTGCATTAACTTTATTCAAGTGGCAATTTACTAAGTAATAGATTTTTTTTATTTGATATGATAGTATTTTTTAAATGGATATGAACTATAATTATTATATTAATTGACTTACCATGATTGGACAAGCAAATGGATTTGGAATTATTCAATTTATTAAAGCCAATAACATAGAAGTATTTGAAAGAGGTGAATGACTTTTTTTCTTCATTTTATTGTTCAACCGAATGAAAGCCGAGACTTGCAGATTTTATAAATTATTATACAATAAATTGTTATGTCGCCAACAGTTTGCCAATTGCATTGCCAGTTGGCAAACTGGTGGCGCCGAACATTTAAATATTTAAATATGAGTTATTTAACAATAGTTATAATTAATAATAAATTGTAAGGGCTGTTTCTTTTCTCGGCCAAGAAAACGGTAACATCGTTACCGAAATACGTATTGACAATTAGTCAAATACAATATGTGGTTAGGAGACACCGATAAATATAGTGAATAATTATAATTAATTATAGTACGTAAGAATTATGTTGATGCCAGAAGGATTAATCCTCAAGTATAGAGGATTGACTATTTTGGGATTTATATTTCATATATTTTGGTATCTAAATTTAAATTTCTTTTTTGATTTTATTTTTTTTATTTGTGTTAAGTTTATTAAATAAATTTGTGTTGTATAAAAAAAATTATTTATATTTGTAGCATATTACTGTGTTCCTTGATTTATATAATTATTCAGTGCCTTATTGAAGCGACCCGCCTGAGAGTCTCCATTTGTGGAGAGTTAAACTTTTCACTGCAATTTTGTTTAACCGGAGCAATTTCTTTTTAATTTAAGGTAAGAGAGTAGTGAATTGTATGTTGTGTGCTTCTGTATTGCCACCGCCGTCTGTGTGTTTGTATTACCCTCTATATCGCATACTTAATAAGCAGTAGACACGAGCAAACTGGTAAATGCAGTATTATCGATCTGAAATTAAAGTACTATATAAAGTAAATACTTACATTAGTCAGATATATATTATGTAATGAACATTTTAAGTACATACAAACATGTTATACAAATACAAATATAGTTATTATTATTCTTTAATTTAATCTTGCTTATATTCTTCTCTTACATTTAAATTTTTTTCATGCAAATATATATAGTTACCATAATGGAATGAGACTACACTATTTTTATCTTATCTCGTAGAGAAATTCCTTGCCAATGTTTCAAACATAAACATAAAGACAGCAAGAAATTCATGCGGCGGATTATTCTCTATGATACAATAAAAAGTATTACTACAGTTGTTTAGGTCATGCTTTCATTAACTTACAAATTGACCACATGCTTTAAATAATTGGTACCAGTAATTGATTCAGCTAAATTACCTATTGAAAAAACAAAAATTATGATTGATTATTTTGTATCTGTAGGAAAAATACTATCCAGTAATATCGAAACACTATCCGCTTGTCCTCTTCGTAGAATATGAAATCAAGCTTCACCTTTTCTTACGCCTACCACAGAAGATGTACTATTAGAAACAATTTATTCCCTAAAATCTATTAAAGCTTCGGTTATAGATAAAATAAAAGCTAAAACATTAAAATAAAGTAAAAAAGAAATAGTTTTAAACTTGGTATAATTAAATCGCCCTTTAAAAAAGGTGAAAAATCTGAAGTAGCTAACTATAGACCCATAACGTTAATTTCAAACATGGTAAAAATTTTTTTGAAAAAATTATAAAGAAGGAAATAGTAAACTATAGAATTAAATTTAACCTTATTTCTCCTGATCAGAATAGTTTTAGAGGAAACGTACGAACTCAAGTAGATAAATCTAAACCATCTTTATGTATATTTTTAGCTTTAGCTAAAGCCTTCTACACTGTGGATCGTACACAGTTGTTAGTAACTTTAGAAGATTTGGGTTTAAGAGGAAAAATCTATAATTAAATGAAAAGCTATTTGGCTCACCGAGAACAATATGTAAAAGTAAGAAATTATATTAGTAATAAGAGAATAGTGGAGTATGAAGTTCCTCAGGGTACAGTACTGGGACCCATCTTGTTTATACGAGGGTAAATCAAATATAAACGGTAATTTTGCTATTCCGCTTAGAATGCAGTTCCGAGGTAGCTGATGTTCTGTGGAGTAGATGTTTGGTTTATGAGGAGTAGGGAGCACATGCGGGTTCGGGCACATCCTTGGCGCTGTCGTCAGTACAGCCATGACCGAAAAAGAGGTACATTCGTCTGTTGCACAACGTTTTATCATAAAGTTTTTAACCAATGAAGGCGTTAAACCGTCAGAAATTTTAACTCGTTTGAAGGCACAGTTTGGGGACAGTACACTGTCCCAGAATCGTGTGTATACGTGGGCGAGAGAATTTAAGGGCGGACGAGAACGTGTTGAAAACGAAAGTCATGGTCGACGCCCAAGGACAAGCCTTACAGATGACAATACCCGTACCGTTCAAGAGCTTTCATCAGAAGTGGGTATCAGCTATGGAAGTGTTCAATCCATTATAACTGATCAACTTGGTTTTCGAAAAATTAGTGCTCGATGGGTTCCGACGTTGACTGGAAACCAAAAACAGGTTAGGTCGGAGATTGCTGAAAGGCTTCTGAATTGATTTCAGTGAGAAGGGGAGGCCTTTTTACAGCGCATCGTGACATGTCATGAGACGTCGGTACGTCACTAAACCCCCGAATCTAAAATGGCAAGTAAGGAGTGGCGAAGAAAGAATGAAGGTTGCCCAGAGAAGGCCAAAACTCGGCACTCAGCTGGAAAAGTCATTGCAACGATTTTTTTGACTCTAGGGGAATTTTACTGATCGATTTTCTACACGATCAACGTACAGTGAATTCGGCTTACTACTGCCAGTTGTTACGGTCGGCAAAAGCCGCCTATCGAAACAAATGACGAGGCATGCCCATCAGAGATGTCATTCTCCTCCATGACACCTGCCTCACACCGCGGCCTTGACAAGGAATACACTGGAAGAAATGGGCTGGGAAACCCTCGAGCACCCTTCTTATAGCCCTAACTTGTCCACCTGTGACTATTTTTTGTTCGCGCCTATGAAGGAATCACTGGGAGGAAAACGATTTGAAAGCAATGAAGAGGTCGAAGAGCACGTGAGCAATTGGATTACAACTCGCCCTCAAACTTTCTATAACCAGGGAATACTGAAACTTCCAAATCGGTGGCAAAAGTGTGTAGATCACGCAGGAGACTATATTGAAAACTATTAAAACAATGATTTGTGTATAACGTTATTCAATCAATGATGAAAAAAATTACTGTTAATCTTAAGAATTTGCTTACCTTTATCTCCTCGGGCTCAATTATTTATTTCGTCGATGGTACAGCTATATATGAAGCTGACTCTTGGACGCAATTGAAAAGAAAAGTAAAATGTGATGTAATCAACCTATTTGATTGCGTCAAACAAAAAATATCACTAAATTACGATAATAGTATATCATATACCAAGGTTGTGAAGAGTTTTTTCTAGAGCCGAGCATTATTAGATCCCGAGATGCGCAGCATCGAGGGATATAAGATGAGAGGCTCTAGAAAACACTTCACAACCGTGGTGTATATATTATTTTTTTCACTACACTAGTACTTTTATTCCTTTTATTCTTCTCACATAAAAAACGTACTATCGCGATCACGGATTTTTTCCTGGATGCCAGTGTATAATGGGATGAATTTTTGCCCCGTGTTACACTAAAATCTGGATTATTGACTAGTAGTCAATAATAAAAAGTTATTTACCACTAGGCAAGAAGGCTAACTTCACAAGGTGACAACAGACTAGATAATAGTATGTTTTAAAGCTAGTAGTGAAAAAAACTTTTTATTTACCATTAAACATGCCTGTCTTATACCTTACCTCAGTATGTTAGCCTAGAAATATATAGCAAGCCGTAAAGGATTATAATAAAATCCTCTAATGGGAAGTAAGTTAAAGTGTCTCCTCGCAGAAAAGATTACTTACGCATCGTGCATTGTATTACATTTTTCCTTCTTCCCCCAATATTTAATTGATAATAACGAAAAAAAAAACTAAACGATAAAAAACTAAAATGGCGACTGAAAATTATGAGGTGGCTGTTTGTAAAAACCTTAGTAACCGCCTAGCAAACAAAGATTTTCAACAACAGATTTTTCCGCAAAAAATTAGATATAATTCACTTTTTTGTCCAGTCCGTGTAAGTACTACTTTCGTAGCTAGCAACGAGAACCTTACGAGTTTCACTTTTGATTGCAGTTGTCTTGTCAAAACAGTAAACTTGACTTGCGTATAAGGGAGAAGGAAATAGTTATTTACATTACAAGCTGCGAAAGTTTACTTTTAGGCGTAAGGTGTTTTTGATTGGCCGAGGCGAAGCGTAAGCGTAGCCGAGGTTAATTAAAAACACCGAGTTAATAACACCAAATAAATGAAAAATCTTATTATGAAACACATTATAATAAGATAAGAGTGTAAACAGCATCTTATGTTACTAGGGCTGTTAAAAAAAGACAGCAGCATACGTCAGAATTGTAGTTTTTAACATTTCTTTTGTCATCGTTGAACATCATCGTTGTATGTACACCCTAATAACGTCTTATAATTAAAAACATCATTAAAATTTTTAAGTGTTATAGGGTAATGGGTAATTTAAAGAAAAGTAATTGGCAAACATTAGGGAAGATAAAATCAATTTGATAAGGATGAAAATTAATTTTATTATTACTATTTGGTGAAATTGAATAATTTAATGTCAACGTTAATAATAATTATTATTATAGAGTAAATTGATTCCATTTTCCCTATTTTGTACGTATATTCGATTATAATTGAATATGTGTTAAGCATCACGTTAACTTTTCTGAAATTAAATCATTTTCTGACTCTACTGAATCATTCCAGCTCACCAGCTGTTTCTCTTGTCAGTTAAATTACTCAAGTCAACCACGTGATCGTGAAGTGAACACTGCGTGATTCGCAATACGTTTTACATTTCCACTCTCGTGATTTCTGTGATCCAGATTCTTAATTTGTTTGTTGAGGTATAACCAACTATTGCAACTACACTTTTCCACAATAAAAATTAAATAATTTTTGTTGATACGTCGATAAAAGTTAAAAACTCAAATCTTCGAGTTGTTCTTTTCCTCCGCATTGACGACATATCGTTATTCTCAACCGGTAATTCATGTTCCCCTACTTGATTTTACTTTTCTACTTCTAGCGCGAATCTAATAAATGTGTTTATTTGATGATAAAAAAATATATTTCTAAATATTATTTTGTTGATTTTAAAATATAAAAATCTGTTTGAAATGTGTAATATTTTGTTGTTAGCTAAATTACGTTGAGACTGTTTTTCTATGGGGTTCTATTAGATAATACAAATTTGCAGTACCATAACAATTTACATCGCTACTATAATGCATCATTATTGAAAATTCGTAGGCGATAAAAACAGCACAAGCTATCGATAATAGTAATCGCTATCGTAATGCAGCAATTTTTTCACGCTTGATGTAACGCTATAGACACTTCCAATGAAGATATGATAACGTGATCTGAATAAAAGAGGTATTGCTACACTGTGTTATTTAAAATCTTTTATTATTACTAAACCAAGCACATACCTGCATCTATTATACGAAAAATATCCATTTATGATAGAACTAGGCTAGCTGCTAGTTTAGTCAAATAAATAAAAAATTATTGTTGGTTTTTTCAGCTGAAATGCCTGCGGTTATGTTTAGCATATTAGAACAAGAATCAAATAATATTTCTCCTTTAATATAATTTATTATGGCTGCAACTTCGAATTAACTATTATATACATTTCCATATAAAAAATGAACACCTACAAAGCCATACGAAAGCGAAATTATCCTATATATGTTTCTTTTCTTCCACATTCAAGTTAGGATTTATTCCAAAGGTTTTACAATATTAAAATAGAAATCGAATTAAAAACATGCAAATAAAAACATTATCAGGGTCACATAGTCACGTTAATTTGATTTTGAAAGAAATTATATGCGAACAAACGTGACTAAACATTTTAAGATGTATAGAGAGGTAACACTGATTAAATGCCTCTTAGTCGCCTAATTGTTACTAATTATTGGTATTTCGCTTATTAGATTTTTAATTATGCAGTTAAATAGGTAGTATTCGATTACAGTAACGTTTGAAGTTTCTAATCACTTGTATATACCGTGGGTATATCTTGAAAGTGTACAGCTCTCCTGCTGCGAGAAAACTGTTGCCAACATATTAATTTTTTGAAGCCTATACTTTCAAGAGGTATAGAATATGAATTGGTCATGTAGTTTTTACCAATTAGTAGATATCATGTGTTCATCGTGAATAAAAAACGCCAAAATACTGATTACAAATTTATTTTAGAAAATGAACAAGAGCAAGAAACTTAAGTTATAAGAACACTTCTATTTTATTAGTAAATTTGTGAGATGGATAAGTTATGTTTCCAAAGTTCTTATAAGCAATAATAATAAAGAAGAATATTGACTACAAAAAATATATTTGGTAAAAATATAATTATTTGTTCTGTTTAGAAGTTTATATGCGTATTCTACAGATAAAAATTTAAAAGAATGTAAATGTTATTTTCGATGATGGTTAAAGGTTCCATTTTTTTACTATGGCCCAGACCACCAAACCAAAATAAAGAAAGACGTAAAATTTAAAACAAATGATAAGAACATTTTATACCTATATATTTTCTTGACATGCATGATCTCATGATAGTAATTTACCTTAAGCAGAATATTTTTATATTAAAAGCGGGTTTATAGAGGTATTTTTCTTTAAAACCCCTTTTAATATAAAAGTATTTTTCTTTCGAGCTTTAATTAAAATATTATAAGACATTTCCGTTTAAAACGGTTTAAACATGTTTTCTTATATAATTGGAAATTGATTTCAAACAAAATTTCAATTAAAAAAAAGTTTATGTTATTGTAAAAGAAAACTTATTTTGCCAGACCTTGCGAAAATCAATCGCAAGAATTAGATATAATTATCATTAGATCTTCTCCTGCTAGATTAATTATTAAAAATGTAATGCATGACTAGAGAGGTGGGGCTCAGTTCAGAAAAGATAACGAAATAAGAGTAATCTGTTACCATACAGAATAATAACAAACTGCGAGTGTGCTCATTCTGATACCTCCTGCTTTGAATACTTTGAACTTGTAGAAATTACCCCAAAGATTACCTAGAAGATACATATATTAAAACTATCCTTAATCATAGAAACGATTATCAGATCAATGACTTTAATTTGAGCGTCGACTATTATACTCGTACATTAATAGCAGTAATCCAAAAACTTGAGTTGACAATCGGTGAATATGTTTCAAAGAATAAATTTAAAAATCTTTATCATGTAATGTTGTGATTGCATCGTATTCCAAAACCCCACCTACACCCTCACTGTCAAATACAAAACTCCACTAAACAAAAAACGCATAGTAAATTTAATTATACTTACTTTACGTATACCTCCCGGTAGGAACGTCTTATTGATTCAAATTGTTTTCAACGGTCGTGGGTGTTAATTGCAAAGGCTTACTGATTTGAGATAGGGAGCAGGAATGACTAAGTAATAGAAGGGGGCATCCAAATTATTGTTTCTGAGTTTAATTTAATTTACCTTAAATTATTTATTGCTTCTTGTCATTCTTTCATTTCTAAAGTTTCTGTTGTGAAATGTAGCTCTCCAAGCTACAGCAATGAGTAGTAGTTTTAAAATTTGTTTATTAGTTACAACATTTCGATACTTCTTATAAAATATACACAACAGTTAACTTCATCTGAAACCTACTCGCATTATATAGTTCTAGATTTTAACTTAATTTGGAATCACATTCCAAATACATTTTCATTAGATTCCTTAATTAGAAGTACATATATAGTTTTTGCTATTAAAAATGAAATCTCAGATAGTACTGTTAGGTACACCCGGTATATGTTCATTTTAGTTGTTTGGTTGCAGATGTTTGTATATCTGATAGTGTTTAGTTTAGGATTATTGAGAAATCAGTTTGTATTAAATTATGTGTCAATAAACATGTTGTTTATAAAAATGCGTTCCTTTAATTATTATTCAGGTTGATAATAACAAACATAACAGTACAGTTACAAATAGCTTACAGAAAATGTGTGTGTCATTAATCCTTTTATACTGAGATGCTAGTATTACTTCAAATCATCTTAGCAATTACAGATATCACTATAAGCAAAAAAACTAATAATTACAACAACACTGTCCAAACTAAAGTTACTGACACATACAACTCCTTTTCTCTCAAAAGACGGAAGCCACGAAGGCAGCAATGATTTCTATTTAGAAATCCGTTAACTGTTAACAGATTTAGTTTTACTAAAATTAGTTATTACTGAACGATGATTGATCTTAATATCAAAACAAACTTAAATCCACAGTTGTGAATGACTCCGATTACGGAAATTATTGAAATTAACTCGTTATTGGTAATTAACAAAATCTCGCTTTATTTATTGAATACGCTAGTTCTCATAAAAACACTTTAGCTTTCATAGAAGCGTTACCCAATCAGGACAAACTCTCAAGTTTATTTAGTCAGACTATTTATTTCTTCTCTTTAATTTAACCAACATTGTTAAAACGGCAAGGAAATATTTAATTTCACAAAACAAATTTTAGACAATGAACCTGACAAAACAATTTAATTAATAACATCCTTTTGCCGTAATTTTCTCCAATACAAATTTAACGGGAACCAACCGTTCCCGACTACTTGTCGCGTGTGTCAAGAGATTGGGTTTACAATCGTAGACTAAAATTTTCCTCTCGTTGTTATTACCGGTTGCTAGAATCATAAAATTTCAGTCTCAAAGCAGAACGTATTAGAAATCAATCCCGTTACAAGCTATAAGCTTCGCTCGCAAAACCAGAATTATGTTTGCAAACGCAATTCCTTCCTTTATAATTTTTTAAAATTTAAGTATATTTGACTCAATGTAAGTCCTCAGTATAAAAGGTTTTTGTTTTCGGGTGCGACAGAAGGCTGTAATCCAAAAATATACATAACAGCAGATAGTCCACATATTTAAATGTATATATAAATTTGTGGTGCCCATTTAGAACATAGTTAACACTTGTGTAAACAAAATCTATTTCCCACGGGATGGTATATTTTTAGTCGCGTATTCACTTCCATTCTATTTAAAATCATCTAAAATGAAAACAAAATGATAATGATAAATTTGGATTTAACAGAAACAATCTTTTTTATAATTTCACTCTGGACAAATAAGGATTTGATAAAAAAATAGTTAGGTCAATCATTTATAATTTGGTACTTTTAATAACATTATATAAAGAAGATAATTTCGATACTGTTGCACAAATAAGCAATATTCTATGTTATAAGTATTGGTTTCGGAAAAAAAGACTTTTTTTACACTTAAATTTTTCCTAGTAAGTAAATCATCCTTCGTAGCATAGGATATAAAAGTTTCTGCATGCAGCACATGGTTCAATTAATATAGCCTAGATGTCGATATTGAGTTTATATTAATTTGTGGCTTTCATAAATAAATAGAAAATGGATATCAAGCAAAGAGTCTTCCTTACTGAAGAACCTAGGATTAGGATTAAACAGCAATTTAAGGGTATATTGTTTAAAATTAGGTATATTTAATTGGGCTTGGGTGATTCTAAAAGTCGTAACTAATATATAATACGTAAACTATTGTAGTTTTGTAGTTTTTAGGTGCTTTTTAAATCTACTCATTTAGTAATTCATTACTTATGAATAGCATGTTACGCGACATTATGCTTTTTAGTTAAAGCGGTTTATATGGAAGAGAACATTTGAATAAATCTTAAAAAGTTCTATGCACTGAAATAACCCTTTTTAAATGATAGATAATTTATTTTGTTTAGTAAGAAACATTTTAGCTGCTCTAAATGAAATTTTATTATCTTTTCAGAATCATTTTCGCAGTTTGATAAACTTTCCAACAAGATCTTTAGTAATTGTAATAGTCTAGCGCGAAAGCCACGATTAGTGCGGAGGTAGTTTATATAAGGATGAAAGAAGCGCACGGGCGTAAAATGGTTGAGTTTAAATGGAGTCGTTAAATAGAAATATTTTAGCGCAGATTTGGGGGTAATGGATCGTTAAATGCGCAACATATTTAAGACGTCGCGTAAACAGACTCTGAGAGTTTTCCTTGAGTGATGTCGCTATTTCATTGTTTAACTTCAAGTGTACACCCCTGTTTGTGCAGGAAGGAATTTAGGGATTTGTGTCCTACAAACCCAAGGAAGTATTACATGTTTCAACCATCCCTACTTACCTAGACCAATATGGAAAGAGTTGCCAGTTACAAAACCCTCGTTCCTTTACTCCATTTACCCTTTTTTCTTTTAAAAAAGCCATGTCGGAACTTCTAGAAAACTTTTCTTATTCTTAAATACGAAACCGTTTTCCAGAAGTTATTGCGGAAATAATGAGTTTTAAATTTGTGCCTTAGTTTATGACGAATCCCCAAAACATTTTATTATAAAAATGGTTTACATAGGCGTTTACAGATTTAGTTAAATTACATTTCTTTTAGGGGTAATATCAGATTATTTTATCTGAAGACGTAGCTGATGCAATTACATTTTCCTTTTCCCGTATTTTTGTAAATCTTCTCACAAATTTCTAGAAAGCGACATAAAGTTATACCTATCTAATTGAATCGCTTATCTAAATAAACGAAAGGGATCAGAACTTTCATTTATCTATTTTTATACTTCTTGAAATAATAGTAGGGAAACAATGTACTTTATTAGTATAGTCACTGGTATTGCTCGGATATTTGTTACGATTCTAGGTTATTAAAGTTACGATTCTTACGTTTCTAGAAGTTATTACTTATTACATTTACAAAAAGTATTTAGGCACACTTCCAAATGTCAAGGTCCTGATAATTTAACCGTGGTGGTATTAGGATGATATTAAACTGAACTAATAGGTATCTAACTACATATATATTGTTATGTTCACGTTTATGTGAAGTGGAAAAATTAATATGAGCATGTACATAAGATAAAGAAAAATTTAAAGAATCATTATTGCACAGACGTGGTTCTTAGGGATCAATAAATAAAAACATAAAACATATAAACTTACATACAAAGTCATGATGATATCCCAAGAATACAAAATTTTAATATAGAATTATAAAATAATTAAACAGAATGGAATAGCATATATTTATTATAGTATTATGATACAATATTAACATTAACAAGGATAATAAAAGGAAAGAATATCCTAGCCATAAGTCAACCTGAAAATTAAAAATCATGTAATAATGTATAAAAAAATAACTTCTATGGTTATAGACATTGTTAGTGAGGAAACAGAAAGAATTACCAAAGATAGGGGGTATTTTGATAAAAGGAAAATATAACAGACAAAATAGTTGAAAAAAGAGGGTCTTTCGTGGAGATAATAATAATAATTTTTTTGTTGAGAGAATCTATAAAATTCTTACTGAAGAGAAGATTTGTATAAATAATAGTAAATAAAATAAATGTGTTAATAGAATTTGTAAAATAATAAAGCTCAAGAAGTAAAATTGTTAAATTAATAAACATAAAAAGAAAGTCCAGCATTTTATTGATTAAAGGAAGAGTTTCAGTGTATTAATTACAGGAAGCAATATTAAAGGGCATAACCATACAGTAAGAGCAATTGAGAAAAGAAAATAAATTGAAAAACTGTCTTCGAGCTGGGTTTGTTACTTACCAATGTGTTGAAGACTCGAATTCTTCATTATATTCCTGTAAAAGAAAAGAATCATTAAGGTGACTTCATCAGAAGAAAAAGATTTTGAAGATACTTACTGAGGTGTCAGGGAGCTTGCAGTCTTCATTCGAGCCCTAGAAAAGAAGAAAACCATAAAGGGTAAAAGGAATTTAAAAGAATTATCGAATTTACTAACCTGACCTGGGAAGGATGGCATTCTTGTAGCAGTCTTGAGGTAGTCCAATAGTCCGGTGGCGAGGTCTTTGGTGGTGCGAGGTTTGCAGATTCAGCAGCAGTGGCCACGGTTCCTGGCGTAAAGTGCATGTTGTGGAAGTTGTAGGTTTAGTGAAAGTGAAGGTAATCGTATGAAAAGGATTAGAAGATACATATGTCAAAATAACATGAAACTATTGGAGAGACATACGAGGAAGACTTACCTGAAGGAAAAGTTAATGTGTAAGTTGACAGGGTAAGATTTGTTTCCATTTTAACATCCTAAAAATAAAGATTTATAAAATAAAGAATTAAATAAAAATATATGCTATACTTACTTGTTCATTCTCGGGAAAATTTAATTGATAACTGTCAGATTTGACATTCCAGATATATGTGTCAATCACTATTAGTAATAACCAAAGTTTATTTATTGAGAAGCTACTAACCACCGTGTGAGAGTGGAAAATTTTAAATGATTTATTTGTAAAGTTTAATCTTTCAATAATTGAACCCAATATTGAAAGATAATCATTAGAGTCTCATATTAAGGTAAATAAAAAAAAATTTATAGGTAACCTTTACTATGAGTATTGAGTATTAATTCGACCCTGCGATATATATAAGGTTTATTGACGATTTGCAATAATATCTATTTAATCAGATATATACATTCTTAGATTTATGACTTTATTTTAAACTGAATCATAAATTTCACCAATAGTAGCATACAAAGATATGCAAGAATTTTAGAGTAGATAGAAGGTGATTTAAAAACATCATAACAGAAAACATCTTTACAAAAAACTCTTACCATACACTATTTAAACTTTCAGATATATCGTATGAGATTAAATCTGTATACCTATTATACAATCTATAACCTACTATGTTATTATGTTTATTTGTTTATCTCATGTTTTTTTATAATATTTATTTTGCGGTAAATACTTTTACAAACACTAGTAACGTGCAAGTAAGAAATAATAATACGTCCATACACGGCGACGAAATTAGTCGGCCCCTGTATAAAATGTATACTTACTTCTGGGATTTAAAAGGAATCTGCGAGAGTCATAATAGTAGATAGTACGTATTTCAATCACAATCTCTTTACAGTTTCGCAGTTCAAATGTTCCTAGTTTAAGCAGATTCTTGAAAACAAGATTGTTTTGAAAAGAAATGAAAAGGGAGAAACATCCGTTATAAGAAGACGCGTTTCTTCATCAGTTAATAGTAGAGTGTACCGTACTTTAATGTAAATCGCGGAAAGTAAGTCAGTCAGTGTCAGTGCCTCGTCAACTTCGTGTAGTTATATAAAGCTTGCGCACGCCAAAATCTGGTCATCCAAAAGAATTTGTAACTATTAAGGGATGCACCTAGGCGTAGAAAACTCTGTTGTAAGACAGCCTAGGAATAATAATTGAGCGTTATTAATAGATGACGTAAATACTTGAAATAATATCGTCGCCCGAACAGGTATGTGGCAAATTAGCTTTGCACGAACAACCTGATTGTATAGAAATAGACGATGAAACATAATATGGTAAAGGTGATTTTGCAGAAATTGATGGGCATTTGGATTTTTATGAAATATAATCAAATTAAAAGATTAATTCAAAGTTTCAAAGGATTTTTATACAGCGCCCAACCAAAAAAAGCCCCAGATAGCTGTAAAGTGAAAAAGGTGCCCAAATTTCCAAAAAAAGTTTCTGGTTTGGCAAGCCATACGATGTTGTGGACTCAGGAGTACAGAAGTCGTTATCGTCGGTACCATAAACCAAGAAATACCTATATCGAATTGACTGTTTTCAAAAGCAACGTTTACCTTTCCTGATGCAATACGAGACTCAATCTATATTTTGGCAATATTTGGCTACGAAACACTATTCCAATACTGTAAAAGAGTGGTATAGGTGAAATAATGGTGTTGTCATTGCAAAGGAATAGAATCCCCCAAATTGTCTGGGATAAAGGCTGATACAGCAACACTGGTCTATAATAGATGGGAAATTGAAGAAAAAAAGCTGGTGTAGTATCTACAGTTTAAGATTTTCGCTTTAAGTGAATTTGAGCAGGTCAGGAAGTTGACAAAAACCTCGTGCAGAAATTGATAAGTCAAGTTCGTAAAATAGTGCCTAATATAGCATATGGAGCCAATTCAATGTCAATTGAAATAAAAATTTACAATTTTTAGGAGGTTGTATCTTCTATAATAAAATTATTATTTTATACTACAACATCCTGAAATAGGCTTAAACAAAAAGCTCTAGAGGAATAAAATTGCCTCTTGTGTTTATTTAAGGTTTTCCTACAAAACGAGGATTTGTTAGATATAACTCTAACGAATAAATTAATTTAGAAGTCTATCTGGAAATAAGGAGAATTAATCCCAATCAAATTGAATGTCTTCAGTATGGAAACTTAACCTGAAAACCAAACGAGAACCACCGGAAATAATTAATCTTCACTTACTTAAAAACCTCTAGGAGGGAAATTATGATCAAATTTCACAAGTGAATAAATCACAACACTACTTGTTCTTAAAGAATTTAAAATAAATACTCATAAAAGGGAATACCTTTTATCTTTTGAAAAGTTAAGAAAAACAGTGATAAGCAGAATTTACCAATAAAGAATCTCAAACTGAAGCAATAGCCATGTCTGCTCAAAACAAAGTAATGTCAATATTGAAAATAATAGATGACAAAGGAGTTTCTGTGCGTTTTTAACATTAATCGATTGATACGGCACATAATCGATAGATATCATTTTCGTTAATTCTTACTTCAGATTTATTTTAACCAATCATAAATGAGTTCGTTATTTACAGGTTGTGTCTGTAGACAGTACGTAAAATGTACATTTGATAACTTTTTTCCTGCGTTATATCCAATAGTAGGTATCCAATGTTTTATAGCAGAAATATATTTACAGATACATATTTTATTACTTTATTTACAGTAGCCAGAATATGCTAGATATTAGATTAGTTTTTAATAACAGGAAAAAGTAAACAGTGATGCATGTAGATGATGGTTTCGTGCGGTAGGTAGTAATTAATTATAGTTTCCGTTATATTGTCTAACAATAATGAGAAATTGCATGAAAACAATATTTCCAATCCCTACAGAAATTTAATATCGGTTCGAATTTATATGGTCATAAATAACGTCGACGCTCATTTACAGCAAAATATTTCACAATCACTTTTAATACGAATTTAAAGATTCAATTTAATTTCACATTTCGATGTAATAAAGATTTGATTAAATTTCACTTCCGTAAAGAAATATTTAGTGTCTTCCGCCAAATTAAACGAGATTATCAAAATTTAATATACGCTTTTCATTAAAAGATTTTCATAATTAAATTAGCTCCTGTCAGAAAACAACCTTAATTTTCATAAATTTATGTTTGTATTTATCTGTTTGCGTTATTAATAAGTGTTGTGAACAATAGATACTTTAATTACCATTTACTGTATACATTATTTGTACTTGTAACTAGTAATGTATCATTCTATACATACATTTAATTAACAATTTGCCAAGCTTTACACATTATGTACAATGAATTACGAAATTAGATATTTATGACCTTATTATACAACTAGATTATATTCATAGCGGTGCATTATAATTTAATTTCAGATAAACCAAATAACGGGAAAATATATTAAAAAGGAATTATGAGGAACTTGCAAGTTATCAAAGCTTTCCTATTTAAAACGAATGTTGGGAGTTCTCATATCGCTTATCTTTTTCTCATTTACTTCAAAGTATTATTTAAGCTAATCTTTCTATATTTCTTTTTTCAAGGCGCGCTCTTTCTGTATTATATCTATCATTTCATCGAATGTCATTTATACTTGACCAACGATGTTACATTTTCGCGAATCAATGATGAAAGAGAAAATAGTAGTTTACTTTTCGTTTTTCTTTCTTTTTAACCATACAACATTACATTTAATCTTGAAATGAAAGGAATTTCTTTCACAAATGTTTTTTAATACAACACGGAAGTAATTCATAATGTAACTTTTTCGGAAATTTCATTCCACAAAAAATTGTTAAAATGACCGAGGTACAATACTTATTACTTTATTATATCTGTCTTGGAATTTAATGTGATATCAGTCTCTCTTCTTTCATTTCTCTAAGATTATAATCATTTTCCAATTAGAGACCTTGGAAATCTACTATTGAATCCTATACCAATAGGCTTTATCAACCCACCATTATATAGACAATAAGAAAATACAAATTAATCTCTTTTTTCTTCTACGTTTCTATATATTTTCTACAAATCTACCTACTCACCAAATTTTCGTTGGTATGAAGGTTGTGGTCTGCAAGAATACTTTGGATATTTTTTATCTTATTAACCTGTAATCCACTGTAAAGTTTGAATTTCATACTTTCGTTTAGAAGTTTAGTTTTTTAAAATACATAGCTGTTTGTAAATTGTAAATATATGTATAAATGTTATAGAAAAATAAAATTTTTGAATATTTTATTTCAAACTATATCACTACCCAGTAAAATTTAGGTTACCTAAATTATTCAGGTAAAATATTCAGCCTTGGTAGTGTGCTGGAGTTTCACCCAAGCGGCCCGAGATCGACTCCCGGTGCCGGCAGATCTGGTTAAGGTTTTCTGCATATTATAAATAAATCTCATTAAAACACTATCCTCTTGTATTTTCTTGAGTGTTGAACATTTATGTAAAGTGTTTTTGAATCTTGGTAATCATTTTAGTTTGTTTTTCATTTATATGTACTTCAATACAATTTTTTATTCATTAAAATTTCATTAGTAAAAGAGCTCTTAGGTAGGGACTTATTATTTGAATGTTTTTGAGTTTCAAATTTGTAATCTTTTTCTATATTTTTATATTTTTTCTTGTGTTTTCTCAAATAAATATGATTTTAAAGTTAATTAAAATTAGTAAGACTGAACCATATAATTATGAAAGTTTTTATTCACATTTTCATTAAATTACATTTTTGGCTTTGTTGAAATTAATTAATTTTTTTGCACTAAATTTTTATCGGTCTGATTTCATTTTCTTATTAGTGATTTCAGAAAGATTTATTAGATTCATTTAATCTATTCGATCTATTTAATTATCATTATTAAGCTTCATAATCAGATGGCGCCCTTCTTGTGTATGTTTTTGTGTTTTTTGAAACCTTTATCCATTACTTTATAAATTAGACAACTGCAGAACCAATACCTACAACCTGAATTAAAAATTTGTAAGATAGAGCTAAATCTCAAACCGTGGTGATCTTGAGCACCTTTTAAAGTAAGTATAATGTTTATTGTTTCTTATTGCTTTTATTGTTTATTTAGTCTGGCGAAAAACTAACGTTTCAAACTCTGTGCTGTCAAATACAAACCTTTAGACCAAAACCAATTGTTATTTTTCTGTTTAAACTTGAAAATAGGCATTGCCGAATAGTGCAGTGGTTTTCCTTAATGTGTCACTACTCAACTGCCTTAAAACTATATACAAAAAGCCAACAAAATAACTTTAACTTTAACTAAAACCAACACCTTTTTATTTTTATTCAACTCGAAGAACACTGACAAAAATCTAATTAGGCTAAACAAAATAACATCAAATATTAACACTATTGCAACAACAATCACAAATTAGACATTTTTGATGATTTTGAAATACACAAATACAAACGCAGGGTACCTTAAGGCTATATTTAAACAGTCGCGAACCATCTGCTGGGGGGTAACGGAAAGGGGACAAAGAGAGGAGAACCTGTAGAACTAGTCCCCCTCCCATACATTATTTTTGGAGAGGTATATATCTAGAGAAACATCGAGATTTTTCATACCACAAACAGTGTACGTAAATGAATTAATATTAATTGCTGATTAATTATTCTTAACCAATTAATAGGTGAATGTACAGTAACTAGTAATTGTAAGAATTCATCAAAAAATAATAATAAATAAATTAATAAAAAAGAAACAAACAAAAAAGGATGGAATATGACAGTCATTAAACAAGTAGACACCGTCAGCAAAGCATGGTTCGATGGATGAATGGCTGATCCTCAGACTAGAGACCACCGTGTATATCCCATGTAGTTCGTATAATTCTTTTTAATAAAATATTTAATATATTTCATAAATAAATCTTTTTTTTAATAATTACAATATTTCTAAAACAGAATAACTTACAATTCAATACTAACTTAAGGGATTTAAAAATTAAGGAATAATTATATGTAGTTATTCTTTTTTATGTTTATTTATAAAATAAACAATTCCTTAAAAATACAAACAAGAAAGAATAATAAATGACTTTCATTAAAGAAACAAGCAGTGTCAACAGACAGTATAGCCCTGTGGAGAGTATCTCTTCGTCTAGAAAACCACGGTTCAAATCCCATGCAGTTTGTATATCTTTTTTTAAATATTTAATATATTTCATAAATAAATAACCTTTTTTTAATTATTATAATATTTATAAAACAGAATAATTTAGAATTAAATACTAATATGTATAATCAATTAGCTTTATTTTTAATTAACATAAATATTATACATACTACTATATTATGTAGTTTAAAGAATGTCTATAAAATTAAGGGATAATTTTATGTAATAATTCTTTTTTATATATATTATAATTTGAAAAAAATTGTTTATGAAGTATATTAAATATTTTATTTAAAAAAATTAAAGGAACTGTGTCAGCTCGAACCGTGGCTTTCTAGACGAAAATACAGAGACCCTCTCCATAGGGCTGTACTTCCCGTTAACATTGTTTGCTTCTTTCATTATTATACGAAGTGCATGGGATTTGAAACGTGGTTCTCTAGTCTCAGAGCTAGTCCACAGAGCCATGCTCTGTTGACGTTGTCTGCTTATTTAATGACTGTCATTTATCATCTTTTTGTGTTTGTTTCTTTTTTATTAATTTATTTATTATTACTTTTTGATGATTTTTTACAATTACTAATTACTGTACAGTCACTTACTAATTGGTTAATATTAATTAACCAACAATTAATATTAATTTATGTACGCATGTAAACATGTTTTGAAATCTAAAACATTGCGCGTTGGCACAAAGAGGGGAAATCAGTTGTCACGGCGAGGGCGCCACTGCTCAATGATTAATTAATTTTTGCGATTACACTACAAAAAAATGGCGTCTAGGATTATCCATAGATTTTGCACAGTGCTTAGTAAGTAACCATACTTACAATGCTGCTACAGAGAAAGTTGTCTGAAAAATCTACTAATTCAGATTTTCGTAAATATATGTTATGCCGAGCATCGGCTCTTAAACTATTTTGATAATATTATTTACAATAACTAACAAAACTCGATGTAGTACGATTCTATAAATAACACTAATTCGAAAAAACTTTGGTTTCTATAGTAACTATCCCTACATTTGACAGTCTACATTACAGCTGTACGGGTTTGTCGAATGTTGACATAGCAATGTGGATAAACACTAAAGTGGTTTTCTTTGTATTTGATTAGCTCGATGTGAATCGAAATTGACACTATGTCGGTGTTTGGTTTTATTATCTCACTTATCGATTTAAGGAGGTTTTTGAAACACAAGATTACACAGCCAGTTAATTAAATTTATAACCTGACATCTATTAAATTCTAAACTGTTAATATGTTAATCCCTACTCGACAGGGATCAACATGGTCACTCACTTCTTGTCCTGTGGCCGTTTAGGACTTTTGAAACAGACACTACAAGGTAGGTCATGGTCGCCACGGATAAAAGGAAAAACACGTTGTAGTCGTCTCTCTATAATTATAGAGTCAATTTAGTGTTGCGTAGAAATATTATAATGGATTCTGTTTAGTAAAAGCAAGATATATATAACATGTGGTATGTCAACTAGCCGTCATTTCGTCAACCAATTTTAACGCGAGCTAAATTTCTGATAGATGGCGCGACGTGCGCAAGCATGATTGTCATTCTACAGCAACATAACCTGTAATAATGAATATTTGCTTTTGGCGTATTTTTCGTAATACAAATTAAATAAACTTTTTCATGGTGATAGAGGTACAAGATTCTTTGGCACTATTAAAATGCTAAATTGTGACTCTTCTTTATTTAAAACATCTTTGGTAATAAAACTAAATTGAAATTTTATTTTTTACAGCAAACTAAAGTAACATCTTTTTTTATTTTCATTTAACTTAAATAATAAGAATACAAATTGACCTATGCAAACATTTCTTTTGAGAATTGTAATCAAATTCATCAATTATTTTGTAATATTTTACGGAAAGCAGATAATCTGCAAGTATGGATTGATGCAACAAGAGTTTTATTAACAAGTAAAGACCTTGTGTGCCACTATAAAAAAAATCTATGCGAAATTCAAACCTATTAGACGCTCTAAAGATTTCAAGTATTAAAAAAAAGTAGGTATAAGTCGAATTATATATACTTAATGCTTAAACATGTTTTTAATTATATGCATTAAGCAGGTTAAGTAAAACTGTTACTGGTAATTAATAGCAATAAAGCACTCATCTCAGCATAATTTATAGCAACAAGAAGCTAAATAGCAATATAAACATGGTCCACATGTGAAAGGGACAAAAATATTAAATACAACAGCAGAACACAGACTTTTGTACTGAAAAGCAATAGTTTTTTGACTTGATAACAATTATATTATTGTGCATCTAACTCTGTAACAAACAAGATCAATTACAGCAAAACTATCCATGAAATATTTATATTTTAAAAATTTAATTACAAACATTTATAAAATAACAAGGCCATCGATGATGACAACAACGAAGACAATCATATACCAGACCAATTGTGGTCTGGCAAGGAAAGTGAAGTCGACATCGATCACTATTACAATAAAATCTAAACATAAATGTAATGTACATAAAGATTGGTTTTACCCTGTAGTACAGACATATTCATATTTTGGAAACAAAATTCTTTCTGGTAACCAAATTTTGAAGTTATTTTAAGAACCTCAGTCACTTCCATGAGAATCCATACAAGACCTTCCATGCAATGTCCCTGAAAATATAAGAGGTTTAGATTAAAGCGATTTCATTTTATGATAAATTTAAAAATTACATTTTGACAACTGATTTTCTAAATACCTTATATTGTGATTGAGAAATACATAACGGCCCTCACTCCATTACCATTAGCCACATACAGAAAGGTGGAATCCCTAAAAAGAGCAATTTTAATAGAACAATTAAACATTAAACTATTTACTGATAAAATTTATCACATGATACGAATGGCGTTTTGCTATCGAAAACAAACCAGAAAAATTAGTTTAGAAATAAGTGTTCATTTATACTTACCTGTATATTTGAGAACGCGCTATTTTTTATTAATTCTGGCTTATTAATTATAATAAACAGAAACAAAGCTGCATAAGAAACATCAATTAAATTCTCGAATGACAATAATAAAAATATAAATTTTATTATTATTAAAAAAGCTTAATAAATTTTGAAGGTTAACAGATGTGGTTTGGTTTGACACTCACGTCACGGCCTACTAGATTCATATAAGCTAAGCGAAGCTTATATTAATCTAGTAGGCCGTGCTCACGTTTCACTGTTGCGGCATCTAGCGGCGACTTTCGAACTAATGATCTCGTTTCAATTTTGGGTGAAAAATTTATCATGGCAAGCATAGGGGAGTTGATCTACCAGTGTTTTATATATCTTGAGTAAAAGCAAAAGTCTTTATTTATTTTGGCATTGATTCATGTACTTTAATATTGTCTGATTAGGCTATTACCATATAACCACCATCGTCATGTATTTTTTATTAATGATAAACAATTCTAAAGAATCTGGGTTCATTAATAATAATGAATGTGTAGATAGAAAATACATCAAATATATATTTGATAATTAAAATGATAAAGGTCTCAGCAAGTTTGTCAATAATAGAAAATGTCACCTCTTGTATCAGTTAAGAAACTCAAAACTAATTTTGTAATTATACCCTATTATGAATTCTGAAGCAAAGATACAACCACATCTTACTTCGATTGCTGTATTGAATCATCATTCAATCGGAGTAAAAAAGTAGTTCACATATTCATTGGATGATTGAGAGAAACTTTTTCTGAAGTACTCAAAAAGTTCAAGCAACCTTTTCTGGGCCCTTTAAAAGAAATTAACTATTCTCAGTGAATCCAGATTTTAGATTTTTCTCCAAAGTGTTTTTATCTGCAATTGTTGTACAACTAGTGATTCAAGTGTGCAAATAACAAATAAGAAGATGTGAAATGTCGTTTGACCCTCCTCGCCCACCTGGAGTCTTTTTTGACCCCACGTGCTGTAAAATATATATTTTTTGTGTTTATTATGGCCTATTGTCTCGAACCATTAAATATGCTTCTGCCTAACTTTATAGAACATGATCATACTATTTTCCGTAATTAAATATTTGCAAAAAGATATTTATACCACAAAATATGCGTTTGGGGTCAATCTTGGCCCCAGGTGGGTTGTACGTAATAAAATTTTGGTTCGTGCAGCCTTAGTTATTATATTCCGAATATTGGTTTTTATATAATTTTGCTGTAATGTAGCATACACTTGTAGTTATTCATGTTTCTGCAAGTTGTGACATGTTCGTAACGTGTTGAAACCTACAAATAGCCATCGCTTATAAGTAAGTATAGCTCCCTGGTTTACGATCTCATTTACTGTTTGACTAATAAGTAACTGATAAGTAAGTAATGTGACAACAAAACTTATTATTATGGCGGACTATAATATTAACTTTGCAAGTGGCTATAGTGGCAAGCTTTGAGTGAATTTGGGAAGACGAAGAAGATGTAGCAAATCTAAGCAACTCAGATAACGGTGATGATGGTACGGATGAGGAAGTATGGGTTAGCAAAGATGGGGCAATACAGTGGAGTAGTAAGGAGCCTACACAACAAATGCGCAATCAAGAAATATCATAAAATGTGTAGTAATTTTGTGTGTAAGAAACAGGTTGAAATACGCACATTGTGTTTAAAATAATTTTTTAAATAATCATATTTAATGTAGTAAAGTATTAATCTTATATCATTGCCTTATAATCTGTGTTCTAATGTTAGTATTACTTGTAACCGTTTTTCACACATGCATTTAAGAATAAATATCTTGAAATATTAGAAATACGTTTTTTTTAAGTGAACTACGCAATTTCAGCTTGGGGGGTCACAAATGACCCCAGGTGGGCAGTATGTAATGTTAAAGCAGGTGGATGAGGAGGTTTAAATAATAACTTTTCTAAAATTTATCTGCCATCATATCTTATCATAGAGCAACATTAACTTTGAACTGTTGAGAAAGTGTGTGACATAATTTGCAATTAAGCAATAAAATTATGTTTGATCGTCGTTATATGTAAACTGTTGATTATTGAGGGAATTCTGTGCCTCTTAATTTAAGACAATTCAGATAACATATTATGGTACTGATATTTTAATAGTGTAATCAGACATTTATGAGTATCAGCATCAGATTTATTCAATTTTCTTTAGTTTTTATTGATGATAACAGATCTCATGAAGTATCATATTTTAATAGAGTCACTGCATCTAGTTACCTAGGCCAGCTGGTCGACCAGAGTACCTAATCCGCCGCCATATTGGGGCAAACGAAGCACGAAATTGTTCATTATTTGTTCTGTATTGAATTTAATCAAATCCACGTTTACTTTAAAAGGTTTTTCTTATTTTAAAAGATCAAACCTCTAATATGTCAAACACGTAAAACGTGGTTTTAATTTGTCCATCACCATAATAAAAATCATAAAAATCACCCTTCTCTGCCCCAATATGGCGGCAGTTTGGGTTATTCTGATCGACCAGCTGGCCTAGGTGACTAGATGCAGTGACTCTATGTTTTAATAAAATAAGTTGTTCCTATTCATTTTGTCTATCATAGTCATTATTCCATATTTGAGGTGGTCAGCTGTCAAAGCGCCAAATAACGCTAAAAGATGCATTTTTAGATTGAACGGATCTTGCAATTATTTATGAGATCGGTAAGTAAAGCCTTAGTATGATCCGTAGATTTCTGACATTAAAAGAAGATGTGATCTAGATCAATTTTGACGTGAATATCTCACATATATCCATAGCAATGTCATTTGTTTTATAAAGATGCGCACGGTAACGAGCACGGTTTTGTATTAAACTTGTAATAATTATGCGTGATGAATTTTCTCGGTAAGTTAAAAAACTCATACCAAAATCTAGTAGGCAATTGTGGTTGTATAAAAGATAATCTTGTAGAATTGGTCATGCTAGGAGATTTCCATGCATTTTCGTCCTACTCGTCATCATCTTTGTTTGCCCCCATTGCCTCTAAGGAATCCAGAACGGTCTTATTATACTGTCTACCTAACCATTACCACGTGGCATTCCGACAGGATTTAGATGTAGCTGTACTTGCTTTCCAGTACAAAATCCTTTAAATGATTTGTAAGTAAAAGCTTTACCCCTATCAGTGATTACACATTTTGGTACTCCAAATAATTTTGTGATACGAGGGTGGTTTGATAAGTCAGTGACTTTTTGAATTTCCCGGGGAGTAACTTTACTACTACTCCCGTCAACTGCCATATATGAAACGACTACTGTAAAGTTTTGAGAAGGCCGCGCCATTTAGTTTGTGTTTGACAGTCATTGAAAGCAAACAACCTCGTGAATTTTAACAAAAATGGAAAAAAGTGAATTTCGTGTGCTGATTAAGCATTACTTTTTGCGTAAAAAGCCATCACCGAAACCAAGGAAAGGCTTGATAAATACTATGGGGGCTCTGCACCATTAATTTCAATGGTTAAGAAGTGGTTTACTGAGTTCCGTTATGGTCGTACCAGCACAAGTGACGCCGAACGTTCAGGTCACCCAAAAAAGGTCGTCACGCCAGAAATGTCGATAAAATCCATGGAATGGTATTGGACGATCGGAGAATGAAAGTGCGTGAGGTGGCTGAGGCTGTAGGCATCTCAACAGAGCGGGTACATCACATTTTACATGAATATTTAGACATGAAAAAGCTATCCGCGCGATGGATGCCGCGATTGCTCACACTCGACCATAAGCGCAACCGTTTGACCATTTCAAAGCAGTGTTTGGCGATGTTCAGCCGGAATCCGAACCAGTTTTTGCGGTGTTTCGTTACCGTAGACAAAACATGGATCCATCACACTACACCAGCGACCAAGAAACAACAAGACAGTGGGTTTCTTCGGGTGAACGTGCACCAAAGAAGGCCAAGGTGGGTCTGTTGGCCAACAAGATCATGGCCACAGTTTCTTGGGATCGATTACCTTGAAAAACGTAAAACGATCACCGGCGAATATTATTCAGAGCTTTTGGACAGATTCGATATTGATTTGAAGCAGAAACGACCGCATTTGGCGACAAAGAAAGTGCTGTTCCATCAAGACAATGCACGGGTGTACACGTGTGTAGTCACCATGGCAAAAATCCATAAATTGGGCTACGAACTGCTACCCCATCCAGCATATTCTCCAGATTTAGCCCCCTGTGACTATTTCCTGTTTCCAAACCTGAAGAAACGGCTGGGCGGTACGAGATTTGGGTCGAATGAAGAGGTCATCACTGAAACAAACGCCTATTTTGAGGGCCTTGAGAAAACCTATTATTTGGAAGCAATAAAAAAATTGGAAAAACGCTGGACTAAATGTATCGAGCTAAAGGGAGACTATGTTGAGAAATAAAACGCTTATTTGTCTAACTCCTCTATAACATACTTGGCCTTGGTATTTTTGATAGCTTTAATGAAGCAGAATTTTGTGAATGCATCTACAATATCAATAACGTAGCTATTACTCTGCTTATTTTTCAAGAGGGATTCCAGATGGTCTCGAGTGGAATTCTAGGTATCGGATATAACTGGCCCGGTAGGTCCCCAGATGGAATTTTATCGTATATGCGCTTAACGTGTCACGCATCAACGCACTTTTGAGTAAATTTCCGCTTTGGAAACCAAAAACTACTGGAAATTCATTCATACGTTTTGTTGAAATTATATTTCATAATCTGCTTTATTAATCTCAGGCTTTAGGGTGCACCACTCGGGTTCGACGATATACCAATTCGCCATCGATTATAATCGTTAAATGTAGATTTATTTGAGTGACGTTGGCCAGACTAAAGTATCCTCTTGATGCTACTTATATCTTTGTCTGCCTTCTGTGGCACCAGTAGTCACAGTATCAAGTATTTTTAGAGAGAACAGTAGTACACACAGTGTACACCTTTGTTACAGTCTGAAACTTGGTTCCTGCTCTGAGAGCGTCCACATGACCCATAGGCGTCCCTGATCTGTGTAAAATATCGACATCATATTCTTGTAGATCTAAGTTTTTTCATACATTTTTCTATTCTGCTATTTAGATCTTTCTTTGTAATAGCACTCGTTGCAGCAGATCAATCAGTGTAAATCGTGAATTTGTCTTCGATCAAGTAATGCCCAAATCTTTTCACGTAATACACTATAGCGAGAGTCTCCAACTCAAACGAGTAATATCGTTGTTCGATAGGAGAGGTGGTTCTACTGTAATAACTAACAACTTATTCGTTGCTTTCCTTTGCTTACCCAGTAATACTCGACTAGCATGATGCCGTCATGTATCCTTAATGGCATTCATAGAGCTTTTGTTGCTCGTCTGACCATACCCGCTGTTGGTCGACATTATAAATACAAAGTTTATGTTTATTACCTATTTAAAGTGAAAAATAGGGAAGTTATATGAAACTTTTCATACGAGGGCGTATTCTTATGTTATCTACCTAGCCATGAAAAAAAGCACATAAGAGAACAAAAAATATTTATTTTTCTACATAACTCCCTTCAACACTAATACACTTATTCCATCTTTTTTGCAATTTCCCCATAACCTTCAGAAAAAAATTCTTTCGGTAACCCTGCAAAATATTATTCAACAGCTTCTTTGAGTTCTTCATCAGAAGCAAAACGCGTTCCCCTGAGATGCTTTTTAAATTTTTGAATAAAAAGAAGTCTGACGGAGCTAGGTCAGGGCTATAAGGTGGATACCTTAACTCTATAAACCCACAGTCATTGATTATTTGCCGAACTTGGTTTGCCTTATGAACCCGACAATTGTCGTGCAGCAACAAGTCTTTTTGTGGATAAAAATGCGGGCGTTTTTCCTCCAGAGCGGGTTTTAAATTTTTAATTGTGTTTCCGTAGGCCTCTCCATTTATGGTAGACCCTCTCGGCATATATTCAATTAGCAAGACTCCTTCAGCATCCCAGAAAACAGTTGCCATCAGTTTTCTTCCTGAAAATTGTGTTTTAGCCTTTTTTGGTGGTGGAGAGCCCTTATGAACCCACTGCATGCATTCTTGTTTAGTAGGAGGGTCCCAGTAATGTACCCAATTCTAATCCCCGGTGATAATTCGAGAGAAAAAATGTTTGTCCCTCTCCAACTCGGCCAAATTTTCTTGGGAAACTTCTTTTCTGTACAGTTTTGTTCAGGTGTAAGCAATCTGGGAATCCACCGTGCAGACACCTTCTTCATACCCAAATCGTCATGAAAGATTTTGAGGACACTTGTTTCGGATACCGACTTCATTGGCAATGACAGAGAACTTTACACCCCGATCTTGCAGTACCAAATTTTCGATTTTTCGAACAATGTCTTCAGTTCGAGCTTCAACGGGTCGTCCGGACTTTGGGTCATCATTGATTGAATCTCGACCCCATCGAAAGAGTTTAGACCAAAATTTTACTTGAAAATAAGATGGTGCATCTTCCCCATACACTGCAACCATTCTTTCATGAATTGCTTTTGGACCATTGCTTTCTTTTGTCAGGAACTTTATTACGCTGCGATGTTCAACCTTAATTTAACTCATTTTATCAACAAATAGACCGTCTCAAATCTCTATAAACGGCACAAACTAAACACAACTTAGCACGTGCACTTCTAACAGTGACAGCAATTTTTTAATAATTTGCGTGACATCGCCATTTTTTTGTTTCATGGCTAGGTAGATAACCCTCGTATTTTTCATTTAATGCATTGTTCAGGTTATCTGCAAGAGCTATGAAAACGAAATCATGACAACTTGTCAAATAAATTAAAACACGGAAAGATTTAGCTATGGTTGTCTGAAGAAAGGAGTGAAGAGTCTAATTTTTCGAATTCAGATATGTTTAATCGTAAAAACTCCTATTATTGGTCAACCGTAATCTCATCGTAATACACCCAAAAAATCAATACGCCGCTTTAGTTCAAGTGTTTGGTGTGGTTTATTTGGATCATGGGTTATTTTTATTATTTTTATGAGAACACCTTAACTGCCTAACGATATGTTCAATTCATGACACCAACACAAGGTGATTTCCTGGACAACCTTGATATTCATAATAGACATGAAGGAATCTTTCCAATTCCAATGCAACACGGAACTTGCTTACTGAATTCTTCAATGGCCAATGGTTAGATACGCAAGGACCCATACAGTGGCCTCAGCGTTCTCTTGATATATTTCTCTTGATTTTTATTTTTGGGAGTACCTTATAGAAAAAGGCGTTTTCGAGCACCTATGTATTATAAAAAAATGACATTTAATTATTCTGTCACTATTATCTTATATTATTCACTATCATTTATTTTGTATAATTATTTACTACTATCTAATAAATGCTTCAGCTTGGGTTCAGCAATTTGTGGCATTTTTGCATCGCATCACCTATAATGATTGCTACCAAGATTAAACAGAAAAAATGAATTAGATAAGAATTAAAACGCGACGTTCAATTGTTTTTGTCTTCGTGAAGTTAGAATGAGAATCTAACAGAATCAGCAGAAAAAATATGGCTAATTTGTTAATTTAACTTCGAAAAAATAAACCTTTAACTTCGTAGCTCTAATAATAATAACGGAGATGGCGCGCCAATACTGTGAACAGCCTGTATATATAGGGTGGTCCAACAAAAAAGCAATTCGGAAATCTTATGCTCTCACCCCCTAGGATTATTGTATAGCAAAAAGAAAGTACCCCTATTTTTTTATTTTGAAATCGGTCGATGTTAAGGGGTGCTTCAAAGCCCTTAAAGTTTCCCATGTATTTTATATGGGAAAACACGTTTTCGTAGATTTGGTATAGAATTCTAGAAAATCAATATTTTTCAACCAGGCTACTCTGTTTCTCTTCAGAAATGTTCAGAGAATGACATCCAATAATTTATTTGTTAAATTTTTATACAAACTATTTTTTACAGGCCCACAAAGAGTCCCATAAATAAAAGAAACACAGAAAAATCGTTAAAAAATATTTATTACTATTTTTTAATATAAAAGATTTTGATAAATAAATTATTGGGTGTCATTCTCTGAACATTTCTGAAGAGAAACAGAGTAGTCCGGTTGAAAAATATTGATTTACTAAAATTCTATAATAAATCTATGAAAAAGTGTTTTTTCCCATATAAAATACATGGGAAACTTTAAGGGCTTTGAGGCACCCCTAAACATTGTCCGATTTCAAAATAAAAAAATAGGGGTACTTTTTCTTCGATATACAATAATCCTAGGGGGTGAGAGCCTAAGATTTCCGACTTTTTGCTTTTTTGTTGGGCCACCCTACGTGTATAATGATCTACTTATTTGTATGAATTATGTTGTCAGCTAGGATTGATAACGATAACTACAAATGTAGATCTTTGATATCGCTTCTAGAACATGTGAACTAAACGCAACACTCCCAAAATAATTGCGGTCCCGTATCACACATAATAAACTATTTATTGTTTTATGTTATTGAAGTTTTTCCACCGCCAATGTGTCAGGCCACAGGCCACCGTACTCAAATATTTTTTTCTTTTTTTTTGGCGTTGTACCTTTAGTCATGCAGCCAATTCTTGTTGTATTATTGTCTAGTAAACCTAGCACAAACTAAGTAACTAAGTAAATTGACCCTAACCATAAGGATAGAAACAGGGTCACTCTCTTCTCGTCCTGGAGCCTATCAGGACTCAATTTAAGTTACAGCACATACATAGGAAAAATACAGAGGTTGCAAGCTTTAGCTATTTCTACAAAGTGAGTACAGCATCATAAATGAAAGACATAATTGCTTCATATACTTTCTTATCGTCATAAAGAGCTAGCAGGTGCATTAGATTGATCGGAAAGCAGATATGGCAACTATCTCGGAGAGTTCTTAGTAACTTATTAGTGTGTTCCGTATATTTCTGACAATTGAAGAAAATGTGGTCTAAATCACTTCTAACGTGACACACATCACATTGGTCTGAATTTATTACATTTATTTTCCAAAGATGTGCAGGATAGCAGGCGTGACCAAATCTTAAACGAATTATACTACAAATGTATCTTCTAGGTGCATTGTATGAATCATGCCAAAATCGTTTAGGTATTTCAGGAAGTATAAACGATAACCTAGTAGGACTGGAAGAGCACAGAGATATCCAGGAATCATTCCACTTTTGGTTTAAATCACGTTTTAGATTGTTAAAGCAGTCTCCAATACTAAGAGCATTGTTAACCTCGGCGCCGTTTGTAATGCTTTGTTTGGCCAACAAATCAACATGTTCATTGTGTGTCACACCTATATGTGCTTTCACCCAAATAAAGTTAACTTCTTGTCCCCGAAGGGCAAGTTTGTGAATAAGATGTTTAATGTGGTACAAAGTTGGATTTGTCTTATATGTCCACACTGTAGTACTCGATAAAGCCAATAAAACAGATAACGAATCGGATATAATAACTATTTCCCGGTTTTTTGTGGACACAGCATACTTAAGAGCTTCCTCAATGGCAATAGCTTCTGAGGAGAATATAGAAATTTCATCGGAGATTGGAAATTTAGCTTCTATTCTTCGTCTAGGCACAAAATATGCAGCTCCATTACCTTCATTAGACTTGGAAGCATCAGTGTAGATTACGAGTGGTTCAATAAATTGCCCAATTTCATTGTTTAGCATTAACGAGCTGAACAAGGGGTTTTCGTTGTAGCTGGGAATTATAACATTTGTTGTTGCGACAAGACTGTCAAAATTTATATTTTCAACAGAAACCGGTTGTATCTTTTGAAGTACAGGATTGTAGTCTCTGAATGCGATGCATAATGGAGGAGAGTGTTTCTTTACCCAGTATTTGTTGCAGAGATCAAATGTATTTAACAAGGTAATATGCTTAATCAAAGGGGTAGCGAAATATTTAAGCTTACAAAGAAATTTCCCGCACAGAAAAACTCTTCTAAGATTTAAGGGAGGTTCAAGGGCCTCAACTAAGAGGGCTTTGACTGGCGTAGATTTCATTGCACCCAAACAGATTCTTAACGCTTTGTACTGCACACGATCAACCATTTTTAATAAGGATTCGCACGCAGACCCATATAATATACTGCCATAGTCTAGTATAGATCTGATATAGCATCTATAAAACAGGAGACTAGTCCTGATATCTGCACCCCACCAAGTTTTAGTAATAGACATAAGAAAGTTAATTCCCTTATTACATTTATCGATAATTAGATCGATAAAGGGTTTCCAGCCCAATCTCTTATCAAATATAATGCCTAGGTACTTAACTTGTGACTGAACATATAAGTTTCGATCTCCTATATAGATATTAGTATCTTGAGATATGTGGTGACGAGTAAAAATACAAAATATGGATTTTTCAATTGAAAGTTCAAAACCGTTGTTAAAAAACCACTGCAAAACCTTCTCTGCGGTAGTGGTAATATGTTCCAAAGAGTTGTAATATGTTTTGTTTTCAACATAAACGCAAAAATCATCAGCATATTGTATAATATTAAAATTATTACCATAATGGATGTCAGCCGTATATAAATTAAAAAGCAGAGGGCTTAACACAGATCCCTGTGGCAGTCCTCCATCATTACATCTGGGTCCAACAAGCTTATTGCTTTTATTGCGTATAAAGATAGTTCTTTTACTGTAAAGTTTAACAATATTATTAGAAATATTGTGTGGTATAAAAAAATTTTGGGAAAGTTTGTTCGTCAATAAATTCAAATTAACAGAATCATATGCCCCACTAATATCTAGAAATAGGGCATTTAGGTAATTATTTCTTGAGAAACAGTTTAATATATCTACAGTAAGAGTAGCACAAGCATCTATTGTACCATAACCTTTCTTATAACCAAATTGATATGCAGGTAAAAGCTTCTCGTTAAGAAGCCACCATTCCAAACGCTTTTTTATCATTCTTTCTAAAGTTTTTAATACACACGAAAGGAGAGAAATAGGTCTGTAAGAGGTTCCTATATTAGGATTCTTTCCAGGTTTGAGTATAGGTATAACTATGACTTCTTTAAATTGTAATATCTCGGTACCGTGTAAATATATGTCATTAAAAATATTTAATAGAAATATTTTTGCATTGTGCGGAAGATGTTCAAGCATGGAGTACTTGATATTATCGTAACCAGGAGAGGTACTGGGGTAATTCGTTAGAAAGAATAATTTTTTCTTATTTTCAGTTAACCACGTGGTACTGTAATATCTTCTGCGTTTTGGTTGAATGAAAGCTTTATTCTTTTACTGTTTATGGTAAGAGAACGAATGCTTGAATTATTTGGTTTCTGAATTATTTCTGACTCTTGTTGAGATTTTGTTGCCTTGGATACTACAAATTGTCCAAGGCACCAGTGATCATCACATTTATTCCCTCTCTTGTTGTTTAGAAATTTTCCAGCAGAAAAAGTATCTATCAGAGTGGGAAGAACTAGTGAATGTCCGCATCACAGTACTCATATACCTTGATCATAACGTTAGTCACTTTTATAGCCCTGATTTGAATTTGGTACACTATCTCTCTTGAGTGATTAATATACGCACCTTTAATCCAGAACGTTATATGTTTGCTTGTCTAAAATAATTTCCTAAAGATAAAAGACAAAATTCCCAACTCTTAGAAAAATTCGATATAAAAAGTTATTTCATAAAAATTCAATAGCCGAATAAGGAAACCGTAATAAATTCTATGTTCATAAAAATTTCAACAATAGTAAAGAAGAGAACACGTCATGTTTTACTAGAAGTTAATAAAACATAACCGCAAAAATTTATCTTTATGGCTTTTTTACGGTTTTTAATAAAAATTAAAACAAAAAAGAAGTATTTTGGCCTGGTATTCAAAATATTAAGCTCTCTCTTATTTATCATAGACAATTAAAACAGGATTTCCAGAATTTGCTTACATTTTATCTGTAAATTTATTTTTAGGTTCTCTATGCCTAATCTCAAAATCCTTACATTCATCACAAATTACCACGGCATTCATCTATTGCTATACTTTTGTGTTAATCATAGGCTTACGCCCTCACCACACGCGTTGTGTCTTTGTAAGTTTGGGGTTAGAATTAATTATATACCTAAACGCGTTTTGTGTGCTAAAGTTAATGCAGATGTGAGTTAATTGTATAGCATCTGAAATAGGTATGGCTATAATGTGAATGGAAAATTAATGCTGGAATAGTGCTTTAGAGAATATACAAAAGATTGATAGTAATGTTTCGCAATTAAAATTCGTCCACGCTGGGATCCAGGATTATTTAACGCGGATGATTTTCGTAGCACTATTGCAGATTTAATCGAAAACGTGTCAATGTTTGAACAGTCCGTTATATGTTATAGTATTCGAAATATATACTGAAAAGGTATAGAGAGCACATTCAGTAAACAATATCCTAAAAGTTGGAAGTTGTCCCACGAGAGCCACTGGCAAAATTGCTTTTGACTGCCTTTCTAAGTTTTGATGAAAAAATATAACTTATGTTACCGTCGACAACAAAATTATGTTATTTTTCCTACTTTCGAGATTGTTTCGAAAACGTCGTCTCTCACGAGGGGGTGCTATTACTCTACGGTAGATAGATTGTGCAGTTCTATAGGTAACCCAGATATAATTTACGAGACCTGCTTAACCCCAAAACTTAGTTACAAATCCGAGCAAAACACGAACAGTTCCTGGTAGGTACTTCGCTGGAGTTACTACAAAGGCCAATTATAATTTCTAACTGATGTTTCGGATATTAACACAAAACCCAAACTTACACATCTCTATAATTAGAAATTATACCAGGCTCACTCTCTATAAACATGGAATGTTATAATCAGGTTAAATTAGTTAGCTATGAAGCTTGCTTTTATAAATCTGAAAATCCTTCTAATTACAGGATATATGTATTTAATTATTAGAAAAGAAAAGATCTTAAATTTAAAGCTCATGATAAATAATTACTAAAGGATGATTATTTTATGAAAAGTCAGACTTGATTGCATAAATAATGTGTTTAAACAAATTCGCTGTAGTCTTATCCTAAACTGCTCAAATAATGGAAGGAGCTTAAATACCTGTCAGGAAACAATCGGTACCGCAAATGATTAACATATCCCACAATTCGTTAATTAATCTACAGCATTAGAATGGAACTGAATGTAATTGCTTCCAATGCGGTAAGGGTTTGAATATATGCCGGAAATACGTCCCTCAGTTAACCCAAGGCTTTCGCACATTTGTTAAACATTACACGTGGTTGTCGGTTGACGCACGTTGGAAAAGGACAGGAGGAAATCGGCTTGTTCCGTAAAATCATAAACTAACTGCTGTGTTTAACTATACGATATAATATATATCGTATATTATTCCAGTATATATCTATTACTTGCTTACAAACGTTACTGTTTAGATACTACATACTACAGACGTGAACTTACAATTAGTTGTGTTTACGTAAATATATTAGTTATTTACTTGATATGATAGCTAACATTGCTAGCTAATTTGCTATATATGTAAACAAATAGGGTAGATTTTATTTCTATTAGTAAATAAAAATATCTAATTAATCAATTAGCTGGTTAGTTTTTAAGTAAAATGTTGCTGACAGCAATCCAAGCGTATGCGTCTTACAGATTGCGAAATGGGTATACTAAACTTTCTAATTACAACATAAGCTAATTAAAAGACTAAAGTTTCAAATTACATATCAAACGTTAAATTTTCGCAAAACAGCAAATGTTCTGTTTCAAAATGACGTTTACATTAGAACTCTAAAATACACTACTAATAAGAACTTGTATGTATTTTCATTTACACATTTTAATCAGGCTGTTTCGAATTTCCTACAAAGAATTACAAAACTATTAAAAAATAAATTCTCTAATATACAATAATAGGTACATTATTAACCGTCCAGTGAATGGGTGGTTTCAAAATCACACGGGCGAACTGGTGATGTCCATCTATATTAATAAATCGCTTATCTAATCTGCATGTATGACTGTGTGCATTTCCTGCTTTAGTAATTGACCGATTGACTTCAAACCGGTGCGGGCCCCGGTTTCCAGGACTTCTCCCTTCCGAGGGAGGATACAATAATCGTTTTTCTCTGGTTTTTCTCGGTTTTTTGACCTACACATTTTCTTATTTGTCGGATGGCCTTAGCAAAAATATAGAGGAAGTGGTAGGGATCTAGGGATTGACAAAAAAGATCCGGTGACTTTTGTTCTAGAGTTAAGGGTTTGACAGGAAAAACCGGTTTTTCATTTTTTGAGTGGATGAGTCGCGGGGGGGGGGCGTTTGGTGCGTGAGTTATTTTTTACATATTTATTCAGCATGCTCTGTAAATATTGCATACTTGAAATATTCTACATTATACAGGAAGTAGCTAATATAACTAGAATCCTCGTAATGGAGGATACCTGTAATGATTTAGAACATGTTTTCCTTATCATATCTAGAAGATATTTAAAAATACTAAGCAAACGAACAAAATTTTTATTAAACTGCTTAAAAAACTTAAAAATTAAAATGCGATTTTCGAAAACCTACATGTTGATAAGCAAAATATGTTCTAAATCATTACAGCTATCCCACATGTAATGTTGTAACCTCGTAAGGTTTCTAGTTATATCAGTTACACCCTATATACTTTTGTTATACAATTGCAATTAATTATTTCTTGTAAAGGCTGAAAGTAACAAACTATATAGTAATATCTTTAAGCTCATTGGTCTTCCATCTCCCGCTTGAGCGACATCATCAGTAATAAGAGTGTTAGCACTCAGTTCAGGGCACTCGGAATATCAAATGGTGCAGTGTTTGATCGTGTAATTCGCACTTACACATACCACTATTTAAAAGTTTAAATCTGTAATAGTAACTGTTTATTCTTCCGTGACCTGTTTTCTTTTCGACACCGTTTTAAATGCCTTAGTTATCTTGTTAGCCTCATACTTCTGCACCATAAGATAGCATAGCTATCTTGTATGTACAGCTACTTGATCAATGATACTTAATGCTTGTTTTTCCAGTCACTATTTGATCTCGGCATACCTTTGTAACAAAGTTACTCTATTTTGTTTAACTATTTAGAATGTGTAAGCTTATCATCAGTATGGCCTGTAGCCGCTCGGACAAGTCGCTGACTCAAGCTCCGTGTTTTCTCCGAGAGCACCTTTAGCTTTATAACCCATTCAAGCTCATCGTCCTATTCATAGGACAGTTTACGTAAGGCCTTATAAGAATTGTATTAGTCATTACTGCTGCAGCTCTCTTTAAAGTGTGTTTCCTAGCTTTCACTTTAGTGACATTTGTGCCGCAGCAAAGATTGTTGCTTTTGTGCATCTTTGTAGTATTTACCTAGTTTGTGTTCTAAATAAAATGCTAGTGCTTTTTTGTATTCACTTAGTTGTTGAATATTGTTAGGATATATGTGTCAATAAGAAAAAGGAGAGCCCCACGTTTGGGCGCCATAATTGTATGATATATTGGGTGGGGATGGTAATTGTTATATAATGTCAATTAAAAAGAAATTATTATAGGGAATAATAAACCCTCCAACACTTGATGAAAGATGAAAGTTTATAAATTCCAAAATAAACCCATTATTGTTGAAATTTACAAACACAAAATTATGGTAAAACAGTCAGAAATATACACAACTAAATATCACTTACCTTTATTATTAAAAAAATCTCCGGCTATAATTTCTAAACTGGAAAACAAGTTCTATAAATGCATGAGACGAAATCAGGCGGATCGCTAATTAATAGGAAGTTATTTAAATTACATCTGTAAAACATTGTTAATGGACCAGAGACAAATAAATACACAAATAAATTTCTTTTTTAAACATTTAAATGGATAAATTTTATTTATGATTCATGAAAATAATTATAATTGTTAAAGGTAAAACATGTATCTTTCATGACGTGAGTACATAAATTAATTCGGTTATTTGCAACAAGATTCCATTACCTTCCTTTAATTCGTTTCATTCAAAATAAAATTCCAAACATTTCTCCAAATAATAATAACAGCCTGAACACCAAATTTAGATACTGCACTTTTGTTTTATTTCACCTTTAGTTCACTTTGATTGTTCATTATAATTATTATTAATTAAATTATTAAGAACGTACGAAAAAATTTAAAAACAAGATGACATTTGTCATAACTTCACTTTGTTGACATTTAAGTGACGTAAAATTCACTAACATAACCTCGAAATTTTATCAAAATAACGTACAAACTGACATGACTTCTGCTCTGTATGGAAATTTAAGAGAAAGTAACCAAATTTTCGTGCTGTTTTTATAATAATTGGAAAACAATTGCGAATCGCTAGTGATTTTCCTAGTTAGGATCTAGATTAATTTGGTTTCTTACTAGAAACAAAACCTTTATCATAAATATTAACGATTAATCGCATCGTTTACACTAAAATACTCTAACCAAATTGTAAATTTAGAGTTAGGATTCATTGACAACCATCTTGAATATTATCACAAACATTACTTCATAAAAATTCAAATAAAAACATTTTAACATCTTGCTACATCCTTTTCTTAACATAAAATTAATCCTAAGATCCTACTAAACAAAAATTACATAAATTTTGACACCAAAATTATAAATACACACTAAATTTTAACAGCCTAGCAGATCCTGCTGAAACGTTACAATTTTGGGATTTCAAAGGCCTAAACCTTCTCTATAAAAAGTTCCCCACTTTAACATTCTAGTGTCAAATGCACCCTAGAACTTGCTAACAATATTGCAGTAAAATATTTTACTTAGAAATTTTAATAACTGAACAATATCCATCTACTATGGAAAATTATGAATCGTCAAAGAAATAGAACATTTTCTTGAAATTCAATAATAAAAACTGTAAATAAAGTAATAAATACTTGTGTATTCCTTCTTACCCATGCCTTTAATAATTTTCAGGTGAAAATATGCCATAGAATGCATTAAAAATATCTAAATATCAAAATATCAACCAACGACATAGGATCGTCCATTATGAAATTGAGTCCGTGAAATTCAAGTGAAGAATCTGTTTATAATTTATCGCTTTCTATCTCACAGTGTTGTAGTGTGTACCCTCAACATATTTAATGCAAAATTGTATTGTTTTCAAATAAAAAAAATAGTGAAGTCCTTCTTTCGCCTGGAAGATAGGTAACACATCGTGCATACATGTAATGCGGGATGCCTATATCATAATAATATATAATGTATTATTTGGAATAAAATTGATTTGTTTTTGCAATTTCTACCAATTTTTAAGACATCTCAAACTTGGTGTCCTATAAATAGGGGAGTAGGGGAAGCTGTTGTACTTAGATCATAGTGTACGTTGGATCACCTCTCGGATTTTCAAAATGTGCTGCTATGTGTAAGGCAACTCTTAAAGTATTGCATGCATTACTACCCAGAATGAAGTGTAAACCTGTTTTTGTAGCAGTATCGTACTTAATGTGTGCATGAGTAACAAAATATTTTTTACTGTAAATTCTAAAGTTTTTTATATACGGTTTCTATTTTCTTGGATCTTTGTTTTAAAGAGTAAGAATTCCCATCACTGCCCTGTTTATTCTAAATGATCTGGTGAGTGAAACTACATGTTTATAGTTTTAAACTCAACCTCTAAGCAGTAGCATGACTTTTTATTGTAAACTGCACCCTGTTGTACCTCGTAATCACCTCAGATCACAAACACATCGTGTACCATGAATCACGGCTTCAAGGTACACTAAGTTACTTTTTTTTTTATATACCGTTTATAGATTATTATGCCGAGGGGCAACACTGATAAAAACGAGCACCCGTTGATCAAGGAGCTCTAAATACTGCAGTGGAAACTGTCAATGCCCCAAGAGATAAGAAATTTCTGTTAGATGAGCATGCAGAGTCTACAATGTCAATTGTAGAATTCTTGTTCAACAATTGCACCCCCTTAAAAGTTCTGGAAAAGAAAAACAGTTATTCACATGACGTTAAATTTGATACCAAAAAGATATTTAACGACGCTGAAGATATGACCAAAAGTGGGTTGTGGATACATGGGCTTACTAAAAAAGAGGTTCAAGAACTTGCAGATACATTTTCAGTTGTTAACAACAAAAACCAACTAGTCAAATGGGACGAGGAAAAACTCATAGGATCGGAGTGGATAACGCTATTTTTGGAAAGGCATGCCTTGTCAATTAGGAATCCAGAAAAAACTAGTTTATCGAGATCCACAAGCTTTTCAAAACTACTGTAGAGATGTTTTATGACAACCTCGAAGATGTATACAGGCGATTATGTCCGTTTCCGCTATATAAAAGATGGAATCAAAACGAAACAGGCTTGGTAACAGCTTAAAGCCACATTAAGACTTTTGCTCCAAGAGGGATAAAACAGATTGGTGATATAAATTTGGCTGAATGAGTGAACAAAGCTGTAGTAACAACAGAAGCTTTAGCCATTACTACATTTCTTAGGGAATCTTCTCAGGTCGTGAATATTACTACTGACAAGAGGACTGGTGTAGAAACTACCTTTAGTCTACCAACTCAAATTAAACTTTCAACAGCGTGGGCTTATATTTTGCTTTATTCATAGAAAAATGTACTGGCTGAAAAAACAACAAAAAAAACATTAGGTGCATATCATGCAGAAGGAGCACAATCAACTGAATGGTTTCACCTAAACAAGTTTAGCCATGACCCAAGGTTGCAGCTGTAGAAACTATCAAAATAGAGACAAAATCTGGTAGGAGCATGGTAGCCACTGACAGTCATGAAAAAGAGACGATATGATAAGAAAGAAACAAAAGAGTTTAAAGAGAACTAGAACTACAGAAAAACTGCCAGCAACTCAAAAAATACCGAGAACTAAGCAGTAATTGAAATAATCTTTGATAGTGAATTTGGAAGTGAATATGAGGTTAACATGCTCCAGGTGACGAGTCTCACGATAATGAAGAATATTACAAACGATTAATAATAAATTAGTTGAGGTTCAGAAGGAATTTCAGTTGGAAAAGTTAGGCTTTAAGACCGGAGACTATGTACTTGTACACTTGCCGAAACAAACGACTAACTGAACATTATGTAAGGAAAGTTATTTCACAAGGTATGTGTGGTTTTGAATTCCAAATGCAGTTTTATAAACGTACTGAATCAAGTAATACATTTTTATAGAATCAGAGGAGGTATTTGACGTAAATGTAGATGGCATTTTAGTTAAACTTCCAAAACCAACTTTGTGTTCTAGGACAGTGGTTCCAAGTTGATTTCACAAATTATAACGTAAAATAGTAAAGTGTAACTAACAGTTATATGCTTTAGAGCTTGTACATATAAGGATGTTTGTTTGCATAGACTGTAAAATTTTATAACTTCTATTTCTAATTATTTCTATGCCTATAAATCATGTGATCCAAGGTTCAAGAGGATACGATCTCATGTGATCCATGGCACAAGAGGAAATGATCCATGGCACAAGAGGAAATGATCCATCGTACAAGAACATCTTGTACCTTGGTACAATAAAATATACTTAAAAAAAGTGTTATTTAAAAAGTCTGTATTATAATTCTAATGTTTACAGGTATTTACATTTTTAAGTGAAAAATATGCGCAATACGATCGACCGGTTCTTTTATCAATAAAAATACAAATACGTAGTTTTTTTTTTCAAATTTAATAAATGTGATCCAAGGTACAACAGTCTCTTCTACTACTTCTATAGGAAATTTTTTCAAGAAAAAGGTTGGTAAAAATGTAATGAATTACCCTGTACGCACCTTGTAGGAGGTTCCGTCGGCGAACGGCAAACGTTGCATTCTGCTAAGTGGCAGCGAAGCAACTGACTAATTTGCTTGCCACTTGCTGACATAACCTCTTTAGCTATTAATACTGTGTTTGGTATCTGTGGAGTGAACATACGTATGGTTAGCATCTCGGAAGGTGCCGCGAACCCGAGTGGAGATGCTATTCATACGGCCACTTTGCAGCCGTCAACTGTGCTCGGTCAGTATGTGTAGTGTTAACCGGTGAGTCGATAAAACCTAGTTTCAGAATGTAGGATCCCCTGCGCAACGCACTCTTACGACTCCCGGCGTCCCTTATTACTGGTACCGTGACAATATAAGGATCGCCGGTTACTGTGAAACGTAAATTTTTAGCCGGACTAAATGACTTACAAAATCGATAAAAAATCAATAAACATTATACTTACTTTAAAAGATGCTCAAGATTACCACTGCTTGAGATTTAGCTCTATCTTACAAATATTAATTCAGGTCGTAGGTATTGGTTCTGCAGTTGTCTAATTTATAAAGTAATGGATAAAGGTTTCAAAAAACACAAAAACATACACAAGAAGGGCGCCATCTGATTATGAAGCTTAATTAATGATAATTAAGTAGATCGAATAGATTAAATGAATCTAATAAATCTGTCTGAAGTCACTAATCAGAAAATGAAATCAGACCGATAAAAATTTAGTACAAAATATTGGTTAATTTCAACAAAGTTAAAAATTTTGATTAATAAAAATATGAATAAAAGCTATCATAATTATATGGTTTAATCTTACTGGTTTTAATTAACTTTAAAATCATATTTATTTGAGAAAACACCAAAAAAAATATAAAAATATAAAAGATTACAAATTTTATATTCAAAAATTTAAATAATAAGTCCCTACCTAAGAGCTCTTTTAATAATAAAAATTTAATGAAGAAAAAGAATTGTATTGAAATGCAATTAAATGAAAAAGAAACTGTAAGAATTATTATCAAGATTCAAAACAAATTTACATAAATGTTCAACACTAAAAAAATACATAATTTACAATACATTTAGTTGTCTGTAAATCAAAAACAAAATCAGCGGTAAACTGCACAAATGTGGCTACAGCATACATCAAGCGATCACTGCAGGTGGAAACTGGAAGGTCGGTAGATTTTTCTTTTCATAAATTAAAGATGTAAGGGAATAACCCACGTAATATCTGGATGTGGTGAAACATTATTTACAAATTCACCCCCAAAATACACTAACTGAATACAACCATTAAAGTTTCATAAGATTTGGTTGTTAATCTAATTTTGAGAACCATCACAAAAGTTCGTCGTTTTCAATAAAACAACCCACATATTCTTTAAATCTGAACTGGATTTAGAAGGCACATAACACAAATTTATTTCGAGATTTCGATTACAGAAAAGAAAGTCCGTAAATGTTACTGTATTTCGGTACGATAATTGTTTAACGAGAATACGGCACTTTAATAGGGAAAGCTAGATTTCCCATTCTTCCAAAACACAAACATGCGGAAAAGTGTTTAACGAAATAACTGTAATTTTTATTAACCACGAATTTTGATTAATATCCGGACACTTAATTAAACGGTATAATTATTAACTGTAGATTTTATTTAATTTTACCGGCACCCGAGACCGGTAATCGATTAAACTGTATGAAAACTAGATTTAGAATTTTGTTTTAATTCTATTTAGCTAAAGTGAAACGGTATTTCTGTAGTGTCGACCGAAGTCGACCGTCTTCTGTAGAAGCTGGATCAAAAGTGCCTGTCTGGACCGCGCCTAAAAGCAAGATGTGTTCCTTTTTAAAACAAAAAATTATAGTACAGTGAGTTTAGGGTTTACAAATCTCCACGCTCCCATGAAAAGAACGCTAGCCTAAATCTGTCGAATCAAAAAGGAGCAAATCAAAACTATGACAAGCTCAGTACACGCGGACTAAATACAACGTAGTTTGTTGTTCCCACGGACGGAAAGTGCAATACAGATGTTCATAAAACTACAGACGCGTCGAGTTAAATGTTTTTTTATACATAGCAAGCACGAAATTCGATAGGAGTGGCCCACATTAAATTTATCACAAACGATATTCGGTAGTTTTCCAAGATTTTTAACAAAGAAACTGCATTAACCGATGTATGCATACATAATAACTTACAGAAAAAGATAATTTATTGCCCAAATGCTCTTTATAATTTAAAGAAAGTCGAAACATGACCCTTTTTTAAAATAAATTTTATGGGGTTGTTTGTGTCGAATGCTAACGCAAGTTTACACTTTAGAAAAAGAACGTAAATTTGCAGAACCGGACTTAAAATTTTTGTAAATGTATTAACAAAATTACATCTATTCAGAGCTCGTAAAAATATACCGTTACAACTCTAGTGAGGCTGCACCTTCCTTCTTTCCCTAACAGTACCTAGCGTTGAAAAAGTAACTCGGGGGTTGGCCCGTTTTCCTCCTCTCCCATCCAAGGTGACTCACACATACCAACAGACAGGGGCCTCTAATACTCCATACAAAATTTCAATGTTTTTGGGCACTCTGATAAATCTGCGAATGCGAAGAGGCAGTGCGCGGAAACTTGAATTAAAATTTCATGAAACTAAACATTGAGTAAGTTCAATACTGCCACTCTAGCAACAAGAAACGGCCTATTCATAGATAAAAAAAAGTGTAGTGCAAAAGCGCACCAACGAATATAATTTTAGGATTGGCTAATAAAAAATGATTAACGTTTTATTAAACATTTTTCTAACATTTCTAACATTTCTAAACATTTTTATATTAAACAATTTTATGTTTTTTTTTATTTACTACTAATTAAAAATAGATGCTATCATTTGGGTATTCATATTTTGTCAATAACATAAAAGAACTTTATTATAATAAATACTACATTAAAATGGTGAGACTTGAGGTAAACAGAATTTTAATAAATTTAAACTTCTAAGTTGTTACAATAGGTATTGTGTTTTCCTACTTTTGATGAAATATTTACATAGCCAGTTTCTGTATTCACTAAAGTAAACCCTTTATATTCATTATCGAGTTATAATATCTCTTGCCAATACCATTAGCATTATCGTGGAGAGAAATCGAATACCCCAGCAATGGCCCTTTTAAGAGGAAAATAAACAGAAAACTTTCACAAAACGCTTTAGCCAAAATTCACCCCTTTAATATTGTAAAATGTAGCAGTTTGCCTACTGCTGCAGTTAACTAATAAAAGTTCGATAGTAATGCTACACATTATAAACTTTTAATTCGTAAATACGCAAGTGAAGAATTCGTAGGAATATAAATAATAATTACACGTAAATATAAGAATTGAATAAAAATAGCAAATTTACTCATTTTCTTAGCAGAAATTTCATCTTAAAAATAACGCTGGGAAGTTGGTAATTTATTATCAGTCACAGTTTAGAAAAGCTTGTCGTATTTTCCTGACTTTTCCAATTAAGTTGTGAAAATATTTGAAATTTCTTAGGTTAATGTTTACGTTCTGTACATTTTTGTTTCAGAAAGTCAATAGCAGCCTTTTAATAAAATATTTAACTCCAATTCTGGCGCTAAAATTGCTTCTCAGAATTTTTTAAAATGCGTTTTAATTTTACAAGTTCGCGGTGACAAAATGGTGTGAATTCTGACAAATGAAATTTAAATTAAACTTAGCATTGTTAAAAACTTCGATAAAATATCATTTCAGGTGAGGAATATCTTAATGAAGTTTTAAACAGATTAGATTTGTGCTTTTTTGTTCGTTAATTCTTTGAAATTTCGTAGTTCATCCAAAATTCGAATTTGCAATATTAATGGGAAAACTGGAAGTTCGTCGTCGTTAGCGGCAAAAGCTCCGGTTGAGTCGCTTCGTTAGTTACGTGTCTGCGTGTGGTTAGCAACAATTTGAAAGTTACCTTTCGGCGAATATCACAACTTCTGATTTTTGACTTTTAAGGTATAAATTTTCAAACTGTGTATTTGTAAGATTTGTAAATATTCAGACACATGCCAATAAAATACAAGCATAAAAGGAAGAAAAGTTTAACCTAACCTGTCAAATTTCTCTTGTCTAACAAACAAAGCGAGTTACATTTTGGAAGAGGTAAGGAAGGCAGAACACGCGCCAACAGTTTATGCCGAGAAGCTCCATTGAAGACAATTCAAACCCAGCTTCAGACCCACATCAAGGCGCTATGACTGTTGACAACCATTCAAAGTCATTCTGCGTAAAGACCGATACACGATAGTTTAAATTCACCGCAGTATTCGCGAAGTTATTGTGCCGCGGTATTACTTGTTACTTGACTAAATGGGATCCTTTATTTCTGGCAGACGTGTCGCCGTCAGGGGTGTGATTAATATAATAATTCAGATTCAACCTTGGTGCTTTTGTTTGTTTCCATGCTGTTTTCACTAACATTCCAATTTTACAATCATCCATTTGGAGACCATAGCATCTCAGCATCTCAGCAAGAATTTCATTCTAATTGATGATATATTGTCGTAAACGCAAAGAGCGAACGCCTGTTATAAAGACGCTAATATTTGTCTTACACAGTAAATGCTAGAACTTTTTATGCGTAAATAACAAAAAGATTCTAAGGAATTTGAAAAAATGAATTCCTCATGAATAACAAAGGGGTGCATTCTACTTTTCTTACAAATTTTATGCTTTTAAGGTTAGTTGTAAAGTTATAATTTATCAATGTCAAATTTGCTCAAACTCTTAAATCAAATAAATGTAATTAATTCAAAGTTTTATTTTACCTACCCTATGAAACTTCTTATGCCATATTTATCTAAACAGAATTCCAATAAAATATCGTATTTCTTTAATTTGATCATGGTATGACGAGACTTTTTATACGTACAGGGGCGAGCAGTTGAAAGTTGACGGGTAGAAGGCTGCTTTAGTTTCCATTGGAAAACAATAGTTTTGATACTTTTGGGATTTTTCACTTTAGAAATTTGTCACATACGTATCTGTTACTTGCTACAGCATTAGTAGCCCGAGAGGTTTGATTTACATTTTGTTATTTAAGAAAATTTTAATTAAATAATTGCCCGCTACTGTACAAGCTATTACAATCTTTAAATTTAAGGTGACTAATAAAGGTGTCCAAAAACAGTGTTGACGATCTGAAAGTGAAATAAAAAGATTGCAAATTTAAGGAAATATTTATTAATTTACTCATTTAGTACAGTTGATGATAAAGTAAAATTAGTCAGTTAGAATGAGAAGCTTAATTAAAAATGTCAACAGCCCAACAGAACTTGACTGTTTTGAAAGCTTAGAAATCATTAATAATAGAAAAATGTTAATAAACTATGATTTAGACCATATAGGCCAGTAAAATTAGACCCATTTTGGACCGTTGGTGGAAATAAATGTTGGAAAGTGGGAGATCGTTTCGATCGCTTCGTTTGAGGTCAAATATAAGTATCCTAGGTTTGCACGGTCTCTCGACTCGAGCTTACCTGAGGGCATCAAAAGAACCACGAAATCTTCGGACCTTTTTTAGTTTTTCGCTTATAACTCCAAAGCGGTGCTTTCCAACGAAAACCTCACTATTACAAAAATTAAAGAGCATTAAATTCTGCGTCGGATGAGTATCCAACACTTTAAATTCGGTCCAGTGGTATGGTCGGAATCGACGACCGAGGAACGACAATTTTACAAATTTCCTATTTTTTGTCAAACCGGACTACCAGAAGCTTTCCGTATAGAAAAACCCGTTGGACTCATTCTGATTGTTAATATAAGTCGAGAAATACCTAAGCTTTGATATTGTAGAGGTTGCCGTATTAAACTAATGGCCATTTCTTTGACATCCCCCATCAAAGCAATTGGGATCAATCCATATGAAGTACTGATCGCTCGATCATTTCGAAAAATGTGTTTTGTGTTATCACATCTAAGTATTAGTAGATCAAGACCGCTGTTATTTTATTTTTATTCCATTTGATTGAAATATGGCAGCCATATTTGTTTCGTGGTGCACGACGTTGCTTGCAGTTTTTGGATGTAAACGTAACTCTTGATATCTGAAGAACGGTTGATCCTAGTGATCGGCGGTAAAAATGATTGTATTTCTCACATGTCGTACTACATCTTTTAATCATAAACATAATATTGATATGACGTATCATAACGAGAACTTCAAAGCCCATAAATGCCAAAATAGTAAAATTTCAGATTTAAAATATTTTATACATAGACTACCTCTAACCGTGTACGTTTAAATAGAAAATCCGCCCTAAGACTTTATTTTTATCTGGATATATGAAATATGACCCCATAAAAGCGGAAATCTTTGTAAAAACTTTAATCTTCGGGATTAAATCACACCCATAAGTAAGTGTCCTACAAGAATTATGCTTATATCTAAAAAATGTAGTGCGACATGTGAGCAATACAATAATTTTTACGGCAGGACTCTAGGATCAACCGTTCTTGAGATATCAAGAGTTACGTTTACATCAAGAAACTGAAAGCAACGTCATGCACCACGAAACAAATATGGCGGCCATACTTCAATCAAATGGAATAAAAATAAAATGACAGTGGTTTTGTTCTACTAATACTTAGGGGTGATAACACACAAAAATTATCTTTTTCCGAAATGATCGAGCGACCAGTACTGCACTACTCCACATGGATTGATCCTAATTGCTATGATGGGGAATGATGAAAAATAGCCATTAATTTAATCCGGCAACCTGTATAATATCAAAGGTTAGATATTTCTCGACTTATATTAACAATTAGAATGAGTCCAACGGGTTTTTTTATACGGAAAGCCCCTGGGCGTCCGGTCTGACGCAAAAACGAAAATTTGTAAAATTGTTGTTCCTCGACCGTCGATTTCGACCATACCACTGGACCGATTTTGAAGTCTTGCATATTCATCCGCCGCAGAATTTAATATTCTTTAATTCTTGTAATAGTAAAGTTTTTGTTGGAAAGCGCCGCTTTGGAGTTATAAGCGAAAAACTAAAAAGGGTCCGAAGATTTCGTGGTTCTTTTGATGCCCTCAGGTAAGTTCGAGTCGAGGGACCGTGCAAACCTAGGATAGTTATATTTGACCTCAAACGAAGCGATCGAAACGATCTCCCGCTTTCCAACATTTATTTCCACCAACGGATTCTATTTTACTGGCCTAATATTAATTTCAGTTTTCTTGAATTGTTCCAGTAATCAGTCAAGCTTGGCCGATCAGTCAAACTTGACCGATTACTGGCGAACCCTGAAGTTCTGTAGGTATATAAGCTTAGATTTTAGTTTAGTTTTTCGGTGACTATTAATAAAACACTGTCCAGAGTGAAGAAAATCAGTGTGGCGAGGGTGATACACAGTTTTAGTTTAATTTTTTTATTCGAATATAAGTAATATATACATTATACAACTATCTCATTTGTTAACATGAATATCTATTTCTGTGTTACAGTTATTAGAATTACATAGTATTAAATGCAGAAGAAATGGCGTTTATCAAAGAGGGATTAATAACGCTTGCATTAGTACTATAATTCTGCAACTTTACATTCAGGTCTATTCCGTAAGCAATCATATCAATTGGTACACTCCAATTGGTTTTTATGGAACAACCATAACAAGTCATTTTGTTAAAGTGGTATTCTCTAAGCACTTTCGTGCATAGTTTTTTATGTTGACAAAAATCTTAATAATTTTATAAAAAGTATTTTATGTGAGTAGAAACCTGTAAGAAAATTTGTAAAATAAATCTTAGGAAAAGTAATTTCGCAAATGTTTATTGATTATTATGTTCCCTGGTTCCCCTAATCTCAAGTTTTGGTCGTATTATATTGTTTAGAAGCGGGTAAATCTCAACACTACGAATGCCCAAGCTCCCAGCTAATCTCTGGTAATATTGGCCTGTCTGTGGATACTATTGCACAATATTAATTCATTTTCACGACCGCTAAATATAATGCATCTAAAACTGACAAAAGGGCTTTCATAAATTTCAAAAGTATTGAGGTATAAAAGTCGCTATCAGCCCTGTAGAATACGAAACAACATTAAGTTACAAGGGTATACATACAGTGTGTCCACGGATTGAGTTCACAAGAGGGGAAAAATTTATATTTTTAGTTTTATTGAAAAATGTCATTTTGATAAAAAGTTTTGCTTGTTGTAAGACCCCAGAAAATTTAAGAAAAATCATGTTTTATTTTACCAACTTCATTTTATAGTCAGTTTTCTGTGAAACCATATGTAATATTGCATTTCAAAACTTTAACAATAGTCTAGTAGGTGACAGTTATGTGATTATTAAGCAATCATTCTTTCAAATTGTGCAACAGTAATCGTTTGTTTCTAATCAATAACAAAAATAATAAAGAAGAACTAACATTAAGTAAAAATGAACACCAACTATTCGACGTAGCCTCCACCAACCTCATAACATTTTTCCACTGTAATTCGAAATACTTTAATTTGAGAGAATTATTGCTTAATAGTGACATATCGCCCACTAGGTTATTGTTAAAGTTTTGAACTTAGTGCAAAATTTCATATGGTTTCACAGAAAAATGACTATAAAATGAAGCAAATAAAATAAAACATGAATTTGTTTTAATTTTTCGATAAAACTAAAAATAAAATTTTTTCCCTCTTGTGAACTCAATCCGTGAACACACTGTATACATACCATAAGTGGAAATATATTAGAAAAATTTAGTTTCCCATGGCACTTATCCCTCATTGCCAGAATAATTACAAAGGTTATCTCGTTGTTACGTTTAGAAGGATTTCTTGAATAATAATAATAATCATTGTTACAACCCATTACCTGGCTAACCAGGCCTCATAAACTAGAGTTTGTGCGGGAGGAAGGAGGCGATTAATATTATTACGCAGGCCCATCGTGCGGCTGCAGCCGACTTACAGATGGTATAGTTCAAATCCCACATTTGTATTACAGATAAGGAAAAACTGCAGAAAAACCTTAACTAGATTTGCCGGTTCCGGGGTGTCGAACCCGGTCCGCTCAGGTGAGTCTAGCATGCTAGACGCTACACTACCGACGTATTCTTCAACAGCCTGCGACTAATCTTTCCGTTTCCAGGTCTTCAGTATCAATTAGTCCTACATAGCAATAAAATGTTGTTTTCCTTTTTTTAAGGAAATTTGCATATGAAACTTTGTTTATTTACAAAAGTACGGTTTGACAAGTATAGGATAGCCGAAGGAATGTGCAAATAGGGAAAAGAAAGTCGGTGTTCGACAAAGACAAAATGTACTAGTTAAATAGACAGTACAGGCTGTGGTATAAGTATTTTCAATTTATAAAAAGGGTGTAAATTGGAATTTCTCTAAGCGATACTAATCTGTATTTTCTGAATTCAATTTGAATGAAAAGAACGGATTGTTTTTTGCTTTGTCATACCTTTATGTAAAATTATGAACAATCCACATCAATTATACTTTTTCGTACACTGTACCTATCTGTACTAGACAAAAGCGTTAGGTGAAATACGCTCTTCCTACCCTAATACCGCAACTATTATGCGCATCCAAACTTCGCCGGTCAAGTTGCAGTTGACAAACTGTATGCAAAACTTTGTTTCAAGTTGCAAGGTTTTATAAATAATGCAAAAGTAGTGCAAAACATATAGCTAAATGTTTTAGAAAATGCCTAACATCATTTTCATTTCTGGTGACATTAAGAAAAGTAAATAGTAAAATGACTCTAAAAAAATAGTATAAAAGAATGTCTAAGGAAGGAGTTCAGTTATAACAGTTATCTTTTATAATACATAGTATGCCTTTAAAATGTATTTATTCTAAAAAAGAAAGTAACACAGTTAACTGCGGCTCACTGAATAATGATGACAATTGGTACAATTGTACATATTTACTCGTAATGAATAGCTTTCGACTTTTCCAATTAGATCATTACTTTTTGTTTCACACAAACACGTGCTTTAGTAAGGAAGCCATTTAAATGGCATGGTATATTAGTACTTTATAACAGAGGAAACCCCGTTTATTTTGCTACTCGGTAAATAAAATACAATCGCTGGTATCACACAGGTATTTTACGAATTACGATAACAGCCGATAACTATTTCACCCTATAGTCGTATCTTTTACTTATCGAACTAGCAGCATGCCAAAATACATTTTACGATACAGCCACAATTTTGTCGGGTACAATGTTAGATGGGTATTTCACTTTTCATCTAGATCGCATATACATGGAGGTTTTCCCAGTAAAGTTAGCTACGTTTCAGTATTTCGCAGCGTTCAGATAATCGTGTTTAATGTCGAGGCTTTAAATTATCCAGGCTATAAAACCTCATCAGCATCATAATCGCACAATCCTGCTTCCCTAACACGGTCCATAACGTGTGATCAATTTTCCGGAAGTGCAACACGATGACTATGTTCTTACAAGCCATCCCATTTTGCATTCAGTTGCAGTGGCGAAGAAATGACTACTGTAAATCACACCGATCTCGACTGCAAGTCGCGATGAAATATAATACCTAATTCAAAGCTTCGGGTTGAAAATTGTCCATGCCAGATTTTTGCTTACAAGTACCCTAGTATAATTTGTACAAGAATATGTTAAAACTTTTCCCTCGATTTCTTAGTTGCTGTAGTTTGCCCTCAATCAATTTTAAATAATAAAAGTTTATTAGTGCAGAATCTAACAGATTTAATTTTTTTCAGATCTCTTAAAAATGAGTGTTAAAGCAGAAACATGGTGTTATGTGAACTGTTGGTTTTTGAAATAAGATGGACGAGAAGTACAAGAAACACTTGCCGGTTTAACGATGCAGATGATTTTTATTCCGATGGCGTTTTTCATCGCCATTTTAGGTAAGTTTTATGTCTTCTAATTTGTCACCAATTAACGAATACGAAAAGAGAATGTTACAGTAAAACTTTTAAAGCATGCTAGAGGTTAAAGTAATAAAACCCTAACTACCTAATAAATTAATAAACACGAGTAATAAGAGAAAGGCGAAGCTCAGCAAGAGAACATGAACATTAGCACTAAATTATAATTGCATTTCAACAAAGTGAAAATGGTAGAGCTTGGATTCACTGTTGACTGCAAAGACAGTTAATTGCTGCTGTGGTATATACCCCATTAGGATCGCAAATAGGTTGTTTTCTAATTACAGCAGTTCTCAGATATTACATATCTTTAATATAGAAATAAGAAACAAAATAACAACATTGCAGTTATTAGATATTTCATTTTTTAATACTTTCCTATAATTGAATATTGAAATATTATTTTATTCTTTTTCGTTTGTAGTGGAGTCACCAAGTTTTACTGATTTCAGATACGACACAGGAATAATTCAACAATATAGAGGGCGCCATCTAAATTATTTGTTGTTATAGTTTAGAACTACGATGAGAACCTGCAATTCTGGAAAACACTTCCATCTGAGTTACATTAAGTTGTTTGTCTCTTATTGTTATTATTTTATTTTTGGTTAAATAGGCCACAAACTATTTGTTGTGCCAAGCTATAACGAATGATTATTGATTTCCAACTTCGTTTATTCATAATTCATTAAACTCAGTTAAGACCATGCATATAGTGCACGATTTATATGCATATAAAACAGACACGACAATGAATTACAATGTGAAACAAGAGCATTTTGAGGCATTGCATATTAACTTATTAGGGGATCCCATTCTAAATATATTTTTGCTGTTTTCTAAATCAAAAACCAATTACTATATTCTTTATTTTGTGAGATTAGGGCTCCCGGAACAGCCACTACTAATATCAATCAATAATTAAATAAAATCAGTTTCTGACGCTACTGAATCATTCCAGCCCCACCTACTGTTTCGTCTGGCAGTTAAATTACTCGAGTCGTGCACGTGATTCTCGAAGCATTTTACATTTTCACCCATGTGATTTTTGTGAACCAGATTCTTCATTTGTGTGTTGGAATTTCTGGTTCAATAAGTTTGAACTCAATAGTTCAAAGTGTTGTTTTGACATGTCATTGTCAATTGCAATTTTATTTAATTTGCATTGGAAATATTACTATCAAAGAATGACTATTGTTGTGTTGCATAATCCTGTCTACAACTTGAGTGTTGACCGTACATTAGGGTGGCCGCTATTTTGCAAAAGTTAAAATTTTTTAGCCCCCACCCACCCAGATCTCTTTAAAATGTCAAAAAATGAGCTGAGCAAAATTTCAGCTCATTTGCTCAATATTAACCCGTGCCACCGAAAGGTTAAAGTTTAAATGGGATTTAACATGCGATTGGTGCATTTTTAGAGATGTTGTGGCGTAACTTTTTATCTTTCTATGTTTTAATTTGAAAATTTATATACTTATGTTGATGAAGCTGCTGAACACGAATATGATAAAATTCAAACTGTCAAAAAAGCTTTTGACGGTTTACAGCGGAACTGTCATAGTTTTTTGGCTTCAGATTCGTGTTAAACGACTTCAACAACATAAGTATACACTGTTTCACGTTAAAACATAAAAAGATAGAAAAGTTATGGCATAAAGTTTCTAGCAGTGCACCAAACTCGTGTTAAATTCCATTTAAAAGTTTAACCCCTCGGTGGCACGGGTTAATATTAACCAAATGGGCTGAAATTTTGTACGGCTTATTTTTTGACATTTTAAAGAGATCTAGAGGGGGGAGATAAAAAATTCTAACTTTGGCAAAATTTAGTTTGGGCACCCTACTGAACATGATATATGTACCTGTATGTACAGATAGCATTTCAAGTTATTTTTAAGCTAAGTAAAGAAAAAAAATGAATGAATATCGAGTGAATAAGAAGGTGTTAGCGTATCCTAATAAACATAAACGAAAAACAAAAAAGAGTTAAGAAGAAACGCAAGAAAACAAGTTTTATAGATGTAAAAGGAGTCCGACATAATTCAGGTACATGTACCTGAATGCACAATCGATGCGCAGTCTGGTGAGAATCAACTGCTCCCTGCGCGCGAGCTTAGAGGGACACATCCACCTTGCAACGGAGGGTTTAACTGCACGTAATTCGGAATCGACGGATTCCCAAGTCAGCTGCTATTCCGAAATCAAGCATCTCTTCGCTTAGGCCTTCAAGTCCGACACTGGGACACAAAGCATGTCCAAGAGGCAGGCAGAAGAGGCTGCTTCTGTGGTAAGACGGTCGGCTCGTTCGTTACCGTCAATCCCTACGTGCCCGGGTACCCAGGCCCAAGCGACGCGTTTCCCAGCCAAATGTAACCTTCAACGGAGGTCAAGCAGATTGGCGATGATGGATCCATCGGAAAAATTGTTGGTGAGACAGTAATTGCGGCGGAGGAACCAGATAAAATAACAAAAGAAGTATAAATCGAGCGAAGACAAAAAGACAAGGCATGGAAGACGGCTCAAAGTTCTGCAGTATAAAAGTTGGACTCGGACGACATGGTCCACGAACGGCTGAATACCGAAGAGTGCACTGCGTACGCGACACCGTTAGGAGACTTGGAGCCATTGGTGTACAGACACACGTAATTAGGATAATCGGACAGGAGTTCCCGGAATAGCCAGCGGCACTGCTCTGGGCCGAACCGGGGTACTGTTTTGACAGGCGTAGCAGATTCGCCTTAAGTACTATCCACGGAGCGACGTGATTTCGATTTACCGAATAAACTCCTGTCATATCAACCGATATGGGCAAGCGATTCAACACTTCGACGGCTCGAATGATGGTCGATCGGGTGGGGTGTCGGTTGAAAAAACAGCGATGTGTGGGGTCGTGGAACAAATTAAAATTAGGGTTGGACGAACAGGTCGCTACCTTTAAGACAACAAGTCGCGTCTCCTCTGCAACGAGGGAACACCCGTCAGGCACAGAAGACTTTGAACCGGACTGGTTCGCAACGCGCCCGTTGCTCATCTAATTCCTGTGTGGTATATAGAGTCTAATCGACGTAAGACCGACTGTATTGTTGAACCGTAAACGGCGGGCCCGTAGTCGAGTTTCGACGCAACGACTGCACGGTCACTCGCAAAAGACTCTATCTGTACGCGCCCCATCTGCTGTTTGCCAGAGACTTCAACGTGTCCAGCGTCTTCCTACAGTAACCAGCGGAGTTTAAAATATGCGCTTTCCAGTTTAACCGGCGATCGAACGTTAAACCCAGAAAGTAGAGCAAGATTTCGGGATATCCGTTGCAAGTGCGCTTCCTGCAGAAATGCAGGCCCCTGCACTTGGATATAGAGAACATGAAACCCCTACTCTCCGCTCGGCGAACCAACACATCGAATGCCGACTACAATCGATGTTGCGCTTCGTCTAAGGACGAGTCGATGGTAACACTTTAATCAAGCACTCATTGTAATAGATTGATTTTGAAACGTTGACGTATTTACTCTGGTTAGTTATGTTCGGGGAGGTTTTTACATAACTAATCATTTGTTTTCTGTCATGGGTAAATTCATCCCTCCTACGCTCAAGGTTAGGAATGAATCAATAAAATATCATAATTATATTTGACTGGTTTTTATTTGTATTTATTCCTCTTCTGCAGTCCTTATGAAGTAAATCATTGGTTATCAGTTTATTGTTATATGTTTAAAAAAGTAATTACAACATAAGGTCAAGTTTGCTTATTCTTGTGCTGTAGTTTGGAAAATACAATTTGTTATTTGTAAGGTTGCTAGTGCTATACCAGTTTTGTTTTGTTAAATATTTATAATCACGCGGGAAGCAAGCCTGGATCATTACAAAAGAGAGATTGAAAATACAAGCTCTACGTTCAAGAATTAATACAATTATTATTTTGAGTTTTAAAAAAAGTTATATTCAGTTACAGCTCTGTCCTAAAATAGTCCAGCAAATTTGATTAAAAAATTATGTAATAATCTGTTTGTTTGGCTCAAACTTTTTATTATTTAAAACCAATAGTTGCTAACTTAACATGTTACTAACAATAAATTGAAATTAATGCCTCCTATTGAAAATTAAGTTCTGCTAATGCATTTGTGTCTTTTATTTATAATTAGAAACAAACCACTAGTCCGGTCGGTGGTATACGAATTACGCTAGTTAAACTAGCAGGAAGAGTGTTTTGCTCACTTTAGGCGTTCCGTATCCTTCCTAGTTTTTGTCAGAATACTGATATAAATGTCCAATATGATTGCATAGTCTCCGTTTCTCAAGAAAAAGGGACAGCTGGTCATCGGGAACACATAAGGCTAATGTTGATGACGTGCCTGTCAGTTCGTCTAAGGTAAGTACTTTAGAGTAAGATTCGTATTAAAATGCACACCCTAACTGCAAGCCAACATAATAAAACGCTATTTTTCCAACGTGAAAGTTTTTCTCTGTTAAATGAGTATTTTCATTTAAATGCTCTCTTTCATATCGTTAGGGTCTTAGATTCATTCTTGTAAGATAAAAAAGACTTTTCTGTCGTATTATGTTCACGTTAAGCTATCAGTCATTTTTGTGGATTATTGAATTTACGAAATATCAAGAGACTATTATCACAGGGAGTGAAGCAGTATAAACTTCTTATTACCATGTTTATGACACAACCAACTCTTCCCTTTTATTCCAAATACACATCCCATTTATGGCATAAAGCAAAGATTTTGTCGTGTAACATAAACTCAGGTTTTATATTAAAACAAGACTGAATAAAATTTCCAAGTTTATGTACCTTATTTATGGTTAAATATATTACGTAAATACCACATGAATATTAAGCTTTAACAAGGTTTTCCAAGGATTACATGTAAATCTAAGGAAATTCCATTAGCGACCCATTTAAAGCTGTTTTTAGTTAATAATTAAGGAAGAAAAACAAAAACGTTATTGTTTCATAGTTAATTTTATAAGGCTTGTTAATATTTATTTAAAAATAATCAGAAAAAACAACTTCCATAAAAATATATTTTTAACTTGAAGCTTAATTACTGCTAGATTCAAGTAAAAATAGAAACTAATTTCATATTGCTAAAAGCAGTTCCAACTTTAAAGATGTGGTTAACTAACTACTCGTCCGTTAATATTAACTTGAAAAGTTATTTATTTTAAAATGAAGTTTTAAGAAAGTGCTGTAAATTAACAGCATCATTCTGCAGTCTTTAATTATTTCGTAAACTTTACTCAACTTTTCCAAGTACACCTAACATTCACAATTTTTTGTACGCATACGTCGATGTTCTCGATAGAACTTCCGTAATTCCTCTTATTTTCACAGTCGAAACATTTTTCTTATCTATAAAATCAATTCAATTTATTACCTTAATTATTAAATAAAATGTACGTGATTTCCAAAAAATGATAATTTCCCACTGGTATTGTTCTGCTCCACTTCCATTCAATTGCGAATAAAATTTTATATCAACAAAATTTGAACACGTACACTTCCTTAATAAAAATCGTCGTTCCTGGCAGGTATTGATTTATCGTGCAAGGAAATACCATCAATATCTACTAAAGTCGGTAATAGTGGATGTCAAACGGGATTGAACTGTGCACTATGATTGATATCAGGGGACTCAATTACAACCCGTTCCCAGATAAACTTCTGGATATCCTTGCAATATGTCAAGTTACAAGCTTAGACTTTAGTGCTACAACCTCCAGTCGAAGTCCTTCGTCCTTAGTAAATCATTATTTAAGATCTAAATTATTATAGATATATATTAAATAAAGGTTATGGTTTTTTAACCAATCCTTCTCTACATAGAATAATAATCAGTAATATTAACAAGACTTCCGGACATCGTATTAACTTGATAATCAGGTAATTATTTAAAAATGGCATCAGGAATATCACCGCAAAATATCCCAGCATCCAGTGGAAACGACACGAAGTCCAATTAATGTTGAAGTTCACTTTCTAACACTGAATATTTGAATGAACCTGTAGTAAATAAAGATGAGGTCTGATTTTAGTAGTAACCAATATAGATGGAAAATGTTGATATTAATTTATTTAACTGTAAGTGAATTTATAATTAACCGTCGCAGATTTATTTTTCGGGCTTCTGCATAATCGTGTAATTGGGTTCAACTAGGTTTTATTAATGAACGTGGCTATGGTTGTTAAAAACTTTTTTAAATAACAAAATCTGATGTAATTAGCAAGCACTCAAATTTTCATATTTCTATCAGCATAAATATTAAAATTAGTGAGTTAAACTACTGCTAGCTTTATAAACCAACAAAAAAAGGTTCACTAAACCTTAAGAGCTTGCAGAGACCTTTTTATAAATTTACAAGAGTAGAAGTGATTTAGTAGATATTAATTTTCCTTATTAAAAACCATAGTGATAATTTTTAGAGGCGGAGATTTTTCAGCGCAAAGTGCTTTGGTAAAACTAATTTTGCTCCATTAGGATTATCAGGTCCAGAATTCAGTTATTGGAGGCCAGGGCTGGAGTGTTTTTTTTTTAATTTGTAAGAGATTGCTTACAATAAATACTTGTTACTAATACGGTTCTCTTATTTTTGCTTCAATTTAAGTGGTAGAAAAAAGTGGTCGACCATTGAGATAAGCAAAACAATGTAAACTGATACCAATGCAATATGTATTTTAGCCTGTCGAGTTGACAGGAAACTCCGAGTAGGAATATTGGCAAGGCCAAGTCTTTGTAAACGATGATATCCACGTAAGCATTCTTGTTATCATAAACTGATTATGTTTATTATCAAAAGTTTATGAGCTGGTGCTTTCTGTTTTAAATAAAATTTGTTAACAGTAAAATCGCCCGTAGTTTACTTACTTAAATACTTAATTAAAAGCCACCCTTTCGTTTAAGATTAAAAGTAGAATTTATTCTTCTGTTTATTTTCGAATGCTATTAAAGAACGTAAATATGTATACACAACTGTCTTGGGCAGTCTGATTTTATTATAATAAATAATCTAAAAACAGCAGTAAAATATTTACGCTAATGAAAATTAGGTATTCTTCATAACAATCATAACTCATAAGCCAGAACGAAATATTTTATTTACAAGCATGGAGTACGAAAGAAAGATTGTTTAACACCAATTTCCGTTATCAGATTATTAACAGTACCTAGCTTTTGAGGTTTATTTATTCCGTGATGGTTTTAGTTTTACTGAAAAGCATTACTGTGTAACGGGTACATTTTCCACCGGCATTTAATATATAAAATTTGGTATTAATTCTTGTTAAAAATCCTAAGTTCGGTCCTGTGGACGTCGCTTAATTTAAACTAGCCTGTCATCAAATAAACATCTTAAATAAAAGGCACCTTTTAAGAAAGGATTGGTTCGTATTTGCTATAATAAAATAATGTAACGTCATATTGATGTCGTTTTTCGTATTTTGCTGCCTGGCATTTTATAATAATATCAATTTCTTCAAAAAGAAACCTTGAAAAGAAATCATGAGAAGCGCTTAGTCATCTCATTTATAGAAATATTTTGGTAAACATTTTGAGTGTATACGATTCTACATACACTTTCCTTTGTCTGTTATTTGCGTTTTAAATTTTAAGTCAATGCAGTGTATGAATATCGTCTACAGCCAGCGTGTTTTAGCTCACACGTGTGTTTTACGCGCGAAAGATTGGGGTGCTGCTTTTTACACGTAAGGTCGTGAATCCTATAGTAGGGCAAGCAATAAGCACCCTTGCCGCCTAAAAACAGATGTCTGTACGCGGAGCAACGTTGAGCAGAGTTAATATAAGGCGAGATGATGTTGAGACGGGGCCTGTCTTCCAAAATCGCACGCCGAGAGCGTACGTTCGATCTTGTGTTAAAAATGCCATTTTGTTGTAGTAAAATGGAGTTTGAAAGAAAACTCTAAATTCAGTTTTTCATATTGTTTGAACAATTACCGACTTTCGGATGGTCGGTGCATTTAATTAAAATCAACATGTAATAGTTATCGTTTAAATAAGTGTTCGGAAATTAACCAATAATTCGTGGTTAACAAAAGTTAGTTATTCCGTTAAATATTTTCGCGGATGTTTGTGCTTCAGAAAAGTGGGAAATTCAGTTTCCCTTATTACTGTGTAACAAAGTTACGACAGCCTACAGTACCGTACTCTCGTCTAAATAATTATTGTACTGAAATAAGTTAATAATTACAGACGCTTTCTCTGTAATGGAAATTTCGGCTAAAAAATAATTCGTGCTGTGTGCCTTCTAAATTCAGTTCAGAATTAATGGTTATGTGTATTGTTTTATTGAAAACAATGAAATTATGAAATGGTTATCAAAACTAATAGCCAAATCTTTTATGGAACTCTTTGGTTGCATTTTGTTACTGCCGTTTGGGGTGAATTTGCAAATTATAATTCGCCATATCCAGTTTCTACGAGGGTTATCTCGTACATCTTTAATGTATGAAAGAAAAATCCCAATATTCCAGTTTCCATTTGCTGTGACGTTGTCGTCAAATTTTATGCAGTTTATCGTTGATTTTGGTTTGTGACTTACCAAAAATAAAAGGTATTGTGACTATTGTTTTTAGTGTTATTCTTTTAGGTAAATTTCTTGTTTGAATTTGCAGTCATTTTTGTTATTGCTTCTCAATAGAAGCTCATTATAAATTTTTGCTCATTAAATTCTACTATCAATAGAGCTCTCTTCGGTTGTTAAAAAAGCTTTAAACTTTAATGTAATTACAAATCATTTGTATTGATACTGTCGAATTTATTTAATTTGTCTAATCTCATTTAGATATTTGTGTATAAATTTTTGTCCAGAAAAAGACCAGTCAATATAAATTTTAATATTTTTGTTAATGCTTTTGAACATTATTTGTGGTCGATTTAATCAAATCTTTTTGAGTTATTTTCATAATTTAATGAAGAGTTCTAGGTGAATTTTTATTGATTAATTTTGGTATAATTATAACCTAATAAATTTAGGTTGGACTTGTAATAAATATACGATGTGTGTTTTATTTTTATTTATGCAAAGTTGTGTTTTAATTATTTTCCTGTTAATAAATGTTATTAATTCAAAACTGAATGATCTGAAAAACGGAACCATATTGGTTATGAATGCTTAAGTTCATTTCTTCAAAATTTTAAGTAAACAAAATTTTGTTTTAACTAAATATTCTATTCATTTTCTGGTTAATGAATTTAATAAATTTTAATGCTTATTCAAAATAACATCTTTGAATGGTTAATTTGTAATTAACTAAGCTCAGAACCAGATGGCGCCCTTTTAAGTTTTTATTTGTGTTTGAACCCTTATCTATTCCTTTTCACAATTTATACAGCTGTGGAACCAATACCTACGACTTGATTAATCAATTTGTAAAGAGAGAGTTTAAATCTCAAGCTGTGGCAGATATTTTTGAGTTTTCAGTTACAGTAAGTATGATGTATTTTCATAACTTTTTATAGCTTTTATAGTTATTTTTGTTGTTTTATATCTCGGCTGAAAAACGTTTGTTTCCTTGGCTTCAACGCGGGGCCTAGTTTTGTTTGTGAGTAATTTAGTTAGTTTATTGTCATTTAGTCTGACAGAAAAACGTTTGTTTCAACTGGTATTAAGTAATTATTCAGATTTTAAACAATCTATTATCGCGGATTAGAACTCGTAATGTAATTTGTTTAGAGTTAAAGCCGAATGATTTTTATGTTTCTTAAAGCAAATTCAAAGCCGTTCGCACTAATGAAAATAGTTCTTTAATTTAATTAACCTACTTTATTAAGAAATTAAACGTTCTCTACAAAAATCAGATTTTTTTATTTTAAAATTGTTATTAGACCTTGAATTTTTTTAAGATAAACAAACTGCAACATAAGTAAAAGTAAAACGAATGCCTTACAAGATCAATAGTCATGCACGTCAAGTACATCTTATTATTTTGTGGCATAGACAACATCGCGTTTTACTGTCAAGTTATTTCAAGTTCAACTAACTACAATCTTCAGCATTAGGTGACATAAGGAAAATATCAAGCAAAGTGCAGGACCGGAGTGGAAACTTGAAGTTGAAACCAAACATTTTTGAAAAAAAATTATAAGAAAAGTTTTCTCTACACATCATTAACATCAAGCTCGTATTCAAGTATTGTAAGTTATCTTCGAGTGATTATATAACTATGTATTATAATATTTTATTGTTGTGATATTGCTCTATGAATTTTTATTAAAGGTTTTTTGGCGTTTAACATACGTTTGTAAGTTTGACTTAATTACCCAATGCACTGATTTGAACAATATATTTATAAGTGTCTAAAAATTTTATACTAAAATCTCGTTACTGATACACAGCACAGCGTAGCGAGCAGAAAAAATATTAATCTTGATATTGCAAAAGGAAAACAAATTAAAAAATGTATTCTTTTTTATAAACTAATTATTCCAAATCAATTAAAGTTAAAGTATAATAATTGTATGAAATTGATAAAATATTTAATGTGCAATAATGTTTTATGAATTTATTTATTAGACTGTATACATTTGGTCTTTTTCCTCGACAATATATTTTTTAAATATATAGAAATAAAACAAAAACAAATTTTTAAATCTAGAAAAATTAATGTTTTTTAAGTAATGTTTTTCATTTGGTGGGGGCCCCTGGGCAGCAGTTCACCCATCCCATCCCTTGTTCGGGGGCTGATAGTCGTTTTAGACTACAAGACTTTACTTTTTCTAGGAAAAACTTATCCAAACTCTATTATAATATAACAAGAATATTATAATAGGCGCTTTTCAAGGACCAATACTTCGCCCACTTTTATTTTCAGTGTATACTATTAATTTCTGTAACTATTTAAAAACTTGCAAAATGTAGGATATATACATACGATACACACATGTATAATTCATTTAACTCTTCAGATGTTAATCAAATATATCTAAGTATACTAAGCTTTACTTTTTAATAATAACTCAGATAAGTTGCAGGTACCTTTGATTAGAATAAATAACTCAGTAACACCCTTTCAAAGAAACGCAAGAAATATAGGATTAATTTTTGATACAACTCTTAGATTCAAAGGTCATATCTGTAAGTGTACTCAGAAAGCCTTTGTTAATTTAAAATTACTATATCCTCACAAGCTTTGCGATACATTGTTTTTGTCGCATTTTACCTTTTGCGCGTCACAGCGCACACAAAGAATTCAAAATACATGTTCAAGATTTATTGATAGTTTGCAAAAATATCATCATATTTCGCATAAATTAATGGAAGCACGCTGACTCTCAATGAAAAATATAAGGTATTTACAATCGGGGATTACGGGAATTTTGACAATGTCAAAATAAAAACCACCCTACTCTACAACCATTAAAAGATGGCCTTTTGATTCTCCAAGTGCTGGATGCGATGTCGTCCCCTTGTAAGTCAAATATTTTTCTCCTTGCTTTTAGACTATAATTTAGACTTGTAAGACAAGAGATGCATGAAAATTTTATTTATTTTTACTCTGCAGATTACTAGTCTTGCAGCCACTAATAGCGGGCGCATCGTTTCGAACATAATACCAAGTAAACTCTTCATCATACCCAAGTTCGGCCTTCAATAGACTAGTGTTCAATAGAGAGGTGTTGGTCAAAAAAATTATAATGCATTTTATATAGAAACTTTATATCTAAAGGCAACGGAAACGAACGGGGCACAAAAAATGGACAAATGATGAGGGAATTAGAGAAATGCACACATCAACTGATGCAGTTCAGGGAATAGACCAAGAGACCTCAATACTGATGCAGAAGTCATTGGTGATACAAATCACTAGAATAAAAGTTAGAACGTGTAAAAGGCAGAGTTTACGTTAATCAAGCACCTAGAACCACAGAGGGCCCAAATGATAAATTGCTTCTCAATCTTGAGTAGTTCCATAGTTTCCTTTTTAAATAAAAGCTAGGACATTTATCTAAAAACCTGTCAATATCATTTTTTATAAATACCGTTTTCTACCATGTACTTCACAATGATAATGTATTTTTAAATATATTGAATCAGATCAAGTACCTAAATTGTTTATGGAATCAATCTTCAATAGTGGGCAATATGCATCGCTGTCTTGTATAAAATGACGAATCTAAATCAATCTTTCTCAAATCTTGGTTTATCTTTATGAGGAACTGTTTGGTTTATTTTATACTATTTTTTATTTGTTGATTTAATATTAATAAGGTAACCTGAATTTACAACAGCAATTGTGTGTTGATAGAAATGCATACAAGGATAATTTTGTTATCACTTGTCACCATTTTTTCTTTGAACACTCTAATTGTTGGAAAACAGTGTGTATGACTTGCCTTTGGGTAACCTCAATGCAGAAGACACGAACCTGAAATGTGGAACGTATTGAGCTTGTTTATTTGGAAAAGTTAATTGTTGCTAAATGTACAGCTACCTGCCTATTTTGACATTAATCTATTTTATTTGAATTTAAAACAAACATCCAACTATTGTCTTACATAATATGTTTTTGGAGACTTACATTATTTCGACGTTGTTCTGACAAAACGAAGTAAGTGCCATTCTGTTAATTTTTCAGGAGAGCAAAAAATGTTTATAAAATAATTATTGAGTGGCCAATACAAACAAAAATACTGAACATGACTTCTGTCATTTCTTTGCAATTTTTAAGAACAAATATATTTACTTTGATACACTTTTCAAATTTTTAGAGCTAGTTTTGTCGCTTAAGTTATTTACTCCAACTGATTTGATGGTTAAGTCTTTTTCCTATGTCACTTACGCGAAATTTATTAGTGAATTTTAACGAGATTGTCGCTTAGGCGGCACTTTTTGTTTTCGTATTTTTGTTTTTTTTGGTTTACTATCAACTAACGTCACTTACGTCTAAAAAAACAGATTAAACTTACACTTTAGAAGCAGTAATTTAGAACAGTTTTTGCTATTTAGAATTAAAATATTTGAGACAGAGATTTACATTCAAATTATATTGCTCTATGTCGCTTACGCAAATAAATAAAAGCTAGTTAAATAGACGTAAGCGGAAACCATTTTTATCATCATTTTAAACCATTTGTCTAAGGTTTACATAAGAAACTAGTTGAAAATTTGAAAAATAGATAACGTAATACTACAATCAAACATAGTACAACTCACCTAGTACGTCTTTATTTGCTTATAAACCATACTATCATTACCCATACGTCCCGTATCTTATACCATACTAAAATGACGAATGACGTTTACGCGGATTTGTAGTAGTAGTTCATGCATGTTCATTTACACTCAGTGGCGCTTACACAATTTGAAACGTAAATATCTCTTAAAAAGAATTTTTTGGCGAATACGCCTAGCATCGGAATAGGAGGGGCTTCCGCTCTAGTATACGATGGTGCTTTAACCCATTTTTTTACTCCTGTATTCCCACCACACGGGGGGTGGGAATACACCCCCAAATTTAGAAATAAGTATACATAGAATAGAAACAAATAATGTTCGTTTAATTATTATTTATTAAAACAATTATTCTTCCAAAATTTCCCCCTCAAAATAATTCTCTGGATCCACCCCTGCTAGGTACAATAAAAAAACAGTGTTATAATTATTAAGCTTACAAGTTTTTCAAAGAAGAACCTTTACATTTTAGTATACTTATGGAATTTGTTGACTATTATTCTTATTTTAAAAAAACTACTACTATGTATTTATACTGCAACTCGATTTTCCGGTTTTTCTTAGCAAAATACCGATGCAGGTTTTAATCTTTGTTGTTAAATTTGAAAGTTCTGGTTTTGATCTACCTTTTTTAGTAATTTGTAACTTCTCTCCAAAACTGTATGCAGAAAATTCTTTATTAATAATTTACAAACTGAACAAAAAAATCGTCCCGATTCGGATGTATCGGAAGTACTCGAACCTTCCACCGAAGCAGCTGAATTTGCAGTCATGACGATAATGCAATTTTAAATTTGCTTACAGAGCAAACTAAATAGAATTATTTGTCTTTAAAAAAACCCAACTTATATAAATTGAAATAATAAAATGTGACAAAATACGGTCTTATTGGCAGATTTACATTACTTAAGTAACATTAAATTTAACAAACACTAAATCGAACAAATAACCAAATTATAATAAATAAACATTTGGCCATGAAGCACACTAAAAATAACGGTAAACAATGCTAACAGCATCGTTTGTGTCACCACGCCCTCTGATCCACGCCAAGGTTAGGAGAAGAGCAGTTATAAGCAACGAAATCAGTGCTTATATGCAGTGTATGTAACACATTTGAATAGGTATTACCTTTCCGTTCAAGTTTAATGAGACTAATTTAAAATAGTACTCTACGCTGTACATAATTGATATTGAGCCTGAAGTTGATTAAATATTACAAATTTAAATAAACGATAAACGATATAATTTTATAAAAATAGTTTTGTTAGCATTGGTTTTTATTTTTAATAAATTCTCAAGGGAAGCATTGCTTCCATTGCTTCCATGGACCGCACGCCACTGGTATCAAAGGAAAATTAAGGTATAATTTAGGGTTAGAATTTTAGGCAGGATAATGAAAATACAATATAGGAAAGGCAGGATGAAGTTCCTTTTTGTTTAATAGTTTATTGCGCTGTTTAATTTAATACTAATATTCCATTTTAAACTTTATATTTTAAAATTTTCTAAACACAGTTTCACTTTCTTCAAAAAATAACACGTCTTTCTACAAAAAAACCACAATCTCGATTTTCTACTAAAGCAATATTACCAAGTCAAAGGTTTTATGTTGAGAAAGGGAAACATACTTGATATTCAATGTACAATTTATGAGTTTGGTTGAATGACTGCTGAACCCTCCAAAACTTGCCAAGGGTTTATTTACTTCGTTAGCCTTTAACAACTAAATGCATTTGGAGATATCATAGCGTAGATCGTAGAAATGCATTTGCAAGGGGTTTGCTATTGTAGTACCGAGCAAGCACCGTTTAATCTCTATCGCTTTAAAGAGCTGTAATTGCATTGTTACCATAACAACATAATCATGGTTAAGGATGGTGCATGTTAGTACACATTTAAATTAAATCTGATGTTTAAACTATCACTAAATCTAGATTAAGTAATAAATTGTTGAAGCAAATACTAGTTCTGCAAAAGCAATATGATTATCCATTTAATGTTCATCTGCTATCGAAACTAACATCAAACCCAATATCTAAAATTATAATTAAATTACCTTTTAACCGGTTTATTTAATAAATGGCTGTAAAAGCTAGCTAGTTTTTAATAGCTTTAATGCTTTATAATGCAGGTATATATAAAAATAATCTTCCCGAGTGTCGTGATAGTCGAGTTATTATAGTCGATTTACTGAAATAATTTCTTATTTAACCATAACCATAAAATAATCCTTAAATCCATAAAAAGTAGTTTTTTCACTTTATTAAGATGAACATTGTAATTTAATGTTTTTAGTACTGAATTTGAAGCTATTAACAAAGCTGAATTTGCAATAAAGATAAGTCCAAGTGTGGGTGATTTCACAGAAATTTGGTGGTGTCGGTAGATCAGTTACTCTTCATAGTTATGTTTCTGTATATTCCTATACCATCAAAAGCGCATAAATTCGCTATGTTTACAGTTCACACTCGTGCTGAACATTCTATCAATTTCTAGAGTTCAGGTGGACCACGTTAAATAAAACTTGGATTATTATCTGTAATGCTCCCTCGTCAGAGGACAAAGACAGACGGAGTGGCTAAATTGTGAGATATCCTAGACAGACCCAGTTTCCAAGTCCCAGTCACACTTGAGGTTGGACTCGTCCGGGTAGTGAAGGACTGCATGCTGGACTAGGGGTTATGGGATACCCTCGGAGACGGGCCCTGACAGGTGAGCACGTAAGTACTCCGGGACTATCTGGAGACCTAGTAGAGGGTGAATAGGCAACCTGCTCTTACCAGTGAGCACTGGTAGCTCTTACAAAAGTAAGTGACGCGTTCAGTTCAGCGTAATGCAGTTCGATGTCCCATCAGGGAGGCCGTAGTCATAAGTTAGGTTAGACAGGTTAAATAAATTTCTTAGATCTTTGATCATGCATTGCTCCGTCAACATGAAATCGCAAAAATGAAAACTAGACCAATAGGTTTTTGATCCCAATTAACAGGGTTAGAAGTTAGAAATCTTACCTTAAATAAATGGTGCTAATCAAATATAAACTTGTAATAGATTCAGAGCACAAATCTTCAAAAAATTCAAGAGGAAACTATACCCAAAAATAAACAGTGAATATGTATGGCATCTTACTGGTCCAGCAAACAATAGATTTCACTTCACTTCACTCACACAAAAATAGGCCAAGTGCATTCAAAAACTTAATGTGAACTATTCTAATGTAATTAGAAGAAAACAGTCTTTAACTTATGAATATGAAGCGGAAATTAAATGGGGAAAACGGAAACTATAAAGTGGCCAATCACTAGCAGAATGCGGTAAGATCCTTCAACAACAAAGGCCCGAACGCTGTTAATACGTTGTTATCGGACTAATGCAAACCTGGTATGATGAAAGTAATAATTATATCTAAATAAATACCGGGTATATAAAACAATAATTCATTCCAAATTCACAATGTGGACAACAGTGTATACAATAGCCCAATTCTGCTCTACTCTTCAGTTAGTAAAATACCCTAACACAGATGATGGAGGAGCTAACAAGCTCTAAAATAGTACAGCCACATTTCAAACAAACCATTATTAATACAAAATTATTCCGAATAATCATATATCTAAAAAACCTCAAAACCAAGGAACTATAAACGGGGTTGAAATTGCCAAAGTTATGTTCTTAAATGCAACGAGAAGGAATACTAGAAGCTACAAAACCAGCTCATACCAGAAATCTAAACAACTCTACCCCTCAAAAGTACCGGTAAAAACAACCGGTTTACTACAAGAAACGACTTACAATTTTGTCAAGAGAGTAAGTTAAGTAAGTTAAAGAGTAAATCTCATACTGACCACGATCACAGAAGATAGTGTAGTATGCGTTTTCTGTTATGGTTCAAATAGCCCTATGCACAACTAGTGTACCTTCAACAGCTGCAGCCAAACCAACACTAATCACCTACGAATTTAAACGAGTTGGTGCGCCCAAAATAAAAAGAACCCAAAACCACCCAAGTGACCTAAATTCAAAAACCAATTGAAAGACAACAACCCGCTCTAAACCTTGAGAAGACAAATACAATACAAAGGCGCTGGAAGATTCTTTTGACACCCTGCGGAGAACAGTCTGGAGAACAAAGGAAAGAAAGGCAATATCCCCTATCACGGATTAGGTGATCAATAGAAGCTGAGAGGTTGATAGAAACTAGTGCTACTCTCCTTGGTTCGAAAGAAAAGCCAAAACTGTCTTCCTTAGCAAGCAACCAACTTTTTAGCGTAGAGGATCCAAGCACACGACAGCTTGGAAAGCTGTCGATTACAAAAAAATCAAAAAATAAATAAAATATCCAAAAGTCGAACTACTTCACCAAACAGCTTTGTCTAGATGTTGCTTCACTTATGCAAAGGATACCGAAAGCAACGAATGGAAAAATAAGAATAGAAGATAGACAACAGGATAGCGGAAACCTTAAAGGCAAAGAGAATACATTCACACACACTGAAAGAATCAATTAATACAAGAGTATGATCACTGATCACATATAAGCAGATTATAGGACACATAAGGAACACAAGACCTATAGATGAAAAAGGTCAGAAGCATATCCGAAAAGGAAAAATAAACATACCTCCAAAAGTGTTATTACCAAACACCCTACAAACCACCCTAAATAGATAGTTAAGACAAACTGCGGTAATGATGGAAACGCCAAAAGAAACTAAAAACCCTACGAACCACCGTATTAGAGATTGTAACATTGTAAATGTTATATCATACCAAAACTAAGTATATATTAAACTTAACTTATATTAAGAGTGTAAACCTTGATAAAACTAATTATAAAGACCTTATACTAGGTATGTATCTGCTTGCATTATAAAGCAGTAGTAAATGTTTTTATTGTTAAAAGGTTATATACATAACCTTATATATATTATTATATACATATCATTTACCTTCATCAGCAGAGAACCACAGATCCACCATGTAGCTACTAATTTGAATTATTCTAGATAACGTGACTTTTGTGTACTTTACTGATTGAACTTCTTCAAGGACGAATAAATGTATTAAAATGAATATCTAAAAAAGTTATTTTTTCTTTATTTAAAGTCGAGTCTGTACTTCTGTTACCAATGTGCAAGAGTTTACACCTGGAAAGCTTAACTGCTAGACTGTTTTATCACACTTTTGCCACGAAAAATTTTTTTGTTTTGTTTTCATGGAATAACGACCGAAACAACTTTAACGAATTTTTAGTACCTTTTGGTCCATACTTTCCTCTTTTTTGATGGTATTACAGATTTTTTTGCCATTATGATTAAGTGGCAGCAGATTGTAGCTAAAAAAGTTTCAAATGCTAGTAACTAATCGAATTTTTGCCTTTTAGGTACATTAAGTAATCATTTCTTACAGCAATTTTATACAAAACGGAAAAAGATGCGGAAGTAATATTTTTTACTTTTTACAGCGTGAAGATAATAGGCTATCACCCCCGCCTATGAATTTATCATACGGTATTACAACTCGGTGCCAACCTGTTGCAAAGAAAAGGTCATATAGGTTATTAATACATTTAAATACGACTTTTTCTTAACAATTTGTTAATAACATAGACTTATAATTTCTATCCTGTATCTAAGTAACTAATATCAAGTACTCTATGAGCATGTTTTCCAAACCGGTTAACTGTTATCATTACAACAATAACAAAGGTTAGTTGTTAGAAATTGCTTTACAGTACCCAAGCAGCATCTAAGCCAGCCTCGGTTACCACAATACAAAGTGGTTTGCATGTTTGCTTCATAATCCAAGGATCGCAGGTTCGATCCCCGGCCGAACTGGTAATTTTTCAATGCGGAGAAAAATTAAAAACATGTTTTCTTCTCGGATAGGAATTAAAACTGTAGGTCCCGTGTCAATGAGATGTTTGGAACGTTAAAAATCCCTACTGGGAGTGGAATTCGCCCAGGTTCGGCTAAATTCTAGTAGGGTCGGCAAAATGATCATAGCAATCGGTGCCATGAGGTACGAAGGATGCTCCGCCATCTTGATTCCTCGCCCAAAAACAAACAAAAAAACAAACAAACAAACAAACAAAGTAGCACTAACTGAGATCGGAGCTATGATTGAGTAGTTATTACGTAACTACAACTGAATTTCTGACTTTATAGGTTTAATTACTTCAGTTCGGATTATTTTAGTAATTATGTAGTTGTGTCTACTATTTATTGGAACTATGTAGTTGCATTACTTCCGAGCAACCTTTAAAGTATGTGAAACGGTATTGCCACTTGCAAGGGGAACTTACAGTTGACGTATCGCCGATTTCAAAATGTAAATTCGCAGGTTTATAGTTGTTGATTCATTTTTTAGGAATAATATAAAACGCAATAAATACTAAACGTTATGTCAATTATTCGAATATATATATAAATAAATAATTTTATTAAATTTATGGTAACTATATATTATTCGTAGGTTCTTGTTCCAATTTTCTGCATAATAATTAGAGAGAGTTAATTACGATTTAGGCAATACACTTACAATCTTACTTACAATCATAATAATTTTTATTGAATTATTTAAAAGTCTAAGAAAAGCCCAACTGTAAACAGGGATGCATTTTTATTAAAAAACTAATTTAAAAAAGTAACAGAGCTAGTGGGAATCGAAAACTAGGCTGACCGTGTATAAAGGTGACCGTGTTAACCACGCGGGCACCCTGCCTGTTGCGAGTAACGTTTTTATTCCAAGTAAATACGTTGCGTTTGTGTGTGTTAATTTGCTATTTTTTTAAATAAGCCGTATGAGATTAAATATAGCAACACGTATTTCCCTGTTTTTTAACTTTTGATTAACTATTAATTTACTTATGATTTACTTTTATTTAAAAAAATAATTTTTTAAATGTGCGACACGTCAGCTATACGCTTCCATTGTTAGTATAATTACTTTAAAGTCGTACTGAAACTTCCTGCCACCAGTCTGAAGTTGCAATGGTTTATAATTTTGGTATACTGGAATAACAAGATAATTAAACATTTCATCGCTCTTTGTATTATTATGTACGTATTACAAATAAAACAGTAATCCATTTTATGACACGATCGCAGTATTAGTATAGAAAATGATAGAATATTTGCTAGAATTTGATAGAAAGTTGCGAGAGGAAGAGAGAGCAACCACGCGACACGAAGTGTCAAAGAGAAAAGAAGTTCCACGAAAGTGACAGTTACTACGCCTCCACGTTCCCGCTACGTAGCTGTACAAGTTCCAGAAAAGTTACTGCAACGTATCTGCCACCTAAAAATTGTTCCCCATTTTGGTTTCAGGCACGTAACAAAACCGTAGCAATTACGTGCTTGTGACTAGTGGCAAAAACTTAATAGTTCCACCGGTAGTTGCTGGTACGTAGCGGTGACTAAAAATGCTGCTTGAGTAGGTAGTATGGTAAGTGTGTGATGTACTTATTTTTACAATGTCAGCATGTTGTTAAATATGTATCTGTATATACACGCAGAACTGACAAAAGGAACATAAAGGCACTTTCAGGGTTATCACTAATTTCTTTTTTGGTTTTATGCTTCAATGGTGCTTTTTTAATTTAACACACTCATCTTCTGGGTTTGAATTTGGATAAAAAGCAGTGTAGTTTCAGTTTTACATACCAAACAAGATACAAATTTCAGAAAAGAGCAAACAGTGTTTAATGTTTAGTGTATTTTCATAATTGTATCTAGTTTAGATATTTAACACAAAACTGACGAAATTTGTAAGTTATAATTTATGTTATAATTAGAATTGCGTCCAGGGGAGACTTCTCACTTCATTATACACTTTCTAGGGAAAATTCTTGTTTTTAAGTAAAGGTGAATATAAACTAACATAAAATACAAACAGATTTTAAATTATTTTGCACAAAATATAAAACGGGTTAGTTATGACGTTAACATTTGTCTTTAGTTTGTTTTTTATTTTGTTATCGTTATTGTTGTTAATGCATTAATGAATCAAATCTATGACTGTTTTAAATATGAATTGAGGAATGATCTTAATTAATCTAGTGCGGTTATTTGAATATTAATGATGATGTGTATCCATTTCTTCATGATTTGGATAGTACGGTTAGTAGGTAAATATATTATGTTAAAGTTAATTCGATCTGAATAAATTAACGAAAACTTTTGGAAAAATACTATAATAGAGATTATTTCAACAATAAAAAGAAAATATAATGTTAAACGAAAAAAGTTTGTAGTTATACAAAAACATTTCAATTTTCTTACAGGCATTCATTCATAAAGACAAGATCTATAACTTCTACATTCAAGTCGTTAATGTGTTTACATTAGATAGACTCCAGGTAGGAAAATGTTTTTTGTCAGCATATTGCATATAAATGATATATAGCAAATAGCATAAGTAACATATCGTTAGTTCAGCTTTTTTATATTCCCTTATCTAAATTTACCCCACTTATATAAAAAATATACATCAAACGTACTTTGATTTTGATATTTATATAAGAATGTAAGCATCTTCGTCCGTTCAAACCGTTGCACGGATGGATGAACTAATTATATAGAAAACACCTTCTTTTGGGATATATGAAAGGATCCCACTAGAGATGTTATTAAGCAATATCTAATTTTAGATGAAATAGAAGTTGTTGTGCCTGTTTTATGTAGTGATCTTATGGCGGCTAATTATGAAATACGAAATTAAAGTTTTAGGTCTGATGAAGAGCTATGATAAAGTATCTTAAGAAATAAATACAGGTTATATATAAGCCCAGAGAACTGTACTTATGGTGTAGTAGATAAACATATATATAAATTATATTTTAAATTTTGCTTTAATTAAAACGTCTTCAATATGCCCCATTTCAAAACCACACATTTATGTACCTTTTTATTTATTATTTCTTATTTCTTCGTTATGAAGCCTCATGAAGGCAATGTCCCAATACCTTTTAACCTTTCTTTATTTAAAACTGTAGTATACGACGACTAGGAATGATATCAAGAAATAGAAAAAAAAACACAGTAAGCCCAATTTTATCAAAGAGTAGTTATCTTAACAAGCACAACTAGAAACTGCTACATAACCTAGGATATAACATAGGATATCCCTGATATATGTAACCGATACCACGTTCCTTTACAAATTTTTACTGCTTGGTCAATCTTAATGACAATACACAGTATTGGTAAAACTTTGCTTTGGGTTTGAATTTTCACTTGTGAGCAAAGGAAAAATAGCGGTTGGCAATACATCTGAGAAAGATAGCGTGATGATGTAAATAGGCCAAATTTATTATCACTTAGGGAAATTATTAAACATAAAAAAATAAATTGATTGTTCAAATTATATAATAAACATGAAATAAACATTAGTAGCAAAACATGCCAAAGAAACTGGCTTATTTATTGTAATCATTTTACATGCAATGTTATTCTTAAAATTAATACGATACAAAGGAAAATAGGAATGCTTACGATTTATCATGCAAACATAACCTAACTTTTTAAATTAATATTTCAGTATAGGATTATAAAGATAAACAATTTCCAAACATAAAGATACAACCCGCCCCTCACTCCTCTTTCAGAAAAACTGGGTAGATAATAGTTATTTATGGATTAAGGGCATAATGAAGCTTTTACGTCCAGAAGCGTTATTTCTAGCCCGAGGCATTAGCTGAGGGCCAGGAAAAGGCTGTAGGGCCATAAAAGCAAGTTATGCCCGCTATACATACACTATTTTATGCACAGATTAAGTTTTTATCTCAAATCTATTATTGCGTGAAAAATATAATTAAATGAGTACCTAGCTACATCAAGCCTCTGTGCGTATACTTATGTGCTTATACGAAGTACGTTACTATAGTTACTATTCCAAAATATTTAATTTCAGCTTATTTTCATTGGTGATAAGTTTACAAATAATATTGAGAACCAATCAAGTTCTACAAAAAACTTCTGTCATTTAATTGAAGTTTCGTTATTGCCCGTCTGAAAATAAAGAGGCCCTTGGGCCATAAAGAGACGGTTATGTTTAGATGAGTCTAGCAATAATAGTCTATTTATAATGTACACGATGTAAACAATGTAAACATTTTTAGCAGAAGTGAGATCGATGGGGACTTTTGACATTTCATTCATAATGGTGTATTTAAGTACTGTACCAATTTGCAGCTCTATGCGAATGTTTCCAAAGTTGAATGTCTATTTTGACTGGACTATAACTAAAAAATTAAAAAATCTTAGTAAGTTAATGACAAATAATTTTTAAAATATAAACAGGCAACACACAATACATGAAATAAATGCTATTGGAAATATTCATACGTTTACTTAATACTTATTTTTGGGCTATATTTTATTACTCCTATTATTCTATATTTTTTATATAGTTTATATTAGTAGTACATATACGCATTTAGGGTCGTTAAGACGATGTTACTCGATTATTGTGTTATAATGTACAGGCACGTTGAATTAACGTTAAGAAATAAGCGTGGACCATATTGACGTTTAAATGACGCGAAAATCAACCGCTCTTTCAACGTCATATAGTTGATTCGACATCAGGTTATGAAGGTTTTTAACGTTTATCCTATGACCAAATCAGCTCGTCATTTTTGCTCGTTATAATCGTAACTCAATTCAACGCTGTTTACGCCTATTTGACGTGTTTTTACGTTTCATTGTTGACGTCATAAGAACGACATGTTTTTCCCAAAACTATAACGCCTTGTATACGTTATAATGACGGTGTCTTACCGCCATTTTAGGTAATGTGTTGACAACAAAAGAACGTCACGTTTGAACCGAAACTTTCACATGTTTTATACGTTATAATAACGTTTTATTAACACCGTTTTTGCTCATTTGTCGACGACATAAGGGCGTCACTTTTCATTCACGTACTTTATAGGTTTATACAACCTGGTGAGGTTGTTTTATTAAAGCTGTTTTTAAGACATTCGTTGACAACATTGGGACGTCTATTTTTTATACAAAACTTTGACGCACCTTTAATGCTAAAATGACATTTTGCTTACGTTGTTTAGCGTAATTTTACTGAATCTTAATTTTAGTTTTCACTGTTTACGAACGTTTGACATTTTCATTTATAAGAAATGTGAAGGTTAGTAACAGCTCCCTTGGAGTTTGTGAATGTGGGGTTGTTGAACTGATTAAGGTATAATAAGCAATCTTACTTAATTATAAATCGTATAACGAATAAACGTAATATAACTTTAGACTTGAAATAACTACCATATGACAAAATAAAAACTTTAAATGACAATTAATTATAAGAAGCAATAAAACATTTGTACTTCAAATCAAATATTATTTGTAAAACCAGAATTTAAACTAATTTTTTTTTTCGTTTTCACTGGTACTCTCGGGAAGACTATTATCTTGATCTAATCTACAATATAGACAAAAGAAGGTTTAATTAGTTTTTAAGTGCGTGAATAGATTTGCATTTCATATTTTATCATTAAATGTAGCATTTAATTTAATATCTAATTGCATTAACCGCTTTGCGTCGAAATTACCTTTGCCTGTTTGTTTAAACCTACAGTCACATGCTACTTCATTATTACATTCGATTGCACATTAATTAATTTATTATTAGATTTTGTTAATGGCGTATTTTATGTTCAAAACAATGTCACTAAATTAACATTACCTTTCATTAAATAATCACTAAAATTATAAAGTTAAAAGCATTTTTTCTGAAAATAATTTTATACTAAACATGTCTTCGCTTTAAGCATTGTTCTATGTGTTACCATAACTTGCAATAAATAAATGCAAAATTACTTACTATGATAACTCCCACTGAATACTGAGAAATATTGTTTCATTCCGATTTATTCGAAAACACAAGATGCACGTAAAATGGCCGTCTACGCACTGAATCGGGATAAACAATATTCACTATTGAAAAAAAGAGAACTTGCCAGCAAGATACGCAGCCACTACGGTAAGTTGACGTCAAACTTGGAACACACCGTAACTTGACATCATTTATCATTTTAACATAATATAAAGTTGTCATATTGGCGTGGCTTCATTAGCGTCATGTGAACGGTTAGCATTAACTACTGGTTTAGCAAATGCCTATCATCAATGACATAACAACCATATTTAGAAAAGTAATTATTACGTTGTTATTCAACGTCATATCAACGTCAAGCTTTAAATACTAACACAAGAGACATCTTAACTTAACGTCATTTTAACATAATACAATGTTGTCATATTGACGAGATTCCATTAACGTCACGTGAACGTTTAACATCAACGACATTTAGAAAAGTAATTATTAGTTACATTGTTCATTTCCACATTAAGCTTTTACTACTAAACTAAAAATGTCTAGTTGTCATATTAACGTGATTTCATTAAAGTCATGGCAATGTTTATCGTTAGCTACTGGTTTAGAAAACAACTACCTTTAACGACATAACCCTAAAATGTAATTATTGCGTTATTGTTCAACGTCATATCGACATAAAGCTTTAACTACTAATCCAAAAGGCACCTTAACTTGACGTCATGTTAACGTAATATCAAGTTGTCGTTGTTTTATGGCGTAAAGAAAACGTCGTATAATGATTTAAACGACGTGTTATTGATGCCTTAAGGACCTATTTATTTCTACTTCTACAAATAAAACGCCTTAAATTGAAAAAAAAGATTTATTATTTAAAATTCTGAAACATAAATATAATACTATTATTATATTATATTATTTTACTTATATGGCGGTAATAAAACGCCTGTTGTTTTCGAGGCGTCAGCCAACACGTGTATACTTCCTCCGTCATTTTCGGTGAATTGTATCAAATGCCATACTAATTTGTTTTACCAACACAAACACAAAAACTGCAAGAAATGCTCAGAAATAAAATACCACAAACACATATTTTTTAATGAAATATGTACACGTTCAGGCGGTTGACGCGATCAAATTTTTGGTACATCCGCCTTCACCGCGTTAGAATTAAATTTAATTTTATTAAAACGGCAAACTAATAATAAATAAAATTATTAATGTTGAAATAATTGTAAAATAAATTTGAACAATTTGTTAATATCTTGTGTTTTCCAAAGGACCCCGCACAGTCCTTATGGAAAATGGCTTTCAACAGATTGATCTTAAACATTACTGAAAAATAGTTTTCGATGTGCAGATCAAAAGTGTCATGGGACACAAGGTCCAAAAAATTCCAAAAAATTATAGCTTTAGAATTACAGCCGTTTGAAGTTGGCAAATTTTGCACCAGGTAGAATCCTTACGGAAAATGGTTCCCGGCTAAAATTCTTGAAGCCTTGGTAAATGGTGGTTCCTAATGTGTAGATCAAAAATGTCACTGGGCAGAAAGTTCAAACAATTATAGTTATTGCACCCCGCTCAATCTTTATGGGAACGGCTCTGTGCCAAAATTCTGGAAACTTTGGTAAACACAAAAAAATTATAGATTTCGAATTACAGCCATTTGAAGTAGACAATTCTTGCATTATTCAACTTCAAACGGCTATAATTCACAAACTATAATTTTCTGGACTTTTGATCTACACCTCGAAAACTATCTTTCAGCGCAGTATCAAAGGCGGTGAAAGCCATTTTCCATAAACATTATGCGTGGTCCTTTTATCCTCTTCAAATAAACAATATTTGTTGAAGACCTTTTCATCGATAGCGTAAATTTAAAAATGTATTCTCGGATATTCAAATTTTGCGTTTGTTTCACCAGCCTATTCTTACCAGACTAGGGATCATAGTTCTGTCTAGACTTTTAAGACAGCAAGTGTAGGAGTGTAGGCTATGGCAGGCAAAATAGCAAAGGCTCTGTTATAAATTATAAATAAGTTTAATTTAATAATGTTTTAAAACTTGATATATTTTTAAATAAATTTATTTAATGTTTAAACAAGCTAAGTTTGGTTCAAAGACAATTTCGTAAAAAAACTTCTTCCGCTTTCGGGGGCCCCGCGGCACTGCCCCGGCTGCCCCGGTGGTAGCTACGGCCCTGCATCATGCAGCTAAAAGGAAATCAACATCAACCAACCTTTTGGACGTATTCGGCTACTTCTTCGGTGCGTTGTTTTTCTTGAACTTTACCGATACTGGTCATATGTTGCTAGAAGCTAGAACATTCGGAGTTTGAATTTTTTAAACGTATGTACCACATCTGTTTATTTTATTTATAAAAATTATTGAGCCTGCAACAATAATAAAGCTAAATATCAAGAACTATTTTAGCGCTAAGTATTTTTAAGTTCATTTTATTTATTCAAATTCAATGAGTATCCCTATTAATTGTTAATTTACTGTAAGAATTTCGCGAAAAATTTCTAGCAAAAGTTTGGTTAAAATTTCCACAATTTCCAAACTTCTTGTATATATAAAACAGGTCTTACTTACATTTTTAAGGAAATTTGTCGACGTCATTGAGTCATCATAACTCTACATTCGTCATACTGATATGACGTCATTATAATGTTATAATTGGGCATTCGTCATCAGCGACCAAACATGTCTAAAAAATCACGTAAATAAGACGACACTCTGCTTACTGAGATTATCCGTTAACAAAAAAATTAGACATTAAATCAACGACATATTAGTGTCATATAAATACGTTTAGAAAACGTTGGAATCGACACGTCTAATAATCATATAAGTAGTTGAAAAAATTACTAAAGACTAACGTTTATTATCGGTTGCGAAAATGATGTTAATATTTTAACTAAGATTCTACGTCTAATTTTCAACGGATAACGTCTTTTCAACCACCTCCACGTCAATTCGACGTAAATTAAACGTACCTGTGCCTGCTGGGTAAATCATTGTTAACTAATTTTTGCCTGGTTTCTTAAAATAACAGCTAGGGTAATTTGATCGTTTTGCACTCTGAACATCTACATTTGTAATGATGAGAGATGAAGCTACGAAGAATAATATACTGTTTAACTGACTTACCTTGTAAGGAAGATTATTCGAATTCATCTTGAAATCATTGCAATCGACAATCGACAGAATTTGTAATTAGATGGTTATGTATCATAGTTAATACATTTACATGCAGGTAGTGGCACATAAAGCTTTTATAACTATTTCTTTGGAATTGTACCGAACAGGTGTGAAATTGTGTAATAATTTTGAGACTAAGAATACTCGAATAATAAGGATTGATCTTTCTTACATGGTAAGTAAGTTAATCCGTATATTATTTATAATATATCTCAGTTGAATGCTGGACCAGAAACAGCTAATGATTTATAAATGTACGTATCATTCACGTAAGCTTGAATTTAACAATATTCTTAAGGTAACATGTATTTCAAATAACCTTTTTAGTCATGACGCCAAAAAGTAGCACAGCGAAAGCATTCGTTTGATCAACGGTAGATCACTTACTACAATAGTTGGAAATAAAAAAGAAAAGCTGAAGTTTTATAATGGGGTGAAAATAAAATCAACAATAAAACACAAATAAAAGAATCTTATCTGCGTTGAACGCGAAAATTCTCTTACAATTGGAATTATTTTCATGAAAATAAGCCTTGAGGGTATTTATTGAGCTTCTTTTTAACTAACTCTGCTTTTTATTATCTGTGCAAAAGGAAATCTATTTAGTATGTGTAATCAACCAATTAGATAGAAAAGATTTCATGAAACAAAAATCGAAAAAAATTAACAAAAGAACGGTTAAGGAATACAGGCAAATGCGTAAATATAAAAAAATTCTTGGTAGATGTTTTGTATTCTGCTAGCATCAAGCGGCATCCAAGATACCAATATTCTTTAAGAATTATTAATCGATGTTCTGACAACAGATTTATAAGCAGCAACCTCCTAAATCAATTGATCAGTTAGGTCATAACCACAACAAAGGGACATCATTTCCTAGTTTTAGCAATTTTTCCAAGCAACAGGTTTTAATAAAAAAGGTCTTTTAGATAACGGAAATTGTTACTGCAGGAAAATACGTGAATATAGGGTAGTAACTATGTATGCTTTGCTTGCAAATATCCCATTTAACTATTTAAATAATTTTTCGCTACATAACTTACACCAGTGGTTTGCATTAAGTCTTGTGCAAATTAGTAGAGGCAATTTATTTGAAGGATTTTAGTTTGCAATAGGATTTAAAACCTCAAAAGCTTTTAGTCCGTTAAAGGAATTAAGATAAGTTAATCTCTGATCTACCTTTTCATGTATCAGGAGAATTTAAATTTGCCCCCCATTGCACATGAGGGATTGCAAAAAAGCTTTAGGATCTACTTGAGGTAGCTAAAAAATTGAAGTTTTACCCATCATAGCATATGATGAAGTTATTGACAAGTTAGAGACTTTATGCGTGAAAAGGATCTACTTTAATGGAAAAGTGACACTTATGTATGTCGACAGGTCTATCAAAAACAGATATTTCAAGATTTAACCTGGATTTATGTAAAATAGTATTGATAAATTTATACAAAGCTTTATATTTCTCAGAAATTGTGTAAATGTTACAAAATATTTTGTAATCTTTGTAATATGTAGGTGTTATTTATATTTAACATGACAATAGTAAAAAACTGTACCTAATAATACACGGCGAATTTTCAAATAAAGCGAATTTATTGTCCAGAGGAACTTCTAGATTCAAAATAATTTGTATTATGTAAAAAACACAAGGAGATAAAAAAGCTAGCAATTTTTTATTATCTTTTTATATCTACATATTTGGAAGATCGATTGTAGTCACTTTTCTCCAAAATGATAAACGACATCGCGTACTTATACACCAACTGCAAGAAGCTACACCTGCTCCAAGCTTTCCGTTTTTATAAGGCTTATTTATAACTACATGCATATATAAAAAATAACATTTTTATTAAAAAACATGCCTTCATTCTCATAATTAAATTTATTTTTGAGATGTATACTTTTTTAAATATTGTAAAAGGTCTTGTAAATATTGAAATTTCATGTAGACATTGTTAAATACATTTTCAAATGGTTTTGTGAAAATTAAATTACTTCCAAGAAAATAAAAACTCCTAATTCAAATTAGTTTATAGTATTTTTGTGTAGATATATATTTTATCTTTTTGAACTTCAGAAATATATTGGATTAATTTTTAATTAAACCTTTAGAATAGAATAAAGTAAAAAGCAGATGTAATACAAACAAAAAGTTGAAAATTTAATAGTTAAAATACAAGCTGATTTTCATCATTCAAATTTTTGTATAGCTCATCATTTTTTTTAATTTCACACCTTCACTATGGGGGAACCTATATGACTATCACAATCACACACATCCATAGTTGAGCGGTCAAACTTTCCAATTTAGAAAGATCCTTTAATTTATAAATTATATTCACATGAATTATTACAAATAATATAATACAAAAACAAACAGCAATAACAATAATAAAAAACGCATATAAAGTACTTAAAATAAAATCTTCTAAAAAATACTCTTCTTTTAAAAAATATTTTGAATCTAAATTTAAGGGATAATTTGAAAGTTACCTAATTAGTAAAATCTATTTTATTATTAAACATATTTTTCTAACACAATAACAACAAAACAGAATTACACAAATTACCATTATTATTAATACCATTGAACTCAATATACAATTACAAAACTAAAATTCTTTGAAATAAAAAAAATTAATAATGCGTCCAAAACCCATTATTATCGATCACCTCGTTTAAACGTCGTGGGAGTTTCGCAGGTATTTCGTCCTCTGAGTCTTTCCCATACAGTTTGAGCGTGCTGAAAAATTGGTTCTGATGTTCGAATGCGGTGGATCCCTTTAATATTGTTCCATTCTCGCACAACTGCAGCCCATAAATTCTCGATCAGATTCAAATTCCCTGCTAATAGCTGAATGCATGGAGTCGCACTCCATTTCACTATGTTCACTTACCAAAAACTTTTCATCATTGATCTTCGTATCGATATTTTATAAACAAGAAGTCAGCTGATTGGTTTCATCGCAGTGTTACTAATAAAAAGGATTAACTTTTAAAAAGGGGAAAATATATCGTAATATACAAGGTTGGTTATAATGAATGATTCTTGTAAATTTCATGAATAATAATTAACTTGTAAAGTTCATCCTCAAATATAAAAACTATTTGGTTTAGTTCATTAAGTTCTTTTGAGAATTTATTTGATTTGAAGTAAATAAAACAACTAAATTTCTTTTATATAAAATTTATTTTCATTTGATGAATATTTTTATTTATAAACAAATTTCATTTGTGTTGGTCTATTCAAACGAATGACCGTACTGGCACTATGGCAGGTCACTACAATGATTTCTAACGTTTGAGCAAACCTGAGAAGTGTTTCTCAATTATCAACTGTATTATTTTGAATAACATTTTTTTTACTTTGACTTTCTATTTGAATTTTTATTTTGTTCGTTAAATAAAGTTTATGTGTTTTCAATTTTACATATGTGTTTAATTGATGTTAATACAAGCATCCAGCGTTCTTTTCTTTTGAATTCAGAGTTTAGTAGCAGTTGTCCAGCTTGCAGGAGCTGTAGTGCTTACGATATAAGTTTTTCTTCCTTTCCAGGCATAAAAGTAAATAAGAGTCTCGTAATTCAAATAATTTATGCTTTACTGAGCAAACCTGAGCTAGCTGAGAGGAATAAAGAAAATATATGTGGTGTATTCTCAAATATAATATACCAAGGGACAGTTATATTGCCGGAAATTTTTTCGAGCAGTCTTGACACGAGTGTTTGTAGCGAAAAAATTACACGAGGGCGTTAGCCCGAGGGTAATTTTGAGCGGCAAACACGAGGGTTAGACTGGGAGTGAAAATTTCTTGCAATATAACTGTCCCGAGGAATATTCGGCAGAGAATCGCCCAAAAAAAATTTTACAACTTGACATGAATTTAAGACTAAAAATCTAGTATGTGTCGGACCACGTCGTTATGGTTGCTATCGTTGCTATGACTATGTTGTTGTGTAGAATAAAATTTTGCAAAAAAATTCAATAAACCGATTTTTGCAAATATTGTGCATTGAATTCAAGATTTGGGGCAGTTAATACTGAAGAAATCGATCGTAGAATTAAGAAAAGCGTTCTGATTAACACCGTGCGATCGAAGAATTCAGTATGGTGTCAGTTTCAAGCATTTTGTAAGGAAAGGGGCTATGATATAATAGAAGAACCAGCTTCACCTGAAGTCCTAAGTACTGTACTAAAAGACGGGGGGCAAAATATGCGGAAAAAAGATGGAGGAGAATATAAAGAAGCAGTTGTTAAGGTTATGTGGAATTCAGTTGCAAAACAAATACAAGAAATTTATTTTGAGAAATTCCAGTTAAAGGTAGATCCATTTTCTGACATTCTGTTTAAGAGTGCCAGAGATAGTAGAGATTGCAAAAGAAAATCGTTACAAATGGATCTGGATTATAGAACTTCAAGTTCTGCCGCATTTACGGAAGAGGAAGTCAAGAATTTTGAGCTTATATGACGAAAATACTCCTGTTGGATTGCAGAAACTCTTTTACCATATTGCAGCACAGGAGATGGCCTGGCGTGGTGGCGAAGGAGCGGCTTGTTTGACCACATACTTTAAAGAAGAATTTGACAATACAGGTCAACCGACTGGGAGAATCGAGTATAATCCCATCATTTCAAAAACAGCGCAAGGAGGATCTGCAAAACTCACTGACTCAAAATGGATAGTTACTAATAAAGGAAATAAATCTTTGTGTCCAGTTAGGTGAGCGTACGAAATTTCATTTATTGTACATAAAGTAATGTATTTTTTTTACAGATTGTACAAGAAACTCCTTCAACAAAGAGGAAAAAACATTTCTACTGAGAGGTTTTTCCTTACCACAAATAAGAATTGGAAGCCAGGCACCAATTTACCTTGGTTTATCAATTGTCCCATAGGAAAAAATACAATGTCAAAATGGACCAAAACAGCTGCGGAACAAATTGGTATTGACATAAAGAAAACTAAAATTACTAACCACAGCCACAGATCTACACTATTTTATTTTATCTTCAAACATCACTGCAATATATTTAAAACACAAAGCTCATTTTTGTTAAGGTTTGGTTGAGAGTTCTACTGATTATTTTTTTATATTGATGCTTTCGCTGTCTACATTAGTCAAAACTACTTAATATCTATATTCCATTAAGTTTAATATTTTTAAATAAATAAGTCTAAAACCATCCACTTGCAGCGCCCTCTCAGTGTCCAGCGTTGTTAACTTTTGGAACTATGCACGATCATAAAAGTCTGTGCTGCAACGAACCTTCATAGTTGAAAAACCATGGAAAGCAGACAAATTATACCAATATTCAAATCATAGTGAGATACGTTTGTAAGTTGTTGAAAAACTTGTGAATGACTGGGGCGATTATTATAAATGGTTTAGTTATTGCCAATATCAAACTAATCGTGTTCCCATCAATTAGAATACGATAATCTTATGGCCTTCATATTGAACTTTATTCTATAGGTCAATTATTATTTACTAATCTATATATTTAAGATACGGCTCATTTTTGTTTCACTTCGTCTAAAAAATTTTATTTTTTTGTATTTTGACTGCAGGTTGGGATATTTCATGAAAAAGTAGAATAAAAATGTCTAAGAACTAATGTTATTCTTAGGGTTATTTCTTAGGGAACATGAAGAAAATGACGGACAAAGTGTAGAAATCTGCTATATTTAGCATATGATATATGAATTCAATATAGAGTTTTATGGTAAGAATGAGTGGGTAAATCGTTGGAAGAGTCCGATGGGGTAAGTCAGAGAGGGAGGGGAATCCGATAGAAGGGAGGTAAGTCTGTGGAAGAGATAAGTTTGAGCGGTAAGCTGGAAAAAGGAGTAAGACTGGACTAACTAAGGCAGGAAGGAAATATAAGTCGATGTTTGTGGGAGCGGTAAGTCGGGGATGGATAAATAACGCTTTCAAAAGTTCGACTGAGAATGACAAGTTTAGCATATTGTAATGTTTTTAGTCGATTGCGTTTATTAAAATAATAATAAATAATAATATTAAATAATCCCTCAAAATTTAGAAAACGGGTATATTAAGCATATGATATATAAATTCAATATAGAATTTTATGGTAAGAATGAGTGGATAAGTCGGTGGTGGGGTCCGAGGAGGAGTTAGGAAGGGGTAAGTCAGAGGAGATAAGTCGTTAGGAGCGTAAGCCAGGAAAGGGGGGTTAAATCTATAAAAGAGATAAGTTGGGGGTAAGCCGAGGGTAACTAAGGTAGTAGGGGTGGGGTGAGGGGGTAATGCGGGAGTGTTTGTTAAATAACGCGTTTAAAAGTTCGTCTGAGAATGGTAAGCTTAGCATTTTTAACTGTTTATGTTTGATTGAGTTTATCTAATAAATATTAATTTAAATAATCACTCTTGGAAATTCAAAGGATTGTCATCACACAACAAACATTTATAGAAGGTAATCCTTCAATAAATTATTTATTTACCCATTATGTTTTTTACAGGCTTCCCTAGTAGACAATAAAGTAAATAAAGCAATTATAATATAAAAGCTTTAATAGCAAAACCAGACACGTATTTCGCTTATACCAATCCACTTATACATATTATTTTTTATTTTATTTTTTTTATTTAATCAAATAAGTCCTATATACCGCGAGGTGTAGGACTGGTAAGTGTTAATACATTAAATTCTTACATCATATACATTTTAATTTAAATCGAATATTTCACACTGGTTCACGTATCTTCTTTTTCCAATAGTTCCTATCTTGTGCTAATTGTCTAACTTCATTCCACCAAATTCCTCTTATTTCTGCCTCCTGCCTTGCTTGTTCTTCCCATCTTTGTCTTGGTCTTCCTGCCCTATTCTTCCCCTGCACTCTAGTTTCGTATATTTCTTTTGTTATTCTATTGTTCTTCATTCTGTGAACGTGTCCTAACCAGCTTAATTGCCTTTCTCCTATGACTTCTACTATCGGTTTCACTTGTAGTTCTGTTATTACCGTCTCGTTTCTTATTTTTCTTTTCTTTATTTTTCTTAGAAATCTCATTTCTACGGCTGTCACTTTGCTTTTATTATTTTTCGTTAACGTCCATGATTCGTTGCCATACACTATTGATGGTCTAACTACTTATCTACTCCCGTATATCTGTGTTTTTACAGCGGGTGGTATCTCTTTTTGCCAAAGAACGTATTATTTAAGGCGTTGAATGTGATTCCAGTTTTTCCTACCCTGTTTAATTTCTTCGTCTATTTTCTCCGACTCCTCTATTATTGTCCCGAAATACTTGAAACTTCTAACTTGTTCTAGTTCGTGTCCTTCTAGGTTAATCTTGTGGGTCACTTTCCTTGCCGATAATATCACGGTTTTACTTTCTTTGGTGTTTATTTCCATGTTTATTTTCCGTAGTTCTCTCTGGTATATTTCTAGGTTTTGCTGCAGTTTGTGTTCTGATTCCGCTACCAGTATCATATCGTCCGCGAATGATAATTCTTGTATTGTTATATCTTTCATCTTCCATGAGCCTATTTTTGTGCTTTTGCACTTTTCCTTGCATTTCTTTATGGCATCGTCTAGAACTATGGAGAATAGGAGAGGGCTCAGGACACACCCCTGTTTCAGTCCCATTTTTGTTTGGAATTCTGCAGATTCTTGGTTATGCATTTTAATCTTATTTTTATTATTTTTATATAAGGTCTTTACAATTTTAATCGTGCTGTTTTCGATTCCTCTTTGTATCATACTGATCCAGATGTCATTTCTTCTTACTCTGCCGAAGGCTTTTTCCAAGTCTATAAAGCATATATGCATTTCCTTTCCTTTTCTCACTATTTTTTCTCCTATTTGCCTCATTATGAATATCAGGTCTTGTGTACTCCTTTCTTTCCTGAAATCATGTTGTGCTTCCAATTTCTGTCTTAGTCTGTTTTCTATTATTCGGGTGAAGACTTTGCTGGGTATGCTTGACAGTGTAATTCCTCTATAATTTGAGCAATTGCTTGCGTCCCCTTTCTTAAAGAGTGGCATAATTATATCTATATTCCAGTCATTTGGTATTTCTTTTCCTTTTACTATGTCATTGAATAAGTTACAAAGTTCTATTTCTGTAGTTTCTCCCATACTCTTTACCATTTCGGTTGTGATCTGGTCATGTCCTGGTGCTTTTCTTGAAAGTCAAGTTTTTAAATGTGTGTTGTCGAAAATCAGAATTAACTACGATCATACGGTTGACCCTACTAGAATTTAGGCAAATCTCTCAACCCCAGTAGGGACTGATTATCTGAATGTTTTACGTGGAGTCCCCGTGTGAACATACCTCCACGTTCCTTCCAATGAGGAAGTAATTGAGATACGCTCAATTTGCGCGCGAATTGCATAGCAATTGCTCCCAGTCAGCTCACTGGTCGGAGCGAGGTTGCCTATCCACCCTCTACTAGCTATCCAGGCTAGTACCGGAGCGATCGACTTAACACGTGCTCACCCGCCGGTACCCTACCGTCCTCTTTCATACGTGGTGAAGTACCCCGTCCAGCAATAGGACTATTCCCTAACTTAACTCAGTTGAATAGAGAAAACCCTCCAGTCCTATTTCATACCTTCACAAGCTCCTCCCCGAGACAGGGGTTGGGGCACCGAGACAGGGGTTTTTAATGGTTTTGCCATCCCGATCTACCAATATATAGGCTTGGTGGGCCTTCGACGGAGCTTCGTTTAAGTCTACACGTTATAGACTTCCAGTGTGTACCCGTTAAGGTGAAGTTGTCTTGATTGTGAGGGGCTGTGTATTCGCTTCAACTCTCCTTAAGTGTAATGGCGTTCAGAGCTTCTCCCAAACACTGTACCCGGCTGCAGTCCGGATCATAGGGTGGTCGGAATAGCTCCTAAGCACATTTACCTGGCGGCATGCAGTTTCCCATATGCTAAAAGCAGAATAAACCTCACTTCGCTTCTCCTCACTTAAGGTTCAGTCAAACAGCGGGTTCCTTTGGTGACCATAAATGACCTCGGTCAAACAGCGGGTTCCGTCGGTGACCATAAATGACATTATCCAAGGCGCGATTCGAATCCGCCCACACCGGTATCATATACCTAACCGTCGAGAATTCTCACGAATTTCTCTACCACACACTTGACCTGACAGCTTCATCCATTGCCCAGTTTCTAAGGAAACAAGGATAGGGTAGAAGACAGCCAGTTTTATGGGTGAACGTCGTGTGGTCTCCCGAACACCCAATTAGGGTGTTCACCCAGTAGGGACTGTGAGGACTTCCAATGTGTCAAACACCATCGCATGGAGACAGTGCCTATGGTTTTAGTTCCTTATTCAAGAAGACGTTTGTAATTTTACTTGTTAGTTGTTGTTTACTTGTTTTGCATGTTAGAGTTACCAGCTCGGCCGAAGACCAAACCTGCATCTCTTCAAAAATTTTAAGTTTTACTTAGTTTGTTCGACGCTCCTTTCAAATAAGAAATTAATTTGTTGGTCTTTTGAATAAATATTTTTTTGATTATGTTGTTTGTTATAGATATACCCCAATAGACATATCGAGTGTTTTTTTAAATTTGACGTCGAAGGCGGCTATGGGTAGTTGATTGTGAACGGATCTTGATCGTATTAATAAATGTCATTGTCAAAACGTTCAAATCCAACCTCTGTCCAATAATTCACAATCGACTATTCACAGCCTACGTTGACGTCAAATTTAAAAAAACACTCGATACAAACTGCAATATGTCTTGACATTTTGTTTTAGTTTTAACAGTTATTTTTTGTATTCACTGCATCAACAAATTTGGTAGTTTGTTTTCCTCTATAAAGTAACTATAACTATTTTATTGCTAGCAAATCATTTGTGGCACTTATAGTTTTTTAATTAACGCTTTTTACCTTTTTAAAAATTTGCAAAATGTGTTTTGTAATTTGCTTCACACTTTTAAATTTCGAACCAGACAATAAGATATTGGCGTTTTTGTAGTTCAACACTTTAGCTATTATTTCGCTATTATTAAAAACAAACCTCTCAGGAGTACACAATATTGACAAACTGTTATACTAAAAACTATACAGCCATAAAGGTACAACAAAAAATTCAATCATGTAAATGGGTAATAAATTATTTATCCCTTGTCTTAACACAAGAGTTACGGGTTGAGGATGTGGTAAGGATGTTACTACATCAATTAATTATCCGTGCAATGTCTTGTTAGTGTTCATATCCGATCCGACACCAGAAATTTCCTGAATCTGGCAGTCTCGAATAGTAATCCGAATACCAGATAAATCAATTTATTGTAGTATTGACAAGATACCATCTGATCTTCATCAGCAAATAGCTGCTGTGTTGCTGTAGTAATTTATTTTGCTCTTGATATACTACATATAGAATGGTTGTTATGGTCGTTATAGCAATCAAAAAAGAAATGCGATTTTTACTTTTTGCGGAGTGAACGCTTACATTTTAGCAGTATTCTTTTGTAATTATTGTATACTACCTTCGATTAGCGTAATAAAATTGCTATTTATGAGGTACACCCATGCAAATTCTATCAAATTTATGATATCAAACTGAAATGAAAACCGTGGGGACATCGGCTCTGTGAACATATTGTAAAATAAAACGATTGTGAGGGTAATTTTTGCGATAAAATAGAAATTTTTCATTTTAACTTGGTTTGAGTCCATTTAAAATCTGAATGGTGATATTTTGCAGATATGGTGTAAACTAATTTAGATTTTAATTGTTTTATGTTGTGTATGACGGTGCGGTATATACATTTTTACATATTTTATGTTAAATTTTCAGTCATATTTTCTTTAAAGTACTTTTGAATGTGTTGCTATAACGCTGCAATTACATCATTACACACAAAACTTATAACAATAAAAATTAATTATGTTAAACTTCTGCATTAGTAAAATTTTAATTTGCCTATATTTTAAAATATAAAACAATCTTAGTTGTGACATGTCCTGACATTTATTAGAGGTTTGTGATTTTATAATACACACCAATACAGTAATTAAATTTCAGAAACTAGTATCCTGGACATCATATGCCAATAACGATAAAGATACGTGCTTTGGTTCTAAATAACTTGTCTGCCAATATGATGTAATTATAAACGTATTAGTAGAAAATTACGAGACCACATTATGAGATACAACTAAAATTCCGTTAGTATTAATTAATTGGCAATAATAGACTGGGTTTTTAAAAACAGTAATATTTTAACTCGGTATATACTGACACAGCAGTTGATACAGAAATATCCTGCAAGTTTGAAAATATATCTAACGCTACACCTCTCATATTAACAATATTATTTAATTGGTAAAAATTCAACTTCCAAAATAGTCAGTAATAATTGAAGAATCTTCCATTTCTGGAGGTGAATCCTAAGGTTTACTTGGTGAGAAACTAACATACCCTTTATTCAATCACGTAGTACTTGGTAAATTCTAATTACCACAGAAAAATATGTTAGCATATTCGTAAAGATTATTATTTTATTTTTTTTTATTATAAACGCTATGCAAATTTACAAGCTGCTCCGTAGGAGCTACAAGTAAATGGGCTAAGAGATAAATTTTGAGAGGAGAAGCTGCCCAGTGGCAGTACTCCAGTGAGTATAATAAGTAATGATGAGAATTACGACCAGTCGTTTAATTATTGTCTGTTGGCCATCGTCGTTTCAGCCGTCTTCTGACCTCGGGTGGATCCCTCAGTTGGTGGACCAGGTCGTTGGGATGACCCGCAAGGTTGCTAACGTACCATGGGGGGTTGAATATCATCCTTAGGATTTTCGACTGGACTCATTGTAGGATCTTTGTGTTTGAAGGCTTCGCACATCCCCAAAGCTGGACACCATACGTCCAGACTGGCTTTAGGATACATTTGTATAGTAGAATTCTGTTTGCTGTTTTGAGCTTGAACTTGCGTCCAAGGAGCCAATGCATCTGTTTTAGTTTCAGGTTGATCTGGGTTTTCTTCGCTGCTATGTGTGATTTCCAAGTCAGAACTTAAGCGAGAAGTCTCACGATGAAATAACTACAAAGCACCCGGTTTTAGCTTGGTTACTGGTTGAGTACTCGTAAAGATTATGAAGCCCAAATCACGTACTAAGCAATAATGTGCTCGCGATACGTTTAAAACTCTCGCCCAGATCCATTCAAATATACGAGAACATTTTTCAGTGGCTTGGCAACAAAAACTTATCTGAACATTGGTGAATGAAAAGTTACTGTACGTGGTATCGTTTGAAGCCATAGTCGACTCTTACTAACACTTAAATCTCAATCAGAGATTTTCCTTATAATAGAAGATCTTATTTTTCTCATCTTGAATACGCGATGCGTAGATGCGCCAGTAGATATATATTATTAGTTTTTTTGTATTGAGGTAATTTTACACATAATTTCATCAATTCCATAATTGAATCGGTCAAAGCAGAAACTGAATATGTCCCAATTACCTTGTTTTGAGAAAAACAAGAAAAACTGAATTACTCAATGTTGCTTTTATGGACTTTCGTGACTTTTTGGGGTATGAAAGAAGGGTACCTATTAGGTAAGATCACATGGTTCAGTTTACTTAAAGTTTTGTATTCTAAGAGAAAAGAATTCATATAACACGTGGACATGTTCAGTTTCTGCATTGATTGCAAATAAAATGCAAAGAATACGCAAAAAACTATTTTGTGACGAGGGCGTTAGGCTGTTTGGGACGCCGAAGTTGGTAAAATCATTAAAATCATTCTTCAATAACAGTTACTTTTTAAAGTTAATAAGGGCGCTCTGAAGGACTCTGCCCGAGGGTGCCGAGAGGCCTAAGACCCGCACTGTTTGTGACAAAAGAACAACTGAACTTAATATTAACAAAATAAATCTGAAAATCCTAAATACAAATAAAAATATTTTTAAACATTGTCTGCTTTTACTGCGCTGTCTTCCTCTTTCTCTTTCATAGGCCATTTTAGGATAAGATGCTGGTAAAATTCGTCAAATTCTTTCTTAATGTACTTCATAAATCTTTCAGTTTTGGAGAGGTTGTGGAGTCGGTGGGAAATACCTTCAACTGTTTCCTAGGTTGTTCAGTTTTACTTTCTTCTTCGTAAACACTGTTACTAGTTGATTTAGACATTTTTGCATAGAGAACTTCCCTCAACAAAATATCACTTGCATTTGTCAAAACGACGCGACGGTGGCTTCATTTGATATCAGCTAAGCTGTTTTTACTTCAGCGCATCCTAGATATATAAGACATACCGCTACAGAGATTGAACACGTCCTATGTTTCTTCAGTTTCTGTACTATACCATCGCTTTTCTACATTATAGAAAAATAGGACATGTTATATTTTTGCACCATTCGATCGGGCACCCTTGAGTTATGGTGAATTCATGTCACAAAAAGTGGACATATTCAGTTTCTGCATTGACCGATTCAATTAGGGGATCAATACCGATTTTTGTTAGCATTTTCCTTAAGTAATGCAATTTTTGCTTTGAACTCATTCCCAGATGCTATAAATGTTGGGATCGTGCGTACGCTATGTTCATATGTATTGCAATTTTCAAAACTTCATGGTTCTTTTCTGTTTAAGTTTCAGACATTATTATTTTAGTTCTCGTAAGCTCAATACACCATACACGAGCACTTTGCTTACTTAGTTACAATTTGAAATATGAATGCTGGACTTAAATTATGTGTTTGACGTAATTTCAAATTTAAGTTTTTAAAAATTATTTATCAAGAAAGTAAAAAGTTCATTAAACTGAATATAATATGGGCAATCACAGTTTAAAAAATTTAACATTTGTTAATAATCTTACTTTTTAAGATCATGAAATACGTTCCATTTTTTATTTTTTATTGCATGGTTGTAATTAAATTTAATTGTTTTTAAAACGATTAGACTGATTCATCTGTTGATTTTTGATTTCTGTTGTCTTTTTTTTTATTGTTGGTAAAACCATTTATTTATTTTATTATGATATGACTTCAGCTGCAGCCTAATTTATGTGTACCAACATTTTGATTTGAAATTCAAATTTTGTTATTCAAACTTCATATCTTAATTTTTCTTGTAGCTCTTTGTATAGAATTATAAATATTTGCACACATGTTACTTTCATTTTCTTAATATTATTACGTTTTCGAATTGCGTTTAAAAAAAATGTACTCTATTTCGTTTATTTGTTATGTGCATCACGAGTAAATAGCATGCTATATCACCAGGCTATACAAACGTGCAAATACGATGACAAAAACCAATGAAGCAAAGCTATTCCCCAGCCCCAGCACAGTTTTAAACCTGCGACCTTGGTTTTGTAGCATCCCGGATATAACTGGAATTTGAGCGGTTTGATATTTATTTGCATATTTCTTGCAAAGGGCTACCACTACTAAATATGAACTTATTTTTCATGTACTTTTGTGTGAAAATAGTAATTTTTGTATATTCCATAGTACCTACTATTAGATTCCAAAAGATACGTTCATGACGCAGCCTGTAATGACATGAGACCAATCTCATTTATTTAAACAATCGACTGTCCTCTGCTAAAGTAATTCTCACACTGAAAAAATGTATACCTAGATATTTAAAGTTATCCAACCCCTAAACCCTTATCCGCAAATAATTTCTATTTTAGAATTGAAATTTCGAAAGGGCCTATTTCAACAAAAGGACTTAAAAACACTAACATACACAATCTCGATCACATAACTTAGCACTGTGAATTCTTAATAGGTCCTAGTAACCCTTTGATTAACTACTTCATCATATTTTTATAGTGGCCCTCTTCGGACAGAAATGTTTTTATTGTAATACACCGAGAAACATTATGTACATGAATGAGGCATAGAGTTAACCTAGATAGAATAGCACAACAAAATAAGTAAATATAGTACGGCATAAATTTTTACCAAGCCAGCTAAGAAGTTGCAGAATAATAAAAGTTGATATAAATAACATGAGTACACGTTGAACTGCCACTTTCTCCAAACTGTTACCTATAAACTGGGGGTCGCTTTTTGGAATAGGTAACAACCTTTAACCGCAGCTAATTCTATCGACTGCCACCTAGTGTGAAAACGTGGGTCTCACAAAGGGTCTTCTGCAGCGGCCGCAAGGGTCGACGAAACTAACTCTACAATCCACTGCCAACAATGTCTGTAAAGATCTGCACATTTGTGACTACTTCCAATGTGATAGATTCTCCCCAATTACACATTATACATAAAAAATGAGTACATAAGTCACCAAATAAAATATAAAATGCTTTATTACAATAATAAATAATGTGTAAATAAACTTCAGTAAGGTTTAATGTAATAGGGTTGTACAAACACAAGTTATTAAACTAATAAGTTTATGCCAGCAGAATATTTACCAGTAACATGATGAAGTATAATTATTATTAAATCAGGGCAGCACAAATGTTCTCGGAATGCTAACGCGTCTATAGAATCACCTAAATTGTACAATTGGACATGCCCCAATTACATAGTAATTAGTTAATACCCTTAGCGAATCAAAATAAACGGGCACACTCACAGGAATAAATTCTAACAAAGTTTATATGTACAGGTTTTTAAGTGTTACTCATACTGGGGAAAAGACATTTAAAACAGAAAGCTATATAATTATTCTAGTGCATTAATACTTTGTTTGCCAGATGTATAATTAGATATAAAGATCTAAGATCATCTAAAGATCATTATACGTCGAGGTATAATTAAAAAAAGGAAAGAGAAACAGAAAATGAGAAACAAGGCCCTGCAATAAACAAACCAGTTATCAAATATGGACATCGCATCAATTATCGCACACGCACAAGTATTTAAATAACTACCTTAAGTTGAAAAACGGCTTCGAAGAATTGTTAAACCGATTGTAAAATCGAAAAGTCAACGATTAATGAATGATGCATGCATAAAATATTATAAATGAACGATTATGAATTATAAAAAAATGAACGCAGTAAATGCAGTAACCTTAAGAAAACGTGTTTATAACCCCATAATTATAGTGTAAAATCGTTGAAGCCTTCCAAAACAATTTGAAAATACACCACCCAACATTACACTAAATCCGCAAAATGAGTTTGCATTTATATATCGAAAGCACAACGTAATTACCTTAGGTGATGTAACTAGAAAATCTTACAAAGCTCAAAACAACGACGTATAAAGTAATAGTTATTCTAACAGAAAATACTTTCAAGCAACTCAAAACGGCAACTGTGTAGTTGTGTAGTTGTGTGTGTAGTTGCTAGGGAGAACGCAAAAATTTACAAAGAAACTATACAGGACGGCAGAAACAAAAAGTGGTATAGAGTATCACGAAACACTCAACACGTAACAAATCATTGAGCTTCGATAACGGTGATTATTTTCTAAGTACAATATTTGAGATTCTTTGAAAGGATAAAATTACAATGTGCTATGTAAAAAATACTGTGACTTAGGTGGAAAATATGACATTGTTGCAACTTGGTCACAATATTTTTTAGTAGTAGTAGTCACAATAGTGCATTACCATACCTAAAATGGGCGAGTCGGTTATATATTTACAAAAACCTGAGGGTAAATGTTGATGTAGCTGATTACAAGCTTGATTCTTACGTGCTAATGATGTGCATGCTACCTGCGTTGCTTTTCTGTACTTTATTAAATTGTATTGTTAAAGCAACAACAATACATAGCTGCACCTGTAAAACCAAAACCAGTGTATATAATAAACAACGTAATACCGTGCTAATGAAGCGCCAAAAGTTTAACAATCTACATTTGTTTATCTAATAAAATAAAGTCAAATTCTTCCAAAGCCCTGCACTTGTGCATAACTAGAAGTTGTGATACTTATGTTAGCGTCGATTTACTACCACGGCTTAGCTACTTCAAGCTCTGCTAAAACAATTTTTCATTAAGATTCTTTTTGGGCATGAGAAAACTGAAAGGTTGGCTAATTCGAATGTAACTGTGATTGTAGTTGAGCGCCAGCTTGTTTGGTTTTAGGTTTAAATAAATTCTATTAATTATTGGTTAACTGTCCCACTATCGAAACACACTCATTAATATTAAAATGTTTTTTTAAATGTCACTTACTTCGTTATTGTTCCAACAGTGATAACAATAATTAATTGAATAAATCTTCTTTTACCAAATTCGTTGCACCAGCCATAAAAGTTTTTTTCATGTTAATAACCTTTCAAAAAAAATCTCCACTTACTAAACATCACCAGCATAATCCAGTGTTCAAGATAACGCAACCACCCAAGCCAACCAAAATGGATTCAAGAACAGCATTTTTAAGGTAATTGACGCCCCAAGATAAATGAACACGTATATAGGGCAAATTACACTCCACGTCTTAAAAACCTTTAACGAACGAAAACAACTTAGCATGTTACAAGAACAAAGATTGCCTAACAACTTTTTAAAGTGAATGAAAGAGAATTGTTAAAACGATATTTTGCATCAAATAAGTAGATTTGGGGTTTTGTTCTTATTGCGTTCAAACAAAGGTGAACATGGAGACTTTCTTTTTAACGACACAATTCTTCGCCAAAATCCAAGAAATCACTTTATAACAAAAGGCGAAATCTGGTACGGCATTAAGTGGATTTACAGGGCGTTGTAAATAAATTTTTAAAATTTAACCAAAGAGAAAAATTTAGTAAATCGTTAACTGCTGAAATCTAAACGAGAGAATACGCAAATTATTTGATTTTAGTATTAGCGAAATACAAAATCAATTTTCTATAAGATTTCTTCCACGAAAGACTTATTGAAAATCGTTTATTGACACACAAAAATTAGACAGCGGATTGAATCCATTCACACGAACTAACCTTTTTATGCAACTCCACTAATAAAATAAGTCTTACCAAAGAGCTTCAAATACGGACTGTGTGCAATTAATTGTGCTATTTTTATCAGTGCAGCATCTTCCATCCTTCACCCTTTCGTAAAATAAACAACCAGTTAGTGACGACATATAAAGTTAGTTAAAGTTAAAGTTAAATTTAAAGTAATTTATGTTTACTGATGAATAATTCTATTGTCTCAATTCATTTATTAAATTTCACTTTGTCGAGCTTAGTTTAATCAGGGCCTGAACAGTGAGGTTCTAAAAAAGCAAACAAAGGCACGCACGCTTTTGCCTGTTTTTCATTACTATTCACAACTTTTGCTCTTTAAAGTTCTTTAAAGTCCTTCAATAATAATCAAACTCCACAGTCGTTGAATAAAATAACACATTTGGTCCTTAAAAATAACGTGAAGCTACAAACAATTTATAGTCGGGTCTATTTATAAGTTACAAAGAAGGATCCGTGCAATGGTGCAAGTGGTGCATACAAAACCTCCAAAAAGAAGCGAGCTTTGTAATAGAGATAAAAATCTACGTTTATAGACATTTCATATTTTGTTTAGATTGGCAAATAGTATGGATGCATTTGCACAAGTCTATACAAAATACTTGCCATTCATTCAATTATTAGTGTTGGTTCTTTCTTTGTCAATATTGATATTAATTACTGTAGGTATAGGATTTCTATGCATTTGCATGTTTTTTCTGCTTATAGCAAACATATGAAGAGTTATATTTTTACACGTTTAAGCCACATATGAATCACATATGTCAATTTGAAAGTGCATATAAATGCATATTTAGGTGTTTTTTATAAATGCATGCATATTTTAGCATTTTTGAACGAGTGTGCATATTTTACCACTTTTTAAGCGTTTTACATGCTTTAATTATGAAATTTCTAACATATTTTAAATAATTTTAGCATTTTAGACAACCAACCAAGGGCGGCTTAGTTGAGTCTAGGGGAAACCTATAATTTAAGCTTATTGTTAAATACTAGGCTTTCAAATATTTTACTGCCTTAACCATCTATGTACTTGTTAATATTCTCTAAGAAAGAAAAAGTTTCAACTAAAATTTAAATACTTACATCCTGCGGTATTGTGATAAGTAGGTATTAGAAAATTCCAAAGACCCTTTGACAACTTCCTGTTCATAGAAAAATTTGCCTGTACTTTTGTTTACTAATCTTGTAATCTTTCAATTAAGACAGATCAGAAATTGCAAACTGAATTTCAGTTTGAAATTTTAGAGTGTAAAGATGGGTAAAGAAAAACGGTCTGTGTCTGTTACACTTCGAAGTTTTGTTAAGGAATTCAGTGTTCTTACAACTGACGATAAGGTGTTGTATTGTACAGTGTGCGACGATAAAGAGAATGCAACGAAACGATTTCAAGTTACACAACATCTGAACACGGTTCGACATCAAAAGTGTGTTGCCCTGAAATCAAAAAAACAAACACTGTTACCGGGGTGCCTTAATAATTCGCGCGGTGAGTCCAGCAAATCGATCGAATTTAATAAAAAACTATGTAGTGCATTAGTGGCTGCAGATATCCCGTTAAGTAAAATTAATTTCTCAGCATTTCGTAATTTTCTGGAAGAAATTTCAAAAATGCCAATACCCGACGAGTCTACACTCAGGAAAAACTATTTACCTCGTTTATACGAAGAGACCATAAAATCAATTAGAAAACATGTAGCGAATAATTACATATGGATTTCCATTGACGAATCTACTGACACTACTGGAAGGTGCGTAGAAACTTCATTTCCTACGTTTTGTTAGTAAAACTTGGCTTTCTGCAGCGGAATATTATGCAACTTATTTTGATATTATTAAAGCATTTGTAAATAAACTTGGATGCACTATGCATACAAAGCGCACAGGAATACTAAGGAGGTGAGGGCAGAATTAATGTTTGTTTTGACAAATTTTGTGTGTTTAGCTAAACTAATTCAGAAATTAGGGAAGAAAAAATCCGGGTTTTCACTTAATTAAAAGCATAAACGATGCATTATCTGGCCAAGTCATTTTAGACGAGCTAAAACATTATTCGCTTGTAGAATTAAAAAATTTTAACTATGCCCCAATGACATCTTGCGATGTGGAACGGAGTTTGTCAAAATATAAAACAATATTTAGGAATAATAGGCATATGCTTACTTTTGAAAATTTAAAAATGTACGTCATTGTGAACTGTAACGCTCTATGTTTAGAAAATATAATTAATTAAATTATTGCATAGGATGTCTAATTAAAATAATTTCTGTAAATAAAATGTAAATAACGCTAAACAGGTGTTCTTTTAATAATGAAAGTGCATATATTTATTGAAAATTTCTGATAAACGCATATTTCATGATTTTTAAGTGCATATTTAAGTGCATATTTCACGTTTTTATAGTGCATAAGTGCATGCATCTTTCAGCATTTTTAAATGCATACAAATCCTATACCTATTAATTACTGTATATGATGAGCAGATATGAGTAAAATTTAGTAAATTATTATCTTCGCTGATTATTCAGTTTTGTTAAAAAATGTTAAAAACTAACATAGATAGTTCAAAATGCATAAGTGAGGTGTGCTGAAATTACCTTAAGTAATTTTCTAAATCAATTCATATGTTTCTAATTATTAAGCGCTTTCATCAAAGGGTGTCTGCAACATCTAACAACCCGGCACTAGTTAAAGCAAAGGAAATGAAGTGCAACAGAATTTTGATGTAGTACGATCCCGGAAACTCTTCTTAATAGTTTATTTTCTTTGAGAAGGATCTCTGCTTCTTAATACTTAAGACATAGAAGACCAGAATGTGACGTAGGCATTCGAAGCACGTTTGCATTCCTCTGCTTTCGGCAAAATTAGTTCTGCTTTTGCTGCTGGAAGGGTTCTCCTTGAAAACTGCCTTTTTTAGTATTTACACAACTATTCCACATGTCTCTGAAATTCTACCTTGTTAAAGTCCCGTGTATTTATTTTAGAGACCAGGATATGCTAGAAGGGTACAGAGTGTTGTTGTTTTGCAACCCTTAAGTAAATTTAAAGGGTTAGCAATCTATTTTAATAGAAATGTATAGAAGTTGTAGGTGTGTTTGCACTTTTCAGTTACATAAATACTTCCTGCAGAATTTCTAACCCTATCCGAGGGCAGGGTGTCAAAACAGCGCATGTCAGCGCCAGATTCTCGCACGGTTATTCGCAGTCGGCGTCTCGTCGCGATGCTCAACGTCTCGTGGTGTCGCGGTTTTCACTCGACATGCCAAGCGTCAAATTTAATAAAAGTAATGTTTGGATGAATCTACTATATCTATTGCAGGATATGTGAATGACTTATTTGAATATTGTTTATTTACCGTTACGTATTGACTTTATCAAGCATGTGACTGATATTAGTAAAAATTAAATCCAATTAACTTAACACGGAAAACATGTTTTTGATATAGAGAAATGTGTTAAGGTTCAAACTTCTATAATAAGAAAAAACTACGCAAAGAGCGATAAAGATGTGATACATCGCTCGTTCGGGTTACACAGTTAACAGCAAATTAGATTACAACTAAGCTAGTTTGTGTAATTTATCATTTAAGATGCTTCTTCGTCTTTCACTTCTGACTTTCCTCTCAGTAAACTTATCAGGTAAGTTTCCTTTTAACTTGTGGAATATGTTCGGGGTTCAAACAAGCACTCACAAGTGCTTCAATTAATTATAAACATTTAACTATGGTAATAAATTACTTTATTTTGAGGAAAATTAAATTCCAGTTATTTATTACAGAAAGCGAAGATTGTTCTCATTTTAGAATTATTTGTTAACAATTTGTAGGCACCAAAAAAATTTTCTACAAGTGTAAAGAAAAGATGTTAGTATTGCTACATCGACAAATACAAGAAGTACAAAAGGGTACCCAATTTCTACGAAACCCTTGAAATGAAATTCGTGCTCCTGACAACCATATCCGTTTTTCAGCAGTCAACTCGGAACGAAGTGTCGCCACAAACTGTGTAGGTGATGGGAGAATTTTGTGCAAGTACTTACCTAAATGTTTTTCATGTTGATCAAAAGATTAACGTAGTAATTAGTACGGATCTTGGTGTAATCTACATTTGTTATGGTTTTGTTTTTTAACACAAAAGCTATTCTTTGAATACGTTGCGGTTATTTAAGGATAAAGTCGAAGTTGAAGGTTGTTACAAAAAACTTGCATATGTAATTATCCGCTTGAAAGCTAAAACGTTTCGTAATTTAAGTTCAGATTACTAACACGGAAGTTTGACTTTGATTTAGGTTCTGAGATGTCCAAATTTCTTGCTGCTCCACTTTGTAAGATTCCGAGATCGTAGATTAAACATTCTACACGGTTTTCCTTGGTATAAGAAGAATAATAAAATAATTATTTTTGTGCTGTCAAGGTTTTGGTAAGATAAAAGAAATATCTTTGGTTTATTTACGCATTAAAAGCTTTTAGTATCAAAACGAAGATTTACTATGGAAAATTTACACAAAATATAACTTCTATGAATTTGTTAACAGAAAAGGTCAAAAGTTTCTTGACTGTAGATCGTTGATTTTTGGGATGTTACCGACTTGGAATAAAGTTCACTTTGTTTTACTCTTTAGAAACTTTTTTCCGGCAGAACAGATTTCGTTGATCAATTGCGCTGTTCGTATAGCTAGGAGATCAAAAATGTTGAAAACGGTTGTGTTAATTATAATGGAATTAGTAAATAGTTTGCAATACCTATTAGTACTACATGAATAGCTAAAGCTGCTTCATAATCGTTATAGTTTTTACTCTTGTATAGAGCTTTTGTGAAATGCATGTACAAACCAAACGCTTTTGAAATAGCCGTGCTATGAAAATAATCAGGTTCGGAAATGTGTTCGTTATTAAAGCGAATGGTATAGAAATAATCGACATTGCATGTGTAATAATTTCTTTTGCTTGAATTATAAGCAAATAATATAATTTATTCACGTTTAACATTCATAATGGTAAATTAATTATTCGGAAAAGGCATAAATATTAATTTTAGAAATATCTCATATAGAAGTTTTCTACAAGTTGTCGAAGAAATAAGTAGTGTCCGAAAGAAAGTTGCAGACTTAATTTAAAAATTTTAGAAATGAAATACTTTCTTCAGAAAGCTAGGAAATAAGTAATTATTAGACAGATTTTCTGTAGCATTATCTATGTTCATAATATTGGATCTGAATGGTACTAGATTAAGTTCCGAACGATTTTTTGTGTATTTCAAATTCACCTTGGCTTTCCATTCACACAATTAAAATACTTTGTTTACACTAATAACACAAAGTGCCAGTTACCCGAAAATTAGCTACAATTTTGTTGGTATAACCTCGACCTTTTCATTAACTATTCAGAACTTTGCTCAACTACTAAACATTATCTTTACTTGTGCTGTTAAAAGTTGCTTTACTTCTTACTTGTCCATCAACCTACTGCGTCTTCCGAGATTTTGAAATTATTTCATGTGTACTTGATTGTAGCTTCTAATACAAATTAGATGTGTAATATTTTCATCATGGACTCATTCAACACTGTTTATTTCTTAGCGATTCTCCAATGTGTTTTTTGACCAGTAACTGTTGAACTTTACTGAGAACATCCATTCTACTCCAGAATCAGCAAGAAATGTATGGGTTTGACCGACTGAATCTGTAAATTGAACTTGCTCATAATGTTTACTAATATATAAATATGTTTACTAATGTGAGAAGAGCGTAGTATTCATTAATTACAACGGTTTCTTTTCATGCAAAGTATTTGGCCCAAAATATGTATGTTTTCCAATGTTTTATTTAATCGGTTAAACAGGCAAGTAGGACATTTCTTGTTGATTTAATTGTCTTCCGTTTTAGATAAATATTAACAGTATTTGAATCGTCTACAGAGTAATCAGTGATTTTTCCTACACAAGTGCATAGTTGCTTAGAAATCCCAGCTACAGTTTTACCTTTTTCCCTAAAAGAAACAATTAGCATTTGTTTCCCTGATGTTCATGAAGCATCTAAGATATATCTGTAGTACTTATAACAATACATTTTTTGAGCTGGCGTTAAATAAGTGGTGTTAGCGTACGGCTGGTACTCCAAAGGTAATGTCCGGTAAGTCCAAACTCCACTTGAAGCGGTAAGGTTTTTCAAATGGAGACTTCGGTCCCTTCAACTATGAGTGTGTATCATAGCCTTTACTTGGTAGATGCGAGACATATGATACTAGCATTTGATTCCAACACAGTGTAGGCGTCAAATTAAAAAATGTTTGTTTACCAAATAAGACATTATTGTAAAAATACCGTAAACGGTTTGCAACCGATACAAAAGTTATTATTAACTATTAGTAATTTTTACAATGTTGTTATTCCAACTTCATTTTCCCCGAGTAGAAAAAAGTCTTTAGACAGAACACGATAGATTCATTTTCAAACGTGGCTTTCCATTTTTATTCTAGTATATTACAAAAATATTGTATACAACTCGTAAGTGAGTAGCTTTGGCGAACTCGTTTTAAAAATTCCAGAGTCAGCTGTTTCTTATCGGTAATTTAGGTAATTATAACTCTAGTTTGTTGGGCAGCTAAACAAATACAATATAAATTAATTAAGCGTAAGCGGCTTACGCATAAATAATAATTTACTAAATTTGTGTTTTCTTGAGTGTTCTGTCTTGAATACCCACCCAATAATAGCTACTTGTATTTAATTTTTGTAAGTATGTAATTTTCTAAATGTTAAATTAATTACTACATAAAATATGTTAAATCCGCGTATAGTGAAACATTGATAAAGTCATACTCAAAATAATTTATTATTAATAAAATAGAGAGAAGATCAGAATGATAAGACAAGTTGTTAAATTTTCTTTTGTTTGTATCCATACAAAAAATGAATATAAAATAATTAGATTTTGTTTATCCCTGCTAAAGTACGGGTTTGTTATGGCAATAATTTAGTGTAATTGATACCTTTACAGTCGTACACTCGAATAGCGTATTTCAACTTAATGTAAACATAAGAAACAATTAATGCTGTCAACTGGATTTGATGAGATCACAAAAGTAAACATGCGAGTGTATACTTTAGGTTAGGGCATCCAATCCTGGGATCCCGAATCCCGAAATCCCGAGATCCCGAGCATTTTTCAGGGCCATTAATCCAAGGATTATACACATTAAATCCCGGAATTATAAAAATTCAATTTAATTCCTATTTAAACGTAGCAACCGTGCGAACTCAGCGAAATAATTTATTATTATTAGTTGTTTAAAATACGTAAAAAAAGGGCAGTTTCCCTAATTGTGCAATACTATTTTAGTCTCTAGAGTGGTTACAAAACACTGAAAATATTTCGGATGCCCACAAAAAAAACAGGGAAGGAGAAAATGAAGAAGACGAGGATGTTAGTAGTGTTCGCGAAGAAGGTCTTGAGGAAAAGTTAAATAAAAGCCTAAATGAGAATATTGTGCAAACTCTATCAACAAACAAAATTTGAATGAGATTCTTCCTCGGGAAATGGATTAATTCGAAAATGTTTGATTTCGTGAACAAAACTTTCAAATGGTATGTATACGTCTTTTAATCGCCATACCACTTACCACTGTAGAACCCGAGAGGGCTTGTCCACAGCTGGAAACGTTTCACGAAAATCCGTTCTAGTTTAGCAGACATCTTAGACGAACTGGTATTTTTATGTTTTTTTTAAATAATTGTAAAAACAATTATTTAAAAAAAACATAAAAACACCAGTTGAAAAAAATATAAAAATATTTTTTTACTGATGATGATTTTTCCATATTCTTATAATTAATATGTAAAATCTTAAATAATTTTTTCTATTTGCGTGTCCAAAAGAGATTTATTTAAATACATTATTTGATATCAGTGTTGAATAGCTGTTCTTAAAATGTCAAACCTACTTACGCTGTAAATTTGAAGAACAAACGCAGAATTAGAATTTCCAGTGTCGCCAACTGTCGAACTACTTAACAAAGTATCCCCAACAAATATTATTGAAAACTAAGTTATCTTTTTAAATCATTACAAGTTACGGCAAGTAGAAAATAGTATATTAAAGTATTAGTTTCATGAAACACGTTTTTAGCGCACGCGTCCAAGTTTTCTAAAGGACAATTGCGCTAAAATGTCTTATGAAACGAATACTTTATACTATTTTTTTCTATTTGCGTTATTTTGTAATTATTTAAAAAATAATAACTTAGGTAGTTAAGTACAAACTTTGTTAAGTTATTTGAGAATTGGCAACACTGAAAATTCTAATTCTGCATTTGTTTTTCAAATTTGCAACGTAAATAAGTTCGACGTTTTAAGACAGCTGTTCAACAGTGATATCAAATTAAAAAAAGGTACTGTTTTTAGTATTCTTTTGGACACGCAAAATGAGTATCCAAATGACTTCATTTGGTCACTCAAACAGAAAAAATAGTATAAAGTATTCGTTTCATAAGACGTTTAAGCGCACTTGTCCTTTAGAAAACTCCCCGATACGCGGCAGGATTTCTAAACTTAAACGCGTTATTTTAAATATTTTACATATACATATACCATATATTTAATACTCCTATATTGCTAGCGCCCGTAAGTGGAAGTGTCACGGAGTCACAGCAAACGACTACTTCTATCTCTTTTTAGACTACTCGGCCCGTTGTGCGCAAGCGTCACGAGTCCGGGGGGCAATTGGAAGTGTGGCGGGGTAAGCTCCCTTCCCTCGGGCATGCGCGTAACACTCGAAGTAGTTACGAGAGAGAGACACACGCATATATGTCTGCACCGTGATGGTTTCGTCCCTCTCCAGACCCCTACTAGCAATATAGGAGTATTAAATTTATGACATATATAATCCCGGGATTCTGGGATCCGAAAATTTCAATCCCGAAATACCGGTATTCAAATACGTTTCGAGATTGGATGCACTACTATACTTTCACAATATTTCAACTAAACGTAGCATGCAGTAGGCCAGTAAAATTAGACCCGATTGGGACCGTTGGTGGAAATAAATGTTGGAAAGCGGGAGATCGCTTCGATCGCTTCATTTGACATCAAATATAAGTATCCTAGGTTTGCACGGTCCCTCGACGCGAGCTTACCTGAGGGCATCAAAAGAACCACAAAATCTTCGGACCTTTTTTAGTTTTCCGCTTATAACTTCAAAGCGGTGCTGAAACAAAAACTACACTATTACAAGAATTAAAGATCATTAAATTCTGCGTCGGATGAGTATTCAACACTTTAAATTTGGTCCAGTGGTATGACCGAAATCGATGGTCGAAAAACGTCGATGTTTTTAAAACTATAATTAAGCACCTGAGAAACCCGTGGTCTTTTCAATATAACCATATTTCAATGTTTGAAATAACTGATTCATAAAACAGATATGAATATTATATTTGAACGGTGTCTCGTAACCACACATTGTATTTGACTAATACCAATACGTCTCACGATTGGAAGCCGAGAAAAAGGTAACACCGTTACCGAAATATGTATTGACTTTAGTCACAGGCAACAGTGTAACTTTTTTAATGTTGCACCTACTAGTCAATATAACTAACTGACTATATTATATTTAATTAATGATTATATGATAAGAGCGATATCTTGCTTGGACTGATCATATAAAAATACTTTATGAAATATATTAAGAATTTTAAACGTATTTAGAGTAGGGCATAGTGGCACTGTCGTTCGCAAAACTATTTCCATTGAATTTTTTTGTATCTTCTCGGGGAGATTGACCTAATTATAAAAGTCCATCGGCACCTTAGTGGGATATTGTTTAAATTGGAGAAGTTTAAGCAAAACAATTTTTTCCTAATCTTCAGAAGTATATTTCAAAGATAATGTTGTGATTTACTACATACATTTGTTTATATTATAACGTTCAAATGATTATTAACAAGATGGTCTACTTCGATTTCAAGATTCCTATCGGTAACTACCTTGTTTTAATTAACAACAATCTCCCTCTCTATAAGTATCGCCCATTCACTCGCACACCGGCGTACGATATGGGTAAGAATGTGACAAACCGAGAGAGGGCTATTTATATTTAAAAAAATGTTTCTACGACTAATGGAGCTTGGTAAGTATATATTTTTTCTTTTTTTCAAACTTTTGCGGTTTAAACATTATCTGGCAAAGATACAGATGGGCACCTTGCACTTTTATAAGACCAACTTTCCTAATATTATTATTTAACAAGCTACAAAAAAAAGAAATCATGTGGAATAGTTTTTCGAACTACAGCGCAGCGCCGCTACGACCTGTACTATATTGGAAAATTGTTAATATGTTACCTGTAGCTTAAGATATAATGTGCTGTGTCCAGGTATGCACGACCATTTGTTCCCCTATTGACATAATCCTTGCAATATGATTTTTACGTAATATTTTATTGACCATCGTCAAACACTTGTTTTGTGCTTGGATATTTCGTGGTAAGAGTACAGAAGGTGTTGTCATATCTCGAGCCTTTCGGAATTTTGGAAAAATGTGTATTCGGGCATGTTCATTTCCTAACCAGCAAACTGTTACAGCGGCACGCGCAAAATTTTATCATATATATATGTATATCGTTGGGTTAGGTTTTTTAATATAAATAATAGAAGTATTAAATTGAAAAAAAACGCTAAAGAATTATAGTTTCTATATAAAAAAGAAAAATGTTCAATTGCCATTTCTATATCGATAAGGGATTTGTTTGCTGTATTTTTTGTGGAATTATTTATTATATTTACCTGGTGTTTTATCGTAAGCTCTTGAAAGTCCATCTAGTTATTAATATTTTAATAAATATGATATATTTTCACTTTTTTTTATTCCCCGTAGTCATTTTATATTAAAGGAGAATTTTCGATTTTTTAAGGAATATTCGAATTGCTCAGGAAGGAGTTTTAAGTTTAAAATAAACTTAAATTGGAAATATTGCATGATAAAGCTTTAAAAATCAAAGCAATGAGTTAACAATCAGAAATTTTAAATGTTATCCTAAGAATTGTAGTTCTTTAGAATCTTCTTACTAAAATATTCTAGTTTTATTATATTCTTGTTGTCTATAGTTGTATTCTACTCAAAAATAACAAAAAAAAACTACAACACCATGGTATTGCGTTTCAATTAAATTAGAATTAGATCCAAATTTAATCGACAATGGAAAAGTCGCAGTAAGCTGGAAATTGTCATAGATGTGCATGCTGTTCAAGAAACAGACGAGTTTCTAGGGAAGGTGTATTCCAGTTGCTATCATGAAAGGAGTATTCTTTTTCACACTTGAATATTTAGTATACCTAGTAAGTATTGGATTGATTTTTAAATCTGTGTTGAGATCTCTTGAAATTACAAAACCTTTGTGTACCCACCATTGTCGTCATTTACAATAAATATATTCTGTGTAATTCGATCCTATATCCACCTATTCATCTATTAAGGACAGTGCAGGATTTACGTATGAGCTACACAAGCTATAGATTAGGGTCCCCACTTTCTTGGGGCCCCAAAAAAAATTGTCCGAGTGAGCAATTGTCATATACGAGAGGAACACTGATAATATCTAGAATGTCATGTTTCTAAAAACGAATGAAATTTGTTTTTAGTTGACAGCTACTGTTTAATGTTTTTGTTTATGTCATCAAATGTTGACATTTTTGTTAAATTCTCAGTGAGCAAACTGAGGTTTTCTTGTCACCTAGCTGCGAACTACATTTACGTTCTAGAACGTAAAAGACTTTGGCGTTCTAGAACGTAAAAGAAACGTCAAAAATTTGTCATTTTTTGGTAACTTGTTTGTGGTGATTTTATTAATTAAATAACATACATATTGGTTTTTTATTAAAATTTCAATGTATAACACTCCTAATAGGTAACTACTACAAACATGACGATTATAATTATTTATGTTGTACTACATGTAAATTGACAGTGCAATGTTGCAGTGAGTTAAATTGATGCCAGATCCAGTGCCGTTAGTTCTCGTAGCTTCTAGTTCTGCGTGTTCAATGAGGGTGCTACTGTTATTGTTTAAATTCACTTCGCACGTTCTAATACTGGCAAGTTCCATAGGCTTTGCTGAAGATTGTAACATTTTATTTGCTATTGAAATTTTATTTTGTATAGAGTCTTCAATATATGTCTCCGCTACCGTACTAGAGCGCCACCCACCATATCGCTTGATAGTTGTAATATCAGCTCCTGAGTCGGCTAATAGGGTTGCGGAAGAGCGCCTGAAGCAGTGACCAGTGTAGGTTTCTGGGTGCGGCAATTTCAAATAAGTTGCTATTTCCTTTGGCACATTTCTTATTTTGTTGATGCCAACCACTTGGTTAACACATTTTTCCTTGACGTACTTCACGAAAAATCTTCGACTAGTAGTAACTGCCGGACGTAAAGCAGAGTATTTGCGATATATCTTGATATGGTCGGGACTTGAAATCACGAAAGTTCTCTGGGTATGAGTTTTGGAATCAGTAATTTTTATAATAATAACTGATTCCTTGTCTTCTATATCATCGATCGTTATTTTTAGCAGCTCATCTCTTCTGCATGCTCCATAATCTCCAATTATTAAAATGACCTGAAAAATTGTCCAAAATTATTTGAATCGATCGATTTATATTAATTTCGCATTACATACCTTTTCTAGCAGAAATCTATTTTCAGGTGCTTCTTGTATAAATCTCTCAATTTCTTCTTTCGTTAGGATTTTCGACTTTTTTGGTCGGTATCCAACTGATTTGCTTTTCAAATATGGCATCAGTTTCGGAAATTTTGCGATATTTACATTTTCCTTGACATTCAGTGGCTTTTCAACATGGAATATACCGACCATAAAGTTGAAGGTTTAATTTTTTAATTTTATGTTCGAAGTATGCCAGTAATACAGATTCGGACACTTTCTGAATTCTCTTGGAACTGCACCACACTTTGAATTCGGTATAGGCACTTTCGTACTGTCTTGGTGATTTCTGGGGGATTAATTGTGAGATCGCACTTTGTGCCGCTTCAAATACCTCTTCTGGTAAATGCTCGTCTTCACTTTCAGAGCTCATTTCTAATTAAATACTATAAAACAGTTAATTTATAGCTTTGAAATTGCTCTGAAATTAGTTTTTGACACAATTTTTTTTTTGTTTATTATACGTCGCTACCGTTACGATAGTCATGCAAACAATACCTACCACCTAGATCATCTTGGTTGAAACATAAATTAATTGTCAATTAACGTTGACAGTTACCTTATTTTATTTTTTTTAGATTCTCATACTAGTTTTATTGCAGTTTTCGAAAAAATATTGTTTGTATCTCGAATGCGAAATGCTTCTGCGTTCTCGAATGGGTATTTTAAAATAACTTCCATTCTTGAATGCAAAAGTAGCATTTCGCATTCTAGATACAAAAATAACTATTTGCGAGTTGATTGCCGTTTAGTTTGTTCGATTTGTTCTAATAGTTTTTTAATTATCACAATTTAAAGATTGTGTGTTCACACAAAAATGAATTTGACTAGAGAACATTTTCGGGATATGATTTTTTACGATTTTAAATCGTCATTAACGCCTAAACAATGCGAAGGTCGGCTTAAAAGTGCATTTGGCGAAGAAGCCCCGTCTAAGGCAACAATTTATAATTGGTACAGCGAATGATTCAAAAGAAACTGGTTTTTTCTTAGTGATGAATTTCGTGAAGGACGCCCAAGAACTGATGTTACCGATGAAAATATTGCCGCTGTTCGAGCAATGCTTGAGGAATATCGACGGACATCTTATGAATTTATTCGGGCGACATTGGGCATTGGTATGAGTCAAACACAAAACATTTTACATCAACAGTTAGAAGTGAGAAACCTTTGCTGTCGATGGATTCCACATAAACTGACTCCCGATCAAAGAGAACAACGCATTGAATGGTGCAGAAAAACTGAGAAAATTCCAAGGCGGCACTTCAAATTTGGTTTGGAATATCGTCACTGGTGACGAATCTTGGATATATTGTTATGATCCTGAAAAGAAAAGTCAATCGGCTTAATGGGCCTTTCGAACCGAACCTAAGCTTACAAAAGTTCGAAACATTCGCAGTGCTGGTAAAATGATGCTTTTATTAGTTTTTTTCTAAAACGGGTCATATTGCTACTATAGCATTAGAAGATAGACGTACCGTTACTGCCGATTGCTACACAAGTGTCTGTTTACCACAAATCTTTGAAAAAATTCGTGAAAAACGCCCCAAAGGAAAAATAAACTTACATCATGACAACGTATCGTCGCATAAAGGAAAAGTAAACAACTGAGATGTGGCTGCCTTAAAAGTCAGCACCATAGACCCTCCACCGTACAGCCCTGACCTAGCACCTTGCGATTTCTTTTTGTTTCCTAAAATTAAAGATAAAATGCGTGGAATCACTTTATCGTCATCAGATGAAGCAGTGGAACATTACAAAAACCTGGTTTCTGAAGTGTCTCAGGGAGAGTGGCATTATTACTTTAAGGACTGGTTTTATTGAATGCAAAAATGTATTGATGTTAAAGGGGAATATTTTGAAAACAATAAAAATCATTTAAATTTTTTAAAACTCATCCTTGTTTGATTTTCTAAGAATTTTCAATGTCGCTTTTGTATACTTAAATATACTGCAGCATTATTTGTCCCAATGCCGCACGTCCGGAACGTCCCATACTAAAGCGCCCCATATCTCAAATAGCTTAGGGCCTTATCAAGTCTAAATCCGGCCCTGATTAAGGACCGTGAACAATTGAAGAAATAACATTGAGCTTTTCCTTAATTCAGTTTATATAGATATTAGATCCTCTAAATGGAAGTTCTGTTAGTGCAGTCTGTATGGAATTTCTCAATCTTCGGAATCTGTAAGCCAAGGATGGGTGATATTTAGTTTTAATTAGTGATGCTCCTCCTGTAGTACTAGTGCTGCACGTAATTAGAAGTATGTTTAATCCATTTAATTCCCTGTATGGATTATTCTGCTCTTTCAGTTTGTAAAGTCTAACTTTACTTTACTTTGCTTAGCGTGCGTGCGTGGGTGTATGCGTGCGTGTGTGTGTGCGTGCGTTCGTGCGTGCGTGCGTACGTGTGTGTGTGTATGTGTGGTAAAGCCGCCGATGAAAGCAGTATACTTGTATAAGCTGTTTATAAGTTTAACTGATTTGATATTACCTTAACAGTATATAAAAGTTATTTACCTACTGTTTGATATTCGTTTCATTTACATATCTTAAGAAATAATTGAGAAAAATAATTGAATCGATGAGATTAAGAACAGTACAAGTCCAAAATTTGACATTTTCACCTGTCATAGCCATTTTGTTCTAAATACTAAGCTGCATCGAATGAGTAGAAGAACAGTACTAAAATCACCTTGTTAAGGCGTTTGCCAGAGCTCACCTTACAGCATTGAGAGCAAGAACAGTACAAGTCCAGGACTTGTACTGTTGTTATTCCCAACAATAGGTGGTGCTCTGGGATAGTATTGTTTATTTACGTTCGTACTCAGTTTTAGTTAACATTTCATGATGCAGAACAGTCCAAAATAGAATAAATAAAAATTTTACAATTTCGAAGTACATGCAATTTGTGTACGATGCATCACTTCCAGGGTATGTTAAAGGCTTAGACTTTATAGACGGAGCCTTTTGCTATACTTTCAAGTTATTAAAACAAAATCAAAGTCCGGAGATTCCTACTAGTAAAGCCTATTCTGAACTAGTGCCAATTAACAAAAAGAAAATTAGTGATATAAAACAGGTAGTGCAATAACATACATCGAGGGAGAGCAGCTTGAGTTTTACTATCACGTAACATCCTGACCAACCACTAATATGGACAATGATGGTATCCAAAAATGATTATTTTTTATTTTTATTTAATAAAATATGCTTTACCATATCGTATTGTTTTTTTAGCAAATTTTCCGTTTTTTCCGTTTTTTAGCAAAAGTCCAAATTTGTTTTTGTTAATAAAAAAAATGAATGAACTGACAGATTTAATATTTGGTTTACAAGACGTCTAAACTGATAAACTATAACTTTTCTGTACATAGTGAACCTGTAAGAAGAATGAAAAGTCAGATAAACAGTTTTTTTAATTTCCCAAAATTCGAACATTTGGACTTGTACTGTTCTTGATCTCACCGATTCAATTATAAATTTAAATGTTGTCTCTCCTATATTGCCATTGAAAACGACAGTAGCGAACTGAAATTTCTTAAAGTGATACTTTCGGCAAGGAGAATTATTTACACGCTTCCTCTACTAAACTTAGTTTTTTTGTCAGGCTTACACAAGTACTTACTAGGCTTACTAAGTTATAGTAAAATTAGTAGAACAACGAAGTAGACAACCAAGATAACACTTAAAGCGTTATTGTGTACTTTGAAAAAGCAGCATATTTAATAAAGTGATCTTTCGAATTTTAACTGATAATAAGGAGAAAACAGTTTTACGAAATTGTTTACAGTTTTTTAGGGTAGGTGGCCATTGTTTCTTTTTAAATCGATAAATATGAAACTATTTCGATTTCTGCCAATTTTTATTTTAGGGGGTATGGTACATAGTTACGCAAATTATCTCCGTTATAGAAGAGCCACTTGTAATAGTAATAGTCGAGTAAATTTTGAAATTATTTTAGAGATTTAATTTTTTATTGGAGACATTTTAATACTTGGAATTTTTTTAACATTTTTGTCGGCATATACAAATACTTCTTTAACGTATCATTTAAGAAAATTGCATAAAACTCGGCATTCAGTTTTTGTACCACAGGACCTTAATAGAAACTCAAACAATCTGACTATAACGAAAGTAACAAGAAATATACTTGCCCTTACTAGACCATTAAAAAAGATCACTTTTTAAAAATTACGATTGGCCATCTCTCCCGATATGTCCGGGAGTGATGGCATTAGTAGTAGGGGAGAGATAGTCAGCGCTGGGCTTTCCCTGACCTTTCATTTTCTCATGATGTTTGTTTATTTAAGCTCTTTCTTTTTTTTGTCCATATTTAGAGCACATGTCGCATGTCGTCGAATTCTGTACATCTTTAGTGTACCTAAAACTCACAAATTATGCACTGCAACCAATCTTCAATGCTTTGCAATTATTTTTACCACATCCAACGCAGATGTCTTCTTCTTGGTAATCATCGTACTATTTTCTAAGATCCTAAAACAGTAGTTGTAATATAGCCATCTCGCCTCAACATACTGTGGCCATCTCTCATATTAATCCGGGAGAGATACGTTCATCATTAAAATTAAATAAAACAGTTAATTTGCTATTTTGAGGTTAGAACCAAGTGTTAATTAGAAACGTTAATACAAAAAAAACAATCAAAAGTCACTTTATTTTTAAAAATAGTGTTACGATAGTATGAGATATAAAACCACCAAAAAACCATTAGCAGTTTGAGAAAACGATAAAAAGCTTTGCATGTGGTGTTGTTCCTCCTCTGCTCGAACGAACCGAACAAGATTAGAACTCAACGCCATCTAAGGAGTGTTAGTATGAAATAATTTCATTGGCCATCTTTCCTGTACGGCCACCTGACCCGGACTTACCCTAAAGGTTTTGAAATCAATTCATTACAATGAAAATTAATTAACTCAACTTGACATTAGTGACTTAATGTTAATAATAAAAGGCAAATGATATTGTGCCATTTATCCAAAAAGTCCAGAAACAAAGCAAAAACATTTTATTAGTTTAAATTGTTTTATATTGTTTTACATTTTAAAACAATAAAATTTTCCCCGAAGTGAAATGTGGCAGTATTTATGTTTTCTGATCTGCTGAATCTGAAAATAAGTTTCTTCGAAAAACCTATAGTTTTTGCACTAAGACGCGATAGTTGACTTCCCCTACCGAACTCTCCACTGCTAGGTATTTATTACACATTGATCAGTATACAAGGTATTGATTAAAGAAACGTTTTTGTTTTATGTACGTATTTTGATGTACTGAACGTGAAAAGACCACTGTTTTTAGAAAAATTTGTAGTTTTTCGCTACGAGAGCCAATTGCAACATTTTATTATATTTCAGACACTACATTTGATAACAAATGACCGTCCTACGTATTATTTTTGAGAGGCTACCTTTGGTTCCTTATATATGAATATTCATAACTCATTTACAGACAATGGTACAAAATCTATGGCCGATCTATTCACCTCCTTTTAAGTTTATCTGGAAGTTAGTTGCTATAGTTACAAGTGTTCCCACAATTGTATCCATGACAATTAACTAGCAGATAAAGTTACAAGGAGGTGAATAGATCGGCCCTTAGCCACATATTATGACTTAAAAAGTAGTCTCGTATTCAGAGCGCAGTTAATATCAGTGTCATATCTTGCTTACAGAAAATGCTACTGAATTTGACGATCAATGCTTTGACAAAAGTTGCAAAACAAGCCACAATGTATTGCACTAGGAAACTGACTCATCAAAGAGGTTATCGATGCGTTCTTAAAAATGCGTCATTATAGTTGCAGGCGCTTCTAAAGGTAGAGCTCTGTGTTTTTATTTATTTCTAAACAATCGATTTTATTTGCATTATGTTTTATCAGGTAACGATTCTTAGAACAATAGTATAGCATTACTTTGCCTTAATAATAATATATATATAATAATAATTACTACAACCCATAACCTGCAAAGCAGGCCCCAGAAGCTATAAGCTTGTGCGGGAGGGAGGGGGCGATTATTATTATTACGTATGCCCTAAGTGCGGCTGCAGCCGACTTACAGATGGAACAGCGCAAATCCCACATTTGTGTCACAGCTAAGGAAAACTGCAGAAAACCTTAACCAGATCTGCCGGCACCGGGAATCGACCCCGGGTCGATTGGGTGAGTCCGGCACGCCTGGCATTACACTACCAAGGCTGTAAACCGTGAATTGCGCAGAATCTGATAAGAATTGAAGGTTTGTCCTAGTACCAAATATTAAAATACCAAATTTTGCTGTGGAAGTTATATTTCATATTATATTACCCATTCCCTAAACTTTAAAAAATCCTAAATTTGGGAAATTCATATCTCCGGTCTTGTTGCACGAAATGACCTCGAGTTCTTTTGCATTGGATTCGATTCACTAATCACTATTAGTCTTTTTATTCACGTTGTGCTAAGGTCAAAAGCTCCATTACTAGTAGTCTTTGGATGATTTTGGTATTTGATGGTTTAGTGCAGCCCCAAAGTTGAACACCATACGTCTATACAGGCTTTATCATAATTTTGCACAAAAGCAGTTTGTTCTTTAAGAATAATTTAGATTTGCGATTCATGAGCCATGACATTTCACGAAGTTTCATATTCATTTGTTGTCGTTTAATCTTAACATGCTTTTGCCATGTTAGTTTTTGATCAAGATGTAATCCCAGTATTTTACTTCGGTTTGTATAGGAATTGGCGTATTTTGGATGGATACTTGTGGACCTATTGTATTCCTGGCAGTGAATGTTGTTTGTACAGATGTTTCCTGGTTAATTGTGATTTTCCATGTAGTGCTCCATCGTTCAAAGAGATCTAAGAGATTTTGCAAGTATTGTGATGCTAAACGAGCATCTCTGCTTATTGCTAGTAAGGTCACATCATCAGCGAATGTTGCTATGGTGGTGTTTTCTGTGGTAGGCAAATTTGAGTTGTAGATTAGAAAAAGTAACGGACCCAAGACACTTCCTCGTGGAACTCCGGCTTTCACTAGATAATTAGTTGAATATGTTGAATTGTATTTGACTTAAAAATGTCTTTTTGTATTGTAAGATTTCAGTGGTAAATAGTATGAGTTTGGATATAAATTCTTGATATTAGATAGTAGTCCGGAGTACCATACTTTATCGAATGCTTGTGTTAAGTCAAGAAATGCCGCTGCAGAATGACATTTCCTCTAGACTGGCCAAGATTTGGTGTACTATTTTGTTGTATTTGCAACAAGTTGGCAACATGTTGGGAATTTACAAATATTACTGATTGAATTGTTCTTGTTGTAACTCTGTTTATATTGGGCAAACACTTAAAAATTTCGGCATAAGATACAAAGAACACGTACGCTCTTATAGAAATAAGCACCCAGAAAAATCTAATTATGCAAAACACCTGTTGGAACAGAGCCACCTAATGACACCTCAAAATAACAATAAATTCTTAGATTTTTGCAACAACAAACACAAATTAGACATTTTAGGAGCTTTTAAAATATACAAACATAAACGCACAGTAAGTTTAATGAATGAACAAATTGAACTTAGTAATTCTCTTTTATTAGAAGTGTTAGATATTTTCTTTTTGTATGTATTGTATCTAGTTACCTATTTTCTGTATGTATTTATCCTTAGCAACGTGTTTGTTTATCAATCTTATCTAGACCTTTAATAATGACATTTAATGTTGAAACAATTGTAAGGTTAAGAATTTATTAAAACTTTAACTAATCTTTTGATTTTTAATATATTTTTTTATTATCATATTGCCTCATTCAACCACACTACACTACATACACTATAACAAATTTATATACAGGGTGGAAGGGGCTAGTAATGCGTTAATTTTAAAGGGTGATATAAGACATCAAAATCAATAATATTAGTTTAATTATGGGCTTTATCAGAAGATGCATTCCTTCTAGCACAACAAAAAACCTTAATAATATTTTTTTACGATCAAACGTTTACGCGTAATATTGGATTGTTTTGACATTTACAATTTTGTGAAAAAAATATAAAATGTATTTTGAAATGTGAAAAGAATCCAATTTAATGATAATTAATAATAAACGCTACAACTTTATTATCTTTTTTTTTTGAAAAAGTGGTACGTCCTAGAACAAAGTTTTGTGAGATTATTTTGTTCCATTTGATATCTTTTATCATCCCTTAAAATTAACGCATAGTAACCCCATCCATTTGGTATACCTATACCTTTATGCTGTTTTTTAGTAATTCGTTCAGTAATTTAGTAATTTTTATGTACTCTTTTATTGCTTTACTTACGTGTATATACAATGTACGTTTTTCGGTTGTTTCTGATTATTTTATATAACTTACTCAACATAATCCTTTTAGTTATTGAACTTATACTAGGCGTTCAAGGTTTTGCTAGAAAGGTAACTTAGCAATAACAATACCGATTTGCTAAAATAATATTTCCAGCGGTAACTGTACATACATGTATCTTCATACCGTTAATAATGCTACATTTATTACCTTAGGTTACTATAAACTCACATAGCAAGCTATTATGCTAATGTAAATGTGAGGTCTCAGCTGCATCATTTTCGTGATAGTTCTTTATTGATGTTATGAATTAATTGATTTAAAGAAGCACTAATAGAAAATCCATCTTCTGCAGTCCAACTCATCTATTAAAAACTCGTAAAGTTTTCACGGTACATACTTCTATTTTTCAACAATAAAAAGCAAAAGAATTTTAATCTAAAAACTACGCCACCTCCTAAAAACTAAAATAAAAAGACCACTTTTTACTTCATTCAGCATTTACAAGAGAAAGGCTTTTATAAAGCCAGGAAAGTCCTATAATATTTATATGAAAACAGACTCGTTAGTGCTGTTTTTTGCACCTTTAAATGAAATATTGATAGTCCCTACTCACCACGGACGTCATCGATTAACATTTCTTGATAAAAACGTTTCTCATCAATTTTTAATTAAAAGATCCAAGGCTTTACTGCGGTTCATTAGATTTTTAAAGGACACGTTATCGTACTCAGTAACATCATTAAAATATCTGGTAAAAAATTTTAGCTTTTTATGTGGATCGTGCTGTACTTAACTTTTAAATTTTAAAGTAATTACTTTTTTATTGCAAAATTTGAATCTTAAATCTTATATAGCCACATTAAAAACAAAGTAGAATTTTGTAATATACGTACAAACTATAATAAAATCACACTTGACTACTAATATTCGTTATATCAAGATGAGAATCAACATTTTCAGCTGTCGAAGTGCAAGTCCCGATATGTAGTTTTCATTTGCTTTCGCTATTTGTTATTTTGATTTGATTACTGTGTTTTTGGATTACTAAATTTAAATAATGGTAGTTTCAGTTGATTCATTTAAAAATGAAAGACCATAACAAAATTTAACAGATTGCTATCGGTAAATGTGTATACTTCGCCTTAAATATAAATCAGTAAATATAGTAAAGCGTCCAATCTAACTAAAAATTTAAGTATATATTATTTTATCTCATTAAAAAAATGATTATTAACATAAATTCTTAAGAAATTTTTAGTAAATGTTTGTTAACTTGTGAATAATAAACTCATACGTAAGTAATTTTGCAAATCAGTAGGGTGACAGTCAAACAAATACTACGTTTTCAAATGGATGAATCTTTTCTTTGCAAATCGACACCGACTTTTTTCATCTCATTTTTCTTTTATATAATCTACTCTATCAGGTTGGGGAGATTTTCTTTTCGTTCGTTTTTACAGATGCAGAGAGCTGTATAGACAAACTTGTCAACCCTTAATATTTTATTTCTAGGCAGCATCCAAAAATATTTATTTTCATACCATAATACTGAATATTTGTTTTTTAAAAATACGAAGATTTTCAATAACAAGGCTGAGAACATGGTATTACATAATGTTACATTCGGTAGGATATCAATTTTGTTGTTGCCATCTCTCACTTTGCCATGATTCTGGAGCTCACTACTTTTTGTCAGTTCTTGTTGAGGTGGTCCTTATGAATCGCATTCAAAAACAGAGGGGGGATCAGACTTGGAAAGAAGAGTGGTGATGTATACCACTTTCAATAAGAATTCCAACTCAGACAAATATGAATTAAACAAGCACCACAAATAGTGCAGTATATAAATATAGGACAGTATTAATGAATTAAATCTGTTTTTACACAAAACAAAATACACTCAGGCACAGGAAAAACAATCAAAGTAGAAGCTGGACAAAGGTGTTCAAAGCTGGATCTATAATACTGGTTGCAAAAATATCTTAATATTAAAAACTTTATTTTAAAAGGTGGATTACTTTATTTAAATGTTGCTTTAATATACATTTTGGAACTCTTTGGTTAAATACAGGATGTAGTAAAAAGTTGGAAAGCAATCACCTTAGGATTACGTTCTATTTAAAACAACATAAATATTTTCCCAGCAAAAATACTAAATAGGTGTTTGTGATGAAAAGTTTACATAGAGAGTGTTCTTTACTAAAATTGTTACTAGAAAGCAAAATCAACTGAAATGAACCTTTCAAAAGCTTTTGAATTACTGAATTATTAATTTATTATAAATTTGGATAATTACTTAAATTAAACTATTATAGTCAGAATTTCTAGAAATTTATTTATAATTTATTAATTAATTAATTATTATTATAATTTACTTTCATTCATACGTACCTCATCGCCTCCAGCTATATTAGGTATCAGTATTTCTTTCAAAAATCGAGAATGTTGACCAGTGTTTAAATCGGTCATTTGAGAAATCCCAAGCAGCATCTACGTAGCACTAACTGAGATCGGAACTTTGATTGATTAATTGTTACGTAACTCCAACTAAATTAATGACTTTATAGGTTTAATTAATTCAGTTCGGATTATTTTAGTAATTATGTAGTTGTTTCTACCATTTATGGGAACTGTGTAGTTTTCATTACTTCTGAGTAACTTTTAAAGTATGTGGAAAGGTATTGCCACTTCTAAGGGAACCTTACAGTTGATGTGTCGCCGATTTAAAAATATAAATTCGCAGGTTTATAAGTTTTTTATTCATTTTTTAGGAATAATTTAAAACGCAATAAATACTATACATTATGTCAATTATTCGACTATATATTGCGGTGATCTATGAAAAATAAAATAAAATACAAAATCCACCGTTCCAAATATAAGCATAAATTATATACGGTGGATTAAATTGAGAATACACCACAGATATTCTTCTTTATTCCCCTCACCGAGCTCAGGTTTGCTCAGTAAAGCATAAATTATTTGAATTGCGAGACTCTTATTTACTTTTATGCCTGGAAAGAAAGAAAAACTTATTTCGTAAGCACTAGAGCTCCTGCAAATTGGACAACTGCTGCTAAACTCTGAATTTAAGAGAAAAGAACGCTGGATGCTTGTATTAACATCAATTAAACACGTGTAAAATTGAAAACACAAAAACTTTATTTAACAAACAAAAATAAAAATCAAAATGAAACGTCAAAATGAAAATAAAAAATTGTTATTCAGGATAATACAATTGGTAAATTGAGAAATGACTTCTCAGGTTTGCTCAAACGTTATAAATAATTGTAGTGACCTGACAAAGGATCAGTACTGTCATTCGTTTGAACAAACCAACACAAATGAAATTTGTTTATAAATAAATATTTGTCAAGTAAAAAAATAAATTCTTTTTAAAAGAAATTTTGTTGTTTTATTTAACTGAAATCAAATAAATTCTGAAAAGAACTTAATAAACTAAACCAAATAATTTAATATTTGAGAATGAACTTTATAAATTATTGTTTATGAACGTAACAATGATCATTTATTTTAACCAACCTGGTACGTTATAAAATAGTTCCCTTTTATATAAAAATTCTTTTAGTGGTAACACTGTTACAGAACCTGTAAGCTGACTTCTTGTTTATAGAATCGATACGTAGATCGATGTCAAACAAAATAAATTCAATCAGAATTTATTAAAACAATCACTTTCACTTTTAATAATAGTTACACAATACTTAAATCTTCTTTTAATCCTTTAAAATATGTTCAGGTAACACTTTTAGTTTATTTTAAAACTTAATTTGTACTGTGACATTTATGTCAAAACATATGGTTAACTATCTAACCTCAAATTACAGATATATGTTATCCGGAGCCGGGCATAGCTTCTGCCTTCAATGTTTTTTCGACTGATTTTGTTACAATTTGCCCCAGCTTATATACTTTCTGCCAGAACAAACGAAATCTATGACATTTTTTCAAAACAGCGGAGCATCGAACACGCTTGTGACGTCACTAATCCGAAACCAGCTGATATGGATGGTCACTAATCCTAATTCCATTACTATAGAATTGTAGCCCTTGAAACGAAGATCAGAAAAGTATAATACATTCATAGTCTTAAGATGTATCGTAACGAAGATATTAAAGAAAAACGTTCGACAATGTACGAAACATCCTTTACAAACTAGTTACAGGAATACATGATATAGGTAAAATTAACAATTTCTCCATAAAAACATCTTTACAATTTACTATAAACATAATTTTTACAGTACGAACTGCAATAAATAAACCAATTGATGCTTGTACAAATGCCAGCTTAAATATAAAATCGACATTAATCAAATTATGCTCAAAATGTCCACCATACAATGCTCTAAACACTTACATAAAAACAATGGTGAGGAAAAGCAGGATAAAAGTCTATATGAGTCAAATCAACACGAACGACAGGATTCAAAACCTTCATTAATTGTAGTGACCAGAAATCTTGTAAACAAATTCAAAGATTAATTGTATTATATCAGTCATATTAAGATTGACCTAATTAATCTATTTCCAGCTAATTAACAACATAAACTTGAGCTGGCCTCCAGGAAAATATAAAAATCCTTCTAACGCTAAACATCGTAATGTGAAAACTTTTAATATGGAAATTACTCTTCCTAACAAGTGGAAAACCGTCCCAAATGTAACATGGGTTGCATAAACATGATTATAATCAAGCAATATAACTAATTTATATACTTTTTCTAAAAATGAAACCTATTATTATTATGCATGAGAAAGCTAGGTTACGTTTGCATGAAATCTTTATTTTTAAGTTTTAATTTAAGTATTAATGAACCTAACTGTGGTCTTATCTATACCCTTTATATTAATTATGCCCATGACATAACATATCCCTCTTTTGATTTGAATCCGATATATGTAAAACATTTAATTTTGACGTTCACGAACGATCGTAAGTAAAATTTTCAATACGGTGAAATGATTACACCGCAATATAAATAAGTCATTTTATTAAATTTTAAGTTTTATTAAATCGAACGCTAGGTAGGCCGACCGTGTATAAAGATACTACGTTAACCACGCGGGCACCCTATGTGTTGCGAGTAACGTTTTTATTCCAAGTAAATACGTTGCGTCTTGTTTCAGTTAATTTGTTATTTTTTTTAAATAAGCCGTACGAAATTAAATGCAGAAACACATATTTCCTTATTTTTTACTTTTGATTAACTATTGATTTACTTATGATTTAATTTTATTTAAAGAAAACATTTTTGAAATGAGTGCCACGTCAGTTGTAAGCTTCCACTGTTAGTCTAATTACTTTACAGTCGTACTGAAAGTTCCTGCCACCAGCCTGAAACCATTGCTTAGCCCTTTAAAGTCACAGAACCTTACAGTAGCATTGAAAGTAAAACTTACGTTTTATCTTTCCAGAAGAATTACTTTAAAGTGATTTTTCGTAAACTACTCCATCTCCATATTTACTTGTAAAATGCAGGAGGGCATTAATCAATTTGCAATTTGTTATGATTGTACTATGTTGATGATGATACTACGTTGTTTCTCAACAAAATGATGGATTTCTGAGGATGTTATTAAATAACAGTTTAGGAATATTAGAAATTGTTTGAAAATATTAGAAGTTTTTTAGAAAAATTAAAAATTTTCAGAATATTTGGCTACCATCCACACGTATACTTAACTATTTTTACGTGGTCACCTTAAGGAAGATTCTTGGTATGTACTGACTGATTACAATATCAAATAACGAACTGAACAGGAACCAATCCACGAAACTGTAAAAACCAGAAAATGGTGCTAAATTGGATATGTTACAGGCCAAACCCTATTTTAGGCCAAAGTAGTTGATAGAAACATATCAGTACTAACTATAGTAAAGAGAGGAATCAAGGGAAAAGAAAAAAAAAACAGTTTTCAATCCTTATTGAGTTTATTTACCTACTTGTTATTACATGGTCTACTCTGGTGACACTTCGAGCTACACAGAATTAATTTCTTTTTACATAGATACCTGCTTTCATTTCCTTTTAATAGTTTAGACGGCACAAAAGTTGTAAAGAGGCCTACTCTTAGTTCAGTGCCAAACATGGCTGGTGGTCCTTGAACCAATAACTCGGCATGTTCTCAATATCTTCGTTAGTTCTTTCGACTGAGCCTGATTCTGACTGTGTCATGATTTTCTGTGGACAAATTTAAGATCAGGCCACAAGCTAGCAAGTTCACAGGTTATGCAATTTACAAATTCGGGTTCGTTATCAGACTGCAAGGTACATGGCGCTCCTAGAGTTAAAATTATATCATTTAAGTAGTAAGCTACCTCTTCAGCCTCGTTAAAATAAATGAACATCAGAACACAGACGGCGCGGGCGGGATTCATATCTGGAGTGATGTTTTGGGATCTGCGGGGCACAAGTTCGAGACAGCGCGGGATTGCGAAACAGGACCATCCGAATGCGCCACTCGGATGGTTTCCGAAACCGTCAAAACTGGTTTATCCTAGGCTAAACTAAATTAGACTAGGACAAACAAGTTTTTTCTAAGAGACATATTTAGGTTTCAGGCTGATCTAATTTGAACTAAGACTAACTAGTTTATTCTATGCTTTGTTCATCTTAGTTCATGCTGCGCTTCGAAGTAACTGGGAATCAATAGCTTGTCATCTTGCTGTGTATGCAAATCAATCAGATCTACTTGCACCTGCCATTCATTCCCGAGTGTAGAATTGGCTTGCAAACCAAGCCCCGTCTCTTCTTAGACTTTTTTTTGCTGACACACTTCGCACGTAAACAAGAACAGGCCGATGATTTCCTTTGTGACATTTGCAAATTTTTTAAAAGTTTCAGCTAGCGTTTTCTCATGACTACCATGACCCATTGCCGCATCGCGCGACTTTTTATGTCTTTTTATGCCCTCGATTTTTAGTAGATTAAATCGTTTTATCCGTCTTTAAATTAATTAACTTCAGAACACAGGCGGCGCGGGCGGGATTGATATCTGGAGTGGTGTTTTGGGTTCTGCAGGGCACAGGTTCGAGACAGCGCGGGATGGTGAAGCAGGACCATCCGAGTGCGCCACTCGAGTGGATTCCGAAACCGTCAAAGCTAGTTTATCTTCCTTAGGGTAAACTAAATTAGACTAGGACAAACCAGTTTTTCCTGAGATACATATTTAGGTTTCAGGCTGATGTAGTTTGAACTAAGACTAACTAGTTCATTCTATGCTTCGTTCATCTTAGTTCTTCCTGCGCTTCGAATCAACTGGTTTCGCATACTTTGGTATAAAATCGGGTTTGGCCCGTAACAGATAAAATAACTACTTAAGGTAAGCTATTACTTGGAAGAAAAATAACTATGCAAGAGTGCAATAGCGTAAAAATCTTGAAGCTAGTTTTAAATTATTTAGTGAACTTTAACAACAAACTCTCATACACATCTTGCTGTGGCCAGGGTTAGAAAACTATGTAGGTATTAGTTTTTCATATCCAGATTTATGGAAAATGAACATATTTTACAGTTAACTGGTTAGAAGCGATCAAAGTTGAAAAAATTTAAAGAACTATCGTGAAAATATAACTTATAGAAATTGTTAATTTGATTGCAAAATATGGATTTAATTATAATTTTCAAATTATTTGAAATTCTTAAAAGTTTCCTAGTGATGTACGAACAAGATTACAACATATAACTTGAGCATTTATCTTACCAATTTAAGCAGGTCAATAAAATGCACCAGAAAATTGGAAAAATTGTAATAATCAGTAAAACAATACATTTAGCAAAACTACCAGTCACATGAGAAATAAACAAAAAACAAAACTATGCAATTTACTAAAATTATGCAGAAAAACTGTCAGCTTTAATTGGACTTGAGGCGGTAGTAACTTTGGGTTATTATCACCGCGCTCCAGCTAACTAAGCTGTGGTATTGTATATGCACTCGAGCACGGCACACTTATTTTCTTAGGTTGTGCACGGCTACAAATCACGCGTGCGACGGACCGAAAATGACAGCGAATAGAGTAGCTGAGTGTATAAGGCAATAACATCATATGCCGGTAGTGTAAGCCTTGGTAGTGTAATGTCTAGAGTGCTGGACTTTCACCTAAGCGACCCGAGGTCGATTCCCGGTGCCGGCAGACCTGGTTAAGGTTTTCTGCAGTTTTCCTTAGCTGTGACACAAATGTGGGATTTGCGCTGTTCCATCTGTAAGTCGGCTGCAGCCGCACTTAGGGCCTACGTAATAATAATAATCACCCCCTCCCTCCCGCACAAGCTTATATCTTCTGAGGCCTGGTTTCCAGGCTATGGGTTGTAGCAATTATTATTATAATTACTAGGGAAACCTCGTCAAGACATGACGGTCAAAAGCATTGAATGGTTTCCCTATATACAACATTCGATGTGTGATTAGAATCCTTCGGATTTTTGTGAGTGATTATTTAAATAAACGCAACCAAACATAACCTGTTGAAAATTCTAAGCCTAGCACTCCTCTCTCCCAGCTGACCCTCCTCTCTTCCGACATATATTCCGCTCTGGCAAACAATATGAAACTGCTCTGAATAAGCAATTGCCATTAGCTATTATTTTAATTCATCTTTTGTCCATAATTTTCAACTATGCAGGTTTTGTCTACGCATGTAACGGTATATTTTCTATCGGTCTCAAATACGTGTAACTTTGCATAAATATTTATTGAAAAATCTCTTGAAAAGTCCGGTCCTGCAAATCTATATTTTATTTGTAGCTAAAATTTTGTTCGTATGAGCATATTTACAAAGTAATATTTTAAAAGGTTGTTTTTGAACTCCCATGAAACCAGAAGACGTTGAAGCAATAAATTATGTCTTTAGTGCTTTGCTTGTTCACGTGTATCCGTTAAAAACTGGTTGCGTTGCTAAAACCCTGATAAAATAGTCAGTGGCGCATTTACGTACATCTTTGTAAAAAATATTCGAGTTTGCGTTCTGAGAAAACATGGTAAAAAACAAACTTCCCCTTTGTCTGAAAAATAACACCGAACACGTGTTGACAAATTCAGTTTGGTCTTTCTGCGTTTTAACTTGAAAACTGCACGATTCGCATGAATAGCCTGCAGATGGTAGTGTCCTTGTATCAGCTTTCGCGTCACCCCATTTTCTGTTTTTGTTTATTAGGACGAAAATCTCGCGTAAATGCTAGTAAAAACTTCTTTGTTGCATATAAAAACAACTTCCCCGCGTAAAAGAGAGGTCCAAAATGTTAAAAACACTTCCGATCCAGCTTTCAGAGAAGACAGTTGACTTCGGTCGACATTACAGAATTACCGTTTCATTTTAGTTAATTAGAATTAAAGAAAATTCTAAATCTAGTTCTCGTATAGTTTGGTTGACTGCCGGTATCGGATGCCGAGCAAAGTTATTTAAGAAAATTTACAGTTAATAATCATACCGTTTAATTAAGTGTCCGGATACTAATCAAGAATTTGCGGTTAATAAAAAGTACCGTTATATCGCTAACACTTTTTCGGATGTTTGTGATTCTGAAGAATGGGAAATCTAGCTTTTCCTAATAAAAGCGTAACAGCGCTAATCCAGTTTACAGTATCGCATTCTCGTTTAAACAATTTTCGTACCGAAATAAATTAATAATTACAGACTTTCTCTTCAGTGATCGAAATCTCGATTAATAAATAAATTTGAGTTAAGTGCCTTATAAATCCAGTTCAGATTTAAATAATAAGTGGGTTGTTATAATGAAAACAACGAACCTTTGTTGATGGTTATCAAAATTAATTAATAACCAAATCTTATGGAACTTTTATGGTTGCATTCAGTTATTGTATTTTGGTGGTGAATTTGTAAATAATGATTCACCATATACAGACATTACGAGGGTTAATCCATTGCATCTTTGATTAATGAAAAGCAAAAATCTACGGACCTTCCAGTTTCCATCTAGTCAGAGTCATATTTGTGCAGTTTAGCGTTAATTTTAGTTTGCGAATTATTGACAACTAATGGTACAGTGATTTATGTATTTTTTTGAGTGTTGAACATTTATGTAAATTCTTTTTGAATCTTGGTAATAATTTTACAGTTTGTTTTTCATTTATATGTACTTCAATACAAACTTTTATTCATTAAGATTGCCTTAGTAAAAGAGCTCTTAGATAGGGACTTATTATTTGAATGTTTTTGAGTTTCAAATTTGTAATCTTTTTTATATTTTACATTTTTTCTGGTGTTTTCTCAAATAAATATGATTTTAAAGTTAATTAAAACCAGTAAGACTGAACCATATACAATTATGAAAATTCATATTTTCATTAAACTAAATTTTGACTTTGTTGAAATTAACTAATATTTTGTATTAAATTTTTATCGGTCTGATTTCATTTTCTGATTAGTGATTTCAGACAGATTTATTAGATTCATTTAATCTATTTGAACTATTTAATTATCATTATTAAGCTTCATAATCAGATGGCGCCCTTCTTGTGTATGTTTTGTATTTTTTTGAAACCTTTATCCATTACTTTATAAATTAGACAACTGCAGAACCAATACAGATAGAGCTAAATCTCAAACCGTGGTAATCTTGAGCATCTTTTAAAGTAAGTATAATTTTTTATTGCTTTTACTGTTTATTTAGTCTGGCGAAAAACCTATATTTCACGCAACCTAACAATATTTTTAAATACATTAACAGCTTATTAATGATGGAAGCTTTTATATTTATAAGCGGGTGAGCGGGAGTATTTACGAAACTCACCACCGGAGAATGTGAGACGGCGTCCCAAGTGAATGTCCGATTTATCCGTCTCAATTTAAACATTTTGGAGTTTTTCAAATTAAAAATATAAACATTAAAAATATATAAAAATCAAGTACTGTTGATTGGTCTACACAGCGAAAGCTTTAATATAAAAAAAGAATCGCCCAGATCGGCTTGGTGGACTCTCAAACGAACTGGAACAAAAATAAGCCTTATTAGATGCGGCTGACCATATATGCAGCGGCGAGGAAAGCATGCAGCAAGCGGTCCAGCTGTCTGATAGTGTAGATATTAAATTCATTTGAAATATTTGAGCGTAGTCAGGCGTTACATCCACAACCAAAAGACCCCGCAGAATCCTTAATAAAAATTGGCTTTCACCAGACTGCTCTGGAGCTTTGCTGAAAAATAGTTTTCGATGTTTAGATCAAAAATGTCAATGAGCACAAAGTCCAAACAATTATAGTTTTCGAATTACAGCCGTTTGAAGTTGGAATGGGAAATAGCTCTCGACCAAAACTTTGACTCTTAAAACTTTGGAAAATGAGAGTTCCTAATGTATCGATCAAAAGTCAAAAAAATTATAGGTTTTGAATTACATCCGTTTGAAGTTCAATAAGGCAAACGATTGTCAACTTCAAAATGCTGTAATTCAAAATTATAATTTTTGAACATTCTGTCCATTGACAATTTTGACCTGTGCATTAGGGAATACTATTTACAAAGTTAACCAAATGACTCTCGGTCGTAATTCTTGTAACTTTGGTAAATAGCAGTCCTTAATGATAGTTTTTGTAGATGAAAAGTGTCAAAAGTGCCGCAAAGTCCAAGAAATTATAGTTTTCAAATTACAGCCGTTTAATGTTGACAATTTTTTGCATTATTCAACTTCAAACGGTTGTAATTCGAGAAATATAATTTTTGGACTTTGTATCCAGTGACACTTTTGATTTACACAACAAAAACTATCTCTCAGTAAATTCAGTATAGTGAAAGCCATTTTCCTTAATTTAATTTAACTTAAAATATTTTTATGCCTGTTGCAAAAAATATACCACAAATATCTCACTTGGATAAGTGCGTAAACTCCCCTATTTAGATTTTTTATATTATTTTTATATTACCTATATTATATTTTTATTACCAAATATATTAACTATGTTAATGAGGGACTAGTCCTCACTTGATTGAAATTGTGTCGTTAGACAGAAATTGACTTATGGTGTTTCTCAAATGATCGATCCATTTGACGAAGTGTGCTTGTTTTTAAAGCAAGGATTTTGAAATTATTTATTATGTTTATTATACTGTAGTACGAAAATCTTGTAGATACCTGGACTTTAACTATAACTAATAAAGCTTTCGGAATGTAAAGTACAATGAAACTGGAAGTAGTCTTGAGAAATTTAGTTAAATAAAGGGATTTTTCTATTTTTATAGGCTTCCACTTCAATCGACAAAATATGCAGAAACTTATTTTGTCTCATTCAGAAATGTCATTAAAAAAAGTTTACTTATAGATAAAGATTACAGAGCAGTGTAAACTACTATGTACAGCACTACTTACGTTAAAATACGTCCATCACAATTACTTCAATTATGCAATAAATACATTGTCAGTTCGAATCGTTTCTGCACTCTACTCTATTTACTCTGTAAAGTGTATTTCCTTGGGATCTAACTATTTAGTAAGACATGAATGCCGTTAGTTAGCTAAGTAAACTTGACTTGTACATATAAGTTTTGATGGAATTTTGCCTTACTATTACATTTGATAATCCAACAGATCTTGCAAAATCATTAGTTTAATACTGTACTACACAACATGTAGTGCGCCAATTCGTATGATTACTGCAATGACAACATGTGCCCAATATTTGCAATTCTTACTAATGCAACATAAAGTACAAACTTAGAATAGCTGCATTCTTAATGGAGGCAGCGTGTCCCGTTACTTCTAATTTTGTAATTAAACAAACATTGTATACCTAAATACACTGCCTCTTACTTATCCATTTTTAATAATTATTCGTAAATCAATGTTGTAGACTTTGAAGATGCTGTTTATAGAATTGCAATTTACAATTTTAAAGTAGTATACAGAATTACAAGAAAATCAAGTAAAAAATGACAGTTTCCTGTTATTGAAATTTACAGTAAGTCTGTACTAACATAAACACCATTCAATGTGAAAACTGAGCTTTACAGAGGTATTTAATAGTGGAAACTAATTAATTTTTTACTATAAAGTTTGATTTCTTTGTGTTGTAATTTTAATTTACCCTAAAAACAAAGTTGCAAAGCAATTACATAATGAGATAAACAGAAATCCACATCTTAATATTAATAAAATATTCGTCTACTGAAAAGACATTCCTGAAAATAGAAAACTATTCAGAGTTTATGTAAAGTTTTCAAGCGTGGTGGTTTTCTTGGGATGCAAACTGAAACTCAGAAAAATGTGTATATTATAATAAGGAAAAAGTTTTCAGTTTAAATTAGTTGAATGTCTGGTTTCACAGTTCAACGTCTGAAGTCCAATTTCTAGAAAATTATTTGGTGCGGTAATTCCGACTACATAAACAACTTTCTCATTAGTATTTCAGATTAATGTATTGATATGATATCGTATCATCAGGTTGAGATTTTACTTAGTAAATAATAATTTAAGAATACATAAAGTCTACGATAGGCTCCGAAAACACAGAAATAATCATGTCATGCATTAAATACAAAGATAGACATGCTAGAGTACTAGTTTTATTCATTATAATGGTTGCATACTAGGTTAGGTTAGAATTATTAGTATAAAACAGAATATAGTAGTATGATTTTCATCATGTAAATTTAACCTCACTTTTATATAAACATTTGAAGTTTATAAAAAGTATATAAGTTAATTATGTTGTATTATAGCAAAGCATGTTCTTTGTAACTCAGGTTATATGTTTAGGATGGTTTATCCACTTTTCTTGAATGTTTTATATTCACATTAAATTTGAGATTGACGTTAGGTTAACGTAGAAGAGAATTTTTATTTTAACACAAAACTAAATCAGTTTAGGGTAGATATTTCACTGAAAATAGTTAAAACAGATCATTAGCTTGATGTATAGAAGGTTACATTAACTTGTATGTGGTAGAAATCTTGTCAAGTAAATGAAGATATCCGGCCGTATTAATGTTTATTGATTTTGAAAATTTTAATTTGATAATTTTCATCATTGTTCTGAGTCAATCACCTGGAGTACTTACTGTATTCTGGCAAAAGACTGGTAGTTGTTTGAATTAATTTATGTTGTTGTTTAGTTGAAATTTGCAGAAGCATCGTTTCATGTCTAAAACGATATAAACAGATTTTTAAGTTAAGTTTTTTTATAGTATGTGATTATAATTACCTAGTGTAACAATGTTACTATGTACAAAGATAGCTGGAGCTGGCGTGATTTTCAATGTAATTAAGTCTTAATGAAATTGGTGATAGCTAATCGTTTTTATTGATTTTCCCAGTAATTGTTAAGATTGGTGTTAATTATTATCATTTGTTTGTATTTGTGACATCATGACTTTCCCGATGTTAGGATTTTTCATGCGATTTGGTTGTTTCTTCAAATGTTTTTCTGTAAACATATAAAAGGGCCACGGAAAAAGAACAAAATCAGTCGATAAAAGCATTAGGGCGAGACCAATACCAAAATAGGGTTAGGTTAACCAACACAAGTTTTTTCGTTTGTAAACAAACGTCTATCATATGGAATTGGATATTAACCTGTATTATTGAATTAAAGAAGATTTGTTTTCATTTTGAATAATCAAAGAAGATAATTTTATTGGTTTCCATTTTAACAAATTGTATGGATTTTGGTTATCGACATTGTATGGATCAGCTGATATGGATAAATGTTTTTATTACCGATTGTGCTCAACGAATTAAAATAAATTTTGAAGGCGATTTATTGACATATTTCGTGTGTAAATTTTTTATATACAAGGTGGGTTTATAAATAAGATTTGTTGCCCGTTGGGAACAATTGTTGAAACAATTTAAAGTCATTCTTGTCAAATTCAAAATGTTCTTTCTGAAGAAAGTTTGTTGTTTTTCAACAATTTCAATTTATTTATTAATTGTAAATATTTTATTTTAGTTGGATTTTATTTTGATGTTAGTTTGTTCAAATAAAACCAGTTACAACCCCCATGTCAGGTTGACAACAACCCTAAATTCATTTAAACAAACTAAAGGAAGATTTTCCTTTGTAATTTCTTTTAAGGAATTTGTTTTTCTTTGATAAATTTTTATTTATTTTTAATAAAATAAAACCTGTGGTTATAATTTGTAATTAGTTCTTTATCTATTTATTTATTTGATTTATTGTGGCAATTTTATATACAGAGTTAAACATTATTTTTCGTCCAGATTAAAGTTTCCAGGTGCGGCTTGTAGTAAGTTTTCCTTTCCAGGTACAGGAATCAATAAGATCAATATTTTTATCTCATGCTCAATGGAATTAAAACTGAGTTAGCCTATTGGATAAAAGAAAAGCTATTGGGTTGTTATAATTATTTTTAATAGAGCTGTCAAAATTCTTATATAATCTTATTTAATTTATTTATTTTTATTTATAACATTCCAGTATTCTTTATTTACAAAGCACATTTTGCAGTTACACTTATTTGCTAAGCTCATGCAAACTCGTATAGTAAGTAATGTAGTTTCTGTTAACTAGTAAGAGTACTTATCTCAAAATGGTGGTTCTAGATGTAAGCAGTTTCTGGCTTCATCAATTCAATTGAAGTAACATCTATCATGAAATTTAACTTACAATTGAAATATAGTAACCGCTCTGCTATATTATTATAAATTAAGCTTTGTGAATACAGAAAGGTCACATCCTTACATATTTTAAAATTAAATTGACTACTTTCATAAAGTACAATAAACATCGCTCCTAAATCTCCCGTTGAACACCTAAAGCGATATATCTAAAAAATGCTTCTAAACAAAAATAAAGAGTGAAAAATGTGACTCCATTATTACTATATCTTAGATTCGCCGCTTTTAAAAATCAATCCCCTTAAATAAAGATTAATAACTAGAGGCGGTATACATTTCGCTTTTTACTTTTTTAAAATTTACTTTTAGAGCCAAGGCAATGAAATCAAAAAGTTTTTCCAGGCGTTGCTATTTGAAGTTTTGTTGCGTTTAAATAAGGTTTATCCCTGTCTTAGCTGTAAGTCGCGGAAACTGACGATAGCGGTGAGTTTGGGGTTGAAAAGGGGGGCGAAGAATGGATTCGCAGTCGATACAGCCAACGAGCTAAAAACAAACTGCAAAAGTTCTTGCTGTAAAATCAACAGCCCCCAAATAATATCGATTTGTAGTTATCAGCTACTTTTTTGAGTTTCTGTGAATTCACTTTATCCAGTTTTATATGTCTGTTTTGTACACATATGGTACGGTTCTCGCAAGCAAGCCTATTAAAATAGTAAATTTCCGTATTAGAGGAGATATCGGAAAGATTTGGGGAAATTTCACGTCTTAAGAAAATCATATAATCCATTTAGGATAATCCTAAAAGCATAGCTTCTCGAGGAAAGTGCCATCTCAAGCTGCATGTTGAAGATATAAGCGGTCAGTTTGGTGCTTAAGCTAACATAGGAAGTGGTCTTACAGTCTGGAATCCTTGTAACTAGGCTAAGTAGGGACGTAAAGGATCGAGCTGTTCCTTATTACTGTTCTTGTATTCACAGCACGCGCCTTTATAATAACTACAGCCCCGTGTACAAACTAGTTGTTAAATTAGTAAATGTAAATATTATACAATTTATTCTAAAGGCCGACAAATTTATACAGCAGGTTGTGAGCAGCATTACGTAGGTACATAAAATTTCTACGAAATGCAGATCTGGGAGAAAATTTAAGAAAGTTTTTACTTCACTGGCGGTCTTAATGATGTAAATTAAAATTCATTAGCTGCACCCTCGACTTCTGCTAAGGTTTATTAATCGACCAATCTACCGTTGAATATCAAATCAACACTCTGCCTAGTACAATAACTTAACTCACGTATCAAAAAGCAAACTTGGATGAATTATGAAGGCGAGGGTTTTTGTTTTTAATCTTTTAATTAGCTTCAACAGCGTTTTTAAACTTATACAGTATATCATTTATCAAATAGTCTGGGCTCTTTTAATTTTTGAAGTTCATTTATGCTCCATTTTGATAAAGTACATAAAGGTGTTTAAGTGAGCAATTACTACAGTGAAATTTCCATTGGAAAAGTCTTGCAATTACTTCAATTTAGAATTTGACATATTTAATTCACAACAATTTTATTTCAAAATAATATCAGACTGATTACCAATTTGTATATTTCCAAACACTTAAGAGCAGCCCGCGTAACGATGAAAAGGTGAAGGGATTATTTTCATACCGAAAATATATTCTAATCATAAAATACAAAATAAAATCTTCATTCTCTTGAATACAAGAAACGGCTGAACATTATATGTATTCCTTTAGTAAAGGCATTTTCTACTAAAATTAAGAAGCAAATGTCTGAGACTGGCAGGAGGAAACAGCGAAACAAATAAAGTTCAGATATTGGCATACAAGGATCGTTTTACAGCTACATGGTATTAGTGAATAAATAAAAACTGAAAATTGATAAATTATTGGATCGAAGTAGGATGCGGGACGATTTCTTATTGTAAGTATAGTAGAACCAACGCAGTCTTTATAGGATTAATTAGTAATTAAAGTCTAGCGATGCTGTAGTCTTCTCTTGAAATCTTTTAGCGTAATTGAAAATAATACTGGAACGTTCTTTATCTATTAAAATTCAACTTAACCGACAAGATTAATTATACTAAGAAAATACTTACTTAGATATATTATGCGAAACTGTGAAATGCCTTCCATAGCTCCTTTACCTTGCAATAATACGTTAGGACCTTTTAACACAACAAAAGAAGACTGGATATAATATGGCTCGTAAGCAATGGCATTAATAAATAAGAGATAAATTGCTTACATTAATATTTAAACTACCAGACAAATGAAATCACTAATAACTAACTTACTAATATTAACTAACGAACTAAATATTAGAACTGAGAAGAGATAAATAAAAAATATTGCAGAACCGGCTAGGAAGCATATGCCTAAGGTCAGGCGCGTGTAATACTCAGCTTCTTCGCTAAGTAATTTTATGTTTCACTTGCATATTATCTGTTATTTTTATCTGTGATACGAACTACATAAACAACTCCATAACAACCAGGGCATTATAAGCGGGCGTTGTACTCATAACGCCCGCTCATGGTTTACTTTACAATCGGAACCGGCGTTACGTTCAATAGTAATTTGGAACATTAGATCGGAAAGTATATATGTGTGTATACGAGTATGTTGCAGTACAACAAATAACGAGTATTTGCACGTAGTTTCTGGGCGTGTGATCCACGAATTCTTCATTACCGACAAAAATCTCTTAGCTAAAATTAATTAATTTTTTATATGACATTAGTGCTATTAGGATTTTTTTGTTTTTATGTTAGTAACAACAAAAAAAAACATTTGAATTTAAATTGTCATTTAACTGTTTGACTTTTGTAAATTTAGTAAAAGTTGTTACAATCCGACAAACATAAAGATTCCTAGTTTTATAAATATATAAACAATGCGGTAGCAACGTCAACAACTATAAATTAAAACTAATTTTCTACTTATACATATTCTCGTGAAACATAAAATTTTGTATGCACCACGAGCGTTACTAGATGATAATACCCATCGGGCGACTTCCATTCCTCGGGCCGTTCAGGCCCTCGGGCTGGAACATCGTCGCCCTCCTGACATTATCATCATTCTAACGCCCTTGGTACATAAATAACTATTAAAATATCGATAATCAAACCACCCTATTATAAATGCTCCCAGTAATCACCTATAGTACATTAACGTAGTGCGCTATAAAATCATACACGTAACTAAAGTCCGTCCAAAAATACAAGAAATGAGTCACCCGCGTAATAACCCATTCACATCCACCTGAATAAACAAAACGAATTGAAAACACTCATCTGGTATCACTACCACTATATATCAGCAGTGCATCGCAATTAACTCTACTCATGTTTAGGATAGTTAGTAGGGTGGCCGTTATTTTGCAAAAGTTAAATTTTTTAGCTCCCCCCTCCTAGATATCTTTAAAATGTCAAAAAATGAGCTGTGCAATAATTTCAGCCGATTTGGTTAATATTAACCAGTGCCACCGAGAGGTTAAAGTTCAAATGGGATTTAATATGGATTTGGTGCATTTCTACAGACTTTGTGACGTAACTTTTTATCTTTCTATGCTTTAACTTGAAAATTTATATACTTATGTTGTTGAAACTCTTGAACACGAATATGATAAAATTCAAACTGTCAGAAAAACTTTTGGCAGTTTACAGTTGTCAAAAAAGCGGTCAACTTCACTAAAATTAGCATTTTCTAATTGGCTGAAATTTTACACAACTCATTTTTGTGACATTTTAAAGAGATCTAGGAGGGGGGGACCTAGGAAAATTTAACTGATGCAAAATAACGGCCACCCTAATAGTTAGTCTTCAGAAAATTGCATAAAAGGGAGTCGGGGACGTAACTGAATGTTGCACTACCTTTGCATGACACAATACTTTACCTTTAATTATCTTTATTTATAGTCTTCTGTGAACTACAAACCTTCTTCGAGCCGCCATATTTCAAAAATCCAAAAGTCTTAGAGATTGTGATTCTTGGTTAAATCTATCATTTTTAGGAACTTTAAGTGGACATGCTTGTTCTTCTCTTGGTGGTTCTTTATGATGTAAATCTGGAGGGGCATTATTTTCAATTAATTTATGGGCTCGTTCGGATAATTACTTAAGTCTATTTGTATATTATCCATCCAACTAAAGATGAACGCTGGTCATCGATGCTCTCTGTGTGGTATAAGATTAAAAAGTTCCTAGTCAAATCAGCATCCATAGTTTGACAATTATTGATTTGTACCGTGTTTACGAAAATGTCAAAGCAGGTAATTTTTTGAGGTTAGGGATAAGGAATGTTGGACGTTTGTAACCTTCTTTTAGATTTTAACATCTAGATACTTGTTGTTTTGGAAATTTTTAAAACATTTTCAGTAGGAAACTAAGAATTAGATTTTCGCGAATACCTATTAGTAGGTACTGTACGTTCTCTAGTTTTACAGAACTACCAAGTACTAAAAAACAAGAAATCACTTATATGTATTATGTTAGGTAAAATTGCGATTTTCTACCAGTTATTATTGATCATTATTATTATTAACTATTGCTTATTATTATTGAAACACTATAACACTCACGAAAAACAAGTAAATAAAAAATAACTTCAGCAAATGTCACCTGTGCCAATCAAATCTACAGTCTACAGGTATCAGAGGTACCTGTGACATGTTTTACAATAAAGTCACATGTTCATAACCGCATACAATGCTGTATAATTTATAATAATTATAATAATAATTTTAGCATTTTCTTTCAGAAATCTGTGAAATACCTTAAAGAATCCCTAAAATTGATCAACTTTATCTGTAGTGACGACATTCAATTTTTCCACGGTAATTTTGCCAATAAATATAGTTATTTTTTTGTTTTTTTGTGGCAATATGTTAATTTGATCTAGGAATTTATTTGTAAGGTTGGCCACTCCGTATTCTACAGTCTACAGAGCTAGTCAAATCAACTTCCAACGACCCAGAGAAGTGCTAATGTAATGCTATCTTCGTCATACTCGTAGATAATGAGAGTAAAACATAACAATACGCTTTCTGCGATAATTTCTTGCAAAGATGACGCAGAGCTGATCTTTTGGTGGACGGATAGTATTTAATGTTACTATGTAACTTGTTTTGCATTTTTAAGCCATCGCCATCATTGACTCACTATCAGACTTCAGTTAGCAGTTCTATACTTTAATTTCAATAAAGTAGCAAAGAATAGTTGTTGTTACAAAAAACACATTATATATTTTGTTTATATAATTATACATATAACTTATAGGCGCAACTGCATCTAATTTTTGGGGTGGCTAAAGTTCGAAATTGTATCAAGGGTGTTCTGTTTTTTTTTTGCTTGGAGTATTTTATAAGAGACTTTTTCCTTTTTATGCTATTATATTTTTTTGGTTTTCTAAGTGTCTAATATCATAAGATGCGGAAAATGTATCAGTTTCTTCCCACAACTTGAGACAACTGTCATCGTTTCGCATATTTTCAAACGAAGCGATTGCTCTTTTTAAGACTGATGCGGCTTTTCCCAGAGTGGTATCCTTTTTTTGAAGTTTTCTGGAGACAATTTGTAAAATATTGAGGACCTCATCAAGAATAAAAAGGTGTACAACGAATGACGATTTTCTCATATTTACAAGTAAAATTATTTATTTGGAATTGCAAAATTCTTCCCTTTAATTAGGCATGTAACCAGCTTACAACTAGGTTATACTATTCGACAATGGTTAAAAAACGAGTGAATAGAACAACTAATAACATAGCGAAGTTTATTAGAATAATGAGAAAACTGACTATTACGACTACCCTATAGGGTTTGAGATTTTGGATGTGGCGGTTTATTATTTTTGCCATCTATTAAAACTATTTTTAGAAAACTCATTTAAATATCAGTAACTATTCTTAGGAACAACACGGAACTTAAGACGCCTTTTGGTCGGTAAATTCTTTAGAACTTTTATTTAAATCTATTTTACCTCAACTGGGGGTCGTAAATAACAGAGAGGTTTAGACAAAAATACAACAAAATAATAAATAAATACTTATAGATGCAATAAATCCACTCTGAGAAAATTGTTCTAAAATAGTCTGGTTGAATGAGCAATTTTCTTTTATTTAAAACATCACCTTTGTTATCACTGTTATCACTTTGTTATCATTACAAAAGAGGTTATGGGGAACATATAATTTATGACATTTTATAGTCTTCTTTTTCTTAAAAAATTTAAAGAAATTTGTAAAAGGTTGTATGTTTTTATGGCAGAACAAAAACACCAGAAACCATTTTTGACTCTTACCCCAGCTCCACACATGCGTTATTCGTTGACGAATGTTTGTTATTCGTACACAAATACGTGAAGTGTGGATACAAAATTCGTATTCGTATACGAATATTTGCTATTCGTCTACGAACACGAGCACGATCCGTCTTGTAGCGGTAAATTAGCGCGAGTCAAAGGGATCAAACATTCGTCTTAACCCCAACATGGTGGCCTCTACACATTGTACGCGAATATTCGGTTACAGTATGCGAAGTGTGTAGGAAATTCTTCGATTACATTCGCAAACGTACATTCAACCACGAATATTCGTGTTTGCACACGAATATTCGTATACGCATGTGTGGAGCCGGGGTTAGAAAGATTGTTTTATGTTTCGGTATTTGAACATGTGCATACACTATTATTTTATGTATATTCCTACGTAAAGTTCTTGTGATCATTTTACTGTTCTTTCTTATCATTTTTACGCTTTACCTCTGAAATTTACATGCATTCAACATGTTAATCATATTGAAATGAAATGAATTACTTTTACAAATTCATATCTTGGATAAAAAAGAATTATAAACACTGTATCTATTAATTTTACTTTTTTAATTAATTAATTTTACAAATACCCTTACACCTAAAGGTAGAAAGGTCCAGGACTAAGTAAGTAAAGTAAGTAATTTTACAAATAATATTACAAATAACCAAATCTTATGTAACGGAAAAAACAGAGGAAATTCTAAAACTATAACGAACCATTTTTAAATTGTTTTTGGATAAAGAAGTCTATCAATGTAAAGATAACACATGGATACCATAAACAATAGCCAAGGCCGACATTTCTGGTTCCTTTTCTGTTATTGTTATTAAAAATATTTTTTAAACTGCATATTTGTAGGTACTATTTGGATGTTTATGATCGGCCCTCTACTAAATTTCACCCACAGAAGAGAGGATTGTTGTTTATGACCACAGTCCCAGCGATCTGTTTTATTAGTTTTTCAAGTAGGATTTAAAACTAGGTATACTATAACAAGACTTATCCAGAAATATTAAAAATAATAAAGACAAAATATGAAATGGTAAAAAACCAGTGCCTGATCAAATAAAGAATAATAAATTCTACATATTGTAGAAAAAATAAAGTAGTCTTCAGAAATTAATAATATAAATAGATAAAAATCAAGTAACTTAATAATCGACAAATTTACAGATTTACACCCAACTGTTACAATTGTTAAATTTATTTTTGTAACTTAAAATTTCCAAGAGTAATATTTTTATTGTTCTATTTTTCTAGTTACTAACTATTTTTAATTGTTTCTATTTGGATGGAGCATTGAAGTCAGTAACCATGATGATTTATTTTTTAACCTATTTTTCGAATTATTTAATTCATCTCTGGGGTTTATAACTATTGTGTGGCATAAGTTATTCTTGTCATTTATTTGAATGACGTATACAGTGAGAGTGTAAAGTCTGGAACTTTTATCAAATGTTTTTAAAAAACATAAATAAGAGTTATAAGGTCAGCGAAGTAGGGTTTTTAAAGGCGAAGTTTTTTAAACAGTAACCTAAGTTTTATTAATTTATTTGCACAGCGCATGAAATTATAAAACCAAATATCGCCAAATATACTGAAAAACCATGACATTGTATTTGGAAATTTTCAAATAAAACCACTGCATACCTTTCTATATTGTGCTAAAACAAACAAAGTTGTGATCATGTCACAATGCTTGTCCTGTTCTTTGACAATGGTGCAGATATGTTACCAAATACATATTGGGGTATATCTTACACTGAAACTGCCTAAATTAATGGCAACGATATATATTAAAAGTTTAACATTTATGATATATGAATATAAGTATGAGCCATATTCGTAATTTGCCATATCCCTGAAATCACCAGACCTACCGGGAAGGAATCAAAAATGAACGTCTGCCGTGCGTGTGGAAAAGCCAGGCACAAATCTCTCCTAAACAATAGTTCTGTGCATGTATGAGGCGCACAATGGATTTGTGCAATAAAACAATTTGAACTAATTTTTAAATTAATTAGTAGATCTTATTATCATTTGTGCAACAATTTTATGTTTTACGCCTTTGTTGTTGTTACGTACAATGCTTGACGCAGTATATTATCCGTCCAACTAAATATGAACGCTGGTCATCGATGCTCTCTGTGTGGTATAAGATTAACAAATTCCTAGTCAAATCAGCATCCATAGTTTGACAATTATTGATTTTTACCGTGTTTACCAAAATGTCCATGCAGGTAATTTTTTTAGGTTAGGGATAAGGAATTTTGGACGTTTGTAACCTTCTTTTAGATTTTAACATTGATACTTTTTGTTTTGGAAAGTTTTAAAACATTTTCAGTAGGAAACTAAGAATAAGATTTTCGCGAATACCTACCTATTAGTACTGTACGTTCTCTAGTTTTACAGAACTACCAAGTACTAAAAAACAAGAAATCACTTTTACTTATATTTAAGAAATTAACTCATTTCTAACAATTGTAATAGTATAATACCTTCAATATGTAGAAATATATTCTTTCCAAATACAGTTTTACATTTAACAAAACTCTGCTATTTAATATTTTAATCAACTTAAATGCTATTAAAGTACTTGATTATAATAGAATTAACACTATTTTTGCTTATCCATCTCTCCTCTTGTATATTTATTATGCATATTAAGTACATAAAAATCGCAGCGTCTATCTGTCTGTCGTTCTGTATGTTCGCTTTTTCTAAAACTATACAAAACATAGACTTTATAAAATCAAAAAATATCAAACGACCATTTTAGAAGAACTTGCTAGGTCTGCAGTTTTCAACTTCTTGCGTTGTCTTTTTTTACCAGAACTAGATAAAACTCGCTGGTGTCTACCACGGGCCCCCTTTTAACAGTTGAAACACAAATTTTTAAAGTCCCAGCTTCTCGCTGCAATAAACAAACAATTGTAGTACAATATGATCATAAATAATAATTAACGTTTCTTACCTCTTGTACACAAAATAAGGAAGTAAATTTCCACGGTTTCCCTTTTCCCTCTCGAACTAGTTTACTAAATTCAGGAATAACTGATGAGACTGCGAATGCAGTGTCTTCCCTTATACTGACATATTAATATGTATTATATTAGGTAAAATCGCGATTTTCTGCCAGTTCTGAGAACTGAGATGCTTATTATTATTTATTGAAACACTATAACACTCACGAAAAACCTGCAAATAAGAAATAACTTTAGCAAATGTCAGCTGTAGCAATCAAATCTACAGTCTACAGGTATCAGAGATAACCTGTGACATGTTTTACAATAAAGTCACATGTTCATAACCTCATTCAGCAATGCCTATAATTTTGGCACTTTCTGTCAGAAATCTGTGAAATACCTTAAAGAATCCATAAAATTGATCAACTTTATCTGTAGTGACGACATTCATTAATTTTTTCTATGATAATTTTGCCAATAAATGTAGTTATTTTTACTGTTTTGTGGCAATATGTTAATTTGATCTAGGAATTTATTTGTAAGGTTGGCCACTCCGTATTCTACACTCTACAGAGCTAAACACACTACAGAGCTAGTCAAATCAACTTCCAACGGCCCAGAGAAGTGCTAATGTAATGCTATCTTCGTCATACTCGTAGATAATGAGAGTAAAGCCCAACAAAACGCTTTCTGTGATAATTTCTTGCAAAGATGATGCAGAGCTCATCTTTCGGTGACGGATAGTAAGTTGCACTGTTCACTTTCCATTGCCCTTTCTTTTCTTTTCAGTCTTTATTGACGTGGCGTCTAATTTACGATGTTCTTTATCTTAGCTTCTTTTTTCTTTTCATTATAGTAACTCTTCTTTCTACCTTTGAGTTCCTTAAATTTTTGGTTGTTGAGTTTCTACAGTATTTTATGGATAATTTTGAAGTAACTGTTATTTTCCTGCCAATTCATAATTTTCCTGTGGCAAGAATGACAGACTAATGACTTCAGAAAAATGACGAAAACAATAAAATATCACAATTTTGTAAAAATTATTAGATATTTTACATAAAAAAGAATGTAATATTACTTACCATGTATTATTTGATCTACACAGTTTAATAACACTTTTATAACTATTAAAGTAACTAGAAATTTGAACGACAGGTTGTACGACACTTTATTTGGCCACTACGTACACAGACAACTATTTCGACATTTCACGGACGACTAACGAAATGCAGACAAAAATCGACCAATCTAGTGGGACATTTAGGCACAGTATATATAACAATCAGTAGGTTCACTTGCATGCTACACCATTCATTTTATTAATCCACCTACGAATATCACGCCCATAAACGAAGTAGTGGACCGACGTTTATCGGCCGGCATCGCCGGTAAATAAAACGCAGAGCCGCATTCAATAAAATATCTCGAACAAATATGTAAACAAAATCTCTTGTTATATAATAGTATAGTAAAATATGAAGTAGAATTATGTGTAGTGAACCATTTGATTGAAGTTGTTTTACTTATAGAATCTAATAAATAAAATGATAATCAATTTAGATATTTAAAACATTTATTAAACTAAGTTAGAAGATTTGTTTCTTGATTATCAACTAAAGTTACATTATTCTTTCAAGCCATTAACCATATTCTTGCGCTGCAATAGTCATTTCATTTTATTTAGAAATAATTACGAACAAATGCATAGCTGTATACAATTTGAATACCTGTTCAACAAACAAACGGAGAATCTAGATCACCGAAATCACATACGTACAAAATAGGGAGATGAAATCAATTTACACTATAATAATAATAATTAATAATAATAAAATTTATTTTCATTCATATTAAATTAAAGACACAATGACAAACGAAATGCTAAAAAGTACAATCCTAACGCACGCTTTGACTTTTTTTAACAGTTGAAAGTAACAAAAGACGCTGTAGTTCACACCTGTTGATAAGGCGTTGATCTAGATTCTTTATTGTTGAAGTCTTTTAATAAATCAGCATAAAAAATTTTATAATGTAGGATTTCGTAATCGCTTATTTGTTCTATTACGTGTTAGTAATTCATTTTTAAGCAATTGGTAAATATATACAAAAGTGAATTCTTCAATACGGCATTGTTTTTACGAGCGTATTTATTAAAAAATAATAGTATGTAGGAAAAAATAACCTGAAATCGGAAACCTGAAAAAACTAATTGTAGTTCTCTCCGAGGTATTTTTACAGCCTTTGGCGGCACAACGACTAACACTATGCATTGCTTACTGGCATTAATACTGCACGATTGTGGCTTTATCTGGCTCTGGTAAGTTTGATACGTTCTGTTACGTGTTTGAAACAGAACTGCTGTCTGAATACTGCCGACTCGCGCCAGCATGTAGTGTGGTGGATAGAAATTATTTGCGACAGTCACATTACTGTATGTTAGATATACTGTGATTTAGGTTTAGTTCACTTGGACTGACTATGATTTTACCATTAAATGTATTATTATAGCAACATATGTTTCGTCGTTTGAATTTTTTACAGGAAAATGATTGCGATTTGTTTTTCATTATAAAAAGTGGTGCGGTTTATTTAAAATATACCTTTATTTTAAGTTATATGTTCCTAAATTCTTCAAAATTATGTGCGTGTATTCTTAAGTGTTTAAATTAATGTATATTACAGAATTCGTTAATTTAACCATAAGTTTCCAACATAGGGAAAGACTCACGACAGGAAATATGTCTTTTGCGTATAAACCTTAAAGAACAAACAAGAAATTAATTTTGCAGGTTATTTACTGGATAAATAGAAAAAATAAATTGATACATTATATACACAATCAATTTGTAATTACTTTAGTTTAATTTTGAAAATGTCCACGACACATGATTTTCCATTTATTTCAGAATTACCCATATACTTCTCCAAACGATGTAGAGTACAAGGGGGTAATTTAGTGGGTGTAGAAAGTAATCTAAACTTATAATTATGTTCTTACTTAAAAACATTTTAGTTAAAAACATTATAAATTGTACTTGTCAATTTTCAAATGTATTTACATAACAAGAAAGTTTCGCAAATCGGTTTTTAACACAGTTAAAAACTGAATCTAGACTAAACTCTAGACAGAATAAATCTAGTAACGTTTTTACATAAGCTTGATTTTCCCCATTTATTTTTGTGTGGGTTAGGTACTTAATGCAAGACACCCACATAAGGGAAATGTATGTGGATTTTTTGAAAAAGTAATAATATTATTCTGACATAGTTATAACAAAGTTTAATGTATTTATGCTGTTAATTAAAAAAAAAACTAAAAAAAATATAAACGGAATTTACCACTAAATTCTTAACCTTATTCTAATTTCTAATTTTAGGGGTAATTTCTAGTGTTATTTGGATATGATGTTATTTAAGTAAAGTATTTTATTTTTTAAACTGCAACCATTCTAAAAAATGTTTGTTAGTTTTAAAACTGTCGACTATAGCTTTATTTAGTAAACTAAAAAATATTGATCGCGTTTATTTTTAATTAAACTCCAATAATATTGCTATTATGTGGAATTCAAATTTCATTTTGTAAAACAGTCCGAATAAAGTCGTACATAAACCATTTACGTCAAAAACAAATCCAGTTTGATTCAAAAATGCGAGAATATAAACTGACCGGAAAGTCTTTTAAGCGACGTGTTACGAGTTGGGAAGTAAAATTAAATATTAAATCTCGTTTGGTTTCATAACTGTCACGAACTATTCCGACGTGATGTTAAAAACTTGTAATAGAAGCAACTAGTAGTTTTGCTTACATTTTGTGAATTGCAGAACACATTAAAGTTAATTTTATGTGACACGAGCAGCCATTCATAATATTTAGAAAGATAACACGATAGAATGCTTACTTAGTTTCGGGGCAACGTTTACATTAAAATTTAAGGGTCTGGCGTTCACTGAAAATTAATTTAAAATTTATAGTGGAAATGATAGAAGTAGGCGCTGAATATCTGAATGCATCATTAGATAATTCTTTTTAGCTTTTTCGGTTTGTGAGCAGACGGTTTTCATAATCTCAGTCTCAAATTTAAGCATCTGATCTAATTGAAAGCAAAAGAAACTAAAATAAACAATTTTTTTTAAATTCAGTAAGTAAATTTTCCTACTTTTTTAAATACTTTAAATTTTGTAAATGGTATTACTTAAGATTTTACTTTTTCTGCCTTTTTCTACGGAGGAGTTCCGTAGCTTTTAGATTTTAATCCGTAAAAGTAAAATTTGTTTCTTGCCATGTTTCGTAATTTAAATGTCTCTTCTTTTTTTTTCCTTTAATATATCTTTAAGAGAAACATCCGTTGGTCATAGATTGCGTACACATGTAACTATAAGTATAGCCCTTCTATTTCATATAGTAGCGACATCGTGGAGCAAATCTGATACAAACTTTAATAAACAAAAAATTACTACTTGCATGGCGTTGCCGAAATTTAATAAAAAGTTGTTTAAAAATTAGAATTACGGAGATATATGTCATATTATCGTCGTTTTAACAAGACACGAATGACCATTATGAAATTAATGTTAAATTGTGAATATTTTTGTGCATGATTATTATTAAACCTAAGATTTATTGTGAAAGAATGTCAAATCTGGTAATATTCAATGTCACCAACATCGTTCTGGTGCTTTTGCTCCAGCGGCGAGATCAATCGTTGTCGCTACTATTTGAAAATTAAGGGGCTATAACTATAAGTAGAGTTACTACATATTGTCAGCCAGGCTGGGCTGATTTTATTCTGAAGTCTCCAAACTAAACTAATCCAATTTTAATTTGTCCATTATTAGATTACACGCTCTCTGCCACCCAATATGGCATCGTTTATGCTAGTCTGCCTGGACAGCGCAGCCTGGCTGACTAAATGTAGTGACTCTAACTATAAGTAGAGACCTTTAAATATAAAACGTTAGAAAGGAGAATACAGACTGGAAACGCAGACAAAACGGTTTTAGAGAATTCATACCAAGTGCATGCATATCCAGTCAGAATATAACATCCAGTTGCAAGTTTTTATTAGGTAATTGCTTATATCCCACTACCACGTTTTATTAACGCTTTTATAGCCATACATCAAGCCCATGCGTTTACAGTCTGTTTACTAAATTAATGTGTGACTGGGATGACCTGTGCATATAGCGGATAGTTATTTTCGGTTGAACAGTGGCGTATCGTTTTGGAAGGATATACGAAAAGTATTTTGAAATTTTTCCTACCTATTTATTTTTTATTACCATTAATATTAAAATAGTTTAAGTACATTTCGTTGTTATTCTCATTGTAATTTTTTTCAAGGTGATAGTTAATACATATTCTGCAATATGGGCGTTAGTGCATGTTAGTGCCACATAAGTTACAGCATTCACTAGACCGTCATTTTATATTTTAATCAACATATCATTTTAGCCATTTGATATAATATGGTAACAAATTTTCTTAAACCTAATAACATATAATCATTTACGAAAAGTGGATCTAATGTACATGGTGGATTCTGGTCTCAATCTCGACATTGAAGATAGAAATAAAACACAAATGCACATACTGATAGTTTATGTTTGCCAATTAGTAAAATGTAAATTAACTATAAGAACCAACTTATTTAATCGGTGAGGATATTCAGTTTAAATAGATGGTCGTCGCGACCGGTTCTGCGTTTAATTTGCGCGAAACTGAACTGTTGTGACCCCGCAATTAACGCCTTCAGGTGTTATAGAAGATATCCTAAACCACTGCTTAAAAACTAAAGTGGGATTTTCAACCACTTCTTCAAAACAACACTAAGTAAGGCAAAGGAAAATTAGAAAGTTCTAAAGCAAAAAGGTTAAAAGCTTCTCTTTCTGAAAAGCCTGGGTCCATGCACTGTATCACTAAAACAAAGCAAATTAAGAAATTAGGATACAAAGCCAGTTCGTTCACGCTCTTAGCCACCGGTTTAGTTTCGTGACTTAAACTTCTTAATCTGCTTCTGCTCACTGTAGTGTGGTTTGCCGTTTTTGAATAAATTTATTAAATTAAAAATTTGGGAATTAGGTGTAAGTTACCAACTTAGAGTTTAAGTACGCTGTTTTCATAGCAAAATACAGCTTTATCTTATCTGCTTTTCTTTGCAATTAATTTTCTCGCGAAATGCATTGATGCAACTTAACTTACTTACACAAAAATCATTATTGTAATCGATTTTTTAGACGAAAAATGCACTACGTTATAAAGTAGCCTCCCTCAACTTAACTTTTGAAATACCTTTTAAATAATAAGACCGAATTAAACGAATTGAAAAAAGTCAAAAGTTGCGGCGCTTTGCTGTATGTCTTGCTTTGCAAGCTTCACTTTGCACTGCGTAGTAGCTCCTGTTGTTGCATTATGCACTCTGCTACACTTCTCCAAAGCGTATCGATAAAAATAAATATAAAATAACAAAAACGAAGAAAAGGAATAACAACAAGAGTCTTAACTACTGAGCTTCCCACTGCACTCTAATTTTTAACTTTCACCCTCGTACTAATCACTTCACTTCCCCCAACTCGGCCATTCTGCTAGTCTTACGATGATAAATCGGTATCTTCGAATACGTCGCTGATCCATTTTATGTATTTATATTGTACTCAGCACAAGTTGATCTTGTCCAAGGAGATGCCCCACCTTCATGACGTCATAGATTTCACTATGGTTACCTTATAAGGGCCCAGAAACTTTTTAACTATAAACCTGACTCAAACTGAGTTTTTTTGATAGCCACAAGGCTACCAACTTTATAAACAGTAGCTGTTTATGCATTTTCTTTTTCCTTCACTTCCGTGTACAGGTACAAGCATTTTATGCAACTGAGCACTGTACATTAATTTCATAAATTCAGAAAGTATAACTGATTTTAGACTTGACCATGCGCTTTAAATGAATAGTTTGGCCAAAATTGGTCAGCACACTTTTGCATAAATAAAGCCAATAAAGGCATGCAAGTTGTCCAAGGTTCAAGTCAAGTAATTCCGTAAGCTCTACGTCTTTTATCCATTTTTCGACAGGACAATCACCACTACCATCAAACTTGGGAATTGCATCTTCAACGTCGTCAAACCCCATAGTCATTGCCGTCCGTTCAAGTTGAGAAAAACGAACCTGCCTTTCGAGTCTACTAAGACGCGGAAACTAGGTTCAAAATATCAGAATTATAACTTACTAGAGCTAATTCTGATGTTTTGGCTGCTTTTTCTTATTTCATCTTAAAATCTTACATCGAATATTTCCTTTTTATTTCTTCATATTTTGCTTCTGCTCTATTATCTTTTACGTCTTCACGCCTTCGTAAATCAATTCGACTTAAATATCTTTCATCTTCCCCTTCATTGCTACGTGCTTCAATTCCATTTTGTACGTCGTCGTCTTCATTCCAATTACTGTGTGAGAAAGTCGCTGCGTTACTATCAACATTTTCCCTTTCCACTTGGCATGCATCCACTTGTAATGAATGCATTCACCACGCTTGGTTAATTGTCTTTTATCGCAGTTATAGTCAATGCACAAAATATTGCCAACCGAAATTAAATTTATTTTCCCATACAGTTATTAGTAATAAATAACAATTTACTTTTATGTTCACCAAATTTATACCCGCCAAATTATTTAAGTACTAGTTTTTCGTGTTCCGCGATCACCTTCACTTTCAAATACTAGTTTATGAAGTGTCAGTCTCAACAGTGTTCAAATAGGCTCAAATGTGATCATTGTTTTTTAATGCTAACATTTTACAGTTCATTTATTTAGTTAGTTAAAATAACAAAATAAACAGATTTAGTACGGTTCTGACTGTAGAGATTATTACAGAACAAGCTATATTTTATTTGTAACTACATAAATACGGTCCTAGTATTTTATTGTACTATTTCTCTTTAGCCATGTGCGATATTTTAAAAAAGAAATTTATTATTTAGAACTTTTGAGTCGGCACGTGTTTAAGTAGAACACACACTTGTTTGGTTTATGAATTCTAGGCCGGGCAGTTAAACACACACGTTGACAAGCGGCGCAAAATTATTAGACAAATGCTGGAGGTTATTCTTTTCTACTGGTATTTTCACTAGGATTATGTCTTACATATACACACATACCTATACATTTCAAAAATTGTAGATGATTATGTTTGACTGACACCTAGAAAGCATCTTATAAAAATATATGGGGTATAGATTATACAGTAATTTGTTGATCTCAAAGATCTTGCAACATTCTCTAAAAATTGCTCCACTGAAAATACTAAAATTACTTACTGAAACCAAAGAACAAACTTACCATACTTATGCACCGGCGGAGATCTCTTTCTTTTGACGAATTATCATTCAGGATAGGTACTGGTTTCTTAAGTTCATAGATTGTAAAGAAAAAATAAGGTTTACAGAAATAATAATAGATATGGGTGCCATTCACTTGAAGTCATTACATCATCAAAATCCACAAGTAATTGATTGAATTGAATACACTAATCGTAATTGGTCAGGTCAGGTAGACGTTAACGCAGATTAATGTAAATGAATAACTTTAACAAATCATTGGTCCAACATTATCAAAACCACTTAAATTTTTTATTCTCATTTATTCGTAGATCAAAAATTCTTGTTTCTATTAAAAACACTGGAACCATATTTTATTGATATGATAAGAGGGATCCCTTTAAATATAATGAAGAATCTGTCATAAGTATAAGTACATATAAAATCTTATCAAATAAGACGACTTACTTAAAAATATTGTTCATCTGCTAATCCTTAATATATTGTAAAATCTATATAAACACACAAAATCTCACTATATTGTCATGTTTTAAGTGCCTAACATTTTTCACCCAAGGAAGAAGTGTCTGTGAAGAATCCTGGTAAAGATGCTGAAGATCGTAACTGGATTTAAGAACTAATGTATGCTGGAATTATGTCTTTAATAACTTGGCAATTGCCATTCAGTACTAAAAATTGTAACTGATAAGATTCCAATTAAAACGTCCGTTATTTACCAGTTTTCATGTTAAAAATTTCAATTACCAGAAGGTTGCATTTTTTTAACGTAATAATATTTCTATCAGGCAAAACTTCTGCAAATCCACTATATTAATATTATAATAGAAAACAACGGGATGAAGTTTATTTAGCTTTCAATTTTCAGCTGATTATTAAATTCCCTTCATAATTTTCAATCAATGGTGCACTGGATTAAGTGTTAATTTTATTAACACGACGGACTAAACTGTAATATAAAGCACTTAAGCTTTCCTGTACTGTAAACGGAACGAAAAAACATAAAACTATATCGGAAACTATATAGAAACATATTCGTACTAGGCGGTTCGTATCATATTCTTCTTTTAAAACTGTAATTTCAACCAAAGCCGACGCAAGAAGCTTTGGAGCAAGAACCTCGAACTTGGGCTCTGAGAGCCGTTCTAAGACTGTCTGTGTCAGACCAGACTGTTTATTTGGGGATGCAAAACTATCCCTACTTATTTAAACTAAGAGAGAGACATACACGGTGTCCCATTATGAAATAGTCAGACTTTGCCAGTGGTTAGATAATCATTAAAGACAGAAAGTTCCTAGAAAGTACATACTATGTAATAAATTAAGGGTACCGATTAAGAAAAGGGCCGATTTCTAGTGAAAAACAATAAAGGTTTTACTAAAGGAACTTTGTACTACTGTATTTAGGTCTTAGACTTTCAATAAAAAAAATAATAATAAAAATAACAATACCTATTGATGGATAGATTAAATTATCCAACATATCTTTACTTAATTAACTAACATCTGTTTATTCACAGCCTTGGTAGTGTAATGTCAGGCGTGCCGGACTTTCGCCAAAGCGACCCGGGTCGATTCCCGGTGTCGGCAGATCTGGTTAAGGTTTTCTGCAGTTTTCTTTAGCTGTGACACAAATGTGGGATTTGCGCTGTTCCATCTGTAAGTCGGCTGCAGCCGCACTTAGGGCCTACGTAATAATAATAATCGCCCCCTCCCTCCCGCACAAGCTTATAGCTTCTGGGGCCTGCTTTGCAGGTTATGGGTTGTAGTAATTATTATTATTATTATTATTTTATTTATATCACAAAAGTGACTCTCAAGAGTAACAAATATATTCTGAACAAGAACAAACTAGTAGATAGTTAAGAACAAAACAAACCCACAAATCTACTAATATTTATTTATTCGTGATATTTAAGCTATCAATGGGAATAAACATAATCGTTAACACAATTAACAAAAGAACATTATAAAATAATCTATGTATAAAAGTGAGAATATTTTCATAATTTAATAATTAAATCTATGCAATTCTTTCTGGAGAGCTTATCTACAACTACTACCTGTTTGATAAAAGTGCAGTGTGGTGTGTAACTTGATAAAAACTAATTTTACGTGATTTTAATAGTGTGGTTCACGATTATATAGAATGGCCTTGTATTTCAATACACGTTTGGCAAGTAGATAGTTTATTTTATATTGTATTGAATTGATAAATAATTTAATTCTGTATATTTAAATATTTTATAACTTAAATCTGAACTAAACATGCCACCTTTGCGAGGATGCTTTTACATCTAAATCGCCAGGCCTATCATGTAGCGGCCCATGTAAAAAGAATTTCCAACTTTTATGCATTAAGCTACCTACAGACTTGTCATCGCTACTGAAAAGTAATTGTGGATTAATTTGGAAATGTTCGGAGTGTATTAATAACCCAATGTATCTCAATCGCATCGAGACCTTACAGTTACTGAATGATAAGGTAAATGAAATAATTAGTTCTTTGAATACCAGCATTGAAGCCTTTAAAAACTCATTTATAACATCTACTATCGAGAAATTGACCAATTCCATAAATCTTAATTCTGCTGCTTTACCAACACCTTCTACTGTTACCTACGCTGAAAAACTTGCTGCTGCTCCAAAAACCAGTATAGTTGTGAAACCAAAAGACCCTTCTCAAAGCAAATCTACCACAAAATCAGATATTTTGAAAACCATTGATCCTGTTACTTTGAAGATTCAGATAAATGATGTCAAATCTGTAAATAAAGGAGGAATAATGCTAAGTTTAAATAAGAAAAGTGATGCTGACAAGTTTAAAACAATCGCAGAGCAAGGTCTATCGGACAACTATGACATTAAAGTTTTAAAAACCATTATGCCACGTATTAGAATTGTAGGAATGTCTCAGGACTTAGATGATTTCTCCTTATGTCGTTTTTTACTTAAGCAGAATTCCGATATAATCAATGATGAATCCACTTGTAATTTGATTAGACATGGTCCTACAAAGAAGAACTCTAACAGGTTTCAAGCTGTATTTCAAGTAGATACTGTTACTTATAAGAAGATGTTAAATGCTGGACGTGTTATGGTTGGATTAGACTCCTGCGAGGTTTACGATGCTATCGACATCTTACGTTGTTTCAGATGTAATGGTTACCATCATTCTTCAAAAAACTGTCGAAATGCAATAAAGTGTCCGTTCTGTGCTAGTGATCATTCTATCAAAGATTGTAAATCTAAAGATCTTTGTTGTAGCAACTGTGTTCTATTGAATAACAAAAATAAATCAAACCTTGACACACATCACGCAGCGTGGGATCGGGAAAATTGCCACACGTATATTCAATTAATATCTAAATTAAAGAGTGATGTGCTTCTTTCCTTACAATAGCAATCACAGTCTTGTGTTCAGAATGGTAATGATTTATTATTTTCTGCATCGTCTCGCGTCTCTATTGATTTGTCAAATACCGACAACTCACTATCCATCGACAATCACTCCTTGGAAATTTATTACCAAAATGTTAGAGGTCTTAGATCTAAAATTTCTACGGTTTTTAACACTGTACCATATCTTGATTATCATCTTATATCAATGTCCAAAACGTGGTTAACTAATGATATCTTAAGTTCTGAACTATTTCCTGCAAACTCTCTTGTTTTTCGAAAGGATAGGGATTTAAAAGCTTGTTGTGTTGCTAGAGGTGATGGAGTGTTAATAGCAATTAACAGTGACATGCGTTCTCTTAACGTTGTTAGCTTAAATCTCTCTATTTTTGACCAGCTTATTCCTTCTATTGATGTAGTTGGAATTAAACTTATCGTTGATGCTTTAACATTTCTTGTTTTCACCTTATATATACCACCAGGACTGTCTCCTGAAAGCTTGAAATTATTTCTTGATACCTTCTATACTCTGGATATATTAAACAGCAATAGTAAAATGGTTATAATAGGAGATTTCAATATCCCTACCTATAACAGTCATGTTGAAGACAGATCATACCTCGTTCTTAGTAACTATCAAAATTTCCTTGGACTTGATCAATACAATTTTATAGTAAATTTGCTTAATAGAACTCTAGACTTGGTGTTTTCTGACACCAATATTGTTGTTACCAGGGATATGGCCCCCTTAGTTGAGGAAGACAGATTTCATCCTGCTCTTTGTATTACAATTCCAGAGTGCCAGCCAACACTGCGTTTTTCAGCAAATACGCAAATAAAGAAGAAGGCCTATAACTTTAAAAAAGCAAATTTTCCTATTTTATATTCTGCTTTATGCGACATTGACTGGTCTTTTCTCGATTCTTATACTGGCATTAACAGTGCTTGTTCTGAGTTTTATAAAATATTGTATAAATTATTTGATGAAACTATTCCATTATTTCAATCCAATAAATCTTGCCGGAAATATCCTCCTTGGTATAGCAAACGTATAATACGTTTAATACGCAAAAAGAATAAAATTCATTCCAAATATAAGAAATATGGTTCCACATTTCACTACTCTTTGTATAGAGAGGTACGTTTACGTATTAAGAAAGAAACATCACTTGCCTATAAGAAATACATTGGCGATATACAGTCAAATATTTCAGCCTATCCAAACAAATTTTGGTCGTATGTGCACACAAAAAAATCTGAAACTCGAATACCTGGCCTAATTGAGGATCATAATGGACAACAGTTTGACACACCAGATTTGACCACAAGACGACATCATGACCGCCATAAAAAAAATTGAAGAATAAGTTTACATCTGGCGTGGATATGGTGCCTAGTTTTCTTATTCGCGACTGTGCTTCTGTGTTAGTAATGCCGTTACATTCGTTGTTTAATCTTATACTACGTTCATCAACATTTCCTGATACCTGGAAGCATGCACGTGTCTCTCCTGTTCTTAAAAAAGGAAGTCCATCTACTGTTAGAAATTACCGACCTATTTCTATAATATGTAATTTTTCCAAAATCTTTGAGACAATTATTTATAACGTAGTCTTTTCGCACGTCAATCAGTATATACAAGTTAATATTAATCTGTTATGTAATTGGTGCCAAATAAACAATCTTAACTTAAATGTAGATAAATGCTCTGTTATGACATTTACTAGGGTACGTCAGCCTATACTCTATAATTATCATATCAATAATCGCACACTGAATCGCGTAAATACTGTTAAAGATTTTGGAATATTGTTTGATAGCAAACTCTGTTTTGCTGAACATATTAACCAAATTGTTTTGACATCAATAAAACTTTGGGTTTCATATATCGGAATTACAAAGATTTTTCGAACAAGATTTGTATAAAAATATTATTTCTTGCATTTGTCAGATCCAAGCTCGAATATGGATTGTTAATTTGGAGTCCCATCTATAATACTCATATAAATCGAATTGAATCCGTTCAGCAGCACTTTGTAAAACTGGCCTCTTATTTATCCACAGGAATATACCCAACTCACCACTTTCAATACAGTAACTCCCTTGTAGCTTTTGACATCGTTTCTTTAAAAACTAGGAGGATAGTGAGTAGTATAAAATTTCTATATAATTTAGTTCATAACAATGTTGATTGTTCAAATTTATTGCAGAAAATAAACTTTAACATACCTGCACGCAATTTACGAAATTTCACCTTTTTCTATTGCTATACTGCACACACTAATATTATGAAATCCAACCCGGTAGCTCATATGTGCGACAATTTTAACTCCATTTCATCGCAATGCGATATTAATTCAGATCCTTTGATATTCATAACTAATGTAATCTTAAACAATTACGAAAATACTGTACAAAATTAAACTAAATAGTTATACAATTTTGTTACATAATTTTTTTAAGCTCTTTAATATTTAATTTTTTTTTATTGTTGATTATTATACCTATGTATTTATTTAAGAATTTCCCTATTGTAGGTTCATGACCTGTAAGGAAATAAGCTATTATTATTATTATTATAACGAATAAAAAATTAAATTTAATATCATTAAATGTGTCGGTATTAAAATGATGTCATTTCTGCATGCTTTTCCTATTATTAGAACACAGGGGAATCCCCCAGATTAATAGAACGTTTTAAGTTGTTTCAACAACATCCAAAATGGAATGTGCGTCGTCTGCATTCTTGTTATGTTCATTCAACAAATGTCACGTTTTTGTACTGATAGAGTAAATTTCTAAAGCGTTTGCATTTAATTCTATTAGACTTAAAAACTGACCTGCATCAATTACACGTACTTTTCTAAAAACGTTGGGCAAAATTTTCGAAATTTTCAAGTTCATTTAATCAAAAAATGTTACTAAGGTTTTATGTTTCTAATGACAAAAGAAGCTTATCCTCAAAGTCCTATCATTAGATAGTGAATCACCATGTATATAAACACCCTATCAAGTACCAAAGTGACACATCTTGTCCAATGAGACAAATCTGTCTAGAATATTTGATGGGTATTTTCTAGCATGAAATCTGATAGTTAAAAGAATAGTGCATACCTGTTTTTTATCTGTATACTTTTGAAGAATCTATTCAACAGACAGGAAAATAACATAAATTTGGCTTAAATGCATTTAGAACGTGTCATTTTATTTATAAAACACTTTATCTTGATATTTCATTGCTAAAACAAATTATCTGAGTGAGAATGCTTTGATAACCATTTTACAGCTGCTTCTATGTTAACGAAAAACATGTTATAGTTCGGAATAAATTCAGCATTTTTAAACGGACAAAAATATATTCGTTTATGCAGGGCCGTACTAAGATTATTTACAATTAATACATTTTAAAATGTATTAAAATGGATCTTGAAAATTAAGCACGTTATAATCTATTCACTAGGCGATGCAAGCAATACTAGTATACGTCGAAAATTGAAATTTACACCAAAAAGACAACATGAAGGGCCTTACCAGCAAAATAATAGTTGACCAGTTTTGATAAAAAGAATTTGTCGAAACTATAGCCAATACAGGACGGAATGCTACATGCGACAATTCCTTGCATCAGTGCATCAGTGCGATTGACTTCAGATCTACTTCAAAACAACGCTTGTTCGAACTTGGAAGAAAACTGAATGAGTAAGTCAGTTAGCAAAGATTAGTTTGACGGCAGGATATTTATCTTATGTTTTTTAAATTCCAGTTTTAAACTTGCAGATTGAATGAAATACAAGTACAAAAATATTGCAAAACACAACGCACAAATAAAATATAAAATCACGAGGAACAAATAACATTACATTTAGACATTTCGAAGGAATCGATTCAAACTTCACACAAAGATAGATATTGACCTTTCGAACAATGTCTAAGTTATGCCCTCAAAGCGATCTCTTATAAATATGTTAACATTACTAAGATAAATTTTGATTTAATTAAACCTAAATAAATCATATTTTTCTTTACAAACAAACTTTAGAATAGATAGGTTCTAAATCTAACGATTGTAAAACAATATGTCGTTTGTGTGCCCTATACCCAACTCAATACTCTAAACTTTCCATTCAGTACAAATCATACAGCATAAATTAAAATCACAACTATGATAGGTATAACTAATATAAAGGTTACTCAAATTGCAGAATACCAGGCATTCAGAAGCAACACTGAATATAAAATACATACCATACCGTTGAGACGTTACAGAAGTCAGGGGTTGTGGAAAACCAATTTAAAGGCTCGGAAACTTAAGAAGAGTCTCATCTACATATCTATTCCATTCTGCTTTTTTGACTGAAATGATTTTCGATATTCTGTAGTTCTACTACATAGAAACAAAGTTTCTCAGTTACAGAATTTTCACCACACGCAAAAGAAAATAATTTACTTTAATTTATTTTTAAAAATCTCAAAGATTTTTCTGATTTATGTACCTATATTTTATTTGTAAACTACAAACGCTTATTTTTAAATTACAATTAGTGACTCTGCAGATGCATAAAAATATACTGCAAGCAAGAGTCCATATGAAATTTTAGAAGAACTATATGTTCCCATTTTTGTGTTAAAAAGGATTTTTAATTGATAACCACTCTCTTAATGTGTATTTATAGACAAGAAATCTTCCGTCAGAACTTCCAGGACTGAAAATAAGTTAAAGCTGGTTACGTTAGATGATATTTCTATAGCTGCTTCCGTTATTGCTTTTGTTTCTATAAATATCACGGATCAAGCATTTCAGGTGAAAAGAATCACATTTGGAGTCGTGCTTGATCCCATAAAGATAAAATATAGATGATAAAGTCCTTTGACGATTCCGAAAGTTAAAACTGTAGATCTATCAAGATGATTTAATATCGGATGTGACGTAACTCTACCGTAGTTATAGGTACACAATACGTTAGGAGTACTTAAGAGGAAATTAAGATCATTAATGTTATTATTATTATTATATTCTATTCACAGAAATAGCATAATTTTCTGTAATTACCAGCACTGAGAGTTTATACAGCACTATACTTCATGCCCCTCAAAAACAGAAATCTTACGGTTAATATTTCTCGATTGCTTTTCGTTTCTAGCGGTGTAGTAGATATCAAAGGAAATATCAGTAAAGCTGCATTATTGGGCCGGTATTATAAAACTTTTTACTTCCTAGATAAAATTTACTTTGAGAGTAAATTCATTTGTTCTGTCAATTTTATATGCAAATATGCAATGGAAGTAAAAAGTTTTATAACACCGGCCCAATAATTTAATCAATCTAAAGTTAATTAATTTGAATTATTTATTAAAATAATTTTTTGAAAGAAGGATACATATTCAGCTTCTGTGAATTATATTTCATCAAAAAGCACTCATTTTTCGTATATACTATGCAATAAATGCTTCGGTTCTACTGCAAAAATCTAAAATATGAAAATGTTTTTTTCACAACAATCCCACTCTTCCACAATTCATTAGTAGAATCCAAATATTTTTAAATTCCATTTTAATCTCGATTCTTTTTTCAGATGCACATTAAAAATTTTGTAATTTCTGTTTTTTTTCTCCAAACATTCTTCCATATTAAATTTCGTTCACTTTATCAATCACTTTAACAAACAATACTTGGTAAGTTTATTATTTATATTCTACAAAATTACGTAAACCTTTTGTGAAACAGCAATTTCACTTAAATTTAAATACTTTATACTTACAATTCTGCAAGCTTATGAAGCTCAAAATAAGAATTAAGGTCTACAGTACGTAGGAATTTATGACCTCTAAAATGCTTTTCACTCTATATTCTAATTCAGTTATTTCTTAAAATTTTCACACCCTACTTACACCAAAATAATAAGGGAAATCCCAATGCTTTTTCGGATTTATGAAAAATTATTTTTCATTGAAAAAGTATAAAAGAAAAACACGAAAATCGATTGATCGAAAAAATCCTAAAATATTAACTAAGCGTAATTCTGGAAAAAAATAAAAAATTCTGAAGTAGCTTTTTAATCGTACTTCACTTTGCTTTTGGTTTCATTGTTAACAGATTAGTTTTAATATTTTTAAATTAAATAAATGTAAAATGACTAATTCAAGACGCATGAAATCCGACATCCACTTGGGGCGCCATCTCAAAATCCATCGGGTCAACTTCTGGAACTACTTTTATAAACAGACCACTTCCATTCGATATGTGCTACGGTTATTATCTCATTATCTTAATTTCTCATCTTACTAGTTTAGTCATAGAGTGGTTATATTTTATAATATGCAAAAAAATATAAAAATCTTAAAACAGGAGACAAAAATCTATTTAAAATAGGAAATATATGTAGTTATTTCTGTATTAAGACACAAAAGTTTAAGTTTTTATCGTTTTTATGAAATGTTGGCAAATATTTCAAATATTTCCATGTGGAAATATTTTCACTTTGGAAATCACCAACATTTGTTTATCACAAACAATTCTTAGCCGAGTATTAAAGTATTTCATGTGGAGCATTTTCACGAAATTCGATACGAGTCTCTGTCTCTGTCTATCAGTTTTTTCGAAATTTCTTAATTCTCATCAAATTCGAATATTTAATGACAAAGTAGAGTAGGAATGTCTGAAGAACCAGAATGAACTACAAAGTTAGTATATTAAGCATATGATATATAGATTGAATATAGTTCCGTATGTATGTATGCATGTATGTATGTAAAACAAACCGGAGGGGAGCCAGAGCGGGAGATATGTCGGTAGAGTGGAGGGTAAGCTTGGAGGGGGGAATGGTAGGCTTAGAATTTTCAACTGGTTATCTTTGGTTGCGTTTATTTAAATAATCACTTGTGAAAATTCGAAGGACTGTAATCACACAACGAATGTTGTAAATAAGGAAATCCTTCAATCACTTCAATCTGCAATATTGAATGTGTTTTATAAATAAACAATTGTAAAGCATAAATAGAATTTAACATTAGCTCATCAAGCAGTGAAGCAACTATCTCCTGTGCCCCGATGTTGAAGGTGCTTGCTTCGCAATGCGTGTGTCGCAGAATCGATCCCTGCTCAGATAATGTTTTTATTTTAACTTAAAAAAAATTATTAATTAATTAATTATTTGAATTATGTTTTAAATGTTATTAGTTGTATTGTTATTATTATAAAAAGCTACCGCACAGGGATCGATCTTGCGAACGACGCATTGCGAAGCAAGCACCTTACACATTTACACATAAATATTAATATTCTTATGTATAATTATTTAGTTTAATTATTTTCAATTAACATAAATATAGATAGTAGTTTAAAAACGATTATAACTTAGATACCTTTGGTTTTAGATCTATAACAGAAGATGCTACACTAAATGCAATAAAAAAATTAAAATGTAACACCTTTATCGGCTCATATGATATTCCTACGTATATAATCAACAAATGTGCGAAAGTCCTGAAAGTACCCTTAATAAACATTTTTAATTTGGCTTTAAACAGTAACAAATGCAAGAATAAAGTCCATCTTTAAAAGTGGTGAACAAACTGAAGTAACAAATTATCGTCCGATAGCAATCCTCTCAGTTATTTCCAAAGTTTTTGAAAGCACAATATATTTGCGAATTTATTCACATGTAGAATGAGCAATTTCTCCGTTTTAGCATGGATTTATATAAAGACGCAGTGCTATAACCAATCTATTAACTTTTGCAGAATATGTAACAGAGAAACCAGAAGAACAAGTGGTATGTGTATATACACACACACAGATATAAAAAAGCATTTGATACTGTTCCGATATCCATCCTCAAAGTAAAACTATGTAAGTACGGCTTTCAACCAGCTACTCCGATATTTTGAGAATCGTATTTAATCAACAGAGCCAACTTTGTTATGATCAACTGTGAGAAATCCTCAATTTTCAGTCCAACATCCGGTGTACCTCAAGGCTCTTGTCTAGGCCCATTTCTTTTCAACCTCTCTATAAATGATTTCTCGGAATCTGTCATTAGCTCTAAATGCTTTTTATATGCGGGTTGTTTCAGAATTTACTCGACTATACCGAACCAGCAAGATGCTGTAGAATTTTAAACGGATCTGAATAGAGTATGTAAATGATTTGCCAATAATAACTTAACACTTAACTCAAGCAAATGATCTTTAGTTAGTTACACTAGAGCGAGAAGGAGTTCAAAACTACTTTCTATCTCGGTAAACAACAATTACTAGAAAAATCACAAATCAAGGATCCGGAAGTTGCCTTTAACCACAGTGGTAACTTTAATGATCATATTGCAGAAATCACCAAAAAGGCGTATCAAAACTTATTTTTTATAATTAGAAGCACAACCAAGTTTACCAATATTAAACTGTTATTTAGTTTATTCTACATATATGTAAGGTCAAATCTAAAATATGCCAGTGTGATCTGGTACCCAATTACCTACACAGCAATTAATAACATTGAAATAATCCAAAAGATTTTCGTGAGATGGATTTACAAAAAATTACCCAGTTATTTATCTCACACCTCGAACAACTATGATATAAATAAAACTTGTGGGTTAATAACAACTACTCTTGCGAAAAGAAGGGTCCTGATACTGATAGCCATAATGCATAATCTGCTGCATTCAAAAATAAACCCTAGTCAGCTCTTAGAGTTAGTTCGATAAGAGTCCCACTTGCCCATCTAAGATGCAATCCTTACCAAATGTCCCAAGAACAGCACAATCGATCTCCAATCAACAACATGGTATTCGTCACAAATAGGATGCTCATGTCTTTGAAAATAGATATCTTTAATGATTCCTGTGAAATTATCAACAAAAGAACAGTGACAGTGACATCACAAAATGAGATTCTTGTATGTGGATAGTCCTTTCAGGAAACTTGTTTACATTTGTACTGTTTATTTGCTGTAGTATTAAATCACTACAAGTTATGATTGTTATAATTGTTGTTAATATTGATAATCATTAAAATGTGATGTAATTCTTTAATATATTATAATGTGATGCAAACTAATACTAGTAATTCTACATATACTATAAGATAGATTTAGTTATTATAATACGATTACTTAAACCTTGTGTACATTTGTCTAAACTATTACATGTAATAGATTCACCGTTTGTACCTTAATACCTGGTTAAGAAACTGTAGTATTTTATGTTACTATTTCCTTTTATATTCCATTTATAAAAAATATTTATAAAATACATTAAATATTTATAAAAAAATGTCCAAACTGGGACTAGAACTTGGATTTTGGAATAATTCCAAATCTAGCCAGCCTTGCATTCGGTTATGGTGACTGCTGTCGTATCTTTTTTCTTTAATGAATGTCCATTTATGATATATTTTTTGTTTCTGTTTTATTATTAATTAGTTTTTACAATATTATTAATTACAGTACGTTAACTTCTCAATTGATTAATATTAACTAATGAACAATTAATATTAATTCGTTTACGCATGTAAAATGTGCTTTCAAAATCTAAAATTGTGTTCATGAGTAGGAAAAGGATGCATGATTCCCACTACTCAATATAGGTGTGTAATTTTAGCAAATGAATTATTACAGAAGACTATTTCGAAGTTATGTCAGAAACAATTAATTCTTCTGGATACTATAGGTCGTTAACTTTTTCGCCTTGTACCATACAAATCCAATATTGACTAAAATATCACTTAAGAAAAATAAATAATTAATGAATAAACACGTCTAACCGAATTCAAAAAATTGAATAGTAGTGAGCGACGATAAAATTTAACGGTTGTATGTTACACGTGAAGCGTTTATAGTTTGAGCATCCAAAAGGGCTGTAACAAATAAATTATCTTGTTCAATTTGTATTCGTGCATGTTGGCTCTTTCATGTATTGCAATAAAATTTCAAGATAAGCTAGATAGTAAACATTTTAAAGTTTCTGAAGTCTATTTGTGAAATATTTCATAAAGTTTTTAGAAAGCAGCATTCCAACTTTTAACGAATGGGTTTCTGCAATTTTCATAACCTTCTCACGTAGTACTTCAAAAAGAAACCATTTAAAAAAGAGCTATGCTTGAAATTCAATTGTTCTGCAACATTACTGCGGTTTATGTTATGTAAAATGTTTATGAAAATTTGTCTAAACGTTTAATTGTGTAAGTTAATTTATGGCTTTGTTTTGCAAATTAGTTAGCTACCTTTTACCTTCTGGTGTACGTTTCTAAATAATTTAAAAGGAAACTCATACTTTTTAAGATAACGGTCGAGAAGTTAATTAAGTATTAATACCATTTAGATAGACTTTTCTGTTACCAAGATTAGTACCATTACCAATATTAGCCTTCATCAGTACGTAGTTCTGGTAAATTGTAGCATATGAAATATCAATGCGAATTAGCAGTAATGGTATAACAAGCTGTACGAATAGTTGGGTTTCAATTTAACAGCAGATGTTATATATTTAGGGGGGTGACTTTTGACTTCATAGTAGTAATAGTAATAGTATTGTTTATTTCCATAATATTCAAAATATAAAATATAAAAATATACATAAAAAAATACAGACATTCCTTTTTGTAGTAATTTATCAATAAAAATGAAAATGAAAAAAAAGCACATTATATTATGGAAATGTGATAGCAGTCAGTTGATTTCAACATTGAAATCTCTGCTCTTCCCTGCTACCACAATTCGTTATGTGAGTATCAAACCTATACACAATTCTATAAATTTACATTAAATTAATTATTGACTAATAATAATCTAACTAATAATAATAATTACAATAATTATTTTTCTCTCTTTTTTTTTCTACCAAATTAGTGTAGCTAGTTACACATTTAAATCATTAGATAGCATGTTCTTAATACGATTTTTGAAGGATCCCATCCACAACATCTTATAGTCATTAGGTACGGAGTTATATAGCTTACAAACATTATAAGTAAATGAAGATTTTAACAGTTCTGTGCGATGCGAAGGTATTGTAATAAGGCACCTATGCCTAAGATTTAAGTTATGTACATCCGTACGACATCTTATTTTATTATAAAGATAAGAGGGTGTTTCTTGCTTGATTATTTTATGAAATAGAACTAGAGAATGTAATCTTCGACGATTGTTCATATTCAACCAATTAGTATCTTTTAATTTATGAGAGATATGCTGGTAACGTCTAATTCCCTAAATAAGTCTTAAACAAGAATTTTGCATCACCTGAATCTTTCTTGCCGTTGCCCTGTCAAGTCGGGCTCCGTAAATAACATCACAATAATTGAAATGTGAAAGCACTAAAGCTTAGCACAAGGCAACTTTAATATTTTGATTTAGAACATCACGGCTGTTATAAATAAGTTTTAAATTACAAAATGCTTTTTTAACACAATCATTTACATGTGCGGTAAATTTTAAGTTATTATCTAATGTCAGACCCAAATTTCGCGTCGGATTTGAATTTTGAATGTCAAAACCATTAACAGAAATACGAAAATCTTGTAATATACTCTCTCTATGATTTGCAGAGCCAAATATCATGAGAGTAGATTTTGAAGGATTAATATGCAAGGAGTGTGCAGCCGCAAATGTCACCAACTCACACAAGTCCTCATTAATCCGGTTACAGGAAGTAGCTCTATCCTTATAATCAAATGACAAATAAATTTGTGTATCATCCGCGTACTGATGATAATTACAGTATTTAACGCAGCTGCATATATAAGATGAATAAATGGTATATAGAAGGGGGCCTACGATAGAACCTTGCGGCACACCAGAATTAATAGTTCTAAGCTGAGATTTATTATTATTTAAAACGACACATTGTTTCCTGTTAGTGAGATAATCTTTAATTGAAAGAGAAGCTGAATCATGAAACCCAGTATGTCTTAAGATGGCCATCAATACGCTATGATTTATAGTGTCAAAGGCTCTCGAGAAATCCAGTAACACCAAGGCAGTAACTTTACCTTCATTTCTAGCTCTGATTATGTCATCACAAATATGGAGCAGTGCAGTGGCACAGCTGTAGTTAGGACGAAAACCTGATTGTAAATCCGGGAAAAGATTTGATATTTATACAAATAAGTCCATATTTGTAAATCCATAAACTTTTCTAGAAGCTTTGACAATGCAGGGAGTATGCTAATGGGTCTCAGATCCTTAAATGCTTTTGGAGAATTATTCTTTGGTAATAGGATTATTTTTGCAATTTTCCAATTATCTGGAAATACACTATTCGAAAGGCAGTAATTAATTATATGTGTTACAAAAAGAATAATAAAAGGACAACTGATATGTATCATGAATAGATTAATGTCATCAATTCCAAATGAATTAGATTTAATTTTATCCAAAAACTTACTTACTTCGGCCTCGGTAACTTGGGAAAACCTAAATGTCTCAATGACACCCTGGTAAATATTGGGAATTATTAAATTTGGAGTAACAAGGTCTTTTACAGAATCAACAAAAAAATTATTAATTGAATCTACATTATTTAAAGAGGTTGGAATATATACCATTTCTTTACTATTACAAATATTGAATTGTTTTAAGTCTTTCCACAGTTGTTTAGTAGTACCTTGTGCAAACCTGTAGTTAAAATAGGCCTTCTTTTCGTTCCTGACTGACAGAGTAACAAGATTACGCAAAATCTTATAATTCCAGTGCTTCTTTAGTTTGGTATTTTTATAACGTTTTAAAGCATTATCCCTTAAGGACATCATGAATCTCAGATTATCCGTCAACCACGGAGCTTTTGGTTTTCGAAATATTGAAGTTTTATACGGAGCGCAAATATCAAACAAACTTATTAAACTGGTATTTAAAAAATTAACTTTATCATCAACAGTATTTATATAATAAATATTACGCCAGTTAATTGATTTAAGAAGATCCTGAAAATGTTCAAAATTAATATTAGAAAAATCTCTATAAGTACGTGTAGTAGAAATAAGCTTTCTTCTTTTAACAGAAATTGAAAAATAAGATTAATTTATTAATACAATGTACACATTACATAGAAAAGAAAGGTTTATTTATTATTTTTCACCTAATTTTCCCGTCGATAGTCCCAACATTTGTTGTGCCACGATTATTAATCGCTTTACGATATTCTGCATACCTGACTTGTTAGATCCTCTTGTACTATAATCTTCGACCCTTTAAATTTTCTCTTATTGACAAACAGCAATGACCTTAAGCGATAGGACTGAAATTTAACAATGATCGGAAGTGGATGCTGCGGTAGCCCTTCTGTCGATTTTTTACCGACTCGATGTGATCTCTCAATATCTGAAAGCTGAATATTTATTTCAAGATATTTTTTAATTAGCTCCATTATTTTAAGATCAGTATTATCTTCGTTTCCTTGTTCCTGTATGCCAAAGAATCTTAAGTTACATCTTCTTGTATACTGTTCCAAATTATCTAATTGTTTATGAAGTCCTTCAATTTTTGTGACATTAGCTTTTATTGTATTTTGGTTGATAACGATTGTTTTATTAATTTCATCGTATTTAGAAGTTAATTCCTGTATTTGTTTGTTATTTTCATTGGTTGTTTTACTTAAACAATTTACAGTTTCTGTTAAAGTATTTAATTTTGTTTTTAACTCATACACTACGGAATTTGTTAAATTTACACATTTTAAAATTTCGTCTATTTTATTATCATTTGGGACCGTTTCTGATAAACTTTCTTCTTTTTTTACTGTTGTACGATTAGTACTTCTAGTTTCGCGTTCACTCATTTTTAAGATTTTATTTAGTTAAAATTTCTTTACAAAATATAAGTAAACAATTTACTATTTTGATTTGAAGAGCATGAGCAATGCACGTCTTACTCGGCTCGCATTCTCGTAACGAATCTAGTAGTTTACAAGTTTCATTCAATTAATGAACTGAATAATTATTAACAAAAACCATATTAAATCCTTCATAATTCTCCCAACTCGTTTTTGCTGTTTGATGTATGTATAAAAATTGTGGGAAATTCCATGCAATGTCCACTGTAACAAAGACCATAAACAAGCAATGGTGGATGGAAGTCTTTGCTCTTCTCCGGAAACCATCGTTGTTGCGTAAAGCAACAAGTATATATGATATAAAAAGCGTATGTGATTGAGCACTTACCTTCAGCGATTCTGCGTTAGGTGTGGACTGTATTATAAGCACTCGAAGAGCGCGTCTAACAGGTACATGCACTGGAAAAACAGAAGAGTCTCGCCGGGAAACGTCTTCGCAACAGCCTTTTCAATTTGAGTCTTCGCGCATAGCGCAAGCTTTGGGTACTGGCTCAACCCATAGGTGGCACGCAATATACAAATAAAATTGAAAAATTTAGAAACAAAATAAATATACATTGTATACCCAAAATATTAGGACACTAAAAGAAATTAAATAAATAAATTGATGCAGCATTCTAACCCTTATAAGAATATATAGCGAAGTACAAAGTATATACAAAAAATAATATTGTAAGCAAAATGCGAACAATCATACATACGAATACACCGGTTACTGAATTTATTTAATACATTAAATTTATGATTAATATTGAATTTTATTATTAGATTTGAGTTTTTTAATTTTTGTTCGTTACAATTTGATTGTTCATGGCCATAAAGTAGTTTTGATAATTGCTTAAAAAGAAATTGGCCCAAAATTGATTGGAGTTTTATTTTTTTAAATAGAATTTGTGTTGATACGCAATCATCGCCTATAATTCATTTTATAAAAAAAATTCTCTGCGATTTGAAATATGGTTTTCGAATATTTATTCATTCGTTAAAGTAAATTGAAAAATAACAAATATTAAATCGTTATAATAAAGTCAATGTAAACAATTTAAGTTAAAAATTATCGTTTAACAAATACTGAAAACAGTAAACTCCCCTAAAGTCAAATTTTTGGATACGCCGCTGGTTAGGATCACTACTTCCTACGCCTTCTTTAACTATATAGCAGTACTTGTGTTGAATGTCAATATGATAAATACTATATATAACTTACACAATCCTGCAAGTTTTAAATAAATTAATAATAATGACAATCCAACTGGAAAATTTTTAACCAATCAAATTACAGAATTTTTCAAATTGGGACCAATGAAATTAGTTTTATAGTGAAAAAACCACTAGTGGTTTTTTCTTAGTGAAAAAATTTATGTCAAAATGAAATGTCAAATTTCATTATGATGCAGTAGCTGATGCTGGAAAGCATTTCTTTCTTTCGTTATTGGCATCTAAAAATGCTGAAGATTTGGATACTCTACTCCACAATGTTATTTACAGACAATCGCAAAGCAGCCTGTACACGAGATGTTCAGGTTGTCTGTACTTCCTCCCACTTCAGCAGCTGCACAACAACACTCACACAGAGTTTACCACCAAGTGCAGCAATGGCTCAATCTCAAGAAAGATCCACTAAAATTGCTCAGGACACGGGTGCATCAACAGAGATGCACTAACTATTGACGATGATATCGATGAAGATAATCCTCAAAATGAAGAAGAGCTTGAAGATTTGTTTCTTACTACAGATTAGTGACTTTCTTAAGTATTTATAACAATATAATAAGGGGATATTTATAACGAAACGTTACTGATTTTCAAGTGAATTTCCAAAAATTCCAAGCAAACTAAAAAATAATAATATTTTACTCCCTCCATATCTCCGTAACCATTGCCTTCAGCACAAAAATGCGTAGAACCATTTTGTTCAGAATTTAATGTAGATTAATTTTGTACATAGCGAAGTTTGCGCTAAATCTTATAGTTTTCCAGATATTTACGAAAAACTGTTGAAACATACCATTTTACCCACTTTTCACCTCCCTCCCTCCAAAACCCGACGCTCTGGGTCGTGCAACTTTTTATCACTTACTACGAGGAGGGTAAAGAACATTTTGGCGTGCAGTAGAATTTTTTTTTGGATGTTTGGGTTTTGACCCTAGTTTTACTGTACTATTAGTGCTATATGTACTATTGATTTCGTAATGATCTAGAACAACAAGGCTAATATGATGCTATTTTATTCTTTGTTTTTCAGTGTAAATGCATAGGATAAAATAATAGAAAATATTATTTAAATATTAAGTATTAAAATAAGAAAATCCTTTGACTCAAAATAAAAATAGATCCCAATGCATTGGTACAATTTGTTTTTGATAATGTGGTCCATAATGCTGAAACTACTGATGTCCATGGAATATTTCATGCTATACTATGGGAGGAATCGAGTGCGCATACTGACTTATCTGTTCCCCGACCAAGAACCTTTCAAAGGCAGAAACTATTGGGCAATATGGTAACCTTCAGATAAAACAATATAATCGGCGACAAAACTGAGGTTTAGGAGAGTTCATTTTTTCTGACGTCTCTACCATTAAATTGGAGTCCAATACCGCTAGAGTAGCTCACCTAATGGATATGCTGTAGATGTTGGGGTCCAGTTGTTTTAATATCTCTCTTCCTGCTTAGAGTGGTTTTATGGATCTTTCAATGAAAAATCAACCCCAGGAATATCAAACGTCAACAGTTGGTCCTCTACCTTTTATAAATATGCCAACAACTAATCGGGCGACTATCTATACTTGTCTCCACTACGCATAGATGAATGCAAGCAGAGAGGGCAAAAAACATATATATTGCAACTTTTGACCAACCTTTTTTAATAAGGCTTTAAATATCGTTTTGGCAGCAGAAAGTGGAAGGTCTTTATCATTTGTGGTTGTTCGTCTGGTGGATTTCACCTAATGATATCATATATGGCTGCTGTAGGCTGTATAATGGAAAGTATTTTGTAGAATACCACAAAATACCTTGCTATTTTGTATGGTAAGAAAATATTTACTTAGTAGAGCTCGATTCAGCAATAGGTAAGGTTGTAGGAGGTGTGGTTAATGTTAGAAGGTCTTACTAGATGCAAACAATATAACGACGATTTATTTTGTTCTAGGTGAGGCCGAGCTTGCAATTAGTCAGCAAAATTGATATGTTCAGCATACTTTCAATGAAGGGTTTTTATTTCGTATTGTTCTATTTGTATAGTTACTAATTTAATGTATTCGTTTTATAGTTCATTTTCAAAATAATTCTTTTTTGTCAACTTTATACCTTTATGTCCAAGACAGTGGCCAATGGCGGCTACCCACCATCACGCACATGCTGCAAGACTACTGAATCTTATTTAGTAAATCATTAAGTACATTCTCACAAATTTTTAGTTTTATATTTTGTTTTTAGGTCATAAGAGCTAATTACCCTGTACTATACTGTTTAGCGAATCAGCATTTCTAATGAATAAATTCGCTATAATAGGTAATATGGCTCTTGTAGGATACAACTTTTCTTAATCTATGGACATCATTTGTTTACGATTACTAGCGCTAAGAACAAACAAACGGAAACTGCTCGTAAGTGTCGATGAGGATGTTTTGTAAATTGTCATAACTATTAAAGCTGTTAGAGTGGTAACAAGTATTCGTATAATTAAATATTATACATTTTTATTTTTAATATCTAGTAAATTTCTTATTTATATGTACTTATCCATTATTCGTTTCCTTTTATTAATTAGGATCTAGAAGTAGGTAAAATATTTAATTTAAAAAATTCATATAATTAAACGAGCAGTGGAACTGGTTTAAAAATCACATGATTTATTTAAAAATTATTTATGAAGTCTAAATTAATACTTTTATCAATGCCTACTTTAGATTTTTTTTTATTTGGTGGGAAAAAATAAATATATATAAAATACTAAGAAGGAAATAAACAATTTGTATGTAGAAATCTTATTTTATAAAGTATTCAAAGTCAGCAGGAAAATGCGCACGAAATGAGTAGGTTTCACAGATTAGCACGAAACGCTTACAAATTCTTCTTACTTATATGTATTTGATGAAATCCGTTTAAGCCTAATGTTGTGTACTCTAAGCTTTTTAGCTTGAGCTTATAGTTTTGGATATTTTTATTTATTATTTTTTGGGTATGCGGAATTTTATAGTCTATCATTGATTTTCATGTTTTTGTAACAGCAAGCTGTTTAGGAATTATTAACTTTAGTTCGCAATAAATAAATTTTATAATAAAAATAAATAAAAATAATTATAATAAATAAATAAAAAACAGTTCTCAAAAAGTACACTGTATGAAACAGACACACTATTTATGAATTCATATACCCTATACAGTTTAATAAATTAATATAATTGCTTAACTTACTTAAGAAAACAACTCCGAATTTCATACTATACATATACGACTCTTTATGGTCATCATTTTATCAGAGATTAAAACTGCCTTACATTTTTCAAATTTTTCAAGGTTATGATTTATTTGGTTTTTCACGACTATACGTACTATTGATTTCATAATGATCTAGGACAGCAAGGCTAATATGATGCTATTTTATTCTTTTTTTTTTCAGTGTAAATGCATAGGATAAAATAATGAAAAATATCATCACATTAACCTTGCTGTCCTAGATCATTATGGAACCAATAGTACTTACCGTTATATATTTTCTAATAATATAAAAATGCTATTATGGACGTTATTAAATACCCTAAAAAGTTAATATTTTATTTCAAACTTCATTTTAGAGGTATAGAGAATAAGCATCGATTTTGAAAGAATTAAAAAAGTCTAAAATATATTTAGAAATTGTTCCTAAAATCCAACTGTTTCTATTCTACAAACAATAACATCGGCTTAATGGCAAGTTTCAGAAACTCAAGTAAACACTACAGGAAAAGCAACACCAATTAAATCATTAATTTGTGTAAATAATACTCGCAATTGGGTTATTTAGATTTAGTAAATTCAGTAAATAGTTTATTAATTTATTTAAACTATCGTTTGTATTAAATTTCAACACAACTTGTGTTATATTAATGTCTCATTTAAATCATGTAAATCAAGCAGTTTACTCAAAAGCTTTCAGGGGAATTTGTTAAAAGTGTCAAGATGAGAGCACTGCGTCTAGATGACCTTATAACGAAATGAAAAGGGTACGAGAGTTTCTTCGTCCGTCTTCGAAGTTTATACAAGTATTTGTCAGTTTCCACAGTGGATGACATGTTGACATAAAGAACACTTTGCTAGCAAACAAGGACGCTTGTGTTATGATAACATACTTTATAAGGTTTGAAAATACTACTTATGCTAGGGTAAATGTGTTTCTACTAGTTTAAGTATTTTAATATTTAATAATAATAGAATAAGAAAATATATTCATAGCAGTTTAATTAATAAAAGTAAAACTTCAATTTATAATACACAGTAAATTGTTTTAAAGTAATTTTGCAGAACTTTGCTAGTAATATTTGTAATGAACGAAGGTATAACAGTTTTAAGTTACATTTGTATCTGAAGTATTGTTTCTTTCATGAGTAATAGATTAAATGAATAATATAAATGTTCGCATAGCGGAACAACTTAAAACAAAAGATAGAGTAAGATTTTATGTCTGATTCTGGATTCCGTTATTCTGGGTAGAGTAAAAGGTGTAGAAAAGGCGTGTAAAGCTAAAAATAGTTAGTATTTGTCCATTTCACCTACTTTCACTTAAGACTATATAACTAAAGTATGCGCTAAAGGTAATTAAATTGTTTGGTTCTTATATTGACGTCTGATAAGTTATATATTAGAACAATTTTTTTCTCTTAAGTGTGTAGATGTATTACTTACTAGAATTTTGTGACTAGAGTTTTTAAGTTGGCATATAATTTTTGGAGAATATATGTAAAGTGATTTCAGATCGCGTTTTATATATATATATATATATATATATATATATATATATATATATATATATATATATATATATATATATATATATATATATATATATATACTATATATATATATATATATATATATATATATATATATATATATATATATATATATATATATATTCTCCAACTTTAGTTTTTTGTCAATTATTAAGCCCTGCTTTTTTAGTTTTTCCATTAGGGGCAGTTCTATGTCTAACTTTAATACTTGCAGTCTGATGTGAGTCCAATTTTCCAAAAACCACCCGATTAGGATTAATATTCATATAGTGGTTTTCTGACCTTGATATTTCAGTTTGTTTACTTTTTAGCTAGCACTGTTGGGTGTAGTGTAAAATATTAAACTTACTATCGTACTTGATATTCAGATAAGATCAGGTAAATAACGCACGAAATAAGAAATCATAAACGTCATGATTTTAATTCCGCACGAAACGAGAAGGATTCAGGTAGATTTTCGCCAGCGGACTAAATAAGAGTATTATCGAGCAATTGTTTCGTTATACAGGGAAATTTTGTTAATTTTTACTGCATTTTCATTTCCAAACACATCTATCAGACATCCCTAAATCAGATTTTCTCCAATAGAATATGGCATTTTTGTTTGCTCGCAATACTTTTATTTTTAAAAAAATCAGTTGACTACTTTATAAAATAAAAGTATGCTATCAAGTATGATAGATAATTTAAATTCTCCAGTATCTAGACTAAATACGGACCTGTTTCGCGGTCCTAAAAACTCCCTTCGCTGTCCCTATAGGGACCGCGGTCCCCAGATTGAGAAACGCTGGTTTACACCACATTGCAAATGTATGAGATCAGATTTTGATGAATAACAGTACAGTTGGGTAACATCTGCAACATGGATGGTTAGTTGAATATTTCTTATGTGTTTATTTTTTTGATTTTCTATGCCACCACAGCTCTGCTAAAATTCAAATTCTATCATAAGCCTGATAAAAGACACTATAGCTTTTATATCGAGCATTTTTTTTGATAAGTTCTAGATAAATTGAGCTAAATCAATTTATAGCGCAATTTATAGAAATCAAAAGCAATTGACCCTTCGTGTGTCAATCTTTGACTCAAGCACTCACTAAACTATTTGAATCGGCCAATGCAGAAACTGAATATGTCCACTTATACTTGAGTAAATTGAGTTATACATGAATTCACCATAATTCAAGGGTGCTCGATCGAATGGTGCAAAAAAATAACATGTCCTGCTTTTCTATAATGTAGAAAAGCGATGGTATAGTACAGAAATTGAAGAAACATAGGACGTGTTTAATCTCTGTAGTGGTCTTATATATCTAGGATGCGCTGAAGTAAAAACAGCTGAGCTGATATCAAAAGAAGCCATCGTCGCGTCGTTTTGACATATGCAAGTGATATTTTGTTGAGGAAAGTTCTCTATGCAAAAATGTCTAAATCAACTAGTAACAGTGTTTACGAAGAAGAAAGTAAAACTGAATAACCTTGGAAACAGTTGAATTTCACACTGACTCCACAACCTCTCCAAAACTGAAAGATTTTTGAAGTACATTCAGAAAGAATTTGACGAATTTTACCAGCAATTCTATCCTAAAATGGCCTATGAAAGAGAAAGAGGAAGACGCCGCAGTGAAAGCAGACAATGTTTAAAAATATTTTTATTTGTATTTAGGATTTTCAGATTTCTTTTGTTAATATTAAGTTCAGTTGTTCTTTTGTCACAAACAGTGCGGGTCTTAGGCCTCTCGGCACCCTCGGGCAGAGTCCTTCAGAGTGCCCTTATTGACCTCGCACCCCCTCAGAGGTCTGCACTGGTCTCAAAATAGTTTCTTGCGTATTCTTTGCATTTTATTTGCAATCAATGCAGAAACTGAACATGTCCACGTTTTATATGAATTTTTTTCTCTTAGAATACAAACCTTTAAGTAAATTGAACCATGTGATCTTACCTAACAGATACCCTTCTTTCATATCCCAAAAAGTCATGAAAGTCCATAAAAGCAACATTGAGTAATTCAGTTTTTCTTGTTTTTCTCAAAACAAGGTGGTTGGGACATATTCAGTTTCTGCTTTGACCGATTCAATTATTATAATATTAAAAACAAGTTTCACCCTTGAGTTTTTAAAAACTGCAAAGAAGAACTTGCTTCTCCTTGGGGCTTGAAAATGGTAGGAGTTGATTTTGCCAAGTATTTCTATTGTAAATTTCCTTTTAAGTGAACCCCACAAACTTTAAAGATCCGTCAAGCTGGCAAAACGATAATATAACCATTCGAAACCAGGCCTATATTTAATTACTATTTAATTGCTATTTAACTACCACATTTAAAAATGTTAATTAAATCGCAAGATATGGTAATCTTTGTTTCATTTTAATTGCTCTATTAGAACTCCAGCAAAACCGGCTTCAAGCTGGCAAAACCCTTTATATTGAAAATAAAAATGTTTCTATTACTATATTAGCAATTAATTTTATAATGTGGTAATTAATTAGCAATTAAATCGCAAGATATGGCAGTCTTTCTTTTAATTTAGTTGCTCTATTGGAACTCCAGTAAAATCGGTTTCAAGCTGGCAAAACCCTTTATTTAAGAAAAAACAAATTTTTTACTAAATTAATGTTTTATGTTTATTTATTTTTTTTAAGTGGTAATTTTTAGCAATTAATTTTTCTGTTATGTTTGATCTATTTTTAACGTTAATTACGTGTTTTTTCGATTTGGTTTTGCTAGCTTGATATCAAGCTGACAAAACCCTCATATTTTAGTAACTAAGAGAGCAATTAATTTTTAAATGTGGTAATTAAATAGCAATCAAACAGCAATCAAATAGAGACCTAGTTTCGATTGGTTTTGTTACTATTGTTTTGCCAGCTTAACGGACCTAAACTTTAATACTCTTTACAAGGCATAGGTGTATCAAACTAAAAGTAATAGTACTACAACAATAGTCTTCTTATTGGTTTTCTGAGAAATAGAAAGACAGTTATGTACAGTATGTCTGCTACTATCACTTGAACCCTAAAAGGTGATCTATATGCAACATCAGCCCGGAAAATGTTGCTCTGCATATATTGCACCACTATGAACCATAAAACTTATTAGTTCCGTAGTCTGAAAATAGGTAAATAACGAGGTAAGAAACGCTTTGTAAATTTCCATGTCGCTGTCTTTTTAGGAGGAGAATACCGTTTACGGATTTCGCCTAGAATGAGGTTCTGTAAAATTATTTCTCCTTGAACAGAGTTGTACTCTTGTTACTACTTGGTAAAAGTAAGTAATACAATGAAAAGTAGAATTTGAATGATTATATATTATAGAAATGTTTGATTGCATTTTTTTATTAAATCTTCTTGGCAAAACCGTTTTCGCAGACATGATGATATATGTAAGGTATGTGCATTGTGTCCTATCATCAGTTCTACTATGACAAGAGCATTTTTCACTTTTTAATTAGCACAGCTTGCTGCTCTGCTCTAATGTACCTCTATACGGTCTAGGACATTTGGGCGCAGCCGTTTCGGCGAGAGGACAGTTTGGAGCCGGACATTTCGGCGCAAGGACACTTCGGCGCAGGCACACTTCCGCGCCGGGACACTTAGGCGCAAGCACACTTCGACTAAAAGCAGTTCGGAGCATGTACATGTTTCTCCGACAAATTAGGGTAAAACTTTCGGAGATCTTTAAATAAAACGTTTTTTTTGGACAATTGGTCTAATTTTTTGGGACAAGCTACCCTATTATCAGAGTAACCTTTTTTATTTTTACATACACACATACACCTTCTTAATTCCAGAATTTCGCTTGGGTTGGTTAAATTGCGTTATTCTAGAGCTTTTTGTCTTTAAACACTGGACTACAAGCACTAAGCAATATCCATTTATAAGTGTTACCTACTGAGACAAAATTCCTGAAGTAAAACACGTATTTATCAGTGGTACGATATTCAATATTAATGTCAATTTTCCTATTTCATTTAATTGATATAAAATTTTTGATTTTTTAAAATTTATATTAACATGATTATCAAACATGATATTCTTATAAACAATAAGGGATTTATAACAAACAAATTAAGTTCTTATTATAAATTATTCCCTTACGCAGATATTTCCAGAAGAATTTTAATTTTAATACTTTAGCAGTTTACAAAAATGACTTTTTTCTTAAATCTGGCAGTACATACGAGTTTTTGTGATTGGCAAATATTGAGTTTTTTTTTCATTATACTGTATTTATCGAATACTGTATTTCATCGATCATACCGTATTTATTACCTGTAAGTACCTACAGATTTTGTTCATTACAATAATACTAGACAATTTCTCACGCCGAAGTGTCCCTGCGCCGAAGTATCCGTGCCAAAGTGTCCCGCGCCGAAACGGCCGCGCCCAAATGTCCGGCTCCGTACCTCTATATAATTAATATATAGGAACACTACTGTGCTCTAACGAAAATGACGATCATTGAAATCATAAGTTAAAGATAGCGCTATTCTCAGAAATATATCTATCGTTTTCTCTCAAGGAGGTCATATACCTTGTAAGTAAGGGGTATTTTATGTTTATTATTGTACCTACCATTGCTAAATTTCTCTAAGCATTACTTTCACAATTTATTTCTTAATTCTTCTTTTTTGTGATTTTCACAACCTTCTGGCTTATCTCGGCAATGTATACCCTTCTCTATTTTCTTCTACTTCTTTCGAAAAATAGAACTCAAAGATATTACACTGCTTATTGTACTTCTCAGTTCTGCTGCGATTTTTTTTGTTACTTGATTGTCCCATGTGTTTATTTACTTGATGGTTAGATAAAAATGATATACCTACATCCTTAGGAGTTTGTTTTTTGCAATTATTTTCTTTGGTGGACTTCTTCAGTTTATGCCCGTTTTTCTACAAAAAAACATTTTAGATCAGATATAAAGTCTCCACATAGCATATACTCATTTTAGTTTTTTTAATACTTAAACCACGTCTTCTGTATGTCCTTACCAATATTTTAAATACTTTCTTAATACTTCCATTTAGATTTCCAATGTAGTTCTGCACTGTCTACGCCATGTTGTCATAGATCCGATTCCAGAGCCGAATCAAATCTGCACGCAATCGAGGTTCGATCTGACACCGATCCAGAGTAGCTTTACTCGGAAAAGCAAAATATACGAGTAAAAGTCATTAGAAAACAGGAATGGCCTTAGAACTTTTTACAAGAGGTACTTATAGAAATTGTCTGTGTCTTATTTTTTTTACATAGTCCCCCTGCTTCTCAACACGCTTGGTCCAACTGACTAGTGTCTACAAACTATGCCCTCTAGAAGCAATAAGAAACTTTGCACCGCTTACATTACTTTATTGTCATCTGCTAACTTCTGACACCCCAACTGCTCCTTCAATGGTCCAAACAAGTGCAGTCCGATGGTTCCAAGTCCGGGCTGTATGTTGGATATTTCAACACCGGTCGTGAAGCAACAATACTCCTTTTAAGAGAAACTTTCGGTTTTTCGATTTATCGCTGGCTTCAACTTGTTCATTGTATCGAGCACTAGTCACAGTCTGGCCTTTTTCCGGAAGTGTGCCAATATATGGCCAATTTACATCATAGAATGTGGCCACCACGACTTAATCAGCGGAAACGTATGCTTTGAATTTTTTGTTGACCCGATGCAACGGGTCAACACGGCGATAGAGAAAATCAATTCCTTCACAAGCATAACGGTCCAAATGCTCCTGACGAATCGTGTGCACGTTTCTGAATATCCGACAGCTGCTTTGAGGCCATCTGTTACACACTTTCCTATACCCAAAGTCATTATAGACAATATTGTACGCAGAACCGCGACTCTATGAATTCTGTGGCAATTTTAGGTTTAGATTTTATGGCAGATTTTAGGTTTCGCGCCCACAAAAAAATGAAACAGCTTCGTTGTTTTTCTACGATGCAAGTTGTAAATGAAGCGGGCATGTTTTACGAACAATTGCACAGACGAAAACTGCTCGATCGCCAACGAATAATTTCTAGGAATATACTTAATAGTTTATGTATATACGTTTTCTGCAGTAATATTTAAAATGTTTCCTGTAAAAGCTGTTGATGTTTGTATATTTGCAATACGCATATTTCTCAATCAAGTTTAATATCAAACTTAGGTAATATAAATTTTTTTGATATACATAGACAAGTTAATCTATTTTTGGAGAGTAGGCTATTTTTGGACCTGGTTAACAAAGTTGTTAAAATTGGATTTCATTTCGTTAAAATGTTTTGTTTTAGACACACCTTCTAACTTAATTTATTAGCGCGGTCAAATCCCACAACACACAAATCTATGAAATAAATAGGGCTTTCGGGTTCACTGACCATAGACGATTAACAGAACAATGTTATTAAATGTACCTAATTTATTTTCCACGTTGTTTTTTCTTTTCTTTTTTCACTTGTGCAATATATTCAATAGGTGATAAATCAAAACGTTTCCATAAAGCTGATATCTAGATTCTTATTACAAAGTCATAAACGTATGCAAGCAAGAAACAAAGGCAAGCCTTGCCTAATTTGGTTATCAAATTATGTAGCACAGTAAATAAGCCAGAAACCTATAAAACACAGTCTGCGGATTCAGAATTAACTGCACAGAGACACTTTGACGGTAACAGAATAAATGGGCGTACGTGTTTTTCCAGGAAAGAACCCTGTATTTCAGAGTGAAGTTGTTGGTGGTGACATTTTGTTTGACACCCTCGGGAGCACGATTTGCACTATTAAACTACGGTTAGGAACCCTTAGGCACAAATGGCTTTCTTAAGACTAGCACAGTATTAAGGAACGTCAAAATAATTGTTTCCTCAAATAAAATCTTTTAGAAGTTTAAACCGCCCCAAGGGATTAGGAAATTCAAAGCGCATTGCTGCAGATAAGACGATATTGATTTTAATTACGCCAAGTTGGAAATGCAAATATAATTTTCATTTATTTTTTATTTTAAGCTACAAAATTGAAAAATATTTTCTCCGTACAGCAATAAAAGACGGCTTTAACCTAAAGAATCAAATTTTACTACTTCTTTCGTTTATTTCTCTGAAAAGAAAACCATACAAAGAACACAGTTTTAGTAAGAAAATTCAATTGTACATGACCTATATTGTGTCTCGTCTGGACTGAGGATTTTCATTTTTTGTTTTGGATCTGCCAATTTCAGTCCAACTCTCTAGCAACTAAACAGCAAAATATGGACGCTGTAGTTGAAGGATCTATTTCAAAAAGATATGTTGCAATAAACATTACAATTTACTGTCTCAGAAAAACCGTGGGGTGTAGTTTCTGAATTTTAAATCTATTTCATTTTAGGTTGCCCAGAAATAAATCCATTTAAATTCCCACTTCTATACTTTCCCTTTTCATTTAAATACCTACGAAACCTTTTCAGGTCAACTAACTAACAATTACGGAAATGCAAATTCTCCAGTTTGAAAAGCTAAACTTTAAACTTTATACTTCTTAACTCTCTAAACAGCATCCTTCGTAAATTTTCTCCTTTTACCTTAATTAACAATTTTACTGACAGTAGGCTTAGTATTGTTTATTTATTCATTCAATTAATTTGACTCTTATAAAGTAAGTAAAAACCGCCGGAGAAACTGATTTTCCTTTTACGTAATTAATCCTCATGCGTTGAAGTAAATAATATAAAAAAACATAGCCTTTAAACTGCTAGTTTAAGTTAATTTGTGTAATTGAACTTGTGTATATGTAGTATACGTAACTAGTATGTATATATAAATCTGCATTACAATATGTTTTGACACATTTATTTCTTAATTAACTGGCATATAAAATTAAATTATTTCTGAAAGTTGATCAAAATGATTCAGTCTATTACCGATTTATTTTCAGTTATGAAAATTTAATTAACTAATTTCTCATCTTTGTTTCAGGTCAGTTTCTACAAGAAAATATCCAAACCGAGTTGTTTGCTGGTAGAGTATTAACTAGTATTATAGTATTAAATATTAGGAATATTACCTTACAAATCAAGAATAAAGGTGTGGTATTTTTAAGACGTATTTTGAAATATAATATAAAATAAATTAAACAGTAACTCAAAATCTGAAAAGTACTAGCATTTAGTTAAAATATCCATCTACACTTTATTTACAACCTGTCGGTACATATTCCATAGATGTATTAAATTAAGCATGAAACTACCGTTAAATACTTTGCCTAATTCTTGTTTGAACAAAATCGTTAACAAGTAAATATATACTTATACTCATACGCTTAATTAATGATTGCTGTACTCACACTTACACAATTAATGATTACTGATTACATATACACTACTCATACTATTGAGTACGATTCCACTGTACTCATAATCAGTAATCATACTCTTGAGTACAATTTGCTCAACGCTGCTAATAACACTACCCAACCCGATTTTTACCTGCGGTACTATATAAGGTTTTTCCGAAGTATTTTCAAATGTAAAGAACGAATCTGGTATTTAAACATTTTCTATGGCGTTACAATTTTCGGTTCTCATAGGAATTCCGTATATAAGTTTGCGCATACGGCCTATATAGATAAGCATGTGCTAAAGGTGCTTGCAGACTTGTACACTTTTGGCGCAACTTTCTGTGGCGCAACTACAAAATTGCACGCTGTATTCACACATAAGCAAAAATAAGTCTCAAGTTGTTCCATAAATGAATGGCGCAAGTTAAAAGTGTCAACAGCAATTTTTAAAGTTGCAAGAGTATTCACACAATTTTGATGCGCCCCTTTTCACAAACTCAAGCTGCAACTTTTGATCGACGGTTATAATTTTTGTTGTTCTGCCATTTTCATACTGTGAATAAATAATTAGATTTTTCTTGCTTAAAAGTTGTCTACATAAATACATATGTCTACACTATTAGCCAAATTATTATATTTTCCATTTATTTTAGCCAATTCTAATGCTTTTTGAGTATGGTATACACTGAAGAGTTCTTATTTTTTACAATTAAACTTTTCATTACAATTTAAAATATTAACTATTTGCTTGATTTGCTGGAAAATGTGGAATTTCAAAAAAGATGTTAGATTTATATTTTTACATTTTCTTACAATACAATATTTTACTGTAGATGTGCATAGTAAGTAACCTTTAGATCCATATTATTAGCTGTGGCAAGAAGTAAAAATTAACTATAATATTAATTTGTTAATCTAATGCCTCAACAATTTATATTCTTAATAATTAAATGTGTAGTAAATATGTAAGGTGATTTATTAAAAAAAAAATTATTTACAGCTAAAGTGGCGCTAAAGCAGATATTGCGTCACTTTACATATATTACCGTCGTCTGTCAATTTTTATATTGCGAAATTTCAGTATCTGTAACTGTTTACACATAGCAATTTTAAAAATGTACGCAACTTGAAAAGTAGTGTGCAACTTTGAAAATTGCGCAATTTTTGAAATTGTAGCGGTATTCTTTAAAAATGTAAATAGTACGATCTAGGTAGTGTCGTTTGTTCATCGATTCATCTAAAAGCACTTTAAAGATAGTGTTACTCCACAATGGAAATGAATATCCATCAGATTCGGTATTCCATGCCGTTGGACTAAAAGAGACTTATGTCCGAAATCCTTACCGCAATAAACTACGCCGACTTCCAGTGCAGTATTTACGGTGATTAAAAGTAATTGCTTTACTCTTTGGTATGCAAGGAGGTGCAAAACATGGCAAGAGTAGGATGAGTTTGTACCATGAAACATTCCTCTTTTATTACTCTAAATTATGCTGAAAATACTATAACAAAATATACGCCGCGCGATGGACGTCACTGTATCCTTAAAAAAAAATTAAAACACTCACTGAAAAGCTCATAAATACGATACTTACTGAACGGTAAATGCTCCGATTTTTAAGACATCTTTTGGCAAATTATAACTCAGGACGTAGGTATTGATTTCCGTAACATACTAATTGCAAGGAGAAGCAAGGCTTAATAGACACAATAAAAGGAAATAGGCGCCAGTTATTCGAAGTCATTTTAGTTTATCACACCCCCGAATAACAAAAGGTTAGATTATATTAATTAAAGATAAAAAAAACTAACTAACCGAACTAATCAACATTAGTTTGACTGACGTTAACACAAGTTAAACTATTAAATAGCTTTAATTAATGCTAGGTCAATTATCATCATGGTAAAATTTAATTTAAATGTTTATTTATTCATAATTAAAATATTCAATTGTCTCCAATGACAATAGTAAGGTTTTGATGATAATAATTTTAATAATAATACCCTAATAAGAATTCTTATAAAGAAAAACACAGTACATAAGTTTACAGGAAATGTCCAAAAAAATGATACAGATAAGTTTCACATTTACATAAGCTTATTTTTATCAAACAAGTATCCGTAATTCCTTGATACAATAGTAGAATTTTATAATTCTTCAAAATGTCATGAACAACACTTACACAAAAAATGGCCTTAATTCACGTAACAATAGGTATAATACCTCACAAGTTATAGCTGCAAAACGGAGAGAACTTTGAATTTTGGTAAAGATGCTGCAACAATGAACTAGAATTTCTTAAATGATGTTATGAAAATTATTTCTAAAATAATTCGACGCTAATCCACGATAATAAAACTCGTAAACTGCAATAGTTCCAGTATTTCAACTGTTAACCACAAATTTTATCTATAACTGAACTTCGTTATTAGAAGGTTGTATTTTTTCAGCTCAATTACTTTTATAGGACTGACACTCATTCTGCAAATTCACTATTATTTATATCTTAATGCGAGTTCGAACTTCCTTCGCGAATTTTCGAAGGACGATAAGCTGGATTATTGGCGTTAATTTATTAACACCGAAAATTAAACGATAAATTGAAGCAAATAAGCTTTCTGTACGTTATGAAGCTTCAAATTACAAAACGGTAATATCACAACTAGTTCGTATTTTATAACTTTGTTCCATACATTAAAACTGTAATTTTAGGAACGCTAAATAACAGAAAATTCTACCGGAATTCTAGACCTTCCGAGTGGAGCTCCAGGTGTCACGTAAAATTGCTCTCCGTTCAGTTCGTCCTTTTACTTTGCTAGACTAAATCTTACTAACTTAGTTGGGGATGCTAATCTGCACTGTACTTAAATTTCAAAAGGGGGAAAGGATTCACATCCAGCTATCCACGCAAAGATAACGTCTCTTGAACCAATGAAGGAACCGATACGTAAAAAATCTTCGAGAACCTTCCAGGGACTTTACCTTAACTAAAATCTGCTTACCGTAAAGAACTCGATATCCACACGTGTTTATCAACTATATATTTTTTTATCTGCCTTCAGAGAATTTATTCTTTGAGAAATGAAAATTATCACGTAGAAGGAAATATAATTTTAACTAAATGTCATTTTATTTCTTTCGTTAAAAGGGCGGCAACACTTTTGAATATTTATAAATTCATTTTTATTTAGGGTCTTTTCTTCGAAACGACATTTGTAGTTGTGAGAATGCCTTGAACCCAACTTTAACATTTTCAAAGACACCAACATGTTGATTTTAAAAGCAATATTATCTGTAATTTTATTCTAGTTGGAATGTCTTTTGTATGAAAACATTTTAGGGTAAGCCCTGATATTTAAAAGAACACCATTTGGTTTAAATAAAGTTTACAGTTTTTTTAACTCAACTAAAATGTATTGAAATACGCAGGGCCGAACTAAGATTATTTGCTGCTAATGGATTTAAAGTTGCATTATTATAAAATTGGAAATTTGAGCATGTTACAACCAGGAAAGTATAATGTAAAACATGTCATACCTATATCAGAAGAAGGTTCTTCACCCTCCACTTCATATAAAGCTTGTCTTAATGAAGAACTTCGTGAAAGCTTAAATAAACAAGGCAATATGTTTTATTACTTAAGTTTTTACGATAGTTTTTCGTTGGGCTTTAGATAAGAAAACCGTTGAAAGATAATGTTTTCGAAACAATGTTATAGGAAAAGGAACTGTCTTCATGAAGATCTTTCAGATCAGTGGTACACGGATTTCTGGGAAAAAATAAAGATGAAAAGTACGAGTCCATAGTGAAAGAACTTCTGCATAATTATAAAGATATGGGATGCCGGATGTCTCTGAAAATTTACTTTTTTCATTCCCATATAGATTTTCTTCCTTCCTACATGGGAGAAGGTAGCGTTGAGCAAGGGGAATGTAAATGGAAATATAAAACTGTGTACAAGAAGGAATCTAAAACTAAAGTTTTAAAGAAAAAAAAACAGTGAGTACTATGAAAACAATGTAAAAATTATTTTTCTTTGTCATTATAAAGCAAAAAGATTTAAAACTAATACGATTTAGTTTTACTAAATAAATATAATTAAGAATTCTAAATCGTATAAGTTTTATGCTATATAAAGATTCCATTATATCTTTTCATCTAGACGTGATAGAAAAATAATGTTAACATTTTTGTAATCAGCACGTCATTTTACGTATCATACATCACCTAAGTTTGTATCGGAACCATTTTCTATTGGGTAGTGTAATTTTGTTTTAAATCATTATTAACTTTAATTTAAAATGTTAAAGTTTTGTTACAAATAATTCAGGCAGGTTAATTGATACTTAAAGTTTTCAAGATAAATACATACCTACCAAATTAACTTTGAAGAACTTAATTAAACATCAAACGCTATTTAAAAAATATTTTTTTTAAATTTTATTCTAAACTTGTACATTTACAACTAGCCTACTAGGCCAACAAGTAAATGTTATGACAATATTTATGATGATAACAATATGACATATAAGGAGTATCACTCTAATGAACCTCCTGCTATTTATTGTCTGTAAGATCACTAAATTTAGTCCTCTTTAAACGTCTTGTTATGTTGTCATTATATAACAGAACTGTGACTAATGCATTAGGATGATTACTAATTCGCTCCCTGTATCTCCTGGAAAGATCTTTGCCAACGTCATTCACCCAGGGACTTCTTAGATCATTGTAAATTATTTTATTGCTGACAAACCAATCTACATTTGCATCACTCGAAGAGTTTTGCTTTGAATGCGTTGTGATATTTCAAGATTTGACGACTTTGTACATCCCCAGAACTGGATACCGTAGGTCCAAACTGGCATTATCATTATTAAGTAAAATCCGAAATAAATTAATATTCTATTTATGTATACTACCTCAGTAGCATCATGTATAAATGAAATATTTAATAATCAATATTTGTTAAAGATATAGAGAACGGCAACTTTTTTATTTAAAAGCATTTGACTTTTCATATTATTTAAATATTGACTTTGTAAAGTTGTTTAAATATGCTTTATTGTATGTATTGTTTATTTAACACGATGTAATTATTTATACAGTATAAGATTATCCCATAAATGTTGAGTGAATAATTATCTGACTGAAATCTACATTATGAAATAAAACAAAAAAAATATTTTTCTTTGCTCTATGGTCATGAAAAAAACTACAAAACTATAAAAAATAAAACTTTAACATTGGTGGAACATAAAAAGTATGTTATGTAATATAAAATATTATAAGAAACTCAGAACACAAAGTTATATCCATAATGTTGTATAAGACACAATAAAAACTTAAAAACCACCAATTCACCAAATACACTATTTTATTTGATTTTTCACCTCCAAAAGCTTATCAAAAAACAAACACCATGCACTTTAATACGCGTGATGGAAGCCCAATTGTCGAAATCAGCCTGTTCTTACAACCGGTACGGACGTTGTTGTTTGAGAACCTCAACTTTAGAAATATTATATTTTTGCAATAAACCATTTACAAGCGCTTTATAAAATGAAAAGATATTCAGCGGTTTTCACACGTTTAATGCATTCAACTTATTATATACATAAGTATTTCACATTGTAAGTATAATCTATATAATATATCCTATATTGGAGATATTTTTAAAAATCTAAGTGTAATATTTATAAAACATGAAGATTTAAATGTAAATTGTTTGCTCAAAATGAAACATTTAGTGAGTATTTCTAATCATGTTAAATTTTGTAGTATTTTTTAAATGTGTATAATAATAATAATAAGTATAATTATACTATTAAATATGAATTTTCTAATATCATAAAACATTTAAATGTTTATTATTAAATATTTAATGTTGAATTTTTATGTTTGAAATATAAACATTTAAATACAAATTATTTGATATAAAATAAAGATTTAATAAATAATTTTTATATTAAAAACATTTAATATTTAAAATACATTCAATAAATAACTATTAAAGATAATAGAATGCTACTAGGGTAGTAATTATAATAACTTCCACAAACGCGAAATACAAAAGGTCGAAGTTACATAAAGCAATAGGGATCCATATAATACTCATCGATAATGAAAGCACATTTGAGAAGTGGAAATGTTAAATGTCAAATTACTTTCTATCTTATTGTAATAGCTAACTTTGAAACTTTGCCACTAATGCATAATTTGGGGGAAATAAAACTTTGTTAATCAAAATATTGTTTTCTTCAAAAATAAATCCCTCTAAGAAAGACTGCTAAGAGGAAACGGAAGTATAGAAATAGTAATAACTGTATTCAAGGTTGTGCTGTGGAACGAAAAGACTGTGATGCTAATTCAGACCACAATATTACTATGGGAGTTTAGTTAGTTGATGTTAAATATGTGCTTTGGGTTAATCATAAGTAGGAAATTTCATTATATTTATATTATGAAATTGTATTAACTTGAATATTTATTATTTTAAGTACTTAAATGCTGGACAGGAGTTACGTATTTCACATAGGTAAATAATTAACGTCAACAATTCTATTATGCTGACTGCAGTGGAAACTCAACACAAACAGGCAACTCAATACTGCAGCATTATAAGTACCCTCTTTTCAAATTTACAGCATCATCCAAATGAAAATTTATGTACTAAAAAGCAGGTTAAGTTGCTAACGAACAAAAATACGTTTATCTTTGAATGGGGATTTGACTAGGATTTAATTAATTTCATCAAGTAGCTGTTACATGTAATTATTACAATCTCAGTTTAACCCGTTTATGTAAACTGAAATGTTATTAACTATGTAAACTTCCATAACTGTCTTCGACAAGTTGACATAAGGTATACTGTGTTTTATCCATGTACTAAGCAATGTCTCTGAAATTAATCTGTTTCGAGATATTATTACTCTGATACAGACTACAAGGAGACTGCAATTCTTGTCCATTTCGTTGTCTTCAATATTTAATCTTGGCACAGAATAATAAAATCTAAGAAACAGTAAACCGTATAAAATTTAACTATGTTAGAGTTATTGTAAATTAAGCTAGCAAAGTTACGTTTATTGTATGAATAGCGCTACCAATACTCTTCGTCAGTAACCAGTATTCTACATAATATATACTCTCCATTTCACTTTAGTGCTACACATCTTTCCTTGCATATGTTTTATTTGTGATGAGATTGTCGCGTCATTTCATCTAATACGATATATTTTCTGAGTTAATAAGATGTATTGGTATTGGTGCTTTGGGTCAGAAAATTCCGAAAACCAAAAAATCTACCTCATTATGAATTTCCACATTTTAACTCAATTTGGGATCCCATTCTAAACATATTTTTGTTAAGTTCCTTAATTAAAAACAAATATATATTTTTGTTATCGGAAATGAAACCTCAGTCAATATAGTAACAAATAACTTACATACCATGTGTGTGTCAGTAATCTTTTTATACTAGTATTCTAGTATTGCTTCAATTCGTCTTAGCACTCAGAGTTTATGGTTAAGCTCACTACAAACAAAGCCTAATAATCACAAACATAATTAATTCACATACTACAGTTGCTGATAGTAAATTCGTTAGCTGTTTATACATTTAGTTTTACTAAATTTGGTCATGGTGCGACGATGATCGAGCTTAATGAAAATCCAAATCACTCCACAGTGATTAATGATTACTATTACAGAAATTATGGAAGCTATCTTGGAATTATTGAATTATTGAAATATTTACTTTCACAAAACAAGGTTTAAAAAATCCGACAAAACGATATCTTAATATCAGCCGACAAAGCTATATCTTAATATCAGCCTTTCACCACTTAGCAGTATTCTTCAATTCACGCTACTTGAAAATGTTCTCCTACTATATCTTGTACTTTCTTAAACATCTTCGAGAAGGAAAAATCTTCAATTTTTGGTAAGAATTAGGTGGGATGATTTGTACTAAGGTGTTTTATCCAATTGCACGTTACATAATGCACCGACAATAATAATTTTAAACTCAATTTTCTCCGTGGTGTATTTTATAAAAAGTGCAAAGAGCCATTAAAAGCCATAAAAATGTCTTGCAAAACATGAATTATACTTAAAAATCTTGAAATTTAGAAAGATATTATTCAGAGTGTAATCATAAAACACATTAAGTTTCTGTTGAATCCATATTTATTCCATGGATTTTGTTCGGTTTTTAGGTTATTTTAACTAGAATTGGAATAGGTACGTGACTAAAAATGCAAGATTGAATAGATTTTGTTTACACAGCAGTAACTTGGTAATTACTTGGAATACAGCTCTCTGTCGCACCCAAAAACGAAAACCTTTTTCTATTTTTACGCCAAATTACGCAAAAACCAAACAAAGCAGGATATAAACCAATTTGAGCTCCTTAAGCTCCTTACAATAACGCCTGTGCCGTAAGCTAATGACCTAGATAGCTGACTAGTAAATTCAGCCGATTTACTGACCTGATAAACTTTTGTGGCAAATTTTAGACCAAACGAATCTGAATAATAAGCCTTTCTACAGTTACTCTACCGACAGACCGTCAGACGAATTTACGATGGCGCGTGTCCATAAAGATGCTTCCGCTCCCATGTGAATGCATATCTTTTGTTATACATTCACAACAATTTAATTACAAGTAAAAAAGACACAAAGGTGATATGTTCTAACTTTCTAGTCCAATTTGACATAATAGCTTGATTCTTTTGTAAAACTGTGCACCTTGTTGTACGAAAATGCCATTCAGCATATTTATATTGAAAGATTCAATCCTAATTATTTCTTTAATTTCCGCTTTATTACCGTTTCTCTGACGTTGCCCATAATGATTACATCGAAGTTTTAAGTTTTTATATACTTAATTTTAGAATTAATAATAATTGTGGAACGACAGTGTAACATTCAATGATGTTCAGGCAAACTTGTTTCAAAAGTTACTTTTAACAAATAAATCTGATGTATTTATTCCGAGCCATTGTTTATTTTGAATTACTGTCAGTACTGCATAACTTCTAAAACTAGTGTAGACAGATAGCTTTATTGAGTTATTTCCAACGAATTTGGATTTTGCATTAGTAAAATAACTGTTTCCCACTTTATTATAATTATAGTATCTCTATCTATAAAACCATGACCTTTTGCCATTATATGGTTTCCGTAGTTTGTTTATTAAAATTGTTTATTAAAAGGCAAAAGAGCTAATTATTGAAATGGTGTTGTCAAAAAGAATGGTAATCGCAAAGGACTAGAATTCATACGCTTTTCTTAAAAAGAAATTTAATTTTACAGCGATTTAAAAATAAAATAAAGCTTGAACTAGACATTATTTAGTAACTTTCGAAATCAGAAATCTGTACGTACTAGTTGTTACTCGTTTTAGTTAGGGTTAGAAAAATAAGCATTACTGTACTTTAAAATGTCTTTAATGTAAAATCTTTACAGCTCTGCATCATACCTTTTTGTATTTCGCAACAATACATATATCAAAATAAAATAGAAAACTAAACATTGTGACTTCCTCCAAAAATAGTTAAAGGGAATGGATAATAACATCTTATAGTTAATAGATCAGTCAAATCAATAATAATGCCTTCAGTTTTCCTTTGTAAATAAATACAAACTTTTAGTTTTTGAGGTCTCTAAACTTCCAAGATCTATTTATAATACATTACAATTTTTTTATTCTGATTATATGTACATAAAACTATTGGCTCGGTTAAACCCTGTATAAAAAATATAAGCTTGTAGTTGACAGAGAGCTAACATAATTAACACATTCGCAATGTACCAGTTGTACTACCACCGTATAATAATAACCAGTAGGTGCACTCTCGCAAATATTGAAAGCCTCGTATGTGACCGTCTTGTATTCTCGGGCTGTTATAACAATAGTTATATGACCTTCTCGTTATTACCAACATGCAATCAGGATGACCGTGGTATATCAATGTTGTGTGCGATATTCAAAGTGCCGATAATCGAGTGAGTATGCTGCATATTTTTATGCTGTGGTATTACTGAAGTTTTATTTACTGTTTAAAATAAGGGTAAAAGTAAACGTAATAAGGAATCTGAAGATTTACTTATACTGCAAGATCTCTAAATGACTTGAAGACTTTCACGGCACGCTATTATATTATTAAGATAAAATGTAGAATAGTACATTAGAGTACCTACCTCAAATAATTTTGAATTTTTTAATACTGTCACCAAAAAGACACGATGGCGACAAGCATGGATCTACAGGGTACTATGAAACTGGTACTGATGGTAGTTTTGGAAGCAAGAAAAGGAAGATGCGAGTGCAGGGCTGAAGTAAAGAATCTACTTTATGATGTACTACATAAGTAACCGATAATCTAATATAAGTTACCGTAAATCATAAATTGTAAACTAGTAAATCGTGCAATAAATAGAATACTATATTTCGACCCATTTGTTCCTTGCCTGCATCCTTAGCGATAGATTATCATAGAGGTGGATCGTTGAATGAGTGTACTTAATTTTTTAGCACTTGAAAAACATATGTGGACAGTTAAGTAATAGTTTATCGATATCTTATATAACTCTGCTGCACTACAATTTTTTAAAATTTTTTTTTCTTGAGTATATTAATATCAAGTTGATAATTGATTACAATACGACGACGAGAGTCTGAGAAATACCTAGCTCATGAGATATGGAATTCTAATTATTGGAATTATGCTAAAACACTACAAAAATTGTAAGAAATTGCCGATATTAAAGAAGAACTATCTAAGAACTGCAACCTGTCCTTGTAGAAGTACATTTCAAAAAGAACAAGAATTGTGAAGTTTCTTCTATGTCCTCAGTCTAATGCTCGTATATTACTCAAGCAACTTCGTTTTAGTATTATTTTGTTTTTTAAGTCGGATGTTCACATTTTACTACTTTGGAATATCGTTATTTAGCTTAAAATGTTTGAATATCTGAATAGTTTCCCTTGTTATGAAAGACCATCACATAATAGAGTTCTAACCCGCACTAAAAAAAGAACGTCACATAAATGCGGTTTCTATCCACTTGCTACTAACTTAAGTAATAGAAGTAGATTTTTCGCTAACAAAATTTACTACGTTGAATAATTTATTTGCAGAACTAGTTTGTTTAGTTTATTAAAAATAAAATTCTATTTAGGAATTTAGGTTCTCAAAAGTGTATTTAATTTTGAAACTGGAAAAGCATTATATTTAAATTATACCCCTTCTAAGTAGAAGAGTACGAATTTTCGCAGTTAGTCGTAATAAAAAATTCTGAATGAATTTATATTTACACCAGTAATGCAGACTTTCCTACAGACTCAAAATTAATAAATGTTTTCTTTGAGTTTTTTCATCCCTTCTCCAAAAACCAGATGCCAAAGAGATGTAAGTATCTATAAAGTAAATTAAGCTTTTTTGATTAATGGTTTGTCATTCACGGTTGTTATAAAACCAATTCTTTCATAAAGTTCTCTTGTGTTTTTGTAAATTAATTTGAAGCAAGATATTAAAATACCGAAAACGAAGATTAAATCTCGAGTGGGTACAAATATTAATAGTTATTTAATAAATTAGTTTGTTAATGAAAGCGATTAATGATCGAAACTGTTTAAAGCACGAACGAGCGATAGGGAGTGAGTGCCTTTAATAGTTGAGATCATTAGTTGCTCATTAACAAACGAATTGATTACAACAGTTTTTCGTTGACCGTAAAATTCTTCGATTTTAAGATAGAAAATTTCAAATAATACCGAATCCAAACTTGTGCGTATATCTGGTTGCCCAAAGTAAAACATCATCAAAACGTCAAAATCACAAACGGGTTTATTAATGAAAAAGAGTGTATTAATGAGGTCCATTAATGCATCCTTTTTTCACAAAACAGTTACTTAATAAAAAAGAGTGTATTAATGACGTCCATTAATACATCCTTTTTTAGAAAAAATAATTCATTAATATTGACATTAACAAGCGGTCAACGAAAAAAATTTTTAATTCTCTTTTCTGCTACCGAGTGTCTACGTCAAGATTTTTTAACTTTTATTGCGAAGGAAAAGCCGAATACAAAACTGCGGCCGCTAAACGTTCAGCCGTTCGGACACGGTTACCTTTTAGGGAGTTATTTAAAAGAAAACGAGAAAGGAGAGTGCAGAAAAGTATGAGCGATTGAACGAACATCGAGATTTATTTTGTGGAAGTAGAACGATAAGGCAGCAGTCTATTGATCGTCTCACTCGAGCAAGAGCAACCCGTCACTTTACATGTTACTCAGAGCTGCCTTCACGACCGGCACAAAAACACTCCTATCAGACACGTTTAGGAGCAAACTGCTTGGCAATATCAATTCACTTTCATGACACAAAAGAACTTCCAGATAACCCTATTCTTATGCAGCGAAATTCTCCTATGACTAAACGATCATTAGCAACATTTTACAGCCGCAGGCTTTTTCGTTTTACCACCGGCATCTTTGTGATTTTAATGAATTGCTTCCCTGGGATTTTAAACGGATATTAAAACCAGTGAACTTACGGAGAGCTTATATTAAAAATCGCTGATATATTCGTTTACAATGTCTGGAAATATAATGTACATTCGGATAAGACGGTAGGGAATGGAAATTCGCTAACACGGAAGATACTCATCCATCAGCGTGTCCGTCTGCGCTGAAATTAAGAACTGTCTGCTTGAAATGGATAAGAGCAGCTCAGGAGCTCAATTCAATGCTTATGTTTTAATAATATCTACTTTTTAATAAAATTTCATTTTTCTACTAGACATACATTTAATATCATCATTTTGAGGAATACCGCACGCCTTGCATACATAAAACACCTTACCCAATCTCTTGGTTGGAAACTTTATAAAATTATAAGGAAAAAACACTGATCTTCATCTGCTGTAATAACAAGAAAAGGGAAGAATGGGGCGAAAAGGGACGGCGTCTTGCCGCGCGTTAATGCGTTTACAGTGGTAACCGCAGGATACAGACGAAGGGAGTAACTAATAGTGCTATGGATATTTTCAGACCCTTTTCTCTTTTTCTTCGGGAAATTCTACTAGCTCGGATGCTTCGCGAGCGCACGCTACACACTAATGTCTTATGTTCAAACCTTCTTTTAGTAACTAATGTCCAGAGCAAATCAAGGAGTTTAAAACAAAAAAAAAAGAGAATATTTAAGTAAACAATGATTATCTTTAGAAATTTTAAGGAATTGTGTTTCAAATGATTTAGTCTGAATGTATACGTTTCAATCGCGTGTGTTCCTGGCAGTAATAAACAAATTGAAAGCCGTTGAACCCAACGGCAATGTCGTATATGGTATCAGAAAAATTAAATTTCTCAGAAAAGTATCCCGTCCCTTTATATGCTTCTGAATAAAAACATACGTGTATTTAGTTTTTTATTTTTATGTAGCATCTACATATACCTTCAAGGATATTTTACTGCAAATGTATATTGAAACTTTAGAAAGCACCAGTAATGATAGTATTTTAATTCATAATTATTCTGAGATGAGATCTGCGTATTCTTTCACAAGTAATAATTAGGGGCGATTTAATTTATATAGACATCACTTTCGAACAAAGGTATTAGCTACTAATTATTTTTTAGAAATATTAAAGATAGTGTATAAAGGGTAAAGTCTTGTTGTATGGTGATTATATTAATAACTTAACTAGACCTCCTAAATTATAAATACGAATTAATTAATAAATACAATAAAACTAAAGTATAACATCATTTCCAAAACGACAGTATTTGTTAGATTCCTACTTCAATATATCCATATTAATACGAATGGTGACGCCGCACACAGGGCTGAAACCTGATTCTAGCCGGTCAAAATTATTTTATAGGCTTAACTGAAAGCAAATTACTGGAATAGTATAAAAATGATAAAATAATAAAAAAAGAAAGAAAAAACAATCCTTTTGAGCCACTAGAGCTGGATCAGTTTGATACTTTTATACTTTTATACTTTTTCCAAGAAAAAGTTCGTTACATAATTATGTTATTAGGAAATAAGGAAAAGACGTAAAATAAATAGCATTTACACGAATTCTTTTTTATTTTAAAAAATATTTCACAACTTAAAATGTTTTTTTAATATCTAAAAATGAATTAACGTGCAAAAATTATATTGCCAATCGTTTAATAATTACCCCTTTTCATTTCGGATGTATTTCAGTTTATACATCATTGTGCATGTTGATTTTTAAATATGTTATTCTTTATGCTATAGCAAAAACATATTAAAAATACAAACGCAATAGCTTGTAAGAATTCTAAGTTATAAACCACAAAATAAAACATTTATTATTAGTTCCAAATAGTTCCACAAAAAAACACTTTCACATTAACGAACAAACTACAAATACATCTACACAGATTGGCGGCTTCGGAAGTGTTTTAACACTGATCTGAACTTTACCGGAATTGTCGGATTTTTTTATGGTTATTATTTGCCGTAACGGTAAACGTCAGATAGTCATGAGTTCAGTAAGCTTTCTACTAAAATACTAATTCTTAGAATACCTTTGATTTTAACAATGGTTTTTGCTATTTTGACCGGCTAGAATAAGGTTTCAGCCCTGTGTGCGCTGTACACAATACATTAAAGTAACAGCGAAAATTTTAAATTCACACGATAAGTGTTATTATAGATTATTTGAGACGCATAGTACAGGCCTAACTGACTAGTAGGAGTTTCATATTTTATACATCATTGCATTCTAAATACTTGAAATAATGTGTAACAGCGCAACTGAAATTAAACATTTTGCAAAAAATTGCAAATAATTGCTGTTTTTACACAAAAATTTTGGTCACAATTTTTAGGGCAACAGTGACAAAACATGGATAAACGTTGCGTCAGTTAGGCCACTGTTGTACTATGCGCCTTAATATGGAGTTGCACGAAAAAGTATTAGCAAAAGATATTTGTCAGCTAGCTAGATAATAGAAATTAGATATAACTTACTAAAACTTGTATAAAATGTACAACAGCATTCATTAACATTATCAAATTTGTTTGTTGAAAGCTTTGTTTTTGATTATTTATTGAGACTTTAATGAGCACCTAAGCGGTTGCCGCTCTTTAGTAGGTCCTAATCGTGTGTCATAGCCGGCCTAGGTATGAAGAATATGTCGAAGATGACTTTGGCTTAGTAGGTGGAAAAATACCTTATATCTTTAGAAATCGAATATACAGATTAACCTGTGATTTTAGAAAATCATTTGTAAAATTTTCCCGGAGTTTTTTTTTGGAGCATTTTCCCGGAGAAATTTAGCGGTAGTTAAGTGATAATAATAATAATAATAGTTCGGTTCCGGATGACACACTTTGATTTTTTACTAAACAAAAATTTTAAAATGAGAATTTTTCCCTTCATTGCATTTCAAAATTAATGGCCTGCTTAATTTGATACAATAAAACTGCTCAAGTTAGGTAATAATTGAATCACTAGTGCGTTGCATACCATGCAATTAACCCAATACGTTTAGTAAAAAATTTGAAACTAGTATACTATCTACTATATTTGACCCGTAAAACAGGGTAAACACGTATCCAGTTACAAAAAACTTTTAAAAGATGAAGAAATTAGAAAAAGAAGTACTTTTTTAAATTTTTTTTATCGGCATCGCATTCTTCGTCAAAGAATACATAAATTTTGTCCACTGCGTCTTTTTCCTAGAGTGCTTCAATTTCGAATAAAATACAGTAGATAGTTCGAGTAAACAATTTGCCATTTTTGAAAGTTTATCATTTTTTTCATCGAAAATTGTGTCAGATAGAAAAAAACATGATAGGGTAAAATGCTTATTTTTACTCTAAATTATTAAGAATAGAAGCGCTAATGAACTCTGATTTAGGTCTTATTAATTCCAGTTTTTTAGAATTGTTCGAGTAATCAGCATAATAAGCTTGACGGTTAGTCAAACTTGACCGATTACCTATGAACCCTGAAGTTCTGTAGGTATATAATGTTAGATGTTATAGATTTTAGTTTAGTTATTCAGTGTCATGCTGATTATGACAGCCTAACTGTTGAAACACCTGCCCAGAGTGATTAAAAGTGTATGTGGTGAGGGTGAAGTACAGTTTTAGTAAGTTTACGACACAGTTTGAATTTTTTCTTCTCAACTAACATATATACTATATTTCCATTGCTTCACAAAATCGATACTGACAAACTACTCCATCATAAAAGTATCTTTACAAAAAGTGCTGCAAGAAAAATTAAAATTGCATGTAAAGAAACTCATGATGCGTGCGATTCCCAAATTTATTTTATTGCAGCAAAAAATTAAACGACACACACAGAATAAAGTTGCAATCGCACTCTCATTGTATGAAGTTTTAAAGAAGTTTAACAAACTAGAATTGGAGGATCTAGAAATAAACCAAGCATTATCCACTTTACCTAATTTTTGAGAAGACGAATTTCTTTGAACTCCATAACTAAAGAAAATAATTTCGTGATCTTGCTTTTGGAATATAGTGTTTTCTGCTACTATATCACTTAAAATGCATGATTAGACTAGCATCTAGAATAAAAGAGTGTCTACTGAGATGATAAAAAGTAACTTTAACTCATAGCACATAATACAGGATTTGTTGTCTGGTGTTCGGCAGAAATAATGCAGGACATTGCCCAATTTTCCTAACATAAATGTCGAATTACTACTGTATAAAATTTCAAAGTATCATGTGAACTGAAAATATGTAATATTAAAAACTGAGCTGAATACCACAAATCTCATTGATGATTATTGAGAAGTTGATGCATAAATAATATCATAAACATCAAGCTAAGATACAAAGAGTAGCGAGCAGATATTTCAAAATGTAACTACAAAACCTGCTTTTAAATGAATAATACAGAAACTACTAAACAGAATAATATAGTAGTGCACTTAACATTAAAAAAACTTAAAGCAATTTATAGTTTACTCCATACGTTAAAATGCCATGAGGAATTTAATTTACTATCATTACAAAAAGTAATTGCTAATTTTTATAGTATTACAAAATAAATCATAAAAACATGTAGACGCTAATGATTTTAAAACTGCTAGAGCTTTAATAGAATTGAGCAAACAATGTCTCCATAAGAACAATAAAAGTATAAAACGCTTACAATATTAGTCATCAAAATTTATCTGATAATATAAAACCACAAAAGTATCAACCAGAAAATTCTGTAGACATGATAAGGAAACGGAAACGGTTTCATATTTTTCGACGAGTTTTTCTTGGTTGTGTTTCCGAATTATTTTTAAACGTGATAGATAGAAAGTTAGAATTTCGTATTTAAATCGACTCATTTAAGATAACCGAAAGTGAGAATAAAACCAAAAATTGTTTTGTTCTATTTTCAGGGATATTTCGTGGTGATGTTTATTTATTAAATATGCAAATGTGTGCAATTTTTCTATGTCTTTTCTGGCTTTGAAATAAAATGTAAATTAAGTCTGCCACCGAGATGTACATCTACCTCTGGTTCTAAACTGATTGCATTTTATATCATGAAAAAAAGCTTCATCTACAATCTCGCAAGGAACTTTTTGTAACGTGTATTCATCTTGCGGAAACTGCTTTAATTTTTATCGCATTTTGTGAATCCGTTACTATAAAAATAGACAGAACCCCTACGGATAGGAAACAAAACTCTCTTTTATCTTTCGGTTTCGTATCCTGTCACGTTTTATAAGTGCGACCGCTATCATAAAGGATTATATTTTACCCGAATCGTCTTTAATGTCGGATGTTGTCCGAGCCAACTAGTGTAAAGTATATGTTTAACAAAAAAAGACTCGAGAGATGAAATAAAGCATGATCGATCCTCTCTGGAATTTTCAGGGAACTATAATTTAATTTAAAGGAACGTCTATATAGTTTATGAATTCTCGTTCCAATTAATCCTTTCATTTCGTGACATCGTTTATAAGTTCTTAAGCTTTCTGAAAGAATTGCAGATTAACAGTCGAAATTTCTAGATCTAAAGACAGCACTTGTTTCCTTTTTCAGAATACATGATACATACAAAATACATGATCATGTAGATCGTGCGTTTTATCTTGCTGATTTAATACATTATAATTTGTTGTTGCACAATAATTTGTAGATGTATTTATATTATTTAATACACTATGATTTATACATTATAATTTGCTTATGGAAGGGCGAAGTAGATACCTTAGTTTTTTTGAATCGTATTAACAAGTTACATTATAAGATTAAGTTCACTGTTAAAATACAAGACCAAAATAAATCTTTGAACTTTCTAGATCTAAAAATTAAAAATCAAAATAATAGATCATATTTGATATCTTTAGAAAGAAAGCTCAAACAGGAGTAATCATAGATGATTTATAAAATCATCCTACTTCTCGTCAAATGGCTGCATTATGCAGCTACGTGAAAAGAGCTTGCAGCATCCCTTTAGACGAAAAAAATTTCGTCTAAAATCAAAAATTCAAAATTCAATAAAGAAATAAATATAATAAAACAAACCGCACTCAAACATCATTATAACATTAACCTTGTAGACAAATTAATTAACAAATATAAAAATCAATACCCTTTGAAGAAAGTTTATCCTTACATAGACTCTAATAAGGACCCCCCAGAAAAGTATTTCCCTTTAACAATAGTCCTTTGGCCTATTGTATACAGAATTATTTCATTAAGACGTTTAGTTATATTTCTTTCAAAACTAACAATAATATAGGTAACTTACTTATTAATAACAAAGATAAAATTAATGCAATGCTTGAATCGGGCATATACAAATTAAATTGCAATGGTTGCCAAGCTAGTTATATAGGCAGGACATACTGGAATTTTAAAACTCGAAAGAACGAACATTTAAGATTAAATAGAAGAGAATTTTATCAACTATTTGTAAATTTTTAAGAAATTATTTTATGAGAGATGTTACTAATAATTAGATATATGTATGTAGATGACTACTTTTGAATAGGATCTAATATGTAAGGAAGTGTTGGTTATTAATTCTTGTAAAAACTAAAAAAACTTTATCTATATTTTAGCGGATTGAAAAACGACAGTCGCATGTGCCCGAAACCGGTATCCTTTAAATAAATAAAAATCCTTGTGAGAAAATAAGATTGTATTTCATTTTTATTCTTTAAATATCTTGAGGCTTCTAGGTCCATATACGAACTACCTCAAAACTCTTATATTTGTTGTTGAGCTAGCTAGTTATAATTATAGCGTCATTTAATTATTTTTTTATTGTTATTTTTATAAACGATCTTCACCTTTGTCACCTTTTTTTGATAATTGTAAACCAGTTCAAACTTGGACTATTTTTTTGCCAATAAAATCTTCAATCCCAGGTATACAAACAAATTATTCCGTTTTGTCTGAAATTTAAGTTTGGTAAGTATATAAAAGACAAAATGTTTATTGTCAAATATGAAAAACATTAAACACTGAGGAATGCAGAAAGTATTGCCTCATATACATTTCTTGGTGTTAAAATTCAATTCAATTCAGCAAGAAAATAAGATGTGTCTCACGGTTGAAATCATGTTTTGGGGCACGTTTTCTCTCTGATGGTTATTAATAAATCTCTGTTAAAAGCAAGATATGTACTCTCTTGCAGTCATAAGAATGGAACTCACATAAATATAATCTAATTTACGACTTTATTCTAGCTAAATAATGCCGAGTTAGATTTCCTTAGCTCTGCAGCTAGGAAAGTTTTGTTTATATTAAGAGCTAAACATAACGAACTAAGTGCTCAAAGAGAGCGATCGTGGTTCAGTCGGTTGCGTGCAGGACTACCGACCAAGAACCCGGCCAATATATTACCGGATTTTTAAAAATCGCTTCTCCCTCGGAAGGAAATGGAAAATCATGAGGTACACTTTGTCCAGAGAATTCCCCAGAAATTAATTTAAAAAATCCCAGTACTATATGTACTTGCGCTGGTTCGGAGTCCACCTTAACCTGTAGGTCCCCTATACTTGTGATCATTGGACACGCACATACATAGGTGGAAATGCTAACGCTCTGCAACATAGCAGGGCACTTACAGAAGACAGAAGTGCTCAAAATGGCCATAATTCTTATTTAATTGACAAGTTTTTATTATTTAAAATTTGCACTTGATATGCACAATGATATTAGAGGGAAATCTGTATCATTTTATTATTGGTTAAGACTGCCGTTATTAACGTCGTAACTCTATTTAAAAACCTAGTGATGGCAATGTAAAAGGTCACTCTTCGAGTTAGTTAAGCTTCACTTAACGAGAGGGACGTTTTACGTTCTGTCATCTCTAGCGGATCTCTAGGCCGATGTGGCCGTGTTCTGTAAACAAAGTTAAAATGCGTTTGAAAAGTATTACTGTGTATATAGTTAGGGACTAGTTCCGCATTGTGAGTCTAGTTAGAGATCAGTACTTGTGAAGTGTTTATTTGCATTTCCGTGTTGTATTGTCGGTTTATGTTGACACCATTATTTGGTGAAGATTCAACAGTTCCTTGTTTTGGAGATTAAATTAACGAATGGATTGCATTGTGTGACTTAACGTATTTCAAAGACATGGAGGATTTGTCTTTACAGGGTCAAACCGTCTAAATAAAGTGTTCTTCTAGAGAACTTAATTAAAATATTAAACATTGTAAACATGGAGAAAGTGACGCGTTTTTCTATTAATAAATTAACGTCCATTACTCCATCTCTCTTTAGGGATGGTTATTAAAAATTTCACCTACGTTTCAAATCATCAGTTAGGCGATGCTCTAGTATAAAATATGTAATAATAATGAAACCAGTTAATACAGCGCTGGAAGATTCCGTTGTTAATGTAAAATTGTTCAAAATTCAATTGTTGTTTTCTAAACAACACAGTTTAAGTTTTAGTGATATTTTGTTCTGTGTGATCTCTTGCTTTTGTTTTAGTGAGTTAATTTATTTGTGAGGTTATTGGTACAATAGAAAATTGGTAAGAATGAGTGTTAGAAATGATTAAGATCACACATGTCTAATGTAAATGTTTACAAATGTTTTGTCAAATTCTCTATGGTTATTGACGAAATCTTGTATTGTTTTTAGATAAAAAATTATTATTTGAAAATGTATTTAGAACGGGATCCCAAAAATTAGTTAGAATGTAGAGAATATTAACGCAAGTAGGTTTTCTTGTTAATCAAAAATTATGGTTTTTATTTAGTTTAACAGATTTTTTCTTCAATATACAGTCTTCAAACTTAATAATCATTGTCATAGATCCACATGACAAACTGTTGTTTCTACCGGAGCATAAGTTTTAAAGTAAGTAGGTATAATAATTTCTAATAAATTTGGTTTTTGCATCTTTATCTTTTTTTTTCGTGGAGGAGGGGAAATCTTCATAGACTCCCATAGCCCGCACTACTGGGAAGTGTTGGATTCCCTCCCCACCAACTAAAACCCCTCCTCCTTTCCTCTTAACCAGCACCGGAACCACATTGTATTACTTCAGTGTTGGTGGATGTTTCCATTCTTCATCTTCTTATCTAGTTTCCTGTTCCTCATTTCTCTCATCTCTTTCCTTAATTGACATGATGTTTCTTACATATTTGTGTATTGCATCCCAATTTCTGGGGCTATGCAACATTTTGTCAATTATGGTGTCTATATTTAACTCTTCTTCTAATTCTGTATTAAGGTGCATTCTTTATCTTGTCCATTTATCGCATTCAAAGAATGTGTGTTCTGGCGAGTCCATGTTATTGCAGTATCGACATAGATCACTTTCATTTAGTTTGAATTTCTTTAAATAGGTCCCAAAGCATCCGTGGCCACTTAAAAATTGGGTTAGATAATAGTCTACGTCACCATGTTTTCTTGATATCCATCTCTCTATATTTCTAATCATGATTTTAGTCCATCTTCCTTTTCCAGTGTTGCTTATCCATTGTGTCTGCCATTCTTGTAGGACATTTGCCTTGATCTTATCTCTAGCTTCCTTCTCTACTCCATACATGCGCATTCTTTGTTTTACCTGCAGCTCCATTGGTAGCAGGCCCGCTATCACTAAGATTGCCTCGGTAGAGACCGTACGGTATGCACTGGCTATTCTGATTGCCATCCTTCTTTGCAGTCTCATAAGGATGTCTTTATATTTTTGTGTTCTTATATTCTTTCCCCATATTGGAGCTCTATATAATATTATGGAGTGTCCTACCGAACATAGTATCCTTCGCTTACTAGCTGTAGGTCCTTTGATGTTTGGCATGAGTCTCAGCAATGCTAGGATGGCTTTTTCTGCTGTAATAGCCGTGTTTATGATGTGTGCTTTCATTTCCGTGTTGCGATCGAAATGCACCCCTAGATATTTTATGGTCTTACTTGATTTGACTTGGACATCTCCTAATTCCAGTGTAATTTCTTTTGTTTTCCTTCTACCATATAGAATTAGGACTTCAGTTTTATGGACTGCTATTTCCAGCCGCTTACCTTCAATCGTTCTCTTTATCCTAAGCAATGACGTATTTGCACGTGCCGTAGCCATCTCTTCTGTTTTCGCCGTTATTACTAGTGCCGTATTGTCAGCAAAACACAATACTATCACTTCTGGGGGCATTTCTATTTTTAATATTTCATCATAGTAGATGTTCCATAGCAAAGGGCCCATGACTGATCCTTGTGGCACCTGTTTTTTTGCATCTAGTTTATTATTAATTAATGGCGGTTAAAAGCTCGATTGCAATTGAGCTTCCAATCATGGGGCATCGTTTTGATGTTAGTTACTTGAGTGGTACAGTTGGCGCCAACGTGTGGGTCTTAGTTTTTAGTTTATTAGTTTCTTGAGAGACATCTAGTGCATACCTTAAGCAAAATATATTTTCTTCTACACTGAAATCTTATTATAATTTCATTTGAAAGTGTGGGTTTACTTGATTATATAATTGAAATTAAAACCAATACATTTTAGAAAATGTCAAAAATTACAGGAATTGACAAATTTTAAAATTTCTAGCGGTGTTGAGAATTTTAAATTTTAATTTATCTGAATAATATGAATTATTATTCATTAGTTTTTTTTCTGTTTAGATATTTAGATCACAGACACAATGTTCAATACCACAATAACCGTAACAATAAGTACTATAAGTAGGTTTGTTTTTGACTAATTTATTTAACTGGGTGTATCTTAATACTCTCAGAGCAAAAGAATAGGAGGAATGAATTTGGTATATTAGATAAACTTTATTTAGACATAATAAATCTTCTTCGTTGTTTTAAAAAACTAAAATTTAATTTAAGGAGGGTAGAAGCAGATTTAATTTGAAGAGTATTCGAAGTATTCGAAAAATTAATGCAATATCAACAGTACGTAAGAATATATCCCAGCCAATGAAAACGAGAACTAATGAAAAAACCCACAAAAATAACAGATAGCAGTAAAGAAAAAATAATTAAATGTTCTGCAGTAAAAGAGTAACAGACTTTATTCACTTAGTTGATCGGCTTTGAGAAGAGCTTCGTGCTACAAAGTAAAGTTACCGATTTCTTTCGTCCACCCCAATAACATCGAGCTTCCCTAGCACTTAATGTCAATTCTGATACTGAAAGAACAGCCACTTAAGAGTGACTCTGCCAATTATGAATCTGTTCGCTTCACTGACATTTTACAAATATCTAATAAATTAAAATATAGTCAAAATGATAAATGATTTGCTATTTAAAATATAATATTCGTTCACGGTAAAATGAAAATGAACGGCATTTCGTGCATATAAATGATCAAATTAGTTACGTTCGATGGAGTACTATTTCACTGCAAATTTGCTTACAAAATTATTCATGCCCCATTGTAGCACGGTTAAAAGTTTTACGGTTTTAATATAATGCATTCATAACGCTACACAATATCATCCCTTAAAATCTCCAATTTCCTAATTATAAACCTGTTTGTTTCCGCTTAGTCTTATATATTTTCAAATTAGAATCTACAGAGAAAATAATAATGATATTAGTTCGTTTCAGTTCAAACCCCTTATTTCTTCTTTCCGCTTTGAATCATTCTTTGTAAAAGGTATTTAACAATTCCTTTTTATTATTTCTTTAAAAAGTTGTGAATTTTAAAGAGATACGGGTAGAAATCATGTTGACAGTTAATTAAATTTAAAATCATTCCACTGGCTTAATTTTTCACAAATTTAGATTTACAATTGGTTGGTGATTAATGTCGCATGAATTTTTCTTCTATCTACGCTGTATTTGAAAATATAATACACGGTCATCATTTATAAAAAAAAACGGAATAATTTTGTCGCTTTAGTAATAAGACACGAGTGAAGCTTTACTGATATATTTTTGTGAGTTAGATAGAAGAAAAGTTAGAGAAAGGTTTTTATATTATTTAAAGATTTTGGATACGTTCACAGCTGTCTCTCTATAAAGATCTAAATGATACTCGGTTTCTTTCCATGCGTTTGTCAACATCTCGGGAGTAACATATTCAAAGATAAATCCAGCACAGTTAAATCCTGGAGGTAGATCATTTGATCCATTTCTGATGCTCTATTTGCTGTCAAATACTTCATTTGCATGGTACGAGGTGGTTATTTTGGTAATTAAGATAAACCGCAGACAGATTCTTCGACGACACAAATTCTTCGATACTTTTTGTAATTATGGAAAAAAAGAAATTCGTGCGGTGATAAAATCCTTTATTTTGGAAGGTAAAAAGACAAAGGCAATTAAAGATTGATTGGGTGGCAGTGCTTGGGGAGTCTTCTGCATCATTTAAGACTGGAACGTCGGCGTCGTGGTAGAACGAGATGTGAAGACGCACCCCGCAGTGGACGTCCAAAAAAGCTGACAATCTCAAAAATGTAGACAAAATCTGAAAGATCGTGCTGGAAGACCACAGGCTGTTGGTGCATCAGATAGCAGACATGGTGGGCATCTCAACTGAACGCGTAAATAACATCTTGCACGAACAATTAGAAATGAAAAAAACTTTGCGAGCAATGGGTGCCGCTCACGTTGGAGCAAAAATAACGTCGAAAGGATGTTTCAATCGAATGCTTGAATCGTTTCAAGCGCAATACCAATGAATTTTTTGTCGGTTCATAAAAGTCAAAGAAACTTAGGTTCATCATTACATTCATGAGCGCAACGAGCAATCGAAACAATGGATTGAGAAAGGAAAACGGCACCAAAGAAGTAGAAAGTACCTTGAAAACGGCAAAACCATCAATGGCGAGTATTATGCTATTTTATTGCAGCTACTAAATGGAGAAATCAAGATGAAACGGCCTCATTTAGCAAAGAAGAAGGTGTGGTTGCATCAGAATAACGCACCAGCTCACACCTGTACCGTTTGCGATTGTAAGAATGCAGAAGTTGCAATTCGAATTGTCACATGCAGCTTATTCGCCAGATTTAGCCCCATCTGACTTTCAGTTACTTCCGAACCTTAAAAATGGCTTGGTAAAAGATAACGTTCAACCAATAATGAATAAGTTACCAACGCTGTAAATAGCTATTTTGCAGAGCCCGATACTTTTATAAAACTACTTATGCCATTTCAAGAGCACTTGCTCTTGAACATCGATGGACCAAGTATGTCGAGCTAAGCGGGTACTACTTTGAAAAATTAACACATTCCAATCCGATAAATTATTTTCTTCCTCCTTGTTTACCTTATCGAACTAGCCTCGTATTATTGAAATTAGGTGGAGTTCCATTCAGCTACAGAATAAAGTTACTGAAATCTTAAAGCTTGTCAATTTGTGGTAATAAGAAATTGTCCATGTCCTAAAAACCAGTTCCATTAATAGTGTTTTCAGTAAAAAAATACGATCCGACATTAGACCACTTCAAACGTTTAGCTTTAGGGTATCGCAGACATACCCCGTATAATATAGGTGTTTATAATTGCGCATATTAGACAAAGCAAGGACCAAAACAATACATACATTTTTTATGCAAAACCAACGTCGGTAATCCATATAGGTTCTTTATACTTAGCGGTATATACAGGGTGTCTCATCAGAAACTATCGTTTCAAATCGATACGTTAATTTTCAGGAAAAACGCCAAATCACGTCAAAAACCTTATGTAGGTTATGGAAGGAACATTATGTATTTCTGCGTATTCGATTGGCGTAACCTTTATTGGTTAACCCTTAAATTTCTTTTTAAATAGAACACTCTGTATATTTTTGGATCCTTCTCGAAGAGTAGGTTTCACAAATGTATAATTCTTAGTGCCTAAAATGGATAGTTTTCGAGTTACAAATTATTTGAGTTTATATGCATTAACGGTTAGTTATATTCCTGGAAACCAACATACATATCGACAGTTATTTATGGTGGATCGTTTTTGGTGAGCCACCCTGTATAATATATGAACATTTTCTCAGTAGTTTATCAACTTATGTTGCTGCACTTAATCTTCATACTGTATCAACTTCATTGGGTGAACGGGAGACCACACGACGTTCACCCCTAGAACTGGCTGCCTTCTACCCTATCCCTATCAAGGGCAATGGACGAAGCTGTCAGATAAAGTGTGTGGTAGAGAAATTCGTGAGAATTCTCGACGGTTACTCATACCGATCAGGGGGAGCCCTGGTAGATGAGACCGGTGTGGGCGGATTCGAATCTCGCCTAAGAGAGGAGGTCATTTATGGTCACCAAGGAACCCGCTGCTTGGCCGAGGGCAATCATCGTCACCAAGGAACCCGCTGCATGACCTATGTCATGTAAGGTCACCAAAGGAACCCGCTGTTGCCCGAGGCCATCTATGGTCTCGGGCAACAGCGGGAACCCGCTGCTTGGCCGAGGGCAATCATCGTCACCAAGGAACCCGCTGCATGACCTAGGTCATGTAAGGTCACCAAAGGAACCCGCTGTTGCCCGAGGCCATTTATGGTCACCAAAGGAACCCGCTGTTTGACGGAATCTCTAGTGCGGTGACTAGAAGTGAGGTTCATCCCATGTGCTGGGAAACTGCAAGCCGCCAGGTAAATGTGCTTAGGAGCTGTCCTGGCCACCCTTTGATCCGGACTGCAGCTGGGTACGGTGATTGGGAGAAGCTCCGAAAGTCATTACACTTAAGGATAGTTGAAGCGAATATATAGCCTCTCACTATTAAGACAACTTCACCAATATCGGGTACGCACCGGGAGTCTATAACGTGTAGACTTTAAAGAAGCTCTGTCGAGGGCCCACCAAGCCTAAAATTGGTAGATCGGGGTGGCAAAACCGCTTAAAAACCAAGTCCTGCCACAATTGAGGTTGGATTCGATCGGGCAGTGGTCCCACTTTGCAAGAGCGCATAGCTGGGGAATACTCCTATGCTGGACGAGGTACTTGACCCCGTATGAAAGAGGACGGGAGGGTGCCGGCGGGTGAGCAGCGTGTTAAGTCAACTGCTCGGTCACTAGTGAACGCTTAGCTAGTAGAGGGTGGATAGGCAACCTCGCTCCTACCAGTGAGTTAATCTGGGAGCAATTGCACGATTGCCGGTTGTGCAACTTGCGCGCTGATTGGGCGTATCCCAATCACTTCCTCTTGGAAGGAACGTGGGGGTATGTTAACACGGGTACCCCACGTAAAACAATCTTGGATCTATGTATCAACTTCAATGGTTGAAGTAAGGCTAATAGTGCAGACTGCAGCCTCTTTAGTATAGTACTGTACCAAACTTTAACTATCCACTAACATAACCTAATACAGGGAGGCTAAAATCTGTTTGGTCCCATTTGTCTTACTTCCACCACTTCGGTTAACCCTGACTAAAATCACTATCAGTGGAAAACAAGAACCATCATTTCAAATATACTTCCATTTTATAAGACCCACGATTGCCATGTACGAGTATACAACTAAATTCACTAACATGAAGAGCACGAAACTTGTTTCTTGATTGTTATGACTATCATGAGCAGTTACATCAGTTGTATTTTTGCAAAATTACTAACTCTTCTTCTCTGCTTCGGGAATAGCAGCAGCAATCTTGTTTGTAAATTTAGCATAATAGTGAAAGTAACTTTCTCTGCAAGTGATAGGCAATCAATAATAGCACTGCACCAAGATTCTAAATCCAGTGTCCATAGCCTTGCCAGACAACACTTGACGAATTGTTTCGGAGGTGGTGGTGGCTATGAGAGCTTCTATTCCATATTTTGATGGTTTAATCTAGCACCAGAATGATCTGATATCTAGACAGAAATCCTCAAGATCGACATTAATTTGTCTAAATTAGCTAGGAAGTGAAAATTTAGGAACATTTCTAACGGAAGCTTAAAATTCAAGATAAACATCTTGTAGACACGTGAAAACTAAAAAAAAACGTGTGATATTTGTTTCGTGAAGCATTATTAAGTCTAAATTCGCTAGACTTTATTATTAGAATGTCGGGATGGCCAATAACTACAAAATAAAACACAGCAGGATTAAACTTTATTATTTATCTGGTCTTCCATTGATAAAATTTCCTCATCTTCTTACTTGTTCCCAATGCCTTATTGGATCTCATTTCTCAATTTCAATTCATGCAAAAAAGGATGGGGGGAGCATGTGGCTGCAAGAAAGCTGACTTGAAGTGTTCTATTGGGTGTGGATTCTGTAGTGGTCAATCATATGAAAACGCACTGGAGGTTCGCATCGACAGCGAGGACGAAGATAAAGAGATTTTAGTAATGGAAGACCAGATTGTCAGGGGCATGGACAATGAGTCAGATAAATTGAGGACGAACACTATAATACCGTGAACCGACCGGGAATAAAAATAATAAAAACCAGTAACATAGATTATCAAATCTTTCCTCCGCTGTAACCGGTGACTCGGTGACTGATCTTCTTCGAGTTTCTCAAAACATTTTAGTCGTAGCATCAACCGTTGAGTAATTATTTAAAAAAAACCCATTTTACACCTGTCATTCAGGATGGCGGCTCGTGTCTTCCCTCCTCAAGGCTGAATACTTGAATTTTTCACCAAGATTCCGACCTAAACAACATATATCAAAATCGTTTCTACTCCATAATTTGTTTGGGTGAACGGTGCAGACCACACACCGTTCACCTGTAAAACTGATTGGACTCCCCAATCCCAGAAATGTGAGCAACGGATGATAAAATGAAAAAAATGTGTGGTAGAGATTCACGTAAGTATTCTGGAGGGTTACTCATTAACGTTGTGGGGGAAGCTCTGCAGACACGAGTACCGACGTGGGTGGATTGAGTTTTCGCCAGAAAAATTCCAGTGAGATTTATTCAGGTCGAGGGAAGATGTAAACCCTGGTCGATGTAAAACTGCACACCGCCAGGTAGATTAGATTCAGAGACAAAAGTATGAGAATCACGTTACGACTGTGGAATTCCAGTCTTGTGAATCAAAGAAACCGTCTCGAACCACTACGCTTAAGAGGTATTGATGCGAATGCATAGCCTCTCAATGCTCAAGACAACTTCACCTTAAAGGGTACACACCAAGATATTTCTTAGGTAGAATTAAACGAAGCGCTGACTAGGGCACACCAGGCATAAAACATGGTAGACATGGCATAACCGTCCAAGCCTAGCCACATTTAGGTTGGATTCGGTCGCGCAGTGGTCCCACATCTGTGGGAAATGTCCGAATCTGGGCTAGGGGTCATCTCCTATGCAGGGAAAAGGGCCCCGACGAGTGAATACGTTTATAACTTCGGTACTAGCCTGGAGAGCTACTAGAGGTCTGGATAGGTATGCCTCGCTCCCACCAGTAATGCGTTATTGAGCGTATCTCAATTCGTGTCCCCAAAGGGTACCGTGGTGATTAAATTATTAGGTGCGCCACGTTAAACTGACGCTGCCCGAATACAGCTCATGTGCCATTCTCTAGTGGTGGTTAAGCATATTTTACCTTTTGTAAGGCAAGTACCTTTTTTGTCCCTACTGACTGGATTATAATAAGTTATAGGATTTATAAATGTTATTAAAGTTAAAAGAAGAATAAACTACTGTTTATAGATAAAGTTTGTTCATCTGAGCTTTTATTGAGTAACCTCGGTCGCACAAAAACTCATTTTTAATTTTATAGACTAAAACTTAACTTCTCTAGATACATATTTATTCTTCAGAATAAAATGTTCATGTTTGATATAAACGATAACAGACAAAAATTGATTAAGTTTTTTACAAGCTGAAATAATGCATTTCAACACTTTTTTGGCGTCATGTTTATACTGTTGAATTATTACACATAATCGACCTAATAACTTCGTCAATGTATTTTAGGAACAAACAGGAAATAATTAGAAAATTATGCGTACAATAACTTAATTAAGATATCCCTGTTTGTATCTGTAAATTATTCAATTTTAACAAGTTAAAAAGGCACAATTAGCGCTTAATTTAAAGTTATGAGTTTTGAACATAAAAATGATGCTAAATTTCAAGAACGTAACCATAAAATTAAATGAATTACAAATTAATTGGTTTTTTCCATTAACCTACTTTTTTTAATACAACACTCGCAAATGTCTGTTTGTGAAAAAGCAAATTACGTTTTCTTATTCTGTTTCAATTAGAACCTTTATGACGTAGAAAAATAAAATTTGGATATTTCAAATGTTAATACTCGTCCTTACTATTTACAAAAGCTACATTTGGTAAAATAGAATTTTGTTTGCACCACAATACTGTGTTTTTAACATGCAAGGATTAAATTCTAATTATGGTTTAAAAGATAAGAGTCACGCGGTTGCTATTGTTTTATTTACAAAAGTACTTATTACATGCTAATTATTAATCTTATTCATATTAGCGTTTATACAAATAACAAAAATTTTGAGTAACCTAATTTGCTTTTTTCTCTCTCTTCTTAATTATATTTACAAATTTAAATTTCTTCCCTTAAAAACGAAATTTTGTTTTAGAATTTACTTAAAGTTCTTAGGTCAGTAAAGGGTTTTATACATTCATTCAACAGTTGAGTTTGTTAAAATGCATACAAATAATTTTATTGTAGATTTCAATATACAAATAATAATTGTAAATTGTTATCAGGAGTAGTCAATTTTTTTAGTGTGCTCAGGAATGTTAAAGGTATATTACGGACACGGATAACGAAATTAGATTGCTACTCAATATGCAGTGTTTTCGTAAATGATAAGTGCATAACAGTGTTGTAAAAAAATGGATCAAATGTAAACGAGACTTGTTCAAAAAAATCTTAATTCCATTAATATTTTTACAAAACTAGTGTGTTATGTCTACATAGTTTCCTCTAACGTCTAAGCACTTTTGCAATAGTAGTGCCAATTTTTTTATTCCAGCTTTGCAGAAAGTAGCCGGCCGAGTACTAAATTTTCTCCATCCAACACCTGCTTAAGAAAAGACCACGCAGATTCTTTATGGGAAGTGGCGCTCCGCAAAAATTTTTGAAACTTTGGTAAACGATAGTCCCTAATGTGTAGATCAAAATTGTCAATAGGCAAAAAACCCAAAAAGTTTTATGTCTAAACTGTCAACATCAGACAGCTGTAATCCGAAAACTATCGACACTTTTGATCTACACATTAGAGACATTATTTACTAAAGTTTCATGAATTTTGTCCGAGAACTATTTTCCATAAGAAATCTGCGAAGTCCTTTGTTTCGTAGTATACTCAGCCATACCAATTGGATATTTTTTAAGTTCATGATCGAATTTTGAAGCATTAATTGCGCAGACATTGCTCAACTATTAAATAACTATTTGAAAAAGAAATCATTTAAATATCATTCTGATGTAGTAGCAACAACTCTTGGACTGTTCAGCGTGGGTACATGCAATGTGATGCGTCATTTTAACATAAGTAATAAGTTTTATCAAAATCCATTGATTACTAGTCTCAAGGAATAATAGCTTTTACTTTGCACTGCATAAAAGGATTCTACCGTAACGGTTACAAATATGTACTAAATTTTGAGTAACTTGTTTTTGTTTTGTTGTAACTTTTTGTTTTATAATCTTCTGCCTTTTATTTAAGTTCTTATGCAATAGAAAGAGTGTTAAATAATTTCCTAAGGGCCATTTCACCGTAGCTTCTACAGCAGTTTTACTTTTCTGAAGAACCGTTGAAATTCTCAATACAACTGCAAGGTCAATAGACAACGATGTATTTTACAGCAGCAAGCAGACTTTTTCCATCATAATTATTACAAACTGAAGTAAAGGAGGGTGCGTGAATTACCCCAAGAAAGAGATTAATAAGCGGGTAATAAATGAAGAAATAAGTCATGCCACACCATTTTCTAAATAAATCTTAAGGAAATCCACAAAACCAGTCAAGAATAAAATTCATCCTTTCAACTGAATGATAAAAAAGTCCAATAAAAGGGAATACAACAGAGTAATAAGTCATCATAAACCCAATTGATTGGGGGAACAACAGCTTTCCGGATGTACTATATAATACAATTTGAAGTCGACGTGTCATCTGTTACCTCTAGGTATGAAAAAATCTTTTAATTCAATTAAAAGGTGTCGTGTAATATCTATCTACAACAATGTTAACTTAAGCGTTAAGTTGTTAAATATCTAGAAAAATTATCACCCCGATTGGAAATCGAACCCAGGACTTTCTGCTTACCGGGCAGATGCTCTAACCGCTGAGCTATCAGAGGTGGTTCCCTACGAAACGGACAATCTTTCTACATAAGTTGGAATTAATGTGTTTAACTATATATGATGACTAATTTAATATTGCCCTTTTTTTGTTTTGTTCGACAAATTGCGACTCGTTAAACCTTCAATCAAAGCTATTAATTAGATTTTCCTACTGTAGGAATGGAGAATAATTAATTCAATTATGTATTTCGTGTAATATCTATTTACAATCATGTTAACTTAAGTATTAAGATGGTATAAATATGTAGAAAGTCCTGGGATCGATTCCCAGTCGGGTGATAATTTTTCTACATATTTATAACATCTTAACACTTAAGTTAGAAATAATTTAGTTAGACCAAATACCTACTACAATATTATTAATATAGTTTATATATGCTAGCATAACAGTAATAAACCACCATTTAATAGAAATAGTGCTATTATTTTTTGTTAGATGCAGGTTACTATCGAAAAAACAGTGTTTAGTAGTACACCAACATTCGAACATCACGTTCAAAAATGTGGTCTACTTGCATATGGTAAAGTAGTATTGGAGTTTCTGGTATTAACAATATTAAAGTATTTGATTAGCTGAATATGATTCAAACTGCTGACTAAATGTTAACATTCACTGTATAATGAATGATACTTGTATCAACGCTTGTATGTAAAACCATAAAAGGCTAGTCGCTAATCAAACAAGTAATTTATTGCATATTCTGTACAATGTAACGTGAAACTTTTGACACTATGGTTATATATTTACCTCCCAAACAACTAATAAATACGGCACGTGTAAATGATTTATTTCACACATGTTAACACTAATGCATAAACTCTTTAAAGGCATAATATGAAATTGAATGTGTAATTATAAAAACAAATTAAGTTCAATCAAGACTACGAATGGCTACAAAACGACTTCCATATACTAATTAGAAATTGCATTTGTAGAAAGTTATTAGAAATTGTGTAGTTATAAATTATATGGAATACTGAATGATTTACTGTATTTAGCAATCAATTATTATTATCAGTTATTTATTGATAGCATATTTAATTACTAACGTTGTTGAATGAAATTGTGCTTGCAGTTACCGACGAGCATAATTACAAGTTGTTCAAGTATTGGGGACTAGAACAAGAATAATGAATGTGACAATTAACTGCTTGAATATGACAAGCCTAGCACTGTCACACGAACTCATGGGTGCTTTATTTAACAAACACCCTCGCCTTACTCATTTACCCACTCACCACCTACGACCCCTCCTTTCAAATTCTCTGCCGACTTACCTACCCACCTCCCAACCTAGCTGAAATTAATGAACAAAAGGATAAGTATTGTAACGTTCTTTTTAAAAGAATAACATTAATGCTGTTTAATCGTCTATTAACAAGAGACATATTATTTACATACACTAATTTAATCTTAACTAATTATTTAACACTATAATTATAAACTGTTAACGAACTTAAACGCTAGATATTTACAAACTTATTTAAGGACTATTTATTTATTATTACAGCATTTATTAATTCAGTGCTATTAGACTACTAAGTACACAAAGCACATATTCAATTCACCGGTTCAAGAATAATTTTATATATCCCTACGGAAGTATGTATAATTCTCCAGAAAACGCTGGAATACACTGGTGTATTGTACTTCGTCTAGCGGCTAATTCGTCATATATGCGAACAGTATGGATGGGCCGGGAACTTTCTAGCTTGTTCGTCGCTCGTGTAGGGGTTTTCCCATTTGTTACAGTATTAAGAAATTAGATGATAATAATACTAAAGCCAAAGTAACTCTATGAATAGCCAATCAACTTTCTTTAATTAAACCAATCAGTGTACTGGATGTAACTAATATAAATCAGTTATCTCATATTGGTGAAACCACTTGGGCAATTTGTAAGGAAAGCAAAAAACCGGTTAATTACAACATTAAAAATTAACTACGATCATCAAAAAGTGATGTTATCATAATAAACGTGATTAAAACCTAATGAAAGTCATGGTTTCAGTTTTTAAAATAATTGTACTCAATAGGTAACTACATCTTATACTTTTACAAATAATAATCATCGATTGCAACAAACCACTGTCTAATTTATAGATATGTGAGTCAATAAACTATTTTATGTCCGACTGCGTTATAAACTACCGTTTATAACATAGTTTTGCTGCTATAAAGTAGCTGTTTAGCGCCGGTGTCCACATGCGGGAAACTCCCGTTGCGAGCTCGCAACGAGCTCGCTGCGGGCCCGCAAAAATCAGTTCACACTATACGGTGAAACGACGCACAGTAAACAATCTACTGCCATCAGAAATAGATGTATATTGCAGAAAACTAGTTGTATTTGCTTATATTATCTACAAAATGTTTATTTTGTGGTTAAAGATAATTGTCGAAGGTTTTGTATAAATAACACGTTTATAATTTAAGATAATGTTTATTAAGAAAGTATACAAACACACAAAATAAAACTTAACTAAGGTTCTTCCCATAATTCTTCATACCAAAAGCATAATTAAAGCAATACAATTACAATATATGTAGTAATAATTAGTATGTAGTAAAGATCTTAGGGAAAGGTCGTGAATGTCGCTTTATTCGATTTATAAATCATTTGAAAAGTTTCTTTTGAAATATAACGTTGCACAAGTGATTGTATATCAACAAATATTATAATAAAATAGCGAACGCCCTTTCAAATTAATTTTTGTAAGTACTATCTTGGACAATAGGACTCTACTTTTGATTTAATTTTTCTTTTTAAATAAGAATAAAGTCCTATTGTCCAAGATAGCTAAAATTGACTTAGATACTAGATTTAAAAACTAATTTGAAAGCACGTTCGCTATTTTATTATAATATTGGTTGATGTACAATCGCTTGTGCTACGTTAGATTCCAAAAAAACTTTTCAAATAATTTATAAATCGAATAAACCGAAATTCACAAGCTGTCCCTATAGCCCCCATAAGCAGGTAGGTATTTCTAAATTTAATAACACCCACAGTGAGTAATTTTATAGACTTTTGTCAGAAATATGGTTAAAAACCCTAGTTATTTATATTAAGAAGATAAAAGTGAACCAAAACTGAATTTTTAAATAAAAAGGTTTAAAAACATATGACTTAAATTTTAACTACATGCTTAATGCTTTCTATTTCCCTTTTATCCTTTTCATTAAATTTTGACAAATAACACCGATAAACAGCTGAATATCCAATAATTCTTCAAAATTATAGAACTCACCATTGTTAATTCTATTACCATTCTTGCGTCAAACGCCCGCATGTGTGAACCGCACAATATACAAAAAGGTATCTTGAGCCCGTACCTGCGGCTGCGTCAACCTTGCGGGGCTGTAGGGATCTGCGTCAAGAATCGCCCAGAATGCGTCAAGAATTTCTTTGAAAAACTTTTAAGCTTAATAATTATAACACTGTTTTTTGTTGTACCTAGCAGGGGCGGATCCAGATAATTATCTTGAGGGGGGAATTTTTGGAAAAATAATTGTTTTAATAAATAATAATTAAACAAACATTATTTGTTTCTATTCTATGTATACTTATTTCTAAATTGGGGGGATTTCCCCCATACCCCCTGGAATCCGCGCCTGTACTAAGGTATATTAAAATTAAAATCGTGGTTGCTTCCCTAGCCTAAATTCTCACCGCACGCCACTGCCTACATGATTCATTATTTTCATTAGTAAATTATAAGAGGCGTTTACTAATCTACTGCTAAAAAACTGATAAAGAACAAGCACTAAACTAAAACATTTTTATTTTAACTAAATTCTCTGTAAAACTACCAATTTAAAAATTTAGTGATTGTAATTAAGTTATAACATTATGAGGTTGGTATGTAGTTAAAAAGTTACATAATTTTATTTTTATTTCTTTCCACTTTTGTAAAACCTTGCCATTGAAAAGTTCTATCTTAACATAAATTGCGTTTGAAATTTTCTTTTTAACTACATTTATAGCATGGTAAAGTAGGTATATAGAGCAGGTAGTTATCTACTTAGTTTAAACTTATCACTCGATTTATATTCATGTACAATTTTATTCTATCCGTATCTTTAGTGTCAAATTAGATATAATCTATAATAGATAGCTAAGTTTCTTTTAACAAGCTTTAAATATGCAATGCGATACCAGATAGGATCGTAGAAACTTTAAGAGCTTTTTAAGCTTCCTGACATCGTTGTTACTCTTGAACAACCTAGAGTTTGTGCTTAGTATGTTGTAAACTCGTACATTGTTTAGTAGATGATATTTTAACTAATGTAATATTTGATTAGTATTATTCGAGGAAGTGTGAACGTAAACAGATACATACATTCTGATACTATGCTTCTCCAGAAAACCATTTTAGCTGAATAAATGAAAAAAGGAAATTTTACTAAATAATGAATAATAACTACAACGAAAGGCTATCTACAAACAAAAAGTTCAGAAAATGTAAATCTACAACATACCATTAAACTTTTAATTGTTATAATAATTATAAAAAAATAAATATAATAAAAGTACAGTGATACATCTTAATTAGTATCATGTCGTTCTACAGCTTCTACTCGTTTTCAATTCTAGTTCTTATACCTTTATACCCTAATTTCTTATATTTCTTAGTATTTCTGAATTTTTTGGTAAACAGAAGAACAAATATCTACAGGTTTTCAAATTATACAATTACCTTTGTTAGCTTTTTACAGATCGTTTATGTAGTCCCACTTGATGATATCTCACTGTGTTCTCTACTCTGTTCTCTTCTGATATCCGTTATATCTTATCGAAATGTCCATCTTGGTGTTAAACAGTTTGGCACCTCTCAGTTGATATCTATACCTCCAAATTCCTTTAACCCAAATTTACGCACGCTGTTGCGCTTTGGGTATTGATTGACGATTGAGAGTGTCTTCAGCAGTAAGTTACTCTAGAAGATGATAAAACATACTTAACATTGTAACTTTTTTTTTTAATTTTCCTTTATGACTTTTATATAGAAATTAATTTTATTCAGAAACAAATAAATTTATATTTTGTTATCTTTTGAAGTAAAAAATTTACTATTAAGTTGATTTTCTGTAATTTTTCTGATGCAGTATTTTATGAAATACGATTCATGGGAATTTCTGATTATCACGTTTTGATTGCTTATAAACAGGCTCGGTAATATTCTGTTTATTTAACTAATAATATGTACCTACACCTAATACAGAGACTACTACGTGCTTAATTTTACTATCAAATTTCAAATAATATGCTTAGCAAGTACACCTAGTCAATAATCGAGGCAAAAGAGATTCTTCGCTTTATTTGTGTAGATTCTCTAAGCAAAGACAATAAAGATATCAAAAAGCAGTTATAATATCAGGTGCATGTATATTACATAGATACTAAGATAATGATAAATAGTGTTTAAACATTTACTAGGGAAACCTCGTCAAGACATGACTGTCAAAAGGATTGAAGTGATTTCCTTATGAACAACATTCGTTCTGTGATTACAGTCCTTCGAATTTCCATGAGTGATTATTTAAATAATTAAAATTATTCAAATTCAAAAATCTAAGCCCTACATTCCCCTCTCCCAACTTACCCTCATTTCTCCGGACATATCTCCCGCTCTGACTTACCTCCCCCCCTCTTCGGTTTGTTTCATATAATACATACATACGGAAATTCTACATTGAATCCATATATGATATGCTTAATATATTAACTTTCTAGTTCATTCTGGTTCTTCAGACATTTCTACTCTACTTTTTCATCAAATATTCGAATCTGATGAGAATTAAAAACTTTCGAAAAAAAATTGATAGATAACAGACACTCGTATCGAATTTCGTGGAAATGCTCCACATTAAATACTTTAACACTCGGCTAAGGATTGTTTGTGATATAATTTGTAAGCAAGCGATCGGTGACGTAGTAAGCAAGTAGAGGGAGGATGTTTAGTTCCGACACGTGACGAAGCGAGTGATGTAAGTAAACATTCGGTCTCGAGCGTATAGAAATGCATGGTTACAAATAACACTTTCAAAAGTATAAATAAATAATTAAGAAATCGCAAAACTAAGGAGAGCTGGCAAACCTCTAGCGTAAAACCTTTAACTTGAAATTGCGTAGATCGATCCAGTATAACTCTGAAACAAAGCGTAACAAAAATCATTCTTTTGTTTTAAATAGACATAAAGTATTTTAAGTTTATGGTTTTAAAAATTTAAAGACTAAAGGAAATATAATGCCAAAGCTTATAAAAAAAGAATTATCAGATCGGTCTGGTCGTGCTCAACCATAAAGGAGAACTATGACGACATTAAAGGGTTTGTCTATACATCAGAACAATTCGAACACCTATTAAACACTCAATGATGTATGATGGAATTCTAGACTGCAGCTGCCAAAGCCACATGTGTTATTTCTAGCATTTGGAATTGATTTATTGTAGTACTTTTAAATACTGCACGCGTATAAATTATGAAATAGTAAGAATAAAATCTAAAATCGATCTTGTTTAAAAAGTTCTTGTACACGTCTATTAGTGCATATTTCAAAAACATGACAAAAATAGTGCTGGCTTTCCGGAAATTTATTTTTCGGAAATTTTTCATGAATATCTCCGGAAACTTTCTTGGTAACTTATTGAAATGGCAAATGTCAAAAAAAAGTTAACGAAATTCAAACGCAGTTTAAGAGGTATCTAGGTCAATGACACACAAAATATTCCGTCGAACCCTGCGGCTTCGTGAAAATATTTTGGGGTTCCGCGGGACCAGTTGAAGGTCCTGTAATATAACAAAAGCATACCACTTGCAAAGTTATATCCAATCTTAATTTAAGAAATTTTCCAAATTAAAAATTTGAAAATTAGGTTATGTTACGAACCTTGAATTTAAGAACGTTGTTTTTATATTAAAATACATCTTCATCTTATCTGCTTGTGTTTGCAGTTAATTTTCTTTACTAGGAATGCATTCATGCAACTAAACTTAGATAATAATCATTATTCTGATGGATGTTTTTTAGAAGAAAATGCACTGCCTTCTAAAGTAACCTCCCTCAAGTTAACTTTTGAAACACTTTTTAGCTAATCCAATAAGACCGAATTAAGCAAATTTATGTTTTCAAATTTTCCTTGCTAGAAACGCACTTAACTACTTTCAACTACTATTGAACCACTCCGTTAATGACCAAAGAATGATCTAGCAAACTGTGCTTAAAAAAACACTATTAAACTTTTAAATTCAATAGTTTTATCTTTTTATCTTTGATAAAAACATTTTTAAACTGATAAGTTAATTATTTATAATGTGGGTGCCCGTAATACGGCACCGTTAAGAAAGTTGTTTTCATAACAACAAAAAGCTGCTTTTATGTCAGGTTTTTTCTGGCTAAAATCACTTTTTAGCTTCAACTTTGTACTGCGCAGTGGCGCTTGCTGTAACGCCGTTATAAATACCAGTTAAATTTATACCGTGTAGTTTTGCCTTCTGTTGGTCAATTTCCAAAGTAGGACACTATAACGTACAGCTGTTTAGTCGGAGAGAGGGATTCGTGGGTTCCAAAGATTTTCATAAGGTCTTTTTATAGGTACAATTGTACAAATTTAATGAGCGCCAGGTATTCTTTATTATTCCCCCAAAAATACCAAAAAGGGTTGCAAACAGGAAAACAAAAATAAAGAAATGAAATTGATATCATAAATAACAATTTAATTAATATATAGTATGCAAAGTGATTATAAAAATAGAGTTAGTAAACAATTCATTAATAAATAATTATAAGCAACAATTCAAATAATTCATAGCATATAATAGATAGTAAACAAATAATAGCAGACAAAAATCTATAACATAGAGAAAAAATGCAACTGTCAGAACGTGGCTCTTTTTTTAAGATAAACGAATTGATGGTTTGCAATAAAGAAACATGAGACTAAATAGATAGCAACAATTAAAGAAATCTAGTCATAAAACAGGTAGTACTTGTATATCAAAACAATACCTAAATATAGAGCAATAAGATAATTCAATCTTCATATAGCTAACGACTATATCTATCAATAAAGTGGTACCACACCAATTGATTTACATTTAATATAAACAACAGATTGTATATAACTATTTAACTAGATGCAATAAACGAGTAAGTATATGTACGTAACAATATCTACATATATGTAATAATATATTTATAGTAGAGTTTATCTGAAGGTCCCCTTCATAAACTTGATAGTCTCCCAACGAAGAGTAAAAAATTGTACGAGTACTGACCTTCATTCTCAGTTAAAATGCATAATTATAATTACTGCCACACTCTTGAATGATTTGGTCTCAGTAATTCGTCCATGGGTCCATTTACAAGATAATTTGGCTGATTTTCCTTACTACTGATAGATTTCTTAACGACATCTGCTTAGCTCTACATTCTTTTAAGATTCTTTCAAAATCGCAAACCAGATTAATAGACAAAAATAAAAAACCTAAATAAAATCAGGAAATAATAATATTGAATTATAACGTATTTTAACACGTACCTAGATGTTATAGGTTTTTTCCCTTAATAGAATTAATTAAATAAAGAAGGCAAATAGGTGTTTAGCAATGAAAGGCCTCCATCATTCTCGAAAATTTACCAAAGAGTTCTTATCACCCTTTTGTGTTCCTGTTTGACCTCAACATATACTGATAAAGATTTCCCTCTAAATCTTTTCAAATTTAAATAAGTTGTAAAGTGGAAAATGATTTTTATAAATAATGAATTATATTAAAGAATTGTTTAGTGTAATTATTAAAGTTTGTTAATAATATAGGAATCTGTATATCTAAAATACGTAACCGTTACAACACATACTCCGAACAAGATCGTTATATTATATATGGATAATTGATTTTACATTATATAGTCTATATTTGTTTAAACTAATTATTGTGATTATTGCAGTTCACTGATTATACAGGATGTTCTAATTTCGATCGATTGTAAATTCTTCAAAATAAAGCTATGCGAGCAATTTTAAGTTGCAACAGGTACACCCGAATACAGGTCATGCTAGACACTTTAAATTGGTTAAATGCGGAGAAACTTCTATATGTCCAAACAGTGCCTTTTATTTTTAAAATGTTAAATGTTTCCTTGCCAGATTACTTAAGTGGTAGGCTTGCACCAGTTACAGTGGTGCAAGGCTAAGGTATACGTTTTGTGCTCTAGTGTACTATAATTTTTCACATAGCCATGTCATCAATTACTGCATCACACGTTCTATAGACAGTAAAGAATCGGCTTTCATTCTTATTCTAGATTTTATAAAAGTTGTTTTTCTACTTGCCGTACTATAACGTAGAAGTAATTGAGATGGAAATTTCAACAAATGAGAGTGGTAGTACTAGAATACGAGAATAGTACTCGTATTTCTGCTGATGATATTCACCACACCACACAAATTCTTATATTGATTTCTTGGGTTTACGTTACCATAATTTACAATTTGTCCTAACAGAAAAAATAGCATGCAAATTATTTATATCTACGTTTTGTTCAATTTTTGTAATCGTTTTTAAGCTGGAAACCTTTTACGAATTCCTGAAAGGAGTATCATGAATTCAATGTCGAACTTTATAATGAGATAGGTTGGATAAGTCGGAGGGTAGGTTGCTTAAGTTGGAGAAGGCTACGCTGTGGGGGGTGCTAAAGCCGGTGGGGGTGCTAAAGCCGGTGGGGGGTGCTAAAGCCGGTGGGGGTTAAGTTGGAGGAGGAAAATCTAGGGGTAATTTGGAGAGGTGGTTGGTAGTCCGTGGGTTGAAGGGTAGATCGGCGGAGTTGGTTAAGTCGATGGGAGTAAGTCGGTGAGGAATGGGAAAGGTTGTTTGGTTAGTAGGGGGCGGGTAAGTTAGGAGTGTTTGTTGGATAACTCGCCCAGGAGTTCGTCTGACAATGCTAGACTTAGCGTTATCAACTGGTTTAATTCTACTATTTCTTGCCTTTTAGTTTATCTTGAACAATGCCCTTTTAAAGTTTAAATTTCAATTTAACATTCTTTTATTACATTTTTGGAAATTAAATTGACTTGAGTGCTTTCATCGAATATCTAGAATTTCAAATAAAGTTTAAGTATTCATACATTATATTAATAATTAATAATTACCATAAAATTAGAAGTAGAAGAGAAAGAATACGATGTTGAAAGCAAGGGAATTTAAGGGGATTGCAGATGCAGGAAATATTTCTGTTATAATTAGTACATCTATAAAATGTTATGTTAATAAAAAATATTTTTAAAATATGGTGAATGTTTATAACTCTATATTGTTTTTTTGTGCCTTTTTCTAACTGTAAAAAATTAAAATTCTGTCTTAACTAAGTATGCTTTTCCTTTCTCTTGTACACCTACAATCTTTAAATAATGAATCTATATATTTAAAATACAAGGCTTATTTTTGTTCCAGTTCGTTTGAGAGTTCCGCTGGACCAGTCTTCGTCTTTCTTTTTTTATATTGAAGCTTTCGCCGTGTAGATCAATCAACACTATTTCATTTTTACAATGTTTTAATGATTATATTTTTAATTTAAATAAATATAAAACGTTTAATTTGAGACGCACGGATTGGACATTCACGGATTGGGGCGCCATCTCACTTTGCACGGTGGCGAATAATAGACATTATCAAGAATTTCTTAAACAAAATCGATTTTTTATTTTATTCTTATCATTTCGTAAGGTAGAATTTCCGTAGGTGTGTATGTAGAATAAACCAGATGGGAGGGACAAGCCAGAGAGATAGATATGTCAGACGAGAGGAGGGTAAGCTTGGAGAGAGGAGTGCTAGGCTTAGAATTTTCAACTAGTTATATTTGGTAGCGTTTATTTAAATATTCAGTCACGAAAATCCCAAGGATTGTAAACACACAACGAATGTTGTATATAGGAAAATCCGTCAATCCTTTTGACCGTCATGTCTTGACGAGGATTCCCTAGTAATTTATAAAATGCATTGCCAAAAATTGACAAATGAACAGGCCACATAAATCGAGATCATGGTTTATAAATCAGTGCAGGTTTTTTGTTTTTGAATTCTGTATAATAAAATTGTTGACTATATTTTTATTTACTTAGTTTCCTACTAGCAATGAACGCACCAGCTAAAGGTTTAGGTATTGAATCACGAATTGTAATATATTCATCAAAGCCAAAAATCTGCCAGCTACTAGTAACAAGTAATGTTGATTAAAAATATACAAATTTGTTGTGTGGTTTCATTTTCTAAAAAAATATACAAACAAAATTTTTTATATTATTCATCCTGTCGGGTTGTCCCAATTTTCCTTTCGCTGAATGAACTAATTCGGCTTCAGATTAAAAGTTAGAAAATCTAATTTTGTATAATCTAATATTTATAAATGTATACCTAGGGGTAATTATTTAATTACTAAAACGTATAATAAAACTAGCAAAACTCTATTTAGTTAACTTTTACAATGTGTTTTAATTACACAGTTTTGAAATTAACTATTTTCTGTGGAATAATAGACGTATATGAAGATGGACAAAATGTTTTAATCACTCTGAAAAATTAAAATCCTTTTAACATTTTTAACATAAATTCACAAATAATTTCATGCATAAAAATTCTAATAGTTATTCATAAAATAACAAAACTTCTGAGAATTGCTCGACAATAAAGTTAGTATATATAGGTCAGACTATATTTTTCCATATTATGAACAGGTATGAAACTGCACTGGGGTTTTTTGGCCAGAAGAAAAGCCGGAAATTTGCAGCGGAGGTGTCGTTCTGTGACACACGGTGGTTGTTATATGCAAGTCCCGTCGTCCCTCTATAATAAACCGACTTCACTCACAGACTGAACAATATTTTCGAAACTTTTAAACTCGTCTCATGAGAGCCACTCGCCAAATCGTATTTCAACAGTTTTTTCGAGATGAATCTTGTAGCGCATGACAATTTGGTAAAATTTAATTGTGGATAGGACGAAAAGTTTTATAAAACGTCTACTACATGCACCACCCCAACAAATTTTGCCACTTCATTACCTTCCGGCAAGTTTATTTTTTTGTATTCCGGCCATATACGCTTATGCTCTTTTGTATTCCACTACAAACAAAATACTCCGATCAAAGAAGAAAAAGTTTTGACTGGTTTTGATGGATCAAAATGGCAAAAGCCTTAACATCTCGTGCATTTTAACAAACAGAATTTTTTATATTTATATTTTAATCCTTGGAAAAGGTGAAAATTTAAATTAAATAGCTACTGCAATAAAATTATTGCGTAAACACAAAAAACCGTGTTCGTTAAATTTTTTGCTATTTACACTAATATAAATTAAGCTCAAAGAAAAATGTCGAGTTGCTGAAACTGTAATCCAATAATTTATTTTGTCGGATTAAAAGGTGCTTCAATGCAGATACTCTCTTTAATTTGTTACAGGCCGCGTCGCTATGCGAATTATTTTATAATAGCAGTGGAGCAAAATCCTAATTTGTATATTCATACTTAAGTTTTAATTACAAACTGATAATAATTATTATGTGCTAATCTGAATAATAGTGCCAGTGCAGTTGATAATTCCCCGACGTTGCGGGCTGAAGTTGCAACAAGTTATTTACAGGCAGTATCGTTAATAGTTGGTCGTATTTGCCCAATCACCGTTAGTTTTACATGGAGTGAAACTATGATCCGTATGCTGTGTATTACCACAATTATCTAAAGGGTGCTTGTTTCGCATTAAACACAGGTTTCATGGCACTTTGATGAAATAAAATACATATTTAATAGTTAAAATTTAATTAACTCTTGGCACCAATGCTCGAGAAACAATGTTTGTGAAACTCGACGACTGTTTAATTTAATTTTAACTAGCAAATATATTTCATCACCGTCAGTCAGGTAACTTAGTTTTGGAAATTTGTGTCTTATTAGATGTAGATTTTTAAATAATCTTACACAACCGAAATTACTGAGTTTGCGTGTTTATAATGGATTAGGTGGGTACATTAGCTCGATAAAATTTAAAAATGCAAAGCAACTTCTATTACCGCGTTTCTAATTTTGTTTATCTTTTAAAATAGGGGTGTGCTTTTACGACGTACGCGTTTTCGGATAAGAAAAACAATAGTTAATACAAAGGTATGCGTTTTTAACTGCGCAAAGGGATGCTAAAATTATGGGTTCGTAGAATAATTAATGAGCAAGATAATACTATACTATGCAACGAGCACATAATGATGGTTATTAATACACGAGTATGGCATTTACAACATGGGCGCTGCGAGTGTTGTATTCATACGAGTGCATGAATATTGCATACACTATCTTCGACCGTAATTGATCTGTTACGAGGGATGCTCTGTTAATAGTTAGTAGCAGGCCATGGAAGCTCAATTGGCTAGAAACAATTGCAACAATTAGTTGACATTCGTTACCCACAATTGTCAAACGTTCCGATTTCATTATGAAACGTAGTTAATTTTATAAGATAAGTAGTTGTGCATTTTTAATTCAGTTAAGATGAGCATTCCGCGAACTGCCTTTAGAGCTATGATTTTCTACGACTATAAAAGACAGGATACAAGCAAAGCCATGAAAATTTGATAGCAGCTTTTAGCGATGCTGCCCCTTGACTATCCGCTGTTAGTCGTTGGTTCCGCGAATTTCGACTAGGGTGAGAGCTGCTAGAAGACGTAGCAAGACCTGGAAGACCTGCGGAAGCTGCCTGTTCAGAAAATGTTGATCGTGTGGCAAGCTTGATTCATTCCAATCGAAATATTACTTATAGGGAGATTCAGGAGGAAGTGAAGATTGGATCCTGGGCAGTGAATACCATTTTGCATAAACATCTTGGGGTAAGAAAGCTAGTAAGCCGTTGGATACCGCATTTGCTCTCAGGAAGTCAAAAACAGGCTCGAGTAGACTGGTGTAAATTTATGTTGCAAAAATTTGACGGAGGAGCTTCCAAGCAAGTGGCATACGTTGTAACTGGTGACGAATCTTGGGTATACAGTTACGACCCTGAAACTAAACAGCAGTCTAGTGTTTGGGTATTCGAAGATGAAGACTTGCCCACAAAAGTAATTCGTGACAGAAGCGTCAATAAGAAAATGGTCGCTGTTTTTTTCCGCCGAAGTGGCCCTGTTGCTGTTATTCCACTTGAAGATCGCAGAACTGTTAATTCTGAATGGTACTGCGAAGTGGCTTTACCACAGATGTTTGCAAAATTACAGACAGGTCGCCAAAGGACCGGTTTGCGTAACATCTTAGTCCATCATGACAACGCATCCTCCCACACTGCTGCCAGAACATTGGATTTTTTGAAAGATACAGGAGTTCAATTGGTAACTCATCCTCCGTATAGCCCAGATCTGGCGCCGTGCGACTTTTTTTGTTTCCAACTGGTAAAAAAATGATGCGAGGTAAAAGATTTTCCAGCGTAGATGCAGCAGTTACAGAATTTTTGAGGACCTCTCAGAAAATGAATTTTCCGAATGTTTTAAAAAGTGGTTTCAAAGAATGCACAAGTGTATTAGTCTTAATGGAGATTATTTTGAAAAACAATAAAGATTTTTTGTTAAAAAATGCAAAGGTCTTTTTATAATTAACAATTTTCAGCGCAACCCTCGTACTCCTAACTGGACTTCTAAAACTGTTATAAGCTGTTATAAACTGAAACTGTGAACTGGGTGACGATCAGACGAGGCTTTCCTACCCAACTACAAAATCTGCTTAACTCTCATTGTATTATGAAAACTCGAGACGAATTTAATTATTACTTCTTAACGTAGACTTACAAAATTGCGAAATAAAAGTACTAAATAAACAGCTTTAGAATAATAGGAGTATTAATTATTTTAATCAATGTTTTGTCATAATTATAGCATCTTTTCTAAGTTGAATTAAATTATTTTTTATATTTATTTTGTTTTTTATAAACGATTTTTATAACGTAATTTCGCAGGACTAGGTAAGATTAAGACTGGTTTACATGTGCATTTATCCATTTATTTATTATTTTGACTTGCGACACTGTTCTCAATGTGTGCTTAAGGTATATTTACAATTCCTGATTCACTAACTTGGTCATTTTCGTCATGTTTTTTCATGTCATTCTTGTTAAAAGAATATGGCTATATATTTATTTTAATTTCTGATGGCATTATTTTCAGTTTAGAATATTTTTTGTTATATAGGGATGGAGACCAACATGGCACCAATTAGTCAACGCACTAAATTGTTACTGAAACTCTCTCAAGACAAACAAAATCATTATATAGACCGATGATATTGGCAGCAGAAACAAAACGCAGTGGGTATCATCTTTATCATTAAAAAGTTTCTGATGGCCTGATTAGTAACGATTCCAATTTGTTACTTCAATTCCTGTCAAACAAAATAAGTCTTGTCTAACAAATTCCAACACAATCAGATATGTAGATAAAACATTTAATAATGAAACTCCTTCATTACAAATCCTCAGATTGAAAGACTTTCATCGAGAAAAAAATCAGTAATAATAACACGAATTTCTTGTTACTGTAGCGCTCGCAATACAAGTCCCTTATGATAACAATCCATGTATTGCAACTGTTTTATTGCCATAATGACAATACTATGTGTTGCTATCCCAAAAAATAAATTAATATTTCTGTTAACGTAACAATTATTCCTAATTCCCTAATACCATTCCCTAATACAACGCCGCAAAAAATTTCTTTATATTTTAAACATTTCTTGAATAGTTTCGTTATAAGCAGCAATATAAATCGTTGTCGATATACAGTGTGTTATCGATATACAGTGTCTATAAAGTTGGATCCATATGAGAATGTTTTTAATATTCTGATTGGAAAAAGAATTGTAGGGCAATCACTTCTGCTTCCAAAAATACTTGAAATACACCATGTCAAGGTTTACAGGCGACATTAGGTATCTGTCAAAGTAGTCTATTTAGGAACTGTTACTCGTTACCAAAGACAAGAACTAAAAGCTGATAAGGAAATGAATAATGCAATGTGTGTCCAAAGCAGCGATTTATTTATAAATGGAATAAACACATATAAATAATAATTTAAATATGAAATTATATACACCCCTAATCTTGTTTCGTAGATAAAGTGGCAAATATAAAGAAATTATACATTTATGTTACACGCTGTCCTGCGTGAGCGACCAATGTGGCGAAGCGCGCGAATGGCGGTGCGGACGAAGCGAATTAAAAGTATCCTAATACGTAGCACATTTTCGTAATTGCGAATCGCGCGAAAAAAATAAAAAACAGAACTATGATACCCTAGTCTGGTAAAAATGGGATGGTAGAACAAATGAAAAATTTGAATCTGCGAGAATACAATTTAAAATTACGTTACTGTAGAAATAAAAAAATGCATCGGTGATAAGGTCTTCAACAAATATTGTTTATTTGGAGAGGATCCCACATAATCCTTATTATGGAAAATGGCTTTTACTAGACTGCTCTGCAACAATGTTGAACGATTTTTGATGTGTATTACAGTCTTTTGAAGTTGAATAATGCAAAAATTATAAATTTCAACTGTTCTAATTTTTAAACTATAATTTTTTCGACTTTCTGCCCATTGACACTTTTGATCTACACATCGAAACTATCTTTCACCAACGTTTCGGAGCAATCTGGTAGAAACCATTTTCCATAAGGATTTTGCTGGGTCCTTTGAAAAACCATTTATATAAGATATTAGCAAATTGTCCAAATCTATTTCGTAATTATTTCAAAATTAATAATTTTATTATTAGTTTTCCCTTTTAAAATTAAATTCAATCAAAACATTACCCGCGATGCGACTATAATGCGGTTAAGGCGGAAATATCAAATAATTAGATCGCGTCAACCGCCTGAAATCCGCATCTAGCAAAGTTACGGGTGACGCGACTCCACGTAGGACACCTGCATTGTTTCCTTAATTTTGATAAATCGGCGCCGGCCGGTCCGCTCGCTTCGCCCACAAGTAGTCGCCCACGCAGGACAGCGTGTTAGATAATTGTCCAAACAATTTTATATGTTCATGTTCATTTAATTTATAAAGAAACCGGTTGACTTACACACAGAAAAATCTATACTTTATTTGAGTACATTTAACTACTCAAAATATAAACTAGGAATAATAGTACACTCTTATCCATTTGATTAAATATTCTTAAAATGATTAAACAAACATAATCAATTCAGTAATATAAAGTACTTGTCAGAATCACTTGAAATGAGTACAATTATTGTTAGCTTGAGGCATAACGCAACTCAAAAGAAACAAATAAGTATTTTCAAAATGATTATTGAAATCTAATCTATTAAAAAAAAATGTTAAATACATTTTGATTATCTTATTGGTTTTTTACTCAAAATGAATATATTCAATTCTCGGATAATTCGATAATATATTATACTCAATTTTAAGAAATAATGGTAGTGATGAATACGTACTATCCTTAGTTGAATGCTTCGATCTTATCTGAGAAATATAATCACTATAAATTATCAAAACAACAACATGATAATATATTTTAAAAACCATGATAAGTCCAAATTGAGTATATGAACTAATTATCATCGAATAAGAGTTGGAGTGTGTTTTCATTGATCAGATGCAGATGATCAAGCTTACAGTACAAGGTTGCATATGCACACCTATTTATAGTTTTAAGTTTTTATTATAATAAAATGGCAAGAAAAAGCTTAGAGGAATGGGGGTGCCCAGAAAATATTGTAGAAACATTTGTCAGTACTTAAGTATGTACATATATCAATATATACAATTATATCTCTTAGTTTTTTGTTTGTAGAACTATCCAACCAAACATTAGCTAGCATCTTATAAACGAAACTTAAAAGAACTTTAAAATGAAAAGAGCAAAATGTTTGATCAATTCTTCACTTGGATGGAATGGAATAGACCATTTCTTTTAACAAATCAGTGCATTAATTTGTTTCAATAAGTTCTTATGCTTGTTTTGAATGCAAAATTCAATAAATAGATCTTCTTATAGAGAGTTACAAGTACTTATTTCAAGTTGGTGTTATACTCAAATTGATACTTAAATCTTCTTAAAACGATAAAGACTGTTTTTTAAAGAATATGTATATGTATATGTAGAAAGGTCAGAGAGGAATAAAAGCAACGTTTAACATGATTATTATGAAGTTTTGTTATATGAATATATTAACTATTCCTGCCAAGAAGAACCTATTATCGTTTATATAGGAGCTTACTGTATAATCAAGATGAGACGCATGTAATTGAATTTAGTATACATTTTTCTGTGTGTACAGGGTGCTCCACTGCAGCACCTGTTTGTTTTGGATTTCTCATTATCAGCTAAAGTATTAAATAAAATTAAGAGAGTGGCGTGGAGCTTTTATTCCATCTAAATCACATATAGAAATATTACTACAAAAGATTATTAGCGTGCCAATGATTCGACATATTGCACAGGCTTATCAGCAAATTTTTCTCGTCTCTGCTCGTTACTATAGCAACTATACAAAACGTATTCACCTTTTGTACTAGGGCAAAAAGTAATTTGATGCTTTGCGTGTGATATTTTTCGCGGTGATCTAAAACATTTTATTTTATACCAATAATGCGAAATAAATAGAAATTTTCAATTAAAGGTTAATCATTTATCTGTTTTTTTTGATAATATTAATATTTTAAATTAATTTCTTAAGACATAAAAAACAAAAACAAATTCGATGTTTCTATTAATAGATTTTTACGATACAAGTGTAAAATGCCATTCTTTATTGCGTGAACGGTTTAACACAGGAGCAAGTGTATTAAAGGATATGAGTGCAACGAAGAGACTTTTTACACGTGTATCTTACAACATTTTATCTACGATCATAACGCTTTACTAGTAGAGAATATTGATTGTATCTGGTTTAGGCTATGGGTTGTAGTAGTTATTATTATTGTTATTATTATTTTTTTTAATTTGTGATTTATGTCATGTACATTATTAGCGTGCTTTGATTTTTATGTGCTAAGTTGTTTAGCAACCAGTTTCTAAAATATCCATTTAAATAATTTGACATACATCTCTTGTAGACATTTGCGTGCAATAAAAATTTTATAACACTAGCTCAATAAACATTAACTTTTTACACAAAAATCAGTGTAAAAAGTAGATACTTTTTGTATGATCGTGGATAAAATCTTATTTGCTGCTCGCAACGAAGTCATAAAAACAAAAACCAATCTTAACCTCTTTTCATTTAACACATATATCTGTCCGTCGCCTGTCCAGGGCCGGATTTAGACTTGATAAGGCCTTAAGCTATTTCAGATATGGGGCCCTTTAGTATGGGACGTTCCGGACGTGCGGCATTGGGACAAATAATGCTGCAGTATATTTAAGTATATATGACAATTGCTCACTCGGACAATGTTTTGGGGGCCCCCAAGAAAGTGGGGGCCCTCAGCTATAGCTTGTATAGCTTATACGTAAATCCTGCACTGCGCCTGTCAAAAGCCTTTCGTATTTTCAGTGAAATGAGAGTGACGATTATACATTTGTGAGTATTTCTTAATTGTATTATATTAAAATTGCCCATTTTCACCCGGAAACAAGAATATCTTAAAAAGGTGCAGTAAATAAAAAGTAGTGGAAGTAGGTATTGGGTCACCTTGGCCAGACGTTTTTAGTGACTTTTTTCTTTACAGTTGGTACCCCTGGAGGAAAATCTAGTGACTTTTTATGTCTGTCTCTCTCTAATCTGGTGACTTTTTGTCTGTCTCTCTCTAGGTGGTTAAGTACGGAATCTGCATTACCGACATTTGGTACGTCACTTCGCTAAATGGTAGCGTCGTTGCTAGGGGAAAACAGATGGCGCCAGTGTCGTTTTACGTCGAATATGGGATCTTTTTATGTCGATCTCTCTCTAATCTAGGGATTTTTGTCTCGAAGTACGGAATCTGTATTACCGGCCTTGTATATTACCGGCATTTGGTTCGGCGCTCGACTAAATGGTGTTAGTGTTGCTAGGAAAAAACAGAGGGCGCTAGTGTCGTAATTATTTTTCACGCCGATTACGGTCGTTCTGCTAATTGTTAATAAAGGGCGTCATGAAGAAATCTGTATTACCGATTACTGACGTTCTGCTAATTGTTAATATAGAGGGAGCCAAGGTTTATCATTTTATATTAATAAATTTACCGATTTCTTAAAATAATTATTGTCATTAATACTTTAATTACATATAATAATTTAAGATAATTAATTCAGCATTAAAATTCTAAATTCAGCTTTTAACGCAAATCACGGACCTGCGTGATATAAACGAACCGTCAGTTTTCTATTTTTCTCTATCGTTATAAACTGTATATCTTTTAAAAATTTCTAATATTTACATCGAGAGATTGCTTGATCATATAGTTGATATATTAACTACCTACATATCATTCGCGGTATCGTTTGCATATCCGCCATTTAGAAATTAGAATTAGAAACGAGATAAGCTACAATGTGGATATTTAGTGTTCTATTTGATTGAAAGAAGTAACAAGCGAAAAACTAATATTCTCAAATAACCTTAGAAAATTAAAATAGGAAGAAATGAGATGACGTATTTCGGTAACGATCTTCTCGACATAACACCGTATTTATGACTGTTCTTAAGAACGGTCTTAAGCCGAAATATGCAACCAGAAGTTGCCAAGATAAAAAATAGTCCATGGTACCACTTTAGATTTACCCGATTTACCATGATTCAGGCACACATGAAAAGGTAATTCCAACACGTTAGTGGCTTACCCTTTACATGGAAATCAGCAATACCTACGGGGGGGGGGATTGCGGATTCCCGCGCCGTCCCACACCGCTTTTGGATGATTTAAGCCTTTGGGAATGAAGACCATTAGTGCACTACACCGATCATTACGACCTGAAACAGGTGCTTGCCGCATCGATGGCCTATTAGCGAAATGCTAAAAGACCGGATACAGACTGGGGCACCGCCATGTATACCTATCGCACGAGAGCGCCTTTTGTTGGGATTGACATGCAGAAAACCAGAGGGGAATAAGCACTCCAATACTACCCAGTGACTACAGAGACTGGTGTGACTACTGTCACCCAAGTCGAGGACACTTCGAGATACGCCCATCTCTACGTCTTCAAGCAAACACTATACTGTGCGGTTAATTTTGCACAGCTCAATCAACTTATCATCAAAACAACAGCAATTCTACAAATTGCTAACTAATCAACATAATAGCAATTACACTATTTGCTAACAATCAACATAACGCCAATATAACGCATTGGTCAACTATCACAATTCAACACAGATAAGTGCCATAGCACAAACACAATAAATATTAGCATTACGCGTCTGCGTTTTTGGTCTCAATACACGCACTACACTCGATACTGTTAAGGCCTATTACGTTCAATATCACTATATCGCAACTGCCCGTCTCGCATAATATCACTGACCGATATCCTACTTCTTGTATACTTTTGAATATGTGTTTTCTATAACTTCAGAGACAAAAGTGAAAAATTATTAAGATTATGGTCAGAGGGGTGACTAATTTATTGCCACACATTCTTTCATATTTCTTAAAATACATTTAAGGTTCCTGCAAAGAATTCAAAACTGTACTTATTTAAGTTTCACCTACATTACCTATTATCATTTAAAGTATTTAATTAAATAACTAAAGATGCTAAATTTACATACAGAACATGACTATCCCATAAAATGTAAACATTTTTTTAGTTTTTCAAAAAGGTTGACCGTCCTTACGTCTGCCATTTTCGGAATCCTCGTATTAAATGATCAATACCGTTGTGTACTTCTTTGCTTGTTAAGTGATATTAATGTAATGATTCCTAGCCAACGTTAAAGTTCATGCAGTGTTGTTAAAAAGGCTTGTTTGTGTGGAACATAAAGAGGTCATATTTGCGACTTGTACTAAAAATTGGTCGTTAAAAAAGTGTTTGAAAAATAGCATATGGCGTAGCATAGAGTGTTCAAGGATCGTCAAGTAACACATCATGCCTATAGAATTCTATTTTATTATATTCGGTAGCAGTTTCCCTTGCTTTCTACATCTTTTTACTGTATTCGAAGCTAATTCTGATAAAGAGGTGTTATCCTCATCACTGATTCACCGCACTAACAAAAATCTCCGATGGCTTTAGCACTTATTACTAACCGTTTCTTCTTTCTCTACTTCTAAGATTCGCAAGCAGGAATCCTCACTGTCAATAGGACTATGTCTAGCCAAAACTTAATTATTCCTGCTTCTACCGTAAAATCTTGCAGTACTAATAGAACTAACGTCCATTATTTATTTATTTAGTTTATATGAATATAACCCTAATCTATTCTGCGTCAAGTTCCCAAAAGGCTACGCGGATCTAAATCAAAATAATTCGGTGCACATCGGACATAAATTAAACTGTATTTTTACAACTTACCTAATAATGGAATTATCTAGCCTGGGTATTTTTTACACAAGAGAATTATCTGTTTTCACTCTAAAAACTAGACTTGAAGAATGTCACTTCTAGCACATGTTCCACTTGACCACCATTCTGCATAAACAATGCTTTATTATTTACAAATTCTAAAAATATTTCCGTAAGATGTCACCACTCTATCGAAAAGTGAATGTTCTCTCACGGGAACCAACGGCATGCTTTTAAAAAATTAAAATTATTATAATAATATTATAATAATTCTAATAGTAAATAAGTAGACAATGTGAAATACTATGGATGTGATGTTACCGCATTAGGTTACTTTCTACCACTTCATTCGTAAATAGCTAACTATTATGTAGGCCATTATAAGAGGTGCTTTAGCGCAACCCTTAGTTAGTTGGTTAGTATAATGTTGATTCTGTAAACCCCATATATTTTTCAGTATTTGCCATATACAAGCTTATCAGTCAAAAAGTTTTATGTTACCAATTGGAAAGCGTTAACCACGTCATTCTTTCTATGGCAGATGTATCAGCTATACATATAGTTATGGTTTTCAAAACTTTTCGAAATTGATTTTTACCCTTCGCTGCTCAAGAAATTATTAAACTTCAAAATCTAACCAGTTTAACTCTTCCAACAATATACTTTATTTTCGAGTTAAGGATAATGCAAAATGATACTTTAATTTTCTGTTTGGGAGTGGTTTAGAAAGAGAATTATCCGTTCTAAGGAATTATTCAAATGGTACGCGAATAATATTAAGAGATAATAAAACAAAACATGTTTTAGAAAATCTTTATCCAAAGTTCATGTTTATTTTATGACTAGAAAACATGGAATCTGCCACAGTCCCTGAGGAAGTCGACTTGATTTGAATTGCAAAATATATGTAAAGAAACATCGCGATCTCGGTAAGAATCAAACCGCTAGAAGCGGCGGGTCTTTTCTGCTGCTTCTTCCCTCAAAATAATTGTTAAAACACGCTAATAAATGAATAAAACATCTGATAAACCAAAAATTCGCTATATTCCTCATTCTCTAATATAATATGCGTTTATGGTGTGCTTAATTTCTGTTTTTTTAAATTCTAGGTATATGTCGAACACAATGTATAATTCAAAAAGTTTTTAATTAATACATGAAAACCCCAAAAACCGCTTACTTTCATGAAACTTCGACAACTAAAGTTTACTTTACTTTTATCTACATTTTACAGACGCCAAGTTAACTATAAAATTCGTGGCCGTAAAGTTGAAACGTAAAAAAATGAATTTCATTATCCATACCAAAACTTCACCCTCAGAGAATTTTATAGAGGCAACTTACCACTACTACTGCCTTGTATATTCATAAAGGTAAAGGTTATATAAACTTACTACAAGTTTTCTAATTAGCTTGTAATGAAAATTATAGTAACACCATGCTGAAATTTTTAATGAGGTAACTTTATTATTGAATATAATTGAAGTTAGAAAAAATGAAGACGGTTACGGCTGGATGTACAGGAGAACAAATAGTTTCATCTTTAATAAAATAAAACAGAAACGAGGCTCGCTGTGAAATGAAACTTTTATGTAGGATGTTGTGTAACAACTTGAGGATATAACAATCATGAAGGTATAGTACCCGTAAGGTTGATAAATTTAACAAAGTAAAGATTATAATGCATCATGTAGCAAAGCAAATACAACTACTAGACAGATTAGTATGAACTTAACTACATCACAATCCAAAAATACAAAATCAGTAACTGAGATATCTACTGCACTTTTTGCATGTAGTAAATGAGTTAGAATGATACTGCTTTGCTTTTTTGTATTTCGCAATTGGTATTAGTAGTTTGACATAAATGTTTGGTTTAGCATTCCTATTCTTAAGCTTACTACCTAAAGTCTTACAGTAAGCCGTATTTGAACTTTTGGTGTCTGATCTGTTAATGTGCACTGAACGTCCGGTTGTTCCATCCCGCCTTATCACTAGACACGAATTGAGATGTGCACAATTAGTGCGTAATTGCTAATGCAATGCTACTAGTAGGTCAGTGGTGGGAGCGAGGTTACTATTCAACCTCTACTAGCTCTTCAGGCTAGTGCCGGAGCAGTAAACGCGATCACCCGTCGGCGCCTACTCCAAGAAGATGGCTCCTTTTCCAACTTCGGACTATTCCCCAACCTTTTAGGGGGTCCACTGTCCGATCAAATACAATCTCAATTGTGGCAGGACCTGGTTTATTGGTTTTGCTATCCCGATCTGCTACAAGGACAAGTTATAGGCCTGGTATGCCTTTGACAGGGCTTCGTTTATAGTTTACACGTTCTAGACTCTCAGTGTGTACCCGTTAGGGTGAAGTCCTTGAGTTCAGTCTTGAGCGTGAATGACTAAATATCCGCTTCAACATCCCTCAAGTGTAATGGTCTAGAGATCTATCGGACACATACCGATTTGGACTGCAGATTTCAAGTCATAGTGATGATCCGAGCGACATTTAAGAAGCCAACTACCTGGTGGCATGCAGTTTCCCATCGGCTGGAGTTTACCCCTTCCAGCCGGGATAAACCTCACTTGGATTATCCGCCATCAGATTAGGTCAAACCAGCGGATTACCCTACGGTGAATTATGAGAATAACTTCATCTTTCAGGAGAGAATTCAATCTGCCCACACCAGTACGCATGTCTCTAGAGCTTCTTCCACAACGTTAATGAGTAGACGTCGAGAACACTTCGGATTGGGTAGAGTCCAGTCAGTTTTATGGGTAAACGCCGTGTGGTCTGCACCGGTCACCTAATGGTGTACTTTTGGTACGAATAATTAGTAGCATTCTTACTTTAAGCTTACTGTGGTGACCTAAACAAACTCAATTAATCAAATTTTGAAATGATCAAATAAATTAATTATTATGTAAAAAACTTAGTTAAGAAAGTAGAATTTATTGTAAAGCAAATTGAAAGATCAACAATATCTATTGTGCTGCACTTGTTATTTAACAGGATCATCAGACAGCAGGAAGTATGATACGTTGAACTTTAAAGTTGCTAAATCATACATTTTTGTAATAATTAAAACACAAAGAACTTGTCAATATAACAACATTATTATCGAGTACTTGATTGAGTTTAAACCATAACAGAAAGGAAATAAAGTTTATTTTAGTTCAATTTAGTTCGTTTTATTTTAAACCCTTCCTATCTAGGAGGAGTTATTACATTACTACCTGAAACTTTAAAGTAATCCGTTTTTGAACTTTTTGGTGTTTGGTTAATTTATTTGTACGAACGTCCTGGTGTTCCGTCCCTTCTTATTTCTAAGTCGCGAATTGAGATACGCTCAATTAACGCGCATTGCCTACACTACACAATGCAAACAGTAGCTTACTGGTGGGAGCACGGTCACTAGCCATCCTCTACTAGCTTTCCAGGCTAGTGCCGCAGCAGTAAACGCGTTCACCAATCCGCGCCTTCTCCAGGGAGATGGCCCCTCGTCTAGCTTCGGACTATTCTCCAACATAGGTGGGGACCTCTGCCTGATCGAATCCAATCTCAAGTGTAACAGAACTTATATTTCGACAGGAGGTTATATTTTCGCTTTAACAACCCTTAAGCGTTATGGCTCTAGAGAATTTTCAGATCACAGGACTCAGTCTGCAGACAAGTCATAAGATGATCCGAATAACTTCTAGCACACAATAACCCGGTGGCATGCAGTTTCCCATTGGCCAGAACTTAGTCCTTCTGAACGAGATAAACCTCACTTCAATCTTCCTCCATAAGATTTAGCTCCTTAGCGGGTACTCGCAGGCGCCGCGCCGTAAGGGATACTCATGTTACCAGAGCTTCCCGTGCAACGTTTATGAGTATTTGTCGAGTTACACTTTCGTATATCTTTACTACACATTCTATCGTGGCCTGAGTCACCGTTACCCAAATCCCGATGCCAGACCGCTAAAATCGGATACGATTCGCAGGGGCCAGTTCTATAGGTAGGTGCCCCAACCTGTGTTGGTACTATTATATCAGCCATTATTTGGTTTATATATTCTAAACGTGTTCTTTCTCTAAGGTTTCTAACCTCTCTCATGGAATTCACTCTGCTGAATTTTTCTTCATAATTAGTTCTCTTCTTTGCACTGATCTTAGAACTTCTACGTTTGTTATTATCGCAGTATATTATTTTTAACAACTTCTGAAGTACCAATATTTAAACACTTCGACTCATTTCTTGCTATTTCCTATAGTACACAGCTATGAAATTTAAAAAAATCATTTTCTTGTTATTATTGCGATCGAAAGTTTAATAAATTTCTGATGCAGAAAACGCGGTTTTTATCATTAGTCATTATCAGGAGCAACCACATGGTTGCTGAATGGGTAGTTAAGTGCACAATTTCGTGTAGTCGAATGTATAGGTATAAAATTACGGTAGGTTATGGTACGGTTAGGTATACATTCGACTACGCGAAATTGTGCACTTAACTACCCATTCAGCAAGCATGTGGTTGCCCCTGGTCATTATTATACTACCTAAATACGAAAATTCCTGGTTCTTGTGCAATTTTTGTGCTTCTGCTTCTATTTTTATATTTATAACTTCATCTTTTGCACACAGCATAATCTTTGTTTTCTTTTTACTTATTTCTAGTTGAGATTCGTTTTTCATTACTGCTGCCACTTTTGATTTCTGCAAGACTGTTCTATATGTGTGCAAGTCTATATCGCCAGTATATGTATAATAATTACTATTATCCATTGCCTGGCGAACCATGCCCCAGAAGCTGTGAAACTTGTGAGGGAGGGGGCGATTATTATTATTACGCAAGCGCATCGTGCGCCAGCGGCCGACTTACAGATGGTATAGCACAAATCCAACATTTGTGTTACAGCTAAGGAAAATCTTAACCAATTGCCAGCATCGAGAGTTGATCCTCGCTCCGCCGGGACGAGCGACTAGCACGATAGTCACTACACTACCAAGGCTATCAGTAATCATCTATTCTTAAGCCATTAGGTTTTACATTTTTTTTGAAAAAATTATCTTACTTTATCAACAGCTTCTCGAATGTATAAATTGTACAATATAGGCAAAGAAGCACATCATTGTCTAACTCCCCTCTGTTGTCTACTATCAACTACCATAGAAGACAATAAGCACTGATGATTGATTTTTTATAGTTACTGTATCTGTTAGGCAAATACCAAACTACTGATGGGTTTCGGGCATGTATATGTTATCTAAAATGTAGAACGTAAATAATATATAAAGTGATGATATAGAAAAAAACATTTATATAGAACGTACATATGCAAAAGTATAGATAACCATTGGTATAGAAGAGCAAAGATATAAAATAGCAATTTTATAAAAGGACAAAAATTTATAACAGTAATATTAACTTTCCATAATATTTAGTTCGTTGACGATCGTTTTATGTATGATATTATGGATATTTAAAAAATGCCAATTAGAAAAGTTTAGCAGTACAAAATATTTATTTTTAAATAAAAATGGTAAGATGTTGAAAACGCAAAATTGCTATGAAGAGACCATGGCAACCAGCTGAGCTGATACTACGTGAATGATTACGACAAACATGTTGCAATGTAAACTACAACTACTAAGATTTTGACTAGAAATTTCGATAAAGTCATATTTCTGATTTTATTTTATAGAATTTCATGGGAACACGCATTTGTACCAATTGCATTAAATAGGTATACAATCATACATCGGTATACATTTTATGAAATGAAGAAATGCATATTATGGTTCCTGACCTACACAGAAAAACAGCTCTGCACATAATTACTAAATATAAATATTAGTATTTATATTATTGTAGTTCGTGAACTCACAAATTCCCAATCCCCGAAATTTCCATTTCATGCATGAATATTAGAGCTTGGGCATATCAACAATCTTTCATAAGGTTCCAGGTAATTACCTTCTCAAATTTCTTGTTTAATTATTTTTGCTATAAATTGCAAATTAAAGGACTTGATGTAACAATTAGAAAACTACGTCTGTACTATGAAGTAACAGTACAATCTGCAAATATTTTGAATTACTTTTAGGTTTGGCATAACTCTACATATTTTACACAATAAATAATAATCTTATTGCATAAAAGTTTTTGAATGAACAGTACCAATGCATAAAAGTGTTGCAAATTTTATGTTGATACAGTATCGTAGATTTGACACAGATACGCTTTGAAACCAAAACAAAACTTATTGTTATCTTATGTAAATTTCAATAGGCCTGAGTTGTATTGTGTTTCGAAAATAATGGCTACACCTTTTAAATAAATAAGCTCCAACATTCTAGAACAAACGCTATTATTGTTGCTGTTTGCTGTTGGGCAGCTTTAGTTTTTAAGATTATATTTTAACACTGGTAGCAAAAGACAAATGTATTTTAAAATATAGAAATTAAAGTAAATGAAGTATAGAAAAATAACATTCATGTTACGAAGAGATAAGAAGCATTCCGCTAGAAAAAAAAAACGAAGAATACTTTTTAACAGCTCCGTATGCCCTGATAGTCATTATTTTGTTGGGATCAATCTTGCAGAATATAATCTCTTATACATTTTCGATTCAGAGAGTCCCATTCATAGAGAGATGATGATATCGTGATCCTAAAAATGCTGTGAACACAAATTCCTGCACACGGAAAGAACAGACCTACGAATAAACGGAATAATCCCCAATTCTTGCCGGATTATTATATCGATTTTCAAATAAGTAGTGGCGTGCACATCATTCGTCAGAATATATCGTCAGAAAACTAATCATCTTTTATAACCTCCATCAGATAGACAGAAATATTTCATCTTTACTATTCTATGCAAAGAAGAAAGACATCCAAATATGCGGGCCTGTGGAGCACATTGATAAATGCGGCCATAAAATGTTAGATCTGACCTAATGACAAAGGGCAGACAGGAATATTAATTTTTTGGGGAATTTTTCGTGATATGGAATCCCGCTCTTGCCAGCCAGATCGTCAAGTCAAGAGTGACCAACGTGGGTGATTTAAGGAGGAAATTAGTCTGAATGTGACAGCTTACATTGTCTTACAAGAAGCATCTCCTCTTGCAGGATTCCTGAAACTGAAATTTCACTAAAGACAAATCTAAATCGTTACGCTCTGAATATAATACTGCCTTTGACAATTTTTATTCGAAGATATTTGTCAGAAAACTTCGCTTCCCATTAGACACCCGGAAGTTCGTTTCCAGATGAAAAGGATTATGATCCATGTATAATAAACGTAACTCATAATGTTGACGTACATTTCCGAAATTGTTCTATAAGGAAACGTTAAGTAACTTAGGAAGTAGTTCTGCTCTAGTTCATTCTACATTCTGTACACATTGCTTTAGAACGCAAATAAGTTATTGTCGAATACATACCATTAAGATTTCCTTCCTTTTAAGCTTTAAATGTAGCTTTTAGAATGTTATTTACTAGTGACGAAGTTTAGCAGGAAATGGAGTACCTACATAACGTTTATGTGCAGGTAAGTACATAAAATTGTCTTTATCTATTAAATGATCCTTGTTAAACGAATGAATTAGTAAATGTGTACATTCTTGGATTAATAAAAGTACATTTAATCCTTTTTTGACTCTAGCTATTTACATATTATATTTATTGGAGATTACAGAAATATCATGGGATTGCCGTTTTTAGAACTCTTTTACTGAATTATTTTTTTAACTAACATTAACTTATTGGATTAATTCTTATTGACTAATCTCTGTACTCTGATTTCTTGTTATTAAATGTCAAATTAAAGTTACTTAAATTACATTGTTTACAAACAGATAAACTAGTTCCTTTTGTGTTTATTTACTACGACTACAGATAAAAGATTCTGCTTAAAAAGAAACATTAATATTCTTCTTTATAGGCATTTCTAATGCAACCCAAGCAGCATTTTTAGTCATCGCTACGTACCAGCAACTACCGGTGGAACTATTAAGTTTTTGCCAGTAGTAACAAGCACGTAATTGCTACGGTTTTGTTACGTGCCTGGAACCAAAATGGGGAACAATTTTTGGGTAGCAGGTACGTAGCGGCGTAGTAATTGCTACTTTCGTGGGAGGTCTTTTCTCTTTGACATATCGTGTCGCGTGGTTGCTCTCTCTTGCTCTTGCAACTTAACAAATATTCTATCATTTTCTATACTATATAATGCTGGATCGTGTCATAAAATGAATTACCAGTTTATTTGTAATACGTACTTAATACAAAGAGCGATGAAATGTTTGATTATTTTGTCATTCCAGTGCACCTAAATTATAAACCATTGCAACTTTTCTGTTAAATATGATGATGATAGATCGAAAAATAACAACGCGCCTTCTTTAAATATAATTTTTAGTAAAAAAATGTCTTTAATAAAATATGTTAAATATACACGAAGTACTTATAAGTTGATACACATGATAGAAACCATTTTTATATTATTCCTGTTATGTTCTTTTATGTGTTTAAATAAAAGATACTCAATTATTGTCCTTAATTAACTTTATTAATATTGAGTGAGCAGGGCGAATTACATACACAATGCATGAGAGTGTAGAAGACGTGTCTCCTCCAAGCCGACTCAAGTGTTACTGACACTTGCCCAGAGGATGGGCCAGGATTGGTTAGTTACATCACTACAAATAAATGTTGCCAACTTCAACCTACATACATAACAATCCCTAAGGCACAATTTGGCACCAATTTGTTATTTTTATTGAAGGTTATATAGTAAAACATCTATTAACAATCATAACAAATTGCAAATTCAATAATGATTATTGATTAATCCAACATTTTACAAGTAAATATGGAGATGGAGTAGTTTATGAAAAATTACTTTAATGTGATTCTCCTGGGTATCAAAAACGTAAGTTTTACATACATAGTCAATACTACTGTAAGGTTTTAAAAACTTTAAAGTAGCTTCGGGCAAGTTACTGCTACAATCATAATACCACGTTGAAGTTGCAACGACTTTAAAGTAAGTATACTAAGTGGCAATACCGTTCAACATACTTTAATAGTTACTGAGAAGTAATGAAACTACATAGTTCCAATAAATAGTAGAAACAACTACACAATTACTAAAATATTCCGAATTGAAGAAATTAAACCTATAAAGTCATAAATTTAGTTGTAGTTACGTAACAACTACTCAATCAAAGTTCCGATCTCAGTTACTGCTACTTAAATGCTGCTTGGAAACTTATTGTATGTAATGGCTTGTAATTCAGCTACCACAACCTTGTCCGTTTATTTCTCCCTCAATAATGTAATTCATGATACTTCAAACCTTGTACGTACACCTCTAATTTCAATGCATCTATTATACCTCTAACAAGGAAACAACACTCTGTGCAATGCACCAATTTAAATGACGCAGAGTGCGCACGTTAAATACTAATGCTAATTCAAAGTATAGGTAAGTATGGAGGTAATAGTTATTACTCCTCTTCTTTTAACAAAAGACCAACGCTATTATTTTTTGCAAAGATCCAACATTTTCATGTGGGGAATTTAACCACCAGACAGCCCGATTACACAAAACAGTAAAATATCTAGAAGTTGAACTATTTCACCAGATAACTTTGGCTAGATGTTATTCAAAAGTGTGTAAAAGGAACCCAGAGCAACGAAAGGAAGGTGAAGAATAATAAATAGTCACACAGCTTTAGTCACACACACTGAAACAAACAATGCACAAAATGTACAATTACAGATAAGAAGAGTACAGGACAGAAAAAAACACAAGACCTAGATTTAAAGTTCAATTAGCATGTTTAGAAAAGGGAAAGTAGACATAGTCGCAATGGTGCCAACCGATACACACCCCAACCAACCACCCTAACTACTGTTTCTTCAAGTAGTTTTGCTTCTGCTTCCTTCTAAAAAAAAATATGGTCAATCTGTAGGCACACACCAACTTTCCCACACACAAAAAGAGTCCATGTATTGGTTGATTGGAATAAATTCCAGTCTGTTAATATACATATTTAAGCTCATGGTATACAAATAGGTGGTAAAACCGGTTTGCACCTATGGTATTTAACTATGGAGATATGCCAAAAAGCAACATATTCTTCTTTCAAGCACAGGTATATAGGTGTGTGCGTAGTTGTCGGGACCGACTGTTTAACGTGTCCATCCGACATCACAGCATTCCATTGACGATTAACTAAAAGATGCAAATTAGATATCTATACTATATTTTGGCAACACATCAGATAAAGTTGCACATACACTAGGAAAAACCAACAGTTACAAAATTACCTTTAAAATCAACACTAACACTTTTTCATTTAAAATGGTGCATTTACCGTTCGTATTGTACTTATTGTTGTTAACATTTCGTTTTTGGTTTGGATTTTCGTGTAAACAGCGGAAAACTAGCGAATAGCAATACATATGAGAATGATAGATGTTCATCTTATAGTTGCCATAGTTACCCTTTTGCTAGATAAATTATTTTAATACTAACTAATTGACGTTAGTCATTGTGGCATGTATACAATGATATCTTTCTTTCTCAGAGGTATTGTTATTCGCTCGTCTTTGTTTGCTCACACATAGATAGAATTCAAACCCAAAACAAAGTTTTACCAATATTGTATATTGGACAAACTCATCGAAATTTCGACATAAAATATAAAGAACACGTGAGCCGTTACAGAAATAAACATCCAGAGAAAGCTAATTACCCCAAAAATCTTTTAGAACAGAATCACACAATGACACTCCAAAATAACATCAAATTTCTAAATTTTTCTAATAACAAAAGCAAATTAAACATTCTAAAACTTTTCGAAATATACAAACACAAACTCGGGATACCTTTAATGAACGAACATATTGAGCTAAGTAACTCTTCGTTAGATGAAGTGTTAGATAAATTTAATTTCTATTATTTCTATTTAACTATTTATTTATTGTAGGTATATATCTTATAGTCGTGCTTGTTTATATTTATACTACCTTTGATAATGACAGTTTAGCTGTTGAAACACTTGTCATGTAGACTAAGATAAATTAGCGAAACCTTTAATAATCCTATTTATTTATTTCATGATTCTGGAGTTTTACCAAATAATGCTCCAAACATAACCAAGGATATCAGTTCCTGTTATATATTTAGGTAAAACTATCAGTATTACAAAGAAAACATTCACTTCTCGTTGAAAATCTCCTATCGAGATAGGCATATCCACTATGTGGTGGCTCGAAGGCTGTAGCCCTCATTAAAATAATTTAGTGTGGGCTGAGCCCTCATTAACATGGTTAATATATTTTAGCCCATTAAAATTCTAAATTGAAAATCTAAAGAGGGGAGTCTACGCACTTATCCAATTTAGATATTTTTTGGCATTTTTTAAAGTAAGATTAACCTGCTTCATATCGGAATTTTATTAAAATGTTGGATGGCTTAAAGGTTATGTTACAACTAGTTGATTGTTTGCATGCAGTGATGTTGTGGATCGGCAACTTTTCGTACTAATTTTAAGGTTAAAAAATGTAACAGATTGCTCTAAAATTGTAATAGATTCCTGTACTGTTAAAATTAGGAGAAAATGTCAGAACAAATTTTTATTTAAAAAAGGAATAGTAAAAGATTGTTACAATTATTTATTTATTTTTTATTATATAGCTTGCAATATAATAAAATAATTGAAAAATCAAAAGCTGTTAGTATAAACCACCTATAAATCATAATGTGGTATTATGGATGTAAATTATGAGTGCCTGACTATTGTGTGTTTATATATTTAGAATAGATTTAGGCGGTTTAAAAGTGTAGCAAGTATTTTTTTTAACTTCAACATTTACATGCTACATGCTTGTGTTATAGCCTATTCCTAGTTTTAGTTTTTAGTTTAATTGGGAAAATAGGGGGGAATAGAATATGTTGGAATGGGGAAGAATCAGTAAAACCGTTAGAAGTTTTTTTTAAGTTAGAAAACATATCTATGTTTTCCAACTTAAGAAAAACTTAAAAAACAGAATCGCAATCATTTATGATGTTAAATACTTGTTCCCTACTTGTTAATACTTGAATTCTTTAACGGACAATTTATCTAGTAATTATTTTACTTCGTTGGTATCTTTTAACAAATGCCTTTCAGTATTTAATTTCTCGATTCCTAGTAAATTATATACAGGGTGGGATTAAAGTATGAAATATTAAAAAAAAAAAGCGAACTCGACCGGTTTTTTTAAAAACGCTGAAACACGTCGATTTTGTTTTTTAAAAATATATATTAATATGTGTGATTCACCTTCCGACTTTCATTTGTTTCTAAGTTATGACGTCATCACAAAAAATTTTAAATGACAAAATACAGATTTTTAATAGTGGAATCCGATAGTGATTTTTCTTCTCTTTATGATCATGCAAATAAATCATAAGGTTGCATAACAAAAATTCTGAGAAAAATCGAGCTGAACATTGTAAATGTTTGTTAGTTATGACGTCATTACAAAAAACTTAAATGACAATATAAATTTTTAGTAGTGGAATCCGATAGTGATTACTCTTCCCTTTATGATCATGCAAATAAATCATAAGGTTGCATAACAAAAATTCTGAGAAAAATCGAACTGAACATTGATATTATGGTATCAATATACCAATATATCAGATCGATTTTTCTCAGAATTTTTGTTATGAACCTTATGATTTTTTGCATGATCATAAAGAGAAGAAAAATCACTATCGGATTCCACTATTAAAAATCTATATTGTCATTTAAAATTTTTTGTGATGACGTCATAACTTAGAAACAAATGAAAGTCGGAAGGTAAATCACACATATTAATGTGTATTTTTAAAAAACAAAATCGACGTGTTTCAGCGTTTTTAAAAAAACCGATCGAGTTCGCTTTTTTTAAATATTCCATACTTTAATCCCACCCTGTATATCATGATGGATGCATCAGGTAAAGTCTGCTGAATTCTGCATTTAGAAAATCGATTGTAAGATCTCCTTAAGTAAATAAGGTTATTATTTCTGTTTATCATTTTGTTTATTAGCTTAAACTGTATTCATATACTGACAATTATTAAAAAAATTACATGTAGTCTCTTTTTCATCATCATTTAACTTAGTACAACCTATTTTTAAAATAAATGTGGCTTGCTCGAGCGCCAATATAGCACCATAGCTTCGTTAGTTGGAGCGGCGTGATAATAACTCTGTTATTAATATATAATATTATAATATATTATAAGTTACTGCCGCCCCAGGTTCGATTCCAGCTTTCAGAATTTTAAAATCTAGTTTTTTACAATACACAATTTAATATGCGTTCTGCTTATGCTTCCGCAATCTTTCTCTTCAAAAATGTCTTTCTATATAATTTTAATAAATTGCTTTGTTTTTTGTTTATTTCTTATGTGACTGGTAGTTTTGCTAAATTTTTGCTTTACTGCTTATTACAATTTTTAGAATTTTCTGATGCATTTTACATACCTGCTTAATTTGATAAGATAAATACTCAAGTTGTGTAATAATATTAAATCGGGAGTGCGATGCATGCAATTTTCCTGAAAACAAGGTATCACAAATTTAGTAATATTCGTTAATTATAGGTAACTGTTTAGATTGTCAATGCAAAAATCATCATTTCTACTTAACCTGTTTTATAGTCGTGTGCAATACTGTGGATCAGAATTACAATTTGAAATGCAATTTATTGAGAATGTATATGTGCAAAATGAAGATTATTGAAGAAAATAATTTGCTATTTTAAATTTTATGTTTTGTAAAAATATATAAAAAGGAGAAGTTATCTTCCAGCTGGAATCAAACCTGGGACGACAGCGACTTGGGGTTATTATCACCCCGCTCCGGCTAACTGAACTATGGAATTATTTCGGTTTTTTAGCGCACAACACTTATTTTAGGTGGCACTAATTTAAACGATTTTCCTAAAAAATAGCGACTGAATGTATTTTTTTCCGTTTTCGGGATATGCGTAATAACTAACAAATAAAATGACAAACGAAAATAATCATGTTTTATTTACTTGGGAGATCTTACAAACGATTGTTTGAAAGCAAAGGGTAAGCTCTACATTTGATTTTGAGTATTTTGATTTTTTACTATTTTGATTGTTATTGTATGTAGAAGATCAATTAATAATTCCTTTCGAAATACTTTTATATGCAGACTGTGTTTACTACAGTTGGTAAAACTCTAAATGTGTCATCCCTCAATATAATTTTAAAAAGTCGGCGCCTATGTATCGAGCATTGCAAAGGCTTACACATACATCCAGACATCCTCATTGTCTATAAAGTTAATAGTAGGGTCAGTAATTAGGTGTGAGTATCATAATCGATAATACGTACTAATAATACTCGCTTGTTGCTCACTTTTACTGAACTACCACTAATAAACGAATCAAAATAAAAAATTTTTGCTCTTGTTGTTCTTTTATGATTGGCGTGTTATCATTAACTTTGAAATCAAACTTTCTCCTATAATCTTATATTATAAAGATTTTAGTGCCTTTTGCTAGAAGAATATCATTTCGTGTATAAATGCCATAAACGTTGGTCAACTTCTCTGAGAGATACGTGTACCATCAAATTTTGATTATTACCACACTTATAGGAGTTCAATATTAGATAATAATTAATTTTCACGTTAATACGATATCACGTACTAGTATTTTAATTTTTATTATAAGAATATTAATTACGTTTGTTAGCTAAGGAAAGCCTTCAGGAACAATACAATTTTTAAGTACACCGGGTAGGGACTTAATTAAAACACTAATCAGTATACATTGCAGTTGTTATTCGTAGGTTTACGTAATTCTTCTGAAAAATGTAGTCACGTAGGGATGCGGACAATCTTTTTTATGGACTACACATCGGTATATTCAGAATATGAATGCACGGAATATCATATTCGGAATATAAATATCCATACAAAATGTAAAATTTTGATTTTGTATTTGATACATGAAATGCAAAAATTAATAATAATTACAAAAACAGATAAACGTACAACCTAGAATATGACAATTATTGAAAATGCATTCTGACTATTAAAAAATTACGTGTTATTTTATATTGCGATATACAGTAGTGTGCGGTACATGGAAGCGACGCTTCCCTTGAGAATTTATTAAAAATAAAAACCAATGTTGACCAAAATATTTTTATAAAATTATGGTTATCGTTTATTTAAATTTATAATATTTAATCAAATTAAAGCTCACCATAAATTCCGTACAGCAAAAAGAATAATTAGGATAGGTACTATTTTAAATTAGGGTCATTAAACTAGCGCAGAAAGGTAATACAGATTCAAATTTGTTACATATACTGCATATAAGCAACTGATTCATTTGCTTACTGCACTTCTTAGTTCTCGCTTTCGCTAGTTTTGTTTTGGTAATATGGTTAACATCGTAAGATCAAGTTATATGTGTGCTTCGTGCTCGGATGATTTATTTATTAAAATTTGGTTATTTATTCGATTTAGTGTTTGTTAAATGTTACTTAAGCAATGTAAATCTGCGAATCAGACTGTATTTTGGAACATTTTATTATTTCAATTTATAATGTAATTAGTTGGGATTTTTTAAAGACAAATAATTCTATTTAATTTGCTTTGTATGCAACATTTAAAATTGCTTATATCGAGATGACGGCATATTCTTCTGCTTCGGTAGAAGGTTCGAGTACTTCCAATACATCCGAATCACGACGATGTCGTTTTCAGTTTGTAAATGATTATTAGATGAAGAATGTTCTGCATACATTTTTGGGAAAAAATTACAAATTGTTGGGAAATGCAGATAAAACCATAACTTCAAATTGAACAACAACTATTGAAACCTGCACCGAGTATTTTAAAATAGACGCTTACGAAAATAATGTAATTTTTTTTCTTTAAAACATTTTTAAAATTAATCATATATAATATAACAAGAGGTCTAATTTCAGATATGAGTAGCTTTCGCAACGAAAACTACACGAGTCGACGCAGGAGACGAGTGTAATTTTCCAAAAGCAAAAGCTACGAATGTCTTAAATGATAAATTTTGCAAGAAAAAATTAGACCACGAGTTGAATTCGGCTTGACAATCCATCGAGCAAATTTTTATTTAGCGTGTGTAGTTAATATTAATTTAATTAAATTTGACATTTCATTTTTACATAAATTTTTTCACTAAGAAAAAACCACTAGTGGTTTTTTCACTATAAAACTAATTTTATTGGCCCCAATTTGAAAAATTCTGTAATATGATTGGTTAAAAATTTTCGAGTTGGATTGTCATTATAACACTGTTTTTATTGTACCTAGGTGTATTAAAATTAAAATAATAGTTACTTCCCTTGTCTAAATTATCAGCGTACGCCACTGAATTATTTAACAATTGTTTTTCTAAAATTTACTTTCAAATTAACTTTCGGCTCGTCGTAAATACACAAATCTTCTTATATTAATACTACTATAGTAATTTTGTAGCTGCCTTTTGGCAATAAATTTCACGATATAGGTATATATAAAATCATTCAGGTGCAAGAATTACTCTATAGCCCCGAATTTTATCTAATTCAGTGAACCTCAGTCAGTCGCTTAATTCATAAGATGTACTCACGTCAGAAGTATAACCTAAAAATTCTTATAAGCTGATCCTTTAGGTAGAGATTAAGAACATTTATTTAGGAAAATATTCTTAAAGAATTTTTAGCAAAATACTGACATTGCTTTTATTACTTGTTCTGGAATTTCTAAAATTTTACAGAATTCAATTTGTCAAAGTATATATAAAGCAGTTTTTTGTAAGAAAAAAGTTTCAAACTGTTGCATTATTTTTAATGTATTTGTGTGTATAATATTAATTTTTCTTATTTGTTTTCAGGTTAGTTAACGTTAAAATCAAACATAATTATCAACTACATATGAGTAGTGGTAAGTGTAACTTTAGTTAGTTTAATTACATAGTTAGGTAATGAGTATCGCTTTACATATACATAGAGGACAGTTTTGAAAGTTTAGTTTATACACTACTGCTATACTAGACCTCTACATAATTGCACGTAAAGGTATATGAATATACGTACAGACTGGAAATGCATGGACTTGATATCGGAATATCAAGCGTTCATAAAAGTGGTAGTGATATAGTAAAAGTTGTGATAGGAGAAACAATTTATTTAATTTACCTACCAAAACAAAACGGACTTTACTCCAATTGCATTGTGGGGGAATCCCGAAATTAAATTATTAAAAACGTTAACTTATAAATTTACAAAAATAATAAGAAAATAAAGCAAAACATGCTATTTTAGTACATCCAGAAGACGAAACCTACAGTTATTATACAAGTAAATAAATGCGCATAATGAACGGATTTAAAGTATTTTCCACTACCACTTTTATATCCTTATATCAAGCCCATGCGTTCTCAGTCTGTATTACATTAATTGAGTAAAGCATTAAATAGACATTAAAGGGATATCCTAAAAAAGTCTGAAACATAGGAGTGTTGACATTTTTATTTACAAATGGTAAAATCGACATTTACAAATTAACTGTTCGGAGACAGATTATAAAATAGGTGCATTAGGTAAATCATTATTAAAAATTTTTATAAAATTTTAACCTATACATTTACACTGGAAAAAGGAAATAAAATAGCATTATATTAGCCTTGCTGTCCTAGATCATTATGCAATCAATAGTACATGTTAATATGAATTTTACATTACATTTATAAAGAATGATTAGATGTTTATTTATCAATATCTAGTTATAAAGAATTAAATGATATGGCTAGAGCTTAAAGCTGTGGTTCTTAATATTTCTGGTTTTCCAGTATTCTGCGACTGTACCACAGATAAAAAACACTGAATTTGATGCTACAATACAGACATACATCTTGAATCAATTAATATCTCCATAACTTCCCAATCATTTTTGACAGCATTCTAATCATTTCGCCATGAATCTTGAATGTTGCCTTTGTGTAGTTTTATCTACGATCATACTGACTAATTTTACACTGATTTTCGTGTAAAAAGTTAACGTTTACTGAACAAGTGTTATAAAATTTTTATTGCACGCTAATATCAACAAGAGATGTATGATAAATGATTTAATATAACAAAGGGATAATAATGGGAATTCGCGCAATAGATTTAAAAGAGAAAGTTAGTTGCAGTTTCTTTTTTAAATCTATTGTGCGAATTCCCATTATTATCCCTTTGTTATATTATATATACGCGCATTAATCTAGCTATAAATGATTTATACATATTTTACTAACTAGTTGCTAAACAACTTAGCACATAAAAATCAGAGCACGCTGATATTGTAACGGTATATTTTTATCGGTCCTGAATAAATGTAGTTTTGTCTACATATTTACTGAAAAGTCTTAAGTCCGCTCCTGCAAATTTGCGTTCTTCTCAAAATATAAACTCATGTTAGTATTTGGTACAAATAAACCTATAAAAAATTATTTTAAAAGGTTGTGTTTCAAATCTTCTTAGAATTATAAAAACATTTGGGCAATAAATCATTTCTTTCTGTGCTTTATTTACGCACGTGTACGTTGGTTGAATTGGCTTCTTTGTTTAAACCTTGAAAAGTAATAATATGGTTCGTGGCAAATCTAACTTTATTTAGTTCCCATAGATATTGTAGTTTGCTGTTCCGTGAAAATACTATAAAAAAATCTCCTTTATCTATTAAATGATGTTTGCTACGTGTTAAAAATCTCTTTCAACATCTGCGCCTAAGAACTTGATATGTCTGCTGGACTTGCTTTAAAATAACATCGGTTTACATTTTCTCCTGGTGAAAACAAAACTGCGCAATTTTTAGCCTTTTAGGGTCAAAATCTAATAGTGGAATTAAGAAAACTTTCCCTATTGACTACACGTGGACTGTATAGCCCTGATTTATTTAGACCAAACCACGCGACTTTTTGATTGGTGTATGCAGAACTGCACCCTCCACAATATTCCGTATATAATAAAATAACCTTGTGTTTTTAAGTAGACACTTAATTTAAGTCTTCAGATAGTAAAGTTCACTTGACTTCAGTTTAAGTCTTCAGATAGTAAGTTCACTTGACTTCAGTTGCTGTTTCGAGACAGTGCAGTTTAACAATTCAGTCACTGGTCTGAATACAGTACAGTTTATAGATAAGAATGGCTCGATATTCCGTGATGGGCCATTAAATAATTATTTCTACCGTTTCAGTTTTAATTAGTGAATTGATGTTATTAAAAATCGAGTGGTTCTTAAAATTTTCCGGAATCATCGTTATAAAATTGCAGACAACGTATTTGTTTGGGATTATCGTTTATTTGTAGACGGATTTATAATAAAACTAATCAATTCCTGTTCTACACGCCGACAAGTGATAAATAATTATCGATTTTATCGGAAGCAATTAAACTAGCAAGTGCTAAATGAGTTTAAATTGTTTAAAACTTTAAAGACATTACCGTTAGTTATCGAGCGCAAGTTATTATAAATAAAAATATTAAAAAATAGGATTGTTTTAACTGTGAATTAATAATAAAAGTTAGTTGAACCATATGGGTTGTTTCGAATGATTTGTTTGGTAGAAATAAACTACCAAAAAGTTTCTTTGGACCTGGTGCAGTCAAGCTTAATTCATCAAAATTCACAATCAACAATTATCACCTAATAAAAAGCGTTTCCAGTTTCTATCAGTCAATAGTAATGGTTTCTGTGATGCAAGTAATTATTGGCTTTGTATGAAATCGATCTAAAGGATCAAGGTATTGTAACCTAAGGATTATCTGTTTTGTTGTGAAATCTTGAGTAGTTTTTGTTCTTGTTTATGGATTATTTGGATGTGTTGATAGTTATCATTAACTATCGCAAGAGAGCTCTCTGTTAGGGTTTAATACTAGAACGTTAATTTCAATAATATTTGAATATTTTAACTTCAATAATAACTGAATATGTTAATTTCTTTAAAATGAATAATTTTAAGTTCAATAAATTTTGAATATTTTCAGTTCAATAGTAGTTGAATAATTTAAGTTTATCGATACCATTGTCTCTTATGTTCTCTGGTTATATCTGTATTTTATTTTTTTAATTTTTATTATCCAATAAATATGTTTTCAAGTTTAAACAAAGTGAGCTGAATGGAACCATATAATTATGAATGCTTTATTCATTTTTTCTAATTTTGATACTAAAAAGTATAACAAAATTTTTGTTGAAAAAACCTGGTAAATTGAGTTCATTTTCTGATTAGTGAATTCAATATCTTTTCTGGCTTAATTAATGTTATTAAATTTCATAATCAGATGGCGCCCTTTTAGTGTATTCATTTGAGTTCTGAAATTTTTATCTACTCCTTTTACAAATAAGACAACTGCAGAACCAATACCTGCGACCTGAAATTAAAATTTGTAAGATAGAGCTAAATCTCAAGCCGTGGTAATCTTGAGCATCTTTTAACGTAATTATAATTATTATTATTGTTTATAGAAGTTTGGTTGTTACAATTGGGGTCCAACGTGGGCCAGGTATTTTGTGTGTTACAATTGGCGCCCTCCTCGGGGCTGAGTGCTCTTTAGTGTTATGTACATGACATAAGTAACAAATTTAAAAAAATATCAAATAAAATAAATACTCTAGTAAAGCCATTATGATTGTATATAAAACGTTATAAGACGTGTAAAAACACGTGTAAAAAGCCTCTTAATTGCACTCATGTCTTATAAAACACTCGCTCATACCTCGCTCGTGGTTTAAACCGTTCGCGTAATAAAGAATGACTTTTACACTTGTATCTTAAATATCTATTATCTAACTAGTGATTATGTGAACTTTTATATCGACGTAGAAATTTTTCTTCATACCTTTCCATTTTCATTCTATATACAGAGTATACCGTTTAACGTTTGGCACTCAGTTGTTCGGGAACACTATCGCAACGAGTTCACTAAACCAGTATTAGAACCATTTTATGCCAATCGATAATAAGTGTGATTCCGAATAAAAAGTATGAAGGTACCATAGGTCTAAGGTCCTAGGTACATAGTAAGAACCAACACACATAGTAACAGAGTTAGAACCAACTAATGCGTTCGGGTGCACTTCTTGACTTCGCAATTAAATTAAAAGGACTTTGTATATTTCAATCTTTAGTTTACGAAACCAGTATTAGAATTCATTTTAAAATATTTGCTGGTACCGGATATGGTGTCATTAGGATTGCTTTAAATCCAGCCAGTAAGTTTTAAGTCTGCCAGTCAATAGTAAGTATCTTAATAAAAACTCTTAATAAAAAAGTATTAGGACCCCAACGGCAAGTGTGAACTTCCGGGAGCTTTTGTTATTTCGTGGACGGATTTGAGTATGTGATTACAAGCTCTAGTACTGCGTGGTACTATTCCACTGTTTCGATTTTTCGTTTTTCTATCCTAACAGTTCATGTACTGTATGAGATTACAAAAATTCATATTCTAAATAAAATTTTCAAATAATAAATAAGGTTTTTGTGCTCTTTTACTTTATTGGGATTGGAAAATGTCATAGATGTAAATCCAGTACCCAAAGGTAAACAGGTGTCCGTCCCCCTTTAAGAATTTTTGTCATTTTTTTAATTTTTCGTTTATCCAGTTCCGACACCCGCGAGGGTACCTTACTTTCCAAGATTTATTTCTTCCCACAAAGTCGCCCAATCTAGCCAAATATGGGCTTCAAATGAACCTCATGATTTCTAGAATTAAGAAATAGTGCAAAAATATTGTAATCCCAACATCAAAAGTGCCCCAATACCCTTCAACAAATTGATTATGAGTTGAATTCAATGTTAGAAGTTTCTTTCATACCTACATCTTGCTCAAAACGATATGATTTTTATTTTCAACCCCTATTTTTTAGTTGAAATGAAGGTGTCTTTTATTATGAAACTCCAACTCCAATCTCGTAGCATTTCCGTTGAACGCTGCCCTTTTTCAGTGAAATTGGTTATTTAATTGTAATTGTTTCTTTTGAGATATTTGTGTTCGATTATTTTCTATAGCTCCTGTTTCTCTATGCTGATTTCGGGATTGATTTTAGGAAACAAAAATGCTTTAGAAAACGCTATTTAAATTTGTGGAGGTAAAAAAATACAAATATGTAGACTAGTGTAATTACAATGTCCCTGTACTCTGCAGAGATAAAAAGGTGTCTCTTAAGGTTAAACGTGTAAAAACTTTTTTAAGGAATTCAATGTCTGAAGAGAGATTATAAGTACTACGTTATCTTACAGAACGAAGTATAACTACAGAAAATGTAGAGTTTTTGTAACATCTGATCTGATTGTACTTATTTAAAACCATTTGCACACTAATGCTATAGTATCTTTTTTGATTGTAGTATGCAAGTGCAGAATAAACTGGATGCCCCACAATTGCTGTGCGGGTACAATCTATTGTATCAGAAACGTAAGTAGTAGCCGTAAAATATAAATATACAGTACAGCAGAAATCTTAAAGAAATTGTAATAACTTTGAATGCTGGTTGTACTTCCATCTGTTTGAGGGAATTTAATCCACTGCTTTAATAAAATGTTAAATCACTGCATCCATTACTTGACTAATGATGTGACTAACTGATGGTTGACGCTCGTAACTGCCATATCCAAGAAAAGCGCAAAGCAGTAAGAATTTACTGCTTTCCGCTTAAGAAACATTAGAAACAAGTTTTCCAAAAGTTTATTAGAAACAACATCAAAGCACAATTAGTTCTAACAGTACAGTTGTACTTCGGGGATTAATTGATATTTGTGGCCTTAGAATATCCATCAAATATTGCACTAAACCTTTTGTCAATCTGAAATGAATCAGTCGATCTCTAATATTACGCCGTGTAAACTTTCTATCTAGTCTATTTCTAAAATAGATAGAAATGCTAGCGATTTCTAACTATATTGGGCCATACGAAAAAAGATTTTTTTTCCTCAATATGTTTCAGCTCTTCTAAAATCGTATCGTTTCATAAGTATGTCACCAAATGCTTGAACTGACATATTCAGGCACGTGATGCTTTATGATACTAGCTCTCTTTCTGGTCACGTAGATAACTAAACTATGACATGAGGTTATGGATAACAATCAATCTAAACTAGTCGCCAATTCTCATCGTTTTTAGCCAAAGTTTAGCATTGATACAAAATTCGACTTTTTTAACGAAACAATTGGAGTTAGTTAGCATTAGATACGCAATATGGCCCAATATCAGTCGTGTTCTCAAATCTTTTTGTAGTAGGTATAAATATCATCATCAGACTTAGGACTTGGGTGCATAATTTGCAATAACGTATTTACGTTGACTGTACTTTTAGATAGCCTGGCCACAGTATATATAACATACAGTAATGTGACTGTCGCAAATAATTTCCATCCACCACACCACATGCTGGCACATGTCGGTAGTATGCAGACAGCAGTTCTGTTTCAAACACGCGACAGAACGTATCGAAATAACCAGGGCCGGATAAACCCACAATCGTGCAGTATTAGTGCCAGTAAACAATGCATAGTGTCAGTCGTTGTGCCGCCAAAGGCTGTAAAAACACCTCGGAAAGAACTACAATTAGTTTTTTCAGGTTTGCGATGGATAATCACCGGTAAACGTTATTTTTTCCTATATAGTTACTATTATTTTTTAATAAATACGCTCGTAAAAACAATGCCGTATTTAAGAATTCACTTTTGTATATATTTACCAATTGCTTAAAATTGAATTACTAACACGTAATAGAACAAATAAGCGATTACGAAATCCTACCTAATAAAATTTGTTATGCTGATTTATTAAAAGAGTTCAACAATAAAGAATCTAGGTCAACGCCTTATCAACAGGTGTGAACTTTATCGTCTTTTGTTACTCTCGGCCGTTAAAAAAAGTCAAAGCGTGCGTTACTTTTTAGCATTTTTTTTGTTTTAGCATTTCGTTTGTCATTTTGTCTTTAATTTAATATGAATGAAAATAAATTTTATTATTACTAATTATTATTATTATTATTATTATTATTATTATAGTGTAAATTGATTTCATCTCCCCTATTTTGTACGTATGTGATTTCGGTGACCTAGATTCTCCATTTGTTTGTTGAACAGGTATTCAAATTGTATACAGCTATGCATTTGTTCGTAATTATTTCTAAATAAAATGAAATGACTATTGCAGCGCAAGAACATGGTTAATGGCTTGAAAGAATAATGTAACTTTAGTTGGTAATTAACGACGTAACAAGAAACAACTCTTCTAACTTAGTTTAATAAATGTTTTAAATATCTAAATTGATTATCGTCTTATTTATTAGATTCTATAAGTAAAACATCAATCAAATGGTTCACTATACATAATTATATTTCATATTTTACTATACTAGTATATAACAAGAGATTTTGTTTACATATTTGTTCGACACATTTTACTGAATGCGTCTCTGAATTTTATTTACCGGCATTCGTAGGCGATGCCGACCGATAAACGTCGGTCCACTACTTCGCTTATGGGCGTGATATTCGAAGGTGGATTAATATAATGATATGGTGCTGCATGCAAGTAAACCTACTGATTGTTATATATACTGTGGCCTGGCCTTCCCACCTTTTCTATAAAACATCTGATAGATAAGAAATGTGTAATTTTATAAAAATCCACCTTCTGCACAACATATTTATTTTACAATTTGTGTCTCCAACTAAATAGCATTAATGTTTTTATAATAAACGTCGTAGATTCTCTTTTAATTGTCAAATACACTTGATTAATGAACCTTCTTTTCTACAACTCTTTATATCTACTTGTAAATAAGATTTTATAAATTATGTTACAATTAAAAGTTTATTTACGTATTTCAGTTTCTATTTTTATTGTGTTTAAAGAAAATGCATTATTTATTTATTTAATTCTCTAAAGTGATAATAAAGTTTTTAAAACAACATTCACAATTATAGAGGTTTTTAAATATTACCATACGTACCTATGTTATATAGTATTGATAGCGCATTTATGTCAACTGTAAAGTATAAGTTATAAGTGGAAACGCATAGGTCGAGGTTCACGATAAGACTACGTCGTGTAATCATGTGTAGTGCCCCCCACTTGTAATTTTTGTTTCAAAGGTGTCAATGGTACACTCAGGCTGCAGATTTTCTAATATTTAGCCACTCTCTCGTCCCGAAGTCGCAAGCGGATCTTTATCGTATATAAGTTATTTAAGAGTTATTCTATATTATCCATATTGGAGAGTTGTTTATTTCAGAAATGGAAACTATACGATAAATATTTGCAAAAGTAAAAATATCATAATACAGTAAAGACCAAACAAGCATAAATGGAACATATGCATGTCTGTTGAATTTTTCTGATAAAGTAAGCTTTAATAGTGGCTGATTTCCAGCTATTAGCTTTGACGTAAGAAATGATATAGCTGGATACAATGATAAATGATATTTTTGGAAGCAAACCTGACAGTAGTTTTTCTACTAGAATATAAATGAACATCAAACCATATAACTATAAATCTTAAATAGTTTTACATATGTATACTATGCTGGACAAAAAAAAACTTCGTTAACACGGATTTTATCGCATTCATTTACAATTTTACGTTGTTCCAACAGTGTTGGTAGATTCAATCTAGCTTACATTAAAAACGATACTACTATCCTAAAATCAACCACAGTGTATGCAATCACAACCTCTTAGAAATATATAAAAATTCAGAATTTTTTGTAGTTAGTTGTACATACATGTTAGATAATTTTTTTGGGTTCGAGCAGTCGCAGCCGTAAAGCTGCGTAGCGAAGCGTGAAAAGGATAAAACTTTCACATTTTGAACGACAACTAGTCGGTGCTGTTTCTGTTAGTATGCTATAATTCTGTTAAATATTAAATACGTTGGACAAATTTGTTTATTTATGAATTAAAATGTCTATTCCCTATTGCGGCGTCTTGCGAACTTAAATAGAGGAATCCTCTGCAATCCTGAAAACAATAAAATTGACCTGTATGTCAGCTGGTATGCCTGTGCTGCTTATCGGTTATATTATTATATATATTGGATTTTTAGTGCTTTTGTTTTCATTTAAAAAGTAATGTCTATTTTATGATTCGTTTAAGATTCATTATAAGCAAAGAAAAGTAAGCTCTTGTACTTATTAATAAACTTAAATTGATGACAGCACACCAAAAGGAGAAAATTATCCTGGTTAATATTTAATATTAAAAATCTTAACTAAACATAATTAAGTATAATAAGTGTTATTGAAAATTAGATTAGGTTTAATGAAAATTTTCCCACCTCTGTCAATAGGAGCCAAACAGAGCAAAAGAAGAAGCGAGGGAAATTAGTGATTTAAATGTGATTAAAACACAAATACGGTATTTAAAACGAGGTTTTCGTCTGTAACCTACAGAAACTTTCGATCTAGTGTAAATTCAATTTTACATGCATAAATAATGAACAAACTTGAGTACGGTCCTGTTCAGTTTGAAATATTTCAGTTGGCTTAAAAATGCAGACAGTATCTCGAATTAAATAAAGTGTTCTCACGGTTGTGAATTGTTTTTTCTAGTAAGGATTCAGATAATGTTATTATTTATCAAGATTCAGCAATAGTATCACCCTTTAACAAAGGAATAAAATCTCAAAAAAGATGTTTAGTTAATATTTATTAGTTCCTATACGTGCTATTTGAATAAATTCTCCCTAGTGCAGACATATAAAAAAACACATTGAGGCCACGTGTGGATATTGAGTTCTTTTCGGTAAGCAAATTTTACTTGCAGTGAAGTCCCTGGAAATTACATAGAATTCTTCTGGAAGCTTTTTAAATGCTTGTTTTCTGATTGGATTAAAAAAGTCACGCTATTTGGCTATAGGTTAGTTTAAAAAGTCCCCGCTTAAGTTTAATTGTGATGATATAAAATTCAGATCCAGTAGTTCAGTTTTTAGTTTTTAACCAGACGGTGGAAGAGAACCATCAAAGAGGCTGGTGCCTTGAGGCTCCTCCGAGGATATCGTGTTATATCGTACCGATTTTGTTGTTTAGAAATTGATCCAATATAAAAATTATTTCGCAAGTTTGGTTAATTTAGCGAAGAAAAGTAGTGCCGTTAAATTAAGTATAATTCCGTATTACCGGTTAAGGATCTGTTAAGCAGCCTTCAAGTATACAGTGTTAAAGTACAGTTACCGTTGTAATTCTTGAGAATTTGTTCCGTTTGGAAGTTATTGCAAATAATTATGTTAAAGTTCGATGAATCTCGTTAAGATAATATAGTTCAAACTTCAAGATAATAATGTGTTCCCGCAACTTCCAGGTCAGCAGTTTGTTATTGTGTTTTTTAGTGTATGGTCATTATTGTTTTTATAGAGTATTGTATTTGAAGTTATTTGTGCAAGGAATTTTTGAACTTTGTTAGATTAATGAAAATGTTTAAGGTATTGATTTTTTTAATTAAGTTTTTATGCAAAATTTATTTGGGATCCCGAAATTAATTAACTACTAGGAATGATAACCTTTTGATTTTAATGTGCTTTGTATTTCTTTTTGTTTTCCTTTTATGTTTTAATATACAGATTTCAAATTTATTTATTGATTGATATAGTTAGGCCCAACAAACTGCTGATGTTTTTTTCTGTCAATTAAGATTTTTTATTGTTTGATTAACTTAACTTCAGTTTTAATTGGGAAGTCATTTCCAGTCTGTGACTTCCTGATTTGTTTTATTCTTTAACATCAGTCAGGCTGCTGGAGCCCAACACATTTTTATTTGTTCCTGACTCCATTAATTAATTAGAAGCTTTTGGAGTTAACACCCACACCTGAATTTAAATTTGTATAACTAGAGATCTCAGCCGGTGCATATAGTACAGTAAGTATTAGTGATTTGAATTGTTTATTAACATTACAGTCCATTGTGGGACTTTTAAACTAGTATTTCGAATTTTAGAGTAACAAAAGAAGCTCTGTTTCACGTTCCACGCTAGAAATTAAAATGTAGAGAACAAGAAACTTATACAAAAACGAGTATCCCTATGAAAAGCACATTTTGTCATATATCATATTTTGTCAGTCCACAACAAAACTTTCTTTGGTGCCCTCATGTAGTCAGTTTTTGGAAAAGCGAATTTTCTACAGTTCCAAGTTGCAACATACAGAACTAGGAAAAACATATGATATTCCTCATTTTGCTACTTTTTTACATAATTAATTATTTATATAATCGATTTGTGTTTTGACCCTTTCGAAATTAATTCCTTTTTTACGAATTTAATAATGTATTATAAAGACAGGCTTAAAAAAATCTTCTAATAAATTTTTGGAATGATTGGTATTGTCAAAATATTCATTTCAAAACCGATTGTGCTGCATCTTCTTTACGATTGTAGGATTTGTCTACGTATCAACAACCAACGAAAAAACATACAATGACAGACAGCTTGAAAGATCGCAGAAGATACTAATAACGCAAGCAAAAACCCGAAAAACAGAAAGATTAGAAGATCGCAGAAACATTAAGCATGTACACGGAAAGTAGTGATATAGAAACTCCCATATTTTATAATTTAAGAAATATAGAAAACTCACCTTCATCCACAGCTAGCGTTAGTTTTGATTTAAAGAAATTAGAATTGCTTTGATATTGAAATGATTCTTCAGTATTCAGAGAATCAAAATATAGGAGATAATGTTAAAATAAAAGGATAGTTCATGATAGAGACATGTAATGCTATAATAAAACCACCCTTGATAAGTAAAGCACGACAAGTAATAAACGAGAATCATTGAGAATACAATATTTTTGTCTTGGTTTTACATTCTTGGGAATACGGCTGATCATGAGAAAAAAATTGAACACTTTTGAGAAAGAAAGGGTTACTAGGGGGGGAAAGGTAAATATGTTCTGTTCAGTTTATTTTAATTAACAAATTGGGAATTTGAGACAATTTATGTATAATTGATTAAATGAGATTATAAAATAATAAATTTAGAAATAATGTACATGGAAAGTAAATAACATTGGTTGGTGTTAGTATCAACAAAATGTTTTTACTTGTTTATATATTCTTCAATCCAAACGCATTGGCATGAGGAGGATGCTATTGATATTGATATTATTATTAGAAGTAAATACAAGTCATCAAGTTACTCATATAATGTATCCTAAGTCGACGTGTCACTGGGAAAAAGAGAGTAGGTTTAGATTTACCAACTGAAAGCAGTCTGAAGGAAAACAGCAAATCAGAGTCATCAAGACGAGGTATTAATCACTATCACGCAGTTAGTGTGCTTTGGCAGTGCATCGATAGATAGTGTGTGTAAATAAAGTTATTTTTACAAAGTTTAAAAGGTTAAAGTACAAACAAGGAGAGGTAACAAGCATCCCTTCTATGTATAAGGTAAATACCGTAGCAAGCATCAAGAAATTTTGAAAATTCATCAAGAGTTAACTTATATACTGAGTTATAGATTTAATCTGTTCTGGTAAGTTTAACTCTGCAAAAGAAAATTATTTTTTTTATATCCTTTAACATTAATAAAGAAAAAGCTTACCTGTTTGGCCAATCTAGTGATTTAACCTCAGTGTGAATGACAGTTCTAGTTCGAATATACTTTGACATATCTGAATTAAATTTTCTCATTGTGTCAAACTATTGATAACTGCAAAGAAACAAGCAACATATCCAATTCTCATAACGATCAGACAAGGAGAAAGTTCAATCACGAACCCAGCATTGGAATCTCTGCAAAATAAGAAAAGAAAATAAAATTAAGACGACGGAGCATAGAAAAATCATATATACAGAGTGTAGGGAAATGTAAGATCCAACATCAGTACAATATGTAGTGCAAAAATCAAAGAAATTCCAGGTCGCAGGATATCCCAGAAATAAAAGATACGAAATACAGACAAGATTATTAGAACAATGTCACTGCTAAGAGCACTCGCAATATCAAAGAAGGCTGTGATAATATGAAAGTAATAACCGTGATAGATGGACCTTATGACGAGGGAAATAGAAAAACGAGCGAATACAAGCATTTATATTACTAGTAATCAAGAATGTAGCAACTGGGAATAAAATAAGTCACGCCTCCTAATGACAGTTCCATTCAAATTCTCCTAGTGAGAAGTTCCTTATTCTAAAGCCATGATATACTTCGCCAGTTTTGTTTCCGTGGATGGATACTAGAATTTATGATAAATTAGATTGGTCTATCAGAAAAAACAAAAACACATTTGGAACGAAGAGTAGCGAGTGTTTGAGAATTTTATACTCTGCACCTAATTGTATCTTTAGACGACTGGATCTTAAAAGTCTAACAAGATACTTCGGGGGCTATCTGAGAAACAACTAAGATAAAACGTAATATATCGTACTTAAGGCTATGCCTAAACAGTCCCGAAACATCAGCTGGGGGGGCTGCGGTAAGGGGCCAACGAAAGGGGAACCTGTCGAACTAATCACCTACCATACATTATTTTTGGAGAGAGAGATACTTAAAGAAATATTGAGATTTTTCAGAACGCAAACATCGTGCGTAAATGAATTAATATTAATAGTTGATTAACTAATATCAACCATTTAATAATTGAATGTACAGTAATTAGTAATTGTAAAAATCACCAAAAAGTACTTAATTATAAATAAATTAATAAAAAAGAAACAAACAAAAAATGATGATAAATGATCACAGAGCATGGCTCCGTGGGATGAATGGCTACCTCTCAGACCAGACAACCACGGTTTAAATCCCATGCTACAGTTCGTATATATTTTTAATAATTATAGTATTTCTAAAACAGAATAACTTACAATTCAATACTAATATAATAATGTTTAATCAATTAGTTTTATTTTTAATTAATATAAATATTATACATATATTATGTAGTTTAAACAATGCCAATAAAATTAAGGGATAATTGTATGTAATCATTCTTTTTGATGTTTATTTATAAAATAAACAATTCTTTAAAAATACAAACAAAAAGGGATAATAACCGACCTTCATTCAAGAACCTAGCAATGTCAACAGACAGTATAGCTCTGTGGAGAGGGTCTCTGTATTTTCGTCTAGAAAACCACGTTTCAAATCCTATGCAGTTCGTATAGTTCTTTTTAATAAAATATTTCAGAGCCTGGTAGTTTCTTACTGTGCACTGTCTTTGCACGTTTTTGATTGATCTTTTAGAATAAAAAGATCCAAAAAGTAGCTTTAATCTGACACCTGAATGAATCAGATAACTCAAACAATAATGGAGTTTTTACAATTTCAGTTAAATGATGCAGAATGTTGCAGAGCAGAATTTCAAATGCAAAATTCTGCTATCCGACACTCTGCATCATCTAACTAAAATTGTTATAACTCCCTTATTTTTTGGGTTATTTTGCTCACTTAGGTGTTAGATTGAAGCTAATTTTTGGATCTTTCGGCGTATATCAACCAGAAATGTGAAAATACATTGCAAATACATTGCTGGCAGGCTCTGAAAGCAAGTTTTCACAAAAATAATTTTTTTCCCAAACTACGCAAAACACCCTTTCTATTTTTTAACTATACCAAGAATATACTAATATCATTTTATAATAAAATTTTCAAAAGGGTGAGTTGTAACACAGGAGCAATGTCAAAATTTATAAAAACACTAAAATTTGCCTTCGGAGCCTGCTACTTTTCTACTGTGCAATATTTTTGCACGTTTCTTGATATACTTTGAAAAATCCAAGAACTGGTTTAATCTGACACCTAGATGAGCCAGATATAAAAATAAGGGAGCTGTGGCAAATTTACTTAGATGATGTAGAGTGTCTGATAGCAGAATTTGCAAAAAACCGAAATTTTCTAAAACTTCTACTTCGACCATTTTTATTTTGACCACCAAAAAATTTGAAAAAAATAATTTAATGTCATTGCATATAGGTATATATATGCAAGGAAAAATTTGAACAAAGTCTGAGACATTGAAGCACATGGCTCTTGTTGATTTGGCATGAAATTAGCCTTAGAGAAACATTGATATTTTTGATACCACAAATAGCGTGCGTAAATGAATTAATTTTAATTGTTGATTAATTAATATTAACCAATTAATAAGTGAATGAACGGTAATTAGTTATTGTAAAAAATCATCAAAAAGTAATAACAAATAAATTAATACTAAGAAAGAAACAAACAAAAAAGGATGATAAATGACATGACATTAATTAACATTAAATAAGCAGACAACGTCAACAGAGCATGGCTTAGTGGATGAATGACTGGAACTCAGACTAGAAAACCACAATTCAAATCCCATGCAGTTCGTATAATTTTGTTTAATAATTATAATATTTATAAAACAGAATAACTTGCAATTAAATACTAATATGGTAATCTATAATCAATTAGTTTTTATTAAATATTATACATATATTATGTAGTTTAAATGATGACTATAAAATTAAGGGATAATTGTATGTAATTATTCTTTTTTATGTTTATTTATGAAATAAACAAGTCCTTAAAAATACAAACAAAAGGATAATAAATGACCTTCATTGAAGAAGCAAGCATTGTCAACAAGACAGTATAGTACTGTGGAAGGCTCTCTGTATTTTCGTCTAGAAAACTACGGTTTAAATACTTTATCCTCTGTTGACGTTGTCTACTTATTTAATGAATGTTATTTACCATCCTTTTTTGTTTGTTTCTTTTTTATTATTAATTTATTTATTATTACTTTTTAATGATTTTTTTATACCGCCTCGCGAGCATTCGATAGAGTCCTTAAGTAAATATATCAGAAAGCGAAATAAGGTATTGGGTTATAATATCTACTACATGACGGTAACACCTTTTCTTTATAGCACGGTTGTGATTGCTGATATCATAAATCTGTTGTATTGCACTTCAAGATTTCAGTTGTTAATTAAAATTTTATGGATATACATGGATTGAATTTTTAATAAAGAAATCTATTTCACCTTAGTGGTAAACTGGTACCTCGCTAGCATTGCTTCAGGCAAAAGCAAACGTTGATGCTTGGTTTGTACAGTTTACGATTTTACAACCTGTAATTTGTATTTTTGGTGTAAAGAATTTATTTGAAATTACAAAACCAAATGTGGGTTCTGTTATAATTATTGTTTTGAATGTTGTTTTGGTTGAAACAACCTGCTATTACCCCTAAAGCTAAACTGTTTAATAGTACGTAATGTTTTCAGTTCAAAGATTGTCTTAATAATATTGTTATTTTACACCGTTCTAACAAGTTATATGAATGGGATTTTAACATTTGTTTGACGATAATTGTTTCTAAAAACGTTTTCGTTTAAAATCACCACGTTTCGGTATACTTTAAAAACTTTCGCCCATGTTTTAACGCACGATTTAAACAAGTAAATAAGGAATATAGTAAATTTGATAGGAAGAATGTTATTCACCGATACGAAAAATAAATTTGAATCTAAGTAAATTGTGTTTGAATAACGGAAATATTGGCAAACTAAAAAATAAAATCTGTTCTCGAATGTTTTATACAGAATTTCAGCATTGCATCCTATCATGTTATCATCGATTTTAGTGTCTGCTCCACTCTGATAAGTGCTTATTGCAAAACAGCGATTAACCTATTCACAACGAGTTAGCCTTACTATTTTCACTAGTCAAGTTAATTCTTACACCTCATTTGACTGTCATCTCTTTTTGTAGAATGGAAACATTTAAAAGTACCTGATGCGACATTGTGAATAGTAGTAGCATTTACTATGCATATGATCGAATATAAATACATGACATACTCCATTGTTAGCTTTAGTATGCAAGTTTGCATAATCTGTATTGGTACATAATCAAATTCAAACTATTATCTAAATATAGCAGAGTGGCAATGTGGCAAATCTCTAAACACATGTAGATCTTACTCGACCGCCAGATTATTACATCAATGGTTCACCTCATTCTACTGCCTTTCTACTGGATTCTATAACATCCAGGAAAATCTTTAAAACAATTGATTTTTGTCGCTTCAAAATCTCGTTGAAATCTTGCTATAATTTAGACAATAAAACTATTTCCAGTTTTCGACAAGCTTTTGAAAATTTTAAAACCGATTGAGAACAAGTGTAAGCCGTTTCCAAGTGGAGACCGATGACCTCATAGCAGTATGTCCATATTCGTAAATACTTGTTGATTCCTTTGTTAACCAGCGACACTGTTAAAATAGCAAACCGTTAAATTTAACATGAATTTACAAAAATTAAAATCTAAATATTAAGCTAAGTAAATAAACATGTAAGAAGATCAGGATTTGAAAATTTTTTAATTTAATTTCTACTGTACTAGTATGAATAAGTATGATATTATCCACGAATGAAGAATTGTCATGTAAACTGGGTTAATTTCTCTGAGTGGATAATGCCATTTAGTCACGTGTAACACCTTTTTATTTAAATTCAAATATTGAATTTGAAATGTTTATTTAGTGTGTAGTTTCCGACTGTTGAGTTGGCATTGGCCCGAAGGAGTTTAATAATATTATGCAATGTAAGCTGCTGATTGGTTACTACCTACAATAGCAGTCAATAAGCACTCTACAGTGGAAAAAAAGGTTTTTTCCACTCCATGCCCAGTAACTTCAATTTTCCTCTTGCAAAAAAGTGAGGAAAATTCATTTTTTCCTCTCTAGAGGGCAGTTGTAGAAGTTGTCGGCAGTTAATGTTTGCAATTGTATTCATAATGCAATTCATCGTATATTGCTAGTATTAAATTTGTTTTTAAAATTGAGGATTAGCAAACATAGTGTGAGGACATAGTCGTGACCACCACTAATGAATTGAATCAAGAATTCGGACAGCGTTATTTTAACGTGCTGCATCTACATACCTAATCACCACGGATTAGGTCCCCCTTTCGAGGACACGAATTGAGATACGCTCAATTAACGCGCTGATCCTAATGCAAAAGCTACTAGCACACACTGGTGGGAGAGAGTTTACTATCCATCCTCTACTAATTCTCCAGGCTAGTGCCGGAGCTGTGAGCGCGCTCACCCGCCGGCGCCTTCTCCATGGAGATGGCCCCTTGTCCAGTTTCGGACTATTCCCCAACTTTTTAGGCTTGGGGACCAACTGCCCGATTTAATCCAATCTCAATTGTGGCAGAACTTTCCAGTTCTGAAAACTACACTTCTGGATTCCTGGTATATACCCATTAAGATCAAGTTGTCTTGAGCGTGAGAGGGTGTGTATTCGCTTCAACACATTTAAGTGTAGTGGCTCTAGGGCTGTATCAGACACATAGGACTTAGACTGCAGATCTCAGTGGTAGTAATGATCAGAGCAACATTCAAGAAGCTAACTACTTGGTGGCTTGCAGTTTGGCATTGGTTGAAATTTGTCCCTTCCAGCCGCGATAAACATCATTTGGATTCTCCGCAATCAACGGATTACCTAACGGTAAACCATGAAAAACATTTCATCTTTCATGTAAGAATCCAATACACCCACACCAAAACTCAGCTAGATCTATAAATCGTCCTCAATAGTGTTAATGAATAACTGTCGAGAACACTTACGTGAATCTCCACCACATTATTTTCTCACTGGCTTATCCGGTACCCGGCTCTGTCTCCAAGCCGTGTTACCAGGTTTCTGGGATTGGGTAGATTCCAGTCAGTTCAATGGGTGAACTCCGTGTGGTCTACACCATTCGCTCAAGGAAAGCGCTTTTTACCCTCGCTCAAATTCGAGCTTGAGTGAAAATAACCGCCTTCCTCTCTAGTTGGACAAATAACTATTTTTACTTACTGTTGAGTAAATTTCAACTTCAATTGCTTAAAATGACGGAGACCTTCTTATTTATAGGTGTTAGATGAAGCATATTTATTGACAAACAAGTATTAAATTTTTATGATTTTATAAATGCTTTATATATCTTCTAATTTCCCACTAGCCATAAATGAATAGGAATTGCGGTTAAGTAAATGTACTCTGCAAGTAAATGGTAGGTTTGTTCCGGCTTTGTCTGAGGATTCAGAAATAGTGTAATTGAATAATTTCACAAGAGTGGATATCAAAACAGTTCAGATATAATCTATTTTTCATATTACACTTTATGTACGAACCAATAAAAATTGTGCTATAGTGTCGTCCTCCTCGGGTATCGTATACTTAAAAATTTTAATTTAGATGCACACAGTTTAGGAGTAGTTGGATTAATAGCAACTAGGGCACTTAGGAAACCAACAATTATATAGACATTTTTTAACTTTAGTAATACCTGAATTCAGGGAATTCTGTTGAAAAATGACTTCAAGTTATTAAATTCCGAGTAAGCTGATTCAGAGGGCTAAAAGAATCATTCGGTTATGTTGAAGACGTTACTTACATTTTCTTCCAAAACTCTAAAATTATAAAAACCACTACGTTCGGTAATCGATATCTTATGTTGAACTTTCATCGAATGTACCTACGGAATTAATTAGTAAATACACTAAACGTGTCTAAATACTGCCACAGTATTGTCGTGAGTTGTGGTGGCTAGGGACTGACGTAGTTAAGCATAGAGACAGAATGAAACGCAAAGTTCAACTTAACAATATTATAAACATGTAATAACTACAAATACAAAAGCAGCAGGATAATTCAGGTAATCTTCAAGTCAGTCAAGGCGAATTCTAGACTTATCCTTATATAAGTTTACTACAAGCAAAGTGAAAATAAAGTCACTTACCGAGGCTTCCTTAGAGCAAGCCTCGTTTATATAAGGTTTCAAACTACAGTGTCAGCAGTTTGCAAGCAGCAAAAGCACGGGAGAAATTTTAATGTACGCTATTTCGTAACGCGTAAAAGATCACACGTGTTTCAAGCAGCTCTCTCTCTCTCGCTAGCAGGAAAGATGCAGTTGTTAAGAACATATTTAATTTGATAGACTAATTGTAGCAGTAGACTTGCATTCCACACTGCATGTGTTCAACCTTGATGAATAGTTACACTCGTTGGAATCACATGCTGATACTGAAAATAATTGAATTTTAAAAAAATTCCATGTTGGTCTTCCACACTACAATTTGCAAAATTCCTACTTTGATCTACGATCTGATATTGCAATTGAGTAGGAATAAGTAGCAGTGGGTATGGTATAAGTTTCAAAATGTTCAAAGTTCTAAAAATATGGTATTGAATATTTACTACATTTTGTTATAGATTTTGTAACATAATTAATTTTTCCAGCACAAAATATTTGATACTTACTGTTCAACTCATAAATACTCCAGCTGCGCAAGACATCTCTTTAACAAATTTAAGTTCAGGACGCGGGTATTGTTTCTCTAGCTCACAGATTATAAAAAAGAAGGTATGAGGCTAGTTATAGTCAAAAATACGTATATTTAGGCGCCATCTGTTTAGGAAAGTCCGGGGATTATGTAAAAAATTGTGTACTTGTAAACAGAAACCGGTATCAAATCTATTAAATTTAATTCAATTATTAGTCATGTTCGGTTAAGTCAAAAATCAAATTAGTTGAAATATATTTAAAGACTTTCATAAATAGGGGAGAGTCGCCCAAATTGGACCGCTTCCTAAATTGAACCAGTCGATTATCTTTTTAAAGACTATATTGCTATACCATCTATCGTTGAAAATAGTAACAGGAGGACTACAGAAAGCTGTAGTTTCAATATGAGTACGGCGTTCCCGCGAATTTCGATGTAATTGCAAATTGTATGTTTATGCCTTCATTTATGTAATTTTGTCTGTATGTTTCGTAAAGGCTTTTGCAAAAAATTGCGGAACTGTTTGGAAGGCGGTTTAATACCATTATTTTGTTGTACTATTTTAAACAGTCTGGCGCGATTTCGGCGCTAATTATAATTTGAAGAAAAAATTCAGGTTAAATTGAATGAAAAAAATGAGTGCTGCCTAATTTTAACTGGTTAGGTTCATTGAAAAGACAAATAGCAAGCCCAGTAAACCATTGTATTTATACAATAGTAGCAACAAACTTAATATCACTAATTCTGAGCACCATAAGCTTTCGATTACTATTATATAAATAAAAATGTTTATTGGGAAGTGTTCTTCTGATGATTTGGCAAAGTCGTGTTCAGAAGATGCTTCATGTCTTTATTGTAACAATATAACTACCTGAATTCACTTGAAAATGAGTGCACGCTGCCTAAGTAGTGCATAGTGGGCCTACGAAGAATGTGCTGAGGTAGAAAATGAAGATTTTCATGTTCCAGTAGCTAGACTTACAGATTTATTGTGATTTCTAGTATAGTATTACCCAGTGTCATAATAAATAATTAAGTTTTTTTGTTTTATTATTTAAACAGCTGTTTATTTGAATATCTGCTAGTGGTTCAAATTAGGGAACTCTTGGTTAAATTTAGGCAACTGATTCCCTAAATTGAACTGATTGCACATTTTCTAATTTTTTATCTTAATAGAGAATTTATGTTTTTTTTAATATATTTTTTAATTGAATATGTAATAAACATTATAAAGTATGCAAAACTAAACACGTTACTATATTTGAGAAGTGCCGTCGGCAAAACAACCCCTGTAAATATACAATAATAGACGGAAGAGCGCCGCACTCTATTAGTGTTTATTCGGCGGTCCTGTGGTTTTGAGAAGGGCAAATTGCAAATGAACCAGTAAAAGAAATGGCGGAATTCTCCTAAGCCAATCAGGGATAATTACGTCACATTGTCCCAGAACATTTCCAACGAAAACTTTCGGGGATTCCCCCTGAATTTATACATTACACACTGATTTTGCAAGACATAATTTATGAAACATATTCATAAAGTAGGTATATTTACCCATAGAATGTTTTCTTAGACGTTGTTGTTCGATAACTTCATGAAAGTGCCTGAAATTGTAAGATAACATATAACTACGATTGCACTTGTGTGGCAGTAAAACAGATTTTATAAGCCTTCTAGAAATAGCTAGCTCAACAATTCGTAAAACTGATACAGCCACGCTATATTACAATCTATATCAATCTTTGTTTATTGTATTTGAATGTATGCATCTATTTGAGAATTGGGTTTTTAGATTTATTTACATCTGAGAAAACAATTTATTTATCTCAAGAACAATATGAATTTACTTGTTTCAGTTCCTTAGGGGTATATTATAAACGCTTTCTTCTGTTCGTGTTTGAAAACATTTAATCAATGATAATAGCTAAATAATTATTTAGTATCACGCATATCTTTAGCGAAATCGGGTCAATTATAGCTTTTTTTAAACAATTAATACTTCACTATCATCCAAGAAAAATATTAAATAATGCAAGGAAGTACACAAATAAACAAGTTCAGAGTCAAAAGGAAATTATATTATAAAAGAGCTTCCTTAATTATTATTCAGCACGAAACCAAGACGAGAATGGCAGAACATTTCAGCAGGGAAGGAAAAAATAACGTTCAGATAAAAACAAACGAGCACAGTTACAAAGATGTGTAATCCACGTATAACAAATAAATTAATGGGAAGATGAAAAGAAAGTAATATAAGGGACTCGTTGACATTTTTTGTTTCCTATTGTGTTTGTAAAAGCCTTGTCCATCCAAATAGCTCGGTTATTTTTAGAACTAAAATATATTTTTGAACTCTATACGTACAAAGATGATACGAAATATTGCAGTAGCTTTTTTTTGTATTCAGTTATATAAAAGTGTAGAATCTCGAATATGACAACGTCCGAAAATATACGAATGTTGTTTTTGTGAACACAACAGATTTTATTAATTCAAAGCGGTATAGCTTGAAATAACACAACTAACAAGAAAATATTTTCATCGCGGTATTATCCCGATCTAAGTAAAAACTTATGTTTTATAACCCCACTTTTAAGCAGAAATCTTCACAATTCCAAACAAAAAGTATACCTTCCTCATAGAACATAAAATTAATTTTCTCGCCTTTGTTGTTTTTCTTTTATTTCTATTTTCAACCGAGTTCAAATAAAACGGCATTTTCTCATACAATACAGCGTGTTGAACATTTTTGTACGTGACCGATGTCGAATACAACGACCCTCGGCCACATTTTCCACCTAAAGGGTAAATAAGGTATCACCAAATGTGCGTACACATCGATTCATTTCTACGGGTCTCCTCGTCGAACTTGCACCTGCCGAGGTTTGCTTTTGTGAATTGCAAACACGTGTCTGTTTTCCCATATTAACGTCGCTGGAGCTTTCAAGAATAGCTTGCATTAATCAAACGCGCAAGAGAATTCAGATAACCCCTAGGAGTTTCGTGCTAAGATCGAAATTCAAGCGAGAGGAATACTATCATCATGTTAGAGGACTTCACCAGCTGTAAAGGAAAAATTAGGAATTAAGACACCTTTGATGTCTACGTGTTGACGTAAATCCTTCGAAATAATCATTTTTGATGTTGTTCGTACACTAAAAGGAAAGCCTAGAAGATGTTTAGATAAAAGAAATCTCCTGAAAATCCTTTTACGATTTCCGTATTAATTAAAAAAGGGAAACTCATTATGACGATGTGTTTTCGAGCTTGATGCGCAAATGAAGATATAGTTATTCTAAGATCTAATTTCTGACTTCGAACGAAAATTTTAATATTTCTTTAAATTCATTCTTTTGAAATATATCCGAAGGACGGAATAAATATTTATATACCAACGACAAAAAAGGAATTTTTATAGCCGAAACTGCGTTTCCTGGTCGAGGCGTCAGCCGAGTCAATCTTTATGAACACGTATTGTAATGATTAAGACTTCCAAAAGAGGAATTTTATTTAAGATAAATTGACCCCATTGGCTAACTACAAAAAAATTAAACTTATTTGTTAATTTGTTGAAGATCATTGCTGTTTTACATTAAAAGTTAGATAATAATAGATTTTATTCTTATGATTAAAACATTAAAAAAAGGGAGTCTTAATTAATTAATAAAAAAAGGCTTATTCATGCAATGTTACAACTTGCTACTATTTGAATTGGAAAAAGTTATGTTAATTATTTCTTTTATGTTCGTTTTATTCTTATTCAAACGCTTTGGTTTCTTCTTATTCCTTGTATAAAACATTTATTTTGAAAGTTAATGCTACAAAAAAATAAGATTTTGTTATTATTAAATCAGCGACAATGGTTAAAAAGACTGTTGTTAGGCAAATACTAATAAACTTTCCTAGTGATGAATTAATCCTATTTTAACAAGAATGTGTTTCTGAAACGATTTATAGTGTGAACTGTTTACTATCGTTAGAGAACTTTAATAACGGTCTTTATTATAAAAAGTTGAATAATAAAAAATGCTTTATCAACCATGTTGAGATCTAGTCCCTTAAAAAGAATTTTAGTAAGCCATGTATAATATTGAGAAGGTTACTAAAATAAATATCTTTTAATGTGAATTCTTATTTATTACATTAATCTAGTCTATTCTCGAGCAAAAAAAAACAAAAATTTAGAAGGTATAAATTGTCAAAAGAGCAAAGCATATGTAGGTTGGAGATTCTAGCAGAGCTCCAAGAAAAAAGATACATTTTAGTCTTACCATCTTAGAGACTACTTCTACTTCATCGCATAGGTGGTATGTGACCATCCCAGTCCATTCTAAAGACGTCAGCCCAGTTAAGGTATCGAGGGTATACCGGTTGTGTGAAACCATCTCGTTGATGTAAATACAAGAGTCTACAAAGCAGCCATTCTGATACAAAAGTAACCAGGTATCTTTGGTTGAACAAAATAAAGTGCTTCGTGTTATAATTTAATATTTACCTGTAAATATTTGTGCAGAATTTTGCAGAATAACAGAGGTTTATAAAGTAAAACCATTAATAATTCTTCAAAGAATTCATACCTAGAAAGAACAAAGTTAATTTATTGATTTCAAGAAGTACTAAACAGAAACCAAATATATCAACAATATCATTTCAATTACCAATTTAATTTTGAAGGTTATGTTAGATTTGTAAAAATAACTTTTCACCTGTCAAATTGCTTCCAAGAGGTAACAGTTTATTTTAATAACTAGATGTTGATAAAAAGCTAACAATCTTTATATGGAGTACACATTATTGAACCATCAAATGTGTACGACTTTATAATTAGAGGAAAATCATAAGAGTATGGTTCAAGAAAGAACCATTCTTTTCATAAATACTTTATTAAAAGATAATATAATAAATTTAACCGTGAGATTTCTTTAATAAAAATTATATTCATAACCAATAACATCAAGCATAAGAGTTTTATTATTCTTGTGTCGATTTGGAGAAATTACACGTTTCGTAACTTCCAGATTTAAAGTTTTCGCACAGTATAAGGTATATTGGGTGATTCATATTGCTGTGGCTACTATCAACTTTTTTATTTCCAATGGAACACCCTGTATATCTTTACTGTTTTTGATTCTACACTTTATTTTAAGTATGTTTGCTTAATGTATTTATTAAAAATCTGCACAGTTTCTGAGCAAATTCAGTTTCAGTTACATTTAATAGTAATTTATTGTATAAGGGTTTTAGATAGCATTTTATTCACGCAAGAATGTTTAAACGCGAGAGCTTGCTCGAGCGTTTAATTTTCTTAAGTGAATAAAATGCATCTAAAACCCGTATGCAATACAATGTTTTATCCACAATCACACTCATTTAGAATCAGAATTGCCGAATTTTATCAAAAAATTATTTGACATTTTACTGCGACGGCGGATGTTACCTTGAAAATCATTATTCTTGTTCCATTTGTCGTAGTACCTTTGCTTTACTGGTTGCTAGTGTGTTCAACAATCATTATAATTCCATGTGTTTTATGTATAGAAACCCTAGAGTTTTATAAACCACATTATACGTTGGCAAGGAGTTCAATTATTACCTTATTATATAGTGATTGTGGATAAACGATTATAATAATACACGACGCTTATATATATCTAAGTCCGCGATTTAGATCCAACAGGAACGTCTTGCGTGGGCCACCCTGCACACAAACAGTGTGAAAATCTGAAATAAGTAGCAAGTTTTTCATGCGTTTCTAAGTAGCAGGAAAATAACCATTTTTAGAAATTCATTCGTTTTCGAGCTGTCATAAGAAAAGGTTAACTGATTTCAACAATATTCAATTAGACTTAGGTCTTTTGCAAAGAAGTGGTCATTAGTCGCCATTATCGCTTATTGGTAAACGGACCGAGGAATACAACAGAACGTTACACATTTCAAAATGAATAACTCGAAAAGGAATTGTTTTAACAAAAAAATGTTTTCTTTTATTTCGACTCACAAATGCATGAAAAATTTGTAATTCCAATCTCGCACACTATTTGTGGAACTGCATAACCTCATTCGCATTCTCAGAATTTCTACGGAGTATTTCATTAAATCAATAATTAAAAGCAACAAGGAGATTAAAGTTGACCATAGGATTATGAAATGTTTAGTATTCACGATTCGCAGCAAGCTAAATATGGGAAAAATATTTAAAGAATTTACAATTTCTATTTTGAAAACCAAAAATTTACAATATAGGTTCATATAAAACTATTACATCTAGAAACGTTGGATATTCACTATTCTAAATCTAAACTTAAAACTAATGCAAAATAGCGACAAAAATAAATATTGTGACCTAAAAGTGTCAAAAAATGGCTTAAAATTTCGCTCAATCACTTCGAAAAATAGCGTCAATCAAAGTATCGACGGATAATGTCAAATTCGGAAAAACTAAAATTTCGCTAATACTAAGATGGTGTATTATCGTCACTAGATATAAGTGGTATTAAAATGAGTTTCCTCACTTTAACTTTGACAATCTAGCTAGGGTCGGCGGAAATACGTGTAACCGGTGCCGCCATTTAGCAACGGCGCCATTTAAATTTACAGGCATTTAAATCTCGATTAGTTTACAGCAGAGCCACATAATATGCTGCAGTTATTAACAGAGCCGCCTTAAAAAAAATAAGAGCTAATGAAACGAAACCAAAAAAGCGACACTACTTTTGGGACAGAGAGCAGTTGCAAATGTTAAAAGAACTATCAAGCAATGCAAGAAGGAAGCGTGGAGGATATTTTGTAACAAATTAAACAATAATAGTCCTATTAAAAAAATATGGAATGAAGAAAAACAAAAAATGCTTATTAAAACTCAGAACCATGTAACAAGGTAATATTAAATGATTGGGCAAATCTGTTTCATAATAAAATAACTCCCCCGTGGATACAAGTCGAAAAAGAAATTGCTAGGCCAGAAAAAGAAATAAAAAACTATGTACATCCTCTATGAAAGGAATTTTCAATGAACGAATTGGAAAATAGTTTAAAATCCAATATTAACTCAGCCCCAGGAGTACATAACATTCATTATATAATGCTCTTCAAACTACCGGGGAATGCACAGCAATACTTGTTCAAATTATTTAATCAGATTTGGAAAAGTAAACAGGTTCCAAACAGTTGGAAAGAATATATTGTTCTTCCCATTCTTAACCTAAGAAACCACCAGAATCACTAGACTCATATAGAGGAATTTCATAGCATCTTGTGTACTAAAAACTTTTGAGCGAATAATTAAAACTAGGTTTAGAGTATTGGCTGGAAAGAAATAAAAAATGCCTCCCAACCAATATGGGTTTAGAAAAGGATTTTCCACGACTGAAAATGTTGGTCACTTGGTTACTGATATAAATCTATCATTTTCCAATGAAAAATCTGTAAATACTTTATTTGTAGATATAGAAGGGGCATATGATAACGTCAAGTTGGATATTCTATATGATCAAATGGTAAATATAGGTGTATAGTTACCTTCAAAATTCGCAATAAAAATTTATAAATTATACACAAATAGAAATGTATATATTAGAGTGAAAAATAAATTATTAGAGCCTAGAATATCCAATGTCGGATTGCCGCAGGAAGGAATTCTAAGCCCTTTGTTATATATAATATATACACATGATTTGCATAAAGTAACTAAGGATAAAAAACATATTAAAATCTTAGAATTTGCAGACGACATATGTGTGTAACAAGATAACGTTGAAAATCCATCAGTTAATAATCCAGAATTAACGGAAGTACATACATCGTTGGAAAAATGGTGCAATTCCAAGGGGTTAAATATATCTTTCCAAAAACCCTAATTATGTATATTTTCAAAAAACAAACCTACCTACTACCTTAAGAATTAACAATGTTGATATTAAAATTGAAGATAAAATTAAATATTTAGGTGTCATTCTCAATAGAAAACTGCTCTGGAAAGATCATATCCAATATATCGTTAATAGAACAGAAAAGGGTTTAAATATACTCAGAGCCGTAAGTCATACCGATTGGGGATCTGACCCTAGTACATCTCTTATTATATCGCTCATATATTAGATCAGTTCTTGATTATGGTTATATTTTTTATTCTCAAGCATCAAAAACCCATCTAAATAAATTGGATGTCGTAGCAACAAAGTGTCTTAGACTAGCGAGAGGAGCCCTGAATAGCACCACAAATAGCAACTTATATGTTGAGACTTGAGAATATCTGTCATTCAAATTTTTCTTTAAAATGCACGAGAAAAGTAGTGATCTGATAAAAGAGATTACTGAATTATTTATGACCTAACCAAAAAATATTGGCAAAAGAAATCGGCCATACTCATGATACCCCCACGTATTCACATTTCTCTCACTTGCAGATGAAATAGAAGTATTTAAACGAAACCTAGAAGACAAGTTTGTTGATTACTCTTCTAGAACATTTTTTTTAGAAATTACTCGGAATTTCCAAACAAACTTAAAAATCTAAATATGACGTACTACAAAATATATTTCCAGATAATCGACAAATATATGGATCGAAAAACAAAACACAAGTAGCTGCTGTATATTAGGATCCAGATAGTAAGAATGCGGCGCAGTTTAAATTAAACAGTAAATTTTCGATTTATTCAGCCGAACTGATAGCTATACTAGAAGCTTTGAAGTATATTCAAGAATTACAAGATACAAAAGTGGTCATTATTTCTCATAGTCAAAGTGCACTCGAAAAAATTAGTAACCCTAATGTACATCAACTGAAAATTATATAATATATGAAATACATAAGATAATTCATACCTTGAAAACAAGGAAAAACCAAATTAATTTTGCTTGGGTTAAATCTCATTACGAAATATCAGAAAATGAAGCAGTTGACACACTTGCTAAACAGACTTTAGATATAGAAATGGATACGACATATAAATGTATATTAAAGATATGCATATATTTGCAAAATCTATGGTATATGGCAATTGGAAAGAATCTTATCAAAACTCTGCTAAGGCGTTATATCACAAAAACATTCAGTCTGAAATTCCATCGAAAGTATGGTTTAAGGAAAGCAGATTCAATAAAATCAATATTGCAAAAATATGTAGGCTTCGATTTAATCATTCATTAGTACCCATCGCATCTATATAAAATAAATTTATAAGAATCCCCCTTTCTGAGTGCGGAGAAGAAGGAACTGCAGAACATAAGATTTTGGGATGAGCTTTAATAAAAAATCAAGTAAATGAATCAAACAATTTTATTTATAGTAAAAAATACAAATCTTATATACATTACAATTTATCTGTATTAATAAGCTCAAGAAATACTGAAATATATAAAAAATTTATATCTACATACATACAGCTATAGAAAAACAGGTAGGAAGTACGTACGAGACCATATGTATGATAAGGAACGCGCTAATAAAATAAAGAAGGGTTTATATTGGGTCACGCCTTTGCTCGTCTTAGTCTGTTAGTAGGGAAACATACGAGCATTAAAGTTGTTTAATAAACCACAAACCGAGCGTTGGTGTAGTTCCCCAACCCCACTAACACTATATGTAAAATTAAATAAAAATTGTAGGAGCTTAATTATATACCTTTGTACTATAACTTATGTGAACCTATACCGATCCGAGGTTCACCTTGTCTATCTAAATCGTTCTGATAGACCCCTGAGTGTCCCGGTCCAATAAAAAAAATGATTAAAAAATCATAAAATTAAAAAAATGAATAAAAAAAGAATTAAAAAAACCTATAAGTAAATATAAAATATATTTTATAGAATATGCTTAGGAATTGTATAAATTATATAAATAGAATGTAATATAAACAATATTCATGTGCAAAATGTCAAAACTGGCGAATGGACTTCCGCAGCCAATGCATCGCAGCAAAAATGTGATCTCTCTCTCACACACACACACACACACACACTAATACAGCTGTCTCAGGATTATTGCAACAGTTCCTCAATAACAAATGGGAATCGTTAGTATTTTTATGCAAAAGGTTTCCACCGGCACGGCACAAGTAAATTATTTAACTTTCTATCGCGATTGCGATCGATTTCGCGTAATTTCGACAATTTCGCAATTTAGAATTTATTGCTGTTTTGTACGGATATCACCTATAGATACATCAAAAGCAAAGATAACGTAGTGGTCGATATACTCTCCAGTAGAATTGTTGAAATTTCAACTCCAAACCTATCATTAATTGACATTAAATCATTACTAGAAGCTCAATCTAAAGACGACGATCGTTTATAGTATTATTAAAGAAGATGCCCAAATCTAAAAGCAAAACTTCAAATTGAATTTGAGGGGGAGTAAAGATAGTGTGTAGGATTACAGAGAGACTTAGAAACATAATCATTTTTAAGTCAATAAAAACTCAAGACAATAAAATAAAAACGCATGTTATTGTACAAATTTTTTACAACAAAAATATAAAACTGGAACTCAATAGTTGGTTTTCAGTACAATAACAAACTCTGTTCCAAACGCTTTTTTGCTAAAAACCCTATGTGTCATTTTGTATTTGTTAGAACTACTGCAGCTTCCTGTATTCATCACCAGGCACAATAACGATGAAGTAGTCTACGAATTCAGTTGACATGAGTCATGCAGTGCAAGATAGGTTCCAGACCCAAATTTTCAGGTATTTCAGCTGCAATGTGTTCAGGATGCCTCTGTGTGCTGTTCAGATAGCTTCATAATTGAGAGCAACAAACGAGCTGTAGCCGTTTCAGAAACATATTTATTTCTATTTCGTACTTTCTTTAACACTGTGTTTACTAGGTCTGATGTAACATTCCTTTGGTCTTTCCTTTCAACACTTCAATAACTTCTGTGACTACTGAGCGTCTTTAGGTTGAGTTTAGCTCCATTGCGTATGCGTCTTTTCTATTTCTAAAGGCTAATATACGAAAGTAGAATAACAATTAGTGTTAACGTTACAGTGAAATATACATTCTTATAATTTAAAAATCATTTGAATCATTAACTTTTTACATAATCTTCTAAAAAAAAAGTTTTTTTGGACAGTTTGTCCGGCGATGCTCCAAGGCTTTGATCCCATTACGGAAGCCGTTTTCCTTACGGCTGCAAAATAAATACCAACGACGGTTTGATTTCTTTATCCGATAAAAGCCTCTGTTTTAGGAAAATTTTAAGCTTAGCGAAGAAATGAAAAACAAAGGAAGCCAAATCGCATTTCAGTTTCTTTGTTTTAGCCATTTCAGTATTTACGGTGTGTACAAGTGCGTTATCATTACGAAGTATGGCATTTTCATGCGCTAAGCCTGGTCTCCTGTTACAAATATTTAGGTCTAATTGATTGAAATGGCTAACCTAGTATTCCTCACTTACTGTTTGCTTCTGAAAGATAGTAGATCATTAATACCACCTTTGCATGCCGGAAAACTAATGTCACCACTTTTCTAGCTGATTTTACGAGATATTTTCCTCTTAGAGATCGAACAACTAGCTACATACTCTTGATCCATTGTAAACGCGACGTCCACCATGTGGATAGATTTTTCATACCCAATCCTGCCTAAAATATACAACACCACTTTTTTTGGATGTTCAGAGCCCAGCTATTTCAGATTATTTTCGTGTGCTGATTTTTTTAAGATATCCATAGCGGTGTTAATCTTGAATACAGCTGTACAGTCATTAGCAAATGTATTGTCCCGAGCAGGCAACACATTTAACAATTCTGGTAAAAGAAACGACGTACTTTTCGTAGTATAGTTTCTTTTGTTTACAAACAACACACCAAATATAACAACTGGTTTTAAAGGTTGCTACACTACCTAGAGTGACTTTGTATAACAACAATAGAGTAATAAAAACTGCTAGTTTCAAGTGAGTTTTTTATTTTACTGGAATACAAAACAGCAGTTCCACTTCTACTATCGTTTCTTCTATTTTAAGAAATAAATATCGTGGGCTTTTTTCTATTTTATTATAAACTCTATTAATTTATTTACGAGTTAGATTTGTTTATTTTCAAAGTTTAATTATTTTGTAAACACTAAAAACACTAAGTTTTTAGTACTAACTGTAATCAGTTTTTATTGTAAAAATTAGTAAAAATAATAAATAATCAAAACTAATAATCATTTCCCGAGTTTCCAAAGTAGAATCAGATTGGACATACAAACGAGGCATATTTAAACATTACGGGCCGGTTTATTCACCTTCAGGTAAAATTCCCAGTAGTTACCGGTCAAATAAATTAAGTTTAATAATAAATACAGTTTGGGTATATTCACAGGAGTATATCTTGAAAGTAGTTACTGGAATGTTTATGACAAAGGGTCCAACTTTTGCACTTAAGTAATACATGTAAGAGAGAGATGGGTAATTGACAGAATAATGTGTTAGAGAAAAAAATTAAACCCATTGACTAATCCACTTAAAAGGAGGCGAGATTTAAAAAATCTGTAATATTTCACGAATATTTTCTAAAAATTTTAGGTAAACAGATATTAATGATATATATGATCTAATGTTCTATGCTTTACCAAGGGTGTTTCTTAATTTTTGTTTTGTGACTGTTTTGTTTTTAGTAGTTACTATATCTATGTTTCTAGTTTTTTCTTAGTTTGTAGTATTTTTATTAAAACAAGTGAATATTTAATAAATTTTTAAATTTTTAACGTATTTACATAAATAAATGCCTATATTATTACTTTATTTTTATTTATTGTTTACATTAATTTTTGTGATTATTTAATTATCTAAAATATTCCTAAACCTCTATTTTTTGATGATTGTTTTCATTATTATTTTCATTTAGTTATTTTTATTAAAGGTAAAGAATGAAACACAAACACGTTATATAACTTTGTTTAACTAGTAGATGCTTCCATTTAAAAGGACTATTTTATAAAGTGTGTCAAAGAAATTTTGAATAGAATGAATAACAAGGGTTTTTACAAGCGTGTTTTCAAAACAAGCTTTAAAGAATTTAAATATCTTGCCCAGGTAGTTGTCCATCTCTGTTTAATTCGGTCTCTTTCGTACACAGTATAAGGGGTATTTCGATTCTTAAAGCAGCAACGCCCTTACTCGGGACAAGACATTTGCTAAAGACTGTACTACAACCAAGTACAATCACTTAATTTTTTACATTATTAAGGATATTCACATTCATCTTATATTACATTTTCATCTTATCGAGAATTTCTACGACTTTTAATCCTCTTCAGAAAAAATTTACTAACACGAAAATGTTTAACATTTTCCATTGTCAACAACTGCTAACAACAAACTATTTGACAGATAGACTTCATATTTTAAGTGTTAACAAACGAATGATGTAACGAAAGTTCTATAAAGTGAACATAAGCAACTGCAATGACTAAAAGTGTTAGATGAATTTCATATACCTTTCCCATTGGTAAATAAGGGATGAAAAGGAATTGGACAATTAAACGATTTTTTCTTAATAAAGTGATAAATCCCGATTTAGTCTGTTAAAACTTTAAATCATGTCAACCCTCTTTTACATATTTACATTTGTATTTATAGTCGTAAGTAAGAAAACCACAGCTGTCTGCGACTGACTGTGAGCTGGGGCATTTCAATATATTGCGACCTTATTTTGCTGTAGGTGGAGTAACGATTTTTCACGTATACATTATCATTCAAAGTAGGTATGTATGTCTATTTAAATAAAATTTTAATACGTATAATTTCCAATCACAATTGTGGCAGCCTACGGTTTAATTCACTTTTATAATGAGAAATTGTTACCATTGAGAATAGTTTTTCTACGTTCAGAAGAAACTCTTATTTATTAAATGGAAAAAGTTCAGCTGTATACCCATCTTATTAGATTTGCTGCTTCAGCACAGAAAGACTTTTGTTGAATCTATCAGACTGCAGCTAGTCGTTTCTGGAAATTACTGACATCCGCCGTTATTTGGTTCCACTTTATAATGGAGTGAATTATTAAAAATGCTCCAAGTTAACTGCAGATCGGAGCTGAAATACTGAAAACCTTTCAGCACACAATTCTATTGTGTTATCTATTCTATTGTGGTCTCTTATTTGTGTTATCTTTTTTAAACTTTACATAAAGATATAATCAATTTCAATACTGTATTTTAAAGTCTTTACTGAACATATGATTTCTTGGTAATAAAATGTTTGGTGGTTTCCATTTTGCTGATACAACCGTGTAGATCCACATTTTCTCGTTCTTTTTTCATATTAATTCATCTATAACAGATTATTATATTTCAAAAGCAACCAAATGAATAAAACACTTCAAAGTTTGATTTGATGTTATCATCATCCGCAACGCTCATACATCACTTTTTTTTATTAAACTCGAGAAGTTGGAATGTATAATAATAAATTGAAAAACGGGAGAATACATAACAAAAATAATTTTATTCGGTGCCTAAATTCAGTCAGAGAGTGAATGATGTTGAACGAATATTGAATGTAAGTAAAATTTATATTTATTCGTAAAAAATTCTCTAGATATGATAAATAAGTACATATGCAAAGTAATATGTTACATATATAAATAAGTACGTAAATACGTTAAGTTTATTCGTAGTTTCATAATTAGTAACATTCTCGACAAACAATACCTCTTATATTATTATTAAACTCAACTCTAATGTATTACCCAAACAATATTGATTAATTTTCAAACTTGTTGTAGACCAGTTCGACTTGTTAATTAACTTAAAATTACCACAAATTCTATCTATTTGCACATTATGAATTTACAGTGTGGCACTTTCCACCTTTCAAATTAAAGCAACTGTAAATCAAATTTAAGTGTTTAGCTTTTTAGCTGACCTCCATCTAGGCTTGATTTCTTAATGTTTTTTCCTGCTCTCTAAAAGAGGGCACTTGCCATTATAGACTTTTGCAGTCCCATCAACCTGCTACTCGGTAGATACGACAGTACATCAGCCATTCCGGTTCCCATTTGTGGCAACAGATTGGTGCTGATGCAAATATCATTGGATCAAATATAAAATTAAAGACTCCTAACTGGAGAGAAGATGGTGATTAGGCGAAACAGTCAAGCAGCCGATGTGGCGACTAATGTTGATGTTATTGACAGATGTCCGTTGTGGCTATAGAAAAGCCACACGCGTCGATGATATGGCAATATGGTGGTGCTCGTGAATGGTAGTTGGAATTGATTTCAATTATGTAGTTGATGAACGGTGCAGCAGCAGATCACTCAGCACACTGACCTATCCTGGTCAGCGTTGGGTTGGAATAGCAGCCTTGTAGGCGGCTTGTTAGCTGGTGTTGGGGCCTTTGGGTAGTTTTCCCTGTCCTCTCTTGCTGAACAAAGTTTAGTTTCTAGCAGAGATGTTGAAGGAGTGATGTGAATAGCAAAGGTGGTGGAATAGTTTAGGAGGATAAGTTGTAACAAGTAGAGGATATATCTATAATATGGAATAATTGGTAGACAAGTAGGTACTTGTTGGGAACAAACGACTTTTCCGCGAGCCACACCGGTATATGATTTCTGGTGAACCAAGCTTGCAAATACTATAAAACTTGCTCACGGAATGACAAACTGTGCTAGAAAAGGAGGGCACCATTACGCATCTCCACGCAGTGGTGTGCTCCTGACTGAGTTCTAATAGTAGAGGCTAACTGCAATTACTGGTCTCCTTCATTCAGGAGTTCGCAGTGGAAGGATGAAAGGATTACAGTCTGCTTCACCGCCAACCACCTTTTAAACATAATCAATGTTGCACCGATGGGAACTTAAAGTGTTGCGTATAGACCAGAGGTAGCCATAGCGATGCTCGCGTGCGGCTCCGCAGGCGAGTGGTGCGGCTGTTATGCAAATAAAATGTATGTATGAAATATGGTAAACTAAAACTGCTCAAAAGTAATTATTTAATTTCATTTCTTGTTACAAAGTGATTCAAAAACATAAAAATAAAAACATCAAAAAAAAATTTCTGATTCTATCAAACAATTTTGTAGAAGATTTTTAAAAATTAGATCTACTTGTGGATGCTTTACAAATGTTGCCCATCTTAGCAGTTAGCTGCCGAAAGTTTGGTTAGGGCAGTTCACAAGCTCAGTTAAATTCTGATCAGTTAAAACAGAGCGATCTTCTTCTTCTGCGTGCCGTGCTCTGTTGCAGAGCGTTCACATTTTCCTCCTATACTTGCGTTCGGTGATCACAAGTATAGGGAACCTACAGCTTAAGGTGGACTCCCAACCACCCCAAGTAGATAGTACTTGGATGTTTTATTAATTTCAAGGAAACTTTCTGGGGAAAGTATACCACGGTGGTTTGCCATTGCCTTCCGAGGGAGATGCGATTTTTAAAAATCCGGTGATATATGGGCCGGGGTTTGAACCCGGATCCCTTGGTCGGTAGTCCCGCACGTAACTAACCAAGCCACAATCGCTCTCAAGAGCGATGCTTATTTTTAATAAATTTAATTGTTGAATACAAAGACTCAGAAGCACTACAATATGAAGCACCGAAAATTGAGATTAGTCTCAGTGCACACACTTTGGTTTAAGGATATGTAACAGTTAACACACACGTGTCTAACACTTCAAGAGAAACAGTAGCGGTGTGTTATAATATTTTGTTCTAGTGGCTATTTCAAATATTCCTTTCCGAAATGTGGCTTCCAAATGTAGTGTAGTGCTGGCCACCCCTGGTATAGGCCGTCAATAGGTTAGATAGTCGCGTCTCTGCGGGAGTTTGCGTTCCTTTTATGAAGGATAATAAGTGACTGACTCCAAACTAGAAGGGAAGGCTAATGTAATCGCATGTTCCTTTCAATATAAAAATTATATATTTGGATCCTGTATCTTGGATCACTGCAAAACTATAAATGACTTTTCAATGCCTAGGATTGTTGTATGATCTTCCCCTTTCGAAATATCCTGTCAAATACTTTTAGCTATGAATTAAAGATAATTAGTTTTGTGAAAAGACTAACTTGCTAGTATTTACTGATTTATTAGTTCGCCCAAGCTAATAAGTATTAGTATTTTTAACGATAAAGCATAATAATTTTTGTCGCATATGGTGTACCAAACTGATTTTCTAAAGTTTTTCAAAAACCTTTAAAACCTCCAAAACTAGATAAGAATATTCAAATTATGAAACTTACTCTGTGTTTACAAATTGTGTTGAAATTTGGGTTAATTTGGCTATGAAATGGAATAGAAACGAAATGATCAATACAACACTACGTTTCATTATCATTATAGTATATTAGTAAATATGAGACAAATAAACAAACAAGTTGGTAAAGTTCTATACTAGAAATAGGTAGCTAGTCAATATATATATACATTAAAGAGAATTACCAACCTCGTTTGTTCATTCATTAAAGATACTTGTGTGGGTGTGTTTGTGTATGTATCTCAAAAATGTTGCTATTGATAAAGAGAATATATACAACTTAAACAAAAGACACAAATTACATATCAATATCATACATTTGCAAGATATCAGAAAACCCAAAATTACAAAATAACCTTTGAAACCAATCCTAACACTTTTCCACTTTATTCAATACTAAAGATAGAACATAAAATATCATGTAATCTCACATTTAGCAATTGAATTATTATTCTTTTTATAATTAGGTATACCTACATTGAACATACACTTCGAAATTTCGCCACAAGATACAAAGACTACTTGCGCTAAACACCCTGAAAAGTTAATTAACCTAAATACCGTTTGAAACCGAACCACACAATGACGCACCAAAGCAATATTAAATTCTTCCATTCTTCCAACAATACAAAAAATTGTACAGACGTTTTAGAAGTTATTTGAGATATATAAACATACAGTGCCTTTAATGAATGAAGATATTTATATAATATGAGATGTTTGTTTTGTGTATGTATTGTAACTAGTTACCTATTTCTGGTATACAACTACAGCAACGTGTTTGTTTATATTTCTAGTATTTACTGTTTATAAATGGTACGTACTATCGATACCTCTGACACGATACAAGGGCCAGGTACAGAAATTTTAATAAATGTTGTGAAACTCTGTTTCTTCTTCTTCTTTTACGTGTCATACTCTGTTGCAGAGCGTTAGCATCTCCCTCCTATACTTGCGTTGTGCGTGTTCAGTGATCACAAGATAGGGGACCTACAGCTTAAGGTGGACTCCGAACCACCCCAAGTACATAGTACTTGAATTTTTTATTAATTTTAGGGAAATTTCCTGGGCAAAGTATACCTCGGTAAGTTTTCACAAAGTAATGCAGTGCAGTATAAGACAGATAATATAATACTATATAAACTATAACTAGTTTTAAAAAATTAAAAATACGGTTTACCACTATATTTTCGACACCGCACAAAGACAAATTACAATAAGCAGTTTTTCATTTTTGCGTACTTTCTGGAAGGGAATTTAAAATGGCCTCTTTATAATGTCGAGTAGCGATTTTTCAAACATGGACTGTTCAATAAACCTTATGTTGAGAAAAACATGAATACATGAAGTTTAGCTTGGTTCTTATGTTTAGACATATTAAATTTAAGGTGCTAATATTGGTATGAATAATTTTGACTGAATGGAAGACAGATAATTATCATTTAAGATTATACAAAGATTTCGAGAATGATCTTTGTTCTGACGTTCAATAATAATTGACGAGGCACCCCCGGATACCGAATCTAGTGGAAATTTACTCGGAAATAATAAATTTCAAACTCAGATACCATTCAGGTGCCGATTTAAGATCAACCGATTGAAATTTCAAAAATTAAACGCCAGGGTCGTATTTAACAGTACTATAGACCCCCGAACATTTCATTTTTAGCGCAATTGAGCTAACTTTAGTTTTCGACCCATATGAACAGCAAGGGGTACTTTTAAGGTGGCAACTTTAGCCCCTTTTAGAATTTTTCGAGTTTATGATTTTACATGGGGAATCTACACAGAACACGTACACGCATCTGAGGAAGTACGTCTCAGTATTCCAAGCATAAATTCATGCCATAAACGTCTGCTTGCAGGAGAACATAAGAAGGAACTATAAAAACAGAGACATCCTTGCTCTAACAGGCCAGAACCATATGCTGCTATAAAAAACTAGAGCTGCCAGATTAACTTAAAACTAGTCTGAGATTGTCTGCAAAACCTGATAGCCATTGAAAACCGCAACAGAGTAAACCTTTTGTGGGTTAATTACATTTTTTTAATTTAAGTCTTTTTATTAAAATAATTGACTGTCATATAAACCATTTTGTTGTATTTTATAATAGGCGTAAAGTGTTTTTGTCGGATAGATAGGTATTTGAATAATAATAAAAATTTAATAGGTAAAGCCAAGTAGAAAAATAAATTTAATTTAATTAAATAAATTTAAGTAAGAGCATTAATAAAGGTAGATTATTTCATAATATTAAGATCTATGAAAAATATAGTATTTTAAATACTATAAATAAATAATGTATTGTTTAAAGTACAGCAAAAATACTGGAATGATTGAGTTGGTCAGAGAAAATAAAAACAGTATTATACCACAATATAATAACTAAAGTGACCATATTATTATTTTCAAAAACCAGGACATACTTTTTATTAAAATAAACAATACATATTATTAATAGCAAAGAAAAAATACATATTAATAAACAATGAAAAATTAAAATAAACAATAAATTAAAGTAAAAAAAAACAAAACAAAATATAATTTCTCTACTTCATTCTAATCTAAACAAATGGTTTATATTTTTCCGAAGAGTGAATTGCCTTTAACAACCTCTCATTAGTGAGCAACATCTCATAAAATTGGACACAATTCGAATTGAAGTTATATTTAGTTATTAGCAATGATTTTAAAGTTGACACTTTTAATTGGGATTTTTCACTTGACCAAAGCTGGTTCATGGACGAAAAAATTCTTTCTGTTGCAGCGTTCGTCCCTGGTAAACAAAGACAGTATTCCACAAAGGTCGAAAGATTTTTCAAAGACGAATCATGTTCTTTAAAATGTGAAAATATTTCCACCCAACGGTTACAAACTGGTATTGAGTTATGTTTCCAATTTGCAATTTTTTCATTTGTTGCATATTTTATAACCAGCGAAGTTTCGTCAAATAATTCGCCTTCATCTAGTTCAATTCCAAGTTCAACTAATGTTGTGGCTAATGCTTTATGGGATTCTTGTACATCGTCATGTGTTACTGCAGAATTTAACAATACCCACTGAAATTTGTTTGTAAAGTCAAAATGACTTCCCCACTCTTCCAAGTATTGATAACTTGTATCATAAAATAAACGAGCACTTTCGTTAAATGAATCAATAATCAATGTGCCGTTCTCCTCTTCGATTTTTCTCAAATTTTGCTTCACTTGCAATGGTAGAAATATCTGTTCTCTTCTTTCAAAAACTTTTAACTTTAAGTCATTGTACACTCGAGCTGTCTCAATAATTGATATATCCTCACTCTCAATTTTTAAAATGGTACTTTGAAAAACAGAAGATACATTGTGTAAAAAGAACAACCAACACTTAGTTGCAGGATTTTCAAAACCATTCTTAATTAATATCGGACATTTATCATTTGATAAAAAATATGATTTCAGGGCTGGATATATTTGCAATACCCGTTCAACGGCAGGTCTTAACGCTAGCCAACGCGTAGCACTGTACCCAAGTAATCTTTTATATTCTATTTGAACGAATTCGCAGAAATCTTTTAGTTCATTCACACGAACTGTATAAATATAAAAATATAAGTAGATCTTTCTGATGAAAGTCGCAAGATCTATAGGTAAACAGTCGGCTGCAGTTTGTATAGAATTATTAATAATGTGGGCAGCACATCCAATACCTATCAAACTCCTGCCTAAATCATTCTTTATTTTGTGAAATATATTCCCTGTTCCATGTCTTAGTCGACCACCAAAGTTGCTGTTTGTATTATCTGCACATATACCCATCACTTTTGATTTTAAATTATGTTCTTGTAGAACGCCTAGAATGTATTCTGTCATAATACTTGATGTTTCGCCAGGAAGATCTTTTAATTCTAGAATTTTGACATGTACACCAGTTTCAGGCAAAAAATACCTTACTATCACAGGCACTATTTTAATTTCTTTGTGATTCGAACTGTCAAAATATACTGAAACAAAACGTGTAGTTTCTCTATTGAGTTCTTCATTCAGTACATTTTGAATATACGGAACAAAAACGTTGTTTATTATACTTTCACATTTTGTTCGGGCACATCCAAATTTTGGGTCAAAACACTGTTTGATTAATTTGCATGTGCAGTCCATAGACCTAAATGTTTGATTGTGAATAACTGTGTGGTAGGCCCAGGCGCCTTCAATAGCTGCGAGTTTCTTTTCATTATTTTCAAAATTCTTCTTTCTGAAATATGATTCCATCGACGAACAACCGATTTCAGCACTAACTGCACGCTTGTGTTTCAAAGTTTTGATGTGATTTTCGACATCGCTTTTGCCACTGTTTGCAATTGAGAACGTAACCTTACATTTCACACACTCCACTTCACTGCTTATTTTCGTGGATTTTAAACAGGGATACTTTTGTTGTAGTTCTTCATTAAAACAACACTTCCTTCTTTTTGTTTTTGGCATTATTATTACAGATGAGCCCTAAACTAAACCTAAACTGCTGTCTTTACTAGGTACTAACCTAACGTGCTGATTACTGTTTAGACTTTAGTTCGACCTGTTGACCATCCCAGACAGTCAGCTCAGTGCTGCCATCGGTCGAAGATTAAAACACTAAATACTAAAAGGTTAAAGTAAGGTTACCAACTAAACACCGATTAAAATTTTTAATACAATAATAACAATGGACAAAAAAACATATTATTTATAACTATTATAATTAAATTATGGTAAGTATGAAAAACCAGGACAAAATCCAGGACATAGTTTAACCCAGTACAGAGACTCCGAAAAGAGTACTGTCCTGGTAAAATCAGTACGAATGGTCACTTTATAATAACAACCAGTGGGTGCATTCCCGCAAATATCTTCACTCGGCCGCGTACAACCTTGTAGTATCCTCGGTATGTTGTAGCAACAGCTATGCTGTGATATCCGCTACTCATTATTAGCACCATGCAAGGACGGTGACAATCGGCTAGTCTCGACTAACTGATTGTAGTGTATTACTGGTGTGTGCGATATTCGATGCTGCTTCAAAACAACTTTAAAGTGCTGTCAATCAAGTGAATGTGTTCTATATGCTATGATATATGGGTACAGTGAGGTCGAAAAGTAGGCAATAAGTTCAATATTATAAAGCGCTTAATATTTAAAGAAATCGCTCGGCATCGTCGATTTTATCAACTTTGATAATTTTTATTTTCTAGGACTATTTCACTTTATGAAAAAAAATCATCTTCTTGCTATGTATGTAGTTCTAAAAAGAGAACCTATAAAATATTTTGGGAGAGAATAAAAACTAAATTAATCTCAAACGAGATACAAAAAAATGCTTAAATATTAGGAGGGTATTGAGATGAAGGAAGGTGTACATTATTTTAGTAAATATTTGATAAGTTTTATTGCATCGTCTGAAAATGCTTCCAGCATCAGGAATAAAATGTTATTTTACTGCCTAGCTGCATTAATAATTGTTGATGAGTGAAATGCAGTTATTTTCTCATTCGAGATTTTTATTTCCTCGTTTCAAAAATAGCCGTCCAGGTGGCTAAATCAGCACTCCAACAAAAATGGCTCTAAAACAGATCAAAATATTTCACAGGCCATTTTTACTTTTAAATAGAAAACAAAATAGAAAATGGTTGAACATGGTTTTGTTAAAAAAAAACAGCAAAATTCAATACAAATACTATAGTTTAAAAATCTGTCGAATGTTATAAGGTGATGTCGAAATGCATCGAAATGCTCCGCTGAAACGCTAAACCGATAACAAAAATGAAACACATTTCTGTTACAGGATTTATTTTCAGTTCAACGCGTAATAAAAATATCACTGTTACCTTTTGCTTTTACTGCAGATAAAAAAGGTATCATTTGCGTATAAGATTATTAAAAATAGTGAATTGGTCTAAAAATGTTTTTGTATTTTTTATAATTTTAATAAAATAAGTATTGTAACGAGGAGACCATAACGTTACACTATTGATATTCTAAATTACGAATCCTGTCTACATATATCAAACCATCGGATCGTGTAGATCGTTTTGGAATTGAAATTTTAAATACCAAATCATCCTCATACGTTTACCGCAAATAAAAGTATAAAGATGTTACTGCTGAACACACGGGCGTTAAATCCATTGTTTCAGTAAAAATATTCTGAAAAATATGCAATCGAGGTATCAGCATGCTTTTGTTCTGCTTGTATTTTTTAATCAGGTTTGGTTGCATCGCTCTTCTTGCAGGGAAAATAAAAACACGAAAATCCGAAGCCAAATTCTATTTGCTCAGAACATTCAGTGTATTGTTTCTAAATTAGGTTTATAAAAGAGGAATAAAGTTGTCTGGTACATTTTAAGATAAACACATTTACTTTGAAATACAGACATGAAATAATTATTGCTTCACTTAAATTATGTGAAAAGCACACGTTAGTTCGTAGCCAAGGATTTGAAATACATTAGTTTTGAAAAGGAAAATCTAACTAACTATAACAGTCACCCTATTATGAGAAAGGCGCTTCTCAAGAGAGCATTGTACGGTGTAGAACAAATGAGAGTTTCTAGGGCGCAGCGGTTGTAGCTCCTAACAGAAACGAATTCTAAATGCGTCGTCTACACAATGCTAATAGTTATAATTCTGACATTTTATTGTTTTTATGAAATAATTATATAGGAAAAAGGTTATGAACATTACATATTACAGAATGAAGAGTTTAAATAACCAAGGCTTATAAATTCGGGAAATCAGAAATACCCATAAAACATGGCAACTTTATGAGTTTATTGAATCGAACTATAGTAGACCCTGGTTGATTCGTTACTAAAACTGCACTAAAGAATGCAGTACGTGGAAAAATGAAGTATAGAAAATTAAAAACATATGGTTTTTTAAATAATTCGAAAGTATTGCGGTGTAATCATTTCACCGTATTGAAAATTTTACTTACGATAGTTCGTGAACATCAAAAATAAATGTTTCACATATATCAAATTCAAATCAAAAGAGGGACATGTTATGTCATGGGCATAATTAATATAAAGGGCATAGATATGACCACAGTTAGGTTCATTGATACTTAAATTAAAAACTTAAGAATAAAGATTTCATGTAAACATAACCTAGTTTTTTATGCATAGTAATAATAGGTTTCAATTTTAGAAAAGGGATATAAATTAGTTAGATTGCTTGATTATAATCATGTTTATGCAACCCATGCTATTTTGGGACGGTTTCGCACTTGTTAGAAAGAAGCAACTTCCTCATTGGAATTTTCAGATTACGATATTTAACGTTAGACAAATTTTTCTATATTCCACGATACCAGCTCAAGTTTATGCTGCTAATTAGCTGAAAATAGATTAATTAGGTCAATCTTATTATGACTGATACAATACAATTAATCTTTGAATTTGTTTACAAGATTTCTGGTCACTTTTATTAATGAAGGTTTTGAATCCTGTCGTTCGTGTTAATTTGACTCTTATAGACTTTTATCTAGCTTTTCCTCACCATTGTTTTTATGTAAGTGTTTAGAGTACTGTATGCTGGACATTTTGAGCATAATTTGATTAACGTTGATTTTATATTTAAGCTGGCATTTGTATAAGCATCAATTGGTTTATTTTATTGGTGTATTTATTGTACTGTAAAAATTATATTTATGTTAAATTGTAAAGATGTTTATCTACGACCACCATAGAAAGTTACATATTCCGCACAATCTAGTAACCGTGAAAACGACCAACTGCAAACAATCTCCAAACTCAACGGTAAAGTATGTGAGGAAGGAGTTCTCAATAATCCGTAGTTGTATTAAAACGCCATAGATGTCACCACTTGCTATATTTATAATATTATTATTTATTTGAAATATAAAATGTTATAAATTTTAGATAAAGGTTAATTTATTTTGTTTGATTAATATTTTACATTAATTATATTTCGAATGGAAATCCATCTAGAAAAAAAACTAAGGTCAGACCCGGGGAATTGAACCGGGATCGCTCGGTTAGTAGCTAGAGCGTAAGCATTGAGCTATCGAGATGCCTTTCAATGATGTTTTTTTTCTCATTATATAAAGTTACAATGATTGCTATTCAATTAAAACGTAAAATTAATTAATGTTTCACATTATTATATAATTTTTAATGTAATTTTATTTGTTATTATTGCTAAATTACAATAAAAACATTGAAAACATTTATAATTTGCTACATAATGCGAGAATATTTGACATTTTGCGCAGAGGTTAATAACCTTGACAATTGAATTGTAATCTTTGTACATATAAATTATTTTTTTAAAACGGGTACATAATTATTTAGCTGTAAGTACTAAATAGTAAATTGACTGAAATTATACAAATTGTAAACGTATTATTACTATTGTCTTTACAAATTTGATGTTTACTTTTGTCGTTTTTAAAATTCTAGATGTATCATGAGTGAATCCGATGAAGGAAAATTGGGGTGTACACTCGTACAGCTCCAAACATCGTGGAAGCGGCTCGCATTAAATCTCTTAATTTATTGCCAAATATTTCACGTAAAAAATATGAATGCGAGTATAAATTCTAGGTTAAAAAACTTTTTTAGCTGTTGGTGGTTTATTTTTTTTTTGTTGTCGTAGATAAAGTATAGTGTGTAACGCGTGCAAAAACACCAATTTCTCACTTGTGTGATTGCGGCATTCGACTACGTCTCATGCCGCAAAATCTTCACACTCGTGAGAAATTGGCACTTTTCTTAACTTGTAACACAATATACTATTTTATGGAGAAATTGTTAATTTTACCTATATCATGTATTTCTGTAACTAGTTTGTAGACTAGTAGTTTAAAGGATGAGCCTGGATTTGTAGAATTTTATATGTAATTAGATCGTAATGAGTTTCGTACATTGTCAAACGTTTTTCTTGAATATCTTCGTTACGATACATTTTAAGACTATGAATGTATGATACTTTTCTGATCTTCGTTTCAAGGGCTACAATTCTATAGTAATAGAATTAGGATTAGTGATCATCCATATCAGCTGGTTCCGGATTAGTGACGTCACAAGCGTGTTCGATGCTCCGCTGTTTTGAAAAAATGCCATAGATTTCTTTTGTTCTGGCATAAACTATATAAACTGGGGCAAATTGGAACAAAATCAGTCGATAAAACATTGAAGGCAGAAGCTATGCCCGGCTCTGGATAAAATATATCGGTAATTTGAGGTTAGATATTTAACCATATGTTTTGATACACATGTCATTGTGTAAATAAAGTTTAAAAAGGAAATTAAAGCGTTACCTGAACATTTTTTAAAGGATATAAGAGGATTTAAGTACAGTAAAAACTGCCTAAAGTGACCACCTTTGGGACTGACCCAAAATGGTCAATTTAAGCAGATGGTCACTTTGTAAAAGTGTGAATTCTTTATACGCAACAATTTTTATTTTCATGCGATATTCATTACATAGGTAGGTATTTTGAGTTTTTGTGCTTATAGTAAATGCTAAAAAAATGTATATGTACAATATATATTTATTCAACAGAGCACTTACCCTACTTATTACATGCGATAGATATATGTGTTATGTACATACTACTTATAGGTACATATTTATTTAAAAATCATGTAACGTAGATTGTCTCAAGATCATATGTTTAGCACAGATTAGTTCATTAATATTATTTTTAGCATGGTACTGTTCTGTTAGGATTCCAGGGCAGTTCTGTATAGTAAAATGTTCCGCTGTTTTTCTTTCACTGTGGTTTTCTAAAAACGAACACCTTTTGTTTTTCTTTCAAATTTAGTTGTTTGTAAACTTTTTTGAAGTCATCTTGATCGCACTAATTAACACAAGGGTTTCAATCAATAGATGAAACAAGACTGATTTTATAAAACAATTTTAAAACTATCCAAGGGTTACTAATGTAAAAGTTTGCAGGTAATGAATTTCTCAGAAGCAGAAATAAAGTCTTAAAACTTGGAAATACCTGAACCCAACTGGTCACTATTAAGGGATTAGATGCATTCTTAGAAATTCTTGGAATGCAATTTACATGTACATGCATATTTAAACTTTTAGAAGATTAGTTATAACTGTAAGTAAACTAATTCCTTGGCTAATGGTCACATTACACAAACATTTTTAAACAAATATTTGAGGTAAATGTGGTCAATGGTCACAAAAGACAAGTATAAATATAAATTACATTAAAGTAATGGGATTTTTGCAGGGACTGTGGAAAAGTGGTCAATATGACCAGAGGGTCAGTTTAAACAGGTGGTCAGATTTACAGGTTTCACTGTATTGTTCAACAATTATTATAAAAAGTGAAAGTGATTATTTAAATAATTTCAAGTGAATTTATTTCTCTGACATCGATCTACGTATCGATTTAATAAACAAGAAGTCAGCTGACAGGTTCTGTCACAGTGTTATCACTAAAAAGATTTTTATATAAAAGGGAACTATTTTATAACGTACCAGGTTGGTTAAAATAAATGATTTTTGTTGAGTTTATAAATAATAATTAATTTATAAAGTTCATCCTCTAATACAAAATTATTTGGTTTAGTTTATTAAGTTCTTTTCAGTATTCATTTGATTTGAAGTAAATAAAACAATTAATTTTCTTTATATAAAATTTATTTTCATTTGACAATTTTTTTATTTATATACAAATTTCATTTGTGTTGGTTTGTTCAAACGAATGACCGTACTGATCCTGTCAGATCTCTACAATTATTTATAACGTTTGAGCAAACCTGAAAATTCACTTCTCAATTTAACATTTGTATTATCTTGGAAAACATTTTTATTTTTATTTTTATTTTGACGTTCTATTTGATTTTATTTTTGTTTGTTTAATAATGTTTTTGTGTTTTCAATTTTACATATGTGTTTAATTGATGTTAATACAAGCATCCAGCGTTCTTTTCTCTTAAATTCAGAGTCTAACAGCAGTTGTCCAGTTTGCAGGAGCTTTAGAGCTTACGATATAAGTTTTTCTTTCTTTCCAGGCATAAAAGTATATAAGTCTCGTAATTCAAATAATTTATGCTTTACTGAGCAAACCTGAGCTAGCTGAGAGGAATAAAGAAGAATATCTGTGGTGTATTCTCAATTTAATTCACCGTATATAATTTATGTTTATATTTGGAACGGAGGATATTATATTATATTTTATTCATTCATAGATCACCGCAGTATATACAGAATGAATGACTAAATAAAAGGTCCAGAGCAGATCATGCAACCGATGGGAGCGGCAGACTAACATTATAAGAACATTGATAAATAGATGGGAATCCCATTTAGTAAAATTAAAACATTGACAAATGACTTTAGAGTTATTTTTCAAATTCAATTAAAATTATTTTTTTATTTCTGTCGAGATAAACTGAAATCAAGGCCCAAGGTTCCAAGCCTGAACAATACTGTAACTAGATGTCCGTTTTTTCTTACTGTACTTACAAAACAGAAGAGAACGACGTTTTCAAAGTTTAGATTGTTTTATATATCGAATTGTAAGAAAATTATACAGATATATACAAATCCAATCATGTTAACAGTGGGTTTACATCCAGGACAAATCGTTTCCTAGTGTACATATGTATCCTAAAACGAAAATAGTTTTGCAGGAGTAATGTTCCGGTGTCAAATGAGGTCTAGATGACTCCGAATCAGTTTTTATGTTTTCTAGGGCAGTTCGACGAGCCATCTACCCCGCCACAACACCAATCTATAATATTTCCTTCATCTTTAAATGGAGCTTAAAACTTCTTGACACCCTCTAAATAAACTTTTAACTCAATTCTAGTAGTAAAGGCTACGTTAAAAAGAGGGTTCTTGAAGTCAACTGCCTCACACACTATCCTACTATAATTACATTAAGTATTATTCGGAGTCAGGTGGACCTCGTTGTTACGTGCTAATTTCGTAGCACCCTGTATAGCTATGCTTTTGTGTTATATTGTATAGCGTTAGGGATTTTCGCATTCTCTCTCCGTTTAGTTGCCTTTTTGGTTAAGTAACTTCTTGCTGATTGTGGACTGACACTTCGTTCATTCGTTCGATCGTGAAGCAACTTCTTTAAAAGAATGTTTTAGTGGCATCGCCGTTAAATTGATTTTCCTTTTATGTTGTGAAATGGGAATTGCATTTGGGCAGATCTATAGTTAACTTTTGGTAGTGATTCCCAATTTTATTGGTACCGTAAGGGATTTACCGCTAGTTGGTAAGAAGCAGGGAAGTTAGGAGTTTTGGAGGTTAGAAGCACGTTCTCGAGGTTCGTATTGTTTGGCTTTTCTTTACGTTCAATCTCTTATACTGCAATTCATTTGACAGGATTCAATATTTAATCGACGTTAGCTGCATTTGGAAGCGGTATAACTTTATTACAATGTCGCCTTCCATCTAAGGTACTAATTCAAACTTTGCTTAGTGCATTCTGGTAATTGATTTTGTTTGTTACAAACCTTTTTGTATTATCCTTTTTATTCTACCTTAACTTCATACACTTCGTTGTATTATTGGCTTGTTAAAACATCTTTACGTTGAGCTTCTTGTCCAGGTACAGTTGCTGGTTGTCTCCTTGGATCTCCCTACGTTCAATCTGGTTGGTGGCGTTCTTATTCAGATTGAAAGAACACACACCTGTATCGTGAGTTACTTATATTGCAGCAACTATTTATGAGAATAATAATGTTTGACAATTCTCTATTGTAAATAAAATATTACTGTATATTTGTATGTTATAATTTTCTGTGTTAAATGGTTTTTCCCTAGTGTGCGTCTAGCACTTATATCTATGTATCTATTACATATATTTTATTATTAGTTGACATTGTTAGGTATATTTACGAGTGAATACGTATAACGCCGTAATAGAATGGTTAAACAATTAAAATCTGAGGTTAAGGATTGCGCAATCACAGGTAGTCGCGTTCATTTACCGTGCCCTTTACGTTTTTGAGACTTGAGGTTTAGTCAGGTTTAGAGTAATTAGCCCAGCTGACATGAATTCTCACCCAGTTCAAATTACACTTGATTGATTTGCTTTAATTAACTACTGATAATTTGTTTTAATTGATAATAAAGCACTGTATATCATACCTGAAGACACTCATACATTTATATGAGTGTTATCTGGGGTTTATATATATATATATTTATGGGGTTGTATCTAAATTGGGAAAAGTCGACCACATTGGTAGTAGTCGCAGATGTGTTGTTCTTTTCAGATTTTTTCGGCAAATACTGGAGCTATTTTAGACGATTCTTGACGCCCACTACATAAGACCTCTTGTGAGACTCACGACCTCACACTAGTTCTGACAGCCGACAGATTTAACTGCGGTTAAAAGTTGTTACCGTTTCCCAATTAGCAATTCCCATTTTGTGGGTAACAACTTGAGTGAAGGAACGTTAGTTCGGAAAAACAGGTTGAGTTGGTCGACTGGTTGCTAACTAAGTCGGTCAGACCATTGTATCTAATATGAGTAGTATGCCAGAACAGCTGAGTTTTTCAGATTTTCTGCAACAAAGTTTTCGAATTTATGGTGCTGGGAGTGTAGCGGAAATGATGCAGTCATACTAGACTGTAAAACAGCATTTTCCGGACTGTAATCGCTAACTAAACATGGATAATACGATACACTATGAAATAAAACCATATTTTACAACAAGAGATGAATCATGAAACACATGGCCTAACTCGCGCTACGAGGTTCGTGAGATAATAATTATCTCTTATAAGATAACAATTATTGTCATCTCAATTAAAAGACGGATTTCGTCTCCAGCCGTAAATGCTGCTGTTTCTGCATTATAATTAACAGTTAAATTAGAAAATCGTATGTATTTTAAGACATAATCAAAATGAAGTAAATGAAAACTACGATGTGTTAACTATCTATTAATTATTATTGTGCTAGCTGTTAAACTGTTGCTATGAAAGTCATACATTTTTTCACGAATTGGCAGTATTGATAAACGAGGCCCAAGTTTCTCAAGCAAATGAGTGAAAAAAAGAGACTTTCATAACGTGTTGTACACGACATTTTTTGCAAATTGTAAGTTGAGAGATTTGTCTTAAAATTTATGCATATATGCAAAATTTTAGAAAAATCAGAAAAACATACTATTCTTTGACAATAATCTCCGAGGAGATTGAAATTTGTTTTTTACAAACACAATTAAAAAATAATGAAAAAAGGTGCCACTTTCATAAGATTTTTCGTTAGAAAAAAGCCAACTCTCATAACCAATATGTAAAAAATTATATTTTGAATGCAAATCCATCTAGAAAATTTATCGTTCCGCGGGGAATCAAACCCTGAACCGCCTGTTTGCTAAGCCCGGTCTGTACCGTTCAGCTATGTAGGCGTCTTGACATGCATTGGTTACTCTCATATATGAAGTTATTAAAAATTGTTATTTTAATTAACATAAAATTGATTAATTTTTTTACATTACTATATAATTGTTATTATAATATTATTCAATACTATTGCTAAATTACAATCAAAACAATGAAAGTTTTTATAATTTCCTACATAATTTACAACTGCAACGCGACGAGAACACTTAATATTTCATCCTGCCTTGTCATCACAATACCTGGAATGCGAGAATATGTTGACATATCGCCGCAAAGTGGTTAATAACCTTGACTATTGAATTCTGATTGTTTATATAAAATTACTTTTTGAAAACAAGTACAGATGTATGATTATTTAGCTGTAAGTACTAAATAGTTGATTGACAGAAATTATATAGATTGTAAACGTATTATTATTATTATTGTCTTTAAAAATTTAATATTTACTTTTGTCGTTTTCGAAATTCTAGATGTATCATGAATGTACACTTATACACCTCCAAACATCGTGGAAGCGGCTCACATTACATCTTTTAATTTATTTAAGAGATTTCACGTAAAAAATATGAATGCAAGCATAAATTCTATATTAAATATTTTTTTAGCTTTTGGTGGTTTATTACTTTTTTGTTGTCGTAGATAAAGTATACTGTGTAATTCGTGCAAAAAACGCCAATTTCACACTTGTGTAATTGCGGCATTCGACTTCCTCTCATGCCGCAACTTCTTCACACTCGTAGGAAATTGGCACTTTTCTGCACTTGTAACACAATATACTATTTTCTACGGTTTTAATAAAGGCTTTTTCACGTTTTCGACAACGTCCTTCTACGCTATTTATTTTACATATAAATTTATTTCAGAATCCATCGCAGTTCGCATACACCATTATAATATAACAGAAAAATAGCTAGAGCTCATGAACAAATTTGGCAACAGCTGCCGAGTTTCCATGGTTATCAAAACCTAGTAGGTTACTTTTGTTGTATTAAATTTGAATTTTCTACACTATTTCAGTGAATTTTAATAAAAATTTAAATCAGTTTTTATAGAATAATGCAGTTGTAGATAAAATATTATTTGAGTTGTTTATTAAGTTTATTTCAATTTTTCAATTTCAATTGCTTACACTGGCCAACACATTTTTTGCTGATTTGTATATGAGACTTGTTCTTTACTAATTTGGGTGTGCTGAATCCGAAAATCATATTGATTTTTGCGTATCACGTAAAAATTTAATTCTATATCATTTTATGCTCTTTGAAGAATTGCAAATGCGGCCAAACTTGTAACTTAAGAACTTATACGATATAAACAAAGTATAAAATTATAATAATTCATTTATTTATTTAGGTACAATATTTACACAATGAACATTCAAAAAACTACAAAAGTGTTAGTAATAAAGAAACAACAGTCAGGGAATAAATTTTCGTTTGTAGCACTTTCTGCTGTGCATTTTGGTTTGGCAGTCCCTTTGAACACTCCAACAGTAGTCGGCCATCATATGAGAATCCCATCTTCCTGGTACCGAGTTTCCATGGTTTTTAAATCTTGATGAAATCTCTCGCCTTGCTCATCGCTTACAGCACCTAAATTTTCGGGAAACCTATCAAGATGGCTATGAAGGAAATGAAGCTTTATGCTCATGTTACAACCTAGGCGGTGAAATTTCTCAAGCATTAATTGCACTAGCTCTTTATAATTGGATGCTTCTTTGTTTCCAAGAAAATTGTTCGCGACCATCGTGAATGAAGTCCAGGCTTCTTTTTCTGCTTCGTTCATAGAGGTGATGAAATTTGGATCTCTCATTAAAGTTCTAATTTGAGGCCCATCAAATACCCAAGCTTTGATTTTTTCTTTGATTGAGGCTTCTGCTGGAACTGTCGATAAACAAACGCCACTCACTTGGGTCATATTGTACAACGCCCATTTGAGTTAGCAAATCTGGCACATTGTTACAATAAACAAATTCACACTCTTGTTTAAAATATTGCACAAGATCACTTTCCCTTTTACGATAAAAAGTTATCTTCGTACCTTGCTTGAGTAAGTTCTTTTCATTTAATCTTGAAGCTAGCAGTTCCGATGATTCCTTTGATAGGCCCAAATCCCTTACTAAATCATTTAATTCTGCTTGAGCAAAGCGTTGTGGTCCATAATTAGAAACTATATCTTCATTGGCAGAATCTACATCTGAATCATCTTGCTCTTCAATAACATCTGACATGTATTCAGCATCCGAGTGCTCAAGTGAAGGAAGCTCTTTATAAACTGGCACAGGTATTTCATCGGAATGAGGTACTGGTCGAATCGCGGAGTCAATATTCGGATATACAATTTTATTCTTATTCTTGGTATTATAACCGGAGGTCTGAGTTAAACAAAAGTAACAATCATCTACGTGGTTTTTCGGTTCACGCCATATCATTGGAACGCCAAAAGCTAATTTCTGACGTTTTCCTTTGCTCCACTGCCGCAAATTTTCCACACATGATTTACACACTTTATGTGGACCCCATGACTTGTCTTGATCAGCAAGTTTTACATCAAAATAAGCCAAATACATTTTCTTAACGAAAACACTAATATTTGTCCTTTGACTGGGAACGGTGAAGCTGCCACAAATGTAGCAGAAAGAATCGGCACTATTTACAAATCTTCGAGTAGTAGACATGATGTAGTTTCTTCACTAGCAACTAACATGTAACTAGCATTTTCTTATCACCCTTGCTTACTTTTAAATAGTTCTAAGTGATCAATACTTTCTAATAAAATCTCATTAAACCCTAATATGTTGACGATGAGGACTAGCTTAGTAGATTTGATTACTTTACAATTGTTTATTACTTAATTATCTAATTAAGTACTTAAATATTATGAGGTACAAGTGTATATTATGCTAATGACTAAACGTATTTGGAATGTCTAAGAATTCCGTAAACAATTAAGAATTTGCTGCATTTAGTTAAAGATGTTCAAGAATTTTGGATTCGGCAAACAAGAAACGCCGTAGAAAAAAACCTGACGTGATAGGGAAAAACGGGATTTATATTTGGCATTAGCGTTGGTACGCTAATTTTAGTTAAAATCAAGTGTTTTTGTTTGTTGGCCAGTGTTATTAACAACAATGTGTAATACCTGCAAAGACGTGTACATTCTACTTGGAAGGTATAAATAGTTGTTATTCTATCCATCATGAAAATAACAAGCATGTTATGTAGAAAATCGTGCTACCTATTTAATATTATTTCAGAATAATGTCACCGAAACAGTAAAATTTCAGCTTGGAATTTCTCTAAACCTCATTTACTCAGGAATTTTGCTAAGATGGAAGTAATTTCACTTCTACTAAGGATTTTTAAAGAGATAAATGCCGTACTGACAGCAGGGTTGCGGTTTTACTTCCGTATCCAAGTAGAAAGCATGCTTTTGAATGGTTTTCTTATTCAAAGATTGCTTTGAGCCAGGCTTGAACCTATGACCTTTGAGTTGTAACGTAAACGTGCATACACTGCATACTCCAGACTGGAGGGCTGCCGCATAATTATTAACAACACGAATGTAAAGTAACAAAATATTGTAATTTTCTAAAACTTATCTTAATAAGTTTAATAACGCTTTTCTTAAATAAGAATGCCTACACGCCTAAGTGTGAGTAATTATTAAGGCTTATTTTATTATATCCCTGAATAGACTGCTGATTCAATTAAGTATATTTCAAGATAATACGATCAAATTAAAGAGACGTATTTTTAAAATTACATCATTCTCCCTTTTCTAATTTTATTTGAAACTAAACGCTATATACCTTCGAAGCTCTTAAGAAATGAAATCTGAGCCACGTCTGCAATTGAATTACAGTTCAATAAATCCATCTCCTGGTTCTGAATTACAGCAGATTTTTTTGTAAAAATAGAAAGAAAACAAAATGGCTTAATTTAGCATCTGTATCAGACACTGAAAAGAGAACATCAAGGGTGGATGAAATGTATCATTAGAATTTTACGCATGTTAAAATTTCTGGGTAGGCTATGAATATAAACCTTACTTTAGAGCAGAGATTTTTCAGTGGTGTTCCCACAAGCACTGGTATTTCGCAAAGTTGTTACAAGTGTTCCTCGAAATTATAAAAGTTCTTTCAAGAAGAAACATTATTTGTATGTTCTAAAAATTTAATTAAACTTTATTTTCTTTTTTAGTTTCCATTATTCAACGTACCAAACGAACAGTGACATTTGATCTCGTGGTGTTCTAGGATAGTGACATAGGACAGATAGAAATTATACAAATCATATGAAATTGCTCTTGGAGCTTGCTAGTAACGTAATGTGTCTAAAAAATGCTTATCGTTGAAGCAGCTATAAGAGACTAAATTACTAATGAAACCATGACATACCCGGCTAAGTTCAAAATATTTTACAGTTCGCTCTTAAATTCATCTAATTTAACAAAAATCTGACGCCACAAAATAGCGGTTGGCACGTAGATAGCTATACATTCATACCATATACTAGAAGTGTTTCACAACCGTGAAACAGTTAACAACCATAGTCTTATATGGAAAGCACTTAAATATTCAAGTAGAAGCAGTGGCAAACTGTTGAAATTACAAGAAAACAAATGTAAAGTAAAACATAAGTTGAAATGTTAAATTAATTAGGACACTATAAAGTGAAGTAAGCTACAATCATGGAACCTCCGGGAAATCTTGTTAAGTAATATTTTACCTTAGCATTTGTACTTCTGTGCGTTAATAGGTGTGTAACTGTTTTAACGCACAGAATTTCTGCTATTGTGCAAGCACCACTGCCATTAAATTTAACGTGCGACTTACTATATTATTTCTAAGCAGTTCTTGTGTGTAAATGAAGGAGTCAAAGGAAATTAGACGTACCCTGGATGTGCGGAGCAGCTCCCTTATTCTCGGCTAATCTCATCCTGTCCCTCTGCATCGCACAATTAACACTCGACTTCAAGTGTGTTCATTAACCGGAGCAATCTATTGCTCGTTAGCGACATCTTTGATGAGAAATTCTCAGTTTTCACTTACTAATTTTTAATTTTCTCCTCGTCTCGTATAACGACTTACTTACTTTCATATAAAAGTTCGACACACACGTCTCTAGCTACATAAGTACTCGTAGGAGTATATAGCGAAAATGTATTTTAAAACTTTTCCACTTTACATATTGCGCAAAGTTAAAACTGATGCATATCTTTTGAATGTATGGATTTAATACGGCGGTAGAATTGATCCTACGAGCGATATTAAAGAACTTTGGCCAAGTTAAAAAATATTACTAGTTGAACAAGTTTTCCTTTTTAAAGAAGTCGCCTCCCGGTGGCACTCTAAAGCTTAACAAATGCATAGAGCTTTTCATGTTTTTTAATACCCAAGATGGAATTTTTCTTAAAATCCGAATGTTTTACTGGCTGCTTAACATTGAAACGTAAAAATTTGACAGACGCTAATTAATAGGAAGCGGTTTGAAATGAAACGCAGATTTCCCAGGCTTTCCCTGCTGGTGTAATACAATGAAGACAAGATCAGCTCAACCGTGTGACGCTGCTTGACGTTTATTACTCTAGTTAATCAAACCTCTGACAGGTTTAAGCTGATTGAAATAACAAGATACAGGCGCTAGTACTCTTTCTCTTCTATAAATAAATATGTTTACAAGGATTTCATTTGCGTTTGTTTCTACAATTCAAAATGATAGACAAATAAGAAAACCTTTGTTCATAATGTGTATTCCCCCAAATTTTTGGTGACCGATACATTTACGAAACAGGTTAGTGATGACTAATGAAAACTGATGAAAACTGCGATTAATAATGAATAATCGCAGTTTTCACCACTTATGTACTTTTTTAAGCAAGAATAATAATGATTTCCACGAAAAATGAAAATTCAAAAAAGCTGATGTAACTCTCCTGATTAACCATTACCTATCCCTTAGCTGTGCTGGCATCCCAACTGACAGCCGGTGCTGACGGACCTAGTGATGGACTTGAGCCCGACCCAAGCTCGACTCGACTCGATTTCGAACCGAGTTTCGAGTCGAGTTCGACAATTCTTTATTCGAGTCGAGTCGAGCTTCACGTATGTCGAGCCCGAGTCGAGTCGAGTTTTTCGAGCTTTTCGAACCGGCTCGAGAAAATTGTACAGTTTACATTATTTTCCCTATTTTGCACTTTAACGGATTATAACTAAGAATTTACGCAATTAGTTTTCTTTAACTGGCTTCATTACACTATTACACTTAAAACATAATTAAATTTTTAAATATTATATAATTATTTTATCCCGTTATCAGGGTGTAATGTATTCATCAATGACAAACAAAATGTTAAAAAGTAAAACTCCTGCACGCCACTTTAGTTTTTAACAGCTAAAGTATCAAGAGTTGCTGCTTGCAATCTGATCTTATCTTTTATGTTCAAAACGTCGTGGATTTATTAACTTATATTAAAAAAATTTGTAATTTTAGTTTGTTTTTTTTATTGAGATTAATGATGACTTTTAATTTATTAATATAATCAAACACTTCACTTTCAGTGGACTCTTAATTTTCAAAATATTGTTGCAATATAAGGATTGCATCATGATTTGATGGTGGGATTCTGACTTCATCTTCTAATTCATCTTCAGACAATGAGTTTTTGTTAGTTGTTTTAACTTCTGAAACGATATCGTTTTCGTCAAGTGTACCGCAAATAACAGCGTTATTGTCTATTTCTATCTATTCATTGGAGGAAATCTCAGAGTTTATTGTATTCTACTTTGCAAGCTCCTCATCAGAAAAACATTCTTTCAAATGATTTTCCTTAAATTCTGTGTAAAAACCCGATTTCTTAAAACAATTCTTAATTGTTTCTGGTTTAATCTGACAAACGTATCAAACGTACAGCATCGCTGTACATTTTATTGCTTTAAGCTGTTGGTTGTTGTCCATTTGCTCTATCATTTGCAGTACAATTTGTTTACGGTAAAATTGTGAATGACACCTTGGTGTAAGTACACGTACAAGATCAAAGAAACAAACCGGATTCCAGAATCTTCTTCAACAACAAGTCAATTAAACACTTTATTATTGTGAACCACTTGATTGAGGTTTTACTTACAGAACTGAATAAATAAAACGATAACCAATTAGATATTCAATACATTTATTAACTAAAAGTTTAAAAGAGTTGTTCCTTTTTGTTACATCGATATTTATCAACTGAAAGTTACATTGTTCTTTCAAGAGTTGCTTGCTATTATAAATGTAAGATTGCGATTTTCATGGAATCGCATAATATCATATTTCACAAGATACACGTGGAGTTAAGAATGCCAGTACTTAAAAAAATACAAAGTAATGATTTTACATTATGAAAATATATGATATGACTTTAAAATTCATTTTGATAAAAAGACAGAAAAAGTGATTTATAAAATATTGAATTTAATTATTGCAATTGGATATTACAACATTATCTAAAAAGGCTTACCTACTTATTTCGGGATTTTCTAAAAATTTGTTTAACATTTGGTTTTAAACCGAATGGGTAATGAAAAGGAGCCGCAATGAATCATCCCTTAATGCTTTCTTTGAAACCTGTTTACTATCACCGGCTACTTACTGACACATTCATTGTTTATTTAGGCACCTTAAATACATAATCACAAGAAAAGTACCTAAAATTTGCTAAGAATTCACAATTTTGGTTTAAAGTGTAATAAAAAGAACCATATACAACAAAAAGATACATATGTAGTAAATATCTGTAGCCAGTCTACATATTTTTTTCAAGTTGTTAACAACGATTTGTTTTAACGCATAGACTTAGTGGTGAATCAGTGCAAACATTAATCTTTTTCTTGTTTACTGAGATTTTGATTTTTATGTTCAATATGGCAGACTTTGACAGTCACGACAGTTAGTCGCCGCAAGCGGCTCGTTTTCTGACTGAGAGGAGAAAAAGTTTTCGCGACTGCTATATGAATTTGGAAAATAACTATGATTCCAAAACGAGCCGGCTCGACTCGACTTGAAACTCGACTCAATTTCGAGTCGAGTTGACACAGATTATTTCGAGTCGAGCTTGAATATTTTTTTTTGGAGTCGAGTCGAGCTTTCTAGGAAAGCTCGGCTCGACTCGGCTCGAGTCCATTACTAGACGGACCGTAATGATGCAAAGTTTATATTTACGTACTGTGATTTATCCTAGTAAATAAGTTATACCTAATGATTATTGCAATTAATATATTTCTTTCTTCTAATTGTGCTGTTTTTTTATTAAATCAATTCGTAATGTCTACTCAAATCTATTTATTTAATTATTCCGAAATAGGAAAAAAGATACTATCATGCGTGGTGGTTGTATGTGATCATCAATGTAGCATGAATAGAAACTATGAATATTGTATTTTGGTTAATCTTCAATAAAAAACTTAAGATAAAAACTGTTTATTTTTCTGACTTTTTAATAATTCTCTTTTTATTAATATCTGTTGGAAAGAAATATCCATAGGAAAAAAATTAGTTGTTTTAATAACCCTTTTACAAAAAGAACTCTATATAACGAAAAGGAAACTATAATATACAATGTTAATTTTATGACTTTAATTCTTTATAATTTTATTATGAAGGAGACAATATCAATAGCTCCCATAACCTTGAGATAACACCAACTAATTGCTTATACACGATTTATAAGCGTTTCGTGCTAAGCCGTAAAACCTTCTCATTTAGTCCGTAAACCAGATGGCAAATAAAATTCGGTAATAATGCCTATTCGCTTTGTGCGCGCATCTAGAATTTACCTTCCGACTTTGGATGGTATTTAAAATAAGATTTTTACATACAATTTGTTAATTTCCTTATCAATATTTTGAATACCTTTTTCACTCCAAATACAATAAATCTAAAGTACTAATATCTAACCTAAGTGATGATGATGATTTTTCAAAAGTATTCAAACTTCATACATAAAGTGCGATTTATAAAAAAAACACCTAATACACCATCCAAGTGCAGGCACTTTTTTGCTTTTGCTTTGTTAAGCAGTTAAGTTATTCTTACATACACTTCATTTTTGTAGTTAAACCTCAAACAAACAATAGAGTTACTGCAATTCTTCTAATAATAAAATGTTTTGAGTAGTTTTATTTTGAATGCATTTTATTTATGGCATTTTAATTTTTCTTTAGTTGTATATTTGTTACTATTCATTGCAATAGTCCTAATTGAATAAATAAGTTTGTGTAGACATTAGGACGCTAATAATAACGTTTGCTTCATTGTATAATAAACACAATTTAAGGTGAAGTTTTATCTACTGCAATAAGTTTTAGCAAATTGGTAAATAGCTGGCTGTCAGTCGGATGCATAATGAGCCCCGTATGTCAGCGGGGATGTCAAATGTGTTCTCTACATTACAAAGATGTAACACGATCTGTTGATAAATATATATTTACAGCTGTGTTTTATTACAATACGAATGCATCATTACCGGATCATCATGCTAGTGTAAATAGAGTTTGTGCATTATACAATTCTATATATCAGAAAAAATCGATATGTTTGGTTGTTCTTACACTTCTACTGGTAAGGAAATTACTTTTACGTCACGAGTATGTTATTACCGGATAGGTATAGAGGAGAGTGAGCCACCATGGATCAATGTTGGTTTTTGATTGTTTTAAATTAAAAAAATATTTTACTTTTGAATGGGTGGAATCAAAAGTATTAAACATTAAAAAATAACAGCTAGAATAACGTAAATTAAAAAATAAGATTTTTGATCCATTGTACGTAGACCACTATACCTAAACCATAAATACAAGTAATGAGTCATCACAAATCACCTGGGCGACAGCGGAAGACTCTCAGCACTTAGTGCTTTCCATCTTTCTCTATGGTTTACTTTTTTCTTTTCATATATTCGTTGCATAATAGAAAGAGATGAAATACAATAATGAGTTGAAAGCAACCCGCAACAACCGCTGTCACCCAGGTGATTTGTGATGACTCATTCCTTGTATTTATGGTTTAGGTATAGTGTGGTACAATGAATCACCACATGTTCCACGATGAGTCTGAATACAATGAACTAAGAAATGATTTGAAAGTTCAAAAATTTTAAGTTTTATTTCAAAATACAAACTTACCTGCTAATAAATGATCAAATGATCGCGGATCCGAGTGTGGCTGTGAAATTTTTCTAATTGGAAAATTACGCCACCTCAACTATGGACGTGTGTGTGATTGTTTTCATTTTCATGTGACCCCCATGGACACATGACCTTAGCTTTGGTACCTCAGTAGAGTAGACGAGAAATAAAAAGAAATTACGACTCAAAATATAAATTAATTAATAATTAATTCAAGGTTAATATATATTTAACTTTTTTATTTTTTGTTAAAAGTTTAGAATTATGTTACTTTAAGCTCTAGGGTTCATTATTTTTGCTATTAATGTTGACACTTGCCTTTGAGTTTTGTGTATAATCTTATTGCTTCCTATAATTGGGTTTTCCGTTGGATCTTGAAAAATTAATAAAATAATAGATATTTAAGATATGTGTAAAAAGTCATTCTTTATTGCGAGAACGGTTTAACACACCAACGAGGTACGAGCGATTGTCTTAAAGGATGTGAGTGCAATGAAGAGACTTTTTACACGTATATCTTACGTTTTATCTACGATCATAACGCTTTACTAAAGTATTCATTGTATTTGATATTTTTTTTTAATTTGTGACTTATGTCAAATGTACATATATTAGCGTGTTTAGATTTTTATAAGCTAAGTTGTTTAGCAACCAGTTAGTAAAATAATCATAAATCATTAATTATCATACATAATCATCATCATTATCATTACCATACATCTCTTGTTGACATTAGCGTGAAATAAAAACTTTATAACACTAGCTCAATTAACGTTAACTTTTTACACGAAAATCAGTGTAAAAAGTGGTCACTTTTTGTATGATCGTAGATAAATAAATGTTTATATTTGATGTTAATTAATGTTAATTGATTTAATTTATCTTGTTTATTGTTTCCAGCCTTATTTTGTGGAACTCCATAATCATGAAATAAATAAAGATTATTAAAAGTTTCACAGTTTTATTAAAATACAACCTGACAATATTGTTTCGACAGCTATGCTGTCATTATCAAAGGTAAATTTAATTTATAACTATTTAAGATTTAATTTATAACTATACATAAATGTTTACAACCTGTAACTTAAAATTATATAGCAATCATATCATCACTTTTAATTTCCAGACTCACTTATTTGGCTCCTCATAAAGTTCTGAACTCCTCAAGTTCTTTGAACGTATTCCACATTTTGCACTAATTAGGAAAGTTAGACGTAAGTTTGATATCTAATTGTACTATAGAAAACTCTCAACAACGAGTCTAAACATTTTAAATTTATTCAATAAAGAATAAGAAGGATATGAAACGACAATAAAACCTACATACGCACTAGTTCCATTTCTCAAACACTAAAATAATCAGCACAAGAATAAAACCTCTTTACGACTTGAAATAATGTTAATCAAACCTTATTTCAGTTACTATATTATTAATGTTATGGTAATGCCTCCACTCATGCATGGATTAAAAAAACGAAGGAGCACTTGCAATACTAAAATAACAATACAATATAGTAACCTGTCTTTTAACCTTAAATTCAATTTGTCTATCAGCAATTTTACTGCAATATAATAGCCGCATTCAGGGAATCCTAGAATTAAACCGCTGCACCACTGTAACACTTAGTCTTGACTGGATGAAAACTTTTAGGTTGGCAGACTGTTTTGTTAATCTGCATACCTTAATTTAAAATTTGTTTGTATAAAATATTTAATTAAATTTATAAAAAGAAATTAATAATTTAATATAATTTGTTGCTGCTGCTGATGATTCGCTCCATTCCACAGAAATTCTGCACAAACTAAAATATAAACACGTGGTTAAATAACGTAGATATGACTTATATGCTTGGCTACGATGCTTTATTTAGTAATCAAGCGTTTAGGGCGGGTAAAGCGCAAGATGAAGCTGTGAGTAAAGCTGCAGCGCTGCGGGTAAAGCAACCACTATGCATACTTCACGCTTCAATAAACGCGCTGCAATTACCTGAATGCGACCAATGTTAATATAAAATAGTTCAAATGAGACTAGTTCCAATACTTATTATTTTAGGTTTCAATACAAACATAATATGTTTGTAGGTTATTCTATTCCATAACAAACTAGAATTTCTGTTCTGTATCATAAGTGACATCCTATAGCATGTAATCATATATCAATCTTTTCTGTGTGGTTATACATACATTATATATAACCATGTTATGCTATTATTGAAAGGAAAATCTAATATTTACAACCCCTTCATGAATGACTAGAATGAGATTATTCAATCGTCATATTTATACCTATAAATTTGCACAACATGACAACCCTTATTTCTAAATCTATCTACAAATCAAACAAATAGAAAATTTTTGTTAATGTGTTTCAGAGAGACTGTAGTCGGAGTTTTAAATTTTCTAAACTGCTAAATCTGTATAGAATTTAATTTTATTGTATACTAGAAGGATTAATTTAGGTATTTTTGTTTCAGGTAAATTTCCACAAGAAAACAGACACGTTCCACACAAACAGAGATGTTTTTGGTAAAACATGTAGAGTTGGCGTTATTAGAGTTCACTTGCTAGTCATCAATGTAGATCTTGCCATTCATCAAGAAAAACAGCAAAGGTTCTTTTAAAGATTATTTTTACTTATATCACTGGTAGTATAATACTATTATTATACAATTATATTAATTATCTATTGATGTGTAGTATCGGTGCTCTGGAAGACATCTTCAATAAAAAGAACAAACGGCTCGAAATTTTTTTTTTATATGTTAAAGTTGATGTGTACATGTTTCGGGTAACTATACTTAACCCGTCATCAATCTTACGAAGTTTAAGATATAGATAATGTATACAATAATAAGGAAAACTTACTACTTACAATTACTTAGATTTTCATTACTGACAAATAATAGAAAAGAGGAATGTGTCATATGTAATCACACTCCGTCTGATCAAAGGTACAAATAAGTATTAATTATAGTATATTATAAGTAAAAATTAATTATTCTTTTTTTTTCTAACTATTATTTAAATCTAATTGTAAGTAAGCAAATTTTCCGTATGATTGTATACATTATCTATATTTAAATCTCCAGATAAAAAATGCTGAGTTTTATTAACTAATATTTTTGAGTTTGACTCATGGTGAATATATCCAGTCATGTGAGAATACTGACTTTGATAAACGATCTTCACAAATAATGCACATAAATTTATTCAATTTATATAATATTTTGCCATAAGTAAATATGTTAGAATATTGTTTTTCTGAAATACTCCTAATACATAAAGTAAACACTACAAACTCTTTCGAGTCTGTAAAGTAGAGTTTTTACGGACTCATATGTCACAATGACATATGAGTCTGTAAAGTAACACTTTACACTCCTATGTCAAAACGCACTTTTACGGACTCATCTGCCACTTTTACTTGCATTTGTTATTAAAAACACATGTTATTAGAAAATCTTTTACAGCGAAAAACTTCGACAGCCAGTCAACTGCAGCGAAAAACAATTTCTACGTAAGCTTTTTTTTAAGAATAAGCATCCTTACAAACTGCCGTTAGGTTAGTAAAACAGTAATTCTTTGCGTAGCACGACTTGGCAATTACGTGTTGGGAAAATGTGTCGGACCTATTTTGTTTTCGCCGTAAAGGTTGTAGGTAAAGGTGTCTCGGAAATTATCATTTGCAGTAAAGGGTTTTTGGTGTAATTGTCATTCGCTGTAATGGTTTCCCGCAGTAATTTTTTTTGCTGTAAATGCAGTATTGACCTGAGATTGAATATATAGCTCATTATGCAATAATTTATAACAACCTAAATTCCTTTAAACACAAGGCATCATTTATAACATCGTTATTTAAACACAAAAACCAAAAAATGCTCCGCGGTGGGCGACATTTAGAACAACGCTTTTTTCTTACTCTATATTATTCTGAATACTTACTGTAATTGCTCATAATACGATAGTTACTGAACTAAATGCTCCGGCTGAGATCTCTGATTATGCAAATTTAAATACAGGTGTGGGCGTTAACCGCAAAATTTCTAATTAATTAATGGAATCAGGAACAAATAAAAAACATGTTGAGCGCCGCCAAATTGATAACAAACTCTAGGAATTTCAATTTGGAAAAATTCCTATTTTAAAATTGACGTTAGTTTAATCAAATACATATATCAATCGATACTACTGAATTTTAATAAAAGACAAAAAATAAACATCAGCAATTTGTTGGGCCAAACCATATCATACGATAAATTAATTTGAAATCTGCATATTGAAACATAAAAGAATAAATTGAAATAATAAGAAAATTAAAAAAATACAAAAGTTTTCATTATCAAAAAACTATCATACTAAAAGCAATTTAAATTTCGGGATCCCAAATAGACTTTACAAAAAAATTTAATACCTTACATTTTCAATAATCCGTCAAAATTCAAGATTTCGTACACAAATGACTTCATACACTAAAAATAATAATGACCATACACAAAGCACAATCACAAACTGCTGACCTGGAAAACCAATACGGGAGCAATCTTCTGAATTCCAAACTATTATTATTTTTCTCGAATAATGACGAGCTTCAATATACCATAATTTCCTGTAACTAATAATTCTTTATTAACACAATCATTACCGGAACGGTAATTATTTTATTTGCACTAAGTTCCGAACGGAACAAATTCTCAACAATTTTAACGGTAACTGTACTAAACAAACTGTATACTTGAAAATTACTTAATAAGTTCTTATTTTGGATCTATTTCCAAACAACGGAATCGGTACGATACAATACTAGCTTAGATTGAGGCATTACCAATATATGGGGCATTAACGGAATATTTTGTCAAATTCTCCAATTCCGAACTAAATATTTATTAATAAGAGCGCACATTCATCGTAACGACTCACTTTGTATTACTGGAGCAGAAAGCGCCCGGAAAAGCCTTAAGTCAACAGCCCTCTCGATGGTGGTCTATTACAAACTTTTGAAATAAGAAAACTTCAACTAGAACTCTAATTACGGAATAATCCTTTACTGAAATAATTGTATTCGATAATAACACGAGAACTAGAATGCTGGGACAAGCCCGCTAACTTGGGTTAAACACCCAGTGTCCGAACACCACTTCAGGGTACAAGACCCGCTGTTCGAATCTCTTCACGGAGAAGACGCGAGGCCTCCCGCGTGGCAAACGCCACTTCGCTCGGCTGTGTCTTCAACCAGCTCCCGTCTTAAACTATCTTCTACTGACTGTAAACTAAAAACTATTTCGCAGTGGTATGATTTTTTGAGGAGGGTGAAATTTTAAACAATCCAATAGAAAAATAGCGGGATTTTTCATCAGCCAATGGGGTATACATACATCATTTATTCCAGAACAATCTCGACGAAAACTTGCGGGGATTCCTTTTGAATCTGTACATTATACTTGCAGGTGGTGTCTAGACAATTTTACTCTAGAAGGTCCCGTTTGACGGCATTTTGTTTACAAGCGAATGTTTCAAAGCTATGAATTCGAACTTTCATACGTTTTAACCATTAGGAAATTTTTGTTAAAACCAATATTAGATTTTAGCCCTTATAAGCTCGGAATTAAAAACAATTTTTTTTATGGAACAATATATTTCTCGGAAAATAAGCATTTGTTTGGCATGAGAACGCTTCAAAATAAACACTTGCATCAATAAAAATTCTGCTAAAATATAAGATATTGCTTACGAATATGTTTCGAGGTGACTCTTTTGTACTTGGAAGATTAATTAGCTTAATGTAATATTTGCAGTTCCGACATAATTGAATTTTAAACTTCCAGGACCGTACTGGGATTCTTTTACTTTCATATTTATTAGTTTCAAAAAACGCGACGTTACAAATTTTATATAATAATAGTAAAATCCCTTTTATGGTAGTAACGTAACATCTGCAATAGTGGGAAACTATCTGCAATAAAATATTAATAACTTGCAAAACAATTTTATGGAGAATGATGTTAACCATTCTGACAGATCGCTCTTTATAGCCCAATAACTAAATTTTCTATGCATAGGCCGTTGTTATTTCTATGATGTATTTGATTTAAATAATTGATTAGTGTTTGATCGAACGTCCGGGTGTTCCGTCCACATTTGAATTGAGATACGCTCATTTAGCGCGCGTCGCCTGAGGGAAGCTACCAGTCACTCATTGGTGGGAGCGAGGTACTATCCGTCCTCTACTAGCTCTGCAGATTAGTGCCGGAGCGATAAACGTGCTCACCCGTCGGCACAATCTTCAGGAAGATTGTACCTTGTCCAGCTTCGAACTTTCACCCAACTTTTATGGTTGGGTACCACTACACGGTCGAGTCTAACCTCAATTATGACAGGACTTGGTTTTTTAATAGTTTTGCCACCCCGATCTACCAAATTATAGACTTGGTGTGCCCTCGACAGCGCTTCTTTTAAGACTATACGTTATAGACTCCCGGTATATACCCTTTCGGGTGAAGTTGTCTTGAGAGTGAGAGGCTATGTACCCTTTGCGCGACACTCCCCTTGAGAGTAAAGGTTCTAGAGCTACTTCGGAACACCAGAATCGCACTAGTAACGAGGCATATCGTGTTCTGAATAGTCTCCTGAACACAGTACCTGGTGGCATGCAGTTTTCCCATAGGGAATCGAAGTTTCCCTACTTGCCGGAATAAACCTCACTTCAATTCTCCTCCATAGGATTTTAGTCAAGCAGCGGGTGTAACTAGGCACCATAAGAGACCTAGTTCAAGGTAACTTAACTTATAAGTTATTTTAGCAGAGCTTCCTCCGCAACGTTAATGAGTAATCGTCGAGAACACTTGCGTGTATCACTCCCAGACATTTATTCCTGGAAGTCTAGGTTGGGGGCCTAAACTTTTTCGTACTGAGTAACCGTTGCCCAGACAAGCCTGGGATAGGACAGGCCGGACCAGTTCTATGGGTAGGCGCCGTGTGGTCTGCTCGGCCTACCCAAAGCTAACAACACATGTGAGAACATGGAATTCCATGAAATTGGAAATTATATAAAGTACAAATTGATAGTTGCTGACAATCTCTAAACAGTTCACAAAGAGCGGGTTAGTAAAAGCGTTTCAAAATATTGACTTTCTTCATGATAACAATAAAAGCAGATTGAGGATAGGAAGTGAGGTTGTCAGTATTACAAGTGGACTTCTGAGAAAGCTTTTTCTTAAACAGGTGGAACACAAAAAATACAGCTTGGAAATTTGAAAAAATCCAAATAAAATGACCTTCAATAGTATTTATTCACACCATGCCACCACTAGAATAGTAACTAGTCTCAATAGGATCTTCAGAAGGCGTAATATTATTGAACCAATTACTACAACGATTATTGAGCGCCATTAGGTATAAAATAATTATATAAATGATACAAAAAAGTGATTACTTGTATACAAATTAACTATTAGATGCTGTTTCACTGTAAAAGTACATTTTGTTCCAATATAAAGGGAAAGTAGTAAAGCCAAAAGTTAGCAATCTATCTAAGAGTAAGGTACGGCTGAGGGGCAAAGAAGTTAGTAGTAAGTAGATATGTATTAATATCGTCAATAAAGGTAGTATTAAATAAACTATGAATGTTTCTAACGCTTCTAGTAAGAATTCATAATCATTTACCAGAAAATATGAGAGCATGAGATAAAAATCTACTAAGGCAAAGCTTTCTAGTTCTACTAGTAGCTGAGATAATAGGGAAGATGGTTAATCCACAGTGCACATTAAAGAATTAGGCTTAATTTAGATTAGATTAAAGGTCTAAATCTATTTAGGTTATTCAATGTTTAAGTAGTTATAAGCACGCCCAGATTAAATCTAAACCAAGGTAAAATAAGAAACATATGGTACGTTTGTACAATGAAAGTATTACTAAATTATTTACTGATAAATTCATACTAGGTGCCAACTGCTTACCCTAATGGGTAAGCTTTAGTAACTAACGCACTCTTAAAACACTGCTGTTCTTACGTATTTCTTGTATCTTCTTGTTGAAAGAATCTCCTTACTGTGAGTTTCTTTCCTCCAAAGGTCAAAGTGGAATAAGCAAAGCGTAGTGATTGCACGTCACTTGTTGCTTTTGTTGAAATACGAAAAAAGAATTCAAGCTCGGATCCTCACCTCTCTCTCTTACATCGCGTAGTTCAATAGGGTTTGGCTCATTCAGAGCTTGGTAGCGCTGGCTGTCTCCACAGAAAAAATGTACCGAGACACATGAATGAATGAATGAAAACACAATGCATGTACTTCAAGAGTAAGAAATGATAAGCTAATTCACTTAAAATAGAAAGTATTGAAATGAATTCCAGGCATATTATAAAAGAGAAGGTTCAGGTTATACGAACAGATTGAATGGTTAATCTAAATAAGACCTAATTAGGAAGTTTCAATTTTAATTTCATGAAAATTCTTCATCAGATAAAACAAATACAAATTCTTTGACTGCTGTGTAAATAATAACCACAACAATCAGATTAGAATAAATTAAGGTTTCCTGCCTTGTTTGTGATTTAGGCATTCTAGGTAAACTTGAGGAAGCCATAGTGGCAAAGCTATATATAGAATTAATGAGGGAGAATAAAATACATTAAGTTTTCACAACAAATTTAACAATTAATTGTATGCATATTGACAAAAATCAAAAGTATCTTAAAAATAGATTAACTCACCAATGAATAATGTCATATGAAATTTATTCTTACTAGTATCATAAAATATAAGAAATCTCTTAGTTGACTTATGGAATTGTTATATGGATAAATAAACAGTGCTGAGACCTATAAAACGTGTTCTGTTCTTTGAAAACACCCTTTTATGTAATAACGGTTTGATACTTGATAGGTAGAGAAATTGATATTTGAAGCGGTCAGGGAATTACTTCTTCAGTTTCAAAATCCCTAATGTTGCAAACAGCAAAAGTGGTATTGGAAAATATTAACATCCGATAAAATTTCCCGCTGCGAATATAAGAAAAATGCTATTTTCCTGTAGTAATCCGACCCATATTTTTATGTCATTTTATGCTTTATATTTAATCTCAAACAAACTCCTCTTTAGCTTCAGAATGTCGAAATGAAAATAATGCTTAAGGTCTGGAAAATACGAACGATTTACTCTCTAACGAAGACCATAGATGTCTATATCTAGCATACAGGAAAACTACCATATTGTATTATTTACATAGTTTTTTATTTTTATTTTATTTTGCTACATGCGGATAATACAATATGAATTCAAATACTGTAGCTTTGTGAAGCCAAATAGAAATTCTTGCTATTTACTTTTTTACGTTTTTATTTAATCCTTGCAAAAACTAAAAACTGAACGTTTCCAAGTATGATTCTTTTCAAGTAGGACATGTCGTTATTCGTGCATTGATAATAAAATATTAATAATAATTGGAATTAGATGCTTTCCTGTATGTTTCTCGATGATTTCCAAGACTGTTTTTGATGATCACGTTCAGCTGCTAACTAACCAGTTTTATAAAATGGAAACTGCTCCGGCTCGTCGAGAAGGAAATGTTGGGTCGTGGATCGCCATGTGGTTATACCTACAAATAAAGCTTTCAGGAAAATAGAAAAAAAGGGAATATTCTGACATATAACATATATTTAATAAACTATCGTAACCGCACATGCAAATAAATTTATACAACCCTCCCCAGGTAGCACAACAATAATGGTATAATATTGGCAAAATAGCGGCGGCAATAATGGCTCTTTAACTATTCGACTTATTGGGCTAATATAGATCTGTCAACACTTTGTAATCATGGTCCTATTAAATGTTTCTATATTGGGCCATTTTTGAAAAACGATATTTATACCATATTTGAAAATATATACGGACCATTATTTTATTTATTTATTGGTTCTTTAAATTATCATATATATTGGACCTTTATTGAAGAATCATGTTTATGCAACATTGTTTTATATATTGGGCCGTTATTATCATATATATTGGACCTTCATTGAAGAATCATGTTTATGCAACATTGTTTTATATATTGGGCCGTTATTAAAGAATTATATTGATACTATAATATACAGGGTGTCCCACAATGCTGTTTACACGCAATATCTCCCTTATTTGAAAAGATAAAGATATCAACCAAAAACTATTGTGAATGACTCAAAATGGACCTTCAGAAAACATCCTTAAATGCTGGTTGCATAGCAACGTTTAAGAGATTATGTCAACTTGATTAATTTTTCAAATTGCACCCTATGTTTTTTTTCATGGAAATGTATTCTTCACTTCATTCTGCATACGGTAGTATGCCTTACTTAATTATCTAATGTGCATTTAGGGGTTGAAAAAAATATTTTTTATAAATTGTACACTTCATATTCACTAACTAAATTATTTATTCAAAAAATATGATTAGAGCCATGCCTACAAGGGAACTACTGAAGCACTTTAAAGCCCGTGTAGAGACCACAGGAGGGCATTTTGAGCATTTGCTTCAAGTTTAAGATAAATTCAACTTATAAAAAATATTTTTTTCAACCCCTAAATGCACATTAGATAATTAAGTAAGGCATACTACCGTATGCAGAATGAAGTTAAAAATACATTTCGGTGAAAAAAGACAAAGGGTGCAATTTGAAAAACTAATCAAGTTGGCATGATCTCTTAAACGTTGCTGTGCAACCAGCGTTTAAGGATGTTTTCTGAAGGTCCATTTTGAGACATTCACAATAGTTTTTGGTTGACTTCTTTATCTTTTCAAATAAGGGAGATATTGCATGTAAACAGCATTGTGGGACCCTGTATACAGTATGAATCATAATGGACAGAACAAGCTTTGCCAATATACAGGGGAGACCTTTTTGAGTAGAAAAGTTCTTATGAATCTATGTCTTAATCTGCATAGTTGAGGAACTACAAGAAGTCCAAGTTTTTTTGAATAAAATTAAATTGAAAATGTAATATCAAGTAGTTATATTAAATTTTTGCTTCTTGCAGTTTTGCAGCTATGCAGTTTTGGACGTAAGCTCATAAAAACTTCTTTAGTCAAAATGGTTTCTCCTAAATATTGACAAAGTTTGTTCCGCACGTTATGCCTCCAATTAACCAAAATCTCATACAAATTTGTTCACTTAGATTAAATTAGGTTATCTTAACAGACTAGAAATAAAACTGCCTAATTAACTATTTGTTCAAAATCTTTGTTCAAAAGCAGAAAAATAAAAAATCAAGAGAAAAATCAAATAAAAATAAAATTCAATATTATACACAAAACTCGCTTAAGCTCTGTTCTTTCTACCCCCTTCTCTGTCGCCAGCTTGAGCTAGTGCTAGGCCTACATCTTTCATAATGTCAGTATCAGTAGCTTTTTCAAAGCGCAATCGCACAGCAGCTGAAACAAAACAGAAAAATTATTAATTAAAAGATTCCATAAGCTTTAGTGAAAAATTATACATATTCAAGCAGCATGTTCATTACTTGTTTTGCATTTCAAAATCAATTGCAATTTTAGAAAATAGATACCTTGTACTGCACCACATGTTTTCAAACTTGAAAAATTCTTCTTCCCTTTTCTTCCTTTACTGGAATAGAGTAGAGCAACTTCTTTTGCAAGCAGTTTCTTCATAATTAATAAAGTTGCCTTGTGAGAATTGTCGCCTCCCACTAGAGAAAGTTCATGCGCCTACAAGAAGCAAGAATGAAACGACAAGAAAATAAAATCTACAAAACATACCAGTTTTCCTAACGCAGTTTCGTCTTGCAATACATTTTCCATCGCCTCCATTTCAGTTTCATCTTTAATTGGCAAGCAAAATGGTGACTGGGCAAGTGAAGTCAATCTGGGATCTTCAGCAATTAATTTTTGCAGTACTCCCTTCATAGATTCCACTTCTTTTTTTATTATTTTTTGATTGACTTTTATTTCTTCCAAAGACTCTACTATCTTTCTTACACTTTCTATAAAAATAAGTGCATAAAATAATGTAGCTACTAACATATACTTTAGGTTACCAGACAGGAACAAATCTTGTGTTATATTTCCATTATCTAATTCGAAGATCGTAGAAGCTGAATTTTTACCATCGGTTGGGACTTCGGCTAGAACTGTATCATTATCTTCACCATTACTTTCAGATAACGTTGATTCATACTGTAATTTCTGGCATAACTTCTCTGCTTCATCAACATTTAAGACGGTTTTTTTAAAAACCGCAGGACATTCCTTCCATCGGCCACTTACTGTAGGCTTTTCACATGTTATAATCATCTGACGAATTTTTGCCATATTTGTAATGTGAGAAGGCCAGAGATATAAACTTTTTTCTGCATTGCCCCAATTTGATGGAACGAAATCAACACTATCACTCCAAAAAATTATGTCCCATGATCCCATTCTCCTACAAAAATTGCAGTATGAATAGAAAGTTTCAAAATCCAAAAGAGTGGACCTTACAATTTATTAATTGCGTAGAGGGAATTCAATTTATTTCACCACAGCAAAAAACATTTTAATATTAGAGCAATTTAGAAGTTCCCCTATAATGTATGACAAATCTTGAATTTACATACAAATCTGACATTAGATATTTTAGAAAATTTAAAAATGATGTATAAATATATACATATAAATAATTTATATAAGTTAAGGACAGAAAAGTTGCCCATCAGAAACCGCAAGAGTAATTTTTTAGGGTTTTGATATTTGAGTTAATACTTCTATAAAAGATGGAAGGCATTAACATTTTGTGGACTGAAAATATAGCCGAAATAGCCCAATATTTTTCTATTTTTTGGCTGTGACTGAACATATATTTTATGTTGGTTGTATTTTAATAATCATTATGATGTAGTTTTTTTTCAGTCCACAAAATGTCTTCCATCTTTCATAGAAGTATTAACTCAAATCAAAACCCTAAAAAATTACCCTTGCAGTTTCTGCTGGGCAACTTTTCTGTTCTTTACGGTACATATCATGTAAAAATTACATACCGTGTAAGATGCCTATTGCAACATATTCGTCATCTTTGTATGGTAAAAGCATACATTTTGTTGAAATATCATCCAAAGAAATACTAAAAACAAAAGATCCTAGCTTGCTAACTCTAAAATAATTAAGTTGGTCAGAAGGCAGCGGCCTCTCATAAAATGACAAGACTTTTTGAAACATTGTGCCGAATAACTGAAAGGTATTATTATACTTTTCTATACAATTGATTTTCATCACATTCTTAGATTTTGTAATGACGTAACAATCTTTTTGTTTTGATATATCTAAACAAACAAAATTATAAAGAAGCCTTTGTATTATTCCAAATTTATTATAGACGGCTTTAGCTTCAGAAGCTTTTTTGAACAGATTTTCATCCTGAACTTGATTGATTTCATGTATTCTTTTTATAATTTGTTCAAGTGGTTTGTTAGAACATCGAATCAATTTTAGCAACTGGCCCAAAAAATTTTCGAATGGAAAACAACTAATCTCGTCTAAATCCTCAGAGCTTGTCAGCGCCTCTTCGGCCATGTGCATAATGGAGTGCATATTATAAGTAACTTCACTTTCTCCGTATATTTGTACCGTGCCATCTGTGAATTTTTTCATTAGATCACATGCAATTTTTTTTCTATCAACTGCTGCTTGTGGACTACATAAAATTCTCATCGAGGTATGGAATTTCAAGAAATGTTTATATTTATCTGAACTTAATAAATTGTTTAAAACTATAGGTCCAATATACAACATAATTGTTCGAAATTCTATAGCTTTGAATCTGTCAAATTCATTTAATCTCCGAGGTTTCCGATTGAACTCTGAGGGTATGAAAGTAGAAAGTTTGATCAAATTGTCCGAAAGTAGCTGTCGTTGAAATGCTGATAGTCTTAGAGGCAGATCGCCTTTTATCCATATGGTCATTAATCTTTTCATCACACCTAAACACGCCATGTGCATATAATCTAAGTTGAAACCTGTGATTAAACCAAAATTGCGAATATTTAATAAAGGTGAGACACTCAAATGATGCGATTCATCAGTTTGATCTGCGAAGCATTGATCTGTTCTTCTGTCACAATTGCTATCTAAATAAACCAATTTATGAGCTACTCGGTTACCCGTGATTACGCATTTTTCACATCCACTATATCCTGTATGCCCCTTAACACATTTCAAGTAGGCTCTTGCGGGAGCATCGCAGACGAATCCTTTAAATTTTAAATTAATATTTTTATTCCCAAAAGTGAGACCACTGGTAAGCAAATCATTAATTTCGTGAATAAAATCGTTAAGAAACTCGTCGACAGATTGGGGCTTGCCGTTTCCATAGAAAAGTGCTATAATGAATGGTTTGCATGTATAACCCTTTTTGATGACTTTTCCTAAGACAGGCCAAAACTGCATGGATGTGCTTTTATGGACGGGCACACCATCTACATTACAAATAAATCTTACAGTTTCATTTTTCTCAAACATTTTGTCTAAACCATTCTGAAACTGAGATATTAGACCGGTTGCTATGCCAAAATAATGATACTGACCAATATCGCCTCGACAGCTCTTCATTGTTTGCGTATGTGCTATACGTAAACTGGTTAATAATGTTCGAGAAGATTGGGGCAAATTTAATCCAAACTGATTCAAAATTATTAAAAGCGAATCTAATTGGGCTCCAGTTACTTTTCGATTAACAGCCCAATTTTGTAAACTTCTGGCTAAAGTCGTCATTGGTTTTAAAGATTCCGATAGAGATTCAGAGACCGTGTTGTTTATTTCTTTAAATTGATCGTCATAACAAGAAGTATGATTGCAACTATTAACAGGGTGCACAATATCTAATGTAACAGATTTGTTTAAATGTGTAGGAGCTTGGCATATATTATTAGGTACATTTGATATTTCTGCAATATTAAAATCTGGATCATTTACTGTAATTACATTATTTTCTAGATTATTTTTTGCTGGGTTTTCAGTATACATAGTAGCGAGTCTGATCTTCTTACTATTGCAAGAAAGTTCAGCAAGAATTTTGCTGGCGCTTCTTTTTTTCGAATGACAAATAGCTGATCGACTGGCCATGGTGTGGCTGAATTTGTCGTTGTCTTCAACAAAAAAAATATGTAAAGTTATTTTTTTCCTGAAGTTATTAGGTCAACCGCACATTTAAAAGAATATCAGGTTAAACTGCTGTAATTTTCTAGGAATCGCATGTATGGGTATGATGAAATTTAAAGCGTAAACGTTTTAATATCTCAAAACGCAAGATGTAATTTGTGAGAAATTTTTAATATTAAAAATAATAATATAAAAATCTGCACGTAGAGATTTTTGGAATTACATATTTCAAGGAATTATTCAATATTTGCGAAAAATCATTATATCTAATTATTTATAAGATTGTACAAAACGATTGACATCAATATGGGTGTGTTTATTTTTAATGCGAACATAGACTTCAATTTGCGATATTTCTTGAAAATGTGGGGTGCATCGGCCATAAGATAATAGGTAGTATCAAAACGAAGTGCTTATTTAAATCTAAAACTCTAATAAAAGTAGCCTAAATTAGCGTTCCTATAAATTCAATTTTGAGATTAAACACTGCGAAGGCCTTGTAAATTAGAATAAACAGACTATTTACTATATAGGTAAGTATTTTATTTATTTTGATAATTATTTACTATTACTACTTCTTCAGTAATTTCTAATAGAAATCTGTTACAATCGCTACAAAACATATTTCGATATATGTTTTGAATAACAAAAAGAAACGTACCTATCCATGTGAAAAATAATGTTCAATTTTATATGCATTGCGTTTTGTAACTTCCAGAAGTAGCAACAGTTATTATCTAATTATTTACCAAATACTTCTAAACTTATTACAGTTAATTAATAAATTAGAAAGAATAGAGAAGGTATTGATAAAAGTTAAACGATTTAATAATTAAGTACACAAATTCTAATGAAAGATTATGGTACTTACCGGCAATATGTTGTTGCTGACACGATAGTGAATTCACTTGAATTGTGGGGTTAGGTTGCCGTGCAGTTATAGTTAAAAGAAATACAAGATACTAGTTCGTTGGTGCTAGAGTGAGAAAGAACAACAAAATTGACGCGCTAATTATAACAGATTGCATCATTTCATGCAATGCTGCCAACATTGTCAATATGGCAACTCACTTCTATATTTTCCCCTAAACTAGCATAATGATAAAAACTGAATACTATATAATATACTTTTAATGTAATTTAATTTGGTTGAATAATGCAGAGACTGAATAAAAAAAAAGAATAGAACCAAATAATATATTTACAACTTAAACTACACATAAATTAGGATTTTCTATTTGGTAGACGTAGAAAGCACCCCAGTTTATTGTTTACAATAGAATTTTACTTAGCTGAGTTTTTACTTCTAAACTATTGTCCCTGTAGCGTATATATATGTACTCTCATTACCCATATTTAAGTAACTCGATTTTCTTGTCAAGCCAAGGTAATAACATTTTATACTATATATTTAATATTGGTTAAATAACAATTATACACTATGTCAGCAATATTTTAAAAGGATAAGAGTCTATTATAGGAACAAATAAATGGCCCGATAACGGATTTATATTATTCCTAAAATATTGGTTGACTGAAGTAAACTGATAACGGACCGATATTGACTTCAACAAAAACTGTGAATATTGGCTTAGATACGAATGCATATAATATACCAATATTTAGAAACATTGAGAGATTTATAATTAAAATACAATAATAGCCCAATGATGGAGATTTATTGTTTTTAAAATATTGGTTGCCCAAAATAAATTAATGATATGCCATTATTGGCTTCAACAAGTACTATCAATATTGGCTAAATTACAAATAAACATATTAGACCAATATTTCAAAACCTTATGAAACATAATTATGAAAAAATAATAATGGCCCAATCATGTACACATATGATTTTTAAAATATTGGTTGATTGTAATTCGCCAATAATGATACGATAATGGCCAGAAATTGTTAATATTGGCCCAATGGCAAATTAAAGTGCCAATATTGGACCGATATTGTTGTGCTGCCTGGGTCTACATAAATTTGAAGAAAATAATCTTTAATATCTATCAAATCAAAATATGTACGCCCTAAAGAAAATAAATCCTATAAAAAATATTATTGAGAGGAATACTACAGTAATCTGAAACTTATTAATATGAACAAATTTGTTAAAAAATTACGGCCACCTTTGATACTGACAATTTTCTAAAGTAGAATGATCTGCCCTGTTGAACGCGTTTTTGTTATTGAAATTCCGTTTAATTCTTTATATAAATGAAATTAGATTTCGCTGTATTATTATAAAAATGAAATTTCACGGCCCCCCATACAAAAAGAACAACCTTTCCCTATTACACCAACCAAATTCAAACAACTTTTCTTTAGATAATAATAACGTTAAGAAAAGCACATAATAAAGTAATTTTTGTAAAGCCCGTAAAACATTAATCAAAAGACATCAGTACCTTGATTCAGTTCATTGCTAAAGGCTGAATGTTTTGAATTCTATCATTTATTTGAATATTTTAACTTTAAGATAAAAAAAGAATAAGCACCTTTAATTGAATTTAAATAGTACTACTAATTAACAATACGAAACTGTTACTTGCACAATGTTTGAAGATGAAGCACTACCAACTAGACCAGGTAGGTCTAGATCAATTTTATTACTTCTTGCAATCGATAGATTGGAGAACAAATACATATTACTTCAGGTCCTCCAGGTATAACAAGGTAATCCCTATCAGTGTCGGACCCCCCTGGAGACCCAAAAGTGGGCCCCCAAGACCACAAGAGCAATTTGCAAAATGCAAATGTTATTAACTCTTCACAAATACCAGACATGGGGAATACAAGAATACAACTGTCTGTTAAAAATTAAAGTTAAATTAAAAGTTGAATAATTAGTAATAGTTCTTGAAAATGAATAAAACTTCATGTGATTCAGTCCACAAATTTAGTTTTTACAAATTCATCATGACGTTTCGATAACTATTTGTTTTCTTTATCAAGACCTAGAATATACAAGTTACAAAGCATGAAACCATTAGTTCTTCTTAATTATATGCTCCTCTACCGTTAAGTGTAAGGCCATTATGTACTTTACTGTTCTTTCGTGCACTTTTTTCTCCATCCTTTTCTATTTTGTGTCATTTGTCTGATTTCTTTCTATTCGATTCTTTTTTCCCTGTCTCTTCCTTGATTCCCTCATTCCAGTCTTCTCTTTCAGTTCTTACCATTCATTTTTACTTTACATATTCTTCTGGTTAGCCTCTTCTCGTCCATCCGACATACATAACTAAACCATCTCAGTTGTCCTACTAACTTTTTATATATTGGTTTGATGTTGAATTATTCTCTGATGGTTTCGTTCCTAATTATGTCTCTTCTTGTTTTCTATTTTCCTTAAAAATCTCATATCCATTGCATAGATTCTTGATTTATTCCTATTTGTTAGTGTCCATGTTTCGTTGCTATATAGTATTGTCGGTCTTGCTATTTTCTTGATAAGTTCTGTGTTTATATGTTTTGGTACTTACTTTTTACCCGAAACTGTTGTTTCCATTATCTTGTATACTTTCCCTGCTTTTATCTTCTGTTAACTTTTTAAAGTGCTATCTCCATCTGTCCATTGTTTTGGTCTCATCAGTAATTATCTTTCCTTCTTTATCCTTTATACTCACTATATTTTATTCTTTTTTTCTTAATTGCTTAATCGTTCCATAAAATGGCATTTGATCTTCTTTGTAACTATCTTTCTTTTTCATTCCGAATTTTTCCAGTTTTTTACTTAGGTATTTTATAATTCTTTTCACTTCTTTATTCCACCTTCTTTCTTCATTTGTCTTTACTATTTTTGATATCCCACGGCACTCTTTGGCCGACTCTAGCACATTTTCTTTAAACCTTTCTCATTTCTCTTCTATTTCTATTCTTCATTTTGTTCTTTAAATTTCTTATCTTTTGTTTCCTGACACCTCTTTCTAATTTCTTCGTTTTTTAATTTATAACTCCTTATATTTTCTTTTATTATATTTCTACTTTTGTTGCTTTGTATCTTTTTGTGCTTTTAAAGCCATTATTTAATTTACAAATGGTTTAATTCTTTGTAATTTGTTTTTGCACATTTTATTGGGTAAATGTAAGACGGGAATGCTGTTGAATGTTAACTGTGTTAATGAGTTGATGTTGATGATGATATTCACTGAAGGTTCTTAAAAATTGAATTGACTTTTATGAATGAAATAAAGTAAATTCAGCTTTTCTTGATTTCTGTAAACTATAAACTAATAAATCAATATCTTAGAAAACCGACAAAACAAAATTCTCAAATCATAAAGAATACCAACCCATAATAAAGATTATTTAACATACGCTATTAATTTTCAAATTCTTCATCCACAGGAGCCTTGTCTAGAACAGCACTTTCCAGAATCACTCTTTTTGCTAAATCTTGATTATTTTGATAAAATAACCCTAATATTTATTGAAGATTAAAGTTATTGAGGTGATTTTACATATGTTAACGTTACTAACAAAAAAAAGCGGGGCTGTCCCAATGTCGCCAGTCCGACACTGGTCCCTATCTCATGAATTTACCCAAGTTTTCATAAACTAGAGAAAGAAGTTTCAATAAGAGTTTCGCCAGACTAAAAGAGCACTAGAGTGAAACATACACAACCGTTCGTTGGCTTCAACAGAGTATGAAAGTATTTAGAAATCTTACCCTTTTTAAATAAAAGTGCTAATCAAATGTAATATGTTATAATAGATACAGGGTACAAATTTCTGAATAGGAAACTAGGTATACCTACAAATAAATAACAGGTATAAAGTACTGTAAAATGCACGAAAACAATAAAACTAACCTCACCTAACCTAATGTTGGCTAATAAAATTTGACACTAACAGTATGCCAATGAAGCAAGAATTAAATGTAGTAAAACGGAAGCAATAAATTGATCAACCACTTAGAAAATATGTTCATATTTCACCAAAAACTAAAATATAAGTAAAGCTTCTTAATAAAATGCTGTTATTAAAATATACACAAAACTTTTGTGGCTATCACATCAATCAAGGAACAATTTCAGCAATGCAATAAAACAATTAAACTATTAAGGAAACTAACATTTAAGAACTATTAATTAGAATTGGTTAACCTTAGTGTTTATTTTGAATGCAGATTTTGAATAGGAAGCTAGTCAAATCCGATGTTAAACATTCCAAATAAAGACTCACAAATAAAAGCAATAAACAGGGTGGAAATCGCCAGTATCCTGAGGAAACATTTTTGAATAAAGTGCACGAAAACCAAAAATCACAAAACTAAATAAGCCAACCCACAACAAATATACCTGATTTACTAAATAAGAAAAACATTGAATAAATCTAGCAAGGGTTCTTAGGATAGTGTAATACCGCTGAAAGGGCTGCGTTATTCGTTAATGACCACCTATGGTCCACAATATTACTTAGTAGGGCTCCCAACACAACTTCCAAGCCAGCAACAACAACCCTAATCACCAAATCAGCCTAGTAGGTATAAACTCACTCTGTATATAATACTCTGCATCAGTGAATAAGGCACCACGGACCGAAAACCACAAATCTAATCCAAATAAAAAAAACAAACCCCACCCAAAACAAGAAAAAATCTTCGAGACAAGAACGCACCAAATATACGGACAGATTTTTCTTTCGTACGAAAAGACATGATTTACATGAATGTCTTACGTGGGGTACCCGTGTTAACATATCCCCACGCTCCTTCTCTAAGGAGGAAGTAATTGAATACGCTCAATCAGCGCCCAATTGCGTAGCAATTGCTCCCAGTTACAAACTGGTGTGAGCGAGGTTGCCTATCCACCCTCTACTAGCTATCCAGGTTAGTACCGGAGCGATTAACTTAATACGTGCTCACCCGCCGGCACCCTCCCGGCCTCTTTCATACGGGGCCAAGTCCAGTATTAGGACTATTCCCTCAACCTAGGTGAGTACATGGGAACCCTCCAGTCCTTTTTCACACCTTCATAAGTTCCTCCACCGAGCCAGAGTTGGGGCCACTGCCCAATCGAATCCAACCTCAAATGTGGCGGGACTTGGTTTTTAAACGGTTTTGCCACACCGATCTCCCAGTTATAGGCCTGGTATGCCCCTGACAGAGCTTTGTTTCGAGGCTACTTTATAGGGCCCATCAAAGTAGCATCCCGGTGTGTACCCGTCAAGGTGAAGTTTACGATTTGTGAGAATCCGACGACTGGAACTGCACAGCCAAAGCCGGACCCCCTTATTGTCACTTCCGAAACGCTACCTGGCGGCTTGCAGTTTCTCATAGGTCAGCGAGTAAACTCCCTGACGAAGATAAACCTCACTTGATTCTCCTCCATTCGTCTAGGTCAGTCGGCGGGATACTTAACTCCATAAAAGACTCTGACGTCAGGTGAGATTCAATCCACCCACACCGGACCCTCTTGTTAGCAGAGCTCCCTCCGCAACGTTTTAGACTCATAGTCGAGAAACACTTCAGTGAAACACCTAGGCGTAACTCTACCACAAATTTCCTTCTGATCGCATCATCCGTTATCCAGACAGGCCTGAGATTGGGGAGACAACCACCAGTTCTAAGGGTGAACGCCGCGTGGTCTGCCCACAAGCTAGTCTCGAATCCTAGTGCTTCCCAACACCTCTAAAGACTGCCCTCCCTCCGTCTTCGGGCTAGTCTCGGATACTATGGAAGTCCAACATCTCCACAACTGCTTGTCCGTTCACCCTGACGTACGAAAAGACAGTGGAGGAGGTAGACGATACCCCACTATATGACGGATCAGGGGATCAACAGAAGCAAGGAGATTGATAGAATGTCGCGCAACTCCTCTCAAAACAAGGAAAGATCTTGAGGGGACAAGTACAGTACGAAGACACGAACATTTTTTTTTATCCGAAAAGACAGGGGAGGAGGAAGACGATGATTGCCTATATCACGGATCAAGGTATCAATAAAACCAAGGAGATATGATAGTAGCGCAACTCCCTTTGCTTCAAAAGACGTAGCAAGATGTGCGGCAAATGAAGTAGCCAACTTTTTAACGTTGGACATTTAACCACGCGACAACCCGAAAGCTATTACAAAAAGAACAAAAATAAGTAAAATATTTAGATGTTAAGCTTAACTCAGCAAACAATTTACCAAGGTAACGAAAAGAATGAAAGGAAAAAGAAGACTAGCAAATATAAGATAAAAAAGTATAAAATATCAATAGGCGAAAAGAGGACATTTACATAGTACGCCGAAACAAACAATACACAGAAAAGTACAATCATATATTGGAAAAGTATAGGACAGATGAGAAACACAAAACCTAGAGGTCGGCAGTATGCAAGGAAAAGAAAAGGACATGCTCCCAAAAGTGTCACCACCAAATACCCTACCAACCACCCTATAAAGATAAAATTATGGCAAAGTATAAATATGGCTAAAACTGTAATACTTAAAGAAAGTGCGGCTACCAGACACCCATATAAATTAAACAATGGCCAAGATGGAAACGCTGAGAAAAAGTATTACCAGTAGACACTCAAGCAACCACCTTATAAAAAACACGCTTAGACATTAAGGACATTTCACTGTTCTATACCATCCACACCTTTAACTTATATTTAAATCCTTGTACGACCAATCTTTTGTTAAAGAAAAAGCGACATCTTTATGTTACGAAGTTTCAATTAAATACTAACTAAATCTTTTAGCCAAAACAGCTTGACTGTTTTGTATCTCATGTTAATTACCTTTGTGAATAAAGAAAGGTTCTAATAACGTACTTAACTCATTTCACATTTCCAATTATTCTAGAGGCTATGCAACATAGAAGAGAAGATAATTAACGTGCTATGAAATGCTGTCAAGATTACAACAGTAGAGAAGATACATTAAGTTACAAATTTTTTTGAAGCTTCTTGAAATTCATTTTACATCTTCTACATACATAAAATGCTAGAATTGAATGGAATACAAGGCAGATTGTTACATTTTATCGCATTTATCTGGCGAATGAATAGATTTCGTTAGATACTTCCTACGGGTAAAATGCATTGGAAAAAGTTATCGATGTAAAGCAAAGGTATGTAATGGCAAGGAGGCGTGTAAGACAAACCAGAGAAAATTGATCGACTCCGTTAGAAGGCGATTGAATAAAATGTGCCCAAAAGAGATTGTAGCAAATGGGTGTTATCAATCACTAGCATTAACTGACGCCCTGACAAATAGGTCGCGGTTATATATCTGTTTTAATAAATACATGTAGTGTTTTCGCGGCTTTCGTTTCCATTATAATAATTGAACATCAATCATTTAAGGATAATATCTCAAATTAGATGTTCTCTGGAGCATGGTTAATCAAAATGGTAATTCAAATACGGTGGCTTTCTTATGTTAAAACCAATTGTGTGGGAGTTTTTACGAGGTTATGAGCCATCAAAAACGGCTTATTTCATTCCAAATATGATAGCGCTTATCGTAGATAAGCGGGTTTATCATTTCAGTAAAAAAGCAGTAACGTTTTACATAAAAGATGGGTATAAAAGATAGTAGGAAGTATAATATGGGCGAGTGAGTGTTATTCCTGATCGCATGTTTGCAACCATGCATGTTGATGAAGAGGACACGAAACTTTAATTATTCACGTAAATTCCTGACAGTTTAATAATACCCCGATCCATTCATTATTACGTACGTCAATCAATTTATGCAGATTGTGCATAATGAAATGCTAACCGTGCAGAAAAATCCAGGTTGCTAATTTTCCCTCTTTATCCATCAGTCTTATTTCTGTTTATTTTTATAACTGCTTTATAATGGTATTCTTTTTTTTTATTCCTAATTTAAAAGTTGTTGAAAAACGTATAACTCATTAGAGCGCCAGCTCCGGTTATATTTTGCTCTAAAACCGCTTATCCTTATTTTAATTATACCCCTGCCGAGGTACATTAAAGTTTTGGGTTGAAAAAGCGAACTGATGTTCGTTCTCTCGTTATTTGATAATTAATTAATTATTTTGTGGAACTTTACAGGTTGGTGGCCCTTGAAGGTGTTTTATAGGAACACTCTGAACGCAAACCAGATAATTATTTAATGGAAACGAAAATGAGAGCGTGTTGCAATGGGCTTTTTATAGTAGCTTCAAACCAATTCAACAAAAAAGGTTATACGCAATAAACCAGTAATTTAGACATTAACTGTAAATGGAGAAAGAAGTTTATACAAAACGAAATGTTCTGGTACATAAACTCATTAATATTACATCTTTCAGACGGTATAAAGTTATAAAAAAATCAACTGGCCGTCAGTTAGGTAAATCTGAAAGGATTTAAACAGGACCAGTGTAAAATCATATTGGTTGTAATAAAACGGAGAACTCCAGGCTGCACCGCATTTTCTCTAATCAAATCAACTCCAGGATTAGTCTACACTGTCGCACCGCGTCAACTCCCAGGAAATATTCATATTCTGAAAAACAAATAAAAGCCTCGCCACAATTCCTTCGTCATTTCAGTGGGAAACTCTGATATTTTCTGTGCCTGTTAATTTGTGTCCCGAAAAAAAAACAGCGCTTCGGGAAACATTTTGTAATTCATATTTTTGAATACGTTTACATTTTTTTTGTTCTATTCTAGCCTGAAAATGCTTACTAAGAATAATAAATAAACATACTGCATACACCCACCAGTGTAATACTTGTTTTGATTAAAAATGTACCCGCAGGTTTCAGAGCATATAAGTTTCTTCAAGTTTAGTTAAAGTGGAGACAAGTATTTTACACCCTAACAGTCGAAAGTAATGAGTTTGTTCACAACAAATACTCTTTTTGTAACGAACCTAATTTTCTCCGTGCAATGCTTGAAAGCTGAATTACTACATGGTACTACAAAATGTACTTGCTTTAACTACTCTACAAAAACATTTATTGAAATTTACTTCCTAATACGATTTCAAAATGTTAAAGCCTTTAAATACAAAGCATGCCTGAAAGTATTATTACACTAAAAAAGACGATAATTTAATAATTCTTCCACATACTTCCAAACTCAATGAAATTCTGTATTAAATTCGATTTGAGTTCCATTCAATGTTGACTCAATTTCGGGTGACTGATATTTGAAACCCAAATTTGTTCTATGTTTTGAGCAACGACCTTAAAATTCATTATTACCAACTGGGTTTTTCAATATTTAACTGTTACAGCAACAAAATTTATTTTATGTGTGATTTATTGAGTGATTACTAAGATCAGATCAAAACTCTAGAGCTATTTATAAGCAACGAATTGCAAATCTTCATTTTAAGTTAAAGCTATATAACTGTTAAATAACTAGGAAACGTATGTTATGGAACTCTATGTAACTACTATAAACTTGAAGCTTTGAAGAAAATGTACCATTTCGTTTCCTGTTTTGCCTACCAAAACGTATTGGTTTTTAATGAAAGCTTTTATATTCAATTGTCTTTTTCTTTAGAGTTTATTAATCTCTTGGAGATAATCAAAAAATCATTAAATGAATTAGGTAAGATTTCTTAAAATACCTGCTTTATTCATCTGCAGGCTTCCTATGTTTGCTTGCTTTCAATACCTTTTCGGATTATTTACTTATTATACTCTTTACTTGTGAACTTCTCACTTTTTCTGTTTTACCTTTGAAATAAGAGTTGCATGCAACTTTTTCTTCCTAATAGTTTTCTTATACAGGATGTATTATAGCTCCCGCAGCAGACTTGACCAGTACATTTCTAATGACATTTGGAACAAAAAAACTTAATAACCTTTTTGATTCTTGGTTCGAAAGTCTAAATTTTTAGTGATTTTAAACGGCGATTTTAGAAAAGTACATATAAAATTATAATCGCGTTTATGGTGATATCATTAATTAAACTGTAAGTGCCAGCCTGCCAGCTTTAAAATGAGAGCCAGATGAAATAGAAAAATGCAGACTTGAACTTGAAATAAATTCAAGGTCAAAAACAGCTTTAATATAAATCTGATTTATAAGAGAATATCTAAACTGATTTTTAAAAAGAACGTTTGGTATCCTAATAAGGTCAGTTAATTAGATTAAAGGGGATTATTAGTATGGGCGGCTTTAAATTTAATTTAAAAAAAACATAAAAACCATTCGGCTTTATATGAAAATTACCTTACGAATTCTAATATCCGTGATGGGATGCGGGGATCAACGGACGATGACGACTTGTTTTGACTACATTAATTAAACGTTTTAGTAATGATAGCTCCAAATTTAATGTGCGGTGGATTTTACGTCATTGATGCCATTGTTTACAATGACTTGATCTTCACCATTTTATTTAAGGAAATAATCATATAAACTTTCGATAAAGGTTAATTTTTCTTTTGTGAATTAATGTTTTACATTAAGTTATATTTAGAATGCAAATTCATAGAGAAATATGTATTACCCTGGCTGGGAATCTCTATGAATTTGTAGTCTAAATACAATATACAATATATTGTCACAAATTATTTTTTGATGATTACTTTTCTACCGCATCTTCTCTAATTAGGCTCGTATACCTTAGTTTGATAATTATTTCACAAATATTATTATAAATTATTTATGAAATTTCTATCACTAATTACTTTGTACCTAATAAATGGTATTGTAATACTTAGTTAAACCTAATATAATAGTTGTATTCTTTCAACATCATGACTTGTCCTCTTATTATAATACTGCACTTTCTCCTAGTGTTGCAAATTTATGGAGTAAGTATTTTACTTTGTGGCTGTTGGAAGAAATGAATCACATGTTATAATAACCAGTTCCGATGTCCGATGTCCACCGAAAAATATTTCGAAAGCTAGAAGACTTAGGAAGCTCAAATTTTACAGGCAAGTGGGCACACATTTTTACATGTGGGAGTACATTCTTAATCCTAAAAAAACAGTGAGTCGCAGGGGGGGGGCATTTCTTAAAAATCATTATGGCTATATATCTCTTAAATGGCGTAAGCTACAAACTTCAAATCTTTTTTCAGATTGTATTTGAAGCAATTCTAAAAGTAAAGAAATTACCGGCGTTTCATCCAGGGGTGGTAATAAGACAATATTCCAGGGGAAAAGAGTTTTCCGAGAAAGTAATTATTAAAGAAACCTTGATTGTGAGTAATTTGTAAGAGCTACATACATATATGCCACCTGGGACTTTTTTGTAGATCTTTTTGGGACCTACAATTCGTTCGCTTACAATTTGCTTTTATCTATTACTATTTTCGCAGCGTAATGCATTTTGTGTTTGTTTTGCCAATTTTATTGATTACATCTTTTATATTTTTCTCTTTATTCGACTCTGAAAAAACCTTTGGTACAATCTTTATATAAGAAAACGTTCTCCAAGAAACAAGCTATGGACTGGTGCAAACGAAATCTATTTAGTGATTCTCGAAATACAACTTCTTTTACGGAGACATAACTTAATTGTAATTATTTGAGTGCGCGAGTTACATATAGCTCTAATTTCTATTACATTAAGTCACTTTTTACTTAAACTACCTATAAATATTTTATGCAGTCGAATATGCTGCAATTTATACTAATAATATTTCATTTAATGTAACTGTTAAGTCGGTTCTGGAGTGCCAAGATCTTCTCGACCATGAGCACAATCTAAATATAGCCACGTTTATCAAGTCACATTCGCTATGCATTTCTACTTGCACCCACGGACGTTCCTGGAATCGTATAGAAGTCAAAGCAAGGGCAGCAGCAAACAAACAAACCCACACCTTGGAAGTACCAGCTATAAAGGCAGGTTTGAGCGGTAACCTTGTTAGAAATAATCCGTCAGCGAGCAGCAACGTACAAGACCACCGACCAGCGATAGTGAAGTGTTGTAAGACGTACAGTCAAATTTGTCGACTTAGACTTATTTGTGTATTTATCAATAAATACTGTTATTAAATTCTGGCCTCCAAATTATTTAATTATAATTCGCGTGCACCAACGAATGGTGCGTTGCCAGCACCTCAAGAAATTAGATTTTTTTTCCTACTGCATTGATAGTTGAAACGACCAGAGACGGTCCGCTTATTTTCCAGCGGGAGTTAATGCTAGCTATAAAATAAGATTGACTGTTGGTGTTATCTGAGTAAAACATCCTGATCCTCTCAACAGTTGATTCTTTTCTTTGATTTGCCTTTCTAATAATAATTAGCTTTTTATTATAAACTAGTTTTATTAAATTTTGATTTTCTTGAAGTTACTTATTCATTGATTTATTATTCCTTTAGTTGTTATTCATGGTACAAAATAGTATTTATGACAACCATATATGTGTATATTTATTTATACAAAATATTTATTTATTTAGCATATAGCTATATTTATAGCGCAGATTATAAGGTAACATATATAAATTACAATCTTCAGGTATACAGGAAGCATTGAAATTAAAGCGGCATACAGGATGAATCAGATATAACTAACATATCCGTTAAATGGTAGAAGAAAGGTAGTAGAGCTAATTTACCTTGACCTTGAAGTAGAGGTTAAAAACGAATAGTTTTCTAGAAGATGAATTTTGAAGTTTTATTGAATTTCAGATACGATGCTGTTATTCTTAACTGACCTAATTACGGAAGGTAACTGTGTCATTTAAAACTCAAACCTCAACTATGGGTGCGTGTATTCGTGTTGCATGTTAGATGGGGGACATATGACCTCAGCTGTTGGTTCCTCCGTAGTCTAGGCGTGAAAAAAAGTGCCAACATTTGTGTTTGTTATCTTTTGCTGCAGTTTTACAAACATCTGTTAGATTGTTATTTTATCTTAACAAGCTAATACGAAACCTATCATAATATTAAGCAATCATAATACAATAATTATTAATATAATTCTATTTAGCATTATCCACGTTCTGCGGGGCAACTCAAAACCTGAAGCCTTAGAGTCGGTACATATCGATACATACTTCTTCCAACTATCTTTTGCATAAGTAGGTGAGATTAAATTTATCATAAGGAGTACTTTTGCTGGGGTGAATTTCTGTAACGTGACATATTTGCTTGTGGGTTAACTAATCAAGGTGGACTGGCAGATATTGCGTTATACCCAGTTTTGTATATTCTTTGTGAAGCACGGAGTCACAGAGGCTAGGTCTAGATTGTACAGAACGTGTTTCTCATTGTTTATGATGATATCCCACGCCGAAAGTTAGCGAAGTTTGTAGGCGAAGTCATAATGCACTTGTACTTGATATATAATAAACATATTCTATTGCAACAAACTTCTCACTTGTAGATGATTTAACCAACTGTGCCATTTAACCGAGCAACAAAAGACTTACTGCGTAATCTATGTAGTATACAGGCATACATAACTTATATTTCACCGTAAATTGTTCCACCACTTCATAATTTCACAGAACAGCTGTTTAAACGGTTTGGGTTACAGTACATATTCTACGTTAATTCATTTCTATAATACGTAGCAATTGTCGGCACAATTAATGCATCTTAAAAAGCAACCCTTGGAATAGCAAACGATTGCAATACGTAACAAAAATAGTTGCCAACTTCGATGTAATAGTGTTTAGCATGTTGATGTCATGATTCCAAAGGGGCAGGTTCGATCTCTCACCGAACTGGTGATTTTTTATAGCGGAGAAAGACTGAAACATATATTTTTCTCGGATAAGCAAGTAAAACTGTAGGCCCTGAATCAATGCGATGTTTGACACAATAAAAATCTCTACTAGTGGTGGAATTCCCTCAGATTTGGTTGAAATCTAGTAGAGTCGGCTATATCTTTAAAGCAACCGAAGCCATGAGATAAAAAGTTTTCGCCAACCTTATTCCTACCCCAAAAATACAAACAATGGAATGTTTAAGAATTCAAAAATTAGTTTCAATTAAGTTGTACTAACACAAGTAAGTGTTGAAAGCTTTATATACTGTAGGTCGTGTTTTTCATCATGTGAAGTCGTCAAGTATATAATATGTCTAGTAACAGGGGCGGATCCAGACGATTTGTCTAGGGGTGGCAATTGTTGGAAAATAATTGTTTTAATAAATAATAAATAAACAAACTCTATTTGTTTGTTTATTTATAACAAACAAAATCTGAGAAAACCTACCAAATTTTCGACTTCTCTTTGGCATTTCGGTAAATCTAATCATTCTCAAATCTGACATAAAAATGCCAAGAAATATTTTTATGTGGGTTTAATATTTATTATATAAAATAGTATTCTACATTATTTTGTTAAGAAAGTCTGGATGGTTAACGTCACAATGGAAATTTGTTGTGATTATAGCATTGGATTTTACTTTTTAATTTTCTGTTTTTCAAAATTGCAAAAAATCTGGCGGGTGGGGATTTTTCCTCATCCCCCCCATTGAATCTACACCTGATTGTATTAATATTTTTTAATCTTATTTGGTTTTAAACATTTGATTTGTAACATTTAATAGTGAATAGCCACAAAAATAAACGAGATGGTTTTAATTTAGTTTTAATTTAATAACTATTAATAAACTTTACTTAGAATCATCTTGAAGGGGTAACATTTACAAAAAAATCAATTAGACAAGTTTCTACATGTCACTCCAAGTATCTTGAACAACAATTAAAAAGTTAACAAGCCGTTTAACAATAAGTTAGAAAGCAGAATGAGAATTGTGCGACGACTACGAATGTAAAAATAATTGAACAATGTTGGACAATTGATATAAGACTTTTAAGATTTTAAAGTATACTAATTTTGTTCATCTATGCTAGATTTGTCCTTTTTTTTAGCATAAAAAGTTAATAATTAAAAATTAAATTATTTATTATTACTGTAACATGTTAAGAAGTATACTTATTATTTACAGTGCGCCCTTTCAATGATCAAAGGTCTGCGCCGCTTATGGGTTCTCATTCAGACCCTCTGTAACATACTTTACACCGAATAAACGCATAAAACATTGTATGTACTTATTTAGTGCAAAAAGTTTTATTTAAAAGAACATTTTAAAGTATGTGTGTAAAGTGTGAGCTTTAATTGATCAAAAATAATATATATTTTATAAAATTATAATTTATTATATATAATTATTTATCATAATTATCGCCAATTTTTTATAAGAACCTCAAATATGCATAGCAACTATTTGATTTCACTTTTTTAATTAATTTTAACTAACATCATGAATTGTTTAAACAAATTAGTTATTAATAAAACAACACGTCATTTTTGTTGTTCGTATCAGTCTCAAAAAATCAGAGATTCTTTCAAGATGTGTAAACTGTAGAGTTTAACTTAAGAGATATATACAGGGTGTTTCACTAAGGATTCGTTTCCTCTAGATAAGTGATAGTACACATAAAATGCAACAAAAAAAAGCTTAATATCATTAGTGAATCTCATTTATAATATCAAATAAATAAAGATTAATAAAAAGTTTCACAGTATTTATTAAATTATAACCTGACAATATTGTTTTGACAGCTAAGCTGTCATTATCAAAGGTAATAAATACAAAGAAATAGGTGACTAGATAAAAATCAATAATAACGTTCATAATAGCTGAGAAAAAACTGGTTTTTGAAAAGTGGGTTGTTGGTCACTGATTAAAGAATAACAGTTGAAGCTGGATGTGCCTAACTGTCGTTCATCGTGATATCTGATAAATTGATGCAGCTGATGCTAGGTGATGTCACAGTTTGTTTTGACTATTATTTCCAGCAGTTCCCTTGTTGTTGTTGACCTTTTAAGCAAATATTTTTTGATGTGCATAAAGTCAAAAATGGTGTAAACATTTTTTGTTCCTATTACTATTACATGTCCAGAGGATACGAATCTTAAACAGCCTGTATATTAATAGTCACACAATTAACTATTTTCAAAGACATACTGTTTGTCATAAACGTAATGTTATTTAAAAAATCTGAAGAACATTTGAAAATAGTTTTAAATATTTGGGTTTTTTATTTTTATAATATTTTATAGGAGAGGTATTTGGCTATGGACACTAAGGGTCACATACGTACATAGATCTTCAGTTAATGCAGCTTTAGTTTCAGTAGTTGGAAATTACACCACTACTTGTAGTGTTCTTCGGCTGTAATGCAGTTATGGTTAGAAATGAGCCGAAAACTTATAAACGCTTTTTTTATCAGCAATTTAAATTGTGTTAATTAAAAATTCATTACATTTGACATACTGCGAAAGGTGTCCTCTTATTCATTTTTTATTTTTATTAATCAGACTCTCATTTATTTTTATTTGGTCTCTTCTACTAAGAAAAGAAGCTTTGCTAAACAGTAGCAGTTAAAGATATCGTTTGTAATTATTAATCACTGATTGGATATTCAATTAATGACAATCACAACGTGGATATCTTTAATTAAGAGTTCATAAAACTTCTAAAGCGTAATTGTAAAAGAAATGATTTCGATATTTACGCATACTATAAAGTGAAAATAGAAAACCTTGAAATAAAATCAAAGAATATCTGAACACGAGTTATTGAATAGTGCAACTATCGAGTATAGGTAAGTGCTTATGAAGTAGTTGAACATCTTTCATCTCTGGCACCTAATTCGTTCTAGATATTTCTGAAAGATTTATTATATACATAAATGAGGAAAGTTCATCCTTGATGCTTTGCATTTATCAAACAATGTCTTTTTTATATCTCATAATACACGCTGATTCTTTACTGACAGATTTATTGATTCTTATATGTGAATTTACCGTCGTTTCAATATACTTCAAGATAAATAAATACTATATGCAGCTTACTATGTATATATACCCTATATGTATGCATATATTCTATACTTTTCTATCTATAAAGATAAATAGTGACGGAACTAGCAAAGTGTATGTTACGGAAACGTGAACTTGATTTATGTACATACTATCTTGTATCTTGTATTCTGAAAAACGAGGTAGTGTGTTGATTTTGACTTCAAAGTTGATTTAATACCACTATAATAAAGCATGATGTCTTCATAAATGTATCCTTTTAAAATCTTCAACCGTTACAATAAAGATTTCTATCTATGTAAATTTATTAAACAACCCTTGTATTACTGTTGTTGTGGTTGCGCAGTTAAAAATATGCATTACATTAGGAAAACATGAAACCATAAATTAGTACATGATTACAAATTGTTTCAACAAAATATAAGAAAACCATTGATGAAGAGAAAAATGTATAATAAACATACGTTTTCTTCATAGTTAATATCTGTATGGTGAAAAACTCAAATTGATTAAACAGAAAATGAATGTTTATTGATTTAAAATATCTAGATTGCTACTTAGGATACATTAGTCAAATGAAATACTATACAAATTGTACTAATTGTAACCTATCATTAGGAATGTTTTATACTGAGTGCTCCGAAAACTCTATATCTATAAAAGTCTAAATCAATAAACAACCATTAGTGGTTACTTATTTCTTATTGAATATCCCCTTTAACAGATACAAGAATAATTTTTAATGATGCATTAAAGGATCGTTAATGATAGTGAATATTGTATAGATTTCTATAGCAGTTAGCAACGTAATAGACAGAGTTAATAACATTAAAGAGTTATTTTTAGGTTATGTCGATTATTAACATTGTAGTACCTATATTATGAGTTACTTATATCTTTATTATGTATTTTTATATAAAGTACATAAAATAAATTAATATGGATTAATGATGATTAATAAAGTTAATTGTACAGCCTATATGTCATCACCAGTTCCATAGGAGATCCAGGGCAACAATTAATTGCTGCAGAATTGTTCAACATTTCAAACTATTTAGTTCTTGTAGTAATTGGTTAATGCCGTCCTATCGTTATTTACTATGAGGCTAGTAATATCAGACAGTATATAAAGATAAGTAGCTTCAGCCAAATATGGTACTTTAAGTCCAGAAAAATAATCCAAAGATTGTAGGACATAGAGAAGGTAGATTTGAATTCGTACATAGTGCGAGACTTGTATCTTTAACAGTTTCTGTTACTTATGTTTTCTCTGCCGCCAATGATTAGACTTTTAAAGTATTACTTTAATCACTTAAAAATATAATTTTTGCAGCTTGGTCCATTTCTCGTCGCTTCTCAATTAATTAGACATGGAAAACGTCTGTTTCTGTGTTTTTCTTTAATAATGCTATTTATTTTGAATATTATATTCTACATTAAAATGTAATTACCTTAAAAACCAGTTACAATGAATTAAAATGCTAAGTAATTCTAGTATAACAATTTAATGTATTTCAGACAGAATTTTAAATATCCGGGTTGGCTTCAAACTTTTATGAATGAATGTTTCGACGTCCCTTACACATTGATGAGTGTAAATATAAATTGGTTAAAATATTAATTCTTTGATATTGCATACTATTTTTCATATTTGTTTAAACAGTTATTACACATGTAAATTGCTTACTAAAATAATTCATAACCTTTGTCTCTTTTCAAATGGCTTCCAAGTGTAACCTTTTCGAATACACCTAAAAGTTGTTGATAAAAAGAAACTTGCAGTGGATATTGTTTTACGTACCTCATAGAAGTAAATATCGAGCTTTTTTATAAAAGGTTTTGAACAAACCGTTAGTAATTTAATCTTGGCTTACGATGACGTTGTGTAGGTGATATTAGTATCGATCTATTTAATCTTCAGTCAACAGAATCTGATCAATATGTTTCTATGCTTGAGCCTTTGGTTTTAAACAAGTTATTAGTGAAGCTACTAGAATTACAGCACGTTCAGCAACTCTTATCGATCACATACTAGTTAGCAATCCTGAAAGTGTTATTAATTCTGGTACTAAGCATATACAGTCTTTTTCAGATCATGAACTCACTTTTTGTATCTTCAATTTTGAAACAGTTAAGTTAGCACCTACGCCACGTACCTTTCGTGATTTCTCCCGTTTTGATGAAGATTGTTTTAATAGAATCTTGAGATCAATTAAATGGGAAACAATCCTTGATATGCCTAACGTGAATGATAAATTACAATTTCTAAATGCAAATGTCACCTATGTATTCGATACTTTTGCACCTTATAAAACAAAGGTATTTCGTAAGCCAAAGGCACCATGGCTTACTGACAATATAAAATATATGATATCGCTGCGGGATAAAGATCTTAAACGTTTCAAATCTACAAGGTCTGATGAACATTGAAACTACTATAAATCTTTTCCTAATTTAGTTACCCTTTCTATAAGAAATGAAAAGAAAGCTTTTTTCAACTATAAATTGATGCAAAACAACAGCAAATCACTTTGGAGGGACCTGATACAATATGTCATCAGCACCAAGAGATGCTTTAATATATCTGACCATCTGAAAGATGCTAACTTAATCAATGATTACTTCGTGAGTTCCGTAGACGACATGGTCAATTCAGATGTTACCGTTCCACAGATTTATAAAAATTTAAAATCCAATGTTGGAGAATTTAAATGCGACTGTTAAATACAATTACAACAAATTCTGCTGGAAATGATAATATTAACATAAAGCTTATAAATTACTGCTGTCCTATTTTAATACCATTCATCACATATATTATTAACTTCTGCTTAATTAAAAATGTAGTACCGACTGATTTGAAAATTGCAAAGGTGGTACCATTACCTAAAATTAATTCTCCTAAGAATTTAAAAGCTCTGCGTCCAATAAGTCTTCTTCCAGTACTGTCAAAGGTTTTGGAAAAGGTCATGGATTCCCAGCTTAGGCAATACTTACAGGAATGTCATCTACTCCTGAGTTACAATCAGGATTTAGACCAAATTAAAGTTGTACTACGGCATTGTTGAATATATGTGACGACCTAATACGAGCTAGGTATGCCGGCAATCTGACTGCCCTAATTTTACTTGACTTTTCCAAAGTCTTTGACACTATTAATCATGAAATCTTATTGGCAATTATAAAACACCTCGGACTGCATAAGTCAGCATTAGATCTTCTTTGAAATTATTTAATAAATAGAAAACAGTATGTTTGCATTGACGGTGACATTTCGGATCTCAAACTGATAAAGCATCGATAAAGCAACGCAAACGATCAATCTTAGGACCTCTTTTATACACCATCTATTCTTCCTATCTTTGTAGTGTTTTACAAAATTGCAAATCGCATCAATATGCTGACGACACTCAAATTTACTTATCTTTTAAATATGAAAATTATGAACAAGCATGTAATTTAATTAACGAAGACTTGCATAATCTTGTTGAATTTGCTGCTTCTCATTCCTTAAAAATCAATGCAAGTATAGTATATTCTGTAACGAGGTTAGAATGAGAAATTCGATTCGAGTGGAAATTCCGAACGCGAGCGTTAGCGAGCGTGAGGAACCACGAGAGTATCGAATTTTCATTCTAACCGAGTAACAGACTATACTTTTTCTACGACTGTCTATTTGTCAAAATGAAATAATTAATTTTTTATGAATTTTTGTTTCAAATTTCCAACAAAACAAACATTACGAGCCATTAGCTAGTAATAATAATACTATGTATGATAAATCATGAACTAAATTAGCACTATATATTGACTTTTTATTTGTCGTCTTTTTTATTTAGATTTATTGTTACATTACAATTGGTAAAATGAAAGTTTGGGATATTACACGAAATTTCTGGAGCCAAATTCTCGTTGCACTGCAAAGACGTAATTGTGCATGTAGTGTTTTTTGAAGTACTAGGTGTAACTTCATTCAATATTTTATTAGCAATATTCATGCGACTATTTAATGAGTTGTCTATGTAACTTTCAGCCACCTCCGTAGATTTCCAGCCACCATGTCTCTTGAGAGTGGTTATGTCAGCACCTCCATCAATTAATATTGTTGCAGAGGTACGTCTGAAACAATGCCCCGTGTATCGTTCTGGATTTTCAAGTCGCATGAACGTTGCTACTTGTTTGGGCATATTACCAAATTTATTCATCCCGATGATTTGTTTTGTGCAACGACCTTTTTGGTAATTTAAGAAAAAATTATTGTTTTCAACATTTGGAGGTCGCAGCGCCCAATATTTTTTAAAAATTGTACAAAAGTTTCCTGTTATTGTAAACTTTCTTTCTACTTTGGTTTTGGTATCAGGAACCCTTATTAAAACTGCAGTTCCTAGATCCTCGATGTGATCAGTCTTCATTTGCCAAAGTTCATGTTTACGGCAAGCACCCATAATACCAACTATTAAAGCTACCTGTAAGAAATAATATTGTATAGCTAGTTTTACCAGTTTTCTTTTTATCTTACCTTTGTAGCAAGGTATATGTCATCAGGTGCTTCATCGATGAATTTTTTAATTACTTCTGCTGATAGAGTTTTAGATTTTTTCGCTTGAAATCCATCTGAGTTTCTTTTTAAGAGAGTTCGCAATTTACCATAACTTCTTAAATCAGTATCATGTTTTATTTGGATTGTGGATCGAAGCATGCTGTATGTTTTCCATAAGGTGGATGGCTTCATTCTATTGGAAAGTTCAGTGAAATATGCCACCATAACATTTTCAGAAAACGAATTTACGGACTTATTTTTCCTCCAATCCATAAATTGTTTGTAACATTGCTCATAAGCATCTCTCGATTTCTTAGGTAACAAGTTCGCTACAGCAGCTGCTGCTATGTCCGAAACTTCTGGTGGGGTACACGATTCGTGTTCACTCATATTTTTTATTACAAAGTCAAATTTGTTTTTAAATAAATTAAATTCAATGAACAAAAATAATAAATTCGACCACCGGTCCGCGATTTCGACATTGACATAATTGACAATTACCTAAACCAGTCTGCTTGATTTAAAATGTAAGGTTTGTCACTAAGCTAACTTTGCAAAATTTAGTGATAAAATTATTCCAATTTAATTTAAAATTTACAGAATTAACAATAAATAAGTAATAAATAACTAGTAGTATTCCATTATAATTACTTACAGCACATAATTATTTATAATAAAAATGTTTATGTTCGTCTGGGCGTTCTGTAATAAGTCTACTTAACAGCTACGAGATGGCGCCACGGGTGTTCATTCTAACACAAGTATAAGAATATATTCTCGCAGTGTGTTATAGAACGTGATCATTCTATAATTAAAAATTAATTAAGAATGCTGCTATTCTAATACAGTCGTAGAAAAAATCAGTTTTTACACTTTTTGGTAGTACTGAAAATAGAAATTTTGTATTGCAGAATTTCAACATTAAGATTAATGATACTCCAATACCACATTCTGATAGTGTTCGCAATCTGTGTGTTGTAATTGATTACAAATTAAGATTTCAAGAGCATATTAACGCATGCATAAGAAAATCTTTTAGTACTCTTAAGATTTTATATAATAGTAGACATATTCTCAATCAGAAAATCAAAATTGCCTTGTGTGAATCCCTTGTCCTGTCGAACTTTAATTTCTGTGACGTCCTGTATGGACCATGTATAGACTCATCAACTTCAAGGAAAATCCAAATTGTTCAAATTCATGTTTGCGGTTTATTTTTGGAGTAAGGCGTAGATAGCGAATATTCTATAAGCTCAAAGATGCAAAGTGGATCAATATGTATAATAGACGGTTTTTGCATGCCGCTGTTCTTTTTCACAAAATTATAATTTTCAAAACGCCTCCTTACTTATATAATAAGATTCAGTATCGCACCGACGTACATAATTTAAATCTAAGACATAGAGGTTTAATTGCCCTTATAAAACACAAAACTGAGTTTTTTAAACGTTCTTTCACATATGGCTCTGATCAGAATGTGACTCACTAACAAGTTGCACAAAATTTTTGTACTGTTGAAATATTATAGACAATTTTGAATCTAAGCTGTATGCCATTTTATAGATTATGGAAATGGTTATTGTTTAGTATATATTTTAGTTTTACATATTTTAATTCCCAGCAAAATATTTAAAGCTTTTGCTGTGACACACGGTACAAAATTTTGAAAATTGATTTTTGCAATTTGGCTTTTGTGTCACTTTTCTTGTGAATATAATTACCACAGTATTTCATTGGGTATTTCAAAACTTTTTACAACTATTTACCTCTCAGAAAAACAACTGATCAAATTTGTAGATGTAGTTACTTAACAGTTATGCGCACTTTTTGTCCGTGACTGACGCTCGTGACTGACGACCAAATGAACGACAAATTAATAATATTATGTATAAATGTTAACTGTAATTAACATTGCCAAACCATAAAGTATGAATATATACTTGTACGGTAGGGCAGTGTTATACTTAACGATAACTACAGGTAGGTTACTATGTGCTTGTCGGGACCAACTGCTTAACATGCCCATCCGTCAACAAGGCGAACTGTACTGAGACTTTGTATATCGACGAGCAAAGTCGTGATCAATCTTTAGTTTCCCAATAACACTTTTGATGAAGTCTGACTTTATTTCAACAACATTAATTGATAAAAACGCAGCAGCATTACAGAATTCATGAGTATTGGAACCGTTATTATCTTAATAACATTTTTTTGTCTCATAAATATGAAAACGGATTTAACTAGCTTCAGAAGAAACAGTGCAGTTTAAGGAAATTTTTATGTTTATTTTTTGTCAAAAATTTTAATTATGAGTGATCAAAGCCATATTCTGTATATAAGGTTTATAATTCATTGCCCTTAGAAATGAAAACTTTATCACTAAATTCTTTTAAGCGTCACGTTATTAGAATATTATTTAGATAAGAACCACCTATATAAATAAAAGTAATCAATTCTCCTTTGTTCTCTATTTGTTTGTTGAGTGTTTAGATTCGTTTCAGTTCTTCATAAATGTCAAATTTATTTTTCGAAAAATGGTGACAGGGAAGAACAGGGGATCCAGTATTTATACTGTTTCCATCTGACTGTTTCCTGTCCCTTTCGTACTGCAAAATACAAATAATATGTATATATATTTTTTTTATCTTGTCATGTAACTATTTGTTTTTTTTGTATGAGAGAGGAAATAAATGATTTATTATTATTATTTTCTTTCTATTCTCGGTTTTTTTTAAACACCGGTATCACTCCTATAATCGGGAATAAACCATATTCCTAGGACTGTAGTGTTAGTTGTTTATAATACTTTGCGTATAATGTGTGCTGTTTGCAAGACGGTTGTTTTCTGTATGTCTGATACATATTGAACCCCGGGCAACTCGTTGAGGTTTTTTTCTAAACTAGTTGATACCGTGCCCAGAGCTCCGATTATAATTGGTACTACTTTTGTCTTTACACCCCACATTCTCTGTATTTCAATGCTGAGGTCTTTGTATTTCAGCCGTTTTTCCGCTTCTTTTCGAATTGTGTTTCTGTCCTTTGGGATTGCCACATCTATTATTAGGCAGGTCTTGTTGGTTAAGTCTTTCACAATTATATCGGGTTTGTTGGCAGTAATAGTTCGGTCAGTATGTATTTGCTGGTTCCATATGATTGTGACTTCCTTATTTGTTTCAACTGATGTTGGTTGATGGTTGTACCAAAACTTTTCCCTTTCCATCCCCATTGCTTTTCCTATATGATAGTGGAGGTAGGAACAAACTTTGTCGTGTCGCATTATATATTCATGTTTAGCCAGTATAGTGCATCCTGATACTAAATGTTCAATGGTTTCTGGTTGTTCTTGACAGAGTCTGCATCGATCGTCGTTGGTTGTTTTAAGGATACTTTTCTGATAATATCTTGTGTTCAAAGCTCCTTCTTGCGCCGCTGTTAGTAAGCTTTCTGTTTCACCTTTTATATTGCCCATTCTCAGCCAGTTATAACTTTGATTTTTATTTATTAGTGGCTCTTCCAGCTGACTATCAAACTGGCCGTGGTTAATTATTTCTGTCTTATAGCTTCCTTCCACTTGTCTCAGTTCTTGTCCGCCTTCTTTTCTCTTCACGTAGAGTCTGTCTACATCTGCTCTAGGATGTAGTTGTCCATATATGGTTAGCAACTTTCTTGTTTTTCTGTCTACGGCCTTAATTTCTTGCAAAGTCCAGTCTATTATTCCAAACGAATATTGGAGTACTGGCAAGGCTAGGCTGTTAATAGCTTCAAATTTATTTTTGCTGTGTAGATTTGTTTTAAGTATAAGACGTACTCTTCTAAAGTATTCTTGTCGGATCTTATTTTTCATATCTATGTTAATTCCTTCATTTTCTTCCATTCCCAGGTATTTGTAGTTTTCTTCCGCTTCCAACTGTCTGATCTCAGTTTTTTCATCTAATGTTATGTTTTTCGCGCCAGCAATACGTCCTCTCTTGAATGTAACCTTTGCACACTTATCTAATCCGAAATCCATCCGTATGTCGTCATTAAGCTTTTTGACTGTTTCTAGTTCGCTTTCTAATTCTGTGTCATTTTTTTCTACTAATTTAAGATCGTCCATATATAGCATATGTGAGATTCTTTGGTTTCTATGTTCCACTTTTATGTTATATCCAAAGGTCTCGCTGTTTAATTCTTTAGAAAGTGGCGCCATTCCTATGCAAAAGAGCAAGGGTGATAATGAGTCCCCCTGGTATATTCCACGTTTTATGTTTATATTTTCTGTGATGATTGGGCCTGTTTCGGTATGCAGATGGATTTTCGTGTGCCATTTTGCCATCATTTCGCCACACAGTTGTAGGAGTTCTTCTGGGATACCTATCATTTTCATCGACTTGAGTACCCAGCTATGAGGAATACTATCATAGGCTTTCCGATAATCAATCCATGCTATGGATAGATTTTTCTTGCGTATTTTACAGTCCTCCACTATTGCTTTACACAGCAACAGGTGATCTTTGGTTCCGCGTGATCCTTGTTTACAACCTTTTTGTTCTTTTGGTATAAGGTCTTTTTCGATAATGTGTTTGTTTAATTTTTGCGTTAGGATAGCTGTCAAATTTTTGTATATAGTATTAAGGCAAGTTATTGGGCGGTAATGTTTCGCGTTTTTTGTGTCTTCATTCTTTGGTATTAAGTAAGTTATGCCACTGGGTAGCCATTCTGGGATAATCTTGGTGTCGTATATTGTGTTGTACAGGTTTGACAATGTAGGGTAGATAGAAGGAAGGGCTTTTAACCAGTAATTAGGTATTCTATCTGGACCAGGTGTTTTCCAGTTTGCTACTCTCTTTAGATTTTCTGCAACTTCTTGTGGAATGAATGGTGACCATTGCATTTCGTTAACATTTTCTTTTTCTTGGCGTTTTATCCAAGTTGCTTGATCATTGTGTTTCACATCTTCTTCCCATATGCCCCTCCAGAATTCTTCTATCTGTTTTCTCTCAGGAGTTCCGTTTCCTTTTGCTTTTTGTTTACCTAGATCTCTATAAAATCTTTTAGGATCACTTCTAAACATTTTGTTTTGGTTATATTGTTCAGACCTTTCTTTGTATCTTCTTAGTCGTTGCGCTTTTGCCTGAATGTTTTCTTTTAACATTTCAATTACCTCTTCTAATTTTTGTTTATTATTTATTTTGTATTTTTCTATTACTTTATTTGTCGTGTGATTTCTTCTTCTTTTATTTAGTTTTAACGTTTCTGTTAGTTTTGACAACTCTGCTCTCCAATTACTGATGGTTTGCAGAATTCTCTCTTGCCATCTTATTTTAACTTCTGCTTTTGTCCCTAGGTTGTTGTGTTGGGGTCTATTAGGTTGTACTTTTGTAGATATAACGTTTGCTGTTGCATAGATTAATTGATTCAATTCTTTTATGTCTATCGGATTTTCATTAATTATTTCTTCCACAACTTTATTTGCTTCGTTTTTTAAATTTACTACTTCTGTGTTTTCTTTTAGCCTGGGTAACTTTTTTCTATCCTCGAATTCAAGTTCTCGGGCGATCAACCATTCAATTTCTATTTCTTCTCTTAATTTGTTTCTTTCAGATAAGTTGTGATTGGTTGGTCTTTCTTCTGTTGGTGCTTCGTTTTCTACGGATTGTGTTGTATTTGATGGTATTTCTTCCTCCTCCATCAGTTGCAAATGCGACTCGACTCCGCGTTGGTTTAACAATGCTGTTATTTCTTCTTTTATTTCTTCGATCTCTATTTGTGTTAGTTTGCTATTCTTTTGAATGTAATTCTTTTGATTTAGTAATTTCTTCGCGTATCAATATAGAGCCGTTCTTGGGGATGTCTCGTTCTCCACAGTGTGTATGCATTTTTGTAGTTGCCCGTACCTGTTAGTTCTGCATGCAAAAAACACCATACTACGTCTCTCATATCTTCTTTTGTCCATCGTGTCCTTTTTCGTACTTCGTTCAAGTTTTCTGATTCTTCTGACATAATGCTGCTGGATCTTAAACGCCTTGGATTACGTTGAGTATCCTCTGTGTACTGACCATGCGTTTCTTGACTTCTTGTTGGAGACGCTCTATTTTCATTATTATTTCCAAATGCCAAGGTGCCCTCCCCAGAAAGGGCTGACCACCGAAGTGGTGTCGGATTGTGAGAACTGGTCTCTACCAACCTGGGGTATATCATCCAGAATATTACTCGACATTTTCATATTTATTATTATTTTGTTTTTTTCTTTTCATTATTATCATTCATTCTTTTTATTATTATTATTATTATTTTTTTTTTTATTTTATTTTTTTTTTATTTATTTAACGGCATCAACAGCTTAGGTTATTAGCCGTATTTCTACTTTAAGAAGATGCTATCTCCTATTTGCAAGGTAAGATATGTAATTGTGTGGAGTTACACAATACACATACAGTACGCATAGATAATACATTTCATATCACACGTAGTACATTTTAAAACGTTGGAACGACAAACAAAAAACGATACAAACATGATATTTGAAATAAAATTACTATAAAACGAATCTAAACCTCTTAGCAATTGTATATATAAAATATGTGTATAAATAAAATATGTGTAAAAATATAACTATATAAATGTGTGTATAAATAAATATAAAATATAATAGAAAAATAAAAATAAATATAAAATGATTTGTATAAATATAAATATATGTAAATAAATATAAAATATATATCTTTAAACAGAACACTATGCTTTTACTATTTATCACAGTCAAAGATAACATTTATATACTTATTAATGGCGATCAGTTACAGCTTGCATAACAAACGTGTAGATTTCAGAAATGCTATAAGCCTTATAATGGAGTTTGGGGTATCCTCTAGACATTCTGTCATGTTATCAGGTAGGTGTAAATTCTGACGCTGAATATCATATTGCGGGCAGTCTAAAAGCAGATGCCGAATTCCTAGTGTTACTCCACAATGTTCGCATATTGGTGGCCGTCCGCCTGCCAGCAAGTAAGTATTAGTCAACCGAGTGTGTCCTATTCTAGCTCTACAGACTACCACCTGTTCTCTTCTTGTTAGTGATACTGGATATCTCCATTTCGTCACTTCTGGTTTAACAGCTTTTAATTTCGATTCGCTGTTAGACCAAATGATCTGCCATGAGGAGATTGTTTTCTGTTTCAAATGACACGACAAATCATTATGGCGAATGGGGATGTTTTGGTCGATTACTCCTGTGTTTGCAGCCAGACGGGCTGCCTCGTCGACCTTTTCATTACCCAGTATGCCTATGTGGCTGGGTATCCAAGCAAAAACGACTTTTCTTCCTGTAGATTCCAGCCACTGAATTAAAGTTAAAATACTCTGTACCAGAGGATCATCATTAAAAGTGTCAGTTAGACCTTCCGTGGAACTTTTCGAATCTGTACAAATTAGTACTGACGTGTGCGTAGACATTTCAAAATACCTCAAAGCCTGCCATATGGAATAGAGCTCGGCGGTGTATATGCTCGCGATGGGAGGTAATGTCCAAGAGTAAGAACTGTCTTGGACGTAAATTGCAGCTCCCACTCCCGTCCTTGTTTTAGACCCGTCTGTATATATGACTAAGCTTTGAGGATATTTGCTCAGAATAAATTTAAATGTTGTTACATAAAAAATGGCACTAATGTCCCCTTTTTTGACTGTAGCACATTCTGTATGACAGATTGGCTTTGACAGGTTCCACGGAGGTACTTCACACGGGCCCAACCGGTATACTAAAGGCAAGTTGTTGACTTCAAAGTCGTTCAAAGATTCTGTAAATTGAATTCTAGACGGTCGAGTTATTGTGCGACGAGATATATCTCTTCAAGTTCTTCGGAAAAAAGTTATGGTAGCTAGGGTGATGGGGTTGTCCCCATGTTCTTACTGCGTATTGCATGAGTAAATACACACGTCTTTGTTTAAGTGGAAGAAAACCCGATTCACAACACAGGGATATAGATGGACTAGTACGAAAGGCTCCGGTGGCTAGTCTAAGCCCCATGTTCTGAATCGGTTCCAACTTTTGCAAAACAGATTTCCGTGCAGAAGCGTATATAAAACAGCCGTAATCGAGTTTTGATAAAACTGTTGCACGATATATACTAATTAGAGTGTCTCTGTCGCTTCCCCAATTGATATTTGCCAGGCATCGCATAATATTCAGGGATTGCTGACATCTAGCGCGTAAACCGGTAACATGCTTTCTCCAATTAAGCTTCGAATCAAAGGTAAGTCCGAGGTATCTTATGGAATCTACAAACTGAATAGGCGACCCATTTAAATTAATAACCAGATTCTCTTGGCATGATCGCAATCGACAAAAGTGAACGCATGCCGTTTTTTGCTCTGAGAATTTAAATCCTATGTTATCCTATCTTCCATTGATGAAGCAGACTTGTAAAGACACAAATCGTCAACGTACAGCATTTTACTTACGGCCTCCCCATCGATTTCTTCTAACAGATTGTTGACGGCAATAATAAACAATGTTACGCTTAATGTTGATCCCTGGGGAATACCATTCTTTAGGACGACTGAAGATGACGTTACATTGCCCATTCTGACATGTATTTTCCGTTCCGACAAAAAACTCTCTATTAATACACCCATTTTTCCTTTGACCCCCCAATTATGCAACGTTTTTAAGATGTTGTGGCGCCATGCCATATCATATGCTTTTTCTATGTCGAAAAAGACAGCGACTGTATGTTGGCGTAACGCAAAGCTGTTTTGTATGGCATTATCCAGTGAGACTAAGTTGTCAACTGTTGATCTGTTGCGTCTAAATCCGTGTTGGTATGGAGATAGCAAGTTATGCCTTTCTATATACCATACCAACCGATAATTGATCATCTTTTCGAAGAGTTTACCAATGCAACAAGTAAGAGAGATGGGTCTATAGCTCGTCGGTTGATCTGGATTTTTCCCAGGTTTTAAGATTGGAACTACTATAGCAGTTTTCCATTGCTCTGGATATTCACCAGCCTGCCAGATTTTGTTATAGAGCTTAAGTAGAGAGTTTTTGCTAGAAGATGGGAGGTGCTTCAACAAAGAATACGGTATTCCGTCAGGGCCAGGAGCTGAATCGGAGCATGACACAAGGGCATGTTCTAGTTCTGATATTGTGAAGTTCTGGTTGTAAGCATAGTCAGAGTCTGTAGTAAAGTCTAGATTTAGCTCGGTGTCAGCAATGTGGCGTTGAAATTCTACACTGTAGTTATCGGAGCTACTGACCTTTTTAAAGTGCTCCGCCATAACTTCAACCATGACTGCAGGTTCTGACACCGTCCTATCGTCTATACAAAGGTGCGACGGCAGATTGTTAACTTGTTTACCAGAAATTTTTCTTACCTTATTCCAGATCTCACTGGGTGGTACAGCTGGAGTAAGTGACGAAACATACCCTTTCCAACTCTTGCGTTTTGACATTTGAATAGCTCTTCTTGCTTCAGCTCGAAGACGTTTAAAAGCTATACAGTTCTCAGTCGTTGGATTTCTTTTAAAACGGTTTAATGCCTGTTTTTTTCTCCTGACTATGTTTTCAATCTCATCACTCCACCATGGAACAACCCGTTTTGGTAAATGTCTCGATGATTTCGGGATGCTGATTGCAGCTGCATTTAAATGGCTGTGGTAAAGTTGTCGACGCATTCTGATGTATTATTTGAAAAACGTATCTCAGGTATGGCTGCTTCGTATTTTTCCCAATCAGCTTTGTCTACAATCCAACGTGGTGGAAGTGATGAGATTTCTAAGCCCCGAGGAAACGACATACATTGTATCCCATTCTATTTGCAGAGCTAGAGGTGGAGAGCAAACTGAAATGTCCAGATGTGAAAACGAGTTAGACCTGGCATTTATGAACGTAGCCTTCCCTGTGTTTAATAAAACTAATTCATTATCGGAAATAACATCTTCTATAATTCTACCGTTCAAATCCGTAGTTTCAGATCCCCATATCTGATTGTGAGAATTAAAATCTCCCACGAATAGAAATGGCGAAGGGAGTTGATTAATAATATTTTGCATTTCTGCAACGTTTCTGGGACCATTTGGTAGATATACATTACAAATGGTGACTTTTACAGGATGTAGCAAGCTCACTGCTATAACTTGAACGGTAGAATTAAGGACTACTTCCTCAGCGGAAATGCCATTCTTGATAAAAATGGCTACACCTCCATGCGCTCTATCTCCACCTCTAGCATCTGATCGAAAGCATTTAAAACCTCGGAGATTGAAGTTTTGATTAGCTTTCAATCTGGTTTCTTGTAAACACAATCAGAACGGGTCTTTGTCTACAATGATCTTTTTAATTTCCGGATAGTGTAAAACAAGACCATTACAATTGACTTGAATAAGGAAATTTGTTTTATTATCCATAATGTAGAGAAGTAGGAGTGTTTATAAACGTATAAAGTGTAACTATTTATGATCATTGTAGAACAGGAGAGATAAATTAATAAAATATACCAGGAGAAAAGATAAAGCATGTTTAATATAGTATTATTTCGACTGTAAATTACTAAATACTCATTTTTTAAAAGAGGTTCGTCGACCTCTTGGTTTGCCTTTAGGCCATCCCTTTTTCTTTGCTGTGGTGTTTCTGGGGGACGAAACCTCCAAATCTGACTGGGATATAGATCCCGCGTTCTCAGAATTTTGGGAATTGGAGAAAGACATTTCTAGGTTCTCAGGGAATAGCTCCTCAGTGTCAAATATTTGTTGAGACGACTGAGTGATTGTTAGGGGTGGAAGGGAAGGTATAATGTTTTGGACAGATATGGAATTTTGGGATGTAAAAGGTGGTACGAAACTAGAACTAGACGATTTATTTGGGTTATCTACTTCCAACGGTGCAGGGCTAATCAATGGTGCTATTTTTCTTCTTTCCTGACGCAGTGATTCCGTGAACGATTTGACGAACTCATCAAATAATTTTTTGATTTCAGGAATTATAGCGTTCATACTTTCTGTATTAGGTGCACTAGGTGTAGATCTCGGAGCACTGCTTACAGCTTTTGCGTACGAGACGCTCGGGGGGTTCATTCCAACGACTTCTCTCTTAGCGTCAGCATAAGATAATTTTTTCGTTGTTTTAATTTTCTGAATCGCCAATTCTTCTTTAAACACTGGGCAATTCTGCGATCTAGCCGAATGTTCGCCACTACAGTTTACGCAGAGAATTGGTGCTTGGCACGCTTGACCCTCATGCAGTGGCTTCCCACAAACACAAACTTGCTCCTTTGAACATCTGGCAGCCGAATGATCAAAACGTTGGCATCGAAAACACCTCAGTGGTGCTGGGATGTAAGCCCTAACTGGAAGAGAATAAAAAGCGACTTTTATCTTCTCTGGCAAGACAGTACCCGCGAAGGTTAGTAGCAAGGACCCTGAATTTTGCAAAACACCGTCTTTTCTGAAAGTCATTCTTTTCACCTCAGTGACGTTAAATTTCTTAAGTGATTCTAAGATTTCTTCAGTGGAAGAGTTCACAAGATCATTACATGATACGACTCCTTTGCAATAGTTTAAGGACTGATGCGGTCGTACTGTAACGTTAAAATCTCCAAAGGTAGTTAACTGGAGCAATCTTTTAGACTGTTTGGTAGACGCAGTCTCTACTAACAAACCTTCTCGAACCTTTCGGATACTTTTTACCTCACCAACGTTCGATTGAATAACTTTGTTAATGAGGAAAGGATTGATTTTCGAGAAATCACCATCTTCTTTTACGATTACAAGGAATCTAGGCACAACTTCTGAAATATTCACAGACTCATCTGAACCAAATGGAACAGTTTTCCTTTTCTTAACTAATTTTTCTTTCTCTAAACCAACATTTGGTGGGTCATTGACCAAAGATGGATATAGAGGAGGGGTTGGAATAAAGGATGTAGAGGAGTTGGTTAGGGTGGAGGAGTTGGGTGTATTAGAAAGGGTGGAGCCGGGAAGCTCCGTTTGCGCAAGGAGCACTTTTAAAGCGTCGACCATATTATCATTAATCATCATAAAGTTTTTAAATTTTGTTTAAGTGTTAGTGAGTGTAGGACTAATGTATTTATGTTCTTCATTCCTTTTTGTGTTTGACAACTTGAGGAACCAGCAACAGCCAAAGGATTCCTGTGAACCCGACTCTGGTGGCCTCGACGGAGCCCCCCGCATTATACCGCAAGGTTCCCGGTCCAGGCGCCACCTGGCATTACGGCATAAGCGAGATTTTCGCAAGTTGATAGGGCAGCCAGGTCATGTTGGCTAGACCGACCCGGGCCCCTGTACTACCTTGCAGCCTGGGAGTGCACACCCCGGAACCCAGTTTTATCCGCTGTACCCTCCAGCAGGCGAGCCCAAGGATCCCAGCTGCTACTAGTTCCCCACGCTGTCAAACAAGGAATGAGTGTGCGTGTTGGTGACCTGCCCGTATGCAGTGTATGTGTGTGTAGTGTTTGTGTGTTTGGATTAATATAGAAAACTGTGTGTTTATATGGTTGTGTGTACGGGCAGGTATGTGTGTTGGAACGAGGTGTACTGAGCTGGTTCCCGTGGGGACGCTACTCCCCAATGGCTGCCCGCTTTCAGCCACCCTGCGGGTATATTATTATTATTATTATTATTATTATTATTATTATTTTTTTTTTTTTTTTTGTTATCACACAAACTGTGGATGAGTTAGTGACTGTTTTAGCAGTACGCCGGATTTCTCAAGACGACTGTTATTTTATGGCTCTTTTATTATTATTATTTTTTTTATTTTTTATTTATTTTTCACGGATTTCTCCGGTATTAAATAGTAAGAGAAAGAATAATTCAATTCCGTTCTCTTATCCCAAGAACTTCCGAACTATGCGACAGGTTTCCAAAATAACTGCTTTCTGAATGATGATAAGCAGTCCAGCAGGTAATTTTAAAGCATTTATATGTTTTGAAAATGAGCTTGTGACAACACCATCAGCGGATATTACCACAGGTATTATTTTTACATTATTTAGTACCCATATTCTTTTTATTTCTATCGCTAGATCTTCATATTTATTGATTTTATTTATCTCCGTTTTCTTGATATTATGTGATAGTGGTATAGCTATATCTATAATCACACCAAGTTTTTCTTTTTTGTCAATGACAAAGATGTCAGGACGATTGGCTGTCACTGCGCGGTCTGTAAGTATTTGTCTATCCCAATACATTAAGGTATGTTCATCTTCTAATACTGGTGAAGGGTTATATTTATAATAAGGAGGAGAATTCGTTATAAGTTTGTAGTTTATTGCTAGTCGTTGGTGAACAAGTTTAGCTGCTAAATTGTGCCTGCCCAGATATGCGGTTTGTGAGAGTTCTGGACAGCCGTCTATTACATGTTCAATAGTCTCACCGGTTTGTTGACATTTACGACATTTATCAATGATGTTTAGCTTCAATATATGTTTTTCGTAGTTCTTTGTTCTTATAACACCATCTTGTATAGCAGTTATAAAGCCTTCTGTTTCACTGTACAGATGCCCTTTCATTAACCACGACAAAGACATGGTTTTGTTTATACCATCAGTGTCCAAGATTTTAGGATATTTGCTGTGTATTGCTTTTTCTTTCCAGCTGTTGATCTGCTGTTCTTTATTGATTGATTTGTTTTGGTAGTTCGGGTTACCTAAACTTAAGGGAGTGAATTTATTATCACAATTCTTAACTGCCTGTATAAGCGGATTTTCAGATGCTAGGAAGTACTTTCTTAAATTAGCTTCTTGTGTTCTACATAGTTCTTGAATGTTTATCAAACCCCTACCTCCCCATTTTCGTGATAAGTATAGTCGTTCGGTTGCAGCTTTAGGATGATGAGTTCTGAATTTTGTTAATAGTCTTCGTGTGAGTCTGTCCAATTCTGCTAAGTCGGTGTCAGTCCATTTAATTATTCCAAAAGTGTAAGAGAGATTGGATACAGCCCAAGCGTTTATAGCCGTGAATAGGTTTTTTGAATTTAGTTTTGTATTAAGAAGTTTCGTAAAACGTCTACGATATTCTACAAAGAAATTCCGTTTTACTTCCATGTGATTAATAGATCTATTCTGCGGAATGCCTAGGTATTTATAGATTTGCTGCTGATTCAAACTTTTAAAATTCTCTATATTTTCATTTTCTGTGTGTTGTACACCATTTTTAATGCTTATTGTGGCACACTTTTTCATACCAAAAGACATTTTAATTGCATTACTAAATATTTGTGTGGTCTTTATGAGAGATCCTAGTTGATTCTTGTTTTCAGCGTATAACTTCAAATCGTCCATAAACAAAAGATGTGAAATTTTTTTATTTGTATTTTGTAAATCTAGCCGATAGCCATAACCAGCAGATTGCAGCAGCGATGACAGTGGATTAATAGCTAGACAGAACAGCATTGGACTCAGACTATCTCCTTGATATATGCCACGGTTTATTTTTATGACACCAAGATTTTGATCTTGGAGATGTAAATTCGTTCTCCATGAAGACATAAGGTGGGTAAGTACATTTTTTATGTTTTCATTGATTTTATAAAGCTTTAAAATTTCTGTTAGCCAGTTATGTGGAACTGAATCAAATGCTTTGGAGTAATCTACATATCCTACATATAAATTCCTCTTTCGAGTTTGGGCATGTTTCATTACAATGGCATCTATTGTAATTTGTTCCTTGCAACCCATAGATTCTTTAGTACAGCCTTTTTGTTCTACAGCTATGATGTTGTTTTCACTGCAATGTTTGTAGATTTTTGCATTAATAATTGCGGTGAATAGTTTGTATATAGTTGATAAACAAGTGATAGGTCTGTAATTACTAGGTTTAGTTGGGTCACCTCCTTTGTAAAGTAGTATTGTTTTGCCTGTTCATAAATGATTCGGAATAGTTGTTGGATTATCTAATGCCTTGTTAAATGCAGTTGCCAGATTTGGATGTACGCTCGTGAATTGTTTTAGCCAAAATGATTGTAAGCGATCAGGGCCAGGTGCTTTCCAGTTCGAACTATGTCTTAGAGCTGTAATGATGTCTTGTTCAGTTATTAATTGTTCTGGCATAGCAGTTATGTCAGAAGTACAGTTTTTGATCTGTTCTATACAGGGCGATTCTAAGTCATAATTTTCGGAAGTTTCCCATATAGATTTCCAAAATTGAAGACATTCTTCCTTTTTAGGTAGCGCTTGTGGTTCTTGTTCTTTTGGAGAATCTAGTTCTCTATAGAACTGTTTTTGGTTATTGTAAAATTTGTTGTTTTGTGTCTTTCGTTTAGTTGCTTCATTATATCTGGTTAGTCTAGCTCCTTTAACTTTTAGTTTTTGTGTGAGAATGTCTTGTATATCTATCAATTTTGAATGCATGATTTTGTCTTCCTGTATGTCATATTTTTGGCATATGTTGTGTATCTTCCATTGTACTTTTTTTCCTGTGTTGCCTTTTAAATATTCTTTTATTATATCACGCTCTGCTCGAAGTGTATCTATGTTTTTAATCAATCTTTCTTTCCATCCAAGAACATTTTGTTTTAGTTTTCTGGTAGTGTTAATGTAGTCTAATGTAGCTTGTCCATTCATTTCTGTTACTGTTGCTGCAGCTGCATATATTACTGCGTGGATTTCTTCTAGGTTGCAAGAATCGTTTAGAAGAGAAGAGAGCGATTTATTTACTTTCTCGATTATTGCGTTAGTTGCTTTATTAAACTTTAATATGGGTATACCAGGTCGAATATGCGGATGTGTGTTTTCAAAAAGTTTATAGGTAGACTTCAATTTGTCAATAATTTCTAAATTTGAATTATCAACTTCTGTAATACTTGTTGCTACAGAATGCTTTTGTGCATTTTCAGTATTGACGATTTCTTGATCTATTTGTATATGATATAGTTGCCTGCCGATGTCTCTCCTAATTTCATCTATTTCTATATCGGAGAGATATTTTTTTCTACTAATAACGTTCTTACGATCTACTACGTTTTATTCAGAAAGATCAAGGTCTGGAAACTTTTTTGTAACATCTGTATGAAGCTTTTGCCTCCATCCTGCGAGCGGTATATCATTACAATTATTGATGAAAAAGAAGGAACGCATTATTTCAATATTCATATTCTTGCTCCATCTTATTCGTCTAACTCCCGTTTTGCCAGCAGCTTCCCTACTGGGTTGCGAGCTGGAAGTATGGGTGCGATTACGTTCTTTTTCGCTATTGGTTTGTTCCACTCGTAGTATATTAGTTTTAGTTCGGGTTCTATTTACTTGTTTTACTTTATTGCTAATGTGTTCTCTTAATGTTTTCCTGAAATTTTGGTTTATTTCCGATCTACCAGCAGCTTCCATATCGGGTTGCAAACTAATAGTACCGGTACGATTGAGTTCTTCGTCGTTGGTTTGTTCTACATGTATTGCCTCGGTAGTAGTTCTGATATGATCTCTCTCCAATCTCTCTGTAGCATAACTAATAGGTAAGGATTTATTATTATTATTATCATTATTATTATTATATAAGTATAAGTCCTGTCGAAATAGTAGCTGTTTAATATATTATATTTCTATGGTTCTGATGTCAAACTTTACTTATCTACGATATTATATATGATGTACAAAAACAAATGACGGTTTTATATTAAAACTTTTAGAAAAAAAATACGTATATAGAACGTAATTTGTGTAGTTTATGCTTAATGCTGACTTCTCTTTAATTTTATAATTGAATTGAAAATTAACTGCTGAAACTAAACAATACCCCTTTATTCAAATGAAAATTTATTAAATATCTTTTTCCAATTATTTGTTTGCACATTCAGTAAACAATACAAAAGCTAATAACAAAAGCAGATATAAATCGGAGTAATTACTTAAATAAACTGTAAACTGCTTTCGTTCTAGTCTTTGTATTGTATATTTATCCATTGCTGTTCTATTTAATTAATAATCTTGTGCATGTAAGGTATATGTCATTTATCTAGTTAGTTTAGTTAGTAGTAAAAAAAGTATTTTTGTTGAAAGTATTAAGGCTACAATACACTATTCGTCAGAATATTTAACATAGGAGTCATCATTAACCATTTAATTTAATTGTTATTGTATACTACCATATAATATTTAAAATCGAAGCACTAGTTGGATACTGAAATGCATTGCTTAGATAAATTACATCAAACTGTTTATTTTTTATCTAACCAATACGTTGTGAATATTATTAAAATAGCTTATATGTTCACACCATATGCACAATATCATACTTTGCAGCTAAAACACAGTTATTCAGAGAGTGTCTGACGAAAGTTAAATCTAGTAGTTGAGTCATATCGTTAAATCGTATCGCGAATGGCCTCTTATGCCGCGGCAGAGATCTCTTATTAACAAATTATAACTCAGGTTCTGTAGGTACTGGTTTCTTGAGCTCATAATTAAGGAAAATCAAAGAGGAATCAAGGAATAAGGATAATAATTAAAAACGTTGGTTTTTTATTTTCAAGATACCCATAAGGGAAGAAAGGTTTCTTGTTTGATTCGATTAATTTAATAATATAGTCATAAATCGTTACTTTGACACTTCATTAAATTGATCGAAATCAACTCCAACAAATGTCTGGTTCAATATTATCACTACAGCATTTAAATTAAACATTATTTATTTACTGAATACATATCGTATTCAGTTACATAAAAAAATATTAGTTGATCTCAGAATAGGGATCCCTTAAAAAAACTGAAGAGTTTATGAGAAAATAGATTACTTAACCTAAAGAAACATATATTATCTGGTGATACATAACTTTAGTGGTCAGTTATTCAAATTACATCAAATTAACTTACATAAGTTATATCAGAGAATTGCTAGTCCTGATTGCATCTAATTGTCTGGTACTCCTTAAAAAACACAAAACAGCACAATATTGCCCTTTAGTACTGTACACTTACATCACTAGTTACCAATCAAACATTTACTTTGAAGCAGAACTTTGAAGACTGTGGCACTACAACTTAACATTAATTGTAAACTGAAGTTTGCTGTAATTAAACAGTTTATAACTTAATTAACCATTAAACAATGAATTCGTCACATATGATTTCGTTAGTCCATGAACATTTAAATAGCCTCATTTAACATTACTTTACAAATTTTAAACAGGAATCATTTTGTTTACACAATTTAACCAACGTGGTATATATTATTTCTGAATCTTTATTAATTCATTACTGCACAACAAAACATTTAACTCGAATGTTTAATTCGAAACAAAGATCAACGACAACTGAATCAGTAATAATCTTCTCTTAACGGTAATTAATCTTAAAAATTCCCTTCTTAAAAGCATTATCTTTCTTGGAAGATGGTACAGTATGAAAATCTTTCACTAACTATAACAAAAACTTCTTTCGGGAAGATTTCAAAAAACGTCTCGACAAATTATTCGGAACTCTCTGGCAAATAGTCAAGGAAGCCTGCTTAGGGTGTAAACTTTCGTAGCATTTCACAATTTTTAAAAAGGGCAACTCAAATACGAAACTAGAATGATGTCAACTTTTGCGAATAATAAAAAGCAGAATTTCTTATTGTATTCTATCAAGAGTAATAAAATGTGTTTTCCGTCTGAGGTATTAAATATCCAAAAACCAGTGATTGCTGTTCTTATCAGCAAACTTTATAGCATTTCACCAGAAAACAATATTTTATCTTAGCACAGCCACATTTAATCTAAATATCATTAATACGTGACTTTTTAGTTATAATGACACATTGTATGAGAAAGAAGACTTAAGCATTTAAGCGTCATGTCGGCGTATTCTTCATACGATTGCAACTTCACTTGGTACCATAATGCATGAATTATTTTGTTATTGTTGACTTGTTATAATTTAAATTATCATTTTCATTATTGATTAGTTTTTTTATTGTCTTATTGTTTACTTATGTTAGTATACTAATTCTGAATTTCTTATAGAAATCCTTGTCTTATATCTAAATTGATCAGATTCGTTGAAGTCAAATTCAGTACATTTTCATCAAAGAAGAAACGAATGTACATATTTCAGAGAACTTCTGCAATTAAATAAAATTACATTTTAATTTAATTATTTTACTTAGTGAATTAGAAGAAGTAAACAAATCAAACTCTCTTATTTTAAACCCAACATACACTGTGGTCCGTGTTGAAGTCGTGAACGAGAACCTATTTTGCTGTAATTTATTGCATAAACAAGTTGGGGTTCGAGATTGTTTGTTTAATAAAATTATACGTATTGTATATATCAAAATGAAAGAACTAATTATTGAGTTCATAATAAAATGTCTACTGAAATCTCTTTCTTTAATTAGAAGTATTTATTATTACGAGGGTGGTCCCAGAAGTACCCGACCCAACAAAGAAAATAAAAAAATTTTGGAAAAAGATTTATTTATTTTTCAACGTAATCTCCTTTCAGCTCTATACACTTTTCCCAGCGGTGTTCAAAAAGTTCGATACCCTTTTTATAATAACTGTCTTGCTCCTCAAAATAGCCATTAACTGCTGACATCACTTCTTCATCGTTGGAAAATCTTTTACCACTGAGCCATTTTTTCAAGTTCGGGAACAGAAAATAATCCGAGGGGGCTAAATCTGGCGAATATGGTGCATGAGGTAGCAATTCAAACTTTAATTGATTAATTTTGGCCATTGCAATAACGGATTTGTGAGCTGGCGCGTTGTCGTGATGAAACAACACTTTCTTTTTAGCCAAATGCGGCCGTTTTTGCTTGATTTCTTCGCTCAAACGTTGCAATAAGTTTGCATAATACTGGCCGTTGATAGTTTTTCCTTTTTCGAGATAGTCAATAAAAACTATTCCACGCGCATCCCAAAAAACCGACGCCATAACCTTGCCTGCCGATGAAACGGTCTTCGCCTTCTTTGGAGCCGGTTCTCCCTTTTGAGTTTATTGTTTCGATTGTTCTTTTGTCTCGGGTGTGAAATGATGGACCCATGTTTCATCCATTGTTACGAAACGGCGAAAAAATTCTGCTTTGTTGCTGTGAAACTTCGATAAACACTCAATTGAAACATTTTCACGACACTGTTTTTGCTCGAGTGTGAGCAAACGCGGCACCCATCTTGCACACAGCTTTCTCATGTCTAAATTTTCAGATAATATGCGATGTACCGCACTTTTTGAAATGCCCGTAATGTCTGCTAGCTCGCGCACTTTCAGTCGACGATCATGAAGTACCGCTTTGTGGATTTTCTTCACCATTTCTGGAGTCGTCACCTCATTTGGTCGACCACTGCGCTGCTCGTCGTGGCAGCTCGTACGGCCTCGTTTAAACTCAGCTACCCAAAATTTAACTGTTGTAAACGAAGGAGCAGACTCACCCAGAGTAGAATCCAGTTCAGCTTTTGTATTGGTTGGGCTGAGGCCTTTCAAATAAAAGTATTGTATCACATAACGATGACCAATTTTCTCCATTTTACAAATTCACTGACAACGTTCACTACTGATGGCTGCCAAACAAATACTGAACAACGTGGCGCTTTTAAACTTGAAACATATGCTTTATAGACTGCGTACTTTCCAATACAGTGATATTTTCAAACAACTACCGCCACCTCTTGGTCAGGTCGGGTACTTCTGGGACCACCCTCGTATACAGTCAATAATGTCTTTCATTGTAATAAAAATGTTTTAATGAAATACGAAAATAATTTTATTATACAAATCACCTCGAAGCTCAACTTATTTATGCAATAAATTACAGCAAGTTTAAACATTGCGGCATTACCCGGTTCACGTGTCCACGACATGAACTCGGACCATAGAAAGTAGACCCAATTTATTAGTTTTATCGTGAGTGAGTTTTATCATTAACGTTAACCTTAACCGCCTTGGTAGTGTAATGTCTAGCGTGCTGGATTTTCACCCAAGCGGGCTGGGTTCGACTTCTGTTACAGGCAGATCAGGTTAAGGTTTTCTGCAGTTTTCCTTAACTGTGACACAAATGTGGGATTTGCGCTGTTCCATCTGTAAGTCGGCTGTAGCCGCAAGTAGGGCCTACGTAATAATAATAATCGTTCCCTCCCTCCCGCACAAGCTTATTGCTTCTGATGCCTGGTTTCCAGGTTATGGGTTGTAGCAATTATTATTATATTATTGTATTATTAAATATAATGATTGTTTACTAATTCTTATGTTGATAATAGTAAGTACTAAGGGTTAAGGTCTTATATTTGTAACGAACATTAACATTAAGACCTATGTCCTAGTTTTAATCGCCAATTGTAAAACCATTCAAAGAAAAAAACGCAGTTATTTACTTATCTATCAAGTTGTTTTACAATCACAACTGCGTCTTATGCGTACATTCACTACTTCTCAACTCGATGGAGACTTTTCTGCTGGAAAAACTTTAAATAACAGAGGAGAATAAATGTGAAGATCACCGATTAGAAATGATAAACACGGGCACAAAGGCTCTCGTGTTTGTTTCTTAATAATAGTAACGAAGTTTAAAATCAATATAGTGTTAAGTAATCAGTACGTCTGGTCACTTATATACAGAGGCGAACAAAATAATACAATACAAAACCACATTCATTATAGATCGTTGTAAAGTTTTAATCATTAGTCATTAGCAAGCCCAACCAACTGGGTGCTGAATGGGTAGTTAATTGCACAATTTCGTGTAGTCGAATGTATAGGTATAAAATTACGGTAGGTTACGGTACGGTTAGGTATACATGCGACTACACGAAATTGTGCGCTTAACTACCCATTCAGCAACCATGTGGTTGCCCTTGGTCATTAGTAAGGTAAAATAAGATGGGATTGCAAACAACACTCTTAAATTATCTAAGCTGTTTAAAATATCAGCCGCTATGACTACGGATAGGGGCAACAGATGTTCATTTTTAATACTCCTTATTTTTTATTTATTTGTAGAACTTTACTTACATATTAACAATATGGACAGAATTTAAAATGTGACGTCTCGATTAGATTTGCGATATAAACTAAATGCTAGCTCAGGATTTAAATCTTGCAAATCTCAAAGTTACGTCAAGTGAATTATAATATTTAAATAAGAAATGCAATATCTCAAACCAAAAGGTAACTGTTATTACGAGATATCTCATGAATACTCTTTATTGCTATTAACCTTACAAAATATTCTTTGCTTCATTATACTAGACTAGAGGGTATTTATAAAAAACTAAAACAATGCTTGTTTCACAGCATTAGTAATTGATAAAAACTGCAGAGCAACTGGCTTTCCATTAATTTACCCCATTGGGCATTGTCGATATGATTTGAATGTAATAAACGTACAAAAAACGGGAACTGTACTTTCCGTACTTCTCTTTTACTGTTTTATATTCACAAGCTGAACAAATGCACTTAATTTACCGGATGCTTGAAAGAACCTTTGAAAGATTTAAAAGAAACTGAACGTTCAATAATAAATAAAACAATAAAAATAGATTTATAGTTTGATGTAACACAAGTGGAAAGCAAATACAATACACACTCTTGAAAACAATAAATGAGCTTTGAGAAGGTACTTTCATTTGTCTATAAACCATCATTGCATACACTTTACATAGAGCCACTAGATTTTGACCTTTATTGATATTAAATAAAAAGAAGTATTGTATGTTAGCTACGTACCTTACATACAATTCTGTATTTTTATCAAAGGGGATTAATAAATGTTTTAAGTCTACTGCAGCAATAAATTTGAATTGGAAGTTGTTAAGTCTAAGTAGCAAAGTAAGTTTTAGTTTAATAATGTTAGTAGTTTAGTTTCAAAGTTTTGTCGGCATGCATTTACATATTTTTCCACTAAAATTAACATTTGCCTTTTTCTATTATATATTATATGCTTGGTTAAGGTATACAAAGACTCTATTTTTAGAAGAAATATACCATAGAACACAATTTACACCAATATTTTACGCTTTCCTGAAGTATAAATCTCGCAACACTCATTTGAAGGTGTCTTTAACATTACTACCAAGCAATCAATATTTGTTTTTCATATATAATGTAAAAATATAAAAAAATAAATGGTTTTTCCTCTTTCGTAAATTCTCTACCTTACGTTTTAATATTGAAAAGAACTTTAGAGATATAGATTTATACGTTTCTATATAAATATCAAATATCGCAAACAATAGCTACCATAAACAAAAAATTATGTATTTCTCTACTACAAGCTGTCAGCTGCAATATTAAATATTTCACATTAATTCTAAAATAGATTGATATATCCTACGCATTGAAAATATATGTAGGTACATAAACTTTCTTTGGAATATTTATTTGAATAGCTTTGCTCATCAAGAAACAAAGAGAAATAACGTATTCCATTTTATAATTTAAGTTTGTGTTTAAATACAGGGCGTTTCAGTATACTTCGGTATACATTGAAAGTGTGATACAAAAAACCTTATGTCATTTTTTATTTTACGCACACTGAAGAAAATACTCAAAAGGTAAGTTTTTGGGGACTACTGAAACGTGTCACGACCTACCTCACATGTAAGATCAAATACTGTGTTTAACAAACTAAACAATACATTTAAAAACAATATTTGGGTAATTATACTAAATGCTAGTATCACATTTAATTTTTCTGTCTGTGTATTGAGAATGAGTGATGACTGATGAGATGACAGAAAAAATGGAGTATTTACATTCATACAATACTTTATTATTGCATTAGGGTCAAGCTTTGTTTAGCTATAAAACGTAACCTTGGTATTTTCTATGAAAACGAAATAATAATAATAATAAACACAAATATGTCAATATCCCATTTGTTCTCGAGCAGGTACACCCACTATGTTTAACAGTTTTATTTTCTGGAAGTGGTACATTACAAAGCCAACAAGATTTTAAATCATCAACTAATTAATACTAAATGAATAAATCTCAATAACAATTCATTCTTTGAAACATAACCTCTAATGTGTTTTATGTAAGATGACTTACTTTTATCAAATATATATTTACAACGAAATAAATGATTTCTGTTTGAAAGTATCCAATGAATAAAAAATTAGTAACTGTTTCCTTGTAAAATTTCCCCCTAGACAGCGCAGCGTTGACTTGTTCTAGTTCATCAATGGAGTAGCTATAGCTAAACTAAGGTGGAGGCCATTGATGTTGAACTGCTGATATATTAAGAGATCTATAAGGGGCCGACACATTGTTCTGTGTCGGAAAACGCATAAAACTGACGTTCTGTGAGAAACCCATAAATCCGTTTATGGAATGTACGAAATTCGCCGATTGTGCTCCTAAAGTCTATTTAAAGAGAATTTTCCATGGTGATGGGTGTTTAGAATTTGAGTAACCTGGTTCGTACATATGGTCTTTATTCTTTAACATGTACTACAACCAGGCACGGTTAGTGTATACGAAGACCCGGCCTGCGGAAATGGAACGTATAATGGCTATTATGATTGTACGTACACATTAAAGCAATATAGCAACATGTGTTGCATTGCGAGTGTGACAGCCCGGGGATTTTGTATGTTCCGGCTGCGTCTGACTATCCCAACACTATGACATCGTAGAACGATTGTGGTTACGTTTGCAGACTATCTCTCGAACAAAAACATGAACAATGCGGCCTCATTCAAATGCGTTAAATGTCGGACAACTGATTTTTTTTGCAGTTATTTAACAGCATCTCTAAGGCGACTGCATTCTCGAAAAATTAACGATTAATTCAATTATTGGTATCATATTGCAATAGTTAGAAATATTAAAATATTTTACGAATGGTATATTTCTTACTATTTCAAAATTTCGCAATAATTTGGAATCTTAGTATATATTAATATAAAATGAATCAGAACGTTTTCGGTCATCATCAGCAAACGTTTCACAAACTTCAACTGAAAGAACAAATCTCTCACTTTTACCTCTTTTACTTTTGTATTTAAAAGCTGCTGTATAAGCATACTTATACAGGGGTTTTCGTGATTGCATGTTTCAGTACCAAGCAAGATTTTATACATACTTGCGCTTCTGCATACCATATCAACCTAATCACAACATAATTCAGCAGGTTTGTTTCGATTCTGCAGCTTTACGCCAACAATACAACTCTGAACTGTTTGCATTTTGCTCCCGATTATCAAATAGTTCAATTTAGGGGCGTTCTTCAAGACTACCTAATTGTCCCATATCTGATTCTTCAAATTTCTAACTTGTGAAACAATCTCTTTGTAGTAATATACGATTTAACGAGCAAGTCCACTATACTGTATACACTATGTAGTTTTTCTTAAACCACTGTACTGCTGTACAACTTTAATTATTGTTTTGAACTTGAATTTAACGTAACAGTCAATTCACAGTATAATAATAACCAGCAGGATTTACTTGGCTGACGGCGCTTTGATGTTTTTCAGCCAGTCTCGAATAACGAACAGTTCACGTTTACGCATGTTTTACATGAATATATTGAGATGTTATTATTTAAATTAAAAAAAAAAGCTAAATAAATTAATAGTGTTAAACTTACTTTGGCTAGCTTTAATAAAGAAATTTTAAATAACACCTTAATTTTCTTTTACCCACAATAGGCCGACTCAGGTTTAATTCGATAGAGCATGAGATAAAAATTTACATTGATCTTATTAATGCCTGTGCCTTGAAAAAGAAACTTACTACCAATGCACTTGGACTTCTGCAACTGGGCAAACAGCAAACTTAAACTCTGTATGTGAAGAAAATAAATGGATGCTTGCACAAACATCAAATAAATAAACACATAGATAAATTGAAACACAGATCTTTATTTTATTATGATAAATAGAAAATCTATTTCAAAGGTGAAAATAAAAAAAAAACTTAAACAGAAAAGTTAAAAAAATTGGAAAATCTTTCTTGAGCTTGCTCAAATGTGTTAGATATTAGTTACCAACCTGACATGAAAGTTGTTACTGGTCTCCATTTGAACAAACTGGCATCAAATAAGTTTATCAGAGAAGAAAAATATTTACAAGTGCTAAATAAATTTATCTAACAAAAAATTAATTATTTTTGTGAATAAACAAATTGAAATTGTTTAAATGTTACAACTTTGTTATTGAAAACACTCTCAAATAAAAAATTGCCTTTATGATTTTGTTGTTTCTAATGTGAACCAAATCCTTTTATTTTTGATTTACCTTGTATATAAACGTCAACGAATCCACTCAAATGTATTTTCTATTGTATTATCGGTAATACAGACAGATTCAATTCAACAGCTGATCCATACAATGTCGACATCCGAATTGATGATAAATAAAAATCTTCTTTTGATTTAAATAAATCGTACACAATTCCATATAACTGTTGAAGAACGAAATTAAATCTTCTTTAATTTAAATATTCAGATAACTATTCAATTCCATAAACACTGTGTTAAAAATGGTCGTTTGTTTACCAAAAAAAACATGTGGTTGTCACTTAACCTTATTTTATTTTGCAGATTTTTGGTCTGGAGTCGAGCATGGAGACCCCCAATGCGTTTTATCGACTGAAATTGTTCTTTTCCCCCGGATTTTATATAGGTTTCACCAAAACAATCAAAAAACAACAAGGCTATCGTAGCCTATTAAATGTTCTTAATGTGTTACAAATTAAACAAATTTTCAATTAGATGATATAATATCATCTCAGTATCAATAAACATCTTTTATGAAATAACCGCATACGTATCTGATAAAACTTCTTTCTAATACACATTGGAAGTTTGGTAATCTTTATAATACTAATTTTAAGAAATTGGTATGTACAAAAGATCCTAAATACAACGGGCCGTATTACGAGCCACGATTAAAGGTGTCTCTAATTAAAGTTTCGTTTAAAATCAACAAGAGTAGAGATAGCTTTATCTAATTTTAATAGGTGGGAAAAGATTGCAATTGGTCGCCATTAGGGTGGCCATTATTTTGCAAAAGTTAAAATTTTTTAGATCCCCCCTCCTAGATCTCTTTAAAATGACAAAAAATGAGCTGTGCAAAATTTCAGCCCATTTGGTCAATATTAACCCGTGCCACCGAGAGGTTAAGTTTTAAATGGGATTTAACATGGGTTTGGTGCACTGCTAGAAACTTTGTGGCATTACTTTTTTATCTTTCTATGTTTTAACGTGAAATTTTGTATACTTATGCTGTTGAAGTTGCTTAACACGAATCTGAAGCCAAAAAAACTTTGGCAGTTCCTTGAAAATGCTAATTTTAGTGAAGTTGACCGCTTTTCGACAGCTATAAACTGTCAAAAGTTTTTCTGACAGTTTGAATTTTACCATATTCGTGTTCAGCAGTTTCAACAACATAAGTGTATAAATTTTCAAGTTAAAACAGCTCACTTTTTTGACATTTTAAAGAAATCTAGGAGGGTGGACCTAAATAATTTTAACTTTTGCAAAATAACGGCCACCCTAGTCACCATGGTAATTAAACACTCTGTTAATTTAATAGTGAGATGCAAATGCTGCTCATCATAAAAACGTTTATTAAAAATTGTATGCAAAAAATAACACCTTAAGGAAATCGGAAAGGCTAAAGGAAGTATTTCCCAAAGTATTTACAAAACTCGTTTATTAGGGGGCCACTAAACAACCCAAAACTGTCGTAATCGATGCTGATTCATTGTGGATGCTATACTGCAACTGCTGCTCCATAGTCTGCTAGTAGTTTGAGTATAAATCAAGGTTACAGTCGGCGGCTGAAAATATTTGTCAGAGTGCATCTGCTGGTTATTATTATGCTGTGGTTATTTTTATCAGCAATATATTCGGCCACCATACCATGGTCCGGTACGGTCCATCCGTATTAAATCTACACTTAAATGCATGTACGTAAAATTCTTCAACTACTTAAATCTCGATTGTAGTGTAAATGATGCAACAATTAATATTAGTATTGCTGGACACATGAGATACTAAAATAGTTAATTACTACCTCATCAACAGGATCTGTACAATTACCAGTATTTGCATGCCTCATGCTGTTCCTAATGTATATGGGAAACAATTAAACTTTAATAGCATAACCGACAGTTATGTCACACACACTAAATCTGGTAACGATCTCATAATTGAATTGAAGTACATGTGTCATTCATGTCTAGTAAACTATAATATGAATACACTTAGATGTTCTGCGTTTCTTATAAGATGTAAAGATTGCATCTATTAGAAGTTTTTGGAATTGTAGTTGAATGTTTCGTAAATTTATCTAAAATTTTGCTGCTCTTACATTGAAATTGGTATCACAAACGTATTTCAATCAAGAATCAGCTAAGTTTCTGTTGGTGCCCACAAGTTCTGCTTAGATTATTACATAAAATTTATTGCATACAAAACTGTATTGGGCACCAAATAAGTTTATAATAATTTATTGATTATAACGCATAATCAGCTTATTACTAAAGTTACTAATTTATTAACAATAACCAGCAATATGTAATACAAACTCTTAATTAAAAACTGATCAATCGGAAATTTTATTTAATGTTCTAGATAATTTAATGTTTTCTTTAGTTTCAAATTTCCATTATTTTCATTATTAACAAAGCAGACCATACAATAAGAATGCAGTAATTCAAGTTAACGAAGCGTAATAAATTCGCTTCGTCTCCCAGAATAGCCTGCATTCTGTTTACGGATTGTGTTCTGTTTAGTGCATTACATTCAAACTGCTAGGTATAAAGGTTATATCCACAATTTTGTATGTAAATGTTTCCATAAAATTGAAAAACAGACGCACAATATCGTAAATATTACTTAGGATTATTAGTTTAGGTTATATACGGACAAAAATAAATAATTTAAATCCTGCCATACAAATCTCAATTCTGAACAATATAAGGCATTAGCCAAGTATTAGGCAAATACGTGATACAGGTGGTTTATATTTCAGTATTTTCAGCCGTCACTATCAACTGAATAAAATCTAAAATTGATTTATAACAGGGATGTCGTGTAACGTGCTAAGACGACGAGAGTCACGCGGAGTCAGAAATTTATTGATATTCGCACCCAGTTTCGCCGACAGGAACGAAGAACGTTGTTGGCAGACTAAAAAGAACTCCGGCCCTGTTATATTTTAACATTTCCCAACTACGTTGGATATTATTTTTCTACAAGGCAAGAGTATAAGAAAGCTATTTAAGGAGGCATCTATAAATTCAATATATTTCCATCTATGCCATAGATAGATCCGCACGGCAAATCAATGGCGCGAAAAAATATACATCCTCTATAAATTCTTATCTTTGATAACAAATCGGGGTTTCGTAACGGCAAAAAAATAAATGGTTCGAAAGGACATAGAGTCCTTGTTTTATTCAGAAGGCGGTTTCGATGTGGATTTGGGGAATCATAAACTGGAGCCCAGGGACATGAAACGTACGGCTCAGTCATTTTATCAACGCCAGCCTGTGCCATGAAAGAATCCGGAACACTTTGCCGATAACGTAATGCGCCAACATGGCGTATCAATCAATAGTTGTTACCGTTAGGTTCATTAATAATCATTTAGGAAAAGGCTATATGTAGTCTTCCAGACCGGTCGCCTGAAACTCACCTACTCGAGAATAAGTGTAGATAAGAGGAAGCGCATCCTTTACTACGCGTTTACATTCGCTTGTAGTATCGTATCGTAAATGATATACGGCGGTTAAAGTTTAATCGATTACACGACTCGAAATGATTAATAAACACCATAACACAGACCCAATTTACTCTCCCTAATCAGTTACGATCTCTTGCAGCCTACCAGCGTAGGTAGGTACCTTACGGGCGGTAGCGTTTGAATTTATCCATACAAAGCTTCTCAATTACCATCACTTTAAGCGCTATCACAACCACAATATGCAAATTTGAGTTTGCATGGTTGCGCAAGTAAGCATAACACTAACCACACTCGCCGCCATTGAGATTGATGGTTTAGAATGTTCATTTTACTCGCCTGCACCCCAAAATACCACTAAAAGCTTAATTTTTTGTACCCTATTTAATCGACTATATGAAAGGGATAGAGACCGAAAGACGAAAACCTTTGTTGTTTTACATTAACTAATGCGCCTACGGTTTCGGTTTACTTCTACGTTCTACGACACAAACATTAATCAACTATTCATTCATGAGTGATCAGAGGATACACACAATAGAACACACATCCCAAAACTTAAACACAACTACTACCTCTTCTAATATATTTCTTGTTTGCCTAAGTTCTACGGCAAATAATTACAGTTTGCTTAAATAATCAGCGACAAATTTATTGTTTCATACGACAGCTTCTACGTTTTGTAATATTTGAAGTTGTGGTACATTAAAATACGAGGCTTCAATCGCGCTTCTGATTATTTTCATACTATTTTTTGACACCGGAGGTTTTTATTGACTGTAAACCGTTTATCAGCAAGAATAAATCTACTTAGCACACATTTTGAAGTAAATATTGAAATTTTAGGGACGTATTAGAGCTTAATACTTAAAGGATTTAACACAGTATGTGTAGAATCGAAAAAACTTGAATTGTTTAAACATTCTCTAGATCACTATTTGATTTTCAGAACTTGTTTTATTAATCTATGCATTTGATCTGAATTTTCATAACTGCATAACAAAATGAGAACTGATAGCGTACGTTTCGGTGGACTATGTACTTGTAGATGGTAGGTTGCGTACAGGGTGCCATGAGTTAGAACGCATTAATTTTAAGGGGTGATAGAAGACATCAAAAGGAACAAAAAAGTCTGAATAAATTTTTTTCGAGTAATTTAGAAAAAACCATTGCCATCTCTGGCAACCTTGCTTAAATATAATTGCAGCTGGATCTTGACCTTTTAGAAAATCAAACAAACAAACTGATAATGACAGCCGTTGTTTAAAAATATTAACATCGGAAGCAGATTAGTCGTGTGACTAATTCTACGAAAATTGTAAATGGCACCGTAAACAAAATTTGTACATTGTACGTTAAAATCAAGCTGATTCATAACAAACCATCTGTAAAAATAAGACAATAATTGATTTACATTTTATATTTATTAATTTCTGGAATATTTTCAAAATTTCTTTTTTGTTTTTTTAATAAAAAATACTATCTTATGTTAAAGAAATTTGATTAAGGTACCTAATTACCATAAAATTAAAGATTTTTTAATATAGCCAAAACGAGGTGTCAACAAAATCCCTTAATCTAATTATCTAATTTAAATTAGATGAATCTTACTTAAAAGATATTCTCTTATAAAATCTTTAAAAACTGTTATTAGATAAACAAAGTGCTTTATTGACAAATTATTATTTCAAAGTTCAACAAACTACCAACTCAGTATTATCTCACTGTAATAATAATAAAAGGGTATTATTTACACAGTTGCGATCAGGCATTGACCCAAATATTCTTCATTAAATCATTAAATTGCAAAGTTCTAAACAAAACGTGCTTTATTTCAATGTCAAGAAACTTCCACATCGGCATTTTGTGCGAATGTGGAGCAAATTTTATAACAAGCTTTACAGGGTTGTCAGGTTTCTTAATTGAGTAAAATGAATTTGTAATTGTAAAAAGAATTCAATTTTACGCGGAAACAACATGCGATAGGATAAAGCGTTATTATGGTTTGTTGTTGTGATAGATGAGATCTGCCGACAAAACCCCATACTTAAAGTACTATTATTAACGCGGCAAAATATTGTTAAAGTTTCCAACTTTCTTATTTTTTTCTGAAAAAGTAGTACGTTCTAGAACAAAGTTGTATCAGACTTTTTTGTTCCTTTTGGTGTCTTCTATCACCCCTTAAAATTAATGCGCTCTAACTCATGAAACGCTGTATAGTCATTATTGATTTAAGAAGCTTTTAAATTTTTTTGATATGCCTTTATTATGAATTTGTTTGAAAACCTAAATTTCTACTTACATTTGTAAAAGTACAAATTTACGAGGAGAATGATAAAATTCCATTTAATTTCCTATATTATCTCTTACAAGAAACACACTGTATATATTCATAACATGCTTACAGCGTCATGCTTTATAGCCTTTAGCGTCAATTGTGTTTTATTAATATTTTTAACAGGAGAATGAGTATTTCGAATTCCTATTTTGATATTCCAAAGAATTTTTCGATTAAAGCCTGATTCTCTGCACTGCAGTCTGTAAGCATTTGAATTGGAACCAAATTAATTAAACGAAATGTGTCTGTGTAGAATGAAATTTTAGCTTTCTGCTTTTGTTAATATAAATGCTGCTGTACAGGGAGGAAACCTCAATTGCTATTTAATTAATAGAGAGATAATACAATGCGATTGGATTTGCTGCAGACTTTGTCTTTTGCTTTAACTTTAAATATGCCGATTATACTAACTTTACAGAAACATATTCTAACATTATATAATTTTAAATTCCTTTACCTAAAGAGTGAATAATTTATCTATTTATACATACAGGGTGTGACTAATATAAGTAATAATCTCGTAATGGAGAGGGGGGAATTAAATCATTCTAAATAATGATTTAGAACATATTTTCTCTATTACCTTGTGGTCTCTTCCTGTTAGTTTTCAAGAAAATCACATTTCAAATTTTAAGTAAGCCCATGTTGTGTTGTCCTTTATTGATTTATTGCAGGGCAGTGCACTGTTAAGCTTAAATCTTTTTAAACGACTTTTTTGTCGGCATCTGGAATTCGAAACAGTTGACCTATTGTTATCACTTTCCTTGAACTTTTTCCTTGAACACATTCGGCTTTAAATTAAATTTTTAAAATAAAGCAGGTCCGTATTTACTCTTATTTTTTCATGTAAATTTCAACCAAAATTTTTAAAATTTTGTTAAAGATGTATGACTTTTTTTATTGATTAATGGTCATTACATACGCTCATATGTCACCCCTTGAAGGTTTATAACTTTTTAATATCATTAAGACAATTAATTAAACACAGAGTCTCAAAATAACAGTTTTTTCATACAGATGCAGAAACTCCGTATATAGCTGATATTTTTCTTTTTAAACACAGGAATAGAAAAATTTCCAAATGGGATGTAGTTTAAAATCAAATGGGGCACTTTTTAGAAGGGTCTACATTATACAGGGTGGCCCAAGGATGTGTCAACCGAAACGTTTAATATAGGGTTGGTTGTGTAGATGTAATGGTAATAGCTTTGGAAAAATTAACTTTTTAATCTAGAAAGTAGGTTCAATATAGTAAGCATTTCCAATTTAATAAAACAGTTGAACGGAATACAACATTAGAAGAAAGAATTTTATATTCCTGATGTAAGACGGTACCGGTTAGTTCTTCTACTGTTCGGGGTAACTACATTTCACAAAATCAACAATCTCAAATTTTTCAAACGGTACAATATGTATACTTCCTAATTTTTAAAAAGCTGCTAATGCAATAACATGAATGATATGAAATACCTATTTCAAATTGTAAGGTAAACATGAAAAAAAAATAAATAAAAAGAAGTTTCAGTGTTCAGAAAACAATTAATTAAAAGAGCACCAAATACGGTATAATTTGAAAACATACGAAAAGGGGTAGTTAAAAGTTATAAGTAATAAGTTGCCATTTGATATAAGTGAGATTTTTGATTTCGCGTAATGTGATCACCCTGTATAATAGGAGATTTTATCGAAATCGTCTTACATCAGGAAGGAAAATCACAGTGTAGATGTATTGCTTCTAATGTTGTACTGCATTCAAGTATTTTTATTACCTTGGAAGTGTTTACTAAATTAAACCTATTTCTCAGAAAAAAACGTTAGTTTCTCTAAAAGTACATATTAACATTAGACCTACACAACCTTCATAACTCATCATTGACGTACGTTTTTATTACGTGATTAAAATGCATATAGGGTGTCTCATTGAAAAGATGGAGGTTTGGTTTGGCACGCTTTTCTCATCCATTATGTATAATGTAAAACACCTTTAAAATTAAAATTCATTGATTCTAGACCAAATCTCATTTATAAATTTCTACATTTTTAAATATGGACATAATGTTTACCCCCTGTTATATTTATATTTGTAAGGGAGTAAACAATCTTAGAAATATAATTGATAAAAGTTATTCCAAGTTTAAGGTTAGCCTTTAAACATTCTTTTTTGTCAATTGTGTGCTATAATATACCTTGATGCAAGTGTATTAATTCGTTGATCTCAGTAACATTGATTATATTATCTGTGCGATTGCATTGAGCGAGAAATCTCATTCACTTTAGCACGGTGGAATTCAGTGTCGATGTCGTTCGCAACTTTAATTTTCAACGGTTTTGGACTTGAAGTAGATCATAGTGATATTACCGTTCAATGATAATGCAACAACATTAGATATTGTTCTTAGCTGCTGATAGCTCAATTAAGAATCTTTCGTTGGAGGAAATGAAAATATTAGCTATCGATTCTGTCTTGAGATGGTTGATATGAGAAATACCTTTGACGACACTTAAAGAACACCTCAATTTGTATTGGCTTGTACGAAGAGTACTTCTCGCTACCAAAGGGGGCAATATCAGATCACGGTTTGGCATGGCTCCAATAGCTGATAGCTAGGAATTACCAATTATAAATTGACTAGGATTAGAAGGAAATTATCAGTGTCACTGTTAATAGTATTATTTTTCGCAGCCAAACGACGTCCATACCCATTGATTCATGCCTAATGATACTAAAGATCGTTTCGAGACTTAATGGTAGACATAAAATAAAATAGAATTACTTTATTTCGAATTTTACCCCACGGTTAAAAAGTTACCTTCTTAGATAAGACTAAGGTATGTAAATCATTATTGAGAATTATTGATATCTTTAGGGCGTGTAGGCGCAAAACACTCTCGAAACAAAGAAAAATAGAGATTGGCCTAAACCAAATTAATAATAATCGAATTAGTCACCTTCAAACGTACTGTACTGTATTTTTCTAACTTACATATCACAACTATGACAGATATTAAACCATTTTCCCAATGTTTACTTACAACTGGGAAATCACAATCCCTACGCAAATGTACTAAAATTGTTGACCACGATGGATAGTTAAAATTCCATTCATTCAGTTCGTTATATAGTTCAGTAAGTTCATTGGCCTTGTTATGGAAGTATTTCTGACTTAAATGCCTAAATGCCAATATTCTTGAATAAAATTTCGTATAGGTTAATTTTATTCAAAAAGAGCAAGTTTTTGCAGGTAAGACATTATAAAATTTGATAACCGCCTCCGTAAAGTAAATAGTAATGAATAATTACGAAATATTGGTTGGCAGCTTATGACTTCAGATTGTAGATATTGATTTACCTAAAATAATTCATTAAGACCTATCTTTAAAACATGTAGATATTATTATCCTTGCTAGCACCAAAGGCCAGGTAATTGTTTTTATTTCATACTGTGTCACATTTGTCAGTTTTACGTCAAACTTTTCAGTCCAGAAAATTCGATTTAACAGTCTAGTATGACTGTAAAAATTTTACAGTCTAGTATGACTAAAAAAATTTACCGGACGCACATACAATCAATCAACTGGACAATGTTTTAGTACGTAATCAGTTACTATGGATACTCGGCTCCTTCGTCGCCTTGTCCGTAACATCTTACTCGACTGTAAAATTCCATTTCCTGAACTTATAACGTAAATTACTATTGCAAGTCTCTATAAAAGTGTTGGATTCTATAATTTGTTATTTTTAAGAAGTATAGCCAAAGTATATCTGACAGAAACATGCATACTGATGTATACGTTGAATGATTCGGATATATTTACTAAGAACACTAACTCAACTCAACACATTAATTGTAGCAGGACGCACTATGAGTGTGATTAAAAGCATGGATTTCATATGGTCCAATTACTTTAGGCATAAATATGGTTTCTGCTAAAAAACATCCATACTCTTTTTTAATCGCTTTATTTTGTCGTTTCAAACAATATATTAAAAATCGAGAGTGAAATCGCACCTGCGTTAAAAATATTAAAGGTCAAAGGCTGGAAAATTCGTTTCTTTGCGAATATCTCCCTTCCTATGGCTCGGAAGAAATTAATAATTAAATTTTCAACAAGAAAGATTACAATCATTTTCTTTGTACAGGAACCGTTTGCGAGATATACAGCAAAGGATGTGTATAAATAAGATGCGCCATGTATTCTGCATCGAAGGTGACGCGAAAACGGATACAACGTACATTATACACATCTTTTGCTGTATATTTCGTGAATGGTTTGCTGTTATTAAAAAAATGAATATAATCTTTTTTGTTGGAAATTTATTTATCTTTCATTTTTATACTACCCTTAATTGACCTCCGAGTCACAGGAAATGTAATCGAAATTTTGGCTTTGACGTTTAATATCATTTAAAGCCGGCGATTTCACTCTCGATTTTTAATATGTCTACTGTTTAAAACGACAAAATCAAACGTTTAGAACAAAAAAAAGTTGAGATTTTTTGGAACAATAACCCTAAAGTAACTGGACTAATATTAATAAAATGACCAATTCTGAAAGTAAGAATTAAAGTTAGTCTGAGATGTTGGTTGTGTTGTTGTTTATTGTACGTACATATTATTCAGCAATAGAACAAAAATTAACAATTTTCTTATTTAAGTAAAATCGTATAAACTTTACAAAATAGGTAGGAATACGATAACAGGTGTTCGTCCGGCATAGGCGACGGAAATCATAATTTACATTTAGTTACATACTTTATTTACGGAAAGGAAAAAAGTAAATCAAAACCTAAACAGCTAAGCCGCATTGAAAAATAGTTTTTCGGTCTTTCGGGATAAATAGTCGTTCCTAAACAAGACAAGAAATACTTTAGTGGGAACTTACTGGAACTGACCTTAAAGTCAGAAAGCTTTTCAATTTTTCTCTCTATGAGTTACGAAGGATTTGTTAAAAATTGTCAGAAATTTCAATGTTGGAAAGCGTTTTTGGCTGTATTTCCACCATAAATCCGAAAATGTCTGTTCAGATAAGTTATTAATAGGGTCAAAGACATGTGCTACAAAAACATGATTGAGTTGATTAATGACAAATAACTACGTCATCGGGTTTCGAGATTAATTATGTTCGAATTGGTCATCTATAGTATGTTAGAGAAATAATGGTCGGCCGCGGCGGATCTTGGTAGATTATGACGATGACGTCATCACTCTTACGTTGATTTAGAAAATACAAAATTTACTTTACTAGAACATAGAGAACTTTGTGCCATTTAATAATATATACGGCTTATACCATTTCTGAAAGAAAATAAAATTGCTACAATTAATTACCCCTGAGGATATACAATCTGTTTGATTTAAAGCACCCTGTTTTGTAGCAACTTTATTTTCGGTCAGAAATGGTATAAACCGTATATATTATTAAATGGCACAAAGTTCTCTATGTTCTAGTACAGTAAATTTTGTATTTACTAAATCGGCGTGAGAGTGATGAAGTCATCGTCATAACTAGGTATAGGATTTCTATGCATTTGCATGCTTTTTCTGCTTATAGCAAACATATGCAGAGTTACATTTATACATGTTTAACACATATGTCAATTTGAAAGTGCATATAAATGCATATTTAGGTGTTTTTTATAAATGCATGCATATTTTAGCATTTTTGAACGAGTGTGCATATTTTTCCACTTTTTGAGCGTTTTACATGCTTTAATTATGCTTTTAATTTCTTAAATAATTTTAGCATTTTAGACAACCAACCAAGGGCGGCTTAGTTGAGTCTAGGGGAAACCCGTAATTTAAGCTTATTGTTAAATACTAGGCTTTAAAATATTTTACTGACTTAACCATCTGTGTAGTTGTTAATATTTTCCAAGAAATAAAAAGTCCAAAGACCCTTTGACAACTTCCTGTTTATAGAAAAATTTGCCTGTACTTTTGTTTACTAATCTTGTAATCTTTCAATTAAGACAGTTCAGAAATTGCAAACTGCATTTCAGTTTGAAATTTTAGAGTGTAAAGATGGGTAAAGAAAAACGGTCTGTGTCTGTTACACTTCGAAGTTATGTTAAGCAATTCAGTGTTCTTACAACTGACGATAAGGTGTTGTATTGTACAGTGTGCAACGATAAACTGACTGCAACGAAACGCTTTCAAGTTACACAACATCTGAACACGGTTCGACATCAAAAGTGTGTTGCCCTGAAATCAAAAAAACAAACATTGTTACCGGGGTACCTTAATAATTCGCACGGTGAGTCCAGCAAATCGATCGAATTTAATAAAACACTATGTAGTGCATTAGTGGCTGCAGAAATATCGTTAAGAAAAATTAATCACTCAGCATTTCGTAATTTTCTGGAAGAAATTTCAAAAATGCCAATACCCGACGAGTCTACACTCAGGAAAAATTATTTACCTCGTTTATACGAAGAGACCATAAAATCAATTAGAAAACATGTAGCGAATAACTACATATGGGTTTCCATTGACGAATCTACTGACACTACTGGAAGGTGCGTAGAAACTTCATTTCCTACGTTTTGTTAGTAAAATTTAACTAATTAAAGACAGCAGAGCAATTTACGGATGTTTTATTTTCTATTTTGTTAGTTACATATTTAATCACAATAATATTATTGCTTGATTAAAATATAATTTTTTTTAAATAACTGTTTTGCACTAATTGTTTGTAACCGACTAATTATGTAGTTCGATAAAATAAAAATCAAATTTTTGTTTTCAGATACGTGGCTAACGTTATAATTGGCGTTTTAAATTCGGAGAACAATCCCAAATCCTATATATTAGCAATGGACGTTTTCAAGACCAATCATTGTTCTGTGGCAAAATTGTTTAATGATTCGATGGCTATTTTGTGGCCGGACGGCATACAGTACAACAAAGTACTCCTGTTCATCACCGACGCGGCACCGTACATGATCAAGGCTGGAGCAGGCTTACAAGTTCTGTACGAAAAAATGATCCACTTAACTTGATCTTGATGATCTTGCCCATGCAATGCATAGAGTTGCGGAAAAAAAGTTCGGGAAATATATCCTAACGTAAACTCTATAATTTCAGATGTAAAAAAAATTGTTTGTAAAGCTCCATCTCGCATACAAATATTTAGGGAAACTGCTCAAGAAGTGCCTCTCCCACCTGAGCCTGTAATAACAAGGTGGGGGTACTTGGCTTTCTGCAACAGAATATTATGCAACTTATTTTGATATTATTAAAGCATTTGTAAATAAACTTAATAAACACGATGCACTATGCATACAAAGCGCACAGGATGCTTTTAATACTAAGGAGGTGAGGGCAGAATTATTGTTTGTTTTGACAAATTTTGTGCGTTTAGCTAAAGTAATTCAGAAATTAGAAAGTCAGGGAAATTCATTAGATGAATCTCTTGAGTATGTAAAATTGTTAGGTGTTTCTTTGAATAAAGTAAAAGGGCCAAAGGGTTTGACTATAAAACAAAAATTTAAATCCGTTATAGACAAAAATCCTGGTTTTCACTTAATTAAAAGCATAAACGATGCATTATCTGACCAAGGCATTTTAGACGAGCTAAAACATTATTCGCTTGTAGAATTAAACAATTCTAAGTATGCCCCAATTACGTCTTGCGATGTAGAACGGAGTTTCTCCAAATATAAAACAATATTTAGGGATAATAGGCATATGTTTACTTTTGAAAATTTAAAAATGTACGTCATTGTGAACTGTAACGCTCTATGTTTAGAAAATAATATAAATTATTGAATAGGATGTCTAATTAAAATAATTTCTGTAAATAAAATGTAAATAACGCTAAACAGATGTTTTCTAATAATGAAAGTGCATATAATTATTAAAAATTTCTAATAAACGCATATTTCATGATTTTTAAGTGCATATCTCACGTTTATAGTGCATAGGTGCAAGCATATTTCAGCATTTTTAAGTGCATACAAATCCTATACCTAGTCATAACCTACCAAGATCCGCGGCCGACCATTGTTTCTCTAACATACTATATAGATGACCTATTCCTACATAATTAATTGATTTTGAAACCCGAAGACGTATTTTTTTGCTGCCGGCTCCCGTTCTATAATAAGCAAGTGCTCATTTCCAATTCAACCAATTTGTTTAACGAATCATATTTGTATCTCCCTAAACTTTGACACCATCTTCGAGAACAAAAATGATGTTAGTATTTCTCACCAACCTGCAGATGTTCATTACATTTCCGGCATGAAAATCCAACATGCAGGACAAACCTACATTTTCTCTGATTATTTCTCTGAAGACAAATCATCCTTTTACATATTGAATTACATATATTGCAATACTAGATTGGAAACATACAATTCCACTTGAATGTACCCCAAAAAAGACGTACTTATTAATTTGTTGAAAAATAATTAAAGACATCCTAAATGGACTTCATATGGACATCCTAAAGGTCAGTTTCCAGGTCAGCCTTGAAAATTGTTAGTTTTTTAAAAAGTTTTTCTTTTGTAAAATTGTAAGCTTCAAAGAAAGTGTATTGATGTATAACAATAAGTAAAACAACAATGAAGATATGTAAACTTACTGTCGATTTAGCTTCTCGACTTAGAAGCTTATAGGAGATTTCCATGATCTTAAAGTATTTACTTAAAGGAATTTTAATGTTTCATTTCAAAGTTTAGATAAAAAAACCTGATCTTACACACGATAAGATTATTTTTTATATATAGGTTATTATGAAATATCGTTCCTATCCAGATACAGATAAAATATGAGGAAAACTGAAATTTTAAATTTTCAGATGAAACAAAAGCTTTGCCTTAAAATAACATGTTCGCTTGAAAATCTTTCAAGATGTTTCATTTTTATTCAAAACAATTTTTATTTCTTATGGTAACGAAGCCATTTATAAAATACAAAAATCACCCTCATCCAACAAACAAGTCACAATTTGTGTGCTGCTGTTTTCGACTCCATAATAATTCTCGTAGATGACCTTATATGAATCCATTAAATACGTTGGATGTAGAACGAAAGCGAATACATTATAAATAAATTGCAAAAAGTATAAACCCTTACAAGAAGTGGTTTCTTTGAAGATACTTGAATCAACTTGTAATCAAAAACTATACAAGAGCTCCAGCGGCTTGATATTTTAATTGGTTAAGGGAATATCGGTTATATGGTATTCGCAACAGAATTTAACTTGTTTTACGAACGTTCGGTATTAGAGAAATAAATCAAAGACCCTTTAAATCTGTATCGCTATTAGTGGAATTTCGTAAAATTATTTGACTTTAATGAATTGAAGGCAGTATAAATCAATGGAAATGGAAATGTATTATAAACGAATGCACAAGCTATAAAGCCGCCTTTATACGTTTGCAGGAAAACTGAACCAAATATGCTGATTTAGTGAAAACAACTTCCTAACTTCTGGTTACAAAAAAAAAAGATGTTTTCGTTGTCAGACGGCTGTGAAAATTGGTGAACTATATTCTTGGAAGTTAATGGCCCATAAGCACCATTCCCAAGTAATCGGACGCTCTTCTGACACAGAGATACGTATCTATAGTCTAACCCTTCACGGAAATGAAATTCATCAATGCCATTAAAGTTTCCAACCCTAAAGGCAATTTCTGTACAATTTTTAATCCTCAAATATTTCTAAAAGTCTCACTGAACCACCAAATGACATTATATAAATGTCAGAAAAATTGCTTATTTTCGCATTTAGTTTTTTCCATTCTCTCAAAATTGCTTGCGTCATTGTGAAACCAACTTCGAAAATTACCTTATTGTTGTATTCACCTTGAATCATCGTTGCTTCATGCTACTAAAGTGTACTGTAGAAATTCTTGCCTTTGCCTTTGCCTTTGCCAAGAGATTTCTCTATACAAAATAAAAATTCCTGCAATTCAGAGTAGAAAAAGTCCTTGCGAAAACGTAGGTAATAAAAGCATTTTCATTAAATTTCCTACCATTTTCGTGGTCCGCAGCTGAATAGTTTTTCGAGAGGCAGAGGTGGGTAATCGTGAGCATCGCATCAGTTATGTAACAAGAATGCGTGTTATCAGTAGCTGCCGGCTGAGCTGGGAAATGGATATGTCGTTCATGCACAAAAGGGGCCCACACACGCATATCCTCTTGAAGACTCGAATAACCATAGCGACTCGTGACTACGACACACACTTTGGAATCCGGAATAGATTCCAACGATTTCAACATTCAAAAGAAAACTTTAATCGAGTATTTTCAAGGTTCAAAGACAAATATTTTTTTATAGGAGGCATGTAAACATTTTCAAAATGGACTTTTAAATTCCGCCATTTTGAAGATTGTAAAGGAATTCTGTTTTTAACTTTGAATAAAGCAGCACGTTTCTCTGATGGAAGTGTTTTGTCCCTTACTGATATTGTTAAAAAGATCAACGAAAGTTGTTTAGGAACGAAAGTTGTTTAGGAAACACCGTAGAAAATTTGGCAATTTGTGATAGGTAAATGTGATGAGAATTTTTTATCAGGAGAACTAGCTAAAATGTAAAAGTGGATGTTAGGGTGTTTTGATGCTTCCTTTTATGATATGTAACAATGTAAATGAAATGAGCATTTACTAAAAGCTGTTTTCATTTATCTTTTTTTTTTGGTTATTTTGATAGAAAAATTCATATAGATATTTTTGAAATGAAATGAAAGCAGTTTTATATTTAATGTTAAAGATAAATACACCCTAAAATATTAATCTTATTTAACGATAAAATTCGTACGCGCTTTGTGACAAATTTTCACAACAAAAACATCACTCAGGAGCTTTCTAACAAGTTTATACATAATAAGAGAAGTATAACGAACTCAAGCATTTTTTAAATCTTGATTTTTCCCGTTATCTTACTAAAGTTATATTTTTGTTTTTTGTTATTATTAACTTTGTATAGAATTGAAAACATTAGACAAGTTAAATAACAGTTAACAAGTTAAATAAATAAAAGGAAGAGTAAAACAACGAAAGGTAAAGATAATTCATATTTAGCTACTATCAGTGTTTATTATCACTTTGTATTTGTTTGATGTACTGATATTTATATTTCTACCTCCTTTAAATAACAACTCTGACAAAAATCATGTATGAAATTTTATCTAAATCTCGGAGTATTTCGAGATAGAGCTAGCACAAGCTTTACATAGCTTCTTTGCTCGACACAATGTATAATTACCCAACTTATAAAAAAAAAATAAATAAATAAATAGTGAAAAACAAAACAGCTAAGTTAATTTTGAGCACAACGAATTTAAAAAATACTTTAAAATGAGTGCAAGCTATTAATTTATACTTAATTTATAAATACTAATATAAATCTATAAATAGCGGTATCGGACAACTCGGCGCGGAAAATTCGGCGCCGTGTAAAGTCGGCGCGAGCTAATTCGGCGCCGTGCCAATTCGGCGAAAAAAAAATCTAACCAGACTAAAATGACTATTGTAATTTCTAATTTAAATTCTTAGTAAGGTTAGTATTTCTGCTAAATTTTATTTTATGGTTTAATTGCTTTTTTCAAATTCCGTTTACATCAGGTTGAGTTTTTCTTGATAGTCATTACCTGAATATTAATCCTGTATGTTAATCACTCGCCCTTTCTAATCTTTTACTAATGCATAAGATAATCATCATATTAAAACGGTTGGTAAAGTTTTCTAGGAAGAACTTATGCTCCTGGTTTTACTAATAGGGTAGGTTTTTTGTATTAATTATTTTTGTTTGTTGATAATAAATTTGTAGTAAGTGCAATATTTAATATTAAGTAATGTTTGGCGCCGAATTGGCACGGCGCCGATTTATCTCCGCGCCGAATTTTCCGCGCCGAATTGTCGGCGCCGAGTTGTCCTAGACCCTATAAATAGTTGTGCAAATAAATTGAAGTACTTCGTTATTAATGCCATTTATTTACACAACTATTATTATAAATTTGTTCAGTTTAACATGTTTTACAGATTCTACGTATAACTATTTAACTATCTAATTGACTTAATTTTTTTTCAAATCAACATTTTATTTTTGATACATTTGTATTTTTATAAAAATACAAATAACTCAGTCTATTTTTTTCTGAGGGACTGAGTCTAGGCACGCACTAGAAGATGATTTAGAAAACTAAGCTTAGACCTCAATTTTTCTTAAAATGTATCTGCCTTGTAGAATATAATAATATCATGATAGGGATTATGTTTAACAGATTAAATGTATTGGGTGTCCCAAAGTCAGTGTGCAGTAAAGTACTACGTACTGTTGCAAATGTCCCCCATGGACTTGAAAATCACATCTAAACATGCTTCTTCATAAAGCATGGCATTTTTATCTCGTAGGGGACACTTCCAACATACGAGGTATGTGATACTTGACTGTACACCTTCGGCACACACTAAAGTAAAAAGGATAGAATATACGCTATTTCTCGTGGCATGACACACCTCTAACATACGTAACTGTGTACAAAATTTGATTATGGAATTGCACATGTTTGTAAGATATTAAGAAAAAAATAAGAAGATTGTAGTCTAACTTTCGCAACCAGTATCTCAGACACTAATAGAAATTTATGTAAGACTCTAGATTATAAATATAATTGTAACTTCGGTTGGTTGAAATTAAATATACGGTAAATAAGACTGCTTAGTTTAACAAATACTATATAAACATACAGGCTGTCCATGGATGAAGTTAGAAAGAGGAAAACTGTTTTAATATACGTTTTAAAATTATTCTTTATAAAAATTCTGCTTTCCTCAAAACGCCCAAAAACGTGTTTAGATTTGACTACAGACATACATCGGCTTTTCCTCCACCGAGTTCTAGTTTCGTCAAACTTACTTAAAAGTTTACGTACTACGTGTGATACAGATGTATTAATAAACTCTTGATTAAATAAACGAATGTCATATCTGTATAAGACTACTCAAATACCATAGCATTTAACTAGATAGATGCGTTCTTGTTTAATGAGCGTTTGGAAGTTAAATTTTAAGTACAATTAGACACAGCCTAAAACTAATTTAATGTCAGTACAAAGCAAATTCTACTACATACTCTATTTATAAACATAAACGTATAATAGCCAATAGTACCTATTAAGTTTGAAACATTCAAGTTTTACTTACACGAAATTATTCTGAATACAAAAAAGAATTGCTATAACAACATACATTCAGAATACTGAATACTTACTGAAAAGCTCATAAGTAAATACTTACTGTAATGCTCCGACATTTGAGATCTCTTATATCAAATTGTAGTTAAGGCGTAGGTCTGATTTTTATAACTTACTAATTGTAAAAAATAACAGAAAGTAGACACAATAAAAAAAATATCTGGGTGCCATATGCTTTGATAGTCTTTAACGTCAGCATTCGAAAGCAGAAACGAATACTGGCAATGTTGATTAAATGCTATTAATAATCATGTTTTGTTATGTTAATGTTAAACTAGTTGAAATACATTAAAGACTTTCACAAGTGAATGGTCCAATATTATCATAGTAGTAAGTGATTTAAATTATCATTTATTCGTAGGAAAAATAATGAATTGTTTTCACATAGAAAAAGCACAAGAACAAAAATAATACTGTTCTCTTAAAGGATCCTTAGTAAGAAAAGGTTAGTAATATTGTAATATTCCCTTGGCCACATTACTAATCGATTGTTTAGAAAACTGTACTGTACTAAATTAACGGTGAAGGGAAACTGTATACATCTAATTTGATGTACTGAATTTAACACAAAAACTGTAATAAGTTGCCAAATTACAGATCGCGTACCGTCTGTCTTGAAGTGTTAGGCCAGATTCTCTGGAAGAATGGTGAAAAATGGTGAATGAAGAAGAATGGAATGTGAAGAATGGTCGCGCCATAATCTTTTAAGTAAACAATTTTAAACTACTCTATCCAAGAAGAGTTGATATTTCTTCGACCAATGGCAGAGCCGACGTGTAAGAAACTTTCTGAAACCTTCTAAATGTTCGAAAAGAATTTACCGAACTTGAAACCTGCATCGCCGGAATAACTCAATACTTTTTACACGTGGTCCAAGAAGAATCTGTTCAAATAGCACGTACAGGAACTAATAAATTTAAGGTTAAATGCGTTTTCAGACAGTTTCCCTGACTATATTTTCCCTACGACCAACAATTTGTAACCGTGCGAAGGTTCTGCAATGAGCTTTAATATTTACAAAGACGTCAAATGCAATAAAATAATGCCCACATGATTATTCTAAGAACAATATTATTTGTAATTTTATTCTAGAAGATATGTTGTTTAGACGAAAACATTTTAGGGTAACTTCTGACATTAAGGAACACCATTTAATTAGGAATATCGTCGTACTTTTAATCCAACTAAAATATATTGAAATGCACAAAGCCGTGCTAAGGGTTTTTTTACCATATATGCTTATAAAATAACATTTCTATAAAATGGAGAATTTGAATGCGTTACAAGTTGTTTATTTCAAAAACCGATTGTTGTTTAGTTGAGAAATAAAGGTATCAGCTGCAATAATATTGAATTTCTAAGTAAGTGTATGTCTGTAGTCAAATCTAAATATGTTTTTGAACGTTTTGAGGACAGCAGAATTTTGTATAACGAATAAGATTTCTCTGTAAAACACATAGTAAAAAAGTTTTTCCTCTTTGTAACTCCATCCATGGACACCCTATATATGATGTTAAGTTTAAAATATAATGAGGGAAATTATTTTATAGAAGTTTTAAGAAAGTTTTTCTACCGGTTTTTGACACAAATTAGTATTTCAACTGGACCGTTACTTGTGAACTTTGGTTATGAACGCTAATAAAACTTCTAGTCATCAAAGCTCGGAAAAGTAGTGAGTGTGAAGAAAGTGGTGAGTCAGTTGCGTAAAAGTAACCTGATTTAAATACCCTTGTAAGCACTGTCAGTTTACAGTCATTGTTAGGCTACACTCTATGAATGGACTATTACTGCTAAAGTATAACTATATTTAACAGCACAAACATAGCAGGGCATACTTATAAGTAAGTACTTATAAGTTTATTTACGCCTTGAGTTATGGGGCTGTGCCAGCAAATTTAACATAGCTATCTTTCAGAGATCACAATCCAAAATGCTTCGTGAAATGACAGACACTCCTGGGTATATATCAAATCAAACCTTACACGATGACCTCGGTATTCCATTCATCACAGAAGTCATACAAGACAGAAGCAACAAACACCACAAAAGACACAACACACAGCAATCGTCTCCTGCAACCACTTCTGCATCATAACGACAACAGAAGATTAAAACGACATTGGCCGATTGACCTCAGATGAAATCTACGAGGACTCCTCATTGGAAGAGTTTGAATCCTGTCATATAAGGACCCTTAATAATAATATTATGTTAGCACATTATCCCATAGAATATCTTGTTGTGATTGCTAATTTGATATATATAAAAAAAGTTTACGCCTATCTTAACTTACATAATTAATTTTTATTTAATATTAACAAATAAGTCAATCACATTATAATTGAATTTTAGATTTTGAATTACTTCGAAATACAATAAATTATTTTTCACATGAGTAAACCGTAGAACTCTTACTTCTTGTTGAAAACCTTTGTCACGTGGGGGTTTTCGTGACTGGAAGACGTAGTCAGAGGTAGAGGGAAAATAAACACAAGTCGTAGAAAACAACTATATACTAATAACAATAAGAGAATACAAAGGTTCACATACATAAAGAGTACACATCGTGAGGACATACATGTCCTCCTAAAACTAATACAATCAAGAGGGTGGTCGGAACCAACTCTGCTTTAGCACTAAGTCTATAAACTAAGCGTAGGAGTTAAACTCCTAGTGATCTACAACTAAGCGTGGGAGCCTGGACACAACTCCCATAACAAAAGCAGAGAGTGGGCATTTAGCGCAACCACTCATACTAGGCACTAAGCATTAGATAATTTAAAAAGTACTCACCAGCTTGCTTGTAGATGTAGTGTTCGAGCCATCTCACTGACTAAATTTAATAGCTCAAGCAAGCTGGTTATATACTGCTGAACGCGGAAGAAATTAGCATCGTAGTAGGAATCAGTGGGTTGGAGTTCCTAGTATGAAACTAAGGATGTTCACGCTTCCTGGTTGCAGACTTGTGGGTAGTTTGCATTCGAGCTGCTGGTGCCTGGCACCAATCTGTAGGTTGTGCGGAAGTGTGGTAAATTCTTTTTAAGGAATGTGCACCTGTTTGTAAACCGTGTAGGTTGCCCCGCATATACGGAGTAAGTAGGCGGATATGTTGCCAACTAATGCAGTTGTGAGCGAAGCGAGAGCGCTTCTACGAAGAACGCACACTTGTTTCCAAGTCGTGGGTTGCGTGATCACAGCTGTCCGCGCAGATGGTCGAACAACGTGGGTCGTTGCTACAGACGGGAACGTAACCTTGGCGTAACATTTGCACTAACGGAATAATATTATATTATGAATTATTTAATGCGAAGTAATTTCCGTTTGTGACACCTTTACTATAGTTAGTTTTTGTTTTGTTTTTTGTGATATTTCCGGTCCTAGTGGATAGGATTTGAACTGAGTCGTATATGTATGTCTTACAAGGTTGAAGATCTGCTAAACCTGCTTTATTTCTTCTCCATTTATCACGATATCAACTTTCCTACTTTGTTGCTGGGTACCAACTGCTTTGTTTTACATATTATCCAAATCCCCTAGTCGGTAAGGTTTTCTAATATTTCTTCCTTACTTTTTATCAGTAGCCCAAATCGCATGCAAAAATCTTACAATTCATTCCACTCTTCTTCTTTCTACTGGCATTGCTGCTTTGTATACAAATTCGCTCTTATTATTTACTCTTAAGTAGGTAATTCAAAGGTGAAGGATAGCTAGCTGCCAGGTCTAATCATGGTCTTGCCTTTATCTTCAATCTAACTCATAGACTTCAGAACGCGTTCTATATCCCATCATTAATAGTTCTTTCGGCGCTCTTTCTTACCCTATAATTGTTTTAACCTTTCCTATACTTTACTTAAGCGAACGGATTTTTTAGATATATCCTCTAATCCGATTGTATATTGCGATCCTACGTTTCTACTGTGCTCTATGTATTTTTGGTGTTTTTCTTTAGTACAGTTCCCAAAATTATTCCCTGACCATTATTTACTACTACTTTTCCATATTGCAACATACACAAGGGCAGAAATTTGTTTTGCTATTTTCTTCATAGGCTTTTAATATTACCTTTCTAGTTTTCTGTTGCTTTCCTAATTTTTTATATTCAGGGCCGAATCTACGAACAAAACTTAGATATAGAGTAACTTCTTCTCTTTGGGGCCCCTGTAATTGATCGATGGGATTTTTAAGCAATTTCATTTATAGGAGTTTGCTCAAACATTGATTAGAGTTGTCCTTGCTTTTATTTACCTTTCACCTTAATTTATTTAATTTTACAACTACGTTTAGCGTTACGAACATCATCTGAGTGGCTATTTGCTGAACGGTATACCATACTATAGATTCCTAATGAATATGGTGTGTTAGCTTTCTTTTGCCTTCCACATGGACAAAAAATTTTCCCATTAGCTCTCTCGCTGTAAGACCTACTTTGTTTGCAATTGTCCATTATGAAACAGACGTTGTTGAGTTCCGAATATCTTAATACTCGGGTGTTCAGAACTGTGAGTGACTATGAGTTGGAAATCCTGTAGAGATTAGTTGTCACAAACTTCCGTTGGCAGTCTGTATGGTAGAGGTCGTCTATAATGATAGGTACTACCTTTTCGGTGAACAATATTCAAGAAGCTGATTAAAGTAATCTTTGTATTGAAGACTTGTTGGTGTTATAGTATTTCGGTAGATACTTTGGTTGAAGATACACGCCATGAATTTTTCATTGTGTTTGTGCTGATGTTTAGAAATCATGTGCCATCCTATTCCTCATATGGTGTGTTTTTTATTCCTTCATGTAAATTTTGTACATTTATAATAAACCCAAATCTGTGAAATTTAAACAGATTATTCTAGATGTATATATGCGTCAAACGATTTATGTTGATTATGTCCATAAAAGTTTTTTTTTAAACATTTATACTGAACGCTGGTTAGTCTTAGTGAGTTTTACTTTTTCTGTAATAAAAATACTTTATAATGTTTGAATTATTTATGAAATAAATAATTCAAAAAACTGAACCAGATTATTAATACGATAGGTCACAAATCGAAATACTCTGTTAGAAATTCATGAGAATTAGTAGATAAGCTACAAAACATACATCTTCCACCACATTCAAAACTTTTTAGTTTTGATATTTATAACATGTTCTCCAGAATACCCCCACAAGAATGTATTCCTTTATTAGATAGTTTCTTGATCAATAGTAATATAGAATTAGTTAAAAGGTTAGAGTTAATTCAATTATTTGACCTTTGTATAAGTCAAAATTATTTCACTTTTAATAACATAATTTATTTACAAAAAGACGGTTTACCTATGGGTAAATCTCTAAGTCCAATATTAGCTAACATATTTATGGAGAAGTTAGAAGATCAAATATTTGAATTAAATCTCTCTAAACACATTATCTTCTGGTTTCGTTATGTTGATGACACTTTAGCTTGTTTTGGCAATTCTTTTGAGGTTATCAATGAATTTTTAATTCTTATTAATAGTATCCACCAAAACATAAATTTTACACTAGAAACAGAACAAAACAGGGCTATAAACTCCGTAGACTTAACTATCAAGATTAACGCACACAATCTATTTGAATTTCCCATATACAGAAAACCAACACAAACGGACATAACAATACCACAGGAATCTTGTCACCATAAAGTACATAAAATAGCAGCCTACAGATCATTAGTACACAGAGCTTTAACTATTCCACTAACAAAGCCAGATTTTAGCAAAGAGATATCAACCATTAAATAACTAGCACATGCAAATCATTACAATCCGAACATGATTGACACTTTAATTAAACAAAAAGATTATAGGTTAGCTATCAAAGGAATATATCCCATTGACAATCAAACAGAAGACACAAATTACATATTTAAACCATATTTTGGCAAAATATCAGAAAAAATTGCACATTTACTAAGAAAAACCAACAATTATAAAATAACATTTAAAACCAACACTATATTAACACTTATTAACACATTAACACATATTAACACTTTCTCATTTTTATTTAATGCTAAAGATAGAACACATGATATCATGAAATTTACCGTTTAAATTATTCTTTTTGTAGTTCTGTATATATTGGGCAAACACTTCGAAATTTTGACATAAGATATAAAGAACACGTTCGTCATTACAAAAATAAACATCCTGAAAAATCTAATTATGCCAAACACCTTTTAGAACAAAATCCCACAATGACTGCTCAAAATAATATTAGATTCCTACATTTTTGTAATAACTCAGTCACTTTGTAATACTCAGGGTACCTTTAATGAATGAACAACTTGAGCTCAGTAATTCTCCATTACTGGAAGTGTTAGATATTTAATTGTGATTATTTTTATCTTTTTATCTAGTTACCTATTTTTATATCTACCTTAGCGACGTGTTTATATTTATATTACCTTTGATAACGACAGCTTAGCTGTCGAAACAATATTGTCAGGTTATATTTTAATAAATACTGTGAAACCTTTTACTATTTTTTTTTTATTTATTTCATTATTATGGAGTTCCACAAAGTAAGGCTGGAAACAATAAACAATAAAATTTGAATTATTTTGTCCGTTTTCGGAAAAAAACGGAAATTCAATAATAATTAAGTAATGTCGGAATAAATAAAGATACTTGCACCATAGCTAGTTAAAGTTAATTGAAATACCCTTCTTGCTGATGTAATTGGTTTTGTAAAAATAGTACTTGAAAAGTAAGTATAGAAGGGTCATAAAATGCATGCGTTTCCGTCGAAAATATATCAAAGAAAATCAGGAAAATGATCGAGGTAAACAGTTTTCTAGATTCACTGAATAAAAGATTTAATGTAAAGAAATGTTCGCATAATCAAGGTAAAACGCTCATAACTTCAAACCGTATTAGAAACTGAACATTCGAAATAGTTTTATGTGTTCAGGCTACCATGTTGGTGGACATTTTCTGCAAGATGCTCCAATATATATTTTGTTCATCAATCAAAATCTTTCAAAACGGAAAAACAACAATTTCTGGTTTAACTAATTCGTATCAAAATCAAATTGAAGGAATAAAAGCAGAAGGAGGATAAAAAAGATATATATAAAACTTAAACGTTTACCTTCCTTCTATATTTTCAGATTCATACTATAAACATAATATTGAGTCAGCAGTTTTATAAAGTGATAGCAAGATCGACCTTTCACAAAACGTATCAGAAAGTGCAAACATTACAAAAAAGGAAGTTTGTATAGGCATACACAAATTTAAGGCGTTTCAAAAGATAATACAAAAACACCTTTTGGGATTTATATGACGTGAAAAAGAAATTTCCCAACTGCCTTTAAAAATCATCTTTGCAAGAACTTTTAAGATCAGTGCTGCGAACACATATTTCTTTAGATCTGTTTACCAACATTAATTAAAATTTTAAAACTTGAAAGTTTCTGAAAACTTTACGAACTTAATGAAAGGATTGACTTTAAATACTTAAAAGTTAAGAATTTGATTTAATAAAAATTAGGTTTTTAAGCTGCTATAAAATTCTATTTTTATAAAGAACACCTGGTTTCTACTTCTGATTTATAGCATGTTGATTCTTAGGATGTTACCTATCTGCATATTATGAAGGGAGGTTAACAGTACATGCTGAAGATCACTTCTACATAAGCTGACTTTTAACTTAAATTTTTTTGTTTATTGTTTCCAGCCTTACTTTGTGGAACTCCATAATCATGAAATAAATAAAGATTAGTAAAAAGTTTCACAGTATTTATTAAAATTTAACCTGACAATATTGTTTCGACAGCTACGCTGTCATTATCAAAGGTAATATAAATATAAACAAACACGTCGCTAAGGTAGACACAAAAATAGGTAACTAGATAAAAATAATAATAATCAGAATTAAATATCTAACACTTCCAGTAACCGAATTACTAAGCTCAAGTTGTTCATTCATTAAAGGTACCCTGAGTTTGTGTTTGTATATCTCAAAGGCTTCTAAAATGTCTAATTTGAGTTTATTATTACAAAAAATGTAGGAATTTAATATTATTTTAAGGAGTCATTCTGTGATTTTGTCAAATTTCGTTACTGGAAGTGTTAGATATTTAATTCTGATTATTATTATTTTTATCTTTTTATCTAGTTACCTATTTTTGTATCTACCGTAGCGACGTGTTTGTTTATATTTATATTACCTTTGATAATGACAGCATAGCTGTCGAAACAATATTGGTAGGTTATATTTTAATAAATACTGTGAAACTTTTTACTAATCTTTATTTATTTCATTTAACTTAAATGTTTGCCTCTTATTTACATTTTCTGAATATTATTCTATAAAGATTTTGAACTATGTAGCAGTCTACTATTTTATACTTTTAGATTATAAGAGAGCAAGGGTAGGAAAATAGAGCTTATGTAGTATTTGGAATATATCTAGCTTCAGTACAGATTCAGAGAAGAAAAGTACAATTTACTACAATTTGTTGTCGGATCTGTGAACGACAGCACTGTCTTGTTCAATCTTTTCAGGGATTGTTAAATTTAAAAGTAAAAATTCAGTAATTAATTAAAGAACGAAATTAACTAAAAGGGCTTGTTATATAGAAAGCCTATTCCATCTCAAAACAGACAGGCGTGCTGGTCAAAATTACCAATTTCAATTACACTCGGCTGAGAATTGTTTGTGATCATTTGTAACAAGACGTGATGAAGCGAGCATTGAGGATGACTATTGCACAATCGCTCTCAAGCGTATACAAATCGATTACAAATAACGCTTTTAAAAATATAAATAATTTAAATATTGCAAAACTAAGGAGAGCTAGTAAATCTATCGCGTAAAACTTTTTTCTTGGAATCGGTCCGATAGAACTCTCAAACGAAGCGTATTGAAAATAGATCTTATGTGTTAAATAGGTCTAAAGATATTTTGAATTCATGGTTTTAAAAACCTAAAGACTTAAGAAAATATACTGTCAAAACTTATAAAAAGCAAAAATAAGCACGTTGGTCTTTTAGAACTCGTAAAGGAGAACTATGGTTGCATGCAAGGTTTTGTCTATACGTCAGAACAATCAAACATTCAATGCTGGATGATGGAAGGCTAAACTGTAGGAGCTACAGCGGACGACATGTGCTATGGCTATGTCTGGGATTTGTAATTAATTTATTATAGCACTTTTAAATATTACACGCGTATAAATTAAGAAATGATAACAATAAAATCTAGAATCGATCATCTTTAAAAAAATTCTTTAACACGTCTATTAGTATTTCAAAAACTTATGACTTGAAAAACTTATTATAAATTTTTTTTGAAATCGGCAGTCAAATAATCCATTATTGTACGTTTTTATGCAAGTTGAAACTATTATTTCAAATCAAAATTGTTTAATTACAATAATTTATGAATAAATAGTATGTTTATAATATAAATTAATGAACGTTCTTGCAAATACTTTTTACAGATACATTTATTGTAGTTTTTATTGTTATTCACGTGAAGTGCACTAATCTATAAATTAAGTTTTGTTGTTTTAAATGTTGTGTAACAATAGCTTCACAATTTCAGGAAAAAAATCTTATCTTATCATTCATACGGTAATCTTATTAAACTTAATGTTAAATTATATCCACATATGCTAAAAAGTCGAACTCTAGTGACTTGCAAAAATAACTATTTTTCCTATTGTGAATTGATTATTGTCTACTGTTTTATGGTTTTTATAGTTTTTTTGAGTATTATAACCACTGAAATATAAAATTACATTTGTTAGAAATAGCTACAGCACATCCAGGGCATTGATCCCAAGACGGTCCTGATGAAAGTGGTCGTCTATAACCGTCAATAATTCAAAAAGTTAACACTCTGGGAACTAAGAGGCCGCTCCAAGTGGATGGCCTTCTCGGGCGAATGCCATTAAACATTTTAGATTTATTTATTTTAAAAACATAAAAAATTAAGAAGTGTCGACTAATTTACACAGCAAGAGCTTAAATATAAAAACAGAATCATCGACCCAATGAAACTCTCAAAAAAACTGGAACAAAAATAGGCCTTGTGTTTTAAATATATAAATAGATGTGATACTTATGTTTATATTTGTTATACTTACTGGAGCATGTTTGTAATAGTTTTCAATATTACTTACTGTTAATGATGGAGGATGGAGCTATCCCGCGAGTGGGGTGGATGTTTTAATAAAATCTAAAACGCATATCATTTAGGCAATCCAGTGTGCTTAAAAACAGAAAACATGTCTGTTAACCGTTAACTATGGAGAATTGTACGTATCATATAAATGTAAGTTATTGAATAAATGCAAGTTATGAAATCAAATTCCTTTATTTCATTTCGTATTTCAAACAATTGTTTATATACTACAATTAATAAAATAAAGTATAACTTGATCTCCGTTGTCAATGACACCGGAGTTCAAGATATTCTTGATCTCCGTTGTTGTTGGCAACGTAAACATCATTTGATGTTGCATAACAGCCACAGGTGACATGCTGCTTTTTATCTCCTTGGTTACGCGTATAATGACACAGACAAGGCAACTTGCTTCATTATACAATAAATTCGAATGAATTTTAAAAGGAAGAAATTAGGATTGAAATACGAAATAAAATAAAACAACTTATGCAATACGGAGATCAAGCAATACTTTAAATCCGAGAAGATGTACTATAACGAACGCCGAGGCGCCAGCCGAGCCTAATTACATAATATATATTATATGAATAACAAATACAGTCCGCTACATCATTACATGTTGTATAAATATTATAAATATAAGGAACTGGCTGTAGGGTATACGAAATACTTTTTAAGTTCAATTGCAGGCAATGTCTAAAATTCTTTACTTAGCTACAAAATGGACAATTATTTTCTTCGCTCATAACTTAGTACTGAAATTTTACCTATTTCAAGTCATGTACCAGCAAGAGAAGGCTAACCTAACTATGAACAATCTATATTTTCCTTTAAGCACTCTATTATATAATGTATATACAGTATATCATTTTTCTTAATTTATTAAGGTTTATTCAGTGTAATAAGTACTAAATTCCAATATTATGCTCTTAAATATCCGGTTTTTGATGATTTTGGAAGCTTCGAGTTACTTTCAACTGACTAGCGGTTTTGACCTAAACCAGAGTTTAGATTTTCAAGTATCAAATATACATTTGCCAACGGCAATATATCAGAGCTTGGGAATGATAGTATCGAGCTAGTAGATAATGCCTGGGTGCTTTTAAGTCGCATTAAGGGAACAAAGCAGCAACCCTGTTCAATAAATGTGTGTCCGTCGTTGGGAAGAGCTCCTCACGAGGTGATGTATGGATGCGGCCCGCCATACGCGCTGAATAGATAAGAACACGCGACGCGGGTCCGCAGTTTCATAAATGCAGAGATACGTGATTTCTCCGGAGAATACCAATGATGCAGGCATTTTTTACTACAGAGAAATCGCCTGCCATGAATGCTGATGTTTACTCACTTCATTCAACATAATTACCTACATAACGAAATTTACCGAGATTGATAGTGGCACGCTTTAACCGTTATCTTTCAAGATAGGAAAGCCAGCAACTCTTCCTAGCAACAAAACCTTCTGATATCTAAGGAACAAGATTAGGGCTTAATTCTGTTTAATTATGACACCCTAATGCATGTCTAAAGCGGTTGTTAATGTTAAAAGTTCCTGTTTGCAATGTTTATAATTTAACTTAATTTAATTGTTAAAGCCGGTTGAACCTCAAGACGATCTATAAATTGTAAGACAGTACAATAGAAACCATTAAGAAAGAAGATTAGTAATCTGATTTTTTTTTCGAAATTTCTAAACCATTGGGATTTAGAACTGTGTTCACATAAATTAAAAGAAGTTTTAAACGAACCAACCGAGACTTAATTGTTGGTAATTTATTTTTCTTTAACTACATATAACACGATCACGATAAGGTGTGCGTAAATCTTCTTTACCTTTTTCACTCTAAAGGTTGTTATTTGCGTAAGACGAGATGGAAATAGTTGTACCAACGGCAACGTTTTATATCTGTTATTGCTGTTATATAAGCGAATTAGTTGATAATGCAGAAGTTTGATTAACAGCAGTCTAGATT